>OY982978.1:10875802-13654794 GCA_963890685.1 Plagodis pulveraria | reverse complement strand
GACTTATAGGGATCTAAATGCTTTTATTGTAGTAGCTGTAGTGTTGTATATAGTTCGTAGTATTTTGTTAATAAGTACATATGTAATTTTTGTTTTGTTTTAACCAGATATATTTCAAGTATTATGGTTGAAACCTAGAGGCAAGACACAAGATTTTGCTACTGTGTAACTTTTTTTTTTATTCCTCATAGGTTATCCTTTGACCACTATCTCATCTGATGGTAAAAGTGATGATGTGGTCGAAGATTTTGTTCAGGCTAACCTAGAAGTACTGGCTCTGGCAGGACAGCTGCCGGAACACACCGTTAAGTGCTTGGCGACAGATTTTCTACTTGAGGGTGGTAGCTAGCCAGGTGGGCAATCGCAAAATGCCCTTCCACCATGCGGTGATGCTCAAGCCGGAGGTGGGGAGTGAACCAGGGACCTGCGGCACAGCAGTCCATAACCGCTCGGACATAATGATGTCGCAGATTGCTTCCATTGCCATTAAAATAACATGACCTAAAGATTTTGGCCTGTCAAGGACTACCATAACTTCCATCCTAGAACGTGCCGCCTTGGAGGCGGCATTAGTAGGATCTTACCACATTTGATTGGGCAGGGGAGGAGGCTCGAGCCGTGAAAGGGAGCATTGATGCATCATAAAGGGGCCCCTTAACCTTACTCACTGGGTTGCAAGTCCCAGGCACCTTGACTTGGGCCTCTTCCTCTGCAACGCTATGGACCCAGCACCTGTTGAATCCATCCAATGCTAAGTAAATTCGTCTTATGTTTTCAGACAAGCATTCGCTACATTCCGCGCAGCAGCCTTATTGAATCCGGTTACCGCTAGAAAGTTGGCCGGAGTGGGTGCTTCGTTCACTCGACAACAGAGGCAACAGGTGCTGCGGACTTCATTACTCAACATCATCATGCAAGGAACATACTCTAGTAAGTACTCGAATTGAATACATTCTCCACAATTACATAATATATCCTAAAATCAAAGCTATCATCATCACATCAACCTCAACGTTAAACAAAGGTGGCATACAATAGGGGGGGTTGATCCAATTTTACCCCGGCACCCGATAGAGTCTCACGGTTAGAACCAAAGTTAACTAACATAATTACTGAAAGTAGTGCAGCTATGTATAGTTAGAAATGGGAACCAGTGAGTAATTTGTTCACTCAACAACAGAGACTATTGTAATATTATTATGTTTGCAATAATGCCTGCTCTGCGAATATATTTCAAAATTACAAAGAAGGATGGCGACTACTGACCCAACTGAATCAGGCCACATTCATGAATGTTTTAGGTATTGTTTTAATTGTCAGTCTGTTTTGTATTATCTAAAAATATCTATATATATTTTTAAAAGTAGGGTAAACCTTTGAGTTATGTTCAAATCTATTTATATAATTTTAACAGATTTGGCACAGCACGCAAATGCTACGAATCTGAATAATAAAAAAAACTTCATTGTCATTTTCTAATAGTTACAGTCAGTAGTGCTGACATTGACATATGTATTAGTGCCATGGAGTTTATAGTCTTTTTGTTACGGTCCGAATTACACTGTTCGTACGTATAGCAAGCACAGAGCTGATCCAAATTGTTAAAGGGCGTGAAACATTTGCGGAGCAGAAAAGTATTATGGATTAACTATTACGATAGGTACAAACAACTTCCTGCTAGACCCATCCAATCAATGCTATGATAGACAATATAGGAAGGTACAAAACCTCTGACTATTATTTTCCCCCGACTCCTACGTACTGGATTCAATTCGCATGTTCTCATAAATTGTATTGTCAGTAATGAAAAGAATCCCGACTGAACCACATGCTGTTTACAAAAATATTGGGTCTCAAGTTGTATGGAATATCGCCATCCTTCTTTCTGAGAGAAAAGAAAAATCTGGGAGATTCCAAAGCGGGCAAGATTTATGATGAACGATGCGGTCCGACCATAGACAATATCAAACAACGGACTTCGTACCGCAAATACAATTTTCTTTGTCAAAGTCAAAAGTCAAAGTCAAAATCATTTATTCAATTTAGGCGTCTACGACGCTCTTATGAAGGTCAATTACAAATTTTAGTATTGAAATATTCTACATTGTACTGCCACATTCAGCAAATAAATTGTATAGAGCCACTGCGAGAAGAACGGGCAAGAAACTCGGGGCCATTCTTTTAAACAACTTTTAACAATGTGTTACATACTAACTATATAATAGAGTTATTACAATATTTGTTTAAATTATGTAGGTGACAGGCAATAGCTTGGCGGAGGCGGAATTGTCCAGGCATTTTTGTCGTTTATGTAATCAGAAACTGTGTAGTAGGATTTTTTAATCAATATGTTTTTCACATGCAACTTGAATTTCCCTTCTGTGAGCGTTGTAATATGTTTGGGAACTTTATTATAAAACCGTACACAATTACCTAAGAAGGACCTTTTATTTGTCTTTGCTAATCTAAAACCTGGCACCGCTACTTTATCTTTATTCCTAGTATTGTAATCGTGATTGTCACTGTTTAATTTAAATTTACTCAAATTTTTACGAACCTACATAATATTTTAAATTAATTATAAAATATACAGACTTGGTAAAGTTAAAACGTCAATTTCTTTAAAAAGATCCCTCAGAGATTCCCTAGGACCAATTTTATATATGGCTCGAATTGCACGCTTTTGTATGATAAAGATTGTCTCTATCTCAGCAGCAGTACCCCACAGCAATACGCCATACGACATAATACTGTGGAAGTACGCGAAATAAACTAGGCGAGCAGTAGCTACGTCTGTTAACTGTCTTATCCTATCCTAAGAACTGCATATGCAGCAGAACTAAGTCTTACGGAGAGATCATGTATATGATTTTTGTTTAAAGTGTCGCTTGAACACGAAAAACGAAACTTCGTTGAATTGTAGTAGCGGCCTTGACCATAGCCTCCTTCACTATGGAGAGGGTTTGCCATAATCCGGACACTTCACAGTCTTGGGGATCGCAGAGAAGATGGCAGTTCTTCAGTAGGCGCTGCTACCCACCTTCTGCTATTATTCCTTCGTTGCCTCTAACAAGTCCCTAGCGTACATATGGGGGGAGGGATTTCAATCCTAGCCTGGCACCGAAACGCTTTATTTCGCTAACACCGGACGTACACAAAAACTTCATGAGTATACTGTACTGTATCAGCCGGATAGTCCACTGCTGAACACAGCCTCCCCCATTAAGGGGGGGTTTGCCATAGCCCCCCCATGGTGACATTCTAGTCCGTCACCCCATGGGGAGAAAAATGAAAAAAAGAAGTGATAAATAAATCTTGTTTGTTACAGAGCTAGATATTCTGGAGCGGGCAAATCCTTTGTTCCTGATCAACGCAGCTAATCTTATGGGAGACTATTTTGCAGGTAATTCTCCTTACTTATCATCACTGGTAGGCCTTTTTTCTATAGCTGGTAGGCTAGTCTTTGACCACTATCTCACCTGGTGGTAAGTGATGATGTGGTCGAAGATGTTGTTCAGGTTAACCTAGAAGTACTGGCTCTCAAGGACAGCTGCCGAAACACACCGTTAGGTGCTTGGCGACAGATTTTCTACCTGAGGATGGTAGCTCGCCAGGCAGGCATTCGCAAAATACCCTACCACCATCCTTTAACGACTACCATCATATCACAACAATCGGGACCGACGGCTTAACGTGCCCTCCGATGACCGCGGCGAACGTTGTTTTACTTAGCTGCTCGATTAAGAACGGCTGAGCAAACTTCGCTACGAGTGCTTCAAAAAGATGATTGTTGGCAAGGAAACAAAGTTAAGCAACGTCGCGCGCGGTCAGGAGTTGGATGGGTGACCGCTAGTGACATTACTACTGAGCGTGCACGTGCTTCGGAGGGCACGTTAAGCTGTCGGTCCCGGATGTTGTATTAGGATGGCTGTCGTTATAGCATGGTGCTATTACGCACGCGTGCTTCTTTTTTACTTTAACGCACTAGTGTTTAAAAAAAAAAACAACGTTTCCACACTTCTCACCAAGGAGATTGTAGTTTGTTTCGTTCGTTTTTCATATAAAAACAAACTAAATAATTTTTTACCTACTGAAGTAGAACTTTAGAAGATTTAATTATTAACCTTCTTAATCAGTGCTAACAAAAAGATAAAGTAAAATATTTTCGTATCGAAATGTTTGTATGTGTTCCTCGCAAATGTGTTGAGAAACGTCGTATGATATACGTGCGCTTTGATAATTACAGCCTCTGCTTTCTTGTAGCATAGCCTCGGCAGTAATTTTCAACTTAGCGCACTTATATCATAATGTACTATTTTATATATATTTTCGTGACCGTCGTCGTCGTTTTCATATAATTTTCTTATGGCGAGCACGAAGCCGACGACAACTAACGCGTCTTCTGTCGAAGGACGACATCGTTGAACGTAATAAAAATCGTTTCCGATCTGTTGTAGTGTGCGGTGGACAGAAAACTAACTTTCTGAACGGAATCATTGATCATAGTCAATTTCGTAAAGTGTGTGGGCGCTATTATTTGGGTACTAATGACCTGTAGAAAAGGAAAGGGTCTAGAATTACTCTAATCTGCTCAGAATATGTTTCCCTTCCAATGGTTCCATTCACATCAATCTCTTTTTGTACAACAAAGAAAAAAATTAAGCAATGATGGCCAAGCGGTTATATCTATGGTCTGCCGAGCCGCAGTACCCTGGTTCGGTCCCCACTGCTGGCTTGAGCTTCACCGCATGGTGGAAGGGCATTTTGCGATTGCTCGCCTGACTAGCTACCACCCTCAAGTAGAAAATCTGTCGCCAAGCACCTAACGGTGTGTTCCGGCAGCTGTCCTTGAGAGCCAGTACTTCTAGGTTAGCCTGAACAACATCTTTGATCACATACCATCAGGTGAGACAGTGGTCAAAGGCTAACCTACCAAAGATTAAACATGACAAAAAAAAAAAACCAAGGAACAAAACCCAGTTGTTAGTAATTACCAGTGATTGGAGTAGGTAGAGCTATTTCGGGCCAACAACATCAAATGTATATATTAATATGGATATTACACTGGGATATAGAAAATAGGGTGACTTAAAGCTTGTTAGATATTTAAAGAAAAATTATGGAAATATGGGCATAATTTTTTTATGTCACTGATGTTATACCGTTTACACTGGATGATTCCAGCATTAGTTTGAGCTTGTTTGATACTCCGAAACTACGAGTATAAGCTTGGAAACCTTGTATTCCCTCTTTCTATGCAATATTACCCAATAGCAACTACCTATTTCGTATATATATTAAAGAAGATAGCACAGTGCTTGAGACGATTTATTTTTTTACTTTTTATAGTGTTATATTGTTTCATAACAATAATAAAGCTCGCTCTAACAGGTGTGTCTGTGTTTACTGTTGTGCTGACAGTGCTAGTAGTATCCAACTCATGACCGCGCGCGACGTTGCTTTACTTTGCTGATCGGTTGAGAACGCTACGAGCGCTTCAAAAAATCTTTTACAATTATTATTATAACCATGGAAATATCTCGTTTCAGAGGCACGTCTATGCAACGGCAACAAAGTCCACATATTGGCATCACCGCTAGTGCATTACATGAAAGCGTTACTGGCCAGCGACGACATCAGAGCACATAGGAGCTTAGCTACCCAGGTATGTACCTCGATGACAAATTACCGAGAGATCACAAAAGCAGTACCTAAATTATCTGTGGATTACACATTGTGGATGTCTATACCCATACGATGATTAAGAATGAAAGGACAAATTACAGTCACGCGTTATATGTCATGTTCCCTTAGCGTTAGACCAAAACCACTGCTATAGGGGTGGATGGTGCAGGTTCGAATCCCGCACATGACTAATTTCTCCTCGTTGTAATGTAAGCCCTACTTACTCGCACAAGGAATCTCACAGCTGCTAGCATGGGGTCTCCGCTGACCAACTAATTATTTTGAATGATTCTGCAGTACTAGTAAAGGAATGAAATAGAAGTATTTTTTATTTTTTTTATGCTTGATATGATAGCCTCTGACCACTATCTCACCTGATAGTAAGTGATGATGTGGTCGAAGATGTTGTTCAGGCTATCCTAGAAGTACTGGCTCTCAAGGACAGCTGTCGGAACACACTGTTAGGTGCTTGGCGACAGATTTTCTACTTGAGGGTGGTAGCTAGCCAGGCGGGCATTCGCAAAATACCCTACCACCATGCTATAACGACTGCCATCCTAAGACAACAACCGGGACCGACGGCTTAACGTGCCCTCCGAAGCACGGAAACGCTCAGTAGTAATGTCACTAGCGGTCACCCATCCAACTCCTGACCGCGCGCGACGTTGCTTAACTTTGCTGATCGGTTGAGAACAGCTACGTAAACTTCGCTACGAGCGCTTCAAAATATAGTATATGTGCAACACAGCGTGGGTTTGATTTTCAATTCGACGGTCGCGTTTTTTGCCCCTTAACAACACCCCGTGGTTTGGTGTAAAACACGATAACGGCGGGTTCGAACCCACGATCTGTTAGCCCGCTTAAGAAAGGGGCTAATGTGTGTTCCACTCACTGAAGGACCCGGGTGGCCCTGGTTTTGACTGGACATGATGACGACGACAATGGTAGCGTGCTACCCTAGCATTGCCGTTCACGGTAAGGTTGATTCGTGATGATGTGAGACGTATTTATTTAGCATTGGATGGATTCAACGTGCGGGTGACGGGTCCATAGCGTTGCAGAGGAAGAGGCCCAAGTCAAGGTGCCTGGGACTTGCAACCAGTGAGTAATGTTAAGGAGCCCCTTTATGATGCATCAATGCTCCCTTTCACCACTCGAGCCTGCTCCCCTACCAACCAACATTTAGTAGGATCCTACTAATGCCGCCTTGGATACATGTTCTAGGGTGAAAGTTACGGTTGTTCTTGACAGGCCAAGGTCTTTTAGTAGGTTGTATAGGGATTTTGCTGGTATGCCCCTTGCTCCGACTTCTACAGACATATAAATTAACCACATAACCGTTTTTGATTAATTCATTTGTTAAGTCACAATATATTATGTTAGTTTTTATTGTGTGGTCCTTAGGTTTGTTTGTTTTCCACAGCACAGTTAGTTTAAATGAAACTTAATGTATGTCACACTTTTTTTTTGTTTTCGTATTCCTGATTGATTCGCCTTTGACCACTATCTCACTTGATGGTAAGTGATGATGTGGTCGAAGATGTTGTTCAGGCTAACCTAGAAGTACTGGCTCTAAAGGACAGCTGCCTGAACACACCGTTAGGTGCTTGGTGACAGATTTTTTACTTGAGAGTGGTAGCTAGCCAGGCGGGCATTCGCAAAATGCTCTACCACCATGCTATGACGACTGCCATCCTTAGACAACAACCGGGACCGACGGCTTAACGTGCCCTCCGAAGCACGGAAGCGCTCAGTAGTAATGTCACTAGCGGTCACCCATCCAACTCTTGCTTAACTTTGCTGATCGGTTAAGATCAGCTAAGCAAACTTCGTTACGAGCGCTTCAATAGACACTAAGACAACTGCCGGACCACATTGCAAATAATTTTGAGAACATATTATAAAATTTTTAGAAGAATCGTACAATCTCTTTAATGACCTTTCCAAATTAAATTTGGATAATTCATAACGAAACCTTAACTTTTTCAGTTAATGCAGAACGGACGCGAACTACTTTCAGTCTTATCGCAAGACGTAGAGGAGCTCTCAATTGCTATCCGTCTGCGGATACTCTCACCACCACCATGCGGCATCATCTGGCTTCTACTCAGCTCTGACATGTGCCTTAACAAGTTCCTACCATTACCCAACTCCTTACAACAATTCTATGCAGCACATTTGAAACTAACCGCAGATGATTCCTACAGCGAAGTAAGCTATGGCAGCTGGAAGAAAAGTCCAGAAAAAGACGAAAGTAACAACTCTAATGAAATCAGTCATAATTTGTCCAACGTCAGCTTAAACCATGATGAAGACTCCAAACCCAAACTTAGACCTATTTTAGGGGCTGGTGCTGGAATGTTAAAGCAAGAACAAACTGTCACAGTCAATCCTGACAGCTTTGAGACGTGGAATAATCAATCTAAGACAAACTTAACTAAAAGATACGACTTAAACTCTTGGAGACAAGAAGAGGAAAAGAAAGAGGAACCGGTGTACGATCCGACTGTCTTACCTCCTAACTTCACTGATTATCCACCTCCAAGATTTAACCAAAACTACCAAGAAAATTTCAATAATTACTTGCAACAAGGCGATGGTACTTATATACAAAACCAATTTTACAACGCAGACTATTTCCCTGAAAGAGAGCATCCGGAAAGGTCGGCTTCGGAATCGAATGTGACAGAAGACAGGACTTTCATTCCGGACAACATTGTTAAGTCCGAACGGCAGCATAATGAACTTCAAAAGGCCAATAGGAAGCCTATTGAAAATTGGAGGAAAGAAAAGTCAGATTTAAAAGAAGACTCAAATAAGAAAGCTAATTGGACAAGGCAAAGGTCCAGAGATAATGTAAGCAGTGAGGAAGATAAAGAGAAGCGTTCTCTATCGAGAAATTCCAGAGATTCCCGGCCTACTAACCGGATGAATAGGCGTAATAGTGGAGAGGTTTCAGAGAGTGGGGTTTCGGAGAAAACCCCACCCAGACGGCATGTCTCAGATGTTCCGAGAAGCCATAAATATTGGGATCACGACGATAGATGTGATAAAGATTATAACAGTTAGTGTTTTTAGTATAAAATTTTTGAAAGGTAGATGGCGCTATACAATAACAATCGGCAGGTTCTTTTATTGATTAGATATTGAGTAAATTATAGTAGCGACTATTATTAGGATTTTATCAATGACATTACAGAAAATTTTAATGTAAATTTTTTCATGACTTATTTTATACCAACTCAAACTTTGACATGATTTCAAAATCGCTTAAACTGTGTTCATTACGTGTAGAAAAAAAATCAAGCGTAGTATTTCCTATATTAAGATTAACATTAACAGCGCCATCTTTATTTCAAAACTGATAAAGACTATTTTACGCTCGAAATAAGTGATAAATTTAGGACTAGTTAAAATTGTGAAGTGCTTAGAATAATTCATATTTTAGGAAAGTTAGTACATATTGATAAAATTTGAATATAAATGATTAAATATATAAGGAATTTAGAATAAACTACATTAAAATTAATAGGGCGTATAACATAGAGTACATAACTTCCTAGAGGTGTAAAAGTTACAATGTCAAGAATTTATTCTGCTAAATAAAGTACAAAATCTTTAATCTTTATGCTAGGATTTACAAATCATGAAAATATGTTAAAATTCATACCAAACTATGCATCCACATAACATAGAAATAAAAAAAATGTAGACAACCTAAAGTATTGTCCTGGCAGTTTCATGCATTTTTTTTATGTTATTGTGACGGACAAGCTCGAGGCTCACCTGATGTTAAGCGGACTAACCTCTGCCTATAACAGATGCATTTCGTCACAAGTTACGAATTGCACTGCGCCCGTCACCTTGAGACTAGTTGTTAAGTCTCATGTGCCTGTAATTTCACTGGCTCTCAAGGACCGCTGCCTGAACACACCGTTAGGTGCTTGGCGACAGATTTTCTACTTGAGGGTGGTCGCTAAATGCAAAAAGCCCCACCACCATGCGGTGAAGCTCAAGCCCGTGGCGGGATTCGAACCATGCACCTGCTGCGTGGCAGTCCATAGCCAATGAAACTGAGCCATCACTGCATAACAATATATTATAGCAAGGAAACTGTGACAACATGTTAACCGGTGCTTTCGGTCCCAGAAAAGGGCATATATCAATTTAATAAGTACCAAATTTTTTATTTTTTTTTATTTTATGCCTGACAGATTAGTCTTTGACCACTATCTCACCTGATGGTAAGTGATGATGTGGTCGAAGATGTTGTTCAGGCTTACCTAGAAGTACTGGTTCTCAAGGACAGCTGCCGGAACACACCGTTAGGTGCTTGGCGACAGAGTTTCTACTTCAGGGTGGAAGCTAGCCAGGCGAGCATTCGCAAAATGCCCTACCACCATGCTATAACGACTGCCATCCTAAGACAACGACCGGGACCGACGGCTTAACGTGCCCTCCGAAGCACGTGCACACTCAGTAGCAATGTCACTAGCGGTCACCCATCCAACTCATGACCGCGGCGGACGTTGCTTAACTTTGCTGATCGGTTAAGAACAGCTGAGCAAACTTCGCTACGAGCGCTTCAAAAGCTCTACTTGTATGTTTTCCTAGGCTTTTGCACTTTCAACAACTTTAACTGATAATTCCCATAGAACTTTTAACGCGCTTTTGAGTACGAGAAATAATAAAAAGTTCTCATGCTCCGGGGCAATAACTAAAACTGTAAACCCTTGTTAATTTAAAAATTGAAAAAACCGTCATATTTTATTCGTTTGTGTTTTAGAAAATAATGAAAAATGTACAACAACCAATGACTATCTAGGTACCTAAATGGTTAAGTTCTATTGTTGTTTTATTATCTTTTGCATGCCATGGTGATGTCTTTTTTGTATATTTTGGTAATTAAATAGGCAATTGTACAATTTATGGTTTGTATCCTGAACATTGCTACTACAGTTAGTAAATAATTATAAATATACGCGATTTAAACCGTTTAAAGTTGTTAAAAGTCGTGCAAAATTACTGCAGTTACTGTTTTGTATATAAGTGCAAATAAACTGATAAGTCTGTGGAATCAATGACTAAAATTACGCCTCTAGAAGTTATATGCTCTCTGTTAAATCTAGACTTATATAATTTAAAATAATTTAATAGTTTTCAAGATAATTATGATATAATTATTTGATTTGCTTGTATATCTGAATTAAGTTTATTGTCAGATCTCATTGGTGTAGATTTTGCGCAATTCGCAGAATTTTTTATTAGTTTAAAACCGTTTTCCGACTACATAACTTGCTCACACGTATTTAAACTATCTTTATGAAATAAAAATTACATAGAAATAGACATAACTGTTTTCGATAAGTGGCAACACCCTCGCGCCCTATTACGTGGGACTATAACATGCCTGGCGGAACCTGAGTGTTCAGAAACGTGTTCGTTTCGGATTCAAGTGACGATAAGTTTCTTACACAAGTAATATTTTCAAAATTTGTTTTATTATGTTTTTAGAATGGCACATAACCAGACAATGAAATAGTGTTGAAGTAAAAAAATTGCTACTAGTTTCTTTTTAAATATATATATTTACATTTAATAAAAATATCTTTAGGTCTGTATATCCCTGAAACATTGATATTGTTGAAGTAATATAGTAAATATCTGCTCATTAAACGATTGGTGCAATGAACCTGCGGATTGCGTAAAAAGAAAATTACGCACAGAACAAATTTATATAAAAATGGTTGTAAAAAAGTTTGAATGAACGTATTTATTACCTACTAATTGACGCGCCGCGGCCACGCTCGAGTGGCATCCGCGATACATATATATATTTTATTTTAACTCTGCTCCACGACTTCGAATAATAAAAGTTATTCAAATGTCCATAGAACAGAGACAATATAATATACATAATAGTAGAATGTTCATATATATTGCTCAAATTAAACATAATACCACCAAATACCATGACATTTTTGTATTTCTTTCAAATATAACTGAAATATTACCCCCTTTGGAAAATATTGTCATCGATTTTTGTTTTAAACGCAAGTACGATGTTAAAGCAGTTATTTTTCTTTTGCGGGCCTTGCTCCTTTACTTTTAGGCGTCCATACAGAGCGAGCATATAGCCATAAAAACCCTACAAACACAGAGATGAGAGAGAGAGATAGTTAAACAGAGTTACTTAAGCTTTTATTAAAGGCCCTTTGGAAAATATTGTCATCGATTTTTGTTTTAAACGCAAGTACGATGTTAAAGCAGTTATTTTTCTTTTGCGGGCCTTGCTCCTTTACTTTTAGGCGTCCATACCGAGCGATCATATAGCCATAAAAAGCCTACAAACACAGAGATGAGAGAGAGAGATAGTTAAACAGAGTTACTTAAACTTTCATTAAAGGCCCTTTGGAAAATATTGTCATCGATTTTTATATTAAACGCAAGTACGATGTTAATGCAGTTATTTTTCTTTTGCGGGCATTGCTCCTTTACTTTTAGGCGTCAATACAGAGCGATCATATGGCCATAAACAGCCTACAAATACAGAGAGACTAGAGATAGAGAGAGATAGTTAAATAGAGAGTTACTTAAGCTTTTATAATAGCGTTCTATAGTTCCGAGATCTGCGATCACTGTAAAGTATGTAATCGCTTTGATAAATACACACAACAGAGGTCAGACCTCCGCGGTCATAGAGAACACACGTTCTATCGGAGTTCTATTTGAGTCTGTTGTAGTGTAGAACCTTTTTAGTGTCATCGACAATGTGCCTAGGAACGATTTGTTATGTCAATGTAGACGAGAACCTCTCGACGCATAGTGTTATATATATTATGTCTTAGGCCCAGTACGTATTTTGTCCAAATTTTAACCAATTCGCATTTTGTCCAATACGATTTAACTCGAATATGTGTTAAGTCCAATCCTATTTAAGTCAAATACTCGTTTTATCCTATAGCATCAACTTTAAAATAAAAAAGAATCACCAAAATCGGTTCACCCACTCAAAAATTCCGAGGTAAAAAACAAAAAAAAACAGTCGTTTTTTGTTTTTTTTTTGTAGTTATTGTAATTGCGTAAGTCTGTCTGTAATTCTTGTAATAAAATATCTTCACTTATTGCAATAGTAGTGGGTCGGTACTTATATGTGAAAATTTCGGCGGAGACGAATATTGAGCCGCTTGAGTTCGTTGCGATAGTACAATAAAAGTGAGATCCCATAACCTGGCTTTCTTTATAAATGTAACATGTGTTGAACATATAGCGTATTGGACATACATAGTATTGGACAAAATGCGAAATTTGGACAATATGAGTATTGGAATTAAAACGTATTTGACACTATGCGACGAGAGGGACGAGACTGATCGAACTGTATAGAACTCGCTGTGTGCAGTGTAGTGCAGTGAACTCAGAACTGTACACCTCATGCTGTAGACTCGGCGCCTTACGATTAAAAGTGGATAAAACGGTACCTACTTTATATATTTTATATGGCAATTATTACAATTAAAAAAAACAGCAATATTTTCGACTATTGCCAAGTTATCTATCTTTTTCTGTCGCTTAGACACTCCGTTCATAGAGCGAGAAAGATAACCCGCCCGCTCTCTTTCATCAGTATCATTTTCCGTCTGCCTACCCTCATCTCATTCATTTGATGTTGGTTCTGTCAACTGTCTTTCTCCTTTTTAGTAAATTCCTGTCGCCAACCGATATACGAGGGTGGTAAAGATGGTAGAGAGGCGCGTTGTGTACATAACGCATACAGGGTTGTTGGTAAAATGCTAACAACCTCTTAGGGTTGACTTCTTCTAGTCGTTAGAAACATTTTGAAATATTTCTTTTGCTTTCAAAGAAAAAAAAATCTTTAGGTTTAATGCCTACTCCGAGTCAAGAGCGCCCGCTGCGGTAACACTAGACCGCGCCGTGGTCCCTTTGAATAGTGTTTTGAATATTTACATCGAGAGAAGTAATAAAAAATATGAAATAATACTTTACAGGCACAAGATACTTTTGACATCCGATGGTTCTCGTGCTTAATCAGTCAAAAACATATAAAAAACACAAAAAAATTTGAAATAAAAAAATCATCTCATAATGTTTGTTTGGACTAGCAGAAGTCAACCCTAAGACGTTAGCATTTTACCAATGACCCTGTATATAAAAGGAACATACGTATCAAAAGCTTAGCTACATCCCATTAAGGGACGGAATTGTAGAGAAAGATGTTAGATTGTGTCTCCACTTCTCCGCGCGTTTTTAGTTCGCGGGGTACATGGCGCCACGTTCGCAATTCAGTGGCGATATTTTATTTAATTAGTGCGTCAATGTAAGTAGAGACTCGCTGATCGTCTATCGCATTATTTATAATTAATATTTAGACTAGCGGACCGCCCCGGCTTCGCATGGATATTAAATAAAAAATTAAAAATAAAACTTTTTGGAAAATATTCTGTTGCCTATGTGCATCAGGGATAATGTTGGATTTACCGGTGAAATCATTTTTCAAATCGGTCCAGTAGTTTCAGTCTATTCTATACAAATATTTCCTCTTTATAATATTACTTTAGATGATTATGTATTAATATACGACGAAAGCATAATAGAAATATTGTTTTGTATATGTCGTGCGTAAAATTGTGTGTGTAATTTGCAATATTCTTATGGTGCGTATTTATTTGACGTATCATCGTATATATGGAGCGTATTTATTTTTTCCAATAAATGTTTATAAACGTACATCAGTTGTAATTTGGCTGATATTAAAATCCATCTTAAAGGTCCTTTCGACATCGCACCAGAATTGTGTGCGGAGGGTTACATAAAACTATAGAATTGCGCCTTTTTATCTATTATACATTAATAGTATTGATATACTCACCCTTCCTTGCTTTTTTTATGCCTGATAGGTTAGCTTTTGACCACTATCTCACCTGATAGTAAGTGACGATGTGGTCGAAGATGGGGTTCAGGCTAACCTAGAAGTATTGGCTCTCAACTGCTCTTCGTAACCGCCCCACAGGCGTAGCATTCCTTGTGCTACTACTAAATAATATATTCAGTAGAAGCAAGACGAATATGGGCTGAGTCAGTAGTAGCAAGAGGAAAGCTACATATTCGGTTTTATATAAGATTGTACCTAAAGATATTCCTTTTTATTTGAATCAATAGTCGTCAGAACACAATACATGTTTTACTCTTAGTTACTGTCATAATTGGGTGTTTTTTGTGTTCCTTATATTTTGTTGGAGTAAGAGGAACGTTATATACCCTTCATCAAACTGGTTATAACGATCACGTGCAGTTTCTATTGTTCCCACTGGGTATAGAAACATTAACTAATATATGTAATGATGAATAATAAATAAAAATGTGTATAATATTAATACGCTCCCTAGATACAATGATACGATTTATATTAAGTATAGCAAAATTATATAGGCATTTCCGAACTAAATACAAGCGTACCTGCGTAGTACATATTGCACAAGTACTTTAGAATAATATAAATATAAGTAATATTACTTCGAACAAATATTTTTGTAATAGAATAAGGATCGTGTGACAGCAAAAAGTGGCTGAAAAGTGTGTACTTGCAGATTACAGACCCACCAACTTATCTGTTCAGGTGGCAGAAAAAAGAACTACAACATACCTTCAAATTGTGACAGTTTGTAGTTGATTTCCATGACTAGTAGCGCCCTCGAAAACTGCACAGTTAATTTGGTGGTACTATAAAACCTTATGCATCAACAATAAAGTTCAATTCTGTTCGCAACATATGTAGGTATCTTGTACAAATGATCTTTGGCGTAAGTAATTGGAAGTATCATCACCAAATAAATAAAACTTAACAATGTAATTAAATGTCAAGTTGACTTATTAATAATAAAAACTATTCTAATATGGCGGCTTGTACGTGAGTTGCCAGAAAGTACGGCCAGGATAAAAATATATTTGGTACATTTTAATTCAAATTCAAGTAGAAGAACCATTTTTATTTAACGGTGTACCTACATATATATTCATAATATTACATCATCGGCAGAATGAAGTAATGGTTGAAGTTGAAATCTAATATGTAGCCAAATAGTGTCGCCTTTATATTACTTTCTTTATTAAACCTGAACTTTGTTTTGTAAACTTTATGTACTATCCGTGAGGGAGTTAAATTTAAGTGTAAAATATATTGACGAAGGATAGTAAGTTATTATCATTACCATAGTCAAAATTCTATTAATGAGAATTCCTGCGGTAAAAGCCTTTGTAAAGTTAAATTTTATACATTGACCTTTTTATATTTATTTGTATCTTTTTTGTAAACTTGAAAGTCTAGCCCCATATGAATTAAATTATATCTACTTAGGTCTAGTGACATTAGCGAAGATCTAACAATCTCATTATATCAGTGGGAAAGCTTGATTCAGGTTCGGAGTTGTAGATATATACTTATCGCCTCCTATTCTTGGGAATGCGCTTTTTGGTAGTACATCCGCTAGTATTTGGTTAATAAGGGCGTTAGGAAAGGAGCCCAGTTTTGCGGCTATTAGACAGCAACACTAGTTACATCGGCGTGACATACTGCTCATTCGGTGCATCCATTTGAGTCACCTTTTGAAGATAATGGACTTCGCAGAAACAATGCATGTATATCCCCTAAAAGGTAGTCTAAGTTCTCAGTACAAGAAACGTCAAAAAAAATTAAATGTATGAATTAAAGAATAAATTGTATTTAGGTCAATGCCTGTCTAGCTATATATAGTAAGTAGATTTTCTAAGAATTGTCTACTTGAAGAAAATGTTTAATAATATTTTCTTGTTTGATTGTAATTTTCATTTGTTTTGAGTGACTGAAATTTGTTTCATAAAATATGTCAGTGTTTTACCCACTATCTATCCCGATGGTTAGATTTGTAGATATATTTACTAGTTTGACCAACGGGAATATTTGTTCAAATTAGTCTTTGACCACTATCTATCCCAATGGTTAGATTAGTAGATATATTTACTAGTTTGACCAACGGGAATATTTGTTCCTATTGTTCATATTAGTCTTTGACCACTATCTATCCCATTGGTTAGATTAGTAGATATACTAGTTTGACCAACGGGAATATCTGTTCCTATTGTTCAAATTAATTTGACATCTGGTGTGAAATCAAAACTATCCAATTTGCATTAGTAGTGACAGTGGTTCAGTATAGTTAAAACGTTTCTTCCATATATTATTAAGTATTCTATAATTTTAAGGCCCCTTGTATTTCTATTTAAAAGTACCTATACTAAGTACCTACCTACAATTTTCAGTCGCTCCCATAAGCAAAATGATTTTCCAAAACAGGTTGTTTGTGAGAAATAATGAAATTTCAAAATGGCGTCATGCAGACGCGATTTTTAATTAAAAAATTATGTTAAAACTTGAAATAAAATTGGAATTTGATTTCATAATATCGTTTTATTTTATTCTTAATGCAGTCAGTTCTTCATGTTGTATGTTTTATGTGATCAGGTAAAGAAACAAGCAGGAGGCCCGCCTGATGCTAAGCGGTAACATTGCCTGTAAAGTAGCAGATGCAGTTCGTCACATGTGACGAAACGAACCGCGCCCGTCTTCCTGTCACCTGTCACATATTGTGTGTGAAATTTCACCGGCACCCATACCCATACTTTATTAATAGCTGATAGGCAAGCCTTTGACCACTGCCTCAGCTGTTGGTAAGTGATGATGTGGTTGACGATGTTCAGGCTTACCTAGAATAACTGGCTCTCAAGGACAGCTGCCGGAACACACACCGTTAGGTGCTTGGCGACAGATTTCCTATATGAGGGTGGTAGCTAACCAAGCAGGCATTCGCAAAATGCCCTACCACCATACTGTAACGACTGCAATCCTGAGAAAACAACCGAGACCGACGGCTTACGTGCCCTCGGAAGCACAGAAGCGCTCAGTAGTAATGTCACCAGCGGTCACCCATCCAAGTCATGACCTCGGCGGACGTTGCAACTTAGCTGAACGGCTAAGCAAACTTCACTATGAGTGCTTCGAGGTAGGGTAGGAGTAATATTGAACCACACCACCCTTCAACCTGGAGACCAACTTCCACCTTATACGAAACTATCATACACTGAGAAAAACTAAAGTCAAAAGCGCCCTAATGACGGCCAATTTATATGGTATAAGGCAAAAAACCGACCAAACATAAATACGTACAAAAACGCCTTCCAACTGGAAGGCGTTAAACGAGGTCAGTGAAGGCGAATGTTTCTTTTCGTCTTCATTTAAGGTGTATTTTGTGGTCTTTCTTAAATATTGACTTTCGATGAGGCTGATTAAATACGTACGTTATAGTGATAATCACCGTATATAAACCGCCGTAAAAGTAAGGTATATTTTATGGTCAATACTGCAATTATTATCGTATAACAAGTTCAATTCTGAAAATACCTTACGGAAGGCGTTTTTTGAAGGTTTTGTTTATTATAAACCATGGTACCTAAATTTTTATTGATTGGTGAAAATCATCTTAAGACTTGTGAATTCACCTTGCGTAGTTACAATTCAACGGTAAAAGGTCAAATTACATTTAAGCTTTAAAGTCGTTTTTCTCAGTGTAGCAAAGGAATGTTTGTATTATGCATGCATGCAATACTCATAGGTACATAGACACGAACTAGCGCCAACTCACTACAGCATCAAACAACAATATTGGTTTGATCCTACTTAAACGAAAGATAGATGTATCAAATAGATGGATGTGTGAGCGAGGACACAAAATGTACATTTTATTGCGTCATCTCGCTTCTTAACTTATACTTAATTTGTAACGGTTTCTGTGACGGGCGTCAGAAACTTTGGTTAAGGACGGTCTGTAACTTTTTTAGTTTTATATTAGACTCGTATGTACGGTTTGTACATTTTCTGTTTGTGAAGTAATAAGTCATAGGTACTTGAGTACATTATGTTCTGTGAATAAGGTAGCATAAATACACAATTTTTCACAATAGAGACAATTAATACACCGTTATAAACGTAAAAGTCCGGCCAAATAGTCAGTCGTCTTTCATAAGGTAACCTTAATTGATAACGCTTCATAGGAAAATAAGGCACGCAATTTGTGAGTGATAATTTGTACATATTTATCGAATTTGATCATTGTAAAATTTAGTAAATATATATATAATAATAGAATCAAATAAATACACGGTACCTAACAAAAGAGTTGCACAGTTGTCAGCCTCAAAACTCTAAAATTACATATTCTACCGCCCGCGACATCCAGGATCACATAACTGTAATATTACACGACTGCCCAAAAAAGGAAAGTAAGGTACCTATGTATTTAAGGTTCATGTATGTATGTATGTAAGTTTCTTTATTCCACCATAACTTCTAACGGCTGTACTGCTCTGCCGCAGAGGCACTATAATGCATACCTTTTTTTTTTTTTTTTTTTTTTTTTTTTCTGGCGGTATGCCTTTATTAAACAAATACTACAAACTATAAACAACAGTACAGCTACTACAATACTACAGCTACTAAAGTAAAAGCATTTGGACTCATAGGGAGTCCAAATGCTCTAACCCACTATCAGTTGGCAGCGTGCCCGCCCAGCATGCTGGCAGCATTGCCCCGTTGAATTGCAATGCTTATTCTTTGAGCCAAATAGGTGCCAGCATGTTGATCACGCGTCGCATCGACCAAGCGCTCTGATAGATTTTGGAAAATACGATGAGCTCCCGGTCCCCACGGACCCAACGTCTCTACACCAAACGGCTCAAATATGTAACCCATACCCAGGTTAGCATATTTGCGCCGCTTGAGTTGCTCTGCCGAAGTAGCCGCGGCGCCAGCCTTCACGTGGGTTTCAGAAAGGTGTGACGGCGCTAAAGTGTCTACGCATGTAGCGTCCCACACTAAGGGCCGTCCTAACTTCCATGGAACCAGAGTCATGCCGTCAGGTCTTTTACCATCGTCACGCATCAGACCGTTCGGTTCGAGAACAGCTGGTACATTGGCGCTGGTAAAAGCCCGGCGAATGATATTGTTAAGGCTGGCGTGGCGGGAAATTCGACCAGCACTTCGAGAGCAGGAGAGGCCATGGTGACCGAGTTGGTCAACTGCAGTACCACACTGGCAGTGATGTGCAACACAACACCTTGCACCCAAGCGTAAGCTAATAGCGAGACGAAAAGCGGAAGGATCTATAAGGCTACCAGTTTTGTAAGAAGGAATGGCTTGTAACCAAAGACCTGATTCCCACACAGAAACAGCGAGAATACGAGCACGATCTGCGATACTAGGGCACGTATTTAAAAGATCTTTCCGTGCTAGCTCGCATAGGGGCCGATCCCACTGTTTCTGAGATGACAACATTTTTGGGAACTCAGTATTTAGACAAGCCAGTCCCCATGTGGTTTTGGCCTCAGCCAGATATGCTACATCAAAAGAGCCTAAAGATTGTGCAAGAATTTTATCTACTAATTTGTGTGTACTGTGTACAGAAGACAAAAAAGCTGGTAATGCCACACTAGAAATTTTGCGTATCCCTATGCCCCCCAACCTCACAGGGAGGGAAGCTTGCACCCAAGCCCTATCATCCATCTCAACATTCAAAACCGAAATTAACGTATCTTTTAATAAATTGTCTAAGCTTAAAAGAAGGTCACTGTGTTTCCACAGCTGACAACATCTCAAAAAGTATGTAAATTTAGGAACGAAAAGGCAAAATCTAATAATAGTAAAAGCCATATGGGCGTTAATTTTGAATAATCTGCTAGAAGCATTTCTAAACTTTTGAATTTGTTCTTCGACAAATGGTGACAAAGATTCGTCAAAAATCGGTGAACCCAAAAGACGGAGCGAACGTTTTTCTACTAATTTTATATTAGGCGCAAGTAAGTTGAATTTTTCAATTATCGAAATTTTATCCGGACAAGTATCACAAACAAAAAGTTCACATTTGGAAAAATTTAGTTCAAGGCCAATAAGACGAAAATCGTCTATAAGTACTCGCAAGTCATTCAATACCGTGTTCGCATCGCCACCTAAGGTTCCGTCATCCAAATACCAAACGTTAAGTTTTGATTGGAGACGTTGAATTATTGAGTGGATGGCAAGGCTAAAGATGGCTGGTCTCAGAGGATCACCTTGTTGACATCCTACGGCAGATAATATAACGTTGTTTTGGTATGTTAATTTTGATGGTTTGCCGTAACATTGCCAAAGAAAAGGGTATAATTCCGGAATTTTATCTTTCACTTCGGTCAAAAGGGTGCCTCTATCTAATGAGTTGAATGCATTTTTAACATCCACCTTCAAAAGCACATCTCCACAATTTTGATCAAGAAATGTGCGTAGTGAATGTACAGCAGCCTCACAACCACCCTGAGAACCAAAACCGAGTTGTAGTGGTTGAAAAAGATTACTTAAAAAAGCAACCTTTTTCCTACAACCACATTTGGCTGTGAGGCGACGATAAGTGGTGCCTACTGCTATAGGCCTAATACCACCATCTTTTTTATTAAGGGCACATAAATTCGCACCGTACAGAATTTCGGTATTTTCATTGTTGACCTGACCCGACAACATCAAATTAACCAAAGCCGTGACATCCTTTAGAAGTGTCTCGCCTACCTCACCAGAACTAAAAGATAAAATATCTTTTAAGTGCTGAGGCGTCAGGCCATCTAGACCACCGGCTGAGCCACTTCGAAAAGATGCCACGGCTGCAGAAACATCCTGTGGGGTCACCTCAACAATGTCATTATTTTGTTCAGGAGAGTCGGGAAGGTGGAGACCTGCAGTTGCAGGCGGATGCTTTTCTATTAGGGAATTCAACGTGTCAGATGTGAAAGGGGCGATTGTATCACTCGAAAACAAGACATGTGCCGCGTTTTTGATGTCACCATCATTAATTTTGTTTTCTACTATTTTAATAGTAGATGAATCGACATTATTTGTTTTTGTATTCCGCCGCAGTGGCGAAATTATTAAAGTTGAGCCAAAAGATTGCTCTTCCCGTGCCTTGTATTTCACGCAGTTTTCCTTTACTCTAGTTGTAAGGGATTTTTTGTTAGAAGGATCAAAATTTACGTGAAATACGTGGTACGGGAATGCTAGAAGATGCTCCCAGGCTTGCCTAGTATTAGTAGCCAAAACTTTTTTAATCGAAGAAGATAACGATTGGGCAACAGAAATTCTCGCACCCCGAGGTATGCGTTTTATAACAGGAATATTATTTTTGTACGAGCTTAAAACCTCCCAAAACGGTTTGGCAGGGGTAGCAGGGCTCGCAACACTGCTACCACTTAGGTACTGTTTGATTATTTATTGGTGCCGAAAGGGGAATTTCCGAACTTTTATGACACCTTTTTTGGTGAATTTTGAGGCCTTTTTGACCTTTAAAATATCGAGCCTGGGGGCACTGCGGACACAACATCTGGCTGTCTTGCGATACAAAGGTCCCAACTACTGCATTCATTGTTTGGGTACAAAGCATTGTTTACAAAATAAATCAAAGCTTATCTTAGAATCTCTAGGGTGACGTCTCGACCCGGATGAAGTCTCGCGTCAACAACGTCGTCGAAGTCCGTAATGCGCAGGTGTCGCAGGCAGCGTTGCCATGGAAACAAAAAATAACCGATTAGAAATTAATAAGCTAATGAAACTAACTACAGAGGCCCACAGGAGCCCTACAAACAATACCTCAAAAAATTCCAAGAGGAAGAATGCGGTTGATGGGCAGATAATGCCTATCTACTATCTGAAAATAAAATTAATTATTTTTTGTAAATAAATCTGAAATTTACTGACCTGTCAATTCGCCTGATCATAGACAATTTTCCTTTTAATTATATCTTAAAATTATGTATGTGGAACGTAGATGATGTACATTATGACGTTACATGTAGGTATGAGATATCGTAATATTCGTCTTGATAGCGTAAGTGACACTAGGTTCAAAAAAAACAAAATGGCCGATTTTAGACGCCATATTGTTTTTTTTTTAATTTCAAACCCATGGGTTGGAATATCAAAATAAAGGGCTTCAAATAACGATTACAAACATACACAGGTACTTACATATAACTTGCAGTTTTAATTTCAATGGAACGATAAAACGTTAACGAAAATAAATATGTTGCAGTCGTGTTTTTTACTTATTTAATTAATTTATACTTGTTTTACCTTAGATAATTAACTTGTCTAGATGAAGTGTAGCGCTGCAATCGCAACAAAAACAACAGTGCAGGGTAGTATTATTATAATATGTGTTAGGGTTTGTAATTTTATTCAATTTTATCGATTCTTATTTGGCTGCAATAACTTAGTATTTTAATTTTATATACTGGCAACCACATTATCAGTATCTTTGACAGACGGAAGACTCGTCATCAACGACTATAGAGGCCGATGGCGGTAGCGGTGGGATGGGGACTTCCGGAAAAAAATAAAGAAAGATGGTCGGTGGCACAACGCGGCATTCTGGGCTTAACCGCGAGACGATCAAGTAGGACATCAGATATATGTTACTGTGTACAAAGAAGAAAATAAAAGTACTTGAGTTCGTGTACATTTTCTATTATTCTCTCCGGAGCTTGGTAAACTTATAGATCAGAAGTGGCTACGCAACTTAACTTCAATAAAACGTAAGTACACGCCCAATTGTTTTGCGTAGTGAGTGTCTAAGTGTTTTATTTCTTTTTGATTGTTGTAAATGTTGAACGTCATTGTAGACATGAGGTTCTCAAGGTTAAAAAAAGGTAAAATTTATTGCGTTTTTCTTATATTTCGTGTGTTACCCGAATAAAGGGTAGCATTAAATAAATATTTTCTGGTTATTAGTTCAGTATAAGATAATGTTCGATCGTGATATAAGGAACGCCTCGCATCTTAATCATCCAAACTTAAATTAGTTGAGGCACATCTGGTGGTAGTTCCAGTTGTGTACCAAATACACATATTAAATATCGTCTAGCTTTCTCCAGATCTTACTAGTTCTCAGTGATCATCGTTGTCAAAGTTACCCCCATAAACCAAGACATAATGTAGTTTGCCACAGATATTAACTTATTTCTCTTCGCGGTTGCCATGCAACGCGAAAAATTCAGACAATTGAAGAGCCGGGTCGCCCCAGTCGGGACAGAGATAGACGAAGCCGCGAGACACCTGCTACTCGCAGGGTTCTTCTCACTGCTTCTCGAAGTCGGAGCCGTGTCCGGACTCGCAGCCCTGGCCGCATGGACTACAGCCGATCTCGAGACATCGGCCGCGAGCGAAGCTACTGGAAGAAGAGCTACTCCGAGAACGCCAGAAGCTTTCTCTGCATCGATCAGCGTCATCAGTCGTCATCGCGGCGGGACAGCGAGCTACGCAGGAGCCACCGTGACCAGCACGTCGGACGCGTGAAATGGGATGCAAAGTGCCACGCAGAGCCACGTGTCTACGCTGGACAGTCTAAAGGTCACGTAGCCCTTCATCATATAACAGTTTTTTCAATATTATAGTATATGAGAGATGGTCTTACGTCTGCCCAGCCTTCACAGAAGCTTGACTATAAAAATATCTTGCCGATTTTGATCCTCCTACAAAGACTCAACGCATTTATGTGTGGTTGAATAAGGTTAACGAGTGTGCATCTGTGTAAGGGTGGGTCGACAAAACCATTACTCACTTTGCTATGCAAAAACTATAGGGTCTGTCCAAGACCTGTTACGAAGGACTTAATTCGATTATACCTAGGAAGAGTGGCAAGAAAAACTTTTGAATGTATTTCCTTTTTCAGCAGAACTTATTAAATCTACTCTTGCTTAGACGTAAGAGTAGATTTAATGAGCTAATAGAGGTTTACTTTTATGAGAAATTTACACTTCTTTATCAATGTGATATTGTAGGAAAATGCGCGGTAAATTGCATCATTCATGGCCTAGCAATCGTACTTTCAAATCTGGAGAGCTAGCATTACGCTGTACACACCCTGATCAGCTCTTACAATACTTGTGTAGCAATAAAGACTCTCACCAGTCCTAACCCGAAGTATTCCTTACAAAAACTATTGATAATTCCGCAATAGAAAATACTTAAAGACTAAAGTCAGGATCTGGGCTGAATACTGCGACGAATATTGGCTGCTACAATTTCAAAGAGATATATAGCAATTTGTTTTGTTCTTATTAACTAATATTCGTATTAGGGGCGTATTCCATTTGACGCCAATTTCGTTATATTCAATAATTTTGACCACATGTTGAGTCTATGGTTGTGATCACTGTGGTCGTTAGTAACTGTTATCCCCTGTTCCATTTGGGTTAAGAACGCTATGAATACCACTATAATTTGCCACTTTTGTCACTTTGGACATTAGATGTAGGCACTACAAACTGTTTCAGTGGCTTCATTGCGTTTATGGCAAAAAATAATGCCAAGACCCAAGTGGAACAACTTTTTAGGAGTGTGATCGTTTTTATCGTTTATGGTGGGTTTGGCTCCAGATGGTACGCACCTTAAATGTTCAAATTGTAGTAAATTTGGGCATACAGCCGATATTTTCTGCAGCAAAATCAGGCGACAAAACAAAGCAACAGCCCGCGAATGCAATAAAAAAAAAGCTATGTGTATTGATTCTCTGAATAATAATGCGGGCCCTCATTCAAAATTTACGAAAGTAGTGCAAATAAATGGTACCTCGTAGACAGCGTTTGTACACTTTGGGAATACTTTAGTGCAGTACTCGTAGTTAGGCGAGCTATCGCTTGAACTAAGTGTAGACGATGTTACTGCCCGGGTTGTATGCAAAGTTGTGAATGTTGAAATTTTGGACAAACCAGTGTTGATAGGTCAGTCTTACACTGAACAAACACACAAAATCGCGTATAAAATCGTATTTTAGATAATGAATTGCCACAACCCAATTTAGACAATGAGAGTGAATGGTAAAGGTTAGAACAGTTGGTGTGCCTGAATTACATGGTGCAACCACGGTTTAAGCTGAGATTGTACCATCATTTATTGGTAGCGACTTGATATAAAATAGCGTTGCAAGTGAGCCGAACAGGCAATATTACGTATCTGGAGGTCTTTATCATGCTAAATGTGGACGTATTTATAAAGAAATATTTACATCATCAGGGCAGTGTCGAATTACGAACGATTCCGTATTTTGTCGAGCAGAGCAGGTACATTTTGCTAAGTCATTGCGGAGCCATCGTCAGATATGAGCTCGGGTATACATTAGATCGATATAACTTAGGTTTGTTTAGGACAACATGTATGGGAAGGTGACAAGCAACGTCTTTTAGATTTATTGAAACCTTCAAGCATTGTTTTGCGACATCGCTCAATGATTTAGGGTGCACTAATTTAGCCGAAATGCACATAGAGCTGAATAGTGATCGCCTAATTGTATATCGCCCATATCGTTTGTCCCATCATGAACGGGAGAAAGCTCGTTCCATGGTAGACGAAATGTTAAATGCCGGTACAGTTAGGATATTCGCCTCTTACTATGCTAGCCCAATTTTGCTCGTACGTAAAAGGGATGGTTCGCTAAGGATGTGCATAGACTATCGCATGTTAAATTCAGTAACTGTTAAGGAAAGATATCCCATTCTCATCATCGAAGATGAGATAGCTCGACTTACAAATCAAGCTTGCTTAGTCACGCTTGATCTAAATGTCTCGAACATCTTGAGGACGTGTTACAGGTGATAGGAAAGGCTAATCTCAGAATGTAAGTAAATGTAAATTTCTTGGTGATAAAATTAGCTATCTCGGGTACGAAATTAGTGCTGAGGGGTAGGACCAGGTGAATAAAAGATTGTAAGCGTTCAGGATTTTCCACGTCCTGAGAACGTACACAATGTTAGACAATGTCTTGGGCTGGTGAGCTATTTTCGTAAATTTATTAAAGAGTTCGACATAATCGCTTTTCCATTAAGTAAACTGTGAAAAAGGGCAGCAGTATGGAAATGAAGCGTTACACAGGAACAGGCTTTTGAATGTCTTAAGACCAGATTGATATCCAGGCCGTGCATATACGACCCTGCAGCGGAAACCAAATTACACACCGACGCGAGTAAAATAGGTATAGGTGGTATACTTCTCCAGCGAAAGTCCATTTGTGACCCATTCCGCCCAGTTGCTTACTACAGCAGGCAAACTTCACCAGAAGAGAAGAACTTTCACTCATATGAGTTGGAAACATTGGCAGTCGTCTTCTCATTGCGAAAGTATAGTGTTTCTGTTGGGTAAGGCATTCAAGTTTATCACCGACTGTATTAAGTGTGTCTGCGTTCCACATTTCTTAACAGAGACTTGAACCCGAGAATTGCTCGTAGGTGGATAACACTGCAAGAATTTGATTGTTCAATAGAGTACAGGTCTGATACGAAAATGAGCCATGTTGACGTATTATCACGAACAATCCTGTAACTATAAGCGAAGACATTATTTCTGACCAGTTTGCGCCTGTGATACTCTTTAACTTTTTGAAGCAGTGATGGCTCAGTGGCATTAGCTATGGACTGCCGCGCAGCAGGTTCATGGTTCACATCCCGCCGCGAGCTTGAAATTCCACCGCATGGTGGAAGGGCATTTTGCGAATGTCTGCCTGCGCCCTAGCGATCACCCTAAAGTAGAAAATCTATCGCCAAGCACCTAACGGTGTGTTCCGGCAGCTGTACTTGAGAGCTCAAGTGCAACAGTTATGTCTCACAGTGACGGGCGCAGTGCAGTTCATGACACTTGTGATGAAATGCATCTGTTATGGGCAGAGGTTAGTCCGCTTAACATCAGGTGGGTCTCGGGCTTGTTCCATCACCATAACATCTGGGAGATTCCGAAATCAGCAAGATTTAAAAATATTCTGAGCAGTGATTCTGACGAAAAAGGGTTAAACTAAATCAATAGGAATTATGTTGTGAAGGAAAATAGACTTTATCGTTATCTAGATGGTGACAACAATAATATTCGATGGGTAGTTCCGAAGGATGCATGGTGGCAAATCTGTCATATGAATAACGATGCCTTTTGACATTTTGGCGTCGAAAAGACTTTGGAAAGACTAAAGAAAAACTATTACTTCGCCAAGATGTCCAAATTTGTTAAAAAAATATATTAACTCCTGCATAGAATGCGCATATGCTAAAAATTACTTAAATGCAAATAAGAGGTTACGCCACCCCATTCCAAAAATATATGTGCCATTTAATACGCTGCACGTTGATCACCTTGGCCCTTCGTTAAGTCAAACAGAGGGTATACGCATCTTCTCGTAGTTGTGGATGCCTTCATCAAATTTTGCTTCATTAAGCCCGTCAGAAACACAAACACTCCAACGTTGTAGATGATGATGATGAATGATGTTAATTGATTGTTAAATTTATAATAGAGGCATGTTACTACAGATAGTTTTGTTTGTATCTTTTCAGATCAACCACGAGAATCGATCACGTGTGTTGATGCAACCAGAACAGAGCTCCCACTGCGCCTCCACAAGTAATCGATCGGCTTGTGCCTGCCAGCTGGTGTCGAGTATTTTCGAGTTGGTAGTTGGACGATCATGCATGGATTCGAATCGATCGTTCCGTGTCTTGAGACGTCCAATACCACCAAGTTGTCCTACCTGCGTGTCACAAGTAATCGATCGTCTTGTGTACACCAGATCAACCACGAGAATCGATCACGTGTGTTGATGCGACCAGAACAGATCTCCCACTGCGCCGCCACAAGTAATCGATCGGCTTGTGCCTGCCAGCTGGTGTAGAGTATTTTCGAGTTGGTAGTTGAACGATCATGCATGGATTCGAATCGATCGTTCCGTGTCTTGAGACGTCCAATACCACCAAGTTGTCCCACCTGCGTGTCACAAGTAATCGATCGTCTTGTGTACACCAGGTTGGTGTCACTTTGTTTCTTCGAGTTGGCGTTGGAAGATGGTCATAATACGAATCCGAATCGATCGGTCCGTATCTAGAGATGCCCGAAGCCATAGTATATAGAGATCATGCATTGAGCTGAATCGATCAGCTCTTGTCTTGATGCTTTCGAAGTAATTGAACTAAGCATAATTTCTAGTCTTACATGTATAATCATTTACAGATATATAAACGCTTTAAATATATTGTAAATCAAGTAATGTTTTAAAATATTTTTTTCTAAACAATTCATTCACTTTATTGTTATGTACCTAAAGTTATATATAAATATTATTCTGGTCTATTGTGAAGTTAGGAAAGCTTGTAATCTAATTTTGAAAATTCAGAAATTGTATTTTAGAAGTTGTGTAATAAATATGATTAAGTTGCCTATGAACTGTTGTGCGACCGACCATAATGCCGATTGTTAGGGTCCCACCGGGGGCGTGTGCGGGGACGCACACGTCGTCAGGATGGTCGATTGTTAGGGTTTGTAATTTTATTCAATTTTATCGATTCTTATATGGCTGCAATAACTTAGTATTTTAATTTTATATACTGGCAACCACATTATCAGTATCTTTGACAGACGGAAGACTCGTCATCAACGACTATAGAGGCCGATGGCGGTAGCGGTGGGATGGGGACTTCCGGAAAAAAATAAAGAAAGATGGTCGGTGGCACAACGCGGCATTCTGGGCTTAACCGCGAGACGATCAAGTAGGACATCAGATATATGTTACTGTGTACAAAGAAGAAAATAAAAGTACTTGAGTTCGTGTACATTTTCTATTATTCTCTCCGGAGCTTGGTAAACTTATATATGTTCTATGGTGCAGGTTTGAAGCACTAGTGTGCGTATCACACACACGTATGCAAAGCTACTATTGTTTTTACAAGTGCGCTGTGTCACTGATGCCGTGTTTGGTGATACCAGCATTTGAAAACTTCCTGCAGAAGTAGGGGATACATAATGTTTTCATTTTGAGGTACATATCTAGGTATGGTATGGTGTTAAATTTATTTAATATTTTTTTTATTATTAGGAGTTTTTTAATGGGAGAGTAGTAAGGATGGACCGTTTTACATTTTAACATAACCTAATCTCACTGTCGGATCTGTTGTCATTGTAATTGAGGCCAAGGTTGTTTTTTTTTGTGGGATAGGAAGGCAAACGAGCAGGCGGCTCACTTGGTGGTAAATTATCACCGTCGCCCACGAACATCCGCATTACCAGAGGTCTCGAAGATGCATTGCCGGCCTTTGAGGAGGGAATATGCTCTCTTCTTGATGGTCCCTAAGTCGGACCTATCTGTTCGGAAATATTTCACCTTGTGGCTGGTTCCATATTGTGGCAGTACGAGGTAGAAAATGCCGTGAAAATCGCAAGGTTGTGGACTTCCAGACGTCAACATGAAAATGGCGATATTGAGCTGCACGTAGTAAATCGAATAGTTCCTCAGAACACTCCCCGTGATAGATCCGGTAAAAGATGCAAAGTGATCCAACATCTCTATGTAGAGCTAAAGGGTCGAGTCGGTTGGAAAGAACTTGATCGTCAACGAATCGAGTCGCTGTTGTGTTATTTTGTGCGTATGGGACTGAAAAGGAATAAAAACTTTTGTCCCCCACTGGTAGCGAAAAACTGGGGGACAACAGGAACTTATTTGTTTGTGTCATAATAAGTCGCGTCGTGACTTGTCGCTTTCGTGTAGAGGTGTGTCGCTCTTCACGGAAACGACTCATTGAGTCGTTTCTTTAAACTGATTCGAATCATTAACACCGCTTCAAATGAATCATTCGCTCAATTGCATCTCGGTTTCAATGGGCACGCGGCGCTCACTGACACGATTGAGTGAGATAGAATGTTCGAAGCGCGTCGGGTCGCGCAGTCGCAGTCGCGTCGGAGATCGCCGACCGCCGTCTCTCTCACTTATTCACTACTAGTCTAGGGTGACTGAGAAAGACGGAAACACTAGCTCACCTATGCACGCATTACGCGTAAGGAAAGATGACCTGTTGTTATTGTTTGTTTAGTTGTCCTTTGTTTGGGAAGAAAAAACCGGTTTACTTTGGGTTTTTTTTTTATTTTTTTTTATTTTTTTTTTTTTTATGCCTGATAGGTTAGCCTTTGACCACTATCTCACCTGATGGTAAGTGATGATGTGGTCGAAGATGTTGTTCAGGCTAACCTAGAAGTACTGGCTCTCAAGGACAGCTGCCGGGACACACCGTTAGGTGTTTGGCGACAGACTTTCTACTTGAGGGTGGTAGCTAGCCAGGCGGGCATTCGCAAAATGCCCTACCACCATGCTATAACGACTGCCATCTTAAGACGACAACCGGGACCGACGGCTTAACGTGCCCTCCGAAGCACGGAAACGCTCAGTAGTAATGTCACTAGCGGTCACCCATCCAACTCCTGACCGCGCGCGACGTTGCTTAACTTTGCTGATCGGTTGAGAACAGCTAAGTAAACTTCGCTACGAGCGCTTCAGGCTTCGGTATGCGATTTTCTGCTGTACTAGAAAACAATTAAGTGTTACAATAAGCAAAGACTATTTTGTGAATAGACATTTACTTAATGAAAATAGTGAGTAAACTGAGTTGAACTGTAAATAGTGTCAGCTACATTAATAATTGTTATATTTGTCTATAGGAGTATGTGTATATAATAACTGAGGGTAGACGCTGCCCGCGTGTTCGCCGCCCGGTTGTACTGTAGAAAAGTGAGGGTACACGTAAAAACGATACAACTTGTTATCGGGCGTCGACGACATGGGCAGTCTATGCCTTGCAGTCGAGCATGGGAAGGTTCTCCAATAAGCAGTAGCGTACCATTGCAAAAAACTTTATCTTTGAAGTAATTATTTTGTGAGTGAACTATTAAATTGTGATATTTCACGTAAGTACAGTCTGGTATTTTTTGAAAACCCATGTAGTTCTAATTTTAACACTATAATACCCCAATGTGGTATAATCTACACCTTAATACGTATACTTTCTAACAATAGTTTAAAAGTTTTTTTCGTATAAAATCGATTTCTATGGAAGTTTCAGGCAAATGAAATTAATAAAACAAAATACTAACACAATATTATATAATTTACATATTTCCTCAAACAAGGTCAATAAAAACGATTCATGAAGGTTATTTAATTTATTTGCGGTAGTAAATCAAGTTTAGAGTCACTGATGCAAACGAAGCTCTCCACTAATTTGAATCTTTGAACTGATCCAGATACGTTTTTGCCAGCACTACTTTCGTGACCTAGAACAATGGCTGAGTCTCACACTGACGAAGCCGCGGGAGGAAACTACTAAGCTCATTCACAGATGTAAATAAAACTAAACAATCGTTGCTCACACATTTTATTTCAAATTATTTCTTAGATGTATTAATTAGTAACAGCAGAAGTAAATGTTGGTAAATAGCAGTATTCTCTGTGTAATTTTTATGCAATGTTATGGCGTCTGTGAAGTGTGTGAAGTACAGTTGAAGTCAGTACGCCAGAGATATACTAGTAAAATGAGCGGTGTAAGAGAAAAATAACCTACGTTTCAGACGCGATTAGGTTTGCATCGCACTATGTACGACAGAAGCTTATTACAATACTCATTTAGTATATCCTTAATACTATTTAGTGCGCTTACCCCTTATTACTACGAATAAATATGTAAAGAAATGTAAGTCAAAAGCCAAAAACAGCAAAACGCAATCATTACCGCGGTGAGTGCACCGTGCGGCGTAACACCATTACTTGAACACGACCAATCGGATACGATCAATTTTAATCGCCAAATCAATTAACCAATCCAATTGAATTCGGAAGATATTGCAAGTTCTGTTAGTTGTGATTGTGGCCTTGATGAGTCCGAAATCAAAGCGGTTATTGTATGACAGTTACACTTCTTTACACACTTATTCGTAGCTTTATTATTAATAATAATACTTAATTATCAAATTTTACAACACACACACACCTAGGAATAAAAATATTATAACTAATCATATAAATAATACACTGGTATTTAGGCATCATAATTTTTTTTTATTTATATAGCTACTAAAATACGAGGCAAAAATAGTATGTATAATAAATAGTACGGCACTCTCGACACCTAGGCTCTTATGAAGAAAAAATTGCTCATCGGTCGTTTAAATCATGGTTTAGCTATCCACGGCTTAAATAGTTAAGAGCCATGGCTTAATGTTCCCTATTATCACTAAATCGCGTTTATTCCCACCACGACCTACATTACCACTTAAAATTTAAATAGCGTTTATTCATAAGAGCCCTAATGCCACGTGTGAGCTAAAAAGTCAGAGATCAAAGTCAACCTATCTATAGCATAATTCAGCCAGAGAAAGTTTATAAATATCACGACAGTCAAGCCTGTAGCATAAAATGTATATAGTATTTTATTGGACGATTTATCTGTAGACAAAGCTAAAGACTGGGTAAATAGAGAAGCCTAAACATGCTTGATGGCTGTGCTCCTTAATATTTATAATAGTTATATTTATATACCTACTCTATAACACATAAAGCGGTTTTAACAATCAATTGCGACAATTATCTAATACAATAGTTATGGCTTATTCTCAACGTCGCCCTCGGTGGAGATATTGGGAATTTGAATCCTACTACATATTCTTCTAACAATATTATTTATAATAGAGGGGCAGAATGGAATTTAAATTTCAACGTCCCCACTGACATTTTGCTAGTACGGATGGGATCGAAATTCTCAAAGTCCCCACAGACTTTTTGCTTTCTGAACTTGCTTAAATGTAAGAGGTACAGTTAATATACCTACATAATTTAAATTATATAACTACCTATCTTATTTATTTAAAGGTGTAAATAAAGCTCTTTGCATTAATAATATAACACTAATTCAAATTATTTAATTGGAACTTAAGCGATGTCATAAATTGTATGAAACACAAACAAACGTGCTTGTCAAACATGTTTAATAGTTTACAGGGCACTTTAGAAACGCAAAGGCTTAAGTTTTACTTGTAATCGTGGCGCTTGCAATTATGACGAAATATCGAGAGATTAAAATAAACTGTTAAAGTAAAATATCCCGCGTCTAGTGTTAATAATGCCTATCTACATCATATAAGGTTGCCACACACTGACCTTCTTAGTTACGTAGCACATCGCCTCAACTATATTTGTATAGAATGTCTATACTACAACGGACAATGTACAACGCCTCCGTATTGGTATCACCACATATACTTGTAGTATACTCGAAGAGCTTCCTTGTTTATATGTTGGTAGTACCAACGCACAGGTGCCTTTGTAAAATATCTAGTAAACACTCCAAAACTTACTCCGCAAAAGTGCTTGAAATTAATCCAACTCCTACGAAACTTATTTTTCTTACTTCTTGTATACGCTGCCAAGTCGAAAATTAGAAATAGAGTTAAACTTCGTCCACAAACACGTTGCCTGCAGGTGCGCCCGCAAACTCCAGTTAGCACAAGTACGTACGTGTGGACGGCAATATGATATCGCATTCAACGCTATAAATAAGCATGGCTTGTACAATTGTTGACATGCTGAAGATTAGAACTGCACAGTCCTGGCATGCACGGTTTCACTTGCGCGTGTGGACGGGCCTTCAAGCCGCGCTACAGCTCAATGAAATTATTATACAGGCAACACATTAATTTCGAAAAGTTTGAATATTTCTTTAGGCTTTATTTTGAATTCTAAGGAGTTTATACACAATTAATTGTATTATTGTATTAAGTATACACAATGTATTGTATTATAAACTCCTTGGAAAGTTATGACCTAGCAAAACAGAATGTCAATAAGGCCAGAAGTGAAATAGAGGCTTGCAAAAGTTTACGTGTGAGCTTATTTGTAATACGTGGCCGCTGTTATGTGAAAACACGGAACACGGTACCGCGCGCAAACTTAACCGCAACATTGTCCCGTGCAGGCAAGACTGTGCGTATAGACTGGACATTAGAGATTATTATAATTTTATCGCACTTTTACTTCAGCTGTACGCCGACAGTCACAACAAATATAGAAAAAGTGCAATTGCAATCTATATTTGGAAGCAATTGGTCGTATCACCAATATACACCGATTTTTTTATTTCTACAGTGACAAATATACGCTTTTGCAGTTCGCAAATCAGGTGACAATTAATATAGCCTTACAAAGTGTAAATTACTGTATGGCGCATGTGATAGGATGTGTAAGCAAATAGTTGAGTAGTACAGGCGTGCCGGCCGCCACCTCCAGGTTCATGGTGTCGGGAGCGTCGGGATCGCTTTCTGCTGAAGATACCGACATCTTCTTGGGCTCTAATAGCATGTCCGTAGACGTGTTGTCTTCTGGTACTTTGTCTATGAACACCTGAGAACATCGGTTTGGTTACGTTCACATTAAGGCCGGTATTACACTATCATATATTAAAACATAAGTTGCCAACACCAAAAATCTCACCAAACAAAATTTGGCAACTTTTATCACCAACATGAACTGGTTTGAAAACAGTTTTTGTGTTTCCAACACGTGCTTACAGTTTCCAGCTTTACAGAAACTTTTTCGAAACTTTTAACTATATTCCTTTAAATATGATAGTGTATTAAGTACCTTATACAGACACATATATCAAATAAAGGTCTTTGGCGGGAAATCAATATATTTTTTTCTTTGCTAGGTATTTGGTCTAACTATTCACATGATCGTGATCACATTCCTTATACGCGAGGTTCTGATAGTATATATTTTTTTATACTTTTTGTATTTATACTTTTGATACGAGCAATTTTTTTTTACTGCATTATATGGAATCATGTGTTGGTGTTCAAGAGCTTTTCAAAATAATAGGAGCAATATTATTTCAAACTCGCAAATACCATTATCATGTAGAATGTTTACCAAACCAAGCTACAAGCGTATAACAGCTGCATTTATAAATTTCTACCAAATGGTCTTTGGCATTATTTTTGTATTTTTAGTATATGTAGTGAAATTCAGAAAATATTCTGAACATTAATTAATTTACTACAGCAACAGATAAATTAAACTTGTATGTGCTTTGTTTCGGGTCATTTTGTAATCACGTTCAAATTTCTTCAATTGATATTGTTACATACAACATTGTTACCAAACATAGCTACAAATAAGAAAAAACAACTGATTATAAATTTTCTGCCATTCTTCAAGGACGAAGGTCTTAACAATTTATATTAAGAACAATAACAACACTTCTATCTGTGGCTCAATTCACCACGGTTGCTTTGAGATTGACAGAGCGTTTTCCAGCTCTAGAGATGGACGGTCAACGGTTCGAATTCTTTGTTCAAATTATTCCTTTAGTGTAATTTTGTAGCCATATGAACGGTAAAATTTTGTTATTTTTAATGTTTACTATGTAATTTAAAGTAAAATACTGCGTTCGAACAAAACATATTCAGTCAAACTGGAATGTTATGTAATTGGAATGTTACATTTGTCAGAACTCATATCATATTATAATGAAAGAGATTATTGTGACGTATAATAATATATCAGATAGTGTGGATATTTTATTTTGGGATTAGTTACAAAGCTTCATATGACAGTCTTAATTTTATTTGATCATTGATTTTCGATAGAAAAAAGTCTTCTTACGAATACCTGAGTCGTGTTTGTGTCCTAAATTGTGTTAATCATATTTGAAGTTGTTCTCGTAATTTTATTATTATTATCAATGACGCATGCTACGTGGATAACATTACAAAATTTAGAAGCAAAATTATCCCATACATGACTATAATTTTTCCTCTCGTTATATTTTCGTAATTAAATAAGTAAATTCAATTGATCTACCTCATCATCATCACTCTCCTCCACGGGTGGGGTCACCGGCGGTGATTGCATCGCCTGGGATAGGTAGTAGAGATACTCGCTGTCGTCTTCCGAACTGTAGTCTTCTTCCTCTTCATCGCATTCGAAGTACCGACTCTGCAATGCAACGGAAATAAGTTTTGACGTGGATACGTCTTTAAAATTGCTTCCATAGGGACGCAATTAACAAAAACGAATGATAATAAAATCGGAAGATACAGTTTAGTGTTGCAGTTACATATCTATCATCCCCATCCAATTTTCATTCCACCGCTGTATAGCTAAATAATCAAAGAATTTATTACACGCTAATAGTAAGGACTGCAACTCATTGCGTGCGGCGGAGCGGAGAACTCACCATTTTGAGACATATACACGTACAACAAACGGCCGGTTCTATGGACACAGCCCACCCCATTTTTAAGACGCTGACTTACAAATGTTGAAATTCCATCACTATCAGACTGCGTTGGAGTTAAAAGAGGTAACCATGTTGAAATAATGATTAGTTTTGGTGAAAAACCAAAACGTTTACTAACACAAAACCAAACCTGACCTCGTTCACTCCGCACTTTAGGTACAAAGCTACAGGTACATCGCCGTATCTGTCCAGACGGGACTATTGTACGGTGCGCACCGCGTCAGAAGAAATCAAAGCTATGTATTTTGCAGTTTCAAAATCGGGTGGCTATGCGATAGAAACACAAACGCCTTGTAGGTGAATATACATATTCGGTACTCCGCGCTTTGCGAGTTGAAGTGCACTTTACTGCCTCGTAGCTAGAGTCGCTTAATTGTTCATATACCTAGCTTTGCGGAGTAATCGTTCTAGTCCTTTTTATTCTGTGACAAAACTTAATTGTCCCTTGTAGGTATTTGCTATTAGATTGTTCTATTTCTATGCACTTACAATTTTATATAAATGATATTTCCGTACAAGCGTTATTTAGAGTCAACTTTGCATATATGAAATTTTAAATTACAGGCACAAGAGACTTTTAACATCAGGTGGTCCTCGTGCTTAATCTGTCAAATACACAAAAACAAAAAAAAATATTAAAAATATAACACTTCAAGAATAAATGGTTTCATTACAAAATGTTTGTTAGGACTAGCAGAAGTCAACCCTACGAGGTTGTAAGTATTTTACCAATAACTTTGTATAAGTTAGCCTTAGACCACTACCTCACCTGATGGTGATGATGTGGTCAAATATGTTGTTCAGGCTAACCTAGAATTACTGGCTCCCAAGGACAGCTGCCGGAACACACCGTTAGGAGCTTGGTGACAGATTTTCTACTTGAGGGTGGTAGCTAGCCGGCGGGCATTCGAAAAATGCCCTACCACCATGTTATAACGGCTGTCATCCTAAGACGACAACCGGGACCGACGGCTTAAAGTGCCCTCCGAAGCACGTAAGCGCTCATTAGTAATGTCACTAGGGGTCACCCATCCAACTCATGACTGCGGCGGACGTTGCTTAACTTTGTTGATCGGTTAAGAACATCTAAGTAAATTTAGCTACGAGTGCTTCAAAAAAGTTATCCTGAAGAAAAAACCAAGGTACCGATTGTTAGAGGTGCAATGTCACAACACTAGTTTTTGTTGGACGCACTAGCGTTGTCTATTATCTATAGTTAAGTCTACGGCCTACTGTCATGTCGAGTCGAGAAGCAATTAAATATAGAAAGTCTTCCACATAACTAAAAGTGTTTTTCCTTTCCTCTAACCCAAAACGTATAATAGGTTATGGGGCCCAGAGGCGCAGATGTATAAGGAAAACGTAGTTTGAAGGTGAGTCGCGTGATCTCGCGATTGAAAAGTTACGCTGTTACGGGCGTGATGAAGTAATGGCTGCAAGTTACCTCTAACCGGGTTGAAACTTGTTGTTGGCGGTAAAGCAAAGAAGGTTTACAGCTACGGTCGGCGGTAATTGCGGCGTGCTGGTAAAATGGAAGGTCGAGCAGAAAATAAGTACGTGGTACTTAATGGAAAGAATTGGGCGGCGTGGAAATTTCAAGTTTCTGTGATCTTAAAATCGAAAAAGCTCTATGGCGTCGTCACGGGATTCGAAACTGTGTTGGCGACGAGCAATGAGAAAGATAAAGAGTTGTTTGAAGAGAAAGATTGTAAGGCGCAAGAAATTTTAGTGACGAGGGCGGATGAAAAGGTTTTGTCATACTTGTCATCATGTGCTACAAGTCATGAAATGTGGAAAAAGCTAATAACGTTGTATGAACCGTCAACGCAGGTTAGCGTTCATCTTGTACAGCAGAGATTCTTTAACATGACATTTGAGGAACCCATGATAAAGTTTATTTCAAAACTTGAGGAAATAAGTGGTCAGTTGAGAAATCTAAATGAAGAACCATCAGAGAAGATGATGATAACTAAAATTTTAATGGCATTACCAGAGAAGTATCGTCATTTTGTAAGTGCTTGGGAGTCAGTACCGGAAGGTCAACAAAATCTACAAGAATTAACTTCAAGATTGCTAATTGAAGAGGAGCGTCATAGTCAGCCTGAGTCCACTGCAAGATCATCAGCATTTGTTAGCAAGTTTAACAAGAGTGAGCAAAAGTGTTATGTGTGTGGTAAAAGTGGACATTTTAAAAGTGAGTGTCGCCAGAGAAGGTGTTTCAATTGTAATAAAACTGGACATTTAGCTAGAGACTGTAAAGCAAGTAGTAGTAATAATACATCTAAAGATAACAATTTTAAGAAGGATTATAAGAAAAATGCATTTATAGTGCAGGAGCCTGTGTTTAAAAATATTTTAGAATTCATTATGGATTCAGGAGATTCAGATTTCCGATCAGATGGTGGTGGGGAGTTTAAGAATAAGGATTTGGAAGGACTGTTCAGAATGAAAGGCATTGTGCATGAGATTACCATTGCATATACTCCAGAACAGAACGGGAGAATAGAGAGAGAGATGCGAACGATTGTGGAATCTGCTAGGACTATGATGATTAATGCAAATGTTAGCAAGGGCCTATGGGCAGAGGCAGTAAATAATGCAGTGTATACTATAAATAGGACAGGTTCTAGTAGCCAGAAGAGTAAGACACCGTATGAACTTCTTTACAACAAGGGTTTTGATATAAATGTTTTAAGAAAATTTGGAGATGAAGTGTACACTCATATTCCAAAGCAGAGAAGATACAAGTGGGATGCCAAAGGAAAACTGGGTAGGTTTGTGGGATATGGAAGTAATACAAAAGGATATAGAGTATGGTTTGAAGATGAAGATGATGTGGAAATCTTCAGAGACGTTGTATTTGTGAGAGGAGTAAGAGAAGATCAGAAGATTCAATACACAGAAGAGGATGAAGCGGTGTATAAAGACGACGAGATAGTTCAAGAAGAGAAAGAGGTAGAAGATGAAACTGTGATAGAACAAGAAGATAAAGTAGCAGAAGAACACGAGAAAGTAAATGAACTACAAGACAGAGAACTAGAAAACGTAGAGAAGTCAGACTTAGATGTTAAAAGAGGAAGATGTGAAGAAAGCCCAGATTTAGACATAGAGTATGAAGAAGAGTATGTTGATGAGGAATGGTTAAGTGCAGACGAAACAGGGTTGGAAGAAGGGAAAACAAGAAGTGGAAGAACTATAAAGAAACCCAAATGGACTGAGGATTATGAAGTGGGAATGTTAGCGCAAGGAGAAAAGGAATTAAGTTATGAAGAAGCAATTTCTGGAAAAGATAAAAGTAAGTGGTTAAAAGCAATTGATAAGGAGTTAGAAGCTCTCAAAAGAAATAACACCTGGATTGAGACTGAGTTACCTAAAGGGAAAAAGACAATCGACAGTAAGTGGGTGTTTAAAATAAAGAAGGATGAAGATACAGAAAGTTATAAGGCACGACTTGTAGCGAGAGGATTCAAGCAAGAAGGAAAGTTTGATCATTCAGAAGTGTATGCACCCGTAGCAAAATTACCAACATTAAGAATATTACTGGCTATATCAGCCAAATATAATTTAGACATACAACAAATGGATGTGAAGAGTGCATTTTTAAATGGTAGAATAGATGAGGAAGTATATCTTGAAAAACCAAAAGGGATGAAGAAAGATGGAAAAATATTAAAGCTACAGCGCTCTTTATATGGACTAAAGAAATCTCCAAAATACTGGAATGAGAAATTTAATCAATTTATGGTTCAGGAAGGGTTCTTAAGAAGCCAGTGTGATTATTGTTTATATTATAAGAAGGATAAAAAGTTCTATGTTTTATTGTATGTTGATGACTTAATTTTAATATGTGAAGATAATCAGGACATAACAATGTTAAAAGAAGCATTACAGAAAAATTTTGAAATGAAAGATTTAGGAGGTAATAATCTAAGATACTTGGGAATAAATATAACAAAGAAAGAAAACCATATTGAAGTTGATCAGGAGAATTATTTGAAAGAAATACTGAAGAAATATAAGATGGAAGATTGCAAGCCAGTGTCTACACCTATGGAGCCTGGTGCAAGAATTGAGAAAAATAAAGAAGAAAACATGGAATTAACAAGAAAGTGTAGAGAACTGATTGGAAGTCTAATGTATGCTATGTTAGGTTCTCGGCCTGACATATGCTATGCTTTAAGTTATTTGAGTAGATATCAGGCATGTGCAAATGAAGATGTATGGAAGGGATTAAAGAGGATTTTAAGGTACATAAAATGAACTATAGGTATTAAGTTAGTTTATAAAAATGGTTCAGAGGATCCTTTAGTTGGGTATTCCGATGCTGATTGGGGAGGAGACCAGGCAGACAGGAAGTCAACATCAGGATATATAGTAAAGGTATATGGTTGTACAGTCTCATGGTCTTCTAGTAAGCAGCAGTGTGTGGCGATGTCTTCAACTGAGGCGGAGTACATAGCTTTAGCTCGAGGTATTTGTGAAGGATGCTGGATTAAAAATTTATTAACTGAAATTAATTTAGAATGTAACAATATAATTATGTATGAAGACAATCAATCCGCCATTCATATAGCTAAGAATCCAGAGCATCATAAAAGGTTAAAACATATTGATCTAAGGTTCCATTTTATAAGAGACAATGTTGAAAAGAAAGTTGTGATTCTAAAGTATATAGAAAGTGAGAATCAAGTTGCTGATATATGTACAAAACCTTTAAGTAAAGCTCAGTTTGAGAAATGTAGAAGTAAGTTATTTTGAATTAGTGATATTAAAGTCGAAGTAGAGTCAGCAAAATATTGTTCTTTGTAAGAAATATGAGAAAATTTAGTTTATGTTTAGCAGTAGTGATGTGACATTGAGGAAGGGTGTTAGAGGTGCAATGTCACAACACTAGTTTTTGTTGGACGCACTAGCGTTGTCTATTATCTATAGTTAAGTCTACGGCCTACTGTCATGTCGAGTCGAGAAGCAATTAAATATAGAAAGTCTTCCACATAACTAAAAGTGTTTTTCCTTTCCTCTAACCCAAAACCAATAATACCGATCATTATCTTTCGTTTGTTTCCCACTCTATCCGTGTGTCTCGACATTGGCGAAATTGTGGCAACACCCCAGAAGTAGTACAAAAAATAAACTGATCTGTGGGGAGCACATCCCTCTTCTTTGCGAATTGTCTACATTGCTCTAATAAGAAGTGTCATTTATTGTGGCTCATTTTTGTTAGAGCCATGTAGCATTGCTGGAATAATGAAGTTAGATGCTATTCAATCCAAAGCTTTGAGAATCATCGCTGGAGCAATGAAGTCTAGTCCAATATAATGCACACCAAGTGGAATGCATTGATCCTCCATTTTATTTATGGTGCCAGTGTCTATCCGATAAATTTCTTTTCCGTTCACTTAGATTCTCTAGACATCCTATATTTTTCAAGTTACAACAATTATCTCAACATATCACATCACATTCCAGTTATTGGTCACATAAAACTACACCCTGTCTTAGTAATAGCAGGCATAAATTCATGGACTTAAAAGCGCCTACTCACAGCATTGACAAACTTCCCATTTATAATGTTAGGTATGAATGTCTATCACAGGATCCTGTAATTATCTACAACATTGTATTGATAGAGACGATGCCAATGCTAATATTCACTTCAATTCAATAGTTCAAGAAAGATGGAATGGATGGCACCACCTTTATAGTGATGCATCCAAACACATATCTGCTGATTGTGTTGGTGTGGGAGTTTATCAACCGCAGTATAATATTGTGCAAAAAATTAAATTCCCCCCTGAAACATCTGCTTTCACTGGCGAATGTTTTGGAATTCTAAAAGCATTGGAATATATTCTACTTGTGAAACTATTTAAAACTGTAATATTCTCGGACTCCCTAAGTGCTCTTCAAGCTTTAGCTTAGTTTCCATTTAAACCTCAATCACATGTTCCTATAATAATTGAAGCCAGATCAAAATTATATCAATGTACTCTCTTAGGTTATTCAGTTTTTTTTTACTTGGATCCCAAGTCATTGCGGCATTAGAGGTAATGAAAATGCTGATCGCATAGCAAATGAAGCTGTTACATCTGGAGACAGTTTTCCATTTGTAAACTATTCCCATGATTTAACATCTTTACCAAAAGTTTTTCTCAAGGAATCCTGGAACAGAAATTGGGCCAGCAGTGCTCAATGTAAGGGAAAGCACTGTTTTCAAATAAACCATGGATCAACTGTTTGAAGTTACGCAAGAAAGTGACGTCAATAATAATAAGAATGCGGCTGGGCCATGTTTGCAGTCCAGCTCATCTTGCAAAGCTTCATATTGTTGATTTTCCTACCTGTGCATGCGGAGAGGATGTGGGAGATTTAAATCACATTATGCTCTCTTGTCCTCAACATGACCAAATTGCAATGCTTGAGGCTTTGGCTGTTCTTAAAATTTCGTATAATATGAAACTGTAAATATGTAAATATACATTGTATATAAATATGTATCACTATAGTAATAAAAAAATAATAAAAAAAAAAAACAAAGAATATTCCTACATACAGATTTTAAAGGGTACCCCATATTAAGTAGGGGTAGGAAACAAAGAGGGAGGATGGTTTTAGTCCGTAGGTCGTCAGGCAACTGACGGAGTCGGACATAACCAGGAGGTTGGCGCTTGGATCAAGCATACAAGCAGCAACGCCCTGGTATCCATGAGGATTTCCTCCTCCCTACAGAAAAAAAAAAAATATGTATCAATTATCTTTGTATGTTTTATAACTAAAATTTAAAATGAATATATTAGTAGGTAGTTTTATTTTATGATAGGTAACATATAAACGTATATATTCCTTTCTCTATCCTCCTCTTCTATTCCTTTTCCATGTTATACTTTCCTGATCCGATTACCTGTTCCAAATTTCCCGTGATCCGTCTTTGCTCCTCCAATTTATAGATTTCATAAGGTTTCTCCGTTTTTATATCTAATCGAGCCATGCTCGTAGTTACTACTCAACAAAAACTAAAGTCGTCTCTAAGAAACACTAACGAGGATTTACAACATGACACTGGCAAATGCACAAGACGTGCGATACCATATCCAGACATAGGGAGCAGAAAAAAAGAACTTATCTGTCAAAAGTGTCAAACAAACGTCAAATGTCATGTCAAGAGAACTGAGAAATAGTCAATTTGTTAAGACGAAATATTTTTGTGTTTTCCGCAAATAAAAATTGCAACAAAGATGACCAAAACAAACATATATCCAAAACAGTGACGTCCTTTAGCGAGTGCCTATGAATCATCGTGTGAGAATCCCGTCAAAACAATTCGAGGTGCAATAATTGTAACGACGACAAATCCTTTGTTTTCATCGCAATAATTTGTGTTTTTGCAACAATGGCAGCAGCTTTGGCGAATGATTCTCCGAAATATAGGAACAGCTTGATCTGCTGCAGCCCTAGGAGTGCAGAAGCGGCGTCCCTAACCGAATCTTCATCTACATCGGGGTGTGTTTCCGCGGACGAAAGTTACGATTCAAACTTCATACCGAAGTCAATAGCAAACAAGAAGTTGAAAATTCACAACTTAGCAACTAAAGAGGAGATTAGTAGGGCTATTAATCAGTGTAAGGAATTAGTTCTATCAAGTCCTCAGTGTTCTGAAGAGAGAAAATGGTTAGTGCGCTATTTAGTTGAATTAAGATTCAGGCTGCAAGATTTGGATGACAATGATGGTCAAAGTAGAGTTCAAGTATCAATAAAGGGCCATCATTTTGAACAACAGACTAGTCCCTCTAACCGTAAGCAGTATTGCGATCACTGCAGTGGTGTAATTTGGAGTATTGTGCAAAGTTCATACATATGCAATGATTGTGGATATCTCTGTCATTATAAATGCGTAGACCATATATGTAGAGTTTGTGCTCACATTATTATGACGGAAAAAGGCCAGTTTGAAATGGCAATATGTCCAGAGAAAGGTCTTGCTGGTCAAGATTACAAATGTGCCGAATGTTTAACAGCTTTAACGTTTAAAGACACATGGAATGAGCCAAGACTATGTGACTACACAGGGCTTTATTTCTGCGCTACATGTCACTGGAATGACTTATCTGCAATACCTGCTAGAGTCGTCCACAATTGGGATTGGGAGAAACGCTATGTATCACGGTTAGCATATCAAATGTTACAGTTATCTTGGACAAGGCCTTATATAGACATAGAGAACATAAACTCAAGACTTTTCAACTTTATAGCAGAGTTGGAATGGGTTCATAAAATGCGCAGAGACTTGCAATGGATGAGACGTTATCTATGCACCTGTGCTGAAGGTACTAACCTTTTATCTCCACTTTTCATGCAATTAGGAGACGTCAACAAAAAGTACAGCATGGCTCATCTACAAGCTATCAATGATGGATCATTAGAAACTCAGTTAACAGAGTTGACAGAGGTCTGTCGCTCTCATATAACAAACTGTGCATTATGTTCTGGAAAAGGTTACTTGTGTGAAATCTGCGGTAACAATGAAGTTTTGTACCCTTTCGACAGTGGAGCACTTTTATGTGAGAAGTGCAACTCAATGTATCATAGAGGGTGTTGGTTACGTAAAGGCGAGAAGTGCCTTAGATGTGTACGTTTAGAGGAACGTAAAAAGTCCACGATGCCAGATGATACTGAAAGTCATTTAGAATATGATATAGACAAATTTGTTGACTAGCTGTACCTATATATTTTTTATTATAATGTTTATTTACAAAAAGTTTGTATTCATATTTAGTTTTATTATATCTTTTAAATTGTGTCATTGGAATTTCTAATGCTGTGTTTACATGTAGGGCATTATAACTATTTCTCTTTATTTTTAATATTTCTGTAATTTTATAAGCTTGAGTGAGAATCTGTTATTAAGTTTCATTCACATGGCGATGACAAAATAAACTAAATCGTTACACAAAAATTGTTATTTTCTAGTGACTTTCAAGGTTGTTTGCTGCCAAGTAACGTAGGATGTAAGTACTAAAAAATCTCTTCTTTATATACCTAATTGGTAGATGTATATCATTTTATGTAAATAAACCGAATAAATAGTTATGTTACATTACAATGTGTATTAATAATAGAATATGTAGGGCATTGAGCATGACCTATTTTTGTAAATATACACAGCTAATATTTATATGCTGATATTGCTTCCAATAAAATGATTGTGCCTCGGACCAAGATATACTTTTAGAATTGTATGCCATAGCTATTGCCATATTTTCCGTTTAAAAACTTAAGTTATTTTGTACATAAAAGTAGGTAGCTTTTTTAACTATGGGGCCATCTATTAATCACAGGATTATTTTTTTGGCTTTTTTAACACCCCCCTCTCCCTTGGTGATACAAGGTTTAAGACTAATCCAACCGTCCTCACCCAAAATCATGTGTATTTTTAGTATCTATAGAGAATCTTAAAATTTTAGGGCCTGTTTCAGAATGTTTGAGTAAGTTCCGGTTGTACTACCCAGAACATATTTAATTAATAAAACACTATCTTTGTGTTTCACAGTCATTGATTAAGCCTATCCATCGGTTTAAGCTTGAAATTTGCTGCATGTTAACTGTCACTTTTATTATTCAGTTATTGTTTGTTCTGGGTAGTATAACCAGAACTTACTTGAACATTCTGATATGTGGATCTTTATATACAGGTATAAAGTATCATCATATTATTATGAAATTGAGGACAATGACAAAAATGTCTGGACAGAAAATTTGCTGGTTATTGTTGCATAAAAACATATCATATACAATGGATTTATAGCTGTGTGCATTATATGCTTGTGTTGAATTTTCTCCACGTTATATTCTTGTAAGATTAGAGTGTACCACATCTTCCTTTTTTATTTAAATCGAGGATTGTTAATTTGTTTATATTATAAAATATTTTTGAACAAAACTCTTGGTCCAGGTGTGTTTTAAAATAAAATTGCTTTGTAAATACTAAACTGAATATTAACAATTGGTGCTATATTGTTTTAGTTATAATTATCGTGAGCAAAAGACAAGCTTTAAATAAATATATAATATTAAGCGTAGCAATCTATCAATCTTTCTATTTCAACACATTATAGACACAGTCATTTTTGTAGACGATATTGTCCATTTCTACTGTTATAATTTTGTGCATGGGTTAAAATAAATTGTGACCATAGGGGAAATCAAAATATTTTTAAGTTTAGAAAAGTATACTCATTTTATTATCATTTTTGCACCCTTATTATAAGTTGACTGATATCAAATTCACTTGGGCACCCTTCAATATGAAGAAGAGCAAGTGCCTGAAAGGCAATTTGTTTTGTTATTGTGAACGGGACAAGCTCGAGGCCCACCTGATGTTAAGAGGACTAACTTCTGCCTATAACAGATGCATTTCATCACAAGTGACGAATTGCACTGCGCCCGTCATGTGTCTATAATTTCACTGGCTATCAAGGACAGCTGCCGGAACACACCGTTAGGTGCTCGGCGACAGATTTTCTACTTGAGCATGGTCGCTAGCCAGGCGGCCCTTCCACCATGCGGTGAAGCTCAAACCCGCGGCGGGATTTGAACCATGGACCTGCTACGCGGCAGTACATAGCCAATGCCACTGAGCCATCACTGCTTCATAATAGAATAAAACCTAGACCAAGTCTATTGCGACGTATTTTTCAAAGTATTAGACAGAAACTCCTACACAAAACAAGCACTACATACAAATCTCATTGATATTTTTGAAAATATTTTACTGGTGACTCCGTACACTTAATTGGTTCAAATGCCAAACTTCGCCCCTCTACCTGTGTATAGTACCACCAACTTAACTGTGCAGTTCTCGAGGGCGCTACTGGTCAAGGAAATCAACTACAAACTGTCACAATTTGAAGGAATGTTGTAGTTCTTTTTTCTGCCACCTGAACAGATAAGTTGGTGGGACTGTAAATACTTCCATAAGTCACGGAAACCATGAAAGGTTTTTGTTACAATTATACATAAAAATGTGTATGGACACCAAGGTTTTTTTGTGATGGAACAAGCACGATCCCCACCTGATGTTAAGCGGTAACCTCTGCATATAACAGATGCATCTCATCACAAATGGCGAATTACACTGCGCCCGTCACCCTGAGACATACAGTTGTTGAGTCTCATGTGCCAGTAATTTTACTGGCTCGTGTACTCCCAGCGGCGTAATGTCAAATTACATGATTTGAGTTTAGCAGATATTTAGTGTATGATGATGCAAATGTGTATGTTTGTTTTAAATTTGTGTGTCCAGCCATTCCTGAGATATTTGCGAAAAATACTTTCCGCTAGGAGAACGTTCTCCCAGCGGAGCTATTTTTTCGAAATGGCCGCACGAAAACAATTAAGTATACCAATAATTAGAGTATACGAGAGGTAAATGTGTGTGTTTGAATAAAATGTAGTAGAAGCAGTGATGGCTCAGTGGCATTGGCTATGGACTGCCGCGCAGCAGGTCCATGGTTCGAATTCCGCCCAGAGCTTGAGCTTCACCGCATGGTGGAAGGGCATTTTGCGAATTCCCGCCTGGCTAGCGACCACCCTCAAGTAGAAAATCTGTCGCCAAGCACCTAACGGTGTGTTCCGGCAGCAGTCCTTGAGAGCCAGTGAAATAACAGGCAAAATGAGACTTAACAGGTATGTCTCAAGGTGATGGGCGCATTGCAGTTCGTCACTTGTGATGAAATGCATATGTTATAGGCAGAGGATACCGCTTAACATCAGGTAAGCCTCGCGCTTGTCCTTCACAATAACATAAAAACATATGTGTGTCGTAAGACTCTGAAGATATAGAAGATGCCGCTGGGGGAACGTTTTGCTGTTTGCTGGATATCCTAAACGGTTAAGCGCAGTTATGATTATTTTTACTCATGAATTTGTGTGTAAAGTTTGTGAAAACAGAATTCGAAAATATATTACAAACGAGACGAAAAAAATATATGGAAAATAATGTTTTTAGGTTCTAGTTATTCAAATCGTAAATATGGTCCTAATATTATCTTTGAACTATCATGGTTATTTCAAACTTTTGAGTGTTGGAGTCGGTTCCATTTTCAGGTAAAACTTCTTTTTGTTTTGTTTCATTTTATCTTATTGGATACCTAGTCTCAACCGTATTTATATTTATGTCATTCGGAATAGATATTAATTAGAATAAGTCATTTTGCTAGCTAGCTACCACCCTCAAGCAAACAACCCCTATGTTCTACCCGTACCGGTGTATGTTCCGGCAGCTGTCCTTGAGAGCCAGTAATTCTAGGTTCGCCTGAACAACATTTTCGACCACACCATCACTTACATGATGAGATAGTGGTCAAGGCTAGCCCACCAGCAATACATACAAATTAAACTGAATATCATTTTAAAATTGAAACTCGATAAACATTATTGTTTTGAAATCTCAAAATGAAGATCATCTCCATTCTAGATAGACGACAACGTCCCAGCTTTTTTATTACTTATAATATAAGTTTCTTTTAAATAATATTATTAATGCATAGTATGCATAGTATTGAGTTTTTGTTTAAAGTTTATTTTCGGTTTGCATCAGTTTTTTTCTTCTACATTGTGGTCCTTGCAGTTAAAAAGAAACTAAAGTGGTCCCTGGTCAATAAAAGGTCGGGAACCACTGACTTATATTGTATGTCAATAAACACTATGTAATAAACTAATAAAGCATATAACAATAATAATAATAGCTTGTCTTTGAGTTTTTCCGTACTAAGACTCTACAGTCCATCTGCCTTTTTTTGTATTATATAGTGACGGAACAAGCTCAAGGCCCACCTGATGTTAAGCGGACTATCCTCTGCCTATAACAGATACATTTCTTCACAAGTCACGAATTACACTACGCCCGTCACTTTGAGACATAGTTGTTTAGTCTCATGTGCCTGTAATTTCACTGGCTCTCAAGGACTGGCGCTGGAACACAGTTAGGTGCTTGGTGACCGATTTTCTACTTGAGGGTGGTAGCTAGCCAGGCGGTCAATCGCAAGATGCCCTTTTACCATTACGTGAAGCTCAAGTCGACAGTGGGGATCGAACCAGGGACCTGCGGCACGGCAGTCCATAGCTATAACTTGGCCATCATTGCTTCAAAAATGTCTGTCTGTCACCAGGCTGTATCTCATGAACCGTGATAGTTAAACAGTTGACATTTTCACAGATGATGTATTTCTATTGCCGCTATAACAACAAATACTTAAAATCGGTCAAGTGCGAGAAGGACTCGTGCACGTGGCAATTAAAAAAGAAGGTTATATTATAGTGTCTAATGTTCTATAGAAAATGGTACGGAACCCTTCGTGCGCGAGACCGACTCGCACTTGGCTTGACATGATCACGCTTGGCAGGGGTCTTGGAGATCGCAGTGTAAGTTAGCGATTCCTTAGAAAGCGCTGCTGCCCGCCTTTGGGAATTTTACCCTTAATCGCCTCTTACGACACCATAGGGAAGGGAAGGGGTGACATTCTAGCCTGGCATCCCACGGGGAGGACAAAGCTTGTAATAAAGCATAAAACAACACCTTGCATCTATGATTTTTTTTAATGTATTGATTATTTATTTGCTAAAGTTTTGTCCATAAAATAATATTATTCAAAAACATTACCTTATTATGTTTACTAAATAAGAATGTCATGTAAAATTTATGGCACTTAATTTCTAGTTAAATTAAATGCTTATTTTAGGTTAGTTGAGCTAATATGACATGACGTCATAACTTAAATCTTTCCTATCGTTCTTTAACCATCGTATTGGGATAGAGCGACATCTATAGTACCACTTGCGTTGTACTGCAAACAAGACCAATACGATGGTTCCTTTTTTATGTTATTGTGACGGGACAAGCCCGTGACCCACCTGATGTTAAGTGGACTAACCTCTGCCTATAACAAACGCATTTCGTCAACGACGAATTGCACCGTGCCCGTCACACTGAGACGTACAGTTGTTAGGTCTCATGTGCCTATATTTTATAGGCTTTCAATGACTGCTGCCGGACACACAGTTAGGTGCTTGGCGACAGACTTTCTACTTGAGGTAGCCAGCCAGGCGGACATTCGCAAAATGCCCTACCACTATACTATAACGACTGCCATCCTAAGACAACAACCGGGGCCGACTTAAAGTTCCCTCCGCAACACGTGCACGCTCAGTAGTAATGTCACCAGCGGTCACCCATCCAACTCATAACCGCGGCGGACGTTGCTTAACTTTGCTAATCGGTTAAGAACAGCTAAGCAAACTTCGCTACGAGTGCTTCATCATCAGTCCTCACAAGTACCACATACACCTTCCACCGGCCCCAAGGTTGGACACGCAGTGAGAAGTCATTTCCACCGAGCAAAAAAGAAGTTAGCCCTGAAATAAATGAGTGTTCTACTACACTAAGCTTACCTGACACTCCAGACACCTGCAAGACTCCCGGTACGTGCAGGCGGTGAGCAGCGCCGACTCCAAGTGTCGCAGGTACTGCAGCTGCTCCTTGTGGAGCTTCTTCTTCCGGCGGGACAGTGATGAGAGGAAGGCGAGGAGCGACAGGCGGCTTGTCTTTGATTTTGGAGCGGCACTGTTACCAAAATAGGAAGTAGTTAAGGCCCTTAGTATCGTCAAATACGTACTTCGTAAAGCAAACTCCTCCGTAACTGCTGTAGGTGTAAGTATTGTAAATGTTTCGAAGCAGTAATGGCTCAGTGGCATTAGCTATGGCCTGCCGCGCAGCAGGTCCATGGTTCGAATCCCGCCGCGGGCTTGAGCTTCACCGTATGGTGGAAGGGCATTTTGCGACCACCCTCAAGTAGAAAATCTGTCGCCAAGCAACTAACGGTGTGTACCGGCAGCAGTCCTTGAGAGCCAGTGAAATTACAGGCACATGAGACTTAAGAACTACTCGTGTATATGTCTCAAGGTGACGGGCGCAGAGTAATTTGTGACTTGTGACGAAATGCATCTGTTATAGCCCGAGGTTAGTCCGCTTAACATCAGGTGGGCCACAAGCGTGCTCCGTCACAATAACATAAAAAAATGTTTGTTACTTTTACATAAATATTAATTTTACCCCTATAATAAATTACGAAAAATAAAGTCCTGTGAAATAACACTAAGTCGGCACATGATAACATCTGTTTGAAAGTGTACCTACCTAGAAACATCCACCTTACAACTGCGGATACTCACTAGAATCGCACGGTAGGCATATAAAGTGCCAAGTTACCGGCGCATCGCGCATCTGCATATTCTTTGACCGTTATATTGGTGTCGCGAGCGCGGAACGTACAATGATTATAAGCGGCGATGCGTGGGTAAAGTAAACTCGATTGGGCCTAGATGCTCAAGGCCATTGGTGACTTACTAACTTTAGATACTGCTAACAGTTCCTATGGGTATCACGCCATTTTATTTTAATACTTTTATCTTTGGAATAGTGCATGCTCTGGTATACATTAAAAATTACTTAACTAGAGGAAAAATCGTAGACATATGCGGGATTTGAAACCGACTTCATCCACCCCTATATCCGGAGTGTGCTCTGACCGACTGAGCTAACATGACAATGACTCATAATTTATTCTCTGGTTAATTTGTATTTTTTTTTTTAAATTCAGATAAGCAAGTATTTGACCGCTGTCTCACCTGATGGAAAGTGACGACGCGGTCGACGGTAGAACATGCTTGCCTAGCAAATATATACCTATTAACTCTATGCTTGAATACTTCCAGATTATAGCTATCGGGAAAAGGGTACGCTGGTAGGGTGTTCCATACTTCAGCCGTACGCATTATAAAGCTGGATTTAAAGCGTTTTGTGCGTATTTTTGGAATATCGACCATGTATGGATGCCGTGTTCCAGTGCGTCTTGTTGTCCGATGAAAGAAAGGTGAAGAATGTAATCCGCCGGGCAGGCGTTATTGCAAACATAACAATATTAAAAATTCAATTCCTTGATTTTAGGTCACCTAGAAGGTAGACTGCTTTTTTTATGAGATTGTGACGAAACTTGCACGATCCCACCTGATGTTGAGCGGACTAACTTCTGCCTATAACAGATGCATTTCGTAACAAGTGACGAATTGACTGCACCTGTCACCCATACAGTTGTTAAGTCTCATATGCCTGTAATTTCATGCGGTGAAGCTCAAGCCGGCGGTGGGGATCGAACCAGGCTACTGCGGCGCGGCAGTCCATAGCTATTACCACTCGGCCATCATTGTTTCAGTAGGTTTTGGCTAAGGTAAGACAATACTTCACAAGGGGCCGGTGGCTTAATCTTTATCAAGCGCAAGTCCGGACGTGTATGGAGTACCTTTGGGATGGTTCTGCCAAATACCAGCTGGAAAATTTTCGACGCTTAACAAAGTACAAAATACATTTGGATGTGTTGTGGATAAGAAGCTATGGACACCGTTCATAATACCCACGACACTACTGCTCAGTAGTGTAGAAGGGCATCAATGTTCCCAACAAAAGTACTGGTAGTACCTACCGCTTAGTGGTGTCGTGGGTAACGACCGGTAAATCCACAAAACAGGCCTATTTCCAATGGGTTTAAATACTTAGAATAGTTTGTGAATGGTGATGTGAGTGTGTATTTTTGTTGCTCCTTCTAGCTAAAACAGCTGATCCTTTTTTTATTACTGATAGGTTAGCCTTTGACCACATACTCACCTGATGGTAAGTGATGATGTGGTCGAAGGTGTTAACAGGCTTAACTTAGATTTTTCGATTTGTTTGAATCTTGTATTATAGATAGTTTACGTCCTGTATTAACAATTCATCATTATCATTACTTTCCATCATTATCTCCGCACTTTAGGTACGTCGCTACAGGTACTTCGGCGTATCCGTCCGGACGGGCTTATTGTACGCGCGTGCCGCGTCAGAAGAGATCAGAGCTATGCGTGCACATGCGATAGAAAGAGAGACGCCTTGTAGGTGAATATACGAGTAAATATTAGATACTCCGTGCTTTGCGAGCTGAAGTGTACTTTATTGCTTCGTAGCTAGAGTCGTTTATTGATCGGAATGGTTTTGCGGTGTGGTCGTTCTGGTCTTTTTTGTTCTGTGCCACAGAGCTCAGCTACTTAGGAGCCGTCCATTAATAACGTGATGTTTTTTTTTGCGACTGTCAAGCCGCGGCGGTAGTCGCGCGGGATCGTTGCTTTTGAGTTTAGAAATCGCGCGTTTGACGAAAAATTAATACACGCGTTATCTTACTACCCCTCCTTGTGATATTTAGTGATATTGCTGAACCCCCCTCTCCAGCTCTTTCAAGAGTCAGGTGATTAATAGATGTTCCCTTATATGTAAATCTAGATGAATTCAAAGTTGATTCATACTTATCGACTTTGTTGAGGGCTGCAGGCTTCATGTCTTCGCAAAGTGCTGTTTCGCTAGATCTCCGTTTGCTCCGTCTTTTGATGCTGTTGTTTTTTTCATCTCCAACTAAAGAAAAAGTAAAATAAATTGTATTGTTGAAAGATATCATCATCATCATCAGCCGGAAGACGTCCACTGTTGAACAAAGGCCTCCCCCATAGGACGCCACAAAGAACGGTTGAAAGATATAAAGAAAATTTATTAGCCCTTCAGTAATTTTTTTACAGGCAAATCCAAATTACATATATCTACTTCATTAATTCTAATTAGGTCTAAATAAATAATTTATTAAAATTGTATAATCGTAATATAGTTAAATAATTTACAGTTATCACGTTTGCACTTGTCCTAAGAACAAAAATTCTACAAGCTGCATTGACATATATTCTTTGAATATGTAGACGGGGTTGTTTTCAAGAAAATTTCTTATGTTTTAGTTGTACAAACTATATTTTAAGGTGGTCAAGCTTTTTGGTAATTTATTATACAATTCGTTATTACGCAGATTGTAAGGTAAAGCCGTTTCCTGCTTTTCTAATATAATAATATCCCTATCCTCATGAATTTCTCATAAACAATTATATATGTAAAGAGAAACCACTGTCATAATTTTGTCTTTCTTAAAGTGCTCCCTTGCAACGCTATTTCAGTCCATTAATAGTTCTTATTGAACGTTTTTGACATTTGAGAACTCTAATTATCTCTGTAGCATTACCCCAAACAGTAATGGAGTATCTTATTATTGGACTAGCGGCCCGCTCCGGCTTCGCACGGGTATAAAATATATAGCCTATGCCATACACTGAAAAAATGATTAAAATAGATCCAGCAGTTTTGATTTATTCATTACAGCCCGTGGCCCGCACGCGTTAAATTTAGGGTAAAACAATTATTCTTTCCCTAACCCATGAAGATTTCCTGCTATCTTTGGAATATCTAAATTCATACACTACATTTTTACTTTTTACATTTTTACACTACTACACGCTCCCGCCGCCCGGGCCGGCCGGAACCGCCGCAAACGCAACGTCCCGCAATTTTTAAATTTGTTATATCATCGAAAAATTCATTTAAATCATATACTGTAAAGGGCTATATATCTATATTAAATCAACAATGTATTTAAAGTATTTAATTAGATAAGGATTAATGCTGTATTGGTTAAAATAGCTTCGAAAATTAGCCATTATTAGTCGTAAAATAGAAATGACAAAAAAAAAATTGTGGGATATCCATAAGAGATAGACATATATACCATAGGAGAGTTTTCTGTAGACCTTTTCAATGTGTACAATACTTAGTAAATTATTTTGATAAATCTCGTAGGGTTCAGCCTGCGTTTGCAATGTAAGCGGAAAAAATTTATTATTTACGACATCACATTAGAAACCTCAAAAATAACAGTATTTCTCCACTATTTAATGGATGTTTTTATACATATAAATCTTCCTCTTGAATCACTCTATCTATTTAAAAAAAACTGCATCAAAATCCGTTGCGTTGTTTAAAAGATTTAAGCATACATAGTGATATAGGGACAAAGAAAGCGACTTTGTTTTATACTATGTAGTGATGTATATATGCATAGTACACAGATATTAGTGATTTATTATCTAATAATGGTTTAAGTTTAAAGAGAGCGTAATTACCGCTCGCCATGTTCTTACAAATTTTATCAATATGTGCTTTAGGACTAATTGTGTTGTCAAATGAAATTTTCGTGAGTTTTACACATATTTAAATATTCTAAAAAAACACTCACGTTGAGGGCACTGTGCCCGCTGGGAGCTCGCAGACGCAGCTGCGCACTCGCCCTGATGATGAACATCTGATGTGCTAGAAACCCGCGAGACGTATTCGATCCTCTTATATATGGAGTGTTTTTGCCGATTTCATTTATAATATTTAAATAAATAGTATGGAGTAAAGCATTAAATATTATATATTATTTTAATATTTATAAATATAAATACAAGCACTATCACGTGCTGAGCGATAATCAAATTTACAAATTATAGTAGCGCAAAATTTGGTACGAAGCAACGTCTTATGGCAGCATACATTTTTTGTTGCATGATATAATAAATATAATTTGAATAATATTAAAATGTTATGGATTTTATTTTGCACTGAGACTGCCGCGCAGCAGGCCCTAGGTTCAAATTCCGCCGCGGGCTTGAGTTCATCGCATGGTGGGAGCGCATTTTGCGAATGCCCGCCTTGCTAGCGACCACCCTCAAGTAGAAAATCTGTCGCCAAGCACCTAACGTTGTGTTCCGGCAGCTGTCCTTGAGAGCCAGTAATTCTAGGTAACCCTGTTAACACCTTCGACCACATCATCACTTCCCATCAGGTGAGATTGTGGTCAAAGGCTTACACATCAGCATTAAAAAAAACAACCAAAGCTCTATGAATGATATAAAACATAAAAACTCAAGCCAAATTCATCTTATCGGTTATGGCTCTCTATTATAAACATACAAACCTTTGATCATAAGGGCACGCTTGTACAGTGGCCTACAATAATAAGTATACACTTCGTAATTTTCATAATAATTTATTGTCACGAAATTCTTAGTGATTGAAGTTAATATACACATGAGTGAAACGATTCAAATTATTCAAATTATTCATTGATTTTAAGTTTTTTTTTTAATTTTAATATGCCTGATAGGTTAGCCTTTGACCACTATCTCACCTGATGGTAAGTGATGATGTGGTCGAAGATGTTGTTCAGGCTAACCTAGAAGTACTGGCTCTCAAGGACAGCTGCCGGAACACACCGTTAGGTGCTTGGCAGCAGATTTTCTACATGAGGGTGGTAGCTAGCCAGGCGGGCATTCGCAAAATGCCCTACCACCATGCAAACACATGTGTACATAGAGAGATTAGAGAGACTCATAAGTCTTTGCCACAATTTTGAAAATTACATTGTGTATACTTATTATTGCAGGCGACTATGACATATACATGCATATGATTTGGCTAAAGTAAAGACGGAGAATACTCGCGCTGCGCTAAATACATAGTTACCTAAGTATGTACCTTCATCCAAGAATAGCTTGCAGAGTACCAACATAGTAGACCTTCTACTATGGTACCAACCTATTTACTTCCCAAAACAACGCGCATTTGAAACGGTGGCAGACTGCACGTGTCACACGTTATAACAGGTTATAGTTATAACAGTGTGACTGTTACTCATAGGAATTTTACATTAATTCTGCATGGTCGTAGGGCATTTTGCGAATGCCCGCCAGCCCGCTGGCTACCACCCTCAAGTAGATAATGTCGCTACGCATCTAACGGTGTTTTCCGGCAGCTGTCTTTGAGAGCCAGTAATTTTAGGTAAGATTGAACAACATCTTCGACAAAATCATCACTTAACATCAGGTGAGATGGTGGTCAAAAGAATATACTATCAGATGTAAATTTAAAAAAAACCGGCCAATTGCCAGTGGTGCACGCGCACGAAGTGTTCCGTAACTAAATATTCTGTGAATAGTTATAGCGTCTATCTGTCACCGTTATTAGTATCGAGCAAGAAACGGTAAAAAATCAAGTTTGTTTATGGGAGCCCCCCTTAAATATTTATTTCATTTTTAGTATTTCTTTTTATAGCGGCAATATGTATACATCTGTGAAAATTTCAACTGTCTAACTATAACCGTTCTTGATATACAGCCTGGTGACAGACGGACGGACAGCGAAGTCTCAGTAATAGGGTCCCGGTTTTACCCTATGGGTACGGAACCCTAAAAATAAAATTAAGTAAACTGTTACCCGATAGACGTTATTTTTTTTAAGACATCCCTACGGTTTACTCGACGGTATTTTTCTATTAAGTTGCCAGAACGTAACTAAAAATGTAACTCACAGGAACCAGAAATCCATAACATGTCGTAAGTATAAATATGTTTCAAAGTGTGATAGAAATCCACAATTCGTATTTGTCACTGCTCGCGTACGCACTGGACCACTGAGCAAGTAATATTTTACACTGGACGCTAATACTCGTGTAGTGATAAAAATATCACAATGGATAAATCTTGACCAGAGATAATGAAACGTGACGAGAATCGAGTCGGTGTGAAATCTTTTCCTATTTAATCGATTACTGATTCGATTTTCATTATTCGGACTCAATGCTGCCTTGATATACACAGTTTATATTGTCACGTTATTTACCGAGCGCAGTGAGGTCGTTGCGGCAAGTTGAACGCCTGAGCGTTTATGTATGTGAGCATGTTCAATGACAACACAAATTATGAGTTGGTTAAAGTGAGTATGGATGAAATTCGATAACATGAAAATTAAATTTGCCAAGTAAAATTGGAAAAAAAATCTAGAAAACTATAAGACATATAATGTTGTCTTAGGTTTTCGCGATTATTACACATAGTAATTAAACAACTCTAAACGGTTTAAAGTTGTTTAATTACTATGTATAAGACATAATATGTTGAGGTCGACAACAAAAAATTATAGCGTTCTGTGTCGTTTTCCAAAATGAGACTTACATTTCAAATGCTTATATATGAAATGTAATATAAGCAACTATAAAATATAGTGGGGAAGTTCAATTAGACGGTGTCGTGGGAGCTTAAAGTAATGTATAACAAAAGTGAAGCCGGGATTAACCTGATTATGGGGAAATTACGTAGACATGAAAATGTCAGCTGTCAAGTTAAATTGCATGGCATATCTGGGAAACTATAAGACTTAGGAATGAGGTCCAAAACTAAATATGTATGCGGTCATTCGTTTATCAAAAGGATAAAAAATAATCACATTGGTCGCAAATAGAATGAAACCCTCTAAAATTTAAATCTCGGAAAATATAACAGATAGGTGGGGTGTTTATTTCTCCAGAAGGGGAAGTGGGCGGTTAAAGTAAAGGGTAGCAAAAGTAAAGTAGGGGTATACTTGAATATGGGGAAAACCGATCACAAGAAAATGTCGTCTGCCAAGTAAATTTGGATAGCATATTTCGGAAACTATAAGACTTAGGGATGAGGTCTATAACTAAATATTACTAGGATGACAGTCGTTCTTAAAAAAAAGATGTCCGTCGTCAAAAACAAATTTCAAACGCTTATATTTCGAAAATTATTCATGATATAGTGTGTCAATGTTCTTTAAATAGTTGAAGCCAATTTAATAAATGGCTTCAACTAGTTGGTGTTTAGTGTTGATCTTATATCAACCTACCAGCCTGTGTAAATAGTCTCATGCTATTTAGGAAGATATCGCCAACGTCAAGAGATTTACTTGGCAGATTACATTTTCATGTTTTCGGATATCATCCATACTCACTTTAACACACTCATAATTTGTGTTATCATTGTTGCCGCAGAGACCTTACTTCGCTCGTTAAAATAACTAAATTGAGAATATAAACTGTGTTTATATCTAGGCAGCGTTGTGTCCGAATAATTCAGTCTGTATATATTGGAAAATATGTTTCAAATATATATGAGTAAATTTCAATTAAACAGTGACAATCACGATTACAATACTAGGATAAAATAGCGGTGCCAGGTTTTAGATTAGCAAAGACAAATAAAAGGTCCTTTTTAGGTAAAGAAAATGTGAAAAACATATTTAAAAAAAAATCCAACTACACAGTTTCTGATTACTTAAACGACAAAAATGCCTGAACAATTCCACCTCTGCCAAGCTACCGCCTGTCACCTACATAATTTAAACAAATATTGTAATAACTTTATTATAAAGTAAGTTAAAAGACATTGTTAAAAGACGTTTGAAAGAATGGCCCCGAGTTTCTTGCCCGTTCTTCTCGCAGTGGCTCTATACAATTTATTTGCTGAACGTGGCAGTACAATGTACAATATTTCAATACTAACATTTGTAATTGACCTGCATAGGAGCGTCGTAGACGCCTAAATTGAATAAATGATTTTGACTTTGACTTTAATCAAAATCGAATCGGTCATCGAGTCGATGTGAAATATTTTCCTATTCGATAAGAAAATATTTCACATCGCGTCCATTCCCATTATGATTCATTACCTCTGGTAAAGATTTATCTATTGTGATATTTTTATCACTTCACGAAAATCACCGTCCAGTTGCGAATCCACCACTACAGTCGGGGTATGGTCTAACTGCTAAGCCAACATGACATATGCCGTATGACTCCATCCCCATACGACGGCTAAGAGCAAAAGGACAAATAAGAGTAATACGTCATATGTCATGTTGGCTTAGCGGTTAGAGCATACCCCGACTATAGGCGTGGAGGGCGCGGGTACGAATCCCCCCCATGCCAATATTTTTTCCACCATAATTTTGTTACGTTTTCTGCGGCTCTTGCGTCATTGCAAATATAAAACGAACCGGTCAAGGATACAGAGTGTTCCGTATAATATAGGTATATGAGTAAAGTTATGGTATTTTTATTCCTAAATGAAATCCATAACATTTTGAAATTATTAAAAATATTTTATTATATGATGTAATATTATTAAAACTCACGCACATTTTTATTTATTGATTTGTGAAACGGGCCGCGACAGCGATCTAACCGCACTCCAGATCCTGAACATGGCTTCCTTATGAAGCCGAAACAATTGTCGATCCTTACATCGACAACATGTAAGTTTTAGATAATATAATCTGAAGCAGTGATGGCTCAGTGGCATTGGCTATGGACTGCCGCGCAGCTGGTCCATGGTTCGAATCCCGCCCAGAGCTTGAGCTTCACCGCATGGTGGAAGGGCATTTTGCGAATGCCCGCCTGGCTAGCGAACACCTTCGAGTAGGAAATCTGTCGCCAAGCACCTAACGGTGTGTTCCGGCAGCAGTCCTTGAGAGCCAGTGAAATTACAGGCAAAATGAGACTTAACAGGTATGTCTCAAGGTGAGGGGCGCAGTGCAGTTCGTCACTTGTGATGAAATGCATCTGTTATAGGCGGAGGATACCGCTTTACATCAGGTGGGCCTCGCACTTGTTCCTTCAAAATAACATTGAAAAAAACACGGGGAAGGCTCTGTCGATTAGAGCAAATATGATAGCCCGTAGGTTTGCACGTTGTTCTACCGAAGTTAAAATAACGCTCTTCAAAGCGTACTGTACATCACTATACACGTGCAGCCTTTGGGCTAACTATACGAAGAGGATCTACAGTGCCCTCCGCGTCCAATACAACAATGCGTTCAGGGCGGTGTTGGGGCTGCCACGTTTCTGCAGTGCCTCGGGGATGTTTGCGGAGGCACGCGCTGACTGCTACCCCGCGCGACTATGCTACAGCGTGCTGCGTCTTTGTTGCGCAGAGTACGTGCCAGCGCCAACACCCTCCTGGCGATGATAGCAGACAGATCAGACTGTCCATATGTTCAGCATTGCTGCGACAGACATGTCGTGGCAATATATGAGTAATAAGGAATTAATCATTATTCATTAGTTCTAATAATATTTGGTTTTGTATATGGGTGTATGCCTGAAATAAATGTCTTTTATTTTATTTTTATTTTATTATTTATAACCTGTGCTAATCAATAAAAATATGAAAAATAAAAATACATAAAATAAAAATACGTAAAATTTGAAGTAGTCCTACTTATTAACTTAATACTTGTTTACATCGAGTTGGAAGTATTGATTAATTAGTTTTGTCGGACGAACACCCGAATGATATTGTTTATGGAATTTGTTGTAATGTATTTTTATTTAGCGGTTTTGTTGTTTATAACTAAAACATACTACAGAGTTCGCCTCCCACATTGACAACACACACACACACACACACACACACATTTATTTACATACACAACACGCAATCCATACATACAAAACATGATATTTATTGTAATAGCATTCATTAATAATTTCTGCTTGAAGGATTAATGTTAGATTTTTCTGTAATTTTAATGTTACTTTTCTAGTTCTTTTCATTTGTTTTTATTGTTACACCAAAAATTGTTTATATATATTCCCTGTCAACAGTTACGTAGTTAAGTATTTATTAACTCATAATGTGACTAACTACCCGTCAAATCATGTGGCAAACATGTATACATGTACCTATTCCTACAAAGTGAAGGTTCTATTTGGCTCATGTGTAGAATATATTTTAATAGTTATAAGAAACCAATGTTACAGCTGTGAACTTTTGTTTAATAAATAAATAAATAAATAAATAAATAAAATAAATAAATATATGATGTAACTAAAAATTCATGCTTCATAGCAATTTCGCAAATTTCTTTTATATGCTATAAAACGTTGCTTCGTAACAAATTTTAGTATTCTCAGTTCACAGGACGTAAAATTATTATAAATATTTATTAATTTAAATTCCCTTGCGAGTGTCGAAAATTTGCGGCTTAAGGTTGAACTGGCCGGTCACTTCTCCATACAAACGTCGTAGGGTGTTTACTCGCTTATTTGAGATTTTAAGTTCAGACTTAAGCATTATACCGATTGATATCGTCATTATCTAGGTTTGTATGATACCAAAATTTTAAAAAGATATTTAGGTTGTAAGTTATGAGCCTCAAAAACTTTATATGAAAATGTTTTGAGGCTCATAATTCAAGTTAATTATTTTATTAAAATTTCTGCATCATACAAGCCTAGATAATGACGAGATCAGTCGGTGTTAGGCTTTATTTTGGACCTAAATCCTCAATTAAGGGAGTGATCACCCTACGGCGTTTGAATGGAAAATGGGCCGGCCAGTTCACACTTAAACGGCTGTATTGTAGCTTTTGATGGCGTTGTCTTTGAAATTTGATTTTTTCACAGCCTCATAGGGACATAAGACCTGAGTATGTGGTATGAATTTCAGCCTGTTACCTTCACGCGTTCCTGAGAAAAAGAATCTTGACAGACAGACCGACTTTGCATGGTGGTAGGGCATTTTGCGAATGTCCGCCTGGCTAGCTACCCTCAAGTAGAACATCTGTCGCCAAGCACCTCACCGTGTGTCCCGACAGGTGTCATTGAGAGCCAGTAATTCTAGGTTAGCCTAAACAACATCTTCGTCTACATCATCACCTACCATCAGTTGAGATCGTGGTCAAAGGCTAACCTATAAAGAATCAAATAATAAAAAATCCTAACATATCTCTTTCGCTTCATCTACATTCATCAATCCTTTCATACATAAGCGTCGGTTTAGGGTACTCCTGACCTAACTTTTATTCAGAACGTCTTCAATCTGATTTCGGAACGTTCGCGTAGGTCTTCCCCTTCCAACACTTCCGTTCACTTGTCCCACGTATATCTATTTAGTCAATTTCATGTCATTCATTCTCTCCACATGTCCAAACCATCTTAACATACCTTTCTCGATTGTTTGTCACTACATCCTCATTCATACCACATCATTCCCTTATCACATTATTCCTTATCCTGTTCTCCCTCCCGTTTGACTCCGTTTGACTCCAATCATGCTTCTCAATGCTCTCATCTCCACTGCATTTATTCTACTCTCATGCTTTGTCTGCCAAACCCAACTTTCACTAATATTAGTTATAAGAGGCATATGCCATAATATATGAACTGGATCCCAGGGAATATCTGAGGTATCTTTTCAAAAGAAATAAGTTAAAATAATATATATAAAAATAATTAAAAAAAAGATATAATTAAATTTTAACTTTTCCGTGTATATATATTCGTATTTGAAAATATTATGTATGTTCGTATAAATTAAGTAAATCACGATTACAATACTAGGAATAAAGATAAAATAGCAGTGCCAGGTTTTAGATTAGCAAAGACAAATAAAAAGTTCTTTTCCATTTCACCATAACCCCATCATTTTTGAAGCAGTGATGGCTCAGTGGCATTGGCTATGGACTGCCGCGCAGCAGGTCCATGGTTCGAATCCCGCCCAGAGCTTGAGCTTCACCGCATGGTGGAAGGGCATTTTGCGAATGCCCGCCTGGCTAGCGACCACCCTCAAGTAGAAAGTCTGTCGTCAAGCACCGAAAGGTGTGTTCCGGCAGTAGTCCTTGAGAGCCAGTGAAATTTCAGGCACAATGAGGCTTAACAACTATGTCTCAATGTGACGGGCGCATCACTTACCATCAGGTGAGATAGTGGTCAAAGGCTAACCTATCAGGCATAAAAAAAAAGAAAAAAAAAAAAAAGATCAGTGTCGGGGGTTGCATAAAAAATTTAATTATAATTTATATTACCGTTGTTACAAAAGTTTCCGGATCCGTTCATGTAATTGTTCATCTGGTGGTCCTTGCCCCAAAGACCTTGGACTGAAGGGTTCCGGTATATGGTCTCGGTGGACGCGTTGCCGTTCTCAGCATCATACTGAGTTTCTGGCTGTTGGAGAACCTGAAGATTAAAAACAAATATTTTTTCTTATTTTTTTCGAAGAAATGAGCTATGGACTGCGGTATCGCAGGTCCATGGTTCGATTCCCACCACCGGCTTTAACTTCATCACATTGCGAAAGCTCGCCTTACCTCCCTCAAGTAGAAAATCTGTCGCCAAACGCCTTACAGTGTGTTCCGGAAGCAGTCCACGAGAGCTAGTGAATTACGGGTACGTGAGACATAACAACTGTATGTCTCACGGTGATGGGTGCAGTGCTGTTTGTCATTTGCGATGAAATAAAGCTGTTATAGGGACTTAACATAAGGTGAGCTTCGTGCTAAAAAAAAAATACTGTATTGACATACTCCTACTCCTTCACTCGCCAACGCCGAACCTGAAGCGCTCGTAGCGAAGTTTACTTAGCTGTTCTTAACCGATCAGCTAAGTTAAGCAACGTCGCCCGCGGTCATGAGTTGGATGGGTGACCGCTAGAGACATTACTACTGAGCGTGCACGTGCTTCGGAGGGCACGTTAAGCCGTCGGTCCCGGTTGTCGTCTTAGGATGGCAGTCGTTATAGCATGAAGGTAGGGCATTTTGCGAATACCCGCCTGGCTAGCTATTACCCTCAAGTAGAAATTCTGTCGCCAAGGACCTAACGGTGTGTTCCGGAAGCTATCCTTGAGAGGTACTTCTAGGTTAGCCTGAAAAACATCTTCACCACATCATCACTTACCATCAGGTGAGATAGTGGTCAAAGGCTAACCTATCAGGCATAAATAAATTAGAGAACAACTAGAACTATTATTATTATACGCCATAACTATCATACATTCAATTTATCAAGTTATCGAACTATTACAAAAAAATAATTATGTCAAGTTTTAAATATCATAAAATTAATCAAAATTTAGGCATAGTAAAATTATTTAAACATGTATTCAGAAACATCCACAATCTTATACTAAAAATGTCAAGATCTGTTAGTTGAGCAATCAGGGCATTGAGTCATTGGACAGGGGGCCAAGTCTGCTAATTAGATGTTCATATTCAGCATAGATTCATTCAAGATTCATACAAGACAGAATGGGTAGTCTGCTGATCGCTTATGAATATATGAATCTATGATGAATCTAGGCTGAAAAATAAAAAGAGATGAGTAAGATAATTCAGAAAACAATTTCGTTATTATTTATTATAATTTTATTATTTCGTTTGGTTTTTGAGATTGAATCAATATTGACTCAATATGAACTACATGCAGTTAGTAGACTACCAAAACTGTCAAAATTGACCAGGCCGAGTCCATTATAGATTCATATTGATTAGCAGACTTGACGCCCTGGACATTGAGTAGTAATGTGGTTCGATCCCCATCACCGGCTTTAATTTCGCCGCATGCTGGAAGAGTATTTTGCGTATGACGCCTGGCTAACCACTACTTTCAAACAGAAAATCTATCGCACCCTAAAGACAGACGCAGACAATCTATAAACAATATATTTAGAAGCACGTGAAGCACGCCATCAGCGTGTAAAGTAGCCATTATTTTCTGTCGTTTTCGAGCACTTCCGATAAATAGGTATTTGTCGTAGCCGCCATGCTTAAGTAAAATGGTTTTTTATTTTTCATTACCAGATTAAAATTTAAATGAATTACTCAACTAGCCCAAGCCTACTTCGCAGCTATGAACACTTGATTTGAGTCGATATTCTGCTACAGCGAGCTGTTCTTTTTTTTTTTTTTTTTTATCCCTGATAGTTTAGCCTTTTGACCACTATCTCACCTGATGGTAAGTGATGATGTGGTCGAAGATGTTGTTCAGGCTAACCTAGAAGTACTGGCTCTCAAGGACAGCTGCCGGAACACACAGTTAGGTGCTTGGCGACAGATTTTCTACTTGAGGGTGGTAGCTACGCCAGGCGGGCATTCGCAAAATGCCCTACCACCATGCTATAACGACCGCCATCCTAAGACAACAACCGGGACGGACGGCTTAACGTGCCCTCCGAAGCACGGAAGCGCTCAGTAGTAATGTCACTAGCGGTCACCCATCCAACTCATGAGCGCGCGCGACGTTGCTTAACTTTGCTGATCGGTTAAGAACAGCTAAGTAAACTTCGCTACGAGCGCTTCTTTACGTTACTCGTTACTACAATTTAAAAATTTGCGAGATGAAATGTCGGAAATGTAGGAAAACTGCAAAATTATAGGTACAAACCTGATAATGGGCACGAGTACCCAAAAAAAATACAGCACCTGATCCTCCAGTGGCCATGATGAATCTGTGAAATATAAAAAGACAGAATTCAATCCATTACAAAAAAAACAGTAATAAATTGTCAAAGAAAAGCCTACTGAACGAATAATAATAATGTTACACACCTAGATTATTGACCGAGCGAGTACTAAGTTTGAGCGAAGCGTCTCTGCTTCAACTTAGACAAAAATGCTTTCGTATGTCCGGTTGTTCTCCTCTACAGGTCGCATTTCTCAACCGATTATATCACGAAATTTTGTGAGCAGGTTTGATAAGACAATTTTTTTTCAATTGCATGATGCAAGGGCAGATTCGCGAGGTCTACAGCTCGGGGAGCCACTAGTATTTTATTAGATTTAACATAACCCATACATTTTATTGTCTAGTATTGTTGGTTATTAGGATTTTTATAACTTTACATATACCTATATGCACGCAATTTACCTTCAGTTTTAATTATAAATAAAAATAGGTTTAATAGGTTTAGATAGAATATTTGAAATCAAAATATTAATGTAAGTATACCTACAATCTGACTACATATTTTATTTGAGATTGTCTAATAAAATTAGTGTAGCTACTTTTGTTTTTTTGAAGCGCTCGTAGCGAAGTTTGCTTAGCTGTTCTTAACCGAACGTCCGCCGTGGTCACGACTGGATGGGTGACCGCTAGTGATATTACTACTGAGCGCTGCCGTGCTTCGCAGGGCACGTTAAGTTAGGCCGTCGGTCCCGGTTGTCGCCTTCGTATGGCAGTCGTTATAGCATGGTGGTAGGGCATTATGGGAATGCCCGCCTGGCTAGCTACCACCCTCAAGAAAAAAATCTGTCGCCAAGCACCTAACGGTGTGTTCCGGCAGCTGTCCTTGAAAACCAGTAAATCTAGGTTAGCCTGAACATCTTCAAACACATCATCACTTACCATCAGGTGAGATAGTGGTCAAAGGCCATAAACCATAAAAAAACATTTCAATATACTTACTTCTGTAGGTAATGTACAAATATACCTACCTACATAAACTTACTATTTAGGTATTAGCTAATGTGTACTATGTAATATAATAGTAGGTAACTACTTAAATACAAAAACATACGGGTACCTTTGTAGTTACCCCTTAAGTATGTTATACCATAATTAAGACCACAATAACCAATAGGTACCTATGTGAGTATTAGAAGATAAAATTATTATTACTCAGTTAAAATGTCAGTGTTCGGAAAAAATATTTCAAATATACCTACAATAAAAAAATGCAAGACGCTGCTGCACGACGGACGTGTGAACAGACCTTTAAATTTACATAGTACTATAGTCATCTATAGTAGTTAAGTAGGTACGCAATTGTTGCGAGGCGCACCATGACTGTTTTTAGTTATATACTACTAGACTAGAAGATATTCTTACATAGTTAATCAATAAAATATTTCTAGGCAGTAACGTAATAATCTAAGACTGTAGGCAAAAATAAAACCACACTATATGTTTAAAATAGTAAGCTTTCTGTTGGGATAGATATTAACTTACCTAATCAATACTTCAATTATTATATATTTAAATTATAAATTGAATCACTAATTTTGCACGAATAACTTGTAAATTAATTATATCCAATAATATTTTGTATCGCTTGATTCTTGACAATGTGAATTTTGTTTGACGCTGTATTGACTTGCGCAGTAGGTACCCTCAAATTTTGGGGTTGTCATAGTGTAAAAAACGAACCCTTGGTATGGTAAACTAAAATCAATAAAAACTATGCAAATATGATAAATATTGTGTCACACACATAATTAATTATTTTATTATGTTTTTAGAGATATTTCTTTATATTGGGAGATAAAAATTCCGTTTGAAACTTGCGGCATGAGTTTATCGTAGTGTCTAATCACTTGTATGTGACGAGTTAGTGGAGAAACTAGAGTAAGGTTATTGCACAGCTCATCTAAAGAACCCATCCTTTATTAAAACGTTAGTAGTTTTCGGTAGATGTCCTACATTTCAATATCGGTATATGCTGATGTCACTGTACATCTGTCGAATTTTCGATACGATTAATGTTATGGTGTCTAATTCATAATGACTCAATTTTAATTATGAATAAGTAACTCCATATAAATACTATATATACCGCTATTTCAAACCAGTGTCTTAACATGTTTAAAAACTTAAAAATGTAGTAAATGTAGAATATTACTTCATAGAAAGCTTATGAATATTTATAAATCTTATTATAATGATTATTTTTCATTAATAGTATACAATTTGTTTACAGATTAAATTTGGTACTTTATGTTAAACTTATTAAGTAATTCTCCCAAAGATCCATGGCTGGCGTACGATAAAATTACTTAGTCTGTTTTCGCGTAATGCCTACTGATTCAATTAAACCATTTCTACAACTGGTCTACTTCAATTAGACTGCTACGGACAAGACATGTAGTTAATCTTAGTTCTTACATTATTCTTAAACGATCAGTTGCTACAATATAAAGTAGTTTAGTTGAGATTATGAAGACCGTTACTTAAATAACTTCACATAATAACTGTTTAATTATACCAAATGTATTTTTAACATTTCATGACAATTTTGTCGTTAGTTATATATAAGACAGTCTAACTAAACATTTTGTTGGCATGTAACTGTCTACTTAAGTAATATACATATTTCTTATCGAAAAATTCCCATACACTAACAATATTCTCTGCACGATGTGTACAAAAATCACTCTCACACAATCAATCAAGTTCACGCTAGGTAACTCTAAAATCGTTAGCAAGATTGTACATATCATTTACCTTCATTAAAGGCGGTAGATATATTTTAGATAGTTAAACAGTCATAAATAAAATACTAAACTCAGTTGGTTTTCTTTTAAAATCAGATTGATTACGTTTAGTTATGCATCGCGCTATCATTTTAATGCATTTAAGACTTAAACTTACTTAATATAAGACTGTTTTTGTGTAACATCTAAAGTTATCAACATAACATCACAAATATAAATAATATTACGTTAAATACATATGAAAATCTAGTGGAAATATGTTTTCATAATTCACTTCATTTATATATTGATATTATATGAAACTGACTTAATAAAAAAAAAATCTTGTTTGAATTGCTGCTAGACGATTAGAATTGAATCATCTTTGCTGTAGTTGCTAATTTAGCTTTTTCAAATGGGTTTATTCATCAGTTTAAGCTACAAAACAGTGGTGATCGTTTATATAATTAATATGGTATAACGCAACGCCATATCCATGGCCACGATATTTTTGTTCAAGGTTGTAAGGACGGGCGCGTGGTTGTCGGTAGAGTTGGAGAGAATACCATTTGATCAAATGACGTCAGCTTATGAGCCGACCAATCACGAGCTGGATCCTACATCGCGCAAGTGGAATTTTTAGCTCTACAAAACTTTATATGGGAGAATAAAAATGAATACTATTGGGAGAGTCCCAAGTTACTCAGTAAACCGGTTGTGGCGGGGGGCCGGTCTAAGCCCCCGTCATCTGATAATGTCGTCTTAGTCTTACGAGCCGTCATGAATGGATAATAATATTAAATGGAAATGATTATAATTTGAAACAGTTCAGTAAAATGAAAGAGAAGGTTACTTCTCAACCTCACTGTAGTAGCTACTTTGACTCTCTTTTTGCGTATTTATTTATTTTTAATCAGCTGTAATACAAATATTATCAATTCTCTAAGTTAAAAAAAAAATATTGACCATCGTGAAATATAATACTCGTCGCTATACGATTACAATAACTATAAATTTATCATGTAGGTATAAATTTTTACAAACTTAACTAGCTCTATGTTACTTTTGAAGTTTTAAAACTAGGTAGAGTAATTTTAAAAACTGACAGTTTAGTATTTATTTCCAAATTATGTTTTGTAAACAAAAAAATAACAGGTGAGTGAATAAGTACTTATAGAGTTTGAGCATAAAGTAAGGCGTTGTGGTTGAACTCTATATCTACATAGGTACTACGCATAAAAAGCTCACATACTTGTATTTTGTTTCTTTAGATAAAGATTTGATAGGCACGCATTAAAATAAACGCAGCTAGGTTTTATATTATGAGCACATAATATTAATTGAAAAATATATGTTATTGATTTTCATTATGTAATAGATAATAATATAATTACTAATTTGATCATAGGCGTATTACCTGTAGGAAATGTAGCTATAAACTCTTTTAGTATGAAGTAAGATAAATGATTGCTTTTTAAAATTATAATTTGTTTGTTTAAGTTCTAAGTTATTATATATATTATTATAGTTACTCTACAATATCACATACGTCGTGCATACCCATTCAGTATTACCATAATCGTAACATATAATAACTGAATCTCTCATGAAAGCACGCATTCCACAGTAAATTATTAATGCGCATTTTTACGGTAGGCCTCGTTTAGACACCAAGTCTTGGTATGATTGTAAATGCTAATGGTACATACTCGTGCAGTAAAACAATTTAATATGAAATACGATCACTTCGGTAGGGTAACAAAAATAGGTAGAGGGGTATTGCCTTCGTTCTTGTATATAAAAGTCTGTACCCTGAATAATGCTTTACTAATATGTTTTGGTCTCATCTCATTGAAATCGAACCCAGGCATGGCGTAGGGTCTGGATATTCCTAAACGACGCATTCACTAACGAGGTAGTTGGTGTAAATACAAGTTGGTATGTTAACATGTATATTATCAATACACACTTATTAAGGTACTAACTTCTGACGTGATATAAGGTACATTTTATTGATAATCCTTTAAATTTAAAGAGTTATAAGCGTGTTTGGTGTATAATTTGTTTGTGACTTATACGCAAATTTAATTAATAACGTAATTAAAGCTCCTAACTTAGGTTTTAAGTTTTTTTACTTGTGTTAATTATGATGACTGAAAATTATAATTTATAACATAAAGGTAGGTGTGGAAGGAAAAACTATTAGGTTAACCTTGCAGCAGAGAATTTTCGGGTTCTTTGAATGGCTACCACCGACTGACTCAGGGGTCACAATAAGTACACGGTGTCACAGATGTACAGAAATTATGGCGGAACTGGTGTGGCGATAAAGACAGGTGAAGCAGGAACAGGAAAACCAGGAATAACATTTTACAGATATTGTTGTCTCTTAATGATTTACATGAAACATGTAAACAATTAAATAATTTGCATTGGCATTGGACAAGAAAATTATTAAATAATTAGCATGCTTCAAGTGTGTAAAATTCCAATTGATTTATATAACTGAAATGGAATAAAAACTAAAAGATGTCAAAATATTAAAAAAAAATAGATTCTGTAAATTCCAGATTTGATTTTATAACAAGTGCTAAAATGAGATAATATTTTTCGGAATTTCATTATTATATTACAATACCTATGTGTTTTAACGTGGCGTTTCAATCAAATCTTAATTACTCAGATTGATTTAAAATTGACATATTATGGTTCTACATCTTGTGCCACTCTGTATTATTATTATGTTGACCAAATTAATATTATTGTAACAGAGTAAGATATATACATAATATAAATTTTTATATTTTTGTTAAGTGCATATGATAAGACCTATAACTGTCACAATTGTTTAATGCAGTTATATTGAAGAAAAAAAACACCAAAAGAAGGTCGAATCAGCTACTGACGTGATGATGAGACCGTGGCCTCTCTTATCATTTTCTTGACATATTTGACATTATTTATTTTTACCATAATATGATTGCTTTATACGCTTCAACATATCTGATGGCAAGGAATTAGAACGGCTCCTCGCCACAACCGTCTTACGTAGTAGCTACGGACCTCCCAATCGTATTGTATTGAACGTCGTTTGTGTATTTAGCGGCAGGTAAAACTCCGATTGCGCGATGCAGGATTTGAATTTCTTCAATTTTTTATTGAAATTAAGCGTAAAAATAACAGACGATAATGTGTTTTTTGAAAGTAGATTACCATGAAGAACAGCTTACATTTTTTTCTTGGCTGGCAGATGTATATTTTTGGAGATATACTCAAATAAATTTCTAAATTGTTTTATACGAGAATACCGTAAGCGTGAAAGAGATAGCTGAAATAGCTTCCCGCCAACATAAGAGCGCATGCGCTCGACTTGGTACTTTAGAAAGTCAGACTAGCAGATTGAACACGTTGGTAACAACGTAATCATTTGTGACCCCGATATTGCTACCGTAGCATGACGCCGTTAGAAAAGTAGAGTGAGAAGATACGATTAGGTTCTCATGGAGCATGAAAGAGAGGGTTATACATTCAATATACAGGTAGTCTTCTTTTTGTCAATAAATATTAAATCACGAAAATAATAGTAAAGCAGAAGCATCTAACCAATTGTAATTTTACTAATTACTAGGGGTAGTGAAAATTAATTGTTGGCAATTAGAATATCAGGGTAGAAATCATAGAGAAAAGTAATATTGGTAGAAATTATATGGTAGATTTTTTCAACACCATGGTGGTATGGTAGAAAAGATGGCAAATTTGTATGATAAGATATTTTTAGAAAATGGCGGAGGCGTATTTATGTATTTGAGACGAGAAACGTGTTCAATTTGTGCAGTTCCATCCGTGCTGTTAAATATTTACTACAAGTTTCTGTGTATTCATTGTTGCCATTTATTGTAAGTACTTCTATATTGTTGCAATGCTAAAATTATAATCATTGAAAAATAGAAACACCAAAGATTTCGGTGTTGCAATGAAAATCGACATATTTGATTTGTCATCAAACTCATCAGCTGTTTTGTTGTTGATATTGTTGTAAACGTAAAATGATAAATTCCTACAGCATGTATAAACCATTTATTTCGATTATAATACTGTGCTGCCATTTTAGTGGTACCATAAATAAAAAACGTCTTTCGATGCCTCTGAACATCACTTCTATGATTCTTCTTGCCGGAGACATCAAACCAATTATTACACGTAAATATATTTTAACAAAAGTTTTAACAAAAGTTTTTTTTAAGTACGACTACTTCAACATTTTTATTATTTAGTATTCCACAGGAAAAATTGACGTTATTGCATCTGTCTGTCTGTCCAAATGTCATGGGTTATTATTAGCTTGCAACAAAAATTAACAGTAAAGTAATAAAATAATTACAATAAGTATAAAAAATTTGGCGAATGTGTGTGTTTATTGCCTCGCGTCCAAAGCGGCTGAACGGATTTAGATGTAATTCGGTATATAATATATTCAGTAGGTCCTATATTAGGACATACAATATATTGTATCCCGATTATTTATGGACTCCTGAAAGATTTAAGCAATTTGTACCAGAAGCTAGGGATTCCATAATACTTCTTGGGTAGTTCCTTTTCCTGAGCAAGAAAATACTCCAGATCTAATTGCTGTATGTGTGACAAAAGTGGGATGTCTGATTTATAATGCCTTAGATTTGAAGTTCTTTATAATCGTGTAGCTCTTTCCCAATACTTGTCAGGTTAAATTCTGCTCAGCGTGGCAAATACACGTCTTATAGAATTATTAATAAATACTATGCAATTATCAAACATCACTCGTCATCACAACTATTCACAAAATCAGTCACTTTTAAATATAACTTCAAGCACTATCTCATCACAAGGGAACGTCACATTTACAAATTATAGATGAGTGGAAATGATGGAGAAGGAAATTTGTTAAGTCATAAGTCTTCAACTGATATATATTACTGCTACATTGTGTTCTCCTACACATAATAACAATTTTGTTTTAATGCAAAATGTTATATTATGTTGTCTTGAAAATAATAGTCTTTTATCAGTTTCCTTTTTCTTTGTCAACTCAATGAATAGATTCAGGCGTTACTTTGCGCAAAACCATATTTAATAATAACACATATTATTTAAATATTGGAAACATATAATAATATTTTAATAAAACACTTAAAAAATATAAAAATAAATCTAGTGAGAATTCCGCCTAATTTTCCTGTTAAGGAAAGGAGGTCTTGACTCTATGAGCGCTCGAGTGTGAGCTCATAGAGTCCAGACCTCCTGAGGATGCTTCGTAAATTCTTCCGGTTTGGCTGCATGGCGTTTGTGACGTCACGTCGGCTTAACAGGAAAATTAGGCGGAATTGTCACTAGATATATTTTTATATATATATTAAGTGTTTTATTAATATATTAATTTGATGTTTTCTTAAAATATTTGTTATTATTAACTTTGTCAACACATTTAAGCACAGAAAACTACTTTTCTTTTGTGCTTACTAATGTCTGTACTGTATCAGTCAAATTGTCCAACACAGTCTCCCCACATTAAGAGGGGTTTTGCCAGAATCCCCACGCTTGGCACAGTCTTGGAGATAGCAGTTTAAGATGATCAGTTCCTCAGAAGATGCTGCAGCCCAACTTCCAGTATTTTACCTTTAGTCACCTCTTACGACACCCACATGTAGGGGTATAGGCGTGACAGTCTAATACAGCACCCCATAAGGCAAACAATGGCTAGAAAATAGAATTCAATTTTTTTTAGTGTCACCTGTTGGTGTTACACTTCGGACAAAGTTTCAAAAGTATCAACAGCTACCTTTTCTGGCATACAAAAACAAATTGATTATCATAATACAATTAATTCTAATTAACACTACATAATTATGTCATTCAATATTATATAGGTAAAATGTCAAATTTTTTATCATATAACTGCTGAGGATTGACTGTGAGTATATTCAAAAGGTGGTTACCGCACTACACCGGAAGACGTAGAGTTGGTAGGCCCCCCACTAGGTGGACTGATGCCATCGTGAAAGTCGCGGGTAGCAAATGGTTACAAGTGGCTAATAGCCGTTCTTTGTGGCGCTCTCTGGGGGAGGCCTTTTTAACAGTGGACATCTTCTGGCTGATGATCATGATGATGATATTCAAAAGGTGCCAATAAATGAATGAAAGTGACATTTGATTTATACAAAATTTAAATAATCTTACTGACAAAGCCTATTATTCCATTGACGAATTTATCAATGAAAAATAATACCTACCTACTTATTAAAAAAAATAATTATAATTATAAAATAAAAAAATTATGACATATTAGTAGACATTTTACATTGTATAATTTTTTTTTAAACTATTCAGTTTTATCAAAATAATAGAGGAATAATCCCAGATGCGAAATTGAAGATCTGGTAAATACCGATCATTCTTCCCTCCACCAACCAATCTCCAACATTTGTTTTCCACTCTATCCACGCAAGATTGGCGAAATTGTGGCGACCCCGCAGTAGCCGTAAGAAAAAAGTTTAAGTTGACCATTCTATTTTTAAGTTCTTCTCATCATAAATTTATCTATGTCTTCTCTTCTAACTGCTGTGTTTGATGGGGTCCATACCAAACTTTGTATGTGTTATACTTACAAAGTTTAATTATATAAAATTTTGACTGTATAGCTGCAATAAATATCTAAATCTGGAATATCTGTTATTCTGAATTAGATATGTATATACATATAAGGGTTAAGAATTTGTCAATTGTATAATGACATTTGTTTAGTAATAATTTCGTTAGATTGTTTTAATATTTTATAATATTTCATATATCTAATAATATATTTAATATGCCTGTGGGGTGTCGGGCTAGAATGTCTGCTCATGTTATAGCAGTATATCCATATTTTAACGTTGATACAACATACAAATGATATGCTCTATGCAAATGCTTATTTTATTGCCAATATTAAAAGCATATGGTTTTCTTGCCTTGACCACAATCTCAACTGATGGTAAGTGATAATGTGGTAGAAGGTGTTAACAGGCTTAACCTAGAATTACTGGCTCTCAAGGACAGCTGCCGGAACACACCGTTAGGTGCTTGGCGACAGATTTTCTACTTGAGGGTGGTCACTAGCCAGGTGGGCATTCGCAAAATACCCTACCACCATGCGGTGAAGTTTATGCCCGCGGCGGGATTCGAACCATGGATCTGCTAAATGCATGTAACACATACTAAAATTTAGCTAACTAGGTACATACTTAATGTATATATTTTTTATGTTTTTTGTGACGGAACAAGATCGAGGCCTACCTGATGTTAAGCGGTGACCTCTGCCTATAAGATGCATTTCGTCACAAGTGACGAATTGCAGTGCCCGTCAAGACGTACAGTTGTTAAGTCTCATGAGCCTGTAATTATACTGGTTCTCAAGGACTGCTGCCGGACACTCTGTTAGGTACTTGGCGACAGATTTTCAACAGGCCAGGCGGGAATTTGCAAAATGTCCACCATGCGGTTAAGCTTAAGCTGACGGTCGTCGAACCATGGACCTGTGGCACCAATCCTTAAATATTACCGCTCGACCGTCTTTGCTTCATATGTATATTTCCGGCCTGATATCCATACTAAAACACATCATTATCACAGATGATAGAATACTAATTTTGAAGCAGTGATAGCTCAGTGCCATTGGCTGTGGACTGCCGCGCAGCAGGTCCATGGTTCGAATCCCGCCACGGGCTTGAGCTTCACCGCATGGCCTAAGGGCATTTTGCGAGTACGCCTGGCTAGCGACCACCCTCAAGTAGAAAATCTGTCGCTAAGCGCTTAATGGTGTGTTCCGGCAGCTGTCCTTGAGAGCTAGTAATTCTAGGTTAAGCCTGTTAGCACCTTCGACCACATCATCACTTAACATTAGGTGAGATTGTGGTCAAAGGCTTACCTAATAAAAAAACTAGTCATTACATACATAAGGTGAGATTGTGGTCAAGCCCTGTAATTAAAAACACACTGTCTACATACACACTCTAGACAGCTGTGTGTGTGTGTGTGTGTGTGTGAACTTCTTTGTGTCAATATTGATAAAATTGTAAATTTCTCGATCGTGCGCTCGTTGAGTCAAGACCTCCTGAGGATGCTTCGTGTAGAAGCGAAACGCATCGAAAATTCTTCCGGTTTGGCTGCGTGGCGTTTGTGACGTCACGTCGGCTTAGCAGGAAAATTAGGCGGAATTGTCACTAGATATATTTTATAAGTGTTTTATTAAAATATTAATTTGATGTTTTCGTAAAATATTTTAAAAATATTTGTTATTATTAAAATTGTAAATGTTTTCAGTGTTAAATCATGTCAGACGAAGAAACCCATATAATACAAACTGAAGATGGTCAGACGCTCACAGCGGAATACAAAGATGGTAAAAAATAATCTTAGTAATAAATCATCATCATTATCTGCACTTTTTTTTTATACTGAATATACACGCGGGTCAAATGACCGCAGTCTCACCTGATGGTAAGTGACGACGCGGTCGACGGTGGAGCATGCTTGCCTAGAAGATATTTATTCACTCTGTATTTGAAGACATCCAGATTGTGGCTTTCGGGGAACGAAGACGCTGGGAGGGTGTTCCATTCCTTCGTCCGTATTATGAAGGTGGACGCAAATCGCTTTGTGCGGACAGGAGGAATGTACTTCAAGAGTAATGTATGTTGTACTACGTGTAAATTTCAGGTCCATGGTTCAAATCCCGCCCAGAGCTTGAGCTTCACCGCATGGTGGAAGGGAATTTTGCGAATGCCTGCCTGGCTAGCGACCACCCTCAAGTAGAAAATCTGTCGCCAAGCACCTAACAGTGTGTTCCGGCAGCAGTCCTTGAGAGCCAGTAAAATTACAGGCACATAAGACCTAACAACTGTACGTCTCAGTGTGACGGGCGCAGTGCAGTTCGTCGTTGACGATATGCGTCTGTTATAGGCAGAGGTTAGTCCACTTAACATCAGGTGGGGCTCGGCCTTGATCCGTCAGAATAACATAAAAAAAAAAAAAAAAAAAAAAAAAAAATTGCTCTGCAAAGTGAGGGAATGATAATACACTATGATATAAGTGCGGTAAGTTGAAGATGACAGCAGAGCCGATATTAGGTGAGGACTACAAGAAAGCAGGGGCTGTAATTATCAAAGCGCACGTATGCCATACGACGTTTTTCAACACACTAGCGAGGAACAAAAACGAAAATTTCGTAACGTAAATATTTACTTTATCTCTTTCATGGCCATTATATTCTGATTAAGTAGGTTTATAATTAAATGTTGATAGTAAGTAGTAATATGAGCGGTGTATGCCGCGGACGCTGCATAAAGGTGTCTCGCGTGGCGCGTAACAGGACCTCTCTATACATCTCTGTGGTTCGAAGAAATGGACCATAAAACATTCGTATGAACTTAAAGAACATCTGACCCAAGTTTGGTACCAAACGAAATAGATACACTTTAAAAAAAACGCCCAAGTCTGAGTCGGACTCGCGCACCGAGTGTTCCGTACAAACCTGTAGGTATAAAGTAAAGGTTATAAACCTACAAATGTACTGAAGCGCTCGTACTGAAGTTTACTTAGCTGTTCTCAACCGATCAGCAAAGTTAAGCAACGTCGCGCGCGCTCATGAGTTGGATGCGTGACCGCTAGTGACATTACTGAGCGTTTCCGTGCTTCGGAGGGCACGTTAAGCAGTCGGTCCCGGTTGTCGTCTTAGGATGGCAGTCGTTATAGCATGGTGGTAGGGCATTTTGCGAATGCCCGCCTGGCGACCACCCTCAAGTAGAAAATCTGTCGCCAAGCATCTAACGGTGTGTTCCGTCAGCTGTCCTTGAGAGCCAGTACTTCTAGGTTAGCCTGAACAACATCTTCGACCACATCAACACTTACCATCAGGTGAGATAGTGGTCAAAGGGTAACCTATCAGGAATAAAATAAAAACTCGCACAGAGTTCTGTTGCTGCTAAGACATGCTCAAGTAGAAAGTCCAAGCACCTACCAGTGTGAGCATACATCTTCGACCAAAACATCAGTTTCGTGAGATAGTGGTCATCTGACTTGAATAAAAAAATCTAATGAGGCTACATATATAATATTTTTATTTATGACTTTCAGGTCAACTTCAAATTGTGGAGGTCGCAGCTTATGATAAAATGGTAAGTATTGTATAAATTAAAGAAGTATAAAAAAAAGTCAAAATATTGGACCAAAAACTTGTAACCAAAAATTTTCACCGAAGGAATAATTTTATAAGTTTATAATGGCGAAACTAAAATGATAACATTTTTGGGTTGAGTCACAACAAACAAGTTTTTGGGTTGAGTCATAGTAAAAAGTTTTTGGGTTGAAAATCTGAATTTGTATCGAAATCTGTCAAAAGATACATATGCCACAGGTCCCAATCGCATCGCAATCCATATCGAGATGTAGCATTTATTGTAAACTTGTTTACTATGACTCAACCCAAAAACATGTTTATTACGACTTTTTTTTATGCCTGATAGGTTAGCTTTTGACCACTATCTCACCTGATGGTAAGTGATGATGTGGTCGAATATGTTGTTCAGGCTAACCTAGAAGTACTGGCTCTCAAGGACAGCTGCCGGAACACACCATTAGGTGCTTGGCGATAATTTATTCATTTTCGTTAAGCATTTCATCGTTTCATTGAAATTAAATCTGCAAGTTATATATGTTTATGGAATTGTTTTTCTATGCTTTCCATTTTAATAACCTACTCGATGGATTTGGAAGAAATTCTTTTTAATATTGTTATGTTTGCAATAACGCTTGCTTGGCGAATTACATTACAAATTTACGAGAGAAAGGATTATAGTCATGTGCGGGATTCGAAGATACGATGGTTGAAGAACGAGAGCTAAAATTAGAGTTATGAGTCATTGTGTCATGTTAGCTGAATTAGTTAGAGCATACCCCGGCTAAAGGAGTGAATGGACGCGGGTTCGAATCCCGCATACGAATATAATTTTTTCACTCGTAAATTTGTAATTTTGTAATGTAATTCGTCAAGTAGGCGTTATTGCGAACATAACAATATTATAATTATAAGGTTGCGTTATCATTTACATGTTTAAAACCAATTGCTAAATTGATCTTGTTTGTAGTACAACCCAAGTTGAACTATAGGTGACGCTTCATCCCGGTACGATGGTTAAAGAACGATAGGAAAGATTCGAGTTATGACGTCATGTCATGTTAGCTCAATTGGTTAGCATACCCCGGCTCAAGGGGTGGATGGACGCGGGTTCGGATCCCGCACATGACTTAAATTTTTTCTATAGTATATGAGTAAGATGTTGGCTATTATTTTTCCAGAATGAAAACCATATACTGGCTGACACGTCTGCTCGGGAGCCAACTAAGTACCTGCAAGTTTTGGATACAAGCAAGGGGCTGATGCATTTGGACCTACTCAACTTTACAATTGTCAAGTAAGGAAATAGTACATTATGCAACAAGTGCCCGAAGTTGTTTATTACAATTTCGATCTATCGATCGAATTATGAAGCGCTCGTAGCGAAGTTTACTTAGCTGTTCTCAACCGATCAGCAAAGTTAAGCAACGTCGCGCGCGGTCATGAGTTGGATGGGTGACCGCTAGTGACATTAATACTGAGCGTGCTCGTGCTTCGGAGGGCACGTTAAGCCGTCGGTCCCGGTTGTAGTCTTAGGATGGCAGTCGTTATAGCATGGTGGTAGGGCATTTTGCGAATGCCCGCCTGGCTAGCTACCACCCTCAAGTAGAAAATCTGTCGCCAAACACCTAACGGTGTGTTCCGGCAGCTGTCCATGAGAGCCAGTACTTCTAGGTTAGCCTGAACAACATCTTCGACCACATCATCACTTACATCAGGTGAGATAGTGGTCAAAGGCTAAACAATCAGGCTTAAAAAAAAAAAACAGGCTAAATGGTGTAGAGATTGTAATAAACAACGCGCAAGAGTTTCATACGACGTTTTTCAACACACTTGCGAGGAACCAATACGAAAATGTCGATACGAAAATATTTTCTTGATCTTTTTGATAGCAATAATAATCTGATTAAGAAGGTTTATAATTAAATCTTCTAAAGTTCTACTTCAGTAGGTAAAAAACTGTTTGGTTTGTTTTTATATGAAAAACGAACGAAACAAACTACAATCTCCTTGGTGAGAAGTGTGGAAACGTTGTTTTTTTCTATTTAAAACACTGGTGCGGTAAAGTAGAAAAGAAGCAGGAGTACGTAATAGACTATATTGACACTAAAATCGGTGCATTTAAAGGCCCGTTACGAGCGAGTGTGTTGAAAACATTACTTATTTTATTAGTATACTACCAGGCCTGACGCACTCCGAACTTTAGGTACGTCGCTACAGATACATCGATTTACCCGTCCGGACGGGTTATTGTACAGTGCGTGCAGCGTCAGAAGAGAACAGAGCTATGCGTGGCTATACGATAGAAAGAGAGATGCCTTGTAGGTGAATATAAGTATTAGGTACTCCGTGCTTTGCGAGCTGAAGTGCACTTTATTGCTCCGTAGATAGAGTCGCTTATTTATTGGAATGGCTTTGCTGAGTGGTCCTTCTGGTTCTTTGTATTCTGTAGATTTGTTACTAGAAAAAATGTATACCAAAAAATGTGTTGAAGTCGGTACCATGATGGTTCAAAAGTACCTATTATCTCAATATTGGGCGCATGGTACCGGCTTCGACAAGTTATTTCACACACATTTGAGTGTTGAAGTCGGTTAAATTTTTTGTCAATAATTTTTTTTCTTGCCGTTTTTTTTTTCAACCTTTCGGCCCTTGCTTATGGGATCGATCGTCATTCACTGTCAATAACTATATCATCGAGATAGGAAAAATACTTTTCAGTTATTGGAGTGTTACTCAAAAACGGCTTTACCGATTTTGATGAAATTTAAATGGGAACACACGACCAGCTTTCAAATAAAAAAGTATCATCAAAATCGGTTCACCCAGCCAAAAGTTCTGAGATAACAAACATTAAAAAAGGATCGAAAGGACGGACTGACACTCATGGCGTATTAAAAGCACATGAATAAATAACCGTACAGAAGGAAAGCCTTTGTGCGCTTCACTGTGCAGCTCGTCGCGACAAGACGTGCGGGGGTTACAGGTACTCAGGGCGACAGATGTCGCCAAGCATCTAACAATGTGTACCGACAACTGTCATTGAAAGCCAATAATTCTAGGTTATCCTGAACAACATCTTCGACCACATAACTATAATGACTTACCATCAGGTGAGATAGTGGTCAAAGGCTAGCATATCAGCTTAAAAAAAAAACAAAGTTTAATACAATAATCTTATTTTTTCAAATGTCAAATTGACATATTATTATTAAGTGTTACACAATTTTTTTTATGGGGACAGAATAAAAATTACAATAGATTTTTTTAATTTAAAATTTAGTGAACCTTATTGAATCAACACACGACCCATAACTTTATTATTATTGTACTGTATCAGCTGGATCGAGCACTGCTGAACACAGCCTCCCCTATTAAGGGTGTATTTGCCATAATCCCCACGCTTGGCAGGCGGCTTGAGGATCGCAGTGTAAGATGTCAGTTCTTTAGAAGGCGCTGCTGCCCACCTTCCAGTATTTTTCCCTTAGTCGCCTCTTACGACATCCACGAGATGATATGGGAAGGTGCAATTCTAAACTGGCACCCCACGGGGGATTATTATTATTATTGCTAGGGAGTAAATTCTGTTAAAACATAACAATATCAAAACCCCTAGGTGATACCTATCTGGACATGTTCTACATCAGGAATCCTATCACCCTGATGATTGTATGTGATTACTTTCAGATCTGAAGATGGCGACAACACGTACCAAGTGTTGGGGGCGACCTCGGCTGATGATGGAGAAGCTACCCTCACATGTGTACTGGCTGAGGATAATGAAGGTAAAGTCTATTCTTTTATGTCACTGTGAAGGTACAAGCTTGAGGCCCACCTGATGTAAAGCGGACTAACCTCTGCTTACAACAGATGCATTTCATCACAAGTCACGGATTGCACTGCGCCCGTCACCTTGAGACATAGTTGTTAAGTCTCATGTGCATGTAACTTCCCTGGCTCTCAAGGACAGCTGCCGGAACACAACGTTAGGTGCTTGGCGACAGAATTTAAAAGACATAAAAAATAAATCTCACTCAGTCTGTCTAGCTTACATTTCAATCCCTTACCATATTATTTGTTTAATTAAGTCATTCTGTAGCGCCCACCAGGGTCCATATTGTTACCTCACAATATTTATTATTCTAAGATCTATATTTAGCACATTGTGGAAACAGAATTAAATAAATATGAATGAATATTTCTACTTGAGGGTGGTAGCTAGGCAGGCGGGCATTCGCAAAATTCCTTTCCAACATGCTGTAACGACTGCCATCGTAAGACATAAACTGGTACCGACGGCTTAACGTGCCCTCATCACCCAGCGGTCACCCATCGAACTCATGACCGCGGCGGACGTTGCGTAACTTTGCTGGTTAAGAACAGCTAACTACGCTACGAGCGCTTCAGTAATTCGTATCTGTTATATATTTTAACAGATAACAATTAATATTTCTGTTGTTTAATATTTAGTGTGTATATACTATAGGTTTTTGTCATATAATTGAACACGTGTGTTCCTATTATTATTTAATTCTAAATGTAGTATGGGTTATACCGTTACATTAGTTTAAATAATAATTAAATTAAACTTTTCACAGAATTTTGGGTAGTAATTACTTAAATATTATAATTGTTTACATATATGACACCTTGTTACTGCACAGAAGGAAGTTGTTGACAGCTGTAACACAGGTCCGACCTAAAGCTAAGTTAGTTACCTAAGTTAGCACAGCTGCCAGAGTCCCAATAGGTAAATTTGTAACATTGTTCAGTAAGTATATCAAATTAGATATGCATAGATAATATATACCTTTAGTTAGTTGCTACAAAGGCATGAGGATGAAATTGTTTATTGTTTGCATTCAGATTTATATTATTACCTTATATTATTATATAGATTTATATTATTACTAGCTGCGCCCTGCGGTTACACCCGCGTGGTGATGGATGATGATGATAAAGATAAAATGTATCCTATATTCAGCACCTCATACTAAAGTTTTTTGCAGCGCACGCCAGAATAAGTCGCATGTAGCAGATTTTTTTCATACTTACTTGACACTTATCATTGTATTTTGGAAAATTCACATTATATCTTTATAAAGTATAGCCTATGTGTTATTCTGATGTGTAAACTATATTATTGTAAAGTTTTACTGAAATCTATTCAGTAGTTTTTGCGTGAAAGAGTAACAAACATCCATACGTATATCCATACTTACAAACTTTCGCGTTTATAATATTAGTAGGATTTAGCATATAAAATTAAGCATAAGATGTATATATATCTTTTACATATGTGTACTAGGTGTACTGAATGTGTGTATTTTTTGGGAAATATATTATTATTATTATTTTCCAGATGAAGATAACCAAGATTCGTACGTGATGGTGAATGCAGAGGAAGGTGACGAGTCGCTCGTGTACTTACAATCGTCACTCGCGCAGATCAACAATCGTCACAACCAGAGACAACACGCTGACGCTAAGGTAACTAACGCAAAGAGTATACAGGGTTATTGGTAATAATAACAAATATTTTTAAAATATTTTACGAAAACATCAAATAAATATTTTAATAAAACACTTAAAAAATATAAAAATATATCTAGTGACAATTCCGCCCAATTTTCCTGCTAAGCCGACGTGACGTCACAAACGATCGAGAAATTTTTCTCGATCGTGCGCTCGAAGAGTCAAGACCTCCTGAGGATGCTTCGTGTAGAAGCGAAACGCGTCGAAAATTCTTCCGGTTTGGCTGCGTGGCGTTTGTGACGTCACGTCGGCTTAGCAGGAAAATTGGGCGGAATTGTCACTAGATATATTTTTATATTTTTTAAGTGTTTTATTAAAATATTTATTTGATGTTTTCGTAAAATATTTTAAAAATATTTGTTATTATTAAATATGGATTTCCGCAAAGTAACGCCTGAATCTATTCATTATGTTATTGGTAATGTATTAACAACCACTTAGGGTTGACTTCTGCTAGTCCTGACAAACATTTTGAGTTTTATTTAATTATATTCTTTTTTATTTTTGACTGAATAAGCACGAGGACCACCTGATGTCAAAATTCTCCTTGTGCCTGTAATTTAATATTTTTTTTACTTACCTTATCAGCCGGATCGTCCACTGCTGAACACAGCCTCCCATATTTAGGGGGTATTTGCCATAATCCCCACGTTTGGCAGGCGTCTTGGGGATCGCAGATGTAAGATGGCAGTTCCTTAGAAAGCGCCGCTGCCTACATTCCAGTATTTTTCCCTTAGTCGCCTCTTACGACACCAACGGGAAGATATGGGGAGGTGTAATTCTAACCCGGCAACCCACGGGGCATTTATTACTTAGCTCGATGTAAATATTCACAACTATATTCAAAGGGAGCGCGGCGCGGTCCAGTGTTGCACCGGCGGCCACCCTTTAGCCGGGGTATGCTCTAACCAATTGAGCTAAGATTTTTTTTTTTTTTTTTATGTGATTGTGACGGAACAAGCACGAGGCCCACCTGATGTTAAGCGGTATCTTCTGCCTATAACAGATGCATTTCATCACAAGTGACGAACTGCACTGCGCCCATCACCTTGAGACATACTTCTTCAGTCTCATTTTGCCTGTAATTTCACTGGCTCTCAAGGACTGCTGCCGGAACACACCGTTAGGTGCTTGGCGACAGATTTTCTACTTGAGGGTAGTCGCTAGCCAGGCGGGCACTCGCAAAATGCCCTTCCACCATGCGGTGAAGCTCAAGCTCTGGGCGGGATTCGAACCATGGACCTGCTGCGCGGCAGTCCATAGCCAATGCCACTGAGCCATCACTGCTTCAACATGACACAATGACTCATAACTCTTATGTTTGCTCTCGTTTTTCAACCATCGTATCGTAATGGATTTTTTTTTTGAAAAAAATTTAACTTTTTTTACATTATATACCATGGTCCTCTATTTAACCAACAAATTCTGAAAATGCCGATTTATAATGTAGTTTCGAAGCTGAAAGAAATGCTTTTTTTCTTTTTCGAGTTGTTGCCCTAAAAGGGCGTAAGAGGAGACTCGCATTCGACCAGTTTTTACTCTTAATTATTTAAAAATAAAACCTTTTTCAGGCTGACATCAAATCGTTAACGCCGGCGGAGATATTGGAAAAGGCAAAAGCGTTACAAAAAGCCAAGTAAGTAATTGAACCATGCGCATCGTTTTTTTTTTTTTTTTTTATGCCTTATAGGTTAGCCTTTGACCACTATCTCACCTGATGGTAAGTGATGATGTGGTCGAAGATGTTGTTCAGGCTAACCTAGAATTACTGGCTCTCAAGGACAGCTGCCGGAACACACCGTTAGGTGCTTGGCGACAGATTTTCTACTTGAGGGTGGTAGCTAGCCAGGCGGGCATTCGCAAAATGCCCTACCACCATGCAAATGCCCTACCACCATGCAGATAATAATAACAAGAAAATTAAATTATAACTTATATTTTAAGAAAACATTTAACGAATATATAATTCTCTTCAAAATTTTATTGATATTTAAGACTCTTCTACTCGATATTAGCCCGGCATCCTACGATTGTACCGCACACTACAAGCTAATTTAATTATAACTAAAGGAAATATTATCGACATATGTGGGATTTGAACCCGCGCCCTCCACCCTTATGGCCGGGGTATGCTCTAACCCACGATGGTACTCGACACAAAAAGGTAATTTAATAACAAAATTACAACGAGACGAAATGCTATAAACATATGCGGGATTCGAACCCACGCCATCCACCCCTATAGCCGGAGTATACCTAACCGCTAAGCCAAGATGACATATGTCGCATGACTCTAATTTGTCCTTTCGTTCATAGTCATTGTATGGGGTATTTAAACTTATAATATTGCCCGGTTAGAACTGTCCAATACTGGAGGGCAATGGTGAAATTCCTATGGGGGTAAAAAGAAGAATACCCCTTTACAGCGATCTCCATGTCGATTGCCAAGCGTGGGGTTTATGTCAAATCCCCAAACCACCCCTTAATAATAGATACTGTGTTCAAGAGTGGACGATTCAACTGATAATAGTGTGTATATATATAATAGTGTTACAAAATCACAAATTTACGAGAGTAAAAATTTTAAGTCATGTGGGAGATAAAAAAAAAAAACCTTCTCGTTAATTTGTAATTTTGTTATGTAATCCGAAGAGCATGCGTTTTTCCAAACAAAAAAATGATTTTAGAATTACACACTTTACGATTTTTTTAAGGATTTTTATGTCTCGGGTCTCAAGAATTCTCGACTTCGGACATCGAGTAATTTATGTTTCATACTAAAAATAACAAAAAAAAATTATATAAATAAAAATGGATCGGATTTCAACACTCAAAAGTGTGAAATAACTTGTTGAAGTCGGTACCAGATTACTATAAAAGTACCTATTATCACAATATTGTTTATTCTGCATTATTAATGCAAGACTTCGACAAGTTATTTCACACTTTTAAGTGTTGAAGTTGGTGCCATTTTTAGGTGAAAATATTTTTTCACTCTTTTTAGTGACTTGCTACTTGCGGGATCGATTGTCATTCACTTTCAATGACTGTATCATCATAAAAAAAACAGTTATGGGAGTGTAACTAAAAGACGGCTCGACCGATTTTGATAAAATTTAATGGGACTACACGGGAAGCATCATAGCTTTCAAATAAAAAAGCGTCATCAAAATTGGTTGACACAGTGAAAAGTTCTGAGGTAACAAACATAATACCATAGCTTAATCTGCGGTAAAAAAATGCAGTCGAATTATCTAAGGTAAAAAAATACATCGAATCCTTTTTTTTGAAGTCAGTCAAAAAGAACAAAAGTCAACGAAGTCTCGCCTTCAATAAACAGATATGTTCATCAACAGAAATTATCAGAAACACATACTTATAAAATAAAATAATACTCACAACACTCTTACTTATAAAATATATAATAACAGTAAGATTATTTATAACAGTAATTACCAATAACATATTTATATTTTTTTTTTAAATATTATTATGGTTACTATAAACGCCTGTTTGACGAATTACATTACAAAATTAGAAAATTACGAGAGTAAACATATAGTGATGGGCGGGATTCGAACCCGCGTCCATCCACCCCTTTAGCCGGGGTATGCTCTAACCAATTGAGCTAACGTGACACAATGACTCATAACTCTAATGTTTGCTCGTGTTCTTCAACCATCGTATGACGAACGAGAGCAAAAATCGTGTAATGTCTTTTTTTTACACTTGGTAGCACTTAACCACTATCTCACCTGATGTTAAGTGATGATGCGATCGATGATAGAGCGCGCTTACCCAGAAGATACCTATTGACTCGCGTTTTGAAGACCAATATGGGGGTCTTAAGAGGCATTTCACATTTTAATGCGGTATACGAAGATTTTAAGCGCTTAATTTACTATCATAGGAAATATCTACAAGTTGTTTAATAATTGATAAAAATAGAATAATCTGTTCTCTTTTCAGTTAATGTACCAGATTTACAAACATAACATTAATTATTTTGTAGTGACCAATCTCCCGCACCTTGTTTTACGAATTAAAGTACACATAGCCAACTTCAGAGTTATATCTCTTCTATAAAGATTCATCAAATTATCTAAAAAAAAAACTGTGCATCAGGCATATAATCTTGTTGACACATAGTGTACTAGAATATAGCTAATTAATCGTCATTGTAGAAAAAAAATAAAGATCTTGCGCCAATTTCTACGAATTATATCAGCAGTTTACCACCATATATTGCGTTTAATAAAGTGTAATTCCAAACAGATATTATATAAAAAGAAAGTTCATTCTTTAATTAATCTGATCTTTAATAAATTGTGATATTAACTCTGTTTTGCTAGACAAGAAAAAATATTTAACATAACTCGAAATGCACATAAATTGAAATGTACAAGCGCGAGGCGATCAGTACCGCGCGAGCGCCCATCGAGGTAGGACCTGTGTTCGTTTTCCTTGCTCTGACGTCTCGTACGCGGAACGCTTAGATGCAAGTTTATAGTGCGACCACAGAGTTTTGATCATGTCGATTTTTTTTTTTAAGTAACAGACTATATTTTATTTTTGTTGTCCATAATAAGTATTGTTGTCTTGTTAAGTAACTACATCTTTAGTTTCTGTTCATCCATTGTGTTAAAAAAAGGAAACGTCACAATTTTGCAGCCTTATACAGCGTTATTGGTAAAATGTTAACAACCTCACAGGGTTGACTTCTTCTTTTTGGTCTGCTAGTTTTTATATTATTCTAGTTTATATTAGTAACTCACTATAACTTTTGTTTTAGGAGGATTAGATGACAGGCAAATAATTGATTTCCAATATTTTTGGATTCAGTTAATGTCTATAAGTGAACACAGCGATAACTTTAGCTGGAAAATAAATTACCTTCTATTGAAAATTTATACAAACCGGCCTCCCGGCTTTTCCAGCATTTGTACAAACCGGGATACCAGTTAGCGGTCGATAGTCGTATTACAAATTTACCATAAATCTGCGTAAGTCCGACTTTCATAATCCAAATGGTTTTCAAAAGGATGCATCCTTGCCCATACAAGAAAAAATCCATATTTTTCTGAGGTAACGTATGAAGTAGGAAGTATTTTGAATATTTTGATGAAATCTGAAACCAGCACAAATTACATTTTGGCCCCAAAATATTACGTCATTTCATATTAATATCGTAACTACTTCAACAGTTATAAATCTAGAAAACCGCAATTTTGCATATGTATAAGTCATTTTTCACTCGATATATTTTGCAACGCAAACACTTACCGATGCAAATTGCGTCTTAAATAATCTCGTAACTAATTTTAAACTTCTAAACCAAAAATCTGAAATATTAGGTCCTTACATATGAAATTGGCGTTTTTCGTACTGGCCACTTTAATCACGAATTTCTCCTCTTTGGTAAGGAATTCCAAATTCAAATTTGTACAGCTATAGACTCATGTATTTGTGCTTCGATGATCGTCATTCATTTGTTTTTTTTCTTCTGTTTTTTCTGTTTGCGTCACTCATTTTACAAAATGGAAAACCTTAAATATCGCATTATTTACGAGTACGAGTTCCGCCGTGGCACTAGTGCTGCGGAAACAACTCGAAGGGTGAATGATGTGTATGGCGGTCGTGTTGCAAAAGAAAACACAGTTCGTTTTTGGTTCCAACGTTTTCGTTCTGGAAATTTCGACCTGCAGAACAAGCCCCGTGGACGGCCTGAGACTCAAGTTGATAATGAAGAGTTGAAGGCTATTGTGGAAGCGAATCCATCGCAAACCACGTCCGAGTTAGCTGCAGGCTGCAATGTTAGTGATAAAACTGTTTTAATTCACTTGAAGCAAATTGGGAAGATTAAAAAGCTTGAAAGGTGGGTACCTCACGAATTGACTGAAACAAACCGGCAAACGCGCGTCGACTGCTGCGTTACATTACTAAACCGGCACAATAATGAAGGTATTTTAAACCGAATCATTACCTGTGATGAAAAATGGGTTCTTTACGATAATCGGAAGCGCTCAGCGCAATGGTTAGATCCTGGCCAGCCAGCCAAATCCTGCCCCAAGCGAAAATTAACCCCAAAAAAGTTACTTGTAAGCGTTTGGTGGACTAGTGCCAGTATTGTTCATTACAGTCTTTTCAAATCTGGCCAGACTATTACGGCTGATGTCTATTGTCAGGAATTGCAAACCATGATGGAAAAGCTAGCGGCTAAACAACCTAGGCTGGTCAATCGCTCCACGCCACTGCTGCTTCACGACAACGCTAGACCACACACTGCGCTACAGACGGCTACTAAATTAGAAGAGCTTCAATTGGAAAGTCTAAGACATCCTCCGTACTCCCCGGACCTTGCTCCAACAGATTACCATTTTTTTCGAAATTTGGATAACTTCTTGCAAGGGAAAAAATTCAACTCCGATGGGGCAGTCCAAATCGCCTTCAAAGATTTTATTGATTCCCGTCCGACTGGTTTTTTTAGTAAAGGGATCAATGAACTACCTATGAGATGGCAAAAGTGCATAGAAAATAATGGTTCATACTTTGATTAATTAAATATATTATATTAAAAAATATTCGACTTTTTGTTCCTCCCATACAAAACGCCAATTTCATATGTAAGGACCTAATAATACAGGTGTATAAATTACATGTAAATAATAATATCAAAGAAGGACCAACGCCGTAGGTGGTATAGTTTTTCCGAAAAAATAATTGCTCTACCATAAAGTTTTCCCGCCAAAGTTCTTAAAACAATTGGGTTGTTTTAATTTTGTTACTTTAAAATATTTGGCGTAAAAATCTGTAACAATTCATGGCTAAAGAACAATAGTAAATTATCATATTAAAAGAAGATCGAAGTTCTAGGTGAGTTAGTTACGAAAAAATAGAAATAGCAATTAAATTACTATTTCCCACCATTTTTGTCGTGTGTTCAAACCACATTTCCAGTTTTTTTTTTTATAAAAAGGTGTATTATCATTTATTTTCTATAGAGGAAATAGTATGTATGTATATACTTCTTGGTACCAATGCAATCCTCACTATATACTCTTATGCTCACTATTTCCTCTATAGAAAATAAATTATACATAAAATCACGCCTCTTTCCCGTAGGGGTAGGCAGAGACCACGGATTTCCACTTACTACGATCCTGACATATCTCTTTTGCTTCATCTATACTCATCAATCCTTTCATACATAAGCGTCGGTTTAGGGTACTTTTGACCTGGCCTTTTTTCAGAACGTCTTCAATCTGATTTCGGAAGTATATATATGTTGATTATAGATTGCATCAAAGATATTCGATTAAAAACAAAAAAACCTCAAAATCTGTAAATATATATTTACATTTCGCTGTTTGGTCTCAAACTAAATGGATGAAAATGTTATTTTTTTAATGGTGTAGGTGATATATTATGGTATGGGAATATGAGGGTGACATGTTAAAGTAATGGAAAACCAAATACGTCATGGGACGTTTGTGGTTGGTACTAAGTTGTTTTCCGGATGCACAGAAAAATAAACCTCAATCCTATGCATGGTCATTATGACAGACAGTTTTAACGACTGGATATAGATACTGAAGAGTGTGAACGAGGAAAACAGCAATTTTTTGGAATATTTAAAAGAAAGAGCTTTTAGTCCGCAGCTTTTAATCAATGCCGTTATATCAAATATTTATATAATTTTAAGCCGTATAATTTTTTAATTATTTAAGTTTTTTGTTACAATAAATGATTCAAACATATCTATTTTTTATTCATCAAGGATGAAATTTAAATAAAAGATTCACGATGCAGGTTGACTATTTAATGTACATGCCTACTTCTTTTCTATAACATTAGCAAGTAATCGACAAGAAATTGATTATTTACTCATGCCAATCACACAATTTTTAAATTCGCAACTTAGATTTCTTTATTAATGAGTGCTAGTATCAAAATATGTTACTCACAGTCACGCTATTCCGTCGTCACTTCTTTCGCTTGTGTAAGCGATGCGCTGGCATTTGCCTAAACTTCAGTAGCGTGATTTTGTGAAATGGCTCTTAACCGATAAAATCTCGGCTCAATTGGTTAGAGCTTACCCCAGCTCAAGGGGTGGATGGACGCGGGTTCGAATCCCGCACATGACTATAATTTTTTATATAGTAAATTTGTAAAACATTAATTGTTTTTTTTTTTAATGTTATTGTGACGGGACAAGCGCGAGGCCCACCTGATGTTAAGCGTACCTCTGCCTATAACAGATGCATTTCATCACAAGTCATGAATTGCACTGCGCCCGTCACTTTGAGACATAGTTGTTAAGTCTCATGTGCCTGTAATTTCACTGGATCTCAAGGACAGCTGCCGGAACACACCGTTACGTGCTTGGCGGCAGATTTTCTACTTGAGGGCGGTCGCTAGCCAGGCGGGCACTCGCAAAATGCCCTTCCACCATGCGGTGAAGCTCAAGCTCTGGGCGAGATTCGAACCATGGACCTGCTGCGCGGCAGTCCATAGCCAATGCCACTGACCAATCACTGCTTCTATCCTAAAACCTTATGCCCGTCTCAAAGCAATAATAAAAATCTCTTAAATGTATATATTTCTATTTCCAGAGCTCTGTTTCAATCTGAATACACGACTAGGAACAGCAACCGCGGCCGGAAACGGAAGTCGGACCTACCGCCGCCGATGGAGCTGCTGGCCTCGCCGAACTTCAAGCTGTACTTGTATAGCTGTAAACTGTGCAGCTTCAAATGTAACGCCGTCAAAGAAATGTCCAAACATAAGGTTAGTGTACAGAACATACAGAACTATTGAAGCGCTCGTAGCGAAGTTTACTTAGCTGTTCTTAACCGATCAGCAAAGTTAAGCAACGTCCCGCGCGGTCATGAGTTGGATGGGTGACCGCTAGTGACATTACTACTGAGCGTGCACGTGCTTCGGAGGGCACGTTAAGCCGTCGGTCCCGGTTGTTATCTTAGGATGGCAGTCGTTATAGCATGGTGGTAGGGCAATTTACGAATGCTCGCCTGGCTAGCTACCACCCTCAAGTAGAAAATCTGTCGCCAAGCACCTAACGGTGTGTTCCGGCAACTGTCCTTGAGAGCCAGTACTTCTAGGTTAGTCTGAATAACATCTTCTACCACATCATCACTTACCATCAAGTGAGATAGTGGTCAAAGGCTAACCTATCAGGAATATTAAAAAAAAAAGAGCTGTGTGACGTCACTGGGCGCGAACACTACAAGTTTTTTTTTCTTCCTTATATGTTAGCCTTTGACCACTGTCTCACCTGGTGGTAATGATGTGGTCGAGGATGTTGTTCAGGCTAACCTAGAAGTACTGGCTCTCAAGGACAGCTGCCACACCGTTAGGTGCTTGGCGATCGATTTTCTACTTGAGGGTGATAGCTAGCCAGGCGGGCAATCTCAAAATGCCCTACCACCATGCTATAACGACTGCCATCCTTAGACAACAACCGGGACCGACGGCTTAACGTGCCCTCCGAAGCACGAACGCTCAGTAGTAATGTCACTAGCGGTCACCCATCCAACTCATGACCGCGGCGGACGTTGCTTAACTTTGCTGATCGGTTAAGAACAGCTAAGTAAACTTCGCTACGAGCGCTTCAGTACATTAGTAGGCCCATAACCTTTACTTTTCTACATACAGGTTTGTACGGAACACTCGGTGCGCGAGTCCGACTCACACTTGGCCGTTTTTTTTTTGGCAGTGTATCCTATTTCACTTGGTACCAAACTTGGGTCAGATATTCTTTAAGTTCATACAAATGTTATTATGGTTTATTTCTTCGACCAGTAATTAAAGTAAGGATTATAAGAGTAAAAGCTATTTGTACCTAGTAAAACATAACTACTAGTTGAGTTAAAAAACCAACTTCGAGTTATCGAAGCAAATATGTTCAGATAATGAATAGATTCAGGCTTGACTTTGCGGAAATCCATATTTAATAGTAACAAATGTTTTTAAAATATTTTGAGAAAACATCAAATTAAAAATATTTTAATAAAACACTTAAAATATATAAAAATATATCTAGTGACACTTCCGCCTAATTTTCCTGTTAAGCCGACGTGACGTCACATACGCCACGCAGCCAAACCGGAAGAATTTTCGACGCGTTTCGCTTCTACACGAAGCATCCTCAGGAGGTCTTGACTCTACGAGCGCACGATCGAGAAAACTCGATTATTTTTTATAGGATAGATAATTAATTTTTTCTTCTTTATATAGACGCGGGTTGCGTCCCACTTCGGTTCGATAGCTCCTACGCGCGCGGTCGTGCACAAGTAGTTACTATACCTTTGCCCTTAGTTTTTAATACGACAGTTTATGGTTATTTTAAGAGGTCACAGCGACCTATTTAACATTAACTTAGACGCCGGGCGTCCAGGATTGAACATTCTATATACACTAGAACTATCACTGCTGTGGTGAACTCGTGGGTGACAAAAGCGGACCCCTACCTATCTGCGGGCTACCAGAGCAGTCGACTTCTGGACCGAGAGAAGTCTATGCAAAGAGAATCCCTAGATTTATTTGACTGCAGTTAATGAGTGGATTACCGCTAAATATAATTGTTGCCCCGTATTCACCTACTCATACGTAGATCGGCTGGTTTCTTCCTGTGACTTCCAAGAACCCAGCCGAATACACCACGACGTACGACGTATGGTAAAGTTTGGGGCTAATCTGGAGAAAATCCCACCTTTTCATACAGTGAGTTTGCTGTGGATAGCAGCATATCGGCAATTAAGGTTGAACTGGTCGGTCACTTCTCCATACAAACGCCGTTGGGTGATTACTCCCTTATTTGAGATTTTAAGTCCAGACTTAAGCATAATACCGATTGATATCGTCATTATCCAGGCTTGTATGAGGCCAAAATTTTAAAAAGATAATTAAGTTGTAAGTTATGAGCCTCGAAAACTTTATATGAAAATGTTTCGAAGCTCATAATTATCAAGTTAATTATCTTATTTAAATTTCGGCATCATACAAGACTAGGTAATGACGAGATCAATCGGCATTGTGATTTATTTTGGACCTAAGTCCTCAAATAAGGGAGTGATCACAATACGACGTTTGTATGGAAAACGGGCCGGCCAGTTCACCCTTAATGTGTACTATATGTATGTGAATATATATATATATATATTGGTTTCAGTCGGAGGAGCATTCACTAGGCAAGCAGCGCTTGAGCTCGCGCGGCGGCGGCGCGCTACAGTGTGCGCGCTGCCCTTACAGGGCCAATGTGCACTCGCAGGTATGTATACTACTTACTGGACTTTATACCTATATAGGGTGCTTACCATTTGAAGTTAGATTCGCTAAAAACGCTAAAAACGATCACACTTCCAAAAAGTTGTTTCACTTGGGTCTTGGCGTTATTTTCGCCATAAACGCTACATCTAATGTCAAAAGTGACAGAAGTGGCACATTTTCGTGGCATTATTAGCGTTCTTATCCTAATTGGAACAGGGGATGACAGTTACAAACGATCACAGTGATCACAACCACAGACGCAGAATGTGATCAAAATTATCGAAAATAACGCTCTTAGCGACAAATGGAATATACCCCTACTTATGTTATACAGGGTTTATTTAACAAGATATTGGAGTACAAAATGTTATGCCCAAGGCGGGAATCGAACCCGCGTCCTCCGATATCGCGTCATACTCCAATCGTATTACTATTAGTATTGTAATAATATTTAGAAATATAGAAGGGTAGCGACATCATTCCGAGAGTTATAATGGAGTTAAGTGTTTGTAAAACCACTTCTTTCGATCAGATGAAGTCTAGTAGTCTGGTTGATGGCCGCGCACCGTCCACTACAACGACGGTCAAAGTAATACGATTGGAGTATGAAATTTCGGCTACAAATGCCGTGTCCAGGTGGCCGAGGAGGTTTAGGCATCCGACGCGATATCGGAGGACGCGGGTTCGATTCCCGCCCCGGGCATAAAATTTTGTACTCCAATAATTTGTTTAATATATTTTCGCTTAGCACGCGATAGTGCTTGTAATAATATTTAGAAATAATACACGGTTATTGCAAAAATTATAACAACCTCTTAGGGTTCACTTCTGCTAGTCCTAACAAACATTTAGAGATGATTTTAATATTGTTATGTTTGCAATAACCCCTGCTATGCGGATAATAAATATATTTGTAATTTTGTATCCGCGTAGCAGGCGTTATTGCAAACATAACAATATTAAAATTATAAGGTTGCGTCATCATTTACAAGTATAAAACCAATTGCAAAATTGGTCTTGTTTGTAGTACAACGCAAGTGGTACTATAGATGTAGCTCCATCCCAATACGATGGTTAAAGAACGATAGGAAAAATTTGTCATGTTAGCTCAATGCCCCGGCTTAAGGGGTGGATGGACGCGGGTTCGAATTCCGCACATGACTTAAATTTTTCCTATGGTATATTTGTAATTTTGAGTTGATATTTATATATTTTGAAAATTTTTATCTTTATTTTTTTGTATATTTGGAATAAGCTGATGTTAAGCGGACTAACGTCTGCCTATAAAAGATACATTTCGTCACTAGACATGAATTGTACTGTGCCCGTCACGTTGTTAAGTCTCATGTGCCTTGTAATTTCACTGGCTCTCAAGGACTGCTGCTGGAACACACCGTTAGGTGCTTGGCGACAGATTTTCTACTTGAGGGTGGTCGCTAGCCAGGCGGGTATTCGCAAAATGCCCTTCCACCATGCGGTGAAGCTCAAGCCCGCGGCGGGATTCGAACCATGGACCTGCTGCGCGGCATTCCATAACGGGCATTCGCAAAATGCTCTACCACCATGCTATACCGACTGCCATCCTAAGACAACAACCGGGACCGACGGCTAAACGTGCCCTCCGAAGCACGTGCACGCTCAGTAGTAATGTCACTAGCGGTCACCCATCCAACTCATGACCGCGGCGGATGTTGCTTAACTTTGCTGATCAGTTAAGAACGGCTACGCAAACCTTCGCTACGAGCGCTTCAAAACGGAAATGTACCAGGATGGCATTCTGGGGTTGCAGGTTCAAGTCCTGCTGGAAGCTATTTGTTGAGCATGCGTCAATACTATTAAATTAAATTAAAATTCATTTATTTCAGATATCAATAATCCATATTGTAGTAATAGGTACACGTTGAATTAGCATTAATTTAATTTTAAGATCTTATATAATATATAATATTGGTAATAAATAAAATTATTAAAATTTAATCTTTACAGTTAATGAAGCATGTAGAAGATGTCCATTTAGCTGAACAGCAAGAGGAGAGCAATTCTGGTAAGTTAAATCTATTTTTTGTTATACATGCATGTATAATTAAGATACAAAGATTGATTAATGAATATATTACTGCTATAATCGTCTAGATGACCACTGCTAATGATAGGGATGAATGGAATTCATTTCGGAGAAGGCTTTTACCCGTGAGGGGTTCCATATTAGAAGGAAATTAAACTGCATGAGTAGTAGATTTAGGGCCTGTTTCAGAATGTTCGAGTAAGTTCCGGTTATACTACCCAGAACATAAAATAATTGAATGATAAAAATGACAGTTAACATGCAGCGCGTTTCAAGCTTTAACCGATGGATAGGCTAAATCGATGACTGTGAAACGCAAAGATAGTGTTTCATTTACTAAATATGTTCTGGGTAGTATAACCGGAACTTACTTGAACATTCTGAAACAGGCCTTTAGTAAGGTTACTTAGTAATATAATTATCAAAATGATTAATTTTTATCTAATTATAGTGGAATTAATTAAAGCTATTTTATTGTATTATAATCGACCCAAGTAATTGACAATAAAACTCCGACAAAATTAATTTATCTCACAATATTCCATGTACCTAACAATACGTCTGCACTGTACGAGAGATGAGTCTAGACTGCTATGTTCAAGTAGAATCTACCATTACAACTCCCGCCAAAAAGTGAAGTCAGTTTAGCTTCTAGAATAAATCGGAAATGGACTCGAGTCAATTGACTACCACATAATCATCAATGGTGTGAGCCAGGCATTGACCACCGTCTCACCTGACGCTGCAATCGAAGATGTAAGTCTAACCTATTATTACTGGCTATCAAGGACAGCTGCCGGAACACACCGTTAGGGGCTTTATTTTCTACTTGAAGGGTAGCTAGCCAGACGGGCTTTTTTTGTTTTTTTTTTTTGTTATTGTGACGGAATTAGCTCGAGGCCCTCCTGATGTAAGCGGACTAACCTCTGCCTATAACATTTGCATTTCGTCACAAGTTACGAATTGCACTGCGCCCGACACTTTGAGACATAGTTGTTAAGCTTCATGTGCCTGTAATTTCACTGGCTCTCAAGGACTGCTGCCGGAACACATGGTTAAGTGCTAGGCGACAGATTTTCTACTTGAGTTACTCGCTAGCCTGGCCGGTATTCGCAAAATGCTCTTTCACCATGCGGTGAAGCTCAAGGCCGCGGCGGGATTCGAACCATGGACCTGCTGCGCGGCAGTCCATAGCCAATGCCACTGAGCCATCACTGCTTCAATAAGATCGCAAAATACTCTACCACCGTACAAAAACTTTCTACAAATTAATGTAGTCGGTACATTATGTCCTCTATAACTTAACAAGAACATAGTCAAAATATGTATTGGTTAACAATAAAGAGAGCATATTTTACATATTATTGGAGTACAAAATGTTGCTCCGGGTGGGAATCGAACCCGCGTCCTTCGGTTTAGGCATCCGAAGTTTGAGGACGCGGGTTCGATTCCCGCCAGAGGGGCATAAAATTTTGTGCTGCAAAAATTAGTAAAATATGATTTTAGCTTAGCAAGCGATAGTGCTTGTAAATATGATTAGAAAAATAAAGGAGAGCTTTCTGAAAAGTTATGGCGTCAGTTTTATTGCTGGTTACTACTTTGACTGCGTAATGATCTTCTTTGTGGTATACCAGAGATAATGAAAATAAATGATAAGGAGTCGTGTTGTACGGCCATGTTCAATGGCGTGAGTGGTGTCAGCTGCTCACTAGGCCCATTTTTAGGGTTCCGTACACAAAGGGTAAAAACGGGACCCTATTACTGAGACTTCGCTGTCCGTCCGTCTGTCACCAGGCTGTATCTCAAGAACGGTGATAGCTAGACAGTTGAAATTTTCACAGATGATGTATTTCTATTGCGGCTATAACAACAAATACTAAAAATAAAATAAATATTTAAGGGGGGCTCCGATACAACAAACTTGATTTGTTTACTATTTCTTGCTCGATACTAATAACGGCTAATGGGCATTTTCATTTTAAATGGTGCTGGTTTTAAAAACAGCCTTTAAAAATACATTATTCTTTTAGTATTTAAGAACTATGAATTATGGTAAAAATTATTATAATTTATGTGATATATATAAAAGTTCCAACCAGAAATGTCTATTTTATGTCTTAATTTAATATATTAGTAGTAGATTGGGAAAAAAATGTCTTGTTAGTAACAAAAATCAAAACGCGATAAATATTTAACTGCTGGAAATTAAATGAGAAAATCTTTCCTAATGAGCTTTTATATTTCAATTAATGAAACTCAAAATATAATACTAAATCATTAGATATTATTTTTTATTCAAATTCAACTATTTGTTCAGTATCGTAACATCTTGTCCAAATAAAAGGTTTATTTTTGTAATACATTTTTGATTTGTTAATAAATGAATAATTTATAAATAGAATCTATATTGTTGTTTTTTATCCTTTTTTTTTATAAAAAAATATTAATATTGGTTAGCTTATATAACTTTAGTTTTTTGAAAGAAATACGGCGAAATATTTTAGGGACAGTCACTAAATGGACATGTGAAGTGACGAAACAGAATTATAAAGAATAGTACTCACTGTTTGGTTAAAATCCTATAATATTTTAGTTCTTCTAATGAGTAAATAAATTTGACATTTATTAAATATAATATACTGAACTAAATGAAAATAGATTAATAAATATGTACCTAGAGGTACATAATAATATGATAAAATATTATGTTGAAGCACTTTGAATATTGATTTGGTACAATCGAGTATTCTGTGACACTAACAATCTTAATTTTTCACTTGGTACCATTAATACAACTTTCTAATGGGTAATGATCATGAACAGTAAACAAGTTGCACACCAAAATACCTTCTAATACTAGTCTGACATATTCTTCATTCATAGGCTTTACGAAATGTAACGGTAAATTATGAAAAATATTAACATTCCCACAGTCATGACAGCGTACCTATTGATAAAATAAAATGAGTCGACTTCCAGAACCAGTTAAGATTGTCCGATTAACAAGCATAAAAATCTTTCTACTCTAGAAATATATCCCTGTTAAAATATATCACCATTTAGAAAAGCAATTATACCACCTGTAAGTTAAAAAAATATTATCGATCATTATTTTAAAAAAGTTTCGTCCAAATTCGTTCAGCTGTATTTGCGTGAATAAGTAAAAATCATCCAAGCATACAAAACTTTGAAAAGCATAATATTAATATGAACTCTAAACAGTTGTTGTTATCATACTTTATTAACTCAGTTAAGGTAAATGGTCATGAATGAGTAATAAGCTTTATAATGTCTGTTTCGTAACATTTTTGTCCATCCTATAGAAACGGTTCCTAACAGGACGTGACGAATGTCGAATTCATTTTAAAAATATCTTAAAATACTTGAAAATGTTATTAAAAACTACATAATTCAACTTCTATATTCTTCAGCATGCTTTGAGGTATATATACAGCTCAAGAAGAGATAGAGACAAATTTTATATTCGTTAAAAAACGTTACTAACCACAATATATTTTTCTTGCCCAAAATTTCAGGAACTAGAGAGTTCCGCGCTAACAGGACACCTTGCGTAACAAACTTCATAAAAGCGTTTCATTCTTTGACATTGTACTTGAATTTGCCATATAAACCAAATTTACTCCATAAATGGGACATCTTAGTAGTAAAAAACGCGCGACTATCCAGACATGTCCGGTAATCGCGAAATCGTGAGCCAAGCTTTTTTATATTATAAAATAATTATAGATAATAATTGATGTGAAATACTTAGTTAAAATGCAGCAATAACTATCTAACAATGAAACTAAATTGTCGCTACGTTACCCGTGGTACAAAAAACTTCCGTAAAGGCAAACTGTCATTGGGACAGCATAGTTTTACACATTTTCGAATAATTTTTATTTAAAATAAAATTGAAAATGTAATATTTGAGTCAATCAGATTTATTCACAAAAAACAGGTATATCAAATATCGTCAACTTTTTCATAAAAGAATATGTTTCCAAATATATGTTTTATCGGATTGTTATCATAAGACAACAAAAAAACAGCCTGCACCATAAAATGAAAATGCCCTAATACGCTACTAATAGCTTGGTAGTATATGGTTATGTTGTTATTTTTTTTTTATGTTACTGTGACGGAACAAGCCCGAGGCCACCTGATGTTAAGTGGACTAACCTCTGCCTAGAACAAATCCATTTCGTCACAAGTGACGAAATGCACTGCGCCCGCCACCTTGAGACATAGTTGTTAAATCTGATGTGCCTGTAATTTCACTGGCTCTCAAGGACTGCTGCCGGAACACTGTTAGGTGCTTGGCGACAGATTTTCTACTTGAGGGTGGCCCTGCCACCATGCGGTAAAGCTCAAGCCGGCGGTTGGGATCGATCGATTTTATAGCTATTACCGCTCGGCCATCATTGCTTCAATTGCAAACATAACAATATTAAGTATTGTAAGCTCACAGCTTGTGTTCACCTTACTATAACTTCACAATCACCTAAGCAGGAACCCTTAATGCTAAATGTAAATAAAACTGTATGATTACCTTCAGATTCCTTTATTTTATTATCTAGTATCGACTAATTCCAATCCTATCCTTTTTTACCATTTTTCCATAACCGTCTGTACTCAGTACAACTATTCCTACACTTGTTTCACAGTTCCTTTGACACCGTCTGTACTTTTCAAGTCTGCCTCCGTTACGACTGTGTTACTTGCTAGCTGTCAACAGAATGCCCCAAATCCACGTATTCCCCTACCCCCATAACCCATTTGTGTTGCCAGTCGAGTAGAATTTATTCCTTCAGCAAATTTATTTAAAAAAAGTAATCAATTAATAAGAAATCTAACACTATGTTATAATGTTGCTTCAATTGCAAACTAACATTACTAAGTATGTTATAATGTTGCTTCAATTGCAAACATAACAATATAAAGTATGTTATAATGTTGCAGGAGATCAAAACTTGGATTGCGGCGACATGTCGGACGCGGATGTGTTAGTGTGCGGTGCGTGCGGGTTCGAATCCAGCGATAGGAACGAGTTCCGGTTGCATATAGAGAAGGAACATGGCGTCAATGTCATGTTGGAAGCATCTGTACTGTGAGTATTTGGTACAATAACGGTGTTATAGTTGGTAGGTTCCCCCGTGGGGTGCCGGGTTAGAATTGCACCTCCCCATGTTATCCCGTGGGTGTCGTAAGAGGCGACTAAGGGAAAAATACTAGAAGGTGGGCAGCAGCACCTTCTAAAAAACTGCCATCTTATACTGCGATCCCCAAGCCGCCTGCCAAGCGTGGGGATTATGGCAAATACCCCCTTAATTGGGGAGGCTGTGTTCAGCAGTGGATGAGCCGGCTGATACAGTACAGTACAGTTGGTAGGTTTGTAGCTGAATTCCGGTATTCCAAGGATTCCCAAACTTCAGAGGCCCGATTCTCTTAGCTATTGAACGGCGTTAACGCAACTTAATTGCATGAAAATTGTGGATGTTGACAGTATCCGTAGTCTGCCCGCTATTTAGGTTCGATCGCAAGTCAGTGGCTTGCTATCAATAGTTTTTGACATATTTGGTATGCTGTTAGCTATTTTGTTGCGATTGCGTTGCTACAGTGGCATGAAATATTTTGGAGGATTTGAGATTGAAAATTAGCTAAATGATTAAAAAATATTTATTGAATGTATTGTTTGCTAGAAAACCACTGTATAGATTTTTTTTTTTTTTTTTTTTTTATGTTATTGTGACGGAACAAGCTCGAGGCCCACCTGATGTTAAGTGGACTAACCTCTACCTATAACAGTTACAATTCATGACAACTCACGAATTGCACTGCGCCCGTCACATTGAGACATAGTTGTTAAGTCTCATTGTGCCTGTAATTACACTGGCTCTCAAGGACTACTGCCGGAACACACCTTTCGGTGCTTGGCGACAGACTTTCTACTTGAGGGTGGTCGCTAGCCAGGCGGGCATTCGCAAAATGCCCTTCCACCATGCGGTGAAGCTCAAGCTCTGGGCGGGATTCGAACCATGGACCTGCTGCGCGGCAGTCCATAGCCAATGCCACTGAGCAATCACTGCTTCATAGATGTTTCGAATGATGCGTGATTGATGTAAGTTTTCATTATTATTTCAGTAACAAAATTTGCAAGCCATAGCACAGCCATACGATAGCGACGCGATTGCTGTACAACTGCGATTAGGAGCTAGAATTAGTAGACTACCGAATTTGACATTAACAGCAGTTCGATCGCAGAAGCATCGCAGTAGTGTGGCGTTTGATCAATAGCTAAGAGAATTGAGGCCCTGGTATATTGACGATCAGAAGGTTGTTGAGATGTGATTATATATAGAAATTAATTTAGGCCGAAAGAAATTAATAGTTATTTTTTTTTATGTTATTGTGACAGAGCTAGCCTGAGGTCCACCTGATGTTAAGTGGACTTTCTGCCTAGTACAGATGAATTTTGTTGCAATTGCACTGTCATCACATTGAGACGTACAGTTGTTACGTCTCATTGCCTGTAATTTCACTGGCTCTTAAGGACTGCTGCCGAAACACTGTTAGGTGCTTGGCGATAGATTTTCTACTTCAGGGTGGTCGCTAGAAAGGCAGGAATTCGCAAAATGCCCTTCCACCATGCGGTGAAGCTCAAGCCCGCGGCGGGATTCGAACCATGGACCTGCGGCACGGCAGTCCATAGCTATTACCGCTCGGCCATCATTGCTTCAAAATTGTTTCAATTCATTTGCGGGTGTTTTCAAAATGCAATTATTTTAATTAAGGAAAGTTACAAACCGTTTAATTCGTGTTTTTTTGTTACAGAACAATAGAAGAGAGTACAGAGTCAAACTGATGCAAGTTCACAAAGCTGCTCTGTCTTTTAATAAATACTTGAAACATCTACCGGAAGAATAACAACATTTAGGGCCTGTTTCAGAATGTTCGAGTAAGTTCCGGTTATGCCCAGAACATAAAATAACTGAATGATAAAAGTGACAGTTAACATGCAGCACGTTTCAATCTTTAACCGATGGATAGGCTAAATCGATGACTGAAACGCAAAGATAGTGTTTTATTTATTAAATATGCTCTGGGTAGTTTAAACGGAACTTACTCGAACATTCTGAAACAGGACCTGAGCATAGTTTAAAAATAGGTATTGAAGCCTTTTCCTTTGTATACCGATTTAAAAATAACCGGTTATGAAATGGTTTATATCGGTTTCAACAATAAATAGTTTTAGACGCGTATGACTTGCAATACCGGTATTAAAATAACCGGTTATGAAATAGTTTCGGTTTCAAAATGAATAGTTTTGTCTTGACTTGCAATACCGGTATTGAAATAGTTTTATAACGGTTTCAAAATAAATAGTTTTAGTTGCGTATGACTTGCAATACCGGTATTAAAATAACCGGTTATGAAATAGTTTTATAACGGTTTCAAAATAAATAGTTTTAGTTGCGTATGACTTGCAATACCTGTATTAAAATAACCGGTTAAGAAATAGTTTTATATCGGCTTCAAAATAAATAGTTTTAGTTGCGTATGACTTGCAATACCTGTATTAAAATAACCGGTTAAGAAATAGTTTTATATCGGCTTCAAAATAAATAGTTTTAGTCGCGTATGACTTGCAATACCGGTATTAATATAACTGGTTATGAAATGGTTTATATTGGTTTCAACAATAAATAGTTTTAGTCGCGTATGACTCGCAATACCGGTATTAATTATAACCGGTTATGATACATTTAAAAACGGTATAATTATATCGTTTATTGATTCATATGTGTAATGAACCGATTAATTCCGCAAAACGCTTGAATTTTAATAATTGCCTTATGTATATCTGCCTTCTTTTAGTATGCTAATAAACTTATTTCCACGACTGTTTTCAATTGGTATTAAAAACTTAATCGCGATAAAAAATCATCAAAATCGGTTCACCCAGCAAAAGTTCCGTGGTAACAAACATTAAAAAAAACAGACGAAATGAGAACCTCCTCCTTTTTTGGAGTCGGTTAAAATAAGAAATCTACCTATATCTTATATTACTCTATCTCTATGAAATCAGAACATGTAATTATTATATATTATCTGTATTCCCCGAATAGATAGGTATAGTCATATAATCTTATTGTCAGTAAAATTTTGTTCCATGTAAAAGGTGACGAGCATATTGTCACCATTGATTTTCAATGAAAAATGTAAATATGTCATCATAAGTCGCATTTATTTGTCAAAAAAAAACAATGATTAATTATGTGATAATAGTAATTGTTTTAATTATTTAATTTATTTTTAAGTTTATATTAAGTTACTGTTGTACCTTATCATATAGCAAAATATACTAGAGAAACATATTTGATTTTGTTTTAATTCCGTCACGACGAATTGTGTCCAATACGTTTTACGTCCAATACGCATGTTGTCCAAAATTTTGCCACTACTCATTTTGTCCAATACTTGATAACTAGTTTTACTTTTCTGAATGTTTTTTTACAATAACTACACCTTCAAAAAGTTTTTTATAAATTACTTTTTAAAGGATGGTTATTGTATTTGCTTTTTTCATGGTGGTAGGGCATTTTGTGAATGCCCGCCTGGATAGTTACCTTTTCATGGTGGTAGGGCATTTTGTGAATGCCCGCCTGGATAGTTACCACCCTCAAGTAGAAAATCTGTCACTAAGCACCTAACGGTGTGTTTCGTCAGCATCCCTTGAGAGCCAGTGAAATTACAGGCACATGAGACTTGAAAACTATGTCTCAAGGTGACGGACTCAGTGCAATTCTTTACTTGTGATGAAATGCATCTGTTATAGGCCTCTGCCTATAACAGATGCATTTCATCACACCTCAACCTCTGTTAGTCCGCTTAACATCAGGTGGGCCTCGAGCTTGATCCGTCACAATCACATAATAAAAAAGTCTCGTTGCTAGACTTATGCTCAACGTCTTATTTCTTAAATTATATTTTGAAATAAAAAAAAAATTACAAAATGAGAACGCTTCTATGCGAATGCCGATTTTGACAATGATATAAACGCAATGGTCATAGATCGAACGCACTCATCATCACTACATAGTATAAAACAAAGTCGCTTCCTGCTGTCTGTCCCTATATGCTTTGATCTTTAAAACTACGCAACCTATTTTGTTGCGGTTTTTTTAATAGATAGAGTGATTCAAAAGGAAGGTTTATATACATAATACATACATATTATAGTAGAGAAACATTGATAATAATTTTGGAGGTTTCTAATGTGATCTAAGGGTATGTTCCATTAGTCGCTAAGAACGTTATTTTCGATAATTTTGATCACATTCTGTGTCTATGGTTGTGATCACGTGATCGTTTGTAACTGTTCTCCCCTGTTCCATTTAGGCTATGAACGCTAAGAATGCCACTAAAATTTGTCACTTCTGTCACTTTTGACATTAGATGTAGCGTTTAAGGCGAAAATAACGTCAAGACCCATGTGGAAAACTTTTTGGGAGTGTGATCGTTTTTAGCGAATCTCACGCTAATAGTACGCACCCTAAATAAACACATTTTCTTGCGCTTACATTGCAAACGCTGACTGAACCTTACAAGATAGATCAAAATAATGTACTACAGTGTTGTACACCTTAAAAAGGTCTACAAAAAAACCCGCGATGGTATATGTCTATCTCTTAGGGATAACCCAAATAACCATTTTTATCGTTTCCTTTTTAAGAGAAATTATAGCTTATTTTGAAACGATTTTAAGCAATACAGCATTAATCCTAATCTAATTAATTACCTTAAATGGTCCTTTACAGCATATAATACAAATTGATTTTTTAAATTTTAAATTTGAGCCGTGTGAAGCCTTGGGGTGTTTCTAGTAGTAAAATAAAATAACTGTATATTCTTAAAGCTATTTTAATATTTCATTCATCAATAAACTCCATACACACTCGTACATGAAACAATCATTCAAATATACATTGTTTATTTTATTCTGTTCACACTAAAATCCATTTTTTTTCTCAATTGGCGAAGGTAGAACCATACTGATCCAAGTGATTTTTTTTTCTATATTGGAGTTATATGCAACAAATGCAAGGAAATAAATATTCAATTGATACCACATTGATCAAAGTACAAAAAGCGCCTTATATTGCTAGAGAACCTCAATTTTTCACTTTTGCATTATACTTACTTTCAAAAATATATCCTGCTACACTGATACAATTTTTATTTTTTATCTGTTTTTTTTTCTGTTTTTGACTACTTTTAATCAAAATATTTTATAATAGTTTTTTTAATTTTTGTCTGACATAAATTAGCCATAATTTCGATAAAGATTAAAGCATAATAAATCACGTATTTTTTTAAAACAAGTTCAAACGCGTTTCCTTCTTTTTCTAATGAAAACGATACTTGTATCAGTATGGTTCTACCAATTATTATTCTCGACCTTCAGACCGCCTGCGCGGACTCAAAGAGTAAATTGTCTCTTACAAGCACCACTAGGTCATCACCGCCTACCTTTTTTTTATTCCTGATAGTTTAGCCTTTGACCACTATCTCACCTGATGGTAAGCGATGATGTGGTCGAAGATGTTGTTCAGGCTAACCTAGAAGTACTAACTATAATTCAGACATGGTAAAGGGAGGGGCATATAGAGATACTAGTATATAAACTAAGGACATTTCCTCTCCAGTTGTCCCTTTCCAGCTTCATCGTACTCTTGTGAAGATATCCACATCTGCTGGAATGAGCCTATTGAAGCCAGGATTGAACCTCCTGTAATAAAAAATATAGTATTACATAATTATACTTTATTAACAGATGCAGTGTCAAACTGCACTGCACCCATTACCCCGAGTATTAGTTGTTGATTCTCATGTGCCTGTAATTTCATAATTCTGGCCCTCAAGGACTGTGTTAAGTAACACAGTGTTAGGTGCATGGCAACGGATTTTCTACTTGAGGGTGGCAGCTAGCCAGGCGGGCATTCGCAAAATGTCCTACCACCATGGACAAATACTAGGAAGCGGCAGTGCCGTTCTCTATTTATTCAGAAAGTGCTGCAAAAGTTATTAAACTGCTTACACAGCGGTCCCCAAGACGTCTGTCAAGAGTGGGGATTACAGCAACCTCCTCTAATAGGCAGGTGAAGCAGTGATGGCTCGGTGGCATTGGCTATGGACTGCGGCGCAGCAGGTCCATGGTTCGAATCCCGCCGCGGGCTTGAGCTTCACCGCAAAGCCTTTCGCGAATGCCTGCCTGGCTAGCGAACACCCTCAAGTAGAAAAATTTCGCCAATGTCGCCTAGCACTTAATGATGTGTTCCGGCAGCTGTCCTTGAGAGCCAGTAATTCTATGTTAAGCCTGTTAACACCTTCGAACACATCATCACTTACCATCAGGTCAAAAAATTTTGGTCAAAGGCTTGTCTTCAACGTAAGACTTGCTGTTGATGATGATATATGATATCAGTTTAGTATAATTCAGCGTCGTGTATAATTGTCCCCGTGGGGTTAGAATTACCGCCTGCCAAGCGTGGGGATTATGGCAAATTAACCCATTGGCATTGGCGATAATGATAATAGAATTTCATTCATAACTAGGCCATAGTGGTCCAGGACGATGACATGGTAGTAGAGCATTTTGCGCCTGGCTAGCTACCACCCTCAATTAGAAAATCTGTCACCAAGCCCCTCACGTTGTGTTCCGGCGGCTATTGAGAGCGAGTAATTCTAGGTTAGCCTGAACAATATCTTCGACTACACCATCACTTACCATCTGGTGAGATAGTGGTCAAGGGCTAACCTATCAGGAATAAAATAAAATACCCCCTTAATAGGGGAGGGTGTTTTGAGCAGTGGACGAGTCAGGTTTTTTTTTTTGTCTTTGACAACTATCTCGCCTGATGATAAGTGATGATGTGTCCGAAGATGTTGTTCAGGCTAACCTAGAAGTACTGGCTCTCAAGGACAGCTGCCAGGCGGGCAATTCGCTAAACGCCCTACCACCATGCTATAGCGACTGCCATCCTAAGACAACAACCGGGACCGACGGCTTAACGAGCCCTCCGAAGCACGTTCACGCTCAGTAGTAATGTCACTAGCGGTCACCCATCCAACTCATGACCGCGGGCGACGTTGCTCAACTTTACTGATCGGTTCCGAACAGCTAAGTAAACTTCGCTACGAGCGCTTCTAATTGCGCGAAAGGATTGCTGCCGTAACACACTGTTAGGTGCTTGGCTACAGATTTTCTATTTGAGGGTGGTCGCTAGCCAGGCGGGCATTCGCAAAATGTCCTACAAAAATACTAGAAGGTGGGGAAGCGGCACTATCTATTCACAAAGCGCTGCGGAAGATATTCAAATGCTTACTATGCGATCTCCAAGACGCCTGTTAAGAGTGGGGATTACAGCAACCCCTCTAATAGGCAGGTGAAACAGTGATGGCTCAGTGGCATATATAGTGGTGGAAAACACTGCAGCACCTTCTAAAGAACTGCAATCCGCAAGCCGCCTGCCAGCCGTGGGGATTATGGCAAATACCCCCATCAGGGGAAGCTGTGTTGAGAAATGGACCAGTCAGCTATTACAGTAAGTATAATAGTTAGTATAGATACCGATCCAGGCCGCGAACCGCCTCTCGTTAGGCGCGGGCGCGGCGTGAGCCTTCAGTCGATGCGAGGAGGGAGCCCTGGAGGCGAGCTCCTTCCCGAGGCGCTCCGCCCACCCGACGGAGTTGGCGACTCCGCCGCACATCACTACGGAGCCCCACAGCGCTGGACGAGCGTCTGCGTCGCACGCTGACGCCGCCGCGCATACTGGAAATAATGTGTATCACATTAATTGTTTGTAGGAATGCATTTGGATAGTAAACGGGTTCTAAAATGGTTTTTGTATTATTTTAATATTGTTATGTTTGCAATAACGTCTGCTTGGCTATAGGGGTGGATGGACGCGGGTTCGAATCCCGCAGACGACTATAATTTTCTTATCGTTCTTCAACCATCGTATCGGGATGGAGCGACATCAAAATATTAACATCAATATTTGAAATTTTGTATTGATTTTTGTAATTTTTAATATTGTTATGTTTGCAATAACGCCTGGTTGGCGAATTACATTACAATATTACAAATTCACGAGAGAAAAAATTAATCCACACATGACTATATTTTTTTTGTAACTTTGTAATGTAATCCGCATAGCAGGCGTTATTGCAAACATAACAATATTATAATCATAAGGTTGCGTTATCATTTACAAGTATAAAACCAATTGCAATATTGGTCTTGTTTGTAGTACAACGCAAGTGGTGCTATAGATGTTGCTCCATCCCAATACGATGGTTAAAGAACGAGAGCAAAAATTAGAGTTATGAGTCATTGTGTCATGTTAGCTCAACTGGTAAGAGCATACCCTGGCTATTGGGGTGGATGGACGCGGGTTCAAATCCCACAAATGACTATAAATGTTTCTCTAGTAAATTTGTAATTTTGTAATGATTTTTGTATTTTTCTATAAATATCCTTTATAAATGTACTATGTATATATATTATATGAATACTGCTAAGGCAATCAACAAATCTGTACTCGGAAATTATATATAATCGAAATTGGTCCTGGGTATATTATATACTACCTATTTTTCGGGTTCTCGAGATCCTAGTTTATTCAAGAGTGTGTATTACAATTTATTTTGTAAAATTGCCTATTTCAAGAAATAAACAGTTATTTTTAGAATAGGTTATATATATATTATATTGTAATTCGTATTTTTATTTTGTGAATCATTACCACAAAGTGACTTATTAAAAAGGAATAATAATAACATGGACAGGTTTGGATCTGCCACCTATTACATCAAACTGAAAAAATCTTCGTTTAGTAGGTATTAGTTTTATGTAGTATAGTGTATTACAGTTTGGTTTTAATGTTATGTAGCATAGTGTATTACAGTTTGGTTTTAATGTTATGTAGCATAGTGCATTACAGTTTGGTTTTAATGTTATGTAGCATAGTGTATTACAGTTTGGTTTTAATGTTATGTAGCATAGTGTATTACAGTTTGGTTTTAATGTTATGTAGCATAGTGTATTACAGTTTGGTTTTAATGTTATGTAGCATAGTGTATTACAGTTTGGTTTTAATGTTATGTAGTATAGTGTATTACAGTTTGGTTTTAATGTTATGTAGCATAGTGTATTACAGTTTGGTTTTAATGTTATGTAGCATAGTGTATTACAGTTTGGTTTTAATGTTATGTAGCATAGTGTATTACAGTTTGGTTTAATGTTATGTAGCATAGTGTATTACAGTTTGGTTTTAATGTTATGTAGCATAGTGTATTACAGTTTGGTTTTAATGTTATGTAGTATAGTGTATTACAGTTTGGTTTTAATGTTATGTAGCATAGTGTTTACAGTTTGGTTTTAATGTTATGTAGCATAGTGTATTACAGTTTGGTTTTAATGTTATGTAGCATAGTGTATTACAGTTTGGTTTAATGTTATGTAGCATAGTGTATTACAGTTTGGTTTTAATGTTATGTAGCATAGTGTATTACAGTTTGGTTTTAATGTTATGTTGCATAGTGTATTACAGTTTCGTTTTAATGTTATGTTGCATAGTGTATTAGTTTGGATTCATAGTACATAGTTTAGGTTGTTAGTTTTGTGTTTTATTTTATTATAGAGACTGCTAGATTATCTTATAGACAATCCATTAATATAATGTGTTGTTACCAAGTTGTGGAGCCCCGAGCGAGTGTTCGAAGAGACACTCTGTGAGCTTGAACCGTTCGGGGCCGAAGTCCTGGTGGTACCCGCCGGGGAACTCGTAGTGCACGCCCGGGACTATCGCGGCACTGCGCTCCTCGTACTGACTCTCTGATACCTGACGAGATCATTTATTGATAACTTTAATTTCATAAATATTATGTATATATATGTACCCGCATCACTAATCTTCACTCGATTAACACCTATGTTCGAGCAAAGGGGTATGCTGAAAACCAGCCCTGCGTGAACCATCCGGCTTACGCAGTACAGTGCTGAGCCTACCCCTATTGCCAGTTATATTAGATAGTGTTTTTTCCATTTTTTATTATTGGTCAATGTCCAATTTGTTAAATTGTGTTTTACTGGCAATAAATGTTAAACTATTCTAACTATTCTTAAACTATTCTATTGTAAAGTCGAAGTTAGGAAGTCATCGCTGGTCACAAATCTACAAGAATACTCAGTAATAACAAATATTTTATGAAAACATCAAATTAATATTTTAATATAACATTTTAAAAATACAAAAATATATCTAGTGACAATTCCGCCTAATTGACCTGTTAAGCCGACGTGACGTCACAAACGCCACGCAGCCAAACCGGAAGAATTTTCGACGCGTTTCGCTCCTACACGAAGCATCCTCAGGAGGTCTTGACACTACGAGCGCACGATCGAGAAATCACGAAAGAGAAAATTCTCGATCGTTTGTGACGTCACATCGGCTTAACATGTAAATTAGGCGGAATCGTCAATAGATATATTTTTGTATTTTTAAAGTGTTATATTAAAATATTAATTTGATGTTTTCATAAAATATTTTTATTTAATATTGATTTCCGCAAAGTAACGCCTGAATCTATTTATTATCTTAAGAATACTCAGTTTTTTTAAATGGTGGATTGTATTCTGTTCACACTTAAGTCCAAAGTAGCATGGAGCTTTTCTTTAAATAATGGTAGTCCTTATTCTGTTCATATTCGTATAATCCTGCGAATGATTTAACATTTCTTTTTAACTGCGGTTATGTTTCACGTTTATTTAAATGTTATTTAACACTGCTCTCATAACTGATGTAAATGTAATTGAATAAGACAAATACATTAATACACTCGAGAGCAATGAATCCGGGTCACTTAAAGAATCCTAAAAATCTCGGAAACTAAAAATGCTAGGTTAATGCAATAAATTGTATTTAATAGACAATGTAATACTCTTTAAATGAAGGTATTAAAACTTCTTAGTTATTGTAAAGTTATATCATAAAAAAATCAAATTTGAAAAAGGGCCACTTTCGAAGATGGAACTACGAAATTACAGCATTTGGTTTTGCTTTTGTTTGTAATCTGTCATTTATGTGGGTACATAAACCATGTTGATAGTGCTCTATATTCATTATTCAAGCTGAAATTATGTCGCTTACGCCTGAAGAATGCACCAGAATACTTACAATGCTGGAAACCGGCCGGAGTCAGCGCGATACAGCCAGGACTGTCGGTGTGTCGCTGTCAACAGTACAAAGAGTTCTCCGACGTTACGAAGAAACTGGTTCTAACCTACGCAGACCAGGAACGGGCAGAACCAGGTGTACCACAGCACGAGAAGACCGATACTTGGTGAACACCATGCTTCGAAATCGCTTTCTCACAGGAACTGAACTCACCAATCAGTTTCGACGCCTCGGAGGAAGTAACCCAAGTGCATGGACAGTAAGACGTCGGCTTGCTGAATCTAACTTAAAACCCCTTAGACCTGCAAACGGCCCTAAACTGGAGCGTGGGCATCGTATTTCGAGACTAAGATATGCCCAGAGCCACGTAAATTGGAGTATTGAAGATTGGTCAAAAGTTATGTTCTCCGACGAATCAAAATTTATGCTCTACAAGCACGATGGAAGACACAGAGTGTATCGAAGACCAGGGGAAAGATTCAAGCAAGCATGCATCGAAGAAAAAGTAGCCTACGGTGGTGGGTCTGTACTTGTGTGGGCCGGAATTTCTTCTGAAAGTCGCACAGAGCTGGTGATCATAGAAAACGGCTCTTTAACTAGCGTAAGATATGTGGAAGAAATCCTCAATGATCACGTTGGTCCATTTATGGTCAATTTAGGTGAGGATGCTATATTTATGCATGACAATGCCCGACCTCATACAGGTAGGATTGTGAATGACTACCTTCAAGAGATGAACATTACTCGTATGGAGTGGCCAGCGCGCAGCCCGGATATCAACCCGATCGAGCATGCTTGGGACGAGCTAGGCAGATGCGTAAAACAACGAAACCCTCCCCCAATCACGCTTCGTGAGCTCAAAATTGCTCTCACAGAGGAATGGGAGAATATTCCCCAAAATCGTATAAGGAACTTGGTGTACAGCATGCCAAACCGCGTAAACGCAGTAATGGAAGCACGAGAAGGCAATACGAAGTATTAAAATTCAAGAAAATCGTAATAAAGTTCAAAAATTTCATGTTTCCTATTTTTGTTTTAAGGAGAGATCAGCAGTTTTTTTCTTTATGTAATTTTGTGTTAATAAAATGTATGGTGACTCATATTTTTTTTACTTTCATTTAAGGAGTATTACATTGTCTATTAAATACAATTTATTGCATTAACCTATCATTTTTAGTTTCCGAGATTTTTAACATTCTTTAAGTGACCCGGATTCATTGCTCTCGAGTGTAGAATTGTCATTGGGTGGAATTTAGCTTGAACAGATGAAGAACTACCATTTTATTGGGAATTTTAAATTTAGTGTAGTCACAGAAGATTGTAGTTTGCCTTATAAGGAAATGTCTATATTGTATAGCATTTTTTTTTATGCAACTCGTTGGCTTCACGTTCACCAGATGATAAAAATAATATTTTTTATATTTCGAAATATGATTATGATCCAATAACTAGATTAATATGATTTTAGCTCAGCACGCTATAGTGATTGTAATAATATTTAGAAATATAGAAGGGCGCGACATCATTCCGAGAGTTAAGTGTTTGTAAAAGCACTTCTTTCGATCAGATGAAGTCTAGTAGTCTGGTTGATGGCTGCGCACCGTCCCCTATGACGGTTAAAGTAATACGATTCGAGCACGAAATTTCGTCTCAAAAGAGGGTGCTCAGGTGGCCGAGTGGTTTAGGCATGCGGCATGAAATTGGAGGACGCGGGTTTGTTTCCCACCCAGCGCATGCAATTTTGTGCTCTAATAATTTGTAAAAATAATTATTATTAAAAAAAATATAGCATTTGTTTTACAATTTTCTGTACGACCTTACCTATTAAGATTCTCTCAAGGACAGCACACAGTTACGCGTTTTACGACAAATTTGTTGACATGTTTAGTTGAAGGTGGTAGCTAGCTATCCAGGCGAACGTTAGTAAAATGCCCTATCGCAATGAAAATTATATTCATGTGGCAAGAAAAAAATACATTGTTGTTCTTGATAATTATAGTCACAGAGAAATCAACGATGTGAAAACCAAGGACTGCCTGCCACACAAGGTTCAGGTTGTTTGAATCCAGCTGCGGACTGAGCTACACCAAATAGTGTTATGGTATTTTGCGAATGTACAACTGACTTAACATAAGCAATGCAAAATATATTTTTTATATAATCTCCTAAGATTCGCGGATAGGCTAGCCTTTGACCACTATCTCACCTGATGGTAAGTGATGATGTGGTCGAAGATGTTGTTCAGGCTAACCTAGAATTACTGCCTCTACAGGACAGCTGCTATTACACACCGTTAGATGCTTGGCGACTAATTTTCTACTTGAGGGTGACAGCTAGCCAGGCGTGATCAGGAACCAGTTCGCAATATGCTCTTCTACCATACTATATCGACTGCCATCCTAAGACAACAACCGGGACCATCCGAAGCACGTGCACGCTCAGTAGTAATTAGGGTTGCAACGATTATCAATTTGCCGATTACGATTATCTAAATAAATAATCGACAAATCCAATTCCGATTTTCAATGTGAAAAATTAAATTTACTAACCAAGCATTTGTACAATAGTATTATTTTTATTGGTATTTTCTTTATCTATTACTAACTTACATGTAATAACTTGTTTCATAGTAATCTAAAGAAGAGAGACGAATTACTTAGCATTTCATGGATTCACCGTGCAGGTGCCGGGTCCATCGCGTTGCAGAGGAATAGGCCCAAGTCAATGTGCCTGGGGCTTGCAACCCAGTGAGTAGGGTTAAGGGGCCCCTTTACGATATATCAATGCTCCCCTTCACCGCTCGAGCCTCCTCCCCTGCCTAACCAAATTTGGTAAGATCCTACTAATGCCGCCTTAGATACACGTTCTAGGATGGAAGTTACGGTTGTTCTTGGTAGGCCAAGGTCTTTAAGTAGGTTATATAGGGATTTCGCTGGTATACCCCTTGCTCCAACTTCTACAGCATATAAATAAACCACATAACCGTTTTAACTACATTCAAATAAAAAGCATGAAAAGTATTTGAAATTCAATTAACATACATCTTAACTAATTAAACTTATAACTGAAAATAATGAGCCCATATTACAATACTGCGTTTTCTATCCTTTTTATAAGCTGTCTCTTAATTTTCTGAAATTATGTTATTGGTAGATATATTAATCGGTAATCGGAAAATAATCGGGTGATTAATCGTAATCGGGCTGATAATCGCCGATTAATCGTATCGTAATCGGTTACATCCCTAGTAGTAATGCCACTAGCGGTCACCCATCCAACTCATGACCGCGGCGGACGTTGCTTAACTAAGCTGATCGGTTAAGGATGGCTAAGCAAATTACGCTACGAGCGCTTCATTATGAATACTGATGTTTGAACACACTTGTCAGTACATTGTCAGTCTTGGCCTCAGTCCACAATTTGATGGTGTAACTCTCTCTGTGCTCTCTTACTTCACAATAATGTACATACCTGTGCGATGCAATGACAGAAGTCTTCATACTGACGTTTGAGCATGTACTGTTGCCACGAGTTTGTCAGTCCAGCTGGCAGAGTCTTGACAGTGTAGCGAGCTCGTTCCCTCTCACGAATCACTTCTTTACTCTGTAATTATAGAGATTTGCTGTCACACATTTGGAAAAAGTAAAAACATACTATTATAGGGTGCTTACCATTTGAGTGAGATTCGCTAAAAACGATCACACTCCCAAAAAGATGTTCCACATGGGTCTTGGCGTTATTTCCGCCTTAAACGCTACATCTAATGTCAAAAGTGACAGAAGTGGCAAATTTTAGTGGCATTCTTAGCGTTCTTATCCAAAAATGGAACGGGGATGACAGTTACAAACGATCACGTGATCACAACCATAGACGCAGAATGTGATCAAAATTATCGAAAATAACGTTCTTAATGGAATATACCCATATAATCAAAGTGGGCGCTAGTGACGCGGCCAGAAAAATTAGAGCACATATAAAAATGTGCTCTTATTACAAATGAATATGGTCGAAACAAATCATGCGCACATAACCTTGCCAATATTAAAGCCATAAGCTGCAAGCCATATTTTAAAAAATAAAGTTTATCCCTTGTGTCCTTATATATATTAGAAACATGAACATTTGTAAAAATAATACCCTCAATGCATAAATATTCTTTTTTTTTTTTATACCACAAATTTGGCAAACAAGCTTACGGCTTGCCTGATGGTAAGCAGTTACCGTAGCCTATGGACGCTTGCAACACCAGGGGTATCACTCGCGAGTTGCCGACCCTGAAGAAATCTCTTCACGCCCCTTTTGAAGAACCCCATGCTGTACTCCATCGGGAAAACCACGGCGGGGAGCTCATTCCACAATCTGAGCGTCCGCGGAAGGAAGCTCCTTTGAGCCCGCACAGTACGAAACACTTCTGGTTTCAATGTGTGGGGTTGGACTCCCCGTCGATGGCGAGAGTTGCGATGGTGGAAGGTAGCCGTGGGCATCAAGTCAAACAATTCCTTAGAACACTCTCCGTTATACAAACGGTAGAACACACATAAGAAGGCAAAGTCTCTCCTCAGACTAAGGGGTTCTAAACCGCTTGTGAGCTCGAGCTCTCTCTTAAATATTCCGTTAGATTTAGTCATTATCTCATACTACCAAGCTTAAAACTAGCAAAGAGGCTAGCTATTGCTATTCCGTATGGGATAGCTGCTAGTGTGATGGGCACATTTGCACTGGGAATGGTCACGGGTCTTTTGTTTTTATGGGTCAGGACGGCTCATCTTTTAAGTGATCACCGTCGCCCATGAACATCCGAGGATGCGTGCCAAAGGCTGGCACTTTGAGGAGGGAATATGCTCTCTTCTTAAAGGCTCCTAAGTCATATTTTGCATTTTGCATGGTGGAAGGGCATTTTGCGAATGCCCGCCTGGCTAGCGACCACCCTCAAGAGAAAATCTGTCGCCAAGCGCCTAACGGTGTGTTCCGGCAGCAGTCCTTGAGTGCCAGTGAAATAACAGGCAAAATGAGATTTAACAGATATGTCTCAAGGTGTTGGGCGCAGTGCAGTTCGTCACTTGTGATGAAATTCATCTGTTATAGGCAGAGGATACCGCTTAACATCAGGTGGGCCTCGGGCTTGTTCCTTCACAATAAGATAAAAAAAAATAGAAAAAAATCTGTTCGGAAATATTTCACCTGGCAGCCGGGTCCACATTGTGGCAGTGCGAGGTAGAAAATGCTTAGAAAATCGCAAGGTTGTGGACTTCCAGAGGTCGACATGAAATTGATGAATCACGTTTTGTCTGGACGTCCTATGGCGAAATTGAGCTGCAGGTAGTAAATCGAACAGTTCCTCAAAACACTCCCCGTGGTAGATGTGGTAAATCTTTTATATTACAAAATGACAAATATACGATAGGAATTTCTTTCGTTCTTTAACCAATACGATGGTTAAAGAACAATAGAAAATATTTGGGTTATGACGTCATGTCATGTTAGCTCAATTGGTTAGAGCATACCCCGGCTCAAGGGGTGGATGGACGCGGGTTCGAATCCCGCACATGACTTAAATTTTTCCTATCGTATATTTGTAATTTTGTAATGTAATCCGCATAGCAGGCGTTATTGCAAACATAACAATATTAAAATCAAAAAATAATCTTTTATAATGAGACGGATTTACTTAGCATTGGATGGATTCACCGTGCGGGTGCCGGGTCCATAGCGTTGCAGAGGAAGAGGCTCCAGTCAGGGTGCCTGGGACTTGCAACCCAGGAGTAGGATTAAGGGGCCCCTTTATGATATATCAATGCTCTCCTTCACCGCTCGAGCCTCCTCCCCTGCCCAACCAATTTGGTAAGATCCTACTAATGCCGCCTTAGATTCACGTTCTAGGATGGAAGTTACGGTTGTTCTTGACAGGCCAAGGTCTTTTAGTAGGTTGTATAGGGATTTTGCTGGTATACCCCTTGCTGCGACTTCTACAGCATATAAATTAACCACATAACCGTTTTTGATTAATTCATTTGTTAGGTCATAATATTTGTTAGTTTTTATTGTGTGGTCTTTAGGTATGTTTGTTTCCCACGGCACAGTAAGTTCTATAAGTACTATGCGTTTTTGATTCTTTGAGTATAGAAATATATCTGGTCTGGATGACGAAACACCAACATCCTCAGGGATTTTGTAATGTTTTTCATACGTGTCCATCAAAAGAGTCCAATCGGGAGCTGCGCCTAAGATGGAGTAAGGCTTGGATTTAGTTTTTGTAGATGACCCTTCTTTTACAAAAGCAATGTGTCGTTTGTTCGTGGTCAAACCTTTTTTTGCTCTTGCTACCGAGAGACTCGCCGCTTCACGTATGATTTCGAGGACTCTATCGTACAATATTTATAAACAAAAGCGACAAGAGATGGTAGACTACAAGTGTGTATGTGTGATATTACCTGTATACTGTATATCGGCAACATCTGTATGTGTTGATTGTTGAGCAAAGTCTTGGCTTGCGCTACAAGGTGGTCCCCGCCCACCGGTGACCGCGCCGCCGCACTTACTAACGCATAACTGTAACATATACATTCTCATCATCTTCTCACTATTATCTCATTCATGTGGAGGTTGGTGCAGGTAGTCTTCTCTAACAACGCATGAACATAAGAAATAATGAAATCTTATAATTCTGTTTGTTGTCATAGCTCACAGAATATGTGTTAAACATATTCCATCAACAAAGTAAATGCATTGCATGGTGGTAGGGCATTTTGCGAATGCCCGCCTGGCTAGCTACCACCCTCAAGTAGAACATCTGTCGCCAAGCACCTAACGGTGTGTTCCGGCTGCTGTCCTTGAGAGCCAGTACTTCTTCTAGGTTAGCCTGAACAACATCTTCGACCACATCATCACTTACCATCAGGTGAGATAGTGGTCAAAGGCTAACCTATCAGGCATAAATAAAAAAGAAATAAAAAAAAAAATATTTCATGAAAAAATCACCATTTTAAAGTAATGATATCAGAGTGGTTACAGCTTTGGTCTGCGGTGCTGCAAGCCTATGGTTCGATCTCCACCGTCAGCTTGAGCTTCTTCGCAAAACTCCCTTCCACACTAAATTAGAAAATCCGTCACCAAGCACCTAAAATTGTGCTCTAGCAACCGTCCTTGAGAGCCATTAAAATTACAGGCACATGAGACTCAACCACTTTATGCCTTAGGTTGACGGGTACAGTGCACTTTGTCAATTGAGACAAAATGAATCTGTTATAGGCACAGGTTATTGCTTAACATCAGGTGAGCCTGGTGCATTACAATCACATTAAAAAAAAAACTAGTGCAAATCATGTGGAGTGGTAGATTACATATATCATGTCCATTTAGATTACATATATCGACATTAATATTTTAGCAGAACCTGCATCAGAGAATGCATAATAAAATATGATATGATAGCAGGCGGAAAAATATCCTGGTTGCCACTGAGCCATCACCGCTTCATGCAGTGGCAATTGGCTATGGATTGCCGCGCAGCAGGTCCATGGTTCGAATCCCGCCGCGGGCTTTGAGCTTCACTGCACGGTGGAAGGGCATTTTACGAATGCCCACCTGGCTAGTGACTACCCTCAAGTAGAAAATCTGTCGCCAAGCACCTAACGGTGTTTTCCGGCAGCAGTCCTTGAGAGCCAGTGAAATTACAGGCACATGAGACTTAATAACTATGTATTAAGGTGACGGGCGCAGTGCAATTCGTGACCTGTGACGAAATGCATCTGTAATAGGCAGAGGTTAGTCCACTTAACATCAGGTGGGCCTCGAGCTTGTTCCATCACAATAACATAAAAAAAAAGAAAACCAGAGTGTAGGGTTAAGAGGCCCCTTTATAATGTCATCAATGCTCCCCTTCACCGCTCGAGCCTCCTCCCCTGCCTAACCAACATTTGGTAGGATCTTACTAATACCGCCTTAGATCAATACACATTTTGTTTCTATTGATTATGTCGCTAGCCAGGCGGGAATTTGCAAATGCCCTTCCACCATGCGGTGAAGCTCAAGCTCTTGGAGGGATTCGAACCATGTACCTGCTGCACGGCAGTCCATAGCCAATGCCACTGAGCCATCACTGCTTCAAAAGTTGCAAGTCCCAAGCCCCTCTGGCCTCTTCCTCTGCACGCTATGGACCCGGCACCCACACGGTGAATCCATGATATGCTAAGTAATCTGTCTCTCTCTTTATTGAACCTGATATCTAGTTAATTATAACATAATGTACCTTACCCATCAATAACAGGCACAGCAGAAGTCTGACTCGCCCCTGCATCTACAACAAGGGCTGTTGACTTCCCATTCGCAAACGCAGCCAGCACTGCATTCTTCACCAGGAAGAATGCAGGTGCATTGTACTTCTCAAACAGGAGTTCTGCTAACTTTTCTCGAGCTGGTCTAGTTGTCCAAACAGCTTCTGTGAATAGGGCTGGGTGGTGTTCTGATGGCGAACGGATGACCTGCAAGTTAAATGTCCATTTCAGTTTTAAGGGTGAACTGGCCGGGCCGTTCTCCATACAAACGCCGTAGGGTGATCACTGCCTTATTTGCGGATTTAGGTCAAAAACAAAGCATAATACCGATTGATCTCGTCATTACCTAGGCTTGTATGATGCCGAAATTTTAATAAGATAATTAACTTGAGAGTTATGACCTTCGAAACCTAGGGGGGGTTAAGTTCCGTGTAATGGCATAACGTTACACTTAGTAACTAACCCTAACCTGGCCACCTGTCCGGTGAGCAGGTTCGGCGTATGGTTATGGAAAGGAGCGCAGGTCGTGTTGACATCCATAACAAGTCTCATATGTTACCTTCTCGTGGTGCCGCCTGTTTTTTGGTCTGGTCCCTTCAGGAACAGACATAACAAAAACACTAGACGCAAACTCACTGTAAGTACCCTTATCCCACCCTCCCATCCCGTCCACACTGCCTACTATTTCCCATCCAATCACCGTAATTCCCACCCCTAGTCTAATCTATCCTATCCGCTCCGGGTAATTAGTGGTCATGTATCTGGGGTCTTACCATCCTAAAATAAAGGGATGGTAAGAGGGGGGAATGACCACCCACGTGTCTTGATGCTGTACGTGGGGGCCCGTATGGGTGGATGCAACAATCCTGGAGGCTGAGCGCAAAAACGCAACACTCCTCTTTGGGGTGAATTTCACCCTAAACGGGGGGCCTAGGACTAGCCACTCTAGGCAATTCAGCATTGGTGGGCAGCCGTCTGCTCCTGCCTGGCGAGAGGTGGGGGTTAATGGGGTCTGCAGCCGGCGGAGCACGGAATACTGCGTCGGGTTGGTGTGGTCCTCTTTGCACCGCTTAGGCTCGTAGACAACATGACCCTCACGTCTATACCGGACTGGTAGCCCTGATATCAAATAACCTTGATATCCCCAGGTGCGGGCTCCGTGGAGGGTGGGGAACCAGGAAGGCGAATTTTCAAACAACATGGAACAATTTTTTAAACCCAACTTATCGTCGAAAACCCTCCCCCAGGGTCAAGGGGAGGCAGTTCGGGATCTCGTGGAGGCGTTCGCCGCCCCGGAGACCAGTTCTGCTAACTGGACGGTCGTGAGACCGAAAGGTAAAAAAGGAGGGTACAGGGGACAAAGGCTTGCCGGAGACCACCTTACCACTCCAAACCCGGGGAGTGAACAAACTCCCGGGTCTAAACTAAACAAGAAACAGAGACATAAACTAAACCAGAAACTCAAGAAGCAACGCTTGACAGCAAATCTGGTAGGACAAAAGCCGACAGCTGGAGACCGTAAACCCGAACCGCAGCTGGTAAGCCAAAGGCCCACAGCCGGAAGCCCCAGCAAGTCGCGTCCTGTGGGACAAACGTGTAAAACCGGCGACCCCAGACCGACAGCGCGTACGGATGGACAAAAGCCCAAGGCTGGAGACCCCAGATCTAGTACTCCTGGAAACAGCGAGTACTACAAACAAAGGACACAGACGGCTCCCAAACCGAAAGCCAATCCAACAGTGGACCTTGCCAAGGTGCCCACTGAGGAAGGCCAGCCTAAAGGAAAGGGAAGCCACAAGAAGCACGCCAACCGCCAGAACCGACAGAGACGAGCGGCTATAGCCATCGCCAGGTCCGCGCAGGCACCAGCCCGTACGGAACCGTGTAAAAGGTCGCGGTTGGATGAAACAGTCTCGCCGAGGGGTGATAGCAAGAAGGCGAAACTTGACAGCTCACGCCGCACCCCAGCCAGCTACGCCGACATCGTCCAGAACGACCTCTGCGTAGCTATCACAGGCGTGGACAACAAGCAACTGACTGAGGAACAGGCCAATGCAGTGAAAGGGTACCTGGAAGAGTGCATCCTGAATGCAGCTAGGGACCCCAACAGCGACTTCTTCCCTGGTTTCAGAGGCAAACCCATCATCGCTGATGGAGCCCTGAAGCTATGGTGTGAGGATGACGCTTCGCTGCAGTGGATTCATAAAATGATCGCAGACGCAGCTGACTTCATGGGAATGAAAGTCACTGTGAAACGCCAAAAAGAACTCTCCAAGAGAATCAGGGCGGCCCTCTTCATTCCCGACTGCAAGAGAGGAGTAGAAGACGTAGGTCTGGTACTCAACAAGCAAAATAGATGGGCCCAAATTAACTCTTGGACGATCTACACCCATAGCAGGCAGTCGGACAACACAATGTTTTTGACGCTGGGTATCCCGGAGGACATTGTGCCGACGCTGCTGGACAGAGAACGGCGACTTACTCACAACCTGGGGAGCGTCTACGTCCGTTTCTACGCCGCCAACGGCTCACTGCAAGACGAGCCACCGGAGGAGCTGCCATCGGAAACGACGGCAGAACCGAAACCGGGACCCGGCGGAAACAGTCGCGGAGACCCAGGTTGTGAACAACCTGACATCACCCTGGAGAACCCGAAAGAGAAAGCCACTACGGCGCCGCAACATTCATCCCCCAAACCGTCGACCTCACGGACGATGGAGGGGAGGAAACCTGCCGACTCGCCTAGAGGCAAATTCTGGAGGGTACCAAGGGAAGACGTTACTGACTCGTCAGAGGAGGAGGGGAACCTGAATGCTGGTGACCCAAACCTCCATAAGCAGTAACGTCCTACAAACTAATCTCCAGCACAGTGAAACTGCAACGGCTAACCTGTGCAGAGTGCTGGGGAACAGCAACAACGAGACCATAGCTTTAATCCAGGAGCCGTGGATTAGGGCAGGGCGTGTGTGTGGTCTCAATAACCTGGAGGGTAAGTTAATACTTGATAACAGGTGTAACAACCACAGGGCATGCATATATGTGCCCCGTTACATGATAGCTGTGCCCTTAACAGAGTTCTGTTCCAGAGACTTGGCAACCGTCAGACTCCGGCACAGAAGCGGCAACGACAGTACTGAGTTGGTGGTCGCATCAGCATACATGCCCGCTGAGGAAGATGCTCCGCCGAAGAATGTCGTGGATCTGGTAAGACACTGTGAACTAAACAAACTTAAGCTAATTATGTCAGCAGACACAAATGCTCATCATCCCATATGGGGCATGGATAAGTCAAACAAACGTGGGAGAGACATGGTAGAGTTCCTTTTCTCAACTAATCTCTCCATAGTCAACAAGGGCGCCGAACCAACTTTTGTAAACAGCAGATACCGCACCATCATAGATCTCACCATGATATCAGGTAACACTGATTTAGTCCGCAACTGGAGAGTATCCAACGAGGTTTCGGGCTCCGATCACAGATGGATCAGGTATGAACTCGAGTTGGAATACAGAACACCTGAGCCAACGCGTAACCCACGCAAAACTGACAAGGCAGCTTTTGTGAGAGCACTACACTTGTCAGGGCATCAAGTAAGTATGTTAAACAAACTCAATGGTACAGCAGAGATCGAACTAGCTGTAGTTGCTCTAACAGACACTCTAAACAATTGCTATGAACAAGCTTGTCCTCTGACTCAACCGAAACCTGGTAAGGGAGGCAATCGGGGCTGGTCCAAAGCACTGGAAAAGCAGAGAAAACAGGTACGTAGGTTATTTAACAGGGCCATGAATACCTACCGTGACGATGACTGGGACAACTACAGGAAAGCGAGATCCGTATATAAAAAACTGTTACGTTCTAGTCGCCGAAGGTCATGGAAAAACTATAGCACAAACATTGAGTCCAATGCTCAGGCAAACAGAGTCAGGAAAATTATAGCAACCAACTCTAACAGAGAGATAGGCTCCCTTAAAAAACCAGATAACACATACACAAACTCAACAAAAGAAACAAATGCCCTACTACTACAAACTCACTTCCCCGGCTGTCATTTAGTCGAGGGTGTTCACTGGGGACTCACCCCTGGAACAGAACCCACTGAAGCGGACTGGCTAGTCGCGCAGACGGTGGTCACCAATGAACGACTAAAATGGGCAATAAGAACATTCTCTACATACAAAGCACCCGGTTTTGATGGTATCTTCCCAGGTCTACTTCAATGGGGAGAAACCCTCATATATATGAACCTTAACCGGATCCTCAGGGCATGCTTAGCATATAAGTATATCCCATTAGGGTGGAGAGAGGTAAAGGTCATATTTATACCAAAGCCGGGTAAAAGTGATTATACAGACGCTAAGGCCTACAGACCAATTAGCCTCACGTCTTGCCTACTAAAAACTTTAGAAAGATTATGCGATAGGTACATCAGAGACAGCATATTAACTAAAGTTCCTATGCATCCAGAACAACATGCCTACAGTTCAGGAAAATCAACAGAATCAGCTTTACACAAGGTTGTGTCAAGAATAGAACGAGACATCCAAAATAAGGCATTATGTCTGGGGGCCTTCATAGATATTGAAGGAGCATTCGACAAAACCAACTTTAACAGTATAAAAACGGCACTGCATAGACACGGAGTTGATGTAACACTGGTGGACTGGATCATCAATATGTTAAAACTGAGAGCCGTACGTATAAATCTTGACGGTTCAACCACGGGAGTGGTGGCTCGAGGCTGCCCCCAAGGGGGAGTACTGTCACCGCTACTATGGAACATGGTCGTTGGTGATTTAATCCACAAGCTCAACTCCCAACGCTTCTTTACAGTAGGCTATGCGGATGATCTGGCGATTCTAATATCAGGCCACTTTGCAAATGTGACCTGTGACATTATGAAAACCGCTCTAAAGATTGTCGAAGAATGGTGCAATGACAACGAACTTTCTGTGAATCCCAACAAAACCGAAGTGGTAATGTTTACTAGAAAAAGCTAGGTACGTACAAACTACCTAGTCTTTTCAACACACAACTAGAACTGTCTGATGAAGTGAAATATCTGGGAGTAATATTGGACAGCAAACTGAATTGGGCAAAGCATCTAGAAAACAAATTAACCAAGGCCAGCATTTCCTTTTGGCAATGCAAACGGATGATTGGTAAGACATGGGGGCTAAACCCAAAGATAACCCTATGGTTATACAACACCGTAATTAAGCCTTGCTTAACATATGGAGCAATAGTGTGGTGGCCCAGGACCACACAAAGCACCACTATTGACAAACTGAGGAAATTCCAGAGACTTGCTTGCGCAGCCACAACAGGTTGTATGAGGACGACCCCCACGACAGCCTTAGAGGCTCTGCTAGGGTTAACGCCACTACACCTGTTCGTTCAGCAAGAAGCCGCAGCATCTGCTTTTAGATTGAAGGCTCTGCAACTCTGGGATAGGGGCAATCTGTCCGGTCACACCACCATCTTAGACGAATTTACGACAGAATATCCTATCCTAAACTCAATATATGACAAACAACATAAAGAACACTTATTCACCAAAAGCTTCAAGATACAACTGTATGAAGAGCCGACAGATAGCTCAGGAGCTAAGGAAGTAAGAATTTATACAGATGGTTCAAAAACAACAATAGGCACCGGTGCAGGAACTTTCTCGGATGAGTTGAACATCCACATAGCTACGGGCCTGGGTAAGCACAGCTCAATATTCCAAGCGGAGTGTGTGGGTATAATACAAGCAGCTACAGCAGTACTAAGAAGGAAGGTATCAGACTTTAATATTAGAATACTCTCCGATAGCACTGCAGTCCTACGAGCCTTGCAAAGGTACGAACACACATCAGGGCTCACCAAACAGTGTCATAATCTACTGGAAAAAGTAAGTACTAATAACAATGTTACTCTCCAATGGATAAAAGGGCACAGTGGATCCAGAGGCAACGATGCGGCAGACGAGCTGGCGAAGAGAGGCTCTAACACACGTCCATTAGGACCGGAACCAATAATCCCTTTGCCATTCAGCCTAATACGAGCCTGGATTCGTAACAAAACCAAATTAAAACACCAGGACTACTGGGCAAGTATCACTGATTGCAGGCAGTCAAAGGAGGCTTTCCCGGATCTCAACCCGAGATACTCCAAAAGACTCTGCAACCTAAAACGTGACCAACTCCGACGAGTCGTCGGAATTATCACGGGACACTGCTCACTTAATAAACACCTGTTTACTTTAGGTGTTACAGACAGCCCCCTGTGCCGAGGGTGCATGGAGGCGGAAGAAACGGCCGCGCACATACTCACTGAGTGTGTGAGCGTGGCGCCTCAACGGGCAGAATTCCTCGGGACACCGAGGACCGTCAAGGAGGCCTGCACCGGCGTCAGCGAGCTGCTGGCCTTCCTCGACGACATCGGGTGGCTGGAGTAACGCACGTCACCCGACATCACGCACAATGAGCCGCTTGCAGACGGCATGGGTGCGGAAAACAGCCCGCCTATCAAGTATCAAGTATCAAGTATGACCTTCGAAACTTTTTCATATAACATTTTCGAGGCTCATAACTTTCAACTTAATTATCTTTTTAAAATTTCGGCATCATACAAGCCTAGATAATGACGAGATCAATCGGTGTTATGCTTAATTCTGGACCTAAAGTCTCAAATACGGGAGTGATCACCCTACGGCGTTTGTATGGATAAGCGACCCGCCAGTTCAGCCTTAATGTACGGTGTTGGGGTGGCACGGTCGATGTTTTAGGGTTTAAAGCTGCGAAATCAAGCTGAGCTATTAAGCAAGCGAAAACTTTACTAATTTCACTTTGAAAACTATTGCGAGTTTTATCCATAATAGCTTATTAAGAACTGGCTAGGACCCGCGTTAAAATAAATGTAACGATAAATATAATGCAGGTCCTAGACTGTTCCTAATAAGTTTATAGCTTTACTAACAACAGAAGACTAAAAAATAACTAGTCCTCAGTGCATAGTTTCATATGTAGAGTGGACTAAAATATAATAATCTTTAGTGCATTGATATGCATGGTAGGGCATTTTGAGTATGCCTGCCTGGCTAGCTATCATCTTCAAGTAGAAAAACTGTCGCCAAGCACCTAATGGTGTGTTCCGGCAGCTCTCCTTCAGAGCCAGTAATTCAAGGTTAGCCTGAACAAAACTTCGACTACATCATCACTTACCATCAGGTAAGATAGAGGGAAAGTCTAGCCTATCAACATATAGTATCATAAAAAAAAAGTATCATGTGAGATTTTGGACAAATGCTAGGCAACTATGCTTGCAATAGTAATTACAGTGAAACTATGGCATCAATCAGAGTCAGTAAACAGTATCAGCTACTATAACAATGGTACCTGTACAACCTAGCCGATTTTATAGTGCCATCATCATATAGCAACAATGCACATATTTAGGATACGGCTCTATAGGAAATTGTAGAAAAGGGCTCTTTAATAGTTCATGATAAAAAAGTGTTAGTTTTTGTAAAATTACATTTTCTCAGGGAATACACCTAGATAAACTTAAAAAAACACAATCTGTTCCCAAAATTGTTTGAGCTGTTTTCAAGATCTAAGATATTTATTATGTTAACAAGATTTGCCAGTTAAATGTTATTACATATTGTAAAATGATTGGCACAAGAATTTCTACTTGTTTATATTGACCAGGCCTTCATTCCAAATGTTCAATTCACATAATATTACTACAGATAAAATTCACCTTGGCATAACAGTAGTCAAGCATTTTTTCAAAGAGCTCCCAGTTATCAACCTGCCCATCTTTCATGTATGTTTGTACTTCCATGTTGGGACGCGGGACATGCAGCTCATTGACGTCTATGTAGTGGCGTAGTTCACCACCCGCTTTTGAACCTGAAATATGTTTTAAATGATTATATGTAAGTCCCACTTAGTCAAGAGAACCTTGAATTTATGTAACAAAATCCTGCTAAACCACAAAAGATGCATTTTAAATGGCATGTTTTGTTAAGCAATTTTTCATTTGACTGCAGTTGAATATATATATTATGTAATTGATACAATTAGCTATAACAGAATTTATATGTAACTATATACTTAAGTCTATTATTTGAGTTATTCTGTCTCTTAAATATGTTGTTGTGAGACATGGGCACAAAAAGCTTTACCAGGTAACAATTAAAACAAAGAGCACCAAAATTCTTCTACACAAAAACTTAATGAGTCAATAATATTATGCTTAGCAAGGGAAGGGTTGGTATTTTTTACTCAAGGTGTACAGAACTACTTTGCGATTGGTGACCACTGATAAACAGTGTATATTCTAACCTAATCATCATTTTAAAAGACTGTCTGTATACATAGATACTTACCGCTCTGAGTGACGTTGCCATCAGGTACCTTTTCCTCCGGCTCCGGTACATGAGTCGAAGGGCCAACGCCAATAACTGCTGGAATATCAGCCTTTGGAGTATCTTCTTGAGCGTAGCCGACGCGCAATGAATGGTGCCCGGGGTCAAATACTAGGGCACCTATTTCATCGCCACCATAAAGCATGCCATTCGGGGCGCTCATTCTCGTAAGAACGACTCTCCCGTGAACTTAGCAAATGTTTTATTTTATTTTATTTTGGCTAAACTGCGCGGCTTGTTTTGTTGATTATTGAATGAATTGAACGAACGTGGAACGAACACAGGGTTGCCAACCTTTGAATTATTTTCCTCGTACAGAAGCAGATAAAAATCTCGTATTTTAGCTCTCGAACCTCGTACATACTCATATTATGTGAAAAATGTGATAGAATAAAGAAAAAAGCAAAAAAAGCATTTAAAAGACGTTTTACACAGATAATAATTCTTTTGAAAGTTTTTTTACAAATAAAACATAACTATTGTTTTTAATGAAATCGTCTTCATTGTGTATACGTATTATAATGACAAAATATTTTACTTAAAAATAGTTAACTTACATAATAGTTTACAAACTTTGTAGTTTGTACCACAGACTATGACGACCTATAACTGTGGAGGGTAGAGGAACCCTTCATACCTATTATAACGTATTCTATCTGTGTTGCAATATAATGAAGGCAATTAATCAAACATATATGGTTCATTTTTGGTAAATTTCAAATTAATAATGAAATTGATTGAATTCGAGTGAGGCGATATCAGGATCTATTGAACATGTTGACATAAATTTTTCCTGCAATGAAAATTGTTATTGAAAGTTTCATAACTCAAAATCTCGTACATAATTGTACGAGGATAATATCGTCCTCGTACCTCGTACGAAAGACCAGAAATCTCGTAACTCTACGAGAAACCTCGTACGGTTGGCAACACTGAACGAACATAAGTAATTCACAGATCACAAACAATATGAACCATTCTTAACGCATAGAATGAAAGATACCACAGAAGTGTCATTTTCGCATATTACAGAAATATTACTTGCTCAGGGCAGAAAGCCATGAACAATAATAAATAGATCCATGAGAATATCCCGATGAAAGGGAAAATGAAAAAAAAAAAAAAACATGGACATCTATCTATGGACTTGAAATACCTATAAATAAACGTGTATACCTACCTAAAACACAAAAGTAAGTTCAATGGCTGCGATCTTAAGGGGTGAGCTCTTGAAATTATAACGTTTTTATCGATATCGATGAATTATGAGATCATGGTATATTAAACTGATGCATTAGAATATGGATAAATGTAGATAATAAACATACACCCTACGAATAATTGTGTAAAGAAGTGTAACTCTCATACAGTTACCACATTTGGCACAAACGCATTGAATGTCAGAAGAAATGACGACGAATGACGAGACCTTCACGTATAGTACCACCAACTTAACTGTGCAGTTTTTGAGGGCGCTACTGGTCAAGGAAATCAACTACAAACTGTCACAATTTGAAGGAATGTTGTAGTTCTTTTTTTTGCCACCTGAACAGATAAGTTGGTGGGACTATACTGATAACGAAATCAAAACCAAGTCAAAGCTGTATTGAGTTAACTAAGACAATTAAATATTAATATATATATGAAAAATTAACTGGAACATCAAATCTATTTTTGACTGATTTTTAAAAAGAGAATATTTAACTAGCACTCCAATCGAAAATGTTGATTTTAAGAATCCCAGATATTTTATGGATATTAACGCCGTATACTATGGTGCTGCTGCGTCTAATACACTACTAAGTAGTTCAGCAAATCTAAACTCAGAGCAAGTAAATTTGTTTAAATGCAGATGCCTAGATTTTTATATCGAAGCTTGTGAGCAAATAACCACGCGGTTTCAATTGAAAAATAATCCAATAAAAGGTTTACACATAATTGATCCAAAAAAATTAAAATTGCTTCGATAGTTCCTGTGACTAGGCTCTATCCCAATATTGTTCAGAGCAATGATTTCCAGGAAATTGATACAGAGTGGCGTATTTTAAGAAATTGTGAACAAATCAAAACATTTCCTGATGATGTAGAACCATTTTGGGATGAAGTAAGTTTACTAAAGCGTGGCAATGAAACTCAAACGTTTCCTTTGTTGTCTAATTTCATCTTTAATATCTTATCACTTCCCCATTCATCCGCTAACGTTGAACGCATATTTTCACATATTAATCTTTTGAAAACTAAACAGTGAAATAGGCTGTCGACTGATGCAACCACTGGTCTATTACATTCAAAACGGCTCTTTAATACAGCTAATTGTTATGATTTTGAAATTAATTCAAAGATGACCGCGGCTATGGCCAAAGAATATTGGTGGTATATACAATAAATAATTATACTTAAGTGTGATTGTTATAAATTAGACTGTAAATTTTTTCAATAAATAAACGAGTTTGATTGAATATTGTATTTTTTTGTCAAATACCGATATTTGGTTCAAATATCGATTTTATCTGGCCACTCTTCCGATCTCACTCTATGAGGTTCTAGACCACTGTCGGTCGCAGTCCGCACAGTTCATTTCTAAAATCATAGATAAAGTTTTGTGATTATCCTCCGTGTTCTATATTCTTTGGTTCGTTCGTATTTGAAAATAACCGCCAGTTATTCGTTCGGGTTTTTTGGTCAATTTTGGAGTATTAGTAAAAATTTGCAAATATTACTTGCTCCGTGATTTGTAGAAATAATAATAATAATTTAGATTACGTATCTATTGTGTGTAATATATCTAAATATATTCAAATACAAACGAAAATGTCGAGTGCGTCAGTGACTTCAAACAGACGAGAGGTAATCCCAAAGATTTTATATTTACTATCATCATTTACTCATCATAATTATTATTACAGTGAAGGTCTTGGTGGGTATCACCGCCCTGTCAGATTACCGGCTACGAGCCGTGGTATGGGAGAAATAAGCTAATTATAAGTTTTGAATTTCATGGTAGGTAGGTAGTAAATTGAAATTATTGCATGCTTTGAAACAACATGCAGATAAATTATTTGATACTAAAAAGCGTTTCTATAATAAACACGTATTGCCAATCGTATCCACTTCATTCTATCCTTTACCTACAGCGTATATAACATCAAAAAGTTTGCACTTAGAAATCTATCAAATGTGCCGTGGTTTAGACCATTGAGTTGCATTAAACTTTATTTATTTTTCTGTCGATAAGCAAGCCTCATGACTGTTATAAGAGGTAAAGTGTACATGCCCCTATTGTGTAAAAAGTATCTTTTTTGACGTATGTATGTTTCACTGTTTTTTTATTTTATTTTATTGTGACGGAACAAGCTTGAGGCCCACCTGATGTTAAGTAGACTAACCTCTGCCTAGAACAGATGCATTTCATCACAAGAAACGAATTGCACTGCGCCCACACCTTGAGACATAGTTTTTAAGTCTTATGTGCCTGTAATTTCACTGGCCCAATGGACTACTGCCGGAACACACCGTTAGGTGCTTGGCGACAGATTTTCTTCTTAAAGGTAGCTAGCCAGGCGGGCAATCGCAAAATGCCCTTCCACCATGTGGTGAAGCTCAAGCCCGCGGTGGGGATCGAAACAGGGTACAGGGCGCGGCAGTCCATAGCTATTACTGCTAGGCCATCATTGCTTCAAAATTTTTACTATATTATACACTGGCGACATTGACAATGCAGTAATAAGGGCCCGCTATCAAAAGACGAAGGGTATTACCAAACAATTGTATGGAATAGGCATCATGGTCTTTGAAAGTCTGGTTGTTTCTTCATTCTATAAATCGATCATATTCTAAATTAAAGTAACCTCCACATGACTTATGATAATGTCCCTTTATTGGCAGAATTGTGGTAATATTAAACTGAAGAACCCATACCAAAGAAATAATAATAATAAATGTATGAAAATCTACCCCCATTGGGGACTTTTTTTATGGTAACACCTAGTAACTATACAGTAAATAATTATTATAAATGTCCCATATATCTAAACTATAAAAAATGTGTCTAGAAGTTTCATTAAGTCTCCATTATGCCGTTTCATCGTCGGTCGTAAAAAGAGAAGATGGGAGGATGACCTGAAAATGACTTTAGGTCCGCTCTGGACAAGAGTGACGGCGGACAGACAGCAGTGGAAAGAGTTGGAGGAGGCCTTTGCCGTAAGGCACACCGAACTGAGAGACCTTTTGTAATGTAATGATATTATTTAAAATCATTTCTGTTTTTAAATGTGAAAAATTGTTAAAAGTTCGGAAATAAAAGGCTTTATTATTATTATTATATTATTATGCCGTTTCAGATGCATGTGGCAAGAAACACACATGCATACACCGTTTTATTTGTATAATATTAATGTGAAGTGTAATTATGACCATCTCAATTTATTTCAGAAAATCACCCATGATCTGGAGCAGGAGCTTGAAGCCCTACAATCCATGAACAATAAGCTCCGAGAGTACCTTGAGAGTCTTCATACCTATAAATGTAATCTGGCAGCCATGCACAAAAACTGCAAACAGCTGAGCAAAGTCAACTCGGAGTGGTTAAAATGTATACAAAAATGATGGTTAATAAATTGTTATTTTGTAAGGTTAATTTTGTTTGATGTAGGTATTCTATGTCATTTTCTTACCCATTCAGCCACTTAGTCTGGCCATAAAGTACCAAAGAGCAAAAACCAACTTTAAGAGTGGTCCTCATTAGGGATTAATCACGTGAGGCTTGAAAGGAGGGGGGAGGGGGGGCAAAAATCACTTTTTTAATGTAATGTTGACGGATCAAGCACTAGGCCCACCTGATGTTAAGCGGACTAACCTCTGCCTATAACAGATGCATTTCGTCAAGTCATGAATTGCACTGCGCCTGTCACTTTGAGTCTCATGTGCCTGTAATTTCACTGCCGGAACACACCGTTAGGTGATTGGCGACAGATTTTCTACTTGAGGGTGGTCGCAAGCCAGGCGGGCATTCGCAAAATGCCCTTAGTCTCAAACCTCACCATATATCACCAAGGGGGATGGCGGAGTTAAACAATGCTAAAAACATCATGTGATTTATAGACAGCCCCTTACCGGTGACACTACCAAGCGGCACTACTAGTAATGTTGTAGGGAATAGGTTCGCCCTTATACCCTATTACAAAATCACAAATATATATATTATACCCTACTCTAGCAGTGCCCATATCTTCTCTACCCAAAACAATATAATATATATATTGTTTACCTGTATTTGGGGTGTTTATTTTAATATTGTTAGGTTTGCAATAATGCCTGCTATGCGGATTACATTACAAAATCAAAATCACAATATGATGGTTAAAGAACCATAGGAAAGATTTGAGTTATGATGTCATGTCAGCTCAATTGGTTAGAGCATACCCCGGCTCAAGGGGTGGATGGACGCGGGTTCGAATCCCGCACATGACTTAAATTTTTCCTATCGTATATTTGTGATTTTGTAGTGTCTAATTAACTTGTATTAGCTTTCATAATGAAGTAATGTTGTAACAGGCAGATGAGAGCCATTTACAAGCCCCCACAATTTTAAAGTTATAACAAAAACATTAGAAAATAAGTATCAAAATGTTGTAACACATAGATCATATTTAACTTTCTACTGATATTATCATCAGTAATGCTTACAAATATATTACTAAATTTTACGGATTAACATATTTAAATAAAAAACTTAAAATTAACTAAAAAAAAACTAATCCGATGTTCCGCTACCATTAGGCAGTGTCCCCAAAATGCTGGCCGCATTGCCACATTGTATGGCAATGCTTATCCTCTGTGCAAAGAATATGCCAGCATTTTGGTCACAAGTAGCGTGAACCAACCTTCACTTTCTACAGCATTCAAGCAGTAATTAAATTTTCATTACATCAACAAAATAGGTAAAATGGTTTATTAAATGTGATACATTATTTATTTTATTTGTATTTTAATTTGTAGTTTAATCATAAAAAGGAATAAAAACACATTTATTATTCACAAGGTAGGTACTAAAAAAAACTGATTTTAAACACAAAATTAATAATAAGATATGATACAATGATAGATACAAGACATGACAAGAGTTCTGCAGTGATGGCTCAGTGGCATTGGCTATGGACTGCCGAGCAGGTCCATGGTTCGAATCCCGCCGCGGGCTTGAGCTTCTCCGCATGGTGGAAGGACATTTTGTGAATGCCCCGCCTGGCTAGCGACCACCCTCAAGTAGAAAATCTGTCGCCAAGCACCTAACAGTGTGTTTTGAAGTTGGATACAAAAGGGATAGATTAATTTATGTAATTATTTGTTGATATGAGGTTTTTCAAGTGAGATGATGGTAGTGAGACTGATAATGCCAACCAATAATTCAAAATGTGTGCTCTAGAAATTTGTAAATGGGCTAATGAATAAACCTAAACAGATTATATAGACAGGTTATTTTTGCATTTCATGAATAATATAAAAAAAAAATTACCAAAAAATGGAACTTCAACACTCAAATGTCAGTTGGTACCATGGTTGAAAAGTACCTATTATCACAATATTGTGCGCATGGTACCGACTTCGACAAGTTATTTCACACATTTGAATGTTGTAATCGGTTCAATTTTTTGGTAAAAAATATTTTTTTACCCATGACAGTGAATGACTCTACCATCAAGATAGGAAAATACTTTTCAGTTATTGGAGTGTAACTCAAAAGCGGCTTGACCGATTTTAATTAAATTTAAATGGGACCATGCCAAGAATCAGCTTTCAAACAAAATAAGAATCCTCAATATCGGTTCACCCACTCAAAAGTTCTGAGGTAGAGACTTAGGAGCCTTCAAGAAGAGAGCATATTCCCTCCTCAAAGGCTGGCAACGCATCCTCGGATGTTCGTGGGCGACGGTGATCACTTACGACCAGGTGAGCCGCTTGCTCGTTTGCCCTCCTATCCCATAAAAAACAACACCCCTGACCATTCCCCGTGCAAAGGTGCCCATCACATTAGCTGCGATCCCATGCGGAATAGCAATAGCTAGCCTCTTTGCTAGTTTTAAGCTTGGTAGAGACGAATTTCTTAGCATTCCATGGATTCACCGTGCGGGTGCCGGGTCCATAGCGTTGCAGGGGAAGAGGCCAGAGGGGCTTGGGACTTGCAACCCAGGAGTAGGATTAAGGGGCCCCTTTATGATATATCAATGCTCTCCTTCACCGCTCGAGCCTCCTCCCCTGCCTAACCAAATTTGGTAAGATCCTACTAATGCTGCCTTAGATACACGTTCTAGGATGGAAGTTACGGTTGTTCTTGACAGGCCAAGGTCTTGAAGTAGGTTATGTAGGTATTTCGCTGGTATACCCCTTGCTCCAACTTCTACAGCAGATAGATCACAGACCTAGGATTTTTTCGCTACAGATAGATTAACCACATAACCGTTTTTGGTTAATTCATTTGTTAGGTCATAATACTTGTTTGTTTTTATTGTGTGGTCTTTAGGAATGTTTGTTTCCCATGGCACAGTAAGTTCTATAAGTACTATGCGTTTTAGATTTTTTGAGTACAGAAATATGTCTGGTTTGGAAGACGAGACACCAACATCCTCAGGAATTTTATAGTGTTTTTCATACGTGTCCATCGAAAGAGTCCAATCGGGAGCTGCGACTAAGATGGAGTAAGGCATGCTAAAAATAAAAAAATACAGACGAATTGAGTAATTGATTTACTTTTTGAAGTCGGTAAATAAAATAGTAATAAAATTCTTATCTCCTTTATATGTATTTACAAAAAAATGTGTAGGTACAAAAAATATTCATTCCATTTTTACTATTTTCAGAATAAATATAACTAAAGCTTCCAATGGTATATGATTTTGTGGGCCTCTTCCATAGATTGAGTAGTAGTGTCTATGTATAGATTATTACCCCCAGTTTCTGGGACTTTAATCAGTCTATATCGGTTACAAAACTGAATACTTGTTTGTATGTTTGCTCACAAACTGCTAAAGTGATTAATATATATATATATATTTTTATGCCTGATAGGTTAACCTTTGACCACTATCTCACCTGATGGTAAGTGATGATGTGGTCGAAGATGTTGTACAGGCTAACCTAGAAGTACTGGCTCTCAAGGACCGCTGCCGGAACATACCGTTAGGTGCTGGGCGACAGATTTTCTACTTGAGCTAGCCAGGCGGGCATTCGCAAAATGCCCTACCACCATGCTATAACGACTGCCATCCTAAGACAACAACCGGGACCGACGGCTTAACGTGCCCTCCGAAGCACGGAAGCACTCAGTAGTAATGTCACTAGCGGTCACCCATCCAACTTATGACCGCGCGCGACGTTGCTTAACTTTGCTGATCGGTTAAGAACAGCTAAGTAAACTTCGCTACGAGCGCTACAAAAACTATTTGTTATAATACTTTTTGAACTATATATGTAATAGGTATATAATACGTAACCTCATAGTGTCCCCAGTACACAATATTGTCCATTTCTATTGGTGAGCTTTGTCTGAGTTTGTTTGGCTCGCGTTTATTTTACAACCTGATTATAGTGGTGCCACCTAGTATTGAATAGATTAACTACGATGTATTCGAGTATTGAGTTTAGTTCTGTAGCAGCGATGTTAACTCTTTGGATTTCTAACAGATGGCGTTAGTAGTACAATAACATTCTACCCAATTATACACAATTTGTAATGTAATTTTTTTTAACGATTATAAAATTATATTTTTTTGACAGATAACACATCCAGATATGAAGTAAAATTACTATGTTAAAGTACAAATCTATAGGGGTGATAGTTTTACAGTAAAGTGCACCACAAAATGTCCAAGTTGTGGAATAGTGATAGGCATCGCTTCGCCCTAATTATGTCTGTGCAAACATACATATTTTTATATTTAATAATATATTGTATTTATTTATATATACATATTTTATGCTTATTCATATATTTCTTATGTATATTGCGTTTTAATTTTATCTAATTTTCTGTTTTCTATATTGCACACTGCCATTCACAAGTTTGCGTTGTTCTATCCATCTAACTAAAGGTTGTCTGTAAGAGATTGGTTTAGCGATAAGACCACCAATTGTATGGCCACTTTACATATTTTCAATCAGTAAAGTGGCTTTTACAATTTATAATATTTGTAAATGAACACTTCTGTTTACCTACTTTTGTATGCTTTAGACGAATTTACTTAGCATTCCTTGGATTCACCGTGCGGGTGCCGAATCAATAGCGTTGCAGAGGAAGAGACAAAGTGCCTGGGACTTGCAAAAAAAAGTTTTTAATCATTTATTTTAAAAATGCATTTGTTCTTCTTCTTCTTCTTTAGATGGCTTTTAAACGCTGCTTGACGTTTTTCTGCCAGTGTCAGAGTATGTATTTGTTCACTTTTTACTGTTGCCGGTATGCAGTAAAGAGTTATTGTATCATATCTTAATTCTGAACACGAAGGGTGCTTACCATTTGAAGTTAGATTCGTTAAAAACGATCACACTCCCAAAAAGTTGTTCCACATGGGTCTTGGCGTTATTTTCGCCATAAACGCTACATCTAATGTCAAAAGTGACAGAAGTGGCAAATTTTAGTGGCATTCTTAGCGTTCTTATCCTAAATGGAACAGGGGAGAACAGTTACAAACGATCACAGTGATCACAACCATAGACGCAGAATTTGATCAAAATTATCGAAAATAACGTTCTTAGCGACTAATGGAATATACCCTTATTGGACACCTGTCGCGTCATAGAACATTACCAATCAGCATACAGTATTTAGTTACCTAACTAATCAAGACTGACGTTTTAGAAACTGGGGGTTAATTTCAGTAGTATCTATGGGTGTTTACCACTTGACGCAAATTTCGTTATTTTCGATAATTTTGATCACATTTTGTGTCTATGGTTCATATTAAATGTGGATCCATAGGCGCGAAATATGGTCAAAATTATCGAAAATAACGAAATTTACGTCTAATGGAATACGGCATATGCTGTGGTCTTCATAGAGATTCAGTGATATCATAGACCATGGGAAGTAAGGCTAGAAATATGCTACAGTGGTTAAGTTTCTTTATCCTTTGCACTCTCGTATCCGTCTGAACTCGAAACATCTGCAGATGCAGTAGCTTTGGTTGTTTTCTCTGAAAAAAAATAAGAGGTATTTTACCTACATGAAACTTTGTCATAATGAATGAATTCAGTTATACAGGGTTATTATTAAAATGCTAACCACCTCTTAGGGTTGACTTCTGCTAGTTTCTTAGTTGCCGCGGCGGGCACTCATGGCTCGGAGAGACTCAACTTAAAACAATAAGTTTTTGTAGTACTGTCTGACACTTTTAAGTTTTGTGTCTCGTAGTAAAAGACAATGCCTACTCCGAGATAAGAGGGCCCGTCGGGGCAACACTGGACCGCGCCGCGCTCCCTTTGAATAGAGTTTTGAATATTTACATCACATTAAATAAACAAAATAATTAAAAAAAAAAAATTACATCTCAAAATGTTTGTTAGGACTAGCAGAAGTCAACCTTAAGAGGTTGTTAGCATTTTACCAATAACCCTGTATAGCGGACAACCAAGTACCTTAGGAATTGATTTTAAAGAATTTGAAGCAATGATGGCCATATCTATAGACTGCCGTTGCAGGCTCATGGTTCGATCCCACCGACAGCCTGAGCTTCAAGGTGGAAAGGCATTTTGCGAATGCTCACCTGGCACCACCATCAAGTAGAAAATCTGTCGCCAAGCAACTAACGGTGAGGAAATTATCGCCAAGCAGCTAACGGCGTGTTCCCGCAGCTGTCCTTGAGAGCCAGTAATGATAGGTTAGCCTGAACAACATCTTAGACCACATCATCACCTACCATCAGGTGAGATAGTGGTCAAGCTGGCCTGAGCTATAAAAGAAAACTGGAATTGTGTAGTGGTCAAAGGCTAACCTACAGGTATAAAAAATAAATAGAAGGTACATTCTTCTCCAGGCTGCAAGTATCCTAATAGGTAACTAAAGTAGGTTTACCGATCATGCAGACAGAGTACTGAGGAGTATCGCAAGGTAGACCGTACACCAGGCCGTTGAGGTGGTCCTGCCGGTCCAGGTTCAGGCATGGGCTGTCCATCGTGTACTCCTCATCCAGCCACGGTGGTATCTGTACATTATTCAACATAATAAGGGGTACTAGCTGCGCCCGCGTAGATAATGATGGAAAGTGATGATCATGATGAACATCATTCTACGTATCCTGTTAAACCAGAGCCTAAAATGTCTATAATTCTGGTTCCATACAAATTGGTTCAGGTGTTTCAATGTGAAGGACAATACTTCCTTACATCTACACAGCGCTCGTAGCGAAGATTACTGAGCTGTTCTCAACCGATCAGCAAAGTTAAGTAACGTCGCCCGCGGTCATGAGTTGGATGGGTGACCGCTAGTGACATTACTACTGAGCGCTTCCGTACTTCGGAGGGCCCGTTAAGCCGTTGATCCCGGTTGTTATCTTAGGATGGCAGTCGTTACAGCATGGAAGTAGGGCATTTTGCGAATGCCCGCCTGGCTAGCTACCACCCTCAAGCTGTCCTTGAGAGCCCGTACTTCTAGGTTAGCCTGAACAACATCTTCGACCACATCATCACTTATCAGGAATAAAAAAGAAACTCGCTCTTTATTCCCTCACTCACTCTCATAACTTCACATTTTTAATAATGTGTGATATCTGTGGTAGGTAACTATTATGAGGAGACAGAGAAACATTATACTTGAGTGTTGACTGAGAAAACAGGGTTAGACGACTGAAGAAGCTAAGGTATGGGCTGACAATGAGTTCCGGCACCTGTTTTTGAGAGCGTTGCGTCACCTCGCTTAATTCATTTACACGAGTAATTGCGACCATGTTCCGAGTTGAGGCTTTGCCGAATTTTACAGGCTTGATTACGGTGTTTTTTTTAAAATGTTATTGTGACGGAACTAGCCCGAGGCCCACTTGATGTTAAGTGGACTAACCTCTGCCTATAACAGATGAATTTCGTCAACGATGAATTGCACTGTGCCCGTCACCTTGAGACATAGTTGTTAAGTCTCATGTTCCTGTAATTTCACTGGCTCTCAAGGACTGCTGCTGGAACACAACGTTAGGTGCTTGGCGACAGATTTTAGCAGGTGGTAGCTAGCCAGGCGGGCATTCGTAAAATGCCCTTCCACCATGCGGTGAAGCTCAAGCCCACGGTGGGATTCAAACCATGGACCTGCTGCACGGCAGTCCATAGCCAAAGCCACTGAGCCATCACTGCTTCAAAAGAATATGCGGTTGAAATACACATCCCTATTCCCTATGTTCTTTTTCTTCGGGCAACATGCGGACATATGCTCGAATGTTGCAATATTATTTCAAAATGAATTCGCATGAAGAACTTTCACTGTAGCATGATTGTGTAAGTATGGAACGCGCTACTTGCGTCTCTGTTTGATCGGTACCCATAATCTGGAAGTCTTCAATTACAAAGTGAATAGGTATCTTCTATAGGTACAGGGTTATTGGTAACATGCTAACAACGTCTTAGGGTTGCTCTTCTGCTAGTCCTAACAAACATTTGGAGATGTTTTTTTTTTCTTCATATATTTTTTTTGGTATTGTTTGTGTATATGACGGAATAAGCACGAGGATCACCTGATGTTAAAAGTCTCTTGTGCCTGTAATTTAATATTTTATATTACTTAGCTCAATGTAAATATTCAAAACTCTATTCAAAGTGAGCGCGGGGCGGTCCAGTGTTGCCGCGGCGGACGCTCTTGGCTCGGAGTAGGTATTGTCTTTTACTACGAGACACAGAACTTAAGTGTGAGACAGTACTAGAAAAAAATATTGTTTTATGTTTTGAGTCTCTCCGAGCCAAGAACCCCGGCCGCGGCGACACAGGACCGCGCCGCGCAAAAATTTTTCAAAATATTTGTTAGGACTAGCAGAAGTCAACCCTAAGAGGTTAGCATTATAGCAATAACCCTGTATATGCAAGCTTCTTTCACTATCGACTTTCAGTATATACAAAGTTACTTTATACTATAGACCACGTGTTCTCTTTGCATCAGGTGAGACTGCGGTGAAATTTTATGTAAAATACGCCACGCTACCTGTCATTGAACACTCAAACAAATGACTTGAAGATCTTCACTGTCCTACAGTATGTATACTAGGATTGGTCTCCAATTGCCCCTAGGAAACCATGTCGGTTAGGGTACATTTTGTATGTTGTAATGCCTCGAGTCTAGAGCCAAATGTAGATATGTATGAAGCAGTGATGGCGCATGGTATTGGCTATGGACTGCGGTGCAGCAGGTCCATGGTTCGAATACCGCCGCGGGCTTGAGCTTCACCGCATGGTGGAAGGGCATTTTGCGAATGCCCGCCTGGCTACCGACCACCCTCAAGTAGAAAATCTGTCGCCAAGCACCTAACGGTGTGTTCCAGCAGCAACCTAACAACTGTACGTCTCAATGTGACGGGCACAGTGCAATTCGTCGTTGACAAAATGCATCTGTTATAGGCAGAGGTTAGCCTACTTAACATCAGGTGGGCCTCGGGCTTGTTTCGTCACAATAACATGAAAAAAAAACATAGAACGTAATAGTTTATACTCTAGATCCAAATGTATACATAAAACGTGTAAATTAAGAATTCATTTTTATGCCATCTATGAAAGAAAACTTAAACTACTTACATAGACACCTCCAGCGTCGCCAAAGCTCTTGTCTGGCACTCTCTTCCCACTGCTAGGGTTGGTCCACCCGTAGGAAATAACGTCGGTGGCGACATCTTTTGTCATATTGAGACGTCCCGAAATCCAGATGTGACTTACGGCTGGAATATAAATAAATGTTAAATTAGGAGTAGGCATTGTCTTAAAAAACAGTACTAGAAACTTATTGTTGTAAGTTTTGAGTCTCTCCGAGCAAAGAGCGCCCGCCGCGGCAACACTGGACCGCGCCGCCCCAGGTCTAATTTCTTATAGGTATTTGTCGTACCGCCAGCACGATTTGCGAAAGGCAGCCAGTAGGAAGTTTTGTTAAAAAACTCTTACCTCTTGAAGACCATCCAGCTATAAAAAATATGTACTAAAATGAAGGTTTTTTGTAGTAATTTGTTTCAGCTATCTTTTTTTAGAACCTTGTTTTCTTACAATTTATAGAATATAGATAAATTTATGATGTTGTCAAATATGGTTCGGAATGTTGGCATACTAGACCTTTAACTGGACAGTTCCTATTATAGGTCTACATATAATACATACATGTATGCATATAATCACGCCTATATTCCCTGAAGGGGTAGGAAGAGGTGTGTAAACACCCACGTTTCGCGAATTGGGTTTGATACCATGTAATAGGGGGCGAGCCTATTGCCATTCACCGGGCACAGTTTCAGGGTCATACAAAATGTTTTCTCTAACACTCTCGAAGAAACTCAAGAACATATTACGAAGGATATGTTTACGCTACCAACATATAAGACAGGAACATAAGAACATATTGTATGAAACCCCCTGCCAGGGCATGCACTAAGTTGGTATACAGCCTTGTCGTGCATCTAATGCACACAACACCCTACTCACATCCACGTGAGAAGTGGTATGGTGCTCATTTGGCGCACTTTTCCCTTAGTCGCCTCTACATGTAATATCTACGAAGAAATCATACCTACTCAACTTCTGGGCTATACCATTAGGTCTTGGTGACAAGCTTTTACTTGAGGGAGGTAGGTAGTCGTCTGACAAGTTCATGTCATGTTCGTGAGCATGCAATAAACCCCCTGTGATCATTCTGTGAAACTAATCCGTGGAGAAGATGGAACCATAGACCGATCGATAGTCGATAGCACAGGGTGGATTAAGCCTAAAAAATTAACAGCCTTACTTATAAACGCTACTTAAATTTTAAACATTACTTAGCTGCTGATTAGCAAAATTTCATACTCATAAACGCTACATAACTTTATCCAGTACCTAAGTACTGCTTAAATCAGCTGTCAATTTAAACACCGTCCCACCCTTGTTTAAATTTTAAGTAACAAGATGGCGCCCATATTTCTGATCAGCTGATTTAGTTACAGACCCACCAACTTATTTGTTCAGGTGGCAGAAAAAAGAACTACAACATTCCTTCAAATTGTGACAGTTCGTAGTTGATTTCCTTGACCAGTAGCGCCCTCGAAAACTGCACAGTTAAGTTGGTGGTACTATACAAAGAAAAGTATTATATTTACTTTTTAATTTCAAGATATTTAGCACTAGATACATGCTATTTGGCCATTTAGGTCATTCATAATACTTTTTAGTACAATGTTGTCAGTTTAAAATACGTTCGACCTCATTATCCATTGCTTAGCTAAACAGGTGCTATGTAGCGTTTATAAGTAAGAAATATTTAAGCATTACTTAAACACTGTTTAGTTATGCATTACTTAGCAACTACATAGCGATGTTTTTATAAGTAAAGGGGTAGGTGTTTACAGGTAGGTACGATTTCTAGCTACATGTCTGCTCTTAGTTACGTCTTCCCATCAAAGATGACGCTATACAAACTTACGTTCTTCTTTATTCTCTCCCATGACCAGTAGCAGTTGCACCAAAATGTCTTTGTTCTCCAGTGATGCCAATGTCCCGTTCATTTTCAAGCAGTTCTCGTATGCGTGTTGCCAGTACAGCGATTGGCGGACAAGCACGTAGTAGTACAGATCGTCGCTAGGTGGCACTGACGATGTTCGTAAGATCGATAATGCTGTAAAATATTCAAAGGAAGTAAGTGTATGATATATTTTATTTAGAAAAATTCGCTCAGCATGTACAATAATTCTCATATGGAAGCGTTATTGAATTGGTGATCAGAGCAAGTTCAATACTGGAGGATCAAACAAAAAAGTTCCAGCTACTGTTGGCAGATGGCGTATAAACCAACAATAAGATATGTAAATCAAAAATAGAAAGTTAGATACTGGCGTAATCTACTAAAATAACAAGAGAAAGCGACAGGGCTGAAGACTTGGGAGTATATGAGTTCGAATACTACACGAAGCTTATTTTACCATGAAAAAAACTGTAGGTAAATTTATAATTTTTATATTTATAATATATTTATAATATATAAAGCTGGATTACCGTACACTGACTGACTGACTGACTGACTGACTGACTGACTGACTGACATCATTGTTCTCCCAGAAGGAGTCGTGTAGGAAGAAAGTGATGTATGGCAAAAGTGTAGAGGGGGTTTGTGTGAGTATGGGAAAAATCCGAAAACTCAAAGATGACGTCTGCCAAGTAAAATTGGATGGCGTATCTCTGAAACGGTAAGAGATAGGTAGGGGGTGCTTGACCAAATGTCATAGGGAATCGGGAGAGCAGTCGGATGACATTTGTCAAAAATCCAAAATGGCGGATTTCAAAATGGCCGCCATACAAAATCCTTCGATCCCTCAAAAAAGTAGCTGGTTCTACCAGAAAGAGTTGAGTACGGTTATAGTAATGTATTACGAAAATGACTAAGGGTTTTAGCTGAGTAGGGAAAAAATTAAAAACCCTAGAAATGACGCCTGCCCAGTAAAGCTGGACTACGTATCTCGAAAACGGTTTGAGATAGGTTGGGGGTGTTTGAACAAATGTCATAGGGAATCGGGAGAGCAGTCAAATGACAACTGTCAAATGTGCTACTCTCATTCTTCATACATTATTTGGAGAATTTAACCTTACAATGTCGACTGTATTAGGAGTTTTTGTGGGAATTTCAACTCAAATTAGAGTAATTGTCCTACTGGTCGTGTAGCGAGCCCGAAGGGCGAGCTACTGGTGAGGCCGAAGGCCGAACTTTCGGGCCGCGAGGCCGTAGGCCGAGTGGACGGTGCGCGAGCCCGCAGGGCGAGCGCTAGGCGAGGCCGCAGGTCGAGCCGTGTTAGTTACTTGCGAGGCCGAAGGCCGAGCTCAGACTTGCACCGATTTTGCTGAAAATCGATATATAGGTTGTTCTTGTCATCCTTATTCCAAATATGAAATTTTTATTTCGATGACGTCTGCCAAGTAATAAAAGTTACTCCGATTTGGCTGAAACTCGATATTTAGGTGGTTCTGGATGTCCTTATTCCAAATCTAAAATTTTTTTTTCGATGACGTCTGCCAAGTAAAAAAAATTACTCCGATTTGGCTGAAACTCGATATTTAGGTGGTTCTGGGTGTCCTTATTCCAAATCTAAAATTTTTTTTTCGATGACGTCTGCCAGGTAAAACAAGTTACTCTGATTTGGCTGAAACTCGATATTTAGGTGGTTCTGGGTGTCCTTATTCCAAATCAATATTTTTTTTTTCGATGACGTCTGCCAAGTAAAAAAAAGTACTCCGATTTGGCTTAAATTTTATATCTAGGTTGTTCTGGACGTTCTTATTCCAAATATGAAATTTTTTTTTCGATGACGTCTGCCAAGTGCAGATAAATCACGAATCTCGAAAACGGTAATAGATAGGTAGGGGGTTTTTGAAAATATGTCATAGGGAATAAGGAGAGCAGTCGAATGACATTTTGGATGTGTCTTACGTGCTCCTATCATTCTTTATACTGCATTTGGAGTGTTTTTCCTTAATTTTCGACTGTATTAGGAGTTTTTGTGGGTTTTTTGACTGAATTTGGAGTTACTGTCCAACTTTAGTGTACAGCGAGCCCGAAGGGCGAGCTCCCGGTGAGGCCGAAGGCCGAACTTTCGGCTCGCGAGGCCGAAGGCCGAGCGTAGGGTGCGTGAGCCCGAAGGGCGAGCGCTTGGCGAGGCCGTAGGCCGAGCCGTATTAGTAACTTGCGAGGCCGAAGGCCGAGCTCCGACTTGAGAGTTTTTTCCACGTCTCCGACTGGTCTCCATGGCAACTGCCCGCGGTAACCGAAGCACCTACGTAGTGGGGTTCCTTAACAAAAGTGACTCAGAACCTTGGTACCATTCTGCCCGTACCACCTTTTTATGGCAGTAGGGTGAATCTGCTTTATTAGCTACAGTATGTTTCTCTACTGTATTACAAGTTTATTTGGGATTTCATATTTCTATTGGAGTTTTGAACATATTTTTTTTATGTATTAGGTGTTTTGATATAGTTTAAAATTGCATAACGATAAATGCGGGCCGCTTGCGGCCCGCACACTGCCCGAAAAACTAGTTAATAATATATAAAGCTCGATTACCACTCACTGACTGACTCACTGACTGACATAAATGTTCTCCTAGAAGGAGACGAGTAGGAGCAAAGTGATGTATGGCAAAAATGTTCGGAGGGTTTTGGTAAGTATGAGAAAAATCGAAAATCATTAAAATGACGCCTGCCAAGTAAAGATGGATGACATATCTCAAAAACGGTAAGAGATAGGTAGGGGGTGTTTGAACAAATGTCATAGGGAATCGGGAGAGCAGTCGAATGACACCTGTCAAAAATCCAAAATGGCGGATTTCAAGATGGCCGCCATACAAAATGCTCCGAGCCTGCTGAAGCGAGGCCTTTAGGCCGAGCTTCAGTAGGGGCGGAGCAGTTTGTATGGTGGCCGTCTTGAAATCCGTTATTTTGGATGTGCCCCACGTGCTCCTATCATTCTTTATACTGCATTTGGAGTGTTTTACCTTATATTTTCGACTGTATTAGGAGTTTTTGTGGGATTTTTGACTAAATTTGGAGTTACTGTCCTACATTAGTGAAGTAGCGAGCCCGAAGGGCGAGCTTCTGGTGAGGCCGAAGGCCGAACTTTCGGTCCGCGAGGCCGAAGGCCGAGCGTTTGATGCGTGAGCCCGAAGGGCGAGCGCCTGGCGAGGCCGTAGGCCGAGCCGTATTAGTAACTTGCGAGGCCGAAGGCCGAGCTCCGACTTGAGAGTATTTTCCACATCTCCGACTGGTCTCCATGGCAACTGCCTGCGGTAACCGCAGCAACTACGAGTGGGGTTCCTTAACAAAAGTGACTCAGAACCTTGGTACCATTCTGCCCGTACCACCTTTTTATGGCAGTAGGGTGAATCTGCTTTAGTGGCTACAGTATGGTTCTTTATTGTTTTGAGAGTTTATATGGGATTTCATACTTCTATTGGAGTTTTGAACATACTTTTTTCCAACGTATCAGGAGTTTTGATATAGTTTAGTACTGCATAACGATAAATGCGGGCCGCATGCGGCCCGCACACTGCCCGAAAAACTAGTAATAATATATAAAGCTGGATTACCGTACACTGACTCACTGACTGATTCACTGACTGACATCATTGTTCTCCCAGAAGGAGTCGAGAAGGAAGAAAGTGATGTATGGGAAAAGTGTAGAGAGGTTTTGGGGGAGTATGGGAAAAATCCGAAAACTCAAAGATGTCGTCTGCCAAGTAAAGTTGGTTAGCGTATCTCGGAAACGGTAAGAGATAGGTAGGGGGTGCTTGACCAAATGTCATAGGGAATTGGGAGAGCAGTCGAATGACATCTGTCAAAAATCCAAAATGGCGGATTTCAAAATGGCCGCCATACAAAATCCTTCGATCCCTCAAAAAAGTAGCTGGTTCTACCAGAAAGAGTTGAGTACGGTTATAGTAATGTATTACGAAAATGACTAAGGGGTTTAGCTGAGTAGGGGAAAAATTAAAAACCCTAGAAATGACGCCTGCCAAGTAAAGCTGGACTACGTATCTCGAAAACGGTAAGAGATAGTTTTAGGGTGTTTGAACAAATGTCATAGGGAATCGGGAGAGCAGTCGAATGACACCTGTCAAATGTGCTACTCTCATTCTTCATACATTATTTGGAGTATTTGACCTTACAATGTCGACTGTATTAGGAGTTTTTGTGGGATTTTCAACTGAATTTGGAGTAATTGTCCTACTGGCCGTGTAGCGAGCCCGAAGGGCGAGCTTCTGGTGAGGCCGAAGGCCGAACTTTCGGGCCGCGAGGCCGTAGGCCGAGTGGACGGTGCGCGAGCCCGCAGGGCGAGCGCTAGGCGAGGCCGCAGGCCGAGCCATGTTAGTAACTTGCGAGGCCGAAGGCCGAGCTCAGACATGCACCGATTTGGCTGAAAATCGATATATAGGTTGTTCTCGTCATCCTCATTTCAAATATGAAATTTTTATTTCGATGACGTCTGCCAAGTAAAAAAAGGTACTCCGATTTGGCTGAAACTCGATATTTAAGTGGTTCTAGACGCCCTTATTCCAAATCAAAAAAAATTTTTTCGATGACGCCTGCCAAGTAAAAAAAGTTACTCCGATTTGGCTAAAACTCGATATTTAGGTGGTTCTGGGTGTCCTTATTCCAAATCTAAAATTTTTTTTTCGATGACGTCTGCCAAGTAAAAAAAGTTACTCCGATTTGGCTGAAACTCGATATCTAGGTTGTTCTGGACGTCCTTATTCCAAATATGAATTTTTTTTTTCGATGACGTCTGCCAAGTGCAGATAAATCACGTATCTCGAAAACGGTAATAGATAGGTAGGGGGTTTTTGAAAAAATGTCATAGGGAATAAGGAGAGCAGTCGAATGACATTTCGGATGTGTCAAACAAGCTCCTCTCATTCTTTATACTGCATTTGGAGTGTTTTACCTCATATTTTCGACTGTATTAGGAGTTTTTGTAGGTTTTTTGACTGAATTTGGAGTTACTGTTTTACGTCATTGTAGTAGCGAGCCCGAAGGGCGAGCTCCTGGTGAGGCCGAAGGCCGAACTTTCGGTCCGTGAGGCCGAAGGCCGAGCGATTAGTGCGTGAGCCCGAAGGGCGAGCGCTTGGCGAGGCCGCAGGCCGAGCCGTGTTAGTAACTTGCGAGGCCGAAGGCCGAGCTCCGACTTGAGAGTATTTTCCACGTCTCCGACTGGTCTCCATGGCAACTGCCCGCGATAACCAAAGCACCTACGAGTAGGGTTCCTTAACAAATGTGAGTCAAAACCTTGGTACCATTCTGCCGGTACCACCTTTTAATGGCAGTAGGGTGAATCTGGTTTGGAGGCTACAGTTTGTTTCTTTATTGTATTGAGAGTTTATATGGGATTTCCTACTTCTATTGAAGATTTGAAATATTTTTATTTATTGTAAAAGGTGTTTTGTTTTAGTTTAGTACTGCATAACGATAAATGCGGGCCGCATGCGGCCCGCACACTGCCCGAAATACTAGTTTATAATATATAAAGCTGGATTACCGTACACTGACTGACTGACTGACTGACTGACTGATTCACTGACTGACATGATTGTTCTCCCAGAAGGAGTCGAGTAGGAAGAAAGTGATGTATGGGAAAAGTGTAGAAGGAGTTTAGGTGAGTATGGGAAAAATCGAAAATCATAAAAAAGACGCCTGCCAAGTAAAGATGCATGACATATCTCTGAAACGGTAAGAGATAGGTAGGGGGTGCTTGACCAAATGTCATAGGGAATCAGGAGAGCAGTCGGATGACATTTGTCAAAAATCCAAAATGGCGGATTTCAAAATGGCCGCCATACAAAATCCTTCGATCCCTCAAAAAAGTAGATGGTTCTACCAGAAAGAGTTGAGTAAGGTTATAGTAATGTATTACGAAAATGACTAAGGGGTTTAGCTGAGTAGGGTAAAAATTAAAAACCCTAGAAATGACGCCTGCCAAGTAAAGCTGGACTACGTATATCGAAAACGGTAAGAGATAGGTTGGGGGTGTTTGAACAAATGTCATAGGGAATCGGGAGAGCAGTCGAATGACACCTGTCAAATGTGCTCCTCTCATTCTTCATACCTTATTTGGAGTATTTGACCTTACAATGTCGACTGTATAAGAAGTTTTTGTGTGATTTTCAACTGAATTTGGAGTAATTGTCCTACTGGCCGTGTTGCGAGCCCGAAGGGCGAGCTCCTGGTGAGGCCGAAGGCCGAACTCTTTGGCCGCGAGGCCGTAGGCCGAGTGGACGGTGCGCGAGCCCGCAGGGCGAGCGCTAGGCGAGGCCGCAGGTCGAGCCGTGTTAGTAACTTGCGAGGCCGAAGGCCGAGCTCAGACTTGCACCGATTTGGCTGAAAATCGATATATAGGTTGGTCTCGTCATCCTTATTCCAAATATGAAATTTTTATTTCGATGACGTCTGCCAAGTAAAAAAAGTTACTCCGATTTGGCTGAAACTCGATATTTAGGTGGTTCTGGGTGTCCTTATTCCAAATCTAAAATTTTTTTTTCGATGACGTCTGCCAAGTAAAAAAAGTTACTCCGATTTGGCTGAAACTCGATATTTAGGTGGTTTTGGGTGTCCTTATTCCAAATCTAAAAATTTTTTTCGATGACGTCTGCCAAGTAAAAAAAGTTACTCCGATTTGGCTGAAACTCGATATTTAGGTGGTTCTGGGTGTCCTTATTTCAAATCTAAATTTTTTTTTTCGATGACGTCTGCCAAGTAAAAAAATTTACTCCGATTTGGCTGAAACTCGATATTTAGGTGGTTTTGGGTGTCCTTATTCCAAATCTAAAAAATTTTTTTCGATGACGTCTGCCAAGTAAAAAAAAGTACTCCGATTTGGCTTAAATTTTATATCTAGGTTGTTCTGGACGTCCTTATTCCAAATATGATTTTTTTTTTCCGATGACGTCTGCCAAGTGCAGATAAATCACGTATCTCGAAAACGGTAATAGATAGGTAGGGGGTTTTTGAAAATATGTCATAGGAAATAAGGAGAGCAGTCGAATGACATTTTGGATGTGTCTTACGTGCTCCTATCATTCTTTATACTGCATTTGGAGTGTTTTTCCTTAATTTTCGACTGTATTAGGAGTTTTTGTGGGATTTTTGACTGAATTTGGAGTTACTGTCCAACTTTAGTGTATAGCGAGCCCGAAGGGCGAGCTCCCGGTGAGGCTGAAGGCCGAACTTTCGGCTCGCGAGGCCGAAGGCCGAGCGTAGGGTGCGTGAGCCCGTAGGGCGAGCGCTTGGCGAGGCCGCAGGCCGAGCTGTGTTAGTAACTTGCGAGGCCGAAGGCCAAGCTCCGACTTGAGAGTATTTTCCACGTCACCGACTGGTCTCCATGGCAACTGCCCGCGGTAACCGAAGCACCTAAGAGTGGGGTTCCTTAACAAAAGTGACTCAGAACCTTGGTACTATTCTGCCGGTACCACCTTTTTATGGCAGTAGGGTGAATCTGGTTTGGAGGCTTCAGTTTGTTTCTGTATTGTATTGAGAGTTTATATGGGATTTAATACTTCTATTGGAGCTTTGAAATATTTTTTTTTCAATGTAAAAGGTGTTTTGATATAGTTTAGTACTGCATAAAGATAAATGCGGGCCGCATGCGGCCCGCACACTGCCCGAAATACTAGTTTATAATATATAAAGCTGGATTACCGTACACTGACTCACTGACTGACTGATTCACTGACTGACATGATTGTTCTCCCAGAAGGAGTCGAGTAGGAAGGAAGTCATGTATGGGAAAAGTGTAGAGGGGGTTAAGTCGAGTATGGGAAAAATCCGAAAACTCAAAGATGTCGTCTGCCAAGTAAAATTGGATAGCGTATCTCTGAAATGGTAAGAGATAGGTAGGGGGTGCTTGACCAAATGTCATAGGGAATCGGGAAAGCAGTTAAAAGGCATCTGTCAAAAATCCAAAATGGCGGATTTCAAAATGGCCGCCATACAAAATCAATCGATCCCTCAAAAAAGAAGCTGTTTCTACCAGAAAGAGTTGAGAACGGTTATAGTAATGTATTACGAAAATGACTAAGGGGTTTAGCTAAGTAGAGAAAAATTAAAAACCCCAGAAATGACGCCTGCCAAGTAAAGCTGGACTACGTATCTCGAAAACGGTAAGAGATAGGTTGGGGGTGTTTTAACAAATGTCATAGGGAATCGGGAGAGCAGTCTAATGACACCTGTCAAATGTGCTCCTCTCATTCTTTATACTGCATTTGGAGTGTTTTACCTTATGTTTTCGACCGAATTAGGAGTTTTTGTGGGATTTTGGACTGAATTTGGAGTTATAGTCCTATATCAGTGTAGTAGCGAGCCCGAAGGGCGAGCTCCTGGTGAGGCCGAAGGCCGAACTTTCGGTCCGCGAGGCCGAAGGCCGAGCGTATGATGCGCGAGCCCGAAGGGCGAGCGCTTGGCGAGGCCGCAGGCCGAGCTTTGTTGGTAACTTGCGAGGCCGAAGGCCGAGCTCCGACATGAGAGTTTTTTCCACGTCTCCGACTGGTCTCCATGGCAACTGCCCGCGGTAACCGAAGCACCTACGAGTGGGGTTCCATAACAAAAGTGACTCAGAACCTTGGTACCATTCTGCCCGAACCACCTTTTTATGGCAGAAGGGTGAATCTGGTTTGGTGGCTACAGTTTGGTTCTTTATTGTATTGAGAGTTTATATGGGATTTCATACTTCTATTGGAGTTTTGGAAATTACTTTTTTTTAATGTATAACGTGCTTTTATGACAATTCCTACTGACTCAAGATAGATGCGGGCCGCATGCGGCCCGCACACTGCCCGAAATACTAGTCTAATATATAAAATTCTCGTGTCACAGGTTTCGTTGCCATACTCCTCCGAAACGGCTTGACCGATTTTGATGAAATTTTTTGTGCTTATCCGGTATCTATGAGAATCGGCCATCATATATTTTTCATCCCGCTAAATGTTAGGGGTAGTCCACCCCTAAATTTTATTTTTTATTTTTTAGACAAAATTTTTAATTTCTATTTTTTTATGATACAACATACAAAAATACATACAATCCTCAATTTTCACCCTTCTACGATCAACCCTTATTTTTTAAATTATTTATATGGCAAAACAACGTTTGCCGGGTCAGCTAGTATTATATAGATATTAAAATAGTTCGCTGTTATGTAATCCCTAAAGTTTTCCATATTAAACATAATTTACCAAAGCTCGAAATTATATTACTAAAATCCATACGTTGAAAACTTAAGCGAGTTTTATATATTTACTTATTACGAATCTGCTAGGACCTGCGGTATATACACCGGTTTATCTTTCCGGTAAATATAACGCGGGACCTAGCCGGTTCCTCGTATGGAAAAAAGGTTAAGTTCTACATTAGAATAAATATTTTAATAAACACTACTTAACTAAACAATCATGCAAAAGGCGCGAGCGAAGCGAGCGCACACCTTTGTATTGTACTGTGTTCTATTGATTTTTTTTTTCGTCTTTATCTGATATAAGCATCAGTCATCCCATTATTTAAATTTATTTTTACCTGTATGTATATACACTCAAATGTTATTTACACGAAAATAACTACCTTATAGAGGCACAAGCGAAGCGAGCGCAAAAAATACGAATCGCATGTTTGAATGGCTGGTGTTCTATGAAACCGAAAAGTGCTTTATACTGACGAAACGTTTCAATCGCGTACACATAGTACAATAACTCCACCAAGTATAATTTAATTAAGGTTTTGAAGATTCATATTATAAAAAGTTGAAGAAGTTTTGAAGATTCTTACAATAATCCAGATTTGAAGTACCTTATTACCAAGTATCTAAATATAACACTTCGTATAAGGGTGCATACCATTTGAAGTTAGATTCGCTAAAAACGCTAAAAACGATCACACTCCCAAAAAGTTGTTCCACATGGGTCTTGGCGTTATTTTCGCCATAAACGCTATGAGGCTTCTGGAACAGTTTGAATTCCCTACATCTAATGTCAAAAGTGACAGAAGTGGCAAATTTTAGTGGCATTCTTAGCGTTCTTATCCTAAATGGAACAGGGGATGACAGTTACAAACGATCACAGTGATCACAACCACAGACGCAGAATGTGATCAAAATTATCGAAATTAACGTTCTTAGCGACAAATGGAACATACCCTAGGTAGGTAATGATAGTGTTTTGAAATAGTCCATACCTTTATTCTCACCTTGGTAACATATAAACTGCATTTTCCTGTCGCACCTCGCTTCCATGAACACAGGCGGGTGGGACGCGTGACGATCGAGCTGCAGACACCCGCTCTGTTTTATTGTTGATCTATCTCTGCATCAGACATGGTATAAGATATATAGGTAATTTTGAAGCACTCGTAGCGTAGTTTGCTTAGCCGTTCTTGACCGATCAGCTAAGTTAAGTAACGTCAAACGTGACTTGGATGGATGACCGCTAGTGACATTACCTACTACTGAGCGTCGGAGGACACGTTACGCCGTCGGTCCCGGTTGCTGTCTTATGAAAGCGTAATTACAGCACGGTGGTTGGGCGCCTGGCTAGCTACTACCCTCAAGTTGAAGTATTGATGGCTCAGTGGCATTGGCTATAGACTGCCGCGCAGCAGGTCCATGGTTCGAATCCCGCCGCGGGCTTGAGCTTCACCGCATGGTGGTAGGGCATTATGCAAATGCCCGCCTGGCTACCGATCACTCTCAAGTAGAAAATGTGTCGCCAAGCACCTAACAATGTCTTCCAGCAGCTGTCCTTGAGAGCCAGTCATTCTAGGTTAAGCCTGTTAACACCTTCGACCACATCATCACTTACCATTAGGTGAAATTGTGGTCAAATGTACCTATCAGCAATAAAAAAAAACTGTCTCCAATTACCTAACGGCGTGTTCCGGCAGCTGTCTTTGAGAGCCAGTAATTCTAGGTTAGCTTGAACAAATAGGTCCAAGGCTAGGCTAGGAATTAAGGAAAAAAATCTTGGTGGATACCACCATACTGTCATGGCCTAGTAAAGTTGCATACGACTGCGTTTAATGGACACTGTAGCAATGATTGCCGCGCAGCAAATCCACAGTTCGAATTCCATGGGCATGAACTTCAGCACACGGTAGCACGGTGGTAGATACCCACCTACATTTCTTCACCCATCTGTCTAGCTATCACGCTCAGGCATAGTATTTGTCATATACTATTATATATTTTATTAATATATTACGTAATATACTCGTATTACGAAAGGTTCTACTCTTTCTCGAAATTATGTTCTAAATTTGCCTTATTGAAACTCCACCGTAATGTTATTTCTAGCCAGGCGAGCGTTCGCAAAATGCTCTTCCACCAAGCGGTGAAGCTGAAGCCGGCGGTGGGGATCGAACCATAGACCTGCGGCACCGCAGTCCATAGCTGTTACCGCTATCATTGCTATCCTAGATAGCTAACCTTCCTGGATACCCCTTTAAAGCTAACCATCCGTCAAAACGACGGGCCTCTCAGGTGAGTGCGTCATTTCAATGATTCCGTCGGCGACTGAGTTGGTTAGGCACGGTATACTTATTCAATGCATCGATTAAAAGATATAGCAATATTTCGTTGCGGTACCCGTCGAAACGACGGAGGCTATCTATCTAGGGTTGCTGGTTTAAAGTAAAGTAAAGTAATATTTATTGCAAAACTGTCAGTACAATACTTAAAGATAAACAACATAAGTTTGAAATCGAGCTAGTAACAGTTTACTCATATCGAGCATGCAATATTAAGTTCTAGACACATAATGAAAATGATACAATTGATATTATATAAATCTAGACAACAAATTAATTGGATTGAATTCATGATGCCGGTTTATGTTTTAAAATTTAAAAACTCCTTAACATCATAAAACACATGCTCAAGAAGCCACGATTTTAACTTTTTCTTAAACATATGTCCATTCAGTTCTTTGATGAACAGCGGTAAATGATTATACACTCTGATGCTAGTTACATATGTACTTTTATCATATATTTTAGTACAAATTTTTGGTAAAAATATATCATTTATGTATTTACTACGTAAGTTATTGCGGAATTTTGTACCAGGAGTTGTTCCTTGAGAACCAACTGCTTTTACTGCTGAAGCCTGGTTATCATCCTCAATCACATCACGTGAGATGGTGATCATAGCCTGCATAATCTATTAGCTGGATAGAAGCGTAGATGATTAATAAAAATGAAAAGTTACCTCATGGGAGGCCAGAGGCCAGGTGGAGTGTCGGAGTAGAGGGGCGTCTGGAATATACTGATGCCGGTGTCCACCCAGTTCCACCTGCCCAGGTTACCCGTCGCTCCAACCCACGCGTTCTCGATGCCTGCGATTACAGTACAGTTCTCAGGGTATTTATCAGCTAATCATTCATTCAGTTTGCATGGTTTGCTTTTGCGAATGCCCGGACTAGTAATCCAGCGCAAGAAGAAAACCTGTCACTAAGCTCCTTGCTTCGTTTTTTTATGTTATTGTTATGGAACAAGCTCGAGGCCCACCTCATGTTAAGCGGACTAACCTCTGCCTAGAACAGATGCATTTGTAATTTCACTGGCTCTCAAGGACTGCTACTGGAACACACCGTTAGGTGCTTGGCGACAGATTTTCTACTTGAGGGTGGTAGCTAGGCGGGCAATCGCAAAATACCTTTTCACCATGCGGTGAAGCTCAAGCCGGCGGTGGGGATCGAACCAGGGACCTGCAGCACGGCAGTCCATAGCTATTACAGCTCGGCCATCATTGCTTCAAAAATTGATTGATGTCCTTCAGAGCCAGTTTCGTTCCGATTTTAGGTTACATCTGTTTATCGACCACATTGTCATAATAATACCAATTACGATCTGGTGAGGCTGAGTTACAAAGAAGCCTATGGGTAATAAAAAATGACATTTATATGGTATGTCGAATTAATTTTAGTACCGAAAACCAACTTCATACATAAAATACCCATTATTAGGGATAACTCAAATACTACTCGTCAGATCTCACTCAATTTAAATGTGACCACATGACAAGCACCAGGTTTATATAAAAAAAATATCAAAATCAGTACACCCTGTAAAGAGGTACTCGTATGAGGTACATTTAAAGTATGACAAAACTACTTTTGTATGCAAAGCGCAAGGTGCACTCTAGCCTTAATTCTTCTAGTGCTCGAACGCCAGTGCTTCTTCTGCAACAGTCATAACGTCCACCGTTGAATAAACGCCTCCCCCCATTAGTGGGGGCCATGTTCATCCCCACGGTTGTCAGGTTTTGGGGTCCGTAGTGTAAGATGGCATTTCTTCAGAAGCTGCTGCCCAACTCTTGGTATTTCTCCTTTTGTCGCCTTTTACAACTACCAGAGGAAGATATGGGGATGCAATCCTAGCCCAGCATCCCATTTTAGAAACGCCATTGAGTGTCAGAAAGTATATTACACCCCACAAGCTCAGAAAGGTGTTGTTTATCATTCGAAATCTGCGTGGAAAAAATATTTTTATCCGCTAGTATGGAAAATATTATTGAAATTTCGAACTACGTTAGGGCCATGTGACGCTAATTTCGTTATTTTCGATAATTTTGATCACATTCTGCGTCTATGGTTGTGATCACTGTGATCGTTTGTAACTGTTCTCCCCTGTTCCATTTAGGATAAGAACGGTGAGAATGCCACTTCTGTCACTTTTGACCGTTTTTAGCGTTTTTGGAGAATTGAACTCTAAATGGTACTTACACTTAAAGAAAAAAAAAATTACTTTCAATATTGCCATGTTAGTAATTTTACTTTGAATTTTTACTTTCCACAAATTAAGTACATTATAAAGCTGTTTATCTTGCATCTAGCATTTCTCTTGCTGTAGTGAAGTGAAAAATTGTTTCCGCTCGGCAGCAATTATGTTGCGTCTCATACCATAGAAACCCTCGCTCGCTACGCTCAGGATTTTATATTTGAATCACTCGCTTCGCTCATGGTTCAATCTTAGAATCCTTCGCTTCCTCAGGTTTCAAAACAAGTACTCGACGACTTTGTAGCCGTGTATAATAAATAACTATTTTCAATGGTTAAACACTGGCAACTTACTCGGTCTGGTCTTCAGCATAGCCATTCCTATTTTCTTCAGACACTTCATGGTGGCTACATTGGCTAATCTGAAACATACGAAGCTTACAAATTAATGGAGCACAATTTTTTTGTCTAACTTGCGTCCTCCAATTTCTATTCCACTCGGCCACCGGGACATACTCGTTCGAGCCAAAACTTTGCTCAAATTGTATTACTTTAACCGTTATAGAGGGCGGTGTGTGGACATCAACCAGACCACTAGACTTCATCTGATTGAAAAAAAATTGTTGCGCTCCAATAATTTGATGATTATCGTTTAGCACAGAATATTACTTGTAATCATATTTAGAAACATGCGAAGTATATTTTATGTGGCCCTTATAGACAAGCTCAGAGTCACTTAACGAGCTATAGAGAGAGCTATGCTCGGAGTTTCTTTGCGCGATAAAATCCGGAACGTGGATACTCGCCATAGAGCCAAAGTAACCGACATAGCTCTCAGAATTAGCAAGTTGAAGTGGCGATGGGCTACATTGCTCGACTGATAACCCATGGGAAAGAAAGGTTCTCGAGTGGTTACCACACTGCACCGGAAGACGTAGAGCTGGTAGGCCCCCCACCACTGACTGACGACATCGTGAAAGTCGCGGGTAGCCAGTGGCTAATAGTCGTTATTTGTGGCGTTATATGGGGGAGACCTTTGTTCAACAGTGGATGTCTCTAAAACCCTCAGATGTTGGAGAAGATAAGAATTGAAGACCTTAGTAGGCAGGAGAACTTTTTGTAACGAGTTCGTTCGAGGAAGTGCTGCCACCATACCTGCTTCTACTTGCTGTACTGGGTTGTCCACTGCTGAATACAGCCTTTTCCATTAAGGGCGAGATTTGCCATAATACCCACGCTTGGCAGGCGTCGTGGGGATCGCAGTGTACAATACCAGTTCCTTAGAAGACGCTGCTGCTCACCTTTTAGTATTTTACCCTTACTCTTACGACACCTAAGGGAATAGATGGGAGGGCTTATATTCTAGCCCGGCGCCGCCACACGGGGCTAGAAAAATAGAATAGAATTGGTTCCACAGATCAGAGAAACAAGGGAGATTTGTTCACATAAAAGTCCATCTCCACGTCTCTCCCACCCTTTTCACTCACACATCAATAAAAATACTAAGTATGGCATACATACGCACAATTTTCCACGCACACCAAGATTTCCGCTGCAAACTAATACACTAAATAATCGTACACATGCAAACATGGATTGCGCTTCAGCCAGTAGCTACGGTCACTAGTTACGTCGTAGAAAGAAATCAGTTCTTGGTCGTTTGTTGATTAGCACTAAACATACAATGTTTTTTTGAAACAAGCCTGATGTATGCAAGATGCGTTTGCAGGTGCCAAGCCTCAATTACATATCACCCTTGTTTTTTTTTATGTTTTTGTGATGGAACAAGCGCGAGGCCCACCTGATGTTAAGCGGTATCCTCTGCCTATAACAGATGCATTTCATCACAAGTGACGAACTGCACTGCGCCCATCACCTTGAGACATATCTGTTAAGTCTCATTTTGCACGTTTTTTTCACTGGCTCTCAGGACTGCTGCCGGAACACACCGTTAGGTGCTTGGCGACAGATTTTCTACTTGAGGGTGGTCGCTAGCCAGGCGGGCATTCGCAAAATGCCCTTCCACCATGCGGTGAAGCTCAAGCTCTGGGCGGGATTCGAACCATGGACCTGCTGCGCGGCAGTCCATAGCCAATGCCACTGAGCCATCACTGCTTCAGCCAATGCCACTGAGCCATCACTGCTTCAAAATCACTGTTTTCTGATCTGAGGTTGATTCTTACGTCATCTCCCTCATAAGACAGTATGCAGCAGCTTGCTTCCACTCCATCCGTCCATCGAAGAGACGGTACATCCCCGTCCTGCATCTCACTGTCTTTAGCTCGGTGATTTTCACTTCCTGGTGGGATTCTGTTGGTACATAAAGACTAGCGTAACAATGATTATTAATGAGAACAAGAAGATAACAATAGTCCTATGATAATTAATATGTAGATTTAGGCTTGATGGATAATAATAATTAATAAAAAAAATAAGATACTACTTTCGATTCTACACCCAGCATCATCTGGAATTGAATTCAACTTGTGTGCTTGAATTTAAGAAAGTACACTATAAATATGGATATTTAGGCTGCGCTATAAGTGCCTACACTATATTATGAAAATTTTCTATGCTCGCTTCGCTCACGCTGTACAATAAAACTACAGATTTTAGAATATTGACTATTATTAGGGTTTGCATTGGAGAAACTACTTAAATACCTACAAGATGAAACAAGAACTGGAGGTGAGAGTTGGACCACTGGTCCTCGACCTTGGGCGAAATATATCTAAATCAAACCTCAAATCCCATCTCCCTGAAAATTACCCTTATTAGATGTGGAAGAAACAGAAAATATAGTTTCAACGATCCGATTTCCAAATGTCTTGGTCACAGTTTTGGACCAATTAAAGGTGGCACTCCATTGAGGCGGAGAGGAGCGGAGCAGAGGATATAGCTTGAAAAAATTGCACACAACCTGAGTATTTGCTTCGTGAAGTGCATTTTGTGCAATTTTATTAGTAGGTACTTAAAGAAAAAATCTGAAAATATTTCAGAGCAACCGATAGATGATACGAATTACCATTACGCTAGCACTCATTTGAGTCCAGGAATAAGCATCGCAGTTCAAATAAATGCCAGCATGGAAGGTAGACATGCTGCCAACGGGTACTGGACTGTTTCTCACCGCTTCGCTCTTCTTACCCCGCGGTTCAAGTCACGCAGCGATTTGCATTGTTTGCACGCAAACGTTTAGTTTATAATGTGCTAAACTGACACCACGACATCAATATGATGTCATCTATGACGTCATCTCCGGCTGCACATAACGCCCACAAAAAACAAGTAGAGCAGCGTGTGCTTATACATCATACTCAAGTTTTGACAGAGAGATGAGGAGATTATTGATCTTCTGGTTAGAATTGTTTAAGCAAAACCATCTTGTTTATAAAAGAATGCCTTAAAATGTACCTAATGCTTGTAATGTCGACAATTTAAGTGAAGGTTATTTTGTTTTAATTACGAAGAAGCAAATGACAGTTGAAAGTTGTCATAAACACGGCTACTAATCGGTTCAAATTGTTTGCGTGCAAACAGAGAATATTTTTCTGGTCTTTTTTTTTTTTTAATGTTATTGTGATGGATCAAGCTTGAGGCCCACCTGATGTTAAGTTGGGTAACCTCTGCCTATAACAGTTGCAATTCATCACAAGTCACGAATTGCACTACGCCCGTCACATTGAGTCATAGTTGTCAAGTCTCATTGTGCCTGTAATTTCACTGGCTCTCAAGGACTACTGTCGGAACACACCTTTCGGTGCTTGGCGACAGACTTTCTACTTGAGGGTGGTAGCTAGCCAGGCGGGCAATCGCAAAATGCCCTTTCACCATGCGGTGAAGCTCAAGCCGGCGGTGGGGATCGAACCAGGGTACTGCGGCACGGCAGTCCATAGCTATTACCGCTCGGCCATCATTGCTTCAGAATCTATGGTGCATATTCCCGTATTTCAGTTATGAACCGAGCTTTTGCATCGTATTCAAGGACAGCAGTGTATGCATGATTTAAATTGTAGTGTTAGTTCGCATCTAGGATAGAGTGAAGCACCGAGTATGACTTACCTCTCTCGCAAGCAAAAGCTCGTTCCAAAGCACACGGCAAGTCCAAAAACACAGGCTTGTCGTGTTGAACACGCTCCAACGCTACGCAATCCGCTCCGCCTTCCGGTACTGGGACTAGAGTTCGGTTCAACCACTGAAATAGATAAAAATATTACTAACTAGTGTACTGTATCAGCCGGGTCTTCCACTGCTGAACACAGCCTCCCCTATTAAGGGGGTATTTGCCATAATCCCCACGCTTGGCAGGCGGCTTGGGGATCGCAGGGTAAGATAGAAGTTCTTTAGAAGGTGCTGCTGCCCACCTTCCAGTACAATTCCCTTACTCGCCTCTTACGACACCCACGGGATGATATGGAGGTGCAATTCTAACCCGGCACCCCACGGGGCACTACGCTAACTAGTGTAGCCTAGACATTTATGGGCGATTATCGTCCTCTAAGCTCAGAATACTAACTGAGAGAGAATACTAACTGAGGTCGAAATTAAGGAGGCCTTAGTAGTAACTAAGGCCTCCTTAATTTCGACCTCACAGGACGCCATTTTGTCTTACTGTGTCGGGGGTGTTAGCCTCATCTGAGGATTAAATAAACTTATGATAGTAAGAGTTCACAAGCCTAGGTTCTATACCTATGTTCAATTTCATACTTCTCTATTTAAGTCAAATTTTATCGCGAGGCCCTCGTGATTATATCGAACACCCTTTCAGAGAGTAAGTATATAGTTTTTAATCAGGTAGCTGAAGAGTCTATTTTCCTAGTGGGCTCAGTGTTATTGTGACGGTACTAGCACGAGGCCCATCTGATGTTAAGGGTGAACTGGCCGGACGGTTCTCCCTACAAACGCCGTTGGATGATCACTCCCTTATTTGAGGATTTAGGTCCAAAATAAAGCATAACACCGATTAATCTCGTCATTATCTAGGCTTGTATGATGCCAAAGTTTTAAAAAGATAATAAGTTTGTAAGTTATGAGCCTCGAAAACTTTATATGAAAATGTTTCGAGGCTCATAATTCTCAGGTTAATTATTTTATTAAAATTTCGGCATCATACAAGCCTAGATAATGACGAGATCAATCGGTATTATGCCTTATTTTGGACCTAAATCCTCAAATAAGGGAGTGATCACCCTACGGCGTTTGTATGGAGAACCGTCCGGCCAGTTCACCCTTAAGCGGACTAACCTCTGCCTATAACAGATACATTTCGTCACATGTCACGAATTGCACTGCGCCATAGTTGTTAATTCTCATGTGCCTGTAATTTCACTGGCTCTCAAGGACTGCTGCCGGAACACATCGTTAGGTGCTTGCCAACAGATTTTCTACTTGAGGGTGGTCGCTAGCCAGGCGGGGGGAACCATGCGGTGAAGCTCAAGCCCACACGGCGGGATTCGAACCATGGACCTGCGGCACGGCAGTCCACAGTCAATGCCACTGAGCCATCACTGCTTCGAATAGAATACAAATTTCAATCTAAAAGACTGTAACAATGAAATTAAATCATTCCTATTATTGAAGTTTAATCAAATATATCTATAACAATCACCACATACACATTAGAATTTGCATTTAGAAACTTTCTTTGGTAACTTGCCGGAGTGCATAAAAATTCAGTGAGATTTTGGGCACGACCTCAATCCACAGATAAGAATAGTATTATATTTATCTATGCCTTAATCTGTTGGTGGTCGATATACACACAACACTGATGCCTGTCCACCTCCACACAACCTTACTGACGCGTTATCAACAGAAGATCTGACTAAGTCTGATAAACGAAATAATTATATGGAGATAATAAAAGGTCCTATTTAGGGAATGGTATGCGGCTTTATAATAAAACTCACAAATAGGTATATTACAACGCCCACAGAAGGACAATTAAAGTTGCTACCAAAAATGTTTTGATATAGAAATCCTACTACACAGTACTTATATAGGTCAGTATAAATAGAAAAACATAAACAAATATATAAATATGGTAATTCTAATAATAATGAATGATCATAAAATTTTGATTTTTATAAATTTAAATTACAAAAACATTTAAGGGTCAATAGTCAAAATTTTGAGCGATGATAGACCCGAGTGCCCTTCAATTAAACGACAAAAATGCTTCCGCCTCTGCCAAGCTAACGCCTGTCACCTACGTAATATAATCAAATATACTGGCTCTCAAACACTGCTGCCGCAGTACACGACTAGGTGTTTGGCGACAGATTTTCTATTTGAGGGTGGTAGCTAGGCAGGCGAGCTTTCGCGAAATGCCCTTCCACGACGCGGTGAAGTTCAAGCCGGTGGAAGGGATCGAAGTAGGACTTGCGGAACGGCAGTCCACAGCTTTTACCCCTAGGCCATCATTGCTTGAAAATTTACTTCGTTACAACCCTTTCTTAGTATCGAGACACACAGCTGTTTAGACTGATTTACATATTCAAGTCTATTAATAAAACTAAAGTGATTGATATCTCCATAAAAATTAGAAAACTGAAATGGGACTGGACCGGACACATTATGATGAGGACATACAGAGGAAAATGAACGAAAGATATCATGGAATGGTACCCCAGAAACGGGAAAAGACAAAAAGGACCTCAAATAAGATGGGAAGATGACTTACCAAAGGGAGGGAGAAGATTAGCTTACGATAGGAAAGTTTGGAAGGAGCTAGGGGAGGCCTATGTCGAAGGACAACCTGACAAATAAACTGGTTGCTGTAAAAATTACTTAGATATAATGTAATACCTCTAAATATACTTTACTTTTAGCACTATTTAAATTAAGAAAAAAAAATCTGGTCAGCGAATAAAGGCTATATCTATCTATAGTCCCACCAACTTATCTGTTCAGGCGGCAAAAAAAAGAACTACAACATTCCTTCACATTGTGACAGTTTGTAGTTGATTTCCTTGACCAGTAGCGCCCTCGAGAACTGCACAGTTAAGTTGGCGGTACTATATCTATCTATCTATCTACTGTACTATATCAGCCGAATTGACCACTGCTGAACAGCCTCCCCCTTTATGGGGGATTTGCCATAATCCCCGCGCTTGGCAGGCGTCTTCGAGATCGCAGTGTGAGATATCAGTTTCTCAGAAAGCGCTGCAGCCCACCTTCTGGTGTTATTCTTAGTCACCTCTTACGACACCCATGGGGAGAGATAATCTAGCCCGGCACCCCACGGGGCATTTAAGTACTTACGACGGGGTATTTCCTTCCAGGATCTTCCTCCTCAGTCCTCAGCACATCAAGGGCAGTCCGCCGCAGCTCAACTCCTTGACTCCACCTGTAACCGGCCGGATCTTCGGCAGAGTCCCTGCGAGCTCCTACCCATATTGAGTCGATGGCTGTAACACATCCTTCGTGATGGTTTAAACTAGTTTCTGCTCGAGGGTTTAGTCAACCACATTTATGGTTGGATCTCCAAACATTCAAATCGTCCAAGGCGTGGCGCACTCTGCACTTTAGGTACGTCGCTACAGGTACATCGGCGTACCCGTCAGGACGGGTTATTGTACGGGCGTGTCGTGGCAGAAGAGATCACATCATTACTTACCATCAGGTGACATTGTGGTCAAAAGCTTACATATCAGCATTGAAAAAAAAGAGTACATCTTTATTAACAACAAAGTTATGTAAATACAACACTACAGCTACTACCCGAAAGCATTTAGGCAACCTACAAGCCATTTCAGGCCTACAGGCAGTACAAATGCTCCTGCCCACTACTAGTTGGTAGCGTGGCCAGTATAAGTAAATAAAATCAAATTGCGTTTCATACTTCAATTGGGGAAGTCAGTTCTGTATTTTTTGTAAAATAATTATCCGTTTATATAATGAGATTTGATATTTAAACGGCACCCATTGAAAAGCAGAAATACTTAATAATATTTTTTTTAAGTTACATTGAAAATAAGCCATGAAACAATAATTTGAACTTGTGTTTGTTTATTTTTAAACGGCTTGAAAAAAAACAGTCAAGTCGAGTCCGTCTCGTGCACCTTGGGCTCTGTACAAACCCCACTCTTTCTACTATGGTACAAACCTGTAGGTATATAAGTAAAAGTTATGATATTTTTATTAGTAAATGAAGTCCATAACATTTTATAATAATTAAAAATATTATTATTATATGATGTAACAAAAAATTAAAGCTTTTCGCAATTTTTCCTTATCTGTGGTATAAGACGTTGCTTCGTACCAAATTTCAAGATTCTGAGTTCACGGGAAGTACCCGATAGGTTTTGATTCCCTTGCGAGTATCGAAAATATTTATAATTATAATATGTTATTGTGACGGAACAAGCTCGAGGCCCACCTGATGTTAAGCGGACTAACCTCTGCGTATAACAGATGCATTTCGTCACAAGTCACGAATTGCACTGCGCCCGTCACCTTGAGACATAGTTGTTAAGTCTCATGTGCCTGTAATTTCACTGGCTCTCAAGGACTGCTGCCGGAACACACCGTTAACCTTTGGGACAGATTTTCTACTTGTGAGTGGTCGCTAGCCAGGCGGGCATTCGCCAAATCGCCTTCCAAGCTTCGTGAAGTTCAAGCCCGAGGCGGGATTCGGACCGTGGACCAGTGCGCGCGGCAGTCCATAGCCAATGCCACTGAGCCATCACTCCTTGTAAAGTCTTTTAAGTCATCGGTTTTGTGGTTCAGAAATTACAGACATTACAACCTAAATATTTCGTTCCAAATAACTTGAAACCCGGAATGTACAGGAACCTTTGAACGTACGGCTCATCTTGAGCTGGAGTTTATCGTATAGGCATATTAGATAGGTCTATTGTCAAAGTAGGATCACTCCAAAAGCTGTAAATATAGGTAATATTGGCTTAGCTTCCTGATCTCTTTATTGACATTTTGTTGCAATCTTAGTACTTAACATTTATGCTTTTTATTACTCAAGCAATATTTTTTATTCATGGGTATCTACGAAAATACCATTGTATTCTTAGAAAATTTTGAGATTTATCTATATAGGAACACAAAAAAAAATATGCCCCGGACAGGAATCGTACCCGCGTCCTCCGATTTCGCGCGGGATGGCTAAATCACTCGTCTACCTGGGCACGCTCTTACAACGTGAAAAACTCAGTAGTAGTTAGTACAAAAGCTCAGTACTTATAACAGAATTCCAGATTTCCCAAGTACGAGTGGCAATTACAGCGCGGGTTCGCTCTTTCGTTTACGTTACGCTCGCTTCGCTCACGCCGCGTTTTATCATAAGTATATCTCATCTTACCAAATTGTGATTCTGACAGGGCTTCAGCTAAAAACTCTGCCTTTTCTCTCGTGTCTAATACTGCAAGGGTGCCGTTGTGATGTCCTCTGTATAAAATTATAAGGTTGCGTCATCATTTACAAGTATAAAACCAATTGCAAAATTGGTCTTGTTTGTAGTACAACGTAAGTTGTACTATAGATGTGGCTCCATCCCAATACGATGGTTAAATAACGATAGGAAAGATTTGAGCTATGACGTAATGTCATGTTAGCTCAATTGGTTAGAGCATACCCCGGCTAAAGGGGCGAATGGACGCGGGTTCGAATCCCGCACATGACTAAAATTTTACCTATCATATATTTGTGGTTTTGTAAGAAATACATACTTAAGTAAAACATTTTGAAAAAGTATAATAAAAGAAAGCTACGAAAAAGTGGTAACTCGAGCGGGGTTCGAACCCACGATCGATCTGTCCCTTGTCATGCTGTTGGAATCTGAGCTGCTGTGTTAAGAATCTAGTTCGAATAATGTAGTCTTTTTTGAAAAACGTCCGTGGAGGGAAATTCAAATTTCAAACGGTTTCATCGCGTTAATGTTATTGTGACGGAATAAGCTTGAGGCCCACCTGATGTAAAGTGGACTAACCTCTGCCTATAACAGATGCATTTTGTCACAAGTCACGAATTGCACTGCGTCCGTCACCTTGAGACATAGTTGTTAAGTCTCATGTGCCTGTAATTTCACTGGCTCTCAAGGACTGCTGCCGGAACACACCGTTAGGTGCTTGGCAGCAGATTTTCTACTTGAGGGCGGTCGCTAGCCAGGCGGGCATTCGCAAAATGCCCTTCCACCATGCATAGTCTACTATTATAGCATAACTGTCGGTATTAAGAAACGAAAATGTAAAGCTATATATTATAGCTGCCGTGTATTGTCCTTGTCAATTTCTATGGGAAATGTGTTGAGATGTATTAATATATCGAGCTATAATATATAGCTTTATATTATAGCTGTCGTCTGTGAAGCGCTTTAGACTCAATTCTTGAACTCTATAATCACTTGAGCAAAACTTGCATGCATTTAAGAGTTGTTCGCTTGACTTTTGTTTACGTACCCGCATAATATCTTTGCGTTCTCCCAGGTGACGGGGAGATTTTGTACCAGATATTCTTTGTTGTTGAACACGTACGACTCCCAGCGGTCGGAATATGAAGCTGGAACTGTAAATAGAACATAAATTATAAATAAAATACACTAATACTTATGTAATTGTGACGGAACAAGCTCGAAGCCCACCTTATGTTAAGTGGACTAACCTCTACATATAACAGATGCATTTCGTCGCAAGTAACGAATTGCACTGCGCCCGTCACCTTGAGATACTTATAGTTATTAAGTCTCATGTGCCTGTAATTTCGAATGGCTCTCAAGGACTGCTGCCGGAACACACCGTTAGGTGCTTGGCGACAGATTTTCTACTTGAGGGTGGTCGCTAGCCACTCGGGCATTCGCAAAATGTCCTTGCACCATGCGGTGAGCTCAAGCCCGCGGCGGGATTCGAACCATGGACCTGCTGCGCGGCAGCCCGTAGCCAATGCCACTGAGTCATCACTGCTTCATTCATATGCTATACAAATGTCATAATTTAGTCAATTTTATAATATAATTTTCATATGCTGATAAGGCGAAACATGGCTGTACTTCTCCTAATTGTCATCATGGTTAACCTATGTTTTATGAAATAAATGAATATGAATATTTTTTTCGCTCGTAAATTTGTAATTTTGTATTCAAATACGTATTAAAACTCCCGGCATTACGGTTGATAATGAAACACATACGGAAATATATAAAAAAACACGTTTTTTATGCCTGATAGGTTAGCCTTTGACCACTATCTCACCTTATGGTAAGCGATCATGTGGTCGAAGAAGTTGTTCAGGCTAACCTAGAATTACTGGCTCACAAAAACATATCCGACTTCCAGCACTGAAAGAAAACTATGAAATTACTTGTAGAAGTCGGTACCACGCCGTTTTTTTCATAGAGATCTAGTTTCTGTGATCAGTGTTTTTTTTGAAAAATATTTTTTCTATTTTATTGTCAAAGACTACAAGATCATTCTCGCCTAAAATAGTGTTCGTCGACAACAGCAAATACAATTAAAAAATTCAATTAGTGAATTATTTTAATTTTTTCAGTTAAATGACTATGACTTAAAAACTATTTAACCAATTTTAATGCGATTTATTTGGGACTACCTCTAAAGTATACCCTTTCCAATAAAAAAGAATTATCAAAATCGGACTACTCTGAAACAAGTTATGCGTGTTCATACATAAAAAAATATATAACGCATCGATTTGAATAGTACCCATGCGTGTTGTAGGTAATATTTTATGCATATTCATCAGGTGTTTTTTTAGGATGAGTCTGTCTTAATAGGTAGGTACCACCGCAGTCTCCAAGTGTGTTTATGGGCTGTTTGTTTTTAGCGCCCTTGTGGTAGGACATTTTGCGAATGCCCACCTGACCTACCACCTTCAGTAAAAAATCTGTCGCGTGCACCTAACTTTGCGTTCCGGCAGCTGTCCTTGAGAGCCAGTATTTCTAGGTAAGCTTGAATGACATCTTCGACCACATCATCACTTACAATCAGGTGACATAGTGTTCAAGCATGCAATGGCAAGCCTATTAAAAAAGGACATAAGCTATACAAAAAAATGCTTTATATGTGCTCTTGGAGCAACTGAGCGGACGGTAGGTACTTGTGTCTACTTTGTTTATTTCAAAAGTCATACATTGTGTAAGCTTTAGACATACCAATACATTTGTAACAACATAACAAAATAAACATAACATAACATAACATAACCATTTGCCAACTGGTAGTGGGCTAGAGCATTTGGACTGCCTATGAGTCCAAATGCTTTTATTGTAGTAGCTGTAGTGTTGTATATAGTTCGTAGTATTTTGTTAATAAAGGCATACCACCCGTAAATAAAAAAATTGTAACAATGATTAATATGTTTAAAATAGTCTAAGTATGATGGAGGGTAGATGATAAAAGAGCGCGCAAGTAAATACTATACAGATTATATGCATAAAAAATCCTATGAAGAATGGTAGGAATTTTGTACTATGGAAGCTTTCTTTTCGTACCATTATTTATTCATGTGCTATTACTGTCATAACTTTGAAGCAGTGATGGCTCAGTGGCATTGGCTATGGACTGCCGTGCCACAGGACCATGGTTTCCAATCCCGCCGCGGGCTTGAACTTCACCGCATGGTGGAAGGGCATTTAGCGAATGCCCGCCTGGCTAGCGACCATCCTCAATTAGAAAATCTGTCGCCAAGCACCTAACGGTGTGTTCCGGCAGCAGTCCTTGAGAGCCAGTGAAATTACAGGCACCATGTCTCAAGGTGACGGGCGCAGTGCAATTCGTGACTTGTGACGTAATATCTGAATAAAGAACAAAATTGTATAGCATAGGCAGAGGTTAGTCCGCTTAACATCAGGTGGGCCTCGAGCTTGTTCTGTCACAATGACATAAAAAAAAGTTCTCTCAAAATACTATTTAATTTTCGAAAAACAAAACTGACGTTATTAGATCTTAAACTATATGCTTAAAGTTTCATACGTAGTTCATTAAACTTTGTATTATTATTGTTTAACAGACTTAGGTGTCATTATTATTATCATTTAGTTAATCGTTAGAGATCTTCACGATACAGGCTTGCCTAGTGTGAAGATCATAAGCGTCTGGCAAATGTATTTACCACCTCAGCATTATTTAGGAGATGTGTTAAATCATTTTATAAGGCAACAATTGTTTTTGTAACTTTTCTATTGAATGCTGTAAATAAATGTTGTTTAATGTTTTGTGACACTTCTTCGACTTCTGCATAGGATAGCCAGCAGTTTCTCGACAGTTGAAACCCATCTTCCCTTTTGAAGTTTCCATATTAATACATTCACAAGGGATTCGAAAATACAATAATGTTGTAAATATTTTGAAATCTAAATTTTTTGACCAGATTAATCTTATTGTAGACTATTACAATAAGTAATTTTGTAGACATTATGTAGTATTTTTTTAGACTTGTCATTTAAATTTTGTTTTTCAATCTTGTCAAAATTAAATTTTGACAAGATACATTTTATTATAGTAATTATTATTTCAATTGACTGCCTGTAATATGTGCTAGTTTTTAAGTTTTTTTACTATCATTAGTGTAACTCGCTCTGTAGCGGTACTAATTTTGAATAAATTAAATAAATAAATATTTAGTGATTTCGATCGCTTCTCTTACCTATATTATACACTTCTCTGTCTTGGTATAAAGTGGCTGTCGAGAGTATCTGTTGGGTTGTGTAACTCAATCCTACTCTCGTGTACTCCTCGTGTACTTAATGGTAAGACCAGACTCCAGAAGGCGTTGAGCTATGATCGGTTTTTTTTTGTCTTTGTGACGGAACTAGCCCGAGGCCCACCTAATGTTAATTGAACTAACCTCTGCCTATAAAAACGTATTTCGTCAACGACGATTTGCACTCTGCCCGTCAAACTGAGACGTACAGTTGTTAGGTCTCATGTGTCTGTAATTTTACTGGCTCCGGAACACACTGTTAGGTGCTTGGCGATAGATTTTCTACTTGAGGGTGGTCGCTAGCCAGGCGGGCATTCTCAAAATGCCCTTCCACCATGCAAGATTACTGGGTACAATATTTTTTTGTTATATAAAATATCGAGAGCTCGAAAAGTATCAAATAACGGTATATATTCCGTTTCTTATAATAACTATAACATACTTCTACCGGTAACAAATGTACCTAAAAAAATCAATAAATATAAAAAAAAATTATATTGCAAAATAAAAAATCTTTTATCCAAATTTCATGCTTTAACGAGATCAAGTAGGTACAATCTAGCAAAATCATTTTAATATTTTGAATTCCCCGCCAAACATGAATAGATGTATATTATAACCAAAGAAAACTTAATTTATATACTCCTTGTTAATTTTAAAACGAAAAACATACCTCGATACTGCTCGTGATAGCTGGCCGCACACAAACCGTAAAATAAAAACAGAACCGTTAAAACCAAACGCATTTTTATGCCATAAAACAATTTAACACAAAGAATTCAACCACGTAGTTTTCACTTAATCTCAAGCTGCCATCTGTGGCCTGCAAAGAAAAAAGGTTAGAATGGTGTCTATTGTTTATGGTTAAACTAATCATGAAGTGAACTTTCAATGGGTTTATTATAGTTTGTAAGTAATAATATTTTGATAACATTACTATTTCCTATGAATAATATGTTGAACTTGACAATGCTTGCGGAAGGGACTAAATGCCATGTGGGTGACACATAGCGACCTACCTACCTTGTGGTTTTAGCGATTGTTACACAATATATATAAATTAAACAACTGAAACGGATTTGGTCACCTATTTGGTGTTTACTTTATGTTAGTACCGACATTTCAAACACGTTACAGTCCCACCAACTTATCTGTTCAGGCGGCAAAAAAAGAACTACAACATTCCGTCAAATTGTGACAGTTTGTAGTTGATTTCCTTGACCAGTAGCGCCCTCGAAAACTGCACAGTTATTTGGTGGTACTATACTAGGTAATCTAGGCACGGGTAGACAAAGGTCCTTTGAATCTATTGAGAAATTATTTGTATCTACCTCCAAAAATAATTGTGTATACAGTTCGACCAACTTATCCGTTCAGGCGGCAGGAAAAAGAACTACAAAATTCCCTCAAATTGCGACAGTTTGTAGTTGATTTCCTTGACCAATAGCGCCCTCGAGAACTGCACAGTTAAGTTGGTGGTACTATAACTTATCGTTCCCTATGCACGCAAGGTACGTTCAGGGGGCCAACTCCCATCTCTTAATTCAATCCTATTTTAACCTTACATTATCAATTTTAATTTGCACTACCGCATGTCACTATAGTGAACTAACATTAGAACTTCAACGAGAGAGCGGGCTGCATGCATTGAATCAAGACATTTGTGCGATAGAGATAGCGCTTTATGAACATTATTGTTTCGTGACGGCCGTGGTATGAATCTTAGTTTCAATATTTTAAGTTTGAAATAATGATGTTGGTTTTCCATAATAGTTTTAAAAGGTGGGAGTTGGGCCCCTAAGTAAACGCTCGGTGTGAAAGCATTAGCCATGATAAGTTTCAATTTCAACTTAACAAGTAACTTACTAATAATGTCAATGATACATAAGTACTTATTGTAGTTGTTAGTTATACTTACTACATGGATACATCATTATTACATATTGTATCACACAACAGTTACTTAATATAATAAGTTTCCGGTTTCATTAATAATATTTTATTTTTTTTAAGATCGGGGGCGTCGGCCACAGGTGCGTCGACCACTGGGGGCCTAAGCCACGAACTCAAAATAGATTGTAAGAATATACTTAATTATGTTTAAAAATAAAAGAAATAATTAATTAGATTACAAATAATAATTTCAAAAATAGTTAAGAATAGAAGATGAAAGAAAATCTATTTATTTCATTATAACTAACCCATTCAATAACTGGTTAGGTACTTATTAGTGTGTTACTTAATCAGCGCTAAAGTTAGGTAAATTTTATTATAGCAAGGTATTGATTTTTAAACCTATTTAGCTAATAAGTACTATCATGCTATGGTTAGCTATAATAATAGGGATTTAAATTTGAAGTTGCCCCTGTAACACAATGACCACTATGAATAAAAATCATAAATTAAATATGACACTTTGATAGTGTCATATTTATTCGTGACATTTTTCATTGATCCACATATTTTTCTCATTCAAACCTATAGGATCCTATAGGTCCATGATTAATAAGTTGGCATCGTCAGGACCACTACGTCCTAGTTATGAATAAAATTCTATTGTTATCGTCATCGCCGATGCCAATGGGTTGAAACTATATCATTGAAAAAAAAAATGACAAGTCATACCAGACTTTCAATTGTTTTTACACTAAGCCTATAACCATAGCAGTATAGTACTATCCCATCTGTGTTTTAAAGTGAGTATGGATACGGAGGAAATCAGAGAAATATTCGAATACTGGTTCCGACACGACGACGTGGGTGTAATGTAGAAAATACCGTTCCTAAGTCAATGCTGTGGTTGGAGAGGATAATGGTAAAAGAAATCATGTCAAAGTATATATTTAAATTTACAAGTCCTGGGTCTTGAAAAGGACTTATTACAGCTTTAAAATTTGTGATATTGAATCCTACCCTCTTCTCTCCCCCCAATCAATTAGCATAGCTCCCAGGACATCCTTAATATTTTTGAGAAAGTCAGGTTAGAACATCGAGATATTATTACTAATGTACCATATCTCAATGGGTTAGAATTTAAAAGCAAACAAACATTCGATTCCTCAAGCACCCTCTCAAAAGGGGGACTATACAGATACTAGTTAATCATCAGGCCATTCACGTGGTCCTTTCGTTGGGGAAATCAATTTCAGGTAAATACTTTAAAACATCGTGATTATATACTTCATTGACATTAAATACCATTTTTTTATTGTAATGCATATTATATTGTGCTCAATTTTTATAACATTTGTATCTGATAAAATTCAGTCTATTTTTAACTAAAGCTGCTGACAACACTGGATGGGCTTATGCTCTAATGAGTCAAGAATTTAAAATCGATTTATTTTCATTTGTATTAAATTTTCTAGATTTTATGAACGAAAAAACACTTATATTCTTTTTAGCGAGATATTTTAGTTTTTTTTTCTACCTTGGACTTGTATAGTACCACCAACTTAACTGTGCAGTTCTCGAGGGCGCTACTGGTCAAGGAAATCAACTACAAACTGTCACAATTTGAGGGAAAGTTTTAGTTCTTTTTTCTGCCACCTGAACAGATAAGTTGGTGGGACTGTATATTGCTAGTACAACAACTTATGGCACTTTGAACAAGCTCAGAGTTTCCCAACGACCCTTGGTAAGAGCTTCTTCTTTGGCACCATTAAATTAAAAACGAAGAAGTTCACCAAAGGACTAAGGTCACCAACAGTTCTCAGAATTTGCAAGTTGAAGTGGCACTGAGTAGGCCACATCTGATTTTATTGATGGGAAAGAAATGTTTTTGATAAAAAGCACAGGAAGAAAATTTATTTAATATTGAAATTGAAAGGAATATAGATGCTCGTAGATAATCAACGATATTTATTGTTAGAAATAATTGGACCTGGTAGTGAAGTAGCTTCCCAGCTAGGTCGAACAGTGACATCATGAGAGTAGCTGAAAATAGCTAACAGCAATTGGGAAGGCATTTTCAAAACTGGACTTCTTCCACTAGTGATGATCATGACACACATAAATAATACCAAATTTAATAATACCACTGTATATAAACGTTGAAATATATACTTTCATGCTCGTAAATTTCTTGTATAAACAAGCCCAAGGTTTGTAATAAATTTAATGTAGATAAGTAATTTGTCTGACTTTTTTTTAATACTCATAGATCACAGATATATACATTTTGTCCAAATGATGACACTAAAATAGAACATTGTTCGAATATCAGGTTAAATTTTTATTAAAGAAATAAATAATGTAGCACTGTTTCATTTCCTCGCAATTCAAGTCCAAATCCGAGCGTATAAATCGTGTTTAAAATTCATTGTAGCTTCAACAGTCATACGTCCCGGTATTATCAGCAATATTAGCAGTCATTTTAGACTGGTTCTAGGCACGCTATGTTTTGTGCAGGTTGTACATTCTAATAATTAGGTAAAATGCGTTCCAATAGCTATTTTTTCTTCTTCAACAACATTTCTGCTACAAATCACCCTTAAAACCAGAGAGGACTTGTGGAGGTTACAGTTCCTGGCAAGCCGTACAGTTACCGGATTAATAAGCACTGTTCCATATAATCCTGTTGGTTAAGGTTAACCATATGAGCAGCAAACCACTATCGATGCCAGTGGAACGTTGCTACTTATTGGGCTCAAAACAGGGTTCCTTATCATCGAACGCCCTGATTGCCCGAAGGTAAGGTAAGGTAGCGAATCTAAAAGAGTATTCCCAAGGAGACTGTGAAATTGGTGCACATATTCATAATTAATTATGTTCATGTGTTGTCATGGAACACATATTATACCGGCCCAACATACGTGGGATGAGGGTAGAAATGGGGAACTTCATAGTAGGACAGTGAAATAATAGGGAATACAATAAAAAAATACTTTTAATACGTAATTGAAACTTCAAAATTCTTGCATAACACCGTCCAAGTCTACGCGAATATTTTTTAAGGTCATCCATTTCAATATAACCGTTTTCGCCCTTTAGCGAAGCGCTGCCGCTTTATTGCGTTCATAAATAATTTTATGGGCCAGCCAACGCACAGGAGAATTTGTTACTGACTTGATTGACTGGTTAAGCTTCTAATGAGATGTAGATAGTAGAAAGTAGATTTATTATTATTAAACTAAAATACTACACGTAACTTACTTAACGTGGTCCTTGACTGTGGCCCTTATGGACAAGCTCAGGGTCGCTCAAAGAGCTATGCAGAGAGCTATGCTCGGAGTTTCTTGGCGTGATAAAATCCGGAACGTGGATATTCGCCAAAGAACCAAAGTCACCGACATAGCTCTCAGAATTTGCAAGTTGATGTGGCAATGGGTGTTTTTCCATTAGCCAGCCCGGCACCGGCACGGCACCGGCATGGCCGTGCACCGGCACCTGCGCCGGGGTTTCGTTTTTCCACTGCGCCGGTGTCGATGCCGGTTTACGCCCGGTGAGTGGTACAGTACTGACACGGACTTCAGCACGACGACACGTAAAGTGTAATTTACGTTTAGATATAACAATGGTATCGTCAATAATTTCAACCATTTATAACCATATCGATAAAATCCGGAACGTGGATATTCGCCAAAGAACCAAAGTCACCAACAAAGCTCTCAGAATTAGCAAGTTGAAGTGGAGATGGGCGGGCTACATTGCTCGACGAACTGATAATCGATGGGGAAGAAAGGTTCTCGAGTGGTTACCACAATACACTGGAAGACGTAGAGTTTGTAGGCCCCCCACTAGGTAAACTGACGACATCGTGAAATTCGCGGGTAGCCAATGGTTATAAGCGGCTAATAGCCGTTCTTTGTGGCGGAATATGGGGGAGGCATTTGTTCAACAGAGGACGTCTTCCGGCTGATGATGATGAAAATACTACAAGTTCTTAGAAGTTTTTAAAACACATCTTGTATTTCTATGTATACAAACACTATCGCGTCCTGAGCGAAAATCACATTATTACTTTCAATATTGTTATGTTTGCAATAACGCCTGCTATGCGGATTACATTACAAAATTACAAATATACGAAAGGTTTTTATTTTTTTAAATTTTTTAATGCCTGATAGATTAGCCTTTTACCGCTATCTCACCTGATGGTAAGTGATGATGCGGTCGAAGATGTTGTTCAGGCTAACCTAGAATTACTGGCTCTCAAAGACAGCTGCCGGAACACACCGTTAGGTGCTTGGCGACAGATTTTCTACTTTAGGGTGGTCGTCAGCCAGACAGACATTCGCCAAATGCCCTGAGCCATCACTGCTTCGATTACAAGCACTAACGCGTGCAGAGCGAAAATCACAATAATACAAATTATTGAAGCACATTTCCTTTGTTCCGGACGGGAATCTAACCCGCGGTTTCCGATTTCGCGCTGGATGGCTAAACCACTCGGCCACCGGAACCTTACTCTTTCGAGTCGAAACTTTGTGCTCCAATTGTATTACCGTCATAGGGGACGGTGCGCCGCCATCAACCAGACTACTAGACTTAGAAGAAGTGCTTTTTCAAAAACTTAACTCTCGCAGTGATGTCGCTACTCTTCTATATTTATACATTTTTGACATTGATTTAATTTCATTTAATTATTATTTAATTTCCATTTATTATTTTTATATATATATATCTTTATTGATATGAAAACTTAGGCTACAGTTACATGTTATTTATGGGTATAACTAATTTAAGTATAGCTAGGTACAATTAACATGTATTTGTTTTTATCATTTATAATTTAATTTGATTGTAGTTATTATAGGTTTTTTGTTGCGATTATGAATTTGACTTACATTATTGCATTAGGAAAGTCCTGTAAAGATAGTTGTAATTGTATTTTGAATAAATAAATATGATTACAAACACTATCGCATGCTAAGCGAAAATCACATTGTCGTAAAATCTAAAACCCTATGACTTTTTTTTAAGAGGGCAAACTATCTCGCGGCTCACCTGCTAGTGCGTGATTACCATCGCCCACGAACATTCGCAACACCAGAGATCTCGTGGTTAAAGAAATAACATAGGAGCACAACGTTACAGCTCGAAAGAGTATGGTGGCCGAGTGGTTTAAGCATCCGGCGTGAAGAAATCGGAGGAGGGTGGGTCGATTCCCGTCCGGAATCAAACATTTTGTGCTCTAATTTGTAAACAACTTGTCTTTTTATCTCGGTCGAGAATCTAACCTTTGTCTCTCGGTTTTCAGTACTGGCGATGCGAAATTTACTATTTACCCCCGTCACAAATAGAGAGGTCTTATAACTAGTCAAACTTTAATATCACTGAAACTGGTTTTAAATTAAAAATAAATATAACTAGTGGCTCTCCGAGCTGTAGACCTCGCGAGTCTGCCCTTGCTTAGCTTACAATTGAATAAAGGATCACTGTGCATGCTAATGGGTAACAAAATACAAATATCTAGATATATAATGTAAATAATAAATGATTTTCTTGGACTTAAATCAATAACACTCGGGCCCCAGCGAAAGCTAGTTGTATCAGAAATAGGTAGGTAGAAAATAACCTAAGTAGAAAATATACAATAATTTTTCATACTTGGTAATGTTATAATTACATAATTTTGTTGTTTGTGACCTAATTTTCTCTCGTATTTATCTCGCATAAATATCAAATTATTAATTCAAATAAAATTAAATCAAATAAATGATTATCCGAGATAGATAGTATCGCAACGTCAATCAGGGACATTGCCATTAAATTAAACGCAGGCGTCCATACTTTTAACACCATATAATGTATATCTCCGTCATTTTGAAAAATGCGACCTGTAGAGGAGAACAACCGGACATACGAAAGCATTTATGTGTAAGTTAAAGCAGAGATGCTTCGCCTGATCTAAGTTCTCGCTTGGTCAATAAATTATAATTAAGTTATATGTGCGATACATTCAAGCGCTAAATTAAAATTGTTATAAATAATGAATAGGTTCAGGCGTTACTTTACGAAATTCCATATTTAATAATAACAAATATTTTAAGAAAACATTAAATTAATATTAAAGATAAACACTTATAAAATGTAAAAATAAATCTAGTGACAATTCCGCTTAATTTTCCTGTTAAGCCTACGCGGACGTAATAAACGACTCGCAGCCAAACCGGAAGAAAAACGCGCACGATTGAGAGATGCGCTCGGAAAGACAAAGCATCTAGATAATGCTTCGTGTAGAATCGAAACGCTTCGAGATTTTTATTACATTTTAAATTTGTTTTTCTAAAACATCAATTTAATGTTTATTAAAATATTTTAGATATAAGTTATTATTACTGTATCAGCCGGAAAGTCCACTACAGCCTCTCCCAAAATGTGGATGGGGTTAGCCATAATCCCCACGTTTGGGAGGTGGCTTGGGGATCGCAGTGTGAGATATCAGTTCCTCAGAAAGTGCTGCTGCCCACCCTCTGGTGTGTTACCCTTAGTCGCCTCTTACGACACCCACGGGTAGAGATGGGGGGTTACATTCTAGCCCGGCACCCCACGAAGCCAAGTTATTATAAGTGTTACAAAAGTCCTAAAACTAATGCATCACCAAACTACGTGTCCCGGGAACCGGAGATTTTGCTTAGCAGTTTCATCGCCTAAGCATTTATCGTTACGACGTATTTGTTTTGGTCCTAGATGCATAAATAACTATTACAAGTTTAACGTGTGTATAAATGACTCTAAAATATATATTATATATTATGTGTGTGTCTGTCCGTGGCTTCGTAGCTCCCAAACGGATAACAATTTTGGTATAGTTTTTTGTTTGAAAGGTGTTTTTATCTACCTGATTAAGGGCAATAGACACGACCGAAACATCGACAAAAAAAAATCAACTACTTTTATGTAAAAGCTAAAAGAACTAGTTTATTTTATTTTATATATTTATTTGGGGGGCTTACAGCTATAATTACAAAAAAAGTTTAATAACTTAGTTAAGAAAGGCCATTAACAAGCCTCCACCGATATAAAAAAAAAACATTTTACACACAAGAAAATAAGATACAAAGAAGTAGTGAAAAAATGTGAATCGTACGCAGCCACTTCATTTCCAGATATGTGAAAATTACGAATAACAAAATTAATGTTACTTTCTCAAGTTATATTATTGCACTGCGCCCGTCACCTGTAATTTCACTGGCTCTCAAGGACTGCTGCCGGAACACACCGTTAGGTGCTTGGTGACAGATGTTCTACTTGACGGTGGTCGTTAGCCGGGCGGGCATTCGCAAAATGCCCTTCCACCATGCGGTGGAGCTCAAGCCTGCGGCGGGATTCGAACCATGGACCTGCTGCGCGGCAGTCCATAGCCAATGCCACTGAGCCATCACTGCTTCAGTCCAGGAAACCTTATGCGTGGACATCATACTATATCAGCCGCGTAGTCCACAGTTGCTGAAGTTCAACGATCTAGCAACAAATCCAAAATATAAAAAAAACCGAACAGTCATCAGCAGTCGCCTTAACCCTTAAAGCGGTCACTTCAACAAAGCGGTTCTAATCTAAACGTAAGATTAGAGTGGTGTTTAAACCCAGTTTAAATCACATCCAATGTGACGCAAAGGTTTTCAAGTGGGTGAGGGGCGTTTGATCCAGGCTTTAGAAAATAAAGCCTACTTATAGCGTTACTTTGTGCAATACATATTTAGTAATAACTAATATAAATAAAGCTTTCCAAGTGCGTGTTGCACACGAAGGTTTCATACTAAAACACCCATATATAATGTTTTTCTACATTTTATACGATAGGTTAGCTTTTGACTACCTGATTATAGATATTTTAATCGTTATTTAGGATATACGAGTTTTTGCCAGCCCTGGCTCAGCTACAGGTACAGCGGCCTATCCGTCCGGACGGGTTATTGTACGGTGCGTGCCGCGTCAGAAGAGAACAGAGCTATGCGTGTCTATGCGATAGAAAGAGAGACACCTTGTAGGTGAATATTAATAGGTACTAATTAGGTACTTCGTGCGTTGCGAGCTGAAGTGCACCTTATTGCTGCGTAGCTTATTTAATAGCTAGAGTAGCTTATTTAATGAAATGGCTTTGCGAAGTGATCCTTCTGTTCCTTTATATTGGTGATGTTACATATTTATTTCTGTTTTCGCATGTCGAAGCTAGATCTAAGTTACTTGTAATCACATTCAAGCTTGAACATAAGTCTGTGTTCGGAACGCAACTTAGCGTAGGCAGTCTACTTTGTCTATGACTTTTTTTGGTTAGAACGTGTTAAAAATAAGTTTGTTTTGAATGACCGCCTTTTTGGCATCCCGCGCGTGTTTGTCCTTGATAAAGGACCCTTGAAAGTTTATAGTACCTAGTGCAGTGCTTGAACTATTGCCAGATTGTATTGTATTTGTGACTAAGACAATCTCAAGAAGAGAACTGGACCTCACCAGCATCACCCAAGCAGTAAGTACTTAGTTAATGTGTCGTTGGCCAACCTCTCATTAATTAGGGAAGCGCAAGGGTAGGGTCGTCGAAGGAAGAAGACCGGAACAATTTTGTAAGTCGTTGACTGTACTTATGTTATTTTCAGCCCCGCGTACCGCGGGCAGTTAGGATTCAAAAACAGGTTGTCCAGGTGGAGGACTCTGCTTACCATACCTGCCTAGGCAATCTGGAATCTTAACTGTCTGGTTATTACAAACTGAAGTAAAACAACACATAATAGAAATTGGCCAAGTGAAACGCTGGCCTCGATATTTTAGGATTATGTTTATAGGACCTTAAGAGCGTCTTCTGTATGGCTCCTCTACTATATAATATACCAAATTCTATTAAATGTTTAAATACAATGTTTGAGAAAAAGATGAAATACCTATATATTATTTGATAAATGTTATTATAACATAGGTGAGTTCCTGACTGACAAATTGTAACTATTGTAAATGAAATGAAAATTTTTGAAGCGCTCGTAGCGAAGTTTACTTAGCTGTTCCTAACCGATCAGCAAAGTTAAGCAACGTCGCCCGCGGTCATGAGTTGGATGGGTGACCGCTAGTGACATTACTACTGAGCGTTTCCGTGCTTCGGAGGGCACGTTAAGCCGTCGGTCCCGGTTGTCATCTCAGGATCGCAGTCGTTATAGCATGGTGGTAGGGCATTTTGCGAATGCCCGCCTGGCTAGCTACCACCCTCAAGTAGAAAATCTGTTGCCAAACACCTAACGGTGTGTTCCGGCAGCTGTCCTTGAGAGCCAGTAATTCTAGGTTAGTCTGAATAACATCTTCGACCACATCATCACTTACCATCAGGTGAGATAGTGGTCAAAGGCTAAACTTACAGGTATAAAAAAAAAAAAAACTAATTATTTTATGAGCAATGATAATGTTTATATCAATTTGACATTTTTTTGTCATGTATAGTTTACCGGACGTCTTCTGTTTAGTTAAATTGACATATTTATTGTATACTTACTTAAACTTTGATTAAGTGTTTTAAATGCATTCAATGTAATCTATGTACATAATTTGAAATCCTAGATTTGTATGGCTCAAAGGGCGAAATATGTATGTGCTAACTTACTTTATAATAAGACCAAGATCAAGTAGAAAATCTGTCGCCACGCACCTAACGGTGTGTTCCGGCAGCAGTCCTTGAGAGCCAGTGAAATAACAGGCAAAATTAGACTGAACAGGTTTGTCTCAAGGTGATGGGCGCAGTGCAGTTCGTCAGTTGTGATGAAATGCATCTGTTATAGGCAGAGGATACCGCTTAATTATATAACTAATTAATACTTAATTAACTTATCAGGTGGGTCTCGCGCTTGTACTTCACAATAACATAAAAAATAAAAAAAATAAAAAAAAAAAAAAATTATACTTACACATGTTTACTAATAAATGATTTGATTTGATTTGATAAGGCGTACTACCAATGTTTCTACACCTGCTAACTGTGGGTGAACTTCCGTAGCTCCATGAGAGTGCATTTCAGTGATGGGTTCCGCATTCTCATGAAGCAGCGCTACTGAAGAGCATTGGGCATGTTTGCCTTGGTGCGAGTGCCCGACTTCTTCGATGTTCTGAGGGTACGCATTGCTTCCTTTTGGAATAGGCTGCGTTCTCCTTTAATTCGATCTTGAACGCAATTAGTGAAGACTATCAAAGTTAAAGTCAAAATCATTTATTCAATTCAAGCGTCCATGACGCTCTTATGAAGGTCAATAACAAATTTCAATATTGAAATAATGTAGGTACATTGTCACGTTCCGCAAAAAAATGTATAGAGCCACTGCGAGAAGAACGGGCAAGAAACTCGGAGCCATTCTTTTACATACTATATTATGAAGTTATTACAATATTTGTTTGAATTACGTAGGTGACAGAAGAGGCGGAATTTTCCAGCATATTGTAGTCACAAATTTTGTTCTTTACCAACTATACCTGTCTAATTGCAAAATTTAGGTTGAAAATACAACGGGACTCTAATAACATGCTTTTTTAACACACTCGCTCATAACGGGCCTTTAAATGCATCGATTTTAGTGTCTTAATATACTCTATTACGCACTCGTGCCTTTTTTTTTTACTTTACCGCACCAGTGTTTTAAATGGAAAAAAAAACGTTTGCACACTTCTCACCAAGGAGATTGTAGTTTGTTCCGTTCGTTTTTCATATAAAAACAAACCAAAGAGTTTTCTACCTACTGAAGTAGAACTTTAGAAGATTTGATTATATACCTTCTTAATCAATTAAAAAGATCAAGAAAATATTTTCGTATCGAAATTTTGGTATTCGTTCCTCGCAAGTCTGTTGAAAAACATCGTATGAAAGTCGTGCGCGTTGTTTATTACAATCTCTACTCCATTTTAGGTTTAAACTCGTCTCGATTGTAATAAACATCTTCGCGCACTTGTTGCATAATGTACTATTATTTTACATTGTGACTATTTTGTGGTATATTTTTGTATCATTATTTTTATGATAGCATCTAAAGAAAGAAATTATTATAATAAAATCATTTATCCATTCAATTTTGGCGTCTACGAGGCTGTTACAAACATCAATGACAAATTATACAGCAGATTTCAGCAGAAATTGTATAGAGCCACTTCGAAAAGAACGGGCAAGAAACTCAATTATTTTTTGTCATTACTCATAAAATTTGTAAGTGTATTATACAATTATTACAATATTTATTCCATAAGTGATTGGGCGTGGTTTCGCAGAGGTGGAATATCCCAAGCATTTTTGTATTATAAATAATCACAAAATTTATAATACGCGTTCTTAATTACAATCTTCAATATTAACATATATTTTAAAAATATTTTAAGAAACATTAAATTCATATCTAATAAATATAAAAAATAAACGGTCAAGCGCGTGTCGGGCCACGCGCAATGTAGGGTTCCGTAGTAGCCCTTTATCATAATATACAATAATTCTGTTGTTCTTTTTCTTTTTATCTCTCTACCTATAACCTTCTAAGCAATTTTTTCTTTTGTTTATAAATTGTGATTGCTTGCACGTGTAGACTGTTGTTGACGGTGACTATTAAGTAGGAATCATGGATTATCTATACGTTTCTTAGTAGCTCAAAAACTTTTTTCTTCTCTCCATTTAACGACACCTCTCTATAACGCCATAAAATGCACAGTCCCTTGAGTTTACACTGTATATGTATATATATCTATATATAGTGTAAACTATATAACGACACTGAAGGGACTGTGCATATATATATACATATATATTCAAGAAAAAATATATTTTGATTATATACACTAACGATTAATTTACTACCTAATATTATTATTTATGACTTGAACTTCATCAAAGTTAGAATCCCATAACACATATGTAAAATTATCCATTACAAATCACATATTATTAAAAATATACAAAATGACGTTCATTCGAATAAAAACAATTTCGTTAAATATTTTTCCTATATGTATATATGTTTCAATGTATTGGTTCAATTTTGAATTGTTACTAAATAGTATATATAAAAGAAAAAATATAGATGTGTTACAGATTCTCTAAAGCCAGGAAGGACTTGGGTCTTGAGATACAGGCCACCAGCCTAGTTTTGAGTCATAGACTCATCATAAATGTATCACAATAAGGAGGAATAAAATTAATTTGTATTTGTATAAAATTAATTATTTTTGTCTTAGGAGTACAATTATTTTTAATAAAATACACTTAAAATATGCCCAGATCCTTTTGGAATTTTAAGTGATCTTGATAACTATTTATAGAATGATACATTTTCAGGTCATCGGCATGTAATAGCAATTTAAAATCTTAAAATATTTTTTAATATCATTTGACGATTAAAAGTAACGGGCCTAATATTGACCCTTGGGAGAACTAATTGGAACCACATCTAATTCAAAGCCAAAGCTTTCTGGCAATGTTTTGTGATATATGATTTGAACCAGAGCCATAAATTACCTCAAATAGCGTTATAAGCTTTTTTCTAGTGAAATCCTGTGATCCATTCTATCAACCACTCTTGAAAATCAGTAAACACACTGTTTGTTTGTTTGTTATTGTCTACGTTTTAAATATTTCAGTAAATCTTCGATAAGGTGGGCAAAATTGAAATTGGGCGATAGTTTGCTACAACTTTAAATAATCCTTAGGTTGAATATATCGTGGACTGGAAAACAAATGGTGTCAGCGGTGTATTTAAGAACTTATGGTGAAACATTATTAACTCCAGCGCCCTTAGTTGGATCGAGCCTACGTAGTTCCGATTTGATATACATTTGATTATAGTAAAACAAACACGACTGATAATTATATCTGACGTGTGGTTATCTTCAGAAATATAAAATTTATTATCTGCCTTATAACATTTGAGGGTTTAAATATTGATTGGAATTGATTCGAGTAAATGTTACTAATATCTACTGGGTCACTTGCTGTTTTTGGAGCACCCATCTTCCAAGCAGTCTGGTCTGCCCTACCCCTAGAGTGTTTTTTATAAGCCAGAGACGCGGAGAGGGAGCGGCGCAAGTATACTGCGAAGGTGTAGCGAGTACGCTGCGATAAGTTTGCGAGAAGACTAAAGCGTAACCACAGCGCCGGAGCTGTCATAGAATTACTTCACTTCTAATTAGACATTTGTCTCTAAGCCTAACCATTTTTTGTTGACGTTTTCGTGCTTTCGTGTTTGTGATTTATGATTAATATTTTCATGAAGAAAAAGCTAATTTTGAGAAATTTCATTACTATAAAAAAAACTGTAGGTTTCTGTAACCCCCTCCTATCAATGGGGAATATTCCGCCCTCTCTCCCCATCCCCATTACACAAAATATATACATATACACCATACCTAAAGTCCTTCTAATGTATGTAGATACACATTTTTTTTTTATTATTATTTAAAAAAAAAAATAGATTCCGTAATCCCCCACCCCTCTGGGGGGATGCGACAACCCCCCCTCTCCCTCCTCCACCCCTTCCTATAGTAAATAACTTATATATAATTAAAGGATTTATTGTAAGGATTTTGTATTTGGTGCATAATTATGTAATACCCAAGTTCAACGACTATTACTGCTAAAGTAATAAAGTTATCTTAATCGCTATAATTTTCCTTGAAAGTTCATAAACTGCACTATCATCATGAATTTTTTCAAACTTTTTAAGCCACTGCTGGCTTAAGGTTTTAGAGGGGGGAGGGGGGGGGGGGGGGGGCGCCCTACTGGAACAAAAATTTGCACTTTTTTGCACTTTAAAGTTAAATATTTCGTAAATGGAGCATCAAATCGAAAAATAGTATTCGCAACTCTTCAGTCATTTTAAAAGACCTATTCAATGATACCCCACACGATGGGATAGACGATGAAAAAAAAAATTCATACGCACACCACTTGTATGGGAGCTACCCCAAAAAAAAATATTTTTCAAAATTTTATTTTACCACTTTGACGGCGTAGTAAGTTTACATACTCGTACAAAATTGCAGCTTTCTAGTACAAACGGTCTCTTAGCAAAACCGACAGACGGACAGACAGACGGACATGACGAAACTGAATTCATTATTGAAATCTTTGTTACATGCAACTTGAATTTTCCTTCTGTGAGAGCTGTAATATCATAAGGAATTTTATTATAAAATCTCACTCAATTTCCTAAGGAAACTTTTTTGTCTCTGTTAATCTAAAACCTGGCACCGATATTTTATTTTTATTCCTAGTATTGTAGTTGTGGTGCTCGCCGTTTAATTTAAATTTACATAAATTAATTCGAGCATACAATATATTTTCAAGAATATAAAGACTCGGTAAAGTTAACATGTTAATTTTTTTGAAAAAATATTTCAGTGATGCTCTAGGTTCCATTCAATGTATAACACGAATTGTTTGCTTTTGCAACGATACTTTCTATATAAAAAAAAACCGGCCATGTGCAAGTGGGACTCGCGCACGAAGGGTTCCGCACCTATAACCTAATCTTGCAAGTTATAGACACTTTTCGCAGTGTCCGATTGAGCGGGGTATAGGTATGGCGAAAACCTCTTTTATTGTATGGTAGCCCCCTCAATTTTATTTTTTATTTTAATTAATTTTATTTAAGAGAACATAAAACTAAATATTCTGTGAATAGTTAAAGCGTCTACCTGTCACCGTTATTAGTAACGAGCAAGAAACGGTAAATAAAAAAATCTAGTTTGTTGTATGGGAGCCCCCTTAAATATTTATTTTATTTTATTTTTAGTATTGTTATAGAATAGAATACTTCATCTGTGGAAACTGTCTAGCTATCACCGTTCTTGAGATACAGCCTGGTGGCAGACGGACGGACGGACAGCGAAGTCTCAGTAATAGGGTCCCACTTTTACCCTTTGGGTACGGAACGCTAAAAAATACACAATAACACCTCACTTGCTAGGTGCAAGAAAGTTTTTCTCATGTAAGTATTGGGTTAGGGCCTGAAAAAATATTTAATTGGATATCTAGTCCAATATTCTTTTTTGTAAGCGCTACCTTTTGTTTTTAAATGAAATTAAAAGATTCAGTTTTAAAGACGCTGACAATGCCAAATGGCTTTACTTTAACACATTTTAGCATAATACATTTAGTTAGTAGCAGTAAGAAAATTATATGTTATTCTTGATCATATCCTCTAAGGCCAAGAAAAGTCCGAAACACGTTTCCTTAAAATTTTCTCGATCCAATAAAATTGCATAATTGCCTCTATATTACGCTTGTAACGTAAATATCTTAATTATTTACGTATGTCTTTGTATGAAAATATAACAATAAAATAGCTAAACCTTATCAAGAGGGATAAGAAAAGTTAAATTTACGATTTAAGTTATTAGTTTTGTCTTATTAAGCTTTCTTTCGCATTTTACCCAAACTAACTGCAATTCACAATCCCAGCCTCTCTTTCACTCATACGCAGTCTGATAGTGACAAAATGTTAGCTATTGCATTTCGGATCAGGAGGTTTTGGAAGCTAAACGTTCTTGATAGCACATCCACTGTAAGGTAAAATTAGGACGACGTGCTCCATGGTTGTTTTTCCGTAATGGTCAAATTGATTCAAAGACATTATGACAAGTGGACCAACAATCGGAAAGGCCATTTAGATTCCAAAACCATTTTAACTTGAGGACGTTTTGTTGTTAGAGCATTTTACATTACAGTCGATGTGCATTCAAGAACGATTAGCTTCCAAACCTCCTCATCCGAAATGAGTTTTTTTTTTATTTTGATGATATGTTAGCCTTTGACCACTATCTCAACTGATGGTAAGTGATGATGTGGTCGAAGATGTTGTTCAGACTTACCTATAAGTATATAAGAGCTATTGACAATGTCTTCAATCATTCCACTCATTAACGGGCACGAGACCCGTGATTTACTCGAACAGACGTAAACCGGTCACGTTTATAGGGCGTTTTGCATTCTGGATACGGAACCCTAAAAACTGGCAAAGCGATAGACGAACGATACGCCAAAGATACCAAACTAAATTAAAAAGAAATGCTTTTTTGTAAACACATTCAATTAATATTTTTTTTATGTTATTGTGACGGAATAAGATCCAGGCCCAACTGATGTTAAGCGGACTAACCTCTAACTATAACAGATGCATTTCGTCACAAGTCACGAATTGCACTACGCCCGTCACCTTGCGACATAGTTATTAAGTCTCATGTGCCTGTAATTTCACTGGCTCTCAAGGACTGGTGTCGGAACCGTTAGGTGCTTGGCGACAGATTTTCTACTTGAGGGTGGTCGCTAGCCAGGCGGGCATTCGCAAAATGCCCTTCCATCATTCGGTGAAGCTCAAGCTCGCGTCGGGATTCGAACCATTGACCTGCTGCGCGGCAGTCCATAGCTAATGCCACTGAGCTATCTGTACTGTATCAGCCGGATTGTCCACTGTTGAACACAGCCTCCCCTATTAAGGGGGTATTTGCCATAATCCCCACGCTTGGCAGGCGGCTTGGGGATCGCAGTGTAAGATGGCAGTTCTTTAGAAGGCGCTGCTGCCCACCTTCCAGTATTTTTCACTTAGTCGCCTCTTACGACACCCACGGGATGATATGGGGAGGTGCAATTCTAACCCGGCACCCCACGGGGCCTGAGCTATCACTGCTTCAAAAATATTATTTAAATAGTTTCTCGGAATACTCGATACTCCAGTCAACTCGAACCAGGCGGGTTTTTATTATTAAATAATTATTTTACTATATTTCTTACACGGCTGCAAAGAGAATTTTCCTGTAAATGTGGTCTATTTTTATACCTTCAGTTTCTCAGGAGTAAAATTCTGGCACACCATAATGTTGCAGTGAAAGTGTATGTAGTCTAAGAAAATCCGCCAAGCACCCACTTTAGCCCTTTAAGTGGTTAATTACAAAAACAGCTGAAGTTAAAGGTGCGCGGTACGAATATCGCGGAACAGGCGAGCTGTGGAGTTGACATTTGTGTTAATTATTTTATAAAATGTTCCAAGTATTTTTTTGTAGTAGTGTGAGTCTTTTTAATATCTATGTATAATTTCTTCATTCGAAAATCAACAGTAATTTTGAAGCAAAAACAGTTTTTTGAGTTGCTTTTGCATTTTTCAAAATTCAGTATTTCTATTATTTATTACTGGTGCGCTACCGGAGACGCAACTTTTGATATATTACACGCTATAGTACGGTGGGCTTAACTTCGTTATTTTTCGAATGTATTGGGAGTTATAGCTAAGGTGAATTTTAGTATGTAAAATATCCAGTATTTTGTTAATATTTTAAAAACTATGGCACCGTTGGCGTTTAAACGATAAGCGATACCGAAAATATATTGAAAATGATATTACTATTACCAAAAATGTGAGTGAGAGTAGAAAGTTCTGTTAGTGTTTGATTATGCATTGCTAAAAACTCATATGAAGATTAGCCAAGAACACGAAAAATTATTGTATTTTTGCTTTTAGTTTTATTAGTAGTATACACTCGTTCAGTTTCTTTGAAAAACAATGTCTAGTATTTAGCGGCTAATCATGGACCTGCAGCACGGCAGTCTGATTTTGATTCCAGACACAATCCACAAGCAAATGTACCTACGTCTTCTACTATACCACAAGTGTCGCAATTAGGTGATGTTTCTTTCTGCATTAGATAGCCAATTTATTTCGATGGAATGAGTCCAGAGCAATTCTATGAGCTAATATAACATAATACCCACTTAGCTTAGATGAGACAAACCAAGGTATTCGAGGACTTAGTGCTCATGAGGAATAATAATATTTTCTGTATGTATTTTTTTATTACTGATAGGTAAGCCTTTGCAGTGATAATAACGGTAATGCGGTGAAGCTCAAGCCCGCGGCCGGATTCGAACCATGGACCTGCTGCGTGGCAGTCCATAGCCAATGCCACTGAGCTATCACTGCTTCAAAATTCTGTTATTGGCATTGCTTCTGTTAGTAGTATTGTTGATGTTACTTCTGCGTATATATTTAGATGTTTTGAAAACATAATTACATGTTAAGTAGCTACTTCTATAATCAAAATAAGTAGTAAATAAGTTCTATAATAAAAAAAAAAAAATATGTATTGTATAATTTTTCATAACCTCTCTATAGTTTTTATGTTCTTACAAACTCCGCCCACCTGTAAACTGAGCTGCAATATAAACCGCCGATCGGCCGCAGCGGGCCCATTCGCTAACCGACTGTCGACGGGTCTGTCTCGCTAACCGACGGTTACAGTTGTGTTGGAGCTTTACCTGGGTAAGTCGCTACGTAATACTGTTAATATAGTACTGGAAATAAACCTTTGTTCAATACAGTTAAAAAAAGTAAAAAAAAAAATAGATTTAATATGTCATATTGTTTTTTTTTAATTAAAAACCGTGACTCATTCAAGTGATTGGCAAAATTTTTGTACTCGTCTATTGCTTAAAAAGATACAAGTAAAATAGGTTTATATTAAAATAAACCTAGAATTACATTTTAAAGATTCAACTTCTTATGTTCTGATTTTCATATATCCGATATTTCATAATAGATATTTATATATTTGATAATAGGTTATTATTATTAGGCGTTCATGCGTTACTTAATTTTTTGTAAATGTATTTAGTTTTTGTAATATAAACAATAATTTACATTTTATTCACACATAATGAAAAAAAATCTGAATTGAAAATAAGTTATTATTACAACGATTGCCTCTCAAAGGAAAATAGGGCTCAACAAATTTAAATACTTTAAAATTTTAGTTACAAGATAGATTTATTTATTAGATTTAATTCAATTTATTCTGTAATTCCTTTCTATTATTTTTATTACGAAATAAATACCATAAGTTTATTTTCTCACGTTTTTGAACCCACATATCTCCACCATTAAAAAAAATAAAATAAAAACATACTAAAACAAATTCCGTGTAACGATCCACAATAACAACCTTGTTTTGCTCAGAATAAAATTTCGCGAAAATCGGTTGGGAAATGTGACCTGTAAGAGACGAACAGCCGGAAATCCGGCAGAGACAAAAGATTTTTGCCCAAGATGAAACGGAGACGGTTAGCTTGGGGTTAGCCACGCTCTGTTAATAAAATATTTCTCTATATATCTTATATCTTAACATATTTAACTTTAAAAACTTAAAATTAGCTAAAAAAAAAAGAAACTAATCCAATGTTCCGCTACCATTAGGCAGTGTCCCAATAATGCTGGCCGCATTGCCACGTTGTATGGCAATGCTTATCCTCTGTGCAAAGTATATGCCAGCATTTTGGTCACAAGTAGCGTCGACCAGACGTTTTGAGACGTCTATATTATTCTTATATCTTATATGAGTCTACTCGTGACCACGGTCAATGCAACTTGATCGAAACGTCGAGGTTAGTCAAAATATAAATATTTTGATGTTTATTCGTGCGTGAAAAGACCCGTTTAGGATTTAGAAACATGAGCTTAGTTCACGAAAGTTTAAAGTAAAATATCTTATACAGTCTAGTGCAATGATACAAAAAAATATTATTTTTCGTAGATGATGGTAAAAGAGGTAATAATCACAATATTTTATTCTATTTTAATATATCTGTTGTACTCGTTCACGTCTTTTATTTAGTCTACACTTCTAAAATAATAATAATATAATAAAGAGGAAAGATTTGATTGTTTGTTTGTTTGCGTTGAATAGGCTCTGAAACTACTGGACTGATTCGTATGAAATTTGGTGTGGAAATAGTTTGAGACACGGGGAAGGGCATAGGATAGTTTTTATCCAACTGCGCAAAAAGAGGTTTTGCGCGATAACCGATATACCAAGCCACGGCCGGAAAGATAGTCATATTATACAGCGGAGAGATATGTATTTTTATATGTAACGCATAAACTTAAAAACTACTGGGCCGATTAGAAAAATGCTTTCATCATTAGAATCCTACATTATCCCAGATGAACATAGGCTATAGCATATATTCAAAGTAATTGTTTTTATTTTTATTCCTGTTAATTATGCGTGCCTCTAGTTGGTAATAAACGCAAAACTTTATACTTAACGTTAGGTAATGCAAAGGAGTCTTTAATATGGCTAACATAACCACGGAATACATACTCTGTCTAGCTTGGAAACGTTAGCATCTTATGGGACGATAAACAAAACTTTTTTCAATTATTTTTATAGCAGATAGGTAAGCCTTTGACCACAATCTCACCTGATGGTAAGTTGATGTGGTAACCTAGACTTTGAATTTTTTACAATTTGTTGCACAGCATTGCGAGCAACTAATTTTGTCATGTGGCATGGCAATTAGGATGTAGGGCAGCCACTAGTCTATCACGTCGCTTTATATGAATAAAAACAAGCTCTATGGCAGCTGAAAAATGTTTTTGAATGACTTCCAAAATAAAGGAGGAGGCTAATGAATAGATTCAGGCGTTACTTTGCGGAAATCCATATTTAATAATAACAAATATTTTAAAAGTATTTTAAGAAAACATCAAATTAATTATTTAATAAAACACTTAAAAAATCTTTATAGAATTATATATATCTGACAATTCCGCCTAAATTCCTGTTAAGCCGACGTGACGTCACAAACGCCACGCAGCCAAACCGGAAGAGTATTCGACGCGTTTCGTTTCTAAACGAAGCATCCTCAGGAGGTCTTGACTCTACGAGCACACGATCGAGACTCTCGTCTAAGTCTCGTATTAAAGGAGGAGGCATTTAGTACCTAGCACCTGATCTGTCACCTGGTTGGCACCATCCGGGGAGTATCGAGATTAAGGGTACATCCCCACGGACGAGGGTGACTCAGCCCTCAAAACTGTTAATTTTTATTTTATTAATTTTGAATAGGCTCAACACTTCTTGTTTGTTATTAAGTATCAAAGTCCTTACTAAACTGGGTGCCTAGTTTAATTAACCTTTAAAACCTTCAATGAAGTATGGTTTAAGTGTTTCAAACAAATTTAATTTGATACTTTTTACATTAACGAATCATGAACTACTTTTTTTATATAACTATTCAGTAAATCTACTAACTCAGTCTGTAATGAACTAGTGTTTCTAGGGTTCCTCAAAAGGAAAAAAATGGAACCTTATAGGATCACTGTTGTCCTTCTGGCTTTCTGTCAAGACCCTTTTTCTCAGGAACGCGTGGAGGTATCAAACTGAAATTCATATCGAATACTCAGGTCTACTGTTCCTTACGAGCTGTGAAAAATACAAATTTCAAAGCCAACGCAATCAAAAGATACAGCTGTTTATGCCGCAAATTTTCGACACTCGCAAGGGAATCAAAACCCATAACGTACTTTCCGTGAACTCAGAATCTTGAAATTTGGTACGAAGCAACGTCTTATAGCACAGATAAAGGAAAAATTGCGAAAAGCATACATTTTTAGTTACATCATAATATAATAAAAATATTTTTAATAATATGAAAATGTTATGGATTTCATTTAGTACCATAACTTTTACTTATATACTTATAGGTTTGTACGGAACCCTCGGTGCGCGAGTCCGACTCGAACTAGGGCCGTTATTTTTTTCTAATGATATATTTAGTATGTCATCATATTACAATCTAGCCAACAATACGGACTAATGAGTTATTTTAGCTTGACTTAAACTGCTAAATAGAGTAAAGTTAAGAATGTGTGCACCTATCTTATTGTCTCTATTAAGGCGAAGACACTCTGTGTTCTTGTGTTCTTTATATGTAGCACTCACTTCACTACTTGTCACTGACACTCAACTACACTAACTCAAAAGGTTTTGTCCTTTTTAGGCTTCTCAATATGTCTTTTTTTTTTTTTTTATGCCTGATAGGTTAGCCTTTGACCACTATCTCACCTGATGGCAAGTGATGATGTGGTCGAAGATGTTGTACAGGCTAACCTAGAAGTATGTCTTGTCAAGGAGTTGGATTGCCTTTTTTTAACTCACGTATTGTTTTTAGCTTCTCTATTCGTCTGTTCGTTTTTTTCTGCATGTTCTTTAGGAGATTACTCCGCGAATTATGAATTGATTTGGATAATTCTTTATTTTGTTAGATTGGTCATATTTAAGAGGCCTTTTACATTTTGCAGCCCTCTCACTCGCACTTTTAAAGATAATTTCAAATAGCAACAATATGGTTAATATTTTTTAAAATGTGGTCAATCATTATTTCACTGCATGCAACTATAGATGTTCTCAACATATTTTTACTTTGTTACATGTTGAGTTCAATTAGAATTAGAGGCCCAAAATTTAAAATAACTAAATTACGCGTTTTGGATCCCCCATTACAGATATCAAAATGAAAATTAGTAGAGAACATCTATATTTGCATGCAGCGAAATAATGATTGACCACATTTTAAAAAATATAAACCATATTGTTGCTATTTGAAATTATCTTTAAAAGTGCGAGTGAGAGGGCTGCAAAATGTAAAAGGCCTCTTAAGAAGTAGTTCTATATAAATTTTATCGAAAAAGATTCAGTAGTATGGTTTTTAAATCAATATAACTGAACCGACTTCTGTTATGCTACGGAAAAAGCTTTGAAAAATTCCAACAAGCTGAAACATGCTTTTTTATTGTATTATATGACGAAATCGCAGGAGGCCCACCTGATATTAAGCAGTAGGAAACCTGTGCCTATAACAAATATTCATTTCGTAAGAAGTGACGATCTGCTATGTGCCCATCTTAGACGTAAAGATGTCTCATGTGCGTGTAATTTCATAACTATTACTGACTCTCAAGAACTACGACTGGGACACACTAGTAAATAGACAGATTCTTCTACTTGAGGGTAGTAGCTAGCCAGGTAAGCATTTGCAAAATTTCCTTCCACCGCGCTAAGCTTGAACCGGTGCGCGGCGGTTAGGCTTGAACCATGGACCTGCGGCACGGCAGTCCATAGCTATTACCGCTCAGCCATCATTGTAACCTAAGTCTTGAATTATGAAAGATACAATATATATAACCAGAACTGATCAGACTTCAGAACGATTTTTTGTAAATTGAAATTTCATTGTGTTGTTATAACGAATATAATTCCCATCTCCATCCCAATACGATGGTTGAAGAACGATAGGAAAGATTCGAGTGATGACGTCATGTCATGTTAGCTCAATTGGTTAGAGCATACCCCGGCTCAAGGGGTGGATGGACGCGGGTTCGAATCCCGCACATGACTTAAATTTTTCCTATCGTATATTTGTGATTTTGTAATAATTCCCATATTTGGACTGCCTATGAGTCCAAATGCTTTTATTGTAGTAGCTTTAGTGTTGTATACAGTTTGTAGTATTTTGTTAATAAAGGCATACCGCAGGTAAAAAAGAAAAAAAAAAACATATTTCATTGATGTTAATTCACTGGCCACTAATTAAGTAGGTATCAAACTTTTTCAGGATTTTACCTACTTTTTAGTAATAATAAGATTCAATATTCCTATACAGTGGTCTTTTTTAGGTAACAAACTTGTAACGCCATCTATGTGAAAGTAATTTGAAATAGGGCTTCCCCATTGCTAAATCTATACGTCAATACAACAGTTAGAAGTTGAATTCATTCATTAGTTTCCATAACTTACGTACAGATGGATCTTATAACAATAGCGTGTTCAAGAAGACAAGGCTAATAAATTATGCAACTAATTTTAATTATAAGTTCACAACCAAACCCCCGCAGGTAATCACCATAAAGATTAAAGTTTAAAACTGCGTTGACATTAATTAAGTTAATTTAAATCTTCCTAACAAAAGTTCTGAAAGTTCAAATGACTCGCTCGGTAACTTGATACCTGTTGAGTGTTCTAAAAGAAATAAAGCCACTATTTATATATATATATATATATATTTTTTTTATGCTTGATAGGTTAGCCTTTGACCACTATCTCACCGGATGGTAAGTGATGATGTGGTCGAAGATGTTGTTCAGGCTAACCTAGAATTACTGGCTCTCAAGGACAGCTGCCGGAACACACTGTTAGGTGCTTGGCGACAGATTTTCTACTTGAGGGTGGTAGCTAGCCAGGCGGGCATTCGCAAAATGCCCTACCACCATGCTGTAACGACTGACATCCTAAGACGACAACCGGGACCGACGGCTTAACGTGCCCTCCGAAGCACGGAAACGCTCAGTAGTAATGTCACTAGCGGTCACCCATCCAACTCATGATCGCGGCGGACGTTGCTTAACTTTGCTGATCGGTTGAGAACAGCTAAGTAAACTTCGCTACGAGCGCTTCAAAACTAAGTTATAAACTAAGTTGAATAATTTATCAGTCATCATCTCATAGTGATCGACGCATATATAATAATAATGATTTTCACAAAATAACTGAACTATAGTACAAACTTGAAGCGCTCGTAACGAAGTTTACTTAGCTGTTCTCAACCGATCAGCAAAGTTAAGCAACGTCGCGCGCGGTCATGAGTTGGATGGGTGACCGCTAGTGATATTACTACTGAGCGTTTCCGTGCTTCGGAGGGCACGTTAAGCCTTCGGTCCCGGTTGTTATCTTAGGATGGCAGTCGTTATAGCATGGTGGTAGGGCATTTTGCGAATGCCCGCCTGGCTAGCTACCACCCTCAAGTAGAAAGTCTGTCGCCAAGCACCTAACGGTGTGTTCCGGCAGCTGTCCTTGAGAGCCAGGAATTCTTGGTTAGCCTGAATAACATCTTCGACCACATCATCACTTACCATCAGGTCAGATAGTGGTCAAAGGCTATCAAGGATAATTGAACATATTAAGAAAATCGAGTGAAGAGATGCCTTTGTCTACTTTTATTTAGTAGCTCCTGTTAGTTTCCTACAGTTTTGCCATGTGGCGTGGATAGAGGGAGGATAAAAGATGGAGATAGATCAGTGGTATGAAGAATAGGATCTTCTTTAAATAGACTTTTAAAAAATAGCTTGCGCCAACGTTAATTCGAGAGTTAAAGTCGGGTTACCTTGGTTTTTGTATGACACTTTCCACTTAACTCGAGTTTAAGTCGCGTTTGCTCCTTGGCGCAAGTGGGCCTTAGTCTATTTTCGATTAAATCTTTTGCCCCTCATTTTATCTTCTAAATGGTCGATTTGAAATATATTTAAATTATATTCGCTCAAAATTTTAGTTCTCATTTTATTCCATAATTTTTTTCCTTCAAAGCACCTATAAAATCACACTTTTATAGGTATTTTGATGGTTTGTTTTGTCTATTATTTTTAATGTTTTCTATTTTAACTGTGTACGGATGTTTGTATTCGGGTCTTAGCAAGGGTGTGCATTGAAGCAATGCCTGAATCTAACATTAGTTTTTTTATATCTATTTCAATTAAAGTACATACTTACATATTCGCCATTCCAATCGTTATTTTACAAAACAAAAGTCTTGTACGTCTTGTATTATTTCGAAAGGCACGATACCATCAGTCTCGGTAATGCCATAAAGGAATCTAATTTTTTCTATATGGATGCTGGCATTGGAAAGAAGTGCTTTACTTGTCCCTACGTCAGAATTTGTTTTATTCTCATTTCTCGTGCGTCTCCTTTTGTGTCGTTCAGTTATATTAGGAGTTCCGTACAAGATTTTTGTAGCAATGATGGCCGAGCGGTAATAGTTATGGATTGCCGTGCCGCAGGTCACTGGTTCGATCCCCACCACCGGCTTGAGTTTCACCGCATGGTGGAAGGGCATTTTGCGAATGCCCGCCTGGCTAACTACCACTGCTGACGCTGCTGGAACGCACCTAACGGTGTGTTCCGGCAGCAGTCCTTGACAGCCAGAGAAATTACAGGCACATGAGACTTAACAACTGTCTCAAAGTGACGGGCGGTGCAATTCGTGACTTGTGACTAAATGCGTATGTTATAGGCAAAGGTTAGTCCGCTTTACATTAGGTGGGCCACGTGTTTGTTCCGTCACAGTCACATAAAAACGGTGTGTTTACAACATTTTTACCAACTCGAAAACCTTAGATTTTTGCTATACTAACCTGACACTTTAGGCGTAAAACCTTATTAACAAGCTCTTAAAAATAACTGTCTTTGAATCAGTTACCCTTTAATCCACATGCACACACAACCATGGACCTGCTGCGCGGCAGTCCATAGCCAATGCCACTGAGCCCTATGAAATATAGTTTGTGTATTTGACGGAATAAACTGATGTTAAAAGTCTTTTGTGGCTGTAATTTAATATTTTTTATAACTAAGCTTGATATAAATATTCAAAACTCTATTCAAAGAGCATAATAAAAATTATTAAATTACAGGCACAAGGGAATTTAAACATCAGGTGGTATTCGTGCTTATTACGTCAAATACACATTTTAAAATAACTAAAATGTTTGTTAGGACTAGCAGAAGTCAACCCTAAGAGGTTGTTAGCATTTTACCAATAACCCTGTATATTACATTACATGTTTTACATTTTGCTACGGATCCCTAAAACGGTTCCTACATCAAAGAAAAACTAAACTTGTACATGCCCACGAAGTGTCAATGTTTGTTTATTTTAAACTAAATGTTACGAACATACGATTTCGTAGAAGCCTTTTCGACGATTTGAATCTTGGAAAATCAGAACTACGATATACTAGCAGACCGCCCCGGCTTCGTACGGGTATTTTGGAAATATTCTATAGGCTATGTTCATCAGGGACTACGAATAACATATTTATTCATAGATCAGGGATAATGTATTAATACTTTTTTTAATGCTTGATATGTTAGCCTTTGACCACTATCTCACCTGGTGGTAGGTGATGATGTGGTCGAAGATTTGGTTCAGGCTAACCTAGAATTACTGGCTCTCAAGGACAGCTGCCGGAACACACCGTTAGGTGCTTGGCGACAGATTTTCTACTTGAGATTGGTAGCCAGGCGGGCATTCGCAAAATGCCCTACCACCATGCTATAACGACTGCCATCCTAGGACAACAACCGGGACCGACGGCTTAACGTGCCCTCTGAAGCACGTGCACGCTCAGTAGTAATGTCACTAGCAGTCACCCATCCAACTCATGACCGCCCGCGACGTTGCTTAACTTTGCTGATCGGTTAAGAACAGCTAAGCAAACTACGTTACGAGCGCTTCCAATAACGTTTACTATAAATGTCGCTCCATCCCAATACGATGGTTAAAGAACGATAGGAAAAATATGAGTTATGACGTCATTGTCATGTTAGCTCAATTGGTTAGAGCATGCCCCGGCTAAAGGGGTGGATGGACGCGGGTTCGAATCCCGCACATGACTTAAATTTTTCCTATCGTATATTTGTAATTTTGTAATAGCATGATGAATTCTAGCCCGGCACCCAATGATATTACATATAAAAGGAGGGAGATATGTTATATGGCGCACTGAAATGGCCCCATCTAAACGACCCCCGGGACAGTCTCGTATCTGTCCTCCCTGTTGCTCACATATAATGTCCGATTTTATATCGCACTCCGGCGCATCTTCGAAACATTATCTATCTATACAAGTGTGTTCCGGCAGCAGTCCTTGAGAGCCAGAAAAATTACAGGCTAATGAGACCTAACAACTGGACGTCTCAGTGTGACGGGCACAGTGCAATTCGTCGCTGGCGAAATGCGTCTGTTATAGGCAGAGGTTAGTCCACTTAACATCAGGTGGGCCTCGGGCTTGTTCCGTCACCATAACATTAAAAAAAAAAAAAAAAAAAAAAAAAAACATACATCAATAGACGGCACGGGGGTCGTTTACAAACGTTGTTTTAATACGTATAAATGTATCTTTCGTAATCTTTGCCGGCACCCTATACGGGGCATTTTCCGTGACATAAACACATAAATAAATATATTGCAATCCGAAACGTAATCAAATCTATTTTAACCGGGAGTTAATTACACAAACGCTTGTTAAACAGTTAAACCTACAATCAAATCTTATTATACATTTAATTACCTTTTAATTGACTCTTTCTTAACGAGTCCAAATTGTGTGAAACGTACCCCGAAATACTGGCTGTTAAACCTAATCAAGTTGTTAATTACCGGATTAAGACTGGAAATGTATATTGTAATTACTTAGTTCTATTTGTAACGAGTGTTTTTTTGCGCAACTGCTCAAAATAAGGAGTGTTATGTTTTCGCGATTATTACACATAGTAATTAAACAACTTTAAACGGTTTAAATCGCGTATATGGACACTGTGAGCGAATACTGCGTGAATAGGGAACGTTATGATTAATATAAAAACTTTCGGACGGTAGGACACTCATGTGACAAATAAAACCAATTAGTCACCCCGTGACCACGATCACTGCAAAGTGTTTGAAAGTGTGAGTCGGGACAAAAATAATGATAAATATACGCGATTTAAACCGTTTAAAGTTGTGTAATTACTATAAGGAGTGTTATGTTTGTTATGTTTTGCCCGTGGGGTGCCGGGCTAGAATGTCACCCCCCCATCTCTATCCGTGGGTGTCGTAAGAGGCGACTAAGGGTAACACACTAGAAGGTGAGCAGCAGCGCTCTCTGAGGAACTGATATCTTACACTGCGATCCCCAAGACGCCTGCCAAGCGTGGGGATTACGGCAAATCCCCCCATATTGGGGGAGGCTGTGTTCAGCAGTGGACAATCCGGCTGATACAGTACAGTACAGTATGTTTCCAGAGTTCATGTATGTATGTTTGTGAGTTTCTTTATTCCACCATGACTTCTAAATTACTAAACCTATTTTAATGTATGAGATATCGTTAGATTAGTCTTGTTAGCGTAGGTGACACTAGGTACATAAAAAAACAAATTGGCAGATCGGAGACGCCACCGTATTGTGAGAAAAAAATGTTTACTTCCAAACCTATGAAGCAGTGATGGCTCAGTGGCATTGGCCATGGACTGCCGCGCAGCAAGTCCATGGTTTGAATCCCGCCGCTGGCTTGAGCTTCACCGCATGGTGGTAGGGTATTTTGCGAATGCCCGCCTGGATAGCTACCAACCTCAAGTAGAAAATCTGTCGCCGAGCATCTAACGGTGTGTTCCAGCAGCAGTCCTTGAGAGCCAGTAAAATTACAGACACATGAGACTTACCAACTATGTTTTAAAGTGACGGGCGCAGTGCAATTCGTGACTTGAAACCAAATGCATCTGTTATAGGTAGAGGTTAGTCCGCTTAGCATCAGGTGGGCCTCGAGCTTGTTCCGTCACAATCGAGCGTGTTCGAGAGTCGTTATAGCATGGTGGTAGGGCATTTTGCGAATGCCCGACTGGCTAGCTACCACCCTCAAGTAGAAAATCTGTCGCCAAGCACCTAACGGTGTGTTCCGGCAGTTATCCTTGAGAGCCAGTACTTAGGTATAGGTTAGCCTGAACAACAACTTCGACCACATCATCACTTACCATCAGGTGAGATAGTGGTCAAAGGCTAACATATCAAGCATTAAAAAAAAAGTTTTGAAGTCGGTTCGATTTTTAGGTAAAAAAAAACACTCTTTTTAGTGACAAGAACTTACGGGAACGTTTGTCATTCACTGTCAACGACTACATCAAGATAGGAAAATATTTTTCAGTTATTGGAGTGTAACTCAAAAACGACTTGAACGATTTTGAAATTTAAATGGGACCACTTGACTTTGACGTTAGGTCACCCAGTTGAAAGTACTGAGGTAACAAACACAAACAAAAAAAAAACAGACGAATTGAGATCATTCTCTTTTTTTAAGTCGGTTAAAAAACCTGCAATTAACCAAAATTTTACCCAATAGAGAAGATTTTTTAGACTAATAATAATAATAGTTAACACGGTCGTCTTGACAAAAAGTTGCATGTCTAAAACAAAATCGTTTCGCAAAATGATACCATCTTACCGTCCAAAATTTTCACTTTTAACAAACACGCGTTCGAGGCACCCATTTAAGAAACTTCTCAAAAAATGAACGTATAATAAAATGTCCTTACAGTAAATTTTATTCTATATAACCCCTTTGCCATCAAAATATTGGCTGCTGGGAGAAAAACTTGACAAAGGACGATTGTCACTCGATTGTGACGACACAGAATTTACAGTAAGGACATTGTAAACGGGTATGCAGAATTAAATCATGGCACATACCAATAAATTCTGTAGGCAGCTGTGTGGTAGGTGTGGCTGCATAGATTCTAAATGCATTAAGGGCTTAAGACGATGTGGTCTTTGAAAAATGTCAGACTGAGGGCGAAAGATGAATAGATCTCGTTTTGCATGAGAGTGAGCGAAACAGAACTACGTTATATTTAAATAGGTTGGGCCAATTATTTTTAAATATTCGTAGACAAGTGAGCTTTTTTAATTGGAAAATTCATTTCAAAAAGACTCATTTCACCTGAAAATGGTGATGAAAATTAACTTTATTTTAAAAAAAGAACTCTATTTTAAATAAAGTTCGTTTAGTAAAAGAAAATGTTATAATTAAGTTCATCTCCATTATTTTTAGAGTCATACAATAAACCCCGATTATTACATATTACCCATCATACTTTACTTATAGATAGATAGATTCTAATTAAGACACTGTCAAATGCTGAAAGTGATAAAACACTATCGGACTAGGTAGGAGCGAAAGAGAGGCAGCGACTGTAAAATCACGGTCAGCTTGGGTAAAAACGAAAGAATGATATTAACCCAAAACGTAATTATTCGATTTACTAATAACGTAAATCGAAAATTTAGCTTAACTTGTCTCTTTTGATAAGGCTTTGCTATTTTATTGTTGTATTTTTGTACACAAACATACATAAATAATTAAGATATTTACGTTATAAGCGTAAGAGTCGACTTTGCAATTTTATTCTATCAAGAAAATTTAAGGAAACGAGTTATGGAATTAACTGGTACTAAAAAAGTTATCAAGATTAACCTATAATTTTCTTACTGCTACAAACAAATTATTTTTTAATCTGTTTAAGTAAAACTGTTTAGCACTTGGCAGCGTTATAAAAACATGTATCTATTATAGGTACTCAGAAAGTCAATTTATAATGTATATTTTCTTATCATCCTGTTCCTTTTGTGACGTCGAGGAGTTCCTTTGAATCGGCTGGTGGTTCCTTGGGGAACCTTCGTCACTGAAATCACATTCTTAATACATACTAGGTACTCAATGAAATAAATAAAAAACTAAATTATCAATACATTACTATCCGAATATATCATATAATTTACCACATTTACAAAACACAACATTCTTATGATACTATTTCAAAGTAAACTTTGCATAGCAGTGGTAATTTCTGAAAATGAAATTTTGGCGTTAACGGTATTATTTTGTTTTCATTAACAACAAATATTATTTTTAAACCAAACAAAACTATTTCTCCACTAAAACCACACTTACTAAAAGTCCTTATTGAAAACTATAAAAAATATTAATGTTCAAAAAAATATACAGCTAAGTACAAAACTAAGTTAATGTCTGACGTCACCCATACTGGTAATACTTTTGCGTGACGCAACCAAAATGGCGGTCCCGTGCATTGTAATCCCATTTTAGATTTCTATTTTAGCGAGATCGTATCACAACATCGAATTAATTTCTGATAAAAGGATGAATGTGCCTTTGGCCTTTTTCTTTGTGTGTTTTGTAGGGGAGGGATAGTAGAGTAACTCTTCACAGGATATAGGGCTATTCTAATTATAGAGAAATTTAATGATTTCTCTTTTCTGCGGGTCTAATAATAGGCTGGGGTCTGAAAACAGAGGTAAATACATAATTTACAATTATTAGTTAGTATTTATTTTTAAATTACGAATATAATTTTCTTATTATTTATTTTTTACTTATTTCAGTGGTTGCGAAGTGGGTTTCTATTTTGTGTTGTATTTTTGTTCCGAAATAGTTTGAACAAATTATACATTATTTTATTGCAACTCAAGCGGCGCAAATATGCTAACCTCGGTATGGGTTATATATTTGAGCCGTTTGGTGTAGAGACGTTGGGGCCATGGGGACCGGGAGCTCATCGTATTTTCCAAAATCTATCAGAGCGCTTGGTCGATGCGACGCGTGATCAAAATGCTGGCACCTATTTGGCTCAAAGAATAAGCATTGCAATTCAACGGGGCAATGCTGCCAGCATGCTGGGCACGCTGCCAACTGATAGTGGGCTAGAGCATTTGGACTCCCTATGAGTCCAAATGCTTTTACTGTAGTAGCTGTAGTATTGTAGTAGCTGTACTGTTGTATGTAGTTTGTAGTATTTGTTTAATAAAGGCTTATTTTATTGTAATGAAAGTCACGACCTCAAAAGTCAAAGGAAACAAATATAAATGAATTAAAAACAAGTAAAAAACAGACTGCAAATAACTTATTTTTGTTATACATTTTATCGTTTCATTAAAATTAAAACTGCAAGTTATATATATATTTATGGAATCGTTTTATAAAGCACTTATATCTTTTTCTGATATTATTTTTTGCATAATATGGGGTTTAATATTATACAGTTTCCTTATTTTTGTATGTACCTACCTAGTGTCACTTTCGTTATCAAGAAAAATCCTATCGTGTATTTGTGATTTTGTAATGTAATCCGCATAGCAGGCGTTATTGCAAACCTAACAATATTAAAAATATTATAATGTGTTCTATGAACTAGTGTTTACAACCTGCCAGCAACTTAATACCATGGAGGTTGTTTTGTTACATTTATTTTCTTTAAAATAACGAACCATGGAGTTTTTTACCTAGTTACTGAGTCAAAGATACGAAAACGAGTGTCTTTACCTTCGATCATTTACTAACATAGTAGGCCTAAAAAATATGGATGTTTGGAGTATCGTTAGGATGCTTGTACGCCATCCACAGTGACATTGGCTAATATTAGGCAGTGCAGTCATGCTTTAAAATGTTTAATTAATTGCCTTGTTTGACTGAATATTTGATAATTCGTAGACATTCAGAATTTACAACTAAACATGCATTAGCCTCAAAATCAAGAAAAGATTTTGAGGCTGTTGCATGTTTTTATAGATTTCTTGTAATATTTTGATGGTATGCAAATATTAAAACTAAAGTAAGATTACCATTTTAAGCCTTATTAAAGACATAAATAAGAAAAGTTTTAAAACTTTTGTAAGCTAACATGCTGCATGGAGGCCAACACCCACCTTTTACGAAACCATCATAAAAAAAGGAGCGTTTTGTTTCATGATGAAAATAATCATTCGCGGTACTACAAGAACTATCACCGACCCACAATCGCGTCAAGCAATATTGGTTTGATCCTACTTAAAGAACTTAATATGTATCAATGATGTGCAAGCGAGATACATGTTTATCATATACTGTTATCCCGCTCGCACTGTTCCGAACTACGATGTTATGGAACGGATTTACCACAGTTGTACGACATTTTATTGTATGCTGAACAACAGCTATCTGTAACTTTTTTTAGTTTTACTCATTGAATAATTTTGCTGCATTTGTTTTTTAAGAATAATCGAAATAAAAACATTTCACGTAATTTACACATTAATTAAACCCATTTTTATCCTAAAATACCCTAAACCAAGTTTAAATTCGCTGCTAGAAAATAACTTTTTAAAGATGGATAAACATGACGGATTTGTCGTTGGAACAGTAATACTTCGTATTAAATGTAACGTCAGAGTTCGCGAATAGAGTGAACAATTTCTTCTGACGTCATCAAAACGCTGAGCGATTCCATTACTGATTGTAAGCCTGCTTAATTGACGTGGAGGTATAAAATTTAGTAGTAAGATTAAGTTATTATTACTATAAGAGGTGAGAGTTGGCCCCCTGTACAATAATTTCACTGGACTGAAGCGCGGCTCGAGCACCCGTACTCGCGCGTGTTAATCCGTACATATCGAGTATATGCAGTCCCAATCTTATGTCAACGATTATACACTGTTAGGTGCTTGGCGTCGGAATTGTTAAATATCTAGGTGGGTATTCGCAAACTGTAATACCATCAGTCTATAACGACTGCCATCGTAAGGCTACCACCGGGACTGATGGCTTAACGTACTCTCCAAAGCACGTGCACGCTCAGTTGTATAATGTCACTAGCGGTCACCCAACCAACTCATGACCGCGGCGAATATTGCTTAAGTTAGTTGATCGTTTAAAGACGACTAAGCAAGCTCTGTAACATACGCTTCAAATATAACGTTATTACTAGCACGGCTCCCAAAGAGCTAGTCGTATCAGTGTTATTTGCAGTTCACTTCTGTCTGTCTGCAATCAATAGGACGGTGTAGTCGGTACAATCATTGTTATTTATAGATAGATATAAAGATAATCTTTATGCTCTGTTAAATTTTTTTTTTTTTTTTTTATGTTATTGTGACGGAACAAGCCCGAGGCCCACCTGATGTTAAGTGGACTAACCTCTGCCTATAACAGACGCATTTCGTCAGCGACGAATTGCACTGTGCCCGTCACACTGAGACGTCCAGTTGTTAGGTCTCATTAGCCTGTAATTTTTCTGGCTCTCAAGGACTGCTGCCGGAACACACTGTTAGGTGCTTGGCGACAGATTTTCTACTTGAGGGTGGTCGCTAGCCAGGCGGGCATTCACAAAATGCCCTTCCACCATGCGGTGAAGTTCAAGCTCTGGGCGGGATTCGAACCATGGACCTGCTGCACGGCAGTCCATAGCCAATGCCACTGAGCCATCACTGCTTCATTACCTAATACTAGTGACAAAAAAGATGAAATAACTTAAAAATAGTACATTCGGCGTCCTTATTGCTAGATAGCAACCTTTTCCAGGCTAGTATATATATCATTATCCCACAACTTGATCATTTTGTGATACACTTTATTGTAAAACTATCACGCCTATGGATTTGTGCTTGAACATACTAATTTAACTTTATATCTAGATGTGTTATCTGTCAAAAAAAACCGGCTATGTGCGAGTGGTACTCTCGCACGAAGGGTTACGTATTTGTCTGTAACATAATCTTGCAAGTTACAGACACATTTCTTGGTGTCCGATTGAGTTGGGTAGGTACGGCGAAAACCTCTTTTATTGTATGGGAGACCCCTTAATTATTTATTTTATTTTATTATAATTATTTATATTTAAAGAGAACACAAAATTAAATATTCTGTGAATAGTTAAAGCGTCTACCTGTCAACGTTATTAGTATCGAGCAAGAAACGGTAAAAAACCAAGTTTGTTGTATGAGAGCCCCTCTTAAATATTTATATTATTTAATTTTAGTATTTGTTGTTATAGCGGCAATAGAAATACATCATCTGTGAAAATTTCAACTGTCTAGCTATCACCGTCCTTGAGATACAGCCTGGAGACAGAGGGATGGACAGTGAAGTCTCAGTAATAGGATCCCGTTTTTACCCTTTGGGTACGGAACTCTAAAAATATGTTATTGTAACCGTAAAAAAAATTGCATTAACAATTTTGTATTAATTGTATAGAATGTTAATGTACTACTAACGCCATCTGTTAGAAAACCAAAGAGTTAATATGGCTGCAACAGAACTAAACGCAATACTCAAATAGATCGTTAATCTACTTAATACTAGATGACACCACTAGAATCAGGTTGTGAAATAAACGCGAGCCCTCACGAAGCTCAGCTTTTTGCTAGTTTATCTAATATATATTATGTAAATTTAAATTACCTGTAGTCTCATAGACAAATGTGTAATTTACAATATACCTTATAAACTCCTCTGTAATAAGACCAGTACTCTATTAAAATGATTTATTACAACTCTTAATAGGGTAAAATTGGATAATTAACATGCAAAACTGGTAAGCCCACACATATTATAATATTCTAGAAAATAACCTCAACATTTTAGATGATCACGAAAACTAATTACCTCCCGTCTACCCGTAAAATCTTCAAACTTTCACGCACGTCTGCAGTCACAGTGCCGCCAACCGTGAAAATAATATGCGACACGTTTAGAATTCGCACCTTTGAGTTGGCACCGCTGCTGTAGGTGTATTATACGAAATTGGAACGTGAGGCAGTTTAAAGTTACATTTTGTATGCAAAAGTTGGCTCTGTAAAGTTGGCTGCTTATGTCATACGTGTCGATTTATAAAGTTCAGCCGTTGGTGGTTTTGTTTTATAGTGTTGGTAGTTTTAAAACACGTACTTAGCGTATCGTAACAAATTGTATTATACCAATTATAGGCGTATAACTAAAGTTACCAACTGCCAAAATAATAAGGATATATTAAGACCTTTTTTTATTGGATTTTGACTCGCCGATGCCCACCTGATGTTAAGCGGTAAGCTCTGCTTATAACAGATGTATTTCGTCACAAATAATGAACTACACTGCGGCTGTCATCCTGAGACATACAGTTGTTAAGTTTTATGTGCCTGTAATTTTACTGACTCAGGACTGCTGCCGGTACATATATGGTTAGGTGCTTGGCGACAGATATTCTTCTTGAGGATAGTAGCTAGCCAGACGTGCATTCGCAAAATGCTCCTCCAACATGCGGTGAAGCTCACGGCGGCGGCGGCGGGAATCGAAACATGGACCTGCGGCACTGCAGTCCATAGCTATTACCGCCCGGCCATCACACCAACGTTCGAGCATTCAACTCGATGCCTGCACATGTTCCTTTTTAATCAGTGTCCATGAATATTTTTACTGGATCTTTTGATTCTGTTGTTACCTTTTGATCTCATTTAAATTTCATGAACTATAAATAAATAGTTTCAGATATGTTCATATTAGTAACTGTTATGGTTGCAGGTATTCAATTTTATTTTCTCTTCATTCTCGTAAAGTTATTGTTTATGCCCGATGTAAAAACGATTATCAAGCTCTCGTGCATAAAAGTCAGCTATAAAAGCACAAGTGCATAATGAAAAAAAAAAGATATATGATTTTTATTCTTTAGTTATTTTACTCGTAGTGAAGTTTGCTTAAATGTTCTTAACCGACCAGCAAAGTTAAGCAATGTCCGCCGCGGTCATGAGTTGGAAGGGTGACCGCTAGCGACATTACTACTGAGTGCTTCCGTGCTTCGGAGGGCACGTTAAGCCGGCCCGGGTTGTTGTTTTCTTATGATAGCAGTCATTATTAGCTAGTTCAGTAGTAATGTCACTAGCGGTCACCCATCCAACTCATGAACAGCTAAGCAAACTTCGCTACGAGAGCTTCAATAACTCTAATAAAATAAAAACCTTGTAACAATATCAATGCATTTTTATAACCTACGTAAGTGTAAGCTTTGACCATACGTAAGGTAATAATAAACTTAGAAACCGTAGTCGTAAAGACGTAAGTAAACTTCAGTAGAATTTAGCTTAAAAGTTAGCTTTGAACTGATTTGAACTTAAAAAGACCGAAGCAAGATAGCAATTGTAATAAAATTCACGAAATTGTCATTTTTAAATCTGTTTTCTCCTCCAAAAATAAGGCAAAGTGAGTATTTTTATCATTAAAATTATAATAAAGAGTATATCTAGACTCCTCTTATTATATTTTATGTTAATTTCATTTCAAATTGGTCTAGTACGCTCATGGCGGTAAAACGGGTATTTTTTTAGTGATTTATGATTTTCAGTCGTATCTTTAGTAATTAGTTGCTGAAAATAACAAATTCAGTGGTATCTTTAGTAATTAGTTGCTGAAAATAACAAATTATAAAGCATATAAAAGAAGGTACTTAAAAATATCGCACTAGAGTTAAAGGAAGACAAATTTTGAAAATAAAACGGTCTAAAAAAATATTCTAAAACAGAAAATGCACTTAGAAGTAGATAAACCAAACCATCGTGTACAGTTCATATTGTTAATTTTACATCGACAAGTGTAATTGAGACATTATTAATGTAGTCAAAGCCAATTAAATACGAAATATTAGGGGTAACTCAAACCCTACTCAAATACAGTTAAAATGAGAACCTCCTCTTTTTTGAAATCGGTTAAAAATAGGAAATACACTTATATGGAGTATCGTTTGTCATACGAGTCATACGAGGAGTTCTTATTTCACATTTACAGATTAAATAAATAAAACAAAAAACTAGCTAACCAGATGCACAGATAATAACAAAAATTTTAATAAAACATTACAATAATATATTACAAAATCTCTTCAAAATATACAAAATAGATCTAGTGACAATTCCGCATGACAATGCGCTCGAAGAGTCAAGGTCTTCTGAGCATGGTCCTCATAGAAGCGAAACACGTCAAAAATTCGTCCGGTTTGGCTGTGTTGGGTTCATAACAACAAGTCAACTTAACAGAAAAATTAGGCGAAGTATAAATTAAATATGTTCTGAAAATTAAAAAGTGATTAAAAACTTTGATGAAAGAATCGACATCTGTCAGCGTGCTCGTGGTGGAAATTTGTCAGATATCATTTTCCATTCATAATTGCCAAACTCTTCGTAACAAAGTTCTTGTTGAAAAACTTTTGAAGCAATGATGGCCGAGCGGTAATAGCTATGGACTGCCGTGCCACAGTACCCTGGTCCGATCCCCACCGCTGGCTTGAGCTTCACCGCATGGTGGAAGGGCATTTTGCGATTGCCCGCCTGGCTAGCTACCACCCTCTAGTAGAAAGTCTGTCGCTAAGCACCGAAAGGTGTGTTCCGGCAGTAGTCCTTGAGAGCCAGTGAAATTACAGGCACAATGAGACTTAACAACTATGTCTCAATGTGACGGGTGCAGTGCAATTCGTGACTTGTGATGAATTGCAACTGTTATAGGCAGAGGTTAGTCCACTTAACATTAGGTGGGCCTCGAGCTTGTTCCATTACAATAACAAAAAAAAATACCCTTTACTTTACTACTAGGTTAGCCTTTGAACACTATGTCACCTGATGGTAAGTGACGATGTGGTCGAAGATGTTGTTCAGGCTAACCTAGAAGTACTGGCAAAAATAATTTCAAAAACCTCAGTCTATATTTTTTTTACGCCGTAATCATCTCATTCAAGAATCAATCTCGCCGTACTCGTACGTTTTACCGTATTTTTAGAATTTACCGTTAGATTTACCGACTTTCACCGTTTGCCGGCGTTTATCATTTGCCGTTTTGCGGAGGGTGAAATTACTGGGGCTTTCAACAGGTGTAGAGTTGTGCTTAGTGTTTTCAAGTCTCTAAAATGTATCGATAAATTATGAAGAAATGAGAATGTGGTAATTTCAATGACCTGCGTTCTAAAACCATTGATTTGAAGTGATTGGGCACTTCTGATTGTGATAGGCGCACAGTCTGTGCAAATATGATGCGTGTTAATCAATACAAAAGAATCGGTTCGGTCAACTGTTATTTGATCGACTTCAAAAAAAGGAGGAGGTATTGAATTCGTCTGTTTTTATGTTTGTTATCTCAGAACTTTTGACCCCAGTCAAAACCGAACCGACCGATTTGATGTTTTTTTTTATTGTAAGCTTATGCTTTTCGTATAGTCCCATTTAAATTTTATCAAAATTGGTCTAGCCGTTTTTGAATTACACTCCAATAACTGAAAAGTATTTTCCTATCTTGATGATATAGTTATTGACAGTGATTGACAATCGATCCCATAAGGAGCAAGGGCACTAAAAAGGGAGAAAACATTTTTTTTTATCAATATATGGAACCGGCTTTAACACTCAAACGTGTAAAATAACTTGTGGAAGTCTCCTAATGGTAAGTGCCACGTACATTTTTGCTGAACGTTAGTACAATGTAGAATATTTGAATATTAAAAATCTTACTAGGCCTTTATGGGTGCGTTGTAGACGCCTAATTTGAATAAATAATTTTGATTTTTATAATGGCATCAAGTTGGAGGATTATATGTCTTACGGTTTTATAATAAAAGAAAAATATAATGTTTCTAGTATGGCAAACATCCTGAATGATATACTCCTCTTTATTTTTCCTTCTTTTAACGCCATCATAAAATATTCTGTGAAAAATTAAATCAGCTACCTATTTAAGTTCAGAAGTGAGAGTTTTTTAAATACCCAGACGGACGGAATCTTAATTACGAAATCCAAAAATCTACCTACTTTTTCTTTATAACTTACATAAGGTTATATCGATTCATGTTCCCATCCCTAGGCAACTTGATGTGAAGTTGTAAACAATAGACGCCTACGACCCACAATTTCTACGCCGTAGCTTTACCGTAGATGCGTAGCACATGCTACAGTTACGGGCCGCTCGCGCTACGATATTATGTAGATGATTTTTTAACACTTGGTAACACTATTATGAATATTGCGGTTTTCTGCTTAACCATTACGTACAGTTCCCGGCTTATTAATATAAGAACTATAGCATTCTTTTGCCAATCGTAAAAGTCGACTAAGCAAAAAAATGCGCCTGATAAGCAGAATCTACACAGGTCGATGTGGGTGGGGTGATGTTGCAAACAACAGGGCGCTTTCCTATATTAACGCTCTTAAACCTGAAAAGTAGCACGTGTACTACAAACGAGACCATTTCTAGGGAGATATGGTCAGGAAAGTGGCTGACCATAAAGTGGAAGTCAAAACTCTTTACAACTATATCCTCGTGTTGTTCTATGTGTTGTTAGCCATTTCATAAATATGTCTTTATAGACAGAAAACACTTTATTTACATATCTTAAAACAAATTAACTTGAAATAACACACATATTATGTATACAAAGGTTGGTCTTATTGCTTAAAGCAATTTCTTCCAGACAACCAAACAGTTTACAAAAAAATTATGATGAAAAAATTATGATACCCAGATGGGTAGGTTATTACGAAAACATTACTTTAAAAAAAACTCAAAGTACTATATAAATAAATACCTATATGAAAATATATACCAGCATTAAATATATAAACTTACAAATATTATAATATAAATCCATACTTATGTACTTACATATATATACTGATATATAAATATACATAATGCAAATCTAAATACTAATTACAAATTGAATATAATAACCAACCGAATAAATAGATTAGCTCAGATTAGAAATTTAGAAGCAGTCATGGCTCAGTGCCAGACTGCAGCGCAGCAGGTCCATGGTTCTAATCCCGCCGTGGGTTTGATCTTCACCGCATGGTGGAAGTGCATTTTGCGGATGCCCGCCTGGCTAGTGACCACCCTCAAGTAGAAAATTTGTCGCCAAACACCTAACGGTGTGTTCCAGCAGCTGTCCTTGAGAGCCAGTACTTCTAGGTTAGCCTGAACAACATCTTCGACCACATCATCACTTACCATCAGGTGAGATAGTGGTCAAAGGCTAACCTATCAGGCATAAAAAAAAACCTCGAATGTATAATAAAATATGTAGCCTGTAGCCGTACGGGGCTAAAAAGACAAACCTTTGTTTCATTAGATAGTAATTTTGGACACAATTTACCCTAATTGTATTATTACTCCATGATTTCATGGCTGACAAGGTAAACTTTGGACTGCTATTTTATTTCTTGGTTAGTGATGATGTGTTCACACTAATTGCAAATGAAAACGTTCGTGTGATAGTGATGATGTGAGAGCTTATGTTAATTAACAGTTAAATAGCTGTTAAGACTGGAGGGAAGTCTCGAATTTTCATACAAAAAGAGAAAACTTTTCTACCCCCCTAAACAATCACCGATTTTGATGATTTTTGGAAATGTTATAGATGTCATCAATATCCAGGTTCTAATTTTTATCATTAAATTAAAGGAATTTGAATTAATATTCAAATCCCGATATTTTCTCAAAATTTGTATCTCTAGTTTGTGCATTATTTAAAGGTAAAATGATGATAAATAAAGAAAAAAGAAAACCTATAACCTAGTTTATTCTGTCAGTTAATAAGACCAACATTTTAAGACTGATTAAATTTTACTATACGAGAAAAGTTTTCTCCCAGAACGCAAATTATGCGCAAATTCGATTGGGCATTCGCAACATGCCCTACCACCGTTCTATAACGACTGCCATCCTAAGACGACAACCGGGACCGACGGCTTAACGTGCCCTCCGAAGCACGGAAACGCTCAGTAGTAATGTCACTAGCGATCACCCATACAACTCATGACCGCGGGCGACGTTGCTTAACTTTGCTGATTGGTTGAGAACAGCGAAGTAAACTTCGCTACGAGCGCGTTTCGAAATGTTTGAAACTTTTGTCTGTGTTTATATTTCTCTCGTGGCTCTCAAATGGCTGAACCGGTTTAGGTCTTTCTTAATCAAAGGAGGAATTTAATTGTTCAGTATGTTCTCAGTAGTCTCTATAATAACAATTTCTTCTTCGACTCTCCTAAGGAAGTCCGATGGGGCATGGGGCTTGATTAGCCCATTTTCCTCCATCTTCTCGAATAACTATGGCCACAAGGTATCTTTGCTACCGTTATGCTTTTAGCAAAGGAACTATTAGTCCTTTTTTTGGCTATGTAGCTCGAGCAGTTTGAGTAGTAGTAGAGATTGTTAAGACTATATCCTTAGTATAATTTTTGTACTGGCGATATCCCTTTATAACTTAACAAATGCTACGAACTATATACAATACTACAGCTACTACAATAAATTTAGACAACCTATAAGTGATTGCAGACTCACAGGCAGTCAAAATGCTCCAGCCCACTACCAGTGTGCTAGGCAGCGTGCCCATAATGCTGGCAGCATTGCGCCGTTGATTTACCATGCTTATTCGTTGAGCCAAATAAGTGCTAGCATTTTGTACACGCGTCCGACGGACTAATGGCTCTGATAAGTTTTAGGAAATACGATCAAAGTCCAAGTCAATGTGAAAATCATTCATTCAATTTAGGCGTCTAATGAAGGTTAATTACAAATTTTTGTATTGAAATATTCTACATTGTACTGCGTTCAGCAAAATAAATTAAAGAACAGGCAAGAAACTCGGGGCCGTTCTTTTAAGCATCATCAGGACCACTTGGCCCTAGTTATGAATGAAATTATATTGTTCTCATTATCGCTGATGCCAATGGGTTAAACATCTCTTAACAATGTGTTACATACTTACTATATAATAAAGTTATTACAATATATGTTTAAATTATGCAGGTGACAGGTGATAGCTTGTTAGAGGCGGAATTGTCCAAGCATTTTGGTCGTTTAAGTAGTCACAAACTGTGTAGTAGGATTTCTTAATCAATATGTTTTTTAGATGCAACTTGAATTTTCCTTCTGTGCGCGTTGTAACATTTTTGGGAAGTTATTTATAAAACAGTCCATAGCCAATGGCACTGAGCTATCACTGCTTAAAAAGTTCGTGTAGAATCGAAACCCGTCGAAAACTGTTCCGGTTGGGACCTCGTTTTGTTTTCCAAAACTTATCAGAGCACTTGGTCGATGCAACGCGTGATCACAATGCTGACAGCATGCTGGGCACACTGCTAACAGGCTGGCTGAAGCATTTGTATTGCCTGTGAGTCTGCAATGACTTGTAGGTTATCTAAATGTGTCTATTGTAGTAGCTGTAGTGTTGTATATAGTTCGTAGTATTAAATTAATAAAGGCATACAGGCGATAAAAAAAATAAGATTTACTGGATCTGAATTGCCCTCTTCATATTGCTTTGTTATAGTTTTCAGCAATTTTACAAGATTAAATTTTTGTAGCCCTTTAATATCTACATGCACTGAGAAAAATCTAAAGTCAAAAGCGCCCTAATGACGGCCAATTTATATGGTATAAGGCAAAAAACCGACCAAACGTAAATACGTACAAAAACGCCTTCCAACTGGAAGGCGTTAAACGAGGTCAGTGAAGGCGAATGTTTCTTTTCGTCTTCATATTTTGTGGTCATTCTTTAATATTGACTTTTCGATGAGGCTGATTAAGTCGTACATTATAGTGATAATCACCGTATATAAACCGCCGTAAAAGTAAGGTATATTTTATGGTCAATACTGCAATTATTATCGTATAACAAGTTCAATTCTGAAAATACTTTACGGAAGGCGCTTTTGACGGTTGTGTTTATTATAAAACATGGTACATTTTTATTGATTGGTGAAAATCATCTTAAGAGTTGTGAATTCATCTTACGTAGTTACAATTCAACGGTAAAAGGTCAAATTTGATTTAAGCCTTTAAGTCGTTTTTCTCAGTGTGGTAATGCATTTTGATTTTACGCCTACATATTATAAATTTAGAACAATAATACTACCATGAAATTTCTCGTACAAAATAGATTGTTTGATATATTTTTGGCTAAACACACACTAGGGTCTGCAGCTAACAATGCCCGAGAGGCAGGCAGGAACAAGCCGTGTTTGCTAAACACTAGACTCGTACATCGTATGATAATCATACTGTCATGTCAAATTTTCATTATGAATTAACTCCTGAGGGCGATATTCTCCATGATAATTACTTTTAAAACACTTTATTTTTGTTTCTGAAAACTATATTTCTAAATATGATTACAAGCACTATCGCGTGTTAAACAAAAATCATATTTTTACAAATTATTGGAGCTCAAAATTTTATGCTCTGGGTGGGAATCGAACCCGCGTCCTCTAATTTCGCGCTGAATGCCTAAACCACTCGGCCACCTGGGCACGTTATTTTTAGACGAAATTTCGTGCTCCAATCGTATTACTTTAACTGTCATAGGGGACGGTGCGCGGCCATCAACCAGACTTCATCTGATCGAAAGAAATGCTCTTTCAAACCCAATGATGTCGTTACCCTTATTTTTAAATTTTATTATTACAATCACTATGGCGTGCTAAGTGATACTTTTATAAATTATTGGAGCACAAAATTTTATGACCCGGGCGGGAATTGAACCCGCGTCCTCCGATTTCGCGCCGGATGCCTCAACCACTCTGCCACCTGGGCACGCTATTTCTAACCGAAATTTCGTGCTCCTATTGAACTACTTTTAACTGTCATACTTAAAACTATCTTTCATATAATTTGGATGACTTTCACCGACGGACCGAATCGAATGATATTGAGAAACTTTTTAAATTCTTTTTAGTAGCAGTAAAGCGCAAGTTCGTCCAGGCCAGTACTGCCACCATACATATTTCTACGGTCAAGCACTAATGTTGGCGTTACTAATGACCTGATGTCAAAAGTCTCTTGTGCCTGTAATGTATTATTTCATATTTTTTATTACTTAGTATTTTTTTTTTTTATGTTGTTGTGATGGAACAAGCTCGAGGCCCACCTGATGTTAAGTGGGCTAACCTCTGCCTATAACAGTTGCTATTCATCACAAGTCACGAATTGCACTGCGCCCGTCACATTGAGACATAGTTGTTAAGTCTCATTGTGCCTGTAATTTCACTGGCTCTCAAGGACTACTGCCGGAACACACCTTTCGGTGCTTGGCGACAGACTTTCTACTTGAGGGTGGTAGCTAGCCAGGCGGGCAATCGCAAAATGCCCTTCCACCATGCGGTGAAGCTCAAGCCGGCGGTGGGGATCGAACCATACCGCTCGGCCATCATTGCTTCGAAACCGATGCTCGATGTAAATATTCAAAACTTTATGCAAAGGGAGAGCGGCGCGGTCCATTGTTGCCGCGGCTGGCGCTCTTAGCTCGGAGTAGGCATTAAAACACAAAATAGTGTTTTTTTTTCAATAATTCTTAAAATGTTTAACCCTATATAAGAGAAGGTCACAGAAGTCAACCCTAAGAGGTTGTTAGTGACAATCTTTATCATACAAAAGCGTGCAATTCGAGCCATGTATAAAATGGGTCCTAGGGAATCTCTGAGGGATCTTTTTAAATAAATTGATATTATAACTTTACTAAGTCTGTATATATTTGAAAATATTATGTATGTTCGTAAAAATTTTAGTAAATTTAAATTAAACAGTGACAATCACGATTACAATAGGAATAAAGATAAAATAGCGGTGCCAGGTTTTAGATTAGCAAAGACAAATAAAAGGTCCTTCTTAGGTAATTGTGTACGTTTTTATAATAAAGTTCCCAAACATATTACAATGCTCACAGAAGGGAAATTCAAGTTGCATGTGAAAAACATATTGATTAAAAAATCCTACTACACAGTTTCTGATTACTTAAACGACATAAATGCCTGGACAATTCCGCCTCTGCCAAGCTATTGCCTGTCACCTACATAATTTTTACAAATATTGTAATAACTCTATTATATAGTAAGTATGTAACACATTGTTAAAAGATGTTTAAAAGAATGGCCCCGAGTTTCTTGCCCGTTCTTCTCGCAGTGGCTCTATACAATTTATTTGCTGAACGTGGCAGTACAATGTAGAATATTTCAATACTAAAATTTGTAATTGACCTTCATAAGAGCGTCGTAGACGCCTAAATTGAATAAATGATTTTGACTTTGACTTTAGCATTTTACGAATAACCCTGATTTATGGATTTTTTAAGCCCTTCATTTCGATACCTTTTTCGATGGGTTTGGAAGAAGAAAAAATACATTGTTATCTCACAATATGCCGTCTGAAATCTGCCAATTTTTTTTATTATTTTTTTATGTTAGTGTCACATGGCCCAAGAAAACAAATCTAACGATTATTCATAAATTTTTAATCAGTGATGGCTCAGTGGCATTGGCTATGGTTTGCCGCGCAGCAGGTCCATGGTTCGAATCCCACCGCAGGCTTGAGCGTCACCGCATGGTGGAAGAGCAATTTGCGAATGCCCGCCTGGCTAGCAACCACCATCAAGTAGAAAATCTGTCACCAAGCACCTAACGGTGTGTTCCGGCAGCTGTCCTTGAGAGCCAGTGAAATTACAGGCACATGAGATTTAACTGTATCTCAAGGTGACGGACGCAATGCAATTCGTGACTTGTGACGAAATGCATCTGTTATAGGCAGAATAGTAATATAATAGTCCGCTTAACATCAGGTGGGCTTCGAGCTTGTTCCGTCACAATAACATAAAAAAAAAACATTGAAATCGGGTGATCTGTTGGCATCTGCAGTAGACGATATCGGGCATTCCTATTGATATTTCCATTGTTATAATTTTTTTCGATGCGCATGGGTTATGCAGTTTAGAACTTGGAAAAAAAAGCTAAATAACTAACAAGCTAATACTTGTTAGCTTACGACTTCTAGCCGGAAGGCGTATTATACAGGCTCTATAGGGAGGCGAGGCCAAAAACGAATCCCAAAACTATTTTAAACATGTTTTTATTTTATTATATTAAGTATGTTAGTCTGTAAGGTATATATTTCAATGAATCAGTGTGTATTTAATGCTGGTACCTGAAATAAGGAGTTATTATTATTATTATAGATAGATGAACCCTTAAGAGGGCTTTTACATTATGCAGCCCTCTCACTCGCACTTTTAAAGGTAATTTCAAATAGCAACAATATGGTTTATATTTTTTACTTGTGGTCAAGCATTATTTCGCTGCATGCAACTATAGATGTTCTCTACTAATTTTCATTTTGATATCTGTAATGGGGGATCCAAAACGCGTAATTTAGTTATTTTAAATTTTGGGCCAATAATTCTAATTGGACTCAACATGTAACAAAGTAAAAATATGTTGAGAACATCTATAGTTGCATGCAGCGAATTAATGATTGACCACATTTAAAAAAATATAAACAATATTGTTGCTATTTGAAATTATCTTTAAAAGTGCGAGTGAGAGGGCTGCATAATGTAAAAGCCCTCTTAAAATATAATACTCATTTTTTCGGGCAGTCGTGTAAAAATGGTATACATTTCCATAGATAACAGAAGCGTAGCTACAACAAATCTGTAACCTATCGATTTATTACCACTAAATAACTAGGTGCAATCTTATCGATACTAACCTCAACATCGTTTAAATACAAATTAAAGGATTTGTGTACTAATCACCGCACAGATATGGTAGATAATTGATTAATCAGATATTGTAGGTACGAATGTGTGATCTTATGACATTTGGTTCAGCCGGAAGTCGTGGGAGGTTTTCAAAGTGATTGGTTGAATCAAGGTTTTTGAAGGTGAATTAAGGTACAAGTTGGTAGCCGACTACACGCAGCCGCAGCAGACGACATGTCGTCGCTTCATTATGACACGTCGTTGCGTCATGTCGCTGCAGTCATGATTTCGAACCCGACTGCAGACGGCAACAGCAGATGGCAACCAGTTGATTTTGAGTGCTCCATCAAACAAGATGTCTGACGTGTTCGAGAATGGTAATCGCATTTTATTATATCTTTTATTAGAAGAGGAAGAAGACGATGATGACTTGTTTTTATTATACTGAAAAAGACGAAAAGCCACACGTCCTATGCTTAAATACAGAGCAAGTGAGGGAACTTATTCAATACTGATCAAAAACCATTTGAAAAGCGATATGAAAGAAATCCTTTTTGAAAAGAAACACGCTCGACGTGTCACTACAAAATTACAGAAGGAAAATTTACTAAAATTGTATTTTCTAAAACAAAATCAAACAAAGAATTGAGATGAAGATGATTAAAAATTTTATTGTATTACGAAGTTTTTTTTTTGGCAATTATGAATGACAAATGATAACTGGCAAATTTCCACCACGAGCACATGTCACACATGACAGATGTCGATTCTTTCATCAAAGTTTTTAATCACTTTTTGTCAAAATGGCGGGTCTATTTCGTTAATCACATGACGGATTTTGAGTATTAAAGCTGCAATCGATTCGATTGGCTCCGTGTCTAGACTCTGTCCTCCACAAAAAAGAATCCAGTGGTGTTAATCACACGATCATCAAACACCGTCCTGTTGAAACCACATGTCAGTGATATCCACGTCATCAATAATAGGCCAAAATTGAGTTGTTAACATATCATTTTGAAGCAGTGATGGCTCAGTGGCATTGGCTATGGACTGCCGCGCAGCAGGTCCATGGTTCGAATCCCGCCCAGAGCTTGAGCTTCACCGCATGGTGGAAGGGCATTTTGCGAATGCCCGCCTGGCTAGCGACCACCCTCAAATAGAAAATCTGTCGCCAAGCACCTAACAGTATGTTCCGGCAGCAGTCCTTGAGAGCCAGTGAAATAACAGGCAAAATGAGACTTAACAGGTATGTCTCAAGGTGATGTTCTCAGTGCAGTTCGTCACTTGTGATGAAATGCATCTGTTATAGGCAGAGGATACCGCTTAACATCAGGTGGGCCTCGCGCTTGTACCTTCACAATAACATAAAAAAAAACTCGTTATAGCGTGTTCCATTGACCGTTAAAAAAAACGGCCTAAATACGCCTCCAGACCACATAGCCCACATACACGTTGAGCATGCAAAGGTTTCTCAATAGTTCCTCTTTGATTTAAGCAAATCTACGGCGATGTGAATGGTCGGTCGGCTTCAATTTCTGCACCAGTTGAACCTTGTGAGGCTTCAAAGCCAAATCCTTACGCAAAATTCGCCATGTGGTGGTTTTGGATAACCCCAATTGTTGAGAGAGAGAGGAATAGACAAATTTGGATCTTCTTCAATACTGTGCTTCACGGCTACGACGTTTCCAGTTGAACGACCCGGTCGAACACGCGTTTGTGTTGGTACATTTTTTACCGAGCCTGTCGACTCAAATTTAGCGACCAAATTTTTAATAGCGGTCTCAGAAGGACTATTGTGTTGCCTGAAAATATCACGAATTTTACGAAATGTAACTTTAACAGAACAACCATTTTCATAGTGGATTTTTTTAATGTATTTTTCGAGTGAAATTGGTTTTATTGTAACAATTGCCAAAGCATTTACTACGAATAACGTCAAAAAACTAAATTTACAAACTTGATGACGTCAGGCAGTTGGTGCTGCCCCAATTAAAAAACAAAGTTCTTGTTTAAAAACCCTTTAGCACAACGTAAGTTTAACTATAGGTGTCGCTCCATCCCTATACGATAGTTAAGAACCAAAGGACAAATTAGGAGCATGAGCCATAATATTATGTCCGTTGGCTTAGCTGTCAGAGCATACCCCGGCTATAGGACGGATGGCCTGGGTTTGAATCCCGCAAATGACTATAATTTTTCCTCTAATTTTAATTTTGTGATGTAAACCGAAGAGCTGGCGTCACTACCAAAATTAAAATGAATATCACCTTCTAATATTGTAATTTTCGCTTTAACGCCTGCAAAGCGTATAAGCTTATGAAGCCATGATAGCCCAGCGGTTACAGTTATGGATTGCAGTGTCGCTGGTCTATGGTTCGATCCCCATCGCCGGCTTGAGCTTCACCGCATGGTGGAAGGGCATTTTGCGAACGCCCGCTTGGCTAGCTTCCACCCTTAAGTAGAAAATCTGTAGCCAAGCACCTAACAGTGTGTTCCGGCAGCTGTCCTTGAGAGCCAGTAAAATTAGAAGCACACAAAACTCAACAACGTATGACGGGCGCAGTGCATAGTTTGTCACTTGTGACGAAATGCATCTGTTATAGGCAGTGGTTCCCGCTTAACATCAGATGAGCCTTGTGTTTGTTCCGTTTCAATAACATAAAAAAGAAGCTTACAAAATTCAACGAAAAATTTGAGATATGGATAGGATTCGAACCCGCGACCATTCGTCTTTTATCAAACAAACTTGAAATTTTATTAGTTTGTTCTGTTTGTGAAATAGATTCTAGGTTAGCCTGAACAACATCTTCGACCACATCATCACTTACCATCAGGTGAGATAGTGATCAAAGGCTATCCTATCAGGCATAAAAAAAAAAAAAAAAAAAAGATGAAATAAATAAATAATATAAAAAAATACGAAAGCTGATGCTTGTCGTGTTGTCCCATTTCATCATCTGACGTGTAGTATTTGAGTTATCAATAATAATGCATCATTTACATTTGAAGTCGTTTTTTTTTGTTAAATACTTTAATTATAAGAAATTTTCACTTTCTTAAAAATACGTGTTATGGAAATTAATACTAATATACATTATGTATCCTCTTAGTTTAATGCTCTATTTAATTTTTTTATTTTTTTCTATACACTCCAGAAATCCGAACATTTTTTTTTCTATGTTATTGTGACGGAACAAGCTCGAGGCCCACCTGATGCTAAGCGGACTAACCTCTGCCTATAACAGATGCATTTCATTCACGAATTGTACTGCGCCCGTCACCTTGAGACATCGTTGTTCAGTCTCATGTGCCTGTAATTTCACTGGCTCGCAAGGACTATTGCCGGAACACACCGTTAGGTGCTTTGCGACAGTTTTTGTACTTGAGGATGGTAGCTAGCCAGGCCGGCAATCGCAAAATGCCCTTCCACCATGCGGTGAAGCTCAAGCCGGCGGTGGGGATCGAACCAGGGTACTGCGGCGCGGCAGTCCATAGCTATAACCGCTCGGCCATCATTGCTTCAAACATTCCTATAATCCGTTACTACAGTAAGACGGCTGGTGACTTATTCATCTCATCACATTCATAAAAAAAATATTAACTTTCTGTTCCAAAAAATCTTTCATGGACTTTCTTTTGTAAAGGCCTCATTTTATTTTTCAAAAGGTTAAAAGCGATGTACTTAACTACACAAGCATAATAATTTAAAGTTCTGTCCTATACAAACATTAAACATAGTCGTATTTTTATCCTTTCGTTCATAAAATTTGGAATTTATTTCTAGCTGTATTAGCACAGAATTAGTAACTACAGTCTGTCCACGAAATTAGAGTTCTGACAGCCCTGGCTCACTGCGTACTTTAGGTACAAAGACACATCGTCGTACCCGTCTGGACGGGACTATTGTACGTGCGTGCCGCGTCAGAAGAGAACAGAGCTATGCGTGGCTATGTGAGAGAAAGAGAGACGACTTGTAGGTGTATATACATATTAGGTACTCCGTGCTTTGCGAGCTGAAGTGAACTTTTTTGCGTCGTAGCTAGAGTCGCTTATTTATTGGAATGGTTTTGCGGAGTGGTACTTCTGGTCCATCTTATTGTGTGGTTCGGATATTTATATTACTTCCCTTCGGGAACTACTAATAAAACACACATATCTACAGATTTCATATATATATATAAGTATAGGTAATATTGAGAATATTATTCTTTTTAAAAACCTCACGTAAACCATCCGTATTTTCTAATCGAAAAATAATTCTTAAACATCTCTTTAGTAAAATAAATGATGATTAAATTTCGATTGAATTTCCTCAGAATATCACTGCATAAATTAATTGAGGATAATAAATATAAGCGTAATAAGCATTAATTTTTTTATGGTTTGTTTCAGAATGTCCTAATAAAGTTTCGGGTTGCTAACCAACACATAAAACAGCTGAATGATAAAAATGACAGTTAACATGCAGCGCGTTTCAAGCTTTAACCGATGGATAGGCTAAATCGATGACTGTGAAACGCAAAGATAGTGTTTTATTTATTAAATAAGTTCTGGGTAGAATAACCGGAACTTACTAGAACATTCTGAAACAGGCCCTAAATATTGCTAAGTATCGATAATACATTACAGTACTGTGATAGTTTATTATTTACTTCCTTTACATCTGTAATGGCTATGCGCTTGATGGTCTGGGATTGTGGATATTTCAGTAAGAGATTTGAGCATTCGTATAAGCAGGATATTTTCAAAGAGTTTTGAGTTTACTAGTAGCCTGATAATCCTCTTTAAACCGACTTCATAAAAGAAGGAGGTTCTCAATTCGTCATGTATAATTTTTTGTTCTTTGTTACCTCAGAACTTCCGACTGGGTGAACTGATTTTGATAAAATAAAATATTTATAAGCGGATAATTGTCATGTAGTTCCATTAAAATTTCATCATAATCGGTCAAGCTGTTTTTAAGTTACACTCCAATAACTAAAAATATTTTCTAATCTTTTGATATTGACTTTGAATGACAATCGATCCCATAAGTAGCAAGGGTCACTAAAGAGCGATAATAATTTTTTTTCTTTAAAATTGAACCGATTTCAACACTCAAAAGTGTGGAATAACTTGTCGAAGTCGGTACCATGCACACAATATTGTGATATAGGCACTTTTGAACTATCATGGTACCGACTTCAACAAGTTATTTCACTCTTGAGTGCTGAAGTCAGTTCCATTTTTAGGAAAGAAAATGTTTATTGATCATGATCACATATGAGATGTTACAGATATACTTGAATCGTAAACTAACTCTTATCATTTCATTACATTAAATTCACAAGTGAGAAAAACTGCTCCTTTCTTCGGTAGATGAATAAGGATAATTTTGGTGATTGGTAAAGCTTAGAGCTTTTTTGTTTTCAGCCTTTGTTAAATGTCTCAATACTCCACCAGGGTTGGCTTACGACTGGAGGGAAGTTTCGAATTTACATACAAAAAGAGAAAACGTTTCTACCCCCCTATATAATCACCGATTTTGATGATTTTTGGAAATATTATAGATATTATCAATATTCAGGTTTATAGGTTTTGATTTTTATCATTTTGTTTAAGAAATTTGAATTAATGGGTATTTAAATACCAAAATTTTCTTAACATTTTTACGATTGTGTACGGTACGATTTGTGGCTATCCAGAGGGAGTAAGTTGGTTAATTTTATGGCCGTGAGTGATCCCAAGTGCAGTTCAGGTGTGATGAAGCTCCCTGCACTTCTAAATATTGCTCATGCTGCAATTAAAATGTTGGGTTTGGCTTATGTAGAGTAGAGTATGTAGTGTAGAGTAATGAACCCTCTACTATTGATGAAATAAATATATGAAAAAGCCTCTTTATCATCACCATGTCAGCTATAATGCAATAGTCGAAGTTTCGGCTGCTCTTGCATTTATACTCTTATTTTATGTGGCTCAGAATGATGTCTACTTGTTTTAGATTGAGTTTCAGGATTGTTTGACTAGCGAGCCACTTGGATTAGGTTGGTATTCAGTTGCATCCATTTCTGTCTTCGGGAGTCTGCAGAGAAATGTGTAGTTCTAGTCTATTTTCACTTAGCCAATTGATTCCCCGTGGGGTGCCGGCATAGATTTCACCCCCCATGTCTACCCGTGGGTGCCATCAGAGGCGACTAAGGGTACCATACCAGAAGGTGGGCCGCAGAGCTTTCTGAAGAACTGATTAGACACTGCGATCCCCAAGCCGCCTGCTAATCGTGGGGATTATGGCAAACCCCCCCATATCGGGGGAGGCTGTGTTCAGCAGTGGACTGTCCGGCTTATACAGAAATGATTCCCAGTATTAGAAACTTTATTGTATTTTTCATATTGTATAAGTGATGTGAAAATTATTGTAAGTAAGTAGAATATGTGTTTGTGCTGAGAAGACGTCAATGCTGTTTAAAAAGAATATCACATTGTATTTCCTAATAATTGATTTATTTCTCTTTCTTCAACAGAAAAATGCGTCTCATATTGTCAGCCATGTTGCTCCTCGCCGCCATTTTGTCGTGCGACGCGCAGGCGCAGTACCCGCGGCTGCGTCGCCCGGAGCGCTTCGACACCGCCGACCAGATCTCCAACTATCTCAAGGAACTGCAGGAATACTACTCGGTGCATGGACGGGGAAGGTATTGGAAAATAACATTTATAATTACTACGTGAAGAACTAACGATAATTACCTTCTACCCGATGTATCATCGTCACCGCAAATCAGGGACTAGTTCAGAGGCAAGCTTGATTTGATTGCTACATGTTAGCCCTGAGTGTATACTGGGGACCTTCTCACCCACCGAAGTTTGACTTTTTCCTACTGTCACTGTCAATGTTTTTTTTATATTCCTGATATGTTAGCCTTTGACCACTGTTTCACCTGATGATGTGGTAAATATTGTTCAGGCTAACCTAGAAGTGCAGGCTCTCAAAGACAGCAGCCGGAACATACCACTAGGTGCTTGGCGACAGATTTTCTACTTGAGGGTGGTAGCTAGCCAGGCATTCGCAAAATGCACTACCACGATGCGAAGTGGTAGTAATTGAGTGTTGATGCTAGACTTGAAATAGAAACTGGCGCTCAAAGACAACTGCGGAAGCTCAAAATTTGATATAAGTATGCATTGTAATAATTTCGTACTTGGAGGTATTTTGGGTAGCTACTTCGACTATTCGTTAAAAGACGGGTATTAAGCTCAAGACCGCGGCAGGGATTCGAATCGGTGAGCGCCTGATCGAACGATCGATTTTTTCTTATTGCTGTATAACTGCGCCCCGTGGTTTCATCGGCGTAGATTTTGATGAAAAATGATGGTGAAGATGCTGTAAAAGTTAATCCAGGACCTAAATTATGCAGTTATAATTCAAGTGTTGTTCAAATCGGTTGAGCTGTTTCAGCGTGAAGCACTAAAAAGAATAAAAACTCACATCTTCACTGACTCACAGACTCACGTTTCTGATATTAGTGAGATAACCGATAATGATGCGGTCGAAGAAAGAAAATCTAGAATTACAAGCCCTCAATTAAAGTTGTATGTACACGCCGTTAGTTGCTCGGCGACTGATTTTCTACTGGGTACCTAGCCATGCGGGCATATGCGCAAAATACTCTACTACCATGCTATAATGACTGCCATCCAAAACAACCGAAACAGACGGCGTATCATATTTTTTTGTGTTATGTTATCGTAATGAACAAGGACGAGACTCACCTGGTGTTAAGCGGTATCCTCTGCCTATAACGGATGCAGTTCATCACAAGTGGCGAACTGCACTGCGCCCTAAGACATAAAGTTGTTAAGTCTCGTGTGCCTGTAATTTCATCGGCACCTATACTCTTCAAACCGGAACACTGTAATGCCAACCTTGTTGGAGGAAATAGGTATGATGGCAGTACTTGCTCAGACGAACTTACACAAATACTTCTACTGCTATTAAAATACTAAATCTAACGTGCCAGTAGGAGCATCATCATCATCATCATCAGCCGGAAGACGTCCACTGTTGAACAAATGCCTCCCCCATAGAACGTCACAACGAACGGCTATTAGTCGCTTGTAACCATTGGCTACCCGTGGCTTTAACGATGTCGTCAGTCCACCTAGTGGGGAGCCTACCAACTCTACGTCTTCCGGTGTATTGTGGTAACCACTCGAGAACCTTTCTTCCCCATCGGTTATCAGCTCGTCGAGCAATGTAGCCCGCCCATTGCCACTTCAACTTGCAAATTCTAAGAGCTATGTCGGTGACTTTGGTTCTTCGGCGAATATCCACGTTCCGGATTTTATCACGCAAAGAAACTCCGAGCATAGCTCTCTCCATAGCTCGTTGAGTGACCCTGAGCTTGTCCACACTCAACAGAAGCACTCAGTAGTAATGGCACTAGCCCATCCAAGTCATAAACACAGCGAATATTGCAAAATCCAGTTGATCGGTTAAAAACCGTTAGGCAAGCTCCTCACCTGATATTGGCCGAAGATGGTAAACATACACGCTTAAACTCAAATGAGAATAGCTTACCAAAAACTGAGTTACGACTTTAAATTTGCATGGTGCAAGGGCATTTTGCGAATGCCCGCTTGGATAGCGACCACCCTCAAGTAGAAAATCTGTCACCAAGCACCTAACGGTGTGTTCCGGCAGCAGTTCTTGAGAGCCAGAGAAATTACAGGCATAAATGAGACTTAATAAGTATGTCACAAGGTGATGGGCGCAGTGCAGTTAGTCACTTGTGATGAAATGCATCTGTTATAGGCAGGATACCGCAGGATACCGCTTAACATCAGGTGGGACTCGTGCTTGTTTCTTCACAATAACATAAAAAAAAACAACGTAAAGTTTGTCTTGTGTTTGTAACCTAGTCGGGCTAGATGTCACCTCTAGCCCCTATCTTTTCCCACGGGTGTCGTAAGAGGTGACCAAGGATGTTAATACCGGAAGGTGCGCTACAGCGCATTCTGAGCAACTGATATCTTACACTGCGATCACCAGGATGGCTGCCAAGCGTGATGATAATGGCAAAGCCCCCTTAATAGGAGTGGCTGTGTTCAGCTGTGGACATTTGGGCTGATCCAGCTTGTCTATGTCACAAGTGAACTATCTTCTAGCTTCTATTAGTTATCTAGACTAATAGAAGCTAGAAGATAGTTCACTTGTGCACACCCTGAAACATTTAAATCAGGCAATACGATATGTATCTACAGAATTATGGATGACATAAAATATTTTACAGTCAAACGCCCAATCAGATACTTAGCTAATTTAATTACTTGCGATTATTATAATCCCAAATCTTGGCAGGGAGCTCGGGGATTGCAATGTGGCATGGCAGCTTCTTCAGAAGGCACTGCTTCCTTCCTTCTGGAATTATTACTTTAGTCGCCTCACATGATTCCCACAGAAATATATGAGGAGATGCAATTCACCATGCCTTATTATTGCCTTGGCAAAAGAATAATAGGACCACGTTGGGCGCCAAAAATAAAGATATGCACCATCTTTGTTCATTGACTTTCAACTTAATGTTGGTTAAAAGAAAAGTGTTTTGGTGACTAGCAAAGTAGTTCCATGATTTTGTCATAGATGGCGGTAATACAAATCTTCTCTGTTCTTTTATTCGTTTTAATTGCGAGTCGTATGTAGAGCACAAACAGCTCTAATTGTTTTGTTCTAGTGTAACATTACAGATATAGATGGAGCTAAAACTAATCATTTTTTCTTTTTCAGATACGGCAAGAGGCAAACGCACATAGCTGATTCATCCGTAATATTCCGAGAAAGTCCTACTTTTGGAAACACTAACGATGACGTTATTTTTAAGACGCTGGGTTATAAGTAAAAATGACTGTATTACTCTTTATTATTTATTTTCATTCTCACACTGCTCAACTCTGTTAAAAATTGCTACCAATAATCAGTTGTGAAATGAATATGCATTAAAAACATTTCTCGTACAAACACAAATAATTGTAGCTAGTCAACAAGATTACCTGCCATTAACTTCTAGTCAAATAATTAAAAAAAAAACTTAAAATAGTCCCAAGGCTGGGAAAGGGACTGTTTTTGGTTTTTCTTTGTTAACATTTTTTTATGAATAAGCTGGTTTACTTGTTTAATTATTAGTTAGAAATGTAAATGAATAATGAAATAGCGTAGTGTTTATTCTAAAATACACTATTATCAATGCCTACTGCGTTTTATTTCGATATTAAGCATTTTAATGGATTCTATACCTATGATGTAATATACTAACCAAATAAGTTGTATTAGTAGGGTTTTTCCTGTGTATAATAAATTATTATACACAGGAACAACCCTATATATATGTAATGTCTTAAGTATTATTATTACTATTACTTAAGGCTCTGACACGAGCTTAATAGCTTTATTAGAATAGATTTTTAGCAAAATGTATTTAATTTGTAGCAGTAAGAAAATTATATGATAGGAAATCTTGATCTAAGGCCAAGAAAACTCCAAAAAAACGTTTCTTTAAAATTGTATAGTTTTTTTTTGTCCGGATCACATCGTTAGGTGCTTCGCGACAGATTTTCTACTTGATGGTGGTAGCTAGCCAGGCGGGCATTCGCAATATAATACCACCATGCTATAACGACTGCCATCCTAAGACGACAACCGGGACCGACGGCTTAACGTGCCCTCCGAAGCACGGATGCGCTCAGTAATGTCACTATTGGTCACCAACTGACCGCGGGCGACGTTGCTTAATTTTGCTGAAACTTTGCTACGAGCGCTTCAGATAGATAGAATAACATTGCAAAGTTGACTCTAAATTACGCTTGTAACTCTCTCTAATATCTTCATTATTTAAGTATGAATGTGTATGAAAATATATAATAAAGCAAAACCTTATTAAGAAGGACCAAAAAAAGCTCGCTGCCTCTCTCTCACTCCTACGCAGTCCGATAGTTTAAAAAAATCAGCATTTGACAGCGTCTTAAGTCATACTGAAAGGTTCTGGATTCTGATATTTAAGATCAGACATTACTGTATCATCCGGATAGTCCACTGCTGAACACAGCTTCCCCAAATATGGGTGGGTTAGCCATAATCCCCACGCTTGGCTGGCGGCTTGGGGATCGCAGTGTGAGATATCAGTTCCTCAGAAAGCGCTGCGGCCCACCTTCTGGTGAGTTACCCTTAGTCGCCTCTTACGACACCCGCGGGTGCAGATGCGGGGAGACATTCCAGCCCGGCACCCCACGGGTAATTACCAAGTAATTAAGACATTAGACTTCATCATCATCAGGAAGAAGACGTCCACTATTGAACAAAAGCCTCCCCCATAGAACGCCATAAATAACGGCTATTAGCCGCTTGTAGCCATTGGCTACCCGCGACTTTAACGATGTCGTCAGTCCACCTGGAGGGCAATTGGACTTATGGTGCTATTTTGGTTTTCAAAGCATAGCCAACCCCCAATTTATAAATTTTTGCAAAAAACCTCTCTGCGGTCACTATCCTTTGATTTTCAAGCCACACCTCCGTGTAATGACCTGATTTGCCGAACAAAGGAGCAACCGTTTTCTTACCAATGCTTCGATTTTCTTTAACATCCATTCTGTCTCCTGGCCTTTTTTTTTAAAGCCTGTCAGGTTATCCTTTGACCACTATCTCACCTGATGGTAAGTGATGATGCGTTCGAAGATTATGTTCAGGCTAACCTAGAACTACTGGCTCTCAAGGATAGCTGCTGGAACACACGGTAAGGTGCTTGGCGACAGATTTTCGTCTTGAGGATGATAGCTAGCCAGACTGCAATTCACAAAATGCCCTACCACCATGCTATAGCGACTGCCATCCTAAGACAACAACCGGGACCGACGACGGCGGACGAAAAAGTGTACTTTTGAAAGGGTTGCTATAGTTACAAAATTATACAAACATATTTAAATAATTTCCTTTTAACACGCAAATCCTAAGCATTGCGTGCATCACCATTTTTTTAGGTTAACCTCAATTCAATCTGATGGTAAATCATGATGTGAAGATAGTAAACAATCTTATAACCTAAAATTGGACCTGCTCTTTAGGAAAGCTACCGGAACACACCGTTAGGTAATACCGGGACAGATTTTATACTTAGAGTGGTAGCTAGCTAGCCAGGCATTCGTAATATACCGTATAACCATACTATAACGACTGCGATCCTAAGACAACAACCGGACCGACGGCTTAACTTCCCCTCCGAAGCACGGAAGCGCACAGTGTAAAAGCCACTACCAACCATCCAGCCAAGTAATGACTGAAACGAACATAACTTTACAACTAGGCAAGCTCTTCTGCAAGTTCTTTAAGATATACAGGGTTATTGGTAAAATGCTACCAACCTTTTATGGTTGACTTCTGATAGTCCTAACAAACATTTTGAGATATATATTTGTTTATTTATTTATTTTTATTTGTTTATGTGTATATGACGGAACAAGCACGAGGACCACCTGATGTTAAAAGTCTCTTGTGGCTGTAATTAAATATTTTATATTTTTTATTACTTAGCTCGGTGTAAATATTCCAAACTCTATTCAAAGTGAGCGCGGTGCGGTCCAGTGTTGCCGCGGCGGGTGCTCTTAGCTCGGAGTAGGCATTGTCTTTTACTACAATCTCAGAATACAGAAGGGCTTTCTGTATTCTGAGACTACAATACACAGAACTTGAAAGTTTCGGACATTACTAGAAAAACTTATTGTTTTAAGTTTTGAGTCTCTCCGAGCCATGAGCGCCCGCTGCGGCAACACTGGACCGCGCCGCGCTCCCTTTGAAGAGAGTTTTGAATATTTACAACGAGCTAAGTAATAAAAATATGAAATAATAAATTACAGGCACAAGAGACTTTTAACATCAAATGTTTTTCGTGGTTAATTCGACATATACACGTATACAAATACAAAAAACTTTAATTTTCTTTTATTCATCTCAAAATGTTTCATAGGACTAGCAAAAGAGGTTATTAGCATTTTACCAATAACCCTGTATATCTAAGCTAATGATACAGAGATATACAGAGGTATAAACTCCAAAAAATGGTTATGTACACACTGTTACATGGCCAAAACAATATATCAAGTTTTTCTTAGCAAAAAATTTAACCAACTCCTAACTGAAAAGTATGAAATAACCTGTTAAAGTCCGCCCCATGCTGGTTCAAAACACTCTGAGATCGCATTTTCATGGTCCGACTTCAACAAGTTATTTCATACTTTACAGTTAGAATGCGTAACCTATTTTTATAATTACTGGTTAAACGATCGATGTTTACTCACCCACAATATTGGTCAACATCGATAAAACTTGCAACTACCAAGTCATCTAGGTTATGAGCATAAGCATTGGTTGCTAATTGAGTATAACTTAAAAACTACTTGGCCGATTTTGATGAAATTAATACGGGACTACCTCAAAGGTTTTTTAATAAAAAAAGAAAAGTGGGTGGTACTCTGTAAAAAGATATTCGTGGTGAAACATATAAAAATACGTGTCGAATTGAAAACCTACTTTTTTGGGAGTTGGTTAATAATGTAGAAAACAAAACGACCTAAACGCCTTCTTTACGAGGAATTCTATCAGTGATACAATTTCGAAATATGTCAAAACTGTTACTATTTAAAAAGGTATAGGTAGAGGCACAGAAGATTAAAAAAACGGCCAAGTGCGTGTGGGACTCGGGCACGAAGGGTTCTGTACCATTATCTGTAACCTTATCTTTCAAGTTACAGACACTTTTCGCAGTGTCCGATTGAGCTGGGTAGGTGAGGCGAAGACCTCTTTTATTGTATGGTCTTTTTTTGTAACTATTTATTTTATTTTAATTAATTATATTTAAACTTAAAGAGAACTCAAAACTAAATATTCTGTGAATAGTTAAGGCCTGTCACCGGTATTAGTATCGAGCAAGAAGCGGTAAAAAAATCAAGTTCGTTGTATAGAAGCCCCCCTTAAATATTTATTTTATATTATTTTTAGTATTTGTTGTTATAGCGGCAATAGAAACACATCATCTGTAACGGAACCCTAAAAAAGACCAAAATGATTAATAGTAGATGTTGAGACGTAGGTACTCTTGTTAGGCAAAGTTAGAATGTAAGTACTAGGAGATCATGATCTCGTAGTGGTTAGTCATTCAGCTTCTATTATTGATCTGGCACTTCTAGGGGTCACCTCTGCCTTGCAACTACCTGATTGTCAATTAAGTAAACAAGCTGACTCAGCGTTTATCCTATTTCAGATCTTAATAACACGAGATAAAGAATATTTCCGTTCGGAACCTTCTCACGGCTATGCCAAATGTAGATCTCGTAAACATGAGCCAGCAAATAAAATGTATTTTACACCTTATTGCAACACTGTAAAGTTCACTTTAAATCGTAGTTTTCTCCCGGTAGAATTGTATACATATTTGTATAAGTTTCTTGAAAAAGAAAACCAAATTCTATTAACATAAAAATAGGGATCAAATTGCAATCAAGGAGGTTTTATGCACCGATATCGAATCAAAATGGATTACAAACAAGTTGCGCGCGCATCTTTAGGTTTGCGACGTCACTTAGAAGAGTTCTTTATCATGGACAGAATGAAAAATACCAGCTTTGTGTACCAGATATTTTTTATTTTAAAGCTGGTATTTTTCAGGTCACATATGTAACTGAAAATATTGTAATCAATTTTAAATATTGTAGGTATACATGAAATATTTAAGATAGGTATCAAAAGTATGACAGCGCGATATATTACTACTAAAACTGTACTGATATGAGAGGCAACACTATGAATCAGAAGGTGAAACGAATAAGTTTACTGCACTATAGAATCGTGATTAACAAACTGTGAAACTGTATGCATTATTAATTGCCGGTTTCCGGTACGTGTGTCAAAACTCGATTCAGCTAACAAGCCGTCACATTTAACAATCTGCTAACTCTCAACGGGTTTCTGGAACGCATATTAACTAAAAATTACATAACACCTGATTCACATGCTTGTTTGTCTATGTTAACATGAAGTTTGAAAATGTCGCTCAAATTCATTCATTCACTAGTGTTTTGTCTTTTTTTAACGGATAGCATTGTCTCTTTTGTTTTGACATGAATTATATCATTAATCATATGAGGTACTTACTAGCTAAATATGAAGGATGATCGTAAACGAAATCCAACACGAGCGGGGAGTTCCTATTTCCTCCTTGTCAAGCCCATTTGTCCACAAAACTATTTGCGCCCAGATATCTGATAGAGTCCAGTCGCACGAGTGAATGCTCCAATACTTAAAATGTCATCAATACCATCATGATGATTATAAATACTCTGTTGTTCTGTAATTATTATGTGACTTTCACTATCAATAAACTATTACTGAAGTTGATATGGCAAGTTTGTATGAGTAGCTAAAGACAGCACTGCGTTCTATGTGTGTGTTTTAGTTTGATTAGACGGTGAAAAGGAACTGCAATTCCATCCGCAAAAAGCGGTCTCCCTCACTTACGTAAAGCATATTGTTGTTGCTAATAGGCTACGTATTCAAATATAAATGGTGTATAGATAGTTTATATTGAATGTAAAAATGCTATGTAAACACTGTATGTTTTCGGAATAAAATAATCTCATCTGATGGTAAATGATTTATGACTGATGATGATGTAGTCAAATAATTTAAGCAGGCTTAACCTAGAAATAGGCTGTTCCTCAGGAATAGCCATCGAACACGCCATTAGATGCTTTGTGAAAGATTTTCTACTTGAGGGCCAACAACTAGCGAGCCACGCATTCTAAAAAACAACTCTTAGCAACTCTTTAACGTTTTTTTTTCTACAGTTTAATATTTTACGTATGTTAATACTGTATAATATATGAATAATATTAATTATTAAGTCCGTAATAAGTAATTTCTCTGCTAAGTGTATGTACCTATATTCTTAAGAGAAATAAAATTCTTAAACCATAAAAAACTGGAAGGCGGGTTTTCGCACCATGCGGTGAAGTGTAAGTCCGCGGTGAGATTTTAATCATTTACCTCCCGCGCAGCAATACAAAATAATACCACATCACACATGAACGCCACTAGAAAGTTGCCGCACATCAGGTGCACAACAGAGCTTTGAATCAAATCTTAACGCGCTTAACCGTAAGGTGTTTCTCAAAGAGGATTGATGTTTGGAAGGAGGCCGTCAATAACCTTTCTTGGGAATGCTTTTGTTGTTAGTATCTACCCAGCTGTGTTTTGTCTTAGGGCGGCTACGGTTATTTCATAGCACCCTATTGAGAAACTATTGAGTAGTACATTTACGTGATTATATCGCTGTATGGTGGATATTCCATTTACCCGAACGAAGCGATAGACTTCTTCGTTCAACAAACGAACCACTAGGGAATGGAACATCTTACCTGAGTCGGTGTTTCCGGTTAAGAAAAATGGGGTCTTCAAACCAGGAGCGCATAGGTATCTTCTGGGTAAGCGCGCTCCAACATCGATCGCATGATCACTTAACATCAGGTGAGATAGTGGTCAAGTGCTAACCAGTACGGTATAAAAAAAACCTGCAATATAGGTTTTTAGAGTAATCATACTTGATATAATTATGTTCTTGTTCTTTCTTATCTATTGTATTATATATTATATAGTAGTTAGGTACGCCTAAAGACATTTTTATAGCCATTTTTTATTTATTTTTACGATATCAAGACGGTAATCTTGGGCAATTGGGAGAAATCAGTTTGACATACCGTTAACATACGAAAACGGCTTTTCAGAAACCCAAAATTGCAATAACTGGCAATTAATCGGAGATTTGATATAAGTGTTGACAAACAGTCACTTGTAGATTAACAGGTATCTAAAATAATTTATCGCTAATTTTCGTTTCAGAAACTGGGTGTATTGGGGAATAATTTTTTAAACTCTGATGATTAACTTGCAATTAACTTTTTCGTTAATGATATACTTGTATACGTGACCTTCATTCGGCCCCAATGTTTTATATATTTACATTTATCTGTACGTGTAATGTATTTCTTAATAATTCCCGTGGGTGTCGTAAGAGGCGACTAAGGGAAAAATACTAAAGGTGGGCGCCTTCTAAAGAACTGCCTTCTTAGACTGCGATCCCCAAGCCGCCTGCCAAGTGTGGGGATTATGGCAAATATTAAAAAATAAATAATAGATAGGGGAGGCTGTGTTCAGCAGTGGACAATCTGGCTGAAACAGTAATGTATTTAAAAGACGGTAAGCAAACTAGATTTAAGCTCTATGATAACAATATATACTATCATTAACCCAAGTTGTGTTAGGTATTGTTATGGAATCTAACAATTTAGTTAGATTCCATAGAAACATAACCAAAAGTAAAAATTGGTATCATTTATTACTGAGTATACCTAGTATAAGTAGTACCTGTCGGAACCTTCCGGAAGGTAGTGGTACTATATATTACAGACTGAAACATACGCTATCGACGCAACGTAAAGAACCTATTTCAGTTCCGAAGAGGAACCAGATCCGACTGCTTTATTTATAATAATAACTGTATTTTATAGACAATCTTACTCCAAAAGTATATTTTATATGTAAATGTATAACCCCTTAGACTCAACTAGTGCCCTTTGTAGAGAGAATTTTGTGATTTCTATCCTATTGGTGTTTATTCTACGACGTAGTGTATAAAATACTCCTTTTTAGAACTTTTGTAATAATACTCCTTTCATATTGGTGTTTTAAAAAGAAATAAAGCGTGCCAGTTTTGTAGACTACATTTTGTAAGGTTAGTATATTCTACACACAATTTTTAAATTATTTGGTACCATATACTATGTTATATTTTATATAATATATATTTACTACTTACTATTTATAATATTTTGTATAGTTAAGGTTTAAGTAAATTAATTTTATAGCTTATTTACTATTCTAATTTTTGTTTTTGGAATTAAATAAATAGAGGTTGAATTACAAATCAGGGATACTCTAGAATACGTAAATATTTAGAATCACTACAATGATGCTATTGTGTAAATAATTTGATTTAGAAACATTATTTTGCTTTATATAATTTTAACGCTAGGTATCTCATCTGATGTTAAGTGACTGCATCGGGCAACTAGGTACGTATAAAATAAATAATTAAAAAGAATGTAAAACCCTACTGCACTAAAAAGACTATGGGATGGATGGATGGACGCGGGTTCGAATCCCGCACATGACTATAATTTTTCTTTCGTACATTTGTAATATCTGATGACTAAAACAAGATTGAGAATTCTGCATTTTACCTAGTTGCAAACGGAACCATTCATTTTCTTTTGGGTTATACCTAGTTTGTCATTGCGTCCCGTCTGCTTCCAAAACGCGCAAAAAACAAAACCCTTCCTTGGCAGTCGGGTAAAAATATCAATATACTAGCAACTCTGCGTTGTTGCTTGTAAATTACTGAGTCATTATTGATGACCCTTTTAATTTGAGTTCAACTGACTCAAGAGCTTCGAGTTGGCAGAAATAAACTTAGGAGAGCTGGTCCAAAGATTTTATCATGGTATTGTGACAGAACAAGCTCGAGGCCCATCTGATCTTAAGGTTGAACTGGCCGGTCACTTCTCCATACAAACGTGGTAGGGTGATCACTTCCTTATTTGAGATTTTAAGTCCAGGCTTAAGCATAATACCAATTGATATCGTCATTATCTAGGCTTGTTTGATGCCAAAAATTTAAAAAGATAATTACGTTTAAGTTATGAGCCTCGAAAACTTTATATGAAAATGTTTTTTTTTTTTTTTTTTTTTATGTTATTTTGACGGAACAAGCCCGAGGCCCACCTGATGTTAAGTGGACTAACCTCTGCCTATAACAGACGCATTTCGTCAACGACGAATTGCACTGTGCCCGTCACACTGAGACGTCCAGTTGTTAGGTCTCATTAGCCTGTAATTTTAAATGTTTCGAGGCTCATAATTCTCAAGTTAATTATTTTATTAAAATTTCGGCATCATACAAGCCTAGATAATGACGCGATCAATCGGTATTATGCTTTATTTAGGACCTAAATCCTCAAATAATCTCAATAATCACCCTACGACGTTTGTATGGAAAACGGGCCGGCCAGTTCACCCTTAAGCGGTAACCTCAGTATATTATAGATGCATTTCGTCACAAACGGCGAGCTATACTGCGCCCATCATCCCGAGACATACAGTTTTTGTCATGTGCCTGTAATTTCATACTTACTGGATCATAAGGACTGCTGCCGGAACACTTTGTTAGGTGCTAGGCGACAGATATTCCACTTGAGACTTTCAAATTGTAAAGACATATATAAATAATGTTTAATATTAACAAATATTTTTAAATTATTTAAGAAAACATCAAATTAATATATTAATAAAACACTTTAAAAATTTGAAAAATATATCTAGTTATAATTCCACCTAATTTACCTGTTAACGACGTGACGTCACAAACGCCACGTAGCCAAACCGGAAGAGTTTTCGACGCGTTTCGATTTTACACGAAGCATCCTCAGGAGGTCTTGACTCTACGAGCGCACGATCGAGAGTAAATAATGTTCCCGAGTTTATTGCCTGTTCTTATCGAAGTGGCTCTACTATTATTTCTGAACGTAGAATGTTTTAATAGTTAATTATGTATTGTCGTATACGATCATAGATATATGATCGAAGGATTGACGTTTATAAGAGCGTCTTAGACGCCAAAATTTAATAAACGATTTTTGAGGTTGACTTTGAGGGTGGTGGCTAGCCAGGCGAGCATTTTTTTTTTCATGTCATAGTGACGGAACAAGCTCGAGGCCCACCTGATGTGAAGCGGTATCCTCTGCCTATAACAGATGCATTTCATCACAAGTCACGAATTGCACTGCGCCCGTCACGTTGAGACGTAGTTGTTAAGTCTCATGTGCCCGTAATTTCACTGGCTCTCAAGGATTGCTGCCGGAACACACCGTTAGGTGCTTGGCGACAGATTTTTCTACTTGAGGGTGGTAGCTAGCCAGGCAGGCAATTGCAAAATGCCCTTCCACCATGCGTTGAAGCTCAAGCCGGCGGTGGGGATCGAACCAGGGTACTGCGGCACGGCAGTCCATAGCTATAACCACTCGGCCATCATTGCTTCCACTAGCATTCGCAAAATGCCCTTCCTCCATGCGGTGAAAGTCAAGCTGGTGCTCGGGTTCGAACCATGGCCCTACGGCACGGCTATAGCTTTTATCGCACGGCTATCACAGCTTCAAAGGAGATATCTCACATTGACACACGCGGGCCGTGATCCTCGATCATTTCCTGTTTGTTTGAGCTCCTCCATACTACACCATACTGAAGCGTGCACGTGCTTCGGAGGGCACGTTAAGCAGTCGGTCCAGGTTGTTGTCTTAGGATGGCAGTCGTTATAGTATTAATTGAGATAGTGGTCAAAGGCTAACCTATCAGGCATAAAAAAAATACTCACAAAGATATAGGCTAATAACATAAATTGAAAAACCAAAAAGTTAACATTTGCCCTGACACACTTTTTTTATGCCTGATAGGCCTTTGACCACTATCTCACCTGATGGTAAGTGATGATGTGGTCGAAGATGTTGTTCAGGCTAACCTAGAAGTACTGGCTCTCAAGGACACCTGCCGGAACACACCGTTAGGTGCTTGGCGACAGATTTTCTACTTGAGGGTGGTAGCTAGCCAGGCGGGCATTTGCAAAATGCCCTACCACCATGCTATAACGACTGCCATCCTTAGACAACACCGGAACCGACGGCTTAACGTGCCCTCCGATGCACAGAAGCGCTCAGCGGTCACTAGCGGTCACCCATCCAACTAATGACCGCGCGCGACCTTGCTTAACTTTGCTGATCGGTTGAGAACAGCTAAGTCAACTTCGCTACGAGCGCTTCAAATACTATGTACAAATTATACTAAACTTAGTAAAAATTACATCATACCAGTGAGTGTGTCATACCAAAAGTTGCGTCTCCACCCCCGCACTGCGAATCTGCAAAATACACTTGGTTAGTACATTTTTTTTACACTCGATTGCAAAAAAACTGATTTATCTTCAAATTTAGTCTCCATACGGGACCGGACAGAGGTGCCGGGTTAGAATTGCACCTCCCCATATCATCTCGTGGGTGTCGTAAAAGGCGACTAAGGGAATAATTATACTGGAAGGTGGGCAGCAGCGCCTTCTAAAGAACTATCTTACACTGCGATCCCCAAGCCGCCTGCCAAGCGTGGGGATTATGGCAAATACCCCCTTAATAGGTGAGGCTGTGTGCAGCAGTGGACGATCTGGCTGATACAGTACACGACCGGACTTGAGCACTTGTTCTTAATTGAAGTAGCATTGCCCTTCTTCTTGGCTGTCAACTGAGCGGACTCTAATGTAAGAGCCAGAGATGACAGCTGTCGTCAAAGTGACAGACGTCAATGTCAACTAGACCTTTGAAGTTCAGGACTATCTGATATCGGAATATTATCGGATATGGAAATGATTTGTAAAGTAGGAGTCAAATCGAATGGACACGATTTCACATGCCTGGGTTTTAGGTAGTATTGAACTTGACCAAGTTTACATCAACCATGGCCTTCCTATATAATTATTATTTAGTGACTGGCTAGGACTCGCGTAATATTTACCGGATATTGCTCCGACCAGTTTCGAACTTATTTGAAGTTCTTCGTCTGGGAGTCACGATTGTGCAACCGTCTCAACGCCAGTTACGCGATGAGGCGGTTGCGCCGCAGCTGTCAAAGTCAGAATTCCTCCGTCCGAACTGTCACTTCGGTCGCTATCACTGTGACTGTCACCGTCGTTTTGACAGGTATAGGATTGTTGACACACTACACTAGTACTGTCAAACACACACTCCTATATAATAAAATCAAAATAAAAAAGCCTTTATTTGATCGTGCTACATAACTTTTTTAGAGCTACTGTTATATCTGTGGGAGGATGGGGAGAGAAAGTGAGATGAGGGTGTTGTTACCAGTAGTGGTGGTAGTGATGCGGTGAAGTTGATGATAGTCCGAATAAATAAATCCGTACACTTCACAGCTAAAGTTTATTAACACCCAAACACACAGTCCACAATTAAAATAGTTTAGAAGGCGATGTAAGTAATTATTAAGCACAGCAATGAAAGATGAATGATAGTTAGATGTATTACGTAGAAAGTAAACAAAGCAAGAGAGACTGAAATTGCATAGAGCGACGTGGGCTCCGCGTCGCGTAAGCGTTTGTTACCGACTGGCTAGAGAACGGCCGGCGGCCGGCGCTGAGGTGCTCGCGCGCCGATGTACTTATATCTATACGAGTATGAGATCTCGTTATCACCGCGCAGCGGCGCGCGGCTCCAATGCATTCGTCCATTGTTGGCACGGCATTTAGCCGTCAATATTAAATTAATTCATTAGTGTTTTTATCAATTGTTAACTGTAAATAATATTGTCAATGTAATGTATATTTAATATATAAGTGTTTAATACTGATTGAATTAATTACATATATTACTTGTACATATATAAATATTAGGTACTGTGTAAATAAATAAATAAGTAATTATATATTATAAATAGTGATGTTAATAATGGACTGTTGTGAATGTGTCAAGTTATATATTTAATAAGTGTATATTAAATAACGGCACGTTATTATGTGGGAGTAGCCCACATCACTCCCCCCCAGAGACCTGGTTAGGGGCGATAAAAATTTGGTAAACGGACTATACGTCCGGAACGTGTGGTTTTAGGTGCCGGTGTAGTTACATTGTCAGGTGTTAGATCTGGTGTATTATTTGTACAGTGTTCAATTGGTGGATACTGATGAGTTTCGCCTGACAATTCCTTGGCGTCGGATAAAATGTACGCAGGTTTGAGTCGGTCCAGAGAGACAGTTACAGGCTTTCCTTTGATTAGGAGCTTGAAAAATTTATCTCGTCTCTCCAGTACTTTATATGGACCTGTGTAGGCAGGCTGAAATGTGGCACGCGAAGCGTCTTCACGAAGGAAGACGTGTTCGGCAGTAGGGAGCTCCTTGTACACAAATACTTTGTGGTTGCTATGGCGAGACGCTGGGATTGGTTTGAGTTTTTCGGAAAATGAGCGAAGACGCGCTGTAAAATCTGACATGTCAGATGTACATGGCACGCTTGGATCGAAAAACTCTCCTGGAAGTCTCAGAGGCTCGCCATACAACAATTCAGCCGATGAAGTTTGTAGGTCCTCTTTATAGGCACTACGAATGCCTAGTAAAACCAGAGGCAATACTTCAGTCCAGTTCTGATCTGCGTGGCATGTGATTGCACATTTGAGTTGGCGGTGAAATCTTTCCACCAAGCCATTACATGCCGGATGATAAGCAGTGGTTCGTCTGTGCTGGAATCCGATAGTTTTTGCCAGATATTGGAACAGTGCGGACTCAAATTGACGACCGCGATCTGTCACAATATCCGTGGGGCAACCATATCTGGATATCCAGCCAGAAATTAAGGCTTTGGCCACCGTTTCTGCAGTGATGTCGGGAATAGGTATGGCTTCCGGCCACCGCGTAAATCGGTCTATAGCCGTCAGGCAGTACCTGTATCCCTGCGAAATGGGAAGGGGGCCAATCAGGTCGATGTGGACTTTCTTAAAACGCTCACGTGGTAATTCGAAAGTGCCCAACGGGGTGGACACATGACGACTTACTTTTGCGCGTTGGCATGCTAGGCAAGTACGTGCCCACTCACGACAGTCTTTTCTAATTCCGGGCCATACAAATCTCGCGGCAACCAGTTTGGCTGACGCGGAAGAACCGGGATGACTAAGTGAGTGCATGATTTTAAATACTTGCTTTCGGAACTCTCTTGTGACGAAAGGCCTGGGTGTCGGTGTGCTGATGTCACAGAACAAATGTGTGCGACATCCAGGATATTCCATCTTTTTGAGACGAAGAGAGGATCCATCAGACAAATATTGGGCAAGTTCTGAGTCACTTTCTTGGCTATCAGCAAGCTTGGCGAGGCAAATTGGAGCTTCCAGTTCATCGATGCGACTTAAAGTGTCGGCTACGACATTGTCCTTGCCGGAAATGTGCTTCAAGTCGGTCGTGAACTGGGATATAAAGTCCAAGTGCCTGAACTGTCTAGGCGAACAGCTATGCTTCCTCTCATGGAATGCAAAGCAAAGAGGTTTGTGGTCGGTATAGACAGTAAAGTGCCTCGCTTCCACCATGTGCCTGAAGTACTTGATACTTTCGTAGATCGCCAAAAGCTCGCGATCATACGGAGAGTACTTTTGTTGGCTCGGGCTAAGTTTTCGAGAAAAGAACGCTAGCGGCTGCCACACGTCTTTTTGGAGCTGTTGTAAGACAGCGCCAATTGCCACGTCTGATGCGTCTGTCACCAATGCAAGCTTGGAATGGCAATCTGGATGTGCCAGAAGAGCTGCATTGGAAAGGCTTTCCTTGGTCTCATGAAAAGCCTTCAGAGCATCGTCGGTGAGATGAATTGGTGTGGAGCCTTTGACACCCCCCGCAAGCAAGGCGTTGAGAGGCGCTTGTATTTGAGCGGCATTCGGCAAAAATCGCCTATAGAAGTTGGCCATGCCCAAAAATCGCCTGAGGGTCCTTACATCTTTAGGTGGGGGGAAAGCGCGTATAGCTTGTACCTTATCGTCCAAAGGTTTGGTTCCGCTCTCAGATATAGAATAACCAAGGAAGGTTATTTCTGGAGCACCGAAAACACATTTGGAGACATTTATAACCATGCCATAGGTACGAAGTCTTTCGAAAACTTGCCGTAGATGGTTTTTGTGCTCCTGCTCATCCCTGCTGAAGACCAGGAAGTCATACAAATAGCAGTACGTGAAGTCCAGGCCTCGCATCATCTCATCCACGAACCGTTGGAACGTTTGAGCCGCATTTCTTAATCCAAATGTCATAAATGGAAAATCAAACATTCCAAACGGCGTGGTGATCGAAGTTTTGGGGATATCCTCCTCGCAGACTGGGATCTGGTTAAAAGCCTTCACCAGGTCGATGGTACTGAAGACCTTGCAACCAGAAATGTTCTGCGTGAAGTCGTGGATATGACGGATCGGATAGCGGTCCGGAATGGTTCGAGCGTTGAGCTGACGGTAGTCTCCGCAAGGGCGCCAGCCGTTGTCCTTCTTCGGCGCTAAATGAAGAGGCGAAGACCAGGGACTATCCGATGGACGTGCAGTACCATTATCCAACATGAGCTGGAACTCCTCTCGCGCAATCTTCAGCTTATCAGGAGCTAACCTACGGGGTGCACAAGAAACTGGCGGGCCAGGTGTGGTACGAATATGGTGTTTCGTGTTATGTTTGATAACGCGTGGTGTGCCAGCGGGTCGCAAGATATCGGGAAACTCATTTAAAATCGCGTGATATTGCGTATCTCCAGTCAAAACCTTAACAGACAAAACAGTGTCTACATTGTTATCGATTTGAGCTGTAGCTGACAATGATGTGGTATTATCTATTAGGCGGCGGTTACGAATATCGACAGTTAAATTATAAAAATTTAGAAAGTCAACGCCAATAATAGCTTTGGTTACATCCGCAACTACAAAATTCCAAGGGAAATTACGCCTGAGGCCAATATTCAGATTAAGCTGAATGTAACCAAAAGTATTAATGGCGCTTCCGTTGGCGGCTGACAGCTGGTAGTTTGTCTTCTCTCTTCGTTCACGAAGCGCAGTTCGAGGGAAAACGCAGAGATCGCTTCCGGTGTCCACAAGGAATGGTACCTTCGAGCTGCGGTCGGTGACGAAAAGGCGACCAGAGGAGAGAGGGCAATCAGACGTCGCCATTATCGACCGCCCTGTGCGTTTCCCGCCATGCCAAAATCGCAAGGCTTTTGACATTTAGTGGCCTTAGCACCATACTTAGAATGGTACCAGCAGAGTGGATACTTGCGGTACGCTGAGTTTGAGCGGGATGTAGATCGACTGCGTCCAGTGCTGGTGTTGTTCCTGGAGCGATTCTGAGCACGGGACTGTCTTCCTAGCTGCAGTGTTAGGGCCTTCACAGCTCGTTTCAGTTCTGCAATCTCGCTAGCCATGGAGTCGATGACGGAACCCGGTGCTGATGATGACGTAGCTGCAACCTGTCGTGCGGGCAACACGATGTCCTGAACGCGGTCTGCCAGATCAGCCAAAGCTTCAAGACTGCTTTGGGGTTGAGAGGCCAACAGGGTTTGGATGTTGCTCGGTAAACGACTGCTCCAGATAGTCCTCAGGAAGTCTTCAGGTACGTTGGATCCGGCCAGGCTTTGCAGGTGCCTCAGAAATTGTGAAGGTTTCCTATCCCCAAGATCTTCGTGCATGAGGAGCTGGTGAACCTTCTTCTCCTTTGAAGCAGAAAGCCGTTTTACAAGCTCTGACTTTAATTTGTCATACCTGTTGTTTTCCGGCGGAGATATGATGATGTCTTTGACTTCTTTGCTATATTGAGGATCCAGGTGTCCGATGACGTAATTAAATTTTGTCGCGTCAGATGTAATTCCTGTGATCGCAAACTGTCCTTCTATCTGCGCAAACCATATTTCGGGCTCTTCAGGCCAAAAAGGTGGTACCCGTACACCGACTCGACAAATCTCGGATGGTGCAGTGGAAACGCGCTCTGCCGATTGTCGACAGCGGCGAGGTGCGGCTGCAGCGCCATTTTGCGAGTTTACTGTGTCGTCGGAACTGTCACTCATTTTCATAAATATAATATGGCTTAGGTATTCTTACGGCGTTGCAGTTGAGGTCACCAGTTGTAGTAGATGAAAGGAGAGAGAGATGAGGGTGTTGTTACCAGTAGTGGTGGTAGTGATGCGGTGAAGTTGATGATAGTCCGAATAAATAAATCCGTACACTTCACAGCTAAAGTTTATTAACACCCAAACACACAGTCCACAATTAAAATAGTTTAGAAGGCGATGTAAGTAATTATTAAGCACAGCAATGAAAGATGAATGATAGTTAGATGTATTACGTAGAAAGTAAACAAAGCAAGAGAGACTGAAATTGCATAGAGCGACGTGGGCTCCGCGTCGCGTAAGCGTTTGTTACCGACTGGCTTGAGAACGGCCGGCGGCCGGCGCTGAGGTGCTCGCGCGCCGATGTACTTATATCTATACGAGTATGAGATCTCGTTATCACCGCGCAGCGGCGCGCGGCTCCAATGCATTCGTCCATTGTTGGCACGGCATTTAGCCGTCAATATTAAATTAATTCATTAGTGTTTTTATCAATTGTTAACTGTAAATAATATTGTCAATGTAATGTATATTTAATATATAAGTGTTTAATACTGATTGAATTAATTACATATATTACTTGTACATATATAAATATTAGGTACTGTGTAAATAAATAAATAAGTAATTATATATTATAAATAGTGATGTTAATAATGGACTGTTGTGAATGTGTCAAGTTATATATTTAATAAGTGTATATTAAATAACGGCACGTTATTATGTGGGAGTAGCCCACATATCTATAAACTATGTTAAATTGTTAGCAAGCTCCCCAGGTTGGGTAAAGGCCTCCTCCAACCATGTCCATTTTCGGCGTTCTCTCTATTTTGTGCTATTGGCCACCACTTTTGACCAGCGAATTTTTTTATTTCGTCCCCCCAGCGTGTTGAAGGAATTCCTCTCTTTCTTTTTCCTTGAGGTCCTCTCCATATGGTGGTGCTGTCCATTTTTTGTCTTTAAGCCTCATGTGACCAGCCCACTTCCACTTTAACTTTTGAGCATAGCTTAAGGCATTAGTGGCTTTTGTTTTTTCTAATGCGCTTCCTATATGAACGCATAATTTGAGCTTCATTGGTTAGTGTATTGGAGTATGCAATCTCAACTCTGTTCTATGTATTTTTCTGCCATACATTAATGATCTGCTGAAGTCTGGACTTCTGAACTTGCAGTCATCTGGAGACTCACATAACAGAGAGTACGGATTCTGAGACACCCCAAAAATAAAGGCTTCAACATTTCTATGGATAAAAACGCCTTTATAGTACCACTACTATCGTATGCGTACCCACGTATGCAGCAAGTTTCTTGCCAGTCAAGTTTATATAGTCAAATCGAGTCTTCCGTAGAACATTCATGAAGGAAAAATCCAAAAATTTTAAATCCACCTTAGTGGACCACTCCACTACATTACAGAAATAACAGTCATTTTCACGTTAACATATAGTGTTGCATATGAAAAGTTGCGTTTCCGGTAGCGCACTTTATCTAAATAGTTTAAATAGTACCGTTTAATATATTTTTTTGTACACCAGGCAGCAAAAACCTACTTTTGTACCAATTTTATTATAAATTTTTCGATGTTTTTGTGTTGTCTTTGTTAGTTTCCTTAGTGTATTTTTTGTGTTTAGTATATTGCGGCCACTGGTAGCGGTCCGTTCTGCGTTGTAGTCAGAAAGTTATTCAAGTTTAATTATCATTTTTATTCAAAATTTCGTGTATTTTTGTAATATAAATTTGAATTTAAATAATTTTTAATAGTTCCACGCATCAGTACATGCGGGCCGCGATCCCCGATCGTTTCCCGTTGGTTTGAGCGTTGGTTTTAAATATTCATAAATCTTTAGAATTATTAAAATTCCAAAGATTTATGAATTCCAAAGATTTATGAATTCCAAAGATTTATGAATTCCAAAGATTTATGAATTCCAAAGATTTATGAATTCCAAAGATTTATGAATTCCAAATTTGATTTGTACAGTAGATTATCGTAGACTTAGTAGCTTTTTTGAACGCTCACTTCTATGGAATTATGTATTTAACTAGCGGTTTCGAGCATCGACCCATATCGGGTCAGCTCAGCCTGTAGCCATGGGCGAACTTCGGCAAACATTGTTACCTTCCAAAAAGGAATGAAATACTCCATTCCTTCAAGTAACAATTCTGTCATGGCTTCCGCACAAATCGAAGGGTCTTCTGTCGAGACCCGGAGGTTTCAGTGAATCTCTCTGATGTTCATCAGGTGCACTTTTACCATTGCATCATCGTCTAACAGTAATTCTTCTTGATATTAAGCATGTTGTCGTGGTAATTAAGAGTGACAAGGAGAGGGCAAAAGAAACACCAGAGGAAACTCAAAGATACATTATGATTAGCTACACCACAAGGGATACTAGTCTGGAGATTGAGAGTTACCAGAGAGCTCCCGTAAATTGTCATCAGGAAAATCCTGGCTATAGGGTCCAATGTTTGCGGGTTCCAATTCCGTTTGTAGGTAGTTTGATTTGAAGCAATGATGGCTCAGTAGCATTGGCTTTGGACTGCCACGTAGCAGGTCCATGGTTCGAATCCCGCCGCGAGCTTTAGCTTGACCGCATGGTGGTAGGGCATTTTGCGAATGCCCGCCTGGCTAGCTACCACCCTCAAGTAGAAAATCACTTGCTAAGCATCTAACGGTTTGTTCCAGCAGCTGTCCTTGAGAGCCAGTAATTCTAGGTTAGTCTGAACTACACCTTCGAACACATCATCACTTTCCATTAGGTGAGAAAGTGGTCAGGGGCTAACCTATTAAGAATAAAAAATAAAAAAAATGTCCCGGCTATAGGGGCCGATGGTCGAGGGTTCAAACTCCCCTCGTAGTTCAAAGAAATTTTCCTTTCGTTGTAATTTTGTAAGGTTATTTAGCAGGTGTTAATGGAAAAATTACCATGTTAGAAAGGGAAGAAAGTATTTATTTCAATATAAAAAAATATTATTTCAGATGTCACCAGGGAAGTTCGGACTATTCAAGGGAAGAAGTCGGGAGCAGCCAGAGCCACCTTCCACTGAAAACCTTCTTCAGAACAGTTGCACAGACTTAGGTTTGTACAAAATATAACTATTTTTAACCGACTTCTATAAAAGGCTGGGGGTTCTATGTTCTATCGTAATACTGTATGTTTTTTTTATGTTTACTGATTTCTCCCCCATTTGCGGACCGATTCTCAAAATAATTATTTATTCCAAAGAATCCGAGTATAGAAATTTATTTCCACAAATAAGGTCTTATTCCTCAAATTCACTCTTTTCAACGTAATAACACTCAAATAATGTCAAAAATAATTACCGTTTGACCTTCGGACAAGAATTCCGAGTGCACAACACCGCGATAGTCAAAGAAAACAGTCAATATGACTTTGATTTTCTAATTAGCCGTGGTAAGCTCACGTCCCGTCACCACGTTTCATCATCGCCCAATGCGTTTCATGAATGGTCGGAATTGACTCGTTCTCAGAGACTCTTGTTTCATACACAAATGATTATATAAAATGGTACGGATCAACTAAAAGTTCTGCGGCTATCTCTCTTAAACTTGAATGAAGATTTTCTTTCAGAGTTTCCTTCACTTTTGCGATGTTAACTTCACTTGCAGACGTTGATGGCTTACCAGAGCGAGGCGAATCTTCCATCACATGTCGACCGCTTTGTATTCATAACTCTTTTTATTTTTATAAAGTCGATTCGCGTAAGCTTTCTGTAACATTTTCAGTGACTCCAAACACGAAACTATTGGCTATACAAAATTAAACACAAGCTCTTTGTTCGATGTTTTTGTCCATTATGAAATTTGCAATACACACTTAATATTATATTACTAAAAATAACACTGTATTTAATCCAAATAACAGATGCAGCCACTGAGCAAGTAATATGATGCAACTCAAACTCCGCCATAGAACGTATAATAAATAATACCCGCGCCAAAATGGGAAACAGTTGTGCCAATCTAACAACAAAAATTAATTTGGAACCATAGACAAATTCATTCTCAATACTTCTTTGACTGAATGTAGTTTTTTATGGATTAATTGGATTTCCGTAAAGTAACGCCTGATGTTTTTCTGCGTGTCCAGTGGTTTATCCGCCGTCACCCATCCCATCAACGAGCAAAGGTCTGTACGAGGACCACAGCAGCTTCCAGGAGTTCGCCATGCTTCACCTGGACAGCGATGACGAGGTATCCAACTTATATTACACCTTATAATTGATTAAAACTAACGTAAGTTTGACACATACTAAAAGACATTTTAAGCCGAAATCGGCTTAAAATGTCACTTACGGTTTTTTACGCCGAGAAGGTATCTCGACCGGTTTGGCGACTTTCAGAGTCGCTTCATCACGGAGTGCGTGCGCTTACGACCGCGGCCGCGCATGCACTGATCGCGAAACCGGTAGAGACGCCTTCTCGACGTGACAAAATCAGAAGTGAAATCGGCTTAAAATGTCTTTTAGTATATATATTACACCTTATCATTCCCGAAGTCGTGCCCCACCTCATTTTTTAGTGTAGTTTTATTTTTTAATGTTTGATACGTTAGACTTTGTCCACTATCTCACCTGATGATAAGTGATGGTGTGCGAAAATATTGTTCAGGCTAGCTTAGAATTACTACTGGCTCTCAAGGACAGCTGCCAGAACACACCATTACGTGCTTGGCGACAGATTTTCTACTTGAGGGTGGTAGCTAGCCAGGCGGGCATTCGCAAACTGCTGTACCACCAGGCTATAACGACTGCCATCCTAAGACAACAACCAGAACCGACGGCTTAACGTGCCCTCCGAAGCACGTGCACGCTCAGTAGTAATGTCACTAGCGGTCACCCATCCAACTCTCGACCGCGGCGGACGTTGCTTAACTTTGCCGATCGGTTCAGAACGGCTAAGCAAACTACGACCGCTTCAAAGTCAGCTTCAAAAGTAGCTTCGATAAGCAGTTGGAACTACTACTGCTTATCCAAGCGATCATATTTTATATTTTATTGTTTTACTGTACTAGCATTAGCCTTTACACACACTAAGACGTGGTGTACAAGCTAAGGCTACCAGTTAGGGTTGCCAGACTAAGGTATATCAATTCCTAACCATTTCTGGGTTAAGATAAGGAGTTGGAATTTTTACATCAAGTTAGAATCTTAATAATTCTATGGTTGAACTGATGAATTAATAATTATACAGGGTTATTGGTAAAATGTTAACAACCTCTTATGGTTGACTTCTGCTAGTCCTTACAAACATTTTGAGATATATTTTTAATATTGTTAGGTTTGCAATAACGTCCCCTTAAAGGCAACACCGACTTAATGCAATTTTCCGCTGATTTTAGTTAAATACACAGTTCAATTCGTCTTTTTGCGCACTATCTACTGGTAAAACCGATTATTTGCTACGACCAATAGTGCCATAGATAGCTAGAAGCATACATACATACATAAAATCACGCCTGTTTCACGTAGGGGTAGGCAGAGACCACGGATTTCCACTTACTACGATCCTGACATATCTCTTTCGCTTCATCTATACTCATCAATCCTTTCATACATAAGCGTCGGTTTAGGGTACTTTTGACCTGGCCTTTTTTCAGAACGTCTTCAATCTGATTTCGGAACGTTCGCCTAGGTCTTCCCCTTCCAACACTTCCGTTTACTTGTCTCATGTATACCTGTTTAGTCATTCTCATTTCATTCATTCTCTCCACATGTCCAAACCATCTTAACATACCTTTCTCGATTTTTGTCACTACACCCTCATTCAAACTACATCGTTCCCTTATCACACTATTCCTCATCCTGTCACTCCGTTTCACTCCAATCATGCTCCTCAATGCTCTCATCTCCACAGCATTTATTCTACTTTCATGCTTTTTCTGCCACACCCAACTTTCACTACCATACATCAGAGTCGGAACCAACACACCCCCATGAACAGCCAGACGAGCCTTTTTAGACACCTTATGACTGTTCATAAAAGCGTGCAATGCTCCGTTTACCATGTTTCCAGCGTTCACTCTCCTTTCTATATCACTTTCACACTCACCATCTTTTGTAAACATGGATCCCAAGTATCTCAAACTCTTTCACTTGTTCCACTTTTTCACCCCCAATCACAATATTGCAATCGGTCACTCTATCATCTCGTTCAAACACCATCACTTTCGTCTTACTTACATTTATTTTCATTCCCTTTCTTTCTAAAGCCTCTCGCATAACATTTACCATCTCCTGCAACTCTTTTACCGACGATGCAAGTATCACTTGGTCATCAGCGTAGAGAAGACATTTGATGAGTAACTCGTTCATTCTTTATCCACATTCACTGTCTTTCAGGTTTGTCAAATTATCCATGAATAAGTTGAACAGCCACGGTGACGCTACACATCCTTGTCTTGCCTTTTACACCTTTTTCGATGTTAAACCAATCAGTGTATGTTCCATTTATCCTAACGCAAGCACTGGAATCCTTATAGAGGGATTTCAGCGCTTGGATCAGGTTACCATTCAGCCCAAGCATAGACAACGCTGACCACAGTTCATGCCTACTCACCCTATCATAAGCCTTTTCTAAATCTACGAAAGCGCAATAGACCTTTTGGCTTTTGCCAAGCATTTTTCGGCTATGCATCGTAAAGAAAAGACCTGATCCGTACATCCCATTCCCTTTCTAAACCCTGCTTGTGCATCCCACACTTTCTCATCTGTCTCTTTTATCACTCGTTCAATCAATACTTTCGCATATAGTTTACCGACAACGCTGAGGAGGCTGATTCCGCGATAATTCTTGCTGTCTTGTTGCGACCCTTTTCCTTTATAAAGCGGCACAATCACAGCCTTGCACCAGTCACCTGGTACACGGCCGCTCCTCCAACACATATTAAAAAGGCGGTGCAACAGACTAGCTACTATGCCTCGCCCAGCTCTCAGCATCTCGACTGACACTCTATCATATCCTGCAGCCTTTCCTAATTTCATACCCTTTAACGCTTTCAAAATTTCATCCATACCTATTTCATTTTCATCATCATTCATATAGGTTTCCGGAACCTGGTCCAGTGTTCCCTCTCTTTCAAATAAACTTTCAAAATATTCTTTCCATCTTTTCAACACACATTCTTCTCCTTTTATTATGCTTCCATCATGACCCCTGATTTGATTAAGCTCTGAGTTTGTGTTTTTGCCTCGAGCTGTTCTTATGGATTTTCAGAAAAATTTAACATTTGACTGGAAATCATCAGAAAGCCTTTTGTCAAACATATCCTTTCGTTCATCTTTCTTTCTGCACACAACTTCTTTAACTATCTTTTTCAATCTCTTATAATCCTTTCTTGCTTCACGTACATCATCATGCGTTGCCATTTGTACTTTTTGGTTAGCTTTTGTTGCTAACCAATTCAGCCATGCTTTTTTCTTTTCATCCACAGCCTTTTGCACTTCTTGATCCATCCACACGTTCCTTTGCATTTTTGCTTTTCGCCTTTTAGAAATTCCACACACATTGATGGCAACGTCTACCACTCCTTCCTTAAATTTCATCCACAATTCTTCAATTTCACTTATCTCTTCCAAACCATCAAGCCTTTCTTGCAGCTTAATAACATACTGATTTGCAACATCCTTCTCTTGCAAATTTTCAACTTTCACTCGTTCCAAACAATTCACACTTGTTGGTGCACGCACTCGGTGTCGCCATCGATTAAAAGGCCATTAACACGTGTTACCACCAAGTAGTGGTCTGAATCGACGCCGACTCCGCGGTACGCCCGAGTGTCTAATATTTTCGTCCTCAGCCTTTCATCCACAATCACAAAGTCAATCATACTTCTTGAATCACCTTCTTCCCTTGTATACAAATGGATCTTTTTGTGGTCAAACATTGTGTTTGTCACGCAGAGATTCCATTCCAGACACAAATATAGCAAACTTATTCCATTCTCATTCACTCGTTCATCCCCAAAAGCACCAAGAACCCTTTCATATCCATCTCGCTTTATTCCTACCCATCCATTAAAATCTCCTAACAATACAATCTCAAATAAAGCTAGAAGCAAAACAAAGTAAATACAAATTTTCCCAAAATCTATTCATGAAAAACAGATTAAAGATTCATAGCAGAACTATTTATCTGAATAGTATAAGCAGAAACACATTTCGTCTCATAAATGGTTTTCATTGCTGTATATTACATCCAAGGAATTTATAGCGTTCAACAATAAGTTATTAAAATACTTTAGTTGGTTTTTGACGGTAAATATAAATTCGTAAACTTTTCTTAATTCAGAAGTAAACAAAATAACTGACATTACGTGTTTTTCGATGAAAATTATTTAAATATATTTGTATTAACGTTGCTAGCAAAAAGCGATAAGGTATCATTAGTCGTTTTTCACAGAATTTGAGCACATCAACAAAATCATTTTAGTTCAAGCAAAACCAACTATACTATGCTGCTACTTGTTTTTCTCGCTCGCACATCGGACGATCTCTCCGTGCATGAGCGAGAAAAACAAGTATATGTCACCTGTTGAAACTAATAAGATGCACGTGTAATTTGCCACCCGGGCATTGTTATTGATTTTTACACGAAAGCCCAAAAAAAGGAGAGTTATGTAGTTCAGGGTTCAGTATGTATGTATGTATGTTTGTGAGTTTCTTTATTCCACCATAACTTCTAAACGGCTTAGCCGATTTTGATAATAGAGATATCGGTAGATTTGTCGTGATAGCGCAAGTGAAACTAGGTACATAAAAATAGAAAAACTAACTGGCAGATGTTAGAAGCCATATTGTGAGTTAAAAAAAATGTGTTTCTTCCAAACCCATCGAGTGGGATACCAAAATGAAAAGCTTTATAAGAATCCATAAATATATATAACTTGCAGTTTTAATTTAAATGGAACAATAAAACGTTTAACCAAAAATAAATAATTTGCAGTCGGGTATATTATTTTTTAAATTAATGTTTACTTGTTCACGAATTAAATAAGTTAAAGTGTTTGGTATTGAATATGAACAACAAACAAGATAATACTAAAAGTCAATCCACAGATACGGCGTCTGATTCAGGTAATTTGAATACTTTATGGTTTTATTACTACAACTTTGAGGTTAGGCATTAGTTCCGTTAATTATTTTCGAAATATCTTCGTGAAATATATCAATAAAAGTAATGCTAATTATTGGAATGAACAATCAGCAGTTATGTGTGACAACGTCGACTTTGTAATATCCCAGACCAATGATTCGTATCAAACACAGATGGAGCAATCAAGCCTGAAAGTTGATACTTTGTTGATCGAATCTCCATGTCTAATGTTGGAAGAGGTACCGATACATTTTATTACTACACCCTGCTCATAAATTTGTACTTGTTGACTCTTGGACGGGTTACTTTACTGTATGAGGTGCCGTACTAGAAAACGGAACCCTATCATTAGCCTCGTCTTGCTGCCAGTCCGTCCGACTTTAAAGGGCTGTTTAAAATGTTCCTTTTTTATATATTTTGTGCTTTTAAGCTAGATTGACTATCAAAAAATAATACTGTATCAGCCGGATAGTCCACTGCTGAACACAGCTTCCCCCAATATGGGAGGGTTTGCCATAATCCCCACGCTTGGTAGGCGGCTTGGGGATCGCTGTGTGAGATATCAGTTCCTCAGAAAGTGCTGCTTCTGCTTCTGTTGTTTCACCCTTAGTCGCTTCTTACGACACCCACGGGTAGAGATGGGGGGGGGGGGTGACATTCTAACCCTATAAAAATAATAATACCTAAAAATTAAAAATAATAGTGGGTCCCATATTTTATGCTCTTATATGAAACGGGTTTTCTAACGTATTTTGCACTAAATTTGATGCTTATTGAATACATTTAAGCATCAAATTTAGTACACTGTTTTAAGACAATCAACAAATAATTATAAATGGCCAAGTGCAGGTCGGACTCCCAATAATGAGCTCGTGCTCTTAAAATTACCGATTTCACGTTAAATTTGGATCTGTGTTGGTACGGAGACCTTGGTGTGCGAGAACAACTGTTGCTTGGCCGGTTTGATTTATTACATAACCGAAATTGTTAACTTATTAGCGATACGTTTAAAACTGAACTTTCAATTCAATCAACTACAGGTAGGTAAGCTGTCGTAATTTGGCGTACAGTTTGTTAAAATCCAAGGCTAGATTCCCGGCAGCAAAAAAAATAGTGGTATAATTTGAAATTTGCAAGAATTGGTACATCTTTAATTAAAAGGTAGCCTACACTGAGAAAAATCTAAAGTCAAAAGCGCCCTAATGACGGCTAATTTATATGGTATAAGGCGAAAATCCGACCAAACGTAAATACGTACAAAAGCGCCTTCCAACTAGAAGGCATTAAACGAGGTCAGTAAAGGCGAATGTTTCTTTTCGTCTTCATTTAAGGTGTATTTAGTGGTCTTTCTTATATATTGACTTTTCGGTGAGGCTGATTAAGTCGTACGTTATAGTGATAATCACCGTATATAAACCGCCGTAAAAGTAAGGTATATGTTATGGTCAATACTACAATTATTATCGTATAACAAGTTCAATTCTGAAAATACTAAAGTATTACTAAAGTATTTTCAGAATTGAACGAACGAACGATCAAAAACGCCTTCCGTTTACGGACGGTTGTCTTTATTATAAAACATGGTACATTTTTATTGATTGGTGAAAATCATCTTAAGAGTTGTGAATTCATCTTACGTAGTTACAATTCAACGGTAAAAGGTCAAATTTGATTTAAGCCTTTAAGTCGTTTTTCTCAGTGTATGTTTAAGTTAGGGTGTAATAACTTAAAAGTTGGATACCTAATAACATAGGCTTAATATACCTTTTAACTAGTTCGTTTTATACAACAAAAAATCCATTTTATATCTTATTACAGATGATGATTACAACTACTACAACTTTAAAAATTATAGCTCCCAAATATGATAAAACAGGAATAACGAAACAGAAAAATAATACAAAGTTGTCATGTAAAGCAATTGTGAAAAACTTTTTCGAAGAAGACAGCTGTGTTGACCGTCTACCAGATTTGACCCTCTCGAATTCCGATCAATCAGAATGTGGCAATAAAAACTAAGTTTTATGCATATTTTTTCGAGGCATGTACCTTTTACGATGTATACTAAGCCTTATATTAGTTTTAAATAACAAACAACGATATAAATGCATCCCTTTTGTTATATTAAATAAATTAATATTTTATTATCATATAACGTTACTTTTATTGCCATTAAAGAAATTACAAGCATCTTTTAGTTAATTATAATATGAAATAAAAAATATCTTCACATATTTTCTTGATTTTATTCAGGCAAAACGAACTAAATAATTGTTTTTGTTTACTATATGGAAAACTACATGTAGTAACATTGATTATTTGCAATGTAAAAGTTTCTTGTAGTATGCAATGTAATAAAATAAAGTAGAAGGGGGCACCAAGTGACACGTTTTTGAAATAAATTAGTAAAAGAAAAAATGAAAAGATTCAGCCAAAACCAACTAAATGCACTCCCTTGTCGTAATTTTTCACGATTTTCCTGAAAACTAGATTGATCTCAATTTCTATTGTTTTTCCGACAAATAGTTAAATACAGTCTTGTTTGTTATAACTTACGTCGACTAAATATTCGATAATTATAATATTCAAATAAGCTGTTAAAGTTAGAAATCGCGTTTTCTCTGAATTGTGTTTTGTGAAGATAATTGGTTTTGCCTTTAAGGGGACGATAACGCCTGCTATGCGGATTACATTACACTTTTTTTTTTTTTTTTTTTTATGCCTGATTGGTTAGCCTTTGACCACTCTCTCACCTGATGGTAAGTGACGATGTGGTCGAAGATGTTGTTCAGGCTAACCTAGAAGTACTGGCTCTCAAGGACAGCTGCCGGAACACACCGTTAGGTGCTTGGCGACAGATTTTCTACTTGAGGGTGGTAGCTAGCCAGGCGGGCATTAGCAACTTGCCCTACCACCATGCTATAACGACTGCCATCCTAAGACAACAACCGGGACCGACGGCTTAACGTGCCCTCCGAAGCACGGAAACGCTCAGTAGTAATGTCACTAGCGGTCACCCATCCAACTCATGACCGCGGGCGACGTTGCTTAACTTTGCTGATCGGTTGAGAACAGCTTAGTAAACTTCGCTACGAGCGCTTCAAAATTTTTTTAACATTATTTGGTCTTGTTTGTAGTACAACGAAAGTGGTACTATAGATGTCGCTCCATCCCAATAAGATGATTAAAGAACGATAGGAAAGATTTGAGTTATGACGTCATGTCATGTTAGCTCAATTGGTTAGAGCATACTCCGGCTCAAGGGGTGGATGGACGCGGGTTCGAATCCCGCACACTACTTAAATTTTTCCTATCGTATATTTGTGATTTTGTAATGTAATCCGCATAGCAGGCGTTATTGCAAACCTAACAATATTAAAATTATAAGGTTGCGTCATCATTTACAAGTATAAAACCAATTGCAAAATTGGTCTTGTTTGTAGTGCAACGCAAGTGGTACTATAGATGTCGCTCCATCCCAATTCTATGGTTAAAGAACGATAGGAAAGATTTGAGTTATGACGTCATGTCATGTTAGCTCTAACAGCATACCCCGGCTCAAGGGGTGGATGGACGCGGGTTCGAATCACGCACACGACTTAAATTTTTCCTATCGTATATTTGTGATTTTGTAATTTGGAGATATATTTTTTTGGATTGAAAAAAAATTATTTACATATTTTTTTTTTTTTTTTGGTTTTAATGCCCACTCCGAGCCTAGAGCTCCCGCCGCGGGAACACCGGACCGCGCCGTGGTCCCTTTGAATAGAGTTTTGAATATTTACATCGAGCAAAGTAATAAAAATATGAAATAATACATTACAGGCACAAGAGTTTTTTGACATCAGGTGGTCCTCGTGATTATTCAGTCAAAGACAAATAAAAATACAAAAAAAAAATTCAAAAAATTAATAAAAAAAAATTTTTTTTTTTTCAAAACAAACAAAAAATATCTTAAAATGTTTCTTAGGAGTAGCAGAAGGCAACCCTAAGAGGTTGTTAGCATTTTACCAATAACCTTGTATAAATATTAGTTAGATGTTGTGTTTTTTTCCAAGGTAAAAAAAGGTAATTATTGTTAGATATTTTTATTTGAGACAAACCTAATGTTATCTTAATTAGGTAATAAATCGAAATAATTTATTTGTATATAACAAAATTGAGCCGCTCTTTAAGGCTAACTATTAACTAATTATGGTACAACATTTGAAGCGCTCGTAGCGAAGTTTACTTAGCTGTTCCCAACCGATCAGAAAAGTTAAGCAACGTCGCGCGCGGTCATGAGTTGGATGGGTGACCGCTAGTGACACTACTACTGAGCGTTTCCGTGCTTCGGAGGGCACGTTAAGCCGTCGGTCCCGGTTGTCATCTTAGGATGGCAGGCGTTACAGCATGGTGGTAGGGCATTTTGCGAATGCCCTTCTGGCTAGCTACCACCCTCAAGTAGAAAATCTGTCGCCAAGCACCTAACGGTGTGTTCCGGCAGCTGTCCTTCAGATCAGTACTTCTAGGTTAGCCTGAACAACATCTTCGAACACATCATCACTTACCATCAGGTGAGATAATGGTCAAAGGCTAACCTATTAAGCATAAAAAAAAATTCTGTAACCTTATATAGGCATGTTCATAAATCCTAAACGGCTATATTCACGCACGAATAAACATCAAAATAATTATATTTTGACTAACCTCGACGTTTCAATCAAGTTGCATTGGCCGTGGTCACGAGTTTCAGTATATACAAAGTTACTTTATGGTCACGAGTAGACTGAAGAAGCGGGTGGCATCGTCTTGAGGAGCTGCGGGAGCGATTTAAATCTACCCCCGTTCGGTTTTCGTTTATGTCTTTATCACTGTCACCTCGACACTACACTAACAGTATCGGAACTTGCACGCGGAGACAAACAACGACTCGAGGACTTATTTATGACAGGATTCCACGATGTAGACAATTTAAATCCATCTTATATAGGCATTTTAACCAAACTTTTAATACCCAAAACTCGTGATTTCCGTGACAGTAGAGCGAAATTACTGGACACGGACAAGAGTCAATAGTAAGGTTGCTAGATTCCGGGACTATCCCAGATTTCCCGGACGTCTAGCAACCTAACTACCAGTACAGATGGCCTAATACTTTTCTGTGGAGGGGTGCGTCATCTTGATTGAACATATCTGTACCTACTAAGAACACGGTGCGGTATCGAGACCTTGCGATATTATTCTTTGTACGAATTTTCAGTTGCTACGAGTTTTTACGTGTATTCCCCTATATTTTTTACCAGCGCCCCGTGGTATCGTTACCAAACTAAAAATGTTCATGGACGAAATCGTTACATAACTTTTATAGTAACATATACTAGCTTTCCGGCCGCGGCTCTGCCCGCGCATATGTCATTTATCGCGGAAAACCATTAACCTCATTTTCTCAGTTGTTTTTGAAGCAGGGATGGCTCAGTGGCATTGGCTATGGACTGCCTCGCAGCAGGTCCATGGTTCAAATCCCGCCGCGCGCTTGAGTTTCACCGCATGGTGGTAGGGCATTTTGCGAATACCCGCCTGGCTAGCGACCACCCTCAAGTAGAGAATCTGTCGTCTGCACCTAACGGTGTGTTCCAGCAGCTGTCCTTGAGAACCAGTAATTCTGGGTTAAACCTGTTAACACCTTCGACCACATCATCACTTATCTTACCATCAGGTGAGATTGTGGTCAAAGGCTTACCTATCAGCATCAAAAAAAAATTGGATAAAAACTATCCTTTGCCCTTCCCCGAGTTTTTTTTTATGGGATAGGAGGGCAAACGAGCGGGCGGCTCACCTGGTGGTAAGTGATCACCGTCGCCTACGAACATCCGCAACACCAGAGTTATCAAGGATGCGTTGCCGGTCTTTGAGGAGGGAATATGCTCTCTTCTTGAAGGCCCCTAAGTCGTATCCGTTCGGATATACTGCACCTGGCAGCTGGTTCCCTATTGTGGCAGGGCGAGGTAGAAAATGCCGTGAAAATCGCAAGGTTGTGAACTTCCAGACGTCGACATGAAAATGATGAAACATCATGCTTTATCGGGACGTCTGAAGGCGAAATTGAGCTGCAGGTAGTAAATCGAACAGTTCCTCAGAGATACATTATTAATACTAATTAATAAATGCATCTCAAAGTTGGTATCGATATAAAAATGCTGTTTTTGACAGATGTTCCATTCATTCATATTGTGCATACTTCATGTTCCATATGTTCGTATGTTGTTACTAGCTGACCCGGCAAACGTTGTTTTGCCATATAAATAATTTAAAAAATAAGGGTTGATCGTAGAAGGGTGAAAATTGAGGATTGTATGTATTTTTGTATGTTGTATCATAAAAAAATAGAAATTAAAAATTTTGTCTAAAAAATAAAAATAAAAAATTAGGGGTGGACTACCCCTAACATTTAGGGGGATGAAAAATAGATGTTGGCCGATTCTCATAGACACCGGATAAGCACAAAAAATTTCATCAAAATCGGTCAAGCCGTTTCGGAGGAGTATGGCAACGAAAACTGTGACACGAGAATTTTATATATTAGAAAAAGATAGAAGATAATTGACCGAGCGAGAACTTAGTTCAAGCGAAGCGTCTCTGCTTCAACTTAGACAAAAATGCTTTCGTATGTCCGGTTGTTCTCCTCTACAGGTCGCATTTCTCAACCGATTATCACGAAATTTTGTGACAGGTTTGGTAAGTCCGTAAAAATTTTTTGTCGATTCAGATTTTGGGAATTCTTCAAAATGACGGAGATATACATGATAAGATGTTGCAAGTATGGACACCTGTGCTTAATTTAATGGCAATGTCTTGATACGCACGGCAGTTGCCCAAAAGTGATAGGCTCTCTCTCTCTTCAATTGTAAGCTATGCAAGGATAGACTCGCGAGGTCTACAGCTCGGACAGCCACTAGTGTTAGAATTATCGGGTTGCATCATCGCAAGCAAGAATAAAGCTATATGAACAATTTATTTTTACCGGCGGTATGCCTTTATTAACAAAATACTAAGAACTATAATATACAACACTACAGCTACTACAATAAAAGCAATTAGACAAACTGTAAGTCAGTACAGACGAACAGGCAGTCCAAATGTTCCAGCCCACTACAAGTTAGCTGCGTGCCCAGCATGCTGGCAGCATTGCCTCGTTGAATTGCAATACTTATTGAACAGTCTTATTTGGAGTTCAATTCAGTTTTTCTGCAGAAGTCCCTCCGTCCACTTAAGATGGTTCAACAATTATTATTATTATTATTTTTATGTTATTGTGGCGGTACAAGCTCGAGGCCCACCTGGTGTTAAGCAGACTAACCTCTGCCTATAACAGATGCATTTCATCACAAGTCACGAATTGCACTGCGCCCGTCACCTTGAGACATAGTTGTTAAGTCTCATGTGCCTGTAATTTCACTGGCTCTCAAGGACTACTCCCGGAACACACCGTTAGGTGCTTGGCGACAGATTTTCTACTTGAGGGTGGTAGCTAGCCAGGCGAGCAATCGCAAAATGCCCTTCCTCCATGCAGTGAAGCTCAAGCCGGCGGTGGGGATCGAACCAGGGTACTGCGGCGCGGCAGTCCATAGCCAATACCACTGAGCCATCACTGCTTTCGGGCGAAATCGTTACATAACTTTTATAGTAACATATACTAGCTTTCCGGCCGCGCAGCATCTTAGGATGGTAGTCGTCACAGCATGGTGGTAGGGCATTGTGAGAATGACGTCTGGCTAGCTACCACCATCAAGTAAAAAGTCTGTTTCCAAGCACTCAATGGTGTATTCCGGCAGCTGTCGTTGAAAGCCAGTGATTCTAGGTTAGCCTGAACAATATCTTCTACTACATCTTGCTATCAGCCTATCAGCTATAAAAAAAGTGAATAAATAAACTAAATGTACACTCAGTCACATGACTTAAATTTTTCCTATCGTAAATTTGTAATTTTGTAATGTAATCCGCATAGCAGGCGTTATTGCAAACATAACAATATTAAAATTATAAGGTTGCGTCATTATTTACAAGTATAAAACCAATTGCAAAAAAGATTTGAGTTATGACGTCGTGTCATGTTAGCTCTATTGGTTAGAGCATACCCCGGTTGAAGGGGTAGATGGACGCGGGTTCGAATCCCGCACATGGCTTAAATTTTTTTCTATTTAAGTATTTATCGTATATTAATAATTTTGTAAACATATTAATTCTAAATATGCTTTAAATTCCAGGACGAGTCTGAAACGCTGCCTGTTGGACGTCAGTCCAGTGTTGATAAAGATGAAGAAGCACAGGTAAAGTATAAATAATCTTTTGAAGAAAAAAAATACTGGCGGTATGCCTTTATTAACAAAATACTGCAAGCTATACACAAAACTATGTACAACAACCACAATAAAAGCATTTAGACAACCTATACGCCATTGCAAACTCACGGGCAGTCTAAATGCTCTAGCCCACTACCAGTTGGCAGCGTGCCCAGCATGCTGGTAGCATTGCCCTGTTGAATTGCAATGCTTATTCGTTGAGCCAAATAGGTGCCAGCATTTTTATCACGGGTCGCATCGACCAACGATATATACGATGAGCTCCCAGTCCCCACGGATCCAACCTCTTCACACCAAATGGCTAAAATATGGATCCCTCCATGGTCATCATGCTGTGACAGTAAAAAAAAACGTAAAAAGACGTTGAGGTATTTATTTTAAAATATTTACCCATTAAAATGAAGAGGTCTTGGATTAAATTCCTATGATGGACAAAGTTATTGGATGTTTCCGAGGATGAGATTAAATACATTGAATTTTTTAACAATAACATGTTTGATGACAGTCTGAAGTAAAGAAATGTGCCTGGTTGATAGGCTAGCTTCCTATTACATGAGATCAACACAACACCACTAATGATATGTGAAATTTGGATACGTCAACGCAAGTTATGGTATTTGACCGAGATGATAGAGTGACCGATTACAATATTGTGATTGGAGTTGAAAAAGTGGAACAAGAGAGTTTGTTTACATGGAATCCATCTGCTCAATGGATTCGGATGAAAATATCCTAGATGATGACGAGCCAATAGAGAATTAATCTATAGGTAGTCTATAGATTATTTCTATAATATTATAATAAATCAGTCCAGGGGGCCAACTCCCATTTCTTAATTCACTCATATTTTAACCTTAAATTGTCAATTTTAATTCACACTACCACATATCACTACAGTAAACTTACATTAGAACTGCAACGTGAGAGCAGACTACATGCATTGGATCAAGTCATTTGTGCGATAGAGATAGCGCTATATAAACATTATTGTTTGAATCTTAGTATCAATATTTTAAGCTTGAAATAATGACGTTGGTGTTCTATAATAGTTTTGAAAGGGTGAAAGTTGGGCTACAGTTGTTTTCAGTACATGATTACAGTGTCCACACGCAACTTCGTTTGCTTGGAATATAATATGTCGCTTTTTGGAACTTTCTTATTAAATATTACACAATATTTGCTGAACATGGCAGAATGTTTTCATAGTTCTTTATACTTTGTTACATACCTTCATGAGGATTTAGTGGACGACAAAAATGAGTAGCTACATTGGATTGGCATACTTTTGTCTCATTTTGAAGCAATACTTTAAAATAATTCTTTATTACCATCAAACTCCTTTTTTTATCGGCGGTATGCCTTTATTAACAAAATACTACGAAATATATACAACACTACAGCTACTACAATAAAAGCATTTATATTACCTATAAGTCATTGCAGACTCATAGGTAGTCCAAATTCTCCGGCCCACCACCAGTTGGCAGTGTCCCCAGCATGCTAACAGCATTGCCCCGTTGAATTGCAAAGCTTATTCGTTGAGCCAAATAGGTGCCAGCATTTTGATCACGCGTCGCATCGATCAACGATATATGCGATGAACTCCCCACGGTTCCAACGTCTCTACATCAAACGGCTCAAATATATTGTAACCACTACCGAGGTTAGCATACTTGCGCCGCTTGAGTTGCTCCGCCGAAGTAGCCGCGGCGCCCTCACGTTGGTTTCAGAAAGGTGTGACGGCGCTAAAGTGTCTACGCATGTAGCGTCCCACACTAAGGGCCGCCTTAACTTCCACGGAACCAGAGTCATGCTGTCAGGTCTTTTACCATCGCCACGCATCAGGCCATTGGTTCAAGAATAAATCAAACTCCTTAACTACCTTCGCAATAAAATCACATCAATCCGTTGTTCCGTGAAAGAACGATAACCTACATTACTAACAACCACTTGTTTGGTGATAAATAATTTTGCAAATGCCCTATTCTATATACCACTCTCAAGTAGAAAATTTGTCACAAAGCACCTAACTGTGTGTTCCGGCAGTCTTTTAGAACAAGTTCTGGAGCAGTGATGGCTCAGTGGCATTGGCTATGGATTGCCGAGCAGCACGTCTAGTATTCTAACCTTAACCGCATGGTGGAAGGGCATTTTGCGAATGATCGCCTGGCTAGCCACCACCCTCAAGTAGAAAATTTGTCGCTGAGCACCAAACGGTGTGTTCCGGCAGCAGTCCTTGAAAGCCAGTGAAATTACAGGCACACGAGAATTAATAACTATGCCTCAAGGTGACGGGCGCAGTGCAATTCGAGACTTGTGAAGAAATGCATCTGATATGGGCAGAGCTTAGTCCGCTTAACGTCTGGTGGACCTCGGTTTGTTTACTATCAATGGCCAAAGCATCTCCTTCTATCAGGTCATATTGTGGTCGAAGGCTACCCTATCAGCTACACCAAAAAACTTTTGTGTATAATAATGTTTTGGGATTTAAATTACAGGTGAACTACAAACCCCTCGCCTCTACAAATGCAACCTCCACCACAACTCTTCAAGAAAGCCTCCAAGACTTGCAGGACGAGGATTTCCATGATCAGTTCGACAGCATTCAGAAATACGAACTCCTTTCACCGGATGACGCAACATCGATCGACGCGAACTCTCTGCAGTTTGACCAGACTTCCATACTCAGTGAGGATGTCAGATATTGCGGAGCGACTAAGAAACAGAAGAAGAACAAGGTAAGAAAGTAAGGTTTTTAAGAAGTCTGCATACTGCATAAGATGGGAGGTGCCAGGTGGAGTGACGTTCGTATAGGCCATTGATGTCTCAGGCCCACCTCTGTTGGTTCAGAGGATGGAAACCAACCTTCATTAGAATAGCTTCAATAAAAAAAAAACTGTTGTTTCGTATCTTCTGACCGAGCCCAGCACTAATTGACCGAGCGAGAACTCAGTTCGAGCGAAGCGTCTCTGCTTCAACTTAGACAAAAATGCTTTCGTATGTCCGATTGTTTTCCTCTACAGGTCGCATTTCTCAACCGATTATCACGAAATTTTGTGAGCATGTTTGATAAGTCCATAAATTTTTTTTATCGATTCAATTTTTGTTTTTGTTTTCAAAATGACGGAGATATACATGATAAGATTTCGAAAGTATGGACGCCTGTGCTTAATTTAATGGCAATGTCTTGATACGCACGTCAGTTGCCCAAAAGTGATAGGCTCTCTCTCTCTCTCTCTTCAATTGTAAGCTCTGCAAGGATAGACTCACGAGGTCTACAGCTCGGAGAGCCACTAGTAAGTATTAGTTATTATATAGATATATAACAGGGTTATTGGCAAATGGCTAACAACCTCTTAGGGTTGACTTCTGCTAGTGCTAACAAACATTTTGTCATTTTTTTTGTCAATTTTTTTATATATTGTTTTTGTATTTTTTATGCGTTTTTAGGACCATCTGATGTTAAAAGTCTCTGGTGCCTGTTATGTATTATTTTATATTTTTAATTACTTTGTTTGACGTAAATATTTAAAACTCAAAGGGAGCGCGGCGTGGTCCAGTGTTGCCGCGGTGGGCGCTCTTGGCTCGGAATAGGCACTACACAAAAAAAAACTTTTTTTTCAAAACAACAAAAAAACATCTCAAATGTTTGGTCGGACTAGCAGAAGAGAAGCCAACCCTAAGAGGTTGTTAGCCATTAACCAATAACCCTGTATATTAGATACATTTTATTGTTATTACCAATACAATATTATAAATTTACAGACTAAAGAAGAACAGAAGATTCAAAAGCATAAGAATGATTTTGTGATGTGGCAAGCCAGCAACTATGAAGTTCTGCAGGTAAATCATTTAATAAGTACTCGGATGAGTTAAGTATATTTAACTAATTAGTATAAATTAATTAACGATAAAGCTGTGGTGGCTCAGTGGCATTGGCTGTGGACTGCCGCGCAGCATGTCCATGGTTCAAATCCCGCCGCGGGCTTGAGCTTTACTGCATGGAGGAAGGGTATTTTGCGAATGCCCGCCTGCCTAGCGACCCTCAAGTAGAAAAACTGTCGCCAAATACTTTACTGTGTATTCCGGCAGCTGTCCTTGAGAGCCAGTAATTCTAGGTTAAGCCTGTTTAACACCTTCGACCCCATCGTCACTTACCATCAGGTGAAATTGTGGTTAAAGGATAAAAAATATATAAAAAAAACTGAATTTCGGTTAGAATGTTTAAGGCTAACTTAGCAGTCTTCAGGTGGTTATAGATAGTGTTCAGGTTAGAACAAAGAACCTGTTACAAAATACAAATTAACGAGAGGATAAATTATAGCCATGTTCGTGATTCGAAACCGCGTTATCTTTGTCGCGCTCGCGTTTTTTTTATCACTAGTGTATAAACACTAGTGCGTAATATAATTATCCCTACAAAGTTAAGTTAGTACCTAACTGCAAATTATATGCGAGTAAACACAGCATTTTACAATTTAACTGGGTAATACAGATTTGTAACATCAAAAAGGTTTATGTGTAATAAATCATAATACATTTGCCGCGCGGAAAAAAAAAACTTGCGCGCTACTTTCCATAATTTTCGTATGTTGTTTGTATCGCATTTGTGCAATATATATATTTTTCCCTTGCAAGAGTGTTGAAAAAGTGCGTATGAAACTCGTGGGCAACTTGCTCATTATACACTCGGCTGATTTACGCCCTCGCCTACGGCTCGGGCTGCAACACACAGCCTCGTGTATAATGAGCAACTTAGCTCACTTGTATAATAATCTACTATTAAGATGGTGTGAGGGAAAAACGAAAAGGGAGGATTGAATCAAAGAGAGTAGTAAGAAAGAGTATACCTATTACATTCAATTTAGACAAGAACCCACAGATTGTAGAAACCGTGACTTTGTAGCAATTGTTAAGAATACCACAGATAGATTTAACAACAATATCGTAGCCTCGATTGGTAAAATTAACTTTCTGCATAATATTTAACATAACTTTCGCAATGTCCGGAGGTAATACGTTTAATTATGTCATAATAAAAATGTACTGACCATTGTAATGAATGTATCTTTTTTTTTTTTTTTTTTTTTTTTTTTTTTTTTTTTTTTTTTTTTTATGGTATAGGAGGGCAAACGAGCAGGCGGCTCACCTGGTGGTAAGTGATCACCGTCGCCCACGACCATCCGCAATACCAGAGGTATCGAGGATGCGTTGCCGGCCTTTGAGGAGGGAATATGCTCTCTTCTTGAAGGCCCCTAAGTCGTATCCGTTCGGAAATACTGCACTACTGTATCTGAATATTAATTGTATTTACTAACAATAATTTTCCCCTATGGGGTGCCGGGTTAGAATTGCACCTCCCCATATCATCCCGTGGGTGTCGTAAGAGGTGACTAACGGAAAATAACTGGAAGGTGGGCAGCAGCGCCTTCTAAAGAACTGCCATCTTACACTGCGATCCCCAAGCCGCCTGCCAAGCGGGGGATTATGGAAAATACTCCCTTTATAGGGGAGGCTGTGTTCAGCAGTGGACGATCCGGCTGATACAGTAACAATAATTTATAATAATTTGTGCTATGGACTTTGTCTGAAATAAATGGATTCTATTTATTACACTGGCGTTGGGCAAAAAACGATTTAAGGACTCCTTGTTTTACAGCATTTGCTAAGCCGCAGTGGCACCATCGACGAGCAGATCAAATGGGAAGCGATCGCGACCGCCCGGGGACTGTGCACGCTCACGGCAACCTGCTCCTGCGGGGACTGTGCAGGAGGGAAGTCCCCGGCGTCCATGACAGACGGGGACGGGGGCATGGGAGCGGCGCCGTTCATTGGGGCCGTCAGCATGGGCTGCGAGTTGCAATGAAGGAAGTAAGCGTGGTTTGATCGTTACACCAGGTATCTGCAAAATCACTTGCACATTTTGGAAAGATTTTCAATACTAGAAACTTCTAAGCGTCTAGTATTTTTGATAGGATTTGAGTTTTTTTTTGTACAGCAAAAATTGCGCACTGATAACTTAATTATAATGAAGGACGTCCCAAATGAGTAAGAGACGCGAGGCGAGGCTATATATATTTTGTATTACAAACTTCGGTGTCATACTAGCTGTAGACTGATTTAACTTAAACTTAACTAAACATGTAGTTACGTATGTATAAAAATATTATCTCCTAGAGGTACGCAAGATGTATTCGAATTGTACTTTTTGTGGAAGATTTTGGGTAGAAAAGTCAAATCATAATCAAGCCATACGAATTCACGTTGTCCATCGATCATAATGTGTATTTAGTTTGGGCTTAGTAGAAACAGAAGTTCTCTTTCTGATAACCTTTAAAGAAACATGATTTATATTTCTGTTAACCACGGTATAAATAGAAGTTCACTTTCTATCAAATATTGGAGAATAAAACATTATCTTTCTATTAACCATAATAGAAATAGTAGCTATCTATTTACTAACTATATAGATCGAACAGAAAATCTCTCTCTACTATGGATTCATGGATTGCGCAAAGAATTGGACGTAGAAACAGAAATTGCCTTTCTATTTTTCACACACACCCTCACATTCACACACCCTCGACACACACACACACACACTCTCTCACACACACCCTCGCATATACACTCTCACACACACACCCCACACCCTCAACACACCCACACCCACACACACCCTCACATACACTCTCTCTCACACACACACACACCCACACACCCACACACACACCCTCGCACACACCCTCAGACACATATGCATATGTGTGCACACAAACACACACACGCGCACACACACACACACACGATACTCGAATATACGTTTAAGTTACTATCACTCTTTTTTCAATTGTGTAATATATTATATTAAAAACTGTAAACAATGTGCAAACTTTGGGAAGACGCTGCCTTTTGCAACACAGTTTTATACTTAACTAAAACAAAAGGCAGAGTACTTATTAAAATTTGTAACATAACTTAAGTTTTACAATAAAATATTTGTATTTTTATTAACCCCTAGTAGAAACAGAACTTCTGTTTAAACTATAATTTGTTATGTTGAACGATAGTTTGGCCACGAGAAAAAACCCCAATGAGAGAAGGAATCGGTGAAGATTGTGAAATTTGACGATAGAAGGTATTTAGATATACAATTGTAAAACATTTCTGTGTAATTGTTTCTGTGTGTAGCTTAAATATAAAAAAAATCATTGACCTATATATACTAGACGCGACATCTCAAACGAAGATAGTTGTACAGTGCAAAGAAGCCGGCCGGCATCTTCTCACCCACTCGCTACTGGGCACTCGTAGAGATTACACGTGCTTTACGTTCGAAAATTGTGTATTCAAAATACACATTGATAATAGAAAATTTTCGAACGTAAAGCGCGTGTAATCTCTATGAGTGTCCAGCTGCATGTGGGGGGAGAGTATACCAGGCGGCATACTTACACTGGTCGACTATCCTCGTTTGAGATGTCGCGTCTAGTATATATAGGTCAATGAAAAAAAATAGATTTTTAAGCTTTTTGAAAGTATCAATTGTCACTGTCATTTATGTCATATTAAAACGAGAGAGCAACAAATGGTGTACCATTATAGATGTAAGAGCCATCTATGAATTAAGGAAGAGAACTTTACTTTTGAATAATGTAAGAAACGTTAACATCTAATGTATAAAATTTAAAAAAAAAAGGTAGTTTTCAATAGGAATCCCTGGTATAGTACCACCAACTTAACTGTGCAGTTTTCGAGGGCGCTACTGGTCATGGAAATCAACTACAAACTGTCACAATTTGAGGGAAAGTTTTAGTTCATTTTTCTGCCACCTGAAGAGATAAGTTGGTGGGACTGTACTCATGATAGATCGGGTCAGAACTGAAAGTAACGAAGGATCCAATCATTGCGACGTTGGCTGCGAATTGCGGCCAAAGATGAAGCAAAATTGCGTTGTGCGAAATTTATTAATTGATATTATTAGTTGAAGCGAAACTTCAATGGAATGTCGCATCTATTTGTGTATAGTTTCCTATCAGAATCAAAATCTGCCATATGCACATAAGCTTCCAGCAAGAAGTTCTAAAAAAGTAATACTATTCAATATTTATCAACACCCTTGCTCGTAAAGTGAGCTATATTATATCGTTCTTAGGGCCATAAACCGAACTATAACACCCTCGTGCATAATAATATTATACACTAGTGCGTAATATAATTATCCCTACAAAGTTAAGTTAGTACCTAACTGCAAATTATATGCGAGTAAACAGAGCATTTTCAATTTAACCGGGTAATACAGATTTGTAACATCAAAGAGGTTTATATGTAATCAATCATGACACATTTGCCGCGCGCAAAAAAAAAAACTTGGGCGCTATTTTCCATAATTTTCGTATGTTGTTTGTATCGCATTTGTGTAATATATTTCATTTTTCCTCGCAAGGGTGTTGAAAAAGTGCGTATGAAACTCGTGAGCCACTTGCTCATTATACACTCGGCTGATTTACGCCCTCGCCTACGGCTCGGGCTGCAACACACAGCCTCGTGTATAATGAGCAACTTAGCTCACTTGTATCATAATCTACTAATAATTATCTACGCTATTGCTATAAGTTATTATGTGGTATAGATGCGGTAATGATTTCTCAATAAATACTATTCTTTTTGCTCAATTGCGCACTTTCATGAATCCTTGACGGGAATCTGAGCCACGCTTGATCGATTTTTTTTTTATTTGTAATTTAAATTAAGAGTTTGTATTACAATCACACCCGGTTTGATGTTTGTTTGTTTCACCGTTTTTGCTATATAGATGTTAATAAGAAATGCTTAAAACACGGTTCTTGCTTGGTGTTCTTTTAGACGTCATAAAAAACTTGAGGTATTTTTGTACATAGCTCGTCGAGTTGGAGATCCATTAGGTATCGGTATTTGTTGGTAGCATCGAGGGCATTGGGCCCCCACGCAACAGGAGCATCTGACGCTCTTCTATGGTATTCTATGATAGATTCTATGATCTAGAGTTTTTCTATGATATTTTCTATATTTTTTTTCTTTTTTTATGCCTGATTGTTTAGCCTTTGACCAGTTTCTCACCTGATGTGTGTGTAAGTGATGATGTGGCCGAAGATGTTGTTCAGGCTAACTTAGAATTACTGGCTCTCAAGGACAGCTGCCGGAACACACCGTTAGGTGCTTGGCGACAGATTTTCTACTTGGGTGGTAGCTGGACAGGCGGGCATTCGCAAAATGCCCTACCACCATGCTAAAACGACTGCCATCCTAAGACAACAACCAGAACCGACGGTTTAACGTGCCCTCCGAAGCACAGAAGCGCTCAGTAGTAATGTCACTAGCGGTCACCCATCGAACTCATGACAATGCCCTTCCACCATGCGGTGAAGTTCAAGCCGGCGGTGGGGATCGAACCAGGTAACTGCGGCACGGCATTTCATAGCTATGACCGCTCGGCCATCATTACTTTCCGAATGTGTCTAACCACGTTTTTGTTTGTGCCTTGTAATAACGGACGCAACTATTACCATATACCGGGCTCTGTTACAGACTATACGGGATACAATATTTTAGGAAAATGTTAGGTCCTTAGATATGAAATTGGCGTTTTTCGTACTGGCCACTTTAATCACGAATTTCTCCTCTTTGGTAAGGAATTCCAAATTCAAATTTGTACAGCTATAGACTCATGTATTTGTGCTTCGATGATCGTCATTCATTTGTTTTTTTTCTTCTGTTTTTTTCTGTTTGCGTCACTCATTTTACAAAATGGAAAACCTTAAATATCGCATTATTTACGAGTACGAGTTCCGCCGTGGCACTAGTGCTGCGGAAACAACTCGAAGGGTGAATGATGTGTATGGCGGTCGTGTTGCAAAAGAAAACACAGTTCGTTTTTGGTTCCAACGTTTTCGTTCTGGAAATTTCGACCTGCAGAACAAGCCCCGTGGACGGCCTGAGACTCAAGTTGATAATGAAGAGTTGAAGGCTATTGTGGAAGCGGATCCATCGCAAACCACGTCCGAGTTAGCTGCAGGCTGCAATGTTAGTGATAAAACTGTTTTAATTCACTTGAAGCAAATTGGGAAGATTAAAAAGCTTGAAAGGTGGGTACCTCACGAATTGACTGAAACAAACCGGCAAACGCGCGTCGACTGCTGCGTTACATTACTAAACCGGCACAATAATGAAGGTATTTTAAACCGAATCATTACCTGTGATGAAAAATGGGTTCTTTACGATAATCGGAAGCGCTCAGCGCAATGATTAGATCCTGGCCAGCCAGCCAAATCCTGCCCCAAGCGAAAATTAACCCCAAAAAAGTTACTTGTAAGCGTTTGGTGGACTAGTGCCGGTATTGTTCATTACAGTTTTTTCAAATCTGGCCAGACTATTACGGCTGATGTCTATTGTCAGGAATTGCAAACCATGATGGAAAAGCTAGCGGCTAAACAACCTAGGCTGGTCAATCGCGCCACGCCACTGCTGCTTCACGACAACGCTAGACCACACACTGCGCTACAGACGGCTACTAAATTAGAAGAGCTTCAATTGGAAAGTCTAAGACATCCTCCGTACTCCCCGGACCTTGCTCCAACAGATTACCATTTTTTTCGAAATTTGGATAACTTCTTGCAAGGGAAAAAATTCAACTCCGATGGGGCAGTCCAAATCGCCTTCAAAGATTTTATTGATTCCCGTCCGACTGGTTTTTTTAGTAAAGGGATCAATGAACTACCTATGAGATGGCAAAAGTGCATAGAAAATAATGGTTCATACTTTGATTAATTAAATATATTATATTAAAAAATATTCGACTTTTTGTTCCTCCCATACAAAACGCCAATTTCATATGTAAGGACCTAATATTTATTCATATTTAAAATAAAAACCATAAACTTATAATAGTTATATCTAGTGTCAATTTCACCTCAATTGCCTGCTAAGGTGACTTGACGAGAAAACGCAAAAAAACATTTTCATATAAAGTTTTCGAGGCTCATAACTTACAACTTAATTATCTTTTTAAAATTTTGGCATCATAAAAGCCTAGATAACGACGATATCAATCGGTATTATGCTTAAGTCTGGACCTAAAATCTCAAATAAGGGAAAGATCACCCTACGACGTTTGTATGGAGAAGTGACCGGCCAGTTCCTTAAACGTTTTTTTTTACTAATCTTGCAATGTTATTTTGTTTTGCAATTTTATATATAAAAAAAACAATGTGTAAATATTGACTTAATAAAAAAAATATAATTTTGTCGTAACATTGAATCTTTTTACCTCTATTTGTTTGTGAACTTACTCTCTTGTAGAGAGTAGTCTCTCTTTTCTAGATTGTATTACAAAATGTTATTATTATTTGAAATAAGATAAATATTCATAAAAATGTACTATATATTTGTACTTCACCTATATATGTGATCACTGTACCTATTTACGATATTATGTAACAACTTTTTTACCTAGCATTAAATTGTAGAAATTTGTGGTAATAAAAACAAATATACTCTGTCTCAAACTTATTGATGTGTTATTATTACCTATATATCAGGTGTGTATTACCTATATACCAGGGGTCCGATTCTCTTAGCTATTGAACGTTATATAACGCAACTTACTTTTTTTTTTTTTATGACTAATAGGTTAGCCTTTGACCACTATCTCACCTGATGGTAAGTGATGATGTGGTCGAAGATGTTGTTCAGGCTAACCTAGATGTACTGGCTCTCAAGGACAGCTGCCGGAACACACCGTTAGGTGCTTGGCGACAGATTTTCTACTTGAGGGCGGTTGCTAGCCAGGCGGGCATTCGCAAAATGCCCTACCACCATGCTATAACAACTGCCATCCTAAGACAACAACCGGGACCGACGGCTTAACGTGCCCTCCGAAGCACGGAAACGCTCAGTAGTAATGTCACTAGCGGTCACCCATCCATTTCATGACCGCGGGCGACGTTGCTTAACTTTGCTGATCGGTTGAGAACAGCTAAGTAAACCTCGCTACGAGCGCTTCGAATTGCATTGCATGAAAATTGTAGTTTTTGACAGCACCCGTAGTCTGCCCGCTATTTAGGTTCGATCGCAAGTCAGTGGCTTGCTATCAATCGTTTTTTGACATATTTGGTATACTGTTAGCTAATTGGTTGCGATTGCGTTGCTACAGTGGCATAAACTATTTTGGAGGATTTTAGATAGAAAAATAGCTAAATAATTTAAATATATTTATTTAATGTACAGTTTGCTAGAAAACCACTGTATTGATGGTTTGACTTATGCTTGATTGATAGAAGTTTTCATTATTATACCAGTGGAAAAAATTGCAAGCCATAGCACAGCCATACGATAGCGACGCGATTGCTATACAACTGCGATTAGGAGCTAGAATTAGCAGACTACCGAATTTGACATTAACAGCAGTTCGATCGCAGAAGCATCGCAGTAGTGTGGCGTTTGATCAATAGCTAAGAGAATCGCGGCCCAGGTGTGTATTACCTATATATCTATAGTAGCCCCATGGGTGCCGGGCTAAAATATCACCCCTCATTGCTACCTGTGTGTGTGGTAAGAGGCGACTTAGCTTAAAATACCGGAAGGAGGACAGCAGCGCCTTCTGAGGAACTGATATCTTAAACTGCCTAAGACGCATGCCAAGTTTCGGTATTATGGCAAACCATAAAAAAATAACCTTTTGCATGGAGGAAGCGTATTTTGCGATTGCCTGCCTCGCTAGCTACCACCCTCAAGTAGAAAATCGCCAAGCACCTAACGGTGTGTTCCGGCAGCAGTACCTACTTGAGAGCCAGTGAAATTACAGGCACGTGAGACTTAACAATTATGTCTCAAGGTGACGGGCGCAGTGTAATTTGTGATGAAATGCATCTGATAGAGGCAGAGGTTAGTCCGCTTTCAGGTATTTTTTTTTCTTTTTCCCCCTGCTTGTTCCGTCACAAAAAAGAACTCCATAACGGAGTAGGCTATGTTCGGCAGTGGACAATCTGGCTGATACCGTATTTATATAGAATGTGTGATAATGAATAGATTCAGGCGTTACTTTGCGGAAATCCATATTTAATAAATAAAAATATATCTAGTGACAATTCTGCCTAATTTTCCTGCTAAGCCGACGTGACGTCACAAACGCCACGCAGCCAAATCGTCTTGACTCTACGAGAAAATCGATCGTATTTCTCGATCGTGCGCTCACTAGATATATTTTTATAATTTTTAAGTGTTTTATGAGACGAATTTCTTAGCATTCCATGGATTCACCGTGCGGGTGCCGGGTCCATAGCGTTGCAGAGGAAGAGCCAGAGAGAGGAAGGCCAGAAGGGCCTGGGACTTGCAACCCAGGAGTAGGATTATTGGGCCCGTTTATGATATATCAATGCTCTCCTTCACCGCTCGAGCCTCCTCCCCTGCCTTACCAAATTTGGTAGGATCCTACTAATGCTACCTTAGATACACGTTCTAGGATGGAAGTTACGGTTGTTCTTGACAGGCCAAGGTCTTTAAGTAGGTTATACAGGGATTTCGCTGGTATACCCCTTGCTCCAACTTCTACAGCATACAGATTAACCACATAACCGTTTTTGGTTAATTCATTTGTTAGGTCATAATACTTGTTTGTTTTTATTGTGTGGTCTTTAGGAATGTTTGTTTCCCACGGCACAGTGAGTTCTATAAGTACTATGCGTTTAAGATTTTTTGAGTACAGAAATATGTCTGGTCTGGAAGAATATTAATTTGATGTTTTCGTAAAATATTTAAAAAATATTTGTTATTATTAGAATGTGTGAATGTCTTTCTCATTTGAGGTTTTAGGCATAACACTAAGCTGTTTAATCGTCTCAATTAAGTAGATATTTATTTCTTTCCGCGCCATCTACCATCGTATTATATCCTTATCATGTGATGTGTTTAGTTCGTCGTATTAAACTAGATGGCGCTGTACATAGTTAAAACACGCTAACGATATTTTCAATGAGTTGCAGGTACAATTTGGTACGCTCAATATGTTCAGAATACTTTTGTTCCATCCAATCCGCCTTTGAATTCATTAATCTAGGTTTTTTGCGCTTTGCATAGCATTTTATCAATATATCTATTTAAAATGTAGAGACATTTTCTTGAATAAAGGATATTTAAGAAAATGACAAATAAAGTTATACGATAATGTATTCGAAGCGCATACAAAAATAATAAAAAAAGTTTAGCTCTCCCTTAGACAAAACGACTAAAATTACAATAAACTAATCTATCCATTTTAACTAACACTTACCACTGAGCAAGTATACACTTACTTTCATTACATTTACAACTTGTAACCTAAAGCTTAGGTACATCGTTTACTTAAGTTAATATTTTAAGTATCGTTTAAATTAATGCAAGGACCACCGGAGGTGAAAGCCTCCAACAAACTTTCCATTCTTGCCTATTGCATGCAACTAATCGCATACATCCTAAATTACGATATCCCTCAAATATAATATTTTTTTTACTATGACACACACCCACACCCACACACACACACACATACACACACACACAGACACATTATTATCTAAATACTTATATAAATAGCAATATTAAAAAAAAAACGTAACATTTACTTACAATACATTCCATAATTTTCATGTTATTTATTTACTTTTAAGAGGTAATTGTCAACTTCACGTAGTCATATACCACACTGTAATACTAATTTGATGTTATTGTATCATCTTTCCTATCATTGTACACTTGAAGGGTATGCAGAGCCTACAACACAAGAAATCATTTTCTTAGTGTAGGGCCGCGTTCCAAGCCTCAGAGTGTAGTTGTCGGTTGCTTTAACTTACTCGAAGGTTTTGAACGACTTGGTTGTTTTATATCCTCAAATTTCGATTTTTGGCGGGGAACTATATATAGAGTTTTATGATGTTTGAAAAGCAATAACTACCGTTACCTGCAAAATACAAAAGGGTGCCTATAATTCTCTCATCAAGAAATGTCAAGGTCATGTCATTTAAAGATTCAACCATTTAACGATCGTTTTTGAAAGTTAAAAAGTTGCGTTCTACTCGAAGGTTGTGAACGACGTTAGAGTGAAAAGTTGCACTCCGAGTGCGCTCTTACCGAGGTTCCGAACGAACCCCTGGTTATGTGCGAATAACAGACTAGACAAAGATACAAGCCATAGATTTAAATATTACAATTAATAATATTAAGAACCTTATTTAGTTTGTAACCAAATTGTAAATTATCTGTGTGAAATAAAGTATTATTATTATAGTATTATTATTAAACTCTCGCCCATCGAAAGATTATTCATTCAAGCCTATTCGAAGCGTTCGTAGGGAAGTTTACTTAGCTTAACCGAACAGCAAAGTTAAGCAACGTCGCCCGCGGTCATGCCCGCCTGGCTAGCGACCACCCTCAAGTAGAAAATCTGCCGCCAAGCACCTAACGGTGTGTTCCGGCAGCAGTTCTTGAGAGCCAGTAATTCTAGGTTAGCCTGAAGAACACCTTACCACATCATCACTTTCCATCAGGTGAGATAGTGGTCAAAGGCTAACCTATCAGCAATAAAAAAAAAAAAAAAAAACATAATGTCAGCTCTTTTTTTATGCCTGATAGGTTAACCTTTGACCACTTTCTCACCTGATGGTAAGTGATGATGTGGTCGAAGATGTTGTTCAGGATAACTCAATTACATCATACCGCTATCAAACCTTTAGCTCCCACCCTGAGTCTCTTGTTTAACGAAAGCAGGCCGTTTCACTCCTCAACGATCTGGTTGCTCAGCAGATAGATTTAGACATCTTCAACATTAGATTCTCAATGTTTGTAGATATATGTGTTAAATTTCTTGAGTAATTACAATATTAATGTTAGTGTGTATATGTGTGTATAATATAAAACTGGCTTATCACACGCCTTGGCGTAGCTGTAAGTGTGTAAGCAATTATTTAATAAATAAATAAATAAACAAGTGTATGCGTAAGGCCGTAATTAGCCCCTAAGATTTATTTATAGATGAAAGGAAGGCCTCCTGTCGTGCGCGTTTGACACGGCGGATTATGCCCTCGTTGCTAATAAAGTGAATTACAACGTAATCCGTGGGCCAGCCCTGGCTTGGCCTTGGCCTCACGTTATTCATGGCCAATATTGTCAATGGCCAATTGTGTTCTGGGATCCATGTCAAGAATATGTTTAAATTAAGTTGATACAATTATAAAGAGCCTCCTTTATTTTCATTATAAGCGTGAATTTAATCTTAGATTTAGGATTAGCCATCACTGCCTGTAGACAACTTTTAGAGTCCGTAAAGATGATACCTGATTAAGGGCCTGTTTCAGAATGTTCGAATAAGTTCCGGTTATACTACCCAGAACATAAAATAACTGAATGATAAAAATGACAGCGCGTTTCAAGCTTTAACCGATGGGTAGGCTAAATCGATGACTGTGAAACGCAAAGATAGTGTTTTATTTATTAAACTAGCTGTACCTGCGACTTCGTTCGCGATTGCCGTAACTGCAAACTAATTATTCGCACATTTGAGCACTGTTTATCTCATATTAAGCAACGCTGTGGTCTGTGGTGAAGCACTCTTAGTAAAGCATAGCTCAGAAAGGAGCTTTTTACCTTGGGTTTGATAACTCCCGGTTTGTATTTTCCTGAAGACAGTAGTTAAGTAACTTAGAGAGTTCCTTCGCGGTTCGCACAATAAATGTTGAAGCATAGTAGGTACTCGGTGCGTTCTTTGGAATTTCGATTATAAACGGTATCTTTTTGCCGAGGTTCTCCTTGTTTGGCGGTAGAACAAAAATATATTAGATTGTACACTTCAATTGCGCAGTCTCCAAAATGTATCCAGCAAAAGATAGATAGTTAAAAAAATTTATTGTGGCGAATGTTCCAGAATTTAGAGTTTTATCTTAGCAAACTGGCAAATCTAAATAAGGATGCAGAGATGCCCGTGGGGTGCCGAGCTGCCTATGGAGTGTTGGGCTGCCCGTGGGGTGCCAGGCTGCCCGTGGGGTGCCAGGCTGCCCGTGGGGTGCCAGGCTGCCCGTGGGGTGCCGGGATGCCCATGGGGTGCCGAAATGGCCGTGGGGTGCTGGGCTGCCCTTGGGGTGCCGGGTGGCCCGTAGGGTGCCAGGCTGCCCATGAGGTTCCGAGCTCACTCGTCACTATTCTAACAAAAAAAGAATAATTGAAATTGGACTACGCGTTAATAAATTACAACTAAGTGTACATTTTGACTTTCATCCCCTTTCCCGAAAGAACCGTGCTGAATTTCGGGATAAAAAGTATGCAATAACGTTCGTCGTGTTATGAACTCAAATCGTGTTAAGTTTTATTGAACTCCATTCAGTAGCCCATGGGGTGCTGGGCTGCCCGTGGGGTGCCGGGCTGCCCATGGGGTTCCAGGCTCACTCAACCCTATTCTAACAAAAAAGGATAATTGAAATCGGACTACGCGTTAATAAATTACAACTGAGTGTAGGGTCAAGTGTTCAACAGTGGATCACTTTTTTTCCGAAAGTCATAACTCGGCTCTGAATATAGCTAGGACATTGAAATTGACAATAGGCATAGTAGTAGTTCAACTAGTTTGATTGTGTATTACTTTTTTCTTGATTAATAAAGTAATAAAAAAGAAAAAACTGGTTTAAAAAAAAGTCAGAACTGAGCCACTGTGGACCATGGGGTCGACACAGTGGCTAGGCCTTAAATACACAGTGGATCGGGGTATTACACAGTGGATAATTTTATAAGATTAATAGGAATAAAACAATTTCATAACATATAATCAGTCTATTTACTTCTCTATGAGATCAAGGTAATCATTTATCAGTATATTATATAGTCAACACTAACAAAAAGAAATCTTCTAAAAAAATAAAAAAATAAAAAATATGAAACAAGAGAAATGGAGCACAAATTATTGGCATGAATGTGAAAACATAAATGAATTAAAAAATATCTTGGGATATAGCTATTCAAAACTCTAGGAGTCAAGCTATTCAACATTTAATGCACATTCAACTGTGACAAGTCCGGTGAGAAGTAGTAGTAAGACTGTTGTCTTGTGGTGCTACCGCCTAAAGTCGGCTTAGGCAAAATGTAATTAATGTCATGTTCTTTGACATTTGAAAGATCCGGAACCGTGGGCATATTAAATTTGTTGTGACCTTTCTTCCTAAGAAAGCTGATGAAGTATTCCAAGTTCTCGTTTCTGCCAAAGAAAAAGAAGAGTTTACAAATAATGGGTAGGTAATACACAGTGGATCACGAGCCACTGTGTATTTCCATTAATTGATCCACTGTGGATTGCATCGCCATTTTGAATAAATAAATTGGTAAAAAAAATATGCATGTGTTATTCGACGGTGACATACACACTAAAACAACCATGTTGGAGTTTATAACACAGTAAAAAGAGAGCTTCAGTAAAATGTAGTACGAAAATGAAGATGGAACTACAAATTTCTTACCTTAAAACTGTATTTTTCTTTGCGAAAACAAAAAATCTCCTTCTACACAAAAACCACGCGCCGTGTGCGCTGCCCGACTGGTTACAACTTGTTCGCGTCTCAAGCGCTGCCCATCGGTGAATGAGATAGGTATATATCTCTGTTCGTTCTCGCGTACTGTTGCTGAGCCACGGTATCTGCTATCGCCACTGTTTAACACTTGACCCTACATTTTGACTTTCATCCCCTTTCCCGAAGGAACCGTGCTGAATTTCGGGATAAAAAGTATACAATGACCCCGTGTTAAGTTTCATTGAATTCCATTCAGTAGTTTTGGAGTGATGCGCGGCCGGGATACAGACAGACAGACAGACAAAAATAAAAAAAAATACAGTTTTGGCATCAGTATCAGCTACAGAGTGCTCTTAAATTTTTTTTTGCAAAATATCTTGTATGTACAGAATTGGACCTGTTACAGTTTTATTATAAGTATAGATATGTTCTGGGTAGTATAACCGGAACTTACTCGAACATTCTGAAACAGGCCCTAAGTGTAATAATTGCTTCAGTAATGGCTACAGCTTCGTCGGTAAATACTATTTTCGAAGCGCTTGTAGCGAAGTTTGCTTAGCTGTTCTTAACATATCAGCAAAGTTAAGCAACGTCCGCCGCGGTCATGAGTTGGATGGGTGACCGCTAGTGACATCACTACTGAGCGCTTCCGTGCTTCGGAGGGCACGTTAAGCCGTCGGTCCCGGTTGTCGTCTTAAGACGACAGTCGTTATAGCATGGTGGTAGGGCATTTTGCGAATGCCCGCCTGGGTAGCTACCTCAAGTAGAGAATCTGTTGCCAAGCGCCTAACGGTGTGTTCCGGCAGCTGTCCTTGAGAGCCAGTAATTATAGGTTAGCCTGAACAACACCTTCGACCATCAGGTGAGATAGTGGTCAAAGGATAACCTATCAGGCATAAAAAAACTGTGGATAAAAGGAGGACAATAATTATTGCTCAGTGATTCAGCTTTTTTTTTTATAAATATGCACTCCACAGACTCCAGTTTACGTGACTTTTTTTAATTATGACCATATTTTATTTAAAAACAAGATACTTACAATAAGAGAACAGTGTTAAAAGATTAATCTGTTTGTGAAAGTCATCCGCGACAAAGAAGTCAGAGGGCATAACCAGCAAATTCAGCGTGTACATGCTAACACAACCACAGCACACCATATTCTCAGCAACAGAGTTGTTCATAACTGGAACAGGTTGCCTGAGGAGGTTGTAGGAAGAATGATATAGGCACATCAGCATTACGCTGCTCGCCTATAATCAAATAAATAAATAAATAAATAAAAATAATTTTTTTCTTCGATAAAATTCATTATTACTTGCATCCAGAGCAGACCAGTGTCCTCTAGCAGCACCCGTTCACGAGTTGACACATGTGCCAGCCATCGCCTTCCTCAACCATTTTTTGAGGGAAGATGGCGACCCGACACACAACACCACCGCTAGACAACACCTTTATGTGAGCTTGACCGCTCTGGATACCCATGCCAACGATTACAATTTGGGACTACACTACTTTTTTGTGTCATTCCCCCACGTCACATTGCAACAGGGTCTCCATAACCACGCTGTTTCGACCTTTGATCGCCCTTTTAAGGTTGTAATTATGGATGGCTTTTGGTGTCGCAACCATCGCATTCTTTACCAACCGTCCTATAGCGTCTTCTTCGTCATCTTCGTAGTATGTGAAGGTTCCAGTATGCCGTGAAACTGCAACAACTGCGTGCGGGACGCTCTCGTGCAGCTATATGCTGCTCTTGGTCTTGATGGCGATGACCGACTCGTATGTCAGTCCCTGCGCTTCGTTGGTGGTAAGGGTGCGTGATCCCCTTCCCTCTTCGTAGCCCTGGCTTGTCAGGGTCTCCTTTTCTTCCTGGGTGTGAACCAGGAATAAGGTGTTGGGGAGAGATTTGAGAATTTTCGCACCCGTGTACCTTTCAAGCTTAAGGGACTTAATACGGGGAGCTGAGGAATATATACCAGAGTATATTTCCCTCAGTGGGTACGCGACATCCATTGGGTTCCAATGCGTGCATAACAACTCCTGGGTGATGTTTGTCACCAGGTTAGGGTGGCTGTACCTTAAAACGAAGAGATTTTCTCTATCGATGTAAGGCAGCTGATTGAAATCTCCGATGAGGACAAGTTCACCAACTCCAGACAGCCTGGAAGCCATGACTTTCGCTCCGAAATGGTTCATGAGAGCTTCATCCACTGTGAGGCGGCTGTTGCTCTCAGTCCTTGTAAAACCATTTACGAGGACCGAAGCCATTGTGCGCACCTTGGTTTTCACTAAGTCTCCGATTCGGTGCGCAAGCTTCTCCCTCAGGTCTTTTGCTGCTTCTGTAGTTGTTGTGATAATGATATCCTTGTCCACGTCGAATTGCCTTACCACCCAAGTTGTTTTGCCACATCCTGGAACTCCATTTATCCATTGTATTTTCGGTACTTCCCAGTGTTTCCAGAATGCTTCAATGTCCGCTCCCCCAAAATAGATTTCGCCATTTCGAGGATACGGTCATCTAACATTATTTTGGTGCACTGGGCCGTTACTACTATTGAGTCGTTTTGTGGTGTCGCGTATTTAGACCTCCCTAGTTGCTCCGTTTCTCCCTCGTCCAGGGACACAAATCCGCCTATTGTATTGTATGCCGCCATATACTTACCTGACATTTTCCCCTTCATGACCTGGGCTGTGTCGTTGTTGTATATAGCGGCTTCTGCCTCTTCGAGCCTAACCTTTAAAAGGTTTTCATTTTCTAGCCTGAAGGACTGCAAGAGTGAGTGATTCTGTATTTGGGTATCCAGACTGCAGCACCCGCATCTTTATCACCTGTCTCTGATCTATCAGTGTATATTGCAAGCCAGTTTATCCATTTGGTCGCAAATATTAGAAGCAATGATGGCCGAGCGGTAATAGCTATGGACTGCCGCGTCGCAGTCGACGATCGACCAGGGTCGATCCCCACCGCCGGCTTGAGCTTCACCGCACGGTGGAAGGGCATTTTACGATTGCCCGTCTGGCTAGCTACCACCCTCAAGTAGAAAACCTGTCGCCAAGCACCTAATGGTGTGTTCCGGCAGTAGTACTTGAGAGCCAGTGAAATTACAGACACATGAGACTTAACAACTATGTCTCAAGGTGACGGCCGCAGTACAATTCGTGACTTGTGATAAAATGCATCTATTATAGGCAGAGGTTATTCCTCTTAACATCAGGTGGGCCTCGAGCTTGTTCCGTCTTTACTTCAACTTTCAAGTTTTAGATGTGGCAACACCCCACACATATCAAAGTGAGTGGGGTGGATTTTTACGTCTGCTATAGGCAAGATAGAGGCAAGGTTCTAGCTCAGCATAAAATAATGACATATCGTTCATGGAATAAATAACGAATACATATATGCATTTATAAGTTTATCTTTATTAAATAGACAATTAATTCAACTGACTACTTCATTAAACAACTTTGAGTATGGCGGTAAAATTACAACGAAACTTACGTGTATTATTTTTATTGAAGAGACACATTTATTCAACATTTTCTATTTAATTAGACTGGCAACATCATTTGATTGGATATTCAATATGGAGGTCAATTAAGCTTAGTTTTATAATATTTTAAAAATATACATACATATTATACATTAACTATAATATTTTTAAAATATAGGTACATACATCTCTAAATTGACATTAAAATAAAACTGATTATCCAATATGGCGGGCAATGTAAGCCGCAAGTTTGGCGGGAAAATCATCTGACGTCTTCGACGTGACGTGTTGTTCTCCAAAATTTGTGCTTACTATAATATACTTTAAATAAAAGTCACTTTTTCAAAATATCACGAGATTAGAATGTCTTGAAGTCTTAATGCACATAAATATCCTCTATAGGGTACAAATATCTATTATTGTGTTTCAAATGTTTTCAAAACACAAAGATCGTGGGATATCTTTCTGCTCAGCTCGGTCACAGTATTACTTAACTATAAGCTCAGAATACAAAACAACGTGAATTACAAGAAAATTATTGAGAGAATACTTCTTTTGGTTGGGTTCAGAGTATCTTATACCCTTCGTTCTAGCAGATTTCCAAAATAGCAGAATCCTAACAAAGCAAGTTTTCAAAATGCATATTCCTTCTTGTTCAGTCAGTAACAAATACAATCAAACTACCCAATACAGCTTGCAAGTGGTTAATATGCTCTTACAAATACTGTAATTAAAACTATGTTTGGTAGCTTGGTATAGCCGTATATTGGCCCTACCAGGTTACTTTTCTGGGTAATTTGATTGTATTTGTTTCTCCTACGATGGAAAGAAGATCCTTTCGGTGATTTATTCGATGCTAGTTTTAGTACCTCCACAGAAATAGTTTCAGAACTAACGGATAGTATAAAGAACTGCTAATCAGCATCAGAAACTACACTTACTTCCTACACTAAAAACACCAATAATGTTAAAATACATCGATTAGTGAAGTTAGGGCATATAATTCGTAATTGAGATTTAATTAACTAATGACATCATAAAGAATACCCAATTAGGACAAGAAAATAGTTTTTATTATGTAGAAATAATTTATTCAACGGACTATGTCCACGGTACATCAAGTTATAGTAACTTTTGAGTAATTATTGATTCTTAACGAAAACGATAATGGTAATAATTCTGCCTAAAAACTAGGTAACACCTCAACAATATAACGTCAGGTACAATAAGTTAGGAATAAGGACTATGTATCCAGTTGCCAATAAATTAAAAAAAAATATATAATGTCAGGTAACGTCCAGGTGACGTCACTTTTTTTTACAAAATTAGGTGAAATATTGAACTTGCAGCTATTCAATAGAAGCTTAATGCAAATATTAAAAGTTTCCTTTTCAAATAGACCACATTTGTCCAGTTTCTCATATGCATACCCGAACATATTGGTTGTTACAGATCTATAATCTGTTAGGCTAAACTTATTGTTTTGTTTTGGTACGCGCCTTATGTTGTCTATGGTAATTTAAAAAAAAATGATACTTTGTGGTAAATTGTGAAACAAGATGGAGTTTTATTTTATGCTTGCCGAATCATATTAAAATAGAATAGTAGAATCTGCATAATTCAAGTAAATCATTACTGGGACAGCGAAACCTGCTCATTGGTGAATAGCAGTTCTGTATTATAAACTGGCACTCAGGGATTGCTATCGGAACGCACTTTGGCATCAAAGTGACTTTGACAGTTGGTTACTTTTTCAGATCGGGGTTATTCCTTATAATGTCATAGGTACAGGTTACAGGTTGTCCCATAGATAATGTTAAACAGAATATTCAAATATACTGATTTGAATAAGAAATAAATTTACGTAATAAGTTGCTAGCCTAGACAGAGAAAAAAAATTACATATAACTTTTCGTAGACATTGTTAGATAACAATAAGATTACTTTCAACGGGACTTGAACGCACAGAATTCCGTTTTGCAGCATTACCAACTATGTTATGGAAGCACGCGCTTGACAGTCAAGTTTTACCCTCATAAAATTGCATCTTTCTTCGCTTAATCAATCCAATATGTACCTGTTATTTAGGTGACCATAATGGCTAATATTCAAAAGATTAAAAATAAAAATCTGATAATAACGAAAAAAAATACAAAAAAAGTGACAGATTCGCAAAATGACCAAAATTCAAAGCAAAAAATTTCATTTTCGCAAAATGTCAATAACCACGCAATCTGTTTGACATTTACATATGGGACACCTATATTACATGTGAGATAATTACTCCAAGGTCTTCAGTAAGTTATTCATCATCTTCTCCATCACGGGAATGTCCTCACACAACGCGTAGATGGAATCGGCGTTAGCTAAATGTCCATTATCTATTATCATAGTGAATCGGGTCTTGATCAGGTCCATGAACTTTTGGCAAATGTAAGCGTTTTGCAGCATCTCTTCGTTGTAGTTTGGAGAGCCCACTTTGTATTTCGTTTTCTGAGAAAAAAAAATGTATCCATGGGCCATTTTGCGAAATTTTACGTGTATTATAGTAAATGCTGCTTTTATATGACAAAAATATTTTTTTTTTTTTAAATGACAATAAAAATTTATGTTTTATTTTGTTTAAATATTAAGTATCTAACTATTATACATAACATCTAATTGCAAAAAAATGCTAATAGAGAATACATATAATCACACCTGTATTCCCCGAAGGGGTAGACAGAGGTGTGTTAACCTACAACATTTGGGTTTTGGTCCCATGTAATAGAGAGCGAGTCTATTGCCATTAACAGGGCACAGTTTCAGGGTCATACAAAATGTTTTCTCTAACACGCTGACCAAACACAAGAACATATTAGGTACGAATAATATGATTACGCTGACAACATCTAAGCAGGATCACAAGAACATATTGCATGAAACTCTGGCAGGGCACTAACATGGTATACAGCCTTGTTGTGCGTCTAATGCACACAACACCCTTCTCACATCCACGTGAGAAGTGGCATGCTGGTCATTTGGCGCACTTTTCCCTTAGTCGCCTCTTACAACACCCACGGAAAGAAATGGGGAGGTGACATTCTCACCCGGGACCCTACGGAGACATTCCTAACAATAATGGTTTATTTTACAAAGTAGACAAATAAAACACATTGTTGACTATATACTGTACTGTAACAGCCGATTCGTCCACTGCTGAATACAGCCTCGCCTATTAAGGGGGTATTTGCCATAATCCCCACGCTTGGCAGGCGGCTTGGGGATCGCAGTAAGTTGGCAATTCTGCTGCCCACCTTCCAGTATTTTTCTTAGCCGCCTCTTACGACACCCACGGGATGATATGGGAGGTGCAATTCTAGGTATAATTCTATATTCAGTGTATAAACCACAAAATTTTGGTGTAGGAATCGAACCGACATTTTCCGGTTCTACGAACAGAGCACCCTTACTTTTTTTCTAATGAAATTAAATAAGATTCCAATTTTTTCGTGTGCTCTTATTTGTTATTTAGGTTTAAAGATATTTATTCTCAAAAAAGACATTACATATGATTACTTGAGAACAATACTGAACATAAATAAAATTACCATAGTCGTCCTATCTAGTAAGTACCCTCCCAACGTGTTCATTTGCTCAATGGATTGCTATCTGCAATTAGATATTGAGCTAGTTGTTTTTTAAGTTGAAAGAGTTTGCATTTTTTATGCGTGAGGGTATCTTATTATAAAGTTGTGCTCCTTCGAATGGAATATTTTTTTTGCCGTAATTGGTTCTAGCCCATTGGTTCGCCCCAGTGCGCCCAATGTACATACTACTGGACTTCACTTCTTCTGGTCTCACCGAAAGAACTCAAGTAGAAAATCTGTAGCCAAGCACCTAACGGTGTGTTCCGTCAGCATTCCTTGAGAGCCAGTGAAATTACAGGCACATGAGACTTAAGAACTATGTCTCAAGGTGACGGGTGTAGTGTAATTCGTGACTTGTGACGAAATGCATCTGTTATAGGCAGAGGTTAGTCCGCATAACATCAAAATAACATAAAGGTGGGTCTTTATGTTAGGTGGGCCTCCAGCTTGTTCCGTCAAAATAACATAAAAAAAACATATATAAATTATTTTTCAAATCAGTTCAAACGTTTGTTTGTTACTCCTTCACACTGATTTGTGATTGAGGATTTGAGGCTACACACTCGCATTCTTACTTACTCACTCACAAATGTTCACATATATTATATAAGTGTGCGTTTCAATTCATTTGTTCAGCCTGTATATGATGTACCTACCTGTGCCTTAATTTTGGCCATGAAGCAAGTCAATGTTTTGTGGAAACTTGCCATGTTGGTAGCGTTCTGGTCCAAATATTTAGGATCAACGCCCATAGCCTCCGTTTCTGCTTTCATCTGCACCACTTTTGCTTGATTGAGGGCAGCTTTCTACAAAGAAACAAAAAGAAGCATTGTTAAATCACACCGTTAAGTTTTACGGAATCCTTTTTGAAGCGCTCGTAGCGAAGTTTACTTAGCTATTCTCAACCGATCAGCAAAGTAAAGCAACGTCGCACGCGGTCATGAGTTGGATGGGTGACCGCTAGTGACATTACTACTGAGCATTTCCGTGCTTCGGATGGCACGTAAAGCCGTCGGTCCCGGTTGTTGTTTTAGGATGGCAGTAGTTATATCATGGTGGTAGGGCATTTTGCGAATGCCCGGCTGATTAACTAAGTAGCTACCACCCTCAAGTAGAAAATCTGTCGCCAAGCACCTAAAGGTGTGTTCCGGCAGCTGTCCTTGAGAGCCAGTACTTCTAAGTTAGCCTGAACAACATCTTCGACCACATCATCACTTACCATCAGGTGAGATAGTGGTCAAAGGCTAACCTATCAGGCATAATTAATTTCACAAAATTTCACAAATTATATAGATTAAAAAAAATTCTTACTTAGTAAGCATACATTGTCCAGAAAATACAACAACAAAATAGGCAAATTATCACATATTGAAATATTATTCGCAAATTGTCAGATATACAAAATAGCATTCGCAAATAGTCAGAAATGCTAAAAAAACAATTTCACATGCATAGTTACAAATACAAAGAAGAAAGACTAGATGTCTTTACAAAATGTCTAAACATTACAACTATTGCTACACATTTCAAAAGCTTGTATGGTGCAATATATAATGTCAACGCTCACAATCTTACACTTAAGCTAGTCTGGAACAAAAATAATATATTAGGTCTGAAGATCTCATATATTATTTTACAGTCTTGTGGTTTTTGAAGTGATAGTTAAATATTGGGTGTTCGAGAACTATACAAATCAAATAGTATAATTTTAAGAAATATCTTTTTTCGTGTCTATGAAAAGTTTTAGTAAGCTAACCACCACCTCACTAAAATAAAATTGAATGCGGATGTGATTTTTTGACTTCCATATGTGGAACTTCATTTTGACTTTCTATATGTAAATTTAACTTATGCATACTGATGCATTGAAAATGTACGAAACATACGAGTCCAATTAAAAACTAAAAAAAAAACAACTGTCATTTTGCATTTCTGACCTTGCGAATTAAACTGTCAAGGCATCATGTTGGGCACTTACCAATTGCTTCCCGGTCATCTGAAGCATTATATTCTGTAGAGTTTGCTCGGACTGGAAAAAAATAATAAGATAAGCTAATTCTAGCGAAACTATCATATTATAAACCTTAGCCTTTTAAAGTCTAACCTTTTAAATTAGTCTAAACTTTTAAATTTTCTAGGCAAGCATGCTACATCTTCGGCCGCATCATCACTTTCCATCAGGTGAGATTGGGGCCAAATGTTTGCCTATCATGCATATAAAAAAAATACTACTACAAATTTTAGAAGCGTAGCTGGAAAATGCTTCCATGTACATTACCAGTACCTGCCATGGTAATGTACAAATATTTTTTCCTTGTATATTAATGTAGTATGTTACTTGATAACATTATCAAGTTATGAACGAGGATTAAGGGTACCTAGATTTATTTTAGACGAACGCGCCTAACTTTACGAGACTTTTAACATCAGGTGGTATTCGTGCTTATTCCGTCAAATACACATAAACAAACACAAAAAAAAAACATCTCAAAACCATTGTTAGGACTAACAGAAGTCAACCCTAAGAGGTTGTTAGAATTTCACCAATAAAATGTATAGAGGATATACTAGGGCTTAATTTACAGACACTAGTGAACTCTAGTGGTGATAAGAATGTAACACCACGCAAATTTAATGTTCTGAGATCTACACTTGTAATGACAGGGGCAACATTTCACAGCTGGGTATCATATGGAAAGCTCACTACGTCACAACCAAACAAAGGATTGGATGAAATTCTCTCAATAAGTACTGAGTGAAATTAAGAGATTCTGTATGAAAGTACAAGCAATAAGTAAGAACTTATTTTTCTCAGTAAACAGGTAATAAAGTACAGATACGTATTAAACTGAAAAAAAATTGTTTGTGAAGTAAACACTCACATTAATCTTACTGCTTTCGCCACCGCCATCGCCGCCGTCGAGGTTGTTGGGCAGAATAGCCATAATTGACCCTTCTTCTTCCGACGTGGTTGCGGATTTTTATTGTTCGATTGTTCAATCAAAACCTGCTTATTTAATTCCAGCCAGCCTTTGTTGGTGAATTCACGTCCGAATGATATGTGATCGATTAAATTGTTAGTGATGTGTTGACACAGCTGATTCGCTCGCTGTGCCATCTCGAATGCTGATTATTCATAAAACCTATTCGATTATGGACTCTTCAGAGTTTAACTGAAAACCACCTTCTTTGACGGCAGCGTGGATAACTGATACGTTGTCTGCTATGAGGGTAATTAACTCTGTCAAAAATAAATTGCAATATTGCACAAGAACACCGGAATATTTTAGCTGATACAGCGAGTCAGTTAATTAAAATTTTATCAAATTATTGTTTAATATAAAACATTTTTTTGTGGCTTTTTTTTACCGTGTAAAAGGAAAATTGCATCGGAAATGGCCACATGTTCTAATACACAAATGACTTTGACAGTGAGAGTATTTTGAGATCTTCTTCTTCGGCTCCTTAAAGCACCGCATACTGATACATAAAGTTTCACTTGTGGAACAGCTTTCAATTTTATAGGCATATCTGTCAGATAGGATACAGAAAAGTGAAGTTGTCTTGTAATATCTAAATACATCTTTGTTTGCAAGAACTGGAGTTCCATAAGGGTCAAATTTAGCGCATATTAATGATTAGCTTTAATAATAACAAATATCTTTAAACATATTAAATTAATATTTAACTAAAACACTAATAAAATATATATTTTGAAGCAGTGATGGCTCAGTGGCATTGGCTATGGACTGCCGCGCAGCAGGTCCATGGTTCGAATCCCGCCCAGAGCTTGAGCTTCACCGCATGGTGGAAGGGCATTTTGCGAATGCCCGCCTGGCTAGCGACCACCCTCAAGTAGAAAATCTGTCGCCAAGCACCTCACGGTGTGTTCCGGCAGCTGTGCTTGAGAGCCAGAAAAATTACAGGCTAATGAGACCTAACAACTGGACGTCTCAGTGTGACGGGCACAGTGCAATTCGTCGTTGACGAAATGCGTCTGTTATAGGCAGAGGTTAGTCCACTTAACATCAGGTGGGCCTCGGGCTTGTTCCGTCACAATAACATTAAAAAAAAAACTTGTGACAATTCCGCCTAATTTTCTTGTTAAGACAACGTGACGTCACAAACGCCACGCAGCGAACCCGGAAGAATTTTCGACGTATTTCGATTTTACACGAAGCATCCTCAGGAGGTCTTGACTCTTTAAGCGCACGATCTAGAGCTATTCTCGACGTCACTGTAATGTTGGCTTAACAAGAACATTAGGCGGACTTGTCACTAAATATATTTTTAAGTGTTATATATTTAAATATATATTTCCCCAAAGTAAAGTCTGAATCTATTCATGATTTGCCTTAAATTATCAAATATCTCTGCGATACTGTTTTATTCACAGACAATACATAGAAAAGATACTAAACGTATTCAAGTAAGGTCAACCGGGGCTATTCCGTTACAATACTTTTTACGGCATTTTTAACTGGTTATAGCAAGTTAATGGTTGAACTTATAAGACTGTAACCTAGAACTCAAAATATAATATTTTATCTAATTTTATACTTTAATTTTATTTCTTGACATTTTGAATCCTTGTTGTATGAAAATAATTAATTATTAAAAGCAGAGATTTTTAGATGCAATAGCCCCACGTGGGGCGATGGCGTCTTTGTTTAGCATCACATAACTGGAAGAGTTATCAACAAAGTTAATCATGAAACTATGTAAAAGCACTAGAGATCAAGTTAGTTATTATATCATGAGCTAAATTCTGGGCATGATCTCTCATTACGGGTGACAGAAAAATGTTCGGGGCTATAGCGTCTAATTTATACTTTCTCTTGTAGACGCATTCGCCCCATCCTAGATTCCAGGAGTAACAAACAATTTTCTTCTCAAAGGTTAAGTATTAATTAATAGTGGGAATAGAGATTCTTCCGAAGTAGAACTTTGCAGTTTTGCATAGAAATGTACTTGCAACCCTCTATTCTATGTGTTAATATAGAAATTAATAAAAACATACTACCAACAACACTGAAATTAGGTAAATAATATTTTATAAGGATATGGTGTTTCCTTTTACATGTTTTAACCATATAAGGTGTATGGACAGGGGCCTAAGGACGTAATAAACACAAAGAAAAAAAAACAGCAGTAAACGTTAATAATCTAACCTGGTGCGCAAGTCTTCCAAAGGCAAACAAAGGTAAACAAACACGAGTTTCCAAGCCTTTAAACCGAAAACCAAACTCGTCAATAATAACGTAACTTAAATATCGTACGAAGGTAGGCGATTAGTTAACACATAATGTTGCATCATGCAAATAGTTCCGAACAAATAGCAAACCTAGTGAAATAGTTTGCCTACCTATTTATAACTTTGTATAATCTGCTGGGCCCAATTAATTTATTTTATTTTAAAACGACCGCGTTTCCACTATCTGTCTATACAGCATAGATATACATACATATACCTCAATCACTGTTATCATAAAATTAAAAGGTTTAGGACCTCAGACAATGGGGCTATTGCGTTACATAAGACGCAATCACCCCAACGGGACAGACGCGATAGCCCCAATGCAAAAATATAACCTACAATATTTTTATTGCACGTGGACTACAAATCTTAAGTAATTTCCTTAAAGTAATTAGAACAACACGTAAACAAATTCATATTACAAAGTATTCACCGTTAAAAATTAACGACCATCTTCAAAACATTGGGATTTCAGGATATTTATATATCACATGTCACTTACGTGAGGTTCCGAAAAATATGTCATATTCAAGATGGCGGAAATTTATACAAAAATGAGGCCTCTTGCGACCTCTACCGATCAAATAATGTGGTGTTAGTATCAAACACGTTCAAAAGATGGCGGAAGTAGTTCTAGGTTTTGTGTTTCGTATTATAATTGGATTAGATGCCTTAACCCCATAGACGCGTTAGCCCCGGTTGACCTTAAATTTATCTTTAAGGGATCATCGCTAATGATCTTCTTTTAAATTCGATAGCGCATGGGAGCTGCAGCTGAGATAGACAAGCATGAACTTGCTAAACCGTGCATTCCGTGATATATGTATATTCAATGGAGACTGATTTACTATTGATATCATGATACATCTGTAGAGGTGGAGTAGCTACTAGGCTCGGTATCAGCAGGGCATTGGGGCCTTTCAAAGTTAAAATTCTTGTCATACAGCTCCAATCTAGAACAAAATTTGAGATTAAGTAAAGACCGTATTTTGTATGAAATTCTGAAAAATATTCCCCAAAACGCTTAGGCGTTTGAAAAAACTGACTCAATCTAACTACTTTGCGTATCATGAACGATAATACTTTCGTAAAAACGGTAAACAAAGCACATAAAGTTTATGGATGAAAATTCATACCTTTCAACGAAGTCTGCCTTTTTTGCTTTTAAGGAAGCTCCGCGGTTTTTCAACTCTGCTTTCAGTTCAGGAACTTTCCATATTGAATACATATTTGAATCTAATATTACAGTTTATTGCTCAGGTGAAATATTTAAAAGCGTTTTTTGTTTTGTTTACAAACTTCAGGATATGTCAAACGCAGCCACGCATGCAGCGCCATCTGCATTTAACTTTGCCGTGCCTTCCCCATTGTAGTAGCGGCATATTATATGTTCTATGGTAGCGGCCCTGATTCTAATGACGTTAATAATCTTAGGCATGAAAAAATAATATATGAGTGGCCCCAAGTACCTACTAGGGTAATAAATCAATAATATTACTTTCCTGTTTTAACCCTTTCGAAAAAAATACATGGTTTCTCAAATCGACCAACCGGTATTTTTATTTTTAGAGTGTACGCATATTTTACTTTTTTACTGGATTATTCGGCTTGATGATATATTTTGTTGGGTTGAGATCTCCAAGTTAGTCCTAAAACTTATGATTAAAATTAAATCAGCTTCAGACCAGCAGCTTTCAGGTCTTCGTCAGGACCACTATGTCCTAGTAACGAATGAAATTCTATTGTTATCATTATCGCCGATGCCAATGGGTTAAGAACGAACGAAAATAAAAAATGACATGTTTTATTGCTATTTAATTTCACCTCTAACTTTTTAAATTTCCCCAAAGTCGGTAAAGCCTTTTTTGAGTAACACTCCAATAACTGAAAAGTATTTTCCTATCTTGATGATATAGTAATTGACAGTGAATGACAGTGAATCGATCCCATAAGTAGCAAGTCACTAAAAAGGGTATTTTTTTTTACCATAAAGTGGAACTGACTTCAACCCTCAAATGTGTGAAACAACTTGTCGAAGTCGGTACCAAGCGCACAATATTATGATAATAGGTAATTTTGAACCATCATGGTACCGAATTCAACAAGTTATTTCACACATTTCAATGTTGCAATCGGTTCCATTTTTGGTAATATTTTTAATTCTTCCTGTTTTACATGCAAAAAGTTTTTGCCATATTACATGCCCACATTTGAATTACTTTGGTACGAAGTTATACCTGGTATGTATCAAAAATATGTACCACGCATTATTAAGTATAAACTACAATTAATTATTACTTATGCTGGTAATAATTCTATCTGGATTTTCAAAAATCGCTCGGAAACCTACGATGCTAATCGATACCAAGACGATGTTGAAACAATACCCCATAACTAGTCGCGGCCCTTCGCGCGTGCGCGTAACAGTTTTCTTTCTTTCCTCTTGTCGCTTTTGACAATACTCATTTAAACGTCAATACTCTTATTTACGTCACGATTGACGTCTTGTGCATCTTTAATGACGTCAATAAGGTTTTCACTGAAGTTTCGGCGCGAATATTTGGAAACCTACCTAAATTAGGTGTTATGTTGTTTCCGTAATTTATTTCCTCGAGACATATAGTTCGTTTGTGATAAATGATAATACACTGAAAAATATCGTTTAATAAAGTAAGGATAAACACATTCATATTAATATTATTAGTGACTCTGTACTCTGAAGTCTAGAAGACTCATTTTTTCGTATTCACAGCTCTTGTCTCCACTGTTTTCAAGGCTCAGAATCATCAAAATCGGTTCACCCAGTCAAAAGTTCTGAGGTAAGAAATAGAAAAAAAAATACATTCGTATCGAGTACCTCCTCCTTTTTTTGAAGTTGGTCAAAAAGAACACCAACATAAGGAAACTTACATGGGCTTTTTAGTAACGGGAATGCATCCTTCAATATTCACCAAATCTTAGCGGCTGGAACTTGGGTGGGAGGAATAGTGGATCCGTTGTTCGGGTGAGTCAGTCATTTATTCAATTTAGGCGTCTACTACGCTCTGAGAAAGATCAATTATAATTTTAATTTTTAATTTCAATATTGTACTGCAACGATCAGCAAAAATTATTTATAGAGCCACTGCGAGAAGAACGGGCCCATTCATTTTAAATGTCTTTGTCATCTCATCTATTCGAATGGTACGATTTGGTTCGCCTTTAAGTGCACCCAAAGGTGGTATTTTCTATAAGAAACTTTTGGCCGGCAGTAATGAGTTTTTAATCCTCTTTATAAGTGCGCCAAAATTATCTTTACCGCGCACTTTTTGAATTTGGAACATAGTGTTCAGCGCCATATAAATCTAACGCAAATATTGTTTGAATAAAGACTGGCAGGTACTACGCTACGGCCCATAGTCGCGCCGCCGCTGGGTAAAAAAAACTAATTAAAAATATGCGAACTACAGCCTTGAGCCTGCGTTTTCAATTTTCACGGATTTTTAGAAATTCATGGTTTTGTTTTGAAAGATAAGTTCTTCAAGTGTTAGTGAAAATATAGAATTATAGTAAGTTTTAGAACTGACGCAAGAAATTTGATGGATAATCTATTTATTACCTGCAATATCCCGGGAGAAATATATGAAAGCCTATTGTAATTTAATTGAATGGAAAAATGCAAGATTTTTACAGAATATGTGTTTTTGGCTTACTTCCAGTACTTAGCCAGAACTAAACAACCTTTCATTGTTTGGAGTACCTACTCAATGCTAAAATCAACAGTTCTAATAACGACATAAAACTGGACACATATTCGAAATCAACAGCGTATTTGAAGAGGATGTCTTATGGATTTAAACCTAAAACATCCAAAGTGTTCTCAGTCAAAAATGTGGAGACTGAGGCACTCGACAAAGTCTTTCTTGCCGGTCCTTTTTATTCTGTGCTTGCCGTAAAAGTAAGTAACTAAGTATATGGTGGATTAGTAAAGTATAAGCATAGTGTTTTAAAATGCTCATTTATTTGTGTTGTGAAGTGCCGGGTTAGAATTGTACCTCCCAATATCATCCCGTGGGTGTCGTAAGAGACGACTAAGGAAACATACTGGAAGGTGGGCAGCAGCACCTTCTAAAGAACTGCCATCTTACACTGCGATCCCCAAGCCGCCTGTGAAGCGTAGAGATTATGGCAAATACCCCCTTAATAGGGGAGGCTGTGTTCAGCAGTGAACGAGTCGGCTGTTACAGTAAACATAGTGTTTTAAAATGCACATTTAATTGTGTTGTGAAGCGCTCATAGTTTGCTTAGCTGTTCTCAACCGATCAGCAAAGTTATGCAACGTCCGCCGCGGTCATGAGTGGATGGGTGACCGCTAGTGACATTACTACTGAGCGTTTCCGTGCTTAGGAGGGCACGTTAAGCCGTCGGTCCCGGCTGTCCTCTTATTATGGGAGTCGTTACAGCATGGTGATAGGGTATTTTGCGAATGCCCACCCGGCTAGCTACCACCCTCAAGTAGAAAATCTGTCGCCAAGCACCTACCGGTGTGTTCTGGCAGCCAGTTATTCTAGGTTAGCCTGAACAACATCTTCGACCACATAAATAGTGGTCAAAAAATAGCCTATCAGCAAAGAAAATAAAATAAAAAAACCTGTTCTTGGATAGATGTATACTTATTCACATTCGGTTTTGTTACAGGTAGCTTTAATTTTCGGAGTATATGGAGTTTGTCGTGGCAATGAACTTTTAAAAATAACTGTTGATGTTGGAAAATCACGGTCGATTTACCTACTGTAAGTTTACTTACAGTAGGTAAATCGACCGTGATTTTCTTACTTGCTTACAGACACAAAAACAAAAATTAACCGATGCTTCGTAATCCGAGGAGCATACAAACCAACTGTACAGAAATATCTGCTTCCTGCTGATATGAAGACCAATCGGTTTTTCATCCGTTATCAAAATGGCAAGTGCTTCAAACAAGTTGTGGGAAAAAATAAAATTTCTAACATGCCTCAAGAAATCGCTACTTATTTGAAGTTACCAGATATCAAGCTGCATACAGGACATAGTTTTCGTCGTACTTCTGACACCCTTTTGGCAGATTCTGGAGCGTACTTCTCTTCTTCTTCTTCTTCGATTCTGATCTCAAACGACATGGCGGATGGAAGTCGAGTACTGTAGCAGAGGGGTATATAGAAGATTACATTGAGAACAAGGCGAAAACATGTGAACGCATCGTGGAAAACATTAAACTGCAACCTCCAGTTAATCCATCCATGCCTCTGTCACCGCGCCCATCTACATCCAAACAACGAGATTCACATTTTCTTCAAAATGAGCCAGATTTAGACATTATTTCAATCACGCAGAATATAAAATCCACCCTTCCCGTTCCCATCACTTTTATTACAAGATAATGCATAGTTTTTGAGTTGTGCATATTTTTGTAAAATCATAACCTCACTTTTTTGTAACACTTCACTGATCAAATTTATGGTTTTGTTAGATGTGTAACAGCTTTTTTATTTGTGTTGTCGCAGTTTTAGCCTAACCTGACCTAGTTTTTTTTTCTGGTGGGTGTTCTTTTATGTGTGTGTTTTATATAGTTTTCATGTAACCACCTTGTAATTTGGTATTGTTACAATATAGATAATATATTTACGTAAATTTATATAAAAAAATGTTACCGAACGTACGACAACTTAACCGTTCGTAAAACGAAACGTTAATTGGCGAGAATTCTATATACTCTGTGCTAACACAGATTTGTCAATCCCTACGGATTGGCATATGGCAAAAATAATTAATTTTCAATATTTTTTTTCCCGAAAACTACGTGGCTCTGGATTTTGACTTCGCGTGTGTTCTTACAGTAATATAACCTTTCTGTGAAAAAAATATCAACGGCAAAGGAAAACTGTGCCTAAAATTGTTATTTGGCGCGAGTTACCCTGTAGTTTGTACAACCTGTTGTATATAGGGCGTCGCAGGTAGATATAATCTAATCACAAAATCACTACCGAATATACCTAAGTTACTTAGCTATATCACTTCTAGACACTGTTTTTCCTATTCATTGTCCATTCACGCACACAGATAACGAAGTCAATATCGATAATAATATTTCAAGGCAACATCAACCAGTCTGCCAGCGGCGTTACTGGGATAAACATGGCTCAGGTACGTACGAAAACTATTTATAAATAATACCACAACAGTTTCAACTATGCTAGAGGTATGTACATGTCACATTTTGTACAACAGGCGCAAGATTCAATAATTCTGCTTGTTTAACTTCGTTCGTTCAGAAAAGAATTGCTTCGATTTGTTTGTTCTAATCACTTAGATGTTTTTGAACGTGTGTTCGATTAGGTAATGTATCTGGCCGTATTTAAGAAGTATATAAATCAAAGAGTTTTTATAGGTTATTTTAAATTCGCCACAGAGTAAACTGTTCACGTTTTGTTGGTATCATACGTTGAAAGTCGCCACAGAGCAAATTTTAAGACAATAATAACAAATATTTTTAAAATATTTTACGAAAACATCAAATTAATATTTTAATAAAACACTTAAAAAATACAAAAATATATCTAGTGACAATTCCGCCTAATTTTCCTGCTAAGCCGACGTGACGTCGAGAGATTCTCGATCGTGCGCTCGTAGAGTCAAGACCTCCTGAGGATGCTTCGTGTATAAGCGAAACGCGTCGAAAATTCTTCCGGTTTGGCTGCGTGGCGTTTGTGACGTCACGTCGGCTTAGCAGGAAAATTACGCGGAATTGTCACTAGATATATTTTTGTATTTTTTAAGTGTTTTATTAAATTATTAATTTGATGTTTTCGTAAAATATTTTAAAAATATTTGTTATTATTAAATATGGATTTCCGCAAAGTAACGCCTGAATCTATTCATTATTCATTAAATTTAAAGATATTTGGTGCAGGTCCCTTCTTAAGTCTCCACTGCACATAATTTTTGCAAAAAGTACCCACATAAATACCTAATTCGTTTTGTTCTCATATTGGCAAGCTAAGCTAAATTAAAATAGAGCTTTGAATGACATTGTCAATGTTGATTTGAAAACATTGACATTAACATGGCGTAGCGTGTAGCTTGTACTATTTTTTTTTTCAGAGAGAATAATTATTAAGTATTTGAATAATTTTATTATGTACATGTAGGTAATAAATCATAAATCAATATTTACGATTAAAACATGTTTTGATTTCAATAGATATTGACCAAACACAACAATTAGATTAAATGAGCGGAGGGTATTACCGTACACCTAACCTCAGAAATGTTTCTATAGTTTAAATGAATTTTTTGATTATAAATTATAAAGATTAAAATAAGTAGCTTTAAAATTACATGTGTTTATATATAATTTTAGATTTTATTGACATTTATTGGTATATAATTTGTATTGAATTTTCTTGACATTTTAACTGGACATTAATTAATTTGAAATTGTATTCATACGTCTGTAAAGACAAGTTTTAGCGGAATTACATTTTTTATTATTAATTTTTAAATCATATTATTATTATTAATTTTTAAATTGTACCTGTAACTTATGAACGAATAAATGAATATGAATGAGACGTCAATTTATACGAATCTGTCGAGTTAAAGGCCATGTTTTATATACCATAGTCATCTTTAATTAATTGAATTTGCTATGCATATCGTTGTTTACATTAATCTACCGTGGAACAGCAAAATAGAGTGATAAAAAAAGAAAGCATGTACGGAGTTTCCCGTAACTGGCGTATGCTCCTACTGCTTTTCAAATATTAAAGTTAGGATACATATACTCGCAGAAGTAATTTTTCATTTAATTTTGTACAAAAGCGCCAATACAGTTATTTGATTTGTTCGATGAATAATTAAACAAAAATATCCTTATTTTAGACAAAGACATAGCTTTATTTGTGACAAAAAAACAGACAAAGTAAAAATTACAACATATTTTGTTGCTACAATACACACATGACTTATATTTGCCTTCTACTCTTTTTGACTTATTGACTTGATACTTACATATTTTATATTGGCAGGCACACCTATAGGTTCGGGAGATATCAGTATCTTTCTCTTAACATGTTCAATATATTTCCTCGTAGGAAATATACTGAACATGTTAAGAGTTCCTTTGGTTCTTCGGTTGTGGTTGTGGAATGAAGAAATGTATCAAAATCGGCTCTTTATTCTGTTCAGATTCTCGTTGGTTAGTGCTTCTCATTTTCTCTGTCAATTTTATAACAATAGAATTCTTAGAAGACTTGAAAATAATTACACGCATTTTACTACATCTGGAAGTATGGAATAGTTTTTATGTTTTTTTTTTCTTTTTTGGTGCGGAACAATCTCGAGGCCACCTGATTTTAAGCGGACTAACCTCTGCCTATAACAGATGCATTTAGTCTGTCACGTCATGATATGCACTGCGCCCGTCACTTTGAGACAGTTGTTAAGTCTCATGTGCCTGTAATTTCACTGGCTCTCAAAGACTGCGGCCGGAACACACCGTTAGGTTACATTTTCTACTTGAGGGTGGTATCTAGCCAGGCGGGCATTCGCAAAATGCCCTTCCACCATGATGTGAAGCTCAAGCCCGCTGCGGGATTCGAACCATGGACCTGCTGCGCGGCAGTCCATAGCCAATGCCACTGAGCCATCACTGCTTCAAATAGCTAACTATATTTTTGAATTGATATTCTCGTGAGTTTCACACATATTTAAATATTATAAATTAAACCGGCAAAAACACTAACGTTGAGGATTGAATACGTCTCCCGGGTTTCGAGCATATCAGATGCTCATCATGCGTGCCCACCGGGAGCTCGCAGCTGCGCACTCGCCCTGACGAAACCCGGGTCGACGTATTCGATCCTCAACGTGAGTGTTTTAACCAATTTAATTTATAATATTTAAACTAACTATATTACTAATAATAATAACTATAGAGTATCATATTTTTTACAAAATGTCAATAGTAATTTATAAATATGCCATTTGTCACAAAACATGTCACATTCGGTGTTGGTGTGAAGGAATGCTTTGAGACCAGTAAGGGAACGACACAAGGGGGACTGAGCTCGGGCAACGGTGTGACTACTGGGAGTAGCAAACAGCGCGTGTCTCATCCCATAAGATAATGGCTAAAGAACGAGAGGACCAATTAGAATTATGCTATGAGTCATATGTGCATGGCGCGGGTTCGAATCCCGCACAAGACTATAATTTTTGAAGCGCTCGTAGAGAAGTTTGCTTAGCCGTTCTTAACCGATCGGTAAAGTTAAGCAACGTCCGCCGCGGTCATGAGTTAGATGGGTGACCGCTGGTGACATTACTACTGATCACTTTTTTGCACGTTAAGCCGTCGGTCCCGGTTGTTGTCTTAAGATGGCAGTCGTTATAGCATGGTGGTAGGGCGTTTTGCGAATGCCTACCTTGCTAGCTATCGCCCTCATGTAGAAAATCTGTCGCCAAATACCTATCGGTGTGTTCCGGCAGCTGTCCTTGAGAGCCAGTAAGTTAGGCTAAACAACATCATCAACCACATCAAAGGATAAGTTTATATTCATAAAAAAAAACTCGTAAATTGGTAATTTTAAGACAGTGTTTTTATTTCGTTATTAGGATCAAATGATTCTTATTTCGTTCTTAGAATAGAATAGAGATATTTATTCACCATATAACTTTGGATGTTATACAAGGCAAGTCATATTACATTATTAAGCACGCATTTATATACTTATTTATTAATACTCAGTTATATACTTCTGCAGGTGTCATCGATTCTCATGTGTTTATAACTAAATTGTGTTATGGTTCCAAATAAAAATTATTATTATTACATTATAATAGTACATTGTACATCGAGGGGAGAAAACGATCTATTTCTGTTCGAGAAAGGCAACTCGAGAACAGAAATAGAACTTTCTCCCGAGTGATACATAGTGCTTTATACTATACCTACGAAGAAAATAGGATTTATACGTTTTCTCGTACTTATCTCGAGCTTTCTCAGGCAGTAAGTACTTTATGACTTCTTGAGCTGCATTTCTTATTTCTGGTGGCGTCATCATTATAAAATGGTCACTTTCACTATCTGATAACACTTAGGAAAATTATTTAGAATAATTAATAATAACTGTTATAATATCAATTTAATAAAAAACAATATATAACCAAACATAACAAATTGCCGCGCTTTTTTTTCTCGTAGTGTAAAAAAGGTTAACAACCTCCTTTCATTGAAAATCGAGTACTAATAAAAATCACACACATTTAACAACTACTTATATATCCTGTTAGGAATATACAAGTACATCAACTAATCACCTTTAGATTATGTAACACAAGTATTCAATCTTTTGGTTGACATAGAGATTATCAATAAAATGCACTGCGCATGTAAAACAATTCCGCGCGGAACACGGCGGGGAGTGAGAAAGGTGATGCGTTCGGCTATCAAAGAGCAAAACCGCCTATCTCCGAATTCGTGTATAACGGGGTAGTGTAAGTTAGGTACCTGTATGTATATAACTGTACCCATATAGTTATAAAGGGTGGTTAAATTTCAAGGGCCGATGTTGATTTTGAATAAAACACAAACTATTTAGGATATTATTGTTATTTTATTTTATTATGATATATTGGTATTACTCAATTATGTATGGAATAAAATATCGGTCAAATGGGCGCCGCGACTACGGCGGCACACCTCCATCCGATGGTCCAAATTTTCGATGACCCTGAGGCATAATGGAGGTTCTATGCCGTTAATGTGGCGAATTATCTCATCCTTTAGCTCTTGAATTGTTGCTGGCTTATCGACGTACACTTTTTCTTTCAAATAACCCCAAAGAAAAAAGTCCAACGGTGTCAAATCACATGATCTTGGCGGCCAATTGACATCGCCATTACGTGAGATAACACGGCCATTGAATTTGTTGCGCAAAAGAGCCATTGTTTCGTTAGCTGTGTGGCAAGTGGCACCGTCCTGCTGAAACCACATATTGTCCACATCCATATCTTCCAATTCGGGCCATAAAAAGTTCGTTATCATCTCACGATAGCGACCAAAAAAATCACGAAGTGCACGATATGCATTTTGATTTGAACGCCCATTTTCATAATAAGTCTGGATAACTTTAACACGTTGTTGGATTGTGTATCTCTCCATGGTTCAATAAAAAATAAATTGGTTAAATAAAATTCGGAAAAAAACTTGGCGTTTAGGTGTGGTTAATATTCAACATCGGCCCTTACAATTTAACCACCCGTTACATATATGTGTGGAAACACATTCAGGCAATGAATTCCACCCTTCAATGTACATCTGATTAATGAAGAAGAAATAGCTTTGTACCAATCGTACATGCTGTTGGAATATCAAGGGTAGTATCCATCGTAACCATTTGTTTGGTTGTCCGAGGATAGAATGTTTTTTTTTATGACCACTATCTCACCTGATGGAAAGTGATGATGTAGTCGTAGATGTTGTTCAGATTAACCTAGCATATAACTGGTTCTCTAGAATAGCTGCCGGAACACACCGTTAGGCGGGTATTCGCTAAATGCTTTACCATACCACAATCTTATAACGACTGCCATCCTAAGACAACAACAGAAACCGACGGCTAAACGTGCTCTCCGAAGCACGTGCACCCTCAGTAGTAATGCCACTAGCGGTCATGGATCCAAGTCATGACCGCGGCTGACGTCGCTTAACTTAGCTGATCGGCTAAGAATGGCTAAGCAAGCAACACTACAAGCGTTTCAAAATATTGGGATTAAATTATATGCATAGATAGTGGAATATTAAGGTTGTCTAATATTAAGCTAACATTAAGATAAATAGTCAAAGTAAAGAATATATTGTAGAAAAAGTTTACTTCACTCTTTAAGTTGAATGTGACTAACTTCACTCGCTAGTGGAATTAAATTTTGAAATTTTGAAGCAGTGATGGCTCAGTGGCATTGGCTATGGACTGCCACGCAGCAGGTCCATGGTTCGAATCCCGCCCAGAGCTTGAGCTTCACCGCATGGTGGAAGGGCATTTTGCGAATGCGAATGCCTGGCTAGCGACCACCCTCAAGTAGAAAATCTGTCGCCAAGCACCTAACGGTGTGTTCCGGCAGCAGTCCTTGAGAGCCAGTGAAATAACAAGCAAAATGAGACTTAACAACTGTCTCAAGGTGATGGGCGCAGTGCAGTTCGTCACTTGTGATGAAATGCATCTGTTATAGGCCGATGATACCGCTTAACATCAGGTGGGCCTCGCGCTTGTTCCATCACAATTACATAAAAAAAAAATAAAAAAAAAAAAACTGTTACTTCAGAGCTCCCTGTGCCAAGCTACAATTGCACCCCATATATCTTTCTACTGCGGTCGTTAGAAGTGTCCTAGGGAATAATATCCGAAGTTGGACAGCAGTGCCTTCTGAAGACAAAATCTTAGCCAGCGATCCCCAGAACGCCTGCCAAGCGTGGGATACTGTGAATAATACGGGAGTCTTTTGTTCAACGGCAGAAGTAATGGCTGTTGATGATGACTCCAAGGCACATACGAGCTTTTTTATAAGCGGTAGGCTAGCTTTTATAGCTTTTTAATAATTTGGCTGAAGATTGTCAACATTACTACATCGTCAGTTAAGACGCTGTCAAATGCTGACATTTGACACTAGGGACCATGCACTGAAAGAGAAGCATCGATCGTGAAATCGCTGCTTCGGTAAAATCCGAAAGAAAGCGTATAATAACACGAAACTAGTAACGCAAATCGAAAATGTAACTTTTCTTGTCCCTTTTGATAAGGTGTAACTATTTTATTAACATATTTACATACACATTAATAGCTAAATAATTAGATATTTACGGTAGGAGTAATTAAGAGTCAATTTTGCAATTTTATTCTATAGAGAACATTATAGAAACCTTGTTTCGGACTTTTCGTGGCCTTAGATAATGTAATCAAGATTGACATATAATTTTCTTACCGCTACAAACTAAATAAATCTGTTCAAGTAAAGCTATTTAGCACTTGTCAGCGTCTTAAAAGATGTTTGGCAGCAGAATTTAACTTTCTCAATTAATTTTTAAGGTGATCATCCCTACTCTCAAGCTGAACAATGGGCAAGAGATCCCAGCGCTGGGCTATGGGACATGGCTGGGTCTTAATGATAAGGTAAGGTTTTACTATTCATAATGATATCATTAAACAATACACACGCTGCAAAATTAACTTGTAAAATTATAAACATTATAATTTCATAGTTTAGTTCATAGACTTCTTTCGCATGAATTTTTCATATTATGTCAAAATTTCATCTCCATTTTCTTCCATTCAAAGTTACTAGAACCCGATTTTGGAAAAGAATAAAAACAGAAATGGCGTCGTTAAACCTCTCACTCACATACTATAGATAGCAATAATGTGTGAATAAGAAGTTTAGCGACAGCACTTTCGTTTCGTTTTGTTTCTTAATAAACCGGGAGATTTGTCTGTAGTGCCTGTAATTTTACCATACCATTTTTTTAAACACACAAATTAAACATCTACCGAGATATCACAGTACTCAAGCTTTAGTCCTGATGTTGAATAAGCATTACTGTTACCGTTTATAGTTCGATGAGTCGTCGGCTCTGATCACAGATCAGAGAAACAAGGGAGATTTGCGTTCAGTCCGTGTTTGTTCACATAAAAGTGCCACCACGTCTCTCCCACCCATGTCACTCACACATCAATAATTACAATAAGTATGGCGTACATACGCACATTTTGCTACGCACACCAAGATTTCCGCTGCAAACTAATACACTCACTAATCGTACACATGCAAAAATGGGATGCGCTTTAGCCAGTAGCTACGGTAACTAGTTACACATGCAGACACAGCTATTAAACCACTGATCCATTGCGTTATCCGAAGAACTGATAAGTTTGTTTATTTGTAGTAAGCGCGTAATGTTTTTCTCACAAACAAGCCTGATTTAGGCCAGATGCAGTCGCACGTGCTACGCCTCCATTACCTATCTCCCGTGTTTCATGATCTGGGGTTCTGATTTAAATTTAATTTTTCCTTTTTCTTTTCTTACAAAATCCATTAGGAACAATTCAGAAGGAAGAATTTTTTTCCAAGTAACTGTTATAATACGTATCATTCGCTATTTCTTTCTTTTCTTCTTCAGGGTGAGTTCCAGATTGGTGACATTCACAAGATGGTGGAAGCACTTTCGTATGCCATAGACGTTGGCTACCGGCACATAGACACGGCTCACCTCTATAGAGTTGAGCCTGAAGTTGGACAAATTATTAACGAGAAGATCAAACAAGGCGTTATTAAACGTGAGGACGTCTATGTTACTACTAAGGTTAGTGTTTCAAATATTATGTCTTTACATTTACAAATGATTGAAGCACAAATTTTTGTCTTGGGTGGGAATTGAACCACTAAACCAAGCCACCGGAACATACTCCTTCGAACCGAAATTTCTTTTCCTATTGTATTCTTTTAACTTTAATATAGGGGACGGTGCGCGGTCATCAACCAGACTACTAGACTTCACCTGATCGAAAAAAGTGCTTTTTCAAACACTTAATTCTCGCAATGTTTTTGCTACCCGTCTATATTTCTAAATATGATTTCAAGCACCACCGCGTGCTAAGCGAAAATCACATTTAAAAATTAGAATTAAGAGTACAAAATACATACAATTAAGGAGTAATTTTTTTTTTCTTTCGGTGACTTTTTTCGGTGATTCATTGCAAATTATTTATAGATAATTTTAGAAACAGTGATGGCTCAGTGGCATTGGCTATGGATCGATGGATTGCCGTGCAGCAGGTCCATGGTTCTAATCCCGCCGCGAGCTTGATTTTCACCGCATGGTGAAAAGGCATTTTGCGAACGCCCACCTGGCTAGCGACCACCCTCAAGGAGAAAATCTGTTGCCAAGCACCTAATGGTGTGTTCCGACAGCAGTCCTTGAGAGCCAGTGAAATTACAGGCACATGACACTTAAAAACTATGTCTCAAGGTGACGGGCACAGTGCAATCCATCGTTGACGAAATGCATCTGTTATAGGTAGAGGTTAGAGGAGAGAGGGGCCTCGGGGTTGTGCCGTCACAAAAACATTAAAAAAAAAACTTTGATTCTTATTCTGTTCAGACTTAGGTTCAAATTCGTATAACGCTAGCGGATGACAGTCTTAAGAGTTGACTTTAATGTTCACTTGTGGGTATGTTTTAAGCAATTAATGAAGTGATCATGTAACTTGGTGCGTCATTTTATCAAACCTTTATATCCAATTACCGTCAAAATTTAAAAATTTCGTAAAATTCCGGAGCACGTCAGATGGGACTGAGCCTTAACCGTGTAAAACGAATTTGCGTTAGTCGTCCAACTTTGCATATCAAAAGAGTGTTTTTCTTTTCTTGTTAGGTTCATTGCCATCATCTAAATCACCGATGCCGGACAAAATCTTTACAAAACTCGGAAATTTGGGTGAAATTGCTTGTGTTTTTTTCCCACACACCCATGAAAATATTGTTTTTATATATTTTTTTTCTTTGCGAAAAGAGTACAGTGCTAGAAATTATATTATTCACTGTTCTCTTTGTGAGGTAATCGGGTGATAAAAATAATATGTGATTAAACGAACTTGCTAATGAAGTTCAATCAATAATATTATATCAGTATATTTCATGCGAAGATATATAAACATGGTAGTACTTTTATCGTACAGGCAACATTACACGTCATTAGAGAAAATAACTCATTTGACTTCCACTTCGTAGTAGCCCTAGGTTCATATGACTTATTTTTGTTCTTTTGCATGACATGATTAGAGATTATTTATAAAACAATACGTACGTAAAACAATTCCTCGCGAAACTAGTTTGAACCTGATTGAAACTGGACGGAGTGAGAGAGCTGACCCATGAATAAATAATGGTTATGGTTATTTATTCATGTGGAGCTGATGCGCGCGGCTATCAAAAAGAAAAACCGCTTATCTCCGAATTTCCGTAAAACGGGGTAGCGTGAGACTATAGCTATTACTGAACTGTCATTACCATAAGATTATTATTTTTTCATAATAGGTTTGTTACATTTGATAGGTAGCTTAGAATTCCTAAACACTCCATCCAGACAGAGACACCAAGATGTTTATTATTTATTTTAAAGCGATGTTAGCCGAACTGTAAGGCAATGTTACTGGTGCCGCAGGTCCATGCATTGACCTATATATACTAGACAAGACATCTCAAACAAGGATAGTCGACCAGTGCAGGTGTGCCGGCCGGCATACTCTCCCCCACACGCAGCTGGGCACTCGTAGAGATTACACGCGCTTTTCGTTCGAATATTCGTGTATAATCTGTACGAGTCCTTAGCTGCGTGTGGGGGAGATTATGCCGGCCGGCACACCTGCACTGGTCGACTATCCTCGTTTGAGATGTCGCGTCTAGTATATATCAATTGGTCCATGGATCGATCCCCACTGCCAGCTTGAGCTTCACCGCATGGTGGACAACATTTTGGGAATGCTCGCCTGGCTAGCAACCACCCTCAAGTAGAAAATCAGTCGCCAAGCACGTAACAGTGTGCTCCGACAGCAGTCCTTGAGAGCCATTAAAATTTACAGGCATGCACATGAGACTCAATAACTTATGTCTCAGGGTGTCGGACGCAGTGCAGTGCGTCACTTGTGACGAAATGTATCTGAAACAGGCCGAGGTTACCGCTTAACATCAGGTAGACATTGTGCATGTTCCGTCATAATAAAAAAAAATCTGATAGGTTTACTTTTGACCACTATCTCACCTGATGCTAAGTGATGATGTTGACGAAGATGTTGGCCAACCTAGTCAGGCTAACCTAGAATTAATGTGCCGGGCAGTACAGGCTGTTGTTCGAACTATCTGCTACACTTTTTATGCTGTACATTAAGGGTCTGCTGAAGCCTGGCCCCTTTAGGTATGCAGACGACATCCCGTTCAATTCAAGAATCAGTAAATATTTTATGCTACGCGCTTTCTCTAGAAGACCATGTTAAGACACTTGAACTTGTTCTCGATAGCAGGTTCCGATTAAAGTACCTAATGCTAATTAGGTCAGGTTCATGCTGCAAAGACTTTGACTTAGCCTACGAATTAGTTATTTAAGTATGTACGAATCATACATAACATAAAAAAAAAACATAAAAGCCATTTATTGACAATAAAAATGTGTACAAGGTTAATTTTGAAGCCTCTGGTCCTCGACGTAGCTTAAAACTGTGTTTCGAAGACCAGATCCTTCTCCAATGTAGGACTATATTTAACATAAATTATGCCATTATACAATGATTTTGATTTTTTTCATATAAACTTTTATGGATGTTTTGTATGTGTCTGGATGTGGATTTGTGTAGGGTGTATGTGACGGGGTGTGTGGGGTGTTATGTGGGTGTGGTGTGTTATGTGGGTGTGGTGTGTTTTGTGAGTGCATTGTGTTATGTGAGTGTGGAGTGTTGTGTATATGTGAGTGTGGAGTGTTGTATATATGTGAGTGTGGTGTGTTATGTAAGTATGGTGAGTTATTATCGTTTAAAGATTATCTAGTATACCTTCCACATCATCATAGTCCAGTTGATTGAGCCATGTCAGTATCACTTTTTTAATAATATTATTAGAGTATTTTGTTATGCTACATTTGCGATTTAGTTTATTCAGCTTATTGTACAGGTGAGGTGCAATATAATCAAAGTGTCTCTGAGCAAATTTACTGCGGGCAAAAGGCACTGGACAACGCTCGACGCGTTTATTGAGAATGAGTTATTAGTTAGGTATCAATAAGAAAATTGTATGTTAATTTTGGTCACTATATATGGCATAGAAAAGTCCGAAACACGTTTCCTTAAAATTTTCTCGATAGAATGAAATTGCAAAGTTGACTCTATTTAAATTACGCTTGTAACGTAAATATCTTAATTATTTAAGTAAAATTATTGAAAATATATTAATAAAATAGCAAAACCTTATCAAGAGGGACAAGAAAGGTAACATTTTCGATTTACGTTAATAGTTATGTGTTATTACGCTTACATTCGGATTTTACCTAAACTGATCGCGATTCCTCCATCACTGCCTCTCTTTCACTCCTACGCAGTTCGATAACGACAAAATTTAAGCATTTGACAGCTTCTTACAGACCCACCAACTTATCTGTTCAGGCGGCAGAAAAAAGGACTACAACATACCTTCAAATTGTGACAGTTTGTAGTTGATTTCCATGACCAGTAGCGCCCTAGAAACCGGCACAGTTGAGTTGTTGGTACTATAATACACGCATAATCTTCCAAATTGAATTTGGTTATAGTACATTATTGCAGAATCCAGTAAGTAAGCCTTCCTGGCCAAGTATGAGTTAATCGGACCGAACCGCAGGACGTGAGGTCCGGTTATATACGAGTACATGATGGCTTTCTTACTGGTTGAGGCTTGTACAGACCCACCAACTTATCTGTTCAGGTGGCAGAAAAAAGAACTAAAACTTTCCCTCAAACTGTGACAGTCTGTAGTTGATTTCCTTGACCAGTAGCGCCCTCGAGAACTGCACAGTTAAGTTGGTGGTACTATATAATGCTTCACTCAAAAATGAATGCCTCAGATTTGAAATCAGGAGGAGTGCCATCTATTTCCGAATCAGATTCACTTGAAGTTTTACATACGATCGCGGCGATGTACCTACCTAATGTTGTTGAGACGCACGGCACCAAACCACGCCCACCGCGGCTAAATTTGCGTTCTGCTGTTTTTGAGGTTGACTGACATTTCTTTACATAATACATATTTATTCGTAGAGAGTATCTATATTGTCTGTGAACGTCAATTCCATTTGATACTACAATCTGGAATGTGCCGTTCAGATAACAGACACCCTTGAACTTGTAGTGAAACGTCACTTGACTCTTATCTTTTGGCGGTCAGAAATCTGTCAGAAATCATTGCAAAGATGGGATGGTATAATTAACTTTAAACAAGCATTTTTAGTGTTCTATACCCAAAGCCCAAATCTGAGATTCTGCTGGCAGTCTGTCCGTCAGTATGTCACGGGCCTCTAGCTATAATGTAATAACCCATTGGCATCGGCGATAATGATAACAATAGAATTTAATTCATAACTAGGACATAGTGGTCCTGATGATGCCAATTTAATATATGCCTCTAACTACTACTACTGTAAACTGAATAACACACAAAAAAGTATAATTTTGTGTTAAACGCTGACCTAAAGATGATCATTGGACTTGATATTCAATGATATTATTTTTCATGGGGGCTCAACATCGAGCAACTAATTAAAACACGTTGGGGCTCAAGAACAAAATACGGTAGCCGAAAAAACAAGCTGTTTTGTTTCCCAGCTTGTGGTGCAAGCGATTACTGCTCGCAATCGTATTTAGTAATCTGTATACTAACTAATATATATTTATTAGTGCTTCTAAGTTGTAATAGTACATTATGCAACAAGTGCGGGAAGTTGTTTATTACAATCGAGACGAGGTTTAGGCCTGAGATCGAAGATCAAAGGCCTAAATGGAGTAGAGATTGTAATAAACAACGCGCACGAGTTTCATACGACGTTTTTCAACACACTTGCGAGGAACGAATACCAAAATTTCGATACGAAAATATTTTCTTTATCTTTTTGATGGCAATAATAATCTGATTAAGTAGGTTTATAATTAAATCGTCTAAAGTTCTACTTCAGTAGGTAAAAAACTCTTTGGTTTATTTTTATATGAAAAACGAAACAAACTACAATCTCTTTGGTGAGAAGTGTGGAAACGTTGCTTTATTTCTATTTAAAACACTGGTGCGGTAAAGTAAAAAAAAAGCAGGAGTACGTAATAGACTATATTATGACACTAAAATCGGTGCATTTAAAGGCCCGTTACGAGCGAGTGTGTTGAAAAATAATCAGTGTTATCAATCGTGACTATCTTACGTTACCGCTGAGGTAATGAGTAAGTCGCTGTCGCTATATATATCTTCAAAGATAGAGTAAAAGAACATTACTTATCTAGTAATAGCTATCTTTTATATCATTAGTTTCCTCTACTTGTATTAGTAGGCATCTATAGTATTTAGGTATATGTATGTTTATTTTTTATGTAGTATACATATAGGTATTTATATATGTGTATTACACGTAAGTTTATACATATATGGTAAATTTAATAGGTTAAATTCCTTGTATGCAGTACCTACTTCATGATAATGTCAGTAAGTTGTATACGAGTAATTGCGGAAAACTGCCTCCCATATCAAATATACATAACTTTGTTCCTGGTTGTCTGGAAGAAGGGCGCCATTTTGCACTAGTGTATTTCTGTTTAAGTTTTTATTGTTATGTTAATTTTAAGTTCTTGTGCAAATAAAGTGTTTTCTATCTTTTTTAATTTTGTTAGGTTTGCTGTAACGCCTGCGATGCGAATTACATTACAAAATCACAAATATACGATAGGTTTGTAGTACAACGCAAGTTGTACTATAGATGTCGCTCCATCCCAATACGATGGTTAAAGAACGATAGGAAAGATTTGAGTTATGACGCCATGTCATGTTAGCTCAATTGGTTAGAGCATACCCCGGCTCAAGGGGTGGATGGACGTGGGTTCGAATCCCGCACATGACTTAAATTTTTCCTATCGTATATTTTAGTTTTTTTAATGTTTTCTATCTATCTATCTAATGATATAAACGTTATATAAACGTGAAGATCTTGAAAAATGATTTTTACATACCTTAGCCAGATTATTAACTCCACAAGGCAGTTAATCTGGCTGGACTTTGGTCGTGATTACAATTACAATTTAGTAAACATTACAATCACTGGATAATGTTTAATGGGACAAATAAAATATAGCCAGACGTAATTTAAAACGAGCGCCAATTGAATTCCTTACACTACTGCGAACTACCTTTGAAATTTAGTAAAGCATAGTGTTACAATCAGCGGATAATGTGTAATCTAACAAATAAAACATAGCCAGACACAATTTAAAACGAGTGTCAATTGAATTTCTTACACTATTGCGAACTACCTTTGAAGCGCTCGTAGCGAAGTTTGCTTAACCGTTCTTAACCGATCAGCAAAGATAAGCAACGTCGCCCGCGGTCATGAGTTGGATGGGTGACCGCTAGTGGCATTACTACTGAGCGCTTCCGTGCTTCGGAGGGTACGTTAAGCCGTCGGCGCCGGTTATTGTCTTAGGATGGCAGTCGTTGGTATTTTGCGAATACCCGCCTGGCTAGCTACCACCATCAACTAGAAAATCTGTCGAGATGCTCCTAACGGTGTGTTCCAGCAGCTTGAGAGCCAGTAATTCTAAGTTAACCTGAACAACATCGTCTACCTATCGCGAATAAAAATTACTAAATACGTGTTTAAATTACACTTTCGGGTCTCCTTGCGCACAAATGAAGACGGAGACTATTTTATCTACATCCTGTGTATTCTTTATTACGCAGACATATTTCCACACATATCAAAAGGAGATAGTTTTACTTAGGCAATAGATTAATACATATGATACTTTTTATCATCATCTTTGACCACACGGGTGTAACCGCAGGGCGCAGCTAGTGAGAGCGTGCGAAGAATCACTATCCCACAACTTCAACATTTTGTGGCACACTTTACTGAAAAACTATCATGCCTATAGATTTGTGCTTTAACATAGTAATTTAACTTCATATCTAGATGTGTTATCTGTAAAAACATTATAAAAAACTAATAATTATAACCATAAATAAATAAACAATAACAATTTAGTATTTATTGGATAGAATGTTATTGTACTACTAACGCCATCTGTTAGAAAACTAAAGAGTTAACATCGCTGCAACAGAACTAAACTCAATACTTAAGTACATCGTAGTTAATCTACTTAATACTAGATGACACCACTTGAATCAGGTTGGAAAATAAACGTGAGCCCTTACAAAGCTGAGCTTTTTGCTAGTAGTATAATAAAATTCAAAGATGAGAAACTTTTATCCTTTCCCGAAGAGATATATCTCCCGTCTGTACTAGGCCCGCTATAGACAATTTTATCTCTCGAAAGTGAATAAAATTAGGGGACAAAAATTTTACTTCCAGTCCATGTTAGGCCTCTGTATAACATATTTGTATTGCAACCCTTACCAATGGTAATCTCTGTAGTGGGCATGAGACAAACGATTATGTAAGCAGTTTGACGTATCACAGAAAAGAGAGTAAAAACTTCTTTGGAAAGAAAAGGAACCCTGAAAAGAACTAAATAGGTTGGGAAGTCGGACCATTGAAATTCATGCCTTAATCTCCACGCTTACCAGGCGTCTTGGGGAGCCCAGCGTAAGATGTTTGCTCTTTAAATAAAGACTATAACGACTGCCATCCTCAAACAAACACTGAGACCAACGACGGCTTGACGGCCTCATAGTAAATCGGGTCACCTAACAAAGTACCTCCACATTCAGGATGTGTTGATAAAGAAACACAAAATACACTTATAGCTACCCACTCAAAATATAAAGAACGATGATTGCTAATGTCTTGTTGTTTTACCCCCCTTCCAGGTTTGGCAGCATTATCACCGTGAAGCAGACGTGGAGGTGTCCCTGCGAGCCTCACTGAAGCGCCTCAACCTCGACTATGTAGATCTGGTGCTCATGCATTGGCCCATGTCGATCTCTGTAAGTTACATTGTCCATTCTAAGTACTAATCCAGATGTTCAGGGGTAGGCAGGTAGGCAGCACTATCATCTTGAAGATCGCATCAAGATGTCCTTTCGAGTTTCACTGCAGAGCTAAAACATCGATTGTGGCACTTAAAGCATATTCAAGGGTAGGCATTTAAATCTCTTCTGGGTTTCCAGTCAACATCATTTTCTGTTTTTACCATGGTAACCCACGTCTTGACAACCAGCGTTGTTCATAGTGTGACATCAGTGAACCAATAATTCTGAGATTCAGAGATGATTTCAAGCGAAACTCGATCTCGACTTCATTACGTCAAAATATGAATCTAGACTCAAACTCTAAACAGTTCTATATTCACAGTCGAGTTCGGATTACTAAAGCTCAAGCATATGCTCAGCGGAGAATGAGATGGGCTGAGTCACCAAATCGGGTACTCCAGCCGTGCTCAAACTCGTTAAATCGGTGAAAAGAATTCATTATAATGGCTATAGTACATAATATTTTCATGAAATATTATTTGTTCTGTAGCCAATGTCCCTGGGTCATGTTCTCATGTTATTCCAGATAGTTTAATAGCTTAGGGGTAACTTAAAACTAAAAATACGAGTATGTGATAGTCAATAAATAACTCTTGATTTACCGTAATACCGTTTATTTTAACTCTTCATCGTCTTTGAAATTGTAAAGAACCTATCGTTCCAAAAAATATAACCAAACCTTTGCAAAACTGTGATCAAATTACAATTTTGTTTACACTACTTATGGCCATCCTTCAATAAAGCAAGCCAGGAGGAATATAGTAGTGATTATTTTATGGTCATTCAGTCTTAATGTACAGACATAAACTTTGTATAAGACATGAGTGATATTCACAATCACATGTAATTAAGATCTCATATAATATTGTATCTCTGAATCAAATAATCACCTTCTCAGTAAATCTGAACTTAGACGATCACGCATAGGCTGTACCACCACAGATGGTGCCGGAGACCAGAATTTTCAACTACGCAACGATATAACGATACGATTGAAATTGAATCAGGATTACACGACGCGACGACGAAACACAACGTAGAAATTACTTACATGCTGAGGAAGTGAGGATTTTTTTTTCAGAGATTATAGAATAAAAATAGGAAATCTATTATGTTTTCAGAAACCGCAGCAGAGGAGAATAGTTTTGCATGAACATTATTTACTACTAATTACTGTGCATATCAATTTAAATAAACTAATTGAACTAATACAGTAAAAGACAACATACAAACTGTTTGTGGCCCTACTTAGCATGTGATGATCGCAGTAAGTCTTTAACTTCAACATGCTTGGGTATACTCTTTAACTCTCCTCTGTTGTTGTCTCTTTCTAATACCATATTTTACCATCGATCTCCATCGAGTCGAACTTGCTGGAGTAGGTATGGCGCAATCATGCGTTCTCAACTGTAAATATAACTCAAATCTGAACAAAGTGGAGTAAACTCCCCAAGCCTGGACTTCAAACTCCGGTGAGACATATCGAAGTAAACTCGACCCGATGTCTCTGAATAAAAGCCTAATACTGACATTCATACATTTCAAGGTGGAAAGTCTCGTCTTGAGCGCATATTTCTAAATCCATCTCACAAAATCTATGTAGCTTAGTAAATTCGGCACCCATGATAATGTTGGTTTATGTACTTGAATTTCTAAACTACTGCTTAGCAATCTTTATGCGAGTTCACTTCCAACATCGCCTGCTCAACAACACATACACATTTGGAAAGGGGTTTTATGCAGAATATAAATTATTGAGATGATTTTTGTATTCATTATACCATCATACGTGCAGCCCGTGTGAACCATTAGCTGTGTTGTCAATTGTTACATAAATCTTGTCGTGAACCCCCTACGATCAACAAGCGAACCTCTACGCATAGGGGTTATGTATGCGCCACTTTGAGAAATCCTGTTTTTGATCATTACAGTGTCTGAATTAAAAGTCTTTCACACAGTCTAACTGTCACTCGGACGGATGCATTAAGCTACAGAGCCCTAAGTACCGTTAAGCTTCATAAAATGCTTTTTCCTTTTTTTCCAGGAAGAAGGCGTGGATGAGAAGATTGACTATTTAGAGACGTGGAGTGGTTTCGAGGCGGTGCTGTCGAAGGGGCTCACGAAGGGTATCGGCGTCTCCAACTTTAACGTGGACCAGATGACCCGCCTGCTAGCCAACTGCAAAGTACCGCCCGCTGTCAACCAAGTTGAAGTAAGTCACATTTTGGATACTTGGACCAACAACTTAATATAATTGTGTAATAGCTCAGTGATCTTTGGATAGGATATTTACATTTTTTATTATAAGAACACAAAGATCTCGTCTTAAATTGGATTCAAACCCGCGTCCCGGATTTATTATTATGCACCGGATGCCTTAACCAGTATAGATGACCGAGTGGTCATCTATGGACTACCATACTATTTAGACTTCCATACTATTTGGCTGGACAGATGCAATTTTGAGCTCTTATATTAATATTTATACCGTCATAGTGGACGGTTCAGCCATCAACCGGTCTATAATAGACTACATCTGACCAGAGTTTCTATCTTTTTCTTTATCTGATTTTAATCAAATGTAGTTTCATTTTATATTGTTTGTTATCATTTTATTTAAGGAATTTGAATGAATGCGTATTTAAATACCGATATTTTCTGAATAATAATGATAAATAAAGAAAAAAGAAATCCTATCAACCTAGTTTATTCTGTCAGTTATAAAACCATTAACAACCACAATTATTAGATTTGGTAAATGTTTACTAAAGTAAGTTTTCTCCCAGAAAGCAACTTATGCGCAATTTCTTAATCAAAATTTGAAGAAGCTGCAATTGTCCTTATCGCAGTCTTCTGTTCGGGCGTTTAGCGGCGAGACAGCATCACTTTGTTAAAATATGATGCATGGTGGTAGGGCATTTTGCGAATGCCCGCCTGGCTAGCTACCACCCTCAAGTAGAAAATCTGTCGCCAAGCACCTAACGGTGTGTTCCGGCAGCTGTCCTTGAGATTCAGTACTTCTAGGTTAGCCTGAACAACATCTTCGACCACATCGTCACTTACCATCAGGTGAGATAGTGGTCAAAGGCTAATCTATCAGGCATAAAAAAAAAAAAATATCTATTTTTCTCTAGGAGCTTCTCTTCCCGTTGCCCTGACACCGCGATATTTATCTACAACCATTCGAGCATACAAAATATTTTTAAGAATATAATGACTTGGTAAAGTAAACATGTTGAAATCTTCAAAAAAAATGCGATTTAGTAGAATCTGTTCCATATTATAATTCTAGCAGGAATTGCCCCCATTTCCTATACTAAAGGTCATTACCAATTATGCATACTGGTTGCTCCATAAGAAATACCTGAATGTAAACTATAGTCTAATATTTCTTAATTATTATCTAACTTAGGGCGGGTTTGACCACATACGCGGATAAATTTATACTAAATATAAATTTCTATCAATCTAACTTATATTGTTTTCTCTAAGCGATAAGACCGCCTATTGTTACACACAGTTATATTTTGTATATACTCTCTTAATGGTGTCTCAATAGAGTGTTATCTATCTATCAATCCAACTTAGTAATTTTTGAAATGAAATTCCCGTGAGTTCCAAACATATATACATACTAGCAAAAAGCTGAGCTATGTGAGGGCTCCCGTTGATTTTACAACCTGATTCTAGTAGTGTCATCTAGTATTAAGTAGATTAACTACTATGTATTTGAGTATTGAGTTTAGTTCTGTTGCAGCGATGTTAACTCTTTAGTTTTCTAACAGATGGCGTTAGTAGTACAACAACATTATTTCCAATGAATATAAAATTGTTCATGTTATTTTTTTAATGGTTATAACATTATATTTTTTTACAGATAACACATCTAGATAAGAAGATTTTTTTTTTTTTTTTAAAGTTTAATCATTGCAATTCAATCGTGGCAATGCTGCCAGCATCCTGGGCACGCTGCCAACTGATAGTGGGCTAGAGCATTTGGACTCCCTATGAGTCCAAATTCTTTTACTGTAGTAGCTGTAGTATTGTAGTAGCTGTAGTGTTGTATATAGTTTGTAGTATTTGTTTAATAAAGGCAGACCGCCAGAAAAAAAAAAGATAAGTAAAATTAATATGTTAAAGCACAAATATATAGGCGTGATAGTTTTTCAGTAAAAGGGGCCACAAAATGGTCAAGTTGTGGGATAATCATGACTTAACCGGCCAAACACTCAAGTTGGGGATCGAATACGTTACGCAGGTTTCAAGCATATAAAATGCTCATCATCAGGGCGATTGCGTAGCTGCGTCTGGGAGCTCTCGGCGGGCACTGACGTATTCGATCCCCAACGGCAGTATTATTTCATAATATTTAAATAACTCAGTAATGTCTTAATTTTCTTATATTCAGATCAACTTAACCCTCGGACAGCCTGAGTTGGTGAACTTCTGCCAATCGCAAAACGTGGCTATTGTGGCCTACTCCCCCTTCGGGTCCATGGTGCCGAGCCGAGCATCCCCGAACTCTCCCGAACCCAAGATAGACAACCCGACCATGGTGGCCATCGCTAAGAAACATGGGAAGACTGTCTCCCAGATTGCTTTAAGGCATTTAGTACGTATGATTAAGAAAAGTGTACTCAAAGCGCTTTTCATACAAACGTTACGTTTTTTTCGTTTTAAGTTCAATCTTGCCTTGAATGCCTTTAGATAATGAATCTAATTCATTTGCGGACATCCATTTTTAATAATAACAAATATTTTAAAAGTATTTTAAGAAAACATTAAATTAATTATTTTATAAAACACTTAAAAAATCTTTTTAAAAATTATATATATATAGTGACAATTCCGCCTAATTTCCTGTTAAGCCGAGATTAGACTGTTTTTTTTTGTGTAGGTTAATAAATCGAACTAATATCTACTCTCCTAATAACTCTAATAACCTAATCACCTAATAACTCTCTACAGGATGTACCGATTTCGATGTTTTTTTTTTATAATAAAAAGATTCAGGCGTTACTTGGCGGAAATCCATATTTAATAATAACAAATATTTTTAAAATATTTTATGAAATTAGCTTCTTTTACTTTCGCTTATTGTTCTCTTTTCTTGAAATTCGAGATCTTGACTCTACGAGTGCACGATCGAGAAATTTCTCGATCGTGCCCTCATAGAGTCAAGATCACCTGAGGACGCTTCGTGTAGAAGCGAAACGCGTCGAAAATTCTTCCGGTTTGGCTGCGTGGCGTTTGTGACGTCACGTCGGCTTAACAGTAAAATTAGGCAGAATTGTCACTAAATATATTTTTGTATTTTATAAGTGTTTTATTAAAATATTAATTTGATGTTTTCATAACATATTTTAAAAATATTTGTTATTATTGATTTTTTATATTCGAAAACTGGTGATTGTCATGTAATTATTTTAATTTTAGTGAGATCTGACGACTAATGTTTGAGTTATCTCTAATAATGTCATATTTTATATACCAAGTGTTCAAACCCACCTGATGTTAAGTGGACTAACCTCTGCCTATAACAGATGCATTTCGTCAACGACGAATTGCACTGTGCCCGTCGCACTGAGACGTACAGTGGTTAGGTCTCATGTGCCTGAAATTTTAATGGCTCTCAAGGACTGTTGCCGGAACACACTGTTAGGTGCGTGGCGGTAGATTTTCTACTTGAGGGTAGTCGCTAGCCAGGCGGGCATTCGCAACATGTCACGTTCCACCTCCTCACCTCACCTTTCACTTCATGCGGTGAAGCTCAAACTCGCGGCGGGATTTGAATCATGGACCTGCTGCACGGCAGTCCATAGCCAATGCCACTGAGCCATCACTGCTTCATAATTGGGTGTACGAATTTTAACGTTTTTTTTTATATTCGAAAACTGGTGATTGTCGTGTAGTCCCATTTTAATTTTAGTGAGATCTGACGACTAGTGTTTCAGTTAACTCTAATAATGTGTATTTAATTTTTAAATTCATTTGTTTTTATTTTTTATTTTACATGTTTATTCTTCTCTAAATGTGTAATTAGATTTCCCAAACAATGTTTCTGAATCATTTTGAAAATACATATTTGTACACAATACTGACAAAACAGAAGCATAATTATTAAGGTTAAGAACATGCATGCAAATATCACCGACAATGATTCTTGGTTATTTAAAATATGAAGTAACTACTTTTGTATGAAAAGCGCTATGGATACAATACCCTTAACATCTCCAGTTTTATTCCACTGTTGTAATATGACTAATATAACTTCTGAGTAATAATAGAATATAAATAATAGTATAATATAATTTCTTCCTTATGGCACTACGGTCTGCCATATTGTGGTAGTTCTGTAAGGAATTTCTTTCTCTTCCACACTACCTACCGATTTATAATTGATAGGCTCGCCTTAAACTACTGTATCAACTGATGGTAGGTGATGACGCTGTTGAAGATATTGTTCAGGCTAACATAGAATTACTGGCTCTCAAGGACAGCTGCCGGAACATACTGTTTACACGATGTGAACATAACAAGTTTTTGGTATTAACCTACTTTTAATCTGTCAATTAGATTTTCGTTCATTAGATTTAACTTTGTACTTTACTTTCTCCTTACAGCATAATCAAATATGTTTCGGGGTATCGTTCTTTACTGTGATAATGTAAGTTGTGAGCTAGGAGACATCTCTAGGATAGATCTCTGGAGACTCTTTTGAAGAGATCTTTGATTTTTGACAATGTTCTTTTCTCTTTCTAGTATCAACGAGGAATCATCTCCATTCCGAAAACGAATACCAAGTCGCGTGTAGTCGAAAACGCGTCGATCTTCGACTTTACCCTGGACAAGGCGGACGTGGCGCAGATATCGGCCTTCGACGTCGGATATCGGACAGTGCGGCCGGTATTCTGGCAACACTACACCAACTACCCGTTTGATGTTGTTGCGGAGAAGAGAAACGAGATCCCGCTGGCGCTTAGAAAGTGGAAGAATGGGGCTAATTTAGATCTGGATTGAAATTTGGGAACAATTATAGATGAAGTAGTATTTTTTGATGTGTTTGGTTTTATTTCTTGTGTCTAAACCAAGTATACGAGTACACATTTCCAGTTGTATAAAGCGATATCAAACAATTCAGAATTCGAGAAAATCATTGTTTTTTGGTAAGTGATGATGTGGTCGAAGATGTTGTTCAGGCTAACTAAGAATTACTGGCTCTCAAGGACAGCTGCCGGAACCCACCGTTAGGTGCTTGGCGACAGATTTTCTACTTGAGGGTGGTTGCTAGCCAGGCGGGCATTCGCAAAATGCCCTACCACCATGGTATAACGATTGCCATCCTAAGACGACAACCGGGACCGACGGCTTAACGTGCCCTCCGAAGCACGGAAACGCTCAGTAGTAATGTCATTAGCGGTCACCCATCCAACTCTTGACCGCGGCGGACGTTGCTTAACTTAGCTGATCGATTAAGAACAGCTAAGGAAACTTCGCTACGGGCGCTTCTGTGAACGTGCCATACTCATAATCCAAAATGACTACTATGATCGGAGTTTTTTTGTATTTTATTTCCCACAGGTAAGCTTTTGAGTAAGTGATGATGTGGTCGAAGATGTTGTTCAGGCTAACCTAGAATTACTGGCTCTCAAGGACAGCTGCCGGAACACACTGTAAGGTGCACTAGAAGGGCACTTTGCGAATGCCAGGCGGGCATTCGCACAGTGCCCTTCTACCATGCAATACCCGGTCCACCCTGGACAGTCGGTACCCCTATGCCGACTCTCGAATCCTTGCAATACGACGATTCGAAACGGTTCTTCTCGGGCCTCCCAACAGTGCTCATCCATCTAAATGTGAATTGCCGACATGAAGAAGAAGAACCAGACAGTAGGAATAAATTACAAAATACTTATTCGCGTGCTTGGTAGAACTACAGAATATTTATTTATCTATTTATAGGAAGACCAATAATTCTTTCGTTTACAGTTTAGTATCATAAAAATAAGCACCGTTGAGCCAATTAAAGGTCCTCGCGTCTTTGTAGTAGTTTTTATAAACATAACGTGAGCATTCTTATACAAACAAATTAAATTTAAAAATTTAATTTTTAAGCAGTGATGGCCTAGTGGCATTGGCCATGGACTGCCGCGCAGCAGGTCCATGGTTCGAATCCCACCGCGGGCTTGAGCTTCACCGCATGGTGGAAGGGCATTTTGCGAATGCCCCCCTGGCTGGCGACCACCCTCATGTAGAAAATCTGTTGCCAAGCACCGAACGGTGTGTTACAGCAGCAGTCCTTGAGAGCCAGTGAAATTACAGACACAGGAGACTTAAGAACTATGTCTCAAAGTGACGGACGCAGTGCAATTCGTGAAATTTGTGATGAAATGCATCTGTTATAGGCAGAGTCCACTTAACATCAGGTGAGCCTCAAACTTGTTCCATCACAATAACATAAAAAAAATAACATTAACAAAAATATATAATATTACGGACAAAAAAAGCAATAAGAACTAACCACCTTTGCTTAAGTTACTACAAACAAATGCCGGATAAAAAAATAATTACAATAATTATTACTAATCCAGTTGTTGTTCAAACAATTGACTACTCAGAAGCTGCCTTACTGAATTTACGCTTGTGAAAAATAAATCTAAATACTTATTCTCGCTCGCCATGTTGTCTTCTCTGTGCAAATATGAGTTATTGCAATAGTTCGTGTTAGCAGTTAGCAGTGTAGTAAGATAGTGGTTGAGTGAACCTACATAACTTAGAGGGAGTGTTAATGTTAATTTTACTAATTAGTTCCGTAAAATGAACCATTAGGTGATAATAAATAGAAATGCGACAGAGTCGGATGCATGCGAGTCTGAATTAAATGAAAGACATAGCAGTAGTTAGCAACCGAGACGCAGCACATGCGATGCGGACGGAGTGATGGCGTTAACAAAGGCGATGCACGCTGCAATGTCTTGCACCGAGCGATACAGGGGTACATAACTGTTTGTACAATTGTACAAATTTGCAAAGAACAAATTATAGTAAAATAATAGAACGTAGTAACTTAACCTTTACAAACACCAATGCACGAATTCGTGTCATTAAAATCCAAATACAGATTGTTTTATATCGTTCTTTGAATCCAGTTGAGAGTTGTTGCAATAGTTAGTGTTAGCAGTGTAGTAAGATAGTGGTTGGGTGAACCTACATAACTTAGAGGGAGTGTTAATGTTAATTTTACCAAACGTGAATTGAATGAAAGAGATAGCAGTAGTTAGTCGCTCCATCATTCGGGCGGTAAAGCAAAATGAGGCAACTACTTACCCAATTTTCACATTCGTTGTCTGTCCCTGGACTGCCTTATCACACCATAAATTTAAAAGTCGGAGCGCCAATTATCCCGTTGCTTTATTTAAGCCCACCTAAATTATGCAACGAAACCACAGACCTAGGATTTTTTCGCTACGTACATCCTAAGCCTATGAACGAAACTGTTATGGGTAGGCAGATCCAACAAAATAATAATAATTAAATTTTATTCAAGCAATACATGAAAAACTTAAAATAACATAAAATTACATCTAATAACCCATAACCGCTTCAAAAAAAAGCTGTGTTACAATGGAAACCTTTGTTTCAGAAACTAAACTATAGAATAGTTCATGTTTTCGGATAAACAACAAGATTCCTCCATTAAAAATGGAACATTACAGTGTTTGCGCTCTTTTATGTTATACTACAGTCATAGAACATATAATAATACTACGCTACACTCATACCCGTGGAGAGCCGGGTTAGAATTGCGCCTCCCCATATCTTCCCGTGGGTGTCGTAAGAGGCGACTAAGGGAAAGATACTGGAAGGTGGGCAGCAGCGCCTACTAAAGAACTGCGATTTAACACTGCGATCCCCAAGACGCCTGCCAAGTGTGGGGATTATGGCATATACCCCCTAAATAGGAGAAGCTGTGTTCAGCAGTGGACTATCCGGCTGGTACAGTTACAGTTACAGTCATACCATCATTAAGGGTGATTTCAATACTTTCCTTTAAAACGTAATCATCGCATTTCTTTATTAGAAATACTTGTCCAAGCTAGCAACATGCACATCCTCCCTCTTAGTGCTACTCATCATTTTCTAAACTCAGCTCCCTCTTCTGGACCTTATTATGGTGTCATCATTAGAGCTTGTTGCTAAGCATGGTCAGTGTTCGAATGATAACTTTCATATCATGACTTAATCTTTTATTCATGTAAGATTCGTCCTCCTAAATCAAGACCTACAGTTATTCTGCAACGTTTAGTGTTTAGCAAAATTATAGTGGAATTAATTGTGATGCGTGTTTACAAATGACGCTAAAAACTGTATTGGTCTCATATGGCTAACGACCACCCTCAAGTAGAAAATCTGTCGCCATGCACCTAACGGTGTGTTCCGGCAGCAGTCCTTGAGAGCCAGTGAAATTAAAGGCACATGAGACTTAACAACTATGTCTCAAGGTGACGGGCGCAGTACAATTCGTGACTTGTGACGAAATGCATCTGTTATAGGCAGAGGTTATTCCGCTTAACATTTTTGTTGGCCTTGAGCTTGTTTCGTCACAATTACATAAAAAAATATATAATGGATGCCGATTCAATTAATAAAAATGTAGCATTTTTTAACTCGATCATAATCCAACTGCATGATGTTAATACCCCTTTAAGAACAGTTAAAATAAAATACACACCTGCACTTTGGCTCACTGACGATATAAAAATGCTCAAACATAAAAAGCAGTCGCTAAAACTAAATACAAGTGTTACCCAACTGACACAAACAAAGCTCGATATACCAGACTATGGAATCACTGCAATGTGGTGTGTACCTAGAGATGCCTAGAGACGCTATATTCATACATCTGTTCAGGAAAGGGATCCTTCGAAAGGTCTTTAGGGGTTGGTAAAACTAGACAAGATTATATTTCTAATAACTTAGAAATATCGTTACGGTCATCATATACAATACGGTCATCATATAAAATACTGTCAATAATACGTGCTTCTTCATTGGAATCTTTTAACAATCAGTTTAAAACTTCGGTCCTTCGGTCTAACTGTAATATTTACAAACATTAGCATCCTAACACATTTGCATGGTGGAAGGGCATTTGGCGCATGCCCGCCTGGTTAGCTGCCACCCTCAAATAGAAAATCTGTCGCCATGCACCTAACGGTGACCGGCAGCAGTCCTTGAGAGCTAGTGAAATTACAGGCGCATGAGACTTAACAACTATGTCTCAAGATGACGGGCGCAGTGCAATTCGTGACTTGTGACGAAATGCATCTGTTATAGGCAGAGGTTATTCCGCTTAACATCAGGTGGGCCTTGAGCTTGTTAGGTCACAATAACATTAAAAAAAGGCACTCGTTAATAGAACCTCTTTCTACCATTGTTCATTACTTCTGAAGCTGTTAGATTGTGGAATCCGCTACCGCTTTCAATAAAAGGTGCTTATTAATTGGAATATTTTAAAAATCAGTTTAAAACTTCCTAGCCTTCGTTCAAACTGTAATATTTACAAACATTAGAATCCTAACATATTCTAAAATTTGCTTAACGTTTTTTATTTCAGATTTGATCATTGTTTATCTTAATAGTACCTACATTATGTAACAAGTGCGCGAAGTTGTTTAGTACAACCGACACGGGTTTTAGGCCTGAGATCGAAGATCGAAGCCATAATCGAGGGTAGTATTATTATATGTTCTATGATCTAGTCTTAGCTTAATGTAAAGTAAATAAGTACTACTAGTTCAGTACTTAACTATCTAACTTACTAGGTTTTCTACGCTAAAGGGATTCATAAGGAAATCTCAAAAGACACAACATTCATAGGAACACATACAACACTTTAATAAGAATAATACACCATTAGGGTCACATAGATTACTTCAAAGGTAATATTGTATAGTCACATTCCACAACGATAAAATAATGGAAGCCAACAAACATAGACCCACACACAACATGTGAATATCAGTTATGTTACATATACTACAAACTATATACAACACTACAGCTACTACAATACTACAGCTACTACAATAAAAGCATTTGGACTCATAGGCAGTCCAAATGCTCCAACCCACTATCAGTTGTCAGCGTGCCCAACATTTGTTACATTAAATAAAATAGTACAGCACTTAACTCAATAAGTCTCGATGCGGCAGTCACTTATGAAGAATAAAGAGAGTCTCAGTAAGTTGAGACATTGGTTTTATAGCAATGACTGGCGCCAAGTGTCTGTCGCATATACATTAAAGTTCCCGCCATATTTACCACAACCAATCAGACACATGAGCGTTCCCGCCACAGCGTATCAGCCGACCCGAAATAAGATAGGATGGTTGGTTATTGGCTAGTCCAGAATTAATACAGATTATATATGATTTCAGGGCGGCGGTTATTAAAAATGACAAATATCAACAAGTTTTCGAATATTCTACAATTACATAATGAGTAACTTATTTACTTAAGATAATCTAAGCTTTACAAACATATTATAATGCCTGCTTATATACCTATGCTATACTATTACTTAACAGAGTCCGAAAAATACAGAAGAAACGAACAATTATTAAATAGTAATACAAAATGTATACTTAGTTCTGAATAGTGAATTGAGATTCTAAACTCAATTTGGAGGCGTCAGTCGCGCAGGTAGCCGACCGTGTATCTCAGTCACTTCGGTGCTTTTTGGTTTTATGTCATTGTAACGGAACAAGCTCGAGGCCCACCTGATGTTAAGCGGACTAACCTCTGCCTATAACAGATGCATTTCGTCACAAGTTATGAATTGCACTGCGCCCGTCAGACATAGTTATTAAGACTCATGTGCCTGTAATTTCACTGGCTCTCAAGGAATGCCGCCGGAACACACCGTTAAGTGCTTGGTGACAGATTCTCTACTTGAGGGTGGTCACTAGCCAGGCGGGCATTCGCAAAAAGCCCTTCACCATGGGGTGAAGCTCAATCCCCCGGCGGGATTCGAACCATGGACCTGCTGAGCGGCAATGCCACTAAGCCATCACTGCTTCTGAGAATTAAATTTTATATGCATTTTGGACACGTCAAGAACGCAAAGCGCCGGTCATCCTACTACGCCGCGTGGGTCGAGGACAGTGTTGCCAGTGATATATAGACAAAAGTTACATGATACAGCTAAAAAAGTTACACATTTTCACGTGCAATGTAACATCATCTCATTTTATCTAGAAAACTACACTAATGCTATAATATAGCACTTTATTACATTTGTTTTGGCTTTGGTTTAGATTACTTATAAAAAACATCGATTTAAGGGGGGTGGTGAGTGGGGGCGCGTGCGGAGGGATGGGTAGGCCCCCCTTTGAAGGGGAAGTTGCTTCTTAACTTTTTTCTACCAGGAAACGTCAATGTGGATTGCTGAAAAAGTTCACAATTACCCATTATTTAATTATGCCATTTTTTATTTATGCCTGATAGGTTAGCCTTTGACCACTATCTCACCTGATGGTAAGTGATGATGCGGTCGAAGATGTTGTTCAGGCTAACCTAGAAGTACTGGCTCTCAAGGACAGCTGCCGGAACACACCGTTAGGTGCTTGGCGACAGATTTTCTACTTGAGGGTGGTAGCTAGCCAGGCGGGCATTCGCAAAATGCCCTACCACCATGCTATAACGACTGCCATCCTAAGACAACAACCGGGACCGACGGCTTAACGTGCCCTCCGAAGCACGTGCACGCTCAGTAGTAATGTAACTAGCAGTCACCCATCCAACTCATGACCGCGCGCGACGTTGCTTAACTTTGCTGATCGGTTGAGAACAGCTAAGTAAACTTCGCTACGAGCGCTTCAAAAAAGCTTAACGGGGAACGTGAATGGGTATTAGCGGAATAACCCTTCCAAATGACGGAAGATTCTCAATTCATATGCACTGTACATATTGAATTGAATTTGCCAGTTCAACCGTAAATTAACTTGAGGTACAAGTACCAACTCCTTTTCTAACCCCAGAAATGTCCAGGAAAGTATAAACCACACACACACACACACATTTTAATACGAGTACCTACGTGCATTTCAGCAAGTTTTTTTTGGTATATATTTGAATTAAAATAAATAAGTGAGAGTCGTATGTATTTATTTAAGTTAATTTAAGAAAATGTAAATCCGTTATTGGCTATAAGTTTATATTATAATTTATTATGTTTAGAGTAAAAGAGCTGTGGATTTTGTTACAATAAATAAAATATAATAAAACCTTGATCTGGCCACCCTATATGCACTGTAGTTTTTACTCGCTAACGAAATTGTAAGAGTCACTCCTTGTTATCTAATCTGTACATGTTTATCCTTATCATTCTGCCCTAGAATTACGAGTCACTTTTATATAATAACTAGGGATGCACTCAATACTCAATATCGATTCTTTACCACACACGGACTCGTCGCTCTAATAGCACTAGGATTTCTTTTTTAACATGGCACGGCAGTAGTCTTGGTTTTAGCGATTATCACACAAAGTAGATAGATAGATAGATAGATAGATAATTCTTTATTGTACACACCACTAAATTACAATATAATAAAATACGAAGGCTTACAATCAAGTGTTACAATGGGCGGCCTTATCACTAACAGCGATCTCTTCCAGGCAACCTTGGAATGGAGAGGAAATACAGGAATAATATGACGGGGGTGTAACAAACTAATATAAAAAAAGAGGTTAAACAAACTATGCTAACTTAAAATTAAAGCAAAAAAATATTTTTCTGATATTATACAAAAACAAGAAGACCTAAATACGAATATTAATAATAATAATACACTCGTACATACTATATATACTAATAATAATATATATAATTATATACATACAATAATACTATACACAAATACAATACAATATATACCTAATTATGCTATGTTTACATATAAGTACATACATTTCGTATACATATCCTACAACTGTGATGATGAAAAGCAAGGGATAAGCAGTTTGGAACAGAACGGGTGTTATTACTCGGACAAGTAAAAATTTTTGACTTGGCTTTTAAACAAGGATAAAGATTGGGCTTGCCTGATAGAAATCGGTAATGAATTCCACAGGCGAACAGCTTTGACTGAAAAAGATAGATCGTAGAATCTTGTGCCATGTTGAGGCATACTGAGGGCGAGGTTTTCTGATGACCTTAAATTGAGAGCATTTGTAGTGTGAAGGAAATCAAAACGTTCCTTAAGATAGCGCGGGGTCAAAGGATTGAACAAAATATTGTAGAGGAGAGAGAGTATATGAGCATTCCGGCGAAGACGTATAGGGAGCCACTTGAGCTTAGATCGAAATTGAGATATGTGATCAAATTTGCGCAAGCCAAATATAAATCTTATGCAGAAGTTTTGAAGACGCTCAAGCTTATCTAGCTGTTCCTCAGTGAGATCTGGATAGCAGACATCAGCGTAATCGAGAATTGGGAGTAAGAGAGATTGAGCTAGAACAATTTTAGTAGTAACCGGAAGAAAGTTGCGTAGTCTTTTTAAAGCGCCTGCAGTGGCGTACAATTTGCGACTAGTCACTTGAAGCTGAGGAGCCCAACTCAAGCAACGGTCGATAGTCAAGCCAAGATTTTTTACAGTTTCACTATAGGGAACAGGAACTCCATCAAAATAAACAGAAGGAATATTAGACCAGTCCACCCTCGAGATGAACCGTGAACTTCCCAGAATTATCACTTGGGTCTTGCTTGGGTTTATTATAAGTCCAAATTTTTTGCACCATTCAGTAATGCATGTTAAGTCGTCATTTATGGAATTTATGGCGTCAGATATCTTGTCGAGAGGTGCTTGAGAATAGATTTGAAGATCGTCTGCATATAGGTGGTAGGAAGAAGAAAGATTTTGGGAAATTGTGTTGATAAATATTGCGAAAAGTAGAGGGGACAGAACGCCGCCCTGTGGGACATCTGCAATTGAGTCACACCAGGAAGAGAATTTCTCTTCGTAGCGTACTCGTTGCTGACGCCCAAACAGATAACTATGAAACCAATCGAGTACTGTTGGAGATACGTTAATAGAGCGTAGTATTGCTAAAAGTATGTCAAAATCAACTGTGTTGAAAGCATTACTGAAGTCTAACAACGTGAGTACAGTCATATTTCCATTTTCCATTGAATAGCGAATGTCATCAGTAATCTTTACTAAAGTACTGACAGTACTATGCCCAGGACGGAAACCAGATTGGAAGGGATTAAGGAGCTCACGACTGGAAAGATATTTGCTAATTTGGCTGTGAACAAGGCGCTCTAAAACTTTAGATAAAAATGGGAGAATGGATATGGGACGGTATTCAGAAAAAGATTTAGGGTTAGGTTTTTTGGGTAAAGGAATGATTTGAGCTTCCTTCCAGATGGTTGGATATATACCCTTGGTTATTGAGCTATTGAAAATAAAACAGAGTATAGGAAGTACAATATCAAGGATTGGGACGAGCATATTACGACTTATTCCATCGCCGCCTACAGCATTGGACGTGATAGAAAGTAAGCTCTTCTTAACATCACAATCAAGTACTCGATTAAGAATAAAAGGAGAGCAGTCAGGAATTGGTAAGGACGAAAGATATTTAATCGTGTTTGATTTTTCAGACACATCAATAGGAGATGTTGAAGAGAAATGGAGATTAAGTGAATCTATGTTTAAATCGTTAGGAATACAATCTTGGCGAGATTTACCAATTCCAATAGACCTAAGAAATTGCCAGATCTTTGCTGGATCATCGTTCTCAACGGAGTTATGAACATGGCGACGTAGAGCATCCCTACACACCATATTGCAGCGATTTCGTATTTTTACGTATTTTATTCAAAGTAGTTAATTAAACAGCTTTAAACGACACGTATCAAAATATATTTATCATTATTTTTATCCCTATATATCAATAAAAACTTATTTCAAGCCGCAAGAATATCAGTAATTTTTTTAACCCGTCAAATGTAATATTCCCCTACAAGATGCCGGAGTTTAAAAGCTTGATTGTTAATGTGGGATGTCATACATTCGGCAAACAAAGAGAAGCGATGGTAACACATTACTGTCATGAAGAACAGAAGTCTGCAGTTTGCGAAGATGCTCAGGACAAACCCAACCACTACAAATCCACGAATCCTCGCCAGAGAGACCCGGATTATGCTAAGAATGTTAGATGCATCTTTCAAAATCAAAAAGTACCCAAGTTTCATTAGAAATGATGGTTGGCTATTGGCAAGTAGTTAAATATACTGGCCACAAACTTTTTCTAAAAGAATAGGTACACTAAGAAAAATTTTAAGTTAACGTCGCGAACGCCCGGAGTGCTTTCCATATTTAATGACACAGAATTGCTAAAAGTTATTTCAGTGTACAAATGCCTTTAATTTTCCTCGTAGATACGGTATAAAATACTATGTTTCACTCGGTAAAAAGTTCAAATATCAATTCGGTTTCATTATGGCCCACACTAGATTGGATTGACTACTTTCATCCCTCGGTAAACAACGGTAGGTATTATGTTTCTCAAATAAGTATCGATATCGTATTGGAAAAACCCCGTTTCTACTTATCTCTAGCAAAAAGTTGTATCAACCATGATATTGCTAAACAATTTTCGATAGTATATAAATATCGCGGAGCTTATCGATAAATAGTTTGTCGAACGGTGTTGTATTGTTGACGTTTATCTTATGTATTTATAATTGTAGAAAATTTACTGCAGAATGGCTCAAAAGGTTAGTAATCTATTATTCCTAAAAAGTGTTAGGTTTATTTTCCTATGAATAAACAATTTGTATACAAAATAATTTATGTTTATTAGGATTGATTTCTCAATTATCAAACAGCAATTCTTTTGTAACTATAAGTTAAATGTAAGCAAAATAAAATGTACTTATGTTGTTCAGTAAAATAAATCTTGAAGCGCTCGTAGCGAAGTTTACTTAGCTGTTCTTAATCGATCAGCAAAGTTAAGCAACGTCGCGCGCGGTCATGAGTTGGATGGGTAACCGCTAGTGACATTACTACTGAGCGCTTCCGTGCTTCAGAGGGCACGTTAAGCCGTCGGTCCCGGTTTTTATCTTAGGATGGCAGTCGTTATAGCATGGTGGTAGGGCAATTTACGAATGCCCGCCTGGCTAGCTACCACCCTCAGGTAGAAAATCTGTCACCAAACACCTAACGGTGTGTTCCGGCAGCTATCCCTGAGAGCCAGTAATTCTCGGTTAGTCTGAACAACATCTTCGACCACATCATCACTTACCATCAGGTGAGATAGTGGTCAAAGGCTAACCTATCTGGCATAAAAAATATATATCCCTCATAGATTCCCTAGGATCCATTTATTATATGGCTCGAATTGCACGCTTCTGTAGGATAAACATTGTCTCTATATCAGCAGCAGCTCCCCACAGTAATACACCATACGATATAATACTGTGGAAGTACGCGAAATAAACTAGGCGAGCAGTAGCTACGTCTGTTAACTGTCTTATCCTAAGAACTGCATATGCAGCAGAACTAAGTCTTCCGGAGAGATCATGTATATGTGGATCCCACTGTAAAGTTGAATCCATTTTGAATCCCAGGAAAACTGTCGCATTGTCAGTAGAGAGTTTACCTGGGCCAAGCTAAATGTTTGGTTCAACATAAGTAACATTTAATAAAGAAAACTAAAAATGTCATCTATTTTGAATTTAAGAGAAGATTATTAGCGGCGAACCATTTACAGATCATAGATAACACCTTATTTACATGAGTGAGTTCACTGTCTTTCTATCTACTCTAAAATCAGAGAGGTATCATCTGCAAATACAACATTGTCGCAGAAATCTTTGACCATTCAAGGTTAATATACGTTAGAAACAGAAAAGGTCTTAGGAGAAGATTATTAGCGGCGAACCATTTACAAGTCTTAGATAATAAATTATTTACATGCGTCAGTTCACTGTCTTTTCTATCTACTTTAAAAATCAGAGAGTTATCATCTGCGAATAAAACAATATCGCAGAAATCTTTGACCATGCAAGGCAGATCATTAATATATGTTAAAAACAGAAAAGGTCCCAAAATTGATCCCTGCGGTACTCCCATTTTTACCAATGACCCGGAAGAAGTATTGCCATTTATTCCAACCTTCTGTAGCCTATCTGACAGATATGACTAGAAGATTCAAAGATTTTCCACGAATTTCTCACTTCATACACCCCAGAGTGTAATATAGTTCACTATGTCTATTGAAGTTAGTTGCGATTACACGGTCACTACCGATACACGTGATTACACATTTTATTTACAACCCTTCCTAACTAAACAGAACTTTCAAGCGCCCACAATATATTTGTTTCCTTTTTCTTTGCTACTTCATTTTTAGCCAAGGGCCACTTAAGTTAAGCCGGCTAATGATAGAAGAAACCAACATTAACATCTTCTCGAAGATAAACCTAAGTTTAGCTGGCTAATCTGAAGTTTTTGTTCACTTATTTTAACTTTAGCCGTAACATATAGTATATACATTCGTTCCACACAACCCCTCGGTATAATTGATAAATCAAGATCCTCCTATTGCAACTAAGTAGGTAAATTCTTGCCTATTTTCCATGTGACTACTTAATTAAATTAAATAAAACAATTTAAAAACTCATTTACACATTATTCGAGCATAAAATTCTTATCCAGAGCGCAAATCGAACTCGCCTAATATCTATGCTTCTGGATTGTTAGTTTTCTTTTTATTATTTATTTTATCCATAATTCTCAAAATAACAATTCCCATACACGACGATTTTACGAATTCTATTTAAAATACTTAATTATAAGGAAATCTAGCAAACCAGATGCATACATATTAAGCTCAAGGACATGCATGCAAAGTTTCACCGAGTTTGAACACTTAGTATATACAGAAGCCATTAACAAAGAAATAATAATAATAATAACACTTAGTATATAAAATATGACAAAACAGCGGACTCGGACATATTTGCGTGCAACGGTACCGACCGTTGCACGCAAATATGTCCGAGTCCGCAAGCGGCAGAAAATAAAAATAACATGGTACCTATCTGTTATCATAGGAGTGTACAGACCCGCCAACTTATCTGTTCAGGTGGCAGAAAAAAGAACTACAACATTCCTTCAAATTGTGACAGTTTGTAGTTGATTTCCATGACCAGTAGCGCCCTCGAAAACTGCACAGTTAAGTTGGTGGTAATATATCTAGTATTTTCTCTTGAGTTGTCAAATTACAAGCACTCTAGCCTTAAGAGGCCTTTTACATTTTGCAGCCCTCTCACTCGCAGTTTTAAAGAAAATTTTAAATAGAAACAATTTGGTAATAAGTTTTAAAATGTGGTCTGTAGCGCATATAGGCGGAAAAAGCAAAATAATGTCATCTATATCATCTATATATAGATGGTTTTAACATATTTTTATTTTGTAACATGTTAAGTCCAATTAGAATTAGTAGCCCAAAATTTTAAATTACTAAATTACGCATTTTGGATCCTTCATTACAGATATCAACATGAAAATTAGTCGAGAACATCTATATATGCAGCGAAATAATGTCAGACCACATTTTAAAAAATCATTACCATATTTATTGTTGCTATTTGAAATTATACCTAAACGTGCGAGTGAGAGGGCTGCAAAATGTAAAAGGACTTAACATTTTTGTATGTGATTATCACTTAGCACGCGATATCGTACGGAAACACATTTAGAAAAACAACAGTAATACTGTAGATAAACAAATGAATTTCAGTTTTTAGCCATAAATCAAAAAATCGTTTTTGTTATCATTAGTTACATTACATTTTATCGTAGATATCGCTATCTGACAGTAAATTCTTAATATAATTTATATAATCTCATTCGGTAATATTCTAATTATGACTTTTATTTACATTTTATTTATATTTTATTTTAGTTCGTCACTTGTGACGAAATGCATCTGTTATAGGCAGAGGATACCGCTTAACATCAGGTGGGCATCGCGCTTGTTCCTTCACAATAACATAAAAAAAAAAAATCTATATTTCTATATTCTTAATTTAACTTTTTAATTTCTTTAAGAAAATTAAAAAGTTAAATTAAAGCATTATTCTCCTAACAAACAATTTTTTAATTATTAAAGTACAATGTGTCCCGATCAAAGAGGTTTCAATTCAATTTAAGTAGGTACACATTATCTGTGGTGAGCGCTGGTACCGAGCCATAGACCAATAACAGACTTTCCATTTTGGCGCTATTTCGTACATACGAATTTTAGTAATAATTTGTTGGATAAACATTTTATTTATAGCCAGGCCATGAGATTAAATAAAGTAGTGTATGCAACTGCATATAATTGGGTATTAAAACACTCGTGTACCTAATCTTTTTTTGACACTCGCCTGCGGCTCGTTTCAAAAAACTACACTCATGTTCAAGACTTCCCTTGAGTGAGTGGGACTGTAGTCCCACCAACTTATCTGTTCAGGCGGCAAAAAAAAGAACTACAACATTCCTTCAAATTGTGACAGTTTGTAGTTGATTTTCTTGACCAGTAGCGCCCTCGAAAACTGCACGGTTAAGTTGGTCGCACTATAATACCCTCTATTATATGACAGTTGCATAAACTACTATTAAAACATTCGTTGCCACATAATATCTAATTTCAAACAACTCCCGATCCTTGTGGTATTTTTATTTATCGATGATTAGTAATTATCCTTTGACTACTATATCACCTTATGGTAGGTAAGTGATGATGTGGTCGTATGTTGTTCAGACTGAAAATGGTATTACTGGCTCTCAAGGACAGCTGTCGGAACACACCGATAGGTGCTTGGCTACAGATTTTTGACTTGAGGGTGGTAGGTAACCAGGCGGGTATTCGCAAAATGCCCTACCACTATGCTGTAACGACTGCTATCCTAAGACAACAACCGGGACCGACGGCTTAACGTGCCCTCCGAAGCCCGTGCATGATCAGTAGTAATATCACTAGCGGTCACCCATCCAACTCATGACCGCGGCGGACGTTGCTTAACTTTGCTGATCGGTTACGAACAGCAGCTAATCAAACTTCGCTACGAGCGCTTCAAGATTCTTTGACTTTGACTACTATATCACCTTATGGTAGGTAAGTGCAATGATGATGTGGTCAAAGACGATGTTAGAATTACTGGCTCTCAAGGAAGTTTACGGTTACTGTAACGGTACTGGTGACAGATAATTTACCGAAAAACCCGAAAAACACTACACCTGTCACTAACACCAACATTACAGTACCTAACAAAAATATTACACTGTAGCAACGTAATTTTTTTTTTAACTATTCCTAAGTTATATTTGTTATACTTTAATAGTACATTATGCAACAAGTGCGTGAAGTTGTTTATTACAATCGAGACGAGTTTTAGCCTAATGGAGTAGAGATTGTAATAAACAACGCGCACGAGTTTCATACGATGTTTTCAACACACTTGCGAGGAACGAATACGAAACGACATTATTTTCGTGATCTTTTTGATAGCAATAATAATCTGATTAAGAAGGTTTATAATTAAATATTCTAAAGTTCTATTTCAGTAGGTAAAAAACTCTTTGGTTTGTTTTTATATGAAAAACGAGAGAAATAAACTACAATCTCTTTCGTGAGAAGTGTGGAAACATTATATTTTTTCTATTTAAAACACTAGTGCGGTAAAGTAAAAAAAAAGCACGATTGCGTAATAGACTATATTATGACACTAAATCGGTGCATTTAAAGGCCCGTTATACGAGCTAGTGTGTTGAAAAGATAATTCTGTAATACTTACCTATCATAATGTAGTAGTAAATACCCAAACCGATATAAAAGTATATTGTTATTGTAAATTTTTATTATTTTGCATTTAGTGGAATGAAAAATTACGTGTTACACTCGAGTGCAAAGATTTTTCACCACGTGCTCTTTTGATTCCCTTGCTAACGCTCAGAATTCTAATTTTTTAATTTGATCGCTTTGCTCGCCCTAATTATGTTTTGTTTTCATCAGGTCAACATCCCCACGTTCAAGCTGAACAATGGGCGTGATATCCCAGCATTGGGCTATGGGACGTGGCTCGGAACCAACCAGAAGGCAGATGAGAAGTCTTTAGAACCTTTCCCAGTAAGCTATACCAAGTATATACCAAGTAGTACAACGCAAGTGGTACTATAGATGTCGCTTCATCCACATACGATGGTTAAAGAACGATAGGAAAGATATGAGTTATGACGTCAAGTCATGTTAGCTCAATTGGTTAGAGCATACCCCGGCTCAAGGAGTGGATGGACGCGGGTTCGAATCACGCACAATGACTTAAATTTTTCCTATCGTATATTTGTGATTTTGTAAAGCTATAAAGCCAAAATAAAATCCGCCTGCAAGATGGACTCGAACATGCAGAGTTCTACACTAACACACAGTATACAGGGTTATAGAAAAAATGCTAACTGCCTCTTAGATTTGATTTCTGTTAGTCTTAACAAAAAAATTTAAAATATATTTTTTTTGTTCTTTTTTTATGTGTTTATGACAGAGAGATGTTAAAAGTTTCTAGTGCCTGTAATTTACTTTTGCATATTTTTTATTACTTTGCTCGATGTAAATATTCAAACTCTATTCAAACATTCAAAGGGAGCGCGGCGCGGTCGTCCAATGTTGCCGCAACGGGCGCTCTTAGCTCGGGGAAGGGGTTGTCTTTTACTCCGAAAGCTCCAATATGAAGCCGACTAACCTCTGCCTATAGCAGATGCATCACAAGTCACGAATTGCACTGCGCCCGTCACCTTGAGGCATAGTTGTTAAGTCTCATGTGTCAATTTCACTGTCTCTCAAGGACTGCTACCGGTACACACCGTTAGGTGCTTGGCGACAGATTTTCTACTTGAGGATGGTCGCTAGCCAGGCGGGCATTCGCAAAATGCCCTACCACCATGCGGTGAAGCTCAAGCTCTGGGCGGGATTCGAACCATGGGCCTGCAACTGTGCCATTACTGCTACAAAAAAAAATTAATTAATTAAATGAAATAAGATCAATAGAAATGAGATCAATCCGCTCGTTTCTTCGGCAGGAACACGCCCATTACAGATAGTCAGCAATTGCTTGGAGAAATCTTTATCATATGGCTCGTTTAACAATACAACTCTCATGTCATATTTAAAACATATATATGTTAATAGTAATTAAACAACTTTAAACGGTTTAAATCGCGTATATTTATCATTATTTTTGTCCCGAAATTTCAAACACTTTGCAGTGATGATGGGCGGGGTGATCACTGCAAAGTGTTTGAAATTTCGGGACAAAAATAATGATTAATATACGCGATTAAAACCGTAAAAATAATAATAAAAGGTCTATGTGTAATAATCGTGAAAACCTAAGATAACATTATATATAAGTCAATCTTCATAATTTTTAAAATATAAAATAAGCCATTATCCGAGTATTGTGGATATATCTTGTCAATTCGAACCTTTATCATTCTTTAATTTTATGGAAGAGTTTACCGTATAGACGGGATGACCGTTAAATTTTTGACAATTCCAAAACCCATGAAAATTTTAATATTATTCTGTTTAAAATAACGCCTGCTATACGGATTACATTACAAAATTATGGACTTTAATTTTTCCTATCGTATATTTGTAATTTTGCCATGAAAATTATAAGAGAAAACGTGTTTTTGGTAAATTTTCCAATGATTTGAAATCTACTCTGCTATTCGGGTCGGAGACAAATACTGAAATCAAAAACCATAAAAATCGGTCCAGCCGTTCTCGAGTTATAACTTATAAGTGTTCAAACAAATCCGACTTAGTTTTATATATCTATTAACTAGTGGCTCTCTGAGCTGTAGACCTCGCGAGTCTGCTCTTGCATAGCTTACAATTGAATAAAGGTTCATTGCGCATGCTAATGGGGGAATGGGTCAAGAAATCCAAAAATCTATATATGTAATGAAGTCTAAGAAAATCAATGACACGCGGGCCCCTGCGAAGGCTAGTTGTATCAGAAATAGGTAGGTAAGTAGTAAATATACAGTAATTTTACATACTCGATAATGTATTTATCTCGTATTAATATACTGGTTACAAAAACATGGAGAACAAATAATTGATTATACGAGAGAGAGAAAAGACGTGCGCAGGACATTGCCATTAAATTAAGCGCAGGCGTCCATACTTTCAACATCTTATCATGTATATCTCCGTCATTTAGAAAAATTACCAAAAACGACGATAAAATTTTATGGAGTTATCAAACCTGCTCACAAAATTTCGTGATAATCGGTTGAGAAATGCGACCTGTAGAGGAGAACAGCCGGACATACGAAAGCATTTTTGTATAAGTTGAAGCAGAGACGCTTCGCTCGAATTAAGTTCTCGCTCGGTCAGTAAGATATTTTGTATATTCCAGGCTGAGTTCGACGGCACAGACATTCCGAGAATGATTGAGGCGTTGTCCTACGCGATAGACATCGGCTATAGACACGTGGACACGGCGCACGTGTACCGAGTGGAGCCTGAAGTAGGACAGGTCATCAATGAGAAGATCAAACAAGGAGTGATCAAGAGGGAAGACATGTTCGTCACTACTAAGGTCAGATTCTTTAAATTTTTTACAATGTATCGTTTTGAAGCGCTCGTAGTGACGTTTACTTAGCTGTTCTCAACCGATCAGCAAAGTTAAGCAACGTCGTGCGCGGTCATGAGTTGCATGGGTAACCGCTAGTGACATTACTACTGAGAGATTCCGTGCTTCTGAGCACGTTAAGCCGTCGGTCTCGGTTGTTGTCTTAGGATGGCAGTCGTTATAGCATGGTAGTAGGGCATTTTGCGATTGCCCGCCAGGCTACCACCCTCAAGAAGAAAATCTGTCGCCAAGCACCTAACGGTGTGTTCCGGCACCTGTCCTTGAGAGCCAGTACTTCTAGGTTAGCCTGAACAACATCTTCGACCACATCATCTCTTACCTTCAGGTGAGATAGTGGTCAAAGGCAAGCCAATCAGGTATAAAAAAAAATCGTAGCACCAAATTTTATGTCACAAGATGCTCTACCATCATGTTAAGTCTAAAATGTCTACTTACGTTTTCCAGGTGTGGCAGCACTTCCACCGCGAAGGTGACGTGGAAGTCTCCTTAAGAGGGTCTCTGAGGAGGCTGAATCTGGATTACGTGGATTTAGTGTTGGTTCATTGGCCGTTCTCTGTGTCGGTGAGTAGATCATAACATAAGGCACGAAGGCGTATGATATTTTCAGTGTGTTTAGAAAAAGAATAAAATACAGAGTTACATACTAATTATATTTCCTTATTCCCTATTAATTTAGTTCCCGGACCGTCAGCCTTTTGTAGCGCTCGTAACCTAGTTTTGAAGCAATGATGGCTCAGTGGCATTGGCTATGGACTGCCGCGCAGCAGGTCCATGGTTCGAATCCCGCCCAGAGCTTGAGCTTCACCGCATGGTGGAAGGGCATTTTGCGAATGCCCGCCTGGCTAGCGACTACCCTCAAGTAGAAAATCTGTCGCCAAGCACCTAACGGTGTGTTCCGGCAGCAGTCCTTGAGAGCCAGTGAAATAACAGGCAAAATGAGACTTAACAGGTATGTCTCAAGGTGATGGGCGCAGTGCAGTTTGTCACTTGTGATGAAATGCAGCTGTTATAGGCAGAGGATACCGCTTAACATCAGGTGGGCCTCGGGCTTGTTCCATCACAATAACATTTAAAAAAAGAAAGTTTGCTTATCCGTTCAGCTAAGTTAAGCAACGTTCGCTGCGGTCATGACTTGGATGGGTTACCACTACTGGCATTACTATTGAGCATGCACGTGCTTCGGAGGGCACGTTAAGCCGTCGGTTCCGGTTGTTGTCTTAGGATGGCAGTCGTTATAATCTGGTAGTATGCTGCCGAATTGGACGGGCGCTGGCACACTCTATGTGCGTGTCTGAATAGCTAGCCACCGATGAGTAGGTTTAACTAGCTTGAGGGAGTGCTGTAGGGGGATGTAATAGAAAGATAAAAGAGTTCAGTATTCGCTTATAATGTCCGTTTACAAACTGTATACAGGGTTATTGGTAAAATGCTAACAACCTCTTAGGGTTGACTTCTGCTAGTCCTAAGAAACATTTTGAGCAAACCGCGAGCTGGCCGAAGTTTGTTCCGTCCCAAAATCTATCCTCATAAAAAAAAAAACTTTTGAGGTGTCAAGGGACACCCGGATGGAGCGAAGTTCCTTTCGATTACTTAGTGAAGGAATTGTAATATTTTTTTTTAATGTAATTTTTTTTATTTATTATTAACAAATATAATGTAATATAAACTTAATATTAACTTAAACGAAAATAACTGGCTTGCTTTCTATGAGAGAGAGAGAGAGAGAGAGAAACACGCGCACGCCGCACGGCTTACAACTATAGCAAAAAGTGTCGTTACAACTTTTGGTCTTATATTTTCCGTCTAGCCCCCTTTCGCAACGCGCGATAAGGAACTTCGTTCCAAAAAACCGCAAGACAGACGAAAACATTGTTCAGATGCTGATACAGACTCCTCAGGCTTCGCGTATGCTCGGTCAAGTACGCAGCCCTCAGGATGTCCACTTGAGATACATCATTCCGTGAAGGATACCCTGGTAATACTAACTAGTTATTTTTTAAAATTCCAGCAAGAAGGCGTTGACGAAAAGATTGACTACATTGACACGTGGCGCGGCTTTGAGGCGGTCCTTGCCAAGGGTCTGACCAAGGGCATTGGGGTCTCCAACTTTAACCTCGAACAGATGAAACGACTCCTCGCGAACTGCAAGGTCAAACCTGCCGTCAATCAGATTGAGGTAATGCTTTCTTATTTTATGCATGTTATCTTTGAGGCCATCCATACCACATTGTCTGCCCAAAAGTTTAGGCCGCGTCACTATAACTTAAAACTTGAAAGAATAGAACGAGGCATTGCTTATTGTCAACCACGTTAAATCTGTCAATCAGATTGACATAAAACGAGGAATATCAAAGGGCGTCTCTTACTTGCTCAGTGGTCTCCAATTTTCTACCTACAACAAAAAACGCAACTTTAGCAAATTATTTTATTATTACTTGTAAACTTAGAGGTCATTCTTGCCAACTGCTACGAAGTCCCCAATTTAACCTTATACTCGTTATGTTTAACAAATAAACTCCAACTCAGCAAACTATTGTTTATTTATAATCTTAAATCACACATATATATTATACTCTAATTTTTATCGTACCAGACCATAGTTTGCAGAAAGTTAATATCACAGCGGCCGTAGTGATGTGCTTACTTTATAAGGATGTGCTGTACTGTACTGTATCAGCCGAATCGTCCACTGCTGAACACAGCCTCTCCTATTTAGGGGGTATTTGCCATAATCCCCACGCTTGGCAGGCGGCTTGGGGATCGCAGTTCCTTAGTAAGCACTGCTGCCCACATTCCAGTATTTTCCCCTTAGTCGTCTCTTACGACACCCACGGGATGATATGGGGAGGTGCAGTTCTAACCCGGTACCCCACGGGGTGTGCTGTACACTACAATATTAATTATAAGGGGAGTCTCAGCGAACTGTAATGCCAAACCTGCTATGAATGAGACGATTATTGTAATTTTTATCTAGTTAACTTAGAGGTCATTCTTGCCGACTGCTTCAGGGTCCCCAATTTAAATCTTGTACTGACAAGGCGACTCCTAGCGAACTACAATGCCAAATCTGCCATCAATAAGATGATTAGTGTAATTTTTATCTTGATGATTTTGAGGCTACCTTTGCAAAGGACACACTGTAATTTCTGAACTACTGAACAGATTTAAGACCGTTTACGGGCACCAGGGGCTCTACTCTCACCTAATAACTTAATCTTACTGCTAAATTTTATACCTCCACGCCAACTAAGCAGGCTTACAATCGGTAATGAAATCGCTCAGCGTTTTGATGACGTCAAAACAAATTGTTCACTCTATTCGCGAACTCTGACGTTACATTTAATACGAAGTATTACTGTTCCAACGACAAATCCGTCATGTTTATCCATCTTAATAAATTCGTCTTTCTACTAGCGGATTTAAACTTGATTTGACTATTTTACGATAAAAATGGGTTTAATTAATGTGTAAATTACGTGCAATGTTTTTATTTCTATTATACTTTAAAATAAAAGCAGTGAAACTATAAAAGGAATCATAAACATCTTGTATCTCGCTCGCACACCCGTGATACATATTTCAATCGTTCTTTAACGAAGGATCAAACCAATATTGCTGGACGCGATTGTGGGTCGGTGATAGTTCGTGACTGCGAATGCTTATTTTAGACATGAAACAAAACGCTCCTTTTTATGATGTTTTCGTAAAAGGTGAAAGTTGAGGCCCAAGTCCCCTACGTTTGTTTTTCAACAGCATGGAAGGCACGAGTCATACGTGTAAATTAACAGCCACGCCCTCTTTTTCCTTATAGCTCTACCCTTTACTACTAGTCTCTCCATAGTTTTTCTCTCTGGAAGTATGACCAAAGAGTCTAAGTTTTCGTAATTGAACAATTGATGAGTCATTAATTAATGATAAAAGTCTTTCTTTGATATTAAGTTCCTTTACAATAATTGATACGGAATTGAAGCAGTGATGGCTCAGTAGCATTGGCTATGGACTGCCACGCAGCAGGTCTATGGTTCGAATCCCGCCGCGGGCTTGAGCTTCACCGCATGGTGGAAGGGCATTTTGCGAATGCCCTCCTGGCTAGCGACCAAGAGTCAAGTAGAAAATCTGTCGCCAAGCATCTTACGGTGGTGGTGGTGAAATTACAGGCACATGAGACTTGACAACTATGTCTCAAGGTGACGGGCGCAGTGCAATTCGTGACTTGTGACGAAATGCATCTGTTATAGGCAGAGGTAGTCCGCTTAACATCAAGTGGGCCACAAGGTTTTTACGGAACAATAAAAAAAAAATTCGTGTCGTCTCCAGGACCACTTCTCTTGAGCATCGATTCTTCGGTTACCAAGCTTAAGCATGCATAGAAAGATTGAGAAAGCAATTGATATAACCTATCCTTTTTTCTAGATTAACCTAAACCTGGGTCAGAAAGAGCTGGTGGAGTACTGCCAAGCGCACGGCGTGCAAGTGGTAGCGTACTCGCCCCTGGGGACGATGATCCCGAACCGAGCAGCCCCGAACACTCCCGAGCCGAAGCTGAACAACCCCACCCTACTGGCCATCGCCAAAAAGTACAACAAGACCGTTACACAGGTCACCTTCAGGTATTTGGTGAGTATTATCTAGCTACCACCCTCAAGTAGAAAATCTGTCGCCAATGACCTAACGGTGTGTTTTGGCAGCTGTTCTTGAGAACCAGCTATTCTAGGTTAGCCCGAACAACATCTTCAACCACATCACCACTTACCATCAGGTAAGAATGTGGTGAAAGGCTAACCCAAAAAGAATAGAGAATGAAATTACATTTCTCTATGGGCTAACCTACGAGGCATAAAAAAACATAATCCTTCTCAAAAAGAAATAGGTTAAACACTACACTACCACTTTACACCGGAAGACGTAGAGTTGGTAGGCCTCCCATCAAGCGGCTAATAGCCGTTCTTTGTGGAGTTCTATGGGGGAGGCTTCTGTTCATCAGTGGACGTCTTCCTGCTGATGATGACGATGATCAAGAATCCTTCTGATGATAAAATTTACGGACAACAGATTTATAAATTATTGAAGCACTAAATTTTTTGTTTTGGACGGGTCCTCAGCAGTGCTCCGCTCCTATTATAAATAGGAAATAAATGTGATTTTCGCTCAGCACGCGATAGTGATTGTAATCATATTTAGAAATATAGAAGGGTAGCGACATCATTGCGAGAGTTAAGTGTTTGAAAAAGCACTTCTTTCGATCAGATGAAGTCTAGTAGTCTGGTTGATGGCCGCGCACCGTCCCCTATGACGGTTTAAGGGTGAACTGGCCGGCCCGTTTTCCATACAAACGTCGTAGGGTGATCACTCCGGTATTTGAGGATTTAGGTCCAAAATAAAGCATAATACCGATTGATCTCGTCATTATCTAGGCTTGTATGATGCCAACAATTTAATAAATTAATAACTTGAGAATTATGATCCTCGAAACATTTTCATATAAAGTTTTCAAGGGTCATAACTTACAACTTAACTATCTTGTTAAAATTTTGGCATCATACAAGCCTAGATAATGACGATATCAATCGGTATAATGCTTAATTCTGGACCTAACATCTCAAATAAGGGATTGATCACCCTACGGCGTTTGTATGGAGAAGTGACCGGCTAGTTCAACCTTAAGTAATACGATTGGAGCACAAAGTTTCGGCTTGAAAGAGTAAGGTTCCGGTGGCCGAGTGGAAAAGGCATCTGGCGCGAAATTAGAGAAGGTGGGTTCGATTCCTGAGAACGCCGACCTATATGTTGGTAAATAATGATCTTATCTAAGATGCTGGTAGGCTCCCTTCCTCAATTCCTTTATTCGATAATGAAGAAACATTCTCAGAATCTCGCGTAGAAACGACTTAAGTGCAAAAAAAACAAAGTACACAGCTCAGGGCCCGTATTAGCTATGACACTAGAAGATTCCTTGCAAATAACGCGTGATGGCATAACGTGCCGATAACTATAACGCGTTTAATAATGTGTTAAATAAACAAGGAATCTCCTTGACGAGCTGACCTTGAGAGCCAGTAATTCTACACCTTCGACCACAACATCACTTACCATCAGGTGAGATTGTGGTCGAAAGCATACCTATCTGCAATAAAAAAAATTGAAGTTGGTTCAAAATGAGGAAATGCATCATAACCAATTCTTACAAGCGCCTTAAGCCACAACATTCTTCTTTACAGTATCAACGAGGGCTGATCATCATCCCAAAGACAGTGACCACATCCAGGGTCCTGGAAAATGCATCCATTTTCGACTTCAACCTGGACAAGGAAGACGTGGAAACCATCGCCAACTTCGATAACGGCTACCGCACCCTCAGGCTCGTCTTCTACCAGGAGTACACCAACTACCCCTTCGACAAAATAGAAGGGAAAGCGGACGTACCACTTTCACTGAGGAAATGGAAAAATGGCGCCAAATTCGACATTGATTAACGTTTAAGTTATTTATTATTTAACTGGTAAATAAATGCTTTTATTTTAAGATTTTTGAGGGTTTTCTTAAGACACTGAGTGGAGAAAACCACGGTCAACCATGGCCTCTCTACGCAAACGTATTTAATTTTTCCGGCTGTATGCCTTTATTAAAAAAAATACTAGGAACTGTATACAATACTACAGCATAAAAAGCATTTAGACAACCTATAAGACATTGAAGACTCACAAGCAGTCCAAATACCACCAATGCCCACTACCAGTTACCAGCCTCGTTGAATGGCAATGCTTATACGTTGAGCCAAATAAGTGTCAGCATTTTGACCACGCATCGCATCATTATTTTTATTGCTTATAGATTAGCCGCAATCTCACATGATTTTAATATTGTTAGGTTTGCAATAACGCCTGCTATGCGGATTACATTACAAAATCACAAATATACTATAGTAAAAATTTAAGTCATGTGCTGGATTCGAACCCGCGTCCATCCACCCCTTGAGCCAGGGTAAGCTCTAACCAATTGAGCTATCATGACATGACGTCATAACTCAAATCTTTCCTATCGTTCTTTAACCATCGTATTGGGATGGAGCGACATCTATAGTACCACTTGCGTTTGTACTACACAAACAAAACCAATTTTACAATTGGTTTTATACTTGTAATGCACATGACTTAAATTTTTCCTATCGTATATTTGTGATTTTGTAATCTCACCTGATGGTAAGTGATGATGTGGGCGAAGGTGTTAACAGGCTTATCCTATAATGTCTAGCTTTCAAGGACAGCTGCCGGTACACACCCTTAGGTGCTTGGCGACAGATTTTCTGCAGACAGTTGTCAGGCGGACATTCGCAAAATGCCCTACCACCATGCGGTGAAGCTCAAGCCCGCGACGGGATTTGAACCATGGACCTGCTGCGCGGCAGTCCATAGCCAATGTCACTGAGCCATCACTGCTTCGACCAAGCACTCTGATAAGTTTTGGAAACTGTGATGAGCTCCCAGTCCCCATTGACTCAACGTCTCAACACCAAATGTAACCCATACCGAGGTTAGCATACTTGCGCCGCTTGAGTTGCTCTGCCGATGTAGTCGCGGCGCCCTCACGTTGGTTTCAGAAAGATATGACAGCGCTAAAGTATCTACGCATGTAGCGTCCCACACTAAGGGCAGTCCTGACTTCTACGGAACCAGAGTCATGCCGTCAGATCTTTTACCATCGTCACGCATAAGACCATTCGGTTCGAGAATAGCTGCAACATTGGCGCTGGTAAAAGCCCGGCGATGTCGTTAAGGCTGCGTGGTGGGAAAAATGACCAGCACTTTGAGAGCAGGAGAGGCCATGGTGACCGAGTTGGTCAACTGCAGTATACACTAGCAGATGAATTAAAAAATAAATAAGTTATTATATTATTTAACAAACTTATTTGAGTTTTTAATATTGTTATGTTTGCAATAACGCCTGCTATGCGGATTACATTACAAAATCACTAATATACGATAGGAAAAATTTAAGTCATGTGCGGGATTCGAACCCGCATAATAAGCGTAATCCACATAGCAGGAGTTATCATTCATCATTTACAAGTATAAAACCAATTGCAAAATTGGTCTTGTTTCTAGTACAATGTAAGTGGTACTATAGATGTCGCTCCATTCCATCCCAATACGATGGTTAAAGAACGATAGGAAAGATCTGAGTTATGACGTCGTCATGTTAACTCAATTGGTTAGAGCATACCCCGGCTAAAGGGGTGGATGGACGCGGGTTCGAATCCCGCACATGACATAAATTTTTCCTATCGTTTATTTGTAATTTTGTAAAACTTATTTGAGCTTGACGAGTTCGCGCATTGGACGTGTAGCTCTCTACTAAAGTGCTGTCATCTGTATACTCAAAGGTTCCAGCTTCAGCAGGTCATTGGTGTGCAGCAGAAACAGTGTAGCAGACAGTAGAGATCCCTATTCAGTTGTAGTTACATTTTTTATTGAGTAGTTTTGTTTTGTTTATTCGTTTTTATCATTGTGTCCGTGCGTCATTTTAGGTCTTGGTTGAAAATCAGCGCTGTAGGTTTTGTCCGCAGCATTTTGCTGAGCCAAGTCCTTTTTAGGACCACACATGACAGTAGATTAAATTTTTTTATGTTGAACATGTGTTGTATAAATGTTTACTTAACTTTTATGTATAAATTATGATTGTATAGTTTTATGTGTATATTTATATGTGTTTTATATGTATATGTGTATTATGTCTTTTGTTTGCTGTTGTGTGTTTAATAAGTCCTAAATAAATGATGTCTTGCTTTCTTTCTTCTTACTGATCAGAGAAGAATGAGTTCGCAACCGCAGGAGAAAAGTCAGTGGGCAAGTTATACACAGGAAACTTGCTTACTATGTTGCACCTGTCGAATATCTCTAAAAATCTGGCTTTCGTGATACATAAGGAAATGGCCAGCGCCTGCTCATACCTATATCTCCCGATAACTTTGCTCCAAACATTTTAAAGCGTTCATACACATTTCAAAGCAACATGCTGGCTCGCCGTTTCGCTAACTGCAGTAAAGACCACTCTCTTTAAAACATATTGCCTTTGCATGTACACGTGCCAGTTGTGGATTACGTACACGCAGAGAGTAATGAGCACCATAAGAGTTCAGTAATTATAACGCATTCCGAGCTCTTATGATGCTACCGCGGTATTGCAGTGCGTCGGCTATGTTCGCTGAAGCGGCGTTCCTGATTTTTTCGCAGTTTTGAGATCGAGAGTGGCGTCTTTCTGGCATCGGTTGCGTCGTTCCAGCAACAGAATCCTCGTGGCTGTCTCTGACAATATATGTAGTCCTATGTATAAGCGTTGGATTTCTGTCCATATAAACAGAAATAAAAAATGACACAGCACCGTTTGTGCAACGCATATGCATTCATTATGCACATATTATTAATTTCTTTAATTGTAATTTTATTTTATTTTAAACACCCTTTTACAGTGTCTTAGGTTAAGTTTAGCATAAACATATGGGTTCGCTACCTGAAATAAATGACTATTATTATTATTATTAATATAGCGTAGCTTACTTTGCCGTTCTTAACCGATCTGCTACATTAAGCAACGTCCGCCGAGATCATGACTCAATACTCAATACTTTATTGTTTTCTGTAGTTTAGACAAAGATGTTAAAAATAAGTAAAAGTTCATTACAGACCCTGTCGGGCACACAATAATTAGGAGAGAGGAGGATTACTAACACTCTTATTGGTTCAAATATAATAATAGTTAAATTAATAATAAAAAGTATTTTAAGAAAACATTTAATTAACTATTTAATAAAATACTAAAAAAATCTATATAAAAATGATATATATCTATTGACAATTCCGCCTAATTTCCTGTTAAGCCGACGTGACGTCACAAACGCCACGCAGCCAAACCGGAAGAGTATTCGACGCGTTTCGCTTCTTAACGAAGCATCCTCAGGAGGTCTTGATTCTACGAGCGCACGATCGAGTCTCGATTCATTTTTATAAAGATTTTTTAAGTGTTTTATTGAATAGTTAATTAAATGTTTTCTTAAAATACTTTTAAAATATTTGTTATTATTAAAAATGGATTTCCGCAAAGTAAGGCCTGAATATATTCATTATAATAGTTAAATTGTCATTTATAAAAGTCATTACATGAAAAAATATTATTTCATTTATTTTATAGGTGCATATTCCATCACTTTTCTAATCAAAATGAATAACAATACAATAAAAGATATGCAATATTTAGTAATTACATACAAATTTATAATTTTATGTTTTGTCAAAAATGACAATTTGAATAGGTAAAAGCATTTATATACATATTAATTATTTAAACATTTTTATGACATGGATTGTGCCGCTATTGACATAACTACTGATCATTCACGAGCTTTGGAAGGCAAGTTTAGCCGTCAGTCCCGGTTGTTGTCTAAGGATAGCAGTTGTTATAGCATGTTGGTAGGGCATATCGCGAACACCCGCCTGGCTAGCTACCACCCTCAAGTAGTTAGTTCGCAAGTCGCCTAGTAAGTTCAGCTTAAACAACATCTTCCAAATCATGACTTAGCATCAGGTTAGTGGTCAAAGGGTAGCCTATCAGTTACACAAAAAAAACATGAATGTCATACGCAAGAAGATCCCCAAAAGTCGAATGCTGTGAAATCCGTATTGCCGAACACTTAGGTCACTAGCTCCATGATAATATGTTAGGAGTATTTTGTTCAGGAAACTTTCCTTACACTTGCAGAGTACGGAAGTGACAAAAATTGGTCAGTATCTAATTGGCAAGAATCTACACGACTACCTCTTTTTGCCCCATGGGGTGCCGGGCTAGAATGTCACCCCCCCATTGCTCTGTAGGTGTCGTAAGAGAGTATTACAGGTAAAATACCTGATGGTAGTTAGCGCCTTCTGAGGAAGTTATATCTTAAACTGCGATTCCCAAGAGCCAAGCGTGGGGATTATGGCAAACCCCTTAATGGGGGAAGCTGTGTTCAGCAGTGAACAATCCGGCTGATACAGTACAGTACCTCTTTTTAGGCACGGGCTGCACATTAGCAAGCTTCTAGGCTTTAGGCGCTGCTGAAGTGTTCAATGAGAATTATTATAATGACCATGAGCATTTTCTTACTAACATTTTTTTCTATGCCTTGACTATGTTAATAGCAATTAAACAACTTTAAACGGTTTAAATCGCGTATATTTATCATTATTTTTGTACCGACGTTTCAAACACTTTGCAGTGATCGTGGTCACCGGATGACTAATTGGTTTTATTTGTCACATGCGTCATTAAGAAAATTATTTGGTATACCGTCAGAAATCATCATGCACGATTTCTGCAAAGTGTTTGAAACGTCGGGACAAAAATAATGATAAATATACGCTATTTAAACCGTTTAAAGTTGTTTAATTACTATGTGTAATAATCGCGAAAACCTAAGACAACATTAAAAATTGTTAACTTTATATCTATGATAGACATAAGTATCTAGGAGATCTATAACAGCAAACTTTTAGAATGTAATTGAACTCATACCGGTTCACCTTGGAACGAGTTGGAACCACTAGAGCTCGAACAATTTGTAACTAGACAACTTTACTCCATCGCTTGAGTTCTCGATCAAGTTTTGTAAATCAAAATGAAAATACAATACCTATTACAAAAAACGAAATATAACAAAACCGACTTACACCAACGAAAAGTAAGTATATGATTCAATAAAATGTCACTATAGGTCTTATCAGTAATAGTGATCTCTTCCAGGCAACCTTTGGAGAGGAAATACAGAAATAAAGACGGGTTTAATTAATATATGGCTACAATCAAACCAATACAATACCTAACTAAAACTATGAATGAATCATAAAAATATAAACTGGAAATGTAAATACATAAAATACACTAAATACAGTACTATGTACTATTAAGGTTATTGGAAAAATGCTTACAACCTCTTATAGTTGACTTCTGTTAGTGTTAATATACATTTTAGTAGTTTTTTTTTTATCTGTTTGTGACGGAATAAGCACAAGGACCACCCGATGTTAAAAGTTTCTTGCGCCTGTAATTTATTTTTTCATATTTTTTATTACTTTGCTCGATGTAACTATTGAAAAGTCTATTCAAAGTGCGGGCGCTCTTAGCTCGGAGTAAGCATTGTCTTTTACTACGAGACACAGAACTTAAAAGTGTCAGACAGTACTAGGAAAACATAATGTGTTACAGTCCCACCAACTTATCTGTTCAGGCGGCAAAAAAAAGAACTACAACATTCCTTCAAATTGTGACAGTTTGTAGTTGATTTCCTTGACCAGTAGCGCCCTCGAAAACTGCACAGTTAAGTTGGTGGTACTATAGGTTTCTAGTCTCGTAGTAAAAGACAATGCCTACTCCCAGCTTTATCTTCGAGAAGATTTTAAATATGTGTATATCTAGATCGGCAAGATCGTACCTCATCGGTTGTCACTTTCCGCCACGTGAGACTGCGGCCAAATACTTATATGTATACAATAAAAAAAAGGTACCGTCTCTCGAAGAAAGCTACCGGAACGCACCAATTAGGTGGTTGGCGAAGGATTTTCTACTTGAGGCTGTGCTTCAGGGTGGTGAGGTCTAGCGGGTATTCGCAAAATACGTTGAAGCAGTGATGGCTCAGTGGCATTGGCTATGGACTGCCGCGCAGCAGGTCCATGGTTCGAATCCCGCCACGGCTTCACCGCATGGTGGAAGGGCATATTTTGCCGGTACTTGCCCGTGGAACACCTCGTAGAACACCTAGGTGTTCCACGGGGGAAAAAAATCTCCCGTGGAACACCTACTGCGAATGCCTGGCTAGCGACCACCCTCAAGTAGAAAATCTGTCGCCAAGCACGTAACGATGTGTTCCGGCAGCAGTCCTTGAGAGCCAGTGAAATTACAGGCAAAATGAGACTGAACATGTTTGTCTCAATTTGATGGGCGCAGTGCAGTTCTTGTGATGAAATGCATCTGTTATGGGCAGAGGATACCGCTTAACATCAGGTGGGCCTTGTGCTCGTTCCGCCACAAGAACGTAAAAAATACCCTTCCACCAAGCGCTGCAGCTATGAGTAAATTATTGTTGAAATTCTCGAACGATGACATTGAACGAGTGAAGTTACCCATATTAATAAATAGGTACCTACATTCTTAATTCACTACACAAGTAAATGTAATACTTAGCACTCTATATCTAAGATACAATCTTGAATAACTCTTGTATTATAAAGTTCCTGTATCGATTTGTTTTACCTATGTTTATTGTATGCCAAGCTTATTGTTAGTTTGTTGTTCTTACGACAATGTTGTTTGGAGTGCTGTTTTGTTCTTTTTTAATGTCTGCGGTAAGTTTCAACAAGAAGTTTTTACTAAATTTATAAGTTCTTTTTAAACGACTTAAAAAATGAGGTTCTTAATCCTACTGCATTGTTTTTATGTGTTCCTTCGTAACTCTTTATAGAGAGTCGATTTAGATGTTTTTTTTTAATTCTAAAGCTGGTGCCTGTCGTGTGTCCGATTTAAATTGTGTGAGATCTGACGAGCAGTATTTGAGTTATATCTTATAATGCGAATTTTATGTTTATTGGTTGTTTATTTGCAATTTTTTTTTAGTTAAATTATTGAAGGACCCGTCTGTGACTCTAAACTAATTTATATTTAACTTTCTTTGTTCGATTGAGATAGATATCAGGGTGCTAGATTGTTCAAATACATATATTAATTGAAGATGTTATTCAGGCTAACCTAGAATTGCTCACTCTGGTCTTTAGAAATCCCTTCTTTCAATACTGGTTACCTTATAGATCCATCCGCTTTTTGTCTTGCTATTAGCTAACGCTTTGGTGCAAAGTGTTATGTTGCCCACCGCTGCCAGTGTGACAGTGTATTGCAGTAGATCAACTCGGTCACCATAGCATACGCTTGGCAGGCGTCTTGGGGATCGTAGTGTGAGATAGCAGCTCCTCAGATGGCGCTGCTGCCCATCTTCCAGTACTTTACCCTTAGTCACCTCTTTCGACGCCCACGGGAATTTTAGGCTCTTACGATACCAACGTGAAAGGTTGAGGTAGGGGTGACATTCTAGCCCAGCACCCCACAGCCGATATACAAACTTTTTTTGTCTTATCACGGCTTTTGTATCCTCGAAGGAAGGAACAGAGGTACTATACTAAACACCCATGTCTATCACATCTTATTCCCTGCATAGGTACTGCATTCATATCGCTATGGACAATATCTCTTCTTGTGAAAGAGACAGTTGATTGTTCTCTGGGATTTAGGTGTCGTCTCTTTCATACATGAAAGAGACTTATGCATATTTGAAAAACGATTCCTTGAATATATACAGGGTTATTGGAAAATGCTAACAACCTCTTAGGGTTGACTTCTGATGGTCCAAACAAAGATTTGGAGATTGTTTTTTTTATGTGTATTGACGGAATACTATACACTACCAGCACTTGATGTTAAAAGTATCTTGTGCCTGTAATTTAATATTTCATATTTTATATTACTTTGCTCGATGTAAATATTCAAAACTCTATTCAAAGGGAGCGCGGCGCGGTCCAGTGTTGCCGCGGTGCTCTTGGCTCGGAGTAGGCATTGTCTTTTACTACGAGACAATGCCTACTCCTTCAGGTGGTCCTCGTGCTTATTCCGTCAAATACACAAACACTAAAAACACATCTCTAATTGTTTGTACTAGCAGAAGTCAACCCTAAGAGGTTGTTAGCACTTTTCCAATAACCCTGTATAACTTGCGGTTTAAATTTCGAAACAACAATGAAACGTTCGAAAATAAATCATTTGCAGTCAGGTTTTTACTTTTTTAATTAAGCCATACTTGTTTAGTAATATTGTATCTGATTACTGACCGTAATACCTGTTCCTTCGTTTATCGGCCCCGAGTCAATACTAAGCAGGTATTGAGAACTAGGAAATCAAGTTACGTAATATATCTACATAAACAAATTACAAAAACCGCAGATTGGTTTTTATGAATGTTTATAGCATCATTAACATAAAATAATAACGACAAGCACAAAAAAATATCCGGCGTGAAATCGGAGGACGTAGGTTCGATTCCCGCCCCAGGCATTACATTATGTGCCCTAATAATTTGTAAAATATGATTTCCAAGTAGCATGCGATAGTGCTTGCATATTTAGAAATATAGAAAGGGTAGCGACATCATTCCGAGAGTTAAGTTTTTGAAAAAGCACTTCTTTCGATCAGACGAAGTCTAGTAGTCTGGTTGATGGCCGCGCACCGTCCCCTATGTATGACGGTTAAAGTCATACAATTGGAGCACGAAATTTCGGCCCGAAAGAGCGTGCCCAGGTGGCCGGTAGAAAATTCGAGACTTCTCTCCAGTCTTAACTAATTTTGCCAATTGCAACCGTCAATGCAACTGTAATTCAAATCAACTATCATAAGTGAAACGAAGGTGCCCAAATTGAATATGATTTTGACTTCAGATTTGATTTCAGCTTTGCGATGATAAAGATGGCGGTAAGGCGCCGAGGATACCACTAAACGATGGCAACACCATCCCAGCTATGGGTCTGGGAACTTTTCTGGGATTTGATGAGGTATGGTAGCAATGGACCGACGACATCGTTGAAGGTTGAAGGAATAATGTTGTCGTGGATGCTAATAACTAACAGTCGTTAATTTTTAGGGAGTTTTTACTGTTAACTTCCTATTTAGTCGTTGCAAAGAAAAGCTAAAACTTTGTAGGTTAATGAAGCAATGATGGCTGAGCGGTAATAGCTATGGACTGCCGTGCCGCAGGTCCCTGGTTCGATCCCTACCGCGCGCCGGCTTGAGCTTCACCGCATGGTGGAAGTGCATTTTGCGATTGCCCGTCTAGCTAGCTACCCCCTCAGGTAGAAAATCTGTCGTCAAGCACCTAACGGTGTGTTCCGGCAGCAGTCCTTGAGAGCCAGTGAAATTACAGGCACATGAGACTTAACAACTATGTTTAAAAGCGACTGGCGCAGTGCAATTCATGAATTGTTGCATGCTTGTGATTCTACGAAGACTTAACGCCTAAATAAATAAAATGCTAAAACACTGAGCATCTAAAAAATATAGAATCAGGCGCACCTGGGCACCGTATCAGCGACTCGTCACCTCTGCCTGACCCTTTTTGTCTTACTAGATTTTATTTATGGTATAGGATTGCCCTTGGGGTGCTGGAAATGTTACCCCCCCCCCCGCATCACTTCCCGTGGGTGTCGTAAGAGGCGTAGGCGTACGCTAAGACAACAACCGGGACCGACGGCTTAACGTACGCTCCGATGCACGGAAGCATTCAATAGTAATGCCACTAGCGGTCACCCATCCAAGTCATGACCGCGGCGGACGTTGCTTAACTTAGCTGATCGGTTAAGAACGGGTACGCAAACTTCGCTACGAGCGCTTCGAAAAAAAATCTATAAAAATCAGTGATAAACAATTTGGCTTGTTATCATAAGATTGGCACCCCAATACATGCATAGGAAGACCGGCCATATTTTTTTTCGCTTCTTCTTATTTTTACCGCTTTTGTCATATATATCTTTATAACAGAAAAGTATAAAAGTATCCACAAATCTTTGTAGCTGCACCCATATTACTTAGTGGAGACACGACTTCATTAAAATTGAACTGGATCCACTAGTGGAACTAAGAAGTGGAATCAAAAGGCCGCAACCAAATTTATGGCGTCACACGTAGACGGCCTTGGCCCGACGTAGGAGAAATAGCTACTGTATGAAGGAACCCAATTTTCCCTCTACAAAAGTTAGAAGTTTTGGAGATTTATTTTCTTCTGGCTGTTGCTGATCTGAGAGTGTCTGACACTAACTTTCATGTTACAGAATGGACAGAAGAAGGTATTGGATCGAGAAGTGGAAGACCCTGTCACATGGGCTCTTAATGCTGGATACAGGTATATTTATTATATGGCCTATGCCTTTATTAACCATCATATAACCTTACATTTTAAGCATGGTGGTAGGGCATTTTACGAATGCCCGTATGGCTAGCTACCAAGTAGAAAATTTGTCGCCAAGCACCTAACGGTGTGTTCCGGCAGCTGTCCTTGAGAGCCAACAAAAAAAAATGTATAGAGCCACTGCGATAAGAACGGGCTAGAAACTCGGGGCCATTCTTTTAAACGTCTTTTAACAATGTATTACTTTACAAAATCACAAATATACGATAGGAAAAATTTAAGTCACGTGCATTATGTCCGCATTGCATAGCCGCTAATAATAATCCGCATAGCAGGCGTTATTGCAAACCTAACAATATTAAAATGTATTACTTACTTAGGTACTATATGAGAAGATTATTATAATAAATTATTACAATATTTATTTAAATTACGTAGGTGACAGATGACAGCTTGGCAGAGGCGGAATTGTCCAGGCATTTTTGTCGTTTACTTCATCACAAACTGTGTAGTAGGATTTCTTAATCAATATGTTTTTCACGTGCAACTTGAATTTCCTTTCTGTGAGCGTTGTAATATGTTTGGGAACTTTCTCATAAAACCATATACTATCACCTAAGAAAGACAGTTTATTTGTATTTGCTAATCTAAAACCTGGCACCGCTATTTTATCTTTATTCCTAGTGTTGTAATCGTGATTGTCACTGTTTAATTATTATTTTTTTAGGAATATACATAATATTATTTTCAAATATATACAGACTTGGTAAAGAAAAAATATCAATTTCTTTAAAAAGATCCCTCAGAGATTTCCTAGGATCCATTTCATACGAACATTTTTTCAAATCGATCCAGTAGTTTTAAAGTTTATTCGTTACATACAAACATACAAATCTTTCCTCTTTAGAATATTATTAGTATAGATTAATTAAGTAAGTTAAGCTTGCCTGTCCAGAACTAAATCTGTCAGGACTACAGATTTAGTTCTGGATTCTCATCATCAGTATAGATTTGTTATTGTTTTCAGATTAATAGACACAGCATCAGCATACAAGAACGAGGAGCAGGTTGGCAGAGCAGTGCTGAAGTCTCCGGTGCCGAGAGAAGACATCTTTGTCGTTACTAAGGTCATCATTCAATATCATAAACATCACACATCTATCATAACATTCGAATCTCTGCGACATGCACTCTATAATTTTTTTTTTAATGCTTTATAGGTTAGCTTTTGACCACTATCTCACCTGATGGTAAGTGATGATGTGGTCGAAGATGTTGTTCAGGCTAACCTAGAAGTACTGGCTCTCATGGACAGCTGCCGGAACACACCGTTAAGTGCTTGGCGACAGATTTTCTACTTGAGGGTGGTAGCTAGCCAGGCGGGCATTCGCAAAATGTATTACCACCATGCTATAACGACTGCCATCCTAAGACAACAACCGGGACCGACGGCTTAACGTGCCCTCCGAAGCACGTGCACGCTCAGTAGTAATGTCACTAGCGGTCACCCATCCAACTCATGACCGCGCGCGACGTTGCTTAACTTTGCTGATCGATTGAACAGCTAAGCAAACTTCGCTACGAGCGCTTCAAAATTTATAAATATTTTGAGTACAAAATGTGGTCGAAGGTTAACAAGCTTAACCTAGGATTACTGGCTCTCAAGGACAGCTACCGGAACACACCGTTAGGTGCTTGGCGACAGATTTTCTACCTGAGGGTGGTCGCTAGCCAGAGCATTCGCAAAATGCCCTTCCAGTCTGCGGTGAAGCTCAAGCCCGCGGCGGGATTCGGACCATGGCCCTGCTGCGCGGCAGTCCATAGCCAATGCACTGAGCCATCATTGCTTCATTCCTACCAGGAGGAATTATATGTAGAAAACAGAGCTCAGCACTGTCCACGGGTAGGTACCCAATATAACAAATAACCTTCCATTTTTTACTGCAGCTAGCCTCAAACGAGCAGCGTGACGTGGTGGGGTCTCTGAGAAAGTCTTTGCAGCGCCTCAACCTTACCCATGTGGATCTATACCTTATACATAATCCTGTCGCTTTTACTGTAAGTATTTTAATAGTAGTTTATGCAACTGTCATATAATAGAGGGTATTAAAACATGAGTGTATTTTTTTTAAAGATTACACGAGTGTTTAGCTTTTGTTCTTCTAACTAGCTTTAGAGAGGGCAGTAGGGGGATGTAATGGAAAGATACTAAGTTCGGTATTCACTTATAATGTCTATTCACAAACTGTATATAATATGCTATCTTACAACGGCGTATATTATATCTATATAGGTAGGTATGTTATGCTAAAGAACTACCACCGATACGTGGATTCGCGGGCGAGGCGACGGGACGACTAAAGTCGCTCCGCTCTGTATGCAATGATGCAATCTGTGTCACCACAAGTGTTTTAATACCTAATTATATGCAGTTGCATACACCACTTTATTTAATCTGATGGCTATATGTACCTACAGTGAATAAAAATTTTATCAAAAATTTTAAAATCCGTATGTACGAAATAGCGCCAATATGGAAAAAGTCTGTTATTGGTCTATGGCTCGGAACCAGCGCTCACCACAGATAATGTGTACTTAAATTGAATTGAAACCTCCTTGGTCGGGACACATTGTACTTTAATAATTAAAAATTGTTTTAAGGCATTGTTTTGTTAGGAGAATAATGCTTTAATTTATTTTTTTAATTTTCTTAAAGAAGTATGTAAATAAGATATGCCAATAAAAGTCTGTATTTCATTTCATAATTAGAATATTACCGAATGAGTTTATAAAAATTACATTAATAAATTGCCTTGATAATAATTTTAAAAAGCGAACACCCTATACTCACCCCAACTTTGAATCGGACTTGAATATAAAATCGTCATTACTTTCAAATTCGCCACTTTCGTCATCATTTTTTGAAGCGCTCGTAGCGAAGTTTGCTTGTCCGTTCTGAACCGATCAGCAAAGTTAAGCAACGTCCGCTGCAGTCGTGACTTGGATGGGTGACCGCTAGTGTCATTATAACTAGGTGTGCACGTGCTTCGGAGGGTTCACGTTAAGCCGTCTTCGGCCCCGGTTGTTGTCTTAGGATGGCAGTCGTTATAGCATGGTGGTAGGACATTTTGCGGATGCCCACCTGGCTAGCTACCACTACTACTAGTGAAAATCTGTCGCCAAGCACCTAACGGTGTGTTCCGGCAGCTTTCCTTGAGAGCCAGTAATTCTAGGTTAACCTGAACAACACCTTCGACCACATCATCACTTACCATCAGGTGGTACCATAACTTGTAAGGAAGAAAAAAAAAAAAAACATTTTATGGTGGTCATTATATTCAATCCATTAAAAAAACTGATTGTTGAGAATGTTCCAGATTAAAGAGCTTTATCTTAGCAAGCTTGCAAAACAAATAAGTGTGCCGGGCTGCCCGTGGGTGCCGAGTTGTCGGTGGGGTGCCGGGCTGCCCGTGGGGTGCCGGGCAGCCCATGGGGCGCCAGGCTCACTCGTCACTATTCTCACAAAAAAAGGATAATTGAAATCGGACTACGAGTTAATTAATTACAACTAAGTTTACATTTTGACTTTCATCCCCTTTCCCGAGAGGACCGTGCTGAATTTCGGAATAAAAAGTACACAATAACCTTCTTCATAGTATGAACTCAAATCGTGTTAAGTTTCATTGAATTCCATTCAGAAGTTTTGGAGTGATGCGCGGCCTGGATACAGACAAACAGACAAAAATTTATAAAAATACAGTTTTGGCATCAGTGTCAGCTACAGATTGCTATCAACTTTTTTTTTCAAAATATTGCCATGTACAGAATTGGATCTGTTACAGTTTTATTATAAGTATAGATAGATTAAATTCATAACAATGATTAAGCAATAATTTAGCATAATGTTGTCTTAGGTTTTCGCGATTCTTACACATAGTAATTAAACAACTTTAAACGTGTCACCCCGTGACCACGATCACTGCAAAGTGTTTGAAACGTCGGGACGAGAATATTGATAAATATACACGATGTAAACCGTTTAAAGTTATTAAATTACTATGAAAAATTTGGCATATTATTGCTTAATTACATAGGTACCTACTTATTACAAATATTGTGCGAAATTAAAATAAAATGTTCATAATTAGGTATTATGATACACTGTTATTTTAATTTTTTTCCGTCTTCGTATCGAAGGTGGTCGAAGGTGTTGGTTCCGTCTTCGTATACTTATTCTGAGAAATGACACATTTACATATTAAAATAGGTATATTAATTACAAAACAATTCAGCGAATCGAATGAAACAATAGAAGTGGTGCATATCGCGACAAAAGAACGCCGGTAATCACAAAATTACGCATAATCCGATTAGTATATTATAGAGATAGCAATCTTTGCACTGATTTGATGGATATAGCCACGTCTGCGCCGAATGCAATTACATAAATCCTACGCATATATACATGTCATTATTAGAGGCAAATAGCCTACCAAGTACGTACTTACATTGCATAGATTAGACCTTCTTCGTCGTATTCTTCATGTCTGAATGTCGTGCCTGTCTAGAAATGTCTCAACGGAGACGTTTATCAGCTGCTTCCACTCCATTCTGTCCTCGGCTTGTCTCAGGAGTGGTCTCAGGGCGTTAGGCAGGGTAAGGCCCGTTATGGCCTTAATTTGGTCGGACCAACGGTTAGGTGAGCGACCCTGTGGCCTTCTCCCCTCTATTTTTCCAACTATAACCAACTTGTCCAAATTATCTGGTTGTGCCCGTGCGATATGACCAAAGTATCTTAGAACTCGTTGGTAGCAGATTGTAGATAATCTGGTTTCGATCTTAAGTTGGTCCAGAATAGATCTGTTTGTTCGTTTTGCTGTCCAAGGTATGCGCAACATTCTCCTCCAACACCACATTTCGAAAGCCTCGATCTTTTTTCGGTCTACTGCGCGTATTGACCATGATTCGGATCCGTACAGAAATATCGAAAACACCAGAGATCTCACGAATCTCATCTTTGTGATATTGGAGACTTTAGATTAGACCTAATGATAGTATATGTCCTTATCCAGCCAGATCATTCAGCCTTCGACGTAGTAGACTACGTGGACACATGGAAGGGGATGGAGGAAACCCAGAAGCTTGGACTTGCCAAGTCTATAGGCATTTCCAACTTCAACGTGAGCCAGATTGAGCGGCTGCTGAACAACTGTCAAGTCAGACCAGCTGTTTTGCAAGTTGAAGTAAGTATTTATTTTTACAGACAGCCTTTTGACTATATCTTCCATCGTTGTATTGTCTGTTAGTGCGTAATAAGTAGCCTACGTAATAGATAATACACAGATAATAACAATTCGATATAATTATGAGACTATTTTATTTATAGTACCTACCAGGTACGATAACTCCGAATATTTAGAGTCTTATCTGTCAGACAGGCTACAGAAGGTTGGAATAATTGGCAATACTTGTCCCGGGTCTTTGGTAAATAAAGAGTACCGCAATGATCAATTTTAGGACCTTTTCTGTTTCTGGCGTAAATTAATGATCTGCTTTGCGTGATTAAAGATTTCTGCGATATTGTTTTATTCGCAGATACCTCTTTGATTTTAAAGTAGCAAAATATATAGTGTTAGTAAAAACAGTGGTAAATTTTAATTAAACAGTGACAATCAGGATTAAAACGCTAGGAATAAACATAAAATAGCGGTGCCAGTTTTTAGATTAGCAAAGACAAATAAAAGGTCGTTCTTAGGTAATTGTGTGCGGTTTTATAATAAAGTTCCCAAACATACGCTCACAGAAGAAAAATCTTGACACGTGAAAAACATTTTGATTAAGAAATCCTACTTCACAGTTTGTAATTACCTAAACGACGAAAATGATTGGACAATTCCTCCTCTGCCAAGCTATCACCTGTCACCTACGTAATTTAAACAAATATTGTAATAATTTTATTATATAGCATGTAACACATAGTTAAAAGAAGTTTAAAAGAATGGCCCTGAGTTTCTTGCCCGTTATTCACCCAGTGGCCCTATACATTTTCTTTGGATAACATCTAGATATACTTACCCATTTTATTATAATAACTATAAATATAGGTACTTTCGTAAGTAGTTTATACACAGTCACCCTGGCATTAAAATCTATAATATAATTTTAAAGTAATTGGCCGGCTGATATGAAAAATTCCTTTTACTCGGTAGATAGACGCAGCCTTTTGACTGAGGTGAAAGATAAAATACCTGATTGCCTATAGGCACTATTTTCTTTGGCAATACTACGGCAAACCGTCAAAAATAACATATCAAATAATAATCATTTGGTTCGTGACCAATCGTTGTGCCTAAATTATCTTAAATTTGTAATACATTTCATTCATATTAATAATAATAATAGGTGTATATATAGTGGTGAATAAAGATAAGCTCTAGTCCTCACGGTAGTATACCCTGAGTCTGTGAGGACTAGTTCACTTCCAGGGTGTTGGTAAGTTAGTCCACGATGTAGTAAGCATGAGCCGTGTTTATGTCTGTGTAGGAGGAGTGAGATAGTGGTGAGTGCAGGTTGAGAGTGCAGGTTTTATTACCACCATACCACCTAAAGGACCACCAGACAAATTTGAGAAGTTATTTAAATAAAATAAGGATTATAGTAAATACTCTATCTTAAAATGTTATTGCCCAATAATAATTTAATCTTCTCAGTTTTGGAAAAGAAAAGTGGAATACGAAACGTCGATCTCGTGAATTTTATTTATAACTTCGCAAGCATTTAGTAGTAAAAAAAACTAATACAGGTTGTAGCTAATATGCAGTGATTTAATTCAATTACTAGCTGTACCTGCGACTTCGTTCGCGATTGCCGTACCTGCAGTCTAATTATTCACATTTGAACACTGTTTATCTCATATTAAGCAACGCTGTGTCTGCGGTCAAGAACCCTTAGTAAAGCATAGCTCAGAAAGGAGATTTTTACTTTGGAAATTATTAATTATATTAAGTAAATTATTAATATAAATTAAAAAAATACAGTTTTGGCATCAGTATCAGCTACAGTTCGACCAACTTATCTGTTCATGCGGCAGAAAAAAGAACTACAAAATTCCCTCAAATTGTGACAGTTAGTAGTTGATTTCCTTGACCAATAGCGCCCTCGAGAACTGCACAGTTAAGTTGGTGGTACTATACAGAGTACTCTCAATTTTTTTTTCAAAATATAGCCATGTACATAATTGGATCTGTTTCGGTTTTATTATAAGTATAGATTTTATGTAGTCTAATTAAATTTCAGGTAAACCTAAACCTAGCTCAAAACAACCTACTAAGTTACTGCAAAACACAGAAAATAGTGATGATGGCGTACACACCGTTTGGTTCATTATTCGACACAGAGATGGTAGCACCACCGCCGCGGGTCAGCGACGCAAAGCTGAAAGGCATCGCAGAAAAATATAAGAAGACAGTACCTCAAGTTGTCCTTAGATTTTTGGTAAGTATAATACAAAAATACTTAATAATAACAAATATTTTTAAAATATTTTATGACAACATCAAATTAATATTTTAATAAAACACTTATCTCGAGAATGATTCTCGATCGTGCGCTCGTAGAGTCAAGACATCCTGAGGATGCTTCGTGTAGAAGCGAAAACGTCGAAAATTCTTCCAGTTTGGCTGCGTGGCGTTTGTGACGTCACGTCGGCTTAATAGGAAAATTAGGCGGAATTGTCACTAGATATATTTATGTATTTTTTAAGTGTTTTATTAAAATATTAATTTGATGTTTTCATAAAATATTTGTTAATATTAAATATGGATTTCCGCAAAGTAACGCCTGAATCTATTTACAAAAATACTTAATTTCGACGATACGTGGCCTAAACATATAACACGAAGAGATCCTATTGCATATACCAGTCACAGTTACAGTCACCGGTTATCTACAGTTATTTTCTATACTAAGGGCCTCTTTCACGACCTTCAAGTATAGTCTCGAGTAGGCTAATTGCCGGCTTAAGTCACAAGTAACCGTGCATATGAATTTCACAATGGTGAGTAGTACTTTACTGTACTGTACTGTAACAACCGACTCGTCCACTGCTGAACACAGCCTCCCCTGTTAAGGGGGTATTTGCCATAATCCCCACGCTTGGGGATAGCAGTGTAAGAGGGCAGGGGGGCAATTCTCAAAATTGGGATAAATTTATCGATTCTCGATATTTATCCCGTGTCACCTATAGACTATTAATATTCCAAAAATATCGACTTTTCACAAAAATGCTATTTTCGCGAGTGCTTAGATATTATATGTCCAAAAATGAACTTGTATTCACATGTATAGAAAGTATAATGATAATCCCGATATCGCAATGTTGCGTGTCGATCGCTAGGGCTTGATATTTATCGATAGTGATATTGCGAGAATAACACAAAACTACACGACTCGATATTCGCCATGTTTTCTCGATATTTATCTACTATGATATTCATATCACTGCACGAGAATCGCCGTCCAGATCTTTAGAAGGCGCTGCTGCCCGCCTTCCAGTATTTTTCCCTTAGTCGCCTCTTACAACACCCACAGGATGTGATGTGGGGAGATATGGGGAGGTACAATTCTAGCCCGGCACCCCTCGGACTGTTTTTGATTATTGTATCAAATGAAATCAAATCAAACAGTTTATTTGCAAGAATACAAGTAAAGAAGATCTTTAAAATATAATTACACATAGTTGTACTTTGTCTGCAAGCTGACGCGCAATAATATCTCGTGCAGTTATATTGCGATTTTAATTAGTCATATTTTATTTCTACATTTACATTCTTTAAATTCCTTAACACTATAAAATCAATTATTTAACGACCATGCAGTAAATTCTTTTTTAAATGTATTTAGTGCGATGCGGTTGCGTCAGAAGAGATCAGAGCTATGCAATAGAAAGAGAGACGGCTTGTAGGTGAATGTAAATATTAGATACTCAGTGCGAGCTGAAGTGCACTTTATTGCTTCGAACCTAGAGTCGCTTATTTATTGGAATGGCTTCGCGGAGTGGTCCTTCTATTCCTTTTAATTCTGTGGTAAAGACAGCTAATATCAAAATTCTACGTATTAAATTTTGCAACTCCACACGTGTATACACGTGTGTATATACATATACTACAACGCACACTAATGAACGCCCCTATATCGGCAAAGCCATATCTAGGGTAAGTTGCAGCTCTAAAAACTCGGGAGAATGATATATATTAATATTACATGCGGAGCCGAGGTGACACGTGAGCATGTTTCTTAAAGTTTATTTCTTATGTGATTTTGACAGAACAAGCATGAGACCCACCTGATGTTAAGTGGACTAACCCTATGATGGGCACGCTGCCAACTGATAGTGGGCTAGAGCATTTGGACTGCCTATGAGTCCAAATGCTTTCATTGTAGTAGCTGAAGTGTTGTATATAGTTTGTAGTATTTGGTTAATAAAGGCATACCGCCGGTAAAAAAAAACCTATAACAGATGCATTCACAAGTGACGCATTGCACTGCGTTTATCACCCTGATATTACAAACAGTTAACTCTCATGTGACTGTAATTTTACTGGTTCGTATGGACTGATGCCGAAACACACTGTTAAGTGCTTGACGACAGATTTTCTACTTGCGGGTTGTAGCTAGCAATATGAGCATTCACAAAAGGCTCTTCCACCATGCGGTGAAGTTCAACCCAGTGGCGGGGCTCGAACCTGCGGTATTGCAGTCCATACACTCGTAGCTATCACCGCTCTGCTATCACTGCTTCATTAATTAGTGTAATTTTTTTTTTCATTGTAGGTTCAAAAAGGCGTAGTTCCGATCCCAAAGTCGGTAAAGAAGGAGCGTATCGAGGAAAACATCAACATCTTTGACTTTGAACTAAGTATTGAAGAAATGGAGGACATCGGTAAGTTTTGCTTAATTCAACTCATTATTGGAATAGGTATATTATGTGTCCATGTAGCTCAGTCTAAATAATAAGTAGGAGTGGATAGTCCGATATAGAAGATACTATAAAAAAGTCTTTTAATATCAACTTGTCAACGATCTAAGAAAAAAAAATAGTCTATGACTATCTGAATCTTATAGAGTTATATCTGTCAGACTGGCTACAAAATGGATTCAACTCTACAGTGGGATCTACATATACATGATCTCTCCGGAAGACTTAGTTCTGCTGCATATGCAGTTTGTAAGATAAGACAGTTAACAGACGTAGCTACTGCTCGCCTAGTACTTCCAAGTGTAAGTGAAAGAGTAGGTATGAGTTTCGCGGCTTCTGAGCAACTATTTAAAAGAGTATTGACGCACGCTAATCGAAAACAGAGGTTAGTCCGCTTAACATCAGCCGGGCGTCATGCTTGATTTAATGTTATTGTTAGTGAACAATAACATTAAAAAAAAAATTTTACGTCAACATTTTCAAGTACCTACAAATACAAAAATGACGCTCTCATGAAGCCTCGAACTAAAAAGCTCAAATATGAGTGTTTAGGCACCTCTGGTTATTCCTTCGCCTATATACAAGAGATGTTTGATTACAATATAATTTTCAGGTAAATTCAACAAGGACTACCGAGTAGTGCACCCCAGTTTCTGGCAGGAGCATCCCTACTACCCTTTCGAGAAGAAGGACACACCTGATCCGGACCTTTTTGCACCCAAGAAAGAATAGCAAAATAAAAATCAATCTAAATTTAAAATCACAATAAATTTTTTCAATAAGAAATTTGTTTTATGAAAAAAAAAATTAGAGGAAGACGATTAAAATTTTTCTTGTATTACGAAAAGATAAGTTTAGCAATTATTAATGAAAAATTATATCTGGCAAATGTCTACCACGACAGATGTCGATTCTTTCATCAAAGTTTTTAATCACTGTTTGGCAAAATGGCGGGTCTATTTCGTTGAAAAGCCCTTTATTAACAGTTTCTTCGCATGTGATATTGTTTGCTACATAGTCATCGATATATTTAAATTACGGGAGATGCGGGACACAATCTTTGTCTTGGACCGGATAAATTAGGCCCAGGAACACAATTGACGTTAGTTGCATTGCATTCGAACATGCGTTTGCGCGTCACGTAAAATCACCTGATAACTGTGTAAAAAGACAGCAACAATCATGTGTAGGTAAAATCATGTGTAGGTACATGTGCACTAATAGTTCCAAAACTAAAAACAAGTTTCACGGCATTAATTTTGATTCGTAAATACTAACAAATCGAATTATTTCCTTAATTTTCTTCCGATTTACATCGCTCTTTGAACGCCATTTGCAGATAGAGATAGAAATACACGATTATCGGTTCACCGAGGATATCCGAATCGTTTTTGTTTGTGTAGCAGTGACGTATATTGCTATCTTGTTCACGCTTGTCCGTTTATGTCTGTCTATCTCATTTAGCAAATTTACGACGATAACTTAGTGGAGTGAGTGTTTTTGCGTGTAGTTGTTTCTGGTCTAACTATATTTACGTGACACTAGTGTCCCGCATCTCCCGTATTTTAATTACTTTTTTTTTATGTTATTGTGACGGCTCAAGCCCGAGGCCCACCTGATGTTAAGTGGACTAACCTCTGCCTATAACAGTCGCATTTCGTCAGCGACGAATTGCACTGTGCCCGTCACACTGAGACGTCCAGTTGTTAGGTCTCATTAGCCTGTAATTTTTCTGGCTCTCAAGGACTGTGCATTTTTTTTTTATGTTATTGTGACGGAACAAGCCCGAGGCCCACCTGATGTGAAGTGGACTAACCTCTGCCTATAACAGACGCATTTCGTCAGCGACGAATTGCACTGTGCCCGTCACACTGAGACGTCCAGTTGTTAGGTCTCATTAGCCTGTAATTTTTCTGGCTCTCAAGGACTGCTGCCGGAACACACTGTTAGGTGCTTGGCGACAGATTTACAGCTTCGATGTAGATAGTAGTTTAACTCAGACAATACATGTAGTAGACATAGTATCTCCATGATAATGTACAATAAAACGTATCATGTCTATGTTATCTTTCTTTATCGATCAAGGAATTCGCGACATTACAAAATATAGCATAGATACTAGCGGCCCGCTCCGGTTTCGAACGAGTTTTTTTTTGTCCCTGATAGTTTAGCCTTTGACCACTCGCTCACCTGATGGTAAGTGATGATATAGTCGAATATGTTGTGCAGGCTAACCTAGAATTACTGGCTCTCAAGGACAACTATCGGAACACACCGTTAGGTGCTTTGCGACAGATTTTCTACTTGAGGGTGGTAGCAAGCCCAGCGGGCATTCGCCAAATGTCCTACCACCATGTTATAAAAACTGCCATCCTAAGATAACAACCGGGGCCGACAGCTTAATGTGCCCTCCGAAGCACGGAAGCGCTCAGCAGTAATGTCACTAGCGATCACCCATCCAAGGCATGACCGCGGCGTACGTGGCTTAACTTTGCTGATCGGTACAGAACGGCGAAGCAAACATTGCTACGAGCGCTTCAATTGTTAAAATTAAATTATATTTTGGATTATATAGTTTTGGATGCGGAGTTTTTCGTGCGTATATCTTTTTCCTGTATATCGCATGCTCTCATGTTGTAAAGCCATTCATCATACTTTATTTAATAGTCAGTTAAGTTTAATATAAAACAAAAAAGGAAGTTTATTAAAGAGATTTGCATTGAATGTTAATTGTATCTTTCATTCAGTGAAAATACACCTAATTAATTTAATTTACAAATAAGTTTCATAGCGAAACTCAAGTAGTAGCCAAATTATCGATCTGACGTCACATAATGTGGCCAAATTATCGATCTGACGTTAGAAGTACACAGGGTCGTCTAGATTTTTATCAATAATCTACTTTTTTTTTCCATTTCATCGGGATTTGGTATCGCACGTCTTGTGCATTTGCCAGTGTCAAATAATACACTTGTCCTCAGTTTAGTAGACTCAGTCTATATAAAAATCTTATGATTCACTTTGTAGGTAGAAGCGGGTATACTTACATCGAATTCAGTTAATTGCTCCTTATATTAAAAAGTGCGAGTCACTCGTTGCATAAGCTCGGCAACGAGAGTAAAGGGAATTAGTTTTTATACTTATATTGTTAAATAAAATCCATTCTAACCGCCCCACGTATAGTACCACCAACTTAACTGTGCAGTTTTCGAGGGCGCTACTGGTCAAGGAAATCAACTACAAACTGTCACAATTTGAAGGAATGTTGTAGTTCTTTTTTTTGCCGCCTGAACAGATAAATTGGTGGGACTGTACATAAGAAGGCCAAAATGACTTACCCTGGTCATAGAAATCTACCACAAAATATATAATAAAACCTATACATAAAATAGTTATGTTTTCTTAATATTACAAATGTATACAGGGTTACTTGTAAAATGCTAACAACCTCTTAGGGTTGACTTCTGCTAGTCCTAAGAAATATATGGAGATGATATTTAAAAAAAAAAATGTGTTTTAATGCCTACTCCGAGCCAAACGCCCGCCGCGACAACACTGGACCGCACCGTGGTCTTTGAATAGAGTTTTGAATATTTACATCGAGCAAAGTATATTGTCTTGAAGAATGGGAAGAAGCTTCCTGTGGGAGTCAAGGTAAAAAATGATCTTACCCCTTACCAAAGGGAGTACCTCCAAGGGCTGCGTGAAGAGCTGGAGCGCAGGACACAAAATGGTGAGTCAGACCTTACCATTAAGTATGTAAGCAACACCCCCAAGATCATTAAAAAAGGGGACCCCCCAAAAAACTAGTCACCGACCTCACAGAACTTACATTCTTCTACACCAACTTGGCATCAATAATGGCAAAAAGAGACTTACTTATGATTGAAATTAATAAACTAAAACCCACCTTTATAATATTAACAGAAACACATCTCAAACCCAGTATACCAAACAGTCTAGTTGACATCAAGGGCTACAGCCTTTTTAGAAAAGACAGAGAAGGAGGAGGTGGTTGGGGGGGAGTTGCAATCTATGCAGCACATCAACACAATGATATACCTATCCACATTACCCCCCATAGCACCTATAACAACAACTCTCAAGTCGAGGCACTATGGCTGAACATGACATATGGAACTTTCAAACTACTTATTGCCGGAGTGTATCGCCCCACAAACTACTCGTACAAAGATACTGATAAAGTGCTCTTTGAAACAATGTTGAAGGCAGACACAAGTAACACTGTCCTCATAATGGGGGATTTCAACTTACCGAGCATTAAGTGGCCCCTTACAGACACGGATGGGTACGACCAATTACATGAAAAATTTATTGAAATGTTTCTCGAAAGTAATCTGCACCAATTAGTAACAGGAATAACTAGACAAAGAAATGACCAAAAATCCCTGTTAGACCTTATTTTATGTAATGAGGAAAACTTATGCACTATGATTGAACATCTTCCTAACATTGGCAAAAGTGATCACCAAGTAATATTTGCAACCCTACAACTACCTGCACAGAACCAACAGCACAAACCTACTTCAATACCAAGACATAACTTTCTCTACGCAGACTACACTCTTGTCAAGCAGGACTTTGAAAATTCTGAATATGAAATAACAGACTCTACTCCAGTTGAATCCGCATGGAACTGCTTCAAATCCTTAACACAAAATATTATAAAATTGCACATACCGCTCCAAAGAATAAAAACGAAGAAAAGACAAAACAAACCCTGGATAGGACCAGAAATACTTAAACTATCTTCTGAAAAAGCTCATGCTTGGAATTCATATCAGCTTGTCTCTACCAAGAGCAATTATGAAAAGTACCGTAAAACTAATAACAGTCTAACATCTGAAGTAAGAAAAGCGCGAATAAAATTTGAAACTCGGGTGGTCCACAGTGGACCCAAGTCCTTCTATGGATACATCCGCCAACAACTGACATCCAAAGTATCAGTGCCGCCCTCCCTTCTGGATGACCAAACTGGAACTGTCACAACAGACCACAAAGAAGTCGCAGAAATATTTGCCAAACAATTTGATAGGTCATATGTTAGAGAACCACCTCACATACCAATCCCACAAACCCAAGCACAAAGAGTAACACAATCCTTAGAGACGGTTGAGTTTTCATCAGACTCAGTCAGAAAAACCATCAAAACTTTTAAAGATGATACTGCCATGGGTCCTGATGAGATCCCAGCTATTCTGCTGAAGAAATGCAGTGAAGCTATTTGTACTAGACTGGCCAATATCATGACTATCTCATTTGACCAAGGTGAACTCCCTCAAGACTGGAAAGAAGCTATTGTGACACCCATCTACAAGAAAGGAAATAAGCGAGTCGCAGCCAACTACCGCCCTATAAGCCTTACCTGCCTAATCTGCAAAACTATGGAGAAGATAATAGCCGCAGAACTTAGAAGTTTCTTATCTCAGGAAAAGGTTTTATCAGACAAACAACATGGCTTCATACCAGGTCGCTCAACTGTTACCAACCTACTCAGCTGCATAGATACGTGGACCCAAGCTTGGGACAAACGACAGCCAACTGATATCATATACCTAGACTATGAAAAAGCCTTCGACCGAGTCCCAATAAAAAGGCTAATTTTCAAGCTGGAACACTTTGGCATAAGAGGTAAACTCCTAAAGTGGATAGAAGGGTTCCTTTCGAATAGAACTTACAGAGTACGCGTGGGAGAAGCTCAGTCGGAACCTCACAAAGTCAGCAGTGGAGTCCCACAAGGATCTGTGCTCGGACCAATCCTTTTTGGAATATTCCTAACAGACTTGGATCAGCACATTAAATCTCAGCTGTCACTGTTTGCTGATGACACCAAAATCATGGGAAATCCACTGATCGCTCATAACACCCTGCAAAAAGACCTAGACAGAATATATGAATGGACCCAAGACTGGCTAATCACACTTAACGAAAAGAAGTGCACAGTGTTACACGTTGGAGGCAAAAATCCAAAATGCAACTACTCAATTAATGGTAGCCCTCTGGAAAAGGTAGAAAAACAGCGAGACCTCGGAGTACTTGTAACTTGCAACCTAAAATGGGGGGACCATATTGTAGAGGTAGTGAAAAGAGCAAACTCTATAATGTACATTATAAGAAAGGCTTTCTCATACATTAACAAGGAACTGTTCCTAAAGCTGTACAAGACCTACCTGAGGCCCTTAGTGGAGTATGCATTCCAGATATGGAATCCGTACTTCAAGAGGGACAGTCACCTTCTCGAACGTGTACAGCGGAGGGCAACAAAAATGGTCCCTAGTCTTAAAGAACTTCCATACGAAGATCGTCTGCAAGAACTAGGGCTTACCACCCTTCAGAAACGTAGAGAGCGCGGAGACCTTATAGAGACCTTTAAAATTCTCACCAACAGATATAGTATACCAAATTTGTCAGAGACACTATATACTATGAACACAAACACAAACCTGAGAGGACACTCGCTGAAGCTGCAACGGGGGCCAAGTAAAAGCAAACCCAGAGAGCACATACTACCGAATCGCATAGTTAAAACTTGGAACCGGTTACCGGAATCAGTGATCAGTGCTCCCTCAGTGAACTCTTTCAAAAATAGACTGGACAAATATTTAAAGTGCATTGACAAAGACTCAGATATACACGCATCAGCTTAAGAGCTGCCTGTGTATCACAAATAATAATAATAATAATAAAGTAATAAAAAATATGAAATAATACATTACAGGCACAAGATACTTTTGACATCCGGTGGTCCTCGTGCTTATTCGTTCATAAACATACAAAAAAGAAAAAAAAAAATTTTTTCGAAAAATGTTTCTTAGGACTAGCAGTAGTCAACCCTAAGAGGTGGTTTGCATATTACCAAAAACTCTTTCTATTTTCATTTCTGTAAATATAATCAAGCCTGTGTTGCAGCAACATTTTTGTTATATATAGTATGTCCTTTTTATTCTGTGGTAAAAGTAATACGTATGATACGAAAAAGAGACCCGGCGAGACGCATTTGTGAACTAATTTCGACATGTTTTACTTTTATCAAATCAAAAGACTATTATCATCATTAATTGCTATCTAATTAATTAATTGAGTGCTTATCTTACAATTTCATATAACTAGGTACTGATGTGTATCTTTTATCAAAATTGCATTGATTTCAAAAAGTCCCCTTGGAATTTAAATACTGATATTAGACATTGATCGTGTAAAACCAACCTGATTGTATCGGAATAATATACTGCCAGCTACTAGGTACTCTAATCTATGGAGAAAAACTTAAGTAGGTACAGTCCCACCAACTTATCTGTTCAGGCGGCAAAAAAAAAGAACTACAACATTCCTTCAAATTGTGACAGTTTGTTATTGATTTCCTTGACCAGTAGCGCCCTCGAAAACTGCACAGTTAAGTTGGTGGTACTGTAGTCGTGTATTCCGGCAGCTGTTCTTGATAGCCAGTTCCTGTTCAAATCAAGCTAAGATAGCATCTTCGAATGTTATTAAAATTAAATTTTATTTATTTTAGATATTAATAATACATATTGTAGTAATAGGTAGGTACACGTTAAATTTACATTAATTAAATTTTAAGATTTATAAATGTATGTAATGTCATATTATAATTCTACATTATTTATAGTTAGTCATATTTTAAGTCAATAATTTTTGTTAATTGGTCATGACTATCGTTATGCTTTATTCTTATACTTTAATAGGATTTTTTTTTCTCTCTCACTAAGAAGAAACTGATGATTTATGACGAAAGGGGAATAAGATGAAAGGGTCATTAGAGGTTATCCACATCCGTCGTTCATGATGAAACTGAACTGAAATTATATGAATATAATAAATTATATGAACTGAAATTATAAAAAAAAATATTTCTGACGAAGGTCGAATCTGACGGACGTATTCTAAATCAAAACTATACCTACTCATAGCTGAGAAAACAATAATAACACTGTTGATGCTATAATATTTATTACAAATCGACTATTTAGGAACGAGGTAGAATTACAGGGATTATTTATTTTACAAACTAACATATATATTGTATACAGTTCATGAATTTGATAAAGACGAGCCACGCCATATAGATGAAGTAAAACGCTTAAGATACACTCTAGCGCATTGCATACATTTTCAATTCAGCATATTTCGAGTTAAAAGGCAAAAAATTTAGATGGGACTTTACTAATAATGCTCGTTTGCTATGTTTATACTTGTATACTTAGTTATGAAGCGCAAAGCAATAAAAGAACACGAACCAAATCATGCACATAAGCATACCGCATTGTAAGGCAAGTAGAATACACTATCGTAAATTATATATAAACATATCTATTTATAATATTCTGATCCTATTTATATATATGATAATGTAATAGAGGCCTAAGTAGCAGAGTTGAGGGTCATGCGTATCGTATCTCTTCATGAAATTCATAAACTGGAAATTCCTTAATCAGTTAGTGTAAACTCCTGCAATGACAGGTTTTGAACCAACAGTTTAATACTCTACAATAATGTCCATTTCATCAGATAACACTAAATATAAATTGAACATAACCGTGAATAATTTATACGTGGTTTCACGTCTTTTATTTTTTTATTCAAAATAGTTAGTATTAGTATTAATACTTAATCTAAGATTAGATGATATGTAGTTACAAAAAATAATGATAATTTTATCATTGATAAAAGTTGCTCCTAAATGTCGATAAGATTTAAATAAATTGAACTTTTAGACTTTTGGGCTTGTCTTTGACCTGATCTTTTGTTGTAATTTTTGTGAGTTTGGGACTTAAAAGCAGAATAAGAGGTTTTGTTCCAAGGTTCATTTTTAGGAAGAACTCATAACTATGCCATATGTGAGCTGGCGTTCACTGAAGTCGGGTCAATGTATTCGATCATTACTTTTGTTAGTTGCTGTAGTTTATTTTGTAAAATAGTAGGTATTGTTGTTTCTTTGATTGCAGCAATAATCTGATAAGAAACGTATGTGCTATTGAACTTTTTTGTGTACAAAAATAAATAATTTAAATTACTTTGTGTCTAACGTCATTGCTGGCGATTAGTGTTTTCAGCAGGGTGGGGTTCATCGAAACCTAAGTTTTATAAGGTGGTCTTGATATGTTTTTATAGCGAATATACAGATACTCAGCGGCTATAATTAAACATATGTAACTACTAGCTTAGGGTAGTTTATGATGGGTGTATAGATTTATATCTGTTTTTCGTAGTCCATTTTAAATTAATATTTAATAGCAAATTCTTATAAATTATGCCTATGCCATGTAAGACATACAGTATGACAAGCATCTTTTGGCACTAGGCCAAAATCGAAACTAACGCTTATTGCTAATAAAAACGTATTTCATTGTTTAAAATTGTATTATTATCGCCCGCTGTCAATGTCATTCAAGCGTTTAAAGATCCTTATATCACTGTACGTTACGTTTAGTAAATTTTCATATTAGTAGTCGCAGTCAAGTCAGTCATCTAAAAGTTGTGTGAGTAAATTACAGTTGTTCCGAAATCTTGTTCTACTAAGGTAGTAGACATATTATCAATGGTTTATAAAGAGAGTGGGCCGATATCACAAAGATATTTCGTTATCTACCATTGTACTTTTTAAAAAAACCGTTCTCAAACATTAAAAACGGTATCTTTAATCTACCTACCATTATTTTAATCTTGAGTAGTACTCAATGAACAATTTATTTGTGTAAAAAAGCTACCAGGTAAAAAAGTACAGTGTTACTCGCAGAAAAAAATATTGTGTTTGTGGATAATAACATTGTGCACCTGACAAAGATGTCATGTGCTTAATAAATGTTTACCATTTACCCCAATTTTTTTTTATTGTTTGATCTATGTCATACAGAATTCTTCGCTCTAAATACACCATTAAATATGTTTATTTTTTATGCAAACAAGGATTTACCTACATAGTAAAATATTAATGGTTTGAGTATTATCTAGTAGTATTTCGTCATATAGATACATCATGTTACTTCTGAAACAAAATGTTACAAAAAAAGTCGTATGTCAAGTTCAATAACAACATGTTTTTATTAAATACATTTAAAAATATTATAAAATACAATACTGATTTATTAGGTAAGTAATACTTCGAAGTCATTGATCATGCCCAGTCTGCTAGCTCAATTCCTTAGTTTAAATCACATCTTCGTACAAAAAACATTCGTGCGATCGCTAAAACTTATAGGTACTTGTATTGTCTATAGCTATACTATTGTTATGTATTGCAAATGTAGATGATTCATTTTTATTCAAATGGTAACACTGACAGTATATTTTGATGTGTGGCAACACAGTTTGGGATATGGACATAACAATCACAAAGCAATGAATGGGAGGCTTACACAGTCCTCTCTCAGTCTATCTATATTCGATATCTAAATTACGTCCATGTTCCACCTATTGTTAATAAACAACTGTTACATTTGTGATTGTGATTTTTGTAGATATTTTATTTTGTACTTGTTGGCGTATTCCACTTGACGCCATTTCGTTAGTTTCGAAAATTTTGATCACATGTTCTGTCTATGGTACATATTAAATGTGGAACCATAGACGCAAACTGTGGTCAAAATTATCGATATCAGTGGAATACGGCCTTATTGGCTATTATATATAACTGATTTTTTTAGTTATATATCGCTACACGATATGAACATTTAGATGAAGCGTGACCTTAACTTTATTTTCCTACTTTTATTGATAAACCATGAATTCCCCTTTGAGTTCATCTTCAATTTGCACCGAGCATTTGACATTGGCTTCATGGTCACATTGCATGGTGGCTTCGTTGAAGAACAGGCCGTCGGAGCAGTAGAAAGCTTGGGGAACGGCGCCTACACATTTCCAGTAACGCTGGCAGTCATCCCTGCGAATAAGAAGTATAGTTAAAGAATCAAATATATTTTTAGCTTTTTGCTCTACTTCGGATTCAAGAACGAAGGCCTGTATAACATAATATTACTACCACGTTATAAGCTAAAAATGCAAATATTTTGGTTGGTAAACTGAACTGCGCTGCGCAATCTACCTTGCCAAATTATAGTGGTATGTACTTATTAGAGGACGGAGGGTTTCCAATACACCTAGACTTTAGTCCGACTATTTTTTTTATCGAGTACGGTCATAAACATAATTAATACTAAGTACCTCTGTGGGAAAATTTATAACGTATGTTGCAATAGTAATTTATCAAAACATCACACGTACGGCGTCCTGCCTTACTTGCTACTAAGTTCGCTTTGATCGATAATTAAAAAAAAGATACTCACGCATAAGCCACTTGTCTAGATGCAGCGTCAGCATTATTGCAATTGAGAACACCATTGAACTGATGGCCTGACAGTCCAGACACGGGACGGACCGTTCCAGTGGATTCAGCTGTCAGGATTCCTGTTAAAACATCCAAGTGCTTTAGGTACAGTAGATACACCTATCAATTACCAATTTTTCGTATACTTATGTCGATGGAATGGGCATATGAGTTGATTTGGACATAGCCTGTGCCATAGCCACGGTTTGGGTAAAATATTGAAAATACATTTTGAACGTGTGAGATAGAGAGAGACTGATGAACATATAATTATGTTTTGGTGTCTTGCATTTATGTAATTTTATGGTGAGTAGATGTGGCTATCGATGTCCATGCCTTATGTGGCGCAGAGAATCCTACATAAGTAATGAAATCGTAAAGTTTGATAATTTTGAAGCGCTCGTAGCGAAGTTTGCTTAACCGTTCTTAATCGATCAGCCAAGTTAAGCAACATCCGCCGCGGTCAGGAGTTGGATGGGTGACCGCTAGTGACATTAATACTGAGCGCACCGTCGTTCCCGGTTGTTGTCATACGATGGCAGTCGTTACAGCGTGGTGATAGGGCATTTTGCGAATGCCCGCCTGGCTAGCTACCACTCTCAAGTAGAAAATCTGTCGCCAAGCACCTAACGGTGTGTTCCAGTAGCTATCCTTGAGAGCCAGTACTTCTAGGTTAGCCTGAACAACATCTTCGACCACATCATCACTTACCATGAGGTGAGATAGTGGTAAAAAGCTAGCCTATCAGCTTTTAAAAGAAAAGGATTTTTTGGCCGAAAACTTTTAATACTTCTAAAAAGTATTATATTTATATGTTGTGTGAAAAGTTGTGTTCGCTTTACGCTTTTCTTTCGAAGAGCTTGTCCTAACTTTATATATGTGTACCTAAGTACTCGTATTGTAATAAAATTATAAGAAACATGTTGTTGTTAAAGGGGAACCGGAATTACACTTTGATGTAGCTTAACTAACTTGCATAAATCGATGACTTGATCGACACTCTTTGCATAAATCAGTGAAAACAACTAGGTACTCACCAACGGGTCCATTTTCTGCCTCTTCACCAAATGAGCCGATCTCGTCCTCGCCGGAGCCTTCGATTTCATCCTTGGGCGTCCGGAGGGTACAGTTGGTGGCAGAAGCCCAGTTACAGGTCTGCAAGTTAATGAAAACTTATAATATTACTGTATTTTTGATGTAAGTGTTAAATCACCCATTTTACCTTAAAGCATGTTAAACAATGAATAGAATAGAATAGGCTTTATTTATGGCAGAAAACAAACAAAAAAACATTTCTTACACCAAGACACAAAAAATACAAACAATTAATATTGGATAAAACAAAATGATTGTTGCAGCCCTCTGCCACAAATCGGCTCCAACTCAACATATTGCTGATCGTTAACAACCAGCGTTGTCTTCCGTTGAGGCCGGTAGGTGACGTCACGCACGGTTACATTTATAATTAAGCACTACAATATTTACAACATAAAATAAAAGAAGCTAATGTATAAGGATGTACACAGCTATCAACAGTAAAATATAATTAATGTCTGCTAGTAACAATAAATGCAACGGTAAACTAAACAATTTTGAAATATTCAAATTACGCTTGTGTCATTTCTTTGAGTTTCCTGGCTGTTTTGATGATCATAAAGAATGTTTTTTAATTGATATTTAAGACTATGTAAACAATTCAGTTTCTAATTGGCGTTGGGATATTATTCCAACACTTGGATGCGGCGTAGCGGAAACTGCCTCTGAAAGCGGCTGAGGTATGCCGTTCCGTTACGAGCTGTATCGCACATTGACGAGATCGAGATCCATAAATATTTCTACTCGACATCCAGGACAGTTTATCATATAAATAAGCCGGTGCTTGGTACTTTATCACCCCAATGCGAGTTTACAGCTAGGCACAGACAAACCAGGACCTTGCGGTTTTGGTATGAGGACACCTACTTCCCATGCCTACTATTCATCAAAACTTGGACCTACAACGACACCATAACTTACCTGAAGCACAAAATCGAAGTACAATGCTCCAGCGGCGCAAGAAAACTCAACTTCCTCCCCGTTGGCACACATGAAGAACTTATTGCATTGAGTGTAATGAGGCAGGAGTAGGAACACCTAGAAATATAAAAAATAAAATAGTTTTAATCATAATTTTTAAAGGTTTAAGACTTTGGTTAGCCCTAACAAACATTTTTTTTCTGTTTTTTTTTAGTATAATTTATGTGTTTTTGACGGCACAAGCCCGAGGACCACCTTATAAAGTCTCTTGTCCCTGTAATTATTTCATATTTTTTATTACTTTGCTGGATCTATATATTCAAAACTCTATTCCAAGGAAGCCTGGCGCGGTCCAGTGTTGCCATGGTGGGTGCTCTTAGCTTGGAATAGGCATTGTCTTTTATTACGAGACACAAAATTGTCAGACAGTACTAGAAAAACGTATGGTTTTAGGTTTTGTACTCGTAGTAATAGACAATGCCTACTCCGTGACAAGAGCACCCACCGTGGCGACACTGGACCGCGCCACGCTCCCTTTGAATTTAAATATTTACATCGAGCAAATTAATAAAAAATTACAGCCACCAGAGACCTTGTGCTTATTCAGTCACAAGCACATTAAAAAAAACATTTAGAAATGTTTCTTAGGACTAATAGAAGTCAAGCCGAAGAGGTTGTTAGCCTTTTTCCATTAACCCTGCATATATAAGGTTTATTCAGTCGCCGAGTTTTAGTGGTAAACATTAACATAGAACATATTACAGTTATTACAAATATACGATAGGAAAAATTTAAGTCATGTGCGGGATTAATAAATATATATAGGATAAATTTTTCCTATCGTATATTTGTAATTTTGTAATGTAATCCGCATAGCAGGCGTCATTGCAATCATAACAATATTAAAACATTAGTTATTATTTATTAGGCATACAATAAAACGACATTTTCAGAGTGCTACTGCGGCTGCCTCGCTTCTGCAGCGTATCTCAGATGTTTGCTGAAGCGCACACGGATGACTTTCATGCGATTATTCGCAAGACAGTCGCGTCCTTACGGCAGCGAATACGAACCAGCCGCAATGGTATCCTGCAAATGTTTGCTGTCCCATCCAGCACAAATGGATGTCTGTGCTCATGGGACAGAAGTTAGTTTTGTAAAATGTGTAATAGTCTATTTTAGAAACGCTGTGTGTAATTATTATAATGTATCTATGACATCCATATTTTTTTATGGTTCGTGTGTTCTGAGATAATTGTCATTATTATTATTAGTTTAATTTAGGTATTAGGATTGGTATGTATATACTTCCTACTATTTCTAATATTCAACGGGAGTTTTTTTACCCGTGGCAAGTACTGGCAAAATGTATGCCCTACAAGGAAATTTTGAAGATACTTATATAATTTTTCTTACTTTTCCTAAAGGATCACAAGAGAGTGTGTTAGGATCAACGCCTTCCAGAGGTCTGTCTGTTTCATGAATGTTGAGGTTCTTGGTAGTTGCCGCCGCTGCCGCCGCCACCAGTACAATGAAAGAAATTGTTTGGGCTGTGAAATAAATACTCAGATGTAGGTATATTAGAATGTATAAGATAGAAAAAAAAGAATAAGGAAACAACTCTTCTGTTTCAGTGACGTCATAATAACGTTATGGCTACATTGATGATCACAAGTGTAATCTTATCTATCATTACAATTAAAAATATCAAAATATGATTAAGTTCCATCTGCAAAACATTATTTTGCAATATCAGAATCTTTTAACGTCAATCATTTTTTAAGTAAACATGAAAAAACACTTAATTTAAGATTATCTACAAAATCTATTCAAAATATTTGATTTATCGATAATTAAGATTTGTTCGTCATCGCTCAGAATTATTAAAATCGATAAAATCAAACGATTATATCAGTACTTAGATAGGTTAGTTTACTTTTGTCTATAGATAGATAAAGCTCTGAAAGAAAAAAGGTCGACAGTCGCTTGAACTTGGCATGCATGATTTAGGTAGTAGATAGGAGTGCTTACTACCTACTTTTGATCATCTAGCTAGATAATACTTTTTTTTTTTTAATAAGGTACCCTAACTAGGTACTTAATATTTCTACTCAGAGGTATTTTCATATGAATGGAAACATTATGCGAAAAAAGCAATGAAAATGAAAACATAAGTATTTTTTTATAATTAATAGAAATTGTAAAAATGAACAAAATAGTAATTTTGATTTTCATAGATTCGAGAGTAGGTAGGTATATATGGGGCTTATTAATGGGGTCTCAATTTTTAGGTCGAGAAAAAATCTATTCAATCTGCAAGCGTAAGTGTCCCAAAAATCTGTTCGAATTTTCGATCCGAGTAGAAAAATAACTCGTAAATCATGAGTATTCCAGATTCTATATTCCGCTACATCACATTTTGGGTGTTATCATATTATATAGGTATACTAACCTATCATACTAGGTAGGTAGGTACCTACTTGCCCAAGATATCTAAGACTATTTACCTAGTTAGGTTGGGCAGACTTACTGTATCAGCAGGATTGTCGACTGCTGAACACAGTCTCCCCCACTAAGGGGGGGATTTGTCATAATCCCCACGCTTGGCAGGCGTTTTGGGGATCGTAGTTTAAGATATTAGTTCCTCAGAAGGCGCTGTTACCCACTTTCCGATATTTTAGCTATAGTCGCCTCTTACGATACCCACAGGTAGCAATGGGGGGGTGACATTTTAGCGTGGCACCCCACGGGCATGGGTAGACTTACCCAACTTATATCATAAAAACCCAGATCCACTGTGAAATACCATAGCGCCGCTAAGTATCTTGTCTGCAAAGTTCAATCACTGCTTACTACCGCTATCTAAATAGGTATGCAACGATAACAATCTAGCTAAATGGATTACGACGATTTCTGGTATATCTAATAAAACAATCAAGGATTTTGCAAAACACCTACGTGCAATGATGAAATCAACAAACACTGCATTGTTTCCCTATGATAAAAGACACACTAAATAATAATTATTTAGGTAGGTATGTATATGTAGGTATCTAAGTAAAGGACCTCAGTGACATTTTAGTTCTGCGTGATAATTTATTAGCAGAACTAACTAAAATTGTGACGATTAATGGACACTTTTACCACCAGGCAAGTGACTGGTTCGTATCCTTACTTCATAACATAAAATATATGAACAGTAGGTAATGATGTTTTTTCTATCATGTTGTTTAGCATATGTACTTAAAATATTTTTGGGTTGCCTGTATGCTAAGTCACACACGTGGCTGTGTTTCATAATTTTTTGAAGAACTCAGATGCAAAATGCAAACATTTTATACCGACTATTTTTCTTCCTTTCTATCCATGACATTGGCAAAATTGTGGAATCCCCGCAGTTACAAAATGAAAGAACAAGACGATCTCGGCCACACTCTGTGACTGGCAGAAAACGTCAAGCAGCGTTAAGCCACCTAAAGAAGAAGAAGAAAATAAGAAGAAAAACAAGATCTATGTCTGACAGAGATAATATGTTACACATCTATGACATATACCTAATACAAGTTGACTTTCACGAAACGTGCAAGATAAGTAAACTTAACGATTAGCGATGAAAGCATGGCTAAAATATTCTTTTACAATCAGGATTTGATGCCTACGAAGTAATATACATCAAAGCCATTCAAAATGAATACCGCATAGTTACTATGTAAATAATAAAACTCCTTAAGTGAATGAAATGTGATTAAATTTCTTAAATTAATTTACGAATAAATATTTATTCGTAGACAATAGATATTTATTCGTAGACAATAATTATGTTTCGTTTTGCGTTATGAAATTTAATCATATTTTTGACCCTAAAAAAATAGCTGAGTTTTAAATTTAACTATCGCCGAATTAGCTAAGCTAATTTGGAACTGTAATAATAAAAAACATTATTACAAGATACAACATACAAAGATCGGATCAATTCAATTTCACAACAGTCTCTCTGTTGTGAAATTGGTTAGGTATATTTAAAAAAAAATATGCTTGTTCGAGTTGTAGTGAGAGCTTAAAAAATTAAATTCATTGTGGGAATAATAACCGTAGTGTTTGTGAACGTGTACGAGTGTATTAGTGAAAGCAAATAGTATTAAATGTTTCCTAATTGCCGTGTTCTTACATATATCTGTCATGTATTCACACCAAATTTACTTGCTCAGTGTTCACACCTTACTAAAACGCGACTTTGTCTTTACCGCAGTGTTGCCTGATGCATTGAACCTTTTATCTTTAGTGAGAACTGCTAATTTCTGTATAAAATCTGTATGCCTTTTTACCATGAAGTTTGTATAAAATATGTATGGTCAAATGAACCAAATCAGAACTCACTAACCAGAAGCAGCTTAGGTACTTTGTGCGGCTTCTATTAAAAATCACGAGATTAGACATGGATTAAATAAATAAAAAGATACAAATTAATACAACTCAAATATACCTATGCACTACATTGGAAATATATTTTTTATTGTTTTATGGGATTGTGACGGAACAAGCGCCCGTCCCACCTGATGTTAAGCGGACTAACCTCTGCCTGTAACAGACGCATTTCGTCACAAGTGACAAATTATACTGCGCCCGTCACACTGAGACATACATTTGTCAAGTCTCATGTATCTGTAATTTTACTGGCTCTCAAGGGTTGCTGCTGGAATACACTGTTAGGTGCTTGGCGACAGATTTTCTACTTGAGGGTGGTAGCAAGCCAGGCGAGCACTCGCAAAATGCTCTTCCACCGTGCAGTGAAGCTCAAGTCGGCGGTGGGGATCGAACCATGGACTAGCAGCACAGCAGCCCATAGCTATTTTCACTCGGCAAAAAATTATCAAATCAAACGAAGTAGTAAAAACTTCATAATTTACATTAATCAGGCATAATCTCTAGACTATAACAAAAACGTTCACCAATCAGTTGCTTCATATGCAAAATACCTTCATTACTGTTTGTTAATAAGTCCATTGCGTTGTTTTGTCTTAATTAAATTTGAAGTTAAAAATATTATCCATGAGCATGGGGCCGCGCGCCGTTGCGGCTGCACTCAAATGTGGTAAAAAATTAATGATATTTTTTTAAAATTAAATTAACCATAAAGAATTGATATTCCTAGCATAAAACCTTTAATACTTTATATTATAATCACGGACGGCATTTGAGTACGTTATTTATTTTGAAATGTTCCATTTAAAACAGTTTACGGCTATTTAGTCAATGGAGTGTGAAAATTCTGTATAGAAATCTGTATCCAATGCTTATCTGTATCGCATATCGAAAATCTATATAAATACGGAGCAATCTGAATATATGGCAACGCTGCCTACTTATCAACCGGGCAAATCGGTAATATTTCTTCACTAAATGGCAAATATACCATTAAGATCCATGATCGATACTAAACACAACACTGTCGTCTTGTCTGAAATCATCTGTGATCTGTATTCTGTAACTAGCCTGTGGAGTGTAGTCACAACACTACACTTGTGTTGTTTGTTGAGCGTAATTTGAATATAATTTTATATTTTTCTATTTACTTTTTATAATGTCTTCTTCTGACTCAGAAGAAGACTGCTACGGTAATATTGCACTAAAGCTACAGTCCATAAAAAATAAATTCAAGGAAGAAAAAAATACAGGAACCACCAATTGTTTAGACGATTCATTCCCAACCGTTTCACGCTCAAGAAAAGTTGATAAAGTAATTGAAATCGAGGATATTAACTCCAGGAAGGACTGTGAAGTACCGAAGGCCGATTCAGATGTCGAAGAAATATCGTTGGACGCAATTATCGCTAAAAATAGTAAAAAAAGACGGACCCGTAGTTCGAAGCGAGACGCGGACATATCGACTGATAATATTCTTCCCGGCAGAGGTAGAAAGAAATCCAAGTTTTCTAACATAAAGTCTAGTGGTGTCGTAGCTAATAGTGATGTCTCACATTTGAATACTACGATTCCAAGTGCTAGTGTTGAAACATTATCTGGGGAGACTACAAACTCTACAAATATTACCAGCACCAGTGTAAATACGTCTAGAGGTAGAGGCAGAGGTAGAGGCAGTAGAAGAGGTCGAAGAGGCAGGGGTGCCTCAAATTTTACCCCAACTTCAAGTAACATTCAAACAACCAACGTATACACTTCATCATCACTCTCCTCCAATACACCTATTCTAAATACAAGTAGTAATAACTTAGCAAATGATTTACAAATTGCAAGTGACTTTGAACTTGCCACTAGACTTGCTTGTTTTCTAGATAATGGCCCAAGAAGAAATAGTAGGGGGCGACGTCCAAGGCTGCAAGATTACTATCAAGTTCTTCACAATAGAGCATCACATAGCAACCAAATGCAATCTAGCATCCCAACTTATAGTGTAGGCAACACTGATGAATATCCAGATGAATGTTACAATCAAGCGTTATTCACAGCTCAAAATAAAAAGACTGAAGAGGTCATAGTCCTTGGGGAAAATGAACTAGAAAATGACTCGATAGATGAAAACGAAGAGCTATCCGTTAAAGTGTACTGGCAGAACTGTGAAGTTATCAAGTTTACAATACGTCGCTTTCAAAAATTTACTCAACTGTTTGACTTTTTTGCGAACAGAGAAAACGTGAGTCACGACAAGCTGTTCTTCACATACAATGATAAAATTCTAAAAATAGACGATACACCAGATTCAATAAATTATAGCATTGTGAAATTTATTGACGGAGGTATTATTAACCAGAGTGTGTCAGAGATTGTCCAGAAAGACCGTGGTACGGTGAAAAATGGTATCGCCTTAAAGTTCCAATGTCAAAATGTGAAGAAACCATTCGAAACAACCATTAGACCTGATGAGAAATTGGCTGTAGCATTTATGATGTGTGCAGAGCATTTCGAAAAGCCTTTGGATAAGTTGAAGTTTCATTTTGATGGTGATTTAATATCAGGTATAACTAACCTATGGTTATATTGATATTCAGTTAATTTCTGATTATAGACCAGGGGTTTTCAGCATGATACTTGTTATTTCTGGGTCCAGTAGTAATAGCTATGGAGTAATCCTAGAGGTTTGAGAATCTCCACATGTCTTATTGAGATAGACATTCTTTTATTCATAGCTTTTACCTGGCCTTGGACCTCTATCTTACCCGATGGTGCATCTCCGTTTCTCAAGTGATGATTTGGTTGAAGATGTTGTTCAGGCTAATTTAGATTTACAGGCTCTCAAGGACACCTGCATAAAATAATTTTACCCTCACAGAGATAGCTTCTGTAGTGTAACATCATAATCAAATTCCACACTTGGGAAATTACAATCATTCTAATTTTATAAATGCGAAAGTGTGTGCGTGTGACTGACAGCCAAATAAATTTTAATGAAATTGTCATATAAAACATATACAGATCAGGATGTAGGATACTATAGATCCGCATTTACTTATTAATAAGTTGGCATTGTCCTGACGATGCCAACTTTTTAATACCTGAGAGGTTGCATATTCAATTTGTATTTGGACGAAATTGCAGATGGCAGCTAGTAAATACAAAACAAAAAAGCCGTCATTATATTTATCACAAAGAACAAATGATATAAATTCTAATGAAGATTAACATTATCATGGAAATGAATTTGAATGAATTTTTATTATATGATAATTTATTTTACGATGGCACAGATAATGTTAACAACTGTGAATGAATTTATAGTAATTTTATTCTTTGTGCGATAAAAATTGCTATATTTTAAAAGTCTTATTTTGATAGGTTGGTGTTATTATTACTATTTTTTTTATGTTATTGTGACAGGACAAGCTTGAGGCCCACCTAATGTTAAGCGGACTAACCTCTGCCTATAACAGATGCCTTTCGTCACAAGCCACAAATTGCACTGCGCCTGTCACCTGGAGACATAGATGTTAAGTCTCATGTGCCTGTAATTTCTCTGGCTCTCAAGCACTGCTGCTGGAACACACCGTTAGGTGCTTGGCGACAGATTTCCTACTTGAGGGTGGTCGCTAGCCAGGCGGGCATTCGCAAAATGCCCTTCCACCATGCGGTGAAGCTCAAGCCCGCGGAGGGATTCGAACCATGGACCTGCTGCACGGCAGTCCATAGCCAATGCCACTGAGCTATCACTGCTTCAAAAATAGTATTAGAATGCATCCTGCATGACAAAAGTAATACAATGTATTGTACACAGTTACACATACTTGTAGTTTTTACGCATGCTATCACTATAATTACGGGGACCATAACAGGTGGGGCAGCTCCCATCCAAACATTACTCATCCAGAATCCTAGCAAATATTACGACAGTTCCAAAATGTATGCATATCTAGCATCTTATTAAAGATTTAATATTATTATTATTGTGATACACTAAGCAGCTTAAAGCTGATGCGTGTATATGAAAAAAAAAACAGTGCACATTAATTTTATAGTTCGAAAAGTTTGTCTAGTCTATTTTTAAAACAATTCACTAATAACGGTTTCTGGCAGCCTGTTCCATTCATTGACTACACGGTTTGGCAATAATATATATAGATTAAATTGATAATTTTGACTAATACCATGTATAAACTATTTCCATTCAGCAATAGATAAATGCTGATTATAATAATAATCAATGCATTAGAATATTTTTTATGATATAGTCTCACTAAAGGCAATTGTCACTCCCGCCCATTACAGTTCCAATAGAACAGGCTTTGTGCATGATCAGTTCAGAAACCTATTCACATAAAAAAAGTCGATATTTGTATACCTCTGCCTACTTCTTTTGGGTTACACAGAAAAAATAATGTTAATTTTTAGTTGGATTCTCCAAAACTTCATCTGTTTAACCCAAAAGAAGTAGGCACAGGTATACAAACATCCACTTTTTAGTTTTTATACCCCTGCTTACTTCTTTTGGGTTATACAGATTAAATAATGTTAAATTTTTAGTTGGAACCAAAACATTAATATTATTTATAAAAAAAAAGAAATGTGGATGTTTGTATACCTCTGCCTACTCCTTTTGGATTATAGAGATGAAGTAATGTTAAATTTTTAGTTGGACTCCAAAACATTTATATTATTTATAAAAAGAAAGAAATGTGGATGTTTCTATACCTCTGCCTACTCCTTTTGGTTTATACAGATTAAATAATGTTAAATTTTTAGTTGGACTCCAAAACATATATATTATTAAAAAAAAAAGAAATGTGGATGTTTCTATACCTCTGCCTACTCCTTTTAGATTATAGAGATGAAATAATGTTAAATTTTTACCTGGACACCAAAACATTTATATTATTAATAAAAAAAGAAATGTGAATGTTTCTATACCTCTGCCTACTCCTTTTGGGTTATAGAGATGAAGTAATGTGACATATTTAGTTGGACTCCAAAACATTTATATTATTTATAAAAAAAGAAATGTGGATGTTTGTATACCTCTGCCTACTCCTCTTAGTTTATACAGATGAAATAATGTTAAATTTTTACTTGGACTCCAAAACATTAATATTATTTTTATTTCAGGTAAAAACACACCCAGGGAATTGGAGTTAGAAGGGGGCGAATGTATAGATGTTACTGTATATAGTTGATAAAACATTTTTTTATAATAAAAACTTTATTTTATTTTTATAATAGTCTTATCTTATGCTCTCTGTATACCAAGAATACTGTACATATAAGATTTAGTACCATTAAAATCAGGTACTGAAATAATTGAACAGAATTTAATTATTACCTCAATTAAAAAAAAATAGCTGTGTATGTAAATAGCCCACCCAGGTTTTGGTTTTTTTTATTGCTAGTGTTTAAACGCACACATTTTGGTCAGAAAATGGTAAACCAGCGTAACCAGTCACAGACTTACAGATAGCTTACAGAACACTCAGGTGTTGTTCGCTCGATGAGTCAAGACCTGAGGATGCTTCGTATAGAAGCGTCACGCGTCGAAAACTTCCGGGTTGGCTGTGTGGCGTTTGTGTCGGCTTGGCAAGAAAATTAGGCGGAATTGTCACTAGATATATTTCTTAAGTGTTTTTCTAAAATAATCATCTAATATTTTCTTAAAATATTTGTTTTTATTACACTGTTGGGTGCTTGGCGACTGATTTTCTACTCGATGGTGTTACCTAGCCAGGAAAGTGTTTATAAAATACCCTACCAGTACATGGTGCAGCTCAATCCCACAACTGGATTTGAAATAAGAACCCTGCGCAGTCGTTAGCTATAGCCACTAGGCAATCATTGCATACAGAATATAATAGCGACTAAGCAAGCTATGCTATAAGCGCTTCATAAAATGGTAGGATGTAATATTTAGGATTGGATTCAAAAGGTTTTTTTTAATGCAATTTTGACGGAACAGTCTTGAGGCCCACCTGATGTTAAGCGGACTAACCTCTGCCTATAACAGATGCATTTCGTCTAGTGACGAATTGCACTGCGCCCGTCACCTTGAGATATAGTTATTAAGTCTAATGTGCCTGTATTTCACTGGCTCACAAGGAATGCCGGAACACATCGTTAGGTGCTTGGCGACAGATTTTCTACTTGAGGGTGGTAGCTAGGCAGGCGAGCATTCCCAAACTGCCCTTCCACCATGCGGTGAAGCTTAAGCCCGCGGCGGGAACCATGGACTTGCTGCGTGGCAGTCCATAGCCAATGCCACTGAGCCATCACTGCTTCACGTGGACCATGGCAGTACTATCCCAGACAAACTCATTGTTAAAGAGTTCATCATTGTTAAGAGTGTAGCAGTCTACACTTAGCACGATCGCGCGCGTCGCAGTTAGCGTTATATGTCTACGTTAGTAACGGCATGTTGCTCATTAGGTGACATACTGACATTGCTAATGTTTTAGTTAGGGACTTTTTTTATGTAATTGTGACGGATCTAGCACTAGGCCCACCTGATGTTAAGCGGATTAACCTCTGCCTATAACAGATGCATTTCGTCAAGTGACGAATTGCACTGCGCCCGTCACCTTGAGACATAGTTGTTAAGTGTCATGTACCTGTAATTTCACTGGCTCTCAAGGACTGCTGCAACACACTTTTAGGTGCTTGGCGACGGATTTTCTACTTGAGGGTGGTCGCCAGCCAGGCGGGCATTCGCAAAATGCCCTACCACCATGCAAAACCTCGGCCACACTGTTATCTTTTAGTCATATTCCATTTGCTTACATATATTCTTATCATTTTTTTTAATTGTATATTTATGTTAATATAAGTAATTTAAATTGTGAATCCTTGTCACGGGTGTAAACGAGTTTTTTTTTTATAGGCAAGCCTTTGACCACCTGATGGTAAGTGAGAATGTGGTCGAAGGTGTCAACAGGCTGAACCTAAAATTACAGGCTCTCAAGGACAGCTGCCGGAAGACACCGTTAGGGACCGCGACAGATTTTCTACTTGAAGGTGGTCGCTAGCCAGGCGGGCATTCGCAAAATGCCATTCCACCATGTGGTCGAATCCCGCACGTGACTATAATTTTTTTGTCTCGTAAATTTGTAATTTTGTAATTTTATCCCTAGAGCAGGCGTTATTGCAAACATAACAATATTAAAACTATTGTATTTCTTTATGTGACCGATATTGTTATTACAATAATCTGTACATTATCTTTATTGAAGATTTATTAAGTGAAACGGAGAAAGGAAATGCGTCATTTTTTGCCCCGACACCAGATAATTTTTTTTATGTGTATATGACGGAACGAGCACGACGTCTGCTTAATGTTAAGCAGACTAACCTCTGCCTATTATTGTCACAAGTCACGAATTGCACTGCGCCCGTCACCTTGAGACATAGTTGTTAAGAAGTCTCATGTGCCTGTAATTTCACTGCTTCTCAAGGACTGCTGCCGTAACACATTAGTTGCTTGGCGACTAATTTTCTATTGAGGGTTGAAGCTTCAAAGTCAAAATCATTTAATCAATTTAGGCGTCTGCGACGCTCTTATGAAGATCAATTACTAATTTTAGTATTGAAATATTCTACATTGTACTGCCACGTTCAGCAAAAAAATGTATAGAGCCACTGCGAGAAGACCAGACCAGAAACTCGGGGCCATTCTTTTAAACTTATTTTAACAATGTGTTACATACTTACTATATAATAAAGTTATTACAATATTTGTTTAAATTACGTAGGTGACAGGCAGCGAAGCAGTGAAAGATCAGTGGCATTGGCTATGGACTGCCGCGCAGCAGATCCATGGTTCGAATCCCGCCGCGGGCTTGAGCTTCACCGCATGGTGGAAGGGCCTGGCTAGCGACCACCCTCAAGTATAAAATCTGTCGCCAAGAACCTATCGATGTGTTCCGGCAGCAGTACTTGAGAGCCAGTGAAATTACAGGCACATGAGACTTAACAACTATGTCTCAAAGTGACGTGCGCAGTGCAATTCGTGACTTGTGACGAAATGCATCTGTTACAGGCAGAGGTTAGTCCGCTTAGCATCAGGTGGGCCTCGATCTTGTTCCGTCACAATAACATAAATAATAATATTTTTATATCTTTCGACCTTAATAGTAATTTTATGTACTTATGCCATAATGTATTTACCTGCCTAAACTTATATAGACATAACATATATTTAATCTGTGTAATTTTACTTACTGATTTTTAATGATAATTTAAGCATTTATTAATGATTGAATGTAATATATATTTATGGATTGTATTTATATGATATAAATTGATAGATTGATTGATAGCTAGCCTTTTACCACTACTGTCTCACCTGATGGTAAGTAATTGGTGTGGTTGGCGATGTTGTATAGACTAACATAGAATTATCATATCACATTTTCTTACATAGATTCTGACAATTTCTTGAATTCTGTTTTTCTATGTTCTTTTTTTTGCGTTCCGTACCCGAAGGGTAAAAACGGGACCCTATTACTGAGACTTCGCTGTCCGTCCATCCGTCCGTTTGTCACCAGGCTGTATCTCAAGAACGGTGATAGCTAGACAGTTGAAATTTTCACAGATGATGTATTTCTATTGCCGCTATAACAACAAATATTAAAAATAATATTAAAATAAAATTGAAGGGGGCCATACAACAAAATTGATTTTTTTGCCGTTTCATGCTCGATACTAATAACGGTGACAGGTAGACGCTTTAATTATTTACGGAATATTAGGTTTTAAGTTCTCTTTAAATATAACTAATTATAATATAATAAAATAAATAATTAAGGGGGCTCCCATACAATAAAAGAGGTTTTCGCCGTACCTACCCAGCTCAATCGGACATTGCGAAAAGTGTCAGTAACTTGCAAGATTAGATTACAGATAATGGTACAGAACCCTTCGTGCGCGAGTCCCACTCGCACTTGGCCGGTTTTTTTTATTATAAGTAACTAATTTGGATTCTGAATGTCAATGTAACGTGTGTAAAGGAACGCTTATGACATTTTTTATTGTTTTTATAGCTAACATATGACCTCTATTATTGAATTATAATATAATAATTATTAATGCCTGAAATAACTTCAATTTTTACTAACTTTTGCTTACCATAAAGGTGGAATATGGAGAACTTTGAACAATTAAGAACTTTTCTACCACCCATGTTCATGCAATAAATATATTTGAATTTTAATTTGAACTATCTTACCCGATGGTAAGGAATGATGTGGTTCAAGATGTTGTATATTAACATAGAATTGCTGGCTCTAAAGGACAGCTGCCGAACACACCATTATGTGCATGGCGACAGATTTTCTACTTGAAGTTGGTAGCTAGCCAGGCTATTCGCAAAACCCATGCAAAATGTGCTCTGTATATGAGAACTGAGGGTTTACACCTCTCTTTTTCATTCTTATTTAAGATGAATCCCACTCACCAATCATGTTTGTGAGTTATTTACTGCGTAGATCACAATTATAAAATAACTTAAAGCACTGCTTAAAAACACTTGTTGTCACTGAACACTATTGGACGTATTGAACAGGCCAGCTGCGTAAAACCGTCTGAGGAATCCACAATAATATCATTATTATATAGAATTTTGCAAAAACTTGCTGAAAATGATATTTTTACTACTGGAAAAGTATTTTCTGTGCCAATTTCAGCTTTATATCGTCGAAAATAAAGAAATGATAGCTGTTTCTTGATTGTAATTTATATTATTGTTTAGCGTTATCTTTAAGGAAGAAAATATATTTAGATTATTAATTGCTTTATCGATCGATAACATGTACAATAGTAATAAATAAACTCGTGCAATTTAACCTTTTTTCGTTAATTTGGGGTTATAAACCTTAAGGGGTAGGTAAGTAAGTAAAACATAGGTAACTTTCAGATTTAAAAGCCCTTATACTCTGGCTGCCCAAATAATTGTAAACAAGCTTAAAATTTAAAATGTTTAGTTACCCCCGACACCGATCTTCATAAAGTGTAGCTGAAAACCATCACGATAACGTCAGCTTTAAAAAAACCGCATCAAAACTTTTACCCCTCTTTTTGCATCGGGGGTTAAAAACGGACTATTATCATGAGCGCCTGCCTTTTGTCACAGTATAAAAAGGACCAGAAAGATCACATCGCAAAGCCATTCCATTAAATAAGTGTAGGTACTACATACATGTACTTACGTAAATACTTTGTACGTACAGATGTATAGTACCACCAACTTAACTGTGCAGATTTCGAGGGCGCTACTGGTCATGGAAATCAACTACAGACTGTCTCAATTTGAGGTAAAGTTTTAGTTCTTTTTTCTGCCACCTGAACAGATAAGTAGGTGGGTCTGTAGGAACTTGACGTTCTTTAAGTAAGTATTTTAACGATTTATTATTTACATTTACTGTATGAGCTGGACTGTCCACTGCTGAACACAGCCCCCAATAATTGTAATAAAATAGATTTGCCATAATCCCTTCGCTTGGCTGGCGATTATCCCCAAGATATTATTGTGATAGAATTTCCTCACTAGGCGCTGCTGCCCACCATCTGGTATTTTACTCTTAGGACACCCACTGGAAGATAGAGGGGGAAGGGTGGCAGTCTAGCCCGGCACCCCGCGGGCAATTTGTTATACAGGTGATAATCAGATTGTTATTTTAATGCAAAAATTACAATCTGACAATCGCGCGAACGCGGGTTCGAATCCCGCACATGACTAAAATTTTTCCTATTGTATATTTGTGATTTTGTAATCTGACTATGATCACCCATGTGATTAACGGGAGATTATCATTAAGTTCACCCAGGTGGTCATAGTGGAACAGAGCAAGAAATCAAATGCTTCTCTTAGGGTGCTGTTAAGATCTATGAGAAAAAAAATAAAGCAGGTGTTGACAGGTCAACTCAGTGGTTGCCGGGGTAGAGTTGCACTCCTCTTTCCTTCCAGTGGAACACGTAAGATTCTTTCTTTTCTTCTTAGATTTCCGATTTCCTTTCATTCTTAGATGACCGAGTTCATGTACGTTATAAATCCATGCGCACCATAGATATTGATAACAATTGAATTCATTCATAAATGGACGATACCGAGGTGATACGAAGAATTATGTGCTTCAGGCGACACCAAAATTTTGGTACCAACAGCCGAATGTCTTAGTTTTTTTTTATGCTTGATGGGTTAGCATTTGACCACTATCTCACTTGATGGTAAGTGATGTGGTCGAAGTTGTTCTTCAGGCTAACCTATAAGTACTGGCTCTCAAGGACAGCTGCCGGAACACACCGTTAGGTGCTTGGCGACTGATTTTCTACTTGAGGGTGGTAGCTAGCCAGGCGGGCATTCGCAAAATGCCCTACCACCATGCTATAACGACTGCCATCCTAAGACGACAACCGGGACCGACGGCTTAACGTGCCCTCCGAAGCACGGAAACGCTCAGTAGTAATGTCACTAGCGGTCACACATCCAACTTATGACCGCGCGCGACGTTGCTTAACTTTGCTGATCGGTTGAGAACAACTAAGTAAACTTAACTACGAGCGCTTCGCTTTAGTAAGTAAGTGACACTGTAATCAAATTGTATATTAAGGAGATCAACCTCGTCAGTTTCTTTTTGTTTTTTTTTTGCTCAACGAGCGTAATCGACGAATTATGAATGTTTCATTTTGAAGTCTACCCCCATGATCTTCAACAGAAGTGAGGCTAGTATTTTGAAGTCTACCCCCATGATCTTCAACAGAAGTGAGGCTAGTATTTTGAAGTCTACCCCCATGATCTTCAACAGAAGTGAGGCTAGTATTTTGAAGTCTACCCCCATGATCTTCAACAGAAGTGAGGCTAGTATTTTGAAGTCTACCCCCATGATCTTCAACAGAAGTGAGGCTAGTATTTTGAAGTCTACCCCCATGATCTTCAACAGAAGTGAGGCTAGTATTTTGAAGTCTACCCCCATGATCTTCAACAGAAGTGAGGCTAGTATTTTGAAGTCTACCCCCATGATCTTCAACAGAAGTGAGGCTAGTATTTTAAACACGTTGGCATTATAGTCCACCTAACATAATAATTTAAAGTTATAATAGTATTTTGTATAAAAAATATGGTATTGTTATTTGAGTGCTCGAGGCGCGCGCGATGCAAACGTAGTTTCGTGATATTTTAAATACTGCGTGTTCAAACTTGGTGAAACATTGCATGTATGTCCTTGAGCCTAATATCTATGATTCATGTTTAAATCATACTTTATTATGATCCCAAGAGAAACCCGTGAGATGCCAAGCTCTCGCGGGTTGCCAGGCAAGAATGTCATCTCCAATCTTTACCCGTGGGTCCGTAAGAGACGTCTAAAAGTAACACACAGGGCAGCAGCATTTTTTCAGGAACTAATATCTCACACTTCGATCCCCAAGCCGCCTGCTAAGCATGGGGATTATGGTAAATCCTCCATATTATGGGAGGCTGTGTTCAGCAGTGGACTATCCGGTTGATACAGCATGTTCCCAAGTACCATTTTCAACCAACTAAATACATAACAAAAGTACAGGAAGTTACCAGATTTCCGTAAAATTAAGTATTAACAAAAATAATGCAAAAATCGTTGTATGGGAATTGTTAGTTTGAGATTTAGGGATTTTTAATCGAAAAACTGGCAAATCAGAAACATAGATATTAGACTCAGCAATATGCGTACAAAGTTTCACCGAGTTTGAACACTTGTAAAATATGACGAAACTACGTCATCATGGACAGTGCTACGTGCACTCTACACGACCTCAGGCAGAACCTACAATGTTTCTTGCTACAGTTGCTACGCTTGCGCTACGTCGGCTACACGTGGGTCGTAACTCGTAGCTCGTAGCTCTAGCACAGACCGGAAAGTCGGTTAGGGTTGAGAAAAATCATATTACTATTTATTTCTATCAGATTCTTATGATTAATAAAAAAAATATTATAATGCTTGTCATTTTTATTTTTATTATTTACTTTGACGTATACTTCAACCATATTTTTTGAACGGTCTATTCAAACCGCTTGGCAAAGTATTTATTCTAATGGCTAGTGCCTACCTAAGGAAAAATCTCCATAGCGACTGTAAAAAATAAATAACAATGCATTTATGTGGAGATATGGCAACTGCAATGGAACAACTGCTACTTAATTTTACCGTGAGTCAGATCTTTTGCCATCTGCCATGCAAGTCAAATCATAGTTGTCTTAGTACCTACGTTACGCGCTTCTGGGTACAGAGCCAAGACTAATTTACTTAGCATTGGATGGATTCACCGTGCGGGTGCCGGGTCCATAGCGTTGCAGAGGAAGAGGCCCAAGTCGAGGTGCCTGGGACTTGCAACCCAGTGAGTAAGGTTAAGGGGCCCCTTTATGATGCATCAATGCTCCCTTTCACCGCTCGAGCCTCCTCCCCTGCCTAACCAAATTTGGTAAGATCCTACTAATGCCGCCTTGGATACACGTTCTAGGATGGAAGTTACGGTTGTTCTTGACAGTTGTTGTTGTGTTCTCTTATTTATAATAATTGTCCGTACTTACATACATTTGTTAGTACCTATGACAGCTGAGCGGTAATAGCTATGGACTGCCGTGCCGCAGTACCCTGGTTCGATCCTCACCGCCAGCTTGATCTTCACTGCACGGTGGAAGGGAATTTTGCGATTGCCCGCCTGCAAGCTACCACCCTCAAGTAGAAAATCTGTCGCCAAGCACCTAACGAGTGCTCCGGCAGCAGTCCTTGAGAGCCAGTGAAATTACAGGCACATGAGACTTAAGAACTATGTCTCAAAGTGATGAGCGCAGTCAAATGCATCTGTTATAGGCAGAGGTTAGTCCGCACCACAATAACATAAAAAAAGTACTTGAAAAGTGTTTGCCAATTCTTCCATTTATCAAAAGATTTAAAAATAATAATACATCAAATGACACTCCACTGTAAAGCATTTTTCGTTGTTGTTAGTCATTTTTTCGTAAAGAATTTCAATCATATATATATAATACATTTTAAAGTAGGTAATTATAAAAATCAAGATTGATTTGAATCAATGATTTTAAAACAAGACATTTGATATAAATCAGTGCTTTAATTCATGATTTATATCATTTGATATAAATCACGAATGACGGACAAGTGAAAGTCGAAGTGGTGGAAGGGGAAGACCTTGGGGAACGTTTTGAAATCAGATTGAAGACGTTCTGAAAAAAGGCCAGGTTAAGTGTTGGTTTAAGAGTATCTTCTTCTAGTTGGTTTAAGTGTTGGTTTAAGAGTACCTATCTTAAACCAACACTTATGTATGAAAGGATTGATGCATGTAGAATTGTAGATGAAGCGAAATTGATATGTAAGGATCGTATCCAGTGGAAATATGTGATATCTGCCTACACCTACGGGAAAGTGATTTTATGTATCTGCACTAAATATAAAGAGGAAAGATTTGTATTTTTTATAACAATTAAACTTAAATACTACTGGACAGATTTGACAAATTCTTTCAACATTAGAATTCCGCATTATCCCTGATAAACATAGGCTATAGAATATTTTCAAAAAACATTATTTTTTTGTTTAATACCCTGGTGAAGTCTGGGCGTGCCGCTAGTGTAAGTATAGGTTTACATTTGATTTAAATCATTCAACCCTTTAAGTCGGCTGGCGCTTTTCCATACAAATGTATGTGTAATATTATCTTCCTGGATAATGCATCTAGAGTCGTCAATTTTTTTAAATAATTATGGCCTCTTACAGACATGCCACTGTCAGTTTCTTTTTCGGCAACCAATTAATAATAAAGAAAATGTTATCCTAGTAATTACTAAAAAAGACCAATTTTTAACGCACACAGAGGTATATTTTAGCCGTTTAATGTAGAAACCATAGATAAATAATTGCGTTCTCTTTTCTGTGGCAGAGTCATTGGGACCGTGGGGGTCGCGAGCTCATCTTATTTTCCAAAACTTATTGGAGCGCTTGGTCGAAGCGATGCATGATCTATATATTAGCACTTATTTCGCTCAAAGAATTAGCATTATTTATGAACAATCTAACGGGGCAATGCTGCCAGCAAGTTATGTACACTGCCAACTGGTAGTGGGCTGGAGCATTTGGACTGCATGTGGGCCTGCAATGGCTATTAGGTTGCCTGAATGCTTTCGTTGTAGTAGCTGTAGTGTTGTATTTAGTTTGTAAGGTAATAAATTCTTTTGGTAGTAGATGAATTGTTAAATATAAATCCATTAATATAAATAAAAACTTACGTGTTACTATGTTAATAATTTTAGATATATTACGCCTACCTGGAATTTGCGCTAATCCTTTGACTGATATTAAAATCCTCCTTTATCTCTTATCTTTTACGTTTGTTAGATTTTTTACTTATGCTTATAGAAAATATCCCTCACCTATCTATAAATCTATGTATACATATTATTGAGGTAAGGTTATTTGATAAAATGCTAACTTCTGCTAGTCCTAATAAACATTTTGAGATATGTATATTTGCAACATATTTTTTTATTAAATTCTTTTTTTGCGTTTGTTTATGTGGATATGACGAAATAAGCACGAGGACCACCTGATGTTAAAAGTCTCTTGTGGCTGTAATTTATTATTTCGTATTTTTTACTACTTAGCGAATACAAGCCCTGGCAACACTGGACCGCGCCACGCTCCCTTTGAATAGAGTTTTGAATATTTACATCAAGCTAAGCAATAAAAAATACGAAATAATACATTACAGCCACAGGAGGCTTTTAACATCAGGTGGTCCTCGTGCTTATACCGTCATATATACATATCCTAACACGAAAAAAAAAACAATGTAAATAAAAAAAATTAATAATGTTCGTTAGGACTAGCAAAAGTCAACCCTAAGAGGTTGTTAGCACTTTACCAATAGTCCTTTATAGTATTATAGTAACTATTTAGTTAAAAATAGTAACTAACATGTTACTAACAATAGCTTGATAGATTCAGGCGTTACTTTGCGGAAATCCATATTTAATAATAACAAATATTTTAAGAAAACACTAAATTTATAAATTGGTCTCTATCGTGCGCTGTTGACACTTCGATCAAGACCTCCTGAGGATGCTTCGTTCGTGTAGAAGCGAAACGAAAGTTCTTCCGATTTGTCTGCTTGGCGTTTGTGACGTCACGTCGGCTTAGCAGGACATTTAGCGGGAATAGTCACTGTATAGATTTTTCTAATTTTAAAGTGTTTTTCTAAAATATTTATTATTATTAACAATAGAATATCTAAACACTGTAATACATATGTTAATATTTCCATACTTTCCGCTCTCGAAGGCACGTCTCTACATATTTTATTTGTATATTTGCAACTACTATACTGCTTACCTAAGCGATCACATTTTACATTATACTAGCGGCCCGCCCCGTCTTAGCACGGCTATGTAACAAACATTAAAAAAACATATTTTTTGATAAGATTCTATAGCCTATGTTCATCGGGGATAATGTAGAATACTAACGATTAAAGAGTTTTTCGAACCGTTCCAGTAGTTTTAATATTTATTCGTTACATACAAAAATACAAACCTGTCCTCCTTATCATATTAGTGAAGATTTAGATTATTTTACGGTATGTACAGTCTCCTGCAATATTAAGTAAACACACACATACATTCCTTCTTGCATATATCCTTTTGTCGCCTCTTGCGACTCTCACAGGAAGTTGGGATACAATTCAAGTTCATAGTTCATAGAATTTATTGGTATAAATATATAATTTTGAAGCAATGATGGCCGAGCGGTAATAGTTATGGACTGCCGCGCCGCAGTACCCTGGTTCGATCCCCACCGCCGACTTGAGCTTCACCGCATGGTGGAAGGGCATTTTGCGATTGCCCGCCTGGCTAGCTACCACCCTCAAGTAGAAAATCTGTCGCCAAGCACCTAACGGTGTGTTCCGGCAGTAGTCCTTGAGAGCTAGTGAAATTACAGGCACATGAGACTTAAATACTATTTCTCAAAGTGACGGGCGCAGTGCAATTCATGACTTGTGATGAAATGCATCTGTTATTGGCAGAGGTTAGTCCGCTTAATATCAGGTGGGCCACGAGCTTGTCCAGTCACAATACAATAAGAAACAAATACAGGTCTACTTATTTATAATGAAATGACAAAAGTATGTACTGGCTGGAGTCGATAAAACTTTTTAGTAAAAAGTTTACTTACTACATGGATATATCATACTTACAATATTATACCACATAACATTGGTAAATGTATTAATATAATATGGTTTTTCAACAAGCACTTTGTTTTCTAAAACAAAATAAAACAGAGAATTTAGATGAAGATGATTTAAATTTTTATTGTAATACGAAGAGAAACCTTTTTCATAATTTTTACATAACAATTATGAATGAAAAATTGTATCTGGCAAATGTCCACCACGAGCACGCTGACAGATGTCGATTCTTTCTTTGAAGTCGGTTAAAAAAATATTCTTTGTTCAAATCAAATCATTTATTTGCTAAAAAAACATGTCACATAAGATCGTATAATACTGGTTAAGGATACAATGTATTTAGTCTGTAAGCAGACGTGCACATTTTTGTGTAGTATTTATTAAGTACTTAAAATTGTTGTTTTACAAAATTCTTTCACACTGTAAAAATAGTTGTCAAGAAGCCAGTGAGTTAAAGAGCTTTTAAATTTGTTACCATCCAATATTTTGATGTCGTTTGGTATACAGTTATAAATGGTTAGACACATATTGTAAATATTTGTTTTATATAAGTCCTTCTTAGCACGAGGTTCATACAATAGATTGGTGAACTTTGCCCTTTTTTGTCGTGTAAAAACTTCACCACGTTTCTTAAAAAAATCAGGGTGTTGTTTAGTGAAGGCACAAATGTCTTTTATGTACATTTGTTGATTCTATCATATGGTTAGGTACAGTTAGGTAGTTTGTTATAGACTGTCGGTCCCATAACGTGAGTCAACTTTGAGTGAGGGAACGGCTCCCGGACGCCAGCTGACCTCTACTTGGGTACATGAGTTCTCTGAGCTCGGCACCTTACCTTACCCAGTGACAGGTAGGTATGAACCTACTAAAATAACGTCATGTTACGCTAAACCTTTAATCACCATTCTAAGGAACCCATTATCGTTTAATTCACCAGGCTAATGTTATCGCAAAATATCTAACACCTATTTATCAAATAGAAAATCCACACCTTATCTATTAATTTGTTTATTCTGACAATTGAACTATTAGTTTATTATCTTGTGATTTTTACTGCGCAAGAAGTTAGTTATAGGTAAGTGAAGAGAAGTGAGCCCAATTATTAAATCTTCATCTCCCTTTTATTCCACTCAAGCGGGGTTGCAACAAACAGGCCCGGCTCCAAAATACTATGAACCCATGTTTTTGATCTGCGCCTCGCGCACTCCGTACTTTAGGTACAAAACTACAGGTACATCTGCGTATCTGTGCGGACGGGATTAAGTACGGTGCGTGCAGCGTTAGAAGAGTGCAGAGCTATGCGATAGGAAGAGAGACACCTTGTAGGTGAATATAAATATTAGGTACTCTGTGGATTGCGAGCTGAAGTGCACTTTATTGCTTCGTAGCTAGAGTCGCTTATTTAATGGAATGGCTTCGCGGAGTGGTCCTTCTGGTCCTTTTTATTTGGTAGTCGGAGAATCATAGCGGGAGTCCGACGCGCACTTGGCTGATTACTTATTTGTTGTCATTAACTAGATAGCCTATAATTATAGCATGTTGGGCGCTTGTATGTTTTACTGTTTTTACGATAGAGCAACAACAAAACAAGTGAAATCCCATGTTTTCTGTATATTCTTTTACTTTTGTTTAATTTTTTGTATAGAACTAAGCCCAATCACTAAAAAATCGTCTTCCTATTTATATCCCATTTAGGTGGTGTTGATTGCATGGATTGTCCAACAACGCAGACGACAAGATTGTGAAGTTTTGACATTAGTTTTAAGACCGATTACCTGACTCCGCTAACTCTCCTAGGGAATGTCTCCCTTGAAGGTCCCGCGCTCCCCTTACCCGCAACCTTTCTAGTGATGAAAGCGTGTTATTGTGCACCCAATGTGCAACAACATCATACTCACATCGGCGTTAGTGGTAGCCGCTCAATATATGATGGCAATGCGAAATTTGCTACCTCAAACGATTCTATATATATCGCATGTTTTTAAAGGTCGGACAGAGGGACGGATCGGACATAAAAATATTTTTACCAATTTTATGTCGACGTCTTGAACTCTACAACCATGCGATTCTCACGGTATTGTCTGCCTTGCACTGCCACTCTTTGGAACCAGCTGCCAGGAGTCATATTATTCTAGAAGCTGCCAACTAAAGTATTTCCAAACCGATACGACTTAGCAACCAAGAAAAGAGCATATTCCTTTCTCGAAGGCGGCATCCTTGATACCTCTGGTGTTGTGGGTGTGCTTGGGAGAAAATTATAATTTACCCACGGCACCGAGTCAGCCGCTTATTCTGTCATTTGAGGCCGCTTTCTTGCGTGTACCTACTCCTATCCCATAAAAAAACCTAACAAGTCAAATCCAACTTCTAAAAAATAAAGATTATTAAACATTTTTATTTTAGCAATTCTGTGTGCTCCGTTGATTACATTAACAAATTACAAAGAGAAGAAAAATGATACATCATTTATAAATTTATTCCAATTTAATATTTTTATTTTTTCAACAATGCTTGCTCCGCAGATGATATTACAAAGTTACAACAAGAGGTAAAAATATATTTATGTACGGGTTTCGAACCCGAGCCATACACCGGGGTATGCATTGACCGCTAAGCTAACATGACATATCACTTATAACTATAATTGTCCTTTATATATTCCATCCCCATACGATGGCTAAAAACGAAAAATTAGAGTGATGAGTCATGTCATGATGTCTTAGCGGTTAGAGCATACGCCGGCTATATACATGATGTCTTAGCGGTTAGAGCATACGCCGGCTATATACATGATGTCTTAGCGGTTAGACCATACGCCGGCTATATATACATGATGTCTTAGCGGTTAGACCATACGCCGGCTATATATACATGATGTCTTAGCGGTTAGACCATACGCCGGCTATATACATGATGTCTACGCGGTTAGAGCATACGCCGGCTATATACATGATGTCTTAGCGGTTAGACCATACGCCGGCTATATATACATGATGTCTTAGCGGTTAGACCATACGCCGGTTATATATACATGATGTCTTAGCGGTTAGACTATACGCCGGCTATATACATGATGTCTTTATCCTCTCTTAAACAAAACCGATGTGGTAGCAAAATAATTGTGTCCATACCACATACATCAGATTTTTCTGGATCTTCGAGCAACTCGGACTTCTGTCCCGGAGTGGTGGTCCGATTTTTTAGGAACTATTAAATCATACAATTTATTAAAATTTCAAATTAATTCTAGTTATTTGTATTTCGTTTCATTGTTCGCGTATATTATTAACACGCTCACAAATTGGCCGGCATGGGATTTGATTGAAGAGAAGTTTTTAGAACAGCCTCTGGATTAGTCTAGATTAGAGAAAAATCATTTTCAACTTTTAGCACTTCAAAATTCTATACAAAATTAAGTAAAACATGTTTTCTCTCTTTTATATCTGATACGCTAGCCTGTGATCACTATCTCACTTGATAGTTTGCTATTATATGTTCTAAGATGTTACTCATGATTATCTAGAATGTCTAGGCTCCGAAGGACATCTGCCGCAATGCACCGGTATGTGAGTGGCGTGGCGATAGATTTTCTATTTGAGAATAGTAGCTTTCGCAAAATAGCTAACACCATGCTATAACAACTGAAATTCTAAAACAACAACCGGGACCGACTCAAAGAGCACGAGGAAGCTCTGAAGGAAGAATATGAAGAACGGAGGTGTTTTCATGCAGAACGCGTACACTTGTGTGCTCCTGGTGTTGAAATGATCCAAATTGGCTGTACCCTAACGTTGTCAAGCATCAAGTATCAATACTGCGGGAGCTATTAGAGCACTCCTTAAAATCTGCGAGACCTACGCAGCATCACATGGACTGGTGTACAATGTTAAAAAAAGTGAGTTCATGGTTTTTAAGGCCGTCAGTAAATGTCCTGAGTTGATCCCGAATATAGCCCTCAATGGCGTAAACATAAAGCAGGTTTATCAGTTTAAATACTTAGGACACATACTCACTGACGACCTTAAAGACAATGCTGATATTGAGAGGGAGCGCAGGGCTCTGGCGGTTCGAGGGAACATGTTGGCTCGCAGGTTTGCCCGCTGTACTGACCAAGTCAAGATAACGCTTTTCAAGGCTTACTGCCAGGGTCTTTACACGGGCAGCTTGTGGATCAGCTGTTCACAAAAATCGCATAGCACCTTGCGCGTACAGTACAACAATATTTTCAGGATGATGTTGCGACTCCCCCGTTTTTGCAGTGCCTCCACGATGTTTGCGCAGGCCCATACCGATGGCTTTCATGCCGTTCTTCGTAAAAAGGTAGCATCATTGATGAGGAGAGTGCGAGAGAGCAGCAACATCATCTTGAGAACTGTGGCAGATGAATGGAGAGCACCTTTTCAGGGGCACTTCATGCGGACGATGTGTCCGCATGGAATGCCTCGTAAATACATTACTTATTAATGCGTGCCAACAGTACCAGTTTTGTATACCTACCTATTTATTATTAATTGCTTACTAACAATAGTTTTTAAGTTTTCCTTTTTCTATACTAACATGCATATGGATTTCTGTTGTCTGAAATAAACGCATTTAGAATTTTTGAATTTGAATACAGTATAAACGCGAGAAGATCACCCGTTGCCCCGTTTCGCCCTGAAGAAATATTGCTCGTCGTTAATTGAGTTTTCTTCTAGGTATTTTTCTTTATGTTATTGTGGAACAAGCTCAAGGCCCACCTTGTGTTGCTCGAAGGTACAGAAAAATCTGATTAAACATTATCTGGGTGAGTTGTTACACGTTTGTTATACGTTTGGTTATACGTTTGTCATCCAAATTGAACAATGCTGTATATATGGATTATTCAGAAACAAGAGGCTGGTCTTTCACTATAATATTATGTACAATTTGGGTGGGTCGCGCTCGTTACTAGCGTCCTGCAACCAAGTCTTGACACAAATCAAAACATTAGCTGAATTTTATAAGGAACGTTTGTTATCTTAGATGTAGAAATACAATTAAAATGCAAGGTATTAACCATTATCAATTATACTACTAAAAGTAATTATACAAATATAACAATATATTTTTTTTAATACATTTACTATTGCAATAATATATTCTCCGCGTATTACATTACAAAATCACAAAATTACAAGAGGAAAAAAATTTAGTCAAAATAATAAAATTATTAAAATTATATGGTCGCGTCATCAACAAGCTTAAAGTTAATTATTGTAAAAATTTGTCTTGTTTGTAGGTAAAACGTAAGTTGAACTATAGGTTTCGCTCCTTCCCCATACGATGGTTAAAAATTGTATAGAGCCACTGCGAGAAGAACGGGCATGAAACTCGGGGCCATTCTTTTATCGTCTTTTAACAATGTGTTACATACTAACTATATAATAAAGTTATTACAATATTTGTTTAAATTACGTAGGTGACTGGTGATAGCTTGGCAGAGGCGGAATTGTCCAGGCATTTTTGTCGTTTAAGTAATCACAATCTGTGTAGTAGGATTACTTAATCAATATGTTTTTCACGTGCAACTTGAATTTCCCTTCTGTGAGCGTTGTAATATGTTTGGGAACTTTATTATAAAACCGCACACAATTACCTACGATGGACCTTAATTTGTCTTTGCTAATCTAAAACCTGGCACCGCTATTTTATCTTTATTCCTAGTGTTGTAAACGTGATTGTCACTGTTTAATTTAAATTTACCCAAATTTTTACGAACATACATTTCAAATATATACAGACTGGTAAAGTTAAAATATCTATTTCTTTAAAAAGATCTCTCAGAGGTTCCCTAGGATCTATTTCATATATGGCTCGAATTGCACGCATTTGTGGGATAAAAATTGTCTCTATCTCAGCAGCAACTCCCAAAAGCAATACCCCATACGACATAATACTGTGGAAGTACGCAAAATAAACTAGGCGAGCAGTAGCTACGTCTGTTAACTGTCTTATCTTACGAACTGCATATGCAGTAGAACTAGTCTTAGACGCCTGCCAAGCGTGGTGATTATGGCAAAACTCCCCTTAATGCGGGAGGCTGTGTTCCGCAGTGGACGATACGGCTAATATCATAGTAGCGAAAAAATCCTATGTCAATGGCTAATATAGTACTATTTAGGATGCTGTACAGTCACAGACTTAATAATACTTATAAGGAATAATTGTATTCTTCTCGTGGATGCATTAACGAGGAAACTCACACAGATGGCGGAAAATTCAAGTTAATAAATCAACTCACCCTTAAAAGATGTCATAAAATCCTTAAAATTACTATCAATTATTAACCTACAATTTTACAGTCAAAGAAAATTCTTAGTAACAATGAAAATATTAATTTTATAACACCGACAGTGAAAAGAAAGCCGAAAGTCGGAAATATTTTGATTTTCAATTATTTTTACTGTTTTATTGGATGCTAAACCGCTGCGCCCTTTTGGTTATCATGCGAAAATTATTAATTGCATATATTACCAAGTAACATGTATGTTTTCTAATCTCTCGTAAGTACGTACCTATAACTAATGGTTTAAGGTAATGTGACCATTTCTCTTATTATTATTAAAAAACTTTTTAAAGGTGTTTTTATGCCTGATAGGTTAGCCTTTGACCACTAGCTCACTTGATGGTAAGTGATGATGTGGTCGAAGATGTTGTTCAGGCTAACCTAGAAGTAATGGCTCTCAAGGACAGCTGCCGGAACACACCGTTAGGTGCTTGGCGATAGACTTTCTACTTGAGGGTAGTAGCTAGCCAGGCGGGCATTCGCAAAATGCCCTACCACCATGCTATAACGACTGCCATCCTAAGACGACAACCAGAACCGACGGCTTAACGTGCCCTCCGAAGCACGAAAACGCTCAGTAGTAATGTCACTAGCGGTCACCCATCCAACTCCTGACCGCGCGCGACGTTGCTTAACTTTGCTGATCGGTTGAGAACAGCTAAGTAAATTTCGCTACGAGCGCTTCAAAACTTTTTTAGGATTTTCTGTACTTCAGACCTTTTGGATCTGGGAGGACAGTTTATTTTGAACCTTACTACATTTTTGTAACAGCGATAGATTCTTGATCGTTTCTGCTACCTATTAATGATTATCATGATCATTTATTTCTCCTTAATCATGTGTGCAATAGATCTTAATTATTTGAGTATGTAATGTACTAACAACATGGAACCCTGGTGGGCACTCGTAGAGTTTATTGGACTCTGTGTAGGACTAGAATTTAATATCTATTATGTTTTAATATTGTTATGTTTGCAATAACGCCTGCTATGCGGATTACATTACCAAATTACAAATATACGATAGGAAAAATTTAAGTCATTTGCGGGATTCGAACACAAGCCATCCACCCTTTTAGCCGGGGTATGCTCTAACCAATTGAGCTATATTATATAGTCCCAATTTTCTTCAAACTCATGGTATCCCCACTAGCGGCAAAACCTTGTAATCTTCATCATAAATGGCGTATAACATAAAATATCAATTGATTTTGTATTTCCGCGTATTGATTTTTATGTTATTGATAAGTTTTATTTTAATGTAAGTATTCGAACCAGAGCTCAGCCGCTCTGGGTATTCAGAGGGTAGCCCCTTTGGATGATTCATTAACAGTTAAGTAAGATCTTATATATTTTTTTTTTTTATGCCTGATACGTTAGCCTTTGACCACTATCTCACCTGATGGTAAGTGATGATGTGGTCGAAGATGTTGATCAGGCTAACCTAGAAGTACTGGCTCTCAAGTACAGCTGCCGGAACACACCGTTAGGTGCTTGGCGACAGATTTTCTACTTGAGGGTGGTAGCTAGCCAGGCGAGCATTCGCAAAATGCCCTACCACCATGCTGTAACGACTGCCATCCTAAGACAACAACCGGGACCGACGGCTTAACGTGCCCTCCGAAGCACGGAAACGCTCAGTAGTAATGTCACTAGCGGTCACCCATCCAACTCATGACCGCGCGCGACGTTGCTTAACTTTGCTGATCGGTTGAGAACAGCTAAGTAAACTTCGCTATGAGCGCTTCAAAATATGCTGTATACTGTATTGTATGAGCACAGGATAGTCCACTGCTGAACACAGCCTCCCCTAATATGGGGAGATTTGCATAATCCCCACGCTTGGCAGGTGGCGTGGGGATCACAGTGTGAGATTTTTTCCTCAGAAAGTACTGCTGCCTTTCTGGTATGTTAGCCTTAGTCGCCTCTTACGACACCCACGGGTAGAGATGGGGAGTGACATTCTAGTGCGGCACCTCACGGGCCTATTTTTAGTCATAATTCCCCGTGAGATGTCAGGATAGCAGAGGGATAAACCTACTTTAGATTAGTTAGAGCAAAGACCCTCATGACGGGGGATAATCATAACTAAGCAAACTCAAAATAAAATTACCAAAAAAATGGCACCGACTTCAACACTAAAATATGTGAAATAACTTGTTGAAGTCAGTACCATAATGGTTCAAAAGTACCTATTCTCACAATATTTGGCGTAAAATTTTTTCACCCTTTTTAGTGTCCCTTGCTACTTATGAGATCGATTGTCATTCACTATCAATGACCATATCATCAAGATAGCAAAATACTTTTCAGATATTGGAGTGTAACTCAAAAATGGCTTGACCGATTTTATTGAAATTTAAATGGGAGCAGACGACAAGCATCAGCTTTCCAATAAAAAAAAACATTAAAATCGTTTCACACCGTCAAAAGTTCTGAGGTAATAAACATAAAAAAGTACAGATGAATTGAGTACCTCCTCCTTTTTTGAAGTGGTAAGAAAATAGCGCACAACCCTATGCAGTCCGAGGCAGCTTCTCTATTCTTGGCACAGGGTAGGCGTGGCTCACTCCGTACGTTAGGTACGTCGCTACAGATACATCAGCGTACCCGTCCGGACGGGCTTATTTTACGGAGCGTGCCGCGGCAGAAGAGATCAGAGATTATTATTATTATTATTATTATTATTAGATTCATCAGCGTGCACATGGGATAGAAAGAGAGACGCCTTGTAGGGAATATAAATATTAGGTACTCCATACTTTACGAGCTGAAGTGCACTTTATTCCTTCGTAGCTAAAGTCGCTTAATTATCGGAATTGCTTCCTTTACGGAGTGGTCCTTTTTATTGTGCTGCAGGCACAGACTGAGTACGTGGAGCACGAGTTAAATTGCATCGTTGGCACAATTCCCGATTAAAGTAAACGACAGCATTCGCCCTGCTAATTCTATATGCATGTTCAGGCTCATGGAATACGACCCTGTCCTTGTAATTTTGGTTTTTCGGGAGCACATATTATTATACGGCGCGCCGCGCACGTATAGTGCTATTAAAACCTTGCCATACACGGTTATTATAACATCAGTGTGAGACGGCGCACGTGTTATAGGTGCGTATCATCTCTATCACTTACAAGTATAAAACAAGTCACTTCCCGCTGTCTGTCCCTATGTATGCTTAGATCTTTAAAACTACGCAACCGATTTTGAGGCGTTTTTTTAAATATATAGATATTCAAGAGAAAGGTTTATATGTATACTGTACTTACTGTAACAGCCGACTCATCCACTGCTGAACACAGCCTCCCCTATTAAGGGGGTATTTGCCATAATCCCCACGCCTGACAGGCGGCTTGGGGGTCGCATTGTAAGACGGCATTTCTTTAGAAGATGCCGCAGCCCACCTTCTAGTATTTTTCCCTTAGTCGTCTCTTACGACACCCACAGGATGATATGGGGAGGTGCAATTCTAACCCGGCACCCCACGGGGAATTATATGTATAATGTAGTAGAGAAACACTGATATTTTTTGAGGTTTCTAATGTGATGTCGTAAATAAACACATTTCCTGCGCTTACATTGCAAACGCTGGCTGAACCCTACAAGATAAGCAGATCAAAATAATGTAAGTACTACAGTATTGTACAAATAAAACCCTTCGATCATTAATTTTGATCGAGTAGGTAAACCTTCAAAAGGTCTACAAAAAAGTCCGCGATGGTATATGTAGCTATTGTGGGTTATCCTTAATAAAGGATAACCCACAAAAGTCATCTTTATCCTTTACTTTTTATGAGAAATAATGGCTTATTTACGAAGCGATTTTATTTTATTAGATTTGCACCCGAGTGAAGCCGGGGCAGGTCGCTAGTATATTATATTACTCGTGCGTAGGTAATAAAGATACCTTAACTTTACCTTGGTACCTTTATAACAGATACGCTTATTACCAATAGCAATTTTAGTGGCAGTAAAACTATTGGTACGAGTTCGTCCGGGGAAGTACCTAATGCCGCCAAGCAGTAAGTCGTATAACTGTGTTCCGGTTTCAAGGTATGTGTGCCGGTAAATTACGGGCACATGAGATGTAACTACTTTATGTTTTAGTGTGATGGGCGCTGCGAATTATGATCCATGGGTACCTACTTCTGTCTTTCTCTGAGAGGAAGGCCTGCGCCTCAGCAGTGGCCTAATACCATAGTAGAAGGAGTGGGAATAAATAATAAGTGGAAGTGAATAAGTAACAACCCTGAGACAGGCAAGTATGGTAGGTAATTATACCGCGAATTGGGCCGGAGATGGCCTACTTCCCCACTCTTTCTACTATGCTAATACGGAATGGTTTTAGGCACGATATCCTTTCCCGTGGGATGCTGGGCTTGCATAGCACCCCCATCTATATGAAGCAATAATGGCCTAATTCAGTCAAAATCATTTATAAAATTAAGGCGTCTACGAAGTTCTTATGAAGGTCAATTACAAATTTTAGTATTGGAATATTGTACAAAATACTGCAAAAAAAAAAAAACTTAACTCGGCGTCATTCTTTTGAACATCTTTTAACAATGTGTTACAAACCTACTATGTAATAAAGGTAATAACTTTATTACATAGTTTGTAGTTTTGTAACATTTGTTTAAATTATGTAGGTGACAGGCAATAGCTTGGTAGAGGCGGAATTGTCCAGGCATTTTTGTCATTTAAGTAATCAGAAACTGTGTAGTAGGATTTTTTAATCAATATATTTTTCACATGCAGCTTGAATTTCCCTTCTGTGAGCATTGTAATATGTTTAGGAACTTTATTATAAAACCGTACACAATTACCTAAGAAGGACCTTTTATTTGTCTTTGCTAATCTAAAACCTGGCACCGCTATTTTATCTTTATTCCTAGTATTGTAATCGTGATTGTCACTGTTTAATTTAAGTTTACTTAAAAATTTTCAAACATACTAATATTTTCAAATATATACAGACTTGGTAAAGTTAAAATATCAATATCTTTCAAAAGATCCCTCAGAGATTCCCTAGGACCCATTTTATATAAGTATGGCTGAATTGCACGCTTTTGTCGGATAAAGATTGTCTCTATCTCAGCAGCAGTTCCCCACAGCAATACACCATACGACATAATACTGTGGAATTACGCGAAATAAACTAGGCAAGCAGTAGCTACGTCTGTTAACTGTCTTATCCTAAGAACTGCATATGCAGCAGAACTAGTCTTCCGTAGAGATCATGTATATGTGGATTCCCAGGAACACTGTCGCATTGTCAATAGGGAGTTTATCTGGGCCAAGCTTTATGTTTGTTTCAACATAAGGAACATTTGTAAAGAAAACTTTAAACAATTCGTCTTTTTTTAATTTAAGAGAAGATTATTAGCGGCGAACCATTTACAGCTCATAGTTTGTTCTGATCCTGTTGTTGCCTAACCACCGAACTTCAACCTTCCATCTATTTGTTTCTTTATTTTTAGACATAACATTTTGAAACTCAGTGTTTACTAAAGAAAATAAGCTATTATAAATGTCATTCGGGTCACTATGAGAAAAACTTGTAATGGCAAGCTTAGCTTCTGTTGGTGCTGAGTATTTCCAGCCTACTAGTTGTTAATGGTCTATGTTCAATTTCATACCTCTATGTTTCTCTGATTCCATCAAATTTTGCCAAGCGGTAATAGCTATGGACTGCCGTGCCGCAGGTCCCTGGTTCGATCCCCGTCGCCGGCTTGAGCTTCACAGCATGGTGGAACGGAATTTTGCGATTGCCCGCCTGTGCAGCTATCACCCTTAGGTACTAGGTTAGCCTGAACAACATCTTCGACCACATAATCACTTACCATCAGGTCACCAGGTGAGACAGTGGTCAAAGGATAACCCATCAGGCATAATAAACCCCTCTTACGACACCCACAGCAACAAACAAGCACAGCACAACAGACAAATTTTTATTTTGACAATGCAAAAAATAGTGCTGAAATATTTTTTTTTATGCGATAGGAGGGCTAACGAGCAGGCGGCTCACATGGTGGTAAGTGATCACTGTCGCCCACGAACATCCGCAACACCAAAGGTATCGAGGATGCGTTGCCGGCCTTTGAGGAGGGAATATGCTGTCTTCTTGAAGGTCCCTAAGTCGTATCCGTTCGGAAATATTGCACCTGGTAGCTGGTTTCATACTGTGGCAGTGCGAGGTAGAAAATGCCGTGAAAATCGCAAAGTTGTGGACTTCCAGACGTCGACATGAAATTGATGAAACATCATGCTTTGTCCCGACAAAGCATGATGTTTCATCAATTTCATTGGACGTCCCGACGTCCAATGGAGAAATTGAGCTGCAGGTAGTAAATCGAACAGTTCCTCAGAACACTCCCCATGATAGATGCGGTAGAAGATGCAGAGTGATCCAACATCTCTACGTAGTGCCAAAGGGTCGAGCCGGTCGGAGAGATCTTGATCGTCAACGATTCGAGTCGCTCTGCCATAAGAAAGAAAAATGGTACTTACCACTAATTTAAAAAAAGTTACAGCTATACTAAGCTATACTTTGAAGCAGTGATGGCTCAGTGGCATTGGTAATGGACTGCCGCGCAGCAGGTCCATGGTTCGAATCCCGCCCAAAGCTTGAGCTACACCGCATGGTGGCAGGGCATTTTGCGAATGCCCGCTGGCTAGCGACCACCCTCAAGTAGAAAATCTGTCGCCAAGCACCTTACGTGTGTTCCGGCAGCAGTCCTTGAGAGCCAGTGAAATAACAGGCAAAAATGAGACTAAAAAGGTATGTCTCAAGGTGATGGGCGCAGTGCAGTTCGTCACTTGTGATGAAATGCATCTGTTATAGGCAGAGGATACCGCTTAACATCGGGTGGGCCTCGCGCTTGTTCCTACACAACGACATAAAAAAAAAAAAAACTAGGATGAGACAATTTACTGGCTCTCAAGGACAGTAAGGCGAGCTTACGCAAAATGCTCTCTACCACCAAGTCAAAGTCACAACAGTTAGTACTAGTTGAGTCCCTTGAATAGGGTACTGTAGAGGAATAGTGAGTGTTTTATAGTCCCCTGGGGGACTGAAATAGGGGATCATAGTGGAACGAGCGACTTATTACACGAGGAACAGATTCCATACTTCTTCTAAAGACGATATCGTCCACCGTTGTTCAAAGGCCTCCCTTATTAAGTGGGGTGCCACAATCTCTACACTTGGCAGGCGTTTTGAGAATCGCAGTGTATATAATAATAATAAATCTTTATTTCAGGTTACAGACACAATACATTAGTTTAAAAATGTACGGACCATAGAAAATAAATACATTAATCTAATATATATATAATATATATCAAAAATTATATTATTCGATGACACTACATAACAGGTTTACTCTGCTTCCTCTCCCTGAACAAACGGTATACCCCTGCAGGCCAAAAGTCCGGTGTCAGGAACATCTTGGATTGAGCTGCTGGGACCTGAAGGGTATATGACTTAAAGTCTATATTGAGGGATCAAATCTGCTCGCGTCCGTGGGATTTAGCCCCAGATGTCCCACACGTGTCCCTTGGGTGGTGCTAAAGGAGCAGTCTAATAAGTGGTGGTAGGCCTTGGCCGCCGGCTTACGTACCACCCCCCGGACAAAGTCATGTTGCCAAACGTTTTTTCGTGTTCCATCATGTTGTCCGGGCTAGCCGTTCAGGAGGATGGGTCGGGTATGGAGTCGCTGCTGAAGTTGACTGGTTAGTGGCACAGTATAGCGCTGCATGGGGTGATCAAGCTCGAAGAGCAGCTGGATCCGAGGCACGGTTCTCCGCTGGCCGACCGCAGATAGTAACGGGGCCCAAGTAGTGAGCTAGCCACTCACAAAAGGCTGCCCCGCCATCTAGCGAAAAATCCCAGGAGTGCGCCATCGTGCCGGCTGGCGACCGGATGCGAGGACCCGATGGACACTCTTGGGGGGGCTCGGGCGTCCCAGCGGTCTTCGAGTTTGGTTTCCCCTGTGTGTAGAGTTGTTCTGAATGTCACTGGGTTAGTAAGTAGCGTTTCATCCCACTTCCATCTTCTTACCTCCCTTCACTCTCCTACTTAATATGAAATTGAAAAGAAACAGTAAGGCGTTTTCACAGCGGAAGCACGTCCTCGCTCTTCAGGTGCACCTCGCTAACATCCGAGGCCTGCACTCAAATCTCGATTCGGTCCATCACCACCTGGAAACCGCAAAACCCCATCTACTGTTCCTTACCGAGACGCAGATCAAATGTCCAACAGACACGTCGTATCTTGCCTACCCGGGCTACACCCTTGAGCATAAGTTCAAACCACGCTCGGGTGTCTGCATGTACGCTCGTGATGACATTTGCTATCGGCGTCTCCGTAATCTTGAAGACCCCAGTTTTTCTTGTATCTGGGTATTGGTGGATACAGGCATGGAGAAAATTCTCTATGCCGGTGTCTACCGGTCGCACACTGGAGACACGGAGACAACCAGGCTCATGACACACCTCAGTGAGGCGGCTGATGTGGCACAACAGAGGTATCCTACTGCCGAATTAGTGTTTCTGGGGGATTTTAACGCTCACCACCAGGAGTGGCTATTCCCATTCCAGAACACAGACCATGCTGGGAGAGAAACGCGCAAGTTTGCCCTAACACTCAATCTCACCCAACTGGTCGAAGAGGCAACAAGGATACCAGATGTTGAAAGCCACACAGCCAATTGCTTAGACCTTCTGCTGACGACAGATCCAGACCGCTACACGGTGTCGGTATCATCACCACTAGGTAGCTCCGACCATTGTCTGGTGAAGTCTGTATCAGTCCATTCCCCACTTGACCCTAGCCCAAAAGGCACCCGGCGAATATGGCGATACAAGTCAGCAGATTGGGATGGGATGCGTTCTTTTTATGCATCTTATCCATGGCGGCAAGTTTGCTTTTCTTCCAGCGATCCCTCTGCTTGCGCGAATGCTGTGGTAGATGTGCTGCGTCAAGGTATGGAGTATTATATTCCCTTCTCTGACGTACCTCTGTCTAGCAAAGCTCGCCCTTGGTTTGGGGCTGATTGTGTTAGCGCAGAAGCGTTAAAACATGAGGCCTACACCGCATGGGCTGAAGCACGAAACCGCAAGGCTAAGGATATTCGTGAAAAGAAGAAAGCCTTTAACAAAGCTGCCAGGTCCTGCAAAAAGGTTCTGAAGAAGGCTCGCTTCAACCATATAAGCCGAATAGGGGCCAAACTTGCTTCTTATCCCGCAGGGAGTAAAGCGTTCTGGTCCCTGGCTAAGTCGGTTGAAGCGAACTTCTGCCGTCCCTCACTGCCTCCACTGCTGAAACCTGATGGGTCATTGGCTCACACCGCTAAAGAGAAAGCAAATTTATTTGCTGCAATCTTTGCGGAATCTTCACGTCTAGATGCTGGTAGTGCTGTACCTCTGACTTTACCTGTCTGCGAGTCGACCATGTCGGAAATCCGCATTCGACAGATAGATGTACGTAAAGCGCTACGCAATTTAGATGTGAACAAGGCAAGTGGCCCTGACGGCATTCCAGCCATAGTTCTGTGGACATGTGCGCCTGAATTGACTCCGATCCTGACACGCCTCTTCCGCCTATCTATGGAGACTGGGCAAGTACCGAAAGCTTGGAAGTTTGCCAACGTGCAGCCGGTGCCCAAAAAAGGAAGTCGTGCCGACCCTGCCAATTACAGGCCTATCTCAGTCACGTCCATTCTATGCAAGACAATGGAACGTGTACTGAACAAAAAGCTCCTTGGCTATCTTGAAGTGAATGACCTCTTGAGTGACCGGCAATATGGGTTTCGCCAGAACCGGTCAACTGGAGACCTTCTTGTATATGCCACACATATATGGAGCGAGGCCTTGGAAAAATATGGTGAAGCGCTTGCAGTCTCACTGGATATTTCTAAGGCCTTTGACAGGGTTTGGCACGATAGCCTGATTGGTAAGCTTTCAGCATATGGTTTACCTCCCAGACTGTGTGCGTGGATTAAAGACTTCTTGAGGGAACGTTCGTTACGAGTAGTCGTTGATGGCTGCTCATCGGAACTAATGGCTATAAATGCTGGGGTACCTCAAGGATCAGTTCTTTCGGCAACACTCTTTCTGCTCCACATTAATGACCTGCTGAAACCCGGTACCTTTGGGTACGCAGACGATAGCACAGTTGTCGAGCGATATATATCCGACGCACCGACTGGTGAAGTTCAAGTCCAGCTTGAAAGAGGGGCGATGATTGGACGATTAAACTCAAGCTTGTTGGCCGTGTCCGATTGGGGCGATGCCAATTTAGTAAGTTTTAATGCGTCCAAAACACAGGCGTGTCTTTTCTCCGCTAAACGGAGAGCATTTCATCTATCTCCGACTTTTCGAAGTGTATCAATACCGGTGGCGAATCGGTTAGAGCTTCTTGGTGTGTCCTTAACTTCGAATTTAAACTTCGGGTTTTACATCGAAGCCAGAGCGCAACTGGCCGCTAAGAAGCTTGGTATCCTCGCAAAGGTGAGGCAGTACTTCACACCTGGGCAGCTTCTTAATTTATATCAAGCACAAGTCCGTTCGTGTATGGAGTACTGCAGCCACCTCTGGGATGGATCCGCGAAATACCAACTGGAGGCTCTAGACTCCATTGACCGACGAGCCAAAAGACTTATAGGCGATGATAAGCTGGTTGAGTCTAAACTACAGAGTCTCGGTCATCGTCGCAGGGTCGCTTGTCTATCGGTATTCTATCGCATACATTTCGGAGAGTGTGCGCAGGAATTACATGAGCTGATTCCTCCATGCCCTTTTTATCATCGGACAACAAGACGCTCTGATGGCCGTCACCCTTTTATGGTTGACATTCCCTCAGTTCGCTCGAAGCGTTTCGCTTCCACATTTATCATCCGCACAGCGAAGGAGTGGAACTCATTACCCGTGTCTTTGTTTCCCGAACAGTATAATTTGGGAGTCTTCAAGTCTAGAGTGAATAGGTATCTTCTAGGCAAGCATGCTACATCTTCGGCCGCATCATCACTTTCCATCAGGTGAGATAGGGGCCAAATGTTTGCCTATAATGAATAAAAAAAAAAAAAAAAGTCTGTAGCCCTAATCTGCTCCAACCGCATCAAATTCAGTGAGATTTGCTCCTCACACCGGCCCTTCAGTCTCTCCTGGACATAACGCAGGATATCTTGGAATCACATTGAGGTCCTTTATGACGTAGGTGGGCAGATTATCTACATCAGTTTCCTTAAAAACTCGGAAAATGTCGTAAAGATCCTTTTTTCTTCGGCCGTCCCCTTGTCGTACTGTGAAAAGAACATTGGTCACAGCAGAGTCGGCAAGAATTTTTTTGGCTTAGAATCTGAGCCTCCGTAAAATGGCATGGCATTTCTTTTTTTTGGCCGTCTCTTATGACAATTAAAGGTTGTAATTTAAGTAATTGTAAGGGAACAATTAATTAAAATAAAACAAAACTTTCAATTATATACTTTTTAATAGACAAAACAATGATTACGCCTTATATTATCTATATTACAAATAAATTCTGAACTTTTGATCGCTACCTCTATCTTAGATACTACGATTTATTTTATATTACAATATTGGTATCTAATCAACTGTTTATATATAGTTGCAGTTTGCGGTTTAATTGCCCAGACGCAGCCTGCGACCAGTTAAATGCTATGATCAAATGCCATCAGAAAGAACTGGTCAGTTCAACTAATAAATTGTTCCGAGTTGAGGGCGTTGCTGGCGAAGATAAACTGACACAATCTTTGGGGATACTTTTTAAGAATACATAACTTGGTAGAGATATTTTAGTCTATTAATTCACGCCCTCCAAGAAACGTGTTTATTTAAATATGTGTGCACGTTTGCGCAGATCGCACACACACCACTACGACTAAACAACCAATGATATAGGCGAGGTTGCATGTATTGCGTCTATAGTCTATACAGTATTTTGCATGTAGACTACCCTACATAACCCAAATTCTAGCTCAATCCCAGCGAATACGATGACCATTCTGTGGAGATAAAATGTCTAAGGGTCAATTTCATCAAACTAGGGTATAACTATATACGTGGAAACTTGTGGATCTCTGTAACCACAAAATTTAGACATCCAACCATGTTACATTTGCCATGGAATTGTGTCATTTATGAAATTTCAGCTCAGACTGCTGTAGGAAAGGAAATATTCCCAAGATTAATATTTATACCAACGAATTAGGCGGTATAACTCCATAAACTAAAAACAAATATGGCCGCTTTTTTACAGCTGATAATACAAACTATTTCTATGTCCACGCTGCTGTCACATGTCATAAAAGTAGAAACCAAGGAGTTTTATTTTTCCCACGACAGGAATCCAATAAATTTAATATCTGCTCACTAACTTTGACGTTCTGCGATGGCAAAGGTCTACCACATTTTGATGGTTTATAGTAAACTTATTCGCGTATAAGTTATACCTTAGATTGGCGAGACTGGGCCCTGAAGGTTATGCCCATCATCATTATAATTAGACAATAAGCATATTGTTTATTTTTAATACGTCTTATCGTGACGTCACAGCATGACGCCGGTTGCGTCTTGCTTTTGAAGAGACCGCCGGCGCCGCCACACGTCCGATCTTAATCACGCATGGCGCCGGTAGTTTCCGGCTTAACAATTATAGACTGTTTCTCTATTGATTGTCAAAAAGGCCCGCATCCTCAATACCTATTTAATGACGAACGTAATTACGAAATTCGAAACTTTAGAAATTTTCAGTTAATTTATTTACATCAAGTTTTTCAGTATATATTTATAAATATTTCTAACTACATATATACAAAATCCTATTCATAGACTTGCCAACGTTTAACCACTAAAATGGTGCTAAAACTTAGCGCCTCATAATGATTATCAAAAACTTTTTAAACCGTTTGTTTGAGCGCAATATAAATAATACCTCACTCAGATACTAGGTAATAATGATTACCTAGTATCGAGTGAGGCAGTTTAATTCGAAGATGAGTCGAAAGTTGTGAAAACTAAGAACGCTGGACTACACGTGATTAAAACCTCCTTTCATGTATCGCGTATTATAGTAAAAAAAAGATGAGGGATATGCATAAATTAATATTTTCTATTTACTGTTTAACATCGTTATGGCATGCAAATGTAAATATTGACGAAAATTTTCTAATTTAAAATAATATTTTAATCATTGCACACCATTTTTCGCGGGCCTCGAATGACGACAAAATCAACTGCTTGTGCACTTTTTACCTGTGTTTCAATAGCTATCCAAATCGTAGAAGCTAGATAGTTATTTTATGGGTAGGTTTTGTAAACCATTTTATGGTAAGAATAACGACGGCGATAAATTCGATGAAATTGCGCGTGACGTCACGTTTCGTTTCGACCAATGGCGATGTTGCTTTAATTTAAATTTGACTTTCTAATTTTGAACTTTATGTTTTATGTAGGTAATTAAAAAAAAAACTAAATAAGGAAATTCCGTTTTAAATATGATTTACAGAAGACTAAATAAGAAAACTACTTTTTTTACAGACGATAAAGATTAGAACAAAATAAAACTACAATAAACCACATGCCCTGCACATAATGTTTGTTACATGTTGCAAAAAAGGGCAGCGCAATAAACAGTAAAAACAAGATATTTACCGTCCAATTTCAGCGAACCTTTTTTTACCGAAATATCTCACTCAAATAATCAAATTAGACGGTAAATATCCCATTTCTATTGTTAACCATAGTGACAGTGACAGTTTAAAAAATCATATTGCGAATGTCAGTAAATAACCGGAGCAGGGGTACGTTCAGAACATTAGTTTGTGCACTCGGAGCGCAAGTTTTCACACTTACGTCTTTAACAACCTTAGAGTAGAGCGTTCGGTGACAACTCGATTGTACCGAACCTCAGAAAGTTGCAACCTTTTAACCATCAAAATCGGTCGTTAAAACGTGCCAGCCTTAACTGACATGACTTTGACATTTGCTGATGATAGAATTATAAACACTCATTTAAATTTTACAGGTAACGGCATTAAGATTTTGCAAATACTTCAAGTGTATATTTTTGGTTCCTCGCATAAGAAGAAAACAAACACCATAACAAAGATAACCTTTATAATAATGTCGATATATTATGAGGTTATAAAATAACCGTAACGTTTCATACCTACGAGTAAGTTTAATAACCAAACAAGTACACTTTGAAGGTCTGAACGTATCCCTGATGGCAGTAGGTAGCTGTATACAAACTATATAAACGTTTCTGGTACCAAGATGTTCAACTCAAGCAGGTTCCAACCCACGACTATGTCTGTTTTCTTCCTGCCGTTATCCTTACATGTGTTATCTTATTGACATTCAGTTCTAACTGGACTATAAATTATCCATTGACACATACTTAAGTAGATCGAAAAATTTATGTCTAGTATGGATATATACTTAAGTACATACAGGTCCAAAATGTGCAAAAATCAACCACGATTTTGAAACTAAATCTTTCATTTGATACATCTAATGCTAAAAAAGTATTTGAAAAAAATACCTCAAAATTTTGATGACGGCAGAACTGGTAAAAGTACCAGGTCGCGGATATACACCCAAGTCTAGAATATTAATACCCCCTACTAAACTTTCCTGAATAAAAATTCTCCATGCGCAAACTTTCCCACAGTTCTACAGTTAAGTCCTGGAACAACCCATCCATCTTGACGTTCGCTTTTTGCCTCATGCACTCTTCTTTCAAGAGACTTTAATGCCTAACTTTCAATTTCGTACCTGCAACAGTCAGATAGTCTCATAATTATTTCCCTTTCAACACTGACTTCTAAATAAATAACTACCATCAAATGAGTATAACAAAAGGTAATAATTGAACCACAAGTTCAGTTTTTGTTTAATTGTTAGTAACTTGCAAGGCCGAAGGCCGAGCTCCGACTTGAGAGTATTTTCCACGTCTCCTAGTGGTCTCCATGGTAACTGCCCGCGATAACCAAAGCACTTAGGAATGGAGTTCCTCTACCAAAGTGACTCAGAACCTTGGTACGATTCTGCTCGCACCACATTTTTATGGCAGTAGGGTGAATCTGGTTAGGCGGCTACAGTTTGGTTCTTTATTGTATACATTTTTATATCGGATTTCATACTTATATTGGAGTTTTGAACATATTTTTTTTAACGTATTAGATGTTTCTATGAATTTTTCAAATGACTCGTTTTTTTAGGCCTGATAGGTTAGCTTTTTGAATCTCACCTGATGATGTGGTCGAAGATGTTGGTCAGGCTAACCTAGAATTACTGACTCTCAAGGACAGCTGCCGGAACACACCGTTAGGTGTTTGGCGACAGATTTCTACTTGAGGGTGGTAGCTAGCCAGGCGGGCAATTGCAAATTGCCCTACCACCATGATATAACGACTGCCATCCTAAGATAACAACCGGGACCGACGGCTTAACGTGCCCTGCGAAGCACGTGCACGCTGAGTAGTAATATCACTTAGCGGTCACCCATCCAACTCATGACCGCGAGCGACGTTGCTTAACTTTGCTGATCGGTTAAGAGCAGCTAAGTAAACTTCGCTACGAGCGCTTCAACATTCAAAGATATATATACACTTCCCGAAAAACTAGTTTATAAACGGCGAAGGTAGAACCATACTGATCAAAGTGTTATTTTTTCTATTTTGGAGTTATATGCAACAAATGCAAGGAAAAACATATTCAATTAGTGCCATATTGCTTGCAATATTTCACTTTAGCATTATACTTACTTTCGAAAATATATCCTGCTATACTGATCCAATTTTTATTTTATGTCTGGTTTTTTTTTCTGCAGAAACCAACATTTTGACTACTTTTAATCAAAATAATTTATCATAGATTTTTTTTTTATTTTGTCTGACATATAAGCCATCATTCGATAAAGATTACCATCATTCATTAGTACTGAAACCATACTGTAAGAAATATCTTAATATTGGAATAAGGGTGCGTAGATATTATATATCAAGGCAGCCGCCGCTGCCGTCACGATACAAAACACCATAAAAATAGGCCTTTGATTGACAAACGCATTGCGAAATTATAAATTGATATAAAGATAACATTTATAACTTGATTTTATCTGTAAATAGACGATGAAAGCGACCGTGATATTGTTATATTGTAAACGGATGAATCATTTTTGATACAGTTTTATCCAGTTCAACGAGGCGGTCGTTAGCCTGAAGTCACGTTCAATCAGACAGATCAAACGATAACCGTTTTTTTTATATTCGTTGTGGGGAAAGTTTTATTTGGCTCGCAGGGATATTTGGCAAAACAAGAAAAACACTCCAATATAGTATTTTTTCTCTATATATACCTATTTAAATGCCCGTGGGGTGCCGTGCTAAAATTTCACCCCCCATCTCTACGCGTGGGTGTCGTAAGAGGTGACTAAAGGTAACACACCACAAGGTAGCACCGCTTTCTGAGGAACTGATCTCACATTGCGATCCACAAGACGCCTGCCAAGCATGGGTAATGGCAAACACCCCCAGAATGAGGGCTATGTTCAACAGTGGAAAATCCAGCTGATACAGTACCTCTTTAAAATGAGCTGGTTGGTTACAAAGAGCTTTCATTAGCTTTAGAACTCTGTGTGCGAGTTCGTCTGGGCAAGTACTGCCATCGTACCTATTTCTGTCGCCAAGCAGTAATGTTCGCATTACTGTGTTCCAATTTGAAGGGTATGGGTGCCGTTGAAATTACAGGCACATGAGACTTGTGATGAACTGCATACGTTATAGGCAGAGGTTACCGCTTAACACCAGGTGAGCATCGAGCTTGTTCCATCACGATAGCTTAAAAAAGGTATGTTCCTTTGGTACCAAAATACATACGCGTTTAGGTTAAGAACTTAACCAATGATATGATGATACTTAGGTCCTGTTTCAGAATGTTCGAGTTAGTTCCGGTTATACTACCCAGAACATAAAATAACTGAATGATAAAAATGACAGTTAACATGCAGCGCGTTTCAAGCTATAACCGATGTATAGGTTAAATCGATGACTGTGAAACGCAAAGATAGTGTTTTATTTATTAAATATGTTCTGGGTAGTATAACCGGAACTTACTCGAACATTCTGAAACAGGACCTTAATATAATATAGGGTAATTGGTAAACTTTTAAGGGTTGACTTCTGCTAGTCCTAACAAACATTTTGAGATGAACATTTTAATAATAGTAAAAGACAATGCCTACGCCGAGCCAAGAGCACCCGCCGCGGCAACACTGGACCGCGCCGCGCTCCCTTTGAATAGAGTTTTGAATATTTACATCGAGCAAAGTAATAAAAAATATGAAATAATACATTACAGGTACATGAGACTTAACATCAGGTGGTTATTCGTGCTTATTCCGTCAAAAATACATTTAAAAAAAAAACTTGTAATCTTTGTTAGGACTAGCAGAAGTCAACCCTAAGAGGTTGTTAGCATTTTACCAATAACCCTGTATATTCACGTTTTCTTAGTATTTATATAAGTTATTTATATGGTACATTATACTAAAATGTATAATAGTATGAAAAATTACATACTTTTATAACTATAAATAACGTATTTACGTTCGACACTGGCATTTGTCAAAATCATACCACATACTGGCCACACTTTGAGACTGGGAAAGAAACCCCAAGCAACGTTTTAAAGCCATACTCTGACGAAGAGTGTCGACCTAGCGCTTTTATATAAAGAAAGAAAGAAAATTTGAGGCTCACACTTAGAAAAAAAATTACGTCTGGATAGTAACGACTTGAGTTCAACATCGCGCAGGGCAACACTTATATCTCAACATTAAAAAATAATACAAAATTAATTCTTAACAATAAATTTATATTTAGGCGGCATAACCAATAGAGACCAATTTGAAAGACATAGTACATTATGATACAAGTTTGGATATGTTTCATTACAGTCGAGGCTATATCACAGACAGAGCCCAGAGTATAATGAAAAACAATGTCCACGAGTCTCATACAAAGCTCTCCAACACACTTGCGAGGTAAAACATCGAATACTTTCGCGTTATTAAAAAGTTTTTGTAAAAAGCACTAGTGCGGTAGTGAAAAATGCACTAGTGCTGTAAATTGCATTAGTGCATTAAATCATATAGCACTGGTTCGTTGACGTATAAAGGTCTGGTGCGGAAAATAAACTGCACTAGTGCGATAGAGATAAAACCACTAGTGCTGTAAAATTAATTGCATTAAAGCAAATTGCACTGGATCGGTAATGTATAAAGCTCAGGTGCGGTAAAAAATGCACTAGTTCGGTAACATAAGACGCACTTGTGCGGTAAAAATAAGTAATATCGCGCTTAAGTGCACTAGTGCGGTAATTTTAGTTAAATTAATGTCACGCGTTTTAAAACTGCTTTATGAACGTAAAAGCGGTGCAATAAAAGCGAATTTACGAGCAAGTGTGTTGAAAATTGCTAACGACAATAATAAATATGTAATTTCTGAAACGACTTCCAAATTATTATGATAATATAGTGAACGAGCGATGAAGCGCTAAAAGTTAAGGCTAAATTCAGACCGAATGGAAGCGGCCGTCTGTTTTTCTGTCAATCCATTTTCTACTTTGTATCTATCTGATATAAAGCATAGTATCGATTGAAAGCTACGAGTATACATAAGGGCAGCCGTGCTATCAAAACAGCCCATAACTGTCAAGTTTTTCATCCTATATTATACACTATGTTTATAGCCACAAAGTCGTAAATAGTTTGACAGACAATCAGCAAGGAGCTGCCGCTTCCTGAGCCTAACTTTCATCGAAAAGGACATAAGATACGTATAATGTTCTAACGTAATATAACACATGTTCTTTACGTAAAAAATCGTATATTCTAAAATAGAATAACACAAGCATTACGTTTACAAGCAAAGCATAAACTGGACGTATATAGGTAAAGTTACGTAGCTAAATGTATTTCTATTTCGAAAATTGGACTACGAACGTAGTACAGTACGCGCAGATTACTTATTTTTTTAGAAGCAGTCTGGAGGGCTTTGAAAAAATTTACTACCATATGATGATACTGTGTCTGGTGGGTGGCAACAGACCTTCTATTACATTGGGGCTAAATCATTATTCGTGAAATTTGGGTGTTTAGAAACTATTTTTATAGTTTTTGACATGCTGTATTTCTTTTTAGCTATAGATTTCTTCCGCCCGCGGTTTCGTTGCGGCTACTATCCCTTGGCATGCCTGGTCGATGAAAATCAAAATGCCAAATTTTTTAATACAATTTTTCTATGTTTCGATTAAAATACATTAAAAACACAATTTAAATATACTATTTTGTATGTTTTTTAATTGTATACATACCATGTCCGAGAATTAAATTATTTTATTATAAAAAAAATTGTTAATCTGCCAGCCTTGCTAGCTACCACCCTCAAGTCGAAAATCTATCGCCAAGCACCTAACAGTGTGTTCCGACAGCAGTCCGTTATAGGTACAGGATACCGCTTAACATTAGGTGGGCCTTGTGCTGGTTCCGTCACAATAACATAAAAACACCGTCTGAGAATTAAATATTTTTTATTAAATTTTTTTTTTCGTACATACTATATGTTTTCATGTACATTACTGGCAATTTAAATTTGTAATGGACAAGGACATAGAAAAAATCAACTTGTGACTGTGCAAATTTATACTTTTTCAGGCTTCAAGGCTGAAAGCCTTCATGTGAAAAGCCACTTTATGAACGTCCCCCTCAGTAAAAGTCTGCAGGAAAGGGATTGTTTTCTATACTAGTTCATGAATTGAGCTTCCAAGAGCTACCAGTCACCTAACAAAGTTGGACTGGTAGCTCTATTTCGAATGATAACGGATTTTTACCGTTAAGGATCCTTAGGACTCTTCCAGGCATGCCAAGAATATTTACTTTTCTTTAAACTTTCGTGAACTAAACTCATGTTTCTAAATCATAAACAGGTCTATTCACGCACAAATAAACATCAAAATAATAATATTTTGACTAACATCGACGTTTCGATCAAGTTGCATTGACGGTGGTCATGAGTAGACTCTACAGTCTCAGTCTACACGTGACCACGGTCAATGCAACTTGATCGAAACGTTGAGGAAATAATAATATTTAGACTATCCTCGACGTTTCGAAAAAGTTGCATTGACCGTGGTCATGAGTAGACTCTACAGTCTGTCTCCTCGTGACCACTGTCAATGTAAGTTGATCGAAACGTCGAGGTAAGTCAAAATATTATTATTTTGATGTTAATTCGATGATTCGATGAACCGTTTATGATTTAGAAACATAAGTAAAATCTAATTACAGCCAAAGCCGGGCATCGAGCCAGATATCTCGAGATATCAAATTGTAAAACAATATGTAAAAAAATCCAAAATTCTTAATGAAAATACATAATATTATATCGGTACATCATGCAAAGAACTTAAAATAATAATATGGTGTCGAACCTACAGTGCCTTTGCTTAATTTAAAATCATCTAATAATTAATTTATTACTATTTTTATTTTAACGCGTATATGCATCTTTGCAATTCTTTATTTTTAACCGACTTAAAAAAAGGAGGAGGTTCTCGATTCGAGTGTATTTTTTTCCGTATTACCTCATCTTTTTACAGTGTGTTCTGATTTTTGTACATTCCAAAGCTGGTGCATGTCATATGGTTCCATTTAAATTTGAGAGATCTGACGAGTAGTATTTGAGTTATCCCAAAAAATGCGTAATTAACTTCGATTACATTGATGATGTTCTCGTTTTCACTTGTCGATGATAACAAAAATAACTGTATACGATGGTTTGGTTTATTAAGCTATTGCATAGTTTCTATCGCAGGCTTTGAGCGTGGAGACCGAATCCAGAAATTCCGTAACGAAAATAACCTAACACCCCCCACTCCGACCGGCACAGCGGTGATACTTTATAGTTTTGCCATCTATCGATGAATAGCAGAACTTTTAATGACTTTTTGAAATATCACGCTTGTCTCTTTAGTTCAGCAACTCGCCTCTAGGTGGCATAAATAATTATAATTGCATAAGTTGATAAAAAATGCTATGCAATAGCTTTACCGCGGCAGTCTCCGAGTGCCACACGTCTTTTTTTAATTTTTTGTGTATTTTTTGTTTGAAAATATTTTCTGTTTGAAGTCGGATTTTCTTTTTTATTTATTATGTGTTTTAAATTATGTATTCCACATCTGCATTTGAGATAATTTTAAATTAAGAAAACCATCTCTAGGTTCTCCACCTATATACTTATTTAAAACTAAATAGCACCTAAGAATCATCAAGCTTACAAAATAAAATAAAAATAGTATAAAAATAATTGCCTATATTGGTGTCGAGCATAAAAATATTAAAAATAATAATGTAACATTAATATTACTATTTAAATTTAAAATCATAATTTTGGTTGGTAATTCAACTTATATAATTGTGATACGTAAATTCGTAAATCAAATAATATCTTTGTAATTTATTTGAATAATAAATCATAACACTGGAAGTTTCTACAATATAATTTGTATCTTAATTAAAAAATAATGTAAATTTATTTTCCATAATTATTATACTTCAATAATGAAAAAATCACAGTTTTCAATTAAAATAAAAACCAATTACTGTTTTAAAAATGCACTGTTCGAGTCAAGTTTCATTAGAACGCTCCCTTATGCTTACGGATTTGATTAAAACCTTAAATATTTAACACAATTTGTAATGCTCACGACAAATTTGTAGTGCGCATTACAAAGTGGAGAGAAATTCGGTCATTGACTCCTTCATATTTTCATTCACCCGAAGGGTAAAAACGGAACCCTATTACTGAGACTCCACTGTCCGTCCGTCCGTCCATCCGTCACCAGGCTGTATCTCAAGAACGGTGATAGCTAGACAGTTGAAATTTTCACAGATGATGTATTCCTATTACCATTGCCGCTGTAACAACATATACTAAAAATAAAATAAATATATAAGGGGGACTCCCATACAACAAACTTGATTTTTTAACTGTTTCTTGCTCGATACTAATAACGGTGACAGGTAGACGCTTTAACTGTTCACAGAATATTCAGTTACGGAACCCTTCGTGCGCGAGTTCCACTCGCACTTGGCCGGTTTTTCCTATATAACAAAATGCCACAGTAATATTAAATAAATTAATTAATCATAGTAAATTATATTACACAATTATGTCAATGTTTAATATTTTTTAATCATTCAGTGAAATAATGTATTTTGAACTCATTTATTCTAAACTATGAACTCATTTAATCTTAATGTTTGCATTACAATTAATTAAATGGCGTGCCAAAGCCAAAAAATTAATTGGAGACATCGGACAACGTCTGAGGGAGAAAGGAAGGGACCCTCGAGCTGGGTGGTTTTTAACCCAGCAAATTTCAGTAAGTATCCAGCGCTAACATTGCAGCCATAATGCAGCATTGCATGGGGTATTTTTTGACAATTAATTCATTTATATAATTTAATATTTATATTTGACAAAAGTGTTATATTATTTACCATATCGTCTCATCATTTTCGACACAACATATCCCTGGGGTTACAAAATTTCATACATATAGATGAGTTCAAATAGCATAATTTCACTGAACGACTAAAATTACACAGTTTCATATCATATATAACAAACATAAAATACCTAAACTGACATACATAATACCAGCAAAACATGACTTGGACCACATAGACATAACATCTAATACAAATTTTCAGACAGCGGAGTCAATGTATGACAAAACATTAAAAATATTGCATTAACAAATGATTGGAGTCAATGAACCGAGGTCGATATGATAAATGACGATATACAATGCAAACTAATTATTTTCATTATATTATACTTATTTTAATACTAATCTATTTTACTATCTATTTTGATAGAATTCCCATTTCATAAATAAATAATGATTTATTTTCAATGTCCACTTACAAGCTAAAATTCGAATTTCATTGAATATAATTATTTTATAATGAAATATAAAACTAATATTACTCCCTATTATATTTCCCGAAAGGTGATGAGGCGAACAATAATGTATTATTAATAATATCCCAAATAATTTATAACGGCAGTAAAAAAAATATAATATTACAAGAATATGATATATATTAATTATTTTCATCAAAATGTCGATGCTTAGTTTAAATTTTATTATAAAAACACAATTATTGTTATGTTAATAAATATAGTAATACAAAATTGTGAATAAAAGTTCCGTTATATTAAAACAACACAATTATTGATATGTTAATAATACAAAATTTTTAAAGCAAAATTTTTCTTTTTACTGCCGTCCAATGTTATAAGAAATAATCGAAATATACCGTATAGACACTATTATAAAGTACCCTTACACGCTGGCAAATTATTTAGGGAATAATTGGTGAATGATCATAATACCCATTAATAATAATACATTATTATTTTACCAGTCACCAAGCCTTTTTGCATCCAAATTCAATTTCTACATAGTTAAATGATTGAATATTGTATTATTATAATAATTAATACTATATAATAAGTGCGTGATTATTTAATCCGGAGGCAGGTAGCTGAAAAGCTTATATTTTTCTCGTATATAAGGGCGCACGTCGTCCTTCTGCAAATAATATTTTTTGTATGAGTAAAATAAACATAAGATTCATCATCATCATCCGGAAGACGTCCACTGCTAAACAAATTCCTCCCCCGTAGAACGCCACAAAGAACGGCTATTAGCCACTTGTAACCACTGGCTACCCGCGACTTTCACGATGTCATCAGTCCACCAGGTGAGGGGCCTGCCAACTCTACTCTACCTAACATTATTAAATGTTTTAATTTCTCTCATTATATATATAATACACAATATATTATTATTCTGTCTTATTAGGGAATCTAATCAAAAGCGGCACATTTGAAATGTTGGTGATTCTTCTCCATTCTTCTTTTTATATATGTGTTGATGAATTGTGATAAAAAAATTATGAACCCGTCAGTAAAGTTAATAAGGTATCCCGTGGGGTGCCGGGTTAGAATTGCACCCCCCATCTCTACCCGTGGTAAGAGGCGACTAAGGGTAATACACCAGTAGGTGGGCAGCAGCGCTTTCTGAAAAATTGATGTCTCACACTGCAATCCCCAAGACGCCTGCCAAACGTGGGGATTATGGCAAACCCACCATAAAGAGGGAGGCTGTGTTCAGCAGTGGACAATCCAGCTGATACAGTAATTAAAGTAAGTAAAATTCCGAAATTTGGATACATTGTTTGAAATAAGAAAGTGATTGAATACTACAAGTTATAGGATGTTCTGTAGATAATGAATAGATTCAGGCGTTACTTTGCGGAAATCCATATTTAATAATAACAAATATTTTTAAAATATTTTATGAAAACATCAAATTAATATTAATAAAACACTTAAAAAATACAAAAATATATCTAGTGACAATTCCGCCTAATTTTCCTGTTAAGCCGACGTGACGTCACAAACGCCACGGAGCCAAACCGGAAGAATTTTCGATGCGTTTCGATTCTACACGAAGCATCCTCAGGAGGTCTTGATTCTACGAGCGCACGATCAAGAATCTTTCTAGATATATTTTTGTATTTTTTAAGTGTTTTATTAAAATATTAATTTGATGTTTTCATAAAATAATTTAAAAATATTTGTTATTATTAAGGATGTTCTGTAGTTCAATGTGCCTTTTGGGATAAGCCTGATATTGTAATAGGTATCACTAAATAAATACTCACAGAGGCCAAATGTTCTAAGAAAGGCAACAGTTTAAGTAGCTCATTGTCACTGCGATCCACGAACCACGAGTCTATAGGTATGCCATTCTCCAACTGATACCCGAACGCCTGTGAAGAACGAAATATATCAATACAGCTTCTCAAACTTCTAAATATGATAGTTATTACACAACTTTAAACGGTTTAAATCGCGTATATTTATCATTATTTTTCTCCCGACGTTTCAAACACTTTGCAGTGATCGTGGTCACGGGGTGACTAATTGGTTTTATTTGTCACTGAGTTATTAAGAAATTATTTGTCCTACCGTCAGATTTTTTTATATTAATCATAATTAAGATATTATTTGTACAACCGTCAGAAATTTTTATATTAATCATAGTTCTTAATAACTCATGCGACAAAAATAATGATTAAATATATGCGATTTAAACCGTTTAAAGTTGTTTATCTAATATTGTGTAATAATCGTGATAATTCTAAATATGATTACAAGCACTATCTCGTGCTGAGCGAAAATCAAATTTACAAATTATAAGAACATATTTTTTTATTGTTCCGGACAATATCGAATCCGCGTCCTCTGATTTCGCGCCAGATGCCTATTCCAGATAATATCATTGGGAGAGTTAAGTCCAAGTCAAAATCATTTATTACAGTCCCGCGTCCACTACGCTCTTATGAAGGTCAATTACAAATTTTAACATTGTAATATTCTACATTGTACTGCCACATTCAGCAAACAAAATTTATAGCGAGAAGAATGGGCAAGAAACTCGAGGCCATTCTTTTAAACGTCTTTTAACGATGTGTTACATACTGTATAATAAAACTATTACTATATTTGTTTAAATTTCATTGACAAGCAATAGTTTTGATGTAGTGTTCGAAAGAGCACTTCTTTCGATCAGATGAAGTCTAGTAGTCTGGTTGATGACCGCACACCGTCCCCTGTGATGGAGTAATAGGTATAATTTTTGCACAAAGTTTCGACTCGAAAGAGTAAGGTTCTGGTGGCCGAGTAGAATAGGCATCCGGCGCGAAATCGGGGGACGCAGGTTCGATTCCCGTTCAGAGGAATAAAAATAATGTGTTCTAATAATTTGTATCTCTCTAATAAATGAGTTTATTAAACGTTTGAAAATCAAACTTATATTCAAAGAGGGATAGGGGTCTGGTCTTGTTCACGGTGGGAGCAGGTCTATTCATGGAAATGGACATAATTGAATCAAAACAGGATTTTGACTTACTTGAAGGAAGGTGGGCTGCAGCACCTTCTACGGAACCGATATCTTAAATAGCTATCCTCTAGACGTCTGTCAAGCGTGGGGATTATGGCAAACCTCCCTAATTATTTTTTTATTACTTATAGTCATGCCTACAATCTCACCTGATGGTAAGTGATGATGTAGTCTAAGGTGTTAACACTCTAAACCTAGAATTACTGGCTCTCAAGGACAGCTGCCGGAACACACTCTCAAGGTGCTTGACTACAGATTTCCTACTTGGCTAGCGACCACCACGCCAGGCGGGCATTCGCAAAATGCCCTACCAGCACGCGGTGAAGCTCAAGCCCGTGGCGGGATTCGAACCATGGATCTGCTGCTCGACAGTCCATAGCCAATGTCACTGAGCCATCACTGCTTCAGAAAGGGGGGAGGCTGTGGACAATGCAGCTGTTAGAGTAAAGCATGTTCAGTAAACGTACCTGCGGGCTGTTATCCACAATGACAGTCTTCCTCAAGTCGCGACCGAGTATAGAGAGATCCTTCACGTAGTTACCGTTCACAAGCAGACAGTGTTCACGGAACAATCTGTAACAAACAATTTAGTCAATTAGTACTAATTGATAGCACTTTACTAGCAGTTCTCGCCAAGTGACGGAACAAGCTCGAGGCCCACCTGATGTTAAGCGACTAACCTCTGCCTATGACAGATGCATTTCATCACAAGTGACGAATTGCACTGCGATGATGATACATATATTATTAAAAAAACCATACTGTTAGTTGCTCGGCGACAGATTTTCTACTTGATGGTTGATGAAATTTTACTTTAGACCAGTATTTATCAGCGTGACATAGGTGGCAATTAGCATGGACTCGAATTCTAACCGGCACAATAGTAGTGTTGTATTTAAATAAAACTCATATTTTCTTGGAATTTACTGCACTTATAATTTTATCACATTTCCAAAACCGTACATCAAAAAAGGAAGTGAAGTGATACCATAACCAAAAATATATTTTTACCATCTCTCTTTTACAGCACAGATTACATAAATATTTTAGAACACAGATACAACAAGTAGGGTTAGTTTATAGTCTTACCTGTATTTAATCCACCTCCGTTTGGGATCGAGTAGATTCAACAGTCTGTCTGCGTAAACACGTTTGCTTGCAGTGAACAGGATCACTTCGTACATGCGCGACACTCGAGACAAGAACTCGGCGAAGTGGGGACGCGTACGGACAAACACCTGGTACACACAAACAGTTACAAGTTTGTTATAAAATTAATACGATACAAAAAAACTGTTATAGCTGCATTATCCACTGAGACGAATTTACTTAGCACCATGGATTCAACGTGCGGGTGCCGGGTCCATAGCGTTGCAGAGGAAGAGGCTCCAGTCAAGGTGCCTGGGACTTGCAACCCAGTGAGTAAGGTTAAGGGGCCCCTTTATGATGCATCAATGCTCCCTTTCACCGCTCGACCAAAACAAACTTTGTAAATTTGGTTTAGCTGCCCAACCAAATTTGGTAAGTTCCTACTAATGCCACTTTGGATACACATTCTAGGATGGAAGTTATGGTCGTCCTTGATAGATCAAGGTCTTTTAGAAGTTGTATAGGGATTTTGCTGATATACCCCTCGCTCCGACTTCTACAGCATATAAATTAACCACGTAACCGTTTTTGATTAATTAAATATATACGTCTCATATTATATCGTATTTGGTTGGGCAGAGAAGGAGGCTCAATCGGTGACGAGTTTGATTGCTTTGATAACATCATAAAGGGGCCCCTTAACCCTACTCCCTGGGTTGCAAGTCCTGGGCACTTCTGGCCTCTTCTTCTGCAACGCTATGGACCCGCATGGTGAATACATGGAATGCTAAGTAATTCGTCACTTATAAACACATACATTAAATAGTGAGCGAGTCTATTGTCATTTCATTTTGCTTGGCTTTTTTTCTGCCACTCTTAAAGTGTGGCCAATTTATTGTACAGATACGAAAAGTTCCTGGTATGGAAATATTAGAACAACAAAACTATGTATATGGCCACCAGATAATAGTAGAGACCATATCCAATAGAGATGTGCAAGAAAAATGTCCACCAATAGGGTCGCTCCATATACCTAGCCTCACTGAGCCTATATACATAAAACTACAAATAGGTGGTTTAGAAGCTTACCACTAGACCAATGAGATAGCCCACGAGATTTAACGAGATATTAGTCAGTCAGCCTTTTTTTGTTGCTTATAGGTAAGCCTTTGACCACAATCTAACCTGATATTTGATGATGTGGTCGAAGGTGTTATCAGGCTTAACCTAGAATTACTGGCTCTCAAGGACTGCTGCCGGAACACACTGTGTGGAGCTTGGCGACAGATGGTGGCGGGCATTAGCAAAATGCCCTTCGACCATGCGGTGAAGCTCAAGCCCGCGGCGGGATTCCAACCATGGACCTGCTGCGCGGCAGTCCATAGCCAATGCCACTGAGCCATCACTGCTTCAAAAGTCTAATGGTATTAGCTATTACTTCTAGTTTAGCCTGAACAAGATCTTCGACCACATCATCACTTACCAACAGGTGAGATAGTGGTAAAAGGCTAACCTATCAGCCTTAAAAAAAAAACATCAATACACATCATAGTGGCAATACCTGGCAGCGCAGTGGCTGGAAGTTTTACTATCAAACCATTTTAAACTTTGTCTCTATCATTACAATGCATAGTATAGTATGAAAGAATTGACGTTGATGTGCCACGCGACTTAGTCTAAGTGTTTCGCGTGTTTCAAGCAATACGAAGCATTGTCTTCATAGGGACAAAGTAAAAAATGGTTTGACAGCAGGTCACTGCGGAGGCAATCAAACTTTGATGAACAGAAAATAAAATTCTCAATAATACTTACAGTGTATCGACACTCTTGAAAGAGCACTGGAAAATGAAAACTGGCATCTGGCAGTTCCTGCAGCGAACAGTGGACCAACGTCTCATCCAAGTCTAATACCTGCAAAGATTATAATATATTATTATTCCAGAGTGTAATTAGGGCGAGCGAAGCAAACCCTATAGCTAACCCACAATTTGAACTTTTTGTGGCACACTTTACTGAAAAACTATCACGCCTATAGATCTGTGCTTTATAATATGTAGTAATTTAACTTCATATCTAAATGTGTTGTCTGTCAAAAAATATATTTTTCAACACACTCACTCGTAACGGGCCTTTAAATGCACCGATTTTAGTGTCATAATGTAGTCTATTACGCACTCGTGCTTTTTTTTTTCTTTACCGCACTAGTGTTTTCAATAGAAAAAAAACAACGTTTTCACACTTCTCACCACGGAGATTGTAGTTTGTTTCGTTAGTTTTTCATATAAAAACAAACCAACGATTTTTTTACCTACTGAAAATAGAACTTTAGAATTTTCGTATTAGTTCCTCGCAAGTGTGTTGAAAAACGTCGTATGAAACTCGTGCGCGTTGTTTATTACAATCTCTACTCCATGTAGGCCTTCGATCGAACCCGTCTCGAATGTAATAAATAACTTCACGCACTTGTTGCATACTGTACTATTATAACCATTAAAAAAATTAACATTAACAATTTTGTATTCCTTGGATAGAATGTTATTGTACTACTAACGCCATCTCTTAGAAAACCAAAGATATAACATCACTGCGACAGAACTAAACTCAATTCTCAAACACATCGTAGTTAATCTACTTAATACTAGATGACACCACTAGAATCAGTTTGTAAAATAAACGCAAGTCCTCGCAAAGCTTAGCGTTTTGCTAGTAACATTAACGTACAGAGACAGATTTATACTCTTTGTTACCAACCGGCATTAGTAATTTGTTATTAAGTATGCCTTAGCAGAGTATGTGTGGAGCAAAGTGTGGTAAACATGGTAGACGACTCTACCATGAAGATAAACAATTCCCATATGGATACACCTGGGGTATCAAGCAATCATATCAATTTTGAAGCAGTGATGGCTCAGTGGAATTGGCTATGGATAGCCGCGCAGCAGGTCCATGGTTCGAATCCCGCCCAGAGCTTGAGCTTCACCGCATGGTGGAAGGGCATTTTGCGAATGCCACCTAACGGTGTGTTCCGGCAGCAGTCCTTGAGAGCCAGTGAAATAACAGGCAAAATGAGACTTAACACGTATGTCTCAAGGTGATGGGCACAGTGCAGTTCGTCACTTGTGATGAAATGCATCTGTTATAGGCAGAGGATACCGCTTAACATCAGGTGGGCCTCGAGCTTGTTCCTTCACAATAACATAAAAAAAAACAACCTTTAGCCTTAGTCTTGTGGCACTTTCGAACAGCTTCTAATGTCTTACCTTGCGACATAATATAGCTGGCAATGTTGATGCTAATTTAGTTTTCTCTTCAGGTTTACTTTCAAAATGTCCAGTTAAGAATGTTCATTGGGAAGTTATTATCCATACCCTTAAAAATAATACACTATATATTGTTGCATGTACTTCCCGAAGGGGTAGGCTAAGATTACTAAGCACCCAAGTTAGGCTAGACATGTGTTACTGTAATAGGGGACGAAATTATGTAGTGCCATCTACCGAGCACAGTGCTAGAATCTGGACTGCCACTGAAAATGTCATAGGCAGAAAAACACAACTTGTTAGATACGGGGATCGAACCCAGGACCTCAAGCGTTCAGCGCTTTCACCCACACGCTAATGAGGCAGTAAAATAAAATTTATATTGTGGAGGTGTATGATGATGATGATGGGTGTTGTTAGGCACAAGTGATGACACGAAAATACTTCGATACGTAACTTTATTGTGAGCGCGCGGGGGATCGAGCGACATGCGTCTCACGCGGATAGGTACATCGCACTGGCCGTCGTGTATCGATGGCGGGAGGCGGCCGCTCGTTGCTATAGGTAGCTATACGCAGGTATCAGCGTACGAGTCACTATTTGAATAGCGCTTGAATCTTTTTAAGCGATACGATCGCCTTCCGCTGTCGACGACTTTATTTGGTAAGTACAATATTTTGTTTACATATTTATCTTAATATATTTTGTTTTACATATTAATATTTAGTATCTATATGTATATAAATTTATATAGTATGTGCTTTTTTATATAATGCAGTAGCTAATAAGTTATACAATGCTAGCTTAATTAATTAATTTGTATGCTATGTTATTTACTATGAACTTAGGTATGTTATTATTATGTATTACGTTTTAATGTATTTATTTCTATGTTTCAGGTGCAGAGTACGCCACACCAGTCCCCTCCAGAGACCGTCCTACGACGGGCGATAATAATCAGGTAATTTAACTCTTCTCCCGGATCGTGTTATTATTCCCGATTTTTCATATTTGACTTTTTTATCTTTGTCTGTTTTATTTACAGGTGGTGGTGGATCATCATCCCTTGGAAGGTAAGTGATTTCCTGAGGTGGAAGTATGTAGGCTGGTTTTAGTCTTTCTATTGTGACAGTAACGGGTTTCCCCTTTATCATGATCTTGAAAACTTTATCGCCTCTTTCGATTACTTCATGCGGGCCCGTGTAAGCTGGTTGTAGTGCTCCTTTGACAGCGTCTTCTCTCAGGTATACGTGTGTAGTTGTAGCAAGTTCTTTGAATATAAATACTGTTTTATTACAGTGCCTGGACGCGGGTTGCGGTTGTATTTCTTTAGCCATCAACCTTATTCGTGCCATAAAGTCAGTCATATCGGTGGTCTTATTTGTGGATGGTTGGAATAATTCTCCAGGCAACCTGAGTTGTTCACCGTAGACGAGCTCGGCTGAAGACGCTTGAATGTCTTCTTTGAAGGCGCTTCGTATACCAAGTAGGACTAAAGGAAGTGCTTCCGTCCAGGTAGGTTTATTGTGGCAGACAATAGCCGATTTCAGTTGGCGGTGAAATCTTTCGACCATGCCATTGGATGCTGGATGTTAAGCAGTGGTGCGTTTATGTTCAAAACCAATCATCTCAGCGAGGTGCTTGAACAGTTCTGACTCAAATTGACGTCCTCTATCAGTAATAACGGCAGTAGGACATCCAAAGCGTGCTATCCATCCAGATATCAGAGTCGGTAATATGAAAATGTAGCTTAATAATCTAAAAGTAACTATATATAGAAACAGTATCGATAAACATATGCCAGATATCTTTGAAGCAGTGATGGCTGTGGCATTGGCTATGGACTGCCGCGCAGCAGGTCCATGGTTCGAATCCCGCCCAGAGCTTGAGCTTCACCGCATGGTGGAAGGGCATTTTGCGAATGCCCGCCTGGCTAGCGACCACCCTCAAGTAGAAAATCTGTCGCCAAGCACCTAACGGTGTGTTCCGGCAGCAGTCCTTGAGAGCCAGAAAAATTACAGGCTAATGAGACCTAACAACTGGACGTCTCAGTGTGATGGGCACAGTGCAATTCGTCGTTGACGAAATGCGTCTGTTATAGGCAGAGGTTAGTCCACTTACCATCAGGTGGGCCTCGGGCTTGTTCCGTCACAATAACATAAAAAAAAAAAAAAAATGATATATATATATATATATATAGCCTTATGTTTAATGTTAGAATAGTGACTTACATACATTGTTACCATAAAATTCTTGAAATTTTTTTTTTCAATTCTTTGAAAGATTATGAGTTACCATAACATTGACCTAAAATACCAGCAACTTATCCTATCAAAGCATCGAACTCAGAACCTCAAGCTTCCAAAGCGGCGCTTTTAACTACCCGCCATTGAGGTAGTCAAATAATAGTATGTATAAGATACATAATATGTATAGAATTTAGAAATTTAGGGACTTTTGTCTCTTGACATGTTAGTCCCATCATAACCTTAATATTTACATTATCTCATACACATCTTATATATTTTTAATGCATTCTCCGATTCAGGTTCTACCAAAGTATTAATGTATACTACTATGTCTAAAATATTGAAGTTTAAGGTTTTTTTTTTTTTTATACTGAACTGCCTAGCACTTGACCACTATCTCACCTGATGTTAAGTGATTATGCGATCGATGATGGAGCGCGCTTACCCAGAAAATACCTATTCACTCGCGTTTTGAAGACCCCCATATCGTACTTAACCGGAAACACAGACTCAGGCAGGGTGTTCCATTCCCTGGCGGTTCGTATGATAAACGAAGAAGTAAATCGCTTCGTTCGGGTAAATGGAATATCCACCATATAGCGGTGGCGCTTCTGAATATCCCTGGACGTCCGATTAATGAATGCGGATGGCGGAATCAAATTGTGAAGTTCCATTGCACACTCACCGAAATGTATCCGATAAAAAACCGATAAACAAGCGACTTTGCGGCGATGTTCGAGACTCTGGAGTCTCTTGCGTACTAGGTTATTAGCGCATGCCTTTGACTTGCATTCTGGACACACTCCATAAGGACATGATATATGTCATCTACCACTCCACATGACTCGCAGTTAGGTGATATTTCCTTGTTCATCAAATATCCAAATTTCTTTGATGGAATGTGTCCAGAACGTATTCTGTGAGCTATGACAACAAACTGTTTATTCAACTTATATTTAACACACCAAGGTATTGGAGGAGGTTGGCTTTGTATGGTTCTATACCATATACCTTTTTCCTGACTTCTCATATCAAAGTATTCTTTAAATTTATCAAAACATTTCTTTTTACATATATGTAGAATTTCTGTATGACTTGTTTGTATACAATAGTCACTACCCTCTGTCACTGCCAACTTTGCTAACTTATCAGCCTCTTAATTACCATATAATCCTATGAAGCGCTCGTAGCGAAGTTTACTTAGCTGTTCTCAACCGATCAGCAAAGTTAAGCAACGTCGCCCGCGGTCATGAGTTGGATGGGTGACCGCTAGTGACATTACTACCGTGCTTCGGAGGGCACGTTAAGCCGTCGGTCCCGGTTGTCGTCTTAGGATGGCAGTCGTTATAGCATGGTGGTAGGGCAAATTGCGAATGCCCGCCTGGCTAGCTACCACCCTCATGTAGAAAATCTGTCGCCAAGCACCTAACGGTGTGTTCCGGCAGTTGTCCTTGAGAGCCAGTACTTCTAGGTTAGCCTGAACAACATCTTCGACCACATCATCACTTACCATCATGTGAGATAGTGGTCAAAGGCTAACCTATCAGGCATAAAAAAAAAAGAAAAAAAAAATGTGTGATGGAACCCATTGCAATTTCAGATCCACTCCAGTTTCTTTAAGCCTTTGGATCTTATCTAACCTTAAAAGGTGTTTTTGGATTACAATGGGCTTTTTCTGTACAATGTTAAAATGTTAGTCGCATAAACGTGGATCTACTGTATAAATGTACTTACCAAGCTAAAGTCCGGACTGGTTCTAGTCTTCAATGGTAAGGCGGGATACCGCGCCCGTAGAGCTCCCGTCGCTACGCTTTCCAACGGCGGCAACTATCGACAAAAATAATAAATTATGTGCTAACTCAAAATAGTACATTATGCAATAAGTGCGCGAAGTTGTTTATTACAATCGAGACTTCGATCTCAGGCCTAAATGGAGTAGAGATTGTAATAAACAACGCGCACGAGTTTCATACGATGTTTTTCAACACGCTTGCGAGGAACGAATACGAAAAATTCCATACGTAAATATTTTCTTGATCTTTTTGATAGCAATAATAATCTGATTAAGGTTTATAATTAAATCTTGTAAAGTTCTACTTCAGTAGGTAAAAAACTCTTTGGTTTGTTTTTATATGAAAAACGAACGAAACAAACAAGAAATGTGGAAACGTTGTTTTTTTTTTTTTAAATTTAAAACGTTATTGCGGTTATGTAAAAAAAAAAGCATGAGTAATGAGCAATAGACTATATTGACACTAAAATCGGTGCATTTAAAGGCCCGTTTCGAGCGAGTGTGTTGAAAAAGAATTTATTATACAATAATTTATTATTATACAACAAATATTAAAACAACAAATTGCATCACAACTAATATATAAGCTATTAGATAAGAGTGACTTCACAGAAATAGAATATTTTTTGTACTGCCACCAGAATTACATATTTTTTAGGGTTCCGTACCTCAAAAGGAAAAAACGGAACTATAATAGGATCAATTTGTTGTCTGTCTGTCTGTCAAGACCCTTTTTCTCAGGAACGCCTGGAGGTATCAAGCTGTAATTCATATCAAATACTCGGGTCTACTGTACCTTTGGAGCAGGGAAAAAACAAACTTCTAAGCCAACACAATCAAAAGATACAGCCGTTTTAGACACTCGCAAGGAAATCAAATCCTACAGGGTACTTCCCGTGAACTCAGAATCTTGAAATATGGTACGAAGCAACGTCTTACAGCACAGATAAAGGAAAAATTGCGAAAAGAAAACATTTTTAGTTACATCATACAATAAAAATATTTATTTATAATTTTATAGATTTCATTTAGCAATAAAAATTAGAGATGGTCCGAACATGGGTTTCACCGAATACGAATATTCGGCCGAATGTTCGGTAAAACTTTTACCGAACCGAATATTCGGCCGAATGTTCGGCATAATTTATGACCTTACGTTAACAATACAGGTCTGAACTTATTCACGCAAAGCCCGTGGACGGGTGCCGGACCCTATAATAAATTCCTACAGGTTTGTACGGAGCCCTCGGTCCGCGAGTACGACTCGCACTTGCCCGGTTTTATATTATTTTAAAAGTAATGTCACATCACTGCGATTCGGTTGGAAGGGTAATGCGGATGCAGTGCAGTTCGCCACTTGTGCCAATGCTTCTGTATAGGCAAAGGTATACCTTAACACCAAGTTGGCTTTACGCTTGTTTGATCACGATCACTACACAGGTATAAATTAATAAATAAAAGTAAAAAAACCCTACTGATATTATTTGTTTACATTAAAAATATGCAACCCGCATCATTCCCTTGACATTAAAAATGCAAATTATTACATATTTATGGAATAATTTTTTAAAGCCCTTGACTTTGATATGCCATTGGATGGGTTTAGAAGAAATAAGAATTTCTTTTCCTCAAAATATGTGGTCTAAAATCCGCCAGTTTGTTTTTTATGAGTGTCACTTGCGACATATTATAACATAACACTCTTTTTTTTAGGCCGTCGTGTAAAAAATACAACCTTAAATGTAATTTTAAATGTGGCCAGCAATATAGGATTATATGACATAACGCCTTCCTTAACAAGTGTCCCATATTATGTCAGTTCAATTTTAATCTCAAACGTTTCATTGCACATTTGAAGCAGTGATGGCTCAGTGGCATTGGCTATGGACTGCCGCGCAGCAGGTCCATCGTTCAAATCCCGCCACGAGCTTGAGCTTCACCGCAGGGTGGTAGGGCATTTTGCGAATGCCCGCCTGGCTAGCAACCACGTAGAAAATCTGTCGCCAAGCACCTAAAGGTGTGTACTGGCAGCTGTCCTAGAGAGCCAGTAATTATAGGCTAAGCCTGTTAACACCTTCGACCACATCATCACTTACCATCAGGTGAGATTGTGGTCAAAGGCTTACCTATCTGTAAAAAAAACAATGTTATTATGAAAGGTTGGGTATTAACTTAAAATTGCAACTCCATGTGGCTTGTGCTTAGCCTAGAATTGTAAGACTATTATATTGCCTCAGTTCAATTGTAATCTAAAAGTTTGATTGCACATACCTGTTTGATAAACAAATAGGGGTCAAACGCATCGACCCAGGACATTTGCTCACATTCCACTCGGTTACTGCACGATGATATCACATCGGCAGCCTCCTCCTGAAATAAAATTTTATTAGTTCCACATATAATAACAAATATTTTAAAAGTATTTTAAGAAAACATTTAATTAATTATTTAATAAAACACTTAAAAAATCTTTATAAAAATGATATATATCTAGTGACAATTCCGCCTAATTTCCTATTAAGCCGACGTGACGTCACAAACGCCACGCAGCCAAACCGGAAGAGTATTCGACGCGTTTCGCTTCTAAACGAAGCATCCTCAGAAGGTCTTGCTCTACGAGCGCACGATCGAGACATCGAGTTCCACATATATTTAATTTATATAAGTATATCCTATTCTGCAAATTTTGATGGAAAAAAGATTAGACTTCCATAAACCGGCATCCTAAGGGCATCATTATGACACAGCTATCAAAATTAGGGTGACTAGTTTCTGATGTGTGAGACATCAGAATTGACATCTACCAATATATAGTAATTAAACACCTTTAAATGGTTTGGCCCGTGGGGTGCCGAGTTAGAATTGTACCTCCCCATATCACCCCGTGGGTGACGTAAGATGCGACTAAGGGAAAAATACTGGAAGGTGGGCAGCAGCGCCTTCTTAAGAATAAGAATTTTACACTGCGATCCCCAAGCCGCCTGCCAATCGTGGGGATTATGGCATTTTGAAGCGCTCGTAACGAAGTTTACTTAGCTGTTCTCAACCGATCAGCAAAGTTAAGCAACGTCGCGCGCGGTCATGAGTTGGATGGGTGACCGTTAGTGACATTACTACTGAGCGTTTCCGTGCTTCGGAGGGCACGTTAAGCCGTCGGTCCCGGTTGTTGTCTTAGGATGGCAGTCGTTATAGCATGGTGGTAGGGCATTTTGCGAATGCCCGCCTGGCTAGCTACCACCCTCAAGTAGAAAATCTGTCGCCAAGCACCTAACGGTGTGTTCCGGCAGCTGTCCTTGAGAGCCAGTACTTCTAGGTTAGCCTGAACAACATCTTCGACCACATCATCGCTTACCATCAGGTGAGATAGTGGTCAAAAGGATAACCTATCAGGCATAATAAAAAAAAAAAAAAAAAAAAAATTATGATGTAAGCAGCTAGTTATGATATCTTTTTTATTTTTTTATAGCTTATAGTCTCGCCTTTGACCACTATATCACCCGATGGTAAGTGATGATGTGGGCGAAGATGTTGTTCAGGCTAGCCTAGAATTACTGGCTCTCAAGGACAGCTGTCGGAACACACCGTTAGGTGCTTGGCGACTGATTTTCTGCTTGAGGGTGGTAGCTAGCCGGGCGGGTTTTAGCAAAATGCCCTACCACCATGCTGTAACGACTGTCATCGTAAGATAGCAACCGAGACCGACGGCTTAACGTGCCCTCCGAAGCACGGAAGCGCTCAATAGTAATGTCACTAGCGGTCACCCATCCAACTCATGACCGCGGCGGATGTTGCTTAACTTAGCTGATCAATTAAGAAACTTCGCTACGAGCGCTTCAAACTGGGTTACAGAAAAGCAAAGTAACAGTCCATAGTGCTAACAAGGTTGATGACAATAGGATGCCTATTAACCAAATCTGTGCAAGTAAGCGTGGAACAATTCACCCATAGAGTCACTTACCATCCGGTGAGATAGTGGTCATAGGCTAAACTATCGGGCATAAAAAAAAATACATTGGCAGGAGCCGTGCCTTGATGGCGACAAAGTTACCTCTAGTTCAGCAGGTGTTGGTTCCTCGTGGCAGTTTAGCGATTCATCTGCAGACAGGTCGGTGCCATTCTGTAAACAAGATATACCAATATTATCAATGAGTAAAGCATTATTTTACTGAATGATTTGAGGCATGTGAGCATTTTTTCAGCCCTGTTTTTTTACTACTTAGTTGTTTTCCATTAAAAATTACACTAGGACCACTTTGGATGAGAGTAGCGGCAGACAGAAAACAGTGGAGAGAGTTGGAGGAGACCTTTGCCGTGAGGCAAACCGAATCATGAGATATAATATAAGTGCAGTTTCTTAATTACTAATATGTTAAATTTCTCTTCTTTAAAAATAACTTTGTACGGTTATATTTATATCTAAAAATTTCATTTAATACACAAAGTGTAAAAAGGTAAATACTTCGGAAATAAAGGCTTTATTATTATTATAAGTTGTTTTCCATTACCGAAACATGTCACCACCTCCACATCCACAGAGTGTATGATCCACACAAAGTAGGTATTTTTTTTCAGATTTTCGAGTTTATTTGATGTAATCTTCATATGCAAGTTCAAGCAAGCACATTACACGCAATTGAAAATTTGTCTTAAAATGTTATCCAAACAGGAATTTCATTGCAATCTCACTACATGTTAATTAATAACAAATCTGTAAATACGACTATCGACTGCCGACTGGGATCCCGGTTTGTACAGATGTTGGAAAGCCGGGAGGCCGGTTGGTTCAGATTTGCACACTTACCCAACCCGCTGCCTCTGCTGCCAAACTCTGACTGATCTCAGCAAGGAATCCACTGCTAGGGCTCCTTGCAGACAGGGCTTCCAGGCTTTCTATAGCTGTGCCTTGAGTATCGCATGTGGATGATATCTCGCACTCTGAGTCCCGTACATAGCTGTCCTGCTCTAGCATTGATACTACCTCACCCTGTGGGACAGATACATAAGGGTTTAAAAGTAGTTTTTTTAGTCCTGACACTGATAATTTACAGATTTTATGAACGAAAAATTCATCCTGATTTTGTTTGAGCTGTAATTAGTATATTTAGTATTTACTACATTACAAAACATTTTTCTAACATCTATTTCATCTCTATACACTAAAACACTTTAATATGCCCGAGCTTATTTTTTTACTCATGCTATTTTTATTTTTAATTTTCGTACTATCCACAACAGCTACTTACAATAAAATTGTACTACTGACGTCTAAAATAAATGGATGTCGTTGTTATATCCTGCTCTAGTTTTAGCTTTATCATTAATTTACTTATACAAAATCTTTCTCACCTGCACATAATTTTCTTCGCCTGGCAAATTACACAAATCACAATTATCAAGATCGTCTGTTGTAGATGTTGGTTGATACATCTCCAAATCCAAATCATTACTAGACTTTCGTCTCTTAGCCAATCTTTTATCTACCGAGTTCCTAGATACACAATCTTCTTTATCTGTGGTCATCACTCTAGCTGCTTTATCGGCCAAATAGTTAATATCATCATCACCATTAGGTAAGTTGCAGTCTGGTAAAGGGATGAAATCGTTGAGGCAGTCATTTGGAAGACATAGTTCAGAGGACTCCACTTGAACGTCGGAGTCTGAATCCTCAGATTTGGGTGTTGGAAAGTCAAATGTTGTTGTGTGTGGTTCATACATAGTAACATCATCTTCAGTCTGCTCGAGTTGACTCCAGCTTGGACTGGACTGTTCTGACTCAGATTTTTTACTTTTCTTCTTTGGACTTTCATTTGTCGATGATACTGTCGGTTTGGGGCTCGTGACTCCAATCTGACGGACTTTACGTATTGGTGAGCTGTTCAACGAAGCTGCCTTGTCAGTCTTATCTAAACGGCGAGTCTTTCTAGGTGAGTTTATAGCTGATGTCACTTCAGTTTTCTTCATATCACGGTTCAATGAGCTGTGACGTATTGGAAGTTTTCGCACCTCCTTTGGCTTCATTTTATCTTGAGGTTTTTTTATATTAGTGGTGGAAGACACAGGGTCTTTTGTGGAACTACGGACGACAGTTTGGAAGATTGGCTTCTTTGTGCGGTCATTGTGCTTGGGCTTAGCCTTGTGCGATTCTAAGGGCTTCTCCATGCTTCTAGTGATTTTAGTTCTCACTGGTCGAGTTTTGAGATTCAGTGACTTTAGTTTTTGAGATCTTGTGACACAGGAATCATCCGATAGGACATTCTTGACGTCTCTTGTAAGGATCTTTGTCCAAGTTGTTGGAGTGCGGGACAAAGGCTTGGTGATTGGAGTTTTGGTTATCTTAACTGTATTGTTTCTCTTTGAGAGCACCGGCTCCCTCTTTCTACTTCTTAACCGCATTGCAAGTTTGAGGGCTCAACCTGTAAAGATTTAAAGGAGCATATGAACAAACATGACATTTAAGATGATACTTTGTATCGACAAACTTCTTTCTATGAAACTTTTCACTTCGCAGATTCCAACTTGTTGCAGAGCCAGGAATAAGGACCAGATAAGTTTTTATATAAAAATTAAAAATTATAAAATTTAAATCTGCCTGCAAAACAAGTGATGCACTGCACTGTGTCCATCACCCTGGGACATAAAGCTGTTAATTTAACAAATTATTGAAATACAAAATTTTATGCCCAAGGCGGGAATCGAACCCGCGTCCTCCGACATCGCGTAAATATATTTTGCTTAGCATGTGATAGTGTTTGTAATAATATTTAGAAATATAAAGCTGTTATGTGCTATAAAGTAGTTTTATTGGAACCCATACCATTCAAATAGGACACACTATACAATAGGATACTGTTGAGATATGGTATTTATAGTTAAATAAGGCAGTAAATGCACACTTTCCTAATGGCAACATTAGTTAGGAAACGGAAGCCATCCATTTTGTTTTTCTAGACCAATAGTGCTACTTCTATCTCTAATGTCGTCGTTCATTTGTTCGCTCGCTTGCTGTTACGACTATGACTGAACTTGGTCCATACCTATCTTAGGGCTATACCTATTCCAAAAATGTTTTTAAGAGTTCTGGCAATGGTGCCAGTGCTGTATAAATTGTATATGTAATGGGGGGCAAATGAGCCCCAGACCCTAGTGTAAAAAAATATGTGTATTCAAAGCATAATTTTGGTAATCATTTAAGATTGTATAGTAACTTTAGAAGCGCTCGTAGCGAAGTTTGCTTAGCTGTTCTCAACCGATCAGCAACGTTGCAAAGTTAAGCAACGTTGCCTGCGGTCATGAGTTGGATCGGTGATGGCTAGTGACATTACTTTTTTTTTCCATGCTTCAGAGGGCATGCTAGCCGTCGGTCCCGGTTGTTGTCTTAGGATGGCAGTTATTATAGCATGGTGGTAGGGCATTTTGCGAATGCCCTACCACCAAGTAGAAAACCTGTCGCCAAGCACCTTACAGTGTGTTCTGGCAACTGAGAGTGTATCTTAAAATATTTAATGAAAGATCTCTGTATCACCTTTATTCACAATAAATGATTTGAGTTGAATTGAAAAAACTGTCCTGGAGAGCCAGTAATTCTAGGTTAGCCTGAACAACATCTTCGACCACATCATTACTTATCATCAGGTGAGATACTGGTCAAAGCAATAAAAAAAAATATCAAGCATAAAAAAATATTTATAAGTTTTAGAACTTCCACTTATAGGAATAATTAATAATTTTAAGTGTGTGATAGAGCGTGGGTTTATAATTTTTTGGGTGTTGAGAATTCTAGAACTCATTTCTCAGGTCCTCCCGGGAAATTGAGATATTTTTAAGCAATACTTTTTATTAATTAAATAAAAGTGCCCATAATATACTGAATTTTGTTTTTACTAAAAGGAACAAAAATCAACAAATTCTCTCAAATAACTTCAATAAAAACAGATATTTCCTTAAAGGGATATGATCAAAACATGTACTTATTAATAAAAACAGATATTTTCTAACAGAGATGACCAATATAACTTTTAGAAGACGACAAATTATCAAATAAAATTTCGTGCCATTCAAGAAACTTGTTCTATTTTAGTTGAAGTTGGCTTGACTGAAAATAATGCTTTGTATAATGTTAACGGAGACCTTATGCCAGATTTTTCAGAGTAAAATTTATTTTTTTTAGTTTAGAATCCTCAGATATTACCTCAATATTGTGGAAACAAGCTATATAATGTCTAACCAGACTGCTTGTGTTGGAAACTTTGAAAGCTATGGTCTTTAAAGCCTCATGCTGCCTTGTCAAAAAAGCCACCATGTGACAAACTCGTAATGTCTGAATATATCAACTTTTCTCAAGCTGAATTTTTCAACACAGTGACCGACCAGACAAATTCCCATGAATAAATTCTAGTTAGAGCATAATATGGCACTCATGTTTGAAAATCACTCACAAGTCTAATCACTTTCATACACACATTTACATCAAAATAATATCTGCAGTTGACAGCCTATACTTTCATCCAAGTCACAGAACTCTAGACCATTCACAATGGGCCCTGCACTATAACAGATGGTGAAGACAATAATTTTGTTTCTTGTGTTAGTTGTATCTTGGGGGACCTTACAAAATATCAATAAATAAATTTACATCAAATTGGTGCATTTCAAACCTTCACTTTCTGACATTGGGAGAAAAACAAGTTCAATTTTAACTAAATGGTTTTTAGCAAAAGTATACACATAAATTGAAGCTGTATCCCAAGTGCATTAGGTTCATATTGGCTAGGAAATTACCCTAAAGGATTTTTTAAGATATTTTTGTTCTGATTATTGTATGTGATCCAATTATTTATATGTAGGTACATATGTATTGTTTTTGTTAAATCAGCGATATCATTTCAAAATCATATCAGTAACTTATTGTACTTACATGAACTCAATCGATGAATTAGAAAGTTTATTAATTACTCCATCACAATTATTTGTTACACTCACGGAAAGTTAGCTAAATCAACGACCGCATCGGCCAGACATAACATGAACCATAACTTTCCTTTGTCTCAACACAATATTGCATATATTTTCAAGCAAAATTCACTTGCCGAAACACCGATTCGCGCCTTTTTGAAACACCACTTTTTATAACATTTCACAACTTATTTGATAGGATAACTAGTCCAAATCATTCTAAACATATTTTGTTTATTATTTAAAACGATACTATCACATTGGAAACTAAAATAATTGCGAAACTCGATACGAAAGGAAAAAGAGCGGCGCTATAGCATTATCGATTTTTCGACTGCATTAGGAATGGGATTCTTGCTGGTGTATAAGCAATTATTCTTCTGCCATCCTGGCCAAACAGTTTGATCACGGAAAAACGAAGAAAATGCACTCGTAATTAGGAATTACATGGTAGTTTTTTAACCCGAAACACAAAAGCTAAACAAAATGTTAAAATGGCGGCGCTTGTATAAAACTGAGTTAGAGCAGAATGCAGATGTCGCTGGGGTGCTAAAGCCGCGCATGCGTTTTGTTGTTGGTGAAAAGTCAATAAAGTACAAGTAGGTACTGAAATAAAATCTGAACACAAATCATTATAGGTAGTCTCTGCACTTTAGACTGCACATGCATCTCCATAGTGAATTATTATGTATGCAAAATATTTTAGGCCCAATTTAACCAAATTTGATTTAATCATTAATAGAATACACAGATAACTTTTTATCATACATACATACATAAAATCATGCCTCTTTCCCGTAGGGGTAAGCAGAGACCACGGATTTCCACTTACTACGATCCTTAAATATCTCTTTCGCTTCATCTACACTCATCAATCCTTTCATACATAAGCGTCGGTTTAGGGTACTCTTGACCTGGCCTTTTTTCAGAACTTTTATGGTATATGATACATATACCATAAAAATGTGGTAGGCCTTTGCTATCGTATATTGTCGAACCTAAAGTAGATTTTTATTAGTTGGATGCCTGTCGTGGAAAGCAACGAACTTCTTGGTTTCTACTTATATGACGCATGACAGCATCGTGAACATGGAAATAATATATTTTATCAGCTGCAGGAAATTGACCATAAGTATATTTAAAACTGTTTTTTTTTTCTTTTGCGTGATGTGATGTCATATGTCATAAAAGTGAATATTTTGGCAAATACAAAATACTACAACAGTAATGGACGTCTATGGTGATAAAGATCTATCACATTTTGTTGGTTACAGATTTTAAAGTTATCCTCCTATAGTTTTATTCTAGTTTGGTGAAATTGGGCCTTATTAATGGAATATTTAAATTGTAGGGCTTTTATTTTTCTATGAATATGCTTTCTTCTTGAAGGCCCCTCAGTCGTATCGGTTCGGAAATACTGCACCTGACAGCTGTCTATCTATTTTAATCCTACCAAAAGTGATGTTTTTTTTAATAGTTTTCACTTTGGAAATTGGTAGTCTTTGTATTGTTGTCCTTGGTGTCTCATTTGAATACATTTTGTTGGCAACATCGCTGATTTTTCAAAAGCAGTTACGAGTGCTGCCGTTTGTGGGCGATTTGCGAACTAAAAGCGCTACCTTTTAGTTAAGCGTTTTGGAGGGAATACAGAAAAGGTTTGAGATACGAATGCGACGAGCGGAGTGGCACATATTTCGTATCGATATCTTGAGACGGCACCATCCTTAAGTAATTATCATGAAATATTATATAATATTTCATATATAGTTATATTGTACTTCTTCTCATTGTTAATAATTTTAACATTCTGAACGTCAAACTGATATTAGAAAAGAACGTTTCAGATTGCCGTTTATAATTCATTACTCCATAAAATGATCATGACATTTATCCAAAGAGATAAGATAAAAAATATTAATATGCCATAATGTTGTATGGACATCTTTGACTTTGTTGTGTTTTAAGTTATACATATCATTGCGGTTCATTTGTCTTATTTTTTTATGCTGTTACATTACCTCATTTTAGGTTTTAGTAATTTAAAACTAATGTGTGCAGTTTTCGAAGTGGATTTTAGTAGATGAAAGCTACAATCAAAATCTTTTTATATCACGAGCAAGGCTACTTCATACTTGGTCGTTTTTTTGGCTGAATAAATGAACGCAAACAGGACTAGTTAGTTGTATTTATACTTATTCCCTTGATTAGAAACATCTAAATAAATTATAAATTCATTTGACCCATACAGGTGGATACCGTTTCTCAAAACTGTAGATCATGGGACCAAAATTTCCTGGTAATCAGGAAATTTTATGTACTTTTTTCCTATTAAGGACATTTTCTTTTAAAATCTGTGAAAGTAACGTTCAAAAATAGTTAGACATATTATCTTTGGAAGTAAAATTGGACGTAGTTCCTAAAAAACGTTCCAATCCACAAACATAACGTTTTGAGAAAATCGTGCTTAATGTGAGGTAGTGCATGTGGATTGGGCTACTAAGTCATGATTTCAACTTATTCCCTTGATTAGAAACATCTAAATAACTTATAAATTCATTTGACCCATATAGATGGATACCGTTTCTCAAAACTGTAGATCATGGGACCAAAATTTCCTGGTAATCAGGAAATTTTATGTACTTTTTTCCTATTAAGGACATTTTATTTTAAAATCTGTGAAAGTAAAAGCTGATTTACACAGGTTCAGTAACTGACTACAAATTCGAGGCAAGTCAGTGCTGACTGTGTAAACTGATTTGAAGTCAGTACAGTGGCTTGAAGTCAGCGCTGACTTGAATATTCGGACACGAATATTTTAAAGTCAGTTGGCGCCCCCCGCCACCCGCGCACCCCCGCGCCAGCCAAATAAACCCCGTGTAAACAGACAAGTCAGTGCGTGGTTAGTCACTGCCGCTGCGTTGTAGAGTGACCACGTTTTTTTCGCTGGCGATAAAAATGACGCGTAAGCTTAGCGAAGACGAAACCTTAAAATTGGTGCAATTATATGGCGAAAACGAGTGCCTTTGGGATATTAAATCCCTAAATTACCGCAATAAAGAAATGCGGTCAACAGCGCAGCGTTGCAAAATATGGCTCAACAAATGCAAATCAAAGGGCTCACTTGTACTGAAGTAAAAAATAAAATTAAAGCCATAAGGGCCACATATTATTTAGAGCTCGACAAGATACAAAAATCCACCAGATCTGCCGCTAGTGGGAACGTATATGTCCCAAAAGTCAAGTGGTTTCAAGAACTGGACGGCTTTATAAAAATTGTTATTGTAAAAAGGAAAACAATGGTAAGTATTTATTGTATCTTATTTATTTTATTTCCACCCTAGGTACCCATACAAAATTAATGAATTCTATCCAATTGCCATGGCACACTTCCAGCAGTCATAAAGAAGTTCCTATATAGGTCTCTTTTTTCTTTAGCAGTCATGGAATGGTTGCCTCTTTGTTGTTCTGAAATGCTTGGTAGTGGATTTATTTCCGATCTCCATGTTCCTTCTATTATTTGTCCATCATTGTCCTCTCTATCTACACAAGTAGATGTTCTGTAGGAACTTGAACGCTTTCGCAACCAATTATGCAGGGCACAGGCTGCACAGACAATGGCATCAACTGTGTCCACATGGGTTGGAATTGCTTTTTCGAACACTCGGAATCTAGAAACCAGTATACCAAAAGCATTTTCACTTATGCGCCTTGCACGCGACAGCCTGTAGTTAAAGACTTTTTCGGCAGTACTTAGCTGCGTACCTGGATAGGGTTTTAGTAAATAATTCTTCAGTGGAAATGCTGCATCACCTACTATTACTCCATTTGTAGGAAGCAATCCATCTTCCAACCGACGATATAATGAGGAATTTTTGAAAACACCTCCATCAGAGGCGTTTCCATTCGCTCCTACGTCTATATGTGAAAACAATAGTCGTGGTCTACAAGTGCTAACAATACTGTACTATTGGTTTTTTTATAATTATAAAATTCACTTCCACTATTTGGAGGAGCTTTAATTATAATATGCTTCCCATCGATTGCTCCATAACATGAAGGGAAATTCCACTTGGTATTGAAACCGTCTTCAATAATTTTCCATTCTTCATCTCGTTCTGGAATCTGTAAACAAAAAAAAAATTACAACCTAAATACGTGTTATCATCAACTAATGATTTATTAAACATTACATTTTATTCTCATTAACAGGATAACTCAGGAACCAGCAACGATGACGCTGAGTTGGGTGAAGCTGAGGGTGTTGGTGACGGAGCTGAAAATGTATCAAGATCTACTGAAAATAATGACAATTCTACTGAAACGCCAACTCAAGCCATCCAGACGCCAGTTCGAAATTCTGTGACAGCTCCCAATCAATCTGGGCCTCCGCGATCAAAACGCTCCAAAATATCTCAGATGGCCGCCATGATAAAGGACTTAAAAAGTGTGTCAAATGATGTTAATATGTCACCATCTGAAGAAGAGTCTGACGCTGATATTTTCGGTAAACATGTGGCGGCTCAACTAAAAAAACTGTCTGAAGAACAATCTGTTATTGCACAAGAAGAGATCCAAAAAATATTATCCAAAGCTAGATTGGCTGATATACAACAAAAGAAGTATACAGATAATGCACACTCTTTATCCCCTAACTATTTTATCCCTAGTCCGGCAGCAACTACAACAAGCAGCACAAGCAGCATGGGATTTTACTCCCTGGAGCCCAACCCAATGACTGCATCAAGCGACAACACGATAACATTTTACCCGCCAGAGGTTGCCGAGCCTGCCACTAGCAACAGCTCTTTAGGATTTCATCCTTCCGATCGATCAACGAACCCCACATTTGTAAACCCCACGCAGGTTATTATTACACCCTCAGGTTTGAATTACAGCACCAAGATCAACGAAGAAGCTGAAAGTGAAAATAAAACTGCTGTTAACACGATTATGCGTGAAATGAATGAAAATTCTTAATACTATTTTGATGTTGTATTTCTTAATTTTCTAATAATTTAATAATAAAAATTTTCTTACCTTAATATGTGTTTTTAGTGCCGTATATATTGCCCAGCACACTTCTGGTATTAGTTGAGAAATTGCTGGTTTTGAGACACGATAAAAGTGACTAAGGAACCGATAGTACATTCCTGAAGCCAAAAATGTCAGCGTTATTTCCAGTTTAATTTTGGCTGGTAAAGCATATCTCATGAATGTATCATGTCGTTGAATAGAGCTCGATATCATTGACAGCAATTCGTCAAAACTCTGTGGTGACATCCTCATAGCCAGTGTGTACTCCGCAGGATCTTCAAATCGCAATTGCTTCAGCAACAAAGCAGAGCCACCAGTTTCATTTCTATCGTCAATCCATTTTCTTACCCATTGTCGTTTATTTTTAGTTATCTCATTTTCTACCATTTCTATTAACTCATTCAACAGCAAAATTGATAAATTTTTCAACAAATAATTAAATCGTCGTTTCAGTTGTTTTCGCGAATTCATTTTTCCCACTGACTTCGCACACGTGTGTTCACCGTGAGAAACGCACCACTACTACTTACTTCATGTAAACAGTTAAAGTCAGTCGCGGCGCCGACATTGGGGCTGCGACTGACTTGTCTACTGACCCTGTGTAAATCAGCCATAACGTTCAAAAATAGTTAGACATATCTCAGGAAGTAAAATTGGACGTAGTTCCTAAAAAACGTTCCAATCCACAAACATAACGTTTTGAGAAAATCGTGCTTAATGTGAGGTAGTGCATGTGGATTGGGCTACTAAGTCATGATTTCATATAAAGAACAATAGTAGGGTTATCATATCTTTTCAGTCAGAAAATATGAATAACGAAATTAGTTTGGTATTCAGAACTCAATTTTCACATGATTGTGAAAATTGTGGTTTGTAACGTTGTTCAGGAAATAGGTCAAATTAAAAAAAAATATCGAAAAGTCCCTACAAAAAACAAATTTCCCACCACATTATGCGTATTGCCTGTGTGGGAAATAAACTCTCCTACCCTATATCTTGGAAAAAAACCTAATTGTCATGGCAATATTTTATCGTAAAAAACAACGCTTTTTTAACTTAACACCATTTCACAAGTTAGTAATACTACCACATGAATAAATAACCGTATTTATTCATTAGGTAATACTACCGCTTCGGAGCTTCTTATCTACTAATCGTTAATGCGCCATCTCTCAAAACAATCTGAAACTTTTGAACATTAGCAACGCTTACCTTTCTTACTGAAACTCCACTTGTTGGTAGATGGCTGTAATCACTATATTTCGTGTAGTAACTGCACTTAGTTACTACAGTTGTATTTATTTTTCAACTCTACATTACAAATATTCAATTTGATACCAATTTATTGTAATTATTTAATTTTATTCAATATTTTTGCATCTATTCCCGATAATTTATGATTTGAGAAACGCTACTCGCCACTAGATGTCGCTACAAGTATCAGCAAACTTAATTTCTGAGATCTTATCCAGAGCCACAACCGCAAAAGATTAATATCTCCAACGCATAACATTTCATTTATTCATTGAGATATACAATTACGTTTGATATGCGATCTTTATTAAAGTATTTTGTACTGTTCTTGCTATTCAACCGGCTATTACGGTTTTGGGGAATAGGAGAAATTCACTTTTTAGATGATCTGTAAAAATATGGGGTTAGATGAACAATATAATGTTATTCTATTGTGATTTTAGTGCTTTTTCGGAGATTTTTCGACTACATGTATATTTTATATCTAGATTAAGTTACTGTGAGATCTTATCAATGGGCATAATGTTAGTTATGGTTTCATTAGGTATGTACCGACACTTTATTTATATTATAAGTAGGTATATCTCGGCACCTACCTAAGTATTTAGAGTTGACATGTATGGTATTTCTGTCTAGGTTATCTTAGAAAGATGTTACCCCATGGGTTGCCAGACTAGAATTTCATCCCCACAAATTTTCTGTGGGAATCGTAAAAGGGGACGTCGGGGTTACTGGAAGATGGGTAGCAGCATCTTCAAGATGCCTAACAAGTGTGTTCATTATGGCTAAAACATAATGGAGGAGGAATCAGTTTCGCAGTGGACTTTATTACCTGTTGAGAATTTGTATAGTATTTCTGTCTATATTGATTGATAGATGAGATCTTTAATTCTCCTACGAGAGGCTACTGCATGGTGGAAGGACATTTTGCAAATGCCCGCCTGGTTAGCGACCGCCCTCAAGTAGAAAATCTATCGCCAAGCACCAGTGTGTTCCGGCAGCAGTCCTTGAGAGCCAATAAAATTACAGGCACATGAGACCTAACAACTGTACGTTTCAGTGTGACGGACACAGTGTAATTCGCCGTTGACGAAATGCATCAGTTATAGGTAGAGGTTTGTCCACTTAACATCAGGAAAGCATCGTGCTTGTTCTGTCACAATAACATAAAAAAGAGATGCGCCTCGCACGCGAGTTTTGTACTCCCAATGTGTAGCAACATCACATTGTCGTGAGTGGGTGCTTGTATGGCATTACAGTGCGTCCGCTGGGAGAATGCGTTTGACAGTTCGTTTTATTAATATTATTTTCCCCAGGCAAAGTAACATAGCGTTGAAGTCATATTAAGTTGAAGTGGCGTTACAGCGGCTTTAATACAGCCGAGTGAAAACTTTTAAATCCTACGTGCTCCGGGTTCCAGCGAAGAATAAGGATGCGTTCCTTGTCCCCGAATTCTGGCCGGAAGGCGTAGTATGCAGGCGCTACGTTTTCAGCCTAAAAAACGAATCCCGAAACTACTTGACCGTGCTTTTATTTTATTATATTATGTATGTTAGTCTGTAAGGTATAGGTACCTACCTATATTTTTATTGGTCAGTGTTACTTTTATGGCCAACAAGAAGATATGACTACTCAAGTAGAAGATATCTCGCGAAGCCCCTAACGGTGTGTTCCGGCTGCTGTCCTTGAGAGCCAGTTTTTCTACTTTACCATCTTCGACATATCATCACTTACCATCACTTGAGATTGTGGTTAGAGACTAGCCTGAGAAAATTCAAGTATAGCAAGTGAAAAACAATTCGAAAGCTTTATTACTGTTTGTTTGTTTAGGGAGGACATAGACGTTGGCTGCCGCTGTGGCCATCGATACCGGGCTTTTGATGAGGGACGACCCTCTTATAGCCCTGGAGTGCTTAAAAAAACTTGTCCCGAAACGGGCGTAGAAGGCGAAAAGCACTTTCTACCTCCGTCTCCTGGTGGCGCCGAAAACGTACCGCTACTAAAGGAGGGGTTCACCAGGGCACCACTGTGGTACGGACTTCATCTTGAGTTGGTTATAAGTTTATGATTATTTATATGACAAAAATGCTTGTAAAATGCCGCATCTGCCAAAGACCATCGAGCACTAGTTTGACCAATTATTATAATAACGAAAGAGCTATTCCCCGATCATAGATTCTGTTCGGAGGATCATAATTACAATACAATAACTTTTTGAACCAGTGATGGCTCAGTGGCATTGGCTATGGACTGCCGTGCAGCAGGTCCATGGTTCGAATCCCGCCGCGGGCTTGAGCTTCACCGCATGGTGGAAGGGCATTTTGTGAATGCCCGCCTGGCTAGCGACCACCCTCAAGTATAAAATCTGTCGCCAAGCACCTAACGGTGTGCTGCGGCAGCAGTCCTTAAGAGCCAGAAAAATTACAGGCTAATTTATTTATTTATTTATTGGTTATCCAACAGCCTATTTACAATTTTAAATAAGCTTTTATAGAAACTGAGGTTCAATTATAGGACAACGCGTTTAACAATATGATAGATTAATTTTGACCATGACCACTTACTTCTTAGTTAATTAGCTTAGCAAATAACTTACTCGTTACTACTCTCGAACTTGTTTACAAGGTAAAATTTATAAGAAAATAGAAAATTTATAACAAAAAACAAAATAATCGTAATTCCTATAAAACACATTTTAAGCAAAAAACTCGCTACTAAGTCGCCGCCTCGCCAATGCGATGCTTGAACAGTATAAGTCTATATCCAAACGTTTATCTGCCGCATTGAAACTTCTACTCACTCGCACCAGGTACGCGTGATGATAATGAGACCTAACAACTGGACGTCTCAGTGTGACGAGCACAGTACAATTTGTCGTTGACGAAATGCGTCTGTTATAGGCAGAGGTTAGTCCACTTAACGTCAGGTGGGCCTCGGGCTTGTTCCGTCACAATAACATTAAAAAAACTCTTTATTTCAAAACCAATTTACAAGTGTTACACATATTTAATGTAAAAGAATTGAAAACTTTACAAAATGAAGTTCTAATGGGCGGTCTTGAATTATATAAAATATATGTTATTTATGAAGTTTTTCCAACAGACAACACTGAACAAGCATGTCATACAGAGTTCAGTAGACAAATTATAGCAATATTTCAATTCCAGGAAACACATCATGCTTAACTATGTGTCATGTACAGATAACAAATGTATTGGCAACGAAACATTTGTTCATGAATAGGGAAATAAAAACTGAAAAGCACCTGTTTGTAAATTAAATATTGAAAGTCCTCGTAACGATTTTTCAATAATAACTTTCACTAAAATGTAACCAATTATAGCCTCAACAAATCCGTGTTGAAAACTTTCAAATCGGACAATCACATTCACGCGGTAATAATTATTATGTCTAATTTTCGCGCATATCGGATAAAAAATTGTCGTAGACGCCACGTGCAATGGGCATTGAGATTGAACTAAAATCTACATCAAAAGTGCCTAGGGATCATGTATATTTTGAACTATAACAAAATATTCATTTTTATTTACCAAATCTAATTATCCAGACTGGATTTTTCATTTTAATTCCTTTGTTTAAGTTAACAACCAATCCCTATATTATGTATGAATAAATAAAAAAAAAACTAATTTAAATAATATAATGTATAATAAAATCCTCTATTGCGACAATACTCGAAAACTTGATCCCTAGGCACTTCTGATGTGTGTATTTTATTGAACTTTATTTAATTTACTTTATTAAATGATTAGTTTTATTGTCCATTAAAAGCTCCTGATTGATCGAAATCACCACTTTAAGCGGTTCTGCTCATAACAGATGCATTTCGTCACGAATGACAAACTGCACTGCTCCCATCACCCTGAGACAAAGTAGTTAAGTCTCATGTGCCTGTAATTTCACCGGCACCTATACTCTTCAAACCGGAACACAGTAATGCCGACATTATCTGCTTGGCGGTAGAATAGGTATGGTGGCACTACTTCTCTGGACAAACTAGCACAATGATTTCTACTGGTACTAAGACATGAGTTTAACCTTAACATGTATCGAATTTTACGGTATGTAAACTTTAAACATTTCTATTTACACACGCACACACACACTCATACACAATATTTTATAAACCTTACCAAACAAAATTAAAAAATGATAGCAAAATTTTTAATTCTTCCAAATCCTTTGAATGGGGTATCAAAATGAAGGTCTTTCAAAAAACGATTCCATAAATATATATATAATTCAATGGAACGATAAGACGCTGAACAAAAATAAATAATTAGCAGTCCGGTTTTTTACTTTTTAATTAACTTATACTTGTGTACTTCATCGCCTATTATGACTCCAACAGGAAGTCTGTACCTGTAAACCGGCACCCATAACCAGTAATGCCAACATTACCATGAAACCGTGATGGCTCAGTGGCATTGGCTATGGATTGCCGCGCAGCAGGTCCATGGCTTGAATCCCGCCGTGGGCTTGAGCTTCACCGCATGGTGGAAGGGCATTTTGCGAATGCCCGCCCGGCTAGCGACCACCCTCAAGTAGAAAATCTGTCGCCAAACACCTAACGGTGTGTTCCGGCAGCAGTCCTTGAGAGCCAGTGAAATTACAGGCACAACAGACTTAGCAACTATGTCTCGAGGTGACGGGCGCAGTGTAATTCGTGACTTGTGACGAAATGCGTCTGTTATAGGCAGAGGTTAGTCCGCTTAACATCAGGTGGGCCTCAAGCTTGTTCCGTCACAATAATATAAAAAAAAGAAATAGGTATGGTGGCTCTACTTCGCTAGACGAACTCGTTTACAAAGAATTCGGCTTCTACTGGCGATAGACTATAGGATTTGTAATGGACCTATTTAGAAGAAGAATACGGTAGAAGAGTATATATTTGTATAATGTACACTGTGAAAAATCTAAATTCAAAAGCGCCCTAATGACGGCCAATTTATATGGTATGAAGGCAAAAAACCGAACAAACGTAAATACGTACAAAAACGCCTTCCAACTTGAAGGCGTTAAACAAGGTCAGTGAAGGCGAATGTTTCTTGTCGTCTTCATTTAAGGTCTATTTTGTGGTATTTCTTAAATATTGACTTTTCGATGAGGCTGATTAAGTCGTACGTTATAGTGATAATCACCGTATATAAACCGCCGTAAAAGTAAGGTATATTTTATGGTCAATACTGCAATTATTATCGTATAACAAGTTCAATTCTGAAAATACTTTACGGAAGGCAACCGGTAAAAGGTGAAATTTGAAGTCGTTTTTCTCTGTGTATAAAGAGCGTCGTAGACTCCTACAAATTGGATGTGATACTCTGATTGCCTGTCAATTAAAAGAATGTGACAAAAGTACAATGACGAAGTAGTACATTACACTCGTTTTACCGACCGTGATCGCGTAAAAAGGGGGAGTTTCAAACGACAAATTATCTCTGTCATTCCATTAAAAGAAACTTCAAGTAGAGAGTGACTTGTAAAAAAGTTTAATTAAAAAAATGCCGCCGTTGAGAGGAGTCGAATGGCTGAACCGTGACGATGCGTTGAGTTATCTTTGTTTTACTGGAAAAGTCTTATTTGGAATGGCTTAGGATCTTCAGGGGGTGTTTAGATGAGGATAGTAGGTTGGTAAGTTGGTTTGTTTTATTTATACCTTATGCGTTTTTGATACGCTCGTAGTACAGCTTGTATAGTCTCTCTTAACAGACCAACTATACTAAGCAACGTCCACAACGGTTATGACTTGAATGGGTGAACGACAGTGACATTTACTGCTGAACGTACACGTGTTTCGGAGGGCATGTTATGCCGTCGGTCACAGTTGTTAGGTCAATAAAAACCAATAATAAATTCCAAATTCGAGCTTGGCTAGTTTTTTTTATGGATTATGAAGGAACACGCATGAGGCCCACTCTTAAGTAGAAAATATGTCGCCAAGCATCTAACGGTGCCATTGATGATATTTATTGTACCATACTTTATACCTTTAACAAGCACTACGAACTTTACTCGTATATACAACACTACAGCTCCTAAAAGGTACATATATAGGCAACCATTGCATTGCTATCACAGGCAGTCCAAATGCTCTAGCCCACTACCAGTTAGCAGCGTGCCCAGCATGCTGGAAGCATTGTCTTATTTGCTCGTCGCATCCACCAAACGCTTTGATAAGTTTTGGAAAATAAGATAAGCTCTCGGTCCCTACGGATCCCATGTCATTACACCTATCGGCTCAAATATATATTAATACATGTTTACTTTAAGATAACCCCATGGAGTGCTGGGTTAGTAATGCTCCCCCCGTATCTTTCTGACGGAGTCGTAAGTGGGGATAAAAGGAAAAATATGAAAAGGTGGGCGGCAGCGTCTTTTGTATAACTGCCATCTTATACTGCGATCACCAAGACGCTTGCCAAGCATGGGATTATGGCAAATCCCATTGAAAGAGACCGATGGATGTTCAACGATAGACGTTCCGAGTGTTGTGAGGATTTTATTTATTTATTCAAATTAGAACCGCATTTACACACGAATTACACTAATGATCTATAGGTATAATTCATAAACAAAATGACAAAATAAAAAATAATTATAATAAGATGACAAAAATATTAAAATGAAAATAATAAATAGTCAACTGACAATACACATTCAAAACAAATATTCACGCCATATTGCACTGATTATAGACGAAATTGTCTTTTCTATTTCGAAGTAGTCTCACAGTACAGTCCCACCAACTTATCTGTTCAGGCGGCAAAAAAAAAGAACTACAACATTCCTTCAAATTGTGACAGTTTATAGATGATTTCCTTGACCAGTAGCGCCCTCGAAAACTGCACAGTTAAGTTGGTGGTACTATAACTTAAACTCTCTATCAAGATATCTTGCCACTTGCCGTCAAAAAGATCATACTCAGGTTTTGCTTCGACAAGAGCATTGAGCGAAGCAAGGGATCGCGGTATCGGGGAAATTGCGTCTGCTACAGTTCTACACTTCGGCACAGTCAGCAGTTTATGTATCCTGCCCCGATTGTAACTGTCGGGGACGAACAAGCGACAAAGCTGGTTGTGAAGATTTGGTGCGTCAATTTTCCCTCGTAAAATTTTGCACAGTATCGTTAGCTGGTCATGGGATCGCCTAACTTTAAGTGAGTTGTACCCTAGGGCACCGAGCAGGAAATCCGTAGGATACATAAAAGGATAGTACCCAAATTTACGTTTGTAAATGTTTTTTTTTATTACTTGTAGGTTAGTTTTTGACCACTATCTCACCTGATGGTAAGTGATGATGATGAATTAGATTTATTTTTATATATAATGATGTTATCATTATATTTAGCGCTCCTCTTGGAATCTTGAGATTTTAAATATTCAATTCCCGTGTCTTGGGAGTTATTGGTTTTTATGACAAAGAAATTTTCGGTAGCGGAGTCTGCAACTGCGACAGATCGATGGTTATAAACTCACTCTATATTACATGACACCAAAAAATGTCTGACGAAACGTCACCTAGACACCGGCAGGGATGCGAAAGGCCCTACCATTATGCGAATGAGTGTCAAGATCATTATTTTATATAATTTTGATAGAATGTTATTTATATTTCAGATTCTACGAAGACGATGAAGAGGTACAATTCCGTTGCAAGTAGGAACTATTATGTAGTTGGTCACAACTTTACAGGCTGTCTGTACCGCTATAATGCCCCTATATAACAGTGGCGAAGGCGCACTCTGGCGCACTCTAACTCGCCTCCTGCCCGAGTTTAATATTATTGAATGCACTTCTGTAATCAGGTTCCTAGTGGGATATATTCACTGATCGATTGACGCAAAATGTGCAGTGCAAAAATGTAATTATATTTCTTTTTCTGTCTGATAGGTTAGCAATTGACCACTATCTCACCTGATGGTAAGTGATGATATGGTCGAAGATGTTGTTCAGGCTAACCTAGAAGTACTGGCTCTCAAGGACAGCTGCCGGAACACACCGTTAGGTGCTTGGCGACAGATTTTCTACTTGATGGTGGTAGCTAACCAGGCGGGCACAATATATGTCCTGTTACGTTTTTAGGATTTTATTCTGCTATGTTACAAATTATAAACCATAATATTTTTTTGTTGATGCATTGTATCTTGGAATACCATAAACGACATACTTAAATTAGGTAAAGAAAAATATAAAATGAAAAAGTAATTTACCAGTCTCCATTTATATAGAGGTAAAATGGTTAAATAACAGTCCTGGTAATGATGTTATGGCATAGATACAGAATATAAGCTTAACACGTATAAAGAAAATGTAATAATTTAGGTAATAATGCACTCACTAGGCTGATACTTATACGTTGTCTTAGGTTTTCACGATTAGTACACATAGTAATTAAACAACTTTAAACGGTTTAAATCGCGTATATTTATCATTATTTTTGTCCCTTTTTTCGATTGTGGTCACCCTGTGAACAGGATCAAAGTGTTTGAAACGTCGGGACAAAAATAATGATAAATATACGCGATTTAAACCGTTTAAAGTTGTTTAATTACTATGATACTTATATAATTCTCAATAAAAAATCTCTGAGTAAAAAATCTCTATTCTAAGAATATAACTAAATAATTCGATTACTTTTGAGAATCAAAGAAGGACTTGCTAAGTTGCCGTTTCAATGAAAGCAGACTAATAGTAAAAATGTCAATATAAGGACTTTGTGCCTTTTGGGGTCGAAACGCTGGGACCGTAGGGACCGAGCGCCAAAATATTATTCAAAGACGTCTCAAAACGTCTGGTCGACGCTACTTGTGACCAAAATGCTGGCATATACTTTGCACAGAGGATAAGCATTGCCATGCAACGTGGCAATGCGGCTAGCATTTTGGGGACACTGCCTAATGGTAGCGGAATATTGGATCAGTTTTTTTTATGTTAAATATGTTAATTCGTAAAATTTAGTTATATTTGTAAGCATTACTGATATATATAGGACTTTGTTATATCCATTGAAGGTTTTGCACGCTAGGTACAAATAACTGTTCTTGCAGTAATTGGTGGTAACAGGAGGAAGATAAAACAGAGACTATGTACATATTTACTGTAATTTATAAATGAGAAATATATTTATCACGGTGCATTGGTGTTAGTGCACTGTGTGTATATTTTAGATAAATACATATAAAAATGTAATTTATTAAATTTCATTTATAAGAGCTTCGTAGACACTTCGATTGCATACGTAATTGATAATGACACGTACCTACAATAAGGTGAATTCGTCTTTTAAAAATGACACACTGAGGGCGTAGGACGGAGAGACCTCGTTCCTCCTGTGAGTAAGCGAAATAGAACTACGTACTATTTATATAGCGTAAGTGAATTATTTTAAATATATGTATATAAAAAGAAGCCTTTTAAATACGGAAAATATCTTTCAACCGTTTAAAGTTGTTTAATTACTAAATATTTTTGGTTGCTTCAGTATAATTAGAAATAAAATTAGATTTTATACGATTTACTATATATTATTTTATTTATTCGAAATTTTAAAGATGCACTATATAATGACTTTTTTGTATCGAGATGGAATACTGTTTTTGGATCAGGCATAGTTTTTCGCATATCCTCTCGAATATTATATATTTTATTCATATCGGTAGGGCGTACATTCTTTCTAAAAAAACTTTTTTTTATGTTATTGTGACGGAACAAGCCCGAGGCCCACCTGATGTTAAGTGGACTAACCTTTGCCTATAAACAGATGCATTTCGTCAACGACGAATTGCACTGCGTCCGTCACTATGAGACATAGTTGTTAAGTCTCATGTGCCTGTAATTTCACTGGCTCTCAAGGATAGCTGCCGGAACACACCGTTCGGTGCTTGGCGACAGATTATCTACTTGAGGGTGGTCGCTATCCAGGCGGGCATTCGCAAAATTCCCTTCCACCATGCAACATGATAGAAATTTGACTTTTAACGACTCACTTGTTTATGTTGTTGAACGAATGTTCCAGTCAGTAAAGTATTCAAACGCAGCATCCATCTTAAGGTTACACTTAAAAATGGTGACTAATTAAAAAAACTCCCCCGTGCCAGAGGGTTCTTTTTATTTTCTTACCACCCCACTTAGGGGGTGAAATTACAAAGGTGTTACAACATTGTTGATGTTTATAATTGTTTTATTTATTTGTTTTCTGTCTGTTTTGAATTAATTTGTTTTGTTGCAGCGAACATTTACAATTACAAGTTTACGTAAATTATAAAGAGAAAAAAATATGTTCCTTATGTAAAACCATTTTTTTCGCTCGTTCCACTACGATCCCCTATTTCAGTCCACCAATGTGGTCGAAGATGTTGTTCAGGCTAACCTAGAATGACTAGCTCTCAAGGACAGCTGCCGTAACACACCGCTACGTGCTTGGCGACAGATTTTCTACTTGAAGGTGGTAGCTAGCCAGACGGGCATTCGCAAAATGTCCTACGTCCTACCACCATGCTATAACGACTGACATCCTAAGACGACAACCGGGACCGAACGCTTAACGTGCCCTCCGAACCACGGTAAGCGCTCAGTAGTAATGTCACTAGCGGTCACCCATCCAACTCATGACCGCGGCGGATGTTGCTTAACTTTGCTGATCGGTTAAGAATAGCTAAGCAAACTTCGCTACGAGCGCTTCAAGATTAGAGGAGTCGAATTGATGGCGCGGTTTCGAAACCCTCACATAACCATATATTTTTGTATTTTATTGATCATTAATTGAACAATACACATTAATCCGTAAATTACCCCTAAATACAAATCATTTGAATGGATTTTGATAATGGTGTTGTAGGAGGCGACTAAGGGAATTATACTGGAAGGTGGGCAGCATCGCCTTCTAAAGAACTCTTATCTTACACTGCGATCCCCAAGACGCCTGCCAAATGTGGGGATTATGGTAAACCCCCTTACACAAACACAGCCTCTCCCAACTGTGGGTGATAGTGGATTTCTTTTATAACTATTATTATATACTATATTAGCCTTTCATTACAATCTCACGTTATGGTAAGAGGTGATGTGGTCGAAGGTGTCAACAAGCCAAACCTAGAATTACTGGCTATCTATGACCTCTGCCGGAACATACCTTTAGGCACTTGGCGACATATTTTCTACTTGAAGGTGGTATCTAACCAGGAACTACCATCCTAAGACGTGCCTTCCGAAGCACGTGCACGCTATACCGGTCACCCATCAAAGTCATGACCGCGGCGGACGTTGTTTAACTCAGCTGATCGGTTAAGGCTACGCAAACGCTACGAGCTCTTCAAAATGTATGGGGAAAAAACATGGAGTATAAAGGTACCTATGAAGCCTACTAACCTACCTATGAAGATGATAACAAATTTGTAATTACGTCGCAGTACCAAAGATATTCGCAATATTAATGTTAGTTTGATCCCTGGTCATAGGGGGCGAGCCTCTTGCCAACTACCAAACCATGATCCAAAATCCGACTGCACCATTTCCGAAACCACAATCGAATCCAAGACCTCGTGTCTAAAACGATGCTTTACGGTACTCAACCGCAAACAGGCCCTCGGAGGAATTTTATATTTAAACTTAAACATTAGCCCTCGTTTCTTGCCGTTTCTTCCCGGTGGCTCTATAGTAGATATATCTAAATACACCTTTGAAATCTACGTTATACCTTTTAAACCCAGGGCACGTACTGTATTGGATACCTCCAACTCTTCATTGGTGCGCGGTGATGTAAACGTAAAGCACTATAGATTTTAAATACAATGGACCCTAGTTTCTTACCGGTTCTTCTCGGTGGCGCCGTTTAGGTGATTTCTTTGATGGTTATGTACGTAAGGTATACCCTCGACAAAATGTTCACTTGTTTTCTACCGACTTCAAAAAAGGGAGGTGCCCAATTCGTCCGTTTTTTTTTATTTTTTATGTTTGTTACCTCAGAACTGTTGACTACGTGAACAGATTTTGTTTTTTTTTTATTCCAAAGCTGATGCTTTCCGTGTGGTCCCATTTAAATTTCATCAAAATCGGTTAAGCCGTTTTTGAGTTACACTCCAATAACTGAAAAGTATTTTCCTATCTTGATGATATAGTCACTGACAATCGATCCCATAAGTAGAAAGGGTCACTAAAAAGGTAGATTTTTTTATCCAAAAATGCCACCGACTACAACGTTCAAATGTGTGAAAGAAATTTCTAAGTCGGTACCATGCGCACAATTTTGTAATATTATGTACTTTTGAACCATCATAGACTTCAACACGTTATTTCACACATTTCAGTGTTGAAGTCGGTGGCATTTTTAGAGTAGGTACATAAAATGTTTTCACCCATTTTAGTGACCCCTGCTACTTTATAGGATCGATTATCATTGACTATAGGATCAAGATAGGAAAATAGTTTTCGGTTATTGGAGTGTAGCTCAAAAAACGGCTTAACTAATTTTGATGAAATTTAAATGGGACTTAACGGCAAACATCAGTTTTAAAATAAAAAAAGAATCATCAAAATCTGTTCACCCAGTCAAAAGTTCTGAGGTAACAAACATAAAAATTAAAATAAAATACAGACGATTTGAGTACCTCCCTTTTTTGGTAAACATTTTGGGTAGTATGGTCGTTGTGATTATAGTATATACCTATCTACCAATCGTCTTAATGTAAACTTACCAACATGAAAATTACTAAAAATGTCTTTCCTTTTTCTTTCCTCAATATGGCAACGGTAGAGTTTTCTATGTATTTTTTTTCTGTAGCTAATTGTGTTGTCATAATATATATGTCGGCTATATATATATACGTTTTTTAAATTATTTTCATAATATAATTATATTTTTTTTTAATTATATTATCATTGTATTTTCCAAAACTTTTCATAGCGTTTGGTCGATGCGACGCGTGATCAAATGCTGGCACCTATTTGGCTCAAAGTATTAGCATTGCAATTCAACGGGGCAATGCTGCCAGCATGCTGGGTGCACTGCGTACTTGTAGCGGGCTGGAGCATTTGGACTGCCTGTGAGTCTGCAATGACTTATAGGTTGTCTAAATGCTTTTATTGTAGTATTTTGTTAATAAAGAATTTATATGTTGTATAAGATACGAAAATCTACTGTAAATTTGAAAAAAAAAGACAGTTTTTTTGCTGTCGGGTGTAAAAAAAACCTATGAAACGTGTTTATTACATAGATTGGAAGCGCTCGTAGCGAAGTTTACTTAGCTATTCTTAACCGATCAGCAAAGTTAAGCAACGTCGCGCGCGGTCATGAGTTGGATGGGTGACCGCTAGTGACATTACTACTGAGCGCTTCCGTGCTTCGGAGGGCACGTTAAGCCGTCGGTCCCGGTTGTTATCTTAGGATGGCAGTCGTTATAGCATGGTGGTAGGGCAATTTGCGAATGCCCGTCTGGCTAGCTACCACCCTCAAGTAGAAAATCTGTCGCCAAACACCTAACAGTGTGTTCCGGCAGCTGTCCTTGAGAGCCAGTAATTCTAGGTTAGTCTGAACAACATCTTCGACCACATCATCACTTACCATCAGGTGAGATAGTGGTCAAAGGCTAACCTATCAGGCATAAAAAAAAAAAAAAAAAAAAAAAAAAAAAAAAAAAAACGTGCTGCGCTTCCAGAATCGCAAATTTGGATGTCTATGCCTCTATGGTATGCAGTAGATTTGACTATGCTATTCTCGCAATATATGGTACACCTAAGGTAAACTTTTAAGGATTTACATTCCAATAATCTGCTTATAAAATGAAAACCACAATTCCGATCGCACAAACGGGAAACGATCTGAATTGAAAATGTATTAATAAAAAATATTAAAATCATGTAAGGTTCAATTAAGTATCATATAATTACTTTCGATTAAATTATTAATAATATTGTTTATTATATACAAATAATTACAATTCCTAGTATATATTATTGGTTGTTACTTCAATTCATTAGTATTATGTTTTCTTTTAATCATTTCAGTACATTACATTATAATTGACTATCCAATTAGTGCTGGAGAAGTGATTTATTACTTTAGTGCATTTAGCAAATTCGTTAGGGGACATGTCTCTTCAAAATAAAATAATTTGATGCATATATTTATCAACTTAATTAAATATTAAAAAAATATTAGTTACCAAATTCCTAGATAATAAAAGATATAGAGAGATAAGCAAATTTTCGCGTCAGTCACATTTTTTATTGCTGATGAGCTAGCCTCTAATCACTATTTCACCTTTAGATATGTGATGATGTGGTCGAAGATGTTGTTCAGGCTAATCTCGAACAACTGGTTCAGATGGACGCAGCTTGTGGAACATAATGTTAGTTGATCGGTGATATATTTGCAGCCAAGCAACATTAAGCAATAAGTACCTAAGTATGCTCTACCACTATGCGGTGAAGATCCTAACCTGAGTTGTGGCGGTATTTGCACCTTCCATAGCTATATTGTCACTGGGCTACCACTGGTTCGGAACCTTTACTTATATGTATTCATAACAATCTATGTCCTATTCATTAGAACTACTGAGATAATTGCGTTTAAATAATATTATCATTTAGTATTGAATAATAGGAAATATTTTAAGAAAACATTATATTGATATTTTAATCAAAATAAAACAAATATATCTAGAGACAATTCCGCCTAATTTTCCTTTAAGCTGATGTGACGTCACAAACGCCACGCAGCCAATCCGGAAGAATTTTCAACGCGTTTCGCTTCTATATACACGAAGCATCGTCAGAAAATCTTAAACACGTGTGTAGATTTGAGATGTCACGTCGGCTTAGCAGTTAAATTAGGCGGAATTGTCACTAGATATATATTTTATATTTCATAGGTGTTTTCTTAAAATTTTAATTTATATTTTCTTTAAAAAAATGCTATTATTTAATATGGATTTCGGCAAAGTAACGCCTGCATCTATTCGTTAAATTAATATTGATTTATTGATTTATCTATAACTTATACTATATATTTCAACACTGTAATTTTTGCGAGGATTTTGTAAAAGAAGTTACTTACCTACTTACTGTGATCAATTTCTATACCTATACTATATAGTTAGCAATGTATAGTTAGTAGGTCGATACGAATCATCGTAAAGCTTACACCACATTGATAGCAAATGTATAAGCAAATGTATAACAAAAAGTTTTTAAGTGTTCTGGTAGCACTTTCGAAAACATACCAACACATTTATTATTATAATAATATTCCATATAAATAATCTAAAAAACTTGACGACAGAAAACAGAATTATTAAACTCAATGTCTACCTTTCTACGCCCTTAAAAAACCAGTCGTCAATTAAGACAACATCCAAGAAGTCGACTCCATACAATGACGAAATGACAACTTCTCTTTTATTTAAATCCAACAAACAAACAGACAGACATTACAATATAATAAACTGTCCGGCCGAAAATAATAAAACCATGCCGGCACATTTCCGAACGTATAAATAGGCAAAGGAGAAAAACAGTATAATGCCGGTGTTGCCCCGCCCAAATGGAGGCTTGACAGGCCACGCCTTGTAGTAGAGGGGCGCGCAGCCTTTATTCGCCAGTCTTTACTAGCTTTCGCGGATCGCGTACGACGATTCCGTCTCAATAATAACAGCAGTTTTTTAATCAACCTGTCAAAATTTCAGATTTTCGGACGAATTTCGCCATTTCCCGCGCACTATTGACAGCTAGATTTTCTTTTTTTTTCTTGCTATCGGGCGCGATTGTGTTTCTATGGATCGTGGAAAAAGTTTTTATGCGTTAATTGAATTATTGCTATGTGAAGTGAGTTAAGTGATTTAATTTCGGAATTGTACAACGAGGTATGAATCAGTTTTTGGTTTATTAGTTTGAAAGGTGCAAAACGGGAAAGGGTAATTAATTGACCCAGTTGTTTGGGTGAAGACACGTAGATAAATAGTTCTGTGAATATACATTCAACAGAAATGCAAACCATTCTAATTATTGGTTGGTGTTCAGTATGTTTGTGCTTATTAGTCTTCTTACCGAACTATATGCGGATATTTTAGGTAAATAATTGTATTATCGATTTTTTTAATTTAGTATCTAGAAATTTCGGACCAGTATTGGGAAATATTTGCTATATCTATATAAATTATTTCTTTGGGATGACTTATGAGTTACAAAATTATAATGTAGCTATTTAGATTTATTTTAGTAATAATTACATAATAGACTACGTGTGTTTTATCAGTAAATAAGCACTTATGAATATCTCAGTGTAGGTGTCTAGTTTTTTCACAACTTTATTGAATTTTATGGGATTAATTTTTGCAATTCGTGCTAAATTAAAGTATTTAGATTACCTATATATTATGGTATTTAAAGAAAGAGGTTTAGTAGCATTATAAAGAAATAGATGAGGATCTACTTATATCTGTTTATTTAATTAGATACACCTAACAAATTACAGTCAATTTCTCATTTACAATAATTATACATGTTATACAAATTTGTTTGAGCTGGATTGTAATTCAACATATGTGTATATTAATAAAGAAAATAAGTATGTAATGGCTGTTTCAAATTATAATATTAATTTTAATAACACTACACCCACATTCACGTTACTTAAATGATAATAGCAAATTAATAAAATATAAATAGACTTATTTGATTTTGAGACTTTTTTTATAGGTAGGTATCGAAATAGTGTTAATAAATTAATAAATAACAGTACCTACCTATATATTTAGATGTAGGTATTATTAATAAAATGCTATTACTTACCTGAAGACGGGATTCAAATGAAAATCATTGAATTTTTATTATTTTTCTATCAATATTTTACGATTTATGACATGATTTAATTTGGAAAAATTATTTAATTATCTGTAAGATTTCTTGTTGGTACCTGACGGCACTTTTTAATAACTATGCATACCTCTATTCATGATTCTCGAGAAAATAATATAACCTACAGTATAATTATTAGGTATTACCTATACATTATATTCCTAAAGATATTATTAAATATAATTTAAAATTTAGGTAAATAATTAAGACTTTACATTCCTATTGATAAAACTGTTTCAAAAGTATAAGCACAATTTTATGTAAGTTACATGAATAATTACATGTACAGAAAATAAACTGAAAGAGATCTCAGATAGAGACTATACTTCATCATAGGATAAAAGATATATCTATCTATCTATACCTATATATCTCCTTCTAGTTCCTTAATTTCTTCAGCCAACTTGGTACTTTCCCTTTTATAATGAAAATCTGGCTGAAATGAAATTTGAGAAGATATTAAAAAGCTAAAAATACCTAAGGTTTTAGCTGAAAATATATCATATTTATGAATTATAAATAAGTACTAGGTATTTACAAATAATAAAATATCAATACCAACTCAATATTTCATTCTTTATCAATGATAATAAGGGCCCATAACTTAAATAATAAAATATGTAACGCGTTTTTCATACCAAATGTATTTTATAATATGAAACAGACATGTGTTTTTTCTAATACCGAAATGAATTATGTCTATAATAATTGACTTTTATTCTTTCGTGCCATTGTGTAAAACTTTACGCTTGTAATATATAACACACGCCTTGTTATTCATTCGTTGATTAAATACAATAAAATTTATTTAACACATTTTTGCATTGAAATAAACACTTGTTTATGAAATTTATTAGGCGTTCCATCACGCTCGAGTAGAAAATTGTTCTCTTAGCACCTAAAGGCGTGTTCTGATGGCAGGTAGGCCTTAAAAACTAATTCCTATTCTAAATTGAGGTTGTTAATATCTTTGGCCACATCATCACCTACCAACAGATGAGATAACAGAGCTTTGAGCTAATTTCAAGCCTCAAAGTACTCTTAATCTTATTTCAAACTAATTTTATCCTGGAACTATCCCATAATATTTTAATTTATCAAGGATTTCAATATTACAAATGTTGTTATTAATCAGTTTTCTCGAGAACTGCACGAAAAAAATAACATTCTTTCATCATAGATATATTCCAGCCTGACTAACTGTACCTACCTAGGTACATATATGCAAATCTCCGCTGAAATCAGTTCAGTTCTTTATACATGATAAAAATACAGGCATTCATTTAAAAATATTATCAACTTCAGCAATTTTAAATCTAGACCTAGACTATCTACCTATTAAAAAATTCAATATATTTTTATCTGTTAACAGAAAATCAACTAATATTTTTACGTTTCAAAACTGGTTATCGCAGAGATAATAAAAAAATACAGCGTAGGTATTCAAATAATACATATACATAAAACATTTGAGACGTATCTAGTGTATATAAATCCACCCACATTATAATATAGGTAAATAATGTATCACAAGCCTTACAATAATTATATTGTCACAGATGCGTTCCAATAAATTAACGCCAGTTAATATCAATAAATTAAACGTAATGTTCCATAAAAAGCATTTAATAAAACCGATTATTAAATACCTACGTATTCAACGATTGTGTTCTTTATTCTTATGAACAAATAGTCTTTATTTATTTAGGTGATAATTTATTCAAGTTATGCGACAAAAATTGCAGTTATTTTATAAACTTTCTTAAGCATTTGCCACGTAGGTTCTTCGTTCAAATTCACGGCTATTTTTTTTACTGTCAACATTGTCTATGGTACTCTACAGCCTTATAGTTCCCGGCATAAAATATTAAGATAGTTCCATACTCTTCCAACAGATGTCGTGTAAGGCATCTGAAGGAGAAAAACTTGCTTTGCTACCTCATACCGGGCAGCATCACGATATAAGTGGGATTTTGCAGGGCTCTTACCAACTTATAACCTATATGGTTGAATGAAAATAACACGTATACTGCCATTGGTAGCATTTTTTTAAAGAGAGTGTGTGTCATTAGGCCGTTGACCGTAAAACAGAAGTCAAATCTTTTTATAATTATGTACTCGCGTTGTTCTTTGTATTGTACCAAAGAAAATATATACTTTCAATGTTTTAGTATTTGTTGTCACGGAATAGATATTGTACAGACCCCACATGAGTATGATAAGCTTAGAAATAAGAAGAATATATTTATAATAATTGCCTATCCTATTCTTCTTTCCATTCTTCTCTTTACCCATGCTATGTAAGGTATAGCACGACGTCTATCATCCAAGTAGGTACGTTACATCTTTCTTATCTACCAATACTAGAATATCGACCTGTTAGACCTATTAGATAACTTCGTATCATCTAACGTTTTCCATCCATACTTATTTAGGTCTTAGTATCTTTCTACTTGTAATATGTAGGTACATACAATAATCAGGATAAGTTCAAAAATCTTTTGTTTTTTTTTTTAAAATAAATAGCAATACTCTTTTCAATAATATATCCAAACCGTCTAGAAATATCATCGTAATAATTACTTAGGTATATTTTATTTCATGTGGAAACATTTACAACAAAGTAAAATAAGTACCTACTATTTGCATGCTCGAAATAAACTTAGTTGCCATAGTAACAAATAAATAAGAATTTCATAGATTTAAAACTTACTATTAGTACTTATCTTAGGCACCTATACTTTTCTTTATACTTTCGAGATCTAAACTCATGTTTATAAATCCCTTACGGGGTGTTCACGCAAAAATTAACTTCTAAATCATATTTTGAGTAACTTCGATGTTGTAGGTACAACACAACACAGTCAAGTTGCATTGACCGTGGTCACGAGTAGACTTCTACTATTTATTATATTTATAGATTTCTAATTATCTATGTGCGTACTAATAGCTGTAGGCTAATAGACACATTACTAATGAGTGTTACATAATATTGGGTCAAATATCCAAACAAAAAAGTCCTTTGCATGAAATACGGAAAAAGTCTATTTCTATTGCTATATTTTCTTACAATCGTAAATTCCGTAAACGGTTAATATATATGTATATATATATATATATATATATATATATATACTAGCTGACCCGGCTAACGTTGTTTTGCCATATAAAGATGAAATGATTAAATTACTAAAATGGCTATTAAAAAATAAGGGTTGATCGTATAAGGGTGAAAATTGAGGATTGTATGTATTTTTGTACGTTGTATCATAAAAAAATAGAAATTAAAAATTTTGTATAAAAAATAAAAATTAGGGGTGGACTACCCCTAACGTTTAGGGGGATGAAAAATAAATGTTGGCCGATTCTCATAGATACCGGATAAGCACAAAAAATTTCATCAAAATCGGTCAAGGCGATTTGGAGGAGCATGGCAACGAAAACTGTGACACGAGAATTTTATATATTAGAAGATATGTGTATTTTCAGCAGTTACATATAAACATCACGGATTAAAATTAAGAAAAAAAAGTAGAACACATTTATCCTATTCAGTTGGTTTGGTATTTCTATTGACGATTTTAAACTACTCCACCACCGCCTCCACCGTCTTAACCGGCAAGAATCGGCAAGAAACACCGAAATACATGTGATTTAAAGTTTCTTTAAATCAGTTCTTTAGTCTTTGCCGAGTTGTTGTTTTGTTCTTCTATTACATAGCAACGGATAGACGTGTTTTTTGTTGTTGTTTTGATATAGTTAAAGAACAAAGTACCATATACCTCTATAAAATGCGAGTAAGATAATTTATATCTTGATGGTAGTGAAATTATTAGTTCATTTAACAAGGATCCATAAAATTTCCTATTTATAACACACAATGTTCATGTGCGTAGTAGGTGCATAACAGTTTACAGGTATTGGACGTATACCTAGTTCCATTACCATAGTGTAACCTAATATTCTAATTACTTATAAATAACGCCTCGATTATGGAATAGATCGTTCCCTTCCGCTTCACATTGCTGTACCCTATTAGGGTCATTATGTACCATTCCACCTAATTTTGGTTTGTTTATTTAAGTCATGTAAACCGCATTTGTATTTACTAATGATTGCAATAAATGATTGAGATTGAGTATTAACATGCCTAGGTAGATACAAATAATACATAGGTTTTGTTAGCAACAAAATATGTTTTGTAATGTTCATTGTACCGACTCCACATGCTTCGAGATAAGGGTAGGAACGTGGTGATGATCCTATCTCATAAAAAATAGTAAATGTTATTTAATTTAAAAAATAGTTTTTATCTTCTAGGTTATAATTATAATGTACGTTATAATTATAATGCAATAAAAAGTAGCACCACAGTCACAGATGATTAAATCAATAAAAAGCAAATTTATTTTAAACTTTTGATTCGGTAATGTAATTTCTAATTTAATACATGATATGATTTTAATCCGCGCTCGTTCAGAAAATTAATAGTGCAACTACCGTTCGCTAGATGGCGTTGGCAGGCTCAATGGATCGCGCAATGAAATCAGATTGAAATGATAAAGCACCTGACAGGAATAGAAATATTATTAGTGCGCGCTGTCTGAACACTATTAGTGTAGGTACTTGGTATAATTATATTTATATAGGTAGTATAATAATAGTCATTATGTATATAATATATATTTTTATAAGTAAAGATAATTCCGTTGATAAGGAAGAATATAAATGAACTTGTTATTTGGGGTAATGCGCTCGAGAGTCAATACCTACTGAAAAGCTATTCCTAAAATCGAAACGCCTCGAAAACCCTTCCGGCGTTTTTTTTCACGAGTTGGTAAAATTATCGAAGTTTTCATAAGGATCCCTAACTTTTTTGAAAATATTCTGTAGTCCATGTTCGTCAGGGAAAATGTAGGATTCTAAAGTGAAATAATTTTTCAATTCGGTTACCAGTAGATTTATGGTTTTTTTTTAATGCCTGATAGGTTAGCCTTTGACTACTATCTCACCTGATGGTAAGTGATGATGTGGTCGAAGATGTTGTTCAGGCTAACCTAGAAGTACTGGCTCTCAAGGACAGCTGGCAGAATGTGTTCCGTTAGGTGCTTGGCGTCAGATTTTCTACTTGAGGATGGTAGCTAGCCAGGCGGGCATTTGCAAAATGCCCTACCGCCTTGCTATAACGACTGCCATCCTAAGACGACAACCGGGACCGACGGCTTAACGTGCCATCCGAAGCACGTGCACGCTCAGTAGTAATGTCACTAGCGGTCACCCATCCAACTCATGACCGCGGGCGACGTTGCTTAACTTTTCTGATCAGTTAAGAACAGCTAAGTAAACTTCGCTACGAGCGCTTCGAGAATAGCCTTTGACCACTATTTCAACTGTTGGAAGTGATGATATATTCGAGCATAGTTTATAGGCTTAACCCAGACCACACAATAAAAAGGACCAGAAGGATCACTCCGCAAAGCCATTCCAATAAATAAGTGACTCTAGCTACGAAGCAATAAAGTGCACTTCAGCTCGCAAAGCACGGAGTACCTATGTATATTCACCTACAAGGCGTCTCTCTTTCTATCGCATGTGCACGCATAGCTCTGTTCTCTTCTGACGCGGCATGCACGTACAATAAGCCCGTCCGGACGGGTAGCTGGTACCTGTAGCTTTATACCTAAAGTACTGAGTGAGCCAGGCCTGTTGATAGTACCAAACATTTTATAACGTTTCTTATTACCCGATAAATTGCAAAATACTTAGTTTTCTAATCAAAAACATTAAATCTGAGCACGTTTTTATGGGATCCCTACGAAATAATTACTTTTTAATTGAATTACGTATATACTAATTGTTTAAAGAACAATGGGAAGGTAAACGATTTTTATTTTTCAATTAATTGTTTTTGTTTTTACAACACTTTCGCCACAGTGGTACTTACCGCAAACCAATTGAAAAATAATTGTCAATAATTCTTTTATCACATACTAAAAGGGTTATAGGGTTGCCAGCTTCGTTTTTAAATTTCAGCGTTTTCCTCAACAAAGGCTAATTGTTTCAGCTGATACAGCACAGAGAGATATGTTGTAACTGAATTTAGATCCACTTATTACAGTATCCTTCGTGCTTAAGAGTAGAGTTCACGGAGCGCCTTCCATACAAACGTAGTTTCGTCATATTTTAAATACTAAGTGTTCAAACTTGGTGAAACTTTGTTCGCATATTGCTGAGCCTTATATCAAGATTCGAATTCATTTTTCGGGCAAAACATTTCGTTTTGACCGGATTCTCATGAGTATTGACGAACCCGGTCTACTTTGGAGCGCTGTAACAGCGTTTTAAACGAATGAAATAAAAACAAAATTCCTTTGTAAAATAATAATGGAAATTCCTTTGGTAAATGTATTAAAAAAGTTCTAGAGCAAAAAAGAAATTTTTATGATTTTTTTTTTACTTTTTTGCTTATAACTTCTTTAATTTTTAATTTAGGGCAAAAAGTTATATAAACATATTTGTAGAGAAAATATTTTGCTACAAATGATGTCTTGCCAATTTTTTTATAAAACGCATAGTTTCTGAGATATCGCAAAAAAAGCGTCAAGAATGGCGAACGTTCCGAAATCAGATTGAAGATGTTCTGAAAAAAAAGGCCCAGGTCAGGAGTACCCCAAACCGACGCTTATGTATGAAAGGATCCATGAGTGTGGATACAGCGAAAGAGATATGTAAGGATCGTAGTAAGTAGAAATTCATGGTCTCTACCACAAAGAGACGTGATTTTATGTATGTATGTAAGTTTCACCAAACTAATGGCATGCAAAAACTTATAATAAAAAAAAAAAATTTTTAGACAAGCATGTAAAAACTTGTAATGAAAATGTTATTTCTAGAAGTAGGTAAGTACTTATTCTAATGACTACAAAGAGGTTTCTTAAATCTAATCGAATACTACTAATTTTCTTTGAGTAGAAGGCTTTATGCAGCAACCAGACTTATTTCTTTCTTAAATTTGCGCAAATTGTTTGGTACATACTGTATAACCCGTATTGTCCACTGCTGAACACAGCCTCTCCCATTATGGGGGGGTTTGTAATAATTCCCACGCTTGGCAGGCGTCTTGGGGATCGCAGTGTGAGATATCAGGTCCTCAGAAAGCGCTGCTCACCTTCTGGTGTGTTACCCTTAGCCGCCTCTTACGACACCCACGGGTAGAGATGGATGGGCTGTAGAGATGCCCTTCGAAGATGGAGCACGCTCAGTAGTAATGCCACTAGCGGTCACCCATCCAACTCATAACCGCGGCGGACGTTGCTTAACTAAGCATACGGCTAAGCAAACTTCGCTACAATTGCTCTCTACAAATTTGTAACTAAGAACAGACGGGATTTCAATTTATTATAATTTTATACCATCTGAACGTAGCGTAAATCTTTACAATAACAAAAAACGGTTAATTATATAACAAAAATGCAATAATTAATTAAAACAATAATATTTTTATTGGCTTTACACTACAGAGTGCGTTTTCGGTTACTTTCCGAAACATAACCTATTAACACTGTGCCTATATTACAAAAATCTAGTATGAGAAACTTCAACTTGTAAAGAAGTTCAAACATTGGGTTCTCAGTCAAGTTACAGTCCCACCAACTTATCTGTTCAGGCGGCAAAAAAAAGAACTACATCATTCCTTCAAATTGTGACAGTTTGTAGTTGATTTCCTTGACCAGCAGCGCCCTCGCGAACTGCACAGTTAAGGGTGAACTGGCCGGCCCGTTCTCCATACAAACGCTGTAGGGTGATTACTCCCTTATGTGTGGATTTAGGTCCAATATAAAGCGTAAGACCGATTGATCTCGTCATTATCTAGGCTTGTATGATGCCGAAATTTTAATAAACTAATTAACTTGAGTATTACGAGCCTCGAAACATTTTCATATAAAGTTTTCGAGGCTCATAACTTACAACATAATTATCTTTTCAAAATTTTGGCATCATACAAGCCTAGATAATGACGATATCAATCGGTATTATGCTTAAGTCTGGACCTAAAATTTCAAATAAGGGAGTGATCACCCTACGACGTTTGTATGGAGAAGTGACCCGCCAGTTCAACCTTAAGTTGGTGATATGGTCGCCAGTTTCATACTCCTCAATATTTATGTGCTCCTAGTACGCTGGGTGACAGTTTGCGTTAGTGAATCGAGGGGTTAATATAATGAAACCTTTTTAGAGTTCCATACTATGGGGAACGTTGTGGTCTATGGCGGGATATTTATTTACAATAATAAATTTTAATAATTTGCAATTAAAACTTATTAAATGAAGGTCGGGTCGACAAAGCTGTCAGTTATAACCATTATGTGAAGTGGCTTATCTCAAAAGCCTATGTTTTGTTTCATGTAATTGTGACAAAACAAGCGCGAGGTCCACCTGATGTTAAGTGGACTAATCTCTGCCTATAACAGATGTATTTCGTCACATGTAACAATTGCTCTGCGTCCGTCACACTGAGACATACAGTTGGTAAATATATTTTTATTGTTCATATGCTAGCCTTTGACCACTATCTCACCTGATGGTAAATGATGATGTGGTCGAAGATGTCGTTCAGGCGTTCCTTGAATCTATCAAGGATAGCTGCCGGAACACACCGCTAGGTGCTTATCGACAGATTTTCTCTAAAAAATTCACGAAAATCTGTCGACACGCCTGGCTAACTACCGTTAGCCAGACGGGCATTCGCAAAATGCCCCTGCCACCATGCTATAACGACTGCCATCCAAAGACAACAACCGGGACCGACGGCTAAACGTGCCTCTGAAGCACGTGCACGCTCAGTAGTAATGTCACTAGTAGTCAACCATCCAACTCATGACCGCGGGCGACGTTGCTTAACTTTGCTGATCGGGTAAGAACAGCTAAGCAAACTTCGCTGCGCTTCAAAAACCGCCACTTGACATACAGTTGTTAAGTCTCTAAGATAGATAAGATAGAGAAAAGTAATCTGTTGGAGCAAGGTCTGGGGAGTACGGTGGGTGTTGGAGACATTTCAAACGCAGGTCTTCTGGTTAAGCAACCGTTGTTATGCAGTGTGTGGTCTAGAGTTGTCCTGAAGCACCAGTTGGCTAGAGCAACCAGTCTCAGTTGTTTGACGACTAGTTTTTCCATCATGGTTTATAATTGTTGAAAATCGGAACTGCTGTAATCGTCTGGCCAGATCTTAGGAAGCTGTTGTGACACCAACACTGGTCCACCAGACAATGTGACAAATTTTGAAGCGCTCGTAGCTGGTAGTGTTTCGTAGCGCAATATTTTACCTTAATCATCTTAAGAATTATATATTCATATATATAATTCTTGTCTTTTCTTAAACTAAATTATTCTCATTATTTCATAATAATGACGAATTTCAGACCATTTTTCTTTGACGGCGTTTATATAAAACTGTAAAGTAAGTTAGAAATCTGAAATTTCAGTGTATCATGTACCATAATCCTCTTTTTAACCAAACTTATATTTGTTAAGCTGTGTTGAAGTTGTCATAATCATATTTTTTTCTTTTACGCGGCTATTGAAGTGTTGTAACGTAAGATAGTAAGACCCAAAACGCACGTGGCCAGTTTTTTTTTTGGTTTATTATTGGACTCGTACGTAGCTTCCTATATAACCAAATTATTCGAGTACTTCTTCAAATTTATCTTTCTCAAAAACCTTTTGTAAGAATGTCGCTATATCACAGATTTTTTTAATTTAATATGATTCAGAAATATCACATGCTAAGGGAATATCATGTTATCAAAATAATAATACACACAAATATATTCAATAAGCTCGTAGCAATCAGCCAAGTTAAGCAACGTCCACTGCGGTTAAGACTTGGATGGGTGACCGCTAATGACATTTTTCACAGCCCATAGGCTCCATAGTTCGAATACCGCTGCGTGCTTGAGCTTCAACGCAAGCTGGTGTGACATTTTACGATGCTCAAACAAAAAATCTTCCGATCCAGCAGCAATGACAAAAATATATAACATAAAAGACAAACAACTAGACATCCTACAAGCCATTGCAGACTCATAAGCAGGCTAAATCTACTACCAATTAGCAGTGTGCCCAGCATGCTAGCAACCCTTTGCATTGCAATGTTTATTCATGGAGTTAATTTGTATATTTTTTTTTTTTTTTTTTTTTAAGCCTGATAGGTTAGCCTTTGACCACTATCTCACCTGATGGTAAGTGATGATGTTGTCGAAGATGTTATACAGGCTAACCTAGAAGTACTGGCTCTCAAGGACAGCTGCCGGAACACACCGTTAGGTGCTTGGCGACAGATTTTCTACTTGAGGGTGGTAGCTAGCCAGGCGGGCATTCGCAAAATGCCCTACCACCATGCTGTAACGACTGCCATCCTAAGATATCAACCGGGACCGACGGCTTAACGTACCCTCCGAAACACGGAAGCGCTCAGTAGTAATGTCACTAGCGGTCACCCATCCAACTTATGACCGCGGGCGACGTTGCTTAACTTTGCTGATCGGTTAAGAACAGCTAAGTAAGCTTCGCTACGAGCGCTTCAAAATAATATATAAAAAAACCTTAGCTAAAAATAAAATCCTAGTGAAGAAAATCTGTCGCCAAGCACCTAACGGTGTGTCCGGGCAGCAGTCCTAGAGAGCCGGTAAAATTACAGGCACATGAGGCTTAAAAACTATGTCTCAAAGTGACGGGCGCAGTGCATTTCGAGACTTGTGATGAAATGCCACTGTTATAGGCAGAGGTTTGTCCGCTTAACATTAGGTGGGCCTCAAGCTAGTTGCATCACAATAACATAAAACAATTGTATAACAGCTTTTTTTATGCTTGATAGGTTAGCCTTTGAACACTATCTCACCTGATGGTAAGTGTGGTCGAAGATGTTTTTCAGCCTAACCTAGAATTACTGGCTCTCAAGGACAGCTGCTGAAACACCGTTAGGTGCTTGGCGACAGATGAACCTGTTGAATGAAAGACCGTAAAAGATAAAGAAAAGAAAAAATACGTAAATTAGAATAAATAGAGTGACAATAAAACATCCAAGTTCTTAATTAAATATTTATTAAATTAACAAAGGTTTTAAAGTAGTTTCAGTACAAACGTGTAAAAAATATATTGACACTTGACAAGGCGTCGAATTCAAAATGGCGGCTGACACCTGTCAATTAACAATTGAGTCAAACATATTATAATACCTATAGTTGGGTAGGTATATGATATATACTCCATATAAAAAATGGTTTTAACTTTTTATGCCCATGGAATCCATTATCGAGTCGATATATTAAATGAAAATGGCGTTTTTAATATCATTGTTGCCATATTTGTTTAAAGTAAGTATGTATTTAATTTTTATGTATGCTGATATACTAGCTGACCACTATATTACATATATGACATACCTATGGATGTGTATATTCACTGACCATAAGTAAAATTATTATAGGTATATATAGTGGTGCTTACCATTTAAAGTTAAATTCGCTAAAAACGCTTAAAACGATCACACTCCCTAAAAGTTGTTCCACTTGGGTCTTGGCATTATTTTCGCCAAAAACGCTATGAGGCTACTGGAACAGTTTGAATTACCTAAATCTAATGTCAAATGTGACAGAAGTGGCAAATTTTAGTGGCATTCTTAGCGTTCTTTGCCTAAATGGAACAGGGGAGAACAGTTACAAACGATCACAGTCATCACAACCATAGACGCAGAATGTGATCAAAATTATCGAAAATAACGAAATTAGCGTCAAATGGAATAGGCCCTAGGTAGGGAACAGTGGAGATGAGAGCATTGAGAATTATGATTGGAGTCAAACGGAGGAATAGTGTGATAATAGTCCGGTCAATTTAGACATTCAAAGCTACATAAATTCCCAAAAAGCTGAAAATCAGTAAGACTGTTTAAAATATAATTAAAAATAAAATTTGAAAGTTCCCCATCTTTCCGTGTATGGAAAAAAAATATTAAACGTCAAAAAATTAGTTTTTCGCAATTTTCACCAAAATGGCAAGTTTTATCATAAAACACTTCAGATAAAAATTGTAGATCGTAAAATGATCTACAAAAGATATGTTGAACTTTTTTTTCTACGAGCCACTGTTTTTGAGATATTACGATTCAAAAACACTACCCAACTATAGAGATACATTTTTGAACTTTCAAATTTTGTTTTTAATCATATTTTAAACAATCTTACTGATTTTGAGCTTGTTGGAAATTTATGTAGCTTTACTCTTATTTTTTGGTCTAATTTGACATATAAGGGAACGATGTGTTGTGAATGAGGATGTAGTGACAAAAATCGAGAAAGGTATGTTATGTTGGTTTGGACATGTAGAGACCATGAATGAAATGAGAATGATTAACAGGTATACATGGAACAAGTGAACGGAAGTGTTGGAAGGGGAAGACCTAGGCTAACGTTCCAAAATCAGATTGAAGACGTTCTGAACAAGTATCATTTAATAAAAAATTAAAAAATGCCACTGCAAATTATTTATTTTTGTTAAGCGTTTCATTGTTCTTTTGAAATAAAAACTGCAAGTTATATATATATTTATAGATTCGTTCCTTAAGCCCTTCATTTAGAAACCCCAATGGAATTGAAGAAAAAAATCTTTTTTCCTCAAAATATAGTGTTGAAATTGGCCAGTATGTTTTTTTTCCCTTTTTTTAGTAAGTACTTAGTGTACCTGCGCTATCAAGACAAATTTAATGATATATTCTACATTAAAATCGGTTGAGCCGTTTAGAAGTTTTGATGGAATAAAGAAACTCACAAACATAGGTACATACAAACATAAGACTTCTTTTTTTGGGCAGTCGTGTAAAAAAGGCCAGGTCCGGAGTACCCTAAACCGACGCTTATATATGAAAGGATTGCTGAGAGTAGATGAAACGAAAGATATTTGTAAGGATCGTAGTAAGTGGAAATCTGTGTTCTCTGCCTACCCCAAGGCGAAAGAGGCGTGTTTTATGTATGTACTACTCTAACCGTAATCATTCAGGATAAGTTTTTCATTACACTAGCTCATAAAAGCTTAATTACGTAGGCGTTACCTGCATCCAAATGAAGAAACCTCATTTCGCACACCTGCTTTTTAATTTATAAGTAGTTTAGTTTTGATAAGCTGCCAGCATTGACACCTAGGAATTTTATTGGCCAAGGAGTTCCTGACGTTCGAATTTAAAATAAGTAAATAAATAATAACTAACCTCCATTCTCCAACCTCCAACTTTATCGAACGATGCAAAGTTTATTTCCAAAATAATCGCGTCCCCGGATTCACGCCGATTGCCCTGACCTCTATTAGAACATGATCGACGAATATTTTTTTTCATGATTGTGGCGAAACAAGCACGAGGCCCACCCAATGTTAAGCGGACTAACCTTTGCCTATAACAGATGCAATTTGTCATAAGTTACGAATTTCACTGCGCCCGTCACACTGTCACAGTTGTTAAGTCTCATGTGCCTGTAATTTTTCTGGCTCTCAAGGCCTGCTGGAACACGCTGTTAAGTACTTGGAGACAGATTTTCCACTTGAGGGTGGTAGCTAGCCAGGCGAGCATTCGCAAAAGTCCCTTCCACCCTCCGGGGAAGCTCAAGCCGGCGAACCATGGATGTGGGGCGCGGCAGTCCATGGACAGCTATTACCGCTCGGCCATCATTGCTTCAATAAGATATACTCGTTATTTAATATATATATATTAAAGGTAAAGGTGTTACAATGATGTTTATCAAGACAGGTGCACTCATTACTTTATATTTAAGCGTTTAAGGGCCTGTTTCAGAATGTTCGAGAAGTTCCGGTTATACTACCCAGAACATATTTAATAAATAAAACAGTATCTTTGCGTTTCACAGTCATCGATTTAGCCTATCCATCGACAGATTTCAACAAGTAATTTCACACATTTGAGTGTTGAAGTCGGTTCCATCTATTGGTAATTTTTTTTTGGTAATTATTAGAATTGTTATTTGTTATGAAAGCCTAATAGTTGTTATTTGGTAGTGCTTGAATAATTGACCCCCGTGGGGTGCCGATTGCACCTCCCCATATCATCCCCTGGGTGTCGTAAGAGGCAACTAAGGGAAAATTACTGGAAGGTGGGCAGCAGCGCCTTCTAAATAACTGCCATTTGACACTGCGGTCCCCAAGCCGCCAGCCAAGCGTGGGGATTATGGCAAATACCCCCTTAATACTGGAGGCTGTGTTCAGCAGTGGACGATCCGGCTGGTACAGAACAGTTTTGAAGCGGTCGTAGCGAAGTTTGCTTAGCTGTTCTTAACCGATCTGCAAAGTTAAGCAACGTCGCCCACGGTCATGAGTTGGATGGGTGACCGCTAGTGACATTACTACTGAGCGCTTCCGTGCTTCGGATGGCACGTTAAACCGTCGGACCCGGCTGTTATCTTATGATGGCAGTCGGTATAGCATGGTGGTAGGGCAATTTGCGAATGCCCGCCTGGCTAGCTACCACCCTCAAGTAGAAAATCTGTCGCCAAACACCTAACGGTGTGTTCCGGCAGCTGTCCTTGATAGCCAGTAATTCTAGGTTAGTCTGGACAACATCTTCGACCACATCATCACTTACCATCAGGTGAGATAGTGGTCAAAGGCTAACCTATAAAGCATAAAAAGAAACAGTATATACTAAGAGATGTATTCTTTGTTATAGAATTCTGAGCATCGCGAAGGTTTCATAGGTATACGGTGCTTTATAGGTTAGCCTTTGACCACTATCTCACCTGATGGTAAGTGATGATGTGATCGAAGATGTTGTCCAGGCTAACCTAGAATTACTGGCTCGCAAGGACAGCTGACGGAACACACCGTTAAATGCGTGGTGACAGATTTTCTACTCGACAGTGGTAGCTAGCCAGGTTGGCAATCGCAAAATGCTATACCACCATGCTATGTCGACAGCCGTCCTAAGGCAACAACGGGTGCCTTCCGAATCACGTGCACGCTAAGTAGTAATGCCACTAGCGGTCACCCATCCAAGTCATGACTACAGCAGGCTGCTTAAACTCAGCTGAACAATGAACATCAATAATTTACTGTAGAAGGGCGCCTTCTTGAGTAAATAAGTCGGTACTTACGTCATACGTATTGGTATACCGTCCAACGCATATGCTTATACAGTATAGATTTCACCCCAATTAAGCTTCAAAAATATAATAATAAGTTGCACCTCTGAAATTGCAAAATCGTGACACCAAAATAAGAATGTTCGCTACACTTTAACACATTAACGATTTAACCTCTTTTCTAAACCAAAATCCACTTTACACCCTATTAAATAAGTTCGAAATCTACCTATTCAATTCTCGAACACTACTTGGCATCACAAACTTGTCATTCCCGCCATGAAAAACTATTAACATTCTTAAATCATTGTGCTAAGGTTTATTTTGCTTTAGGTAAGGTGTTTGAGCTTAGACGAAGCTTTCGCAGACCAATTTGTATTTGCCGCTTACAAAGCTCTTAACTGTAAAGATTTAGAGCTTGTTTTGTAAATTATAGCATTTGAAATAACATTTGACGCGGCTCTGTCTCACCGGTATATGTTTGTGGATTAAAATAGACCTTAAAGATTTAACAATAAGGTCAGTTTTCGTTTAAAAGGTGTGTGTATTAGGTTTGTGGTTATATTAAGCGAAATGTCTGGTTGCGCGCGCGCTGCGACGTGTGTGGTCTTGTGGTGGCTACGATTGGAGAAATGCTCTACTTTGGCATTTTGTTTTTTTAAGCTATAGATTTGGATCTTGATTAGTTACACGTTGATAAAACATGATGATAAGCTATTCGACTTACAGCCTTACTTATAAACGCTACTTAAATTTTAAACATTACTTAGCCGCTGATTAGCAAAATTTCTTACTCATAAACGCTACATAACTTTATCCAGTACCTAAGTACTGCTTAAATCAGCTGTCAATTTAAACACCGTCCCACCCTTGTTTAAATTTTATGTAACAAGATGGCGCCCATATTTCTGATCAGCTGATTTAGTTACAGACCCACCAACTTATCTGTTCAGGTGGCAGAAAAAAGAACTACAACATTCCTTCAAATTGTGACAGTTCGTAGTTGATTTCCTTGACCAGTAGCGCCCTCGAAAACTGCACAGTTAAGTTGGTGGTACTATACAAAGAAAAGTATTATATTTACTTTTTGATTTCAAGATATTTAGCACTAGATACATGCTATTTGGCCATTTAGGTCATTCATAATACTTTTTAGTACAATGTTGTCAGTTTAAAATACGTTCGACCTCATTATCCATTGCTTAGCTAAACAGGTGCTATGTAGCGTTTATAAGTAAGAAATATTTAAGCATTACTTAAACACTGTTTAGTTATCCATTACTTAGCAACTACATAGCGATGTTTTTATAAGTAAGGGGGTTAAGTACGTACTTAATAATAATAATAAATAATTTAATTCGACTCTATATTTTTAGGAATTTGAGGTAGAGACTACCTTTTAGGTATAGAAGATATTATAGAGATATTATGTATATAGTCAGATAGACCCGCTCTTCCTTGTCTTGACATAAAGATTTAATTTGAGATTATCTGAATTGTACTTCAGAAATTGCGTAATAGGAAATTTAATGGTGGTCAATCTGTTTCCGGTAAATACATATACCTACTTATATTAATATTATGACGCAACGCATTAAGCAATATAATTATTCTTCAAATCCATGATTACTTACACTCAACCCACTCCAGTAAGAATTTGCAGTAGATAGTATATACTACTATCTATACTGCACTGCATCAGCCGAATTAACCACTGCTGAACACAGCACCCGCCAGGGGATTTTGCCATAATCTCCACGCTTGGCAGGCAGCCTCGTAACATTATACCTGAGAATTTGATTCCATATTTGTTGAGCACATAAAGAAATATTAAGAAAATCGTATGATTTGTTAAAAAAATCGTGGTAATAGACAATAGTTTCAACTATTTATAAGTAGTCCTTTTCATTAAAAAATCGAAACACTCGAGTTAAAGGCCTGGTTAAATTTTCGATGTGCGTGAGCGGCGGAAATCCGTGTTGCTCAAGTGCTTGAGTTATTATTATAAACCAGGCTTTTATACCAATGTGAATAAAAAATACTTCAATTGTAATATAAAAACCCATTTAAAAATGATTTAATTTGAGATATCCTTACTTACTATATGAGTATTGAGTACTGTTTGACTATCAAAATAAAGTAGAGCATCTTCCCATCCATATTCCGTTGCAGCTAGTTGCATCGACCGCATTGCGGTTACCTACAGGCAACTAAAGTAGTTATCACTATCAATAAGATATTATTATAATAATGTATGTATGTAATATGTTTATGTAAATACCTATCATCGGTTGACGTACATACAAGTTAGTTTTATGTTTGAATACTTTGAAACCTAGTTAGTTCACTGACAGTCGTAAATATACCTAACCCTGGGCTAGTTAGTATTGCCATTCTAGCGGTTCAGTTTTTGGTTGATTGTCAAGACTCTGACTGTGGCGTGCCGGGCTAGATTATCATACCCCCATCTCATATCCCGTGGGTGTCGTAAGAGGCGACTACGGGTAAAATACCGGAAGATGGGCAGCCGTACATTTTGAGTGACTGTTACCTTACACTGCGATCCCCAAGACGCCTGCCAAGCGTGGAGATCAAGGCAAAACCCCCCTTGAGGGAGGCTGTGTTCAGCAGTGGACAATCCAGCTGATAGAGTACAGTCAAGACTAAGAATGAAAAAAATAAGACATCATTTGTCATTTTGACATTTGTCACATCTGACGGCTTTTCGCTCAAAACTCCACTAAATTTTCATCAAGGTATTACGAGACTGAAGTGTTCTGATCCCCAATAAGATATATGATTATGGAGTGTTTGAGACTTAGTTGGAATCCCGTTAACTATGACCTTATAGGTCGGAGGGGGGTATTTCGTATAAAAAGTATCTACCGAAAATTTTATATAATTATACGAGAATATTAACGCTACTTTTCTCCAACAGATGGCGTAACACCTCGAAAATAAGATGGCGGCGGTGTCAACGCACATCCAAGATCCAACCATCAAAATCCAAGATGCCAGCGATGACGAACCATACTCCCCCAACACTCGAGACACAACCACACCTGATTACCCTGACGACGAAAAACAGACGCCTATACATGCGTCCTCTTTCTCCATCCACAATGTACTTAAAAAGGAAAGAGACATACACAGTCCTGAAAACGTCTTTTCAACAGACAAACTCCTTCAAAACACCCCGAATTTCGAAGACAGTCGAAATTCAGAAAGCGTCAGTCCTTTGAATGAGGAGGATACTTCTAGAGCAGAAATTAGTGTTGATGATGAGAACTCATGTTCAAGTGATGATACAGTTTTATCCGTAGGGAATGAGGCTCCTGTATCAAGCTATGAACCTGACAAAAGTGAGCAAGGATTGACATCCTTCAAACATATACAAACACATCTGAATGCAATATCTCAGCTAAGTCAAAATATCAACATAAATCAGCCCTTGCTTTTAAGGCCAAGTCCAATCACACCAAACCCTTTAATGTTCCTAAACCAGCCAATCCTATTCCAAAATCCTCTAATGAACCACGATCTTAAATCTGGCGTATCCAGAATGCCACTGCCGCAGGCAAATTTAAATATAAATCCTTCGCAATTTGGTCTAAATTTCGGGTTCAGGAAAAGTCAAGATTTGAGAAGTACAAGAACGGATGAGAATAGAAGATTGAACTTCATGCCGAAATCGCCAGAAAATGAATCAGAGAGGGAATTCATGAATCAGAGTTTAAAGTTTAGTATAGACAATATTTTAAAGGCGGATTTCGGTAGAAGAATCACTGATCCTCTGAACAAAAGAAAGGCAAAAGTGAGACACTTTGAAGCCAAGACTGTGCCTGCGAAGGAAGTTCTTCCGGTGGCAAAGCCTGAAGAGTCCAGGGTACCGGAAGTCAAGCCTAGTGATAAAGGAGCTATAGATCTGTCTAAGTCTGATGATAGTGGGAGTAATTCTTCTGCACCAGGTAAGCTTATTCTGTCCTTACATTTTCAATGTTTTGTCGTTATTTGATATATAAAACTTATCGAGTCAGTTTCATAAAATGGAGGACACAAATGTGAGGTTTTTCATGAATAAGATAAATCAATAGATGTCTGCATCCTGTGGTGGCAATACATATTGTATAACTCATCTGATGGTATGTAAAGACGATGTATATATAGCTCGAATATGATATCAAACTGAAAAATAGGACAGTTACTTCCAAGACCACTTTGGGACTCTTTTTGTGGTTAGATTTAGCTTGAGTATAGAATTTATATTGTAAAACACGAGATCAACTTTCACTTTAAAAATATTATAAAATTATATAGATGGCATAGCAAAAAAACCTTTTGCAAACCCGAAAGTTAAACACGGAATCCTAAACATAAGTTAAAATCATCTGCAATTTGTTAGTGGTTTACACTAACGGAAGGTAGAGCAAAGAATAATAAAATAATCCCCGTGACGAGGTGTTTGAGAGGGTCATGGTTAGATGATATTAAGAGGTGCTTTGAAGCAGTGAATGCATTGGCTTTGGACTGCCGGGCAGCACAACAGTCGATGGTTCGAATCCCGCAGCGGGCTTGAGCTTCACCGAATGGTAGAAGGGCATTTTGCGAATGCCCGCCTTGCTAGCGACCACCCCACTCAAGTAGAAAATCTGTCACCAAGCACCTTGGTGTATTCCGGCAGCAGTCCTTGAGAGCCAGTGAAATAACAGGCACATGAGACTTAATAACTGTCTCAAGGTGACGGTCGTGAAATTCGTGATTTGTGACGAAATGCATCTGTTATAGGCAGAGGTTAGTCCACTTAAAATCAGGTGGGTATCGAACTTGTTCCGTCACAATAACATAAAAAAAGGGTTAAATCTAGAATGGCAACTAGCTTTCAAGAAAATTATTTTGTTAAATATCATGTTTCTTATACAGCTGGAGGCGGTGATGGATCCATGGTGTGGCCTGCGTGGGTCTACTGCACGAGGTACAGCGATCGCCCAAGTTCTGGTGAGTGCACCCTTTTTAAATCACTTATAATTCCTATATGTAGAACGATTTGCAATACTTCATACTTGTAATTCCTATATGTAGAACGATTTGCAATACTTCATACTTGTAATTCCTATACGTAGAACGATTTGCAATACTTCATACTTGTAATTCCTATACGTAGAACGATTTGCAATACTTCATACTTGTAATTCCTATATGTAGAACGATTTGCAATACTTCACACTTGTAATTCCTATATGTAGAACGATTCGCAATACTTCATACTTGTAATTCCTATATGTAGAACGATTTGCAATACTTCATACTTGTAATTCCTATATGTAGAACGATTTGCAATACTTCATACTTGTAATTCCTATATGATCCTATAAAACAATCTATTAAAATAAAATAAAAAAATAAAGCACTTCTAAAGCATATAGTCCAAAAACTCCTTCCTCGATAAACAATTTGCCAAATCAAATGTCCATCTTGTAATAGCACCATAAACCGTATATCATAACAAATAACCCTTACCAAGGGGGTGAAGGCTATCTCGTCTTAACATTGTCAACCCTCCCCTCAACTTTTGTCAACTTGTTTTACTCAACGATTTCCGCAGCGTACGCGATATAACGATTTTTTTGGTATTTTTTTCACACGTTCGGTTACCCCGAATGTGTTCCTACACCCTACCTAAACCCATGTTCATCAGGGATAGTGTAGGTTAAAGAAAAATTCTTTCACAAATACATTTAAATAAGGTATACTTCAAATGACTACTACTTTGGAATAAGCTTCCGGTTAGTATTATACACGCCTAGTCTATTGTTGTATTCAAAAGTCAAATTAAATACCATTAATTAACCACACTACCATCTCATCGAAGCGCTCGTAGCGAAGTTTACTTAACTGTTCTCAACCGATCAGCAAAGTTAAGCAACTTCGCGCGCGGTCATGAGTTGGATGAGTGACCGCTAGTGACATTACTACTGAGCGTGCACGTGCTTCGGAAGGCATGTTAAGCCGTCGGTCCCGGTTGTTGTCTTAGATAGCATGGTGGTATTTTGCACTGTAGTGCCACAACATGCATTTTTGCTCCATCTCTTCGTACTGTTCCTCGTTATCACACGACTCTTGAACACATATATTTCTCTACGCTGTCCATTCTTTGACCTTCTTCTATCCCTTTCCATCCACTTAGAATACTCAACATAATAACAATGACAAATATTTTTAAAATATTTTAAGAAAACATCAAATTAATATTTTAATAAAACAATTAAAAAATATAAAAATATATCTAGAGAAAATTTGGCGGAATTGTTACTAGATATATTTTTATATTTTTTAAGTGTTTTATTAAAATATTAATTTTATGTTTTCTTAAAATATTTTTAGAATATTTGTTATTATTAAATATGGATTTCCGCAAAGTAACGCCTGAATCTATTCATTAATACTCAACATCCTTCTCGTGATAAGTTTTTCGTCCCTCCAGATGATATGTCCATATATACCCCACTGGTCTATTACTCTTCAACTGTTCTGTTACTGGTGCTACTTACAAGCTGCCTCTGATATGCTCTCTGTTCTCAAATGGCAGTGGCTGATAATAAATAGCACTAATCAGCCCACTTATAATAAACATTCCAACGCTTTTGAGTTTGGGATCTGAGGTTTTGCAGTACCCTGGTTCGATCCCCACCGCCGGCTTGTGCTTCGCCGCATGGTGGAAGGGCTTTTTGCGATTGCCCGCCTGGCTAGCTACCACCCTCAAGTAGAAAATCTGTCGCCAAGCACCTAACGGTGTGTTCCGGTAATAGTCCTTGAGAGCCAATGAAATTACAGGCAAAATGAGACTTAACAAGTATGTCTCAAGGTGACGGGCGCAGTGCAATCTGTTGTAGGCAGAGGCTAGTCCGTTTAGCATCAGGTGGGCCTCGTGCTTGTTCCGTCACAATAACATAAAAAAAATAAAAAAGGTTGAAGGATATGACAGTGTATGTTGGTTACTCCTTTACGGTAAAACCGCTGAACCAATTTGAATAAAACTTTTAATTTTAGATAATTAAGGTCCTGGATGAACACAGAGATTACTTTAAAGATTACTTTTCATCATCGCCATCATAAATTGTCATCTCTACGAGGATGAAAGCACCTAGTTGCCAATAAACTTAATAGAACAAAATCATGAACTTCATAAACCCTTCCCCGATGATATTTTAAGGGTGGTTCACCCTTACCCCAATGGCCCGTGCAGGCAATAATTTGATAGGTACCCCTCTGGGGGTGTAGCGGTGAGATAAGCCTTTATTTTATGAGTAGGAGGTTATAGATTTTGAAATTGTTTGGGAAAGAATTGATTGTACTAAATTTTGTTTGGATAGAACTTAAAGCACAAACAGCCGAAGTACGTGTAGGATACAAAAACAAATAATTTGAAAATTAAGATAACGGCAACGAGAATATACTAAATAAGGAAAAGGATAGGGTCCTCTGCATCTTCGAGGAATTCGCCAAGAGATACCAAATATGTTTATGAAATATTTACATATGTAAGTAAATTTGTGCATAAAGTAAGTTAAATTTTTATACCGTGGTGATAAAGCATCTCCTTTTAATCAAATCCAAACTCTTATGTGACAATTGAAATTTATAACGATGCTGCTCTTTAAGATGCCATGATTGAAGCGCTTGCAGCATCACGCTTCAGCGGTGCAATGTCTACTGCATCGCTGCAGCAAATCCGCTTGATGGGTGACCACAATGTTCCAGTAGCATGAGCCTACTATTGTTGTTGTCTTAGAATGGCAGTCGTTATATGAATAGCTCACCTCTAAATCAGTCACCAAGCAACTACGGTGTGTTCCGGCAGCCATCCTTGAGAGTTGATTCCCATACCAATTCATCATTTATCATGTGAGATTGTGGTCAAAGGCTAGCCTTGCCAAGATCCAAGCTAAGGCTTGCACCATAGAGTTTTTGCACATGTCCCATACGAACCTACTTTCTCTCTTTGCCGCGAAGGGTTTTCAATTTCTGCTACCAAAGGCCGTAAGCCCTCAGCACCACACGTGTTTCTGGTAGAGTGGACATTAGAACTCCATGGTGGTGTGTTTTCAGTGCGCTAAGCGTTCGACACTGGATTTCGAATCTGCATGAAAAAATAATAAAACTACTTCTTTTGCGTCTTAAATGAATAAAACTAATCGGGAACTGCTCGAAATTTAAGTTAGAAGATTTCACCCGGAACGACCAGACGACAGACAAGAAAGTGTCTCATGCATGCTCCAGTAGTGAATGCCACTAGCGGTCACCAACTCAAGTAGTGCCCGGAGAGAACGTTGTTTAACATAGTTAGTCGAAAGTCAAAATTATTTATTCAATTTAGGGGTCTATGACGCTCTTACGAAGGTAAGTTACAAATTTTATTATATTCTACAATGATGGTACTGCCACGTTCAGCAAAATAAATGTGAAAGAAACTCGGGGCCGTTATTTTGAACGTCTTTTAACATGGTATTATAAAGTGATGACAATATTTGTTTTGTAAATTACGTAGGTGAGAGGCGATAGCTTGGCAGAGGTGGTATTGTCCAAGCATCTTTGTCATTTAAGTAACTTGGTGATTTCATAATCAATATGTTTTTCAGGTGCAACTTGAATCTGTGAGCGTTATAATATCTTTGTGAAATTTATTATAAAACCGCACACAGTTACCTAAGTGTTCTGGACATGATACAAAATCGCATAAACACGGTCATAAAACCCACCACCACATGTTAAAGCTATAAGCCCAGCATTACAGCAGAAGCACAAATTACAACATTGAAACATCCTTATAAAAATATTGATATTATCTGCCGCATTCAGTACAGATTTAATCACAGATTTAAAGTGAATGATTTAATACTACCAAGTTAAAAGGCAATTGACTTTTCTGCGTACTTCAGTAAAACTTTCGCTACAAATAAATATGTATTCACAAGTAATAATATAAAGTGAGTGCCAGAATATTAATTTAAACAAACATACGGGAAACTAATCAAATTAGGGTACCGTACCCGTGAACTGTAGCCGATAAATATTTATACGGAATTCCAGGAGGGGTGGGAAAAATTGGATTTTAGTGATGTGATCGTGTCGATAATGTCGATATTCAAACTGTCGAATATCGTAAGTATTCGATAAAAAATAATCTTACTAAAAATTGATTTAATCTTGCTAAATGTTATAATGATTATATATTGCGTATGCCGTTTATTAAAATTAATGGAGTGTACATATATATTTAATTATTAGACTATGTAATGAAATACATAACAAAATACAGAACACATTTTGAACACCATTAAAAATAATAACATGTAGGTTGAAAAATTTAATATTTCATAAACAAATTGCGGCATTATAGTCATTGTTATGATGACAAGTAGGTATTATAATTATACATTAAATTCATCTCTACAATTCTATTATAATAAATCATCTGAAAATATGTAGTTACTCACTAACAACATAGGAATACACAATGATATGGTATTATGGATTACTTTGCATGGTGGTAGGGCACTTTGCGATTGCCCGCCTGGCTAGCTACCACCCTCAAGTAGAAAATCTGTCGCCAAGCACCTAACGGTGTGTTCCGGCAGCTGTCCTTTAGAGCCAGTACTTCTAGGTTAGCCTGAACAACATCTTCGACCACATCATCACTTACCATCAGGTGAGATAGTGGTCAAAGGCTACCTATCAAGCATAAAAAAAAATTCAAAACTTTATATAATTTCTTCAGTATTATACGTTATAATTATTATATGATATAATCAAAATGTTATTCTACGCAGCTTAAGCTGTGGGCAGCAATCTAATTTTAAAATATAATTAATTACTCACATTAATTATTTTCGTGTAAAACATACACCGTTAAAGCGGCCAATCACAATAGATTCGAGTCAACATAACAAGCAGTGACGTTATGCGTAGTGATGTAACCATGCACTAGTGCATACTGTATACTCGTACTTAATCCGGGCATGTGTTGATTAAAATAGCCGCACTGTATTGTATCAGCCCAATCGTCCACTGCTAAATACTACCACACTAAAGAGCGGTTTAGGATAATCCCCACACAGGTGTCTTGAGGATAGTAGTGTAAGATATTCTTCAGAAAGCGCTGCTGCCCATCTCCCGGTGCTTTATCCTAAGTCACCTCTTCCAACATCTACGGGAATAGATGGGGCGAGGGAAGGAGAGGATAAGGCGCGCATATGGAGTTTCTACCGCACTAATTAAGACACTGATTTCTCAATGAGGTTTGCCTCTCAGTGCATAAAACTGAAGTTGAAAACCAAACCTTTTTCAATTTTATAATTATGTATTGCCCTGCGTATGTTTTTAGCAAAACTTATTTTTACTATGTTCTTTTGTTGTTAGAGAAGACATATTGTACCGACCGCACATGAGTTGGATAAGGGTAAGAAGACGATGTGCAGTTTTTTTTATTGTGACGAACAAGCTCGAGGCCCACCTGATGTTAAGCGGACTAACCTCTGCCTATAACAGATGCATTTCGTCACAAGTCACGAATTGCACTGCGCCCGTCACCTTGAGACATAGTTGTTATGTCTCATGTGCCTTTCACTGGCAGTCAAGGACTTGTGGCGGAATTCACCTTTAGGTGCTTCACGACAGATTTTCTACTTGAAGGTGGTAGCTAGCCAGGCGGGCATTTGCAAAATGCCTTACCACCATGCTGTAACTACTGCCATCGTAAGACAACAACCGGGACCGACGGCTTCGTGCCCTCAAAGCATGGAAGCGCTCATTAGTGATGTCACTAGCAGTCATCCATTCAACTCCTGATCGCGGCGGACGTTGTTTAACTTAGCTGATCGATTAAGAACGGCTAAGCAAACTTCGCTACGAGCGCATCAAACTCTAATCACAGGATTATACTCTAGTCAGGCGGGCAATCGCAAAATGCCCTTCTATCATGCGGTGAAGCTCAAGCCGGCGGTGGGGATCTAACCAGGGACCTGCGGCATGGCAGTCCATAGCTATTACCGCTCGGCCATCCTTGCTTCATAATTAAAACACTATACAATAGACGAATTTTAAAATGATAAAAATATTGATCGAGTTAGCAATACATATAATATGCATTAAATTGGTAAACTTGGTTGGTTAAGTAGAGTACAAATTTAAATTAATAATATTATATATGATTTAAAAAAAATATAATTGTGCCATTAAAGTTGTCAATTGTATAAAAAATACTAAAATGTTGTTACACTAAAATTCAACATGAAGTTAAAATCACATTACACCGTTACTTGTGATATATCCAAAGTTACGTCTGGCTGCGCACTACTAATCTGAAACAAAAATACACTTAGTACTTTTTTTTTAAAACATACATATTAAATTTCGAAACATTCATAAGTTGTACACATTGAAACAATGTTTAACTGATTTCTTTGATGAAGAAGCGACTCTGAAAGTTACAAACCGGCGAGATCAAACTACTCGACTGATTAACGTAAGTGAAATCGGTACAAAACTATTTAAATATGTATAGTTTTTGTTTTATATAAACCATAATTGTTACGGAGCTGCGAAAAAACTAAACTATTAATGTATCAGAAATGTCAGTAAAATTATAAAGCATATCTATTAATGTAACAAAGACCAACCATGTCGCATCATAATGTAGTTTTGAAGCTGTTATCATATTACCAAAAAATTTCAGACCTGGTCCACTCCACACTTCAGGTACAATGCCTAATATAAAATATAATGGTCAGATATACATCGACACATATATGTCGTATAATCGTCTATTTATGTCGTGTGTATATCCGTCCGGACGGGATTATCCTACGGTTCGTGCTGCGTCAGAAGAGATCAGAGCTATACGATAGAAAGAGAGACGCGTTTTAGGTTTTATAAATATTAGGTACTCCGTTCTTTGCAAGCTGAAGTGCACTTTATTGCTTCGTATCTAGAGTCGCCTATTTATTGAAATGGTTTTGCGGAGATCCGTCTTGTCATTTTTATTCTGCGACATTTTTTTATTTACTGATCATTGTCATGCAGAACCAAAAACTTTCGTTTTTTAAATTTCTTTGTGCGGAACCTTCTAAAAGCGATCTCCGGCTCGCACTTTTAATTTTTTTTATATTTCAACCACGACGTGATACGTAGTGATGTAACCCAGTCATGCGCGTACGCATGCGTCTCTCGTGTCATGTGATATCATTGAACGGAGAGATTGAGTTAATATTGTGAAAGAGAAATATAAACATTTATTTCTAGTTTTATGAAACCATCAAGTCTGCATATTCTAGAAGAATAGGACAATAATTGTGCTTGTTTCAGCGGTTTTCCCATTAAAACTTTCCCCAAATAATGTTTTTAATAATATGAGTAAAATCTGTAATTTTTCCTGAAAATTAAACATATTAGAAAAAAGTGACATTACATGTGCAGTCATAGTTAAATTAAATGTAGTCTAGATATTTTAAACGTTATTTATTACAAAATGTGCAAATGAAGCCCAAGCTTATTGTCAGTTATAGAAATAAGCGACTCGTTATAATTACATTTTTATTAGGCCCAGTTACATAATTCACGTAAAGATATAGAAAAAAGAATAATTATAACACTGTTCTATCTGGGACTCAAACCCTAGTAATTTAGAAAAGTCTCCTGTCTACTAATGAGGCTCACAAAATAGTTGTTTTATGGGAACGCTGTTTATTTGACAGAATAGGCGTTAGTTGTATTGTAATGTTGAGTTTCGGGGTTCGGAAAGTTTAACAAAGCAATATTATTTTCACCTCACAAACTCAGAAAGGTGTTGCCTTCAAAATCTGCGTGGAAAAGTGTTTTTTCTCCGCTAGTGTGGTATACGTTTTTAAACTTCCTTTATATAATAATTGATTAAAACTAACGTAAGTTAGACACGTATTAAATGACATTTTAAAATTACTTATTATTTATTTAATGTAACCGGTCGAGACGCCTTCTCGACGTAAAAAACCGTAAGTTTAAATCGGCTAAAAATGTCATTTAATTCCTTTATATAAGTTCCACAAAATGATTTATTTTCATTGCAAACAGTTGTAGTAAATGTACAAAATTTTTTTTTAATAATAATTAACACTTTACAAAATTACAAATATACGATAGCCTTAGGCGCGTATCCTCCGGTCTGCCGGATTTCCCTTATGTGTCCCAACCGGCCTGCCGGTTAGCGGTCAATAGTAGTGTTTACATATTCACCATAAAATCTGCGTAAGTTCGATTTTCATAATTCAAACGGTTTTCGTGAGGATGGATCCTTGGCTATGCGAGAAAAAATCCATAATATTCTGATATAACAGAAAGTATGTTTAAAATTGATATGAAATCTGAAACCAGCTCAAATTACATTTTGGCGCCAAAATTTTGTATAGATTTATGTCATTTAAAAATAATCTCGTAACTACTTCTAAAGTAATTAACCTAGAAAGCTGTAATTTTGCATTTGTATAGGCAATAAGTCAATAACGATGTTAAAAGAAATTAAAAGGATAAGGATTGATAACTTTTTTTTTTATAGATTTTTTTATTTGACCCCTGTTTTTGTTACGGCTGGAATTCCGGTGGTCTAAAAAAAAGGTTTAGTGTGAAGCTTGTATTTATCCGATCGTTATTATTTAAACGTTGTTAGTAAGCTACTATCATTGGCTATACAACAAAAAAAACCGCATTACTCTATGGTAACGAGAAGTTACTCAAATCATGAAATGAAAAAAAATAACTTTCACTCGATGCATTTTGCCGCGCAAACACTCACCGATCGAAATTTACGTAATAAATAATCTCGTAACTACTTTTAAACCTGTAAACCTAGACATCTGAAACAATTCAGGTGTATAGATTACATCTGAATAATCATATCAAAAGAAAAACCAAATTCGTAGGTGGTATAGTTTTTGAGAAAAAAAATAAAATCCGCTTATGTACAGTTTTCCCGCCAAAATTCTTAAAAAAAATCGCGTTGTTTTAATCTCGTTACTACTTATAAAATATTTATCCTTACAATCTGGTATTATTCATGGGTAAAGAACCATAATAAATACACACATTAAAAAAAAAAACAAAGTTGTAGGTGGAATAGTTTCGGAAAAAAAAAAATAAAAAAAATATATAAAAAAATGCCGTTTCCCGCCATTTTCGTCGTCTGTTCAAACCCATTTTCCTGTAAAATTTTCCATGAAAAGGTCTATTTTCATTTCTTTTCCCGTAAAGAGAATATGATGAGGATTGCATTGGTACCAAGAAGTTTATAATGTTGATTGGAGACTGCCACAAATAAACTCGATTAAAAAACAAAATACCTCAAAATCTGGAAAAATATATTTTTATTCGCTGTTTGATCCACTCAAACTAAATGTATGAAAATGTTATTTTTTGTATGGTATAGGTAATATATTGGGGTATGGGGATGTTAGGGTGACATGTTTAGGTAATGGAAAACTACTTAGTACTACAAAAAAACGTTACGGGGCGTCGCGGGATAAAAAAACGTGAGCAGTTTGGACGATTGTGTCATAGGAGGTGGACAGATTGTACTCACTAGGGGGAAAAATTTAAGTCATGTGCGGGATTCGAACTCGCGTCCATCCATCACTTGAGCCAGGGTATGCTATAACCAATTGAGCTAACATGACAATTAAATTTTTCCTATCGTATATTTGTAATTTTGTTATGTAATCCGCATAGCAGGCGTTATTGCAAACATAACTATATTAAAATAATTAACACTGTTTTACAGTACTATTTAAGCTGTTTTTCTCCCTGGAGCGAAGTGCAAATTTGTGTTTTGCGCTCGGCGGCAAAGCTATCTTCGATAAGCTCAGGATTTTATTATAACTACAAACGCGTCGAAATTATGTTATTATTAGATTATGTATATATATCATTTTTGGTTAAGATGGTGGTAAATTTTGAAGCAGTATTGGCTCAGTGGCTATATTGTTGAACTGCTGTGCAAGTGATCTGTGATGCGAGTACCACGGACTTGAGCTTCACCACATGGTGATAGGGTATCTTTTGTCTGTTCGTCTGACTATGTACCACCATCAAGTAGAAATTCTCTCACTGTGCACTTTACAATGTAATCTAGCAGCTGTCAGTGCCAGTGCCCATTTTAAGCATAAACAACATCTTTGACATCATCTCTTGCAAATAGTAGAGATAGTGGTCAAAGGCTAGCCTATCAGCAAAAAAAAGGTAATGAGAAGAAATTTTCAACTCAACCCAACAACTGCATATTATGTTGTTACTTGTTACAATTGTAGTCCTTACAAGATTGCACGCTCCGATTGGTCAATTGAATAATCACGTAACTATCATGTGCGGCAAGCACACTCAAGCAACGGCCCGCTGTGAGTATTTCCCGATATTTTTATAAGCTCTCAGAAAATTAGTTTGAAAATGAAATAGTTCAGCACTTCACTATAAATTTATCAAACAAGATAGACATTGTTGAACGCGGGTAAAGGAATTTGAAAATATTTTTTGCTCTTGACGATTTTGAATTAGCTATTAGGCTATTTGCTATTTAATTGATTGTTTAATTTTCCTTAAATAAATAAGTTAATATAATTTCCCTTTAGAATCTCGATAGCAAAATTTTTTTACTGTATCAGCCGGATTGTTATCTGCTGAACACAGCCTCCCCCAATAAGGAAGTGTTTGCTACAATGTCCACGCTGGCTAGCTACCTGGCTAGCAGCAGCTGTCGTTTAAGGCTAATGCCCATTCTAGGTTGAGCCTATTTACCAGCTTTAACAGCATCATTACTTACCATCAGGTGAAATTAAGGTCAAAGGCTAATTTGTGCAAACGGAAGTAAAAAACCGGGCATTAGCAAAATGCTCTACCTGCAATTTTTATGTGACAAAAAGGTAAAGTGCGGGCCGTAACCAGCTAAGTTTGAACACACCTTTCATTAATAAAGAAATCTTCGACGGCTATCGCTTATCTATAAAAACATAATTATTGTTTGCTGAACTAACTGGATATGACTTAACATATTTATCCGATTATTATCTTCTTAATTACTATCGACAAGCATATAAAAACTGAATGCAACTCTATGCTATTGTATCATAATTACTAAGTACTTACAACGTACATTTATCATTACATTGATGTTAAATTAGATTGTATTTAATTCATTAACAGCGATGTTTTAGATACACATGTTAGTTAATAAAAAAAATAACAGAAATTTATTGGCTCGCTCAAAGAATTTGTCGCCACGATTTGTCGGGATGTTTTCGGGTCTCATGTTTTTTTTTTTTATGTTATTGTGAAGGAACTAGCGACGAGACGTCCAGTTGTTAGGTCTCATTAGCCTGTAATTTTTCTGGCTCTCAAGGACTGCTGCCGGAACACACTGTTAGTTGCTTGGCGACAGATTTTCTACTTGAGGGTGGTCGCTAGCCAGGCGGGCATTCACAAAATGCCCTTCCACCATGCAAAAATGACCATGTTTAAGAGAGCGAGCTTATACAACCCATCGAGCTCAGTTCCAGACTTCAGGCTTTTTTTTCTGAGTTTCTTAGGCAGAACAATCCCCTAGCTTGCTGATCCGGTGACCAAACCCAGCTAGATATTAAAAGTGACAATTTACGTATTTACTGTATCACCTGGATCGTCTACTGCTGAACCTCCCCTATTAAGGGGGTATTTGCCATAATCCCCACGCTTGGCAGGCGGCTTGGAGATCGCAGTGTAAGATGGCAGTTTCTTAGAAGGTGCTGCTGTCCACCTTCCAGTATTTTTCCCTTAGTTGGCTCTTACGACACTCACGTGATGATATGGGAGGAGCCATTCTAACCCGGAACCCCACGGGGAACTTACGTATTTACCAAAGATTAATATACCAATAAATTATTTAAAAATCTTTATGAATAGGACTGAAGTTATCTTATTTTATCATGAGACTTTACCTTATTTTGACTGCCTGTTACTTTTATTATTTTTGTTATTCATATAATACCATCCCGATTAAGTATATAGAGTTTGTGACATGTTCTCCAACGCCCCAAGACAATATCTGGTTTTCGCTAATATCACACAAGACAACACATTGACATAATTGCCATAAATTCAAATACAAATTCATTCATTAAAATCAGAAATAAATCAACTTCAGTGTAGTGAAGTCTGATCTCATTATTTTCATCGATACATATTTCAGAAAAGGCACATCACTAATCCTTCCCCTATAATCTTAACCAAACATATGTTTTCACGGCACCGACTTACAAAGTGGGAATCGGTACGTAAAGGGTCCTGTAGAATGATACACAGATACTCTAAACACTTTATTTTAGGGGATGAGTAAGGGAAGCTGTGAATATTGATATCTCTAAAACTATTCATTTTCAAGTATTTCAATCAATAATGGCATAGTAGCAATTACAATGGACAGGGGTAAAATGGTGCGTTTAGTCCTTCTGAGGAGCCGCTAAACGCGCTGCAAGTTAACTGTCATTTTTATCATTCGGTTATTTTATGTTCTGGTTAGTATAACCGGAACTTACTCGAACATTCTGAAACAAGCTCTAAATCATGTTTTCATTTTACAGGCTCCATAATATTTAATCCCGAGTCGAAAATAATATCGAACTCGTATAAATAATAATTAAATCAAAAATAATATCGAACTCGTAAAAATAATAATTAAATCAAATAACTTGAGGTATGACATGACTCATATACGAAAACCTTATCATGTATACGAAAACCTATACCTTATTAATATACCTTAGTAATGAATTCGATAATAATATTTTTTTTAATAAAAAAAACTACTGACTTATTATATTAATTATACGCATTATTTTATTAGGGATAACTCATATACTTTTCGTCATATCTCACTCTTATTTGGATGGGACCACAAGACAAGCATCAGCTTTTGGATAAAAATCATCAAAACGGTACAACCTGTAAATAGTCATGAGTTATGAGGTAACAAACACAAAAAAATACAGTAGTATTAAGAACACCCTCCTTTTTTGAAGTCCGTTAAAAAATCTAAGCAAGTATAAAAATCCAATCATCATTACAACCTAAAGATGATTGGATTTTTATGATATATTTTAATAATTAGATTAAAGCTTTATTAACAACATACTACGAACTATATACAACACTACAGCTACTACAATAAAAGCATTTTAGCCTATGAGTCTATTTTAAATTGATTTTAGAAATTAAAACATACTTCGAATGCATGTACCCAAAGCTAAATCCATATTCTGCAAATTAAAAACCGGCCATGTGAAAGTTGGACACATGGTTGTTGGGTTGACGGTTTCAGAATATCGTTATATTTTTCATAAAGCTGGATATCCTTCGCGGGAGCCCATCCGCACATAGCCGGTTTTTATTATTTATTTACAAGCGGGGCGGGCTGCTAGTAAATAAATAATAAAAACCGGCTATTTAACATCAATTATAAATTGAAACACATAAAAAGTATTTTTAATATTGTTATGTTTGCAATAACGCCTGCTATGTGGGTTACATTACAAAATTACAAATATACAATAGATTTTTTTTCCCGCACATGACTAAAATTTTCTATCGTATATTTGTAATTTTGTTATGTAATCCGCATAGCAGGCGTTATTGCAAACATAACAATATTAAAATTATAAGGTTGCGTCATTATTTACAAGTACAAAACCAATTGCAAAATTGGTCTTGTTTGCAGTACAACGTAAGTGGTACTATAGATAGATGTCTCTCCATCCCACTGCGATAGTTAAAGAACGATAGGAAAGAGTTATGACGTCATGTTAGCTCAATTGGTTAGAGCATGCCCCGGCTAAAGGGGTGGATGGACGCGGGTTCGTATCCCGCACATGACTTAAATTTTTTCTATCATATATTTGTAATTTTGTAACATAAAAATTAGTTATTGTGACATAAATGTAATAGTGAGACATAAAGTATTGGGTATTTTTTTGTTGATATTAATGTCCTCTATAAAATTGTAGTTGCTCTATTGTCAACAATTTCCGCAGCGTACGCGATATAACGATTTTTTTGGTATTTTTCACACTTTATGGTCACACTGTCGAAGCTTTCATATGTTCATCAGGGATAGTGTAGGATACTAATGGTGAAAGCATTTTTTTACTATGTATACCTACTATTATTTTAAGTTTGGCTCAAAAACGTTTTAGTCGTAGACTGTAAGTTTTTGATGTTATGATTATAAATAAATAAATAAATCGTTGGCGGTTTTTAAGTTAATTCGTTACATACAAAAATATAATATAATACAAAATACAAATCTTTCCTCTTTATAATATTAGTATAGATAGTCAATTAACTGAAAGATGTATATTTGATAACCTGGATGATGTAATTATAAATGCAACTCGATATATTTCCGAATTATCGATAACAATTTCTATCGATTCCAAACACTGGTTCCGATTTCCTTCTAAGCCATTAGAGATAAATGTCTTGTACGTTTTTTTCTCCGATTACGGGGTAGCGTGAAATAGTTTTTAAAATTGAATTCAGCTAGGCGAGAGGGTAGAAGCGAATTGAAACAACATGTCCGATAGAATGATAGACTTCGGAGGTATAATTAATTTTATTTCAGCTAAGAAAAAACTGAGTCTTTAAATTCCTGTCATTAGGTCCACGCCGAGTATGGTCGGATCGAATCAAAGTTTGTGTCCTCCATTATGATATGTTGCTGTTTTTGTTTCACCGGCGGTATGCCTTTATTAACAAAATACTACGAACTATATACAACACTACAGATACTACAGTAAAAGCATTTAGATCCCTATAAGCCGTTGCAGACACATAGGCAGTCCAAATGCTCTCTCCTACTACCAGTTGAAGGCGTGCCCAGCATGCTGTCAGCATTGCCCCGTTGAATTGCAATGCTTATTCTTTGAGTCAAATAGGTGCCAGTATTGCTGTTATATATTATATTGGATTATGACGGAATACTCCCGAGGCCCATCTGATGTTAAGCGGTACCCTCTGCCTCGACCAAATACATTACGTCACAAGTGACGGACCGCACTACGCCCATCCTCCTGAGACATACCATACAGTCGGTCTCATATCCCTGTTTATAATTACTTACTGACTTTCAAGAACTCCTCTGGAACTCACTATTAGGTGCTAGGCGACAGATTTTCTACTTGAGGGTTAGTCAGGCGAGATTTTTTTTTAATGAGAATGTGACGGAACTACCTCTAGTCCCACATGATGGTACGTGGATTAACCTCAGCCTATAACGCAGATGCATTTCATCATATGACAAATTGCACTGCGCCCGTCACAATGAGACATACAGTTGTTTAGTCTCATGTATCTGTAATTTTTCTGTCTCTCAATGACTCCTGCTGGAACACAGTATTAGGTGCTAGATGACAGATTTTCTACTTAAGGGCTAGTCAGGCGAGCATTTGCAACACTGCTCTGCCAACATGCGGTGAAGACCAATGGCGGTGAGGATCTAACATGGACCTGCGGCATGGTAATCGTCACTCATATTACCGCTCTGCTGTCATTGCTTCAAAATGCATTTAATTACCTGACTCTTTCGCATAAATTTTTCTTCACTCACGTTATTCTTTCCATATCTTCTATGGCTTTCTTTTGCCCTGTCTTTTGACATTCACACCTCAAAAACTGTCATGTTTGAGTCAGGTGGAAGCGTCACTTAAGGCTGAACTGGCCGGTCAGGTCTCCATACAAACGTCGTAGGGTGATCATTTTATTTGCGAATTTAGGTCGAGAATTAAACATTATATCGATTTATCTCGTCATTATCTAGGCTTGTCAGGCTTGTCATCTAGGCTAGTAACGAAATTTTAAAAAGATAAAGTTGAAAGTTATGAACTTCGAAAACTTTATATGAAATGTTTCGAGGTTCATAACTCTCAAGTTAATTCTCAATAATCATCTTATTAGAAAAATGTTATGATACAGACCTAGATAATGAAGAGATCTATCGATATCATGCTTTATTTTGGACTTAAATCCTTAAATATGGTAGTGATCACCTTACGACGTTTGTATGGACAACTGACCGGCCAGTTCAACCTTAAGTGATGCTTCCACCTGCTCCAGTTCACCCTTAAACTTAAACAGAGTTCATGCGAGAACATGAAAAATAGTATTTTGCTGTTGTAACATACCTATGCCTGCTTTCATGCACTTTCACGAGGGCATAACGCATTGACAAAATGTATAAAAACCAACATTATTAGCGCCACTAAAAAATAAAAATTTTTTTGACAAATAACACGATAGGTGACATCACTACATAGTATAAAACAAAGTCGCTTTCTCTGGCCCTATATCCCTATCTATGCTTAAATCTTTTAAACTACGCAACGGATTTTGATGCGGTTTTTTTTAATAGATAGAGTGATTCAAGAGGAAGGTTCATATGTATAATAACATCTATTAAATAGTGGAGAAATACTGTTATTTTTGAGGTTTCTAATGTCATGTCGTAAACAATTACTTTTTTTCCTCTTACATTGCAAATGCAGGCTGAACCCTATGAAATTTATCAAAATAATGTACTAAGTATTGTACACATTGAAAAGGTCTACGGAAAACTCCGGTATGGTATATGTCTATCTCTTATGGATATCCCACAATAACGTTTTTTTGTCATTTATTTTTTACGCCAAATAATGGCTAATTTAAAAAAAATCGCAGGTTCAAACCGTCAACGTTGCAGGGTTAGATTTGAGCATTGACTGTTTTTCACATGGCCAACTGTATGTCGCTCTTTCAAGAGTAAACTCTAGAGAAAACATGTTTGTATTGTCTAATGACAAGAAAGCTGTGAACGTTATATATAAAGACATTCTGTTATATATTAATTGTTGTAAAAATAAAATAAATGGGTAAAAATGTAGTGTATGAATTTAGATATTCCAAAAATAGCAGGAAATCTTCATGGTTTAGGGAAAGAAGAATTATTTCACTCTAAATTTAACGCGTGCGGGCCACGGGCAGTAATGAATAAATCAAAACTACTGGATCGATTTTAATCATTTTTTCAGTGAGATATAATTTTATACCCGTGCAAAGCCGGAGCGGGCCGCTAGCAGATAATATATAAAAGCGGAAAAATTGGATATTGTCGATTCAGACCATATACTATTTTCCCGCTGAAAAAAATATTTGACAGGTAGATAGCAGCCGAAAAGAAAAAAACAAATTTTCTTAACTTCCACACCAGCGATAATTATCACTGATAATTATAACGAATAACTACTGTTATTAAATAGCTTAATAACGTAACGGAGGCGTTATGTAGGTGCGAAAAATAACACCTGCTGTGAAATACGAATTTTGTATGTTATTAATTTAAAATAATTAGGTACCTAGGTAGGTGTGATTTTAATGCAGTGACTTCATAATGACTGTCTTAGACTCCGCCCAGAACGTCGAATAAAATAAAATAGGCAGGTACCTATAGTCGAATTTTTAATCAGACGGAATAAAGTAAATTTAGAGGTGTTGCTACTTTTTGACGATACAAAACTAGTGCTGTGGTAAAATGATTTAGTTCTTTCACTTCGTCACTTCGTGAGCTGTATATTTTTTTCATACTCTTTGTAAAAGTCATAATTATTGTACTAAGAGTGATTTTACTTACAAGCGATTTATATTACTATATGATAGGTTGTTTATGAGATTGCAGCACGGCAATAAATTATACAATTTAGGGATTACAATTATATGTCCAACACACTCTAGTTCCGCTCATAAAAACTGAACTAGAATTTGAAGTTGATCACTATGATTTGAAGTTGGCAACTTTATTTTGAAATGTGACATTTCGATCTGTCAGTTTCCTCTGTCTGATTAAAAATTCGACTATAGGTAGAATATACCTACCTTAGTATCTGTCAATCAGTTGAAGATAACATGCGTCCGATAGCAATGAGTAGGCTTATCAGAAATCTGTTTCTGTCAGAAATCATTCTGCATCCCGCAGTAATCTCTATGCTTATGTATTGATTTTGTTCGTGTTCAGGTAAGCAATACTTAACTAATTTTGAAGCGTTTGTCGTTTTCTAATGTAACTTAGCTACAGTTATTGTTCTGTGAATGTAACCAAGACTACGGACTGGTTATTGACCGGAATTTATTGCTAGTCGCTCTTAGAGAAACACTATTTGATAATAATTAAAACATTGACAAATTCAATAGATTTCGGTGTAATATAAAAAAATGCTTTAGGTATAGTACCAGGCTAACGAAACATTGGGAAATTACAAAATAAATATTGAATATTATGCTGCATTCGCCAATAACACATGATAATCTATCTCCTATATGTAATAGAGATATCTTAGCTAAATGATAGCTGTCTTATCTTATCAGTAACATAACTGGTAGATCAAAAGTCAGGACATGGGATACGCGATTATGTGTAAATGATTGCTATATGAAGCAAGCAATAACTGAAATAGAGAAATATCTCCTACTGCAGAATTACCTACAAGTCATTATGAATCTCCTACAAACTTCTGCTATCCTGGTACTTTGAGTTTAAGAAATGATGTTTTATAGTCTCATGATCTTCTGCTGTCCTGGTACTTTAAGAATTTGAAAATTGGTATTTGATGTCACTGTGTGATGTGACTTTAAAACATAGTTTCATTTATATTATTCATAAATCTCTTCCATTTTTGCTTAAGCGTTATAACTATTGTCAGATCAGGGTCATAAATCAGTGATGGATCAGAGCGAAACGGAAAATAATGTTGGCATCAGACCGGAATTGTGTTACTGTACTGATACGAAACTCTTTCAAGCTCAATGGGTGTTTGTAAACAGACAGGCTGTCACAACGACTTTTACCTTATTTCAATCTTACATGTATTTTGTTGATTAAAACCATTATTCGAAAGGTTTTATATAATTTATCATTTTAATCCTACCTATACCTATAAATAAATAGTGTGGGATCAGTCCAGATCAAATCGGCATACTGATGCGTAATTAATTACCCACTATGATCTTATATTTTTAAACTACTTCTTTTAATCGACTAATAACAATCGGGCCTACGATGATTGACATTTAATTTGTCGGGGCAATACACGTATAGGGAAAATCGCTACTAAACTAACCCTATCAACAAGATAGGTAAGTAACTCAAACGAGCTACATATAGCCACAGATTAAAGTATGTTGGCAACCCCTTTAAAATTTCAATTGCAAACTTTCCCAATTAAAAGTACGTCAGTTGTCTCTGGTACTTTCCCGCCATCGCTTTATTAGGCAGGAAATAATTGAAATTCCTAATTCGAATCTGTGACAGTTTGAGTTCGTAACGGTTGTCACTAGGTGGCGTTGAGAAGGGTTAAGGAGAATGTTGGAAAATGTGTCATTGTACTTTTAGAAGTTTTATGTTATAGAGTTCCTGGTTTTGTGTTGTTTGTTATCAGATTGGGAATTAAATGAACATAAGCACGACTTATTTTAATTTCTTATCATATGCTTTGAAACTGGATGACAAAATATCTTCAGTGAATTATTTCTCATAGTTCTGCGTACCTACCTACTAAATAAATTGCCATCATGTCCTTAAAGTTGAGTTAATGATAATAGTTTTGTCCATGCATCTACAGGTTAGATAATAAGGCTATTTTAATAGTATCGCTTGCCTGTCATCGTACTTTAATAATTAGGCGCCGGTGGAGCAAATAAAAGAGGTAGCATTTGAGAAGATAAATGCTATTTGTCCTTATAAACGGTAATCCGTGCAATCCTTTCTGAAAATATTGTATTTACGTCGTATATAGTCATTACTGAAGATTTAATGAGAATAAAAAATGTATCTAAATAAGATTTCAATCACTATCGCATGCTAAGCGAGCATCACATTTACACATTTTTTGAGCACAAAAAACAAATTTGTAAATTTTATGTTTGCTCAGCACGCGATAGTGCTTGTGATAATATTTAGAAATATAGAAGGGTAGCGACATCATTTCGTGAGTTGTGTTTGAAAAAGCACTTCTTTCGATCAGATGAAGTCTAGTAGTCTGGTCACTGGCACACCGAACCATATAATATGACGGTTAAAATAATAAAACAAGAACACGAAATTCACGTCCATCCAGCCGGTCTAGATGGCCGAGCGGTTAACCTTTTGACATCTACGGTAGACGATATCAGCCACCCGATGCATAAAAACTAGGCGACTCGGATTCGAATCCCGCTCGAGACAAATAATGTACTTTGTGCTCAAAAATTTGTATTTATAAAATTTTTTGCATGTAATTCATAAATATTCAATTGCGTAATAAAGTTAAATATAGGTATTTTAATTCAATTTCTAGAGAGATTTGTTAATAATTATTTATATTATACAGGGTTATTGGTAAAATGCTAACAACCTCTTAGGTTGACTTCTGCTAGTCCTAACTAAAATTTTGAGATAATTTTTTTTTTTATTTATATTGTGTGTGTTTGACGGAATAAGTACGAGGGCCAACTGACGTTAAAAGTATCTTGTGCCTGTAATTTATTATTTTTTATTACCTTAAAAAAAATATCTCAAAATGTTTGTTAGGACGAGCAGAAGTGAACCCTAAGGCGTTAGCATTTTACCAATAACCCTGTACAACATAATTTTATCATACCATATAATTTAATTTGCAAAAATTTTAATATTAGTAGATACTTAACTAATAATAAATTGCCAAAATTATGTTCTGTCATTATAGCCAATAATGACTTAAAGTATTTCCATACATAAAATTTATATATTAACAAGAGCATTGGTATTTTTTTTTAACGGGTGTATGCCTTTACAAAATACTACGTACTATATACAACACTACTGCTACTACAATAAAACCAGTAAAACAATTCCTTACAGAACTACCTTCAAGTATTGTAAACTCATTACATTGAAAATTAAAAAAAAAAATGTCGTAAAATAAAAGTCTAATAATAGTAATTAAACAACTTTAAACGGTTTAAATCGCGTATATTTATATCATTATTCTTAACGTCGGGACAAAAATTATGATAAATATACGCGATTTAAACCGTTTAAAGTTGTTTAATTACTATGTGTTAATAATCGCGAAAACCTAAGTGTAATAATGTTTATGCTCGATAAATTTTCCGCTTCCTCTTATGATTTACGGCAAACATCACAACTCTTAGTGCCTGCTAATTTTATAATGAACCTATAATTCATGTATACAACGGACAGCGCCAACAGCATTTGAAAAGCATATGCATCCTATTTTGTCACATTACGAAACGAAAATGTTATAACTATGCAACTCAAACAAATAAGAACTAACAACACGGACCATAAAGTTTAAATTCGAATGGCATCATCACACACCCCCATCTCTATCCGTGGGTGTCGTAAGTGGTGAATAAGGTTGACACATCGGAAGGTGGGCACTGTGGACAGCAGCACTTTCTGAGGAACTGATATCTCAAACTGCGATCCCCAAAACCCCTGCCAAGCGTGGGATTATGGCAAACCCCCCGTAATGGGGGAGGCTGTGTTCAGCTGTAAACAATGCTGCTGATATAGTACAGTACATATAGAACTGTAGAACATTATTACCTAACCTAATACCTAACTATACCAACATAATAAAATTATAAATCAACCAACACAACTATATTAGCGCATGTTATTATCTTTAGGCTAAATTTGAGCAGTCCAGAGAGTATCATACTTCAATCCAACAAGCCTTAGGGTGGTCCCTACATAAAACGATCTACCCTTTCTTCTGTAGCGCAGTCATAATTAATTTTATACCTTAATTACCGTCGTAATCTTTATAATTTAATTATAGAAGTGCGAGCGAGGCTGTTGCCATCGATTTTGTCTTTTTTGCCGCGCGGGTAATTGATTCGGCCTACAATGGAATGGGTATGCCACCTATTTTAACTTTGAGCGTATGAAATAAGAAATGAGGTTGAACTTTTATATTATGGGATTGCACTTTTTATGTGTCTCCGAATCGTTGACATTTAATTCCTGTTAAGGCTCTTACAGTCCTCAAATAAGAATCAGACCTGAATTTTAAAGCCATCTACTTATACTATGACATAAATAAATATCTTAGAATCGTTACAACTTTGAATACATTTCCAATGTTAATATTATTATGTTAATACTTTGTCTGATCGCCAAAAATTGTCGAGTAAAAAATTTGTTTGTAAAATGAAGTATTTTTTGGGATCAAAATTTGTATCTCGTCCTACACGACATTGATGATTTTCTTCAAAACTATGTCAATGAATATCTATGATAAGAACACACTTTTAAAAAAATATAGTTTTTTATAAGGTATTAAAAATAATTGATTCCAAACTCCACTCTCTGACTCTCAACTGATCCCAAAAATCTGTTCTAAAGCATCTTGCGCTCGTACATAGAAATATTAGCGTCTCAAGGTTATTGGTATAGTCCCAAGCCTTAGGGGGGATTGCCATATTCCCAAGCTTTGCAGGCATCTTGGGTATCATTAACTATTATCATAAGTTATTTTAACATAGCTTCATAGTTATATTATTATATTTTTACGAATTATTCCACTACGATACCAATATGATTCTTATCGGGTAAACAAAATAATATTAGTATTAGTATTGCTTCCTATCGGACGCATGAAAACTTTTAGGACACTAAAAATATTTTTTTTTTGTTATATTGTGTTGGTACCTAGTCAAACAATCCACTATCGTTCTTGTACATACCTACTCTATGTTAGTTACGTAGTTCGTTACTAATTTTGGAAGCAAGATTACTAATTTAATCCAATCAGAAATAATGAGATTTTTTCTAAAAGCTTCCATGTCTATAAACCTCCTCGGGACTACTTATACTTTTTTTTAATACATCTTATAGCCTAGCTTTTGACCACTATCTCTCTTGATGTTAAATAATGATGTCGTCGAAGATGTTGTTCAGGCTAACCTAGAATTACTCTCTCTCAAGGAAACACCGTTAGGTGCTTGGCGACATATTTTCTACTTGAGGGTGGTAGAAAGTTGGTAGGTAGGTAGGGGAGAGCCAGTTCTTCTAGGTTAGCCTGAACAACTGCTCGACCACATCATCACTTACCATCAGGTGAGATAGTGGTCAAAGGTTAACCTGTCAGGCATAAAAAAAAGGTAGCCAGGTGGGTATTCGCAAAATGTCCTTCCACCATGCTATAACTACAAACATCCTAAGTCAACAACCGGAACCGGAGGCTTAACGTGCTCCGAAGCACGTGCACGCTCAGTAGTAATGTCACTAGCGGTCACCCATCCAAGTCATGACCGTGGCAATCAGTTAAGAACTGCTAAGAAAACTTCGCTACAAACGCTTCAAACTTACTCCCATAATTTTGTGATTCATTTTGCACAATATAATTTAATTGCATCAGTAGTCCAAGATTATTAAAGTTGGGACTATTATACACGTCAGCATTGTTTGTCTGTCTGTCTGTGCACAATTACTTACGAATGGTTGGCTGTGTAATTAACGGGAATTGCTCGGACCCATTACCTTTGCATTCTCAAGTTTAAGGAGGGCCGGCGCTTACACCGTTCGGTAACAAGTTGAGGTTCAGTCATTCTAGGTAAGCTTGTACAACATATTCGACCGTTTCATCATTTACCATCAGGTGAGGGTTTGGCCAAAGTATAATCTTATACATTAAACCGGCAAAAAACACTCACGTTGAGGATCGAATACGTCTCGCGGGTTTCGAGCATATCAGATGCTCATCATCAGGGCGAGTGCGCAGCTGCGTCTGCGAGCTCCCGGCGGGCACTGCGGAGCGCCGCCCGCGCGGCTCGGCTCGATACCGGCGCCGGCGGCGGCAGCGGGGAGCTGGGTGGGGGTGGAGCGAGCCCCGCGCTGCTGGTGCTAGGTGATGAGGTCCTAGCGTGCCCGGCTGAAGACGGTGGGATTACTTCGTCGTCTGTGATCGCATCATCATCATCAGCACACGTACCGTGACATACAATACTGACTGTGTCGCTCTCTAGACTGCCCGACAACTTCTGCGTCGAGGTGACATTAAGGGTAGGAATCCAGGCTGGTAGTAGCGTCCAACCCCCATCTCTGTTAAAATTGGGATGTCGGTTGATTTCTATAGCCTCACGTGTTTTACGAGGCACATAAAACTTTTCTCTAGCTAATACGGAGGCTTTATCAAAACGAATATAATGGTTGGCGTCCAAGAGATGAGCATGCTCCGCAAGGGCCGATTTAGTAATGTCCATGTTCTCAATGCTCCTAATGTGTTCGGTCAGTCTAGTAGCAATGTTGCGTCTAGTCTCTCCCACGTAACTCTTGCCACAGTCGCATGGTACTTTATATACGCCCGGTACGTTAAGGCGGTCTTTGTCATTCGGTGAACGTAGCATCTGTCTTATTTGACCGGGTGGACGGAAGAACGTTCTGATATCATATTTCCGTCGCAAGAGATATCCGATTTTGTCCGTTATTCCTCTTACAAACGGAAGATAAGCAGGAGAGCGCTCCACTCTTGTTGGTCGCTTACGTTCACTTGTCTTTGCCCAGCGGCAACAACGTGAGTGTTTTTTGCCGGTTGCAACAACGTGAGTGTTTTTTGCCGGTTTAATGTTAGGTCCTTACATATGAAATTGGCGTTTTGTATGGGAGGAACAAAAAGTCGAATATTTTTTAATATAATATATTTAATTAATCAAAGTATGAACCATTATTTTCTATGCACTTTTGCCATCTCATAGGTAGTTCATTGATCCCTTTACTAAAAAAACCAGTCGGACGGGAATCAATAAAATCTTTGAAGGCGATTTGGACTGCCCCATCGGAGTTGAATTTTTTCCCTTGCAAGAAGTTATCCAAATTTCGAAAAAAATGGTAATCTGTTGGAGCAAGGTCCGGGGAGTACGGAGGATGTCTTAGACTTTCCAATTGAAGCTCTTCTAATTTAGTAGCCGTCTGTAGCGCAGTGTGTGGTCTAGCGTTGTCGTGAAGCAGCAGTGGCGTGGAGCGATTGACCAGCCTAGGTTGTTTAGCCGCTAGCTTTTCCATCATGGTTTGCAATTCCTGACAATAGACATCAGCCGTAATAGTCTGGCCAGATTTGAAAAAACTGTAATGAACAATACCGGCACTAGTCCACCAAACGCTTACAAGTAACTTTTTTGGGGTTAATTTTCGCTTGGGGCAGGATTTGGCTGGCTGGCCAGGATCTAACCATTGCGCTGAGCGCTTCCGATTATCGTAAAGAACCCATTTTTCATCACAGGTAATGATTCGGTTTAAAATACCTTCATTATTGTGCCGGTTTAGTAATGTAACGCAGCAGTCGACGCGCGTTTGCCGGTTTGTTTCAGTCAATTCGTGAGGTACCCACCTTTCAAGCTTTTTAATCTTCCCAATTTGCTTCAAGTGAATTAAAACAGTTTTATCACTAACATCGCAGCCTGCAGCTAACTCGGACGTGGTTTGCGATGGATCCGCTTCCACAATAGCCTTCAACTCTTCATTATCAACTTGAGTCTCAGGCCGTCCACGGGGCTTGTTCTGCAGGTCGAAATTTCCAGAACGAAAACGTTGGAACCAAAAACGAACTGTGTTTTCTTTTGCAACACGACCGCCATACACATCATTCACCCTTCGAGTTGTTTCCGCAGCACTAGTGCCACGGCGGAACTCGTACTCGTAAATAATGCGATATTTAAGGTTTTCCATTTTGTAAAATGAGTGACGCAAACAGAAAAAAACAGAAGAAAAAAAACAAATGAATGACGATCATCGAAGCACAAATACATGAGTCTATAGCTGTACAAATTTGAATTTGGAATTCCTTACCAATGAGGAGAAATTCGTGATTAAAGTGGCCAGTACGAAAAACGCCAATTTCATATGTAAGGACCTAATATTTAAATATGTGTCAAACTCGCGAGAATTTCAATTCAAAGTATAATCTATCAGAAATAAAAGAACATAACTGATCCAAGTCAGTGGTGTGATGACGCTGATGACTTTGAATATTTAAATATGTGTCAAACTCGCGAGAATTTCAATTCAAAGTATAATCTATCAGAAATAAAAGAACATAACTGATCCAAGTCAGTGGTGTGATGACGCTGATGACTTTGACTTTGAATATATGTGTCAAACTCGCGAGAATTTCAATTCAAAGTATAATCTATCAGATATAAAAGAACATAACTGATCCAAGTCAGTGGTGTGATGACGCTGATGACTTTGACTTTGAATAGGTAAATAAGTGATAATAAAACAAGAAGTTGTTAGGATGAATTAAAAAAAAAATATTTGCAATGATTCAAAATTCTATTCTTTCAACGTTATATGTAGTTGTAGAGGCTAATGCTTTGAATGTTTAATTACGAAATTCCAAATATAGGAGAGGAATTTAAGGTCATGTGCGGGATTTGAACCCACGTCCATCCACCCCTTTAGACGGGGTATGCTATTACAAAAGAAAAACATTTTTTTTCCTCTAGTTAATTTGTAATTTTGTAATGTAATCCGCATAGTAGGCGTTATTGCAAACGTAACAATATTAAAATGATGTGGTTGCGTTATCATTTCAAGTATAAAACCAATTACAAAATTGGTCTTGTTTGTAGTACAACGTAAGTTGAACTATAGATGTCGCTCCATCTAAATACGATGGTTAAAGAACGATAAGAAAAATTTGAGTAATGACTCATTGTCATGTAAGCTCAATTGGTTAGAGCATATCACGAAAGGCCACGCTAAGGATCCAAGGTTTTTATCCAACTACAAGTTAAGTTTAGGGGAAAAAATATAAAATTGTATAAATACTCGCCTCGCCGAGTATCTAGCGTTGTGTTCTGGTTGCTACGTAAATACTGCTATATCAAGCATAATAGTTAAGCCATCCAAGCTGTCATTGTAACGTAAGCTGTCACATAATGGAGACTGTCATATGGGTACCCCTTCCATCGTTGGAAAAACGATGGCATCACAGAATAGCAGTACATTGCAAACTGTTATGCTATAGGTATTCACTTTATCAAAATTAATTAAATCAGCCACCGTTGAAAGGTTTGCTTTAATCCCTACACTTGGTAGGCGTATTTGGGATCACAGTTTGAGATAGTATTTCTTCGGAAAGTGCTGCTACCGCACCACGTACATGGTCCTCGCATTAAATGCATTTTAAACAATATTTGATATTGTCAGTGCAAAATATTTTTTTATGCCTTTTTTAACAAAATAGTACGAACTATATACAACACTACAGCTACTACAATAAAAGCATTTAGATCCCTATAAGTCATTGCAGACTCATAGGCAGTCCAAATGCTCTAGCCCACTACCAGTTGGTAGCGTAGAGCTAAATTAAGTTATTTCAATAACCCAGTGTTAAATAAAATTAACTAAACAATCGCCAGTAATGCATGTGACTTATCTATACTTATGCCTTGGCTGCATATCTGCAGTCTACCCTCTAAAATTCAATCACAAAATAAAATATTCTACTGTGAATTAGATTACTGTTATATGAAACGTATTTATCGTTATGTAAAATACTAATTTAGTGAAATTAGTGGTTTACTTCTTTTTATTTATAATTATTTTTATAATTAATAAACAAAATGTAAAAAGCTCAATATAATTTTGCACGTTACTGGTTGGTGTAGGAATAAGTTCAAGTAAAAAAAAAGCCACTTAAATAACTAGTAATTAACACAACGTGGCTTGAAACTTGGGGAAAATCCTTTCAAAATTGAAACACCATTTTGGTGGCCTATCAATTTTGACACCTGCGATTACATGCCCCTTCTATGCTAGTAACGACAAAAGAATTTACTGAAATAAAATATGCTCTATTGCGTACCTGTAAGCTTAGTGCTTAGCTTAAGCACTGCATCATTTTGTATATCTATACCACAAGCTTAATATTACCCAAATAAGTTATGTAGTACTCAATAAAACAGTTTAACATCTCAATTTGTAAATTACAAATCGGTGTAAGAAACGGCTCCAGTAAAACCGACTTGACTAATCGCCTAAGTAATTATCGCAAGACGTTATTGAGAGTTGGCGGGAATCCTCCAACATGGCGGCCTGTCAAATTTGACAACGCGAGCTCACGCCCTTTCTAGGCTTCGTTCGAAAATTGATGAAGTTCTAATGTCTGACTAGACAATGTTTGTTATGATTGAAGACAAAAGGTTCTACTATTTTACTAAAATATTACCTAGACGTGTACTTGAGTTAATATTATCCAATCTTTACTTTAATATTTATACAATACAATACTGCTAAGAAGCAATATGAAAAGCTCCTTGTAATGTATTTTTCACAAAAATGGTATGTAATGTCTAAAAAGTATCCATAAACTGATCTCTACCGGGGACTTATTCACAACTGTCCAGTAAGTTAGTGTGTAATCTACTTACTGTCCTCTTTAGATCTGCTTGAAAAAAAAAAAACATACTACCAGACACAGATTAGAGTTTAGCCATTATAACATGGTTATAGGAGGGAGGCTCGAAACATATATTTATCTCTACATTTTATGAGATAGATATATTTTGGACCCTTAAACAGCCCTTGTATAGTCTGGACACAAAAAGTATGCACGTCGCCAAGAACCGACCATTATTTCCTTGCCCGTAACATCATCGCAAAGATCCACCTTCCCAAACAACCAAATTAATGTTTCACAGACATTTACGACCAGCCAAGAGTACCTTAATCAAGATGTACAACAAACAAATAGGATGCCCCCGGTAAATGGATCACAATATCTATCAGCAATTGCCCTAATATGAATGTAACCTTCAATATTAATTAAATGAATTCGTTGTTACCTTCTTTCATTTTTGAAAAAAGCATTATACAAGCCTCAACCAGTAAGAAAGCTATCCTGGCCTCGTATATAACCGGATCTCACTTGCAGTTCGGTCCGGTTAACTCATACTTGGCCAGGAAGGCTTTACATACTGAATTCGGCAGTAATGTACTATAAATAAACCTTCACTCGTTTTGATGTTATATTTACCTGACATCATCTTAAAAAGTCTATTGACGTAAAAAATAAGTTAATAAGGCTAAAAATAATAAGTCTGTACTGGCTTAAGTTATGTCAAAACTTCCGACTTGATTTTCGAGATCAGGTAAAAAGGACGTAGCCGGTAACAAAAGCATGTTTATGAACAGACTTTAATTCAAGGTCTAACTGTAGTTGAACTTTCTCAAACAAAACTATTATTTTTGTAAGTAATGCATAAATAAAAAATACAGTGCGATTTTTCTAGGTATGATTTTTTGGCCGGATACACCGGTAGAGTGATCGTATCCGGCCAATTTTTGTTTCCAATGTCCATTATGGTTTTGCACGGAGTAACTATTATCTAATCTGTGGTTTTCCTTTTGTCATTACTACTGAGTGACACTACCATTAGTTTCTCATATTTCCCCTAAGTCGCTGTTAACTGTTATTAAGTTGGGATATTACAAAATTGAATTATTATTTATGATGCCAGCAATAATTACTCTATCTCAACCATGTTGGCAACCTCAAGCATGTTTTGGTATTAAGTTTTTCAAGTTACTTAAATTTACTGACTACTCACTGTTTTTTAAGTTACACTAAGTAAAAGTGTCTTAATTCCGGCGTAAACAAGTTAGCATAATTTTGAAGTGAGGCCATAATTCCGGCTTCAAAAATTGCCGGATCAAAGGTATTTTTCATCCCTACTTAACACAATTTCTTACTGAAACACGTATTTACTAAGTAATTGTCCATAATAACCAGCTCTCAACGTGTGAAGTTATTGTGTTAGACTTTTTTTAACTTAGTTATTACTTAGCTTCACTTAGTAATTAGATTCCTATAGTTAGTAATTATGTACCTCAATCTAGTAATTAAGTACCTATATTAGTAATTAGATTGTGTTAACAGAAGTAGTATTACATTACTAATTATAGGTTTAACGTGATCTTTGTATGTAATTTAAATTTAATAATAACATGGAAACTTTATACAAAAAATACCGATATGAGTAATGAAATCCGTATAATAATATAGTTTACCAACATTTTGTATAAAAATATATTTACGTAAGTATGTAAGTAGGTATGCATACGACGGCTACTGCCGCACCTACCTTTTGAAATAAAATAAAATAAAATTGTACCTACATACTAGATCTTAGAGAACAAGTGCTTGTAGAACCACAGTTTGTCCATCACAGACGTACAATATAATATTATTAGTATTGATTTATTAATGAAATTACATGTCAAACAATAAAAATTAAAAAAATATTACTATATTATAATATTAAATAAACATGTCATCCTCAATCTACACCGAATAATTCTTTAATGTCATGAAAACATTTTTCTTTTAGCCACTTACAAAGGTTAGTTTTAAATTGACTAATTGGTCATTAGACAATTTAAATAAGTTTTTAGTTATTCTCTAATATCACTAAGAATCTTTCTTTTGTTATCTAAGTTATGTTGGCATGTGCCGGTAGGTACACCCTGCATATGCTTGGCGACAGAACTTTACATAAAGGTGATAGCTAGCCAGACGAGTATGAAAAATGTAACCATAAGCTTTTTTTTTTAGTAGATGCAGTTGTAGGTCTTCATGCGGTCTGAAATCTACGACATTTTACATGGTGGTAGGGCATTGTTCGAATGTCCGCATGGCTAGCTATCCCTCTGAAACTACAGCCATTTTCTCAACTGTCACTTCTAACACCTATATTCATAGAGAATAATCAGGGGTACCATAGGTAGAAGAAAAACAATCTTCAAACTAACAGGTATGGAACACTGAACTTAGATAAGTTGGGTAGAAAATCCATCGCCAAGTACTTAACCGTGTTGTTCCGGCAGCTGTCTTTGAGAGCCATTTAGGTACCTACTGTTCTGGATTGAGTCTGTTACCACCTTCGACCATTGAGATTGCGGCTATAGCCGATCGGTATTATCAAAAAAGTAAAAGTAAACAAATACTTAATAAAGTAATTGATTAATGATGTGAACACTATCAGTAATACCACGTTTGCCGGTACCATACCATGATTACGATTACCATATTCCCCGTACTAGTATTAGCATACTTATTGAATAAAAATACCCTCGCGTAATACTTACAAGCTGTTCGCGAAGTGGCTCCAGTAATAAAATAAACGGTTTACACCCCTGAGATGATACGGGGGTTTGTGAGAGGTGACCATAGATTTGGAACTTTTGGAAATTTCTTTAAACTAAGGTGGAGTGAATAACATAATGAGGAGGGTATTGAGTATGAATGTGGATAGACGTAAAGGCAGAGGAAGGACAAAGAAGATATGCATAGACATCCTGAAGAAGGATATGTGTGCGAAAGGTTTGAGTTGTATAATGGCGAGCAAGACAACTACAAAAGTAAAGGAAAAATAAACTTTGTGTCGAACCCACATATCGCAGGATAAGGAAAGGAAAAAGAAGAAAGAGATTAATTCAAAACTATTCTTCCGTTAACCTGAAACCCATTGCGTTATTTCATTGGAAACTATAGCTGGTTGCTGGGATATATAACCATGGTTAGCATTTTGATATTCAATAAAAGGCTCCTAAAACCAGAAAGGTATATAGGGGGTACATCACCATCAGACGCATTCCCTATGAGGGTTGGCTACAGACAGCAAAATTTGCAACTGAGCATTTGAGCATCTAGCAACAGTATTGGTCTCAGTAGCGTAAATGGGAACACTTCTGCCGCATAAAATTGAAAGATGCGGGCTCGAATTTGTGGCTGTGATATTGGCTATGTATGCGATGGTGCTTTAAAGTCATATTAAGTTATAAAGACTACAGAGTTTTCAAAATAAAAAAGTAAGCACCTTGACAGTGGATCTACTCGTAAGCTCGCCTAGTCGTTTTTAACTGATCAACAGGTTAAAGAATTATAAATAAATAGGTACCCGGCTGGGACTCGCGTTGTATTTACCAGATAGATTTCGACCAGTTTTGGGCTATATTGTAGCCCTTCGTCTGGGAGTCACGGTTGCGTGAAGGGGCGAGCACAGGCCTCAGCACGTAACTCGGTAAATATAACGCGAGTCCCAGCCGGGTACCTATTTATTTATAATGGACAAGGCCCGCGATAGTTTTCTAAGGTTAAAGAATGTTCACAGTGGTGATGATTAAATTTGAATGGGTGAGCAATAGTCGTATGTACTTCAGAGCGTGCATGTAAGTACCTACGCTTCGGAGGTAGTTAAGCTGTCGATTATTGTAATTGTCCTATGATAGCAGTTGCTACGCTTTCGTCACTTTATAGGTACGTCATATTGTCAATCCTCGCCTGAAAATACAATCTTTTAATAGAAAATTTGTCACTGACGACGTAACAGTGTATTCTGGCAGCTGCTCTTTAAGCCATTTATATTCCGTGTTGCCTATTTCAAACCACCATCTTCCATTAACTTTGAGATTGTGGTCATACAATATTCTATTAGTATTAATAGAAAATAATAATTATAAGCAAATAATAAATGAATTTATTCACCACAATACCATGTTTGCCGATACCATACCAATATTACGATTACCATATTTACGGTACTAGTATTACCTATTCGAGGTCAAACTTTTTGTAGCCAAAGACTAACCTTTAAAATAAATGTGTCCTAACCTCTTTGAAAGTCATGGTCACCCCACAGTAACTAATGGTCCGCAACAATTCGTTTTATCTACTTCCACAGGCGCGGGGTGACTTTACAATAAATTAAATTTGTTGGCATCATTGTATGGTGTTTGAATCAACTGAAGCGCTCGTAGCGAAGTTTACTTAGCTGTTCTCAACCGATCAGCAAAGTTAAGCAACGTCGCCCGCGGTCATGAGTTGGATGGGTGACCGCTAGTGACATTACTACTGAGCACTTCCGTGCTTCGGAGGGCACGTTAAGCCGTCGGTCCCGGTTGTCGTCTTAGGATGGCAGTCGTTATAGCATGGTGGTAGGGCATTTTGCGAATGCCTGCCTGGCTAGCTACCACCCTCAAGTAGAAAATCTGTCGCCAAGCACCTAACGGTGTGTTCCGGCAGCTGTCCTTGAGAGCCAGTACTTCTAGGTTAGCCTGAACAACATCTTCGACCACATCATCACTTACCATCAGGTGAGATAGTGGTCAAAGGCTAACCTATCAGGCATAAAAAATAAAAATAAAAAACTGTGTATTGTTTATTTAAGTATAGTGTATGCGCGACACTTTCCATTGCTTGGCTGATAGTCAATATCTGTTTTGATCAATATCTGGTAGGTATGTGAGGATTTTGTTCAGGGTAACGTAGAATTACTGGCTCCCAAGAACAGCTGTCGGATCGCTCGCCAGGCAATGTACCATCCTCAAGTAGAAAATCAGTCACTTGGCCAATTTTTAAATGGTCTTTGTGCTAAATTTGGTCTTGATTGACAAATTTGAAATGCGGCTCCCAATTCATTCATTAAGAAAAATTGTCATTAAATAATCTATTTGTATTCTACGTATTGAGCTCTAGGCGAAGACTCCACACCTGCAAGGGCTATTTCCCCTTAAGGGATAGAAGAGAACAATCGCCATTAAAAAAAAACAAGATAAATTTTTGTTTGAACGCTACAAAAAGTGTCTTAATTTCAGGAGTCCTATTTTGTGTTTCACTTAAGGCTGGACATAAAGTCTGTAGAAGATAATAACTTTGTACTCTACTGACCCGCACTGAGCTTGTTTGTATTATTTACAGGAAAACTCTAGAGTCTAGATAATGTACTATAATCAAACCAATTTTGACGCTTGTATGTTTAGGTACTGCTTTTACGATAGCGCAAGAACAAAAACAGTAAAAAATATTTACAGAATTTTCGATGCGTTTCTACACGAAGCATCCCCAGGAGGTCTTGACTCTACGAGCGCACGATAGAGATTGAATTCTCCCGAGGATGCTTCGTGTAGAAGCGACACGCGTCGAAAATGCTTCCGGTTAGGCTGCGTGGCGTTTGTGACGTCACGTCGGCTTAGCAGGAAAATTAGGCGGAATTATCACTAGATATTTTTTTATATTGTTTAAGTGTTTTATTAAAATATTAAAAATATTTGTTATTATTGAATATGGGTTAACGCCTGAATATATTCATTAAAAAATACATGTTATCTGTATTGGGACCTCCTTTTATTTATAACTTTTTCCCATCATTATTACTTTTTAAGGAATCCGTCTAAGTCCTAATATCCATAGAGCTGTTAACTTTAAATGTCTTTGCTCATATGTTTTTACGGCATTTATTTAAGTTTTATGTAAAATTATTAAGTCTAATAATGATAACGTTTGTAGGTGTAATTATTATTGTTTAATACATGTAAACCTATATTTTTGCTTTATTGAACTATAATGATTGTACCGGGCATTATTCGTAATAAACCGTACACTTTGACACTGGCAGAAAAACGCCATCTTAAGAAGAAGAAGAAGACAATCCGTCATACCGAAAAAGGTACCGAAAAAGTACATAGGCAAGTTCTCAAGTTATCTTTTACAGAAAACATTGACAAATGAAGTCGCAAACATTATTATAGTAAAATGTACAGAATGTGTAATTGTTTTATATTATTATTGGTAACCTTGCCTTGTCGCATTATTAATATCTCAGCGGACGTATGTTTTGACAAATTAATTCCGAGAGAGTTTACTGATAATTATATTTCATCATAGGGTTGTCAACGATGATAAATTAATACATTTTAAAAAGCAATAGAAGTCACTGTCTACGAGTTCGTCCGGGGAAGTATTGCCATCGAATCTATTTCTACCGCCAAGCAATAATGTGCACAGTACTGTCATGTCGGTGAAATTTTACGTTATTTATATAATAAGGCGAATGTTTAATCCAACAACTATACCTATGTCTCCGCATAAAACCAGATAAGCATGCGCTTGCTACGTTATTATCTCATAAAAAAAGCATATAGAGCGCGCTCGCATCCTGCTCATGGTTAAATTATTCCAATTTTTGTTATTTTGTAAAATTCTTAATCGTTTATAGCAGGTGTTATTAAAAAAACAACAATATTAAACATATGATTACCAAAAAAAATACTCGTAGTAGGTACTTAAGTTGTTTTATTTTTATAGCTTAGGTTTGGCTTTGAACACATTCTCACCTGTTGGTAATTGAATAAGAATATGGGAATGAGCTGATGAAACTTGCCGTAAGTGCTTGATAACATATTTAACGAAAAGATAGGTTATGGGAATCAGCTGCCGGAACTCGCCATGAGTGGTAACTAACAGGTAGCCTGAAAGACTACTTCTATCGGCCATCGTGCTACCTCGGGAATTGCAAAAACATAGGGATTTTTTTATTCCAGTACCAAATGAATACATACAAAATTTCATTAAAGTTCGTTGAGCCGTTGTGGATGAGAATGATAATAAGCATGCTTACTTAAATCATATCTAAATTTTGAAGGATTGTTTAGTGTTACCGTATTTTACCTACATATTTTCTGAAAATGTAGATGTGAAATTAGTAAGTTACATACATAATTTTAATGTTTTTAATAATATTTGTTAATCGAAATCTTCGTACGTAACTTAAAAAAATACTTGCAACAAATCCAATTTTTTATAAATAATATAATTTAAAAATATTTTATTTTGAAGTTTTTAAACTAACTTCATATCAAAATTTTCACATTCTATGTATATTTACTTATATCCTTAAAAAATTTACACATTTTCTTACTTGGCGTTGCGCGTCAACCCTATCACCTCATCTGGGTGGCCCGTACGTCTGATCCCGTGGCACCAACAAAACCAACAAGAGGCGTCTGCGCGGTTGAGCGAGACGCATGATATTACGTCAGAGAGGTCTCGTTCTTTGAGGCTTTGCAGATCTTGCTCGATACAGTCATATTATTATACAGAATATTAAGCTCAGAAAAATATCACACCTTTATTAGAAGACTAGATCACCCTCATTTCGCTACTTTATTTACGTCTCTATAGATAGGGACCATACCTATTGCCATTTTACCAACAATACAATTACTCTTTATTGCAAACCAATTTTATGCATAAAAAATAATAAACAATAAAAACCCATACAAAATGGTATTACAATGGGCGGTCTTATCGCTATAAAAGCGATTTTTTCCAGACAACCTTTGGATGGACAGAATCAAAAATAGGGAATAAGCTGAATCTTCATTCGTCAAAATCTTTTATGCGTGTATCATAAGTGTTAAATATTTGTAATATGCAAAAGAACTAAGTCTTTCGGATAGATAATTTACATGAGAGGTAAATATCATCTGCGAATAAAACAATATCGCAGAAGTTTTTGACCATGTAAGGCATATCATTAATATACGCTAGAAACAGAAAAGGTCCTAAAATTGATCCTTGTGGTACTCCTATTTTTACAAACACCTGGAAGAAGTATTGCCATTTATTCCAACCTTCTGTAGCCTGTCTGACGACTTCAAAATTGAATTGATCAGATTGAGCCCCCGACTTAAAAATTGTAGTGATGTTACTTTGTTTATTAAATCGGGGAAAGAACCTCTCGACGCAAAAATTGAGTATTGTTAATAAATATGGTGCAATAATAATAGACTACTCTAATTTACCTGATAAACCCCACAAGTCTTAGTTGGAAGTATTCTTTATGCTTAAACTTAAGAATGTCTATATAATTTCTAAGGTTGTTGTGTATCTGAAAAAAAAGTCCGCGCGGTAATTTGCTGGGAAAATTATGTTTTAACAGTTTTTGCTATTTCGGTATAGTAATCTAATGAATAAGTGACTTCTAGATGTAATATAACGAATAGATTTGAAAAAAAAACTAGTGTTTTTAATATATATTCGCCTCAGAAATTTGGTCTGATCAGAGAAAGGTTTCTCTTTACCAGTCTAATTACTTCTATTGCTTACTATATATGTATTCTTTCAAATTATTTTTATTACACGACTGTCCAAAAAAGGAGTGTCATGTTTTCAGAGTTCATGTCTTTATGCATGTTTGCTAGTTTCTTTATTCCACCATAACTACTAAACAGCTCAACCGATTTTAATGTATAATATATCATTAGAATCGTCTTGATAGCGCAGGTACATAAAAAAGTAATAAAAATGACTCTGGGGAATTTTAGACGCCATATTGCGAGATTTTTTTTCCCAAATCAAAATGAAGTGCTTTAAGAAACGATTCTCTAAATATATATATATATACATAACTTGCAGTTTTAATTTTAATGAAACGATAAAAAGCTTAACGAAAATAAATAATTTGCTTTCGGGTTTTAATTTTTTTATTAATTTATACATACGTGTTTTATTTTTGACATGCGAATTTGTCTCCCTTGTTGAGACAGGCACACGCATGCACACATACTCTTAAATTCATTAAAAGGCTTCAATCCTATAGCACACCTATGTCATCATACGTCAAAAAGCCTTATAATATAGGCCACCTGACGTCTGACTGGCCAGTCTGTCTTCTGACTCAGATTTGTCCTTCGTTACTCTAAATACCAATGACTTCCTCATAATCTCTCAAGATAAAGACAATTTGTAAAGTTCCCACGAAACAAAATAATAAATAACGGCATTATTCCTATAACCAGTTTTAAATACCTTTTTATTTGAAGTGCACACCTTATGCGCGCAATGATAAATAATACAAATGTTGCTACAGTATAAAAAAGCGCAGTAGGAAATGTCTCGTTAGTTTCCAGTTACGATCCGGAATAAGACTTTATTATCATGCGTTGATCTTGTTATATAAAGAAACTGATAATTATCTTGGTATTTGGTGTCGGTACTGTATAGTGCCCCGTGGGGTGCCGTGCTAGAATATCACCCCCCCATTGCTACTGTGGGTGTCGTAAGAGGCAAGGTAAAATACTGTAAGGTGGGCAGCAGCGCTTTCTGAGGATTTGATACCTTAAACTGCGATCCCCAATCCACCTGTCAAGCGTGGGGATTATGGCAAACCCCTCCTTAATTGGGGAGGCTCTGTTCAGCAGTGGACAATCCGATTGATACAGTACTGTATAGTAGGATAGTGAGCAAACTCTACTGGGCAAACGAGACGTAAATACTAACGTCCAGAAGAGACGGGTGCAGTGCAGTGTGATGTACGTCGAGAACGGTGACACTGTAACAGTAATGGATATGCGTGACGATTATTATCAGGCGATTGATTTGTTCGTCTCGTCACTTCATAACATAAATAAAAAAAATGAGAACTTGTAATTAGCATTAATGTAGCTGGAACTACATCTTCGACCACATCATCACTTACTATCAGGTGAGATAGTGGTCAAAGGCTACCCATCAGCTATAAAAAAAAATTATTCTCCAGCGGATCATAGATCGACAAAGACTAAAAAAATACTTTGGTTTTAAGGATCGCCACCTGTCTATCACCAACTGCCTTGACAATGCTTTATATAATTTATTCATCTGCGGGATTGGAACCGGCGTCCATCCACCCCTTTAGCCGGGGTATGCTCTAACCAATTGAGCTAACATGACATGAGGTCATAACTCTAATCTTTCCTATCGTTCTTTAACCATCGTATTGGGATGGAGCGACAATTTATCTTAAGTTTACCTGAAAGTGACTTTATTACATAGTTCTTTAGGTACTTTTTATTTGCTTGACTAGGTTAGCTTCAAGAGGACTACAATATTGATTGCACTGGTTGCAAGTAATTATTGTTAAACTGTAGCTTTTTTAATCTAACCTTAACTTAATGTGACAGCTTGTAAAGTAAGACAAACGGTCGTTACGCGAAAAGTACTGTGGGAATTTAGGTGAAATATGGCACAGAGATAGTTTGTAGACCGGACATAGATACAGATTATATATATTATATTATTTACCTATGTACTTAGAAATGAATTATATTTACACAATGTTTTATGCCATAGATGTACCTATGAAATTTAGACAAAACTTCGTAAATCGACCAAACGTAGTAATTGAATAATTACCAACTGTTTAACGTTTTTTATTTCTATTTTTCTACAGTTGAATATTTTACGTATGTTAATACTGTATAATATATGAATAATATTAATTATTAAGTCCGTTTCTTTGTTTGCAATACAAATGTATAAATTTAGGAAACTTGTAATTTACCTATATATGAATGAAAAGAATGTACCTATATACTTAAGAGAAATAAAAGTCTTAAACCATATTACTTTTTAAGCAGCTGGGTCAATTATATAAGAACCTTTTATATGAAGGAAGTCAAGAGAAAGACAATAATTACAATATGTTAAAATAACTCTACCTGAATTTAAAAGTTTTTGTGAGATAGTTTACCGTTGCATAAGTACTGTATACTGTGTCGCTTGCAAAATGCGAGATGCGTGGGCGCTATGTGAGAAGGTTTATTTTATTATTGTTGTATACAGGGTGATGTATTTGCGGGTAACTGTAGGTAACGTTAACAAACAAAACGTTTAGATAGGTATGACAGCATTGTCCGTTAGTTCTACCAACCATTATAATTTATTATAGAAACGCTACAATTAGAATAATAGAATATATAGAATAGAATAAAGTCAACTGTCGTTTTGATATTAGTATATTAGGATATTATGATCACAAGTAGGTGCTTCGGGCCTTAACACTATTTTAAAATCTTAGGTGTCGTAGTAGTGTGGTCGTTGTTCAAATTTTGCCATTTGTTCTTATTTTTATTTTTTTTATGCCTCATAGGTTAGCCTTTGACCACTATCACCTGATGGTAAGTGATGATGTGGTCCAGATGTTGTTCAGGCTAACCTAGAAGTACTGGCTCTCAGGGACAGCTACCGGAACACACCGTTAGGTGCTTGGCGACAGACTTTCTACTTGAGGGTGGTAGCTAGCCAGGCGGGCATTCGCAGAATGCCCTACCACCATGCTATAACGACTGCCATCCTAAGACGACAACCGGGACCGACGGCTTAACGTGCCCTCCGAAGCACGGAAACGCTCAGTAGTAATGTGGCTAGCGGTCACCCATCCAACTCCTGACCGCACGCGACGTTGCTTAACTTTGCTGATCGGTTGAGAACAGCTAAGTAAACTTCGATACGAGCGCTTCAAAAGCGGTTAAGTGAAACGTCCCCTGTTGTGTGTCCGTCCATCCATCTTTGTGGTTTTCCAACATTATTTGCTACTTCTCAATCCTTATACCTGATAGGCTAGCCTTTGACAAAGGATTAGAATGCTTCCTATTGGCCAGTACATTTTAGAGTTTGGAGGTTATAGCAGATGGTAGCTACGACTGACAAAGGCAAAGCTATTTGACCGTTAAAATAACACATCGTATAACATATTCTAGGTTAGCCTGAACAATATCTTTGACCATATCATCACTTACCATCAGGTGAGATAGAGATCAACGGCTTCCCTATTTAATAACTTTAAAAAGGAATTTTAAATAAATATTAATAATTAGCTTTTTCTACCAACATGAATTATTAGTATCAATGATAGCTTTAGGATATTTAGGGTAGAACTTCTTAGCTATATTATTCTTAGCATACATAGTAACCTAGGTTAGTCTATTCAGCTTTGACAAAATATGTTGTTTGTGTTTGTACTTTTCTATCACTAAATGCACCTTTCTTCACATTATCTCATAAAAATCAGGCGTCTTTTACGGGTATCCATAAACAACCAATAATATACATATTTTGCAATAATTCCGCCATTTTGTTTTGGGGGAATTCTTACCCACTTAATATTTATCATATTACTAAAAAAACAATTGTCACATTGTAACCAACTTGTTTTTTGCACCAACCTGTATAAGCTCCAACTCCGATTGACAACTATATCGAGTCGTCGTGTGAGGTCTATAAAGCCATTCTGCCCACGGTGAACAGGCTGCCGAGGTGATAGTGACGGCTAGCTTTTGTACAGTGGAAATATTTTTCAAATTATCTTGTTCTTAATCTCATGTTTGTTACATTATAAAGAATATTGACTTCAATAAATTGTTGCAGAATATGCCCTGGATTTTTTTGTGTAAAATTATCTAGATATGTACTACCATGCCCGTGGGGTGCAGGCCCCATAGCTACCTGTAGGTGTCGTAAGAGGCGACTAAAGGTAAAATACGGGAGGGTGGGCAGCAGCGCCTTCTGAGGAACCGATAACTTAAGGTTGAACTGGCCGGTCGCTTCTCCATACAAACGCCGTAGGGTGATCACTCCCGTATTTGAGACTTTAGGTCCAGAATTAAGCATAATATCTACCGATTGATCTCGTCATTATCTAGGCTTGTATGGTGCCGAAATTTTAAAAAGATAATTAGGTTGAAAGTTATGAACCTTGAAAATTTTATATGAAAATGTTTCGAAGCTCATAACTCTCAAGTTAATTATCTTATTAAAATTTCGGCATCATACAAGCCTAGGTAATGACGGTCAATCGGTATTATGCTTTGTTTTGGACCTAAATCCGCAAATAAGGCAGTGATTACCCTACGGCGTTTGTATGGAGAACGGCCCGGCCAGTTCACCCTTAAATTGCAATCCCAAGACGCCTGCCAAGCGTGGGGATTATGGCAAACAGCCCCCATAATAGGGAGGCTGTGTTCAGCAGTGGACAATCTCGCTGGTACAGTACAGTACTGCCATGGAACTTCATTTATTCAGCACCTTACCAAATTTTCAATTTAAATAGTCAGTACTATATTTAAATTTGACTTTATTTGAGGTATGAAACTTACCTGTGTTGTTATTGCTCATATAATAGGCTATCAGCCTCTGGGTTATTTTTTTTGTGTTCTAAGAGGTTGTGTTGGAATAAAGGTTAGTTATACTACAAATGTATTTAATCATAGTTAAAGATGTGTCTCCACCAAGTCAAAGTTGACAACTTCAAAAATGTCCCCCGAACAAAACTTTTGTCATCAAACATTTTGATATCACAAAAATTGGTAGTTTTTGTAATTCTAACGTGTCTTTACAGTTTCCAGCTGTACAAAAACTTTGTTGTAAATTATAAAGGTGGAAACACAGCTTTAACTATCATATATTTGATAATGTAATAGGGGCCTAACACAGAAATGGAATGATTTTGAAGCAGTACAAGTCCACGATTCAAATCCCGCCGAGGGCTTGGGATAACATTGGTAGGGCATTTTGCGACGGCTCGCCTGGCTGGCTACCACCTTCCACCGTGGCGCCAGGCACCTAACAATGTGTTACGGCAGCTGAACTTCAGAGACAGTTCTAGGTTAAGCCTGGCGCATAACCTCACCATCACTTACCAAAGTTACCTACAAATGAGACAGTCCTCAAAAAAGACCAAAAAAAAAGAGAACCTTCTCCTTTTTTGGAAAACTAATAAATTAAAAAAGTGTTAATCAAAAAATGGAACCGACTTTTATCACTGTAAAGTATGTAATAACTTGTTGAAGTCGGTCCCTTGCTAATGCTACCGAGGCATCTAGGTATGTCAAGCATTTTTCAGTTAGTTGAGTGTAACTTAAAAACTACTTGACCGATTTTGATGATTTTTTTTTACATTACAACCACTTCATTGGTAATTTTTCGATAAAAAAAGAATTATCAAAATTGGACTGCTCTAAAACTGCTGTAAAAGTTAAGAGTGATGATACATAAAATAAAAAATGTAGACGTATCGATTTAAGAACCTCCTTCGTCATATGTCTCTTTTTTATTTAGAATTACTGGCTCTAAGACAGCTGCTAGATCACACCGTTAGGTCCTTAGCGACAGATTTTCCACTTGAGGGTGGTAGCAAGTAATTCGCACAATGCCCTACCACCATGCAAAAAATGCAAAGTCGGTTGGTAAAAAAAGGCTAATTTTATATATTGTTATGATTGCAATAACGCCTGCAATGCGGATTACATTACAAAATTACAAATATACGATAGGAAAAATTTAAGTCATGTGCGGGATTCGAACCCGCGTCCATCCGCCCCTTTAGCCGGGGCATGCTCTAACCAATTGAGCTAACATGACATGACGTCATAACTCGAATTTTTCCTAAGTTCATTAACCATCGTATTGGGATGGAGCGGGATGGACGCGGGTTCGAATCCCGCACATGACTTAAATTTTTCCTATCGTATATTTGTAATTTTGTAAAAGGCTAATTACTTACTTAACACTATATAGACAAAACCGGTTCCTGACGATCCATCAAGCTCCATCAAGCCACCATCAAACACTTCGTACATCCATAATCCGAGCTCCAATTGACAACTTTATCTCACCGTCGTGTGAGGTCCACTCCGTATAAAGCCATTCAGCCCACGCGTGGGACACCTGAGACTGCCGTAAACTTGACAGACTCGCCACTTGGGCGGTTTAACTTCTTCCTACCCGCATTCCACTCATAAACAGTCGGTGCAATATGTTTTCTCTATCAATCATGAATTATTAAAAATTCCAGTTACGCCCCGCGGTGTCACCCTCGTGGTGATGATGAAAAGCATCCTATGTGTTAATCAGCCTCATCTACCTCCATACCAATTTCATGAAAATTCGTCCAGCCGATTGAGCGTGAAGAAATAACAAACATATACCCATTCACAAACTTTTGCCTTTATAATATTATATTAGTTTAATGGTGTGATATTTTCAATGGTATTGTGATGAACCAATCACGAAGCCCACTTGATGTTAAGCGGTGACCTCTGTCTATTACGGATGCATTTCGCAACTATAGTGACGAACTGCATTGCGCCCATCATGTTGACACATAAAGTTGTTAGGCCAAGCGGTAAAAATAGCTTTGGACTGCCGTGCCACAGGTCCATGGATCCCCACCGCCTGGCAGAAGGGCATATTAATGCACGCCATGTTAGCTACCACCCTCAAGTAGAAATTTGCCGCTGAGCACCTAACAGTGTATTCCGGCAAGAGCCCTTGAGAGCTAGTAAAATTACAGCACGATAGCTAACAAGTGTATGTCTTAGGGCCTATTTGTAGAAAATCTGTCGCCAAGCATCTAACGGTGTGTTCCGGCAGCTGTCCTTGAGAGCCAGTACTTCTAAGTTAGCCTAAATAACATCTTCGACCACATCATCACTTACCATCAGGTGAGATAGTAGTCAAAGGCTAACCTATCGGAATAAAAAAAAAGACCTTACTCGGTCACTGAGACGCCTGCAATGCATTGATTTTACTACTATACATAATGCCAATTGACAGAGATAAAACCCATTATCCTAATATACACATTATATAACAAGTTGTGGGTACAACAACAAAAAAACATAAAAAAGTCACAATTTCAGTTTATAATTATCACACCTTATCAACAATATAAACTCTTGGATAGCACTCTAAAGTTTTATAATAGCTCGAATACTTTGACGGATATGAAGCAATTCAATTCGATAAGTTTTTAAACGCTTTAAGCGCTTTTTATACAGTAAAAAACTAAGATTTATCTTACTTAGACTGTTATTAATAGCGCTATTAAGTTTCATCCGTCAAGTCTCAACTTATCTACGGACTGACCGTGTAAAAATGCTTTAAAAGAAGGTCCAATTTGTAACTGGCTGCTAGCGGATAGACTGACAATTTTTTGTCACCATTTGCCGTAGATTGAGTGTAATTAAAAAGTTTATTGATATAGTTTTTACTCTATTGGTTCATAGCGTAATAGCTATACAACCTTATTGGTTAATAGTACCTAGTATTTTTCAGTTACAAAAAATATAAATGTTTACGTTACGTAGTTTGGAGTAGTCAAGTTTGTGTTGAATGGTTTCCGACAGTAAATTAGTGAGATCATAAACATCTGCCTCTCAGAATAGTTCAAATCAAAAATTGAAATCTATCGTACAGTTTGTATTTTTAGCCAACGGCGTCTATTAAATTCATCACCAATTAGCCTTCTATTCTTAACGCGACTCCATTACAGAAAAAAACAACAAAGACTCCTTTCAAATCAAACGCGATGTGTGGTCGAGCATATTAAATTTTATTAATTCACAACATTCTTTATTAGGCCGATCTTGATGGCGTATTTATTTTCCGGCCAGCATTTCGCCGCGTAAATCATACGTGGCTGTCAGAGTGACAGAGAATTTGGCGCCAAACAACAGCTGGAGAAAAAAAAACAACTGTCAAGCTCTCCGTTCCGTTTCTGAGACATTTAATTCTGGAAGCATTTAGCGTTTTAATACGTGATTAGTGCGGCGTAATGTCACCGCCGACGTATTTACACGACCGATACGTCCTTAAGTTGTCGTTTGAGACTATTTTTGACTCAATTACAGAGCAATAAATGGTGTATTTGTGGGGTGCGATGTTTCGTTTCATCGCACACGTTGAGTAATTTTCTGTTAAAAGTCCGCTGTCTTGGGTTAATTGGTTATTTGTTGTGTCATCAAATTACAGAGCAAAACGAGAAATGAGCATATGGAAATTATAATAAATCACTCATTAGTTTAGTTGAGTTCAGATAGTAAATACGGTTTCTGGCTTAACAATACGCCAAATTAGCAGCAACTTCGGTATATTATGACGATGAAAACATTGACCCAAGTCAATGTTGTCATTGTTGTTAGGCACAACAGACCTCATTTCTACTACACTAACGAGAATTCTAATTGAAGGTTGAATCAAGAAAATGTTATTTTTAACACGAAATACATTCGAATGGGTTTTATATAAAACGTAGTAATGTTTTCATATTATTAAGTAAATATCTCTTACTTAAGTACTATTACACTATACACGTACATAAAAAATATTACCATGCCATATCACCAATTTCTACCAATTTCTATATAATTTTATTTTGACATTTTGAATGACATATATATTTTTATTTCTAATTAGACATGATATTATTTGAGTTTTCTCATAAAATTTTTACCTGTAAGCAGAGAAGAATGATACTCATACTTATTTAATTTAACTATAATATTTATATTTTTCTGTAACTCGAATATGTGACTTGTAATCAAAATATTACCAATAAATGAATATGAATATTCCTGAGAGGGTAGGAAGTTCATGGTCCATATCCATATGGAGTTGGGAGCAATCTTTAATGCAATCTACCACAGTTTTATGTCACAGAATCTGTCTGTTAGAATAACCCAGTAACCGGGGATCGAACCCAAGACATAGGATTTGAAAACGAAACTTTACACCACTCGACTAATGAGTCAGTTATGTAGATGAAATGGGTGTAGATAATGATAAATGATTTTTATCGAAACCCAAGTAATAGCTTGAAATTGACAAAGCTATGTTTTTTTTTTTGTTTTTTTTTTATGTTATTGTGACGGAACAAGCCCGAGGCCCACCTGATGTTAAGTGGACTAACCTCTGCCTATAACATACGCATTTCGTCAACGACGACTTGCACTGTGCCCGTCACACTGAGACGTACAGTTGTTAGGTCTCATGTGCCTGTAATTTAAATTTTTCTGGCTCTCAAGGACTGTTACCGGAACGCACTGTTAGATGCTTGGCGACAGATTTTCTACTTGAGGGTGGTCGCTAGCCAGGCGGGCATTCGCAAAAAGCTCTTCCACCATGTGGTGAAGCTCAAGCTCGCGGCGGGATTCGAACCATGGACCTGCTGCGTGGCATTCCATAGCCAATGCCCCTGAGCGTGATGGCTTCGGATAATGTAAGTCAATGTATCATGAAAAAAATCTAGTATTCTATCAGTTGTGTTCAAGGTTAGCCTGAACAACATCGACCGCATCATCACTTACCATCATGTGAGATACTTAAAGGTTTGCTTATCAACTATTGAAAAATCTCTAAATCAATATTTCGTTTAAGAATAGTCTTTTTCTACCAATATCACTAAAATGTCCCTTTATTTACAGTCAATGGTACTGTACTGAAAGCTAGATTGTCCAATGCTGAATACAGCCTGACCCATTAAGGGAGGGGTTTGATATAAACCACACGCTTGGCAGGCGTCTTGGGTATCGCAGTTTAAGATATCAGTTCCTCAGAAAGCGCTGCTGCCCACCTTACGGCAACTGAAATCTGTTTTAACTAATATTTATACCAACTAAGATGATTCAGACAACTGAGATTTTTTATTGAGGTAGATAAGCATCTACCTATAAATATATGATCAAATCTAAGCTTCGTCCCACTAACCCACCAAAGTTATTAATACCTTGCATGGAAAACAAAAAAATAACAGTAGCCGGCGTTTAATTGTCCAACCGTAAAACATCTAGCCATCCATCATGGCGGCGTAAATGCTATTTTGACAGCTGTCAAATTAATGTCAAGATGGCCACCGCGCGCTTTTGAGGTTATCCGTTTGTGGCAACAATGGACATGGGTTAATGGTGTTTTGTGAGTAGAAACGTAGATATTTGAAAATAGAGAAACTTCATCAATTTCGTCTTTAATTGAGAATTACTAATAGAGTATAGTCATAGTAGAAAGAATGGTATAGTTGTTACACGCTTTTAATGCAGGAATTTAACGTGCGATCACCATCTTTGTACCCTTATCTCACTCAAGTGGGGTTGATATATTCTGTTAATGTGTTATTCCCAGGCTGCCGAAACCATTGTTCTCGAAAAAAGTATCGAAAAAAGTCTTATTTTTATCGCAAGACTTACAAAATATAATATACATTTTTTATATTATTTTTATTTCCACGACTGCTTATCAATCTTTAAATGTCTATGTATTCGCGGTCAATGTTTAAGGGTTAATTTAATGTAAAATTGTAATTTAGTAGATTAAGTAGATATGTAGGAGATTATGTTGTAAGTGTGTATGATCCTAGTTGATTGAAATAAAGAATATTATTATTATTATTATCATTTCATTTTAAGTAGGTAGGTATCATAAGCAAGAAAGGTGACAACGAAAGACTTTTAAACAATCTATTTTTAGTGAATATGAACATTGAACTACTTACGTTGATTTAATGAAAGACAATGTGAGTACATGCAATCATTAAATTATATACTTTACTACTACAAAGTAACCAAACTCTGACATCAATCGCAGTCCAACAAATCACATATATTATAATCAAACCATATAGGGGTCATGCAGATCTATTAGGAAATTAAAAGTAACGAAAAATTACATAATTGCTGAACGAAACAAATTTCTGTGGCGGCTACGACCTTTTGTTTGTGAAATTTTCGACACGGATTTGTTAAGGATATAGTTGTCACATTTTAGCGTGAGTTAAATAATTATGTAAATCCATGTAATCGTTGACAAGAAAATCCAAAATTAAATTTGAAAACGGCAAAATGCTTTTTTCAAGCTTTTTACCTATTATTCAAGTAGTTATGAAAAATCCTTTTTCAGGGATTGGTTTCCAAAATGTCCGCACATGGTATATATTTTAAGCATATAGTAGGCCACAAAGGAAAAAAAAACAGTGAACATAGAACAAGCAAATTTAACGACGAAGGAATTAATGATACTTTCAAGATAATATGTATGTGTGTGTGAGTGAGGGTGTGTAAAGTACATTCATGATAAAATATTCAGATAGGGCTGATAAGAGTAAAAAAAACAAAAACAGAACAAGACACCAGCTTAATCTATGCAAAAATACTCCAAATACTATAACTACTTTTTCCACAAAAAGTTTTTTTTTTTTTTTTTTTTTTCTTTCTTCTTGGCTATGACGCGGTTTGCGTATTATGCCAGTTTCATGTTTCAACTTTCAGTTGTTTTCTTGTGAAGATATCCTTTTTGTTACGGCTTTTGTTTGCAAGATGTTTTGTATCTTTGTTTAGTTTACACTTAAGTAAAACGGGGAAACTCGGTATTGTAATTTTAATGAAATTCAGAATTAGGATAACGTACATTAAAAATAGGGATATACGATTAGGAAAGTATAAATGTATATATATTAAATAGAATTTTTAAGAAGGAGAGAAAGGATGGAGAAGGAAATCCTTGTTATCATTATAAGTTAGTACATATTAGATAATATTTAAGAATAGGAGAATATTTTATGTTGTTTAATATATAAAAATTTATATATTTTCAGTAATAATAATAATATACATATATTTTACAATTTGATATGGTTTAAAACCATAAAATCAGCCATAGCTTTATACACCGATGGCTTCTTGCAAGCAAGAAGAAACGAAATGTTTATAGGCAATTGAATTTCCAGTGATATTAGAGTTTCAAAGAAAGAGGAACGATCATGCAACGGACAGGAGAGCAATATGTGATTTTCATCAGCGAAAGGATAGCCACATTCACACGTAGGATCACTTACAACCTTTAATTTTGCAAGATGGGCTGGACTACTTATGTGTCCTAAACGTAGTCTTATAAGTGTAGATGTGGCCATCCTTCCAATATTAATTTTAGCAAACCACGGTTTTAATTGTATTTCAGATTGAAGGGAGAAGTAATATTTGGCCTTTCTTTCTGAGGTTTGTCGCCAGTTCCTATTCCAAGAATCCTGAAGGTAGCGTCTGGGTAAAGTTGCAAGATCATGACAATAGTTAATGTAAGGATGCAAGTCACCACATTATACAGCTTCATTCGCTAGGAGGTCTGCTTTCTCATTTCCCTTTATGCCCCTATGGCTAGGTACCCAAAGGAACGTTATAGAATACCCTTTTCGATAGCATTTATGCAACTTGTCTCTAATCTCAATGATGATCGGCATATGACTGTTTGATTTAAGTGGAGATCTTTCTACAGCTTGTAGTGCACTCATTGAGTCCGAAATAACTAGCGATTTTTGAAGTTTTACAAGTAAAATATAATCTAGTGCTTTAACTATTCCCAAACATTCACCTGTAAATGTAGAAGTTTCTGGAGGCATTTTGATTTTTTGGACAACATTATATTCGCGATGGAATACACCAATCCCAACAATACCTTCGGCACCATGCTTGGATGCATCACAGTAAATGTGATGCCACTCTTCCCATTTATCATCAACAACAGAGTTAAAGATTGCATTAGCATTGTAATTATCCTTATCAATGCCTAAGTTTAGACAGACAACGGGAGAAAGTATAAGTGCTTCGTAGTTTGTGTTAAAAGGAGCAAAATATTTAGAACGATGTGTTGGAGCTTCCAACGACTTGAATTTTTCAAAGCTGTTAGCGAGACAAGGTTTTGATTTATGTTTCCAATATGGACAAGAGGAAATGATATCTACTAATGTTAATAATTTATGAATGAGAGGGTGGTTCTGAAATTGTAGTATACGGAAAAGGAAACGGTCAGATAAAAACTGACGCCTAATAAATAACGGAGGTTCAGCACATTCAATTTGTAATGCATTTAGGGGGCTAGACTTCATTGCACCAGACATTATTCTTAACGCCTTAGACTGAATGATATCTAATTTTTTAAGTGCAACTGCTCTACAGGGCTCTAGCAAGAAGCTCCCATAATCCATGACACTTCTAATAAGAGCATTGTATACCAGCTTAAGAGAAAAGGGATGCGCACCCCACCAAACACCTGCGAGGCATCTTATCATGTTAAGTCGTTGTTCACATTTAGATTCAATGAAATTACAATGAGGAATGCCAGATAGCTTAGAATCAAGTATTAATCCTAGAAATTTCGCTTCTTGGGCCTGTGGGATCTGTTCACCATCATAGATGACATCAAGGGGTGGAGGGTCACGTAATCTTGAAAATAGAACTACGACACTTTTGTCTGCAGATATCTATCTCTAAGCCATGTTTGTCAAACCAGGACTTGAGATGGTGTAGGGACACTGTCATTTCATTACACGCGTTCATTATTAACGATCTGTCTGTACCTAAATAAATGAGTAAATCATCAGCGTACTGTAGCACTTTAACAGGGTGCGTGAGGGATAATTCAAGGTCATGAGTGTATATATTATAAAGCAGAGGGCTTAAAACGGATCCCTGTGGGAGACCTTTCCACAATATTCTAAAATCATCAGTTCGTGATTCCAATTTAACAAACCTACCACTAAGCATATTTAGTATAAAGTTGGAAAGCATATTAGGTACATGTAACTGATCTAACTTTTGTCTTAGAATAGGTAGAATAACATTGTCATATGCAGATTTTATATCTAAAAATGTTGCTAATATTGATTCATTATGTGATAGAGCTAATCGAATATCCGTGACAAAGATACTTATGCTGTCAACGGTGCTTCTGCCTTTTCTAAAACCGTATTGAGTACTAGCCAAAAGATCGTTAGATTCTAAATACCATTCAAGACGATTTTTTACCAGTAATTCTGCAATTTTGGATACGGAATTTGATAATGCAATAGGACGGTAAGAATGAACGTCATTGGGTGGTTTGTTTGGTTTTAAAATAGGTATGATAATTTGGGATTTCCATGATTTAGGAATATTACCTGACATCATGATCGTATTTATTAAATCTAATAGGTAGTACAAACCACTGTCCCCAAGGTTATTGTAAAATGAATAAGGGAGGCCGTCTTCACCTGGTGCTGAATCATTAGTATGTTTTAAAATATGTTTAAGTTCATTATATGAAAAAGGAGAATTAAGTCCTGTTTGATCTGTGCTCGATGGAAGAGAAATAATTAACTCTTCTTGGGGCACGAATGGTGGAGCTAGGTAGTCTAAAAATTGTTCTGACAATTGGAAAGGAATAAAATGAGTCTGGTCCTGAACTGCTGATTTAAATTTTCTAATCTTTTGCCACACTATTGTAGGTGGGGTATATGGAGTTATTGTAGTGCAATAATTTCGCCAGCCACAGAATTTCTTTTGTTTTAATATTTTTTTTGTGTTAGCCATGACATCTTCGAGAGTCTGAAAGTTTTCAGAAGTCATATTTAGGTTGTAGTTTTCTTCTGCTTGGTTTCTTTTCTGAATAGCAACAGTACAATCCTTGTCCCACCAAGGAGGAGATGAAATTCTATCGAGAAATACATTTTTTATTGGGAATGTTTTATTAGCTGCCATTGTTATTATATTAGTCAACTCATCTGCACAAGAATTTTCATTGTGCACTGCAGGTTGAGAAAGCGATGAGACATTATTTTCTACTACGGATCTGAAAGTAAACCAGTCTGCATCGGCCAATCTATATTTTAAACGAGGTTTACGTGTTGGAGGATCACGTGAAATAACATTTGAATTGGAATAAGAAATAACTATCGGGAAATGGTCACTACCATGACTGTAGGGAAGTATATTCCAAGAGAGCTTACTCGCGAGACAAGGTGTACATATCGACAAATCAACAGCACTAAACCCTTCATTAGGTTTGGTTCTACGTGTAGGAGCCCCGGTATTTATTATACATAGATTTTGATTGTCTATTAGATCAACCAACTGTTTACCATATGAACTAGAAGTAGAGCTACCCCAAGATTGGTGTTGACAATTAAGGTCACCGAGTATAATAAAAGGTTGAGGAAGAGTAGAGATAATTATAGAAAGTTCTTGTAAAATAAAAGCGGAGGGATGGGGAATATAAACAGATATGAAACAAATATTATTAACCATGGCACCCACGATGAAAAACCTATCATCACGGGAAGGGAAATGAAGGGGTTTAAAAGAATGAGAAGACTTGATGAGTAGGGCCACGCCATCATACCCATCGCTTCTGTCATCTCTGAGACAGAAGTAGTTTTTAATTTTAAAAACAGAACAGGGCTTAAGCCATGTTTCTGCTAATGCAATAATAAATGGGTCATTTTTATTAATTAAGTACATAATTTCGTTCTTTTTGTCAATTGCGCTCCGGCAGTTCCACTGGACAATCTTTAGTAGATTGTCCACTTTGGGTTCCGATCCGAAAGGGATGCCTTATGGAGCGATAATCATCACGGGGGTTTTTTTTAAGAGCTTCAAGTATAGGGGCAACGTTGGACGGTAATAATATGTTGTGTTGTGTAAGAGTGTCAATAAGAGAAGTAATAATATCAGTCAAAGTTTGTTCGGAATATTGATCGTTATAGAAATTATTGTGCTTAGCGTAACCACAGCCATTTGGGCCAGTGGGCATGTCGTAGTCTTTTACTAATTGTTGATGAGTGACGCGATCATATCCTTTAGGAGCACTGTAAGCGGGGCGGGACTTCGAAACAAAAACTTTTTTGTACGAAGTACTGGAATGGGGTTGAGGATTATAAACAATTGGGTTATTTGCTGTTATAGTTTTAGTCGAAGATAATATGTCGGCATAAGATTTGCCAACGGAGGGATGTAGCTTAGAAGCTTCTGCATAAGACAAACAATTTTCCGCCATTGACAACTTAATACTTTTTTGCCGAATGAATTCTGGGCATGATTTGTTTGTAGCGTAATGACAACCTGAACATAGACAACAAGTAGCGCAATCCTCTTCTGTACTGCATGAATCTGCAGTATGTTCATCACCACATTTATAGCATCGGGGCTTTGAACGACACTGTGTTTTGGTGTGACCAAACCTACAACAATTAAAACACTGGATTGTCGGGAAAGTGTATAGTTCCACAGGAAGTGCGTTATAGCAAACAAAAATACGGCTTGGAAGTATTTTACCGTCAAATGTAATAACTACAGTTTGCGACGGTTTCCACGTAGGAGAACCAGCGACAAGGACTTTGTAGTTAAGACGACGTATTTTCAATATTTTGCCGCAACCTGGGGGTAAATTGACATTTTCAATTATTTCTTCTGGTGTCCATTCGGTAGACACCCCTCGGACAAGGCCCATTCGTGTGATACTGAATGTCGGTATGAATACTTTCAAATTATTGTTCTCTAAACTATTATGATTAATAAATGAATTTGCCTCTTTGTAATCAAAGAAGGAAAGGGTAATTCTATTACGTCCTATTTGTTTTACGCTTCCGTTAATTATACCATTGATGTTATATTTTTTAAGGAATTTTCCAAAAGTAATAGGGTGTAGAGTAGAACCATCATTAGGGGATGACTGTACTCTTTGCACATGGACTATGTATGGGGCGCTGTCTGTGGATTCATATTGGCTTCTTCCTATTGGTGTAAAAGTTTGTGAATTTACTGTCGATGGGATGTCGGGTTTCTTGTTACTAGATACTACGCCAGTGTCTGTTGGAGAAATTACAGGGACGGGAACCGAGTTAACAACCGTTTGAGAATCATATTTGCTCTCATTAGGATCTCTATGATTTTTCCTCCTTCTCTTAACATTTATATAACCATCGGTGTCAATATCAGTGGGAGAAGATGTTAAGGACGTGTCAATATCCATAACTGATTCAGTACTATCAGTTACGGTAACATAACAGGCGGCCAAGGGAACTGTACCCCCCGGGTCAGGGGGCTCCTCCATAGTTAATAACTAAAAGAACTTACCAAGAAAAAACTGTACACTAATAAATATATACAATTAAATAAGTATTATAAAAATATCACTGTACTTCCCTAATCACTATTTACAATAAAATACAAATTTTCAATTATTACGAAAGAAAATCACGCCCGCCTATTTCAAAGTTTCCCCCCACAAAAAGTTGTTTGTTTACCAAATTTTTAATGTTTACACTAAAAACCATAGACAAACATTTTTTCTTTACGCACCTACTTGAGTGAACACAAAAAATGACATTAGGAGAGCATAGAGTTAACACGTCTTTGGGTAAACTACTTCGGAAATATCCGATAGTTCTACCAGTCGGGAGGGTAGATTTTATGTTCATAAATCGAATAAACCAAAAGTAATACACAATAATATTATGTTATTAATAAATAGTACTTAATTGTAATTTATCGTATACTAAATGTAAAACTATTTATGCTACATTTAATTTGATCGAACACTCTCAAAGTCCAATTCAAAATCATTTATTTAATTTAGGCGTCTAATGAAGTTCAAATAAATTTTAATATTGAAATACTCTACATAGTACTGCAACGTTCAGCAAAAAAAATTATAGAGCTACTGCGAGAAGAACGGGCAAGATACTCGGGGCGGGGGTTCTTTTAAACATCTTTTAACAATGTGTTACATATTATATTATAAAATAATTACAATATTTGGTTAAATTACGTAAGTGACAGGTGATAGCTTGGCATAGCCAGAGTTGTCCAAGCTTTTTTTTCGTTTAAGTAATCACAAACTCTACTTTTCTAACTTAGTAAAAGAGTAGTCGCAGTCCAGTCATCTCGGTGTATAACATATAGCAGTTTTGTTTAATCTTACTGTTAATATTATGTTGTTATACCAGTAGTAATTTTTTTAAACTCTAATGCAACGATAGCTACCTGTTTTAATAACAATACCCAAGTAAACCGAGGATTTTTCTACAGTCGTACCCGGAGTTCTCACTGGAGCATGTTTGCTTAGTAGATAATTTATTTACTCTGTACTTGCATCAATAGCAATCTAGATAGCATATGAACAATTACATACATTTTTCGGACCATCATCGTACGACTTAAAGCAATAATATTGTAAGTTTAACATATTAATGTTCGTTTTGTATGATATTTTTAAAAGGCGTAGGTAATGCCTGGGGCATACCAAGAAACAAACTTGCAAGTACAATCTAATTATTTTTTCAATCATCTCATATGGCAATTTTAATAATGAAACTTATATAATTATTTCAAATCCTTGGACTCAATATTTTGATACACCTAATTTTGTAGTTGAAAAACCAATTCTAATCTGCACTTGAAAATCTACCTATTTTTTAAATACATGTCTTCGGCTACCCATAAGCGCCCGAATGATTCACAATGCCACCCAACGAGAGAGATCTATCTCTATCTCTTTCATTAGTATAGCTGCGTCTCTTTCGTCTTAGCTTTTTTATCCCCATTGAGGAGTTTGCTGTCAAAATAAGGATTATAAAAGAGTTTGGATCGGATTATGCAATTGGAGTAATTCACTATTGGTGAAAAAATAGCATTGCAAAAGTTGTAACAAAAGTTGATTTTAAGTTTCGAAGCGCTCGTAGCGAAGTTTGCTTAGCCGTTCTGAACCGATCAGCATAGGTAATCAACATCCGCCGCGGTCATGAGTTGGATGGGTGACACTACTACTGAGCGCTTCCATGCTTAGGAGGGCACGTTAAGCCTTCGGTCCTGGTTGTAATCAAAGTTCAAAGTTGTTTATTGCTTTCATGAGTGAATCTTAGGATGGCACGTTATATCATGGTGGTAGGGCATTTTGCGAATGCCCGCCTGGCTAGCCACCACCCTCAAGTAGCAAATCTGTCGCCAAGCACCTAATTGTGTGTTCAGGCAGCTGTCGATGAGAGCCAGTAATTCTAGGTTAGCCTGAACAACATCGTCGACCACATCATCACTTACCGTCAGGTGAGATAGTGGTCAAAGGCTAATCTATCAAGCAATAAAAAAAGAGTTTAGTAAGCTATTTAAATTATTTTCTCTACTATTAGAAGATCTGAAAAAGGAGTGTCTTACTTTAATACCTCTAGTAGAAGTTGTCACAGTTTACGATAAAAGTTGACGTTTTTCACATAGGTAAGTATTATTTTTAGATAATTCACGATGTTGTCTTGTTCATTCACGTTGATGGCGGTCGGTAGGTTATTTCGGAGACCCTGGGATGGCTTGAAAATTTTGACACTTGACAATGTTGCAGTCTGGGTAGCTACCTCTTGAGTAGATATTCTATCAAGTTGTGAGTTCCTTGAGAGCTGGTTCCCATCCTTTAAGAAACTTGTTAACTGTCTTCTACCACATCATCACTAACCATCACGTGGGATTGCAGTCAAAAGCTAGCTTATCGCAAACAAAAAAATGTTTTAGTGCTTTTGAATTCAACAAACATAATGCATACCGCCATCCCGATCGGTATTTAAAAAAACAAGCAACGAGACGGTCGGTGAGTGATGACTTAATTTTTAGAACCACCGCGTAGCCGGACACGAGGCAACGGCGCAGGGTGTACTGGATCGAGTAGTAAAGAGTAGAGTTCAACACAAAGTAGCATAATATACATAAGCATAGAGAGGACAAAACAGTGTTTGATAAACAGTAAAGGGCTTCATAGATATTAGTAGAAAAATCCGGTTTGTATGGTTGCGAAATACTTATACTGCCGTTCATCGATATTGTGCGCTAACTACTGCCGAACGAAAGAAGAGTTTCGATAAGCGCGAAAATTTTGCACTCTCAAGATTGTTTATGTAACTCTGTTGCGTTTGTATTCACGTTTTTGTAGCAATAGGATAAAATAAGTATTTATAACGTATTTGAAAAACACTGACACTTCAAAATTTCCTTGCATACATGTTAATTTAATTAATATTTTACATTAAGTCTACCGTACAGATATTTTACGGTATAAAAATAAATAAATTAATTAAATGCTATAGTCAAATAATAAATAGTACACACTATTAAAGAGCAAATTTTAAAGCGATTTTACTTAAAAACAATTTGCATCTTCACATTATGCTATTACATAATTTATACAGAAAAATAACGTTTTTAAAAGATGGCTTCTAGAAGGAAGCTATCATAATGTTAACAAATACCTATATTTAATATATTGTAAAAGAAAAGAAGGGTATTTCCAACACTGGAAAGTTTGAAATAACTTGTAGAAGTCGGGACCATGATCACGACAGAGCTCAGAGTATTTGCATCAGCTTGGTACCGAGTTCGACGAGTTATTCGAAACTTGTCTTATAAAGATCAGTCCTTATTTTCATACAGTCTTCATATAAGTAGAGATAGTCTAATTTTCGTTGCCTCTATACAGTCCTGTTATTCAATACAGATGAGATGACATAGGAGACCGGCTCACAGTCTGTATTAGCTTACTGATTAATTCCACTGTCGCCTCTACGACTGATGACCTCTATGGTTTGTTCTATTTTTGAATTCTATGATTCTGTCCTATGAGCTTATAAATAAGATTCACTTCGATGGAATTTAAAAAAATAGCTTGTCATATAGGTGTAACAAACCTATATGACAAGATCTTTTTTCGATTTCATGTTTTTGGAGTTTTTTTTATGGGATAGGAGGGCAAACGATCATCTGACTCACACCAGACCAACACCAGAGGTCTCCAGGATGCGTTGCCGGCCTTTGAGGACGGAATATGCTCTCTTCTTGAAGGCCCCAAGTATCTGTTCGGAAATACTTCAGCAGCAAGCTGGTTCCGAATTGTGGCAGTGCGGGGTAGAACATGCCTGTGGAATGTTGTGGACTTCCAGACGTCGACACGAAATTGATGAAACATCATGCTTTGTCGGGACGTCCGATGGCGAAATTGAGCTGCAGGTAGTAAATCGAACAGTTCCTCCAGGTGTGGATTACAGGTTCGATACATAGATCATGTAGCGACATAGGCTCGTTTAAGTACCTACCCACTATGTTACTACCAAAGAATAGACGGTATTGCTACAGTAGAGTAGGTACTTAGTACTGTAGATTTAGTTGCTACTTACTAAAGCTTTGTATTTTACGATGTTTAGTATGCTAGAAGACTACATGACTGTGAATTATTGACATTGTGACACATGTGAAATGTGATTGAGTCTTAACTCTGACTACTTCTAAGCAACCGGTCCATTTTTCATATTATTAAATTTGCCAAATCCTAAATGTGTGTACATATGTAATAGTACCAACAAACAAACCGTACGAGTCTAATGTGAATTAAAAAAAACGCTAACACTGACGTGACTTCTGGCGGGAATTAAGAGAATTTAATATTATTTTGGTTTTGTTGCTAGATCGTCTAAGTGGAGAAGAGTTTTTACAATATCTACGTTTAACCGAGTTCCTAAATAGGAAGAGGTTCTCGATCCGTTTGTATGTAATTTTTCATTTTTATGTTGCTATGTTTCTCGATTACTCCGCCAACTTTGAATCGATCTTGATGATTTTTTTGTTTAGGAGAAATTAACTGTATGTTGGTCCCATTTAAATTTCATGAAAATCGGTTTAGTTAACATACCTAGAAGACTTAATGGTATTTGCAGCTCTTGTCTATGGTGAACAGTATTTTAGGCGAGATAATGAACATGTCAGCAGTATGCATCTCTAAAAATTATATAAGTATTTTTTAAGGAAACGAAACATAAAAGGAAATTTTAAGAGAACTTGTTAGACTATGTTATTATGAGGTCAGTGTTTTGAATAAGCATAGCACCGATTTCTACAAGTCATTTCTTACTTTTCAGAGTTGAAAGTCGTTTCCGTATTTATTAATTTTTAATATCTTACATTGAAATCAGTTAGATTTCAATGTAAGATATATTGTAATTTTAATATTAATATGTTTGATATTACGCCTGCTCTGCATTATTAAATTATAAAATTACAAATTTACGAGACAAAAAATTATATATCCCGTACATGACTATAATTTTTAACCTCGTAAATTTGTAATTTTGTAATGTAAGCTGCAGAGCAGGCGTAATTGCAAACATATTAATATTAAAATTATAAGATTGCGTCATCATTTACAAGTTTAAAACCAATTGCAAAATTGATCTTGTACAACGTAAGTTGAACTATAGATGTCGCTCCATCCCCACACGATGGTTGAAGAACGAGAGCAAGAATTAGAGTTATGAGTCATACTGTCATGTTAGCTCAGTCAGTCAGAGCATACCCCGGCTATAGGGGCGGATGGACGCGGGTTCGAATCCCGCACATGACTATATTTTTTTCTCTTGTAAATTTATAAATTTGAATTTCCCATGAGTTTAAAAGTAACATATTCCATCCCCGTGACACAAGACCTCTTTAGTCTATGGTATTAACAAATATGCCTTTTATTCTGGCAAAAGCGTTACATCAATGCTAACAATAGTTTATCATCAAATACGTGTTTCTACCAATGTGTTCGTACTTAACTACCTACGCAACAATAAATGGTAGAATTTTATGTTTATTGTCAATAGAAATCCTTTTTATTGACCGTAGAAAAGATATTAAATTTTAAAGAATGGTTTGAGTAGTGAATAATCCATATATCGATTTAGGTACTAGTAGTTTGTTAGCAACGTATCTATTGATTTAAAAATCAATAATTCTAGGTTAGCCTGAACAACATCTTCGACCACATCATCACTTACCATCAGGTGAGATAATGGTCAAAGGCTAACCTATCAAGCATAAAAAAGAATCGGACAGACTTAGAATACCTTTTATTCATTCATTATTTTTGTTATGAAATAGTTGCTGATTAAAATCCGGTAATCCTTAGAAAAAAAAGGAACGCCTTTTGCGGACCTGATAACTTAAACTGTGAACCCCAAGACGCCTGCCAAGCGTGGTGATTATGGCAAATACCCCTTAATGGATAGAGGCTGTGTTCCGCAGTGGTTCAGTGAAGGACAATCCGGAAAAAACAGTAGGTACAGTATAGTATATTTTTTTTATATTGTTATGATTGCAATAACGCCTGCTGTGCGGATTACATTACAAAATTACAAATATACGATAGGATTTATTTTTTTAAGTTTAAGTCATGTGCGTCATCATGGGCTCCATCCCAATACGATGGTTAATGAACGATAGGAAATATTTGAGTTATGACGTCATGTCATGTTAGCTCAATTGGTTAGAGCATGCCCCGGCCAAAGGGGTGGATGGACGCGGGTTCGAATCCCGCACATGACTTAAATTTTTCCTTTCGTATATTTGTAATTTTGTACAGTATAGTATAGTTACTAATGGAACCATCGAAATAAAAAATATGGCACAAGGAATATGAACGGTACGGTAGGTACGATTTGAGAATGCATAATTATAATGAAATATAATGCTGTATCAAAATGGAACAATCAAAAGCCCAAAAAAACACGTAGGTGTGACTAATCAAGGCGGAATGTTTCATTTTGCACGTTCGTTTGTATAGACAGAGAGCTGTATGTTATTTCTATTAGGGTATCTTGTGTTTTATTATGTTTGTGATCGCGCAAATTTAAAAATTTTTAAATTTATTTTTTATGTTATTATATTTTTTTTTTAATCAATAACTTTGCCGTATTTTTTTAACTGTAGGATCATCACGTTCCGAACGATCATCTTTTTGCGCAGTTGGATAAAAACTATCCTATGATCTTCCCCGGGACTATTTCCATATATATTTGAAGCAGTGATGGCTCAGTGGCATTGGCTATGGACTGCCGTGCCGCAGGTCCATGGTTCGAATCCCGCCGTGGGCTTGAGCTTCAAATCATGGTGGAAAGGCATTTTGCGAATGCCCGCTGGCTAGCGACCACCCTCAAGTAGAGAATCTGTCGCCAAGCACCTAACGGTGTGTTCCGGCAGCAGTCCTTGAGAGCCAGTGAAATTACAGGCACATGAGACTTAACAGCTATGTCTCAAGGTGACGGGCGCAGTGCAATTCGTGACTTATGACGATATGCATCTGATATAGGCAGAGGTTAGTCCGCTTACCATCAGGTGGGCCTCGTGCTTGATCCGTCACAATTACATAAAAAAATATATACAAAATTTAATCTAAATCGGTTCAGTAGTCTTTAAGTTTATTCGTTGCATACAAAATACAAATCTTTCCACTTTATTATATTAGTGTAGACAATAAGTAAATGACTCAAAAGTTCACCGCCTCTCCGACTATAGCCCTCTATAATTGCTTAATTACAATTCGCCCCGGTAGTTATTCGATGATTCAATATTCTTAATTCGTGGTTATATTAATCGAATTCGGACAAAATGATTTTATTTCTGCTTTATTTTCGAAGATAACTTCATTTGAATAACTACGCTTGGCAACTTACAAAGATAGAGCACGGGATACACTTTATTAGTTTTTTTTGCTTTGTTTCATATAATGAGTTAAAGTTAAACTAATAATTAAATCTCCTACTTGCTGATCCGCCGGGACTTATTTGTTTGTACACATCACTGGAAATAAGAAAAATATTTTTTTTTATGCCTGATAGGCAACCATTGGGCCCCTATCTCACCAGATGGAAAGTGATGATGCGGCCGAAGATGTAGCATGCTTGCCTAGAAGATACCTATTCACTCTAGACTTGAAGACTCCCAAATTATACTGTTCGGGAAAAGACGCGGCCAATGAGTTCCACTCCTTCGCTGTACGGATGATAATTGTGGAAGCGAAACGCTTCGAGCGTACTGGAGGAATGTCAACCATGAAAGGATGACGGCCATCAGAGCGTCTTATTGTCCAAGATAAAAGGGGCATGGAGGAATCAGCCCATGTAATTACTGCGCACACTCTCCGAAATGTATGCGATAGAAGACCGATAGGCAAGCGACCCTGCGACGATGACCGAGACTCTGTAGTTTAGACTCAACAAGCTTATCATCGCCTATAAGTCTTTTGGCTCGTCGGTCAATGGAGTCGAGACCATCCAGTTGGTATATCGCGGAGCCATCCCAGAGGTGGCTGCAGTACTCCATACACTAACGGACTTGTGCTTGATATAAATTAAGAAGCTGCCCGGTGTGAAGAACTGCCTCACCTTTGCGAGGATACCAAGCTTCATAGTGGCCAGTTGTGGGATGTTAATGCTACTATTATATCGCAGTAAGTTTCGCCAATCATGTTCCTGTAGTATTAAAACATGATTGGTACAATGATACAATGATTTATTAGTCTGTGAATCTAGGTACAAAGGATATTACATACATTTATATAAAACGCTAGTTCCACCAATTTGGCAAACAGACATTAATTTATTATGGTGACACTTTCCTTGACATAAGTTATATTTTCATTCCTTTTATCATTTTTATAAACGTCATTGAGGCTAGTAAGGTATTCAACAAACTGTTTGTCATGTTGTATATCAACAAACACTACACTACAATACTGAGTTAGGTTTATTTTTATTTCATCAAACATGTTTTTAAACAAACTTTATCCCGCACAACACTATAATTTTTCCTCTCGTATATTTGTAATTTTGTAATGTAATCCGCATAGCAGGCGATATTGCAAACATAATAAAATAAAATAAAATATTAAAATTATAAGGTTGCGTCATCATTTACAAGTATAAAACCAATTGCAAAATTGGTCTTGTTTGTCCTCCCGGGCTATCAGAGGGCCTCCCCTCGCCCAAAACCCGGTGGAGCTGGACGTCCGCTTAGCGGTAGTCAGCATCTATGTCCTCACTAAAAAAAAAAAAAAAAAAGGTCTTGTTTGTAGTACAACGCAAGTTGTAACGCAAGGTGTCGCTCCAACCCGATACGATGGTTGAAGAACGAGAACAAAAATTAGAGTTATGGGTCATTGTGTCATGTTAGCTCAATTGGTTGGAGCATACCCCGGCTAAAGGGGTGGATGGACGCGTGTTCGAATCCCGCACATGGCTATAATATTTTTTCGTAAATTTGTAATTTTGTAATGTAATTCGCCAAGCAGGCGTTGTTGCAAACATAACAATATTAAAACTTTAATATGCTACAAAAGATAATTTTTTCAACATGTTACATAAAGATTTATTTTATTATAATTTCACCAATTTTTTTTTCACTACATTAAGGTAGTGAATACTATTTTAATTTCACCAACCCTATTCATAAATTAAATAAAGACTAGGATTCCTGAGGATGTTGGTTTTTCGTCTTCCAGACCATACATATTTCTGTACTCAAATAATCTAAACTTCACGTACTTATAGAACTTACTGTGCCGTGGGAAACAAACATACCTAAAGACCACACAATAAAAACTAACAAATATTATGACCTAACAAATGAATTAAACAAAAACGGTTATGTGGTTAATTTATATACTGTAGAAGTTGGAGCAAGGGGTATACCAGCGAAATCCCTATATAACCTACTTAAAGACTTTGGCCTGTCAAGAACTACCGTAACTTCTATCCTAGAATGTGTATCTAAGACGGCATTAGTAGGATCCTACTTAATTTGGTTAGGCAGGGGAGGGGGCTCCAGCGGTGAAGGGGAGCATTGATGCATCATAAAGGGGCTCCTTAACCCTACTCACTGGGTTGCAAGTCCCAGGCACCTTGACTGGAGCCTCTTCCTCTGCAACGCTATGGACCCGGCACCCGCACGGTGAATCCATGGAATGCTAAGTAATTCGTCTCTGGGTAGTATAACCGGAACGTACTCGAATATTCTGAGCCTAATATCTATGCTTCTGGTTTGCCAGTTTTTCGAGAAATTATTGATTTTATTGACTAAATGTCTAAATTACAATTCCCTTTCGAATTATTTTTAAAAATACTTAATTTTACGGAAATCTGGCAAACCAGAAGCATAGATATTAGGCTCAAGGAATATACTTGCAAAGTTTCATTGAGTCTGAACACATAGTATATAATAATCAAACAACTTTAAACGGTTTAAATCGCGTATATCATTATTTTTGTCCCGACGTTTCAAACATAGTCACCCCGTGACCACGATCACTGCAAAGTGTTCGAAACGTCGGGACAAAAATAATGATAAATATAAGCGATTTAAACCGTTTGAAGTTGTTTAATTACTATGTGTAATAATCGCGAAAACCTAAGACAACATTACTTAGTATAAAATATGACGAAACTGCTTTTGTATGGAAATGGTCACGATCACTATAGCCTTATCATTTGTGCTTAGTTATTCGCCCAAAACTAAATCTTTATAAACTTTATCAAAAAATGGCGCTTTGATATCATTATTGTTTTCTATTCATCTAATCAATACTCTATACCTTATCTGAAGCACTTTAGAAAAGTTAATATAAAAAATAATCAGCACCAAACATTCAATAGACACGCAGACAGACAGACAAAAAGACAACCAACGGAAGACATCTCAATTAGTTCATACAGGGTCAATCTTTAAATAACCATACAAAATTCATGCAAATGTCAGCCTTAAAGACATTATCAAAGAGTTCATAATAAAAACTAAATAGTTCTTATAAGAAATTCCAAGAAAATTACCAACAATTAAAAATCGTCTTTTACTAGTTACAAATAAGGTGTCAATTCTATTGCAAGTAATCTTCGATAAATCTGCGAAATTATGCTAAGCCAATTTAAGAGTTATTGCTTGAGAAATAAAGTGGGATTTGGTATGGACACTATTGTTTGAGATGAGATGGTGGACCAGTCAGGCTTGAAAATGTTTTGGTGACATGAGCAAGCAAAGCGGACTAAAGAAAACTGTAGAGTAGAATGTACGCAAACTATTCTTATATGAAAGCACATTAGTAGGGCAATGTGCAATTCTTATAATGGACTTGGAGGTATTATACTTTCCAATTCATCATTAAGTACTAAGTACAAGAAGAATTTGTATTAAAGTAGTCAGAGTCCAGTCCCAATCTTATAGAAATCCTTATTGCCACACATTGTGCACCCAATGTCGTCTATTAGGCTTCTGTATATTAATTATATGGAAGAGGGCAAGAGCATTTTCGTCTTCTAGATACAACATGCTGGACACATTGATACTGAACTGAGGACGACCGCTCTATGCGCGTTCGCGTCAGATAATTTAAGTGCCATTTCAGTGCTATCGTCGCTATAACCGTGCCATGCCCACACCGTATTTCATACAGTATTGTAGAAAAAATTCGTTGAGGCTGTCCACAAAATTATTTGAAAATATTATTCATTTACCTATTAATCAAGGAGTTCTGAAAAACCTTCAGCATAGATTTGTAACTAAAATGTGAAGTATATATTAGAGTAGTATATATTTTTCTGCATGCAAACTATAATCTTTTTTTTATTTTATTTTGTTTTTCGGGGTTCTTACAGCTATAATTACAAAATAACATATATATGCAAAAGTAGAAGCCACTTAAAAGCCTCCGCAAATGACAACGACATTAGATGAATATACAATATTTAATAGCAGGTAGGTTATACAAATTTATCAGCTAACAATTAAACTAATGTCCAGGGCAGGTGCAGGTCGTAGATAAGTGTTTGTTGACGCCACACTACTTGTGAACAGATTAATGGAGGGGTGATGTTCAAGAGTATTGTTAAAAGCAGTTCCGCAACGTAATAGAAAGGAGTTAGCTCGTTAGTTGGTACGTGCGAATGAAGTGTGAAGCAAATCTCTGGTTTGACGGGTTTGGAGTCTGGGCGGAACATATAATGACAGTTTAGAGACGAATTCAAGTATTCTATTCAAATTCATATTTATAGTTCAATTTTAAAGTGGACAAAATTTGGGATTAATTTCTTATTATATTATTAATATATTAATTCAGTTCATCTTCATCGCCATTCTAATCACACAATAAGTCGCTTGAGCAGTATTGACAGTCTGCAATTTACTTTAAAAAGTTTTAGTCCGCCGCGTCTCCACGCCACGTTGTTCCCTACTGGGTGGGCGACCACCCATAGTCGCCTTGCATCTGTTTGAGCCCGTTCAAATTAGGCGAGCGCGATCCTAATTCCGTATGGACAACATTTACACACACGCTGTACTTACACACAGTCGTACATACACACTGTACATATATGAGCTGGCAATACGCAAGTACAGTCCCACCAACTTATCTGTTCAGGCGGCAGAAAAAAGAAATACAACATTCCTTCAAATTGTGACAGTTTGTAGTTGATTTCCTTGACCAGCAGCGCCCTCGCGAACTGCACCGTTAAGTTGGTACTATAAGCAATAGGAAATCGGTAGTCTTGGTCTGTAGGAAACACCTTTTCACCTCAAAACGTGGATACTTCTTACACTTCCCAGCCGATCTCGCGATCAGTTTGGCTCTGCTACAGATCATGCGTGATCAATCGACAACGTGATTGGACGCAACTATTGACAGTAGAGCATATGATATCATGTGAAGCAGTGATGGCTCAATGACATTGGCTATGGACTGCTGTGCAGCAGGTCCATGGTTCGAATCCCGGCGCAGGCTTGAGCTTCACTGAATGGTGGAAAGGCATTTTGCGAATGTGGCTAGCTACCACCCTCACGTAGAAAATCTGTCGCCAAGCACCTAACGGTGTTGTCCGTCATTGAGAGCCAGTAATTCTAGGTTTAGCCTGTTAACACCTTCGATCGCATCATCACTTACCATCAGGTGAGATAGTGGTCAAAGGCAAACCAATCAGGCATAAAAAAAAAAAAAAAAAAAAAAAGTTTGTAGTTGATTTCCTTGACCAGCAGCGCCCTCGCGAACTGCACAGTTAATTTGGTGGTACTATAAGCAATAGGAAATCGGTAGTCTTGGTCTGTAGGAAACACCTTTTCACCACAAAACGTGGATACTTCTTACACTTTCCAGCCGATCTCGCGATCAGTTTGGCTCTGCTACAGATCATACGTGATCAATTTACAATGCGATTGGACGCAACTATTGACAGTAGAGCAAATGACATCATATGAAACAGTGGTATTGGCTATGGACTGCCGCGCAGCAGGTCGATGGTTCGAATCCCGGCGCAGGCTTCAGCTTTACTGAATGGTGGATGGGCATTTTGCCAATGCCCGCCTGGCTAGCGACCACCCTCAAGTAGAAAATCTGTCGCTAAGCACCTAACGGTGTGTTCCGGCAGCTGTCCTTGAGAGCCAGTACTTCTAGGTTTAGCCTGTTAACACCTTCGACCGCATTATCACTTACCATCAGGTGAGATAGTGGTCAAAGGCTTAGCTATCAGAAAAAAATAAAATCATATAGGATTATTTTTATCTACAGCTGATCGGCTAGCTTTTGACCCCTATCTCACCTGATGGTAAGTGATGATGAGGTCGAAGATGTTGTTACCTAAACTATACTTATTGGTTCTTAAGAACAACTGTTGTGGAACACACCGTTAGGTGCGCGGTAACAGATTTTCTGTTTGACTTTGATATGGTATATAAATAAATAAAAAAATAAAACCTTGGGTGCCAATCCTCTTTTCAGCTGCTTAGCAACTGAGTTTCACAATCAGTTTTGAAGTGCTCGTAGCGAAGTTTGCTTAGCCGTTCTGAACCGATCAGCAAAGTTAGCAACGTCCGCTGCTGTCATGAGTTGGATGGGTGACCGTGACCGCTAGTGACGTTAGTACTGAGCGTGCACGTGCTTCGGAGGGCACGTTAAGCCGTCTGTCCCGGTTGTTGTCTTAGGATAGGTGGTAGAGCATTATGCATGAATGCCCGCTTGGCTAGCTACCACCCTCAAGTATTAAATCTTTCGCCAAGCACCTAACGGTGTTTTCTGGCAGCTGTCCTAGAGAGCTAGTAATTCTAGGTTAGCCTGAACAACATCTTCGACCATATTATCACTTACCATCAGGTAAGATAGTGGTCAAAGGCTAAAAAAAAACAGTTGTCATAAAATAAAAATCATTCTTAGCTTCTAAGAGCATACCATATTTGAAAACTGTAGAGAGTTTTCAAATATGGTATGCTTGTAGAAGGTACAGTCCCACCAACTTATCTGTTCAGGCGGCAGAAAAAAGAACTACAACATTCCTTCAAATTGTGACAGTTTGTAGTTGATTTCCATGACTAGCAGCGCCCTCGCGAACTGCACAGTTAAGTTGGTGGTACTATATCTCAACGCCATTCCAGCCACCTGGGACATGTGCGTAAACGTTTTAATTCCATAAACACACAAATTGTTGCAAAGGCCAAATTTAATTTCAGAACACTAATTAAATTGACACAAATATCGAAAAGCTAACCGCCAACGTCATACCAAACATTCCGTTCCGAATTCTCTCTTAATTATGTGATTAAATTATATTTTTATTTAAATGATATTTCTATATGTTGGCAACACCTGGGGTTCGTTCCAGCAATGCCTTGGGCAAATAATGATCGAGCTAGATTTGCTTGATGTTTCTGGAACGACCTTTATAGCTACTGTCAAAATATGAGTTTTTTTTTCCCTATCATTGGGATATGGTCTCGCACGTCTTGTGCATTTGCCAGTGTCATGTTTTAAATATGAGTTAGATAGCAATATTTTTAGATGCTAAAATATTCTCTGCCTGTTTTTAAAATCGGGCTCATTACATAGTTAAGCAATAGTAATTTAGTAATCACTAATCTTTGGATTACCTTTGTTAAATCTGTAATATTTTAGCAAGGAGGAAGGAGATTTTACGAATGCCCGCCTGGCTAGCGATGACTCTCAAGTAGAAAATCTGTCGGCAAGCACCTAACGGTGTGCTCCGGCAGCAGTCCTTGGGAGCCAGTGAAAATACATGAGACTTAACAACTATGTTTCAAAGTGACGGGCGCAGTGCAATTCGTGACTTGTGACGAAATGCATCTGTTATAGGCAGAGGCTAGTCCGCTTAACATCAGGTCGGCCTCGAGCATGTTTAATCACAATAAAGAAAAAAAACAACGATTAGTTCCCATCGAAAACGATTGTACATAATCCGATGAAGTAACCACTATTGCAGCCATAATGAGGTGGATCGCCGTTACTGTGACGGATCGGATCCGTTCCAGATCGGACCCGTCACGGATCGGAGACGGACGGCCAGCGGTCACAGGGCTTAGTGGACACCAAATAGGATGAACTAATTAGACAATTGTGTCTTTTTTGTGTTTACAATTGTCTATACTTTGTCGACCAGTTCCTCAAGTCTTATCAGTAAATGATTGGTAGAGTAGAGGGAACCAAAAGAAAACCTATATCAGTTCAATTCAATCTATGAACAAGCCTGTCAAGAATTTGAAGCGTTCGTAGTGCAGTTTGCTTAGCCGTTCTTAACCTATCAGCTAAGTTAAGCAACGTCCGCCGCGGTCATAACTTGGATGGGTGACTGCTAGTGACATTACTACTGAGCGTGCAAAGGCTTCGGAAGCCGTCGGTCCCGGTTGTCTTAGGATGGCAGTCGTTACAGCATGTTGGTTGTATTCACATAATGCCCAAACTGGCTTTCAAGGCTAGTACCACCTTTAAGTAGAAAACCTGTCGGCAAGCATTTAACGGTGTATTCCGGTAGCTATTTTTGAGAGCAAGTAATTATAGGTTAGCAGTTAGTTATGAACAACATCCTCTTCCACAAAATCTATACCATATCATATCTACATTGCGGTAGTTAGTTAAAGATGCAATAAGGAAAACTGTTTTTTTTTATTGTGATAGTTAAGCCTTTGATCACAATCTCACCTGATGGTAAGTGATGATGTGGTCGAAGGTGTTAACAGCCTTAAGGCTCTCAAGGATAGCTGCCGGAACACACCGTTAGGTGCTTGGCTACAGATTTTCTACTTGAGGGTGGTAGCTAGCCAGATGGGCATTCGCAAAATGCCCTACCACCATGCGGTGAAGCTCAAGCCCGCGGCGGGATTCGAACCATGGACCTGCTGCGCGGCAGTCCATAGTCAATGCCATTGAGCCATCACCTCTTCAACAAGCTCACAAATATATGTTAAGACAATTTGTTAGGTTATACAGAATATATCAGATACAGAAAGCAAACTTGTGAGATTTTATCGTTAGGTGTAGTTGTATACATTTTCACATTACATGATAAGTACCTAATTTTTGTTAGTTTAGGCTGCAGTACGAGCTAACTGCTAACAACAATCTTAAAATCATACTCAGTAAAGTTGTTGGATTTTATCGTAGACATTTTCAACGTACCTACATTTATTTTTTGCTGCTTACAAGTGTTCAGAAAGATATATTAGATTTTCTCGTAAAGTTAGAAACTTTTAGCACAGATTAGACATTAAAGAAATTGTGGCAAACGGCAGAGGCCATTAAAAAAAAAAAGTTGAAATGTAAGCAAGTCTTGTTAAAAGTGAAGCTAATGGTATCTAATATATGCAAACATATTCAATAAGCCCTACGCTATCCCAATTCACACGCAAAAACCCGTAACACATGCATTAAACGTCCATAAAATATTTAAACAATGTCATTAATCGATGGTGGAAAGAGTCAAATGTCAAAAAACCAACATGGCGTCTCATTAAAAGCGCGCCAACATAATGAAGCTATAAACGTCTCATTTAATAATTTATTAATTTCTGGTCAGTTGGCGCATTAGCATAGGCGGTATTTCGGTACTTTGAAAGATTTTGGTCAATTTCCGTGACTGTTACACACGGACTGAAATAATGGTGAGCAAAGCTTCGAACATTAGGTATGGAAATAAAAGGTAATTAATTTCCCAAAAAAATTATTAAGTATTATATTTCGTAAAAACCACTAAATATGTCTATTTCATTGAAACTTTAATATACTTGCATATTATTTTATTTCCTAAAAAAACGTTTATTTTTTTTTACCTGTTTAACTCACACACATTGATAAACGTGTTCAGAAAGTAGATAAATTAAATAATCTGCATTTTATATAATTATATTGACGTACTCGAGGTTAGACATGCAGGGTGGTTAAAGGAGTAGGACTGGAACCCTCGGTGTAATCTTAAGGAGCTTCTGTACAATGAGTATCAATACTCACTGCAGTAACAGATACTTACATACAGGTCACACAAAGTCCTTATATGGAATGGACTGAATGACACTCACCACAGATAGGATTATATTAAAAATAGGCCATCCGTTCGACTATCTTAATTGCCATATTTACCACTGACAGTATGTTACAAAAACACAAATATATGATAGAAAAATTTAAGTCAAGTGCGGGAAAAAAAAATCCTATCGTATATTTGTGTTTTTGTAATGTAATCCGCATAGCAGGCGTTATTGCAAACCTAACAATATTAAAACTGACAGTATGTGTTGTAGCCATACGCAGCGGCAGATATGCGAGAGAGAAAAAAGTTCCTTAAATAAAGAAAAATACTCTAAAAATACATGTATAGCCAAATGAGCATGTATTTTTAAAACGTAAGAAATCTTTTTATGCTCGTTAAATTTTATATACTTTACCGACTAATATTTAGGCTCTTCCCATAACCCTACATGTTTTAAAAGTTATTCTTTACAATCGTTTTGTGAATACTTAGTTTAATATAGAAAATTACATTTTTGAAGCAGTGGTGGCTAAGTCGCATGGGCTATAGACTGCCCTGCAGCAGGTCTATGGTTCGACCCCTGCCGCCGGCTTGAGCTTCACCGCATGGTGGAAGAGCTTTTTGCGAATGTCCGCCTGACTAGCGACCACCCTCAAGTACAAAATCTGTCACTAAGCACCTAACAGAGTGTTCCGGCAGCAGTCCTTGAGAGCCAGAAAAATTACAGGCACATGAGACCTAACAACTGTACGTCTCAGTGTGATGGGCACAGTGCAATTCGTCATTGACGAAATGCGTCTGTTAGAGGTAGAGGTTAGTCCACTTATCATCTGGTGGGCCTCAGGCTTGTTCAGTTACAATAACATTAAAAAAAAACAATATGAAACAAACGAAAAACTAAAAAATCATAGAAATAGGCTCACGAATGTGGATGCAAAATTTCACAGAGCGAAAACATTTAAGCTGTGTTGCATCAACACTGGTTAAAGTCAAATTATTCGTTACTTTATTTACTCCGTCAACATAAGGTTGAATATCGAACGTCTTTCGCGGTATAACCATAATCAATTGTATCAAAATATAAAAAATACTACAGAGCGCTTCCGTGCTTTGGAGGGCACGTTAAGCCATCGGTCCCGGTTGTTGTCTAAAGATGGCAGTCGTTATAGCAAGGTGGTAGGGCATTTTGAGAATGCCCCCCTGACTACCGCTCTCAAGTAGAAAATCTGTCGCCAAGCGCCTCACGGTGTGTTCCGACAGCTGTTTTTGAGAGCCAGCAATTCTAGGTGGCTGTACTGTAACTCTAGGCCTAAACAACATCTTCGACCACATCATCACTTACCATCAGGTGATATAGTGGTCAAAAAAACCTATCAGGCCAAAAAAAAAACGCAATCCAGCTTAAAATGTGACTAATTTTAACATTAACAATGGTTAAAATATGACGATACTACGACTGTATGGAAAGCGCTTATTATTCTTACTCGTAATTCTTAACGACCGTGTGTCAGCGCAAAAGGAAGCAAATGCCGTTAATGAAATATTTGATAATTAAGCATTAACCTATAATAATGTCAGTTGAGATAGTTCGTTACAGATCTAGATCTCATGATTTAGATTAATTGTCCCGAATATAATAAGTATTAATGAGTTTGTTGACTGATCTGTGGGTGGTCTCGTAAGTGTATTCTCTTTATTAACTTTTTAGACTTTTAGATCAGACTTTTCTGTGTCACTGTATCATCTTCCTTACCTTATACCACTCCACTGAAGGGTGGGTACTATGTCTTAGCTGCGAAAATAATCCGGTTGCTTTTATTATAATTCTGGTAAACTTAACAATAATTTCCTTTGATGAATAAGTTCTATATATAATAGGTTTAATTTGCGAAATCTATATATAATTAATAATAAAATATGTTTTGAGAAGTCATTAAATTAATATTTTTTTAAAGATTTTATCTCGTCTTGCGCTCGAAGGATCAAAACCGCCTAAAGCTGATTCGTATAGAATCGAAACGCCTCGAATATTTTTCCGTTTTGTCTACGGTTAACAGAAAGATTAGGCGGGATTAACACTAGATATATATTTATGTGTTTTAATAAAACATTAATGTATAAATAATTTTCTTAAAATATTTTTAAATATTTTTATTATGAAATAATTTTCGTGGTATTTATAACAGCCAAACTCGTTAGTAGATAACGTTTTCAATTAAAACAATCTAGTTGTATGCCATGCCATTTGTGGATGTCATAAGAGGCGACTGAGGGTAAAATACAGGAAGGTGGGCAGCAGCACCTTCTGAGGAACTGCCATCGCCAAGATGCCAATCGTGGCAACCCACCACACTGAGAAAAACGACTTAAAGGCTTAAATCAAATTTGACCTTTTACCGTTGAATTGTAACTACGTAAGATGAATTCACAACTCTTAAGATGATTTTTACCAATCAATTAAAATGTACATGTTTTATAATAAACACAACCGTCAAAAACGCCATCCGTAAAGTATTTTCAGAATCTAACTTGTTATACGATAATTGCAGTATTGACCATAAAATATACCTTACTTTTACGGCGGTTTATATACGGTGATTATCACTATAACGTACGACTTAATCAGCCTCATCGAAAAGTCAATATTTAAGAAAGACCACAAAATACACCTTAAATGAAGACGAAAAGAAACATTCGCCTTTATTGACCTCGTTTAACGCCTTCTAGTTGGAAGGCGTTTTTGTACGTATATACGTTTGGTCGGTTTTTTGCCTTATACCATATAAATTGGCCGTCATTAGGGCGCTTTTGACTTTAGATTTTTCTCAGTGCATGGATGGCGAAGGCACTGTTCAGCAGTGGACAAGCCGGTTAATACAGTACAGTACAGTTGTATGTACTACACATTATCTATTATAATAGTTACTATCTGATAATATAATTATTACATATATATTTTTTGTAATGATTACTATTTTCTTATCATGCACTACATCTATAAAATGTAGTCTACCAAACTGAAAGGTAAAGTCTCATAAGTGTAAACTTTTTATTGCTTATCACAATATTTAAAAAAAAAAACTGACTCCCACCGCTGAAACATATGAAATAAGAAATTTCATATAGGTAAGTGTATGTTATATGTTATTCCGATTAGTTTCGTTTAATACTACTAAACCAATTTTGAAGAAATTTCTATTTGACTTTTTTTAAAGTATATTTAGCTTTTGAAATGAATATTTATTGAAGCGCTCGTAGCGAAGTTTACTAAGCTGTTCTCAACCGATCAGCAAAGTTAAGCAATGTCGCGCGAGGGCATGAGTTGGATGGGTGACCGGTAGTGACATTACTACTGAGCGTTTCCGTGTTTCGGAGGGCACGTTCAGCCGTCGGTCCCGGTTGTTGTCTTAGGATGGCAGTCGTTATAGCATGGTGGTAGGGCATTTTGCGAATGCCCGCCTGGCTAGCTACCACCCTCAAGTAGAAAATCTGTCGCCAAGCACCTGACGATGTGTTCCGGCAGCTGTCCTTGAGAGCCAGTAATTCTAGGTTAGCCTGAACAACATCTTCGACCACATCATCACTTACCATCAGGTGAGATAGTTGTCAAAGGTTAACATATAAGGCATAAAAAAAAAATAGGTATGTAGGTATTTAAACGACGAAGTAGGTACTGAGGCAAAAAACATTAAAAATATCTAATTAAGAACCTGCTCCTTTTTGAAGGCAGTTAGGACGAGTCTTTGGTAACATCACACTACCACCAATAGTAAAGACAATATCATATACCTATCTTTATCCGAAGGTAAGAAACTCTTTGGTTTATTTCATAGAAAATTAATAAAACACAACAGACTCCTTGGAATCAATCTGCTAGCAGCTTATAAAAACTAAACAAAATATTAAGTGCGAAAAGAAACACATTTCGTTACAGTCATCGCCTACGTGATATAGATTTTACGAGCAATTGTATTGATAAAATACTTTCGCTCTTTCGATCGGTCCCCAATCCACATGACACTCCAAGTAGGTTTTACTTACATTTAATATCTTTATAACCAGGACAGTTCTTACCTTTTAACACCACGATAAACTTTATCAACAATTAAAAAGCTGACTTTTTACAACAACAATTAAAAAACTAAAAAAATATTTTATACCCGCTGAGTTTTTTTAAGGCCGGCGAGCGGCGCCACCAACGAAGTTAAGTAATGAAGACATTTTGCGTTCAACAATCATGATATTACAACTACACGATAAAGAACCTAATTAAAAACCGTGGAATTATAAACCTTATTTCATTTGCAAAGATCAGAAAATACAACGGCAAATTACAAATTATTAATTCGACACACGATCACAGAAAAGCTTAAATTCTTTTTTCAAAAATTTTAAATAATTTCCAACCAGTCGCGTTAACCATTTAAATCTTTGTTTATTTTTACTTAGGACGCATTTTTAAACAAAATATTGTGATGCATTATTTTCACAAGATTTTGAATTTTGTTTCAAAAGATATAAAGTTTATTATTGCATGTGTGAACAATTGTTAATTACAGAATTTTAAGTAGCAATTAATGGTTGTAGTTTATTTACGTTAGGTCTTTTTATTGAGCGGTTTGATCAAAGAAGTTCCGTTGCGTACGGAAGCCAACTTTGTAAGTTGAGTCTAAGCTATGGTTAAGTTCCGGTTGCTTTATGGCCGTTCAAAGATTTAATACTATTTTTTCTTTTTTTGGATACGCGTTGATGACTTTGTCTTTAGAATGTGTAGTATCAAGTGAATACAGTACTGTCAGCTATTCAACGAACGCTTCAAAGTCTAGAATACAGATAGAATCAATGATTACGTGTGTAAAACAAGGAATAACTCTTTCTTATCCAAGAAGGTTCGCATCTAGTAGGCTTCGACTGCAGTGCTGCCAGTATTTATTCAGTCGTCAATATAATTAAATTGCTGTTCTCTTGATTTTATAACGTAGTAAGTAAAATTACAATTTCCAGGGCTCGTATGTAGGTCCGACATTTTAACGACATATGGAGATGGACTTCAAAGACTAGTAATAAAAGTTAAAGGTAAATTCTGAGCTGAAGGCCTCCACAAGCAAATCGCGGGCCTAAAGACCACCCACGATACTCTAATTAAGACATTGCTGGCAATTATGAGATTTTATCTCTGCCCAGTTTGCATGTTCGCGTTGTGTAATGTGCCTGAGTCATGATTTGATATATCGACGTTGGCAGGCTTGAGAAAAAGGCAGGCAGTATAAAAATGTTGAATTTTTGAGTTGTTACGTTTTATAAAACTGAATGAAAATACTCTAGGCAACATGTATAAGGTTTTTGTAAGAAAACCTTTTTATAAAATACCTTCTTTTCCAATGTATGTGAATTTTTTTTTCGACGTCAATCTAGTTTTAGTTTCAGCTTGAATAATAACTTCAACCGCTTCAGTACCTACTAAATAGACAAAAGCTAGTCTACCACAACAAGTCATGTGGTCTTAAAGCAATGATTATGGGTCCTGCGATATATAATCATTTACCAAAAAATATACTGGAATCGGAAAGTCGTTTAAAGAAAAAATATTTCATTTTCTTCTCAATAAACAACATTATAACGTAAATGAATTTCTAGAAGACAAAATCTAATTGCTTGTGATTTGACATATTCAATCTTGACGTAATGACTGTTGAATTTATAGCCATTATTATTAATTACAACGCTCACAGAAGGGAAATTCAAGTTGCATGTGAAAAACATATTGTATAAAAATCCTACTACACAGTTTCTGATTACTTAAACGACAAAAATGCCTGGAAAACCGCCTCTGCCAAGCTATTGCCTGTCACCTAGGTACATAATTTAAACAAATATTGTAATAACTCTATTATATAGTATGTATGTAACACATTGTTAAAAGATGTTTAAAAGAATGGCACCGAGTTTCTTGCCCGTTCTTCTCGCAGTGGCTCTATACAATTTATTTGCTGAACGTGGCAGTACAATGTAGAATATTTAAATACTAAAATTTGTAATTGACCTTCATAAGAGCGTCGTAGACGCCTAAATTGAATAAATGATTTTGACTTTGACTTTGAATTGTATCTATTAATATTAGTCCATTGTTAACATGAAAATTTAAATTTTTATTATTACGTCTTTGTTATTACTAAAATTATTAATATATATATAAGTTCATTTTGACAATCCAAACTGTTGTGACCTACGAATAAATAAAGTAAAGAAGTATAACTCTGATACAGTGACCGCTTTGATTTCGGCCGCATCATGTTCACATGTAACAAAACACGCACAATTTTCCAAATTCAATTGGATTGGTTAATTGATTTAGCGCTTAGAAATGATCGCATCTGATTGGTCGCGTCAAGGTGATGTTGTCACCGCCGTCATTGCCTAAGGCCAAACCGCACTACTGCGGCACAACGCGGCAGCGAAACGGCGCGGCTCAAGAAACATAATTTGTATGGATTTTTAAATGGCGTAAACCGCACTATGGTGATGTGGCTTCGGAGAGGCACGGCGCAGTGCTACAGAGATGTCTCCGAAGGCAACTCTGCGTCACGCCTGCGCCACGCCTTTCGGCACCGGAGAGACGCGGTGCAGTAAATTGTTCAGTCATTTCACGTTCCACCTAAGTTTGAACAAATCATAAGACTTATTTTACGTTTTAAAATCTGTGTGAAATCGATTATTATCTCTGAAGAGTCATAAAAAAGAGTTTTTTTCGAATGAGCATTTTGTTATATCTTGCACCCAAATATAAAACTTATTAATTTTGTCTCGATCTTGCGCTCGTAGAGTCAAGACGTCCTGAGGATGCTTCGTTTAGAATCGAAACGCTTCGAATACTCTTCCGGTTTGGCTGCGTGGCGTATGTAACGTCACGTCGTCTTAACAGGAAATTAGGCGGAATTGTCACTCGATATATATATATATATATATATATATATATATAATTTTTATAAAGATTTTCTAGTTGTGTTTTATTAAATTGAGTTTTTTTTTAAATACTTTTAAATTATTTGTTATTATTACTTATTAATTGTTCAGCTATATCTACCTCTTTGCAAGACACCACGATTAATTTTACTTCGACGATTTCATCCATTTAAAATTTTTGCCATTAGTTGGAAGAACCGTTCTGCTACGCCGTATTGCTATTGTGAACCAAAAAGTCACGCCACTTCGCTGCAACACTGCTCTGCACCTCTGTAAATGCATATTAAGTAGTGACAGTTGCTCAGGGGGCCAACTCCCACCTATTACGAAACCATCATAAAAAAGGAGCGTTTTGTTTCATGCTTGAAATAATATTTCGCAATCGCGAACTATCACCGACCCACAATCGCGTCAATCAATTTTGGTTTGATCCTACTTAAAAAACGAATGAAATATGTATCACGGATGTGCAAGCAAGATACAAGATGATTTATAATATAGCGTTATCCCGCTTGCACTCTCTCTCCTTACGACGAACTACGATGTTATGGAACGGTTTTACCATAGTTTTACGACATTTTATTGTTACTACACAACAACTGTCTGTAGCTTTTTTATAGTTTCACTAATTAAATATTTTTGCTGCATTTATTTTCAAGTATAATAGAAATATACACATGATACGTAATTTACACGTTAATTAAACCCATTTTTATCGTAAAATTGGTATATAAGTTTATATCCGCTGCTAAAAAGTAACTTTTTTAATATTGATAAACATGACGGATTTATGGTTGTAACAGTAATATTTGTAACGTCAGAGTTCGCGAATAGAATGAACAATTTGTTTTGACGTCATCAAAACGCTAAGCGATTCAATTACCGATTGTAAGCTTGCTTAATGACCGTGGAGGTTTAAAATTTAGCAGTAAGTTTAAGTTACTATTACTATAAGAGGTGCGAGTTGGCCCCCAGATACCGCGTCGCGGCGCAATTCTGTAGTGTGTTCCGAGCTTTAGATACGCGTGGATTGCGTTATGCCACAATATGTAAGCTTGTTTACGTATTCATTTTCTATTACAGGTTTTTTCAATAAAATATTTTAGGTTTTTAATGCACTTTATTTCAGAAGATTGGAATTACTTTCTTGGAAATAATATTCTATAATTTAAAAGTCGGTATATATAATGCTCTGAGAAAAAAAAGGCATTTCAAGTAATTTTTTTTAATTCAACTTAATATTGATAGTACTTAGAATTAAATTAGATTTTAAAAATGTCTTGTTGCGTTTGTTAGATAATAAGTACCTACATCAAGTTTTTTTGGCGCTATGTATTTTAATAAAATGCTGCAAACTACTGTAAATTCTTTTAGCTACTACAACGAAAGCATTAAGTCAACCTAGCTGCCATTTCAGGCTTGCAGGCAGTCTAAACACACCAGCTCTCTACCAGTTGGCAGCGTGCCCAGCATACCCAGAACCATTATTCTAGTATTCCATTGTACCTAGATTATTTATACCTATCGCAACTAACAATACCGCAGCCATAGGTGTGACAACTATCAACGTGGCAGTTGATGTAGTATTTATCTATTTTAATTTTATGTTTGAGGTACACATGACATTATAGTTATCTAGAAACAAATTTCAAGCATGACAGCTGTCAAAATGACAGTTCATATCATATTTTTCCGTTTCTATTTCATATTTTGGATTAAAATGATATAAAAAGTACCTAGAAATTACTCTTACGTATGACAGCTATAAGACCTAAGATTAATTTATTTGCAATTTTTATGTCCTTTGTATCCCAAAAATTAAATCAATACTGAGAAATACGACATTAATTGACACTTCGACAGTTGTCAGATCTAAGCCCTACTTCTAGGATATTTTTATGTCATTAAAAGCACAAATACTAAATCAGAATTGAGGACCTTCTTCAAAGTTTTTTTATGACATTTGTAGTACATGTTTGACATATAAAATAAGCATACGAAAAAAATATTGGAAATTGTTTTCACATAAAATGTTCTCAGACTAACAATGTTTCGAAGTTATTTTTGACTTAATGTAAAATTCATGTTGCATAAAACTATCCAGGGTAGTCAAGTATGGGTTTCCAAAATATTGTTATTTATTCGTTTATACAAGTTATTCCCGAATTTCTTATATCGGTATGGCTTCTCCACCATTTTACAACACAGTATGGTATTTTTTCAGAATTATACAACGTAGAATAACATTGATAAATTCAGTTGAAAATTCCCGCGGTACAACCGCATGACTTGAACCCACGCGGCGAACTGACAGCGCCGCGCGGTACACTTTTTAAGCCACGCCTGCTGCGGTATAGTTTGCGTTCTGTTGTTTTTGAGCTTGAATTACATTTCTTTTCATTATTATTCGTAGGTTGTGACTATATAATAATGTGTAAGATCTTTAATGTAACACAATTAAAAAAATATATATCTGAATATGAATCTCATGACGTTTGGTCGTTTGGTAAGATAAGTTGGTACATAATACATTTGAAAATAAATACGTTTTTTTTTATGCCTGATATGTTATCTTTTGACCACTATCTCACCTGATGGTAAGTGATGATTTGGTCGAAGATGTTGTTCAGACTAACCTAGAATTACTGGCTCTCAAGGACAGCTGCCGGAACACACCGTTAGGTGTTTGGCGACAGAATTTCTACTTGAGGGTGGTAGCTAGCCAGGCGGTATAACGACTGCCATCCTAAGATAACAACCGGGACCGACGGCTTAACGTGCCCTCGGAAGCACGAGCAAGCTCAGTAGTAATGTCACTAGCGGTTACCCATCCAACTCATGACCTCATGATCGGTTAAGAACAGCTAAGTAAACCTCGCTACGAGCGCTTCAAAGTCACGTCAGAAAATAAGAGAATGTTCGTAGGAATCTTTAGCTTTACTCGGCAGCAATATTGTATTTGTTTTGTGACTTACATTTTTAAAAACTACTTTTTATATAAATGCTTAGGACATATTTTTATATATGATTACAAGCACTATCGCGTGATAATCGAAAATCAAATTTTACAAATTATTGAAGCACAAAATGTTATGCCCCGGGCGGGAATCAAACCCACGTCCTCCGATTTCGCACCGGATGCCTAAAGCATTCGGCCACCTGGGCTCGCTCTTTCAAGCCGAAATTTTTCTTACAACTACTTTCATGAAAAGATGCGATTTTATTTATGGAATAAAAATAAATATTTATTACAACAATAATTAAGGCCCAATTTCACCAAATTAGTATTTAATTAAAACGAAATTAACTTTATACTTACTATAGACCAATAAAATGTGATAGACTTTTGCTTCCACAGAACGTCGAACATAGTGGCAGTATTTAAATCTGTTGGCTTTCTGACACAGAAAACTCTTTGGTATGGACTTTGATCTCAGCCAAATTTAAAATACTGCAACATCATTGCTTGTCTATGGTGACAAAAGTCTATCATATTTTCTAGACTCTCTTAATGTTTTGTCCTATTTTAGTAAATTTGACCCTTAGAAGAACTCTTTGAAACAATCTATCGCTTAGAAAATAATACGTGCTTGACTAAAAAAACAGTTTGCATATACAAACTGTGTTATTTACCTAGATAAATTAAGAGTCTCGCTTCACTGGTTTGACATACTGTTGAAGAAAGGGACAGTACGATAGCAGCATGTTTTTTTTCGTTTTCATTTGTATCGAGCGCCGTAGTCTATTTGTACCTATCTCTTTGAGGTCATTTGGTAAAAATAATTCAGATTTATTTTTCTGCGTGCGAACATTATGTATTATTGGGCTTGTTTAATTCTTAAGTACCTCCTATGTTATTTGTAATTATTTTCAGCATTGTCTAATTGTTTTTTCTTTTGTTTTAGGACGAAGTAAGTACGAGACGCGCTCACGGCGACCACGTGAGATAAAACCATTTTATTATGCTTATTTATTTATTTTACGCATTTTTATTTCGTTTTATAGCTAGAAGAAGTGTTCTATTTTATGCTTGGGTGTGATTTGCCTGTACCAAGTCACAAAGAAAAACATATTTCAAAATGAAAAACGTCTAATTAAAAAAATGTATTAAATATTTTTAATAATAAATAACTTAATCTGCTCTTTCGGGAATTTCATAATGGTATTTCAATTAGATTTTAAATTTACACTATATTTTGACGTTTATTAGAACAAAGAATAGCTTTCGCATGAAATGTAATATTAAAATAGGTTAAAAAAGCTACTAGCTGTATTAACGAAAACTAAAAAATATTTATTACAAGATTTTTTTTGTTAATGTTTTATTTGAGCTTTTAGTAAAAAAATATGTGTAAGGGATTTAAATACGTCGTGAAGTGAATTCTTCAAATACTTACCTTATTTGTAGGTGTGTAAGTATAATAAATAATCCTTGAATAAAAGTTTTAGATAGGTTACATTGTATTCACGTTGCTGTTTTTTTATCTATACGTAAATATATATTTATAAAAGTGTAAAACAAATTTAATTAATAAAAATATTCATAGTTGCAACACTAATTTAAGTTGTTATGTTGGTATTAAGGTAGGGAACACAGCTATGGAGGGAAATTCAAAATTTAAACGGTTTGTTCTCGCTTGAAGCTAGATTTCGTAATAGCTCTACACTATCATGGTATTCGTAAGTTTAATATAGCGTTTCATATAGTAATAGTCGAATTAGTTTGCAAGTTATCGAACACAACTGCACATGACACGGAAAACCGTTGTTATCATTCGAAATCCGCGCGAAAGTAATTTTTACCCGTTAGCTTGGAAAAGGTATATCAAATATGAAGCTTTAGAACTATCTTTTACTCCATCGGTATTTATATCCTCGTTGGTATTTGTGTTCTTTCTGCATATTTAGAACTCGACTGACTTTACTTATAAGCAAACGAATAAATTATAATTTCATATTTGGAAAATGTACAAACCATACGACTCCGATCAGACCGAAAAAAAAACAGAAACCAGACAGGCAAATGCAAATCTATCTACGAACGAAGTTAAACAAAAGTAAGCCAATACGTGTTTTGCGGATACCTTACTTTCGGCCCCTAAGTTCGATACTTCGTCGAATTGTAGTAGCGGCCCAATCTCTCGTACTACCTATTCAATAGTTAGACAAACAACAACAAAAAAAACATTACATACGCCTGTGCCTAATGCACTAAAAATAAACTATAGGTGAACTAACCCTGGCTCACAGCTTAGGTACAAAGCCACAGGTACATCAGCGTACCCGTCCGAACGGAATTATTGTACGGTACGTGCCGCGAAAGAAGAGATCACAGCTATGCGTGGCTATGTGAGAGCAAGAGAGACGCCTTATAGGTGAATATAAATATTAGGTACTCCGTCCTTTGCGAGCTGAAGTCCACTTTATTGCTTCGTAGCTAGAGTCGCTTATTTATTGGAGTGGCTTTGCGGAGTGAACTTCTGATTATTTTTGTTCTGTGGTTGATCAAAAGAAGTAATGATAGATCAGTGTAGGTACATACTTATAAGAAAGTATTTTCATACCTAAAGCGCTAAAATAATACTGTATAATATTTTGATTTTCCTGTCGTAGACGCAGGGTTTAGTAGGGTTCTCCTTGATATGTTACTGATGTTGATAATTGTTATAGTATCATGTGATTTGTTTTATTAACGTTTTGTGAGCGAAGCGAGTGGATCAAAATATAGAATCCAGAGCGTAGAAGAAGAAGGTTTCAAAGGACGAGACGCAAAATAACTTTGATGCCGAGCGCAACACACTATTTTTCACTACACTTCAGCGAGGAAAGTTATAGGTACAAGAAAAACAATATAGTAAATTAATGAAATATACACACGATCATGGAATTCGCAGGTTTATTAAAATAATGTACCTAGTTACGTTTTATCTTGAAAAGTCATTGAGCAACATACAATTCCATAATATACCCCTGAAACCTTAAATAATATTAAAATAGTACATTATGCAACAAGTGCGCGAAGTTGTCTATTACAATCGAAAATACGAAAGTATTTTCTTGATCTTTTTGATAGCAATAATAATCTGATTAAGAAGGTTTATAATTAAATCTTCTAAAGTTCTACTTCAGTAGGTAAAAAACTCTTTAGTTTGTTTTTATATGAAAAACTAACGAAACAAACTACAATCTCCTTGGTGAGAAGTGTGGAAACGTTACTTTTTTCTATTTAAAAGACTAGTGCGGTAAAGTAAAAAAAACACGAGTGCGTAAAAGACTATATTATGACACTAAAATCGATGCATTTAAAGGCCCGTTACGAGCGAGTCTGTTGAAAAATATAGGTAACTAAAATGCGTTTAAAAGTTCTAATATTTTGACTTTCCCGCCATTAAAATGTTCGTTTTAACGAAACAATTGTGACACTTTTGGCCTCCGCTTGCGGGCCCTACCCGACGCTAACCCTTTATGTTTTTATTTTATTTAGATTATTAGCTGGATGCTTCACGACCTGTCAGGCGGTCGGTGAAATATTTTAACCAATTTTATGCCTAGAAGGACGCGTTCACTCGCGATACTGACTTGGTTAAGATATTGCATCGTTCGCTTGTACGGGAACATCTACGATGGACCTGGATGCTGCACCGATTTTGATACAGTTTTACTTCTAGAATTTTGTGTTTTTATGTTTTGGTTATATGCACGTTTTTGAATTGCACTTTTTGTTTGTTTGTTTTGTTGCATTATTTTATATGTTACTATTAGTTTTGTAAAAGGGCCTGGTTTTCTAAACAATAGATAAGAATATTAGATTAATAAAATGTAAACCGATCAAATTTAAAATTTTTCTTATTACATTCAACAATTGTTTTTGGTATTGATTATGTAAACATTTTTTATTTTCAATAGTAATTATTTGATGGTTAAAAAACCGGCCCTTTGTTGTTTGCCTTTTTGCCCATTTATGTTTATATGCTTTAGATTTAATTTTAGTTCAGTTAAAATTGAAATACAAAAATCATGTAGGTAAGTTTCAACATAGGAAATCATCAAACCCTGCACCGATTTTCATACAGTTTTAGTAGTAGAAAATTGATAATCGTTGAGGAGTTCCAAAGAATAATTTAAAAACAGCTGCATTTAATTATTTTTTCAACTATTAATATAAATGTCACACGCAGTATTTATTTTTGCTGAATCCAAACAATGATCCTGTGTAGATCACCTTCAATGTGACCACAATCAGGGAATCGAGTTCTTTACTATCTATTTTGTTTTACTATCATTTTTTTTTTATTAAAACAGGTGCACTTCAGTTTTTTTACCTAAGTATTAATTAAATATATAAAAAAATATAAATTACTAAATATATAAATTACATGTAAAAATTATATGTTTTCGTGAATTTTTGAGTTTTTTGTTTCTATGCTTTGTGTTTTTCTTTGCTTTAAACGTTTTGTTTTTATAAATTGTTTTACGTTATGTTTTGATTGTTGTTTTTGATTTGTTAAAAATATAGCTTTTTTTGAATTTATTGTTTTATATATACGCAATAGTGTTGCAACTATGGATATTTTTACAAAAAAAACTATTTAATTTATTAATATATTATGTACATATTTTAGGGTTAAATTAAGAATCTATTGATTGTTTAAATCAAGACATAAAATGTATCGTACTTAATAAAATAAACTAAATTAAGTACTTAATAAAATAATTAAAATAAACAATAACAACGCTTACAACGGGTATGTCCTAGATGATTTGGACTGCCTGCAGGCCTGCAATGGCCTGTAGGTTACCTAAATGCTTTCGTTGTAATAGCTGTAGAGAGCTGTTGTTGTAAATCAAATTGCCCATATATATAAAAAAAAAGTTATTTCAATATAATGTGTCCTTATAAAAATAATCCACTCTTAGTGGGCGACCTCCCCAAAATGCTGGCAATATTTTGACCCAATACAATAGAGTTGCTATAAATAACATTTTGGTATCTAATTTCTATAATATAGAACATGTAATGTTTGTAAATTCGCTCAAAGAACAACAAAATAGGTCCACTTCAGCCGCGATAATGTTGAGGTTGCGGAGTGCACGCAGAGGCGCATCGCGCAGCTACTTAGTGCGTGCCCGCGGTAGCGCGACCAATATCAACGCACATACCAAGAGCATGTACCTCTTATGCAATAAGGCTGTCTTGGCGGGTACCACACCACTGCAATGTCAGATATTCTGCTACCAAGCATAAGTTTTTTTTTTTTTTGTGACGGAACATGCACGAGACCCATCTGATGTTAAGCGGTATCCTCTGCCTATAACAGATGCATTTCATCACAAGTGAAGAACTGCACTCCGCCCATCACCTTGAGACATAGTCGTTAAGTCTCATGTGCCTGTAATTTCACTGGGTCTCAAGGACTGCTACCGGAACACGCCGTCAGGTGCTTGGCGACAGATTTTCTACTTGAGGTCGCTAGCCAGGCGGGCATTCGCAAAATGCCCTTCCACCATGCGGTGAAGCTCAAGCCCGTGGCGGGCTGCGCGGCAGTCCATAGCCAATGCCACTGAGTCATCACTGCTTCAATCATAGTATAAAAGCACTGCTGAGTTTAGATTTGAAGGGTGCCGTAGTAAGTCACATTAATAGGTAAATGAGACTTTGGAGCGTCTCTGGGTGAAGAGCGCAGTGCAGTCCCACGCAGGACAAGTTCATGTTTAAAGCTATGAGTGGCATTGCACTGTTAAAAAAAATTAAAAGGTGTATTCTTAGCTCTCTGAACACCTCCGTTTCGCCGGAAATGATGAAGTATCCGCATATATCCACCGTTCTCTTTACCCAGGTCCTCGAACCAGACGGCCGAAGAAACCCCCTGGAGATGGAGTCCCTAATGATGAGAAACGACCACGGACTGCTTTTTCTGGACCACAACTTGCTAGGTTAAAGGTATATTCAACTTTTTTTCTATAAAACTAGATACAAGAAATAGGAACCATGCAATATTCTAAGCGAGAACAGTGTTAAAAGAAAAGTTTATTTTTTCGCTGAAGTCATTAGCACTAGCATCCAGAGCAGACCGGTGTTCTCTAGCAGCACCCGTTCACGAGCTGACGCATGTGCCAGCCATTTTTTGTCTGATAGGCTAGCCTTTCACCACTATCTCACCTGATGGTAAGTGATGATGTGGTCGAAGATGTAGACGATAGTGGTCACAGGCTACCTAACCTATCAGGTATACAAAAAATATCCTCATCACAAAGCACAAAAATATGTCACTTATTAGTAACATATATACCAATTTATTACATTAAAATATTCTTCTTTTTTACTCTTTCTAACGATAAGGTAATAAATATCATCTTTCTTTGTCTAGCACGAGTTTGCCGAGAACCGATACCTGACGGAGCGGCGACGGCAGGCGCTGGCGGCAGAGCTGGGGCTCGCCGAGGCTCAGATCAAGATCTGGTTCCAGAACAAACGCGCCAAGATCAAGAAGGCATCTGGACAGAGGAACCCATTAGCTTTGCAGCTGATGGCTCAGGGGCTGTACAACCATAGCACTGTTCCACTTACAAAAGAAGAGGAGGAGTTGGAAATGAAGGCAAGAGAAAGGGAGCAGCAGACTCGTGTGTAGGAACTAGTGTATAGTGAAGGACTTGAAGTGTTTCCCTATAATTAAACGAGAACTTGCAGGCAGGCCTGACTTTAATGGAGCATATTGAAGTAACAACTCCAAAAATGGCGTAAAATCTACAACCTATACTTTTATTTGCGGCCAGCAGCTAGGAGTGATAAGAGGTATATGCCATTCCTCCAATAGTCAAACACACTGCTGACTTTAGGTCTTTCCATATCAAGGATTACATCATGAGTAACATCCCGTGGAGTGCCGGGCTAGAATGTGGACAGCAGCGCTTTCTGAGGACTTGTATATCTCACTCTGCAATCCCTAAGACGCCTGCCAGGCGTGCGGATTATGGTAATGCCCCACAATGTGGGAGGCTGTGATCAGCAGTGGACAATCCGGCTAAAACAGTAGCTTGTTACATCGGCTAAGACATAAAATTATAAAACCATCCTAAGTACCTTCGTAATGTATGGATTTGAATGTTGGATAACGAAAAAGGTGGAGTAGAGTGCATGTATCAGATGTGAATGTTAAGATGGATGTTTTGATGGAACTGGATTGGACAGGATAAGGAATGAGGGTATCAGGGGAAGTATAAAAGTAGCACCAGTTACTGAACTGTTGAAGAGTACGAGATTGGTCCAGTACGAGACTGTGGCAACGAGGAAAAAATCTACCTATAGGATCCCTTCATCAAAGTCAAGTTATAGTCAAAATCATTCATTCAATTCAGGCGTCTACGACCCTCTTATGGAGGTCAATTACAAATTTTAATATTGAAATATTCTACATTGTAGGTACTGCCACGTAATGCAAAAAAAATTATAGAGCTACTGCGAGAAGAACGGGCAAGAATCTCGGGGCCATTATTTTAAACGTCTTTTAACAATGTGTTACATACCTACTATATAATAAAGTTATTACAATATTTGTCCAAGCATTTTGTATTCACAAACTGTGTAGTAGGATTTGTAAATGAAAACATTTTTCACATGCAACTTGAATTTTCCTTCTGTGTTGTAATATGTTTGGGAACTTTATTATAAAACCTCACACAGCTACCTAGCAGGACCTTTTATTTGTTTATCTTTAATCCTAGTGTTGTGATCGTGATTGTCACTGTTTACTTTTAATTTACTCAAATTTTTCGAACATACTTATTATTTTCAAATATATACAGACTCGGTAAAGTTAAAATTCATATTCCTAACTTCGATGTGAGCAGCGATCCCGTTGGTAGTCTTTTCAGCGCACAACGGTCTTCTTCCTAGCAAATCCCTGGTTCAGCGTAATGTGGACGGATTAAGGGTAGAAGAAGGTAGACCTCTATGCCCGTGGTAGGATTGCGTGAAGAATATGTGAGCAAAAGATGTAAGTAACTATTGAGATGACGAGCAACAGAGCACAACTAAGCAGAAAATAACATGAGGATGAGCTGATCCCACTTTTATTTTATTGCCGATACTTAAGCCTTTGACCACAATCTCACCTGAAGGTAAGTGATGATGTGGTCGAAAGTGTTAACAGGCTTAACCTAGAATTGGCTTTCAAGGACAGCTGCCGGAACACACCGTTAGGTGCTCGGCAGATTTTCTACTTCATAGTGGTCGCTAGCCAGGCGGATATTCGCAAAATGCGCTACCACCATGCTAATGCTCTACCACTTGACGTGGTGTGAGGGCAGGTGAGGATGTTCCACTATCAGCCATTTCACAAAGTTCCTGATTTTCTATCCCTTGATCAATATTACCAAGTTTTTATCGTTACTTCTCATGTAGTGAGATCTTGGTCGCCCTCCATTTTTTACATAAAAAGCTACACTCTTTAAGTTTTCTTAACTTTCTTTTGCTATCTTTGTGGAAAAAGCGCGTAGCCCTCCTGGGCCCCAATTCTCTTAGCTATTGACCAAACGCCACACTACTGCGATGCTTCTGCGATCGAACTGCTGAAACAAATTCGGTAGTCTGCTAATTCTAGCTCCGAATCGCAGTTATATAGCGATCGCGTCGCTATAGTATGACTGAGCTATGGCTTGCAAATGTTGCCACTGAAATAATAATGAAAACTTCTATCAATCAAGCATCAGTCAAAACATCAATACAGTGGTTTTTAGATGGTTCAATTTTTCTATCTAAAATCTATGCTATGCTATCTATGCCACTGTAGCAACGTAATCGCAACAAAACAGCTTACAGCATACCAAATATGTTAAAAACTATTGATAGCAAGCCACTGACTTGCGATCGAACCTAAATAGCGGGCAGACTACGGGTACTGTCAAAAACTACAATTTTCATGCAATTAAGTTACGTTAACGCCGTTCAATAATTAAGAGAATCGGGCCCCCTGGAGTTAAGCGTTAACCTCTGCCTATATATATACAGATTCAGTAATGCACAAGTGGCAAACTGCACTGCTCCGATCACCCTTAGTTATTGTTAAGTCTCATGTGCCTGTAATTTCACCGGCACTCATACCCTTCAAACAGGTATAGAGTAATTTGATCAACTGCTTGGCGGTTGAAATAGGTATGGCAGCACTTGGCCAGACAAATTCGCACAAGGAGTCCTGATACTAAATCTTTGTAAATAAAAGTGTAAAACAATATAGTTACAAATAAATTTTAAAAATACTACTATTATATAACTATTTAAGTATAAAATAGTCTAATTATAATTGTAATAGTTATTCTGGATGACTAAATAAACATCGGATTAAAAAAATTACAATGTAAAAAGTTTAATTGTTTTGAATAAATGTACAAAAATGTTTTATTTTTCAATGTTATTTTTGTAAACTTTAAATAGTCCGACTGGATCTGCAATTGCGACTATATTTAATATTTGTTTTGTAAATAAATAATAATATTAAATTAAATTTATAATTAACATTTAAGTTATTTATTGTGCAATGGTAGCAGTATTAGAATAAAAAGATTGAGAACAAATTGAAAAATTATTAGAAGATAAAACTAAATAGATTTCCACATAGGTAACACATTTTTTGGAGTATTAATTTTCAAATTGTTTTCAATCTCTTTATGTCATGTAGCGATTTATAAAAAATCTGATTAAAAGAAGTGTCAAAAAGTTTTTGTTTCATTTTATCTACATCTACTACTATCTACACTAATAATTATATTTTTAAAAATTAATTTAATTTTAATTAAAAAGGAAATTGAGCTAAAAAACTTTCGCGAGTTTTGTCCATAATTAGTATTTAGTAACCGGCTAGGACTCGGAGGAGCAATATCCGGTAAATATTACGCGAGTCCTAGCCGGTTACTAATAAATAATTATATAGGAAATTTTTATATTTTTTTTCGCTACGAATAAACTTAAAAACTACTAGACCGATTTGCATGAAATTTGGTACGGAAATAGTTTCAGACCCTAGAAAGAACATAGTATAGTTTTCATCCATCTGCGCAAAAAGAGGTTAATGCTTTTGCGCGATAACTGACATACGCACGGGCGGTACCGCGGCCGGAAAGTGTCAAATAAAATTACTAATATATTTATTCTAGGGTCATTATTCGTAACTAGAATTATAATGAAAATTAACTTCATTTTTATGTAGTAATTAATCAACTTTAAACGGTTTAAATTACGTATATTTATCATTATTTTTCTGCGACGTTTCAAACACTTTGCAGTGATCGGTCACGGGCAGATAATGATAAATATACGCGATTTAAACCGTTTAAAGTTGTTTAATTACTATGTGTAATAATCGCGAAAACCTAAGACATTTATTTTTATAATTGACATTAGAACTTTTCTGACGGAACAAGCGCAAGACCCTTCTAATGTTAAACGGCCATTGAGACTACTGTTGTTAAGTCTCATGTGCCTGTAATTTTACTGACTCTAAATTACTACTGCCGGAACACACTGTTAGGTGTTTGGCGACAGATTTTCTACTTGAGGGCGGTAGCTAGCTGGTTGGGCATTTGCAAAATGCTCATGCAGTGAAGCTCAAGCCAGCGATAGGAATCGAACCATGGAACTGCCTGTCACACTTGAAGATAGAACACAAGATCAGACAATTGCGTCTTTTTATACTAACAAGGTAGACAAAGAAAAAACAACAAACTCATTGACCTATATATTCTAGACGCGACATCTCAAACGAGGATAGTCGACCAGTGCAGGTATGCCGGCTGGCATACCCTCCCTCACACGCAGCTGGGCACTCGTAGAGATTACACGCGCATTACGTTCAAAAATTGTGTTTTAACATTCATGCGAATGCCCGCCTGCCTAGCGACCACCCTCAAGTAGAAAATCTGTCGCCAAGCACCTAACGGTGTGTTCCGGCAGCAGTCCTTGAGAGCCAGTGAAATAACAGGCAAAATGGGACTTAACAGGTATGTCTCAAGGTGATGGGCGCAGTGCAGTTCGTCACTTGTGATGAAATGCATCTGTTATAGGCAGAGGATACCGCTTAACATCAGGTGGGATAAGCATTTGTTCCTTTACAATAACATAAAAAAAAATAAAAAAATACACAATTTTCGAACGTAAAGCGCGTGTAATCTCTACGAGTGCCCAGCTGCGTGTGGGGGAGAGTATGCCGGCCGGCTTACCTGCACTGGTCGACTATCTTCGTTTGAGATGTCGCGTCTAGTATATATAGGTCAATGCTGAAAATAAGTAAAAAATTTAATCAAAATTCCTTCGTCCCCTCTAAAACAAAGTGTCAAAAAACTAAATTAAACAGTCCTGCACTAGAATCGAACCGGCATTCCCGATTCGCGATGCCGCTGGCATTTCAATACGGCTGTCTACGAGACGTGGATCACGAGGGGTGGTTTTATAAAAAGGGTGAAAATGTTAGTGTTTTATGTGACCAATGTAAGAAGTATGCCTTATGTTATGAAAGATGTTTTCATATCGCTTTCCATACAAACGTTGTTGCCTCATATTTATTTAACAAGTGTTTTTTTATGTTATTGGGATGGAACAAGCCCGAGGCATACCTCGTATTAAGTGGACTAACCTCTACCTATAACAGATGCATTTCGTCAACGACAAATTGCACTGCTCCCATCACACTGAGACATTTATTTTTAATTTTATTTATATACAACGAAACACCAACTATTAGGTCCTTACATATGAAATTGGCGTTTTGTATGGGAGGAACAAAAAGTCGAATATTTTTTAATATAATATATTTAATTAATCAAAGTATGAACCATTATTTTCTATGCACTTTTGCCATCTCATAGGTAGTTCATTGATCCCTTTACTAAAAAAACCAGTCGGACGGGAATCAATAAAATCTTTGAAGGCGATTTGGACTGCCCCATCGGAGTTGAATTTTTTCCCTTGCAAGAAGTTATCCAAATTTCGAAAAAAATGGTAATCTGTTGGAGCAAGGTCCGGGGAGTACGGAGGATGTCTTAGACTTTCCAATTGAAGCTCTTCTAATTTAGTAGCCGTCTGTAGCGCAGTGTGTGGTCTAGCGTTGTCGTGAAGCAGCAGTGGCGTAGAGCGATTGACCAGCCTAGGTTGTTTAGCCGCTAGCTTTTCCATCATGGTTTGCAATTCCTGACAATATACATCAGCCGTAATAGTCTGGCCAGATTTGAAAAAACTGTAATGAACAATACCGGCACTAGTCCACCAAACGCTTACAAGTAACTTTTTTGGGGTTAATTTTCGCTTGGGGCAGGATTTGGCTGGCTGGCCAGGATCTAACCATTGCGCTGAGCACTTCCGATTATCGTAAAGAACCCATTTTTCATCACAGATTCGGTTTAAAATACCTTCATTATTGTGCCGGTTTAGTAATGTAACGCAGCAGTCGACGCGCGTTTGCCGGTTTGTTTCAGTCAATTCGTGAGGTACCCACCTTTCAAGCTTTTTAGTCTTCCCAATTTGCTTCAAGTGAATTAAAACAGTTTTATCACTAACATCGCAGCCTGCAGCTAACTCGGACGTGGTTTGCGATGGATCCGCTTCCACAATAGCCTTCAACTCTTCATTATCAACTTGAGTCTCAGGCCGTCCACGGGGCTTGTTCTGCAGGTCGAAATTTCCAGAACGAAAACGTTGGAACCAAAAACGAACTGTGTTTTCTTTTGCAACACGACCGCCATACACATCATTCACCCTTCGAGTTGTTTCCGCAGCACTAGTGCCACGGCGGAACTCGTACTCGTAAATAATGCGATATTTAAGGTTTTCCATTTTGTAAAATGAGTGACGCAAACAGAAAAAAACAGAAGAAAAAAAACAAATGAATGACAATCATCGAAGCACAAATACATGAGTCTATAGCTGTACAAATTTGAATTTGGAATTCCTTACCAAAGAGGAGAAATTCGTGATTAAAGTGGCCAGTACGAAAAACGCCAATTTCATATGTAAGGACCTAATATTATAAAATTTTAAAATACTTGATAACCAATATTGATTCTGATATATATACCCTTTATGGGTGTTTACAACATACAATTAAAACACGTAGAACATTATTCTTGTTGAACGACAAATTTTGTCAACTAGAACTTTTTTTTTGTAACTTTAATAATAATTTGTATACAAAGAAAATAAGAAAATAACGGTATCTAAAACTTAATGATTATAAGTACTTTAGAATATACTTATAATGCTTATAAGACCGAAAATGACAGAACATCATCTATCTAAATACTTCTATACTAGTATACTTCTAGACATACAGTTGTTAGCAACATGGCAGATTATAAATAAAGATAAACCAAATTTAAAACACTTTATATATGAAATAAATTATGAAAATAGAATAATTACTGAATCAAGTGCAATCTCAAATATTTTTAACAATTACTTCACAAATGATATTCAGGATAATAAGGCAAAAAATATTATTTCTTACCAAAATTCAAAGCATGCGAAGAAACTACCGAATCAGTGTTCTTCCTTATTTCTTGCCCCAACAACACCAGACGATGTAATCAAAAAAATACACTGTTTGAAGAATAGTAACAGTGTCGGTTTTGACGAGATATCCACGAAAGTCTCCAAATATGTGAAAGAAATAATCTGCTTTCCCCTAAGTCATATATTTAACATAAGCATAGAACAGGGAATCTTCCCCGAAGGGTTAAAAACATCAATAATTAAACCACTGTATAAAAAAGGAGACAAAAATGATATCACTAATTATAGACCAATCGCTATTATACCAGTATTTGCAAAAGTATTGGAAAAAATAATTCATGAAAGCTTATATAATTTCCTCGAAAATAACCACATGCTTGCAAAGGAACAAAAAGGATTTAGAAAGGGAAAATCGATCAACATGGCTATCTTTGAGTCTCTAAAACTAATTATGCAAAAAGTAGATCGAAGAATACCAATATCTGCAATTTATATGGACATGAGCAAAGCTTTTGATTGTGTTGACCATGACATTTTAATTTACAAACTGCAACGGTATGGTATTAGAGGTAACGTTTTGGAACTGATTAAATCTTACTTATCCAATCGATTTCAAAAAACCGAAATAGTTAGATTGAATTTGAAAAAGAAATCCCAAGAAAATATTATATCTAATGCACACAGGGTTATCTACGGTGTTCCACAGGGGAGTGTTTTAGGTCCCTTACTCTTTATTTGCTACATCAATGATCTTCCAAGGTGCACTCAACATCCCATGACATTGTTTGCTGACGACAGTACAGTTATTGTTGAAAAACAAAATGAGGAATATTTTGTTAGTATCAATAATACTATACACGACGTTATTAATTGAATGGAAGACAATAATTTAAAAATTAATATGACAAAAACTAGGATAATGCATTTTAGTCAACGAGAATCTGACCTGAATATAGATATTGTGTATCAAAATAATATTATTTACAAAACTGACATAACAAAATTTTTAGGAATAAATATTGACCGGCAACTAAGATGGAAAGCCCATACAGACACAATTATAAAAAGATTAAATAGTTTGGCTTACGCACTACATCACCTCTCGAAGGTAGTTAATCGTGACACTGCATTAACAGCGTATAATGGGAGTGTGGCTTCCTTGTTAAGATATGGTATTATATTTTGGGGAAATTGTTCAAACAAACAAAATGTACTCATAGCACAGAAAAGATGCGTTAGGGCGATAACACACCTTAAATCTACTGACAGTTGTAAACCTTACTTTAAAGAGTGCAATATCTTAACACTGCCATGCCTGTATATATATGAGATTGTTGTTTTCGTAAAAAATAATCTTCATTATTTTGAGTCAATGGGTGATGTATGTAATTTTAACATTAGGCACAAGTCAAGACTGTGCAACTTACCATCTCGTACGGCTTTGCTTAGTAAAAGTGTATATTGTATGGCTCCAAGGATTTATAATAAATTACCAGAAAACATTAAAAATTGTAATTCATCTAGCTTTAAATTAAAAGTTAAGAAAATACTAATGGAGAAATGTTATTACAATATATTTGATTATCTAAATGACAATGAAATCTATGAATTATAACTTTAAATTTTGACTTAATCTTATTTGCAAATTTTCGTTGACATTTATTTATTTACTGACATTTCTTTATATTTTATATTACTGGTTTAATTAATTTTATTTTTCATAACATGACATAGATCTGTATATTTTAATTTTTGTATTATGTATCACTTTGCCTTTTGTATTCATTTGCATGCTAATTATGGCAAGGATGTATATGGCACTTTTTAATATTATAAATGTTACAACATGTATTACCTACATCTTGCAAATAAAAATCTTTGACTTTGACTTTTGAAAAAAAACTTTGACTTTGACTTTAGGTCTCATGTGCCTGAAATTTTACTGGCTCTCTACGACTGCTGGAACACACAGTTAGGTGCTTGGCGACAGATTTTCAACTTGAGGTTGGTCGCTTGCCAGGCGGGCATACGCAAAATGCCCTTCCACTATGCGGTGAAGCTCAAGCCCGAAGTGGAATTCGATATTCGATAGACCTGCTCCGCAGCAGTCCATAGCAATGCCACTGAGCCATCACTGCTTCAAATGTTCAAACTAGTTAAAAAGGTTGCATGCATCTCCTTCACTTATATATTTTTAATTTTATTTGTAATGACATATTTTCAGACTGGTTCCATAGAAAATAAAACAAAATAAGTACTTAGTTTGATTTGAAACAAAATAACGTAAAAAAATGTGTCACCTAAAAGAAAATGCATTTACACATTTGTGTAGCGAATTCGTATATTTTTTTTATATACGAGTATTATCAGTGATTATTTTTCCTCATCTTAATTAATTCATTTCGTATGAATGGCTACTTGGCTCTTAGATAACTTGCCCAAAAGGCGGCCCCCTCCAAGGCCCTGTAAGATGCATATTTGAGGTCATCTTGTGTGCAGGTGGTCGGGCACTGGGGACACGACAGTAAGTGTGCCATATTTTGCTCAGGGGTACCACACCCACATTCCACAATGTAACTTGTCTTTCTCTCATTGGGCCAGGTTGCTAATGTAATACAATTGGACCACAATATTTTGGTTCGAAAGAGCGGGTCCAGTAGCCCAAGCACGAATAACTTGCGAAATCGTAACCGTTTCGTAAACGTATCGAAATGTCACTATTTTGTATAGGATTTGATCAGCGCCTCTACAGTGCGTAAACGGAACTAAATTTTGACAGAAAAAAAGGTTTTGACAACTAATGTGTCGAGATTTTAACGTGAATGTTTTGTCACGTAAAAAGTTTTGTATGAAATCGCGAGCACGAACCTAATTCTAACGTAAGCTCGAAGGCTGGCTGTCGAGGATCTGTCAAAAATCTATGAATGTCATGTCACTGAGAAATTTTCAGTCAGATGGCTGACGTAACGTATTCAATTGTGGTAAAACTTTGAAAATTCATGTTATTATTGTGTTTGTTCATTCATAATTTACCTATGAAAAGAGTTACAAACATGGCAGCAAGATTAGTAGTATTGTACCATGTCGTTTACCAGGCGCAAAATAGGTATTTATTAATTTATGGCACTGGAGGGAAGTGATGCAAATGTACGATGAACCCAATTCAGGACATTTTCCAAAACTCTGCATCAAACAGCGTCCATATTCCACCGTTCCAGCCCACATTTACACCAATTTCGCTCGTTGGATATGTCTTGCGGCGCAATAATGTTGCTATGAAATTCTTCATTGTGCATGGTCAAATTGAAAACAATAAGGCTCAAAGAAGATCACCTATGCATTCAAGATTTCAAGATCAACCAAAGCTGTCAACAAATGCACCAGACGAACACAGGCAGCGACACGAAAGGAATACCAACGGATTGTCAGACTAACTACCTACGAACTCTGAGGTGATGACCATGCTCACGCCAACATTCTAACCACTACGAAGAAGAAGATTTTAATGTGAAACGTAGAAGCTGTGTTATTGGACTTTTGGTTCTTAATAAAAATAAACGAAGTGCAATTGTGCGTTTCATTTATTGGTACCTATATACCGAACAGTTCGTGGGTTAGGGATAATAGGATATCTCGTTGGATGTTGTGAAACGCGACTAAGACAAAATTCGTGGCAGCATGCCACTACTAAGGTCGGTGTGAGTAGGATGTTGCCACGCATTGAGCATACAACAGTGATGATGAGATGGATCAGTGTGTGCTTCTATTGGTGGCGCATAAAAGACTATTGGGTGGCGAACTCATAGCAGGGCCGTGAGAAGCATTTTTCTTCCCCCTCTGATCTTATAGGCTAGGTAAGTTCGATATCATGCTCGTTTGCCACACTATTCCTTAAAAATAAAGGAAAGTAGATGAATAAAAAGACAAAACTACACCAACAGTTAAGTAATTTCTTTATTTTTGGTAATGTAATAACAGACACAATCATAATCCAAAACAAAAAACCAACCATAAGCTGACTAATACCAAATAAACGCTTTAATTATCCTAAAATTTATATGAACTTAAAACAACACTAAGCCTAGACGGTTACAAGTCACAGCACTCTCGAATTGTAGTAACGGCGCATTCATGAAATGCTACGTGGTTTGTCTTTGCAAAACTGTTAGGTAGGTACATTACTACGCACTCCAGGTTTTCACAGCATTCTTCTTTCCCAGAACAGACGGTAAAATACCGCTGGAGACGAAAGTTCTGTCGGGAATCACCTTTAGTGAACAATTAGAACTTAAAGAATGCACTGTTTGAACTCAATAGCCTATTTTTATGCTGAAACACCATAACATTAAGCACAAAATACACTTCAAGCCGGCTGGCGGCCCTTCAGGGTTTCTTGAAACTCCTCCCTCTGTTTAAAGGTGTAATAGTAGTTGTTTGTAATTCATATAGTAAATTATCAGTGGCGTAGATTCTTGGCTTGAGAATTTATAGGTCATAATTTATATATAATGTTTTATTTTAATACCTCTAATGATGTTACAATAAAATTTGGTTTACTGAGCAAGTAACGCATAGAGAAAAGTAACATACCGGAAAAAAATATGTTTGATTTTCACCAAATAAAAAGCTAAATTTGACGAATATCAATCATAGAGGAACCAGTCCAGCGTCACCAACCTTAAAATAAGGTAAAGTATTGCAGGTGTACCGATTTCTGTTCAAAATTACCTAATACGATACGAGTCATTGTCACCTTGACAACTCAACTGGACTGTCATGGCTATAGACTAATCATATTGTTCCCGGTATATTACATTTCTCTATGTCATAATGTATGTCATGGCACTTAGTAAATATATCACCTCAAATACATTTTATTCAAAAATTTTAATATTTCATAGTGAACATCAATACAATACGGAAATCGCAAAGAAAATGCGAAGTCTGTGGTGTCGAAACACAAATAAAAATGTTTAAACAATAGATTTCCATGAGATCCAGAACCGGTGAGTTGATGAAAATATATCATTGAAATTACATTATTGTTTCAGAGCGTAATGATCGCTTGGTTTTTATTGTAATTTAAGTAGGTATGTGTTATCATGCGAATTGCTGTACTTACATATATTTGTATATAAATTACAAATATTTACGTAACGTAAAGTAAGTTTAGTGTTGCTCAAGGAAAGTATCGATACCTTTGTAGTATCGATTTTTTATAATGTCAGTGGTATGGGTACATATACTTTTTCATATTGTCAATAAGTCAGGAAATATCATATTCGAAGCTGGTGATCATAAACCATCACGCGGAATGTTTTATTATGCCACGAAACTTGACATGTGTATTTTAGGGACTGTTATTTACATCTTTAGCTCAAAAGCATTTTGAAACACCAGGTATTATCAATTTTTCTCTACATAACTGGCACAGTACTTGCTAACTGAACGGCTTGAGCAATATTTATTATCTAACATATGAAAATCGACCTAAATATTATACAATTAATAATAAATAGCGTAAATAACGTCATATCTATGCTTGTGATAATAATCTGAGTTGTTTTTTTTCAGTTCTTTTAAACAAAACTCCGTCGCTTATATACTTTCAAAGTAAATGCTGAATCGATAGAGCTATGGCATGGAATTTAAGGTACTATGTCACCTCAATACTATATAAAAATCAACATGTGTATCAACATACAATCCCAATTATTTAAATATTTATAATACTATACATTATTTGATTTTAAAATTAACCAACTTTCGAGTGCAGTTAAATAAACTATTTTTGTAATTTCAGATATGCATATGTTACGCAGAAAAATATTAATTGAATCGATAAATAAAACAAATCAGTGCAGAGGAAGCTTCTTGCAATACAAATGAAATAGATCAGCTGCAAGATTAAATTAAATATGTAAATAATTCAACTACCTACACCAAAAAAGTTTTTAAAAGTCAACAGTCTATATATAATTCAAAAAGGTGCGTCAGAAATACTACATTTTATGATTGAACTACAAATAATAATAATTGTTAACAGTTGATGACAAGTTTACTAGTGCAACTTACGTGCAGTATTTATTACTTTTACATATACGACAGTTAGAAAATAAGTGTTATATATTGAAAACTGTTATGTACAATGAAAAATATGTATGGTAAAGATGTTCTAGTACACAAATTACTTTGGAACTATGTATACATACCCCAATAATACGGTTTTTGATACTAGCGAAGATATATCGCACGATAAAATATTTTGATGATTTTGAATAATTTAATAAATCTGTGTGAAATATTTGTTTTATTTTATATTTCCTTAACATATATTTTATAATCCTAACCTTCTTACCATTTTTTCCTATATCGATTATAATGGAATCGATTTCATTGTAACTAATCGATTTTAGGGAATCAGTAGTACAACACTCACAAATGTCATTATAATTGTGTTGGAAATATAGTTTATATATATATACTATATATATACTTCTAGGCTAGCCTGAACAACATCTTCGACCACATCATCACTTACCATCAGGTGAAATAGTGGTCAAAGGCTAATCTATCAGGCATAAAAAAAAAAAAAAAAAATTTTTCATTTGTAATGGTTGGTATAAAATAACTTCAAATCTGAGTTTCAAAGCAACAAGGTCCGTGCCAACTCTTAATATTACTTGCTCAGTGAGAGGAACTTTTATAGGCAAAATAAGACTTAAAACCTCTTTTCGAATGAGTTGTTAGGTCTTAGAAAAAAGGTATGATTGTTGTGATTTACGCTGGATGACGTCACTTTTGTAATCCTATCGAGTTCACGTTAGCCAGCAAACGATGCGGCGTACTGTCAACCATTGCCTCCTGCGTAAACGGGCGGTGAACTCGATACGATAACGTTACGGACTATCGAAATGTTTGTGCTTGGGCTACTGGTGGCCGAGTGGATAACGCATCCGACGCGAAACCGGAGGACGCGGGTTCGATTCCCACCCGGGGAATTATTTTTTGTGCTCAAATATTTTGTAAAATATGATTTTCGCTAACACGCGATAGTGCTTGAAATCATAAATATTTATTTGATATTCTAGATAAACAAAACAAATTACAGTCAATTTCTAATTTAAAATAATTATAAATGTTAAACAAATCTTGAGCTGGATTGTAATTCAACATATGTGTATACAGAAAAGTAAAGTGAAATCCGAGACGAAGTAAAAGAAAGTACCAATCTGCAAATCAAACTGATATTTTCGGATTAGTACCCTGAAACTGATACGATGTATAATTATAACTAACAATAAGACAGATCATCCGGACACAACATGGTTGTGTCCCTATTACTTGGTTTCTGTCGAAGAAGATCTTTTATAGTTATAACATATAGAAAAATATATTATCCTGTCAAACTGACTGTTGATTCTAGTTCCCTTTGTGACGCGCACTGTATATACAACACTGTATGTTCATCCCCTAAATCGTAGAAGTGTAGCAGAAGCGAAAAAACAGTTAATTTAAACCGTCGTCGGGGCGCGAGCGTCGAATACCATTCGGTAAGGGAGGCTTACATAGCGCCAACTTATTCCTATATACTTATTGGACGCTGTCAAGCTGAAATTCTGTCACTATCAGACTGCATAGGAGTGAAAGAGGGGCAGCGATGGTGAAATCGCGATCAGTTGGGATGAAAAACGAAAATAAGCTTATTAAGACCAAATTAGTAACTTAAATCGAAAATGTAACTTAACTTGTCGCTCTTTGTAAGGTTTTAGTATTTTACTGTTATATTTTTATACACACACATACCTGAATAATTAAGATATGTACGTTACAAGCGTAATTTAGTGTCAACTTTGCAATTTATAAATATCAAGAACAATTTAAGGAAACGTGTTTCGTAACTAACTTTGCCCTAGGGAATATGATCAAGATTAACATATAATTTTCTTACTGCTACAAACCAAACACATTTTGCAAAAAATCTGCTCAAGTAAAGCTATTTAGCAATTATCAGAGCCTTAACGGTATAATAACGCTTATTCGTACGAATTAAATTTTGGGTTAACGAAAAGAGAACCAGAAAAAGATTGAATGGTGTTCAAGTCATTTTTCTGATATTGGCCTAGTAGTATCTAAGCTGCGTGTCATCCAGTGCACCGATCCAGTAAATCGGGATCAATACGCAGCCTTCTCATTATAGCGTTAACTCATGATATTTTATATTGATAGATACTCGTACCTAGACTTAATATTTGAAGAACAGATCAGGTGGTGTACTGCCTAATTATTCCGTTACTCATCAACTGGAGCCAAATGTTGTGTAGGCTTTTGCTTCAGAACGTTACAACGTGCCACTGTAATCCGATTTGCACTATTAAAGACTATGACGATGGCATCCGTCCATCAGCCTAGTCTTTCTAGGCTACTTCTTCCATTCAATAGCTCTCACTCGATGACCTCATTTATTGGTTGGTTATTAAACCTTTGAGTGGAGTGGTATGTGTAACGGTAATGCCACTATTTTTTTTAGCTTAATTTAGCCTTTGATCCCTATCTCACCTGATGGTAAGTAATGTTGCTGTCAAAGATGTTGTTCAGACTAACCTAGAACTACTGGCTCTCAAGGACAGCAGCTGGAACACACCGTTATGGGCTTGGTGACAGATTTTCTACTTGTAGGTTGTGGCTGGCCAGGCAGTCTCAAAATACCCTCTCGCCTTGCTATAACAACTGCCATCCTACGACAACAACTTGGACTTATGGCTTGAAGTGCACCCTCTGAAGCATTCAGTAATAATGCCACTAACCATTATATATAACCATATTTAGAAATAATATGTAGCTTGTTAACATTCCCACAGAATATGTGATGGTGTAGCGCATTGTCTAGCAAATAAAAATAAAATTAAGAAGTACCTTATATGAATATATTAAGGTACTTTTTGAGGGAATATCGTATCGAGTACTTTTAAAATATATTAAAATGTAAAAGTAGGGAAGTGTTTTTATTAGAGTTGTTTTTGCCATATTATAAAAACGATGTATAAGCACACGAGAAACTTAGTGCGATTACAGCACAATTATTTAAGTAAAACTACATATATCTATCTATCTATAATAAAAACCCACTTATTTCAATTATGAGACAATAAGGATCCTAAAATGGATGTAAAAATAACGATATTTTTGGTAAACTGCGTTAATACCCTTAAGTGTGAACCTTCAGTGTGAGAGTCCTGAGAGCAAAAGAAGACTTGGTCAGTTTTGCTTTTCTATTTTAATAATAATTGTAAAACATTTACATGATATAATATTAGTAAGACCAAATATTTATGGCTATATTTGTTTTATTTTTGACATTTTAAATAAATAAATGAATGATTTAGCCAGGAAGCGTAAGAAAAGGCCCAAGTATTGCAATCCATTGCCTCATGTAACTTGATTGTAGATCTTCAGCTACGATGACAAGGAGGCTCTTGGTATTCCAATCAAATCAAAATATTTATTTGCATAATTAAAGAATACATTTTATGCAGATATTAGTGCATGAACATAGTCAATGTCTATAAATTGTGATCATAAAATTAATAAACAGTACATAATTTTAATTAAATAATTCAAAGTTAGAACAAAATATCTAAATTGAAATAAAATATATAAAGTTCAATAATAACAATTATTTTTAAAATATATGTTATTATTAAATATGGATTTCCGCAAAGTAACGCCTGAATCTATTTATTATATAAAGCTTCAGTAGGGGCGGAGCAGTTTGTATGGTGGTCGTCTTGAAATCCGACATTTTGGATGTGTCTTACGTGCTCCTATCATTCTTTATACTGCATTTGGAGTGTTTTACCTTCATTTTCGACTGTAATAGGAGTTTTTGTGGCATTTTTTACTAAATTTGGAGTTACTGTCCTACAATAGTGCAGTAGCGAGCCCGAAAAGCGAGCTCCTGGTGAGGCCGAAGGCCGAACTTTCGGTCCGCGAGGCCGAAGGCCGAGCGTATGATGCGCGAGCCCGAAGGGCGAGTGCTTGGCGAGGCCGTAGGCCGAGCCGTATTAGTAACTTGCGAGGCCGAAGGCCGAGCTCCGACTTGAGAGTATTTTCCACGTCACCGACTGGTCTCCATGGCAACTGCCTGCGGTAACCGAAGCACCTACGAGTGGGGTTCCTTAACAAAAGTGACTCAGAACCTTGGTCCCATTCTGCCCGTACCACCTTTTTATGGCAGTAGGGTGAATTTGCTTTAGTGGCTACAGTATGGTTCTTTATTGTATTGAGAGTTTATATGGGATTTCATACTTCTATTGGAGTTTTGAACACATTTTTTTTACGTATTAAGTGTTTTGATATAAGTTAAAATTGCATAACGATAAATGCGGGCCGCATGCGGCCCGCACACTGCCCAGAAAAACTAGTTTATTATATAAAGCTCATTTCACATTAAAGTTACTAGTCAAAAATTCATTTAACGAATTTCCTTGAATGCAGCTCATTAATTAATGCTAAACATTTAAAGGGTACAAGGGTACATTCACAGATATTCGTAACACACAATCCAATACCCCTCCGAAAGCGCGCCATGTAATCCAAACGTCAACTTGACAAGGGGCGCCCCCGAATTCTTCACGGAGAGAGAAAATTGTAATCGAGTACAATTTTTACACTCGATCCAACCGAGACGATCTTATTGCTTTATCGATCTACTTTTTATTGAGTGACATCACTACTGAACAGAATAACAGCTAAAGTCTTTTCTTATACCATTTATTATGTGATTGTAAGAAGCACGAGACCTACCTGATGATAAGTGGACTAACCTCTGCCTATAACAGATGCATTTCGTCACAAGTGATGAAGTGTACTGCGCCCGTATACTGATATATACAATTTAGTCTCATAATACTGTAATTTTACTGACTCTCAGGACAGCCGCCTTAACACACCGATAAGTGCTTGGTGACCGGTTTTTGACCGACTTCAAAAAACGAGAGAAGGTTCATTGTATGTTTGTTGCCCGGTTAATTGACCACCGATTATAAACAAATTTTAAAAATAAAATCAAATAACACTCAAGCTAATAAATGGTCTGGTCCCATTTAAATTTCATCAACATCGGCTAAGTAATTTTAATATTGTTATGTTTGCAATACGCCTGCTATGCGGATTACATTACAAAATTACAAATACACGATAGGAAAAAAAATAGTTTTTTAGGGTTCGTATCCCGCACATGATTTAAATTTTTCCTATCGTATATTTGTAATTTTCTAATCGGCTAAGTAATTTTTTGAGTGACAATAATTAATAAAACGTATATAGGTATGCCAATATACCTGTGACCCTATGAAGTGGGCCCGTGGGGTGCCGGGCTAGAATTTCACCCCCCATCAGTACTGGGAGGTGACTAAGGGTAAGTGGGAGGTAACACACCAGAAGGTGGGCAGCAGCACTTTCTGAGGAATTAATATCTCACACTGCGATCCCCAAGCCGCCTGCCCAGCGTGGGGATTATGGCAAACTATAATACTGGCGGAGGCTGTGTTCAGCAGTAGATTATCTGGCTGATACAGTACCTATGTGTCACAAAACGGAATGAGTGATTTTTTTAAATAAAAAAATCTGATTCTTATTCTAAGACTGATGCAGAGAGTAAATAATTTATAGAATCAGAAATCAAAATGGGACCTCAGAGATGTGAATCAGCAAGCGAATTTAACAAGTTATTCCATACTTTCAGTGTTAGAATTTATTTTAATTAAAATTCACCAAAATGCCCTACCACCTTGCTATAAGTAGCAACTGTCATTCTGAGACAACAACCGGGTCCGTGCCCTCCGAAACATGTACGCGTGTACGTGATTCGGAGGGCACGGTCTTTAGTGAATAAAAAAGCCTCTACAGTACAGCGCCGCGGGTCACCCATCCAAGTAATGACCGCAGCGAACGTTGATGTTGATTCATTTCCTTGTTACCGTCTTCAAAAAAAGGAGAAGGTACTCAATGCGTTTGTTCCTATCTTGATGATATAGTCAATGACAGGGAATGATAATCGATCCCATAAGTAGCATGGGTCACTAAAACGGGTGAAAGTTTTTTTTATAATGAACCGACTTCTACACTCAAATATGTGAAATAACTTGTTGAAGTCGGTACCATAATGGTTCTAAAATACCTATTATCATAATATTGTACGCATGGTACCGACTTCAACAAGTTATTTCACATATATGAGCGTTGAAGGCGGTTCCATTTTACAATAAAAAAAAAACAAGAACGAGTAGGCAAGCTTCGCTACAAGCGCATCAGACATACAATGGTCATCACATTATCAGTAATTGTACCTAGACCTGTCGTAACCAATACTTTGTATGTAATTGTATGTCAAGTTACATTGGTAAGTATCAATTGTTACAAGAAAAGACATCAACGAGATCTAAGTTTAGACCTAAATGGCCACTTCAATTGACCCCTATTATCGATATTGTTGTTGTGAGGTATGTGTCATTTTATACTGGTAGTTTACTATTATGCAATGCCCAGTGTAAATGGATCTCTCTGTTAAAGGACAATGTTCTCATATTCAGATCTTCGTACATTGGTGGTATTATGTAAAATAACATTTATATATTTATTCAATTAGAAAGGCCTAAAATTAATGAAAATATAATTGATAATTAAATTAATATTAACACAACACATTATAATGAAGTTACCTGATATAAAAATTAAGATTAACAATGTCAAACACTGCCTAATGGTAGCGGAATATTGGATTAGTTAAAGTAATTTTAAGTTTCTTAGTTAAATATGTTAATTGTAGTCAGAAATATACGAATAATTGTCTAACAAACTTAAGTCATAATATTTAAAAAAATGACACAATTAGGTAATTATCATTTAAAAATACCTTTATTACCAATTGGATAATATATAAAATATCATGTAAAAAGTATGTACACATACATTAAAAAAAATAAATAATAATAAATGTCCAAAATAAAATTTACGATTTACTTTCACAGAAAAACAAGCATTCTGACATATTATTTTTTTATTTTTTATTTTATTGTGATACAGATTTTCTACTTGAGGGTGGTAGCTATAGCCAGGCGGACAATCCCAAAATGCCCTTCCACCATGCAGTTAAGCTCAAGCCGGCGGTGGGGATCGAACCAGGGTACTGCGGTACGGCAGTCCATAGCTATTACCGCTCGGCCATCATTGCTTCAAAATATATAATGTCCTAAGTAACATAAGGGGCAATTACTATCTTGTTATACCAAAATAAATACTGCTCAAACATTGACCTATATATACTAGACGCAACATCTCAAACGAGGATAGTCGACCACTGCAGGTGTGCCGGCCGGCATACTCTCCCCCACACGCAGCTGTGCACTCGTAGAGATTACACACGCTCTACGTTCGAAAATTGTGTATTATCAATCGTGTGTATTGAATAAACAATTTTTGAACGTAAAGCGCGTGTAATCTCTACGAGTTCCCAGTTGCGTGTGGGGGAGAGTATGCCGGTTGGCATACCCGTACTGGTCGACTATCCTCGTTTGAGATGTCGCGTCTAGTATATATAGGTCAATGTGCTCAAAGCACTTCGATTTACCAGTGTGTAGGACTCATAAGCAAGAATATGTCGTGTAAGGTACCACGGCAGTGTGAGATATTTGTGCTCAAAGCAGTAGAGTGAAAACACCGTGAAGCGCACTGTCGCAAGAAATATAAGTCTTGGAGTAACGAGGGCAATGCAGTGTCACGGAGTTATTTATGCAAGGTTACAACGTTGTTATTCCATACGAGTACTTTTATCTCCTTAGATTTTTAAGCAAAGGATTCTCGGATTCAAAATATAGAATCCTGAGCGTACCTACCATGCAAAATAACTTTGCTGTCGAGCGCAACACATATAAAGTTACTCTTATACAATTTGTTATATAATAGAAATTTTAATAATATATTTCTAAAATATATTCATTTTATAGAGGTTCGAATTTCAAAAAAAATTCTTATTCTTCTAACGGATAAAAATCACTTTTCAGGCAAATTTGAATGTGAAGCAAAGCCTTACCGGCGTGAAAAAATATTAACCCATATATTTTTTTACATAGGTAACTGTTTCTACTTGTTCATGCGAGCAGTACTTGATACTAACTTCGCTTTCCATCAGTCATGGTAAAATCACTTTGCTGAAACACAACATATATAAAAAGATGATCACCAACTGTCATCGATTTAAATAAAAAAGGAAGGTAGGCCACGCTCTAATATCACGGCAATATACTCGCTGGTCATCATAGAGATGGTGATCGGCGCTGCTTACTTCTGGCATTAATGGTCATCGCTTCTTGATACCAACTTCGCTTTCCATCAGTCATGGTAAAATCACTTTGCTGAAACACTACATATATAAAAGAGGATCACCAACTGACATCGATTTAAATAAACAAGGAAGGTAGGCCACGCTCTTATATCACGGCAATATACTCTCTGGTCATCATAGAGATGGTGATTGGCGCTGCTTACTTCTGGCATTAATGGTCATCGCTTCTTGATACCAACTTCGCTTTCCATCAGCCATGGTAAAATAATTTTGCTGAAACACTACATATATAAAAAAGAGGATCACCAACAGCTGTCATCGATTTAAATAAACAAGGAAGGTAGGCCACGCTCTAATATCACGGCAATATACCGTGGAGAAAATTTACAGCTACGCTTCTATTGATACATGAAAGAATAAAATGAAAACCAATTTTTTATTAGACCCGCCATTTTGCCAGTGATTAAAAACTATGATGAAAGAATCGACATCTGTCAGCGTGCCCGTGGTGGACATTTGCCAGATATCAGTTTTCATAATTGCCAAACTTTTCTCTTCGTAATACAATAAAAATTTGTACCATCTTCATCTAAATTCTTTGTTTTATAAAACAAAGTTCATGTTGAAAAACCTTTACTTATACAATTATATGTTATAATGAATGACAAGGAGAGGAAGGCAAGCATGTAGTAGACGCACATACGCACACTACTACTAAGACGTCAACTGATTTAACCTTCTTATGTTTGAGTTTAGGGTGCCCCTTCTCCCGTTTTGTAAAAAAATAAAGTTTTTTGGTATATTTTGTGTACATATACGGAATCCTCATAGTACAAGTCCAACCCTCACTTAGCGGGTTTAATTTTAGTACAAGATTCCCACATATTATTCTTTATTGGTTTTCCTGCCACCTTTCAGATGTTATTTCATAATGTAGTTCTTAGCTTTCTGACAGTAAAAGTAACGTTTATATGTGTAAGGTGTTGCGGCCAGCTGAGTGATACTGTGTTATAGCATGGCCCGTACACACGGGCTGCTTTAGTTGGGCTTTGACGACCACTTGAAAAAGTTGCTTAATAAGTTGGTATCGTCAGAACCACTACGTCCTATCAATGAAATTCTATTGTTATCATTATCGGCCGATCCCAATGGGTTAAAAGTTTCATGATGAAATTGGGATGCCAGCAACTTTCTTGCGACGTTTCTAATACCTAGCATAATAATGTAAAGACATGTATCCTCGTATATGGTGTTGCAAATGGCGCCTAAAGGAAAAAAAATGGCCTGTTGAGCAGTATGGTACCATTTTAAACGTCCTGTCTGCCCGAAAGCTAGCAGGTATAGTATGGTATTAACCAATGTGATTTTTAGTTCGGCAGACATCCATATTTTTTTCTTTTTCATAATATATTAAAATAAATGTTGTGTTCGTAAAGAAATAATCAAAATTCAAATTTTGTTTTATGACTCCTGTATTTTATTGCACTACCTTATTCGTTTTTGTGGTAGTCGTTAAGTTAACAATAAAATTGTATATTTCTTATAATATAAAATATGTAGGCTACTATATTATTTACAACAATATCCTGCTGTAAATATATCTCAATATATATTTTCATATAAATATTGAAAGCAATCACGTTCCACATCACGCTTTAAAGTTTACATTATATATGTATACGAATGCAAGAGTGTGTGGGTTTGTTGCTAGTTACCTTCAAAACAGCTGAATGGATTTAGATGTGACTGAATACATGCATATATATAACTTAGTTCATGGGATTAATCTAAGTCCATCATAGATAATGAGAACAATAGAATTTCATTCATAACTAGACCTATATTATGGGTTAAGAAAGTCTACTTTTTATCTTGATTTCCTGAGAAACTGCGGTATGACTGATCGACACGCGGGCAAAGCTGTGAGCGGAAGGTGGTATCAATTCTTGGTGTGTAATACTTTTATTGTTATCTTCTAAATACTCTGTATATGCTTTCGCGTGCTAATTATTTTTGAATGCCTTCAACGGTTTTCCTGGTTTCTACTTTCGAGCGAATGCTTGCTTAGGTAGCTTAGAACCAATGGAATAAAATCTGTTGCTAAGTATCTAACGGTGTGTTTCGGCAGCTAGTCTTAAAAGCCATTTCTACTTCTAGGTTTAGATCGTTGTATATCCTTAAGCTCCCCATCACTTGTCTACAGGTGAGATGGTGGTCTTACTTATGTAAGAATAATGGAGAGTTCCAAAATTTGCTAGTAAGGACTTTGCTTTTCCAATAAAAAAAAATATGTCATCTGATTAACTGATTTGAGTTTTGCCTATAGATAGAAATCTTCTCAAATCTAGCGCATTTTAATAAAAACTATTTTTTTTTGTGTTATTGAAACGGGATAAGCTCGAGGCCCACCTGATATTAAATGGTCTAACCTCTGCCTATAACAGATGCATTTCATCGCAAGAAACGACTTGCACTGCGCCCGTCATCTTGAGACATAGTTGTTACGTTTCATGTGCCTGTAATTTCACTCGCTCTCAAAAACTGTTGCCGGAACACACCGTTAGGTGCTTGGAGACAGATTTTATACATGAGGGTGGTAGCTAGCTAAACGGGCAATCGCAAAATGCCCTTCTATGCACAACTTCAAACTTCGTCAAACATGACCATGTAAAATCGCTCAACAAATAGTTGCCCGTGTGCACGCGCCGCTAAACCTCGCCGAGCCTTCAACGTGGGTGGTCCAACATTTTTACTCTCCCGTCAAAAGGTCATTCACCCCGATTATCTGTATCGTCACACTTTTTTTATATCGGTACATACAGTTGTTTTGTTACGTCTCGTTAGTTCGTTGTGGTTTTTATGAAATTTGAGAATTTAATGAATAAATGGCGGTGATTGATAGACCGGTTGCGTAAGTGATTTGACGATGTAATTAAACAGCTTTTGAAGGGTTAAGTTGCGTATTTTTGATGGACAACATACAGATATATAGTTTAATAAGTAACTTATTCCACTCACTCTCTCATAATATTGCCATGTATAACTATTGAATAATACTGCCTGGTAATAAAACTTGAATGTGAAACGCTTTGTACGTATTATGGAGACCACAGAAGGATTGTTCTAGATACCTGTACAGTACCCTATCAGCCGGATAGTCAACTTGAACACAGCCTCCCCCATTAAAGAGGAGCCATATATGGGTTTGTAATAATCCACGCTCATAAGGCATCTTGGGGTTTGGAGTATAAGATAGCAGTTCCTCAGAGAACGCTGGTGAAGTTGAGCAACTTCCGGTATTTTTAGTTCCTTTTTAGTCTTTATTTTAGTCGCCTCTTATGACACCCACGGGGAGAGTTGGCAGGACAGTCACACACAGTCATTATGAATTACTTTGATGAAAGGCACGAATTTATTAGTTTGTAATGACTTCGGCGGAAGAGTCATTTTTCTCATAATACGGGCCTCGAGCCTAGTGTGGGAATCAGGTGCTCAACCATTCCATTTAAACTGTGATCTGCCTTATCATAATAAACATTTTTCATTTTTTTTCATTTTCATTCTCTTTTTTTCAGAGCATGAGGCTGTCTTGGTGGGTTCCACCGCATTGTCAGTATAGCCTCGAAGTAAAAGTGTGCAAATAATACTGCGTTTAGGCGTTAAGGACACTCTAGCAAGTAATATTTACTGGGCGAACGAGACATAAGCACCATGCAACGTCTCGAGCAACGAGTGCAGTCCAGTGTCATGTAGAACGAGGATGGTGGTTTTCTGTCGTTTCTTTTTTTCTTGAAATAGCTTGGTTTTTTTAAAAGCTGATTCGTCAGCCTTTGGCAACTATCTCACTTGATGGTAAGCGATGATAGTGTCACAGATGTTGTTCAGGCTAAACTAGAATGACTCGATTTCAAGGACAGCTGCCGGAACACACCGTTAGGTGCTTGGCGACAGTCCTACTTGATGGTGGTAGCTAGCCAGGCGAGCATTCCAAAATGCCCTACCATCATGCTATAACGACTGCCATCCTAAGACGACAACCGAAGCACGAAAGCGCTCAGTAGTCACCCATCCAAGTCATGACCGCGGCGGAAGTTGCTTAACTTTTCTGATCGGTTAACCGTTTCTTAAGGACAGCTAAGCAAACTTCGCTACGACCGCTTCGAATAAGCGCAATTTGGTTGGAGTAAATGGCTCAGAATGCTGGCAGCGTACCACACTGAACTGCAATGCTATTTATTTTAGCAGAATATAAGTCAGCTTTTGTACCCAAACGCTTAGCCAAATTTCTATAAATTTCGTGAGGCCTGGCTCAAACGGACCCCGAGTTTCATCCCCAAACGGCAGAAACATAATATAAGATGTATCTTAAAGATATTGGCATATTGGGCCATTTAAGGTTTGTAACTATACAAGTACCTTCTTGTGTTACCCATCAAATATGTGGTTAGGTAAAAGGCCGACCCTACATTGTAAGGGATACAGGTAAGAAGCTGATGATGATGATGCTTGCAGACACCCTCCAGGACACCAAACGAAAACCTAAAAATTTTAGGTAGAATTAAATTATAATAAAATTATATATATATTTTTATTATATTATATATTTTTTGAAGCGCTCGTAGCGAAGTTTACTAACCTGTTCTCAACCTATCAGCAAAGTTAAGCAACGTCGCCCGCGGTCATGAGTTGGATGGGTGACCGCTAGTGACATTACTACTGTTTCCGTGCTTCGGAGGGCACGTTAAGCCGTCGGTCCCGGTTGTTATCTTAAGATGGCAGTCGTTATAGCATGGTGGTAGGACATTTTGCGAATGCCCGCCTGGCTAGCTACCACCCTCAAGTGGAAAATCTGTCGCCAAGCACCTAACGGTGTGTTCCGGCAGCTGTACTTGAGAGCCAGTATTTCTAGGTTAGCCTGAAGAACATCCTCGACCACATCATCACTTACCATAAGGTGAGATAGTGGTCAAAGGCTAACCTATCAGATATAAAAAAAAAAGTTTCTGAGACCTCTTAAAATTAATTTAAAGTTTTGAGTGTTGAAGTTGGTTAAATTTTTTAATAATATTTTTCGACCCTTTTGAGTGATTTATGCTACTTACTGGATCGGTTGTCATTCACTGATAATGACTATATCATTAACATAGGAAAACACTTTTCAGTTATTCAAATGTAACTCAAAAGCGGCTTTACCGATTTTGATGAAATTTTAATAATACATCAAGGGAAGCCCAAGCTTACAAATAAAAATAATCATCAAGATCGGTTTACCCAGTCAAAAGTTCTAAGGTAACAAACATTAAAAAGAACCCGTCGTATTGTAAACCCACATTTCACAACTCATGTTTTTTTTGTTCCATGTAATACAGGACGAACTATCGCCATCTACCAGCCAAAGACTCCAAAAGAAAACAATAATAACTAATGTATTAAATATATTTTTAGAAAACTTTAATATAATATTTTAGAAAAACACTTAAATAGTATATCTAGTGACAATTCCGCCTTATTTTCCTGCTAAGCCGACGTAACGTCACAGACGCCACGCAGCCAAACCAGAATAGTTTTCGACGCGTTTCGATTCTACACGAAGCATCCTCCTTGACTCTTCGAGAGTACGGCCGAGAAATTCATTAGCTTAAAATATATACATTATTTTATTTATTGCTAAGGAAATCAAACCCGCATCATGCGTGCCACTAACCTACTTCCGCACTAAGCCTAATGAGGTGTTTATTATAAAAATGTTTAATTATATTTTGTTTGTAATAGAACGGGTTCAATACAATGAAGTATTTGAAAATAGAACGTGCGAGGCGCCGACCAATCAGCTCGTAGGGTTGTCACGTCAAAATAGTTAGGTATATCGTAAACAACGAGAAGAATAAAAAATCATAAAACGTCGTCCGTGATATTGTATAACTTTGTGAAATAATATTTTTTCTAATTATTAGATTCAGGCGTTACTTTACGGAATCCATTTTGAAGCGCTCGTAGCGAAGTATACTTAGCTGTTCTCAACCGATCAGCAAAGTTAAGCAACGTCGCGCGCGGTCATGTGTTGGATGGGTGACCGCTAGTGACATTACTACTGAGCGTTTCCGTGCTTCGGAGGGCACGTTAAGCCGTCGGTCCCGGTTGTTGTCTTAGGATGGCAATCGTTATAGCATGGTGGTAGGGCATTTTGCGAATGCCCGCCTGGCTAGCTACCACCCTCAAGTAGAAAATCTGTCGCCAAGCACCTAAAGGTGTGTTCCGGCAGCTGTCCTTGAGACACATGTGAGAGCCTGAACAACATCTTCGACCACATCATCACTTACCATCAGGTGAGATAGTGGTCAAAGGCTAACCTATAAAGCAAAAAAAAAAAAAAAAAAAACATATTTAAAGATAAAAAATATTTAAAAAAAAAACATTAAATTAATATTTTAATTAGACACTTAAAATATATAAAATATATCTAGTGACAATGCCGCCTAATTTTCCTGTCGAGCGCACGATGAGTCAAGACCTCCTGAGGATGCTTTGTATAGAAAAAAATCTTCCAGTTTGGCTGCGTGGCGTTTGTGACGTGATGTCGGCTTAACAAGAAAATTAGGCGGAATTGCCACTAGATATATTTTTAAAATTTTTAAGTGTTTTATAATAGTTATTTCTTAAAATATATTTAAAATATTTGGTATCATTGAATCTTTTCGTATTTTATGGGCAATTTCAAGACATAAGTCATTTACATATCTTGCCATAACAACTTATATAAAAATTATATTGCTATATATGGAAAATTAAGAATTCCTTTTGTAGTACAATGTAATTATTTATTATATGTCAAGATATTGACATAGTCATGTATCACACGATAATATTTTGTAATATTTTAACGTATACTTGAAGGGTTGCAGAACCTAGAACACAAGAATGCGCTTTCTAAGTGTAGGTTCTGCGCGAAAACAGTCTAAGCAATCTTATGTTATGTGACTTTTTGTTAGAAATAATTAATGTAACGTAAATTAGCTGTTATCAAGTTTTATTTTTTTATTTTATACTATTTATGACCATTAACCACTATCAATTGCTGGTAAGTGATAAGAGATGAGTGATGATGTAGTCTACGAATACCTATTTAATTAATTATATAGAAACAGGATTCTAAGGACAGCTGAAAAAACGCACATGGTAATGTACTTCGTGGTGTTGCTTCACGATGCCGCGACGCTTCTCTTTCCTTTCCGCTGCTTTATCCTGCAAGTCCCGTTCGAACTGAGCTCGGATCGCGGCTGATTTTCTGCTTGAGAGTAGTTGAGAGCGAGCTGGGTAGTATATTTAGGTGGGCATTTAGAAAATATGCAAGTGCATCACCAACCACATGCTGTGAAGTTCAAGAGAGAGGCAGAATTTGAATCACGCGCTCCCTTTACGGTTAGCCAAATGATGGGTTAGCATATGATATAGAAAACTGGCCAAATGAAGTTAGGTCACGCTATGTTTAGGGTTTCACAACGCAACAACTAGTGAACAACAAATATTTTGTTGGTTTCGATCACAGCTTAAAACCTAATTATACAATCGGCATTTACAATATTTGTTACCAAAATAGAGTATATATACTTAACGCCCCGAAATGTCAAATTACTATCTAGTATAGTTTTAGAGATAAATCCCGTAACTAAAATAGTTACATCACTAACGGGTCCTCAATTACTTATTTTATGGATTAATATATAAAACATATATTTGTACTCTACATATTACAGTCACCATTACAGTGATAATGTCGAAACTGCAATACGGAGACAATTTTATTTAGAAGTGCCAACCCTATGATATCGGCCAATCAGCGTCGCTTGGATATCTATCACCGCAAACAAAATAAAAGCGCATGCGCGTTGGGTGGCCGCGGCCAATATATATCAATTTACAATTTAGATCGCATCGCGTGTGTAAGGTACTTTACATTGAACTAAGTAACTACTGCTTCATTGAGCGAGTGGTGTAAAGTGTTGCATTATAATCTCTAGGTTCGATTCCGGGTGGGACATTTAAGGTTGAACTGTCCGGTCACTTCTCCATACAAACGTCGTAGGGTGATAACTCCCTTATTTGAGATTTTAAGTCCAGACTTAAGCATAATACCGATTGATATAGTCATTATCTAGGGTAATATGATGCCAAAATTAAAAAAAAAAAATTAAATTGTAAGTTATGAGCCTCGAAAACTTTATATGAAAATGTTTCGAGGCTCATAATTCTCAAGTTAATTATTTTATTAAAATTTCGGCATCATACAAGCCTAGATAATGACGAGATCAATCGGTATTATGCTTTATTTTGGACCTAAATCCTCAAATAAGGGAGTGATCACCCAACGACGTTTGTATGGAGAACGGGCCGGCCAGTTCACCCTTAAGGTGATTTTTATTGTGAAGACTTTCTCAGGAAGAGTGATACCTATCAAGAACTGTTCTTGGTTGACTACAGGCTTGCTCTATACTACATGGTACTTAAAAACATGTATTGTATCAAAAATTGCTAAGCGTGAGTCGGACTCGCGCACGAAGGGGTCCGTACCGTTATCTTTACAAAATTAGACACATATTATAACCTTTTTTTTTTAGTTTTCATGTCTAACTCACATTTGGCCGATTTTTAGTATATGTTGTTATAGCGGGAACTGAAATACATCATCTGTGAAAATATCAAGTGTCTAGCTATCACGGTTCATGAGATACAGCCTGGTGACAGACGGACGGACAGTGGAATCTTACTAATAGGTCCTGTTTTTACCCTTTGTGTACGGAACTCTAAAAACTACCAGACTAACAAAAACAATAAAGCATATAGAAATAATTTTGCACTGATACACATACCTAGGGATATACAAGCATGATTTTTTTATGTTTTTGTGAAGGAACAAGCTCGACGCCCACCTGATGTGAAGCGGACTAACCTCTGCCTAGAACAGATGCATTTCATCACAAGTGACGAATTGCACTGCGCCCCTCACCTTGAGACAAATTTGTAAAGTCTGATGTGCGCCTGTAATTTTACTGGCTCTCAAAGATTGCTGCCGAAACACACCGTTAAGGGCTTGGCGAAAGATTTTCTACTTGAGGGTAGCTAGCCAGACGGGCATTCGAAAAATGCCCTACCGCTATAATGACTGCCATCCTAAGACAACAACCAGGACCGACGGCTTAACGTGCCCTCTGAAGCACGTGCACGCTCAGTAGTAATGTCACTAGTGGTCATCCATCCAACTCCTGACCGCGGTGGACGTTGCTTAACTTTGCGGATCGGTTATGAACAGCTAAGTAAACTTCGCTACGAGCGCTTCAAAGCCTATCAGTAATAAAAAAATATAACATGAATGTATTAAGGCTTTACTTTGCGGAAATCCATATTTAATTATAATAAATATTTTAAGAAAACATTAAATTAATATATAAATAAAACACTTTAAATATGTCACAAATATATCGGAGGTATGACTCATCAAGCGCACTATAGAGAAGCTGAATGAGTCACATTCAGCTTCTCTATAGTGCGCTTGATGAGTCAAGACCTCCTGAGGATGCTTCGTGTAGAAGCGAAACGCGTCGATAATTCTTCCGGTTTGGCTGCGTGGCGTTTGTGACGTCACGTTGGCTTAACAAGAAAATTAGGCGGAGTTGTCACTTGATATATTTTTGATATTTTTTAAGTGGTTTACTAAAATACTAGCTTTCCGGACGCCCGCCAGCGCATATGTCGTTTATCGCTCAAAACTATTTTTGCGCAGTTGGATAAAAACTATTATTTGTCCTTCCCCGGGCCTAAAACTATTTCCATACCAAATTTCATCCAAATAGGTCCAGTAGTTTTTAGTTTATTCGTTGCATACAAAAATACAAATCTTTCCTCTTTTATTAGTTTAGAGTAATTTAAAGTTTAGGTAACTACTTAAAATAAATGTTTTCATTAATAAAAAAAATGTGTAAGGAATGCTAAAAACAGACAACAGGTAATATCAAACATCTATGATCAATTAGACTGATATCGTCATGTTGTGACTCGGATTTGACAGCTCGGACTCGTTTGACAGCTGTCACGACGACAGCCGAGCGATGGGGCGTGCACGCTTACACTTTTATCAATATGCAAGTAATACGTACTATGATTTTGACAGTACGAAAATATGACGTATTTAATAGGATGCGATTTCAAAACCTGCTACTGATCCAATATTGCCTTTCTTTGTAAAATTTTATCTTATTACCTTGGTATATAAGAATATACAATATCAGAAATTCAAAGTCATAGACAAAATCTTCTTTTTTTGTTCTTGTGACGGAACAAGCTCGAGGCCCGCCTGATGTTAAGCGGACTAACATCTGCCTATACCAGATGCATTTCACGAATTGCATTGCGCCCGTCACTTTGAAACATTCATGTGCCTGTAATTTCACTGGTTCTCAAGGACAGCTGCCGTAACTCACCGTTTGGTGCTTGGCGACAGATTTTCTACTTTAGGATGGTAGCTAGCCAGGCGGGCAATCGCGAAATGCCCTTCTACCAGCGGTGAAGCTCAAACCGGCGGTGGGGACCGAACCAGGGTACTGCGGCGCGGCAGTCCATAGCTGTTACAGCTCGGCCATCTTTTGTATTAGTTTGCTTTCGCTTCATAAAATAAATACATTTTTGTTGATTCCAATCTTAGCAAATGTTTGTTAGTTCTAAAACAAACATAATTTATTATAAATTAATCATAATTATTGTGTTATTCTCTGAATTGTAAGAGAAAAATATTGTACCAACTCCACATTACGTGGGATCTGGGCAGGAAGAAATTTATTATCTAAAGGCGGCACAACCGGAAATGCAACCTCGTCAATGATGTGTTATTTTCCAAAATTTATGTTTCTCGAGAGTTAAGAGTAGAGTTCACGGAGTGCTTTCCATAAAAACGTAGTTTCGTCATATTTTAAATAACAAGTGTTTAAACTCGGTGAAATTTTGTGTTCATATTGCTGAGCCTAATATATATGCTTCTGGTTTGCCAGTATTTTTTTCGATTTATTATTTATTGTATCCCTAAATTTCAAAATAACAATTCCCATACAAAACGTTTTTTTGAATTATTTTTGAAAATACTTAAAATTTCAGAAACTGTCCCCGAGCACCTAACAGTGTGTTCCAGCAGCAGTCCTTGAGAGCCAGTGAAATTACAGGCACATGAGACTTAACAACTGTACGTCTCAGTGTGATGAGCCTAGTGCAGTTCGTCACTCATACGAAATGCATCTGTTATAGGCAGTGGTTACCGCTTAACATCTGGGCCTCAAGCTTGTTCCGTCACAATAACATAAAAAAAACTGACAAACAAGAAACATAGATATTAGGCTCAAAGAAATACTTGCAAAGTTTCACCAAGTTTGAACACTTATTAGTATTTAAAATATGACGAAACTACTTTTCTATGGAAAGCACTCCGTGAGGTCTACTCTTGACTCTCGCGAAAACATAAATTTTGGAAAATAACACATCATCGAAGAGGTTGCATTTCCGGTTGTGCCGCCTTTAGATGATAAATTTCTTCCTGCCCTGATCCCACGTAATGGGGAGTTGGTACAATATAAAAATAAAATTAATAATTCAGAGAATAACACAATAACGTAATTATAATGTTGTCTACAAAGAAGGTTACATCCAATATTTAGAAATTAATGACACCAACTCTTAAGGGTCGATTTTTAATAATAGTAGTCGCTGTAGAACTTAGCCACGCGCCTTGACAGTGTTTAGTAGTTACTTATTTTCGAACGGAACGTGTTTTCGACATATAGTACAACCAACTTAACTGTGCAGTATTCGAGGGCGCTACTGGTCAAGGAAATCAACTACAAGCTGTCACAATTTGAAGGAATGTTGTAGTTCTTTTTTTTTGCCGCCTGAACAGATAAGTTGGTGGGACTGTACATCGGTTTTATGCCTCTGACGTCTGAAATTAGTAGCGCGGTAAATAAGCCTCTAACGTCACCGGGGGCAGCATGAATCAAGCTACTATTCGAGATCGCGCCTAAAAAAATACTTGGGCATAAATTGAACTTGTGTGACATTTCAAATTTAATATCTTCATTTAACATACTATTAGTATTTGATAAATTCGAAATGTACAAACTACACGAATCAAAAGTAAATTAAAAATAAAATACATGTCACAGCCACAGTCAAGCGCCATATAGTACCACCAACTTAACTGTGCAGTTTTCGAGGGCGCTACTGGTTAAGGAAATCAACTACAAACTATCACAATTTGAAGGAATGTTGTAGTTCTTCTTTTTGCCGCCTGAACAGATAAGTTGGTGGGACTGTAATCGTATTTATGTTATAATCATAGGCTTATTGATAGCAAAAAATGCTAGGTCTATGGTAATAATTAAGCCACGGTCGTGGCCAGTCATTTATAAATCATAATAAAAAAGTGACTGTCGAGCCAAGTCATGTAAGATTGTGTAAATAATGTACAGTAGAATCCGGAAATAACAACACATAGCAACACATAACGATAATTTTTCATACGTACTTACCGGATGTCGCACAAAAACCATCACCTATAACATAACCTTTATTTTTACTTTTAATAAATATTTATTAACATTATACAATAATTTTCGTTCATTAACACAAAAATAATTAGGAAGTAAATCTGTCTATTAACTAAAATTGTAAAGATAAATAATGTGATAAGCTTCTTTTCCTACCAGGAAGTAAATAATAGGTGAAAAACAGAGCTCACTATTATTATTATTATCTAAGCTTGTGATTTATTATTAATATTACTGATTTTTTTAACAAAATAATATAGTGTCGGTGGTACGAGTTTCTACCTTCGTTGTGACTTGTAAACAGAGTAAAATATAAAATATACCCTATTTTTATACTTACATGCCTGCCTAATACAATATTATGCAGTATTAATGTCCATATTACTTACAACTGGGGAATAAATATTCACATAACGAACTTTCAAACGCATTCTTTCAGCGGCTGGACATTAGTAGTAGACAAGGCCTTTGGACAGTTATCTGATCAGTGTTCAAACTCTGTGAAAGTGTGCACATTGCTGAGAATGTCTATGCTTCTGGTTTGCCAGTTTTTCGATTTATTGTTAATTTTATCTATAAATGCTAAATAACAATTCCCATACAAAACAATTTCTCGAATTATTTTTGATAATACTTAATTTTACGGTAATTTGGTAAACCAGAAGCATAGATATTTGGCTTATTGATATGAAATAGTCAATTTTTCATTTTAAATTTATAATTTTACACAAACTTTTCAAAGCGGAAGAAGAGGCACCCCGTGTATGGGACATGTGTAACTATTTTACGTTATTATTAAAAGTATTTCTCTTTTTAGCCTTACTTCCTTCCGTAGAAAGTCTCTTTGTGCCTGTAATTTCACTGGCTCTCAAGGACTACTACCGGAACACACCGTTAGGTGCTTGGCGACAGATTTTCTACTTGAGGGTGGTAGCTAGCCAGGCGGGCAATCGCAAAATGCCCTTCCACCATGCGGTGAAGCTCAAGCCGGCGCGGCGGTGGGGTTTGAACCAGGGTACTGCGGCGCGGCAGTCCATAGCTATTACCGCTCGGCCATCATTGCTTCATTGTATACAAAACTTTACCGAGTGTTGACACTTATTTTTAAATGACGAAGCTATTGTATGTACTTTCGTGAACCTTATTTCGTAATTTTCTATGTTTCATGCTGTACTAGCCAACACCTAATCTGCACAATGTCTATAGTAACTTTATGTTGTATGCACCCAAGGGGTGTGAGCGAGAAGGGTATATTTTAAATCTAATTTAGAGCGAGACGCGTAGAGGTCACAAGTGCACCGAGTGGGATGCCTTGTAATTCGGTAGTTGTCGCGAAATGCTGGAGAAATAACAAAGAGTAGAAAGGTGTAGATGTGACATAGCATGGAGTTATTATCATTTTATTATACCTTGTCACCAAAATAGTGTAGTATGATACGAGTGCGAAAAGGGGATTATTGCCATCGAGGCAACGATATTGTAAGCCCTAGCCGAATTGTAAGCCTAAGCAAGAGTTCACAAGATTTTTATGCCGAGCCGTAGGCAAGATCAAGCCGTGATTGGGATAATTAACAAAGCACGAGTTACATACGATGATTTTGAATAGGAACACTTGTGAGTAACATTTTCAATAAGTCACTAACTGTTTAGATTGCACTTGCCCGCGCAGAAAAAAAACTTGCATTTTGGTAACATCGCACTAAATCGCCAGCAGTAAAAAGGTTATTATGTGATTTGTATCTTTAACCACAGAATACTTTAACTCCGAAGATGAGAAACTCCTTGGTTTATTTTGTAAGGAAAATCTATAAATCCATAGAATGTCATTGGCATCAATCTGCTAGCAATTTATTAAAACCTTAGCGAAAAGGAGCACATTTCTGAACATGTAACGACTATGTAATGGACTATGGAAATTGATATTTGCTAAGCAAGGCTGCAATGTTGATATTTGGCGCGAGTACCTACTTGTATTGAAGCGTGAGGAAGCGAAGGATTATATAAAATAAATAATCGTGAGCGTAGCGAAGATTTCAAAGGTACAGACGCAAAATAATTTTGCTGCCGAGCTAAACACAATTTATCACCCCGCAACAGCGAGAGAAATGCTATAAGTGCAAGAAAAACAGTTTGTCATTTAGCAAATTCGTTTTTTTTTTCATATTGAAAATTAAGAGTAAAATTGTAACAACTAGTAATATTGAAAGTGAAATATCTTTGGAACTGTTATAAAGTTTTGTAATTTTTTCCACACTAGCGGATAAAGAGCATATTTGCACGTAAATTACAAATAATAAACAAAAACACGCCGGGCTTATCAGGAAAATAATAAATGATGGTGCTTGTGTTTCTGATTACAAAATTATGGTTACATTTAATACGATATTCATTATGATCAAAAACAGCCGGAAGATATCCACCGTTGACCTTGTGTTGAAATGTATTCCCTTTATTCGAGGGTTTGCCATAATCTCTACGATTGGCAGGCGTCTTGGAGAGCGCAGTGTAAGATGTCAGTGCTTAAAATGCATTGCTGCCACCTTATGGTATTTTTTCTCTTTGTTCGGGCTAGAAGTGTACCTACTAAAAGAAACACAGTAAGAAGCTTGCCTACCGAGCATAGATATCGACACCGATTTTTTTAACAGAAAATCTGTTTTGCCTTGGGATCGAATCCTGGGCTTTGAGATTGCAACACGATAATTGAGGCTGTCTTACTTAATTATTGAAATCTGCACTTTTGAATAACAATATCAGAAAAACATTGTTCACTATAGTACCTACCTATAATGATAGGTAGGTACTAGATATTCAATTACAGACACGTCAGATTTTTTTTGCTTAATTTATGGAATTGAAAGGAAAATTTGTTAATTGTTAATAATCATGATAAAAAGTTTAACAGCGTGACTTACGTAGTATTTAATTTTATAATTTTTATTTAATTTCATTGTTTCAATTAATGCAATCAATTATGTAATTTCAAACTTAATGAATCAATTAGAATTACCTAGAACTATGAAGCCATACATAATCTAACCGGTCTCTTATCAATCTACGCATAATCTCATCGTACACGAAAATTATCTACATATTATACACCTACTCTTTGACCGACAACTCTCACACGAAAGAGACAACCTAAGATTTCTCTACTAGCGCAAGCGGGACAACACTACATGCTACTTTCAGACCACCCAAGTTGACTCGGCATTCGTACAATGCCATTTAGAGTCGCGTTCCATGTTTTGATAGTTTAATTTTCGAATTTTTTTCTTTATTTTCTTGTAACATTATGCAAAGGTATTTTTTGATGAGCAATTATGATTGTGTTTGTTGATTGGACGTTTTTTGCGGTAAGATTATTTTGATTGTGTTTTTGATAATAATAATTGCTGATCTTTGTGCTACAAGTTTATTTGGAGTTAAATGTCATTACTAATTATTTTGTTTTTCAAAGAATTTGTTACAGTTAATGATATGAGTATTTTTATTTCACTTACTTGTCTTATGCTTTTTGCCATTTGCCCATGCCCATTCCTCCATGCTGCGTACAAAAACCTCGGGATTAACCAATTTTCTCAATAATAACGCAAAAGATTACTTTACATTTTTGAAGAATTTCATTATGTTTTAAGTTCAATTGGACCAAAAAATGTCACGAAATCAAAAGTTATAAAGATGACCTACCCACCAGCCAGATTTAAATAAACATGCAGACAATTGTAAATACAGAGAACTTTGTTGTGAACTAAAGATCTTCACGTTATATGTATAGTCAATAATCTATATTATGTGAGTGTGGCCTTTTTTGATGTAAGTGGGTAAAACTAAGTAGGCAAATTATGTTGAAAGGCAGATGAAACATTAATATATTTTATACCACACCCACTCAGAAAAGGTCTCATTACTCGTTCAAAAACATGTTATTAAGTTCGTCATTTTTTCCTTATAAATGTACGGCGGGGAAAGTTATATGGATTTTCATTCCTTCACTCCGTAGCAGTGAAAGAATGTTGTATGAAAATCCATACCTGCCCTGTTAGCGTTATTTTGTTTTTAGCTGCTTACATAAAAAAAATTCAATCTCAAAAAGGTTTTATATCAAATAATTAGAAAAAAGAGCTGTGATTTTTATTTGTACTCGATTTTCAATGAAAAGAGGTTGGCAACCTTTTTTTGCACTACGAGAAAAAAAGCGCGGCAATTTATTATGTTTGGTTAAATTTTGCTTTTTATTAAATTGATATTTTAACAGTACGCTTTTAATTAATCTAAATAATTTTCCAAAATGTCATCAGATAGTGAAAGTGACGATTTTATAATGATGACGCTAACAGAAATAAGAAATGCAGCATAAAGAACTTACTGCCTGAGAAGTCTCGAGGTAAGTAAGAGAAAAAGTATAATGATTTTATTTTCCTCGTAGGTGTAGTATAAAGCACTATGTATCACTCGGGAGAAAGTTCTATTTCTGTTCTCGAGTTGCCTTTAAGCCCTCCGCTACGCGTCGGGCTTAAACAAACTCTCGAACAGAAATAGATCGTTTTCTCCCCTCGATGTACAATGTACTATATCATCGTCAAGTGATGATGAACATTAAAATATTTATCATCATCAGGTTTATGTAAATTTCACATCATATAATAGGAATGGTTTTTATTGGCATCTACCGGGGACAGTACACTACAGATAGCAACGAGAAGAGAAGACATTTCTTCTCAGAATATCCGAATTACTTGTCTGGTCCTGAATTGAGCCTACCCGCATTTTCCATAATGATAGGTGATTTTGGAATGCCCGCCTGTCTGCTACCATCCTCAAGTAGAAAATCTGCTGCTGAAAAGCACTTAACACAGTGTGTTCCATAGCAGTCCTGGACAGCCTGGAATTCTATGTTAGTCTGAACAACATCTTCGCATTATCACTTACCACCAGGTCAGAAAGTAATCAATGGCTAGCTTATCAGCTATAAAAAATAAATGCATGCGTATTGAGTTCCATGAAAAACGTAAACGTACATACAATATCAAGTACTCGTAAGTACCAAGAACTTCGGTCGCAGTATCCAAGTTGGTTAATAGTCCGAGAGCTTTGCGCCAATACATTTTTTGATCTGAATCAACTGATTGTGTTCGTTCTGTACACTGACGATTTAGTGTGGAAACACACGGGACGAATCTCGGGTTAAACGTCAAAAGCTGCACATGAAACATAAGTTTGAAATTCGTTAATGACATACCTACATACGTATGTCTAATATAATATAAATATAGTAACTTAACTGTGCAGTTTTCGAGGGCGCTACTAGTCACGGAAATCAACTACAAACTGTCACAATTTGAAGGTATGTTGTAGTTCTTTTTTCTGCCACCTGAACAGATAAGTTGGTGGGTCTGTACAATATTATGTATTTATATTATAATGTATGTTAGTAATGTTTATTGTAGGTATAAATTTTTTTTAATATAGGTATTTATTAAATTAATACTTCGTGAATATTTAATTTGTTTTTATTTTTAAGTAATGTTTACGTAGTAAACTGCCAACCTGTTTAATTTTTGTAAATCCTTTCTGTTCGGTTGTATGGAAGAAATTGTTTTAAGCAATAAGACCACCTTTTGTATACATAATTTGTGTTAATTGTCATTGTAATGTTTTTAAGGTATGGAAATAAAGTGTTTCTATCTATCTATAGGTTTGAAATAAATAATAAATTGAACACAAAAACACGCTTAAGACAAACTTCACGATGACACTTCATCAATTGATTTTCCTTTTTTTATGGGATTGTTTCAGAAGCACGAGAACCACCTGATGTTAAGGACTAACGTCTGCCTATAACAAATGCATTTCGACATAAGTGACGCATTGCACTGCACTCTGAAACAAACAGTTGTTAAGTGCCTGTAATTTAACTGGCTCTGAAGGACTGCTGCCGAAATACACTGTTAGGTGCTTTGCGAAAGATTTTCTACTTGAGGGTTGTAGCTATTCAGGTGACCATTCGCAAAATATCCTTCCACCATGCGGTAAAGCTCAAGCCGGCGGTGGGGATCGAACCATGGACCTCCGGCACGGCGTGGCGGTCAATAGTACCGCTCGGCCATCATTGCTTCAAAAAATATCTCTTTTTGTTGTTTGTTTATATGAGAAGACGAGACGGGTAAATCTCCTGTTGGAAAGCTGCATATTAGCAGTAAGTGTTACGTTGGATTCCGTTCATCACTCCAATACATAAGACCTTGTCTAGTAGTATAACTTCAGCCAGTAATATAACTTGCAACGGTGCGTTTCAAACATAAACGCAATAATGTAAGCATATTACTGCTTTAAGGTTCAATTACTTAACACTGTGGTACCCACCAAAACGGTGGAAGTTGAAGACTTCTACTATCTGGTAGGTTTTGGGATGGCGCTGGTGGTGGGTGGTTGTGGCAGGACTTCCGAAGACAATTGTAATGGGGGAAATGAGTATCCATACCAATCCAAGGTGAAGCATGTCCAGTCCAGGGGGCCAACTCCCATCTCTTAATTCAGTCCTATTTTAACCTTACATTAATTTGTACTACCACATATCACTATAGTAAACATACATTAGAACTTCAACGTGAGAGCGGGCTGCAAGACATTTGTGCGATAGAGATAACGCTATCTGGACATTATTGTTTCTATACGGCGAAGCCAGTACGAATCTTAGTCTCACTCGCAATTGGCCGGTTTTTTAATATGTTAAACAATTGAAAAAGGGCGATAGTTACTTAAAAATATTTGATTTAGTCTCTTTTTAATTATTATGAGTATGTTTATTTATGATTTATTATGTTTGTGTGTGTGTGTTAGACGTTGCTTTGTACCAAATTTCAAGATTCTGAGTTCACGGGATGTACCCTGTAGGTTTTGATTCCCTTGCGAGTGTCGAAAATTTGCGGCTTAGATGGCTGTATCTTTTGATTGCGTTGGCTTAGAAGTTTGATTTTTTTAAGCTCCAAGGGACAGTAGACCTGATTATTCGATATGAATTTCAGCTTGATACCTACGCGTTCCTGAGAAAAAGGGTCTTGACAGATAGACAGACAGACGGACAACAAAGTGATCCTATAAGGGTTCCGTTTTTTCCTTTTGAGGTACAGAACCCTAAAGAAGGCTTTAAAGAGTGGTAGTATTTTTTTTATTTCCCCTGATGTTAAGCGGTTTAACCTCTGCCTGTAATATAATTCCCAAAATGCACTTCCACCATGCGGTGAAAGCTCAAGCCCGCGGCGGGATTTGAACCATGGACCTGCTACGCAGCAGTCCATAGCCAATGCCACTGAACCATCACTGCTTCAAAATTTGTCTGTGATTTGTCATCTGGTTTTATACTCCGTGCTTGACATGTAGTTACAAATAAAAACAAAATAAAAACACTCCCGCGCAAAATCTCATTCCTTATATCCCCTTCCTAAATGTTTGTATACCTCAAACCCATAGCACTTTTAATCACTCAACTCTTGTCGAAGGTACATCGAATATTTGATGCAGGAAGTAGGCAATAAGTGGACTGTGTGTTTGGATTGTCACTTCCGTTTTTTAATCTTTGATTGGTTTATACATGGAATCTCTAATTAAATTTTTATTTTTATAATAAATATACTACATGGAATAATGCTTAGGTTCTTATGATATTTTGCAGTAAGTTTTTGCACATCGAAGCGCTCGTAGCGAAGTTTACTTAGCTGTTCTCAACCGATCAGAAAAGTTAAGCAACGTCGCGCGCGGTCAAGAGTTGGATGGGTGACCGCTAGTGACATTACTACTGAGCGTTTCCGTGCTTCGGAGGGCACGTTAAGCCGTCGGTCCCGGTTGTTGTCTTAGGATGGCAGTCGTTATAGCATGGTGGTAGGGCATTTTGCGAATGTCCGCCTGGCTAGCTACCACCCTCAAGTAGAAAATCTGTCGCCAAGCACCAAACGGTGTGTTCCGGCAGCTGTCCTTGAGAGCCAGTAATTCTAGGTTAGTCTGAACAACATCTTCGACCACATCGTCACCTACCATCAGGTGAGATAGTGGTCAAAGGCTAACCTATCAGGCATAAAAAAAAAAAAAAACATTTTGATTAAATAGAACTTTTTTTGAACTTATTTTTGATCTTCTTTTTTTGAAGCAATGATGGCCGAGCGGTAATAGCTGTGGACTGCCGTGCCACAGGTCCCTGGTTCGATCCCCACCGCCGGCTTGAGCTTCTCCGCTAGGTGGAAGGACTACCACGCTCAAGTAGAAAATCTGTCGCCAAGCACCTAATGGTGTGTCCGGGAGATGTCCTTGAGAGCCAGTACTTGTAGGTTAACCTAAACAACATCTTCGACCACATCATCTTTTACCATCAGGTGAGATAGTGGTCAAAGGCTAAAGTAACAGGTATAAAAAAAATACAAGCACAAGAGACCTTTAACATCAGGTGGCCTTCGTACCTATTCCGTTAAGAGATGTTGGTTAGGACTAACAGAAGTCAACCCTAAGAGGTTGTTAGCATAACATAACATAACATAACACCATAGACGCATCTATGGTTGTGATCACTGTGATCGTTTGTAACTGTTCTCCATTTAGGATAAGAACGCTAAAAATGCCACTCAAATTTGCCACTTTTGTCACGTTTGACATTAGATGTAGGTAATTTAAACTGTTCCAGTAGCTTCATAGCGTTTATGGCGAAAATAATGCCAAGAGCCAAGTGGAACAACTATTTGGGAATGAGATCGTTTTTATCGTTTTTGGCGAATTTAACTCCAAATGGTACGCACCCTAAGTGAGAATGTAGTCAAAGGCTAAACTATTTATTTAACATTTTGGTTACATAGAAACTTTTTATGAATTATGACGTATTAGACCTATAACAACTGATCTTTCAACAGCCATTGAATTCCTTTATTCTTGATTTGATGCATGCTAAGGGAAAGCATAGACAAGAGTCAAGACGATAGTCTCGGTTTGATCTCATGGAAGCTGTTTCCCTCCGAAAAAAATCTACACATTATTCGTATTTCCAAATCCACTTGTACACCTTCCAATAGTGTACTCCTTTGTTTTTTTTCTTGCTCCCTACTAACTTTTTACTTTTCTCACCACAAATATTTACCTAACATCTACCTCGAAATAGCTTTTTTTAATCACATCAACCTTCTAATGTGGTGTACTTAAGTGTATTTAGTACTTATAAAGTGTTTTTAATGGGGAAGTAGGCAATAAGTGGCCGCCGTGGTGTGATTGTTTGGCTTGTCGCTTCCGTTTCATAATTTCATAGTCTTTGATGTTTTTGATGGACTGTTACGGAGTTTTTTTTTGTTTGGCTTCGTACGGATTGTACTTTGAGTCAGTGGCAAGTGCTTTTCTTATTACATGTATAAATAAAATGAAAGGCCACGAAAAAAAGACAAAGTAAGCATGTCAAAAATAAATGGATATGATTAAGCGCATTTTATAAAACCAGTGGCTTAAAAAAATTATATGTATTTATAAGCTGTGGTACAGTAAAAGTTTACATTTGACAGTTATTTCATAAAGTTCTCAAAAAACAACTTATTAATTAGTAATCATGTTTTTATCATCGACTTAAAAACGGGTCAACGTTTTTTTTCTTCTTGGCAATGCATCTCAATGTTTTTTTTATAGTTGGTTAGAGTATTTATCTAAGTTGGTCCCATAAAATTTAATTAGCATCTGTTATGTTTGTTGTAGGGCAGTGCGCATTGGAACTATAGGAACCACAATATCGGCGGCAATTCGATTTCAAAATTCTCCTGATTCCCCCCAGAATCATTCAATCTGAATTCCCCTTCTATGGGTTTCAGATATCTTCATCATTTGGAAACAAACGTATGTAATGTCGGCATCATACAAGCCCAGACAATGACGAAATCAATCTGTATTATGCTTTATTTTTGACATAAATCCTCAAATAAGGGAGTGATCACCCTACGACGTTTGTACGGAGAACGGGCCGGCCAGTTCACCCTTAAATGAATCTTTGTTTAAGAGTAGAGTTCACGCAGCGCTTTCCTTACAAACGTAGTTTTGTCATATTTTAAATAGTGTTCTAACTCTGTGAAACTGCTTGTATATCCTTGAGCATAATCTATGCTTCTGGTTTGCCAGAATTCCGTAAAATTAAATTTCAAAAATGTTTCAAAATATCGTCTTGTATGGGAATTGTTATTTTGACATTTAGTGATATAATAAATAATAACTCGAAAAATTAGCAAACCAGAAGAACAAAGTTTCACCGAGTTTGAACACTTGGTAATTAAAATATAACGAAACTACGTTTGTATTGAAAGCGCTCCGTGAACTCTACTCTTAAGAACACGCATTTGGAAGACATAAGGGCACACCTTGATAGGTAAGGTGTACCGCGATAGCAGATAACATTCCTAAATCCTTAATTATTTTTTTCTTCAAGTCGAAATGTATAATATTTTTATTAAAGATCATGTAACAATTGTACTAGCACATCAAATTTTAAATGTTTCTGTTTTAAGCGGATATTATTATTTAAAGTAGATTCCATAAAAAAGTTATCAAGTTCAAACTAAATAAAGTGGGCAGCAGCACCTTCTGAGGTACTGCTGTCTTATACTGCAATCCTTTAAACGCCTGCCAAGCGTGGGGGGCTGTGTTAAGCAGCGGACAATCCTTCTGATACAGTACGTGCTACTGTAGTTGTGGGTTAAAGTCCCGCTGGAAGTTTTCTTTTTCCATCCGAAATAACCACTTATAAAAAAAGCAGCTTATATGTTTTAGAAAATATACTCCATTAACAAGTCAAAAAACATCGTGAACTACTTATAACAAGAGTACATTTCTTCCGTTTCTTTAACAATCGTAATCACGGATACAATACCCGAATAACTTACACCAATGTTTGTACTTGAACAACATAGATACAAACTTAACTCTACTACCGACAAAACATAAATTATCCGTATTCTGTTAGTATTAAGGCCGCTTGCAGATGCAATCGTAACCTTGTCAACTAAACGTTTTAACAAACTTAAATTTGCTGTTGTGAAAATGAAAACCATGAACATCTATTTCGATAAACAAACAATATCGACTGCAATTAAAAACATGGTACAGGCACGTTCCAATAACAAATGTATATATGCTGTTAGGAAACACAACTCTCAATACAAACCATAACGCAAGATAACCGCAGATGTATCTTTGTCATATCCACGTACTAAAACAAATTTAAGTTTGCTGTTACTTTACAACATTTTTAGTAGATTTGTGTACGTAATTTAACAACAAATGTAAGTTTGTAGTGTTAGGAACAAGTCCAAATATTGATGTTGTAAGTAAAGCAGATCATGACCATCAAACTTCGTCAAGCAAACATCAAGCCCGCTTGATTGGTGATGATTGACGATAATTTGAAAACTGTAGCATTTTTGTTTAAACTTTTTGGTCAATGTTTGAAGTTGTCTGAATGTTTATTGGTCAAAAGATTTCCGCTTTTTCTTGAGATTCCATCGTATAAAATTGATTAGGTTTACTTCAAGTGGGTATTTAGTTCGATTCCGGTACCAAAGATAAGAATAAATCTAATTAAATTTCAACAAAAATAATTGAAAATTATATAACTAGCATATGAACTTACACAACTACCCAATATAATAATTATGTTTTTTTTCGCATAGTAGAAGAGCTTTTGGTGAATGCTATCCTGGCTAACTAACATCATCAAGTACAAAATCTGTCGCTAAGCACCTAACCTAGTTCCAGCAGCAGTCCTCGTGAGCCAGTTATTATAAATTTTAGGTTAGCCTGAACAACATCTTCGACCACATCATCACTTACCATCAGGTGAGATAGTGGTCAAAGGCTAACCTAGCAAGATAAAAAAAAACAGGCAACTAAGACTAACTGTATGTCTCAGAAAGAGATTGGGGGGTGACATTCTAGCCGCCACCCCACGTGCTCTTTTATTTATTATATAACTTTTATCTAATCTATGTATAAGTCCGCCCCAGGATTCGAACCGTGAACTACCAAACCTAGCTGTGGTTTCTAAAGAACTTTCGTCACAGCATCAGCGTCCAGCAATATTTACAACGTTACTTTTTTTTATTGCTGAATGGTTAGCCTTTGACCACAATCTCACCTGATGGTAAGTGAAGATGTGGTCGAAGGTGTTAACAGGCTTAACCTAGAATTGCTCACAAGCACAGCTGCCGGATCACACCGTTAGGTGCTTGGCGACAGATTTTCTACTTGAGGGTAGTAGCTAACCAGTCGAGTTTTCGCAAAATGCCCTTCCATTATACGGAGAAGCTCAAGCCCGCGGCGGGATTCGAACCATGGACCTGCTGCGCGGCAGTCCATAGCAACTGAGCCATCACTGTTTCAAAATTATTATTATTACACAACTTTTATCTAATCTATGTATAGGATAAGCCTGCGCCAGGATTCGAACCGTGTCCCTTCAAACCTAGCTGTAACTAAGGAACTTTCAATAATGAATAGATTCAGGCGTTACTTTGCGGAAATCCATATTTAATAATAACAAATATTTTTGAAATATTTGTTATTATTAAATATTCAATTTATTTTCTCGATCGTGCGCTCGTAGAGTTAAGACCTCCTGAGGATGCTTTGTGTAGAACCGAAACGCGTGTTGTGTAGAATCGAAGGTTCTTCCGGTTTGGCTGCGTGGCGTTTGTGACGTCACGTCGGCTTAGCAGGAAAATTTGCCGGAATTGTCACTAGATATATTTTTTTATATATTTGAAGTGTTTTCTTAAACTATATGTTATTATTATTATACAACTTTTAGAATAAGCATTGCAATTCAACGGGGCAATGCTGCCAGCATGCTGGGCACGCTGCCAACTGATAGTGGGCTAGAGCATTTGGACTGCCTATGAGTCCAAATGCTTTTATTGTAGTAGGTGGAGTATTGTAGTAGCTGTAGTGTTGTATATTGTTTGTAGTATTTGTTTAAAAAAGGCATACCGCCGGTAAAAAAAAAAACTTTTACCTAATCTATGTATAAGTCTGCGTCAGGATTCGAACCGACTCCCTTCAAACCTAGCTGAAGTAACTAAGGAACTTTCGTCACAGCATCAGCATCCGGTAGTATTTACTATGTTACTAGGTATGTAGCAGTGCATAGAGAATATCAATAGTTAGTATTGCCGACTGGTTCGTATTATTGTTATTAATACTGCTCGTTTATTGCTTCTGGACGATTATGGGTTGTAAGGAACGGGGGATAATGTGGACATACCCCCAGCCAAACCACGGGCCCAACTCCCTTCTAAAAACTATTATAGAACACTAACATCATTATATTTATATTGTTAGGTTTGCAATAACGCCTGCTATGCGGATTACATTACAAAATCACAAATACGATAGGAAAAATTTAAGTCATGTGCGGGATTCGAACACGCGGCTATCCACCCCTTGAGCCGGGGTATGCTCTAACCAATTGAGCTTCTGCGGCCTTCGGGCTCGCGTTACGAACAGTGGTAATCGAGCTTTATATATTATGATGATGATTATATCTGTTTACGTTCGAAACTTCCCTACAAATCTCTCAAAACTCTGCAAAATTTATCTCTTTATCCACTGTCTATCACAGAAAAAAAAGACTTCTTTAGCCAAGAATATACATTGTCTTAATAAATTCAAGACAATGCTGTATTACAACAAGAATATATTCTGAACTGAAAAATAATCGAGTCTTGATATTACACTCGAATATTCTTAGGAATATTGTTTTGACCCAAGAAATATTTCTTCACATAAAGTATTCAAATTATTATTTCAAGATAACAAAAATATTCTTCTTACAATAAAATAGGAATTCTTCTGTTAACATTTTATTCTCTAAATAAAATGTCTATATTCTTTCTTGATATATTTTTAAATATTCTTGTTGAATGTAATTAAGGTGCTTCACTTACGAATACTTATGGTAAGATTCTTGGATTCAAAACTAACCATATTCGTATTTAAACACTTTAACGATTTCTCCAAAGAAGAATGCAATATATACTTTGATTCAAGAATATATTCCTGAGAATATTGTGTTCTGTTTTCAAGAATATATTGTTTTCAATATATATGAATCACAAATATTCTTGAATAAAAACACACTGCGTTGGCTCAAGCATTCCTTTTTTTCTGTGAAAAGACGCGAAAATGCGACTTACCATTTATATTAAAAACTACCCGGCTTCGCACGAGTATTTATCAAAAAATGAAAAGAAACCATATTCTTTGATAATTTGTATAACCTATGTTCATCAGCGATAATGTAGGATCCTAATGGCGAAAGAATTTTTCAAATCGGTCCAGTAGTCTATAAGTTTATTCGTTACATATAAAAAATACCAAAAATGGATCCGGCTTCAACTCAAATGTGTGAAATAACTTGTTGAAGTCGGTACCATGGTGGTTCAAAAGTACAAAATATCACAATATTGTGCGCATGATACCGACTTCGACAAGTTATTTTACACATTTGAGTGTTGAAGTTAGATCAATTTTATTAGGTAAAAAAAATTTTTTTCACCCTCTTTATTGACCCTGACTACATATGGGAACGATTGTCATTCACTGTCATTATCATCAAGATAGGAAAATAATTTTCAGTTATTGGAGTGTAACTCAAGGACAGATTGACCGATTTCAATTAAATTTAAATAAGACCGCACAGCAAGAATAAAAAAATTCAAATAAAATAAGAATTGTCAAAAAACCCAGTCTTAAGATCTGAGGAAACAAACAAAAAAAGAACCAACCTCCTTTTTATGAAGTCGGTAAAAATACAAATCTTTCCTCTCTATAATATTAATAAAGATATAGATATACAAACACAATTATTTTTCCCGATTTGTGAAGCAAAATTTCTGTCAACGGCCCCTTTAAAATAACTCGACACCATTTGTACTCCCACCATTGGAACAAAGCACAGACAAAATTCATTTCTACGGCGAGCTAGTGACCAATTCAATAAACTCTACAGACATAATGGTCTGGATCTATTTTGTACGAGCGTACACCCACCCAGCCAGGTCTAAGAACTAATTTCTTTGGTGTTTTTTATGCCATATAGTATTTAGGCCGTAAGTGAAAGTTTTGAAGCAGTGATGGCTCAGTGGCATTGGCTATGGACTGCCGCGCAGCATGTCCATGGTTCGAATCCCGTCCAGAGCTTGAGCTTCACCGCATGGTGGAAGGGCATTTTGCGAATGCCCGCCTGGCTAGCGACAACCCTCAAGTAGAAAGTCTGTCGCCAAGCACCGAAAGGTGTGTTCCGGCAGTAGTCCTTGAGAGCCAGTGAAAGTACAGGCACAATGAGACTTAACAACTATGTCTCAATGTGACGGGCGCAGTGCAATTCGTGAGTTGTCATGAATTGCAACTGTTATAGGCAGAGGTTAGTCCACTTCACATCAGGTGGGCCTCGAGCTTGTTCCGTCACAATAACATAAAAATAAAAAAAAGTCATGATATGGTCGAAGATGTTGTTCATGCTAACCTAGAATTACTGGCTCTCAAGGACAGCTGCCGGAACACCATTAGGTGATTCGCGACAGATTTTCTTGTTCGTGGGTGGTTGTTAGCCAGGCGGGCATTCGCAAAATGCCCTACCACCATGCAATAACGACTGCCATCCTAAGACAACAACCGGGACTGACCGCTTAACGTGCCGTCCGAAGCAGTGATGGCTCAGTGGCATTGGCTATGGACTGCCGCGCTGCAGGTCCATGGTTTGAATCCCACCGCGGGCTTGAACATTTTGTGAATGCCCGCCTGGCTAGCGACCCCCCTCAAGTAGAGAATCTGTCGACAAGCATCTAAGGTGTGTTCCGGCAACTGTCCTTGAGAGCCAGTAATTCTAAATAAAGCCTGTTAACACCTTCGACCATCAAATGAGATTGTGGTCAAAGGAATACCTATAAACTATAAAAAAAGAGCACCGCTCAGTAGTAATGTCACCCATCCGAGTCAAGACCGCGGCGGACGTTGCTTAACTTAGCTGATCGGTTAAGACCGGCTAAGCAATCTAGAGCTTCTGTAACAAATTCGAAAATACTTTTCATATCAACTCTATTCCACCGCTGTTGCGCTGGCGCACGCGGCGAGCTACGTGTGTGGTCTGCAGTAACGCAGTATGCTCTACTTAACATACCTTAGCTGAGGTAGAGCATCTTACAAAACTTCTTTGATATATTTTTAGGATTTAAGATTCAATATTTTGTGATAGACAAATATATAGTGTTAATCTACTATGAATGAAATGAGAATGACTTAACAGGTATACATGGGACAAGTGAACAGAATTGTTGGAAGGGGAAAAATATAAGAATAATATGTATGGTGGAAAAAAAAATAAGAAGGCTCATCTGGCTGCCCATGGAGGAGTGTTGGTTCCGACACTAATGTATGGTAGTGAATGTTGGGTATGGCAGACAAAGCATGAAAGTACAATAAATGCAGTGGAGATGAAAGCATTGAGAAGCATGATTGGAGTAAAAAGAGTGACAGGATAAGGAATAGTGTGATAAGGGAACGATGTAGTGTGAATGAGTCTGTAGTGACAAAAATCGAGAAAAGTATTTTAAGATGGTTTGGACATGTGAAGAGAATGAATGAAATGAGAATAACTAAACAGGTATACATGGGACAAGTGAACGGAAGTGTTGGAAGGGGAAGACCAAGGCGAACGTTTCGAAATCAGATTGAAGACGTTCTGAAAAATGCCAGGTCAGGAATACCCTAAACCGACGCTCATGTATGAAAGGATTAATGAGTGTAGAAGCGAAAGAGATATGTAAGGATCGTAGTAAGTAGAAATCTGTGGTCTCTGCCTACCCCTAAGGGAAAGAGGCGTGATTTTATGTATGTACTAGTCGACAAGGCTCTAGGTCGTTCTATTGACCTTTTTTTGCCTTAGTCCCATTAATAAAGGGTCAGTATTCGATACCTTAAATTATTTATTTAATCTATTTTTTTTGCCTTTGACCACTATCTCACCTGATGGTAAGTGATGATGTGGTCGAAGATGTTGTTCAGGCTAACCTAGAAGTACTGGCTCTCAAGGACAGCTGCCGGAACACACCGTTAGGTGCTTGGCGACAGATTTTCTACTTGAGGGTGGTGGCTAGCCAGGCGGGCATTCGCAAAATGCCCTACCACCATGCTATAACGACTGCCATCCTAAGACAACAACCGGGACCGATGGCTTAACGTGCCCTCCGAAGCACGAAAACGCTCAGTAGTAATGTCCCTAACGGTCACCCATACAACTCATGACTGCGGCGGACGTTGCTTAACTTTGCTGATCGGTTGAGAACAGCTAAGTAAACTTCGCTACGAGCGCTTCTTCTATGTATACTGTTGTCTTTTTACGTGACTGCCTAAAAAGGGAGAGTTATGTTTTCAGAGTTCATGTTTGTTTGTGAGTTTCTTTATTCCACCATAACTTCTAAAGGGCTAAACCGATTTCAATGTTTGAGATATCGTTAGATTTTTCTTGATAACGCAAGTGTCACTAGGTACAGGGAAAAAATAAACTGGCAGATTTTAGACGCCATATTAACAACAAATATACCAGCCGAATTGGATATTAAAATGAATGGCTTTCTAAAAAAATCTGTAAATGTATATAATTTGCAGTTTAAATTTCAATAGAACGATAAAATGTTTTACGAAAATATATAATTTGCTGTCGGGATTTTTATTTTTTAATATACCTAATTATACTTGTTCTAACAACATATCGCATTTTTTTTATTGAACAGGAGTGAAAACGGGCCGTCTATCTGTTGCCAGCACCTCGCAGTGTGTTCCGGCAGCTGTCCTTGAGAGCCAGTAATTCTAGGTTACCTTCGACCACGTCATTACCATCAGGTGAGATACTGGTCAAAGACATATATATATCAAGCTCAAAAAAAAAACGACCAGGTGGTAAGTGATCACCGTCGCCCATGAATATCAGCAACACCAGTGGTACGAGGATGCACGTAATTGTAAAAATAAATCTTTGGAGTTAAGTCTGGCTGTCTCTCCTCTTCATAGAGTTATTTTTTTTTTATGCTAGATAGGTTAGCATTTGACCGCTATCTCACCTGATGGTAAGTGATGATGTGGTCGAAGATGTTGTTCAGGCTAACCTGGAAGTAATAGAAAGCATAGAGTTAATGAATAGATTCAGGCGCTTCTTTTCGGAAATCCATATTTTTTTTCTAAGTTATTATAACGGAACAAACTCGAGGCACACCTGATGTTAAGTGGACTAACCTCTGCCTGTAACAGACGCATTTCATCACAAGTGACGAATTCCGCACCCGTCACCTTGAGACATAGTTGTTAAGTCTCATAATTAAACTGGCTCTCAAGTAGTGCTGCAGCTGGAATACACCGTTAGGAGCTTGGTGACAGAATTTCTAATTGAGGGTGGTAGCTAACCAGGCGGGCAATCGCAAAATGCCCTACCACCATGCGGTAAAGCTCATAATAATCAATTTATCAATATTTGTCATTTAATAATAACAACTAAACAAATATTTTAAGAAAACATTAAATTATTATATTAATAAAACACTTAAAAAATATAAAAAATATCTAGTGACAGTATACAGATATATATCAAATATACGATCGAGAAGTTTTCCGATCGTGCGCTCGCTGAGTCAAGACCTCCTGAGGATGCTTCGTGTAGAAGCGACACGCGTCGAAAATTCTTTTAGTTTGGCTGCATGGTGTTTCTGACGTCACGTCGGCTTAGGAAAAGTAGGCAGAATTATCAGTAGACTTTGTATTTATTAAGTTTTCTTTAAATATTTGTTAGTATTATATTACGAGCTTCGTAGCGGTGTGCGGTGCCAGGTTTTAGATTAGCAAAGACAAATTAAAGGTCCTTCTTAGGTAATTGTGTACGGTTTTATAAGAATGTTCCCAAACATATTACAACGCTCACAGAAGGGAAATTCAAAGTTGCACGTGAAAAACATATTGATTAAAAAATCCTACTACACAGTTTCTGATTACATAAACGACAAAAATGCCTGGACAATTCCGCCTCTGCCAAAATATTGCCTGTCACCTACATAATTTGAACAAATATTGTAATAACTCTTTCATATAGTAAGTATGTAACACATTGTTAAAAGATGTTTAAAAAAATGGCCCCGAGTTTCTTGCCCGTTCTTCTCGCAGTGGCTCTATACAATTTATTTGCTGAACGTGGCAGTAGAATGTAGAATATTTCAATACTAACATTTGTAATTGACCTTCATAAGAGCGTCGTAGACGCTTAAATTGAATAAATGATTTTGACTTTGACTTTTTGACTTTGTAGTCTAGAAAATTCAAGGAAAGGATAACTTTGAAGCCAGTGAGATTCGATCACGCGGGGTTGCTCCTTAAAACGATAGGAGCGAAGGGATAAATTTGAGCTCTGACATATTCACTACGATAGCCTAATTGGCCGAGCATGACCCTGCTACAGGTACAGATAGTCGTAAGACCGAATTAAGTATAAAAAAAAACCTTTCGTTTAATGTTGTCTTAGGATTTCGTGATTATTACACATAAACAACGTCCGCCGCGGTCATGAATCGGATGGGTGACCGCTAGTGAAATGACTACTGAGCGTGCACGTGCTTCGGAGGGCACGTTAAACTGTCGGTCCCGGTTGTTGTCTTAGGATGGCAGTCGTTATAGCATGGTGGTAGGGCATTTTGCGAATGCCCGCCTGGCTAGCTACCACCCTCAAGTATAGCATATCGGTTACCTAGCATCTATTGGTGTGTTCCGGCAGCTGTCCTTGAGAGCCAGTAATTCTAAGCTAGCCTGAACAACATCTTCGACCACATCATCGCTTACCATCAGGTAAGATAGTGGCCTATCAGCTATAAATAAAATTACTAAATTACTCAACATATTCCAGTACAAGGTTCATCGACCAATCCGTTCATAAACCCCTCAACACATATAATCTGAACAAATTGAAAGTGACGAAATATACGATTCTAAAAATTAATACAAAAAAAAACATCATGAATCATATATATTGAGTATTAGTGACAGATACTGTCTACTGGTTGTGTTATAAATAAACAACATCTAATAATAAAATGGATGTATGTTTGTTTGTGTTTCGTAGGTTTGAAATACAATATTTTGAATGGAGTGTCTGAAATGTAATGTTTGATGTTGATTCTGGATGTTGGCGAGTTTTTTTTTCAAACAATTTATTTAGTCATCAAGGTGGACATGTGTTCTCATACGTTCACTCATACGATAAAATTTATATACTAAGTAAATTCAAGCTGAAAGTTTTCAAACTTATATTATGTTATATTGCCTACGTATATTCATAGTACTTAGATATTAGTTTCATTCTTAATGTTTTTTTTTATGCCTGATAGGTTAGCCTTTGACCACTATCTCACCTGATGGTAAGTGATGATGTGATCGAAGATGTTGTTCAGGCTAACCTAGAAGTACTGGCTCTCAAGGACAGCTGCCGGAACACACCGTTAGGTGCTTGGTGACAGATTTTCTACTTGCGGGTGGTAGCTAGCCAGGCGGGTATTCGCATAATACCCTACCACCATGCTATAACGACTGCCATAATAAGACAACAACCGGGACCGACGGCTTTACGTGCCCTCCGAAGCACGGAAACGCCCAGTAGTAATGTCACTAGCGGTCACCCATCCAACTCATGACCGCGCGCGACGTTGCTTAACTTTGCTGATCGGCTGAGAACAGCTAAGTAAACTTCGCTACGAGCGCTTCGCTTGTTAAATTAATTAAATTAATAAGTTGTTTTATTAGTTTTGTGACGTAACAAACTCGAGGCGCATCTGATGTTAAGCGTTAAACTCTGCCTATAATAAAAGCATTTTGTCATAAGTCACTTACTCACGAACTTTCGTATTAATAATATTAGTGTAGAAAATGTCAACTGGTACTGGGCTGGAGCATGTGGACTGCCTGTAGGGCCTGCAATGGCCTTTAGGTTGTCTAAATGCTTTCGTTGTAGTAGCAGTAGTGTTGTATTTAATTGCATTGTTATATTTTTAAACACGTATTTACTTAAAAAACATATAAAATAAATATAAGTATTTATCTAAAATATAGTTTTTTTTGTTTTTGTGACCGAACAAGCACGAAGCCCATGTGATGTGAGGTAGTAACATCTGCCTATAACAGATGCATTTCATCACAAATGACGAACTGCACTGCGCCCGTCACCCTGAGAATACAGTTGTTAAATTACACGTGCCTCTAATTTTACTGGCTCTCAAGACCTGCTGCTGAAACACACTGTTATGTGCTTGGTGACAGATTTTCCAAAGGTAGCTAACCCCGGCGAACATTCGTAAAATGCCCTTCCACCATGCGGTGAAGCTCAAGCCGGCGGTGGGGATCGAACCAGGGACGTGCGACACGGCAATGCTTTGCTATTACCGCTCGGCCATCACTGTCTCAAGTAGTACATGAAGTCTGAAGTAGGCATGGGGCACCTTGAAGACCCAATTCGGGTACGGCTTCTAAAAATGAATATACTTTCATTCTAACGCTAGTAGAAGCTTTTAGAAGCGCTCGTAGCGAAGTTTACTAAGCTGTTCTTAACCGATCAGCAAAGTTAAGCAACGTCGCCCGCGGTCATGAGTTGGATGGGTGAGCGCTAGTGACATTACTACTGAGCGTTTCCGTGCTTCGGAGGGCACGTTAAGCCGTCGGTCCCGGTTGTTGTCTTACGATAGCAGTCGTTACAGCATGGTGGTAGGTACGGCATTTTTCGAATGCCCGTCTGGCTAGCTACCCTCAAGTAGAAAATCTGTCGCCAAGCACCTAACGGTGTGTTCCGGCAGCTGTCCCTGAGAGCCAGTACTTCTAGGTTAGCCTGAACAACATCTTCGACCACATCATCACTTACCATCAGGTGAGATAGTGGTCAAAGGCTAACCAATCTAGCATAAAAAAAAATTGTTTTAACAATTTTACCGCCACTTATACTCGTACTTTACAAGCAAACCCGCCGGCTCTACCAGTATATTCAACAACTATAATTAGCAACAATCGGTAGAGTAAGTAAATCTGTCATTACCGACACATTCGTCTTGTTAAGTGAAGCTATTTCAAGATGTAGGGACGACTATAGATAATATATAAGGGCGTATATCATTTGACGCTAAATTTGTTATTTTCGATAATTTACATCACATTTTGTGTCTATGGTTCATATAAAATGTGGATCCATAGACGCGAAATGTGGTCAAAATTATCGAAAATAACTCAAATGGAATACGGCCTAAGATTTACGCATCAACAAAGATAAAGCAATGATTTGACCATAGACAATGATCTGTCAAAGTAAAGTATGGTCCGAATTAAGCTATAGGTTACAAAATTACAAATATACAATAGGAAAAATTTAAGTCATGTGCGGGATTCGAACCCGCGTCCATCCACTAAACATGACAATGACGTCATAAGTCAAATTTTTCCTATCGTTCTTTGACCATAGTTTTGGGATGTCATTTTTTGTATTGAATTTTTTTTTATATTTTAATGCCTACTCCGAGCCAATATCACCCTCCGCGGCAACACTGGAACGCGCCGTGGTCCCTTTGAATAGAGTTTTGAATATTTACATAGGCAAAGAAAGAAAAAAAAATTAATAATAAATTACAGGCACAAGAGACTTGTGACATTAGGTGGTACTCGTGCTAAAAAAAAAAAAAAAACATTTTTTTATGTTTTTCTTTAATAAAAAAAATACATTACAAAATCACAAATATACGATAGGAATCAAGTAATCCGCATAGCAGGCGTTATTGCAAACCTAACAATATTAAAAAAAAACATCTCAAAATGTTTGTTAGGACTAGCAGAAGTCAACCTTAAGAGGTTGTTAGCATTTTACCAATAACCCTGTATAATATGAGTGTGATAGGCGTTCACAGCGTATCTTCTTCTCGTTCTCATCTCTTTTTCTCTTCTCTTGAAACTCCGACATCACTTACAGCGGTCAAAGACTATTAGCAAGCAAAATCCAATAGGAAAATTAGTTTACAAAATAAATGTGTACAGTCCCACCAACTTATCTGTTCAGGCGGCAAAAAAAAGAACTAAAACTTCCCCTCAAATTGTGACAGTTTGTAGTTGATTTCCTTGACCAGTAGCGACCTCGAGAACTGCACAGTTATGTTGGTGGTACTATAATTAGTCATATTTAGTTGCTCAAAGATCCCAGTCTAGATACGCCATCTGTCAAGTGCTATGGCACATATAATTGGCACTAATTAGTGACACCAATTTATCATTTGCTAGTTAGGCAAAGAGCAATTCTTGCTAATGTGCCGTGGAAATACTTTCTGCATGTCGGTGGGTATTTTTGGATGTGATCCATCTGTATTGGAAAGGGGATGCTATGTTAGTAAAAATATACAGGATAAGTGCAAGTTGCACCAGCACAAGCTTTTTGAAGCAGTGATAGCTCAGTGGCATTGGCTATGGACTGCCGTGCAGCAGGTCCATGGTTCGAATCCCGCCCAGAGCTTGAGCTTCATCGCATGGTGGAAGGGCATTTTGTGAATGCCCGCCTGGCTAGCGACCAACCTCATGTAGAAAATCTGTCGCCAAGCACCTAACAGTGTGTTCCGGCAGCAGTCCTTGAGAGCCAGAAAAATTACAGGCTAATGAGACCTAACAACTGGACGTCTCAGCGTGACGGGCACAGTGCAATTCGTCTGACGAAATGTGTCTGTTATAGGCAGAGGTTAGTCCACTTAACATCAGGTTGGGCCTCGGGCTTGTACCGTCACAATAACATAAAAAAAAAAACAAGGAGGGTTTTATGCCAACGCTGATGTTCGTGGGCGACGGTGATCACTTACCACCAGGTAGGGCGATTTTTTTTGAGCTTGATATATATTAGTCTTTGACCAGTATCTCACCTGATGGTAATGACGTGGTCGAAGGTAACCTATAATTACTGGCTCTCAAGGACAGCTGCCGGAACACACTGCGAGGTGCTGGCTACAGATTTTCTACTTGATGGTGGTAGCTAGACAGGCGGGCATTCGCAAAATGTTCTACCACTATGCTATAACGACTATCATCCTAAGACAACATCCGGGACCTACGGCTTAACGTGCCCTCCGAAGCACGGAAGCGCTCAGTAGTAATGTCACTAGCGGTCACCCATCCAACTCATGACCGCGGCGGACGTTTTAACTTAGCTAATTGGTTAAGAACAGCGAAGTAAACTACCCTACGAGCGCTTCAAAATATTGTACCTATATTGAGACAGCCCGTTTTCACTCTTGTTCAATAAAAAAAATGCGAATTGTTGTTAGAAAAAGTATAATTATGTATATTAAAAAATAAAAATCCCGACTGCAAATTATTTATTTTCGTAAAACATTTTTTTTTGTAACTCATTTTATCTTGTTACAATGTATAAAAAACATCGTTATTCCCTTTCTCTTGTACGAAACCATAAAAACAATTAAATCTGATAATCTTTGCACATTTTACTTTGAAAACTATCGCGAGTTTTATCCATATTAACTTATTAGGAACCGGCTAGGACCCGCGTTATATTTACCGGAAAGATTACGCTACGGCTACAGCTACGACGACGGTTCCTTCGCTCACCAAAGTAAAGAGAACCCTTTAGCGACCCGGGAGTGTATTAGATTTCCTTGTGCTAGGTCGTACATTGGCGAGACGCAACGAAATATTGCAACCAGGCTCACAGAACATATAACGAGTGTGAAAAACATGGACATCGTAAAATCGGCAGTTGCAGAACACGCTCTAATACTATTTTTCTGTTTACTGAATAACTGAAAAAATACTGAAGCACAACCCACTAACTACCTCCGTTTAGCTTACCCACATAACATAGTCGGATAATAATTAATCATAACTAATAAATAACTATAAAAGGTTTTCCAGTGATGTAGCTAACGTGGTGTCAAAATTCTACGCACCTTAACCGAAAGAATTTTCTACGCGTGTCGCTTCTACGCTAAGCCGCAGGTTTTAACTCTTCAAGCGCACAACCGAGAAATTTTCAAAAAATCTGTTTTCCTTGGACTGATAGTTTGATCACAATCTCTCATGATGGTAAGTGATGATGTGGTCCAAGGTGTAAACAGGCTTAACCAAGAATTACTGGCTGTCAAGGACAGCTGCCGGAACACACCTTTAGGTTTTTAATATTGTTAGGTTTGCAATAACGCATTCTATGTGGATTACATTACAAAAACACAAATAGGTATAATAGGAAAACATTTTTTCCTATCCCGCACATGACTTAAATTTTTCCTATCGTATATTTGTGTTTTTGTAACACCTTTAGGTGCTTGCGACGGATTTTCTACTTGAGGGTCGTCGCTAGCCAGACGAGCATTCGCAAAATGCCCTACCACCATGCGGTGAAGTTCAAGCCCGCGGTGGGATTCGAACCATGGACCAGCTGCGCGGCAGTCCATAGCCAAAGACACTGAGCCATGACTACTTCAAAAACTATTTATTTCATATCGTCTTATAATATGTTTGATACATCTGTTATTATTAACTTTGTGAGTTTCAATAACTATCCGCCATAATAAACGCAAACCCCGAAGTTCAAGCCCGCGGTGGGATTCGAACCATGGACCAGCTGCGCGGCAGTCCATAGCCAAAGACACTGAGCCATGACTACTTCAAAAACTATTTATTTCATATCGTCTTATAATATGTTTGATACATCTGTTATTATTAACTTTGTGAGTTTCAATAACTATCCGCCATAATAAACGCAAACCCCCAACACGACCACAGCAACATTCTGTACACATTTAGTCCTAAATCATTTCTAAACGGAGACACTAAATCAGTTGAGACGTTTCGTATGATTTAGTTATACTAAGAAATGTAGCTTTGTCTCAAACTTTGTACAGTGTGTTGTATCTGTGTTATTATATATATATTAAATTTGACTTGAATTTGAATAAAAATAATAACAACGGAATTATAAATTCAATTACAATTTGATGATAAAGAGAACAAAAATAAAAGTCAAATACAGTTATGTCTAATGTCCATGTTGCACCCGTACCTGTAGTTGTTGGGAACGATACGTTCGAAGTTGTTGACCATTACATATACCTGGGACAGACTGTCCAGTAAGGTAGGTCCAACTTCGACAAAGAGGTCGCCCGAAGAATCCAACTCGGATGGGCAGCGTTCGGGAAGTTACGCGACATCTTCTCGTCGAAGATCCCGCAGAGCCTGAAGACCAAAGTCTTCAACCAGTGTGTGTTGCCAGTGATGACTTATGGCACTGAGACGTGTCCCTAACTGTGGCCCTTATAGACAAGCTCAGAGTCGCTCAACGAGCTATGGAGAGAGCTATGTTCGGAGTTTCTGTGCGCGATAAAATCCGGAACGTGGATATTCGCCAAAGAACCAAAGTCACCGACATAGCTCTCAGAATTAGCAAGTTGTAGTGGCGATGGGCGGGCCACATTGCTCGACGAACTGATAACCGATGGGGAAGAAAGGTTCTCGAGTGGTTACCACACTACACCGGAAGACGTAGAGTTGGTAGGCCCCCCACCAGGTGGACTGACGACATCGTGAAAGTCGCGGGTAGCCAATGGTTACAAGTGTCTAATAGCCGTTCTTTGTGGCGTTATATGGGGGAGGCCTTTGTTCAACAGTGGACGTCTTCCGGCTGATGATGATGATGAGAGTTATAACATTTACAAAACAGAATTGCAATAAATCTACTACTTAAGTGTACATTCAATTGTCAATTGTATTACGTTAAGGCTAAAGTGCTCGTAGCACTTTCCATACAAAGATAGTTTCGTCATATTTTAAATACTAAGTGTTCAAACTCGGTGAAACTTCGCATGTATGTCTTTGAGCTTAATATCTATGCTTCTGGTTTGTCAGACTTCCGTTAAATTATTTTTTTTATTATTTTTTTTGTTTTTTTTTTCGACGTTATGCCTTTATTAACCAAATACTACAAACTATATACAACACTACAGCTACTACAATACTAAGAATAATTCAAAAATCGTTTTGTATCGGAATCGTATTTTGACATTTGGGGATAAAATCAATAATAAATCGAAAATCTGGCAAACCAGAAACATAGATATTAGGCTCAGCAATACGCATACAAAATTTCACTGAGATTGAACATTTGGTATTTAAAATATGACGAAAATACTTTTGTATTGAAAGCGCTCCGTGCACTCTTAACAATCATAGGGGCAATGCGTGGTCATCAGCCAGACTACTATACTTCATCTGATGGAAAAAAAATGCGTTTTTAACTCTTAACTTTCATAATGAAAATGTTCACTTAGCACGCAATAGTGATTTTATATATATATATTTTTTTTTACTTTTTCGGGGGGCTTACAGCTTTCATTACAAAGTGATATTGAAACAGACAGATAAAAGCCATTACAAGCCTCCAGCATATGCGATAGCTATTTAGAAACACTGTGTACTTGATGCCAGATTTTCTACTTGAGGTGGTAGCTAGCCAGGTATTTGCAAGATGCTCTACCACGTGTAGGTCCGTTTACTTCACGCCTATAGTTATTTGCGTCAGTAATATTGCGATATTATTTCGCGTTAATCGTTCTAGAGAATACTTTGAAGTGTCGCTAACGGTTGCTAATTGTTTGGCTCTACTTATGAATGACCGTCATATAATAATAATAGTAATATTTATTTGCTCAAATATATGCACTACAACATACATCTATTAATCTATATATATATATATATTAAATGTCGAATTAAATGTTTTCTTAAAATACTTTTAAAATATATATATATATATTTTAAAAGTATTTTAAGAAAACATTTAATTCGACATTTAATGACGTCACAAACGCCAGACATGTCTCGATCGTGCGCTCGTAGAGTCAAGACCTCCAGAAGCGAAACGCGTCGAACACTCTTCCGGTTTGGCTGCGTGGCGTTTGTGACGTCACGTCGGCTTAATAGGAAATTAGGCGGAATTGTCACTAGATATATATCATTTTTATAAAGATTTTTTAAGTGTTTTATTAAATAATTAATTAAATGTTTTCTTAAAATACTTTTAAAATATTTGTTATTATTTAAAATGGATTTCCGCAAAGTAACGCCTGAATCTATTCATTATATATATATATATTTATTTATTTATTAATCTACACTCCACAGACTCCAGGATCCGTGCCTTTTTTTTTAATTGTGACTTTTTTTTTGTATTTCTAGAATTAGAAAACATACAACATTCTAAGAGGGAACAGTGCTAAAAGAAAAGTTTTTTTTTTTCAGGTAAAGTTATTGGCACTAGCATTCAGAGCAGACCGGTGTTCTCTAGCAGCACCCGCTCACGAGTTGACGCATGTGCCAGCCATCGCCTTCCTCAACCATTTCTGCTGATTACCAGAAATGGTAATCTATATATTGATCATCTTGGTAGGCAATATGGATGTGGTATAAAACATGAGTTTTTTTATGGGACTGTAAAGGATCAAGCATGATACCCAGTCGGTGTAGAGCGGTATAACCTCCGTCTATAACAGATGCATTTATTCCGAACTGCATTTCCACCACAGAATAAAAAGGACTAGAACGATCACTCCGCAAAGCCATTCCAATAAATAAGCGACTCTAGCCACGAAGCAATAAAGTGGACTTTAGCTTGCAAAGCACGGAGTACCTAATATTTATAGTCACCTACAAGGCGTCTCTCTTTCTACCGCATGTGCACGCATATCTCTGATCTCTTCTGACGCGGCACACACGTACAATAAGCCCGTCCGGACGGGTAAGCCGATGTACCTGTAGCGACGTACTTAAAGTTCGGAGTGCGCCAGGGCTGTTAAGACATAAAGTTGATGGTCTCTGCCTGTAATTTCTCCCGCACCGTAGAATATTAAATGGACGGCACCTATAACGTTAACTGGAAGACAGTAATGCGAACTTCTTGGCGGTCATTTAACTTTGAATTACCATCAGATGGGTGATGATCAGCCCGTGGGGTGCCGGGCTAGAAGGTCACCCCCCCATCTGTAACCGTGGGTATCGTAAAAGGCGACTAAGGGCACAGAAACCAGGTGGGCAGCAGCGCTTTCTGAGGAACTGATACCTCACACTGGGAGAAATTCTTAATTTCTTGGGGATCATGGCAAACCCCCATAATGGAGGAGGCTGTGTTCAGCACTGTACAATCCGGATGATACAGTTCACTATCAGATGAAATGTTGGCTGAACTATCAAGAATATTAATATGAAGCGCTCGCAACAAAGTTTACTAAGCTGTTCTCAACCGATCAGCAAAGTTAAGCAACGTTGCGCGCGGTCATGAGTTGGATGGGTGACCGCTAGTGACATTACTATTGAACGTTTCCGTGCTTCGGAGGGCACGTTAAGTCGTCGGTCCCGGTTGTTGTGTCTTAGGATGGCAGTCGTTATAGCATGGTGGTAGGGCATTTTGCGAATGCCCGCCTGGCTAGCTACCACCCTCAAGTAGAAAATCTGTCGCCAAGCACCTAACGGTGTGTTCCGGCAGCTGTCCTTGAGAGCTAGTACTTCAAGGTTAGCCTGAACAACATCTACGACCACATCATCACTTACCATAAGGTGAGATAGTGGTCAAAGGGTAACCTATCAGGCATAAAAAAAAATATATATACAGACTCATCAAAGTAAAAATATCATTTTTTTTTAAAAAGTTAATCAACTGTTCACTGGTATTTGATTCATATAGCTCGAAATGCACGCTTATGTTAAATAAATATTGTCTCTTTCGCAGCTGCAGCTTGCCACACCTATACACTATACGACATAATACTGAGGAAGAACGCAAAACAAATCAGCCCAGCAATAGCTACATCAGTTAACTGTCTTATATTACGAGCTACATACTCGTATGCAGTAGAATTAAGTCTTTCAGCTAGATCATATATATGAGTCCAGTTTTATTCTCGAAAGAATATCCCTGTGTCGAGAATTTATCTAGGCCAACCTTAATGTTTCGTTAAACGTAGGTGATATTTAGTAAAGAAAACTTTAAACATTGTCTTCTTTGAATTTCAGACAAGATTATTAGCAATGAACCGTTTAGAGATCATATATAATACAGTATGTACATGCTTTTGTTCGCTATTTTTTGTATCTACTGTATGTAATGTATTAAAATAAGAGATGTATCATCTGCTAATAAAACAATACAGCAGAAATATTTGACCGTGTAAAGCAATCATCAATATACGCTAGAAACAGAAATGGTCCTAAAACTGATCCTTGACGTAATCTTTTATTTATCAAAGACTCTGAAGATATATTACTATTTATTAGAACCTTATGTAGCCTGTCTGATTGATATTATTGTATTAGTTTCAGAGCTTTTACCTGAATACCATATTAATGAAAGTTTACAAAGGGTGCACGGTGCTCTACAAAGTCGAATGCCTTGGTAAGATCACAAAATACGCCAATAGCACCATATGAAGTCTCCCAGGCTTCAAGTATATGTGACATCAATTGAACACCTGTAAATGTTGCAGATCTGTTCTTCGTGAAATCGAACTGATTCTAATACATTATGCTCCCTGAAATGGGACAGACATGTTTAAGTTGGTACGTATAATTTTTTCGAATACTTTACTTACAACAGGAGGGATGGAACTTTGTCTTATTGATAGGTTCAGACAGACTGATATATTTCTCAAAGAGGTAGACAGAGGCGTCTAAGCTCGTTTCGCCTGACGAGTGCTGGTCCTAATTAATGGTGGGCGAGACTATTACCATCCACTGGTTCCAGACTACGGACAGCTAATATCCGAACTGAGAACTCAAAGTCAAAAGTCAAAATCATTTGTTCAATTAAGTCCTTTACGATGCTCTTGTTTGATTTTAGTTGAACAAAGTATTATCCTAGAGGTTTCAAAACTAAGACAAGGAAGTCATTATTAAAACAAAGTGAAAATAATTAAACATTATATAATTTATTTATTACGAACTAGGAATAGCACAGTCATTATAACTAGAATACGATTATTAATATAATATTTAATATATTTACAAATGTAATAAAATTATTAGAAAAACAATAATGGAAGAAAAACATGACTACAATTTTAACTCAAAATATATTTCGAAACCAGTGACGTTGTATTTACAATTAATTACAAATTACAAAAAAATGTTTAAGATGGAAACACGTCTATGAAAATACAACATTTTAATCCAATTTACAATTCTACGTGATCATAGCAATTTGCAAGAATAAAGTAATATTGCTCATGAGAGTAGGTACACTAATAAATATGATTCCATAAAGTAACCCCTAAAACCGACAAAATATTTAAATGTACATTCACAGATAACAATTATACTACCCAGAACTTATTTAATAAATAAAACACTATCTTTGCATTTCACAGGCATCGATTTAGCCTATCCATCGGTTAAAGCTTGAAATGCGCTGCATGTTAACTGTAATTTTTATCATTCAGTTATTTTATGTTGGTTAGCAACCAGAAACTCTATTAGGATATTCTGAAATGTATCCCTAATTAATTTAGTTAGTTCTTTTTTTAAATCGCTAGACATCGTAAAAACATTCTGGGTATCGCGCGTATTACGAGATCAAAACAATAGTAACGCCTTAGCAACATAAAAATAATGTTTAAATTTTGAATTTTTTGCCGTTACGATAGCGTTATTCAACCGCTATATTCATATAATACTTATTATTGTTTAAGTGACTAAATATATGTGGCCGTTTCTTATTCTTGTGAACAGTAGCAACAAAACATGTATTATTTATTAGTTTTCTATGAATTTAGGGGTACATATATCATAAATTCTTTGAAGAAACTCACCTAAGACAATATTAATCAATGGAAAAATACATTTAAGTACGTATAAATAAATATTACATGAATATTTTACCAAAGTATTTGGTTGTAACATTGCATCTTAACTAATCCAAAAGAGGTGTGATGAAAAAACTAATTTTAAAAGTAAGTTCTTGTAAGGAATTTTTATAAATTACGATTCCAAAAAAATATTATCGGATAGAATGGGTTCACATTGACATTTTGTAATTAATAAAATGGATCTGTTTTGTGTAATTAAATCTATTTTGGCTCAAACACTATATATATGTCAAAATTTTATAAAAACGACTGTATTTTCTTTCCAGGTTGTAATGGCTATCTAAGGAGTTAAAGACCTACTCAGCTAAGTGCCTCTCTATTTTACAAGAAAATATAGTACTATAAATAAATTAGGTACACTTAAACCTAATTATTATTACTTTATACCTATATCAGGAACTATTTTCTTCTAAATCTAGCTTAGCCTTTTTTATTTAGCCTAAAACCCATAGTTGTTATTACTATAATTACAATTTATATGAATTTATAATTTTTTTCGTCACCACGGCACTACGAAATCTTAAGCGGGCATTATAAAATACATGAGAAAAACTTTGAAACAATCGGACGGGATTTTTACGAACTTTTGTCTGACGCTTTAATTTTTATTACGTCGACGCCTTGTTAGCAAAATGTGGTTAATACAGTTTTACATAAAAATAAGTTCGTGATAGTTATTCTTCAATTACAATTATTGTAATAACTGACTATCAAAGTAATAATGTTTGCATGTGATGATGATATTTTTACATTGATTTATCATTTCTAAACATTACTATTACGATACTTTTATACTTAGGTACTTTTTTAGGTTATTCAGATACGTTGAAGCAGAACTTAATGTCCATATATTAACATCTGAGTTTAATTTGTGTGTTTTATTCGTACACAGACATTTATTTATTACCGTTGTATTACGATATAACAAAATTATATTGCAAATTCTGATGGCATCAAAAATTATACCGTGACAATTTTTTTAACGTTTACTTGTAAGTAACATTGTTTACGTAACATTAATTTCTTCTTCTTCGTCGCTTTCAGTGACAGTGCTGTGGTTGTACAGCCCCTGGGCCATCAGCTGCATAGCTAACGGATTCCTCTGTCCTGAAGCCTTCTTGATCTTAGCGCGTTTGTTCTGGAACCAGATCTTGATCTGAGCCTCGGCGAGCCCCAGCTCTGCCGCCAGCGCCTGTCGTCGACGCTCCGTCAGGTATCGGTTCTCAGCAAACTCGTGCTAGACAAAGAAAGATAAAAAATAAATTGATGATACTAATGTTGTCTTAGGTTTTCGCGATTATTACACATAGTAATTAAACATACTAGATTGATGATACTAGATAAATTAATTATACTAGAAGAGGTGCAAAGCATGACTTTGGAATCGGGGTTCCCGGTCTGAATTTTTTCTGACAAGTGTTTGGTGGTAATTATAATTCTGGAACTGTACTTGATAGAGGGCAACAGACTCACTTACTATTTCTTATCCCAAAATCTATGTAGCATGTACGTACAACTCTGTCTACCCCTTCTGGGATATGAATATGTGATGTATGTTGTAATAAAAATTACCTGTGAAAACTATGAAAAGTAGAAGACCCCAAGATTCTACAACTAAATAAACGTTACAGAAAAAAATATTGTAAACACGTTATAATTTACTAGAAAACAAAAAGACTTATGTTCTTTATGGACAAACTTGAAGATTTGGGGGAGAGTAAATGAACAATAAATGATCTCTATATTTTTCTATGCTATCTTTGTTATACTTTATTAAAATAGTTTTAGCAGTAAAACAGTGAAATAGTCACAGAAAACTAAGTATCGCATTTGTATTAAAAGTATTTGTTAGTAGATATTTTTCTGACACCAACCTTTAGTCTGCCGAGCTGAGCAGCACTGAACGCGGTTCTGGGTCTCTTCTCTTCTGGGGTGGCCTTCTTCTTCATCCGTCTACTTCTAGGACCTGGAGACAAAAGAAACGTAATTAAATTAAAAATCATCCTTATTACTCAATTGCTATTATCACAAAATATCGACATATGTAGTCTACAAATGGTTAGGCAGACCTAAACAGAGGGTCTCAACGTTTTGCAAGACATATTTTGGTTCTATGTAATAGTGGATGAGCCTATTGCTTCGAAGATATACATCAGGCATGATAATAATATTAAGTTATTGTAATAGACGTATTATTCTGGGAACCTTAAAAATAAATATAATAAAAATGTAAAAGTACTACAGTAGTTAATAAATACACTTATTTATTAATTACTTTAGAATATTTTCTATCTAAATTGTGCTAAGTTTTTGGTCCAAACCTAATAATTGTATCATAATTATCAAGATGTAAAATCACAAAAAAGGGGATGCTTAAGTTTAATTCTAATTTATACATCGATATGCAGCTGTCAAAGTCAAAAGCGCCAAAAACGTTAATAAAAATATTTTATATATGTTTTTTAAAAAAAATGTAATAACATTTTCTTTCTCTTTTTAATGGTGCTCGTTTTAAAAGACCAAGAACGATATATTTCCAACCAGCAAGCCACCACCTCGTTACGGAAAATTCTCTGGCAAACGTTTTGGCGGGACTTTTGTTTAATTAAAAACACGAATAAAAAAGTTACTGGCCATTTTATCTGGTGATAAACGGCCGTGGAGCGATACAAACATGTCTACACACGAAAATAGTCTTTATTACCAACTAAATAGGGTGTTAAATTGTCTGTGACGCGAAGGCAATTCGTTCCACATTTTTCAAACACCAAAAAGATTTGTGTGAAAGCCATTTCCTGTTCTATTCTTAAAGCGATAAAAGTCACAATTGATTGTGAACGAAATTGTAACAATTTAGGACGGTTTTCCTGCAATTTCTTTGCGATTAAAAAATTTGAATAGCATAATTTTGTAAAGAAGTTTCTACACAGCGATATTTACAAACTCTATTGGTTGTAATGACACAATAATTAATGTTTATAGATTATATATATTTTGTCCGTTGTATATTATAGGCAGTTGAGGACTTTACTACTGTTTATACGATTGCACAAAGGTAGATTATGATTTTAGGGGTTCATGTACCAAAGCGAGATTTGTTATTCCACTAAAACGTTTATATGTCTAAAAAGATTTGAATGGGTATCGTTAAAATTCTTACATCATCCCTAGTTATACTTAGATATATTGTCACGCCTATAAAGATTTAAGGAGAGCAGTCACTAATATTTATATTCTACCCTTTCACCAAAGCAAGACACGTCAAGCCAAGAACAATATTCAATACACAATAATTACAAAACAAAAGCTATTTACTATATTTTCTTTTTCTTTTTAAACTCGCAACTAACAAATCTTAAAAAAAAATACCATTATTGTGCAACCCCAGCCTATCTGCCTTGCAATAAACAAAGGCCGTAAGTCACGAACTACCGTTTTGCAGATATCGCATCTATTTTATTGCTGTTAAAGTGTTAAATCCTACGATAAGGTATGTTAGTTAGGGCAGGAAGGAACAGGAGTGTTTATGGTTTTCCGTTGATGTAATGAAAGATAGATGTGTGAGGCGGTTTTCGTTGCACGCTAAACGTCTAGATCTCTTTGTGATTGTGGTGATTTAATATACCGTATTTGTGTAATGAAATGGTTGGGAACTTACAAAGATTTTTAGAATGTGTTCAGTTAGCCGTAAAGTTCTCGGCTTAGGAAAATAAAGACTGTTCTATATCGTCTTGTTGGATATTGTTAGAGGCAATCATGGGTAATAATGCACCCAAAGAAGCGGAATGCTTATGTTGACATGAGTAGATAGAGAGAGTATTGCTGCATTTTAGGAGCACACTTACATATAAGTATAGTACGTAATATTTAACAGAACTTCTATATATATGATAATACTGAGAAAGATAAGTGTCAAAATAAGTCCGTGTATTTACTTTCTTTTTAAATGCCCTTGTACGCTTCTTTAAATTTTAGGTTACGAGGGTTAAGGATACAAAAATGATGATGTAGGTAAGTATATAGGTACTAGTTTTGTAATCAGCGGATTTTTTTATATATTTTTTTATTTAGTAGTTACTACTAAAATTAGGAATGCTCCGTTACTCAGTTTTATCGACACGGTACCGATATTCATAAAAATATATCGCCAATGTGGAGTTCGATTAAGAAGATGTAAAGCTTTAGGGTCTATATGTAAACTTTGAAGGGTTATCACTCCCTTAAATTTATGTTTAAGATGTAGAACTGAGCATGATATCAATTTATCTCTGCGATAAACTCGAAAAAATAAATTAACTTAAACGTTATCAGCATCGCAAATTTTTCATAAAAGGTTTTGAGTTCTATAATATCACCGTGCATATATTACTAATATTTATTAGTTCTACAGTAATCATGCCCTAGTTTACACTTAAAAATATAATTCCATTCAGTACATAATCAAAAACATACTGACCCGCATTTTAGTCAAACCAGAGGTAAAACAGTCGATCCTTACGACACACAATAATAAAATTACCCACGCTACGGAGCAAACAACTATTATTTCACACCCCAAGGGGTGATTAGCCCCGGATGGGGTGTCTCGCCCCACCCCCTTATAATTAACCACTGTAAATGGGGTCGTGTGTAATTAAGCCGTGTTTTTTATAAGCTGTGACTTATAGGACGCCATTTTTGTTCGTTTATTATAAAATAATGATGTTTTAGCATTATTACATATATAGGCATTTGTTATGAGACTTATGAAGCAGCTTAATAGATTTAGGCAACAGACTGCCTGATTTCTATTGCCATTATGTATATAACATAGAGTTATCAGTATTTTATACATAAATAGATTACTATGATAAATGTGGTGGTGGTGGGTTTGCCTAAGCAATAAAATTTCCTACTCTTTCAGAAATATAATAGAGATAATGATTTTTATTTCATCATGTAGTTTTTGAAGGTAGTTGAATATCCACGCAGCCTAAAGACGCGGCAACTGCATGTCGCTTTGCCTCCATCCCGATGATTTTATACTAAGAACAAAATGAAATATCTAACTGTGACTCATTATCACGGTAGCTCGGGTGAAAAAAATTGCTGGTGAAGGAAAACGCTCGTGCTTTATTTTTTTCTTCTATCGTCATTTTATTACCAACAATTTTTTTTCATCAAACGACCCCCACAAAACTACTGAATGAATAACATAAATTAAAAAACTCCGAATTGAGCCCCTATATTTACAATTGTCGAAGCTCCTAGTTAATCGTATTTACAATTTTGCCATTAACCTACCACGTACATAAGTAGATTATACAATTGACTCATGTAACATCGTGTAATTCTTTAATTACTTAAATTGCCCCTTTGGATAACTGAAATTACCCCTTTTGGGGGTATAATGGAATTAACTCGGTATGTTTTTAATTATTTAATGGATAATAGGGGCTTCTCTGTAACCCCTTTGATGTTTTGCCGACAAGATATAGACTTTTTTAATTATTTATTGCTTTATAAGTTGGTATTTCGGTATGAAACATTGTGTGTATATATACGATAAGTTTCGATACGGGTAATTTACTACTAGCAATCGAGTAAGGACGTTTTATTGAATTTTATGAATATAAATTAAACTTATTCTTTTCTGAAAACTTTATAATTTTTCAGTACTTCACTTTTTAATAAGCCCTTCATTATCTCTGGTCGAACGTTTTATGTACGATTTCCATTTTGGTGGGCCACCGATGTTCTGCCCCGAAATAGTAGTGTGCAAACACTACGTTTTGGGCGAAAAGGATGCCTTAAGTGAAATTACTGGACAAACGAGACATAAGAAAATACGTCTTGAAGTGACGATTGCAGTGCGATGTCATGAAGGATGGTGACACTGTTGCTGTAATGGACCAGCGTGATGCATACCATCGGGCGGGTGATTTGTTCGTTTCTTCACTTCTCAACATAAAAGTAAAACATTAACAGAACTCATACTTTTAACAACTTAACAGAGACAGAGACTTTTATCGTACTAATTAACTATTATGAAGCCTAAATAGATTTTAAAATAAAACCTGATGCAATTTTATCACAAATAGTTTTGTTCTAGCCTAAACCAACATTACCAATAGTAAGGGTACCAACACTACAAAATAACAATTAACAGTACAGACAACTTAACAAAATAAATTAACAGAGACATAAAGCACTAAAAAGGTATAACTTGCCCGTGACATCCCTAACTTGAAACATTAACATTCCGATTACAACCCTAACGGGCATTTTGCTGGACAAATGAGGATGATAATTTATTTATACGCAGGATGAATTCATTACTTTGAAATCGGTGGAGACTGTGACGTCAGACGTCGACGGGAAATAGCAAATAGGGGGTAGGTACAAATATATTAGTTTTTTTAGTCATAACTTTTTGTGGCTATAAGATTATATTAAAGAAAATTAATTATAAATGGACTTTATGAATATCGTGTTAAAGACAATCAAAACCTAATATTGAAGATAAAGATATTTGTCATGCAATGCAGTAGAAGGAACCGATTTCTATTATTGAAAAGTATGAAATAACGGTACCAAAAGTCGATACCATTCTAATTAAAAACACTGATCATCCACAAGTTGAGTTATACTTTACGGTATCAGAAATCTTCATTATTTTCTGAACTTATCAAATCGACTTTTACTCACAATACTGGTCACCATCATCAAGCCAGGTAAAGGTATCTTGAAAAATACTTATTTCAGTCAATTCAGTATAACCACACAATAAAAACGACTTATAAACTAATCAACCGAGATTAAGGAATTTAAATGGGAATAACTTGAATGTATACTCAATCCAACAAAAAAAATAGAGATTAAACTATCTTTAAAATACTAAACCTGCGTGGTCATTAAAATAAAATAAAACTTATAAGCGTTGACTTGAAACCTTGTTAATTTTTTGAATGTTAATAAGGCTAACTTACCGTCTATAGCAGATATTAAAAATATTTTTAATTTAATTTTATTATGGGATAAAAGTTTTGTGTAGGTACATTATTGCTATAATTTATTTAACCCTCCAATCAACATATAAGGATTTTGGTATACAATTTTACATAGAAACTAAATATGATCATATGTAAAGATCAAAAACCTTTTCCAAAGTATACTTGAGTTTACTTGATTAAGGAAAATGAAAGAATCCGTTCCTACTAAAATAAAATATTCACTGAAATAGTGTGAACGAAAAGCCAATTTTTTCTGGACAATATAATTAGTGTCACGCACGCCATGATTGCTAGTTCGCGTGTCCTAATCCACACTTATTTATGATTCTCATTTTCAGTTAGAATTTATGCTGTGACTTGTGATTTGTAAAATATTCGTTAGGTATGAAAGTGAGCCTTTAAATTAATAGTCTGCTAAATTATGCCCTAGAGGATAGGCATCTTTAGTAAGTGTATGTCTTGAGGAGTACCACCACTGAGTCAGGTGTCTACCTCTAAGCTGTAATATGCAAACACTGCTATGCTTAGGTTTAAAAGTCTCTGTACTTAGTCAGTAAAATTACTGCGCAAACTACGCTTACGAAGTAATGAGTAATGACCCGCCAACTTATCTGTTCAGATGGCAGAAAAAAGAACTACAATATTCCTTCAAATTGTGACAGTTTGTAGTTGATTTCCATGGCCAGTAGCGCCCTCGAAAACTGCACAGTTAAGTTGGTGGTACTATAAGCTGTAAATGAGTGAGCTATAACGTTACAAAGAGTTATAATTACAAAAATAAATGTAGTACAAAAACACAATTTATTAATAAATTAGTAATGCGAATTTATTAAAATTTTTGAAATCTATACAAAGAATAATAATTGATATGATAATTTGTAATAAAATTTTTTTAAAGTCACAAATTGTAAAATAATCAATATTTAATAATTAATCAAATTCTAAATTAATTAGTATATCCAGATTATTTTACAATTAGACATAGAAACAATTTGTGACTTTATATTTTATATTAAGTCATTACATGTCTATTTTATCTTTAAAAAATCATCAATTAAATAATAAAATATGCTTTGACATTTAAAATAATTCTCAGTTTACATTTAAAAATGTTATAACTTTGGACATCTTTCAAAAGCCTGTTCGCATTACTGTGTTCCGGAAGGGTGCCGGTGAAATTACAGACCCATTACACTGTTTCAGGGTGATGGGTGCAGTGTAGTTCGTTACTTGTGACGAAATGCATTTGTTATAGGCAGAGGTTAAACATAACACATAAAAATATACTCTACGAGCTCACGATCGAGAAATTTCTCGATCGTGAGCTCGTAGAGTCATGACCTCCTAAGGATGCTTCGTGTAGAAGTGAAACACGTCTAAAATCCCTATTGACTGCGTGGCATTTGTGACGTCACGTCACTAGATATATTATTTAAATATTTGATTTAAATATTAATTTGGTGTTTTCTTAAAATATTTCTTATTATTGAATTGTATCAATCTCGAATTTACGTTGGCTAAATAAGCACAAGTTACTAATGTCTTAAGAATTTTTTAAAAGATTTTTTATCGATAAAATTATTATTATTATTGAATATGGATTTCCGCAAAGTAACGCCTAAATCTATTCATTATCAATTTATCAATTGTTATAAAAAAATATTATCATTAGTATTCTATGGCAACACTAGATAAGATTAATTTTACGGATATCACTTATAACCGTCCAGTAACCTATTATATTACAAACAATAACATAATACTTTATCACATATACAATATTAACGTCTAAGACTATTATGACATTAAAAATATATCAATGGTAGAAATATGCTAAACGGCCACACTCGTTGATTGGATTATATGCCGTTTTTAACCGGTTTTTTCTTAATAAATGGCGATTGTGATGGTCGAAGTAATAACTTAATTTGGCTGAGGTCGACAACCTTGCAATTCAAGCTGTAAGGTCATTCGGATTTATGATTTGATTTGACTGCCTCAATGGTTCTGTATAGTTATGTTTATGTTAAGAATAATGGTTGTAACCTATACAATTTTTTATTCACTTCGACATATATTGTTGTAAATTATTTTATTGATTTATTTTGTGCCACCGTTCCAAAAATTAAAAGTACCAGCACAATCGTATGGAAACATCTTATTTCAATATATTATATATATTTTGAAGCAATGATGGCCGAGCGGTAATAGCTATGGCCTGTGCAGTACCCTGGTATGATCCCTATCGCCGCGGCCGGCTTGAACTTACCGCAAGGTGGAAGGGCATTTTGCTATTGCCCGCCTGGCTAGCTACCATCCTCAAGTAGAAAATCTGTCGCCAAGCAACTAACGGTGTGTGTTCCGGCAGCTGTCCTTGAGAGCCAGTGAAATTACAGTCACATGAGATTTGACAACTATGTCTCAAAGTGACGGGCGCCGAGCGCAATGCAATTCGTGACTTATGATGAAATGCATCTGTGATAGGCAGAGATTAGTGCACTTAACATCAGGTGGGCCTCAAGCTTATGTATACCAATAGTAAAAAAATAATAACTCTATAAAGGACAAAAATACGATGGTCGCCGGATAAAATGCGTATATAACTCAACTAGTACACAGTTTTTATTATTTACAGAGGATAGTTTAGCTATTATTTCATTTAAGGGAAGCGTCATATTTTCTGCTTGAGGTGATACTGGGGTGGTAGGCAGCCAGGCGAGCATTCGGCATTCGCAAATAACCGTTCCACTATGCATTTACATTAATATAAATAATCTTGCGGATCTCCAAAACCAGAACTCTTAGAATCAAGTTTCATCACTAACTACTTAATCACGCAGTTTTGTTGAATCTTTTTATGACACCTATTTTATTCAGTCAAAATATTTCGATATGATTGTTTAAAATTATATAATCAAATTGATTAATGTGTTCATTGTAATATCAAAATGTGTTAAAGTTTGTTTCTTTAAACTTTAAACTTTTTTTACATGCTAGTATAGGTATATATTGTACAGTTGGATCTTGTGGCTAAATATTAATTAAAATATGCAAATATAATGTTAAATGTAAAGATTTTTGATTTACTAAACAATACGTTATTATATAATGTTTTTAAATATTTCCTCCCTTTGAAGTTATTCTAACTATTTTTACTCAACTTTAGGATACAAAACGTGGCAGTTTCTTACACGAGACAGTATGTGATTGGTTCTTATTATATTTTTATGTTTTTACTAAAATTAATAGAGACGTTTCCCTTATGTAATATTAGGCAAAAATATACAGTAAATACGTGAATAATTATTATACCTGCTGACAGTAACATAACATCACATTTGCAGTTAACAGTCTAATTTTAATAAAATTTGTAATAACTAAATATATAAATTGAAATAAATATGCTAGCAAAATAAATTTATTAATAAAACCTGGATGTCATCCCAACAATTTTACAAGCAAACACATTATTATATTCATATCAAAGTCGGTATCAGCGCGAACGCAAAATAAACGTCAAACTGTTTTAATAAATCGCACTAATTTATACATCAAAGTCACAACCATAAGTGCAAAATATGTGTCAAATATAAACAATAAATTTTAATAAAACTCGACATATGTGGTTTCGCGGTCAGCCGTCGATGTGACTTTATAAACAAGATGTAATAAAATTTTACGACGCTTTTAATATGGATGTGGTATTATAGATCATGTTAGTTAGTATATAAGTCAAATATAAATATATATCTTGAATACTGTATATGACTATATTGAGAAGTAGTTTTTACTTAGTTGGAATGGCACCTGGATTTTATAAATATATACGAGTAAGAAATTATAGGTATTATTAAACTTACATATTTTTATACCATTTATATATATCTTTATGGATGTGAGTACTGATTTATTGGACATAATTAAAGACTACAGCCACGGACACATAAATTGAAATATCAGGTGATATTTAATTGAAGTTGAATAAATAAGTAATTAATTTACCCATTTATATCTTTGTACCTACCAGCAGACTCGTTTGAGTCTACGCCCTCGAAGCCTTGTTCTGCTTCTTACAATGAAACTTAAATAGCACACCTATGAAGTACCTAGAAACTTTTACTTATATGTTTTAATATTCCACTACATTACTGAACCTATTTTATTGCACCTAGCTTTTTTCGCGCTGTAATGAGGTGAAAAATTATGAGTTTCAGCAAAACTAGTTTTCGTCTTGTACCTTTGAAATCCTCTTTCCGCTCATGACTTGATAATTGAACCACTAGCTGTGCCCTTGGTTTAATTTTAGGGTCTTTGGTTTCATTAATCGCGCCAAAAAACAACTTTGCAGTGTAGCATAACGGTTTTCTATTTATTATATCATACATTTAGCACGAAAAGTTGAAGGCCTTCGCTTGATAAAAAAAAATCATGCTACATTATGTGTATTTTATTATATATATTTACTCGATCTCTAGTACGTCCACAAAATCACATCCATTCAACTATTCACGCGTCTTTGACACATTACGAATTCCATGCGTGTCATCCGACCCTAAACTAGAAAGACAACACCAAAATCAACCTTATTTCTTTTATCAAAAGATTCTATATCTCTTGCCCCCCGTTATTTTTCCTACTTTGTATATTCGAATAATATCAAACGATAGCCAACCTTATACTTAACAAGTTACGGTTTATTTTCACTTGAATGAAGATAATGGTGTTTGTGTGAGCACGCATTGATTTTCTTTGATTTTCGTGGGTAGTTTTATAGACGAAAATTATAGGCTGGGTGTATTTTAAGTGTTTTCTTTCTCTATTCACGGTTGTTTTTGGTATTATGTGCCTAATGCATCTGACAAAGTTGATTTTTGGTTTTGTGAAATTTTCGTACTTGTCTCGTTTTCACTTTTATCTTCTTTACCATAATGGCAATAATAGCAAATTATCGTTGCTGTCATAGGCTTAGTAACGAAAAAGTCCTAAGTCTAATATGGTTGCGGTGTACGCTGCTTACTGGTAGTGGGTATGTGAGAATGTATGTTGCTGATAAGCATGTTAGTCCTGTCATGGCTGATAGGTTGCTCCTAGTTCCAGTGCTATAGTACCTTGTTATGTATTTAAACCATTTTGTCCATAGTGTTTTCCTATAAAGGTCAACCGTAGTAAAACTATTATTTAAATTATAAAAAGTCATGTTCAGCTGCAGTCAAAGCAAGTAGTAACCTCTTATAACATCTTTATTAAGCGGTTTTTTACACAGAATCATAACATGTGCGATCATGTCTTAAGTTTCTGGGTTGCCAGTTTTCCGTAAAATTATGTATTTTCAAAAGAAGAAAATTTCTTCAGAGATTAAATAAATAACAGAACGAAAAATATCCAACCAGAAGCATATATTAGGCTCAAGGACAAGGATGCAAAGTTTCACAGAGTCTGAACGCTTGTATTTACAATATGACGAAACTACATTTGCATGGAAAGCGCTGAAACCTTAACGAATCGACAAAACTAAATAATGCTGTCAATGTCGTCGGGCAAGTAGAGTGCATATACAAATAACCGAGGTGACTTAAAATTCTAGGTTAGCCTGAACAACATCTTCGACCACAACATCACTTAACATCTAGTGAGATAGTGGTCAAAGGATAACCAATCAAGCATAAAAAAAAACAGACAAATGCATAACAGGGCATATTACCAAAAATATTTACTACATTAGTATGTGCCGGTGAGGGTACTATCAACGAGAATTCCAAAGGCGTGTTGACGTTAGGAAGACTGCCAGCCGCATACACGAAAACTAGTATTAAGGTATATTTATACAATTATCTGTTAATATATTGTCTTTTGTGTTGTTAGGAAAAAGCATATAGCAATTATATTTACTATAACAGCCATAACGTTGAACAAAAGTCTCCCTATTAGGGGTTTGCCATAATCTCTCCGCTTGGCAGGCGTCTTGGAGATCGCAGTGTAAGATGACAGTCCTTCAAAAGGCGCTGCTGCCCATCTGGTATAATTTCCCTTCGTTGCCTCTTATACTACGCCTACTGGAAGATATGGAGGTGTAGTTCTATGCTGGCACGCCACGGGTATGTAAAATATATGCAGTTCTCACCCTCAAAATCCTTTCCACCACCACACACGTCACTGGAGCAGCTATGCCAGCGACCCAGAGTCCTTCTCCGCTACATTAAGGAGTTGGGATGGCTTGGGTAAAAGCTGGCGGGGGAAATGCACAATACACCCCAAGCGGGACGTCAGTGCAGGACATATCGCCCCCAATTAGAATAAGAATAAGAATATATGCAGTTCTATCTACCGACTTCATATTACAAGGGTATGTGGTATGCGTAGGAATATCATGAAGCTAAAGTTTATCTGCGGCGCGGTACACTCAAAACAAATCATGTGCTCGTTTTTTTCCATCGTAAAAATTTCTTAGCAAACTCTAACTTCAAAAATCATGGTTTCTCAAGGTAAGGCTTACATATTTCTGAGTACCAGTAAACATCTTTTCAAAGCCATCAAATCGAATGTATTAAGTCCCCTAAACAGGCGGAATCAAGTTATTAAGGGATTCCTTAACGCAAAAACTGCAACTTGGTGGCCAAATTCTTGGTATGTAGTTTAAATGCAGTAGGTCATGTTCGTACAAGTCGCTGTAAAAAGTGAAATGAATGACTATTATGGAAGATAGTATTCTAAGTGACAAAGTTCCCTTGTTTAAAAATCTCTCTCTGCCTATGCTATTTTATTTATATAAAATGGAACCATTTTTCGTGCAAAGCCCATGCTAATAAAAATAATAAAGAAAATTGAGGAAATGTATGATTCAAAATAAAAAAATGAGTCAGTTTGACAAATCATAGCTTAATATTAACATCAGGCTAGTGACCTACAATTGTACATTATTTATTTATTGTTCCTTAATATTGGTCACAGTGTTTTATGCTTTTCTGTGATTGAAAGGAGCGAACACAATATTTTAGCAAACCGCGCTGATTGTGACATTTGGTGATACGATTACGTCTACGGGTAGTGATAAAAAAACTCCGCGATCGGTCTACGGTCTATTGCTGATAAAAAATCATTTCAAACCTATAATATGTTTTTCTACAACTTTACTATACATCTATCCCTTTCAAATTTAAGAACTTGTAACTTTATTGAACAGAACTGTATTTTAATAAGAGTAAAATCGTAAGTTAGAACTTCTCATACTGCAAATATCGTTATACTGCAACTTAGTGCTGTAATAAGTCCATTAATTATTTATCGATATTTCATACAAAAAAATGATTTTCTGATTGCATCATGCTATACCAGTACGTTTCAATTCAAGTATATCTGATATACAGTGTATATGAATTCATGAATTGAAAAAAAATACAGGACCATCTCACCACTTACTCTGCAATCAGTGGTCAAAAAACACTAACATGTAGTGATATATTAGAACTGAAAATGTCACTAGTAGCTTATTTAGACCTTTCTTTCCATTTCGCGATCAATGGTAAAATTTCATTGTTTTCTAGAAAATAACCGTTCTGGCTATAGTTACATTAGTGTTTTAAGAGGGCGATAACTTGATTTTACGTCATTTTGAAGTTAAAAACCCATTTTCAATCATTCACTTTTTGGATTCAGATAAAACATGGACGTTTTGGCAACAGCTCGATGTTGAAGGTTTTATCGTTACGGTTTGATTTATAGTAAATAAAAATCTGAAATGCAGATGCTTCACATTAATTCTAGAACTTCTTCCTCAACGATAAGGAATTGTCACATTTTACTTTTGCATTTATTTTTTAGTTCCGTGGTATGTCTTCATTAACAAAATACTACCTACGAACTAAATACAACACTACATCTACTGCAATAAAAGCATTTAGACAACCTATAAGTCATTGCAGACTCATTAGGCAGTCCAAATGCTCCAGCCCACTACAAGTTGGCAGCGTGCCCAGCATGCAGGCAGCATTGCCCCGTTGAATTGCAATGCTTATTCGTTAAGTCAAATGGGTGCCAGCATTTTGATCACGCGTCGCATCGACAAAACTTTTGCTTAAATGTGACCAATATGCCATAAAAATATGAGATAATAAATTACAGGCACCAGAAACTTTTAATATCGGGTGGGCCTCGTGCTTGTTCCGTTGGAAAAGCAAAATAAAATTTAAAAAATCGCTATAATAAAAAAAAAGGATCTAATCCAGAAACCGACAGCACTGATAAGTGAATATTGATTTCTTACAAGTGGGAGGTCTCTATTGAATCGTTCATGCACTTTTCCCATACAAATTCTATTCTAAGTTACCTTTTTTTCTAAGTACACTGAGAGCTAACGGTTACTTTGACAGAGATGTGTTGATTTATAAAGGAGGCCTTTACTAGTGGTTTTAAAGAGACTATAATAGTAATAATTAATTTGAAATGACAGAAATGTGTAAATAATAACAAAATATGATGATGAGACAAATCAAATTCACTTGCTCTTCTTGAGCCTTGAGCTCTGAAATTGCTGAACCCATTGAGATCCTGTTTTTTTTTGATAGCAGTATAGCAATGTAAGTTATCTAAATACTTTTAAGCAAAATCTTATCAACCGTTTTCAAGATAATTAAGTTTATGCATAGGCAGTGCACTGCAGAACACCTTGTAGCATTGTGTCTCGGTGAACATCAATATCAGATGCTCAGATTCGAACTAAACTGTTCAATATTAAATAAAATAATCAATGACGAAAATATTTTGTAATACAATGACTGTAATAATAATAGTCGGTCCGTGACTCTTACACAATTTGTCAGTAATCGCTTCGCCTATAACACTTGCTCATTTGGCGCGTATTTATTACTTCTTTGTATCGATGCTATAAACGAGTCTCGTTAAAAGTAAAGATGTATTGTTCTTAGGGATGGGACATGTTAATTATTAGTCGATAATTATCTGAAATTGGAACGGCATTACTTAGTTACTTTACTTTAAATATTGTTTTTAATCTACCTAAATCTCTAATTTTCAACTACCAGTGTTGTTCTTCTCATTGTAAAAACTTACTCTTATATATTTTTTGTAATATTCTATAGTTTTACAGACATGGTTTAAAATTACTCGTTTTTAATAGCTTGTATTTTCATTGTTTTGCAAAACAATCTTTTTTCATATTGTTTTTTTTGCCATATAGGGCAATATTTATCTGTCTATCTGATGGTTTATATTTTTTTATACTTTGTAAATGGATGCAAAATTTACTGGCCACATGTAGTATCCACCAGTCCATGAACAATGACACCGTCGTAAATAACTAATATTAAGAGACAAAAGTTAAGTCAGAATTTAATGAATTATATTATATTATATCCCACAATTATTATTGCTCACAACGGGGAACTTAAAGATATCTACCCTAGTGTTTAGCAAAAATAGATAGAGCCAGCGAGAAAAACCGACAAGAAACTCTAGATCGCTTTTATTCAAAAAATATTTTATTTTTCTCTTCTGTTACCGACAAGCTAGCCTTCTTCTGAATCTTCTACGTCGAATATGGTAAACAGGTCTAGTGAACCTAAAATACGCTAAAATCTGCCTCTGAATAAAGTGTTGCCTACTTTATATATATATTATAACTAGCTTTCCAGGTTATATAGGTTATCGCGCAAAACCATTAACCTCCTTTTGCGCAGTTGGATAAAAACTATCCTATGTCCTTCCCCGGGTCTCAAACTAATTCTATACCAAATTTCATCCAAATAGGTCCAGTAGTTTCAGAGCCTATTCAATGCAAACAAACAAACAATTAAATCTTTTCTTTGTTATATAAGTTTAAGTTTTATCTTAATATATATACCCTTCGTCCCCTCTTACGATTTGCATAGGAAGATGCTATGCGGCACCCCACAGGGATCGGAATAGTACATTACACGATTTCCACAATCCATCAAATTTAGTAAAAAGTTTACATTAGAAACACTAAGGAGTTACCTAATTTTTAAGTACTACAGCAGCCGCGGCTGGCCGTTAGCGCCTCCATCGCGCCGCGGTAGTTCGCGGCCTCCTAAGTAATTAATTATTCGTTCCTACGAATACTTAGAATTGAAAAGTAAAGTAATTCTAAAGCAATTGCGTTGAACCAGGGCTATAAAAGTTGCCGTTTTTGGACAACCATTGTACGGATCAACGGGTTTCAGGGTTCCTTTCTTCAGAGAAGAAAACGTTGCGTTTATTCGGCAAAAAATCGCTAGTACGAATCGCTACCATTAAGCTTCTGGTAATGGAATTTATAGAGAAAATAATTGATTATTTAACTTTCAGATAAATGATAATGATAATAATAATATTATATAATAATAATAATAATGACGCGTGATCATACTTCTGGCACTTATTTGGCTCAACGAATAAGCATTGCCATTCAACGAGGCAATGTAGCATGCTGGGCACGCTGCCAACTGGTAGTAAGCTGGAGCATTTGGACTGCATGTGAGTCTGCAATGACATATAGGTGATGTAAATGCTTTTATTGCAGTAGCTGTAGTGTTGTATAATATAGTTCGCAGTTTTAGTTAATTAAGGCATACCCCCGGATAAAAATAAATATAAAAGTATTTAAAACTATATGTTGCATGGAATTTAGAGATCGTGCAACAATAGTCTGTTTGCACGAGCACGGAACCCAAGAACTATTTCCGTTGCCACGCCCGTCGCCCTACTTACCAGTAATACCGCGCGCTACATCGATACACTCGTTGCGCTAATGACGTTTCTGGGAATGGTAGTGATGTGCCATGAGTCTGAGACTGCAAGACAGTCTTTGACAGTCTTTAATTTTAGTTTTGTTTTAAATATTTTTGCCATTATGCTTTCTATGTAGAGAATATACTATGGAGGTATAGCAAGTTATCTGGTATGTATTAGTAAATAACGTGTTTAAATCAAATGTCTTCATTAGTCAGTTATGGTTATAGAATAATAAGTTTCACTTAAAACCCGACTTCCACAATAGAGAACGCAATTTGGTTTTATTTACAGTGGCATTTATACCAGATATTTGAATTTAAAATGAAACTACAAAACCGATTTTGATGAAAGTTATATGAAACTACCTCAAACGTGACCTACTAAACAAAAAAGAGAAAAAAAGAGACACCAAAATAAATTCAAATTTGGCGGTGTAATCGCGTATCAAATAAACATATGATTGAGTAGAGATCTTTCTCTTTTTTAAGTTGATTAAGTAATGAGTATATTTGTTTGGAATACTATGCATATATGTAAATATATTTGAAGCAATTATAACACATTTTGATTTATTTTAAAGTTTAAAGATTTAACAAATTAAAATGAATTTGTATAATATGCGCTAAATTTCATACTGTAACATCCTTAATTATGTGTACACATCTTATGGAGAAAAATATTCAGTTATCAATTATTTGCGGATAAAAAAGCGCAAAGCAATTAACTAATTCCTCACTTTTAAGATATTAAGGTAGGTACTCTAGGTATTTTGATCGCCTACTTATTCTATGCTGCAATACGATTCGAAAATTAAGCTTTAAATCTTTTTAAATTACAACTATAGGTTCCGCTTTACGATATATCTGTTGTCTTTCTTAGTAAGTTCTTAGAGCATATTTCAAGACTGAGACCAGGAGACGTTGGAGACTCCACATCACTATATTAGCAAAAAACTTAAATACCGTTTGTTTGTTAATAGTTTGCGTGATAATTGATCAATCTAACTGGCAACGGTCGATTGATACCTTTTAATAAGTTTGTTTAGTTGCGAAGGAATTCGCATAATTAGTTGAATTAAACGTAAATGTCGGTAATCTGACAAAACGCTACCTTTTTTAATTATTACATTATACAATTTAAAGCATCGAAGTAGGTGGTCATAGTCATGTCATTTAGAAGTCAAGTTTTTTCGTAATGCTTAAGACCGAGCGAGCGTGAAGCGCGAACGAAGTGTCTATGTTTCAGCTTGGATAAAAATGATTTTGTATGTCTCTGTTGTTCTCCTCTACAGGTCGCATTCAATTCAACATATTCTCGTGAAATTTTGTGAGTTGGTTTGATAATTATAATATGGTTTTTTGTCGATTGAAGCTTATTGTCATTTTTCAAATAGGCGGAGATATTGGGTTTGAACGTTTAAAATCATATTTTAGTCGTTAGGTCTTCATGTGACAGTGCCACTAGTAGCCACTAGTAGGTTAGTAGGTAGGATACATTAGAGTAGTAGATGTGACTTCTTAAAACTTCTTTCCGCCTGGTACTTTGAAAATTAGTCACATAATATATACTTGTGTGAAATGGTTAATTTATCTTGCAAACTGAACTCGAGTAAGTGCCTAAATGTATTTGAGAGTAGGTGGGATCAGAACGGAATAGTAAAATAATTAATAATAAAACCTGACCCCATTTTAAATAATAAATGGGATCAGAACTGAATTCAAATTAATTAGATATATAACTGATACCATTTAGTTTAAACTGCCAAAGACCTGAGTTCTACCTATCACCTATGTGTTGGTATTTTAGGTTTATGACGGTTCACCAATGACATTAATCGTTTACGTTTATTTTCGATTATACATATATCTCTACTTTTGTAAATTTTAAACGTATAAAGAAAAAAAGTGCACGTACCGCCTCCCGTACAAACGTAGTTCCATCATATTTTAAAATAGAAAAATCTGGGGTCTAGTTTTCCGTAAAATTGTCTATTTTAAAAATTATTCGGGAAAATAGTTTAGTTTGGGTATTCTTATTTCAACATATAGATTTTTATCTCTAAATAATAGAAAAAATGGGGTATCTAGCAACCCAGCCAGAAGCATAGAGATGAGACTCAAAGACATGCAAGCAAAATTTCAAAGAGTTTGTACACTATAAAATATACGTAAATACGAACCTATAGTTGACAGCAAGCAAAGAAGTCTTATAATGCAAGTAGGTACATTAAATAACTAACTTATAGGCAAAATTGTTGTATCATATAACTAGGCGAATGACCTAACAAAGTCAAAACAAAAGGAAAATTTCACTCCTAACGGAAATCGAAAGCACAACTATCCATCACTGGAACCGCGACCACCCATTACATGCTACAAACAATAAAGAAAAATCCAAAAGTTGTCATGTTGGTAGAGTCTGCACAAAAAAGGGAGGAGTCGTACTTTTTACAAAATATATTAAAGAGGCAGTCACATCACAAATAAATGCGAAAGTTTGTGAGTCAGTGAGGATGTGAGTGTTTATGTCTGTTACTCCTTTACCCTGGAACGGCTGAATCGATTTGGATGAAACTTGAAATATAAGTAGATAGTTTAGGTCTTTGATTAACAGTAAGCACATATACTTCACATCATCATGACTTTTAATTATTTTCTACGCGGAAGTAACTGCGAGGCGCAGTTAAAAATACATAATGCTCATTACTCCATAATTTTAATTTAATTGTATTTATCTAGTAGTATGTAAAAAGAGGTTTATAAGCACTATTACATATTAAAAAAATAATTTGACTTGACAGCCAAAAATACTTGTTTTATGTACCCATATTGTGACGGACTGACAACGAATTTGACAAAACTATAAGGTAAGGATTTTTTCTTGATCAGCTATATACGAAAACCTAAGAGCCTGGCCTATCATGGACAGGAGATATAATTTTTATCACTCGATTTTATCAACTTTCAAGAGGCAAAATGACCTGCTGATTAAAGTGAAATTGTCTTCTTTTGACATTTCGGTGGAAATATGTTTTATGCGAGAATTGACACAGGATGGGGATAAAATAAAAAAATCGAGTGTTTTTCGTCATACGAAAATAACTCGATTTTTTTTCTTTTAATTTTATCACTCGATTTTATCAACTTTCAAGAGACAAAATGACCTGCTGATTAAAGTGAAATTAAATCCTTTTGACATTTCGATGGAAATATGTTTCCGTTTTATGTGAGAATTGACACAGGACGTGGATAAAATTGTCTCCGTATGACAGAAGGCAAAAGTTATCCGTGTTTCAAAACGTGGGTATGTAAATGATTACTTGAGTAATATAAAATCGCGTGTATATTTTAATTTGCACTAAAATAAAATACTGTGTCACACCTCCGACAGCTTCTTTAAGTAGGTACTTACTATTATGTGATATGGGGGTCAAAAACTAAAAAGTATTAAAAGACAGACAATATTAATAAATGTTATTTAATTTTATTTGAAAATAGTATATATATAGACAGTTATAAAGAGATAGGTTTTATCGACCGTGGTGATATCAGCCCCACGCTCGAGTAGAAAAAAAATGTCAGATGATTTTTAACCTCTCCCCGGTGAGATATGTCTCTGGTCCGTACGAGGATAGCAGGAAAAAAAAAGAACTCACAAAACTAGTATGCAGCTGTATTGCACACCCTTGATAAATCTTTGAAAAACAAAACTAAAATAGTTTGAAAAGAATTTTCGCAAAGAGTTTATAAAGGATTTACTGCGTTTCATTTTGACCTGCCACTGGGCGTGCCTGCAAAACAAAATGGCGGCCGATGTAAAAAAGCAGCTGATAACCATGCGAAATAATTACGGCTAAATTGTTTCATTACTCCACCTGTATATCAGGCTGGAAGCAATTTTAAAACCAAACATTGTACTATGACACTATAAGCTATTTTGGCACTTATGCTTTCGTGATAAAGGCGCAGTGAAAACTTTCCAACGATTAATGTAAATGAATGCTCGTTTCCTCAACAAACTTAACCAATCAAGTGTAAAAATTCAATAAACTCTATTTTCAACTTTATTGCCCTGAGATACAGATTGTAATCAAGTTTTACAGCTTTCCAGTTTTAATACAACTTGTTATTCTTATAAGGAAAATAACGCAAGTGTCAACGTGTGAAAAAATATGCCCAATTAACATACGGTTTTGGTTTTTATAGATATTAAAATAAGGTTGATATACGTGTGAGTCAGATTAAAATTTAATAATTGAGGTTCTAGTAATTATGTTGTCAATTTTTATTTTATTGCAATTTTGTAAGTTGGTTTGGTAGGTCGGTTGGCTTGTTAAGAGGCCTTAATGAAAGACGGGTTTTCTCGTTAAGGTATTCGTATTGGATGCTTTTAAGTTATTATTTTTTTTATGACAAAATTATGCAATTTTTCACTTATCTGAGCATGCTTGCATTATTATACCTTTAAACGTATTATGGCTTGATAATACTTAATTGGTAAATTAATTATTGCTAATAAATTAGGTTTTTAAATTTTAAAGATTAAAGATATTTTTTTCAATTTTCTATTTGTATCTTTTGCGAAATGGTTTTGGATTTGATTATAATAAGAGATACTATTATTAGTAGTTTACAATTATTGTTATATATCAATATGCCAACAAGTACCTACAATGGGCCCAATCATGCCATCGTTTATTGTGGTGTATTAAATATAGGGATGATTGTCAACATCAACATTTCATAGAAAGACAAAGCAATTTCAACATTGATATTTACCGCGTGGTGTGTTTTTTTTGTGAATGACCGCATCTGTTCTCCGCATAAGTGGAGATGTTGTCGAGTTTACACGTTTAGTGATTAGTGACAGATTTCTACTTGTGTGATACCTAACTAGACAAGCGTTCGTAAAATGAAATGCCCTGCCACTTAAGCTTCATAAGCCCTGCTTGGCAGTCCATACATCCATATAACTATTGCAACTTTGACTTAACAAACGTAAGTTAAATATTGACATATTTTTACTTACGTTGATTATATAATTTTATACTAATGGGTATTATGAATAAGAAAATGTTTGAGATTTACAGATCTTTTCTTTACTAACAAACTTTCTTCCTTATGGTATAACTTTTCTTCTGTACCTAAGTTATCATCGGGAACTAAATACTATGAAGTATTCTATGATGGTTGCAGGTATGGAGTACTAAGTATTATTTATTCTGGGCCGCAGGGCTGCTGTAATATTAGCGAGACGAAAACGGATTCAGTATTATTATTTTTTATGTGTGAGATGAAAACGGACACTCCTTCACTACGTCATTATGCAACTGTAATATATAAATAGTTCTTGTTCATTTTAACAACATTGAAACATTTCAATGTACTTGAATTACTTATACAATGCTTTATGCATGCATGTTGTCAGTATCCTTTAGTCAAATTTGCATGGGTCTCGGCCAATCTTATTGAAATATTCATAATAGGAATCCTATAAGGCTATATTGTATAACTACTTGTATCTTATAAGTTCTACTTGGTACGGTATGTATTATTATTCGAATTCTATAAGTTTTATCAGCTATACAGTTTACTTTGGAGCTCTGCAACTATGCTACCAGGCAGCTCGCGGCAGATAGACTCTACGTTGGAAAAAAAATTAACACTAGATTAAGTTTTTTTTCAACTTATTGTGGTTTCTAATAGTAGGAATATTGTGATAATTTTACATGGATAAATTATATAAAAATTATAAATCTGTTACAAAATAACAATTATTTTCTTAACTGCTATCTTCATATACCTACCATATACAAAATAATTACTTTCACGGTAATATAAATTGGTCCGGTAATACTATAAATATTAAAAATATCCAACATGTTTCTTTTTTTTTTTTTTTTTTTTTTTTTTTAATGGCGGTATGCCTTTATTATACAAATACTACAAACTATATACAACACTACAGCTACTACAATACTACAGCTACTACAGTAAAAGCATTTGGACTCATAGGGAGTCCAAATGCTCTAGCCCACTATCAGTTGGCAGCGTGCCCAGCATGCTGGCAGCATTGCCCCGTTGAATTGCAATGCTTATTCTTTGAGCCAAATAGGTGCCAGCATTTTCCAACATGATTAAACATTTTATTATTATATTATGATTCTGTCTTTACTACTATGCACGTTTTTTAGGGTTCCGTACCCAAAGGGTAAAAACGGGACCTTTCAACTGAGACTTCGCTGTCCGTCCATCCGTCTGTCACCAGGCTGTATCTCAAGAACGGTGATAGCTAGAAAAATGAAATTTTCACAGATGATGTATTTCTATTGCCGCTATAACAACAAAAACTATAAATAAAGTTAAAAAAATATTTAAGGGGGGGCTCCCATACAACAAACTTGTTTTTTTTACCGTTTCTTGCTTGATACTAATAACGGTGACAGGTAGACGCTTTAACTATTTACAGAATATTTAGTTATGGAACCCTTCTTGTGCGAGTCCCACTCGCGCTTGGCTAGTTTTTTTTCTGTACTAAAAGTTTGTTTGGAGCATCAATTTGATGCTCCAAACAAAAACCGGCCAAGCGCTGAAAAAAAACCGGCCAAGCGCGAGTGGGACTCGCACAAGAAGGGTTCCGTAACTAAATAGCTAAATATTCTATATATTAGGTACATTTAATAATATATTTTTATATTAAAAATGAAATAGACAATCGTCTATTTCATAATTTTCCTTTTTGTACTGTATTGTTTGTTTTACTGTCTGTAACAATAAGTTATTAGGAAGTACGGTTTGATTGTCATAAAGATTATAAGAAATTACATAACATATTTCCTTTATGATCAGGAATATTCTCACGCGCCACACAATTCCTCAACAAGTTTTCCGTTTTGTCAACCACATGTCATGTTGCTAAGAAAATTTAAAAACCACACGGTGAAATTGTTTTTGTTCAGCTGTCAAGGCATCAAGTGAAATCAGCGCCATCTTGTGTAAACGATGACAAGGGATGGACGTTTCAAAGGTTTTGTGCATTTCTCATATTTTGCATGACAAGACTGATTATAAAAAATAACCTTCCCACTCTGTTTTATCTACACTTAAATATGAGGTAAAATTGTATATCATTCGTCAAATTATATTGTGTACAAGTTAAAATTTCATAGAAGTAATCAAATTCAAGTCCCAGCTGTAAAATCACAAGTCGTGGCCATACGTCATTTCCAAGTCATGTTATAGTAAATAAGTAGATACATTAATACATTTACATATGACGATTGGGCGAGAACACTAAAAGCAAACTTTTGGAGACGTGCAATATTCACCAAACACTAATAGACAAATAGGCAAAGGGAAGAGCGTGCACGTGCTTCGGAAGGCACGCCATTGTTAAGCCGTTGTTATCGGTCTTAAGCTGACCGTCGTAAGCCAAGACGAAGACCTTCAGGCAATTTGAAAATTCCAACACATTTCATAGTGGTAAGGCATTTTGCGAATACGCATCTGGCTAGCAATCCTCAAGTAGAAAAATCTGTGACTACTGTGTACCAGCAACTGTCGCGGAGAGTCAGTTTCCATCCTAGGTAATATTGGATTACCGTCTTAGAACACATCACTTACATCAGGCGAGCTTATGACCAAAGGCTAGTCTATCAGCAATGAGAAATATTGGTATCGTAAGTATGTAGTACCTATTTGCCTCCGTAGTGGTACGTTTACAAACTTGAAAACTAGCACAAAAGTAAACCTAATTATTTCGGTTGTTCCGCTGAAACTATCAAATATACTTTAAAATTACGTCATTGTGTTAATTTAATTATTACACATTGTCAGTAATCTCATAAACGTCTCTGCGTTAGATCCACCCATTATAATTCAAATTAAAACAATACAACTCGTATACTGTTTGACAATATAATAATATATTAAAATCTATCGTTAAATAGAATATATTAGGAAAGGGCATACCTGAGCGACTTCTACGACTGCAAACTTAACTCTCTTAAAAGTGTCAGCTGTAGTTTCAAATTTTCCATGCATAGACAAAAGGTCAACATGAAATACATTGTTTTTTCTTACATACTAACATTTGAAATATTTATGAGAATCTTTGTGAAATTCCAATGCAAAAAATGTATGACACAATACTAACACAGAAAAAGTCCCAAGTTCATGTTGTAACATGCTTATCCTTATCCCAAAGTTGCCCATATAAACTTTTAACGTTTCGATAGTCTTGGTGTAAAAATAGGCTTTGAATATGTCCTTAAAGAAGCACACTAGAAATGTCTAATATTTTCATTGCTACTTGTTTAATGTAATACTTTTTTTATTATTATATATTTCTTTCAATAAAGACGAAGTGCCTTGTATCGTATTGTTTACGCTATGGTCTTGTATTCATCCTACTTCCAAAATGTGGTTCAGCCCCATTCTGGAAGTACACTAGAATACTTATGTTGCAATACATATAATATTACGCGATTGCGGAAGAAAGCCTAGTGTTTTTAGTATAAAAATAAAATATTTGCTGTCCCGCTAGTTGCTCAAATATCCCAGACTCCCATGCACAGAGCTTTAAAATCCATGCGTGTCGCCCTGTGACCGCGCGCGGGGGCGATGTGGCCCGATCGTTGTTCTGTGCTCCCATGGTACACCTATCTCATATTTCAAAACGTGTCATATTAGAATAACAACATTTGCTCATTTGTCACGCCGCTTCCAACTCGATTGACAGACCTATTTAAGAAAATCTAATTAAAGTTTATCTAATAGCTTAGAAACTGAAAGTCCTTCATACTTATTTAAATATCATTCTATTATATTTAATTGTACTGTAGAATGTATGTGTTTGCAGTGGCTCAGGTGTCCCAAAAATCTCATGCACAATTTGTGTTCTATATCCCAGGTAACAATTGTCATACAAAAAAACTTTACTTTTTAAATATATTTCATTCGCTTTGAATAAATAAATATAATAAAACAATTAAAAACTTCAACTTCTTAATACCTGCTACCTCTGACGCAAATGTAACCTGCGTTTACTTTTAACTTTTGGCCACCAAGACGGAAGATTGAGCTTTGTACTGTTATTTATTATTTTAACCGTTATTTAGTAAGTTTATAGGGTGAAAATTGCTTTAAAAATGTTCTATGTCATATTGCCTCAGCGACAAAACAATGATATCCTATTAAAAAAAAAAGTTATGATAAACTTTTCTGGTTCCATAAAGGAATTAAAAAAGAGTCTTCAGTGTATTGTGTACCCATAGTAGGAACTATTTGCAGTCCAGTTGATTGCGCAGGTGTCCCAGGTAACAAGTGTCTCGTGTGTCAACACCTATTAGAATAACAAAACTAGCTAACAACAGCGGTCACGCTGATTCCACTTCGATTTATTTATTTATACCGTTACAAAAGCGATTGGACTCACGTTTTTGAAACAATTATTCATGTTACGGTTCATTTTGAGAATATTTTGAGACGAAATTGTGAAGCTTTCGGTGAATTGATGAGGTTGCCATGTTTTTTTCAGTGTCTATTGTAACTTCTATATTCTTTAAGTCTCACTACGATCCACTCAATGGCACCGTTTCAACATCGCCTTAACTCGAGCGAGAGTACAGTACTTTTTGTTTTACTATGTAACGACCATACGACAACGCACACTTTACAGCGTCGTATCGGCATCGGCTCGACTACGTAGAGGCTCGCGAGTAGTCGTTAGAATGAGGCGGTCGATGTTTTGAAGCTGTTACAGCCGTGCGGTAATAGATATGGACTGCCGAGCTGCAAGTCCGTGGTTTGATCCCCTCCGCCTGCTTGAACTTCATCGCATAGTAGAAGACCACTGGCTAGCTACCACCCTCAAATAGAATACCTGTCTCCAAGCACCTAGCAGTATTTTCCGGTAGCATTTCTCGAGAGCTAGTAATTCTAGGCCTAATCCGTTTACCATCCCCGTCCACATCATCACTTACCAAGAGGTGAGATCGTATTCAAGGGCTATCCTATAAGATCTCTAAAACTAAAACCATGCCGAGGCCATAAGTCTGCGTTGTCCTTTACAAGGTACCTTCTAAGTGTCAATTGGTACAGAAGTCGTTTCCTTGTATCATATAATTAACATCCAAATAGCTGAAAGAAAATCCTTCAAATCTGCTTAAACTCCATCCTTCACTCTAAATAAGCCTTTTTATGTCTTTATATATTTTCTTTCATGAAATGGCCATGAGTTCTACCATAGAATTCAATAAGAAGGTAGGGGTGGAATGGATACTAATACATCACAATAAGGCTCTGATGGCCTAAAAAGTTGATAGGTTGATAAAAACGTGCTATCAGTAGATTGTATAGATATACTTGTATCTGTAGCATTATACCTATAGATTACGTAGGTATCTGTGATGATAAATCGCTATTCGATTATCCGGTGTATTCCAGTCCGATCCCACGAAGAGATACCATATGGTATCAGTTATATTTTCTATTAAGTTCATATTGTCACGCTTGTATATCCTGAAAGGGTAGACGCGGGTGTTTTGACATCGCTATGTCTAAAGACCCCACGTTTCGCTCTACATGTTTTCGTCCCATGGTGGCGAGCCTATTGCTAAACAGGGATCCGATTTTCAAATGACAATAAAACAAATGTTACCTACCTTTGCTCCATCTACTAGTACCTTTTGAAAATGGAAAAATTAGTATCAAATTACTTATTTTTTTTCAACACAGAAAATATTATTCAACACATGTTTTTGTGTCCAAATGTGATTGTAATTTTACTGTGAGTTAACATACAACAAAATACTTCTAATTAAAGCAGTTTAAAAGAAAAATAAATTAATATGAAGGTGACTAGAAGAAAAATATTAGTGCATGAAGATTTACATTATTTTCCACAACATTATTGCCTTTTCGAAGCTTTCACTTGCAAATATGTTTATATCAAACAAATATAATCAATACAAAAGTTATTAAACATATAACATTTATCAATATTACTTAAAGATTCAATTAATATAAATCACAATAAGTCCATTCAAAAACTTGCTCCTTGAAAAAGTTCAAATCAAAAAACTATTTTTTATAGTTAGGTACCTAACTTGCAACATGCTCTTAAATCAATTTAACATTAGGTACCCAACATATAGCCTTCCAGGAGTGTTTACATAAGATGGCTTTGGACTTCCTACTACCTAAATAAAGAAAGCAAAAATATAAACTTACCGGAACTAGGTCGATCACTGTATCTAGTACAGTAGACCCATGCTGGCCACAAACTTGCGTTTCCTTGTGTCCCTTGACTATTGGTATCAGTGCTGCCACACGTCGATACAGCCCCGCTAGAAGTAGACGACACGATCGAACTGGCAGAATCCGGCCTCTTTTGAGCCTCAACAATCTTTGGTACCGTCACTTCTTTAGCTTCTCCAATCTGCGAAACCGCCTGCCTTAACCCACCCAAAGGAGGCAACGAACTAAACTCACTCTCCTTCGATTTCAAGTACTCAAAACTGTATTTGGAAAAGTCTGGCTGCTTCGACAAGTCATAAGGCTTGTACAAAATACTGTGGTTCGGGCCGACGGGTTTTGGTCCTTCGATTTTACTAGTCTTCCGAATTGCATTCAAACCGAATTCGGGGTGTAGGATATTGCTGATCGAAAACGCTATAGGTGTAGTCGGTTGCGCTCTGTTCCCATAATCTGGACTTATTTGTGGTTTTACATCTGGAGTCTCAGGTCTGTAATAGCTTTGGTACTCCATTTCTGAGTTCTCAGGGCTCGGAGGTGGGGAGTTTGGCTGCACCTTTACTATCGTCATATTTGGTGATGTTCTTTCGTATCGTGAGTCGATTGTTGTACAGGTATATTGGCTTTGAGGGCAGTAGACTGGATTATCTGAATGTGGTGGGGGCACCCGACCTGTGACTGGCCCAGGGCTGGTCCCTTGGCTTGGACTGCAACGATCTTCAAATGCCATTATTCTCGTCTATACAGATATACGGAAGACCTCCCGAGAAGTCTTAATCGATTCGAATCACAACACAATGCCTGTCCCAACAAATTATACAGTCAATACACGATTAAAATTCATTAATACATTACTAATGTCGTTGTTTTGAATGTCAGATACGGTTGACACGTTAAGAAAACATTAATATTTATCGATTGGCTAGCATGATTTCTTAATTTGAATCGATTGCTTCAAGACTTCACGCACTAGTTCGACTGACAGCTGTCAGAATGAAATGTCAAATTACTCGGACGTGGTGCGCTCACGGCGGCGGCGACGGAGCGACTGAGCCCTCAGTCTGTTAAGAGGACACGCCCCCGTTCAAACAAGCTTTTTTCCCTTCCCCATCAGTTTTGTAGGCGTTGACCGCCTGCGCTTTTCGATTCTCAGCGTCGACACAGGAAATACTCTATCTCTTTTCACCTTACGAGTACTGTTCAAGTTGGAGAGAGAAGGAAGTATTACAATTGATTTAACCTGATTGTGTATTTAGTGGGCTTGGTAGAGATTTGTAATTCAGTTGTAAATTGCTGCTATGGCTCTTTTGCTCGCTCGTAATGTATCAATAATACTGCGGGTGCGTTTGTGCGCTGCGCCGGTACCGAATATCAATTAAACTTTGACAGAATTATTATATTGATAGGCAGGACGCCATTTTGATGAATTATTGAGCGTTGGCTTGATGAAAAACACGTTTTTTACGAATTATAACTAATAATTAAGCTGTTATAGTAAATATTTAGTAGGTAGGTATGGAGTTTCGTATACAATGTATTGGAAATGGCACGATTTTTATCTAGGTTGTTTGAAACGTGAGTTGGTGCTATTTTTATGACTCCATCAGGTTTAGCAACACGATTTAGGTTTTATATTTTATTTGCTGTATATTTTGTGGTTTTATATTGTTATGTAAATTAAAATAAATTCAGATATGTAGCGTTAATTCTTATTTTAGTTTAAAACCTTTGCCGGCCTGCACCAAAGTAAGCGTAGTGAGTTTAAACTAGGTATACCTACATAAATAAATTATAAAAATAATTAAGTTTAAATCATATTTCGTGTATAATGTGGTCGCAGGTGTTAACAGGCTTAACCTAGAATAACTGGCTCTCAAGGACAGCTGCCGGAACATACCGTCAGGTGCTTGGTGACAGATATTCTACTTGAGGGTGATCGCTAGCCATACCGGTATTCGCAAAATGCCTTTCCGCCATACGGTGAAGCTCATGACAAACCTGCGGCACGCCAGTCCATAGCCAATGCCACTGTGCCATCAGCCACTGCTTCAAAAGGTTAGTAGGTAGCTTAGATATATAATTTCTATTATAAAATGGCATGTAACGGGACAAGCGGGAGGGCCTATTATAAGAGCATAATTTATTAAATGAGAATCAGTTTGGTTTCACCAAGAGCAAATCCACAACAGATGCAGGTGTTCAATTGATGTCGCATATACTGGAAGCCTGGGAGAGTTCACATGATGCTATTGGCGTATTTTGTGATCTTTCCAAGGCATTCGACTGTGTAGAGCACTGCACTCTGATTCGTAAACTTTCCCACTATGGTATTCGTGGGAAAGCTCTGAATCTTATAGAGTCATATCTGTCAGACAGGCTACAGAGGGTTGGAATAAATGGCAATACTTCTTCCGGGTCATTGGTAAAAATGGGAGTACCACAGGGATCAATTTTGGGACCTTTTCTGTTTCTAACATATATTAATGATCTGCCTTGCATGGTCAAAGATTTCTGCGATATTGTTTTATTCGCAGATGATACCTCTCTGATTTTTAAAGTAGATAGGAAAGACAGTGAACTGACGCATGTAAATAATGTATTATCTAAGATTTGTAAATGGTTTGCCGCTAATAATCTTCTCCTAAATTCAAAAAAGACGAAATGTTTAAAGTTTTCTTTACCAAATGTTCCTTATGTTGAACCAAACATAAAGCTTGGCCCAGATAAACTCCCTATTGACAAAGCGACAGTCTTCCTGGGAATCAAAATGGATTCCACTTTACAATGGGATCCACATATACATGATCTCTCCGGAAGACTTAGTTCTGCTGCATATGCAGTTCTTAGGATAAGACAGTTAACAGAAGTAGCTACTGCTCGGCTAGTTTATTTCGCGTACTTCCACAGTATTATGTCGTATGGCGTATTGCTGTGGGGAACTGCTGCTGAGATAGAGACAATCTTTATCATACAAAAGCGTGCAATTCGAGCCATATATAAAATGGGTCCTAGGGAATCTGTGAGGGATCTTTTTAAAGAAATTGATATTTTAACTTTACCAAGTCTGTATATATTTGAAAATATTATGTATGTTCGTAAAAATTTGAGTAAATTTAAATTAAACAGTGACAATCACGATTACAATACTAGGAATAAAGATAAAATAGTGGTGCCAGGTTTTAGATTAGCAAAGACAAATAAAAGGTCCTTCTTAGGTAATTGTGTGCGGTTTTATAATAAAGTTCCCAAACATATTACAACGCTCACAGAAGGGAAATTCAAGTTGCATGTGAAAAACATATTGATTAAAAAATCCTACTACACAGTTTCTGATTACATAAACGACAAAAATGCCTGGACAATTCCGCCTCCGCCAAGCTATTGCCTGTCACCTACATAATTTAAACAAATATTGTAATAACTCTATTATATAGTATGTATGTAACACATTGTTAAAAGATGTTTAAAAGAATGGCCCCGAGTTTCTTGCCCGTTCTTCTCGCAGTGGCTCTATACAATTTATTTGCTGAACGTGGCAGTACAATGTAGAATATTTCAATACTAAAATTTGTAATTGACCTTCATAAGAGCGTCGTAGACGCCTAAATTGAATAAATGATTTTGACTTTGACTTTGACTTTGGCCACCTGGTGTTAAGCGGTATCCTCCACCAATCACAAATGCTGCTGCGCTAATCACTTTGAGATATAAATTCTTAAATCCCATGCATCTGTCATCTTCAAAGGTTACTGCGTAACATTAGATATGTATTTTAATATTGTTGTTTGCAATAACGCCTGCTATGCGGATTATATTTAGATATTTCTATTGTATATTTATAATTTTATAATAAGATATGTATGCCAAGTGAGTGTTCAGTCACAAAAAAACAATTGCCCGGACGAATTTATTCACATTCGTATCGGTTCCTGTTGATGTAACGTTTTCCTATGTCATAAGTAATAATACCCGTGGGGTGCCGGACTAGAATGTTACCCCCCTCCCCCTCTCCCCCTTTTCTACCCATGGGTGTCGTAAGAGAAGACTAAGGGTAACACAATTGCTGACATTGGCGCGCGCTCAAAATCTAATCAATTATTGGGATTAAAATGAGGAATTGGTGGAAACAACTGTACTTTGGAGCGGTCGAGTTAACTACTTTAAAGTATAATAAAAATAAAAGGTGTCAACTCGACCACGTGGTCGAGTTTTTCGCGGTCGAAATGACTTCAGACTCAGCTTTGTCATTTGTTCATTCATCATTGAGCTGTCAAAGTTTACCTATTGAAAACGTATTGCATGCTATACTTCTACGTATCTTCACGTCTAAACATCTATAATGCTTTATTTAGCTTAACCTAGAACCTTCTTCATGATTAGACTTTGGTCATGTTAGTGCCAACGGGCATGAATAAATTACAAACGACTCCAACCAGGTTTGGTACTGAATAATCACTATCTCCATGCATAGAATTCAAATACTGTTTATTATTTTTAAACTTTGACCTTGTCACCACAGACAATAGAATTGTTTACATATTTTTTCGCCTCTTCTCATAGACAACAAAAGTCGGTGAACATCAAAAACAGATTTTAGTCGATGGGAGTTGTAACAGTTTGACACTTGCACTTAATGCATATTAGTCATTGTTTCAAAAACTACTGTGTTAGTGGGGCGGCGTCGTAAGTACCTTCATACTCTCTAACAAATTAATGATGATTTAGGCAAGAAAAGGCAAGCTTAGCTCTACAACTTAAAACTAATGAAAGTATACCTTACCATTTGTAACCTTTCGCAAAGTGTGAACTTTTGGTTATAGTAAAAACTATATTTTTTTTCTTTAATAATCACAACAGATATGCATATTCGTCTGTTCGATTTGTAAGTTCGAATATTGAATAAGTTGACATAATTTTTTTGGTATATATACTTGGTATATCTACCAATCTATTACCAACATTATCGTTATATAACACAACAAAACAAATATCTTTCTATCTTTATGTAAGATCAAAATCCAAATTTCCTTTATGAGACACTTACTTAGAGTTATTTTTCTACACGGAAAGACTTGAAATGCAAAGGTTTGAATAGCATGGGTGCCATCTAATTTAGAATAGTATACCTATCCAATAATATTTGTATAACTATTGAGTATTACACAAACACAAAATAAAGTTAATTACCTTATCGAAACGGGATTGCCTACATACCCTAGTTTATAAAAAAAAAAAAAAACATAATAACATTTTATGTCGTCAGTATCGAATCAAATTTCATAAACGTGAGTACCTATCTCAGCCTTAAACAATGACAAATAAAAGAAAGAAAAAACAGAAATACCAACATGGCGTCACTAACGAGGCGACGACTACGCTTTCCCGCCTAAATAGCTGTCAAACAACTGTCAAATGTCAATCCGGCCGCCATTGTTGAAAGAAGGCATTGTCTGCTGTGACTTGTTGTTATTTGTTTGTTTATGATAATAAATTAGATTTGTTTATTGAATTGTAGTTTTGAATTGCGTTAACAATTTCTTCAATGTTTTCATATGTGAAAAATTGTCATATTAAAGTATTTCTAACACTCTTATGTCTATTGGGTGAGTTATAGGAATAGAAAGCCATATGTAATGCTTCCCGGGGAGAATGCTATTGATTCCTCCATCAATATTGCTTTGAATTGTTGATGTCCAGGAGAGAGGCATATCTATACCTATGTGGTCAATATCTCAAAAATACTCACGGCGCGGTTGACATAGGCTTAATAGCCCAGGAATAGGACTGCTGAAAGCGCTCTACTGTACAGTATGACACGCGAAAGTAGGTACCTAATATAGAAAATAGCTATTGCCTTCCTTGTACCTTCTTGGTGTTATTCTTGTTACCATACAGAAGCAGGGGTATATGTCAGAGAGCCAGTAATAGTAGGTTAACCTGAACAAATCTTCGACCGCATCTCATCACTTACCATCAGGTGAGATAGTCGTCAAAGGCTATGCTAACAGGCATAAAAAAATTACAATTATTTTTTTAATCATCATGTATTGCAGTTTCCCACTCATGACGAACTGCATCCGTTATCGACAGGTTACCTATCGTTTTACACTAGTGCCTGTTCCATAACGATGCATAAAAAAGACATGGAAAGAAATATACCAAAAAATGGAACCGACTTCAACACACAAATGTGTGAAATAACTAGTTAAAGTTGGTAACATGATGTTTCAAAAGTACCTATTATCACAATATTGTTCGCATGGTACCGACTTCGACAAGTTATCTCACACATTTGAGTGTTGAAGTCGGTTCCATTTTTTGGTAATTATTATTGTTAAAGACTGCGTTAAAAAACTGCTGCCAAACGTAGGGATTATGGCTATTCCCCCTTTGGCACAACGGTGGACGTTATTACTGTTGGTTGATGAATGATGATGAACTGTCATTTATTGATTATTCCTAAAATATAATGTAGGTACCTAATTAAAAAACGGATTTATAACTCCGTAATTTAATTATATAATATAGTATTTACAATACAATAGTATTTTCAACACCCTTGCTCGTAAAGTGAGCTTTCCTTCATTCTTAGGGCCATAAACCGAACTATAACACCCTCTTGCATAATAATATTATCCACTAGTGCGTAATAGAATCATCCCTACAAGGTTAAGTTAGTACCTAACTGCAAATTATATGCGAGTAAACAGAGCATTTTCAATTTAACCGGGTAATACAGATTTGTAACATCAAAGCGGTTTATATGAAATCAACCATAATACATTTGCTGCGCGTTTTTCCATAATTTTCGTATGTTGTTTGTTTCGCATTTGTGCAATATATATTTTATTCCTCGCAAGGGTGTTGAAAAAGTGCGTATGAAACTCGTGAGCAACTTGCTCATTATACACTCGGCTGATTTACGCCCTCGCCTACGGCTCGGGCTGCAACACATAGCCTCGTGTATGGTGAGCAACTTAGCTCACTTGTATCATAATCTACTATTATAATATACCTCGGTAGTAGTTACATATTTAAGCCGTTTGGTGTAGGGACGTTGGGTCCGCGGAGACGGGAGCTCATCGTATTTTACAAAACTTATCAGAGCGCTTGGTCGATGCGACGTGTGATCAAAATGCTGGCACCTATTTGGCTGAACGAATAAGCATTGCAATTCAACAGGGCAATGCTGCCAGCATGCTGGGCACGCTGCCAACTGGTAGTGAGCTGGAGCATTTGGACTGCCCGTGAGTCTGCAAAACATCCATACTTTCGAGTGTGGATTATTATTAAATCGGGATACCTCGTCATCTAAGGGTACAACCCAGGGTTTGTGGGCCTTCCCTCGCCCAAAATCCGGTGTAGCTGTTCGTCCGAACGCGGTAGACAGCATCTAAGTCCTCCCTAAAAAAAAAACTAAGGTTAATACAACACCATTGCAGACTACTATATTTTCTTATATGTTAAGAAGTGATAAGAAGGACTGATAAGTCGTCCGCCTAATGAAAAGCATCATGCTGGTCTATTAAGTTCCTTGTAAAGTTAAAGCAACACTGCTTTACACCTATGTCAGAAGCAATAGTGGCTCAGTGGCTTTGGCTATGGACTGCCGCGCAGCAAATCCGTGGTTCGATTCCCGCCGCGGGCTTGAGCTTCATCGCATGGTGGGAGGGCATTTTGTGAATCCCCTACTGGCTAGCCACCACCCTCAAGTAGAAAATCTGTTGCCAAGCACCTAACGGTGTGTTCCGGCAGCAGTCCTTGAGAGCCAGTGAAATTACAGGCACATGAGATAACAACTATGTCTCAAGGTGACGGGCGCAGTGCAATTCGTGACTTGTGACGAAATGCATCTGTTATAGGCAGAGGTTAGTCCGCTTAACATCAGTTGCGCCTCCAGCTTGTTCCGTCACAATAACAAAAAAAACCTAGGTGTCAAACCCGGGACCAAGAGATTCCAAAGCTGTGCTTTTACAGACACACGAACAAGGTAGTATAGTACCACCAACTTAACTGTGCAGTTTTCGAGGGCGCTACTGGTCAAGGAAATCAACTACAAACTGTCACAATTTGAAGGAATGTTGTAGTTCTTTTTCTTGCCGCCTCAACAGATAAGTTGGTGGGTCTGTACTATGTAAATACAAATTAAATAAATATAATGTATGTACGTAAGGTGTGTGTGGTTGGCGGGTAAGTAACTGGACATGACGGTGGTACACATCCAGATGTCTTCTTCACCAGGACTCCAACCACCTACGTAAATACAAATTAAATAATAATGGACGCAAGGTGCGCCTGGTTGGTGCCGCAACACAATATTTGTGATTGCGTGCTGGCTACTGTTAAGGGGAAGCACTTTTACCTACTCCTATGCATGTTATATTAAACTGGGACTTGAGAGCCAGTGAAATTACAGGCACATGGGACTTAACAACTACGTCTCAAGGTGACGGGCGCAGTGCAATTCGTGACTACTGACGAAATGCATCTGTCATAGTCAGAGGTTAGTCCGCTTAACGTCAGGTGGGCCTCGTGCTTGATCTGCCACAATAATATAAAAAATATATATATATTAATCCACAGCTCTTAAAATTACGTATATATTGAAAAAAATACTTAAACTTAAATCCAAGAACGAACTAAAATTTTATAGTATAAAAAATTACATTCAACGTATTAAAATAGCAGTTAAATAAATAATACCTAAAATAAAGTTTTTTTTTATGTTATTGTGATGGAAAAAGCTCGAGGCCCAACTGATGTTAAGCGGACTAACCTCTGCCTATAACATTTCGTCACAAGTCACGAATTGCACAGCGCCCGCCACCTTGAGACATAGTTATTAAGTTTCATGTGCCTGTAATTTCTCTGGCTCTCAGGGACTGCTGCCGGAACACACCGTTAGGTGCTTGGCGACAGATTTTCTACTTGAGGGTGGTCGCTAGCCAGGCGGGCATCCGCAAAATGTCCTTCCACCATGCGGTGAAGCTCAAGCCCGGGATTCGAACCATGGAGCTGCTGCGCGGCAGTCCATAGCCAATGCCACTGAGCCATCACTGCTTCTTGAAGTTTATACTGTACGACAATAAATAGGAGATTTTATGAGTACATTTTTATGATGGTGTGAATGTACGTTATTGTGTGTGAGTGTAAAAGCATAGTAAAACCAGAAAGTTAGCTTGAATAGAGGCTCGTAGGCTCGGAGGGTTTTACATATATAGTTTTATATGTATCTATGTAATATGAATAGATATACCATCACAAATTAATTCGAAGCTACCTACGGCAGGCACTTTTATCATTACTATTGTATGTTATTTTCATGCGTAACGTCACATGCCGTACCCAACGGAAGACCAGCGCTGGTTGTTCGCAGCCAGCATTATGCTGAGTAGTCTTATCTTTAAAAAGATCAGCGCACTCTGGATATGTTAGATATGTTAGATTTTGGGCATGCGTGTATAAGCCTAAAAACTTGTAAATTGTGTGATGGACTCACGGTGTTTTGCAAATGCTCTCATGGCTAACTACAACCCTCAAATAATATAATAGATTACCTGTTGCTAAGCACACACAACAGTGTGTTCCAGCAGCAGTCCTTGAGAGACAGGCACATGAGACATTACAGGCACATGAGACTTAACAAATATGTCTCAACTCAAGGTGACGGGCGCAGTGCAATTCGTCACATGATGAAATGCATCTGTTCTAGGCAGAGGTTAGTCCGCTTAACATCAGGTGGGCCTCGATCTTGTTCCGTCACAATAGCATAAAAAAAAGAACTAGCTGCATCCCATGTAAACAATGATGAAAGTATTATATAATCCAGGACCAAAACTGTCTATATTCCAAGTTCCATCCAAATCGGTTCAGGCATTCATTATCACTTCAGCGTAAAGGAATAACAAACATACACACTCACAAACTTTCGCATTTATAATATAGTGTAATAGTGAGACAATGATAAACAGCCATCATTTTTTATTTCTTATATTAAAGTATTTTTTTACTCTATGATTAAGTAAGAGCCGTCTTCGCCTTAACGGCTGTGGCTCGTAAACGCATGCGCCGGCGCAGCGCGGGCCACACACGACGCTACAGAAATATCCGCTGCTCTTCCGCACCTCTACCAATATGGAATACACGAATTGAAACTATTGCACTATTTAAACATATAACTTTGTTTATTTATAGCTGATGGGCTAGTCTTTGACCACTATCTCACCTGATGTTAAGTGATGATGTGGCAGAAGTGTTCAGACTAACCTAGAATTACTAGCTCTCAAGGACAGCTGCCGGAACACACCGTTAGGTGCTTGGCGACAGATTTTCTACTTGAGGCTAAGTAAAGGTACAAAATGTATAATAACTTTGCTGTTAAGCTCAACACACAATTTTTCAGCCCACTACAGCGAGGAAAATGCAAGATGCAATTAAAACATCTTCGATATAATAATTTGTTGTTTATTTATAATAGGTGTTAAAGTAAGAATTTGCCGTTTTACTGTAATAGGTACTTCGAGTTGACATAGAACCTTCATGGTTTTAAATTCTTGAGTGAAACTCTTTTTAGATTGTACTTATGACGTTCTTCTTTTAAAAAATCTGCAACATTCGATTATCGACTCTTATTTGTTTTTATTATTCTGCTAAGACAAGAAAGATCGATACTTCGAAAATTCGAGTGATTTTTGAATACGAGTTCCGACGCGGAACTAACGCGGAAGAAACTGCTCGCAACATCAATGTTGCGTTTGGAGAGGGGTCTGCTAATGAACGCACCGTGTGATTTTGTTTTAAACGCTTTCCTGATGGAAACTTTGATTTGAAGAACGAACCACGTGGAAGACTGCCCACACATTTGAATAACAATGAATTGAAAGAGATGGTGGAAGCCGATCCGAGACAAACTACCCAGGAATTAGCGGCATGGTTTAACGTTACCTTACCAACAATATTGACTCATTGCGTCAAATCAATAATTTTTTTTTTTTTTTTATACCTGATAGATTAGCCTTTGACCACTATCTCACCTGATGGTAAGTGATGATGTGGTCGAAGATGTTGTTCAGGCTAACCTAGAAGTACTGGCTCTCAAGGACAGCTGCCGGAACACACCGTCAGGTGCTTGGCGACAGATTTTCGACTTGAGGGTGGTAGCTAGCCAGGCGGGCATTCGCAAAATGCCCTACCACCATGCTATAACGACTGCCATCCTAGGACAACAACCGGGACCGACGGCTTAACGTGCCCTCCGAAGCACGGAAGCGCTCAGTAGTAATGTCACTAGCGGTCACCCATCCAACTCATGACCGCGGGCGACGTTGCTTAACTTTGCTGATCGGTTGAGAACAGCTAAGTAAACTTCGCCACGAGCGCTTCAAAATAAAAAAAAAAATAAAAAAAAAATTATAAAAAAATGGGTGCCTCATGATTTCACTGATCTGCAAAAGCGCGTGTTGAAACTTGTGTTGCCTTGTTGAATCGATACAGAAATGAAGGAATATTGGATCGAATTGTAACATGTGATGAAAAGTGGATTCTTTACGATAACCGTAAGTGAAAAATGCAATTGCTGTACCCCAGGCCAAACGCCGCAACCGTGTCTTAAAGCAAAGCTTAACAATAAAATGGTCATGGTAACTGTTTGGTGGTATCAGCATGGTGTTATTCACTATAGCTTTCTCCGATTTGTTCAAGCAATAACGGCAGATGTCAACTGTGCCGAACTACGAACAATGATAGCAAAACTAGCAGTGAAACAGCTTCGACTCATGAATCGATCTTCACCATTATTGCTCCTTGATAACGCGAGACCTCATACAGCACGAGAAACCGTTTTAACTCTACAGGAACTGCTATTAGAAATCATTCGTCACCCTCCGTATTCTCCAGACCTTGCTCCAAGGGACTTCCATTTTTTTCGTGATTTGGACAGTTTTCTACGTGATAAAAAATTTTCTTCTCGGGAGGCAGTACAAAATGCTTTCACACAGTTTGTCGAATCTAGATCACTAGAGTTCTATCGCAAAGGCATACATGACCTTCCTATTAGATGGCAGCAATGTATAGATAATAATGGCAATTATTTCGATTAAATAAATATGTCAAATTAAAAAAAAAAACTATGTTTCAGTACAAATCGGCAATTTAATACTTTAACCCCTAATATTAAAAATTAATTGCAAAACATCTAAAGTTTTTCTTTACACGTTAAATTGTTAGTAACTTATAAAGTTTCTAATTTGAAAAATTTCTTCCACGCTAGTGAATTAAAATCTTTGCACGCAGATTTTGAATGATTAGTGAAATCTTTTCGACACTGTGAGATGAAAACACTAATTTTGGGTATAATTAATGTGAGAGGCTGTGTTCAGCAGTGGACAATCCGGCTGTACAATAGGTATTACTCGGCAGTATTGGAACCGCCCGGACAAAAATATATACTTAATGAATAGATTCAGGCGTTAAATTGTTGAAATCTAACGGTTGAAACTATTGTCGGAGCTATCTGACTTATTCACGTGAGTTATCCCGTATTATTTACTAAAATTAGTGAAAACCACGTGAGTTTTTATAACAAAATTGTCCCCCGTGGTGTGCCGGGTCAGAATTGCACCTCCCCATATCATCCCGTGGGTGTCGTAAGAGGCGACTAGGGGAAAAATACTGGAAGGTGGGCAGCAGCGCCTTCTAAATTACTGCCATCTTACACTGCGATCCCCAAGCCGCCTGCCAAGCGTGGGGATTATGACAAATACCCCCTTAATTGGGGTAGGCTGTGTTCAGCAGTGGACGATTCTGCTGTAACAGTATATAACAGTATATTTAATTATTATTAACTACGAATATTTTATTCGAAGATTATTAAATATGAATTTGTAATATTTATCAAATTATTGGAGTACAAAATTTTATGCCCAAAGCGGGAATCGATCCCGCGTCCTCCGATATCGCGTCGGATGCCTAAACCTCCTCGGCCACCTGGACTCGGCCAAAATTTCGTGCTCCAATTGTATTACTCTAACCGTCATAGGGGACGGTGCGCGGCCATCAATATAATTGTGTGCTCCAATAATTTGTTAAATATATATTCGCATAGCACGCGATAGTGCTTGTAATAATATTTAGAAATATGAATTTCTAATATTAAAATATAAACAAAAATATACATATAATATATTGAATTGCGGTCAGTTTCAAAACTAATATATATTTAACAATATAAAGTAGGTATTTGTTGGTTAATATAGTTTTTTTTATATTGCATTGTGACGGAACCCGCAAGATGCCCACCCGATGTTAAGCGGTAACCTCTGCCTAACAGATGCATTTCATAAGAAATGACATCACTCTGAGACATACAGTTGTCAAGGCCTCATGTTCCTGTTATTTCATATTTATTTACTGGCTCTCAAAGACTGCTACCGAAAGACACTGTTAGGTGCTTCGTGACAGATTTTCTATTTGAGGGTGGTAGCTAGCCAGGCGAGCATTCACAAAATGCCTTTCTATGCGGTGAAGCTCAAGGCAGCGGTGGAGAACCATGGCAGTCCATAGCTATTACCACTCAGCTAGTCATAAAGTACGCAATAAATGAAATGGCGATTCCGTAACCGATAGCTAACTCCAAAAAAACAACTTAAAATTCTTTTTAGATTTCTGAACGCTTAATGCCAAAGAGCTTAATGTTAAATGAGCCTAAGTGGCCTTTGTCAATATTTAAATATCTAATATTGATAATAGATTTTGATGATAATTGAAAGTGGTAGCTAGCAAGCAAAATGCCATAGCATGCTGCCATCCTAAGACAACAGCCGGGATTGATAGCTTTAGTAAAACATTTTTAGGGGCGTTCTAGACGACGACACCTAGCATTTTAGGAAGATAAGGAGTAAAACGTTCTTTTTTGTCTACCTTCCCATGTATTTGGTGCGGAGTTCCCCTGAAAAATAATTTTAATTAATTTCTAGTCAAATATTCATCTTTGGGTCAGAGTTATACACAAAATAAAAAAAACACAGGTTTTAAACTCATTCCGTTTACGAGATAGAAACCCATAACATGCAGACAAACAGACAGACAACAGGCTCCGTTTTACCGTTTTACTGCGCAACCCCAATAACCCTGATTTCACAACAATGAAAATTAAATTTTGTAACCGTAATAATCATACAAAAAATAATGTCAAATGCATCAAATAATAATGCAATTAAAATACAACAAAAAACAATAATTATATCTAATCAAGAACAATAATGTATTCCGTAATTTAATTTTTCATCTCGCTACACGTTGAGCACGCCAACATCAAATTAGATCTTATTAAACTAATTACTAGAATATAATAGTGGGTTTAAGCATTTCGATTTGAGATATAATAAGTACTACGTCTAGTGTAGTTGTAGTGTTCAAAATTAAAACACCTTAGTTATTTTGAGGGAAATTTATTTAAGGGCTAATCAGCTGCTAAATTAGCAGCTCGCTCTCAACGAGTACGAAGCGAGTTTTTTTGCAGCACTATGCCTTTTTTTAGTAAATATAAGAACTGTACATAAACAACACAACCGCTTACAAATTTACAAAAAATTTTTTATAGTTATGTGCGGGATTCAAACCCGCGTCCATCCACCCCTAGAGCCGCGGTATAGTCTAACCAATTGAGCTAACATGACAATGACTCATAACTCTAATTTTTCCTCTCGTTCTTTATTTAACCATCGTATTGGGATGGAGCGATACCTTACGTTATACTACAAACAAACAAATTAAAATTATGAGTCATTGTCATGTTAACTCAGTCGGTCAGAGCATACCCCGGCTGTAGGGATGGTTTTTTTTATGCGTGATAGGTTAGCCTATGACCACTATCTCACCTGGTAGTAAGTGATGATGTGGTCGAAGATGTTGTTCAGGCAAACCTAGAATTACTGGCTCTCAAGGACAGCTGCCGAAACACACCATTAGGTGCTTGGCAACAGATTTTCTACTTGAGGGTGGTAGCTAGACATTCGCAAAATGCCTTACCACCATGCTATAACGACTGCCATCCTAAGACGTCAGCCGGGACCGAACGCTTAACGTGCCCTCCAAAACACGGAAGCGCTCAGTAAGAATGTCACTAGCGGTCATCCATCCAACTCATGACCGCGGCTGTCGTTGCTTAACTTTGCTGATCGGTTAAGGACAGCTAAGCTTCGCTACGAGTGCTTCAAATGATGACGCGGATGATGGACGCGGGTTCGAATACCGTACATGACTATAAATCTTGTCTCGTAAATTTTTAATATTGTAATGTAATCCGCCGAGCAGGCGTTATTGCAAACATAACAATATTAAAACACTACCGCTATTACAATAAAAAGTAAAGGGTGTAGAAAAGTGTCCTGCAGTTCGTCTCAGATCTACTCCCAGAACTGCGATGTCTCTACACATTTTTACTTCCTTGGAGAAAGGTTTTTGATCTTGCGTCACCACCCACCCAGTGCTACTGAAGGCAAGCCTCAGAGCAGGGTCCCATTTAGCCCCACGGAGAATCCGGGTCCACGGTGTTTCTGATAAACGTAGTTGGCTCATCACATACACGCCCCTACCCCCTTTACTATTTACTTATTATTAATTTATCTCAAATTATCATGTCCTCTATATACCAATAATTCTTCACTAAGCTCGGCAAACAAACACAAAACAAATGTTCACCATTATAGCATATTAAAGTAACATCGTCAACGAATGGCACAATCTGAAATAACATATATTAACACTGCACTGTATGCATTGCAGTGCCACAATGCATTTGTGTGGTTGATAATACAATGAATGATTCAATGGGGTACGGACACCACACTTCATATGTTTTCAGGATAAAGTAAAATGCTTCCTTATTTTTTTATGATAGGTCTTTGATCACAATTTCATATATATAAAATCACGTCACTTATTTAGGCCAATGTAGGTAATATGGGGTGAGTCTATTACCATCTACTGGGCATAGTGCTCAACTCCGGCTAGATAATGAGAATTTTCTAATAATATAATTCTTATAAACTATTCCACCTGGACTCGAACCCCGGGAGAGATTCCAATGTATTGGTTCTGCGATACGACGTGACTCAACCAACTAGGTAGCTACTTAATAAGTAAGTGATAATTTAGTCGAAGACAATACGAACGGAATGTCATAGGCAGCTTTTTACCGCTAGAAGTACGTAGAAGGGTTTGCCTCGCGATCGTTATACATTTTGGTCAATTAATTATTTTTTCGTAAGATTCACACATATCTTAACCTCATTTAATAACAGGGCTAACCTACATCAGGGACTGAAGTGCCCGCCGGGAGCTCGCAAACACTGCACTATGGCCCTGATGATAAGCATCAATGCTCGAAACCCGCGAGATGTTTATTTTTATTCACCTGATGGTAAGTGATGATATGCTCGAAGATTTTGTTCTGGCTAAGCTAGAATTACTCGATCTCAAGTATAGCTGGCGGAACACTGCTTGGCGATAGATTTTCTGCTTGAAGGTGGTAGCTAGCCAGGCAGATATTCAGAAAATACCCTACCATCACGCCATAACGTGGCAATCTAAGACAAAAACCAGGACCGACGGCTTAACGTACCCTCCGAAGAAGGAAAGCGCTCAGTAGTAGTGCCCCTAGCGGTTACCCATCATAGTCATGACATTGCTTAAAAAATAGGTCAGTTAAAAACGGCTGAGTAAACTGCGCTACGAACGCTTTAAAACGTATTCGATCCATAGCGTTAGTATTATGCCAGTTTATTTATAATAATTAAATTATATGTAAAAAAAAAGAAAATCTGCAAAGTTAGATAAGTAAGCAAAAAATTGTTAAAAGATACAAAACCAAACCGACCTTGACTCAAGTCAATTAAGTCAAAATAATTTATTCAATTTAGGCGTCTACGACGCTCTTATGAAGGTCAATTACAAATTTTAGTATTGAAATGTTCTACATTGTACTGCCACTTTCAGCAAATAAATTGTATAGAGCCACTGCGAGAAGAACGGGCAAGAAACTCGGGGCCATTATTTGAAACGTCTTTTAACAATGTGTTGCATACTTACTTTGTAATAAAGTTATTACAATATTTGTTTAAATTATGTAGGTGACAGGCAATAGCTTGGCAGAGGCGGAATTGTCCAGGCATTTTTGTCGTTTAAGTAATCAGAAACTGCATAGTAGGATTTTTTAATCAATATGTTTTTCACGTGCAACTTGAATTTCCCTTCTGTGAGCGTTGTAATATGTTTCGGAACTTTATTATAAAACCGTACAAAATTACTTAAGAAGGACCTTTTATTTTTCTTTGCTAATCTAAAGCCTAGCACCGCTATTTTATCTTTATTCTTAGTGTAGTTCCAACTATAGGCCCCTAGTGCTGCATTTCAAAGTTTTTGCCACTAGGGTCCATTACTGCTTCAAAAAGGCATGCTATATTTGGACAGTTTATTTTAATTAATGAGAGCATATTACAATTTTCAAAAAAATAATACGTCCTATATGGTCACCCTATTACAAATTATATAGCGCAAATGCCACTGTTCTGCAAAGTGTACGATTGCTAGACATTTAAATATAATTTAACGTAACCTGTCTTCAACTTAAGAAGTACTTAAGTATACTTGTAAGTTACTGCCATTTAACTTGGGAAATAAAAGGACTGACACATGGACATGTCAGAAGGATGGAAGAAGAAGAACAACAATATAAAAATAACCGGCCAAGTGCGAGTAGGACTCGCGCACGCAGGGTTCCGTACCATTATCTGTAACCTAATCTTGCAAGTTACAGACACTTTTCGCAGTGTCCGATTGAGCCGGGTAGATACGGCGAAAACTTCTTTTATTGTATCGGAGCCCCCTTAATTATTATAAAAGAGGAATTAAAACGAAATATTCTGTGAAAAGTTAAAGCGTCTACCTGTCACCGTTATTAGTATCGAGCAAGAAACGGTAAATATATCAAGTTTGTTGTATGGGAGCCCCCCTTACATATTTATTTTATTTTATTTTTAGTATTTGTTGTTACAGCGGCAATAGAAATACATCATCTGTGAAAATTTCAACTGTCTAGGTATCACCGTTCTGGAGATACAGCATGGTGACAGACGGACTGACGGACAGCGAAGTCTCAGTAACAGGGTCCCGTTTTTACCCTTTGGGTACGGAACCCTTAAAAGTGTGTTACATATAATCATATTTAATAATTATAAGCATTATTTGCTTGTTTCGAGTAAAACAAAGTCAAAGTCAAAATCCTTTATTTACCGACTTAAAAAAAAAGAGGAGGTACTCAATTCGTCTGTTTTTTTTATTTGTCACCTCGGTACTTTTGACTGGGTGAACCGATTTTGATGTTTTTTTTATTCGAAAGCTGATGTTTATCGTGGTGTCCCATTTCAATTTCATTAAAATCGGTCTAGCCGTTTTTGAGTTACACTCCAAGAACGGAAAAGTATTTTCCTATCTTGCTGATATAGTCATTGACAGTGAACAATCGAGCCCATAAGTAGCAAGGGTCACTAAGAGGGGTGAAATTTTTTTTTACCAAAAAATTGAACCGGTTTCAACACTTAAATCTGTGAAATAACTTGTCGAAGTCGGTACCATGCGCACAATATTGTGATAATGGTACCGATTTCAACAAGTTATTTCACACATTTGAGTCGGTTCCACTTTTCTTACTAGCTTTTTGTTTTTTTAAGAATTTTTTTTTGTAATTGTAAGGATTCCCATTTACCCCCATGGGGTGCCGGTTTAGAATGACCCCCCCCCCCCCCCCACCTTATCCCGTGGGTGTTGTAAGAGGCGACTAAGGGAAAAATATCAGAAGGTTGGAAAAAGCGCCTTCTGTAGATCTGACAACTTTACTGCGATCCCCAAGACGTCTGCCAAGCGTACCTAGCATTCTGGCAGCATTAATAGACAACAAAACTTGTTCATACAAGTACCTACGTGCAAGTAAAAGATCTATATATTTCTTTATTTTTTTTTTATGTTATTATGACGGATCAAGCTTGAGGCCCACCTGAAGTTAAGCGGACTAACCTCTGCCTATAACGGATACATTTCATCACAAGTTACGAATTGCACTGCGCCCGTCACCTTGGCTCTCAAGGACTGCTACCGGAACACACCGTTAGGTGCTTAGCGACCAATTTTTACTTGAGGGAGGTCGCTAGCCAGGCGGGCATTCGCAAAATGTCCTTCCACCATGCGTTGAAGCTCAAGCTCGCGGCTGGATTCGAACCATGGACCTGCTGCGCGGCAGTCCTTAGCCAATGCCACTGAGCCATCACTGCTGCAAAAAACAAATTGCCATTGTTGCCTAATATAATATAACTTACAGGTTTTATCAGTAAACTATGGTGAATTCTAAATTATAGTGCATATATTGTCCCTTACGTTTTAAATGTGGCTTTTAAAGTTGGTTGGGTTAGCAGTGGAGATGAGAGCATTGAGGAGCATGATTGGAGTGAAACGGAGTGACAGGATAAGGAATAGTGTGATAAGGGAACGATGTAGTGTGAATGAGGATGTATATATGTTATGTTGGTATGGACATGTAGAGAGCATGAATGGAATGAAATTGACTAAACAGGTATACATGGGACAAGTGAACGGAAATGTTGGAAGTGGAAGACCTAGGCGAACGTTCCGAAATCAGATTGAAGACGTTCTCTAAAAAAGTTAGGTATGAAAAGATTGATGAGTGCAGATGAAGCGAAAGATATTTGTTAATTTGTAAGAATCGTAGCAAGTGGAAATCTGTGGTCTGTGCCTACTCCTACGGGAAATAGGCGTGATTTTATGTATGTATGTACCTATGTTTTTATGAAAAAGTATCAGTCGGTGGATGAAAACTTTTACTCCTCCTATAAGGTATAACATAGTTATAACAAATGTATATATCATTATATACATTTGTTATAACTATGTTATACCCTATGCCAGATATGTACCGATGACATCCGGTGGACCGACGCCATCGTGAGAAATCGATGAGCTCACAGCTAATAGACATTTAGAGAAGGAGGCAATGATTAACTGTAGACGATTCCGACTTATTTTTATGTTTCCGCACCCATATAATAGTGGACGAGTATGCTGCCAGCAATTGAGCAAATTCTATCCTCCAATAATCGACCTTGCAGCATAAATAAATTGCATTATGACATTGTTTAATTTTATTTATTTTACTTTTTATCGCTGATAGGCTATTCGTTGGCAAGTAATAATTTGATCGAAGATTTTGTTCAGGCTTTTCTAGAATTACTAACTCGGAAAGATACCTGCCGAAACATACCGTTAGGTGTAGATTTTCTACTAGAGGGTAGCTAGTAGCTAGTAGTAGGTAGGTCTGGTAGCTAGGCAGTCGAGCATTCGAAAAATTCCCTACCACCATGCAAAAAAGGACCTCTTGGTCGTGTCACACCAACATTAACAGGGAAAATCTATATATAGGTACTCCATTCAGCCCTTAGTTTAGTTTACCTTGGTTAATAAATAAACACGGTACCTACATTATAGAAAGAGCACAAACAGGGACGAAAGCTTGCCAGGGCGGGGCATTAGGGCTCCATTGTGCGTCCACCTGGCTTCTCCCATGGTTGCTAGGGGTACTGCTCTGCAAGTATTATGTAGGACAATAGCACCTCCTCCTTTTTTAAAGTCGGTTAAAATTGCCCATAGAGCATTCCCAAGGACGGTTGAAGTCAGGTCATATAAAGCCAAAACTTCGTACATTCAAATATTTTATTACCTTTTACGTTAGAATACGTAATGAAACTACCGACCCCGTTATCGTAGGATAATGGAAGGACGATGATACATGACAAATAGAGAATGACATCAATGTTAGTAAAATAATATTTATACTAGATGGGTTAACTTAATTACCAATTTAAATTCTCAAAATAACTTAGCATGTAACTCACTAATATTAGAATGATAACATAAAAGAAGAATATATCAAATAAAAATAAGTAAAAAAAAGACACAGTCAGTTTTTAAGATACAACATAACAAAATTAAAAATTTACGAGAGGAAAAACTATAGTCATTTGCGGGATTCGAACCCGCGTCATCCACCCATATAGCCGGGGTATGCTCGGACCGACTGAGCTAACATGACAATTTTCCTCTCGTTCTTCAACCATCGTATAGTGATAGAGCGAAACCATAGAACATAAGTTTACAACAATTGACATCTTAATGTAAGTAAATGATGCATGGCATATGTATAGAAAAAGAAAATTGCATATTAAAACTTGTAAGAATCTAAAAGAGTACGGACCATAAATGTATGTAGTGCGTATTTTTATATGAAAAAAAAATGACCTGTTGGTAAGTTATGTTGTGGTCGAGGATAGTAAATAGGGTTATCCTAGAAAACACTCGTTGGGAACCATCTCAGTTGCACATTACAAACTCGCTGCTTTTTTGTATGCTTGATAGGCTAACCTTTGGCCACTATCTCACCTGATGGTAAGTGATGATGTGGTCGAAGATGCTGTTCATGCTAACATAGAAGTACTGGCTATCAAGGATAGCAGCCGGAACACACCGTTGCGACAGATTTTCTACTTGAGGGTGGTAGCTAGCCAGGCGGGCATTCGCAAAATGCCCTACAACCATGGTTTCTGTTAATAATGGCTTAGTCGGACGTGGGAAGATGAAAGACGCCTGCCATTGAGCAAAGGCATCTCCGATTGAGGGGTGTTTCCTCAGATCATAGAAACAGGGTTACTTTTAGACCGACTTCACAAAAAGAGGTACTTAATTCGTCTGTATGTTTTTTACCTCAGAACTTTTGACTTGGTGAACCGATCTTGATGATTCTTTTTTTATTTAAAAGCTGATGCTTGCCGTGTAGCTCATTTAAAATTCATCAAAAACGGTCTAGCCGTTTTTGAGTTACACTCCAATATCTGAAAAATGTTTTCCTATCTTGATCATATAGTCATTGACAGTGAATGACAATCGATCTCATGAGTAGCAAGGGTCACTAAAAATGGTGAAAGAATTTTTTTTACCAAAAAATATAACCGACTTCAACACCCAAATGTGTGAAATAACTTGTCGAAGTCGGTACCATGTGCACAAAATTGTAATGATAGGTTCTGTTGAACCATCATGGTACCGACATAAACAAGTTATTTTATACTATACACACATATGAGTGTTGAAGTCGCTTCTATTTTGTGGTAATTTTTTTTTTACTTAATAACTTTTACCAAATGTCATCGTTTTTTTTAAATCAATGATAATTTTTCATCTTTATTTGCCTATGTGTGTTTCAACTTTAATCACAGTCTGTAACTACAGGGCGATGGGCCGGCCTCTTTTTGCATGTGTGCTATCTGTTGGTTTATTGGTGTTGCTGCAAGTTTCTTAGTGAGGGTGAAAATTTGAGGAAGTGTGCCATAGTCATTGATTTTGTTTTTGTGTTAGAGAAACAGGTGGGAGGACCTCGGAGACATCATAACACGAACGGTCAATGACTGAAAACAAATCTCCCTTGCTTAATAATAACGAATATTTTTAAAATATTTTATGAAAACATCAAATTAATATTTAATTTTCCTATTAAGCCGACGTGACGTCACAAACGCCACGCAGCCAAACCGGAAGAATTTTCGACGCGTTTCGGTTCTACGTAGAAGGGAAACGCGTCGAAAATTCTTCCAGTTTGGCTGCGTGGCGTTTGTGACGTCACGTCGGCTTAACAGGAAAATTAGGCGGAATTGTCACTAGGTATATTTTTGTATATTTGAAGTGTTTTATTAAAATATTAATTTGATGTTTTCATAAAATATTTTAAAAATATTTGTTATTATTAAATATGGATTTCCGCAAAGTAACGCCTGAATCTATTTATTATCTCCCTTGTTTCTATAATCTGAGGGTTTTGCGGTAGTGCCCACGTTTAGCAGGCATCTTGAGGATCGCAGTGTATGATAGTATTCTTCAATTGAACTATAGGTGTCGCTCCATCCCCATACGATGGTTAAAGAACGAGAGGAAAATTAAAGTAATGTTTCATATTAGCTCAATCGGTCAGAGCATATCCCGGCTATTGGAGTGGATGACGCGGGTTCTATCTTAAACGCTAAGTGTGTCCATATATATATATATTATTTGATCTATTCATCTCTTATGTTATCATTCTAATGTTAGTGAGTTACATGCTTAATTATTCTAATAATTTAAAGTTAAAGCGTGAATTGGGGATTAAAAGTTAACCCATCAAGTATAATAATACTGATATCGTTCGCTATTTGTCATGTATCATCGTCCTTCCATTATCCTACAAAAACGGGGTCGGCAATTTCATTACCGTTTCGAACATAAAAGTTAATAAAATATTATATTGTACGAAGTTTTGGCTTTATGTGACCTGACTTCAACTGGTATGTTTCCATTTTTCGCCTGTATAATATGGGGGGGTTCAATTCTAGCCCAACACCCCACGGGGTGTAATTAAGATAGTGAAGTATTCTATAAAAATTATTTACTATATGTAAATCACATATTAAAACTTATGGTTACCCTAAAATGCACCCCAAAATGGCGGCATCATAATTTATAATCTGTTGAACATTTTTCTTAATCTATTTTCGGTTTGGGGGTGTGTTAACGACCGCGATCAAATAAAAGGTACATCCACGATGATTTTACAAATATATACTAAATAATACCAATAGAACAGTGCCTTTTATGACAGAACAAGCTCGAGGCCCACCTGATGTTAAGTGGACTAACCTCTGCCTATAATAGATGCATTTCTATAACACGAATTGCACTGTGTCTCATGTATCTCTGTAATTTTACTGGCTCTCAAAAACTGCTGCCGGAACACACCGTTAGGTGCTTGGCGACAGATTTTCTACTTGAGGGTGGTAGCTAGCCAGGCGGGCATTCGCAAAATGCCCTTCCACCATGCGGTGAAGTTAGTATTTAAAATATGACGTAACTAAGTTTGTACGGAAAGTGTTTCGACGCTAGCCTGAAAAATGTAGCTAAATTATGTAGTTGAAACATTAATACTATACAGATTATATCAAATATGAGAGTAATGCTATCAAATAAAAAAAAACTAAAACAAATCTTCCAACAGCAGAATTTAAACAAATTAAATCCCATAACATTCTTACATATATTATGCAAACATTTTTCATCTTAAGGTGAATACTCACGTCTGTGGTGTACAATAGGTACAGGAATTAACATAATTTATTCAAGCGTAACTTTGCGGAAATCAATATTTAATAATATCAAATATTTTAGTAATATTTTAAGAAAACATTAAATTGATAATTTAATAAAACACTCCAAAAATATAGCTAGTAACAATTCCGAATAACTTTCCTGTTAAGCCGACGTGCGCTCACAAACGCCACGCAGCCAAACCAGAAGAATTTTCGACGAGTTTCGCTTCTACACGAAGCATCCTCAGAAATATACGGAATCCTATTTTCGATGTGGTGTCTCATTTTTATATGAATTCATTCAAAAAAGTACGCTCAAGCTACTAAAATATTGCAAAGTTCTGTTTCACTCACCCGCATACAAAACGAGGTCTCTCCATCCTTTGTCCTCAGTCGGACACATTACAAAGCACATCGTCATTAAATTTAAAAAAAACGTAATTATCTCCGAACGTCAATTATTTCGTGATCATGTATAATACTTATACGACCTAACAGCAAAACCAAAAATATGCTTCACCGCATGGCATTTTGTAAATTCCCGCCTGGCTAGCTACCACCCTCAAGTAGAAAATCTGTTGCCAAGCTTGTTGTTCCGGCAGCAGTCCTTGACAGCCAGTGAAATTACAGGCAAAATGAGACTTAACAAGTATGTCTCAAGGTGATGGGCTGGGATGCATCTGTTATAGGTAGAGGATACCGCTTAACATCAGGTGGGCCTAGTGCTTGTAACGTCACAATAACATAAAAAAAATATTGTATTCTCATAGAAGTCAGCGCTCACCTTAAAGCAATATACATATAATGGAAATATCTAGTCTACATTTAATTATAATATCAATTAAATAACTATAAAAAAACAACATTAATAACGTGAAAAAACTAACACAGCAATAAATTGACTCAAGATTTTAATCAAAACAGGATATAGTTCAGTTTTATGGTTTGAAAAATGGACCATCTGCTTTTAAATACAGATAAGACATTATAGCCTTTTTACTGACTTCCGAAAAGGTTGTTCTCTACGAAGAATTTAGTAAATTAATTTAGGTCCTATTCCACTAACTTAGGACTTAATTAATACTAACCATTAAAATATGATAGCGTTTGTCTCCATAGGCTTATGTCCAGTGATGTTAATTTTTGTAAATATTAATCGAATATTTTTTTATAATTCAAAATATACATGATATCTAGGCACTTTTGATGGGTGTAAAAATATAAGCCCCGAAATTGTTGCCCATTCTGCTCGAAGTGGCTCTATTTTATTTTTATTTTTTTATGTTATTGTGACGGAATAAGCTCGAGGCCCACCTGATGTTAAGCGGACTAACCTCAGCCTATAACAGAAACATTTCGTTATAAGTTACGAATTTCACTGCGCCCGTCACCTTGAGACATAGTTGTTAAGTCTCATGTGCCTGTAATTTCACTGGCTCTCAAGGACAGCTGCCGGAACACACCGTTAGGTGCTTGGCGACAGATTTTCTACTTGAGGATGGTCGCTAGCCAGGCGGGCATTCGCAAAATGCCCTTCCACCATGCGGTGAAGCTCAAGCCCGCGACGGGATTCGAACCATGGACCTAAAACCTAAAATAGTTCAAAATATACATGATCCCTAAGCACTTTTGGTGGGTGTAAAAATAAAAGCCCCGAGTTTGTTGCCCATTCTGCTCGAAGTGGCTCTATACAATTTTAGCTGAACACGGAAGTAGAATACATTTTTGTACAATTTATTTATTGATAAGATGAAAAAGAAACCGTCAATAATTAACGTAAAATGACTTAAACTGCTTACAGTGTTTCTTCTTTAGTGGTTCTTGTTGTGCCGCAGCCGCTTTAGATAATCTAAGAGACTTGATTGTTTAACATTCAATAAAAAAATGCACTCTTTTCGTAACTAAAATAGACAAATATTTTTTATTAAAAAGTTACCAAGGCAACTGCTTACACAAATATAGTAAATTGATTCCAATTTCTTTTTCATGCTTGATAGGTTAGCCTTTCACCACTATCTCACCTGATGGTAAGTGACGATGTGGTCGAAATGTTGTTCAGGCTAACCTACAATTACTGGCTCTCAAGGACAGCTGCCGGAACACGCCGTTAGGTGATGACAGATTTTCTACTTTAGGGTGGTCGCTAGCCAGGCGGGCATTCGCAAAATACCCTACCACCATGCTGTAACGACTGTCATTCCGAATTATGGCCCATGGTGTGCTGGGTTCTGGGCTAGAATGTCCCCCCCCCCCCCCATTGCTATACCTGTGGGTGTCGTAAGAGGCGACTACAGGTATAATACCGGAAGGTGGGCAGCGGCGCCGTCTGAGGAACTGATATCTTAAACTGCGATCCCCAAGACGCCTGCCAAGCGTGGGGATTATGGGAAAACCCTCCTTAATTGGAGGTGGTGTTCAGCAGTGTGCAATCTGGCTGATACAGTACACATTTCCAAGCAAAATCAAGTGACACACTTGTATTTTACTCCTTTTATACTTTCAACCAGTTATATTTTTAACAAACGAAACCTCCTTTCTAATTTGAGATATACCGGCTCCTTATTACATTTTGCCTTTATAACCAATCTTCTTAAGTCAGTAATATAAAACATTATTATCTTAACACCTGAACTCCGAGAACTTATAAAATACACGAAGAAAACTGATAAAATCGCAATATCCCCAAATGACACTACCGCAAAGTACCGAAAAAATGTAATCTTTTTTTTAAGCTGGCATTAAGTATGTGCCTTCATGCCGACTGTTGCCGGTCGAGAGATAATTAAAAAAAAAACAGGCAACATGGCGGCTCCCAACGGCCTTCGGGGTCGATTGAAAAAATAAAAAAGATTCCAAATTCAAATCGGTCGCGGTGGGAGATGAAAAAGCGGGACTAATTTCATGCGTTCACGCGGTGTTCCATTTTCGAAATGACCGCAAAGAGAGACGCGTCTACGTGTGAGAAAAGGACGACAATATAATAAATGTATTAATCTGCTCATAATTTTGGGCTATACTTATGTTGTTTATGCCAGGGTTCATATTGGAACTTTTTTTGCTTCGTTAAGAATAAATTAAATATTTCCTTGTATTATGTCGAGTTGTCATCGAAGATTTAAGTGTTCAAGTCGATGATTATTTATTTATTTATTAAAATTGGTATTAACTCGTTTTTATACTTATTTTACTTCCTTTGAATTTTGGGTAGGTACTGCCTCATTCATTGGTGGTTTATAGCGTCTCTTTCAAGATTCTGGGTTCGATGCCCGGGTTAAACAAATTCGTAATTAAATAATTGTAATTAATAAATTCAGACGTTACTTTGCGGAAATCCATATTTAATAATCACAAATATTTGAAAAAATATTTTAAGAACACATAAAATTAATATTTTAATAAAACACTTTAAATATATCAAAAATATATCGGAGGTCTTGACTCATTCAGCTTCTCTATAGTGCGCTTGATGAGTCAAGACCTCCTGAGGTTGCTTCGTGTAGAATCGAAACGCGTCGACGTCACGTTGGCATAAGATACATTTTTGATATTTTTTATGTGTTTTACTAAACCCCCAGCTTTGTCTCTAAAATTCAAGCGACAATTTGGAATAGACCCCTTTCTATCAATTACATAAACTTCTGCTATGGCAAAATAATAATCGAACACAATACCACAGTTCTGTGTTCCAAATACTATGCGTAAAGTTTTAAAATCAATATTTAATATTTAAATCACACTCTTACACTCTATTTGTAATCAACACTCATCACCTGATCTCACACTATCCAAATTAACTACCTTTCTACATAAAGCAAAAGAAAAAATAGTAGACGGTAACAAAAAAAAAGTGCCAACCGTTTTAAACAAAAGATACATGTGTTTTAAACAAAAGAGAGAATGATTTCGAGTTTGTTGAAATTTTGGCTACAATTGCCGTGTCCAAGTGGCCGAGGGGTATAGGCATCCAACGCGATATCGGAGGACGCGGGTTTAATTCCCGCCTTGGGCATAAAATTTTGTACTCCAATAATTTGTTAAATGTAATTCACGTCTTATATAGTTTTATTTAGATAGTTCTTTATTAAGGACTTTAATTTAGTAAATTAATATGTTAGTAAGAAAGGAACTGAATCCCAGGACACAGGGCCACCCTAGTGTGGGATTCAGGGATACTTAACACAATACATGTTATTTGTACCTAGCTATATTTAAATTCGTTATACTCATAAATTACATGTGTAGCCTAAGTTTTGGTATCAATAAAGTTTATTATTATTATTTACTTTATTTATTATCCAACATAAATTAAAATTTATTAAAACATTATTATAAAAACTTGAACCTAGGGTGCTGCTGGTAGCGGGGCAGAGGCAAAGCTACCAGTGGTTAGGGCTGCAGAGAGAGGAACCTTTCTGATAATGCGTGTTGTGTCCAGTATCACTGCCTTCTGCATCTGACCCTTGATCCAACCGTCTAGCGAGTGACTCCTGAGGTATTGGTCGAGGCTCTTCGCTATAAGGCCGTTCGCCGAAACGACTATCGGGACAATGATCGTCGAGTCATCATTATTATTTGTTTTCTTAAAATATTTGTTATTATTAAACAAATGTATACTAAATGTTAAGTTCAGTTAGTAAAGTTTCGACATAGTGAAACACGATTTTTCAGTTCCTTACTTTGAATGTTGATTGAACACAGCAAAATATAAATTATATTTTCACCTGACAAGTTCGGCGATGTTTATCATTCAAAATCTGCGCGGAATAGGTTTTTGAAAATCAAACATCTATAAAAGTTGAAGAGAAATAAATTTACTTGAAGTATTACTGCGCCGAAGTAGCACATTATTATTAATAAAGTGGAAAATTGATTCAAAAGCTAGTTTTCAGTGGTAGACTTTTACTGCACCGTCAAATCAAAATATAAAACAAAAGCAGATGTACAAATTTAAAAAACAAATTAAAAAAGAAACATAAAAAGAGGTGCGTCTTCCACATTTACTATTTACAGTAATTTTACTATTAATATACATATATATGTGGATCCCACTGTCAAGTTGAATCTATTTGAAGCAATGATGGCCGAGCGGTAACAGCTATGGACTGCCGCGCCGCAGTACCCTGGTTCGATCCCCACCGCCGGCTTGAGCTTCACTGCATGGTGGAAGAGCTTTTTGCGATTGCCCGCCTGGCTAGCGACCACCCTCAAGTAGAAAATCTGTCGCCAAGCACAGTGTGTTCCGGCAGCAGTCCTTGAGAGCCAGAAAAATTATAGGCTAATGAGACCTAACAACTGGACGTCTCAGTGTGACGGGCACAGTGCAATTCGTCGTTGACGAAATGCGACTGTTATAGGCAGAGGTTAGTCCACTTAACATCAGGTGTGCTTGTTCCGTCACAATAACATAAAAAAAAAACTAGGAAGACTGTCGCTTCCAGACTTTTTTTTTTAGAATCCTTCGCTTCATCCTGTTCCAATAAAAGCACATAGATTATGCTGATGTCTGCTACCTCGACCTTACCGAAGATCCAAACTTCTGAGAATTCTTAACGAACCAAATATAAACCTAATACAAAATGTTTGTATTAGGTTTATATTTGGTTTGCGCAAATATGACCATGTCTCCGAATTTCGCACTAAGCTCAAGTGGCTACCTAAACGCCTTCGTCTACTACTCTCTTCTACTCCATTTTTTTTTGTAAGACCGTGTTGTAATAATTGCAACAAACACACATGATGTTAAGCGGTAACTTCTGCCTATAACAGATACAAACGCTGCTTCTCTTTCACTTCTGTGCAGTCCGACAGTGACGGAATTTCCGCATTTGACAGTCTTAATTGAAATTTCAAATGATACCTATAACCGATACAAGGCTCAAAAGAACTCATAGGGTTCAGTTTTCTAGCACAGAACCCTAAAGCAATCTCTCAGGGAATGCCTAATAACAATAGAAAATTGAATTGCTTGAAACACTTTCATCTTAATCACCAAACTCAAATTATCCAACAGACAGCCGCGGTTTACGATTTATGTAATAATCATGCATATATAAGGTCATTATTATACCGGGTACGAAATATGACCCAAAGTTATGTTTGAATCGACTCATGATTACCTTGGTAGACTCCATAGAAAATATACTTACGATGTAAACAGTACCTTATCTCGAACTATTTTAATTTAACTTGTTCCACATGTAGAGAGAAGAAAAAAAGCTCTGAAATATTTGTTTGTCATTCGCAATCTGTTATGCGCTAGCGAGGAAACTGTTTTTCACCGACTTCAAATTCCGTTTTCATATCGACTGTTTTTTTTTGTGTTTGTTATGCTTTTTCGATATTAAGTCAAAATAAGAAGAAACATTTTTATTGTAAATCAAAAAAAATTACAGTGTGTTTGGGACACAAAAAGGTAAGTTTTCACCAAATTTAGTATAAACAAAAGTTTTCGTGTAAGACAAAAAGCAATAACTTTGTTATTTGAATTTTGCACATAAATTTTGAGGTTAATTGAAAAAAGTGTTAATACAAAAATTTTTGATCTGTTATTACCTACAACTTTGGCATTAAATTGTTTTCCATAGGCCTTGTAGCTTTGCCGGAAATCGAGATAAACCGATTTTATCCTTGGAAACTTTAAATTATACGCCCGTAAATTATTTTTCCTTTTTGATTTTTGTCTTTCTCTTCCTTTTTCAACGGGTTTCATCCTACTATTCATTTTTTCGGTTTCAGAAACTATCGACCATGGTCTAAAGGTGTTATTTATCATTCGAAATATGCGTGGGAAATGCTTTTGAAATTCGAACCCCCATAACAGTTTAAGAAAAATGAATTAACCAAATTATAACAATTTTATATATAATTTCTACCATAAATTTAACGCAAATTTGCAACATCCTCCGAGCTGTTTTTCTTAAACCTAGCACTTTCTTCGCTGTAGTGAGGTGAAAAATTGTGTTTCTTCGCTACGCTCAGGATTCTATATTTAAACCACTCGCTTCGCTCATGGTTCAATCCTTGCATGCTTCGCTTCTTCAGATTTCAAATAAAGAACTTGCGTCTAATAATAACTTTGCAACCTTACAAAACAAATAACTATAGCATCTCGATCCTTTGAAAACCTCGTTAAAAACAGCGCATAACGAATCATTTGTAATGCACCTTGCACGCAGATTTTCAATGATAAATAAAATATTTTCGAGATTTGTGATACTAAGGGCCTGTTTCAGAACGTTCGAGTAAGTGCCGATACTACCCAGAACATAAAATAACTGAATGATAAAAATGACAGTTAACATGCAGCGCGTTTCAAGCTTTAACCGATGGATAGGCTAAATCGATGACTGTGAAACGCAAAGATAGTGTTTTATTTATTAAATATGTTCTGGGTAGTATAACCGGAACTTACTCGAACATTCTGAAACAGGCCCTAAGTCTTAAGAAACTGACATGATAAATAATTATCCTACTAATAATGTCCAATGTTTCATAGAATAGTTAAAAGAGTTATTAACCAAATGTAAAATAGGTTTGATAGAGGAACATAAATATATTTATTTTTTTAATTTATTGTCATGAAAATATACAAAAAAAGAAATTTGTACCTATCTCAGAACATATTTTGTGTTCGTTTTATAATAGTAATAAAATATTGTTTAAATATTTGATCTTATCTTTACAAATTACATAAAGAATTGTGAATTCCTATTGAAAAGGAACCCTTATAGTTTTCACTATGCCCGTCTGTCCATCAGTATGGAGTATTTGGACTGCCTAAGAGTCTGCAATGACGGATGCCTAAATCACTCAGCCACCGGAACCATACTCTTTCGGGCCGGAACTTTGTACTCCAATTGTATTACTTTAACCGTCATAGGGGACGGTGCGCGGCCATCAACTAGACTACTAGACTTCATCTGATCGAAAGAAGTGCTTTTTCAAACACTTAACTCTCGCAATGGTGTCGCTTCTATATTTCTTATAGAATACAAGCACTAGGACATGTTAACATTTTTTTTTTGTTCCGTACGGGAATTGAACTCTCGTCCTCCGAAATTGTAAATGTGATTTTCACTAAGCACGCGATAGTGCTAATAATCTTATATATTCAGATATTTGAAGCAGTGATGGCTCAGGGGCGTTGGCTATGGACTGCCGTGCCGCAGGTCCATGGTTCAAATCCCGCCGCGGGCTTGAGCTTCACCGCATAGTGGAAGGGCATTTTGCGAATGCCCGCCTGGCTAGCGACCACCCTCAGGTAGAAAATCTGTCGCCAAGCACCTAACGGTGTGTTCCGGCAGCAGTCCTTGAGAGCCAGTGAAATTACAGGCATATGAGACTTAACAACTATGTCTCAAGGTGACGGGCGCAGTGCAATTCGTGACATGTGACGAAATGCATCTGTTATAGGCAGAGGTTAGTCCGCTTAACACCAGGTGGGCCTCGTGCTTGATCTGTCACAATAACATAAAAAAATAAAAATAAAACATTTATAATTAGGTAAAAATACTTGCTATTGCAGATATATACGAGAATACCTATATACTACTTTCTTACAATATATTTACATATATTCAAGCCTGTCACGAACACGTATATAACCCATCAAAATTCGAAGAATATAAACGTAATATACATCCAACTTAATATATATTAATTTTTCCCGCCAAAAAAGCCCCTCTAAGCTGAGATACTGTAAAAACTTAGGTACATAAGATGTGTTCACACTAACGACCGACCGAAATTAAGTTTTTAAACTTGCCGGCCGCTTTGAAGGCGCAATCGTGTTTCGAAACCAAGATGGCCGACAAAATATTGTTTTTTTGGCGCCGTAATTATAGAGGGCGGGGTGTCTATGGTCATTTTGGTTTTTCAATCACTATAGGGTGGAAAAAGTAACGGCCAGCTGTAAGAATAACGTCGTCTATCGAGCCAACGCAATCTATTTTTTTCTAGTAGGTACTAGGCTAGCATAAGTTTAAGAAAATAAATAAACATTCAAACACACATAAGTGTTTGTTTGTTTGCTGCATGTACTGTATTGATTTTGATTTGATTTTATTTGTATGTTAATTCTAATCTGTGGTAGATGTTATTGATTCTATGTCGTTTCTATTCACAATAAACAAATTTAATTTAATTAATTTAATTTAATAAGATAACAAATACGAAGTAATATTTTTTCTCTACTTCGGTTCCTGTGTTGCTTAATGGCAGTAGCTATGTCAGAGGACTACGTGTGGCCAGAAAGCTCCGTATGCTTACATGGTGGTAGGGCATTTAGTGAATCACGGTTAACCACCAACATCACCACCACCACCAATGTTTCAGTAAACACAAACAATCGGTTCAGGCAGCTGTCCTTGTGAGACCAATAACTACATCATCACTTAACAACAGATAAGACAATGTATGTTGTCTTATCTGTTGGTTCTGTTCATTGAAGCAATTATAGCCAAGCGGTAATAGCTATGGACTGCCGTGCCGCAGGTTTGATCCCCACCGCCGGTACCGGCTTGAGCTTCATCGCACGGTTGAAGGGCATATTCCGAATTCTCGCCTGTCTAGATACCACCCTCAAATAGAAAATCTGTCACCTAGAACCCAACCTAAGTGTGTTCCGGCAGCAGTCCTTGAGAGACAGTAAAATAACAGGCTCATGAGACAACAACTGTGTGTCTCGGGGTGACAAACGCAGTGCAGTTGTAAATGCTGTTTTAAACAGAGGTTACCGCTTAACATCAGGTGGGTCTCATGCTTGTTTCGTCACAATCCAGCAAAAAGCAGTTTGAAATGTGACTAGGTCGCAGTAGACGTACCACAAATCGTAATGACAGCTCAGCATTTTCTCAAAATATTCACACTTTATCAGCTATAACCTAAAAAATTTAAATACTACTACTGGAAAAGTATGAATAAGCCTTCATTAAATACATTAACCATTGTTTTTACTCTACGCTACGACGCAACGTAGCTACACGAACCTCTACGGCGTAGATCTAATCATCGTAGAAGCACAAAATTTGTACTATAACGATGTAATTTAAATAATTAATTAATGACTTATCTCAACAATATATCTACCTAAGGTGAGGGCAGGCAAAGAAATGTTTCTTTTTCTTTATAGCCAGTCTTAAAATTATTTGCATTCGATCGTAACTCCGAAGATATGCCTATTAAAGAATTCAACGCATGCCTCTTAACCCATTAGTCAAATCAGTTTTGAAAAAAATACAATTCCCGACCACAATTCGCGCTCACGTACAACCAACCTTAATACGTGTGTAATCACGACAGAATTCTGATTAAAAAAATAAAGCACGACTCTATGGCCGCGCATAAATTAATAATGTCATCTGGCTTAATACTCATTACGATAACACGGACCAGTATACACAGACCTACCCTTCCCGTCTTGGCCAAGCGAAACCGTGGCACAAAAGAAGAAAGTTCGGAAAATGTGAAGGCTTTGCAATGCTGGTCCAGTTAAGGTATGACAGAGACAGGTATACGTCTCACTGTTGCGTTCAAAGAGAATAGAGCGCGCGTCATTGGCTGATTATTCCCGCGCAGAGGGCGTCACCGTCGTATTCCCGCCATAAATTGAGTTGTTGACACATTAATAACCCAAGGTTATGTTTTAATATTGCTTTTTTTCGTTAGCGAGGCAAGCGCGCGAAATTATAAGCCCTGGATATAATTATTGTTATGAAGCCGGTTATAATGAGCTGCGTGTGTGGTCCGACTCTGGTTGCTTTTATAATTAAACTGTTTTGGTTTCGCCGGCAATATGGTGTGGCCATATTTTAATTCGGTTTACGGCGCTCGGGTAGGCTAGTTGGCGATAACGTAAACCGAACGCGGGTTTACGCACTGGGTTTTGCAGTCGAGCGGTAAAAGCCTGATTAAACCAAAACACTGAGCTCGGACCACAGATTGGCAGATATTAAATAAAGTTTGAAGCAATGCTGGCCGAGCGGTAATAGCTATGGACTGCGGTGCCGCAGGTCCCTGGATCGATCGCCACCGCCGGCTTAAGCTTCACGGCATGGTGGAAGGGCATTCGCGGTTGCCCGCCTGGCTAGCGAAGCTTCATGTAGAAAATCTGTCGCCATGCACCTGACGTTGTGTTCCGGCAGAAGTCCTTGAGAGCCAGTGAAATTACAAGCACATGAGACTTAACAACTATGTCTCAAGGTGAAGGGCGCAGTGCAATTCGTCCCTTGTGATGAAATGCATCTGTTCTAGGCAGAGGATAGTCCGCCAAACGTCAGCTTGTTCCGTCACCCTAACATAAAAAAAATAACTTATAATTTATATGAAAAGCAAATTCACTTATATATGATTTTCATCTCGTAAAATTCGAGTAGATTTGATACTTCTATAGATACTTTGTCTTCTTTAAGACCTTGTTCCATGCTTAGTACAGGTTTTTACTTCCTTTCATCAGCAATATTGAAATTCTAAAACCATTTATTCACATATAATTTTACATTAATACCAATGTGAGTATATATCTGATAGAAGTGTACGTGCACTCCTGATATTATAAGAATTGCAGGTAGATCTCTCTACTCTATATCAGCTAAAACGTAAGCGCATGAATATGACTCTCGCAAGGGTAGTACTCTCAACTTAGTCTCCTGTAAAAGTTTGGCAGGCATCCAGTATTTACATGATAACTGTGTACATGCAACTTTGCGATAAAAAAAACTACTGCTGCCATTCTCCTGGTTTTAATGATAACTCACTAGATGAGCCTGAATAGATTGAGTATCAAAGAGTATTATTACTGAAAATATTTTTAATTTATAATCACACCTGTAGGCTGTACTATAATAGTAGGTACGAGTACATACATATTTTGCCAAAAACGTAGGCAGACATCACTAAGAAAGCTAGTTTCACCAGATATGTATTGGCTAATCTATCTACAGGGTTGAGTTCCAGATTGTAGAAAACTTCAAAAAAAATCTGTTCTCACAAAAATCCTAAGTCGCAGACAAGTGCAATATGAGATTAAAAAAATGAACGTTGCACTAACATTTTTTTTTACAATAAAAAAAATAACTTAGTGTGCCGGGTTAGAATTTCACCCCTCCATTACTACCTGTGGGTATCGTAAGAGGTGACTAAAAGTAAAATACCAGAAGGTAGGCATCACTGCCTTCTGAGGAACTGATATCTTTAACTGCGATCCCCAAGACGCATGCAAAGAGTGGGGATTATAGCAAATCCCCCCTTAAATGGGGAGGCTTTGTCCAGCAGTGGACAATCCGTATGATACAGTTCTAAGGGAAATATATGTTAATCTTGATTCTCTAAGGTCAAGTATCATAAGTCCGTATTATGTCTTCTTAAGATTTTCTCGACAGAATAAAATTCCAATGTTGACTCCAATTTACGTTTGTAACGTATATATCTTCAATATTCATATATGTATTTAAAAATATTACAATAAAATAGCAAAATATTATCAAGAGGGACAAATTAGTTTTATTTTTGATGATTTGATGTGATGTTACTAGTTTTGTGTTAATAAACTTTCTTTCGTTCCCAACAAGTTCACCAACGCTGTCTCTCTTTCACGCAGTTCGACATTGACGGAATTTAACATAGAAAAGAGAAATATTTCTCTATTTAGCATTTTTCAGCGTCATAATCATTTGAAGACCTGAAAACTGACTCGTTTTTTTTGTATTTGTTAAAAAAACGCCAGCGTTATTGAAGACCTGGAAACTGACTCGATTTATTTGTATCTGTTAAAAAAACGCCAGCGTTACAACCGCCGCGTTTCTTAACCTCACGCGTGGTGGACCGTAACCACGCTACCTGCGTAATTTTATTACGAATTTCGATTACATTTATTATTTGTTATTTCAAGTGGCATAGTTACTGTAAGCCAGTTTTATTATTGATTTTACGGTTAAATGTTTGAAAGTAGCAAGGTTTATTAATTTTCCGATGTGAATTTATGTTTCGTTTTGATAATTAATTTGTTATCTGGGAATAAGGGCGGGCGGTGGTTTGTATTTGTTTGTTTTATATTAAAGAAGGTATAAAACATTGGAAAAAGTCAAACAAAAACAGGTTGACACCAAAAAATTGGTTAATATACAATATTATATAACATTACTAGTCTAATCCAGTTTCAAGAGAAACTAGTTCAGCCTAGATTAAACTAGTTCACGCAGAATTAACCGGTAGGATAAGTATTTTTACACGACTGTCCTAAAGGAGAATAATGTTTAAGGTTTCAAGTAGATCACCATAACTTTTAAAATGCCTGAACAGATTGTATGTAAACCTTTTTACAACGTCCTGAGTGACACTGGTTATCATTTTTTTTAAACTCTTATACATAACCTATTTTCTATTGACTTTAATACTAATTAAAGTACATAAGTTCGTCTTATTAAATATGATCTATACCTTCTAAATACAATAAAACGATTGCCTTGACAACCAATGAATGAGAGCTAACCTACTGAGAGCTTAGGTTATATTAATAGGTAGAACAAAGTTGAATATATTAAGTTTTGTCGCGATATACAACTATTAGTATGAATAAGTACTCAAAATAAGTAATAAGTATTATCTAAGTTCCGTCACCTGCTCTTAGGTATGACAACAGAGTCCTATTAATGTGTTTGCTGTCTGTGTGTCTGTCCGTCCACATGTCACGGGAATTTAGCTCGTAATAAGAAGGAGATAAAATAAAATACATTAGGAAATTTAGACTGTTTTCAATGCGAAACATACTTGTATAATATTTGCTGGCACGGAAGTCTCGAAGCGCACGTATCCGGATTATTTAGTGCTATAATAAAAAAAAACGTTAGTTCAAATGGCAAATTAGTAAAAAAAAATATTTAAACAACAATTGCAAACACGAACATTACTAAAAATTAATTAAAAAAAAAATATTTTCCCATATAGTTATTAATCAATGAAAAACACTACGTAAATAAATACTAAATACTAAAAAAACTATCTAATAGATATTTAATTATTTAACTTACATAACTAAAACATTACAAACTGTATGCTCTTTATTTTGTGTAACATATCATAATTTTATCAGTTTTATATATTCTGTGATATAATTTTGAGGCATTTTAAATATCTTAAACACGCTTGATGCACATGAACAAACAAAGAGACAGACAAACGGTTAATACTCCAATTGTTGCATGTAATTATTCATCTTCAATAGGTAGATTACCACCTCTATTTAATAAAATGTACCTCCAATTGTCACTATCTCTTTTATTTTAATAATGTATAATTCATATTATATTTGCTCGTTATTATGCAGTCAGAAAAACAATGTTTTAGTCATTATTTATACAATTGGCGTCATTTATTAATAAATTATAATTAAAATAATGCTATAATTAATTATGTAAAACACTCGTGCAAGTACTTATAAAGGATTATTAAATAATTCATAAATTTTCGGCATGACATTATTGTCCACGGTAATTTTTATTGTTCCGAGGGGCTTTCCAAATACAATTACATCTGTAAAATTCAGTTGCCTAAGTAAGCGCTATACACTTTTGCGCGCGGACGAAGACAGATGGACATAGCGTGAACTAGTTCAGTAAAAATAGTTCACACGAGACAAAATAGTTCACGTTTGTAAAATAGTTCAAGCTGATAAAATTATGATCTTCACTAAAACAAATATTTTTTAACATAGGTTACTACGCAAGTATGTCTGTGTGTACGAGTATGTGGTATCACAGGTGCAGGTATAGTTTTGGACTGCACCGTATAGGTCAAAAATTCTCTCTCAGGTCTCAAACCAGCAGTGAAATTTAAGTGGCTATTTTCTTGAGTCAATTAAGTGTTTTTTTTTTATGCATTTGTGACGGAAAAAGCTCGAGTCCCCCCCTGATGTTAAGCGGACTAACCTCTGCCTATAACAAATGCATTTCGTCACAAGTCATGACTTGCACGGTGCCCGTCACCTTGAGACTAAGTTGGTAAGTCTCATATGTGCCTGTAATTTCACTGGCTCTCAGGGACTGCTGCCGGAACACACCGTTAGGTGCTTGGCGACAGATTTACTACTTGAGGGTGGTCGCTAGCCAGGCGGGCATTCGCACAATGCCCTTCCACCATGTGGTGAAGCTCAAGCCCGCGGCGGCATTCGATCCATGGATCTGCTGCGCGGCAGTCCATAGCCAATGCCACTGAGCCATCTCTGCTTGAAAACTGTATTTGATTTAGCAGACACTTTATAACATGCGACCTTAAAAAATATTTTAGAGCGCGTGAATTCGAAAAAGCTCTTTCTATAGTAAAATTCTAGCTTATAAAATACATTACGTAAAATTACATTATCAAAAAATGTAAACGTGATATTTTGCATGGTGGTAGGGTATTTGATGAATACCCGCCATCAAGTAGAAAGTCTGTCGCCAAGCACCTAACGGTGTGTTCCGGCACTTGTCCTTGAGAGCCAGTAATTCTAGGTTAGCCTGAACAACATCTTCGACCGACATCTTCGAGTGATGATGTGTCACTTACCATCAGGTGTTATAGTGGTCAAAGGCTAGACTATCGGCAATAAAAGATTATCTATACTAATATTATAAAGATGAAAGATTTGTATTGCTGTAGGTAACAAATATTTTAATTGCCCCGTGGGTTCCCCCCCCCCCCCCCCCATTGCTGCCTGTGGGTGTCGTAAGAGGCGACTAAAGGTAAAAATACTATATTATCCCTGATGATAAATAGTTTTTTTTTTAATTCCCGTGCGAAGCCGAGCCCGGCCGCTATTCCAATCTTACCAAATCTAATAAATATAATAATAAAATAACCGTATTTAAACAAATATTATTTCCAATTACACACATCAAAAGTGCCTAGCGATCATGTATATTTTGAATTATAAAAAAATATTCAATTAATATTTACCAAATCTAGATACCAATTATAAGTATCCAGATTGTTTTTTTAATTTTATTCCTATGTTTAAGATAACAACGAATCCCTATATTATGTCTGAATTAAAAATAATGAAAGAAAAGAGTAACTTTAATATTGTTAGGTTTGCAATAACGCCTGCTATGCGGATTACATTACAAAATCACAAATATACGATAGGAAAAATTGAAGTCATATGCGGGATCATTTACAAGTATAAAACCAATTGCAAAATTGGTCTTGTTTGTAGTACAACGCAAGTGGTACTATAGATGGCGCTATAAATGGAACAGTATTCTATAGATATACTGTTCCATTTACTACCTTCAGCTGAATTTTGCCATTGGACGTCCCGTCAGAGCATGATGTTTCACCAACTTCAAGTCTGGAAGTCACAATACCTCTCAAGGCATTTTCTACCTCGTATACTGCCACAATGTGGAACCAGATGTCATGTGAAGTATTTCCGAACCGATATGACTTCGGAACCTTCAAAAAGAGAGCATATTCCCTCCTCGAAGGCCGTCAACGCATTCTCGAAACCTCTGGTGTTGCGAATGTTTTTGGACGACGCGACGGTGATAACTTTCCATCATATGAGCCGCAAGCTAGTTTGCTCTTCTATTCCATAAAAAAAAAAAATAAAGCTCCAAGTGAGATAACCCACAAAAAAATAAAAATATATATGAGCATCTTACAAACGTGGGTTTTGTCTATTACATTGATTGAGTAATTTTAACTACCAAAATTTATGTCTAAAAATTTTTTAATTATAACCAAAATATGGAACCGACTTCAACACTCAAATGTGTTAAATAGATTGTTGAAGTCGGTACCATGATGTTCTAAAGTACCTATTATCACAATATTGTGAGCATGGTACAAACTTCGACGAGATATTTCACACATTTGAGTGTTAAACTCGGTTCCATTTTTTTGGTAAACATTTTTTTAACCCTTTTAGTGACCCTTGCTAGTTCTGGGATCGATTGTCATTCACTGTCAATGACTTTTTCATCAAAATGGTAAAATACTTTTCAGTTATTGGAGTGTAACTCAGAAACGGATCATCCGATTTTGATGAAATTTAAATGGATCCACACGGCAAGCATCAACTTTCAAATAAAAAAAGAATCATCAAAGTCGGTTTCCCGAGACTAAAGTTCAGAGATAACAAACACAAAAAAAAATAGACGAATTGAGTACCTACCTCCTGTTTTTTATTGAAGTCGGTAAAAACAGAATTAAGTACCTTCTTTATTTTTAGCCTTATTTATATACGATACTTTTTTTTACCGTAGGCGTTTACCACAATATCACAATGGTGTACTTATGTTTTTTTTTAATAGCTGATAGGCTAGCCTTTGACCACTATCTCCCTGATGGTAAGTGATGATGTGGTGGAAGATGTTGTTCAGGTTAGCCTAGAATTACTGGCTCTCAAGTACAACTGCCGGAACACACTGTTAGGTGCTTGGCGACGGATTTTCTACTTAAGAGTGGTAGCTAGCCAGGCGGGCATTTGCAAAATGCCCTTCCACCATGTTGTATCGACTGCCATCGTAAGACAACAACCGGGACCGACGGCTTAACGTGCCCAAAAGCACGTGCACGCTCAGTAGCATGTCACTAGCGGTCATCCATCCAACTCCTGACCGCGACGGACGTTGCTTAACTTTGCTGATCGATTAAGAACGGCTAAGCAAACTTCGCTACGAGCGCTTCAAATGATGTAGTCAAATCCCGTATATACCAGTCATTGTATTTTAAAGAATGTATATAGCTTTATTATATTTTATATGCTCAACAGTAATTAACCCATGCGCATCTTATAGATAATCAATAACAATGGAAATAATAGAAATGAACGATATCGTCCAATGCTATTCGAAGCATTGATGGCTCAGTGGAATCGGCTAAAGACTGCCGCGCAGCAGGCCCATGGTCCGAATCCCGCCGCGGGCTTGAGCTTCACGGCATGGTGGAAGGGCATTTTGCGAATGCCCGCCTGGCTAGCGACCACCCTCAAATAGAAAATCTGTCGTCAAGCACCTAATGGGGTGTTCCGGCAGCTGTCCTTGTGAGCCAGTGAAATTACAGGCACATGAGACTTAACAACTATGTCTGAGAGTGACCGGCGCAGTGAAATTCTTGACTCGTGATGAAATGCATCTGTTATAGGCAGAGGTTAGTCCACTTAACATCAGCTGGGCCTCAAGCTTGTTCCGTCACAATAACAAAAACAAAATGCGGATGCTAAGATGTCAATCTGGAAATTTTAATTCTGTCAGTTGTATTTCTGACTAAATATGTGATACCACTTATTAATTTTACGAAAATAAAAGAGAGGCGCCATCCGTACATGGTTGATATTCCCAGGACTCGTATACGAAGCGCTTCGCTTCTACTCTTCTCGTGTGTACTTCGAAAGAGTGAAACTCCTTACCGTCGTCAGTTTTTCCCGATAGATACAACATGGATGTCTTCAAATCGAGAGTAAATAGGTTTCTTCTAGATAAGCGTGCTCCATTTTAGACCACATCAATGCTTAACATCAGACAGGGTATGGTCAAACGCGAACCTAGAATGAATATAAAAAAAACTCATTTCATTTCAAAGGTGGTAAATAGGTTATAATAGATCTTCCACGTGAGCGTGGTGGTAGCTAGCCAGGTATGGACATTCGCAAAATGCCCTACCACTTTTCTATTTATAATTAACATCTCTTAATTTTTACTCTCAACTTCTCAAGAAGATACTAAATACTCAAATGGCACGCGTTTAACTTAGAAACCAGTAGAAGCTTTTTATAATAGAACAAAATATAGACACAAAGCTAACAATGAAAACAACACCTGAATAAAACCTTTTTACTCAACAAAAGAGGCGTCATACGTTGCAAATTCGCGACGCTGTAAACAACCTATTAAAGAAAAACCATTGTCTATGGCCAGGTGAGGTGCGGCGACAGTTCTGCGACCTGTCAAAACGAACGTCAATATTTTGGCGCGATTTGTGACGCAGTAGGTGTATGGTAGTGATGGGAACGATGTAAAATCAGTAGGTAAGTAATCGATAAAATTACGTGCCAAAGGTAAAATTTTGTTTTTGTTGGTACCTAATTGACTTTCGTTTTATGGGAGTAGTAGTAAGTAAAGTAGAGTTAGTAAAGAAACGAGAAAAATAATGTGAAATATAACAGATAAAACGAAATATCATAGGTAATTACTTCATATTAACAACTTAAAAACTTAAATTACAACTGAAAAGTATGACATGCAATTTGGTTTTAGTTACTTGTATGTAACATTTATTTATTTCCACTTATTTTGATTTCAAAAACCTAACTTCTACAACGATTTTGATAAAATTTATATGGGATCTCTGAAGTGTGAACTACTAAACAAAAATCAAACAATTATAATTATTTCAAAATGTAAATATTGGCGCAGTAATCGCGTAACAAATTTACAAAAAAAACACATAGCTGAATTAAGAACCTACTGCTCTTTTGAAATTGAGTTTTTCTTCGTCATCGTAACACAGTCTCAAATACGTTAAACCATGTCATTTTTATTACTAGTGTGGAATTCTAAATTTTCCAAATACATTATGTGGCGCGTTGTGCCTGGCATAATATTATCCGTATAAATATCTCTAAGCAAAAATCACAACGCAGCTCAACACTATTTACCTGCCATTTTGACAACATTTGAACTGTTACAGACTAAGAAAAATATACCATAAGCCATTACACGAAGGTTGTTTTTACAAATAATGTATATTTTTTTCTCAAATTGACTTTGTTACGGATGCCTAATACGTTCCGCTTGGCCCTAATGAATCGGATTTTAAAACGACTGTGGTTTCTTTAGAAATACTCAGCAAACATGGTTTTACCGTCAAAAATCAACAATGACAAGTAAGAATATTTAAAATTACGTATTTTACCAGCAAATTGTAATGTTGTTGCTTTATTTTGTGTATACTTTGCGGAAAATTGATTATCAGGTGAGATGTAAAATGCTTTACGACCAAAGACATTGTTTTTTTTTTTTTTTTTTGTAGGTTGGCAAAGGCAAATGTAATCGGGTTAAAGCGTAAAGGTATTGTTATGACCACACTCGATCTTAAATGTTTAAAAAATTAGTTCTAATAGCAGTATAACGTATACCTGCTCTGATGTATTCACACACATAATTATGTGATATAAACTAAGTATGTTATTAAAATTATTATAGACAGATGCTACAGCTATTATCGGTATAGTATTCAAAAATATTTTAGAGTGATCTAAGTTTTTCTAAGATAAAAGTCATCCTTGAAATATAAACCTACACTTAAAAGATTTTCCTATAATAGACCTTAAAAAACTAAGACCTGAAAAAAAACATCGCTTATCTTGTGTAGTTTTCTAAGATACATTATACAGATTCTATAGACCGAAATGTAACTTTTTATATTAAGTATTCATAGACTAAATGTAGAAAACTAGATTCAATAAATTATCCGTAAAAGTCTCGAGTCTTCAATTGCCCATTAGATGGCAATAGGCTCATGATATATTACACTACCTATATTATGTTTCACGAACTAATTATGTATATATCCTCTGCATGAGCATCGGATATAACTGCATGTGGGAAAAAAATCAAAAGGTGGACAGCAGCTTCTTCTGAAGAATTGATATCTTACATTGCGTCACTGAAGGCCAAGCGGCCAAGCGTGGGGATTATGGCAAAACTCCCATAAAATAGGGGAGGGTTTATTCAACGTTGGACGTAAAGACTGTTGATGATGTCCTGAGAGCTTGCAAAGAAGGGCACGGATCTGGCCTGGTAGACAAATCTCTTGTAATTGGTAGATTGTTTATTGGAGCATTAAGAATTAACTATCTTCACCATTTTTACCATTTACCATTAGACCACTTCATGTATATAAAAAAAAAACAGAAAACCTTTCGCGGAATAAAGGAATGATGTTAAGTTATATTACACCCTAAAAAGCCGAACAGAAAATAGATGCATGTAGTATTTTTTATTTTTTTCTTTTTCAATTAGACAATAATAAAGAACTGAATTGTATATATTTTACATTATTTTTAACCTTGAGGTAAGTCCTCCAAACATACCTTTTCCCGCTCAAAGTTGCGCCGCGTGACGCCGACCATTTTGGAAACACCATTGTGTTACCTGTCAAAATATTTTATTTTTTTCTTTACACCAAAACGCGCCGCGGCGTAGGCAACAAACAGCTTACAGCCAACTAATATAAAAAAGAATACAAATGATTCGTGTTTACAGTTATATCGGTATTTTATTATAAAGTTATGTTGTAATGGAACGTTATTTTAAATAGATATATGTAACTTTTTATGGTCCAATGATGATTGTTTATGTTCTAGATGATTTTTATCATAAATTACACTTTGTGACAAAATAATCTAACTATATAGTTATTAATGTCAATAGATACAAAGCACTTAGCGGTATGGCTTAGGTATTTAATAGGTACTTAGATTCTACTTTTTTAAAATACATTATTAATAAACCTACATAATTATGTTGTCTTTTTATTTACCGGCGTTATGCTTTCGTTCACAAAATAGTACAGACTATAAACAAACAGCTAGCTACAAAGAAGTATTTTATGCAACCCAAAAGAAATTGCATATTGAGAGGCAGTAGGTAGTTGTTAAATAAAATCGTTGTTTTTGGTTGTCTACAAGATAGTATGTTAAATTTAAAACTGGTCTATGTAACAAATATAAAATGTTAAAATTAATTATAGGTATTTTTCAATATTGTTAGGTTTGCAATAACGCCTGCTATAGCTGCTATAGCTAACATGACATGACGTCATAACTCAAATCTTTCCTATCGTTAATCCCGCACATGACTTAAAAAAAAATCTATCGTTATTTTGTGATTTTGTAATGTAATCTGCGGAACATGCGTTATTGCAGTAATAAAATTATTATTGCAATAACGCACAGCAAACACCAAAATAGCCAACAAGTAAATTTAAAAATGTGATCAAAAGCATATAACATTTAATAATACTACGTACAAAAGCTGCGTTCCTAATTATCATAATCATTGACAGTTGGAAGAAGAAGACCTCCTTTTCGTGGTAGTCATAGCAGCTATTGCGTATATTGAACACGATACAATAAATATATTTATTCAGAAAATACAATACAAACACATGTCCACAATTTGCAACAAATATCGCAGTGTATAAGGTGATAGTTCTTTAGAAGGCGCTGCTGCCCACCTTCTGGTATTTTCATCACCTATTACGTCTCCTATAGGAAGATAATGGGGGCTGTTTTCTGCATAAATATATTTATTGCACCCTATAGAGTAGGTACCCCAGAGGTAGAAGAAGACACCTTTTCGCTGAAAGTTATTGGTAAGATATTGGTTTCACGTAATGCAGGCCTTATAACATATACCGGGAACATTCCAGACTCCGGACTGCAAATTTGTTTCAGTCCGAAAGTACCTGTACGACGCGATTCTAAAGCGGTAGTTTTACACCGGATACCAATGCATCAGATTTTTTTTCATTCGTAGTTAGGTACTTCATTGTTCTCGCATAAAACCTTCTTAGATTAATGCCAGATGTTAGGTAGGTCTTTTCAGTGAGAGTCTGATGAGTACCACAGTTTCTTTCTGTCTCAAAGCAGTGTAAGGTCAATGCTCCTAAATTACTATATTAATTCGATATAAACCTTTGTTACTATTGATTTTGTAATTAAACTATCAAAATATTGCGTTTATAATATAATAAGTTAGTTAAATTGTCATCTTGTAATCTGTTACGGTCTTTACGATTAGTCAGTGAACAACCTTTTTACATTATTTTGCGGCCTTATATTTTTTGTATCATATTTAAAAACCTAAGCAAAAGTATAAAATACTAATATTAATTTTACAGTACTTGCGTCATTCAATTTCTTTATTTATGGCTTACTTTTTCAATTTGTTAATTTTGGTTCATAATGTTGGCAATATTAAAGATGAGCGCGGAAAACAACGCCATCCGCCACGCGGTGAAGGAAAACGAAAGATCAAGAGCTCATTACATTCGTGACTTTTTGAAAAAGTAGGACGTGTACATTGGATTGTATCTCGGTTATTATATATTTATGGTATGATGTGTTATAGAGTCTGATATTATAGGGAACACTATCTGTATCGTTGGCGTTTTAAATTCCACTTGAACTTTCCCAAAAGCAGTTATGTGTTTAGGCTAGAACTATACTGCTGCAAGTAAAACAAATGGGCTAACGAAACAAAGCAAATAATGTCTCGGAGTATAAAGCTCATTGTGATACCTTCTTCAAACAATTATTCTGTGTTCAGTTTCAATAAGGAAGTCTTGTGGCTTTTTCGTGACGTAATTACATAAATTGTTTCCAACTTTATTGTAACGAACCTAAATACTACGAAAATTGTAGACATAACCCAAACACCATACCGCTAAATTGAAAAATAAAACAACTTTTAAAGACCGTTCAAAATTGGAACGCAATTAAACACAATCGTACCAGCCAATTACAAAATAGTAATGGCGGACTGAGTATGACATAAAATACCAACGAGTAAATTACATGCTACTCGGAAAACTTAATTGAAACTAAAAACAAGGTTAATTAAAGACAAAAACGTTTTAATACTGCAAGATATCAATGTATAATTATAGACACTTCTGCCCTTTATTAAGTCATACGAAAACTCTTATTAAAAAACACAATTAACTTTTTCATTGAAAAAGATTTCCAAGTTTTTAATGCGGCCAGTCACAGTGGAAAAGTTTAAAGTCGCAAAACGATCAAATCCCATTCTAATTCTAAAAGAAGCAAAGATGATTTTGAATTAGGAACGCGGGAAAGACCACACACGTCGATGCGGACGGTTTTAAAAAAGGAACGCGCCAACCGCGCCTCGTTCGTTACCTCATCATGGAGGTTTTTTTTTCTTTTCGAACCCGCGGCAAAGGCTAGTTTTATATAGAGCCAACACACGCCTTATGTGTGGTTGCCAGATCAAAAAAATGCTTATAATGTTGTTTGGTTGTTACTGGCTTCGGATCCAGGGTCCAGGGCATAAATTACACTGTTTTATTATCGAATCGCTTCTGAGCGAGGCCGACGTCAGCGCAGCTTTTATTGTTTTTTAAATATTCTCTTAACTTTTAGAAATAAGGATTTCTTTTTAAGATTAGTATGTTATCGACGGACTTTAAAGTAGGTAGGGTATAGCTTATTTTGAAGGTTCTGTATTTTTTTTTGGGTTGCCATGTCGTTAAGGCGCAAAACGTTTTAAGTTCTTTAGTAGGTAGTCGTTTTCTAACCGTTAGGTGGAAATGATAATTTCTTATACCCGATACTTAATTAAGTGAAATTAATGTTGATTGGTTAGCCACTTACGAACATCTTCACATTTGCATTCTATACGTACTTATCTACTTAACTTAACCTTATGCTCGTATAGCCCCGATGGGGTGGGAAGAGGTTTCTAAACATCCACGTTTCGTCGGAAATGTTTTGGTTCAAATCATAAAACAAATTATAATAACCAATTGACAATTTTAGTGGATGAAATTATTTCTATATTATAAAAATATTGTATTTTAAAAGGACCTGGTTTAGAGGTATACTATTATTATTAGGTATACTACTACTCGTCCCAACAAAAACAATCGAATGAAGTTAAAAGTTACGCGTGGTGATACTTATTATATTATAGGGTGCTTACCATTTGAAGTTAGATTCGCTAAAAACGCTAAAAACGATCACACTCCCAAAAAGGTGTTCCATATGGGTCTTGGCGTTATTTTCCCCATAAACGCTACATCTAATGTCAGAAGTGGCAAATTTTAGTTGCATTCTTAGCGTTCTTATCCTAAATGGAACAGGGGATGACAGTTACAAACGATCACAGTGATCACAACCATAGACGCAAATGTGATCAAAATTATCGAAAATAACGTTCTTAGCGACAAATGGAATATACCCATATAGAGCACCGACTTGAAATTCATCCTCCTCCCCTCTTTTCAGACTTCAAAAAAGGTGGAGGTTCTCTATGGACAGTTCTTTTTAATTTGTGTGTGTTACCTCGTAACTCTTTGATGGTGCACTGATTTTGATGATTTTTTTTTTACTTTCGAAAGCTGGTGCTTGTCATGTAGTCCCATTTAAATTTGAGTGAGATCTGACGAGTAGTAATCGAGTTATCTCTAATAATACGTCTATTATGTTTGAAGTCGAATACTTTTAGCTCAAAAAATTTTTTTGTACTTCGATTAAAACTTCTTTTAACTACATGTTAAATAGATCTTTTCTCGCTGAACTTTGCCATTGCAACCCCGTAAATTTTCAGTATTATGAATAACAATTGGACGTAGTTTCTGAAAAACGTTCCAAACCACAATCATGTAAAAATTGAGTTCTGAATACCAAACTAATCACGTGATTCTATTACTATTGTTCTTTATATGAAATCTTGACTTAGTTGCCCAATCCACATGCACTACCTCACATTAAGCACGATTTTCTAAAATGTTATGGATTGGAACATTTTTCAGTAACTACGTCCTTATTTGTTGCATTCTTTTTTTACACTGTTAATAAGAGGGAAAACAATTAATCTTTTCCTAGTTTCGTTTTTATTTACGAAGAAGCTTGTATATATCAGTGCGATATTAAAAAGTAAAATTGGACTAAAACAGTTAAACTGGATGAGGACTGTAACGTTTCGTGCAGGGGGGAGTATTAAAAAAAGAGCAAGTTTTTTTTTTTTTTTTAAATTAATCGACTGTAACTTTTCGTGCAGGGGGAATTATTAAAAGATGAACAAGATTTTTTTTTTCAAAATTAATCAATGATAGGCTATCGCTAATAGTTATGGAATGCCGTGCCGCAGATCCATGGTTCAATACCCACCACCAGATTGAGCTTCACCGCAAAGTGAAATAGCATGTTGCAAATATTGCCTATTCCATTCGAAGATATTGTGCTACAATAATTTAAAAATATGTATTTAGAAATATATTAATTTAATGTTTTTTTTTATATTTTTTATTATTAAATATGGATTTCCGCTAAGAGACGCCTGAATCTATTCATTATAATATAATTAATAAAAATAAATGAATCATAATTAGTTCTAGCAAGAAAGGCGGACAAAACCATATACCACTATGCTATAACGACATAGACAACAACCGGGACCGACGGCTTAACGTGCCCTCCGAAGCACGTACACGCTCAGTAGTAACGTCACTAGCGGTCACCCATCCAAGTCATGAACGTAAAGAATATTGCTTAACCAAGTTGATGGGTTAAGAATGGACTAGGCAAGCAGACAAGCAACGAGCGTTTCAGAAGCCTAAGCTGACCTAAGATCCAAATTTTAATTTCTATGTTTAGACATAGATTATTCATGTTTTCTATTGAAGCAATGATGGCCGAGCGGTAATAGCTATGGACTGCCGTGCCGCAGTACCCTAGTTCGATCCCCACCGCCGGCTTGAGCTTCACCGCATGGTGGAAGGGCATATTGCGATTGCCCGCCTGGCTAGCTACCACCCTCAAGTAGAAAGTCTGTCGCCAAGCACCGAAAGGTGTGTTCCGGCAGTAGTTCTTGAGAGCCAGTGAAATTACAGGCACAATGAGACTTAACAATTACTATGTCTCAATGTGACGGGCGCAGTGCAATTCGTGACTTGTGATGAATTGCAACTGTTATAGGCAGAGGTTAGTCCACTGAACATCAGGTGGGCCTCGAGCTAGTTCCATCACAATTATATTAAAAAAAAAAAGTGTTCTACACATTAGCTCGTAACGGGCCTTTAAATACACCGATTTTAGTGTCGTAATATAGTCTATTAAGCACTTGTGTTCTTTTTCTACTTTACCACACTTGTGTTTTAAATAGAAAAAAAAAATTCTAACTTCACACCAAGGAGAATGTAGTTTGTTTAATTCATTTTTCATATAAAAACAAACCAAAGAGTTTTTTACCTACTGTAGTCAAATTTTAGAAGATTTAATTATAAACCTTCTTAATCAGATTATTGTTTCTATCAAAAAGATAAAGTAAATATTTTCGTATCGATATTTTTGTCTTTGTTCCTCGCAAGTGTGTTGAGAAACGTCGTATGACAAACGTGCGCTTTGATAATTACAGCCTCTGCTTTCTTCCGCCTACGGCTCGGGCTAGCAATATCGCCTCGACTGTAATTTTCAACTTACCGCACTTATATCTTGTACTATTACGTCTTTCACCTACCTGAGATAGTGGTCAAAGTAACTATTGCTTAATATGTGGTCATCTTACCCTATAAATGACAAAAACACATATATGTCGTATCTTATTTAAATATTACGTATCTATTTATGTCGCTTGCGTCCCCTTGCATTCCACAGTCACGCCCTAATTTAATAACTGCGGGATATTCAGTTAGTAAGTACATTATTCGACCCTTGCGACGTCCCTGGAGAGTGATCAGGGTTTGGACGCAGTGCAAGCGTGCTTCGATTAAAATTAAATTATAAGTGCGACATAGTTTATATTTTCTGTCGATGGCCATGCCATACTCTGACGTGACTTCTGAAGTATACAGTTCTAACGGAACGGAAAATTCGTAAAATGAATCCATCATTAAACGGTTAGTCTCTAGCAGCGGATTTAAATTCAGCTATTTTGTGACAGTCATTGTGCGAACCCTCCAAAACTCCGTAATGAAACAACAGATCAGTTTACAGAAAAGCCATTTATTGTCAAACATGTTATTGATAACCAGAAGTTGCGAAAATAACGTTTGCGTGTTTTAAGACTTGTTGGTGCCATCTATTGTGATACAGCCGAACTAAGACACACTAAGTCAATGCCAAGATGGCTGCCTTTTTCATCACGTTATCACCTCATTTCGTAATTCACCACAATCCACATACAATTTTCACACTCCCATTCTTCATTCAAATTTAAAACAATCGCCACTATCAACACTTGTCTGATTTCACACATTCCAACCTAAGCTGTCATTGTAAGCTGAACCAATTATCTACTTTGAATATATTACCTATAGTTTTTTATTATCCGGCGGTATGCCTTTATTAATTAACATAATACTACGAACTATATACAACACTACAGCTACAATAAAAGCATTTAGACAACCTATAAGTCATTGCAGACTCATAAGCAGTCCAAATGCTCCAGCCCACTATCAGTTGGTATAGTATTTATATTGATAACAATTTAAGTCAAGGTTAGGCATAAGCCTAACCTAATAATCTAGAAGAGATGTGAAACTTTTTTTTCTTAGTATTAGTTATATATTAAAGCCTCCATCTTATCTTCGTGTTCCTGTTTTTCCTACTATACTGAAATATTACTCCTGTTCTAAATATTATTTCTCGGATTTCACTTTACTTTTCTGTATACGCATATGTTGAATTACAATCCAGCTCAAAATTTTTATAACATGTATAATTATTGTAAATGAAAAATTGACTGTAATTTGTTTTGTGTATCTAAATAAATAAATAACCTCTACTTCCGTAAAACCGATTGTTTCCTTGAGCCGAGTTGTAATCCTCAGAGAAACTCCAACTGATGCAATTTTACAATAAAAATAGTCCTAATGTTGTCTTAGGTTTTGGCGATTATTACAGATAGAAATTGTTTATTTTGAACGGTTTAAATCCCGTATATTTATCATTATTTTTGTCCCGACGTTTCAAACACTTTCCAGTGATCGTGCTCACGGGGTGACTAATTAGTTTTATTTGTCACATGAGTTGTTAAGAAATTATTTGTACTACCGTCAGTTTTTTTTTACAAATAATTTCTTAATAACTCGTGACGTTTGATAAGTCGTGACAAAAATAATGATAAATGTACGCGATTAAAACCGTTTAAAGTTGTTTAATTACTAAAAATAGTCCTATTTATACAGATATTATGTATGTTTATATTAACTTAAGACAGGAAAGACCTGGCTAATCAATGACAGGCCTCCAGCCCAGTGCAAGCACTCTTAAACTGGGCTGGAGGCCTGTATTTCAAGACACACAGACCTTGAAACACTCTCTGACTAGAGACTCATCATAAATGTATCACAATAAGTGGAAATAAATGTATTAGTAATAGCTCATGTCATGTCATAACACATTTGAAGTGGTTGGTTTGCTGCCACAGGTCCATCAGCTCACGCTTTGAAAGCAGTGAGTACCCACTCGGTCATCTGATTGGATTGATAAATAAAAAGCCCGCTTTTCGTTTCGCACCACCCCAGCATGACTAGAAAGAGGGAGAAAGATGTGGGTAATTTGTGACAGTTGCTCTCTAATTGTGTTCCAGTTACTGGAAGATTCTTTGGAACTGTGTTATAATCTATGGCTTTAAGATGATTTAAGAGGATGATTGTTAGGGTCACTTGTTATTGAATAACTTTTTATTTTACCGTGAATGTGCCGACGCTAATAGATAGCAGTGAATATTGGGCTTGGGAAAAGATTTTTATATGATGGAAGGGCATTTTGCGATTACCCACCTGGCTAGCTACTACCCTCAAGTAGAAAATCTGTCACCAAGCACCTGTGTTGGCAGCTGCCGGAACACACCACAACGGTGTGTTCCGGCAGCTGTCCTTCCAGCCAGTGAAATTACGGGCACATGAGAATTAACAACTATGTCTCAAGGTGACTGGCGCAGTGCAATTCGTCACTTGTGATGGAATGCACTGTTCTGCATCAGGTGGGCCCCGAGCTTGTTCCGTCACAATCCAAGCCGCCTGCTTAGCGACCACACTCAGGTACAAATCTGTAGCCAAGCACCTAACCGTGTGTTCCGGCAGCTGTCCTTGAAAGCCAGTAATTCTCGGTTAAGCCTGTTAACATCTTCGACCACATCATCACTCACCATCAGGTGAGATAGCGGTTAAAGGGTAACCTATCAAGCATAAAAAAACTGACATTGAACTCCAGATTCCAGGATATGTTCAGTCTGCTCTAACATCATTTGACCTCGTCCATCACACCGACACGGGAAAGATGGTAAACGTAACAATAAAAAAATCTTGAACTGTTAATGAGAACTAAGAAAAACCCAATAACAATAGGTTACCCGGAATCGATTCTCGAGCCTTGCCGAGCGCACTCTACTCGTACAAACGTCCGTATACGGATGCGTTTTATGTCCGTAAAAAGTCCTTAATAATCACCTGATCGCTGTTCCAGGAAAAGCAAAGAGAGCTTAACATTTATGGCTCCCTTATCATCCGTCAGTATTGGTGTGATCGTCCTGTGAGCATCGTTAGAGGTGACGAAGGGAAACTAAGCAGCAGCACCTTTTGAAGAAATTCCATTTAAAACATCCCTAAGATGCCTGACAAACGTAAAGATTATGGCAAACCCCACCCCTATAACGCTGTATGGGTGTGAGATTTGGACTATGACACAAAGAGACAGAGAGAGATTGGAAGGATTCGAGATGTGGTGTTGGAGAAGGATGGAGAGAAAACGATGGACTGAAATGGTGGCAAACGAACAAGTCCTAAAGAGAGGGAATGAAAAAAGAGTCTTACTCAAAATCATACAACAGAGAAGAGGAAAAATGATACTCCACCTTTTGCGACCTGACAATTTTATTAAAAACATAATTGAAGGGAATATAGAAGGAAATCGAGGAAGAGGTAGGCCACGGATAAGCTACATGAGCCAAATAAAAGAATAAGTCAATGTCATGTCGTACAAAGAAGTCAAACAGGTCGCCTTAAATAGAACAAAATAGAGAACATTGCATCAGCTGCACCGACAAGAGTCTAACTCATAATAATAACAAATAAACATTTTAAAAATATTTTATGAAAACATCAAATTAATATTTAAAAAAAACACTTAAAATATACAAAAATATATCTAGTGACAAGACGAGCGCACGATCGAGAATCGAGAATTTCTCGATTGTGCGCTCGTAGAGTCAAGACCTCCTGAGGATGCTTCGTGTAGAAGCGAACGCGTCGAAAATTCTTTCGGTTTGGCTGCGTGGCGTTTGTGACGTCACGTCGGCTTAGCAGGAAAATTAGGCGGAATTTTCACTAGATATATTTTTGTATTTTTTAAGTGTTTTATTAAAATATTAATTTGATGTTTTCATAAAATATTTTAAAAATATTTGCGATCATTAAATATGGATTTTCGCAAAGTAACGCCTAAATCTAATTATTATTTTATTAGTCTAACTCATAAGTTATAATAATAATAATGCTAGAGGCATTTGTTCAATATGTACTGGACATCTCCCGGCTGTTGATTATGATGATGATGATGAGCAAGCATCATGTACAGGTATACATTATTTTCCTACGTGGGCAATAACTTTTAAAAGCAAAAGCAATCCCAGTTATTAAAAGCTATCGCATGGCACTTATGTACGTATTTTAAACAAATATTGTAATCATTTTGTAATATTTTCTGTGACACATTGTTTGAAAAGAATAGTCTGAAGTTTCTTGCCCGTTCTTCTCTCAATGGCTGTAACATGTATTTGCTGAACGTAGAATAATTCAATATAAAAAATTTTGATAACTTTCATAAGAGCGTCGTAGTTGCGTAAATTGAATAATTGATTTTGACTTTGATTACACATATATGACAATATAGAGAGGAATGAAAGAATATTAAGGAGATTTTAATGTGAACTATCACATTTACGTGAACAACGAACAAATCATTTTTTTTTTATCCCTGATAGGTTAGCCTTTGACCACTATCTCACCTGATGGTAAGTGATGATGTGGTCGAAGATATTGGTCAGACTAACCTAGAAGTACTGGTTCTCAAGGACAGCTGCCGGAACACACCGTTAGGTGCTCGGCGACAGATTTTCTTCTTGAGGGTGGTAGCTAGCCAGGCGGGCATTCGCAAAATGTCCTACCAGCATGCTTTAACGACTGCCATTCTAAGACAACAACCGGGACCGACGGCTTAACGTGCCCGCCGAAGCACGGAAACGATCAGTAGTAATGTCACTAGCGGTCACCCGTCCAACTCATGACCGCGGGCGATGTTGCTTAACTTTGCTGATCAGTTGAGAACAGCTAAGTAAACTTCGCTACGAGCGCTTCAAAAATCTACTTTTTCCTTTCACAGATAAAAAATACCTTCAATACGCACTCTAAACTACGTACGATCCTGTTGAACTTTGACAACTAGGATTACTTTACAGACCCACCAACTTATCTGTTCAGGTGGCAGAAAAAAGAACTACAACATTCCTTCAAATTGTGACAGTTTGTAGTTGATTTCCTTGATCAGCAGCGCCCTTGCCAACTGCACAGTTAAGTTGGTGGTACTATACACCGAGTTTCGGGAATTTTCGTATGTAATCGTACGTATTCGTACGTCAATTTCGTACGAAAACATACCCAAAGAGACGTTAGTACATTCTATGCCCAAAGCGACCTCTAGCTGATTATCATAATCACATAAAAAGGTACGTTTCACTTGGTCCCGGCCGTGCTCGTAAAACTGGCTATACTCCGCTTGGGCCCGACCTCGTGGAGTGGAGTTATTATTAACATACAAATTGATATTTGTCAACCTTTGGGTAGATAAAGCATGTTCTTCGTGCGCTTGTTTGTTCGTTTTGGTGGTAAATTTACCTACAGGTGCGTTAAATTATATCTTTTTGGAGGAACAATAAAGAGGTGTTTTCTACTACCTTACCTTATGCATGTAGCTATGTAGTTAGAAGATTTTTACCAATGTATTTAGATAAATCGACTGTCCCTACGTATACTATCGAAACTAAATATAGCGAATTTTAAGTTTCGTGAGTTTACGAGGACCAGCGACGTCACATTCCATACTTTACGACTTGATAACTGAATATATAATATTTGAAATAAATTTTATCTACATTGTAATATAATGTGATAGAAACAAGTGTCGACGGTAATAAAAAAAACCCTTTTTGAGTTTCGATAGTCTACGTAGGGACAGTCGAAATTTGACATCAAAAGTTTAAAAAGTAACGTCGAATTTGGCTTTTAGCTTCATGAACAAAAATAAAGATGGCTACTTTGCTACAGCTAATAATGCTTAGATTACTATGTTCACGCTGCTGTGATATGTTCACGCTGCTGTGATTTGTCATAAAAATCCAAGACAAGGAAATCAAATAAAAATTAAAATGTGTGTAAGTTTGAAGTTTTTGATATCAAAAGCTTTTTATTGGTTTAACAATCTCACTCTCTATGGGCCAACAAAAAAATAGCATGAAACAATTCTGCATAAAAAATTATGATAAGTACATAATATTAATTTTCTTTTCAAAAATAATTCAAAATATAGTGATGTATGGTAATTGTTTTTTGATAATTAGGGATAAAATAAATAATAAATCGAAAAACAGGCAAACAGAAGCATAGAGATTAAGCTCAGCAATAGCTTATAAAATTTCATAGAGTTTGAACACTTGTTTTTTTTTTAAATGTTATTGTGACGGAACCAGCTCGAGGCCCACCTGATGTTAAGCGGACTAACCTCTGCCTATAACAGATGCATTTCATTCACGAATTGCACTGCGCCCGTCACCTTGAGACATAGTTGTTAAGTCTCATGTGCCTGTAATTTCACTGGCTCTCAAGGACTACTGCCGGAACACACCGTTAGGTGCTTGGCGACAGATTTTCTACTTGAGGGTGGTCGCTAGGCAGGCGGGCATTCGCAAAATTCCCTTCCATCATGCGGTGAAGATCAAACCCGCGGCGGGATTTGAATCATGGACCTGCTGCGCGGCAGTCCATAGCCAATGCCACTGAGCCATCACTGCTTCAAAAAACATGACAGCCAACATGACATGACGCATGACTATAATTTGTCCTTTCTTTCTTAACCATCGTATAATGGGGATGGAGATACCCTGATGAGTATACCTCGGCTATAGAAGAGTATGGCGCGGGTTTGAATGACACACGACTATATTTTTTCCATACGTTGTAACGAAGTAACAATAAATACCAAAGATGGCACCGACTTCAACACGTGTGAAATAACTTGTTGAAGTCGGTATGGTTCAAACGTACCTATTATAACAATATTGTGTGATGGTACCGACTTCGACAAGTTATTTCATACAATTGAGTGTTGAAGTCGGTTCTATTTTTGTGTAAGCAAATTTTTTTTACCCTTTTTACCTTACTTACGGGATCGATTGTTATTCACTGGCAAAGTCGGTACCATGGTGGTTCAAACGTACATTTTATCAAAATATTGTGCGCATGGTACCGACTTCGACAAGTTATTTCATACAATTGAGTGTTGAAGTCGGTTCTATTTTTGTGTAAGCAAATTTTTTTCACCCTTTTACCTTGCTACTTACGCGATCGATTGTCATTCACTGACAATGACTATATCATGAGAAATTTAAATGAGACCACACTACAGCCATCAGCTGTCAAATAAAAAAAGAAAAATAAAAATCGGTTCACCCAGTAAAAAGTTCTGAGGAAACAAAAAAAAAAAAAAAATGATGAAATGAGAAGCCCCTCCTTTTTCGAAATAGGTTATACTTAGTCAACCATTTCTTGTTCTATGAATGAGTACCAGTTTTTATAGCTGTATCAATTGCTGTATCAAGTAAAAAATCTGTCGCCAAGCACCTAACGGTGTGTTCCGGCAGCTGTCCTTGAGAGCCAGTACTTCTAGGTTAGCCTGAACAACATCTTCGACCACATCATCTTACCAGGTGTGATAGTGGTCAAAGGCATTAAAAAAAACCTACTTATAACTTTATTATTCATAGACATGTAATAGAGCGCCATAAAAACTTGCTTAAATAACCTCCTTTCCTCTAATGCAAGCTTACTCTATAATCTTTACGCATTAACTTAATTTAAATAGAAATGTAGCCCTTATTGTGTTTATGTAATTAATTTACCTAGTTATTAATAGTTTTGGAACGTAACTGTTATTTATCACGCTATGGTTGCGTTATTTTATAACGGAAATCGCTTGAGGGATGGTTATATTTTTATTACTGTTATATATATAGGGTTATTTTTAAAATGTTAACAACCTCTTAGGGTTGAGTTCTGCTAGTCCTAAGATTTTTTTTTTTAAATATTGAACAAAAAAACTTTTTTGTTTTTTCTTTTATGTTTTTGACTGAATAAGCACGAGGACCACCTGATGTCAAGTCTCTTGTGCCTGTAATGTATTCATATTTTTTATTACCTTGCCCGATGTAAATATTCAAAACTTTATTCAAAGGGACCACGGCGCGTTCCAGTGTTGCCGCGGCGGGCGCTCTTAGCTCTACGTAGGCATTAACACACAATTTTTATTTTCAATTATTTTTATTTTTTCAAAACAAAAAGAAATCATTTCAAAATGTTTCTTAGGACTAGGAGAAGTCAACCCTAAGAGGTGGTTAGCATTTTACCAATAACCCTGATATGTAGGTAAGCAGGTATTGCTACATATTTGATGCTGAACTTTACGCGGGTATCTATTTTCTAAATTACTGTATCATCCGGATTGCCCACTGCTGAACACAGCCATTAGGGGGGTATTGCCATAATCCACACGCTTGACAGGCGTCTTGTGCATCGGAGTTTAAGATATCCTCCTCAGAAGGTTGCCACCTTCCGGTATTTTTCCTTTTGTCCCCTCTTACGACACGTAGAAATTGGGATTGTTATTCTAGCCCGGCACCCCACGGGGTTATTTTCTAAATTAAATATTGGCTATTTACAACATTTCGAACGCAATTTTTTATTTCGGTACAAATCAGCAATAAAATATGTGAAATCATAATTATTAAGTATGAGGTATACTAATAAATTTACAATGTACAGTCGCCTGCAATAAGAAGTATACACTTCGTAATTTTCAAAATAGTGTTATGGTGCCTAGTTATTAATAATCAAAGTTAACATTAACATGCGTAAAAATATTCAACTTATTCTTTGATTTTAAGATACTTCTGATTATATAGAGAAACACAGAACTCTTTGCCACTATTTTGAAAATTACAATGTGTATACTTCTTATTGCAGGCGACTGTACATACAAAAATAATTAGAAATTAAAAAAACCCGACTCCAAATTATTTGTTCCTTGAAGCGTTTCATCGTTTCCATTGAAATTAAAAAGGCAAGTTATTTATATTATGTATATGGAAAAGTTACTTAAAATCCCTTGATTTTGATAAAACATGCGAGCGGATTGGGAGAAAAAAAAAATTTACTCACAAGATGGCGTCTAAACTCCTCCAGATTTTTTTTCTCCTTTTTAAGTACCTAGTGTCACCTGAGCTATCGAGACGAATCTAACGACATCTCATACATTAAAATCGGTTGAGCTGTTTAGAAATTATGTTGGAATAAAGAAACTCACAAACATACATACATTCATGAACCCTGAAAACAAAACACTCCTTATTCCTTATTATATCCACTCCTTATTTTGGGCAGTCGAGAACAATGATTAAATTATCTATGTAGTTGAATCATAATTTTTAGTATATAAGAATTTACTAACGTATTCTGTCCAGTAACTCACCTCGAACATTAAAGTTCGCTTGCCCGCCTGGCTAGCTACCACCCTCAAGTAGAAAATCTGTCGCCAAGCACCTAATGGTGTGTTCCGGCAGCTGTCCTTGAGAGCCAGTACTTCTAGGTTAGCCTGAACAACATCTTCGACCACATCATTACTTACCATCAGGTGAGATAGTGGTCAAGGGAAAAACTAACAGCATAAAAAAAATATATATATGTAATTTTTGTCTTTGTACCTACATGAAATATATATTCTATGTTTTTGGGGCATTTCGCTCTAACGTGAATTCTATTTCAATATTTGTTCAGAAACTGATTAAGAACTACCTACATTGTATTTTTCAAATTATACAGGAATGTAGTTTTGCATATTAATTTTAGCATAATAAAGTTTACCATATGGTAGAACAGAACAAAAGTTAGGTTAGGTGTTCTCATTACTCTCTGATTAGCTAATTCTAGGTTAGCCTGCACACCATCTTCGACCAGTAATCACTTACCATCAGGTGAGATAGTGGTCAAAGGCTAACCTATGAGCTATAAAAAAAACGACCTAAATATTTAGCTAAACCACTGGTTCTTTGCCCTCTTGTAAAAAGTTGTCAAAAAGAACATTCGTAAATCTAAACTAGTAAAATTTTTAGTCATATTACATACTCTCTAACAGAAATATTTCTCTCAGTATATCAAGTATAAACATAATAACAAATATTTTTAAAATATTTTATAAAAACATCAAATTAATATTTTAACAAAACACTTAAAAAATTCAAAAATATATCTAGTGACAATTCCTCCTAATTTTCCTGTTAAGCCGACGTGACGTCACAAACGCCACGCAGCCAAACCGGAATATTTTTTTTTTCCGAATTTTTTAGATATATTTTTGTATTTTTTAAATGTTTTATTAAAATATTAATTAGATGTTTTCAAAAAATATACTAAAATTATTTGTTATTATTAAATATGGATTTCCGCAAAGTAACGCCTGAATCTATTTATTATTATCAAGTATAAAGCTTTTTCCAGTGGGATTGTTTTTCACGCCTGCATTTTTCCGTATTCAACCTCAAAATAATCTAAACTCCTTTGACTTAGATCTCTTTGAAATCCGATAGTGAAGTAGTGTTCTCAATACTTCAAAGAATTTGCATATTGGCGAATAGTTTTCGAACGCAGTTTCGGATTTCTAGAGCGTTTTCGACTTGAGAAACTTGAAGATTGATAGGATATCAAAAGAACCAAGGCGATATCATGCTAATACGTCTAATTTCTTTTTTTTTATGGAAGAAGTCGGCTGCACAATTCCATAGGACATTTTTTTATGCCTGATAGGTTAGCCTTTGACCACTATTTCACCTGATCGTAAGTGATAATGTGGTCGAAGATGTTGTTCAGACTGACTTGGTGGTGGTGATGATGAATAACTGGCTCTCAAATACAGCTGCCGGCACACACGATTATGTGCTAGGCGACAGGTTTTCTACTTGAGGATGGTAGCTAGCCAGGCGGACATTCGCAAAATCCTCTACCACCATGCTATGTAGTTATGTCACCAGCGGTCACCCATCCGGCGGATACCAGCGGACGTTGCTTAACTTTGCTGATCGGTTCAGAACGGCTAAGCAGACTTCGCTACGAGCGCTTCAAATCTTTGGGCGAGGGAAGGCCTTCTTATGTGCCTGGAGGGGAAATTTCCTAAGACGCTTCACCAGAGACATTGCGCCCATAGAAGGCGCTTCTTCGCCTTCTTCCTCCATCTCCTGGTGCCGCCGAACACGCACCGCTACTAAAGGAGGGGTTGACAACGGACTAAGGGCACCACTGTGGTTCGGACCTCGGCTTGAATCGCTGTCGACAGACATTGGAGAGGTCGGAACTTATTGCCCCGGTACAACTGCAGTGTGTTGTACCGTTGAGAATGGGTACTACGGATATTAACTCTGTGACTATTTGGAGAGACACTAATCGGGACTTTGTGCCTCGAGCTCGCGGACGAGTTCAGTGTTTGTTTGTGTATATACGGCTTGTATAAAATGCTGGTTTTAGGGTTCCGTACCCAAAGTGCAAAACGGATCCTTGTTAAAAGGGAAAAATCATAGGATGGAAATTCACTTCCCCGTTTCCTCCTCCAAAATTATCCTCATATCAATTATTTTCCGGCATAAGATTTTCAGAAAAGAGGTAGACTATTATTTGTATTAAAAACTTTATGAATTTGTCTAGTGGTCCTGTGGCCATGGCGGTAAAACATTTTTAATGATTTTGTGGAGATATTTTCCTTAGTAATAAATAACTGAAAAAAGAAAACGACAACGGCGTGTCTATAGCATGTTCGCAGGGTGTATCGATTTTGATGAATTTACATTCGAAAGCAGGCGCGCGCATGTGGTCCCATAGAAATTTGATTGAGGTCTGAAGAGTAGTATTTGAGTTATCCCTAATACACTGAGAAAAATCTAAAGTCAAAAGCGCCCTAATGACGGCCAATTTATATGGTATAAGGCGAAAAACCGACCAAACGTAAATACGTACAAAAACGCCTTCCAACTAGAAGGCGTTAAACGAGGTCAGTAAAGGCGAATGTTTCTTTTCGTCTTCATTTAAGGTGTATTTTGTGGTCTTTCTTAAATATTGGCTTCTTGATAAGGCTGATTAAGTCGTACGTTATAGTGATAATCACCGTTTATAAGCCGCCATAAAAGTAAGGTATATTTTAAGGTCAATACTGCAATTATTATCGTATAACAAGTTCAATTCTGAAAATACTTTACGGAAGGCGTTTTTGACGGTTGTGTTTATTATAAAACATGGTACATTTTTATTGATTGGTGAAAATCATCTTAAGAGTTGTGAATTCATCTTACGTATTTACAATTCAACGGTAAAAGGTCAAATTCGATTTAAGCCTTTGTCGTTTTTCTCAGTGTAGTAGAGTAGATTTTGTCAAACAAAATCTACTCTACTACAAACTACTTCTAAAACCGTTTTTTTTTTTGTTTCAATGCCAGAGGTGTGTCTATAGTTATTGTGACATAGCTGTAATTTAGTTGTTAGATGTTTATGTTTAGCATTTGGACTGCCTATGAGTCCAAATGCTTTTAGTGTAGTAGGTAGTTGTAGTGTTGTATATAGTTTCTAGTATTTTGTTAATAAAGTTGTTAGACATATAATAATGCAGAATTTTTTGTTGATATTGATATCTTCTACAAAATTGTAGTACATCACTTTGCTCTATTGTCAACAATTTCCGCAGCGTACATGATATAACGATTTATTTGGTATATTTTTCACACGTTGTGGGCTACATTTTCGAAAGTTTTATTCGGATCCCTAAGTTTTTGAAAATATTCTATAGCCTATGTTCATCAGGGATAGAGTAGAATTCTAATAGTGAAAGAATTTTTCAAATCGGTCCAGTAGTTTTTAAGTTTATTCGTTACATACAAATATATAAATCTTTCCTCATTATATTATTAGTATAATTTTTTTTTAAACATAGAACTTGATATAGTTTATCAAAAATTACATCGACGTTTTCTGAGAGTATTTCTGATTCTCAAGCTGTAAATAAATCGATAACTGTAACGGATGGTAGCGCTAAAATTGTTACGATGGACTTCCATAATTGTTCTAATATAAACATTAGCCTCTATCTATTTCTATGCTATATAAATAAACGTACTATTCTTATTCATAAGTTGCACTTACTTATTTTCTCATAGAGATTTCATTTCTAATAAAAAAATAGGACTTAGACTTTTTTTTATATTGATATTTTGTAAGCTTTTGCCCACAACCTCACCTGATCGTAAGTGATGATGTGGTCGAAGGTGTTGACAGGCTTATCCTAGAATTCTGGCTATCAAGGACAGCTATAAATCTGCTGTACAGAATAAAATTCCAAAGATTTATTAATATTGAAAAAACTCCGATCGCTCAAACCAACGGGAAACGATCGGGGATCGCGGCCCGCGTGTAGTGATGCGTAGAGCTATTATAAAATGTTGAATTTGAAATTCATATGACAAAAAGACACGAAATTTTGAATAAAAACTACGATTAAAACACAACTTTGTAAATATTTACTCTATTAACCTAAAAACAACGCAGAACGGACCGCTACCAGCGGTCGCAATTACTAAACACAAGAAGTACATACACTAAAGACAAACAAAGACAACACAAAATCGAAAAATCTGTCATAAAATTGGTGCAAAAGTAGGTTTTTGCTGTCTGGTGTAGAAATTTTATATTAAACGGTACTATTTAAACTGTTTATGATAAAATTCGCCAGTTAAATAAAGTTCAATCTCAATGCCCGGTGCGCGTGGCGGCTACGACATTTTTATTTTTCATTATATAGAACTCTATATTAAAAGCCCCCTTTTTTTTTGGAAGTTGTTTAAAACATCATTGAGGAATTCCAAAACATTTTTTTCAACACACTCGCTCGTAACAGGCCTTTAAATGCACCGATTTTAGTGTCATAATATAGTCTATTACACACTCGTGCTTTTTTTTACTTTACCGCACTAGTCTTTTAAATAGAAAAATAAAACGTTTCCACACTTCTCACCAAGGAGATTGTAGTTGTTTTCCTTCGTTTATCATATAAAAACAAACCAAAGAGTTTTTTACCTACTTTAGAAGATTTAATTATAAACCTTCTTAATCAGATTATTATTGCTGTCAAAAAGATGAAGAAAATATTTTCATATCGAAATTTTCGTATTCGTTCTTTGCAAGTGTGTTGAAAAACGTCGTATGAAATTCGTGCGCGTTTATTACAATCTCTAGTCGAGAGAGTAGAGTTTGTCGGTTGTAATAAATAACTTCGCGCACTTTTTGCATAATGTACTATAAAACAATTTGAATCGCTCCCTTAACCTAGTTAATCGATTAAGAAAGAATAGGTAAGCACGAGGCCCTCCTAATGCTAAGAAAATGAACTGCACTGCGTCCGTCAACCTCAGACATACAATTGTTAAGGCAATTTAAAGGCATACAAAAAAAAAAAATTGTTAAGGCTCATGTGTCTGTACTTTTACTGGCCCAAAGACTGCTGCCGGAATACACTGTTAAGTTCTTGGCGACAGATTTTGTATCTGAGCGTAGTAGGTAACCAGGCGATTATTCACAAAATGCTCTTCCACCATGCGGTGAAGGTCGAGCCGGCGTTGGGGGTCGAACCTTGTACCTGCAGCTTAGCAGTCCATAGCTATTACCGCTCGGCTATCATTGCTTAAATCAACCCTACCGCGGCTCAATTTAGTATCAGATCTCTGTTTTCTCACACGGAACCCTAACAGAACAAATTAAATGCCAAAATATACCAACGGCATAACTGTTACTTATAACTTCAATGCTATTACGCGATACCTCGAAGGAGAAACAAACAAGTTATTTTTATATATCCCAGAATAATAGCAATTAGTTTATAGTGTCGTGGAAATTAATTATATTTAAACGTTATTTATGGACTTCGTTAGTAGATTCTTAACACATAATGTAGCCGTAATTTGAAGCAGTTATGGTGCCAGTCTGCATTTATGTAGTGTCAATAATAGTGATGTGAATGCATGTGAATGCAACGAGTTATAATTACGTTATTAACCGTCCTATACTCGCGCTTTGGTCAAATAAAACAATTTTTCTGTAATTTATAAATGCTTACATACTTTTTTTTTATTTTTTATATGTGGTTTATTAGATTTTCCACAGACTCCAGGGTCCGTGCCATTTTTTAAGTTAACTTAGAAATTTATTAATTAATTACATTACTATGGGAGCATTACATACTTAGCGGGGAACACAGTTATAAGGGATGCTAATTTTACATAACTATTATATATACAATTATAAATAGATAATATTACAAATATAAAAAATTCAAGAGTAATAGTATATACATATATACTATTACTCTTGAATTTTTTTATTATTCTGACTCACCGACGTCCATTTTCACCAGGGCTTACTTACTTAGGTACTTACTCCTCTGGCGCAGCGACCCAAAGTGGGTCTTGGCCTCCGATACAAGAGAACGCCATCGGTCTTAGTCCCGTGCTGCCTCTTGCCAATCGGCAGCTTGTAGCTCGCGCAGGTCCGACTCCACAGCGTCAATCCAGCGATATCTGGGCCTGCCATAATTTATAAATGCTGCCATCTTGTATCTTCAGTAACCTGATTGATATATATCCTAAGCAATCACAGCAAAGTTTGTTTAGCCGTTCTTATATACGCGCGCGTTGGTAAAAAAAGATTTTTTTTCTGTTATTTATAAATACTGCTTCTTGTATTTTCTGTAATCTGATTGATATATTCTAAGCGATCTAAGCGCAGTTTGCTTAGCCGTTCTTAACCGATCAGCTAAGTGTGACTTGGATGCTAGACAGCTATATTACTACTAAGGGTGCACGTGCTTCGGAGGGCACGTTAAGCCGTCGGTTTCGGTTGTTGCCTTAGGATGGCAGTCGTTACAGCATGATGGTAGGGCATTTTGCGAATGCCCGCCTGTGTACTACTACCCTCGAGTAGAATATCTATCGGCAAGCACCTAACAGTGTGTTGCGGCAGCTGTCATTGAGAGCTAGTAATTCTAGGTTAGCCTGATCAACATCATCACTTACCATTAGGTGAGATAGTGGTCAAAGTCTAGCATATATTATGTATGATTTTTTGCTTTTGTTTTGATAAATATTTTCCCAGTAATTTCTTAACTAGTACTTTACTATTTTCTGATACTGTAATAAAATATTGTAAATAAATAAAATACTTATATGAAACATTTCAAACGATTCAAATTTCTTTAACATAATATTATCTTCTATCAAAAACATTACAGTGCAAGTTTTCTTAAAAATACAGGTACAAAAAATAGGACCCTAAACTGTTGGCCTGTCAGACCATGCACGAGTTCGCTCGCTACAAAATTTTGCCCGGGTACAGTAGGGTTACTAACTAACAAATTCCTGCAGGTGTAGTGTATGTTGCTGGTGGCCAGTCAATCAAGAGCTCCGTTTTTTGGAGCCAGGTGGTACGGAAACGGTCTACTGAAGGGATCTGGTTAAAAAGTAACCTAGGTATAACATTCTTCAGGCTCCACACCATCTATATATGAATTCGATATTTTAGGGTTTCGTATACTTAAAAACTAAGCTAAGCATACACTATTAAAATACATCCGTCCGTTCCCATCTTTAAAGGTATGTTTAGTTTTTTTACGATGTGACAGTACAAGCTAGAGGCTCACCTGATGTTAAGCACACTAACCTCTGCCTATAACAGATGCATTTCGTCACAAGTCACGAATTGCACTGCGCCTGTAACCTGGAGACATAATTGTTAAGTCTCATGTGCCTGTAATATATCTGGTTCTCAAGGACTGCTGCCGGAACACACCTTTAGGTGCTTGGCGACAGATTTTCTACTTCAGGGTGGACGCTAGCCCGGCGGGCATTCGCAAAAAAACTAAACTGTTTTCGTATAATCTGCCGCGATATGCGGTGTGAAATTAAGTACCATAGTGCTAGAGGAAACCCACGAATCTAAGGTCATACATATTAATATAAAAGTTACTTACAGCGTCATTCCCAACCTTTTGTTCTTGATGTGTGCCGGGCGCGCCTGGACTGCTGGTTTCTGGCTGTTGGGACTGAGAAGAAATATATTTACCTCGTAATATGTACACTATTTGTTTTTTTTTATGTCTGATAAGTTAGCCTTTGACCACTATCTCACCTGATGGTAAGTGATGATGTGGTCGAAGATGTTGTTCAGGCTAACCTAGAAGTACTGGCTCTCAAGGACAGCTGCCGGAACACACCGTTAGGTGTTTGGCGACAGATTTTCTATTAGAGGGTGGTAGCTAGCCAGGCGGGCATTCGCAAAATGCCCTACCACCATCTATAACGACTGCCATCTTAAGATAACAACCGGGACCGACGGCTTAACGTGCCCTCAGAAGCACGGAAGCGCTCAGTAGTAATGTCACTAGCGGTCACCCATCCAACTCATGACCGCGCGCGACGTTGCTTAACTTTGCTGATCGGTTGAGAACAGCTAAGTAAGTTTCGCTACGAGCGCTTCAGATTTGTTCCAAAATGCGAACACATTAAGACCACAATCGATCGTGCCTCTAGTGTTTGTCTAATTTTAGCGGCGTCCGTAAAACACATAAAATCACCAAATTCCCATACTAGTTTTATCACTACACCAAAAAAACTTATATCATTCAGTCCATGTTTTTTTAAACTGTCAAAGTACAAAACAATTTTTTAGCAGTGATTGCTCAGTGGCATTGACTATGGACTGCCGCGCAGCAGTCCATGGTTTGGATCCCGCCGCGGCCTTGAGCTTCACCATATGGTGGAAGGCCATTTTGTGAATGCCCGCCTGGCTAGCAACCACCCTGAAGTAAAAAATGCCGCGCAGCAGTCCATGGTTTGAATCCCGCCGCGGGCTTGAGCTTCACCATATAGTGGAAGGCCATTTTGTGAATGCCCGCCTGGCTAGCAACCACCCTGAAGTAAAAAATCTGCCGCCAAGCACCTAACGGTGTGTTTAAAGTCCTACCTATCAGCAATAAAAAAAGTTTTTATCTATATAAACTTTATTTGATATGTTTTTTATTAAATTTGAGAAACAATGAAACAATACAATTTGTTTGCGAGATACTAAAGGCTAAGAGTTACCAAATCAGTATTTTCAGTTCAATATACTGAAAAAAGTACATATTCTATCAACAATAAAAAAAAAAAATATGAATAACTCATAGTGATTAATTAAATCATATTGTACCTTTTCATTGTAATATTTATAAACTATGATATATGTAGAACACCTATAATTAAGACCAAATGTAAATAAGTACCCCGCTACTCTAATACTACTCGAAGAACACCTTCATTCGAGAAGAGGAGTATGCTCAAAATCAGCCTTGTTACAAGGCCCTTGTATAGACTTTAGTGTCTATCTATCTATTAGGTCCTTACATATGAAATTGGCGTTTTTCGTACTGGCCACTTTAATCACGAATTTCTCCTCTTTGGTAAGGAATTCCAAATTCAAATTTGTACAGCTATAGACTCATGTATTTGTGCTTCGATGATCGTCATTCGTTTGTTTTTTTTCTTCTGTTTTTTTCTGTTTGCGTCACTCATTTTACAAAATGGAAAACCTTAAATATCGCATTATTTACGAGTACGAGTTCCGCCGTGGCACTAGTGCTGCGGAAACAACTCGAAGGGTGAATGATGTGTATGGCGGTCGTGTTGCAAAAGAAAACACAGTTCGTTTTTGGTTCCAACGTTTTCGTTCTGGAAATTTCGACCTGCAGAACAAGCCCCGTGGACGGCCTGAGACTCAAGTTGATAATGAAGAGTTGAAGGCTATTGTGGAAGCGGATCCATCGCAAACCACGTCCGAGTTAGCTGCAGGCTGCAATGTTAGTGATAAAACTGTTTTAATTCACTTGAAGCAAATTGGGAAGATTAAAAAGCTTGAAAGGTGGGTACCTCACGAATTGACTGAAACAAACCGGCAAACGCGCGTCGACTGCCGCGTTACATTACTAAACCGGCACAATAATGAAGGTATTTTAAACCGAATCATTACCTGTGATGAAAAATGGGTTCTTTACGATAATCGGAAGCGCTCAGCGCAATGGTTAGATCCTGGCCAGCCAGCCAAATCCTGCCCCAAGCGAAAATTAACCCCAAAAAAGTTACTTGTAAGCGTTTGGTGGACTAGTGCCGGTATTGTTCATTACAGTTTTTTCAAATCTGGCCAGACTATTACGGCTGATGCCTATTGTCAGGAATTGCAAACCATGATGGAAAAGCTAGCGGCTAAACAACCTAGGCTGGTCAATCGCTCCACGCCACTGCTGCTTCACGACAACGCTAGACCACACACTGCGCTACAGACGGCTACTAAATTAGAAGAGCTTCAATTGGAAAGTCTAAGACATCCTCCGTACTCCCCGGACCTTGCTCCAACAGATTACCATTTTTTTCGAAATTTGGATAACTTCGTGCAAGGGAAAAAATTCAACTCCGATGGGGCAGTCCAAATCGCCTTCAAAGATTTTATTGATTCCCGTCCGACTGGTTTTTAAGGGATCAATGAACTACCTATATATGAGATGGCAAAAGTGCATAGAAAATAATGGTTCATACTTTGATTAATTAAATATATTATATTAAAAAATATTCGACTTTTTGTTCCTCCCATACAAAACGCCAATTTCATATGTAAGGACCTAATATTAATCTTATTGTAGTAATTTTGTAGACATTATGTAGTAATTTTTTAATTGACTTGTCATTTAAATTTTGTTTTTCAATTTGACATTTAAATTTTGACAAGATACATTTTATTATAGTAATTATTATTTCAATTGTCTGCCTGCAATATGTGCTAGTATTTAAGTTTTTTACTATCATTAGTGTAACTCGCTCTGTAGCGGTACCTACTAATTTTGAATAAATTAAAAATGATGAAATGATAAGTCAGGCTTGGAAAAAATCACGAATTCGTACAAAAAATCAAAAATCATTGATTATTTGCCAAAAAATCGTGATTGTTTTGATTTTTTATTTCTGGTTTTAAAGTCCTCTAAAAAATATAAATTACTGTGAGAATTTAAACGATTTCTTGACTGCGGCATTTCCCGCGCTTTGTTTTATTTAGCACTTGAATTCAGTTCACATTGTTCGTAAGAAACGCAAGTTTTAATCAATAAATAATTCAAAATTACCAACTTTGGATTAGTACGTTCTAAAATCAGGAACAGATTAGGAACGGAAAAAGCTGGAAAGTTGGTGTCTTTATTTATGAATTATAATTCTAATACAAAGTGAGAATAAACATAGATATGTATATCTGTTATCTAAAATTAAGAATTATTAGTTGTGTTACATATAGAACAGATATATAACAATTTGATTATATCAATGATTTTTATTGAAAAAATCACTTGTTTAAATTTAAATCTTGATTTAATCATGCCTGGTGTCTATGCAGTCCAGTTCTGAGCATACTGCCTTTTGCCAATTATGTATGAATGTGGTATGGTAATTGTAGTTACTGTATTATTTTTATGGCAATCAAATAGTTTTCTTCTTCTTCTTCTTCTTTTTAATTGCAACTAAACTAAAATATTTTTCTAACGTCTATCTATATATTTTAACAAAAGAAAACAACTTCAAACAGAAAATATATACAATCTATAATATTTTGAAGCAGTGATATTGGCTATGGACTGCCGAGCAGCAGGTCCATGGTTCGAATCCCGCCACTGGCTTGAGCTTCACCGCATGGTGGATGGGCATTATGCGAATGCCCGCCTGACTAGCTACCACCCTCAAGTAGAAAATCTGTCGCCAAGCACGTAACGGTGTGTTCCGGCAGCAGTCCTTGAGAGCCAATGAAATTACAGGCACATGAGACTTAACAACTATGTCTCAAGGTGACGGGCGCAGTGCAATTCGCGACTTTAACAAAATGCATCTGATATAGGCAGAGGTTAGTCCGCTTCACATCAGGTGGGCCTAGAGCTGGTTCCGTTAAAATAACATAAAAAAAACACAGCCAAAAATGCACTAAAAAGTATATAAACCAAATCATCGTATACAGTTTATTGTGTTGTTTTTAAATCGACAAGTGAAAATAAGAACATCATCAATGTAGTCGAAGCCAATTAAATACGCATCATTAGGGATAACTCAAATAATACTCGACAGATCTCACTCAAATTTAAATGGGACATGTCAAGCTTTCGAATATAAAAAAATCATCAAAATCGGTACAACCTGTAAAAAGTTATGTGGTAACACACACAAAAAATCAGACGAATTGAGAACCTCCACCTTTCAAAGTGGGTTATATAACTGTCTTGATAACTTTTTTAAGCCCGTAGTTATTGTGTTAATTAAAGTTTTGTGATTGTCGCGCATTTCGGACAAACTTATTAACATAACTACCACGTCGGGGTGCACGCTGAAATGATCCTTATTTCAACGATAGTTGGTTCGATTTTCGTACTCGCTGATAGCTACTAATTTAGCAGCTGTTATAGACCCTAAGGGTAAAACTTCCGTCTCTAAGGAAGTAATGGATTTGCTCTAAAATCATCTTAAAATAATAATTTCACCATTGTTTGCCCCTTCATTAATCTATCTGTAAGATTTTGTAATCCAACATGGCATCCTTGTGAAAAATGTTATGTTTGACTCACTTACCACGGTAGATTAAATTGGCCGAGCATGTCCCAGGCCCCGGGAAGTTCCGGGTTCGAATCCCGCCCAAAGTTTTTCCGTTCGCTGTAATTTCGTAAGATTCGCTTACTATTGTATACTGTCTTTAACAAACTTTATTTCATTGTTTTGGGACTCGGTCCTGTTATTTTTATTTTCAATTGAACCCAACATTTTTAATATACTTAAAAAGTGTTTCAATTAGTTTAAAAAACAAAATCAGACTAAAATCACAAGAAATGATAGTTACATAGTCGTAACGCAACAAGGGTAACGTAAGATATATTTCAACACCCTTGTTCGTAAAGTGAGCTTTATTATATCGTACTTAGAGCCATAAACCGAACTATAACACCCTCGTGCATAATAATATTATACACTAGTGCGTAATAGAATTACCCCTACAAAGTTAAGTTAGTACCTAACTGCAAATTATATCGTAAACAGAGCATTTTCAATTTACCGGGTAATACAGATTTGTAACATCAAAGAGGTTAATAAGTCAACAACCAAAAAAAAAAGCGCGATATTTTCCATAATTTTCGTATGTTGCTTGTATCGCATTTGTGCAATATATATTTTATTTCTTCGCAAGGGTGTTGAAAATGTCCGTATGAAACTCGTGAGCAACTTGCTCACTATACACTCGGCTGATTTACGCCCTCGCCTACGGCTCGGGCTGCAACACACAGCCTCGTGTATAATGAGCAACTTAGCTCACTTGTATCATAATCTACTAATATATACCAAATTACCAATAATGAAATAGTCAGATATCGCGAATCGGACAAAGTAACTAGTACCTACACCGATAGCTACATTGACTAATAACTACTTAGTCCAAACGTTTATTTGAAATAACATTTAACCACATGGCGATGGCACACATACGCAGCACATATATATATAAAAAAAAATATTTCTAATATATAGCCACATGGTGATGGCACGTACAGAGCATATTCGAATATATATAAAAAACATTTCTATTTCTGTCAGGTTCTACTACAAGCTTCAATTAGATGTACTTACTTACGTACTAATTAAGGACTTAATGAATTATCTAGGTACCTACTTACCTTCTCTAAGTAATTATGTAACACAGGCTTATTGTATTACGTCTGTATAATATAATGTAACTATGCCGTGTATTACGTGTATACCTAAATGAATATACGCACTAAAATATTTAATGCTCAGCCAACCCTAGAAACATAGACAATATGAAAACTGACAGATGCGGTTAATGTTACCGCCATTTTGCCTCGGCCAATAGAAACGCTCCTTATTTTTTTTCATAGAGGCAACAGCTGCACTATTCCATTCGGCCTGTATTAACGCATGTTATTTGATGTTTTTATGAATAAGGGATGATACCGCAGGGGATATAAGTTTTTTGTGTATATGATTTGTGTTTGATGATGATGATGTTAGTGAGATAGGGGAAATTGGATTTTTGATGCCATAATGACGATATTATCTCGGGTTTTGATGACTCCCGAAAACGAGTAAGCTGTATAATATAGTTTTTAAATTCTTTTGTGAAGTTAATACAAGTATTTTAGTATCGTAATACAGGTATCGTAGTAGACATCCGGAATTCGTACCTAATTACTTATCTATATAGTTCGAGACTTTAGATTAATTGCTTGTCTTAAAGACACATTTTTTTTTCCGTTTGCTTTTCAATGACATGCGCTTCCCTGCTTCAGAGGGCACGTTAAGACATCGGTCCTGGTTGTTGTCTTAGGATGGCAGTCGTTATAACATGGCGGTAAAGCATTTTGCGAATGCTCGCATGGATAGCTGCAACCCTCACGTAAAATATCTGTCACCAAGCATGTAACGATGCGTTCTATCAGTTGTCCTTGAGAGCCAGTAATTCTAGGTAAGCCTGAACAACATCTTCGACTACACCATCATTTACCATCAGGTGAAATAGTGCTCAAAGGCTAGGCAATCAGCTACAAATAAATAAAAAATAAACGATATTTTGAACTTTTCAAACTTTTTGAGAAGGCATGTATAGACAATAATATTAGGTACCTGCTTAGTGAATAAAACACAATTAACTCCCTATACGGTATTCAAGTAGGTAAAAGACTTTAGACTGCCTATGAGTCCAAATGCTTTTATTTTAGTAGCTGTAGTATTGTAGTAGCTGTAGTGTTGTACATAGTTTTAAGTATTTGGTTAATAAAGGTAAACATACAAAAAAAAAAAAAAAATAGGTAAAATTACGCATTCGAAATGCATGACAATATGGGCATTTCAGCTTGTTTCATAATTTTGAAGCAGTGATGGCTCAGTGGCATTGGCTATAGGCAGGTCCATGGTTCTTATCCCGCCACGGGTTTGAGTTTCACCGCATGGTGGAAGGGCATTCTGCGAAAGCTCGCCTGGCTAGCGAGCACCCTCGAGTAGGAAATCTGTCGCCAAGCACTTAACGATGTGTTCCGGCAGCAGTCATTGAGAGCCAGTGAAATTACAGTCACATGAGACTTAACAACTATGTCTCAAGGTGACGGGTGCAGTGCAATTCGTGACTTGTGATGAAATGCATCTGTTATAGGCAGAGGTTAGTCCGCTTAACATGAGGTGGCATCGAGCTTGTTTCGTCACAATAATTTAAAAAAAAAGATAACCTGCACTTGGCGGATTTTTTGTATTTTCTTATTATATCGGCAACAGGAAATTGAAAATAGAAAATTTCAACTGTTTAGCGATCACGGTTCATGAGATGCAGTCTGGGGACAGAAAATTTTCAACCCAAAAAATAATTTTGTTTCTTCCTAAGTCTATACGAAAAAAAAACTATAATAAAAGAAAAAAACTTTATATACCGCATCTATTCAAGACACTTATTAGTTTTTACCCTTTCTCAAAGCTCACTAACTAAATTTAAACATTGCATTATACACGTATCTCGTAAAGAGTAAAAATGAATATCATACGAAGTGAAGTGCTCATAAAAGCTGATTGCTAACTTTCGACGTAAAAATATAAGTTTAGTGCCAACGAGTGTCCGTCCGAGTGTTTTAGGGTTCCGTGGTTTATTTGTTTCAGTACCTACTGGATGTGGATGTTAGTAGAACAGTAATTTCAAAGTGTTAGTTATCTAACAATAATTACACCAGCTCAATCCATGGTTTTTAATATTACTGATTTAATTAAGCAGAATATTTATTCACCATTAAAACAATGTTTGTTACACTAGGTAGGTAAGTCATTTTACATAAGTTTTGCATAATATATTACAAATACAATTACCAAAAAATACACACAAATATTGCATATAATAATTACAGTAGACTTTAGTACATATATATTATTTACATTTAAATATTACATACCAATACAAATGAATTTACATATAAGTTTGAATATACATAGACATCAGCAACTGAAAAGGTATCGTATCTAATAGATATGAAATTGGTATAAGTATGACTAACTCATTATAATATGCAATAAAATTGTACCCGTTACTGGTACAAAAACCTAGTATCGTTATACTAGTTGCCGCCAGAACATAGTATAAATGCGTTATATACGTATCTAGAAATAACTCCTAGATGAATATGAATAGTAGGCTGGAAATAGTTACAAAGAAAGGCAAAACTAGTACCAATTTTTTGGATTCCTGAAAACGAGATCTTATTTATTTCTTTAGGCTGTTTGTATTCATCCCATAATATGTGTAATCTATGGCGGAAAAATAGAGTTATTTGCTGTATTGTAAAATCGGTAATACATAAAATTGTCAACTCTGGTATAGATTATAATACAATATCTAAACTATAAACTGGATATGTTCTAGTTGCACTCGCGCCAATGTTCCTGAACCGAATGAAAAATAATTAGGTATTCTTTTGATAGTAGGTATACCTAGGTATAACCCACATACATCAAACATACACGTACCTAAATAGGTATGGAACCCTGGGATGCAAGTTCAACTCGCACAAGGCTGTTTTTTTTTTATTCATTGTCACTACGGAACCCGACATTTCACTGAGGAGTACACCCAACCGCCGTACTTATTTATAAAACTTTTCTCAACCTTTTAAAGGTTTTCCTTTTTTTATTCCTACTGCGTAGGAATGTCCATAATCAACCGATTGCTTATATTAATAATAAACAACCTGCTTTATTATTCAAACGCTGTCAGTTATTGTGTCTTAATGAGAGAGCGAGCATTCTTTATTTTTGTTTTCTGTTTGATAACTACATAAATTTGTTGGTTACTTTGGAAACGCCTTGTTTAAATGAGCCTTCACATATACCTGCATACACCTGTTGCGTAGATACATATTATATTTAATTACATTATGTTTGTAGTAACATACTACATGTTAAGTATTTGTACTATATTTTTTACGTATTGTTTAATAAATGCATGCTATAGTTTTCAGCAATAATGTCCATTGAAATAGATTTTGGCTCGAAGTACTATGTTTTGAAAAGGCATACTCGAGGTTTTTTTTTCTCTTGAGATAATACTGCCTACAAAAAATGACCAACAATAATGAGTATTTTTTTGTTTGACTTCTCGAAGGTGCAACTACTTGTGGCCAAGGAGTATTTTGATAATTATTGTCATCTCAAATATATATAATATATAATACACATCATATCTACAAATTATTGGAGAACTAAATGTTGTGGTGTTATAAATATGATTTATTAATAATCATATTTAGAAAAATATAATGTCTATTCTATACCTTATTGATTGAGTAGCGCAAGTGTCCCGATATAGTCCAGTTACTTATGGTATTTTTCTGACAGAAATTCTCATAAGCGACTGCAACAGTGCCCGTTAGATGATAATAGGGTCGCCCCTATTACATGAGGCTAATGAGTGATTAATCATGGGTCATCATAACATCCACGATTTTGCTCCATTTGTATTTAACTAGAAGTAAATGCCCATGCCGGGCAAGAAAGTCACCCCACCATCTCAACTCGTGGGTGTCGTAAGAGCCGACTAAGGGTAACACACCAGAAGGTGGGCAGCAGCACTTTCTGAGGAACTGATATCACACACTGCGATCCCCAAGACGCCTGCCAAGCGTGATCATGGCAAATCCCCCCATATGGAGGCTGTGTTCAGCAGTGGACAAACCGGCTGATACAGTATAATATCCAAATAAAATAAGTCTTCAAACGAACAAATCCGTTCTTGTATAAGTATAAAATAAATAATGCTATAAAAAAAAAAATACTCGTACATTAAGTTACTTCAAAGTTAATTATAAAACCACCTAGTGTAGCATCACAGAATAACTAATAAACAGGTACCTATACTTAATAACTAATAAGTAGGTACCTACTTAATAACTAATAAGTAGGTACCTACTTAATAACTAATAAGTAGGTACCTACTTAATAACTAATAAATGGGTACCTACTTTCATATTTACTTACGTATCAAACTCTAAGTCTTATGAAAACTACAAATAGATTCATAAACCGAGTTATTACAACTTGGCATTTAGTTAAATATCTCCAGTTTCCACGGATTTCGGCTTACATTGGTGCCAGTAAAATTATTATTCCACATTGAGGGCATGATCAAAAGGTCGCTTTAGGTATACACACAAAGCCTTTGGTATGTATACCTAAGTATTTCAATTTAAATTATGACACAATCTCAACGTAGAAACAATCATATCGTACAGTATTAAATAGAAACAATTGATAAAAGTACCCTAAATAGATATATTCTAGAACATATTACATATAAATAAAACCCATTTGACCAAAAATATCTCCAAAAAAGCAATATTAACCGCCATATTGCTCGCCATATGTTCCAAACTGCTTTCCCGCGGTTTCTCTATGACAAAGTTTTTTTTTCTTTTGCGCCGAATCGGCAATGGCGTGTTATTGGATTCTGCCGCTGACTAAGTTTTCGGTCTAATATCTTTGATATGTGAAAATGCTAAAGTAAAACTTTTCTGAATTTCGTTTCTTTTCGCTGAGTTCGAGGATTTGGTCTTTGATAAAATGTTTAGTGATTCAACAATTGCCGATAATGTTACTAGATAAACATTTCATTAGCTACTTCAAGTTACATTATTTATTAGGTACAAATATGGTACTGCTACTGTAACAAATTATTACTTATGATATTTCTAAACAGGCTTTATAGTACTGCACGCAATAATGAAAGAAGTTGTCAAAAGTTAAAATGTGTCACATGAATGCCATCACAGTACGAAACAAGTATAAATTGGATTGATAGATAGATAATACTTTATTGTCACACCACATAAATGAAACTTAGATTATTGATGGGTCTCCGCTCGCGCTCCGACTAGATACCGCGCTACCTGAAAACAATAGATCCGTAAATGCGGCAACTCAAGGCAATTAAATAAGATTTTAATTAGTTGAAGGCCTCATTTTTAACAGTTATTTTATTATTTACATCTCTTAACTAATATTTAAATAATATGATTAAAAATAATTATAATTATATGTAGGTAGTAGGCGTACATTGTTTGAAAGATAAAGGTTAATGAAAGGCGAAACTGGCTCGGGTACGCCGACTTCGGCGTAGTATTAGTTGCCGCATTTTACAAAGACACCGGCGGTATCTAGTCGGAGCGCGCGCGGAGACCCATCAATAATCTAAGAAATGAAACAGATATAAAATACAATTCAATTTGGATTGGATTGTTTTAAAACAATAATTCGTAAACGTACGGCCTCACTGATCCATCGCGTGGGGGATAGTAGCAACAGCCTCTTAAATACGATACTGTGGAGATCTGACTGTCCAATACTGCGTCATTGGAATGAGATACATGCGCCGATAGCTAAATATAATATAAAATAATTATGAAGTTTTCTTTTTTTCTAATGAAATAGTAATTTAGAAACTACTTATATTATATATATTAGGTATAAACTAACATTATTCTGTTTATATAACTAACACTATATGGATTGATTATCTGAAATAAATGTGAAATAAAAAAATATATATAAAAAGTAAAAAAACCCGGCTGTTATGTATATATTGACCGAAAAAATTATTTATTTGCGTTAAACATTTTTGTTTTTTTAAGTTATATGTATTTATGGAACCTTATTTTAAAGTTTTGATACGACAATCGATGGGTTTGGAAGAAAAATAAATGTTATATCCCAACATGGCGTCTAAAATTTGCCAGTTTGTATTTTAATTTCTTTAATGTATCCAGTGTCACTTTGATAACTCTATCAAGATTAATCTAACGATATATCATCCATCAAAATCGGTTAAGCCGTTTAGAAGTTACGGTGGAATAAAGAAACTCACAAACAAACATACACATGAACCCTGAAAACATAACACTACTTTTTAAGCAGTCGTGTAAAAAGAAAAGCTTGATAAAATTTTAATAAGTAGTTATAAACAATTGGCATCAAACATGATCGGAGTCAATAGTTTGCTTAAACGTTATATATAATATAATATATTATGTAATCATGATATATATAATAGTCTATATAACTACTAACAGAACCAGTAAAGAGGTCCAAGAAATACTGTGTATATAGATACTGAAGTACAAGTGCCTTTTATGTTTAAAATCTAACGAATTTATTAAATCACTTAGAAGGATGGAAACATGAGGTAACTTACGAATTGTTTATTTGTAACTCAAAAGAGATGAATAACGCTCACACAATACGAAACAGAATTTCTTTAGATTTTAAACCAAGTATTTATTCTGAATAGAAGTATTATCTCAATGTAAGTACATGTACTTACGCAAACAAAATCAGTGATGCTCTAAAAACCACTTAAAACAGCATCAAAATGGAATCCAATTTTATGCCTACACCTCAATTTTCCATTAAATTAAACTACAATTTAAAACTTGTCCAAAATCAGATTAAAAGTTACGTTACAAACAACAATGCGTTACCTACCTCACCGTTGGCTATATAATATCAAACACCTTTGCCGAAAAGAAAGTCAAATTGTCTATGGTTGTGAAAAAAAACCATTGAAGGTTTTGGCGGGACACTTTGACACAAGGCGGGCGCGTAAACATCTTGTTAGTACGCACCAAATACGTGAAATGTATAAATATAAATAAGGCAAGCACGTGAAGGTTGTTTAGGGATGGGGTAGTGTTTCTGAACTGGTGAAGACTAAGACTCAGACTTGTTAATTTTAGAGGACAGTGTTTACTTAGAAATTTAAAGAACTTTCTTTGGTGTCTGGTAGACTTACAAATCTATATACGGCTTAGACAGAAATATGAACTTTACGTAGACATACTGAAAGGTTTCGTCAAGGATTGGCATGAACACTTCAAGCTTCTAGTCTAGTATATGGCTTATCCATGCGTTTGTGGGTCAATAAATGCAATCTTGAAAGAACGCTCAACAGAGGCCATTGATGACTGTTCATTTGCTTTTATGCATACCTTTATGCCTCAAAGTCCTATCCATACTCCTTACTACACCTTTCTGCTACACATTATTCTATAGAAGTTCTCTGAGAAATTTCAACAAATCAATTCCATCCCAGTATCGATAGTAGGTAGGGATTTCATTATATTGACTCAATTTGAGCTCTCATACGCTGCTATCAGTCAAATGGTAAGATATAAAAAGTTGGGCATTATCGCAATTATGATACTTATTAGTGTCACTTTTTCTGCAAATATACCTACATAATACATTACCAATGTACATAACGTACAGTAACATAACAAAACAAACTAAAAGGATTTTATGAAAGTTGCTTCAAGACTGGTCGTATTTCGAATGCTCCCATCACTGAAAGATATAATACTTTACAATACAATGGGGGCTAACAAATGTTACGCTTCGTAACTTGTCACTTTTTCTATGTAAATTGTACACGTAATTTGTGATTTCGCCATTGTGGCCGTTTTATTTGTGGCAGCGAGGATGAAAGGAGGTTTCGTTTGTGGTACATGCCGATTAAAAAAAGTTGTCTATGGATTGATTGAAGTACTGGCTGGTTGTAGGTTGTGATTGTGAATTGGTTTTAAAAATGGCGTCTTTTCATTCTGATTGCTGACTTGCATTGCAGTTGATGTTGAATTAGTTCTAATTTAAATTGATTAAAGGCTAGAAATGTAAAATTCGCTGAGAGTTGAGAGTATCATTATTCGGAAGCAACTGTACTTTCATTGTTGTGTTAAAGTAATACGAATATTATTAAAATGCCTTTTGCGCATGCTGAATAAGATAGAAAAAGTATTGGAAATAAAGTAATAAATCTTATAACAGATATATAAAAACAAAATACATGGTGAAAATTTCGCCAAAGTTTCCTGTTAAGGTTGAACTGGCCCTACAGTTCTCCATACAAACGCCGTAGGGTGATCACTCCCTTATTTGAGGTTTTAGGTATAGAGTTAAGCATAATATCGATTGATCTCGTCATTACCTAGGTTTGTATCGAAACGAAATTTTAAAAAGATAATTAGGTTGAATGTTATGAGCCTTGAAAACTTTATATGAAAATGTTATGAGGCTCATAACTTTCAATTAATAATCTTTTAAAAATTTCGTTATGACACAAACCTAGATAATGACAAGTTCAATCGATATCATGCTTTGTTTTGGACCTAAATCCTCAAATAAGGTAGTGATCATCCTACCACGTTTGTATGGAGAACTGACCAGCCAGTTCACCCTTAAGCTGGCATCGAGCAAGACCTCCTGAAGATATATGTAGAAGCGAAACAATACGAATATTATTACTTAACGGCTTTTGTGCATGCTAAATAAGTAAGCTAGAAAAACTACTGGAAATTACATAAGTAATAAATCTTATATCAAATATATAAAAACAAATTACGTAGTGATAATTCTGCCAAAATTTCCTGTTAAGCTGGTGAAGAGCAAGACCTGAAGATATGCGTAGAATCTAAACCCATCGTAAATCGTTCGATAACATGGCGTTTGTGACATTACCCTAAAACAGGTTAATGAAATTATCACTTAGTTAATATATTTTTTCATGTTTTTATATTTTAGTTATCTGCATACAAAAAAAATCTGTAAACCCTCAGTCGTGACTTGGAATCCCACAAGAAGCTAATTTTTTTATCTGTTCACGAAACATGCATGTCTTGTCAATCAATTTATTCACAATGAATAAATTTAATAATAAATAAAAATTATTTATCTCAAATTACCTACGCTTATAACCTACAATCACGATATCTCGCGTGAGACCGCAATAATCCAAACATTATTTATTTTTGCACCCTCTACAATAAAACAATTACCCTTACAGATCATCCCCTAACATAACCACAGAATATAAACTTGGTATTTACACCCTCTCGAGGGATGATCATTGTTTGCTGTGCTTAGTGAATTATTTATTTATGTTGGTAACACTGATAACTGTTTTGATGTTTGAAAGGAGGGTAGTTATAATAGCCGCCATGTTTAAGTGTGATTTGAAGCCGTTATAGCTCCGTTGGGTTTTGGTTAGGCGGTCCTAAGTTCAAATCCTTGATAATTAATAAAAATCAACGTAGGGATTTGAACCTTGGTACTACTGCGCGGACATTCACTATTGCCATTGGGCCAATACTATTGTATTTTTTTAATTTCCCGATCTATGTATAAAATTTTCTGTATCGATTATAACATGTTAATATGAAATTGAAAGATTTATGTTTTCGATATTTCGTGACATTTTTAACGGTCGTGCGATATTAGAGTGGGTATCGGTGGCTAATTCTGCGGCAAAAACGCCAAGAAGTAGGAAAGTTTAATGTATTAGGTATATAAATGTAAAGTTTCAGGTTTTTGTATCAAAAAATGTTTTTTTATTTTTTATGCTATTGTGACTGAACAAGCTCGAACCCCACCTGATGTTAAGTGGACTAACCTCTGCCTATAACAGACGCATTTCGTCAACTACGAATTGAGGGTGGTCGCTAGCCAGGCGGACATTCGCAAAATGCCCTTCCACCATGCGGTGAAGCTCAAGCCCGCGGCGGGATTCGAACTATGAACCTGCTGCGCGGCAGTCCATAGCCATTGCCACCGAGCCATCACTGCTTCAATGATGCATGTTTAATCTTCATATCACGGTTGTCAACCTCTCTCAAATAGAATGTCTGTCGCCTAGCACCAGCCTGTGAGCCAGTTCCTATTCTAGGTCAAAACTGTTTACAATCTTCGACCACATCATCATTTACCAACATGTGAAAGAGGTGGTCAAAGGCTTACTAAATATTTGTAAACTATGATATATGTATGTACAACAGGTACAATTAAGACCAAATGTAAATAAGCAGCCCCCTACTCTAATACTACTCGAAAAACATCTCCATTCGAGAAAAGGAGAATGCTGAAAATCAGCCGTGTATAGACTAGTGTCTATGCAGTCCAGTGCTGAGCATACCCCCTATTGCCAATTATGTTTAAATTTAGGTTTATGTTAATAGTAATTTCTGTATGATTTTTTGTGGCAATCAAATACTTTTCTTTCTTTCTTTCTAACCTACGATAAAAAGCAATAAAAAAGATGAGACGGCATGAATTATATTTGTGTTGCTACGTAAAGCATACAACAGTTCTAAACCGGGCTCATTACCATTTTCGCACTGTACTGTATTCATTTTTCGTATACCCGCCTGGCTTGCTACCTTCAAGTAGAAAATCAGTCGCCAAGCAACAAAACAGTGTGCTCCAGCATCTGTCCTTGAAAGCCAGTAATTCTAGGTTAGCCTGAACAACATTCGATTACATCATCACTTCTGGTGAGACAAAGGCTAGCCTTCCAGCTATAAAAAAAACGCTAATTATCGTCAGGTAGGTGATTAGAATACATGCATTTATTGCTTCGATAGAAAGACATTAGACTTAACTCATAAACTAATAAAAAGTATATAATGATTTAAAAAAATACATTAAATCACATCGCTTAACAAAACAAATCAAAAACCCATTCCTGCCCGCGGCACAATAAAACGATTTTCCACGAAGCAAACATTAACCGCACCCTAGATACAGGGTGTTAACAATAAGCAGTTTACGAATTTTCCCCCTGAGGCACACCCTGTGTAATGGGTTTTCCTGTTGGTTGGTACAAGATGAGAGATAATAGCGATTTTATAATTCTGCTTACTCTCAAAACCGATGATAAGAGCGGGTGGATAACCCTATCTCTGTGCGTGGAGTATTCAAAGCTCCCAAGCTACAGAACAGTCTTCTATGACCCTTTTTGTGGTATTGTACTTGAAAAGGTGTCACTTTTACTAACCCTTTGCCGACCGTCTCTCCATCCGTCAGTCCTAGAAAGGCGTGTCTATGGAAATATAATATAGGTAGCAGGTAAAGACAATTTTCTTAGAATATATGGTTGTATGACGTATTGCCTTACAAATAATACTATGAAATATGCCAATATTACAAGGGAAACTTTATGAAAAAGATAAAAAATATCAAGGTAACATTGCCCAGTCATTTTTGTAAGAAACTTTTCATAGTATCGTTTACATTCCTATAGAAAACGCCATATTTACCTTAATTGTCCTGGCTAGCGATCACCCTCAAGCAGAATATCTGTCGCCAAGCACCTAACGGTTTGTTCCGGCAGCTGTCCTTGAGAGCCAGTGAAATTACAGGCACAATGTGATTTAACAAAGAGGCCATATCTGCGTCAAAGAGCAAAAGCAGTTTTGGGCCAAGTTGGCTAAAAGTCCAGATAACTTTGCCCGCCAACAAAATCTAACAAATATTAAATTTAACGTGGAAGAATAGTAAATTTAATTATATGAATCTTAGTTATAGCTGATGAAGGAAAATACTTACGTCTCCATAGATTTTAATTTATTAAATTTGTAATTATTTGATAAAAGTGGACAAAGTTGGCATGTTTCACGGTAATAATTCTAAATTAAAAACCGGGGTAGTAGAGCGTAAACAACTTACTGTGGGCTTATTATTATTATTATTTTTACAGTATTTGCTCTCTTATTTAAGAGTCATTTATCGGTAGGCATATTAAAATTCTAGAAACAACAAATACAAAAAAATGGGCACGTGCAAGTCGTATCTGCAAGCTAAGTATCACGAATAGAATAAAACAAGTTTTATATTCACACAACAAACAGGGGGCCCTCAATGTGTACTAACCTATCCGATCAACGTTTATTGCCATTGTAAATGTTTTTTTTTACCGACGGTATGCCTTTATTTACAAAATACTGCAAAATATATACAACACTACAGTTACTATAAAGAAAGCATTTAAATGTTATGATCAATATTTTATTTAAAAGATCACGTTATATTCATAGACATTAATACGCACACTGTACCATTTTCCGAGCATAATATTAAGCCTACACAGTGACGCTGATGCCCGTCCATCAGTCTTCTATCTGTCTGCCAGCTGTTCTACCTTAGTAATAGGTATTGACCTTGAGGTACAGTTATTATGGGTTAGCCTGAACCTGAGCAACATCTTCAACTGCATCATCACTTACCATCAGAAGAGAAAATCAAAGGCTATATTATACAGGGTTATTGGTAAAATGCTAACAACCTCTTAGTGGTGACTTCTGCTAGTCCTAACAAACATTTTGATATGAAAAAATTTCTTTTAAAAAAAAAATGGTTTATGTACCAATTATTATATTATTTTTATTTTTGTTTATATGCATTTGACGGAACACGAGGACCACCTGATGCTAAAAATCTCTTGTACCTGTTTTTATATAACTTAGCTGTATGTAAATATTCAAAAATTTATTCAAAGGGAACGCGGCGATGTCCTGTGTTGCCACGGCGGACGCTCTTGGCTCGCAGTGACTCAAAACTAAAAAAAAAGAAATTCACCTCAAATTGTTTGTTAGGACTAGCAGAAGTGAACCCTAAGAGGTTGTTACCATTTCACCAATAACCCTGTATACCTGTTGAAATATTCACTGAGCATTTTCAGAGAGTTCTTCCTTTCTACTAAATTATGTTTCTTGTCCGCTTTCGCTGTTGCCTTGAGCCATAGGGATGTTCTGGCGAGGTGTAACCGAGATTGTTAATATTGCGAGTCGACGTGCTCAGAATAAGGATGGATTGTGCCCCTTCCGACACAGATTACAGTAAAGTATCTGCTATCTTGTCTCTAAACATACAACTGGACATTTGTATACCCTCATGTTTATATTAATTGTATTTAATTAATTTACCTGCAGCTCAATTTTGCCATCGAACGTCCTGATAAAGCATGATGTTTCATCAATTTCATGTCGATGTATGGAAGTCCACAACTTTGTGATTTTCACGGCATTTCCTACCTCGCACTGCCACAATGTGGAACCAACTGCCTGGTGCAGTATTTCCAAACGGATACGACTTAGGGGCCTTCAAGAAGAGAGCATATTCCCTCCTCAAAGGCCGGCAACGCATCCTCGATACCTCTGGTGTTGCGGATGTTCGTGGGCGACGGTGATCACACCAGGTGACCCGCCTACTCGTTTGACCTCCTATCCCATAATTTTTTATGGGAAATTGACAAAGTTGTCATAATGCATTGCCTTACAGATATACGCTCACTTGAAAAAATGACACAGTCAAAAAATCTTGAGAAAACAAGTAGTATCAACTTGAAACATGAACTGTGAAGTGAAAACAAAGCATTAACAAGACGGTGTCAAAATAAAAACCAAGACCAGAAGCCGAAATCTGATTATTTACTCAAAACAATCATTTGTAAAGGATATACCACAATAGCACTGCAAACAATGAAAACACCCAAAACTTCACAATATTGCGCGTGACAAAACCAAATATTCAAGACCATTATTTCCCTGTTTGCTATTCCGTATCCGAGACCAGCTTAAGTTAGACGATCGTCATAGAGTAAGGTGACACAAACCAACTTAGAAAGACATTTATTATCATTCATTGTTCTACAACTTCGAGTTCAGACAAAAGTGGCTCATGAAAACCAGTCAGAATGACCTCTCTTGTAATTTCAAATGTGTTATTTGAGAGATGTAAAAGGAGACGAAGGATTTCTTAAGTCATCTTCTAGAAGTAATTTAAAGTAAGTTTACTTATTGACTTTAGTTTATGTCGAATTAAAAAAATATGTTCCCATAGTGATTTTCCGGCCGTTAACGTTAATCCGTTAGATTTTTTTTTTAAGTGAAATAATAATAATATCTATATTTTTTTATTGCAGATAGGTAAGCCTTTGACTACAATCTCACCTGATGGTAAGTGATGAAGTGGTCGAAGGTGTTCACAGGCTAACCTAGAATTACTGGCTCTCAAGGACAGAACACACAGAAACTTGGTAAGTCGATATTTAATGATTTTTTTACGGAAATATCTCACAGTGCGATCCTATTCATTTAGTAGTTTGTAGGCAGTATCTAAAAAATAAATTATTTTTCACAAATGGCTGCGAAGTTCATTTGTACGGAATTTGTATGTTTTTTTTTAAAGGTGGTACTTATGCCTTTATTAACAAAATACTACGAACTATATACAACACTATAGCTACTACAATAAAAGCATTTAGTTCCCTATAAGTCATTGCAGACTCATATAGGCAGTCCAAATGCTCTAGCCCACTACCAGTTTGCAGCGTGCCCAGAATGCATTAATTACTTCTATGCTGTATATAATCAAAATAAGAAAAAAAAATTAAATAAGTATAAGTTTTTTTCATTTTATATTGTGGGTTGTGGAGTACTTATTTATTACACTATTTGTTCAAATAAAGTATACATTTGCGTGTATTGTATTCAAGTCATTATATTGGTCAGTTTTGCGGTTACGAAAATGATCTTTGTCCGCTGTTCAAGCGTATTTTTTATTACAAAACCATTTTTTTCTTCAACATTTACAAAGCTTTCGCGTTTGACCGCCATCAGCATAAACGCAAACTGACGTTCGCTGCGCGGGAAAACTGACAGATGTCAAATCGTACCATAAATTACCGCCTTTTCTTTTTTTTTTAGATTCGGGCCATTGTCGGCGGCTTCGTGGTCAGCCATGTCCTGTTGTAAGCGTGTTCTTGCATTGTTGTTCGTTATTTGAACACGTGTTAAGAAGTAAACAGTGATGCCAGGTGGAATTTGAATGGAAGAAATTTGTATGTGGTCAGCTGCTTTCGTCATTATAGGTCGTTGACTGTTCTTCTATGGTGATTGGTATTGGAGGTTGTTGATTTACGTGGGGTGTTATGGGATCGATTCCCGCAGAGCTAATGCCTGTCGGCTTTGTTGCACCTTTGCTTTGGTAGTTTTGACCGCGTAAACAAATGAGCTAGAACCGAGCCCGCTTGGCTAGCTACCACCCTCAAGTAGAAAACCTGTTGCCAAGCATCTAACGGTGTATTCCGGTAGCAGTCCTTGAGAGCCAATGAAATACAGGCACATGAGACTTAACATTTATGTCTCAAGGTGACGGGTGCAGTGCAATTCGTCACTTGTGAGGAAATGCATCTGTTCTAGGCAGAGGTTAGTCCGCCTATCATCTGGTGGGCCTCGAGCTTGTTCAGTCACAATAACATAAAAAAACCCCAGATCTTAGTGTGGGTTTTTAGAGTCAACGAAGGGAAAAATACCAAAGTTGGGCAGCAGTGCCTTCTAAAGAACTGTCATTTTATACTGTGATCCCCAAGACACTCTCAGGCGTGGGGCAATCTAAATGAGGGCGTTGTTCAACGGTAGACCTTTTCCAGCTACTGCTGTGATATGAAACAAATGGGGGCCGTCATCGGCTGCATATGCACAGAATATCTTGCTAGTTTGACGATCTCAAGCTGAATCACTCGTAGCGAAGTTTGCTTAGCTGTTCTTAACCGATCAGCAAAGTTAAGCAACGTCCGCCGCGGTCAGGAGTTGGATGGGTGACCGCTCTAGTGACATTATCACTTGTTCATACTCATTATGACTTGAGAGCCAGTAATTCTAGGTTAGCCTGAACAACTTTCTTTTAATTTTTTTCACTGTTCATCGAGGTACTGCATCATTAAATTGAGGTATCCATCAAAAAGGTATTGTAATTTAATAGTATCCAAACATAAAAAATCACACTTGGTCCAGGGGTTATGACCGTTACGATACCCCATTAGGAGTAAAAGTACATACCTATTTTACACGTACTTATTAAATTTTTGCATTCAAAATGCAAGGCTTCAACAACAGCATAGTAATATAAACAATAGTAACCAAAAATCAGATTAGCTAAAGTACAGAAACAAGGTCGTTATTCGAAAATACTGATGTATAATAAATTACCAAAAAGCTTGACCACCTTAAAATATAGTTTGTTCAAACTAAAACTTAAGAACTTTTTTGAAAACAATCCCTTCTACACATTAAAAGAATTCATGTCAATGCTTTTAGAATCTTTGTTCTTAGGACAAGTGCAAAACGTCACTGTAAATTTTATCTTACTGTATTATGTATAAAAATATTATGATTATTAAATTTTAATCAATTATTTACATAGACGTAATTAGAATTAATATATTTAAGTAGTATAAATATGTAAAATGTACCTTGACTTGCCTGTAAAAAAAATACAAAACGGCTAATAAAACTTCTTTATATCTTTATAACAAAAAATATAGGTAATTTATATCATGGCACAATGAAGTTAGCAGCATTATTGGATCTTTGACGTTTTGCACCTGTTCTTTTGTCTTTGTGAGGTCGGGTCGTATCGCTCTACTGATTTACTTCTTGCTCGCATTCGTTACTATACGCTTTTGACATTAAACAACAAAATATTATTTTTTCAGAAAGTGACATCTATTGCACTCGGACCAATAAAGATCGGTAATAAAAAAAGGCCAAATGCGAATGGGAGTCGCGCACGAAGGGTTCCGTGCCTCGTTTTCATTATTATTATTTTTAGCAAAGAAACGGCGAAAACCTCTTTTATTGTATGGGAGCCCCTCAATTTTTTATTTTATTTTATTTCAATTCATAACATTTAAAGAGAACATAAAACTAAATATTCTGTGAATAGTTATAGCGTCTACCTGTCACCGGTATTAGTATCGAGCAAGAAACGGTAAAAAAATCAAGTTTGTTGTATGGGAGCCCCCTTTAAATTTTATTTTTATTTTTAGCATTTGTTGTTATAGCGGCAATAGAAATAGATCATCTGTGAAAATTTCAACTGTCACCGTTCTTGAGATACAGTCTGGTGACAGACGGACAGCGAATTCTCAGTAATAGGGTCCCGTTTTTACCCTTTGGGTACGGAACCCTAAAAATTAAGAAAAAGTAAATAGGAAATGACCTTTTACATTTATCTCACCTTTTCAATCGAAGACCACCTCACACTAAATGCAAAAACACTACAATAACAACAAACAACAAAACACGCTTCAAGGCTCACTTTGACGACAGTCGCCGACACGCTACAACCCTAGAGAGAATCGAATTGAAAAAATACGCACCACAGACAATATGTCACTCGACGTCACTGGCCGGTAACAAAAGCAGCTATTAACGTCAAAATATTTTCAAAATAAGAACGCACCACGCCGGGGGCTCGGCTTTGCGAATGCCGAAACGTAAAAGTGGATTTGGAACGATTCTTGCTTGAGCTAGTTTTTTTCTTTTGCAAGTTTTGCACAGTTGGGCACTTTTGTAAGTGCCGACGGTAATGGATAATGGGCTTAGGTAATTGTAGGGTGGGTCACAATGTTCAGGTGATCTTGTATGCCTTTCAATGGTCGGTTGATTTTGATCTTGTTCAGTTTAATTTTTTGTATTGCAACTTGCGTCCTGTACTAAAATAATAACTATTGACAGATCCACAAAACAAACAAATATATGCGCGCCATTTGTGATGTGTGCCTTTTGCCTTTATATAATAACGATTTAGGACAATGCCATCTAAGATTACTAAATTGAAATTATTATGGCTTAGTCTTTTCCTTTTTGCATTCTGCATCCATGTTCTTGAACCGAATACATTCTATTTATACAAGCATCATGTACAATTATATTTTTTTCAAAATTATTCGTAAAAATCGTTAATATAGGTATATTTATTTTTAATTTGGAGATAAAATAAATAATATAACGAAAAAATGGTAAACATTAAGCCTAGATATTAGAGTCAAGGACGTGCAAGCAAAATTTCACCGAGTTTGAACATGGTATTTAAAATATGACGAAACTACGATAGTATAGCAATCGCACATCCCCTAAGATCTTTCTTATATATCGTCCATAGTGCAAAATTCAAACATATTGCTGTTTTCTAGCACTTTGATGAAGCGCTCGTAGCGAAGTTTGCTTAGCCGTTCTTAATCGATCAGCAAAGTTAAACAACGTCCGCCGCGGTCATGACTTAGATGGGTGACCGCTAGTGACATTACTACTGAGGGTGCAAGTGCTTCGGAAGGCACGTTAAGCCGTCGGTCCCGGTTGTTGTCTTACGATGGCAGTCGTTACAGCATGGTGGTAGGGCATTTTGCGAATGGCTAGCTACCACCCTCATGTTGAAAATCTGTCGCCAAGCACCTAACAGTGTGTTCCGACAGCTGTCCTTGAGAGCCAGTAATTCTAGGCTAACCTGAACAACATCTTCGACCACATCATCACTTACCATCAGGTGGTCAAAGAAAAGCCTATCAGATATAAAAAAACTTTATAGGCTTGGTTTCACTTCTCAAGATAATGGAATTTGTAGGATTAAAATAATATAGCTGGTATTAGAGTGAATAACTATTGAATTTCGATGCACCCCGAAAAATTACAAAAATATTAATAATTTTGTCTTAGCTTTTCGCGATTATTACACATAGTAATTAAACAACTTTAAACGGTTTAAATCGCGTATATCTATCATTATTTTTGTCCCAATTTCATCACTGCAAAGTGTTTGAAACGTCGCGACAAAAATAATGATAAATATACGCGATTTAAACCGTTTAAAGTTGTTTAATTACTATATTAATAATTGCTTGTACCAGTAATTAATGCAATATTTTCAATTAGATTTTGGAAACTTATTTTATTCTACTGAGTATACGGTATTCTAAGCTGGAGCCGTAGGCGAGGGTTTACAAAGATTGTTTGGAACACGTAGCATGTGTGTCATACGATAATTTTTAAGGAAATAAATGTTTAAAGTTGTCAATTGTGGAACAGTTTTGTAAAGGAGTCTATCTAAAAAGCTAAATTAGTATGGAATCTGAAATTTTGGGCATATTGTGTACCATATCCTCTAGTTAACCAAGAAATACTGAAAACGGTGATTTATTATATAAGTTTAGGAACATGTTTCTAAATCCTAAACGGGTCTTTTCACGCACGAATAAACATCAAAATAATTATATTTTGACTAACTCGAGATTTCGACCAAGTTGCATTGACCGTGGTCACGAGTACGATTTAGAAACATGAGCTTAGTTCACGAAAGTTTAAAGAAAAGTAGTTTAGAAACTTTGATGAAACCTATTTTTTTTTCTTTTGCGGGCTTTGGCAATTTGTATCCTTAAAAGAGCAAGGCGTGACATGCGAAAACACGGTCTTCCAGTAATAATAATAACCAACATGCACTTTATCCCTTCAATGTGCAAAGCAAGTTTGCTCAGACTGTGGGTAATAATTGGAGTCTCATTATTTGTTCCCAATATAGCATTATAATTACAAATATGCCATTTGCTTGTAAAACTATTTATAATTAAGATTGTAAGTGAATATAATGTTATAATTCATATTTTTAATGAATACTGTGTGATTTATGACCTCATGTGATTTTGCACAAATATGCTGAGTGTTTTCTAAACTTTCAACAATAGCTACAATATAAACATCTAAATTATACAAAAATAATTTATTATTTTTTAAATGTATCCACTCAAGCTAATTATCTGACACTGTACGCTAAAAAACCTAACGATTTTTAAATACAAGCACATAAATTTATGGGTGTCTGAGGCCCTCACGTCAGTGTTTACGTGAAATTAATCATTTTATCTTTTATCTTTTTTAAGCTAAAGTTATTTCAGTCCTTGAGAGCCAGTGAAATAACAGGCAAAAATTAGACTTAACAGGTATGTCTCAAGGTGATGGGCGCAGTGCAGTTCGTCACTTGTGATTAAATGCATCTGTTATAGGCAGAGGATACCGCTTAACATCAGGTGGGCCTCGCGCTTGTTCCTTCACAATAACAAAAAAATAACATAATTTTCAGGATTGGATTGTATTAGTATAGCAATAAATAAAAGGCTTTCTTGTTTTTTTATTGTATCAGCGTAAGAATAGTAGTCACAGAAGTCATATATTACAAAGAGCCGTAAAAACTAAAAATGAAAATTACAGCAGACACCCTACTCACTACTTTATCGATTTCCAATTAGGAGAGCTCGTCAGTAAGGAACTGGCAAACAATAAGCATAGATATTAGGCTCAAGGAAATGCTTGCAAAATTTAACCGAGTTTAAACACTTGATATATAAAATATGCCGAAACTGCATTTGTTATGCAAAGCGCTACGAACTTAAAACCCTAACCGTCAATCCTGATTAATTGATTTCGAAGCCGGGAACTGTACCTACTCATAGAACAGTAGTATCATAATGATAACATCTAAAAAGGACATGATAAAGGGTTACTTTTTTTAATAATGCGGGTCGCTATTAAATGTTACAGAAACCTTAATTCTCTCATTTATATTCTGGTCACACTGTTGCCAAAAGCGGAAGTTCTATTTTCTATAATAATACTGTTTTATGACTTCCGGTTATGCGGTAAATAGTTTTTCGGTTGACTAGGGATGGGTATTTGAATGGGCATAGACAACATTTGTTTTTTTTTTGTAAAATAAGCGATTATGTTGGTATGCATGTATGTTTGTTGGTAACGAGCGATGGCGTAACTAAATGCTTTTTGTTGGAATTATTTAAATTGTCGTTGCATGTCTTTATAAATACATAATAGGGTATGGAGAACAAATGTTTTTATTAAAAATAGGCTCGTTATGTGTATTTTAATCTTTTCTAATCTCGATATGTCGTCATAGTCTCATGATATGTAATGTAGAGTTGTACAAGTAGAGTTGTCTCTATAATTCCATGAAAACCATGATAAAAACAGGCATTATCTTCGAACCCGAGTAATAGACCAAAGCAACTCTATTCTCAAGCAGAGATGTTCCAGTGGCAGTTCATGGAAACTGCCAAAAAAGATGCCAAAGCAAAATATTTTCTTTAGAAATCTGTCTATATATAACATATGTATTAGTATCAAAGTTTTTACGATAGGGTAAGAATATACATATGTATTTAAAATAAAATAAAAACTATTTCTGAAAGCCGTAGGGAATTAACCGAAACGAAATCAATGAGTTCGATTACTAAAAAGAACTAAAGGATTAAAAAGTATAAACCCTTTATCTATGGTTGCAGGAAAGCGCGCGAACCCGAATGTCAGCGTGACATTTGTACAAAATTGCATAATTAATTCATTGTTAACAGGAATAGGGTGGTATTGGGATATTCCAGATTTGAAAATGTTCCTGCAGTCGTCCTTACGAATTTTTTAATGTGTTAACTTATTTTAGTATTGTGATCTAACCTTAGATATAATTAGTTAAATAGCACGCGGTAAACTTATTTTAAAACTAAACTCACCTGGATTGTGACTTACTAAATATATCAAGGTTACAAAATAGATATGTTTTGTTCTTGGAGGTACCCAAGAAAAAACATTCCGTTCTGTGACTAGACTATTTAGAACATCTGTTGAACATAAGCGCCAACCAAGTATTGTAGTATTGAAGTCCGCTGTAAAAATGACAAAGAGCTAATCTTTGATCAAGAATCGAAGAATCTAATGGTATACCAGAAAAAAAATTGACAGCATGTTCTGCACTCACTGTTTTATTTTAAAGGGTAGGTGATATTCTAAACACTAAGTGTAATGTCTCATAAAAAAAATAGCTTAATGCTGCTCTCTATGTTTGTCTGTGGTATCACTGTTTCATAAAACATACAAACAGAATTAGTGGTCTGGTTTCATTATAGGCTATTTTATTTAGATACGGATACATCTAAGCTAGTTCAATTATTCTTTTATGTGAGATTTTATTGCAAATAATATTGTAGGTATTAAAATTGTGATAGTTTAAAAAATTCAGTGATAGACGTCAAATAAACGCATGTCTTTTACGACGATTGCAAAATTGAAAAATTATCCAATTTGCAATAGCTTCCATACTACGAGTATCTCAACTACAGTCCCACCAACTTATCTGTTCAGGCGGCAAAAAAATCAACTACAACATTCCTTCAAATTGTGACAGTTTGTAGTTGATTTCCTTGACCAATAGCGCCCTCGAAAACTGCACAGTTAAGTTGGTGGTACCATAACTCGATAACAATCTGTGGCGCTACGTGCCGCGCCGCTTCGCGCGCGCATTTGCTACGTGTGCGGTCGTACGCGCCAAAACTGCGTTCGAAATACAAACTTGATAGTTGTGTTTACTCTTTATCTTGATTTATTAATGGCCAGTACGTCTACTTTTTAATATTGCGAGATTTAATAATTAATGTTGTACAATTTGTACGTACGCAACGGCGCTAGGGCTGCCTCGTGACGTGGGGTGGCTTTAGTCGAGACTTGCTTATATACTGTACTGTATCAACAGGATTATCCACTGCTAAACACAGCCTCCCCCATTAACGGGGTTGCCATAATCCCTACGCTTGGCAGGCGTCTTGGGGATCGCAGTTTAAGATATCAGTTCAAAAATGTGCTGCTGCCCATGCCCTTCCGGTATTTTATCTTTAGTCGCCTTTTACGACACCCACAGACAGGAATGGAGGTTGGCGGGGGTGACATTCTAGCCCGGCACCCCACGAGGCACTTGCTTATAACATGTTTATATTCAAAAACCAATTGAAACAAAATATGTAAGTACATAGTGGTGTTTAAATATTATTCTTAAATTTAATAGCGGTATTTTACGAATATGCAGCTAAATTAAATGGGATCGTTGTCAAAATAATCTAACAAATTTCCGAATGAAGAGTAATAATAACTCCAATAATAATAATATTAACATGATTCAAGTATTTGTACTTTTTATAGCTGATAGGCTAGCCTTTGAAAACTATGTTGAAGAGATTTTTCAGACTAACTTAAAATGACTGGCTGTCATGGACACCTGCGAGAACAAACTATCAGGTGTTGCCCGCTTGGCTAGTCAATTTTCTACTGTATACGGTACTGTTTAAGCCAATTATCATCTATACACAATTTTAAATAGAAGAATCCTAATTAAAACCTGTTGATATACAAATGTATCTTATTTTGGTAGGAATTAGGATGCAGGTTCACAAGAGTGCGCGGTCGTGCACGAGTTTCGGTTGGGAGCGCACGTAATCTGATCCCTGAAGAAACGACTCTGAAAGTCGTGAAACCAGTCGAGTCTAACATGCTCGAAGTCAAAGTAAGGTGACTGCTTTAATGAAACACGTCGTTAGTTTTGATTGAAGTTACTTCTATCTTACTTCAATGAAGTAGGTAAGCTAAGTGAGTTACAAGAACGTGAGACCTAGAACTAAATATACCCATTTATGTTGCAACCCACTAGCTTAATCAGTTGTATAATTAACAACCTATCCTTTTTACTAAACAGTGCCGTTCAACAGCAGCTAAATCTTGTAGGTATATCTATGTATTTTTATCCAAAGCCCAAACATTTTTGAAGCCGAAAAGTTGTCTGTTTTTTTCATGCTATCGTAACGAAAGAAGCACTAGGCCCACCTGTTGTTAAGCAGTAGGCTCGGCCTATAATAGATGCAGTTCGTCTGCACTGCGCCTATCACCCTGTGTAGGTCTCAGTCTCAATCAACAATGTTGTTAAGCTTCATGTGTCTGTAATTTCATCGGCACCCATATCCTTCAAACCAGAACTCAGTAATGTGAATGTATTGGCGGTAGTATAGGTATGGTAGTAGTACTTCCCCGGATTAACTTTCAAAAAGAGTTTTTTCAGGCGTTTAAAACGATTTCGATCATTTGTAGTCATTAGGTAAAATTGAGTCAGAATAATCAAAAATCTCCTTTGCCGAAACAATTTACAGAAAACATAGCACAGTCATCCCGCCAAACGATTTAAAATTCGAACGTCCAATCCAAGTGGCTAATTAAATCAACTCCAGCGTTCGAGTTCGCGAAATTTAAATGCGCGAATCCAGTTCCAAATTCGAATCTTTAGCCGCAAAAATCGACACTACGGCACGCCGTGACCGGAACGTTTTAAAAAATAAAACGCGTTCTAAATTCCAAAAGGCACTAAATTGGGTCGTTGTGGGCTCTGGTTCTCAACTTTAGTCCGTTTCCAACGGAAGCCAGCTTTGTTCTCCGTAGATAAGATTGTTTAAAAGTCTGAAAGCCGATGATAATTTTAATGGCTACTAAGGTATAGGCCAATAAATATTACGTAATGTGTACTGGCATTAGTTGTTATAAAAGTACTGTACTGTATCAGCCGGATCGTCCACTGCTGAACACAGCCTCCCCTATTAACGGGGTATTTGCCATAATCCCCACGCTTGGCAGGCGGCTTGGGGATCACAGTGTAAGATGGCAGTTCTTTAGAAGGCGCTGCTGCCCACCTTCCAGTACTTTTCCCTTAGTCGCCTCTTACGACTCCCTCGGGATGATATGGGGAGGTGCAATTCTAACCCGGCACCCCACGGGGAGCGGTACTTTTATAACTGTCGTTATAAAAGTATCTTAGATTATTTGTATTTTTATAATCGGACACTGGCTTTTATTTATTATTATATAATTAGACTATGCAAATGCGTTCAATGTCCAATCTAGGTACAATAGGTTCAACTTACTATTGTATTAATAAAGCACTCAATGTATATCAGGCAAGGCGATAAGGTAAAAAAAACCCTAAACATTATTTATAATGCAGCATACACCAGAATTGGACGACTAACACGTGAATTAAGGCCCCGAGGTGCCAGGTTAGATTTGGACAAAGGGGTTACCTGAAACTGAAATAGAAGAAGAAGAAAGCAACGAATCTATAATCTTATTTTAATATGGTAAATTGATGAAATCGAAAATAAAATGCTTTGGTTATATTTTGTTTTAAAAAGTTACATTACTACACAACTAGCTCCAGAATCAGTTTTTTTTTTCAAAGCATTTTATTAGATGTCTAACCAAAAACTGAACGCTTATTGATCAATGGCATTCGTGCCAATGAGCGCAGGAAGTCAAATCAAGACTTGACGTTCTAACTAAACCAGAAACTCAGAGTTAGTGATTAATGTTTAAAAGTTTTCGGGTAATGGGTGTTTTACTTGATAGATTCAAAAAAAACATTTTAGTCTTGTTGAATGGCTTATCCACCCAGACTGTAACTTCAACCCATAGAAACTTCACCAAAACCGATTCAGTAATCAAGGCATACAATCTAAAACGGGCTTGATTCTTTTTTATGGTTAACTTTGTCCAACTTTTAGAATCTCTGGTCTAGATACGTATCTACAGTTTCGTAATGGGCCATTGTCTTCCAAATGTTCGACGGGAATTTTGAGTTTAGAATGTGTATTTCTTTCGTTAAATTTAATTACGGCAATTTTTACGAATGTCACTCGACGTGAAGAAAAAAAACATCTCAAAAAGTTTATTTCGCTTACCTCTCTAATTCCCTTTGTCTGTCAATTATGATAGCTTATCTTATCATAGACAAGGTTTTTTTTTATTGGCCAATGTGTCTCTCTTTTGAAAATTTTAATACATGAACAATTAAAGAACACTGTATTGTTTTGAATCCTTGGAAGAGTCTAGTTATAGCAAACACATGGATTCCTACTGCGATAATTAGAGAACAATGTAACCTATTATTTTACTATATTATGATGTAACTAGTTATTAATTGTGTGTTATAATGAATATTATTATGTTACTAAGTTGCTACATACGCATAACCATGTTACATGTCGTTAATGGAAATAAAACATTTAATTATGAAATATTAATTAAAGAACACTAAAAGATTAAAGTCTTCTAAGAATATATGTATATTTAGATAATTATATTATATATATCATAATCTACATACGCTTTTCCTGCGTGGGTCAGGATACAATTTGTCTTTTTCTGACAACGAAAGCAATAACTGCTTTAGTTTTAATTTTGGTTTTATGGGACAGGTAGCAAGCTTATGTAGCACATTAATAGTCCGATTAATAAGTTGGCATCGTCAGGACCACTATGTCTTAGTTATGAATGAAATTCCATTGTTATCATTATCGCCGATGCCAATGGGTTAATTGACAAATTTCGACCGTGTCCACTATAATTGTAGTTTTATATCATAAAATCCATAACAAGCTCAGACATCTGGTACATTCTGTAAGCCTCAGGTTCACTTTATGAGGCACTACTTAAAGCTTCACAAATTAACAAAATCTACATTTAACTACACTCAAGCCCACCTCGCCTGATAATCAAATAAAAAAGTATTCTTTATCCTGCCAATTAAATAAAGTCAAAAGACTAATTGAAGCTGATTAACATAACGCCAACGCCCTCAAAATAAAATTGTTATCAGAAAAATAAAAATGGAACCTATTAAAAACGCCGCCTTACATAAAACACAGAACCAGTTACCTGCCTGTCAGTGACTTTAAAAAAGCTAAGAAAAAAGTAAGTGTTCGTATTTTAAAAGGGGCCAATGAAAAATCGCGGTTGATACCGTATCGGTGGTGCCCTACCGAATTTTGAAATTGGAGACCTTTTTGAAACAGAACAGTGGAGACTTCTTTATTCGATTTCATTTATTTATTTTTAACTGATTAAAAATGTGAAATAGTTTTATTCTTTTTATATGGTAACTAGTACACTTTCAGTTTTTCCATTTGAAAAATGTGTAAGTAATATGATATGATATGTTTTGTTAGAAATAATAAACGTAGGTACATAATATTTGCAAAAAAATACTTATTTGGTACAGGTGAAAATTTTCTGACCACTAAATTACCTATTTATACTATTGTAGTTTCCATGTTTACCATGCATAGGACAAGAAAAAGAATTTTTGGTCAGAAAAATAAAGTAATTTTTAATAGTTAATACTTATGATTATAAAACTTAGCGTAACGTGAACTCTGCGATATGTAGAAATACAGAAAAAAGACGCTCTGGAAGTGTGGTGCTGCTGAAGAATGCTCTGGGTTTCGTAGACTGAGTTTTGAATTAACTTCTCGATACTTCGAGAACTCGGTATGTAGCAGCGCCTATTTTCAATAGTTAATTCAATAGTTTCCGGCGTGACAATCAGTCCTTATAACGCCTTTTCGACCAAGGAAAAGTTGGAGGTGCTATACCGCGCGGAAGGCCAATCACGATGGAATGACCAAATCAAGTCTACCGTTAGAGGTTCACTAAACCAGTGCGGCAAAATGACTTCCAGCATGCGGAGATGGCGAGACATCGTGAGGTGAATTACATCTGCCCCTTCCAACACTACTGCGTAACGATCACGACCGCTCTGTCGTCATAGAGCGTACCGGATAAGAAAATAACTTATCGACATAGCGAGCGCGTAACGTCTATTGAATTTGACTACAAAATATTAAAGAACCTCATCCACTCCTATTTTTAGGCTTTATCATAGATAAGGCATTAAACTGGAAAAATGAAATAGAGAAAATAATCAAGAAAATACACATATAATACATAACAAATACAAATGCATATATAACAGCTACGTATATGTTTTAAAACGGCTAAGAAAAACTGCAAGTTGAAAGTTAGATACTTTTCACGCTTATGTTGGATTCTTCCTCAGACATCGTCTTATTCTGTGGGGGCGAAGTAATTTCGATCGAGTATTCCTTGAACTTTTTCTTTCATCCAATCACCCACGACTTCTGCGGTTACATCCCTTTTCTAAGCAGCAGCATTATGGCAATGTAGATATGAATTTGTGAAATTGAAATAAATAATAAAATTAATGTCATAAAATTCTTCTCCATACCTTTTTTGTTTATACTATATTGGTATTAAAACTGAAAGGGTTCTAAATTCAAATCTTCCGTCGGCGAATATAAATTTGTTAAGTAGTGACTTTTATTTTTCAAATATTTAAGACGACGTTTAATCCGCGGCGCGATAAAGTGTTTACAGACTTATTTGCAGCCAGTCTTAATACTTATCTTACTTTCATTATTTTTATTTAAATTATTCGGTGGCCAATGACACGTCTGAACTTGCAATTCTGGTTTTAAAAATGTTTTGTTTTTTTTATTAAGTTGGCATCTTATACCTTGTCTATCGAAAATCTACTGTAATTTTGAAGCATAAAACAGAGCGTCAAGTCTGCTAATCAATATGAATCTATAACGGACTCGGCCTGGTCAATTTTGATAGTTTTGATAGTCTACTAACTAATTAATAAGTAACTTCATATTGTTTATATTGAGTCAATATTAATTCAATCACGGTTTCATATGAAAATGAAACGAAATAATAAAATAATAATACTTAATAACGAAAACGTTTTCTGAATTACCTTACTCTTCTCTTATTATTTTTTGTTGGCAATATCGTCAAACCAGCCTAGATTCATCATAGATTATATTATACATTCTATCCAATGAATACAAAATTGTCAATGATCATTTATTTATGGTTATAAAATTATATTTTTTGACAGATAACACATCTAGATATGAAGTTGAATTACTATGTTAAAGTACACATCTATAGGCGTGATACTTTTTCAGTAAAAGGGGGCACGAAATGTTCATGTTGTGGTATAATTGATATAATTATTGTGCAATTCTTGTTGATTATTCCGATTCCGCGATCCCTGTGACGGGATTCGAACCATGGACCTGCTGAGCGTCAGTCCATAGCCAATGCCACTGAGCCACCACTGCTTCAAAGTACTTATGTAATTTACATACTTATTGATGCATGTGAAGTTAGGCACGAGATGGAGCGCAGTAGCAAATTTTTGTGTAAGCTAACAATACCTTCACTGTAACGGCGCGAAATCGTAACGATTTTTTTTTATCTAACTTCATATTCATAGCTGTAAAACTTCACAGCACTTCACAGTAAATTTCCACAATACTCACACACATACAACTACTAAAAGTAAATAGGTACCTACTTATTTCAATAATGCAAAAACTAAAAAAGAAAAATTGTACTTACCATTTCTGAAAATGAATGAATATATTTTCATATTCATTCATTTTTATTTGTATAATGTAATTACTTAGACATAGTCATGTAACACCAGAATATTTTAAGGTACACTTGAAGGGTTTGCAGAACCTGCAACACAAGAAATCACTTTGTTAGTGTAGGTTCTGCGAGAAAACAGACTAAGTAATCTTGTACAAGCGGTCTTTTTTTGTAAGAATTAGTTAATGTAACGAAAAGTGTCCATTTAGTTTGTCAACAAATTGTATACTATATATATGAGAAATAAACATTATTATTAATTTCACACTTCACATGCGTCTAAAAATACTGAAACTTTTTTGTATATTTTCACTGTATCTGCGCAAAATCCCGCTTGTAGCGCCCGCTGTAACTTTCTTTAAACTATAACAAAATTTTATAATAACATTTTCAATTTATCTGCAAGAAATCAACGCCTGTAATGAACTTCACGCTTAACTACAAAGTTACAAAATTACAAATTTGTTAGTTAAACATTATTAGTTATTCTGGGAACTGTTCTGTTTCTTAGAAAAGTAATGTTGATCCATTGACGCGTGCAAGAAGAACTGACAGGCAGGTAAACTTTAACATCTTCGACCACAGCATCACTTACCATCAGGTGAGATAGCGGTCAAAGGCTTTATCAAACATAAAAAAAAAATATGTAGATATCAAAGACTGAACCCAGTTTTGAGCTGTGGTACTTATATTGTAGTAGATATATATATATACCTACTAGAAATATTATTTATAGAAAACTCCCCAAATTATAACAAACAATTGCAAAACATAAAAATAAATTGTTTCAATCATTACATCTCACTCAATCTTTTTTTTATTGTTATAATAATAATGACACTATATAGTGTTTTGTCTAAAACGAAAAACGGCGCGGATTTTTTTCCGTAGAACCTTCTAAAACTTGTCTGCTCAAACTGTGTAAATAATTGAACTCGTTCCTTAATAAAATAACGATAAATATTATTATTCTTCATCTGTTTAGATACGTCTTTACTTAGGTTAAAGCTCCACCGTAACCGATATTGCCCTAGGAATGGATGCCTCCATCGACTTGGTTTGATAAAGAATATTATTTCTGAATCTTTCTGATCCGTGAAGTTACATTAGAAAATCTTATAGTATATTCCAGGAAAAATTTAAACATAATCTACATATACAAATTTCAATATCTAATTTGTATAACACAGATACATTTAAAATATATTTACCCTTTGCTTGCATATTCATATTTTTTTGAGTTTCAATTTGGTCTCGTACTATTTGTAGGTTTATTTTTATTTTATTACTGATAGGCCAGCCTTTATCACAATCACACCTGATGAAAAGTGATGATGTGGTGGAAGGTGTTAAAAGGATTAACTTTTTACGTTTGCCATGCATCAAGTAAAAAGTAGTCGGAATCCAATCTCAGTTATGTAGAAAACGTGTAGAAATTACAGAATACTTACCTATATCAAAGAGGTTACATATCCAATTTCCCGCGGAAAATCCTTCATTATCATTCTATAACTTTATCTATACGTCATTAAGTACTGCGCACTTCAGTGTTAGTTTGCGCACCAGTAAACGAAATAAGGTTACATATGTGAATTTTATCGCACGATTAATCAAGTTAAAAGCACATCTTCATTATGTAAAAATGACAAAAATATACACATCTTCAATACTAACAAATAATTTTCACAATATACTCATCTTCAATACTAAAAAAAATGATGCTTTTCACTTCTATACGAAGCATTCTCAAGAGGTTCCAGCACACGCCAGAGAAAGTGTTTTTCTCAAATATGAACTTAATGTTTTCTTAAAATAGTTATTATTAAATATGAATTTCCGCAGTAACGCCTGAATCTATTCATTATATACTTACATCTTCATTATGTCAAAGTAATAAAATACTTAATAATACTACTTTCATTAATTAAAAATAACAAAAATACATTTTTATTACACATATTTTTTTTTTTCGTCTTAATTGTGAGGAATTGGCGTCGCACATTGTGCATTTGCCAGAGTCATGTTTTTGTCTTCTAGTTTTCAGATGCTCCCGCCAAGTCGAACGTTTCCCGCGCTTTTTTCATTTCACATCTTTATTACATAAAAAAACCTCCTTTCATAATAAAGTCTGTTTATATATTAGACAGAACGTAATAAGTGAGCGAGAAAAAAAGTCCATCTCGAAAAACCAATTATCTATGGCATATAAAAAGTTTCCGTCTATTTTCGGTCTCACGGTGATTTTAGAAAAGTAATAAACTTGGTTCTGTAATAAACATTCGGGGTTCAGTACAATTTTCTTAATAATAATACCTAAAAACCCATTTCTTTCTTAATTATTTAACAATATAGGATAAGTTAGAAGAATGGCGAAAGCGTCACTTAAAAATCTTGATATCCTTGGTTCATTCCCGGCTTAATTTTTTTGGTTTTGGGTTTGTAAATTATCCGAAACAGTTTGGAGTTCGAAACTGTGTCCCGTAGATGACAATAATCTAGCCCCTTATTACATGGAACCAAAACATAAAAACGTAGAAGCTTAGATACCAGTTCTTACAGGCGTGGCAATACGTTACAAGTACTTTTTTACAGATATAATGAGTTTCTTCCTGCTCTAGTAAACGAATGCGGTACCCTAATAAGTAGGTACGTAACAATAAATAAAAACATTACATTGAAGCCGTGTCCGTCTGTATGTGTACGTGCTCTCACGAAATCAACACATTTTGGAGCTTTCATATACTTACAGGATGTTCTATTTTTATATCCGAGTGAAGCAAGCCTTAGGAAGAACTAGACATTCTGGCGTATGTTTAATAATAAACTATTAGTATTCTATTGATATCTGCAGGAAGAATGGCCAGCCGTCGCCTCAAGTCGGCTCTAAGAGATATTCTGCGATTAATTTACTATATTTTATTGTATTTGTTATACGTTTATACGCTAAAGGCCTTTTAAAGGCCGGCAACGCAACCTCGAGACCTCTGATGTTGCGGATGTTCGATCAGGTGAGCCGCAGGTCGTATGCCTTCCTATCCCATAAAAAAATAAAGTAAAAAAAACATTGTATTGGTTCCTGTGGTTAATGCTTAATTTACCCTTATTCTATCCAAGTTGCGAATTTTAGTTACATTGCATCGGCGATAGCGTTTTCTTAGCAAGTCTTCAGCAGTCCAGACAGATTATGAAACAGCAATGGCTCAGTGGCATTGGCAATGGACTGCCGCGCAGCAGGTCCATGATTCGAATCCCGCCGCGGGCTTGAGCTTCATCGCATGGTGGAAAAGCATTTTGCGAATGCCCGCCTGGCTAGCGACCACCCTCAAGTAGAAAATCTGTCGCAAAGCACCTAGCGGTGTGTTCCGGCAGCAGTCCTTGAGAGCTAGGGAAATTACAGGCACATGAGACTTAAGAACTATGCCTCAAGGTGACGGGCGCAGTGCAATTCGTGACTTGACGAAATGCATCTGTTATAGGCAGACATTAGTCCGCAAAACATCAGGTCCTCAAGCTTGTTGTCACAATAAATAAATAAAAAACAATCACAAAAACCTTTCGTTTTATTTTGAGAATTTCGTACTACAATCAAAACTGACAGAGGAAATTTCAGGATAGTTGAAAAACTAAAATGTATTTTTTTTTCGTTTAATAGTCATTTAATAACATATATAAAAATAGTATAGTAACGTGAATATAGTCTGCTAGAAAATTTATAAGCATCAAAAATGCATAACAAAAAACATCATGCTGTATACAAACCACAATGATCACTAAACAAACGCCGCCCAAAAGGTTCAATGCAATAAAATAAATGTTCCATCCCTTTCTAACACCAGCTAATATTACATCGTCTCTGTCACTCTCCCCAAAACATGCAATTAATATGTTGAGAAAACCAAAATGTGAAGACCTTTTAAAATTGTAGTCGAAAATGATATCTTTTCGAAGAGCATCTTAATACAAGATAGATTTAATTCAGTCTTAATAAGTGTATGTTATAGTTATTTTTGATGTGTAAAATTTTATTGAGTTTTTACCGACCTCAAAAAAAGAAGAGGTACTGAATTAGTCTGTATTTTTTTGTTTGTTATCTCGGAACTTTTGACAGGGTGAACTGATTTTGATGATTCCTTTTTTTATTTGAAAGCTGATGCTTGCCGTGTAGTCCCATTTAAGTTTCATCAAAATTGGTCAAGCCGTTTTTTAATTACACTCCAATAACTGAAAAGTATTAGACAGACAGTGAATGACAATCGACAATCCCATAAGTAGCAAGGGTCACTAGGTACTTTTGAACAATCGTGGTACCGACTTCAAAAAGTTATTTCACACACATTTGAGTGTTGAAGTCAGTTCCATTTTTGGTATTTTTTTATATATTTATTCTAAAAAATAAACGAAATACTGTCTCAAATCATTTATGTTGGAATGGACTGATCTTGTTTTGATCTGATTATTTTCCAACCCTGGAAACACTTGCGGGTACACAATATTGTTGAAAAAACTGGCTAAGTGTCGCTATAACTGGATAAGTTGGTATTTTCCCCATTAGCGTTTTTCCAACGTAAAATGATTTCGCTGCCGAGCACAACACACTATTTTTCACCACATTCCAACGAGGAAAATGAAAATGAACAAGAAAAACAGCTTAAATAATGTAGTCAGTTTGCGTTAATTGATAGTAAATATTAAAGTAAAATTACTTTAATTAGTATAATATAAAGTAAAAGTTAATTTCTCTAGAAGTTTTGTAGAGGTCGAAATGTCAAACCATTTCCACTCTAAGGGATAAAAAGCACTTTTCCACGCAGATTTCGACTGAAAAAGAATACCTTACCGAACTCGTGAGGTGAACAAATATTTATATTGTACTAAGGATAAGAACACAATTTTGGTAACCTAATATGTTAAGGAAAGTCGTAGTAACATACGAAAAGTGTTAGTTTTTGAAGCATTGAAGTCATGATGGCCGAGCGCTAATAGCTATGGACTGCCGAGCTGCAGGTCCCTGGTTCGATCCCCACCGGCTGGTGCTTCAACGCTTGGTGGAAGGGCATTTTGAGATTGCCCGCCTAACTACCACTCTCAAGTAGAAAATCTGTCGCCAAGCACCTAACGGTGTGTTCCGGCAGCAGTCCTTGAGAGCCAGTGAAATTATGGGCATGAGACTTAACAACTGTTTCAAAGTGACGGGCGCAGTGAGATTCGGGATTTGTGATATTTGATATTTCACAAATCCCGATTGTGATCGGGATATGTGAGATTATAGGCCGAGTTTAGTACGCTTAACATCAGGTGGGCATCGGGCTTGTTCCGTCACAATATCATTAAAAAAAATGTTAAGCCATGTTAAGAAAAGTCGTAGTAACAAACGAGAAGTACTAGTAAGTAAGTTAATGATTAAACATGCCTAGCATGAGAATAGAATAAGCAATAAAGTAAATCTACTCGTCAATATGAGTAGATTTATATGTAGGTATAACTTAACATTACAATGTTTAATGTATTCTTATAACATATTTCATTTGAAATCAAATTATTTTTATAAATTAACATTTACTTTTTACCTGATTTGGCTAAAAACAGTGAAAACTCAACTTTTCATAATAAATCTATCTTCTTTAATTCCTTTTGGTTGGAAAGATACATAAATATACTGATACTTAAGCAATTTCCATATTCCATAGTTTAGTCATAATAAAGGAGTTTTAATGAGTTAGCTTTCTTGTAATTGGTCTTTGAAATTCTACGTTTTGTTATAATTAAGTTTTGAAGTTTAAGAGGGTAACAATGGCACACTTAGCAGATCGTTGCCGGTGACTTAAGACAAACTGCTTGTAGACTAAGCTTTATATTAGCGTTTAAGTCAAATACCTCGTCAAATAAAGTTTCATTTTTGGAATGGAACAAGCCCGAGGCCCACCTGCAGACGCATTTCGTCAACGACGAATTGCACTGTGCCCGTCACACTGAGACGTACAGTTGTTCGGTCTTATGTGCCTGTAATTTTACTGGTTCTCAAGACACACTGTTGTCTGTACACACTTTTAGGTGCTTGGCGACAGATTTTCTACTTGAGGGTGATCGCTAGCCAGGCGTACTTTCGCAAAAAACCCTTCCACCATGCGGTGAAGCTCAAGCCCGCTGCGGGATTCGAACCATGGACATGCTGCACGGCAGTACATAGCCAATGCCACTGAGCCATCACTGTTTCAAAATCATATGGGTGCGATGACAACTTGTTATCCAGGGTCATAATTTGTGTCCTTGTAAGGTTTCAAGTGATTTAATCCAGTAGTTTTCGAGACAAAATTAAATATATGTCAAAATAAGTATTACTTTTTTTACACAAAAAATAGGAATACATATAAGAATTATTATTACCAATATAATTTATTCGTAACAAACAAAGAAGTAATGTTATTTTTTTGCCCTCTCTAAGAAACCAAAAGGTTCATCATCAAAATCACTTAAAAATAACGATTTCACCATGGTTACGTTTTAACAAAATGTCTTTTATATATCTAAATAGAATCTGATAGGTAGTACTTTGTATTTTACTTAGTAGAGAAGTAAAGGTACTATATTTGAGCTCTTATCATCACTTCCAATGTCGCCATGTATCAAATAGTGACATCAAAAATAGTTCACAAACTTTGCTAATTGCGCAATTAATTGCTACGACTTCTACGAGATAAATACTTTTTAAAGCTATCTTTAAGCTAATCTAATAAAGTTTTGACAGATATAATTTTACGTATTGGAAAATGCCAACCACCCCAATAACCTATAAAAGAAATTAAATTGGCATTATCTTACAAAATATTTATGAATATCCGCTTGCAGTATGTATTTGTTGTTTATATATAGTATAAGTTATAATGCTGAATTCACAGAAATTGTTTTCTTTATTTACTTAGTTTAGTTTTTGAGCAAGACCCGTAACAAAAATAGTCTAAAAAACTTTGTAGGTCTAAACTATGGTGACCTTCATTCGATTACTTTTATACGTGTCTACGTAAAACATTCTACAAATCTTGTGTGAGTGATCAAATACAATAAATAGTTAGGCGACCTAGCAACAACAATAAAAATATTTAAATTTAGAATTTCACGCAAGTGACGTAGCGTAAACCTTAAAACAATATACCTATTATGATTATCTGTCTTAAGAGCCATTTCACAAAATCACGCTACTGAAGTTTAGGTAAATGCCAGCGCATCGCTTACACAAGCGAAAGAAGTGACGACGGAATAGCGTAACTGTGAGTAAAATATTTTGATACTAGCACTCATTAATAAAGAAATGTAAGTTGCAAATTTAAAAATTGTGTGATTGGCATGAGTAAATAATCAATTTCTTGTCGATTACTTGCTAATGTTATAGAAAAGAAGTAGGCATGTACATATTTATGAATAAAATTCTATTGTTATCATTATCGCAGATATCAATGGGTTAAATAGTCAACCTACATCTTGAATCGTATATTTACATTTCATCTTTGATGAATAAAAAATAGATATGTTTGAATCATTTATTGTAACAATAAACTTAAATAATAAAAAAAATATACAGCTTAAAATTATATAAATATTTGACGTAACGGGATTGATTAAAAGCTGCGGACTAAAAACTCTTTCTTTTAAATTTTCCAAAAATTGCTGTTTTCCTCGTTCACACTCTTCAGTATCTATATCCAGTCGTTAACACTGTCTGCCATAACGACCATGCATAGGATTGAGGTTTATTTTTCTGTGCATCCGGAAAACAACTTAGTACCAACCACAAACGTCCCATGACGTTTTTGGTTTTCCATTACTTAAACATGTCACCCTCATATTCTAATGTATAATTTAAATTTACTCAATTTTTTACGAACATACATAATATTTTCAAATATATACAGACAAAAAAGGTAAAGTTAAAATATCAATTTCTTAAAAAAGATTCCTCACAGATTCCCTAGGACCCATTTTATATATGGCTCGAATTGCACGCTTTTGTATGATAAAGATTGTATTATATCTTTGATGCAATCTATAATCAACGTATATACTTCTTGATACTAATGCAATCCTCACTATATACTATTATGCTCACTATTACCTCTATGGAAAATAAATGATAATATATATAACCTTTTTATAAAAAAAATACTGGAAATGGGGTTTGAACACACGACAAAAATGGTGGGAAACAGTAATTTAATTGCTATTTTTATTTTTTTGTAACTAACTTACCTAAAACTTCGATTCTTCTTTTAATATGATAATTTACTATTGTTCTTTAGCCATGAATTGTTACAGATTTTTACGCCAAATATTTTAAAGTAACAAGATTAAAACAACCCAATTGTTTTAAGAACTTTGGCGGGAAAACTGTATTGGAGAGCAATATTTTTTTTCTGAAAACTATACCACCTACGGCTTTGGTCCTTTGATATTATTATTTACATGTAATTTATACACCTGTATTATTTCAGATTTATTGGTTTAGAAGTTTAAAATTAGTTACGAGATTATTTAATACGCAAATTTGCATCAGTAAGTGTTTGCGTTGCAAAATGTATCGAGTGAAAAATGACTTATACATATGCAAAATTGCGGTTTTCTAGGTTTATAACTGTTGACGTAGTTACGAGATTTATATGAAATGACTTAATATTTTGGGGCCAAAATGTAATTTGTGCTGGTTTCAGATTTCATCAAAATATTCAAAATACTTCCGTTATCTCAGAAAAATATGGATTTTTTCTTGTATGGGCAAGGATGCATCCTTTTGAAACCCATTTGGATTATGAAAGTCGGACTTACGCAGATTTTACTAATACTAATACTTACAAATTTACCATAAAATCTGCGTAAGTCCGACTTTCATAATCCAAATGGTCTATGGTGACTATCGACCGCTAACTGGTAACCCGGTTTGTACAAATGAGGAAGGTAGTTTAATTTCCAGCTGAAGTTATCGCTGTGTTCACTTATAGACATAAACTGAATCCAAAAATATTGGAAATCAATTATTCGCCTGCCATCTTATCCTCCTAAAACAAAAGTTATAGTGAGTTACTTATTTAAACTAGAATAATATAAAAACTAGCAGACCAAAAAGAAGAAGTCAACCCTCTGAGGTTGTTAGCATTTTTCCAATAACGCTGTATAAGGCTGCATTATTGTGACGTTTCCTTTTTTTAACACAATGGATGAACAGAAACTAAAGATGTAGTTACTTAACAAGACAACAATACTTATATTATGGACAACAAATATAAAGTATAGTTTGTTACTTAAAAAAATAAGGACATGATCAAAACTCTGTGGTCGCACTATAAACTTGCGTCTAAGCGTTCCGCGTACGAAACGTCAGAGCAAGGCAAAACGAACACAGGTCCTACCTCGATGGGCGCTCGCGCGGTACTGATCGCCTCGCGCTTGTACATTTCAATTTATAAGCATTTCGAGTTATGTTAAATATTTTTTCTTGTCTAACAAAACAGAGTTAATATCACAATTTATTGAAGATCAGATTAATAAAAGAATGGACTTTCTTTTCATATAATATCTGTTTGGAATTACACTTTATTAAACGCAATATATCGTGGTAAACTGCTGATATAATTCGTGGAAATTGGCGCAAGATCATTATTTTTTTTCTACAATGACGATTAATTATCGATATTCTAGTACACTATGTGTCAACAGAATTATATGCCTGATGCACAGTTTTTTTTTTAGTTAATTTGAAGAATATTTATACAAGAGATAGAACTCTGAAGTTGGCTATGTGTACTTTAATTCGTAAAACAAGGTGCGGGAGATGAGTCACTACAAAATAATTAATGTTATGTTTGTAAATCTGGTACATTAACTAAAAAGAGAACAGATTAATCTATTTTTATCAATTATTAAACAACTTGTAGATATTTCCTATGATAGTAAATTAAGCGCTTAAAATCTTCGTATACCGCATTAAAATGTAAAATGCCTCTTAAACATCTGTCTTGAAATCGTCTGGGCTCAATTTATCCTGGTTGGTTCGACTAGAAAGTATCCAAAGATACATATAATTTACTCTGAGGCGGTAAAATAATAATTATCTATGGATCCTATTTTGTTTTTTATAAGCTGTCAAAATAGAAGTAGGTTGACCATGGAAATGGGACATTTTTGTTTTTATTTCATTTACAAGCTTATCTACCTATAATTTAGCAATAACTTTAGAAGCGCTCGTAGCGAAGTTTGCTTAGCTGTTCTTGACCGATCAGCAAAGTTAAGCAACGTCCGCTGTGGTCATGAGTTGGATGGGTGACCACTAGTGACATTAGTATTGAGCGTGCACGTGCTTCGGAAGGCACGTCAAGCCGTCGGTCCCGGTTTTTGTCTGAGGATGGCAGTCGTTATAGCATGGTGGTAGGGCATTTCACGAATGCCCGCCTGCTAACTACCACCCTCAAGTAGAAAATCTGTCGCCAAGCACCTAACGGTGTTTTCCGGCAGCTGTTCTTGAGAGCCAGTAATTCTAGGTTAGCCTGAACAACATCTTCAACCACATCATCTCTCACCTGATGGTAGTTGAGATAGTGGTCAAAAGCTAACCTATAAGGCATAAAAAACTATGTAGCAGGCAGCTATACCATACCTACAGATTTTTATTTAGGCCCTGCCTCATATCACAGTTCTTAGTAAATAATGGCTACGAGAAAATAATGCGCTTATTACTACAGAGTTTATCGCAATCTACTATGTTAGCGATATTACCAGTAAAAGTTGGCGTCATGCAGGCTCTGACTAGTAGACGAAGACCAAAATTTTATTCAGTAAGTACTTTATTTTAATATAAGTAAAAGGCTCAGTATGTATCTGCTTTCGCTGGGTAACTCGTAATGGGAAAATTAAATACTAATAAAGTTGTACCTGCTAATGAAAATTTACAGAAAATCCTGATAGATCAAATTTGAAATGGAACTTAGATATTTTTTTATTATTATTATTATTAAATACTGCACACTACAGACTCGTGGTCCGTACTCTTATTTGATTATTACTTTTTTTTTACATATAATTATTATAACTTTTAGTTCATTCTCCAACTTATCAAGAAGGGAAGTTAGCCTAGTTAACCTTAGTTTAAGAGAGAGCACTTTCACCTTTCACTCAGACTCAAAATGGCAAAATCGTAGTCACTTCGTAAAATGCGAATAATTCGAAAAGTAGTAAGTAACTATTCTATTTACGTAAAATAAGAAGTATTATAAAGAAAAAAACTATGTTTTATTTGATTATTCAGCAATATAAGTATATTCTTCTAAAATACTATATTTGTTCAGGTGCTAACTTATCTTTGTGAAAACGTTCTCCATTCTAAAATATCTTATAGCTAAAGTGAGTCCATACTTATATATATATATATATATATATATATATATATATTTTCTCCTTATATCTAGTTGGTTAATTTATTACTTTACGTTATATAGTTTGTCGTTGAAGGGCCGGCCACAGATTCCGGCGATGCCCTTGTTGTTTTAGTTAGAGCCTCCACGACCTCTTCGTTTCTGTTTCGTATAGCCAATTATTACTGTAACCATCGTCATACGTAGGGGACGCTGTGGCTATAAAATGGTAAATGTGATTTTTGCTTAGCAATCAATTGTACTTGTAATCTTATTTACAGTCCCAACAACTTATCTGTTCAGGCGGCAGAAAAAAGAACTACAACATTCCTTCAAATTGTGACAGTTTGTAGTTGATTTCCTTGACCAGCAGCGCCCTCGCGAACTGCACACTGGTGCAGTTAAGTTGGTGGTACTATAAAAATATTTCAAATGTTATTTTTTAATTGTATTAAAGGCGCAATATCAAAGTTTTGTTCATATTAATAATATGCATGGTCACCACATTTACATAAAGGCCCGCCATCTTACCTGGCTTTTTTATTCATCAATATGGCGGCAGTGTTTGCCCCGGGATGACTTCATATAATCTATGTTCAAAGATGGCTCTATATTATCTATGTTCGTTTTTTTCTAACCACAAATCATATTCTGAGCTTGAGATAGTAGATGTGTTGCGTTGTTTATGACATTAAAAAATGGATAGATTATTACGTCGAAGAAAAAGTTCTGATTATTACGTTTGTTCGTAGATTGTTTTTGTGAATGTATTAAAGTTATTTGAAAATATAGTTTTATGAATATCATTTGAATAGTTTCGTATAAAATTATATCATTAGGTCGTTTTAATCACTATTTTTTTAGTTACATGTGTACTTAAGTATGAATTTATTAAGATAGATATTGTACCTAAGTAGTTTTTCTTGTTATTTGGCTCATGATTACCAATTCTTTATAATGAAGTCTAGTATGTTGAGCAAGCATGAGCTACATTGAAATCTGATTCTAAAGTGTTTTAGAACTATATAGATACCTTATTAACGTGTATTTATTGTACTGTATCAGCCGGATAGTCCACTACTGAACAAAGCACCCCCAAATACGGGGGATGGGGGTATGCCATAGTCCCTAAGCTTGGCAGGCGGCTTGGGGATCGCAGTGTGAGATATCAGTTTCTCAGAAAGTACTGCTGCACACCTTCTGGTGTGTTACCCATAGTCGCCTCTACAACACCCACGGGTAGAGATGGGAGGGTGACATTCTAGCCCGGCACCCCACGGTTTATTTACCACGAGAGCCAAATACGGTAAAATGTGACGTCCATTAAAAAAAGTAAAATTATGAACAGTAAAAGCTCAATGCAGTGATTCCGGGTTTGAACTAATATGTAGGTACCTATCAAAGTTCATAATTGTATTCAACTGGAAAATATTTTAGCTTTAAATTGTTCCCCGCGAGTACAAACTAGCCAGCGAAACTAGGTCTCTGTTTTCCACAAAAAAATTGTAGAACTATGCTTCTACGGAATTTTAAGTGGGAACACACCACGGGCCTAGCTCGGAACGGAGACATATATCAATATATATATAAAAAATCTTCTCAACTTTGAATTCCAAAGATATTACAACGCTAACAGAAGAAAATTTCACGTTGCACGTGAAAAACATTTTGATTACCTACTACCTACTACACAATTTGTTACTTAAACGACAAAAATGCCTGGACGATTCCGCCTCTGCCAAGCTATATCTGTCACCTACGCAATTTAAACAAATATTGTAATAATAATAAGTTTCCTTGCTCGTTCTTCTCGCAGAGAATTTCTGGATCTCAAAGACAGCTGCCGGAACATACCTTTAAGTTCTAACTCTTAAGTTTTAAGCGACAGATTTGAAAGTTTTTTTTTTATGGGATAGGAGGGCAAACGAGTAGGCGGCTCACCTGGTGGTAAGTGATCACCGTCACCCACGAACATCCGCAACACGAGAGGTATCGAGGATGCGTTGCCGGCCTTTGAGGAGGGAATATGCTCGCACGTGCACGCTCAGTAGTAATGTCATTAGCGGTCACCCATCTAAGTCATGACCGCGGCGGACGTTGCTTAACTGAGCTGATCTGTTAAGAATGGCTAAGTAAACTTCGCTACGAGTAAGTATAATAAATATAATATGAAGGAGATTTCCAACATTTTAAATTACAGTTACAGAGTACTTTAAAACGAAAAATCATAGACATGTAATCTTGTTTACAACAATGGTTGCCATGGTTTCAAGTCATTCCGTCCCAAGAGAGGGAAGCATTTACTATGAGTTTTTCCCACCCTTAGGTAAGAAGCAGCTCTTCCACCAGCTACTCAGATCAAATAAACACTACTTTCCGGGTATGAGAAATGAAAAAGAATTGCCTTAGCTTGTGATGTGAAGTGATGAAGTGCGTGTTGGTAATTGATGATCAAAGCTAATTCGCATTATTTTGTGTACTAAACTGACAGACTAGACTGATAAGAGACAAAGACTGACAAACAACTCTAATTCAGCTCCTTGCCTCTCAAAACATTATATCCGTATATCAAAATCACAAACCGATTAATTTATCAAAGAAAACCAACAAAACGCCGCATTAAACCCAATACAAAATAAAGAAAAAAAAATAAGTATTGTACTATTTTGTCACTTTTCACTAGGGGGCGTTCGACCACCCAAGTTTTCGTCCTTAAAGACGCCGAACGAGGTTAAGGTAATATATTAATGTAACAGGTATCAACCTACGATCTGTAGATAATTTAGTACCGAAAAAAATGTACGGAATAAAAAAAGTACAACAAAGTGGCCGCGTGTAATAAATTTTGTATTGTACGCGGAGACGAAATGTCAAAACATTTTATCAATAGTACTAAATTGGGTGCTTTTTGTGTGTGAATCTTTTTTTTTAAGGCAGAGTTAAGATTTTTGGCTTAATCTTTTTATTTTCGATTGCGGTGGTGAATTTTAAAAGATGTTTTGTTATCTTTATAATCAGATAATAAGACTAGAACGTAGAAACACTTTTGATATCAAGAGTTTTATTTTTTATGCTTGATAGGTTAGCCTTTTACCACTATCTCACCTGATGGTAAGTGATGATGTGGTCGAAGATGTTGTTCAGGCTAACCTAGAAGTACTGGCTCTCAAGGACAGCTGCCGGAACACACCGTTAGGTGCTTGGCGACAGATTGACTACTTGAGGGTGGTAGCTAGCCAGGCGGGCATTCGCAAAATGCCCTAGCACCATGCAAGTCGAGAAAACAAGACTGATATTAAGTGGCACGCTTGCCCATGATTATTGCAATACTGTTGTTTTAAAGCAATTAATGCCGAACGGTAATAGCTATAGACTGCCATGCAGCAGGTCCCTGGTTCGATCCCCACCGCCGACTTCAGCTTTACCGCATGTTGGTAGGGCATTTGGCGAATGCTCGCTTCGCTAGCTACCACACTCAAGTAGAAAATCTGTCTCCAAGCACCTAGTAAAGTCTTCCGGCAGCAGTCCTTGAAAGCCAGTAATTACAGGCACATAAGAATAAAACCGTTTATACCTACTTGCTATTATTACCGTTCAACTTAATGGTCTTACATTAGGAGGGGATTTACCATATTGCTTTTTTATTCGTGATAGAGCCTTTAACCACTATCTCACCTGATGGTAAGTAATGATGTGGTCGAATATGTTGTTCAGGCTAACCTAGAATTACAGGATCTCAAAGACAGCTGCCGGAACACACCATTAGGTGCTTGGCGACAGATTTTCTGCTTGAGGTTGGTAGCTAGCCAGCCGGTGCAAAATGCAGTACCACCATGCTATAACGACTGGCCATCATATGATAACAACCGGGACCGACGGCTTAACGTGCCCTCCGAAACACGTGTACGCTCACTATTGTCACCAGCGGTCACCCATCCAACTCATGACCGCGGCGGACGTTGCTTACCTTTGCTGATCAGTTCAGAACGGCTAAACAAACTTCGCTTCGAGCGCTTCAAAAACAGCTGCCGAAACACACCTTAAGGTGCTTGGCGACAGATTTTCTACTTGAGGGTGGTCGCTAGCCAGGCGAGCAATCGTAAAATGACCTTCCATCATGCGGTGACGCTCAAGCCCGCGGCGGGATTCGAACCATGGACCTGCTGCGCGGCAGTCCATAGCCAATGCCACTGAGCCATCACTGCTTCAAAAGAATTGGACCACTACCACGGAAGTCAGTAAGTTCATCCAGTTGAGTGAACCCATGAAGCGTATTCCATCGATGGCTAAACCAGGCCACATGCGGTTTATTACAAAAGACAGTTAAGTTTAAGTAAACCAACAGTTATTTAATGGATAAAGGAAAGCGGTAGCTTAACCACAAAATGTGAGTTTGACCACGTACATCATTCAGTACTTCCGGGCTTTTTGTGCCAAATAACAGGGCGTTGGAGAGTTAAGGTTGAACTGGCCGGTCACTTCTCCATACAAACGTCGTAGGGTGATCACTCCCTTATTTGAGATTTTAAGTTCAGACTTAAGCATAATACCGATTGATATCATCAATATCTAGGCTTGTATGATGCTAAAATTTTAAAAAGATATTTAAGTTGTAAGTTAAGAGCCTCGAAAACTTTATATGAAAATGTTTCGAGGCTCATAATTCTCAAGTTCATTATTTTATTAACATTTCTGTATCATACAAGCCTAGATAATGACGAGATCAATCGGTGTTAGGCTTTATTTTGGACCTAAATCCTCAATTAAGGGAGTGATCACCCTACAGCGTTTGTATGGAAAATGGGCCGGCCAGTTCACCCTTAAGAGCTGTTTTCTATGGGTTACACGAAGCCGTTTTGATGTAATCTTACAAGATAAGCAGAAAAAAATATAAGAACTGAATTGGTACCCCGTGGGGTGCCGGGTTAGAATTGCACCTACCCATATCATCCCGTGGGTGTCGTAAGAGGCGACTAAGGGAAGGTGGAAGGAATACTGGAAGGTGGGCAGCAGCGCCTTCTAAAGAACTGCTATCTTACACTCCGATCCCCAAGCCGCCTGCCAAGCGTGGGGATTATGGCAAATACCCCCTTAATAGGGGAGGCTTTGTTTAGCAGTGGACGATCCGGCTGGTACAGTACAGTAAGTTGGTAAAGTCGTACTACTTAAAGCTAGAGTGCTCGTGGCGCTTTCCATACAAACGCAGTTTCGTCATACATATTTTAAATACTAAGGCCCACTTGCGCCAACAAGGAACACCGCCTTAAACTCGAATTAAATATAAATTGTTATGTAATAAAACCGGCCAAGTGCGAGTGGGACTCGCGCACGAAGGGTTCCGTACCATTATCTCGTTTTCATTACTATTATTTGTAGCAAATAAAAAGTGAAAACCTCTTTTATTGTATAGGAGCTCCCTTACTTATCAATTTTATTTTAACGAGTTATATTTAAAGACAACATAAAACTAAATATTCTGTGAATAGTTAAAGTGTTTACCTGTCACCGTTATTAGTATCGAGCAAGAAACGGTAAAAAATCAAGTTTGTTGTGTGGGAGCCCCCCTTAAATATTTATTTTAAGTATTTGTTGTTATAGCGGCAATAGAAATACATCATCTGTGAAAATTTCAACTGTCTAGCTATCACCGTTCTTGAGATACAGCCTGGTGACAGACGGACGGACATCGAAGTCTCAGTAATAGGGTCCCGTTTTTACCCTTTGGGTACGGAGCCCTAAAAACAAAGTTAACCGGAATTTAACTCTTGAATTAACGTTGGCGCAATAAGCACTAAGTGTTCAAACTCGGTGAAACTTTGCATGTATATCCTTGAGCCTAATATCTAAGATTCTGGTTTGCCAAACAAGATTATTCGCTTAAAAGCGCTCCGTGCATTCTACTCAAATTTTAAGCTTAATATTTTTTTATTTATTTTTTATTTATTTATTATATTAGGACGCTCTTAATATTATGTACTTAAACGATTTGATTTGATTACTTTTTAGTAACTCAAACCCTTGACCGATGTTGATGAAATTTAAATAAGACCACCTCTAACGTACTACAAACGAAAACCACCATCAAGTAGAAAATCTGTCGCCAAGCACGTAACGGTGTGTTCCGACAGCAGTCCTTGAGAGCCAGTGAAATTACAGGCACAATGAGACCTAACAAATATGTCTCAAGGTGACGGGCGCAGTGCAATTCGTGACTTGTGACGAAATGCATCTGTTATAGGCAGAGGTTAGTCCGCTTAACATCAGGTGGACCTCGTGCTTGATCCGTCACAATTACATAAAAAAAAACTTTGAAGCAAGGATAGCCGAACGGTAATAAGTTATGGACTGCCGTGTCGCTGGTCCCTGGTTCAATCTCCACAACTGGCTTAAGCTTTATCGTATTGTGGTAGGGCATTTTGCGAATGTTCGCCTGGCTAGCTACCACCATCAAGTAGAAAACCTGTCGCAAAGCACCTAACAGTATGTACCGGGCAGTCCTTGAGAGCCAGTAAAATTACAGGCACATGAGACTTAACAACTGTATTTTTAATATTGTTATGTTTGAAATAACGCCTGCCATGCGGATTACATTACAATCCAATACGATGGATAGATTTGAGTAGACGTCATGTCACGTTAGCTCAATTGGTTAGAGCATACCCCGGCTCAAGGAGTGGATGGAAGGGGGTTCGAATCCCGCACTTTAAAAAACACATATATAGTATTTTTGTAATTTTTTAACAACTGTATGTTTGTATACTGTATGGACGCAGTGCAGTTCTTCACTTGTGATGACAAGGCAGAGGTTACCGCTTAACATCAGGTGAGTGCGAGTTCCGCCATAATCACATACAAAAGTGATCTAATTAATTGGCGGAGTAATTAGGTAGATACAAAAAAATCAAAACTTACAGTTGATTTGCAGCGCTCGTAGCGAAGTTTACTTAGCTGTTCTGAACGATCAGCAAAGTTAAGCAACGTCGCGCGCCTTCATGAGTTGGATGGGTGACCGCTAGTGACATTACTACTGAGCGTGCACATGCTTCGGAAAGCACGTTAAGCCGTCGGTCCCGGTTGTCGTCTTAGGATGGCAGTCGTTATAGCATGGTGGTAGGGCATTTTGCGAATGCCCGCCTGGATAGCTACCACCCTCAAGTAGAAAATCTGTCGCCAAGCACCGTTGTGTTCCGGCAGCTATCCTTGAGAGCCAGTACTTCTAGGTTAGCCTGAACAACATCTTTTGTTTCACTTACCATCAGGTGAGATAATTGTCAAAGGCTAACCTAACATAAAAAAAAATGAAACAAAAATGTTTTTTTCAATTCAGTTTAAAAATGTAGCGTCCATTTTTCTCAGCAAAATATTATCATTAACTAATTGCGTGTCCGGACACATGTTTTTATAAAAAATGACTGACAGGAGGGCTTCTTACGGATTCTGAGTTATTATTGAAATAACTACAATTTTGTGAAGTTTGTTACAATTTAGCAGAATCTTGCGGTGTGGTCAGCGACAGATGATGTCCGGTGGTCATTTTAGTCGTGTTTTTTAATGTCAATATGTTACTTTTGAATGTTTTTAAAGACTACAATTACTGTAACCAGGGCTGGCTAGGGTTGCCAGATCAAGGTATATTCCTGGAAATTTCTGGGGTTAGAAAAGATTTGGTACTTTGACCTGAAGTTTAAATTATTTACAGTTGAACTGACAAATTATTATATAGATATAAACTATAAAGCCCATAAATCTAACTAATTACACGACTGCCCAAAAAAAAAAGTGTAATGTTACAGGGGCTATATTGTATGTACTTATGTTGTGAGTTTCTTTATTTCGCCATAACTTCTAAACTGCTTAACCAATTTTTTTGTATGAGATCGTTAGATTATATACAAGTGAAAATACATTAAAAATACTGGGGGATTATAGACACCATATTGGGAAATATTTCTTTCAAACCCACCTACCTATACGGGTAATTGAAATAACAGGCAAAAATGAGACTTAACACGTATGTCTCAAAGTGATGGGCTCAGTGCAGTTCGTCACATGTGATGAAATGCATCTGTTATAGGCAGAGGATACCGCTTAACATCAGGTGGGCCTCGCGCTTGTTCCTTCACAATACCATAAAAAAATGGAGGGCTTTAAAAACGATTCCATAAACATATATAACTTTCAGTTTTAATTTCCATGGAACGACAAAACGTTTATCGAAAATTAATAATTTACAGTCATCATTTGTATACTTAGTGGCTGTCAGAGCTGTAAACTTCGCCAATCTGTCCTTTCATATCTTACAATTAAAAAAAGGTTCACTGTGCATGCTTATTGGGACATGGGAATGGGTTTTAAAATCCAAAAAACCATAGTTGTATTCCGAAAACTGATGAAAACACAGGTAATTTGTGTTTCTTCCTTAATTATGAAAAATATACCGGCTAGCACTCACGGTGTTTAGACGAAATCTCCGAACGACTATATTCTTTTTATAACAACATTCTTCATTAATATCTGTACAGACCCGCCAACTTATCTGTTCAGGTGACAGAAAAAAGTACTACAACATTCCTTCAAATTGTGACAGTTTGTGGTTGATTTCCTTGACCAGTAGCGCCCTCGAAAACTGCACAGTTAAGTTGGTGGTATACAACATTAAACACTATTTTATAACCTATATTTTTTTATTTTTCACGAATGGTAGGTATTTGTCATAGTAGCGGCAACAGAAACACATAATCTGTGAGAGTTTCAACTGTCTAGATGTCAGTAGCTAACGCTTTAAAAGGAAAAAAGTAGCGAACAATAGTAGTTTATGCAACTGTCATATAATAGAGGGTATTAAAACATGAGTGTACTTAGTTAAGAGATTACACGAGTGTTTTAATACCTAATTATATGCAGTTGCATACACTACTTTATTTAATCTCATGGCTATAGGTTATGTATATGGTATAGCTACATTAAATAAAAAAATTATCCAGCAAAATATTACTCAAATTCGTATGTACGAAATAGCGCCAAAATGGAAAAAGTCTGTTATTGGTCTATGGCTCGGAACCAACGCTCACCACAGACAATGTGTACTTAAATTGAATTGAAACCTCCTTGGTCGGGACACATTGTACTTTAATAATTAAAAAAATGTTTTAAAGCATTGTTTTGTTAGTAATAAAAATTTATATACTATGTAAATAAAATTTATGCTTTCCATACAAACGTAGTTAAACTGTTAACGTAGTTTAATTATTCTAAGTGTTCAAACTATACTATATAAATAAATTAAATAATAAATCGAAAAGCCAACAAACCAGAAGCATAGATATTAGGCTCAGCAATATGCATACAAAATTTCAATTTGAACACTTGGTATTTAAAATATGGTGACACTACGTTTGTACGGAAAACAGCACTCTACTCTTAAAAAGTACCTAAACTTTTTTACAAGGCAGGAAGACGCTCGCGTTCGTTCTAAAGTTCTAAAAGGAGTCACGTAATTGATGTGCTGTTAGAGGAACACCAAACAGTACATTTTGAGATCACAACTGCTTGTCTGCCTAAAGTATTCGAAAATGTTCGCGTGAAACAAGGGAAAAGTGGCATCCTCTTGCACTACGCCAACACTTCTCCTAACACCGCAATAAAATTAAAGGGTATTTTGTTTTCTGAAAAGGTGGAGCTGTTATAACACAGCCTGGACCTTCCTAGGTCCAGGCTCTGATGTGAACAGGCCGATTTTGTCCTTCCTTAAAAATCAAAGATTTGATGAACAAGGATATCATTTGTGGAGCCAAATCAGAAGAGGCTAGAGTTTCAGCCAAAACATTGATACTGTATCAGCCGGATTGTTTACTGCTGAACACAGCCACCCCATTATGGGGAAGTTTGCTGTAATTCCCACGCTTGGCAGGCGTCTTGGGGATCACAGTGTAAAATATCAGTTCTTTAGAAAGCGCTGCTGCCCACCTTCTGGTGTTATATAGTCGCCTCTTACGAAACCCACGGGTAGAGATGGGGGGTGACATTCTAGCATGGCACCCCACGGGCAACCTTTAAAACATGGATAAGCTAACATGAATGAGTTAAAACATTTCGGGCGCGGAAAAGTCCATCCTACCAAATACGGTGTGCCCATTGGTAATTTACGTTCACACAATTATGGAAGACATAGTCGTATATTTATGGTGCAATATAAATAATTAAGCATTAAAAGATTGTATTAATTATACAAACAAACATATCGTTAGATCATTAGATAGAGGCCTTTGGACTGAAGTGAAAGATAAAATTCCGGAATTATTATAGTTTCTTTGGCCATGCTACAGCAAACTGTCAAAATTAACATATCTAAACAACGTTATATTATTACAAAATTACAAATATATATAAGGTTTTTTTTAAAGTCATGTTCGGGATTTGAACCCGCATAATCCGCATAGCAGACGTTATTGCAAACATAACAATATTAAAACGTTATATTATCTTCTGTAGGATGTCAACAGGGTGATCCTCTGGGACCAGCCATCTTTAGCCTTGCCATCCACTCAATAATACAACGTCTCCAATCAAAACTTAACGTTTGGTATTTGGATGACGGAACCTTAGGAGGCGATGCGAACACGGTATTGAATGACTTGCGAGTACTTATAGACGATTTTCTTTTTATTGGCCTTGAACTAAATTTTTCCAAATGTAAACTTTTTATTTGCATCACTGGTCGGATAAAGCTTCAATTATTGAAAAAAAAAAAACAATTTAATAGCTCCTAATAGGTATAAAATTAGTAGAAAAGAGTGCACCCGTGTTTTGGGTTCACCGATTCATATTCATATTCATTTATTCGTAAGTAGTTTAATTCATAAGTTTCAGGTACAATTAAGAAATTAATAATAATAATAAGAATGTAGCTCCGCTAAAACTTGTCTTTACAGACGTATGAATACAATTTCAAATTAATTAATGTCAAGTTAAAATGTCAAGAAAATTCAATACAAATTATATACCAATAAATGTCAATAAAATCTAAAATTATATATAAACACATATCATATGAAAGCTACTTATTTTAATCTTTATAATTTATAATCAAAAAATTCATTTAAACTGTAGAAACATTTCTCAGCAAGCCACCAGATCTACGCAGAGATGCCTAACATCAGATTCTTAATGTTAGGCACCAATAGCAGCAAATGTCGAAGAACAAATTCTAATGTTTTGTAATGTGTGTATAGAAATGCCTGATACGGCTTTTAAGATTATTAGATTTTGCCTCTTTGTTCTTAAATTTACATACGATTTGAAATATTGTGAGCTGTGGAAATACACTGAGCTTCTTAAGCTTAGACAATTTATTAAAAGATACGTTAATGTCGGTTTTGAATGTTGAGACGGATGATAGGGTTTGGGTGCAAGCTTCCCTCCCTGTGAGGTTGGGGAGCATAGGGATACGCAAAATTTCTAGTGCGGCATTACCAGTTTTTTTGTCTTCTTACACAGTACACACAAATTAGTAGAAAAATCCATCTTTAAGCTTTTTATATAGCGTATCTGGCTGAAGCAAAAACACCTGGAGCAGTCTCCAGCTTGTCCCAATACTGGTTTCCTTAAAATTTTGTTCTCTTAGAGACAGTAGGCTTGGCGAGCGAGCTAGCACGGAAACATCTTTAAATACGTGTCCTAGTTTCGCAGATCGCGCTCGTATTCTCGCTGTTTCTGTGTGGGAATCTGGTCTTTGGTTACAGGCCATTCCTTCTTTCAAAGCTGATAGCCTTATAAATCCCTCCGCTTTTCGTCTCGCTATTAGCTTACGCTTGGGTGCAAGGTGTTGTGTTGCACATCACTGCCAGTGTGGTACTACAGTTGATTAACGCGATCACCATGGCCTCTCCTGCTCTTGAAGTGCTGGTCGAATTTCCCGCCAGGCCAGCATTAACGATATTATCGCCGGATTTTCTCAGCTATGGTTAAAGACCTGACAGCATGACTCTGGTTCCGTGGAAGTTAGGACGGCCCTTAGTGTGGGACGCTACATGCGTAGACACTTTAGCGCCGTCACATCTTTCTGAAACCAACGTGGGGCCGCCGCGGCTACTTCGGCGGTGCAACTCAAGCGGCACAAGTATGCTAACCTCGGTATGGGTTAGGTACATATTTGAGCCGTTTGGTGTGGAGACTTTAGAGGTCTGGGTGCTCATTAATTTCCAAAACTTATCAGAGCGCTTGATCGATTCACCGCATGATCAAAATGTACTGTAAATGTAATGTAAACTTTGGGATCGCGCACATGACTTAAATTTTTCCTATTGTATATTTGTGATTTTGTAATGTAATGTAAACCTATTTGGCTCAACGAATAGGCATTGCACTTCAACAGGACATTGCTGCCAGCATGCTGGGCACGCTGGCATCTGATAGTGGGCTGGAGCATCTATCTAGGAGTCTGAAATGGTTCGTAGGTTGTCTAAATGCTTCCATTATAGTAGCTGTACTATTGTATATAGGTACTAAGTTCATTAACAAAATTCTTCTAGCATTCCATCTGTTAAAACAAACAAACACGTGAGGGATTTTTTTTATACGTGATGTTATTACCTACATGAAATGATATCAACATAAATATATTTTGTATAAATATTACAGCTATTTATAAATGTGTTTACTATTTAGATATTCTTTGATACAGCTAGCGCCATCTACCGTCTGGTAGTCCAACTAAACAAAAATAATATTTATAGCAAAGCGCCACCTGTATGCGAGTAGCTGTATTGACACCAGTTTTATTAGAATGTCTGCGGAATATCCTAGTAGTACAAGCAAAAACGTATAGATGCCGCTTATTTATAATTACATCGAAGTAGTTACACCACCTTCGCCTATGATATTATTTATTGCGACAGACAACACCTCTAATTGAATCGAAAATATGTTGCCCACTATTTACCTACTTTTCCTTTCGTCATGTTCTTGAATATTAAGGTCCTAAATATAATGTCAATGTTCTGAGCACTGCGCTCCGACGGCCATGTAATGCGTATGTTATGTAGATTAATAAGAAACGTGTAACGGAAACAAAACACAACAAGGATCAATCTTGAAAACAAAACGAAAAAAAAAATACAGGGATGCAGTTGTCCGATTTTTATATAAATTTGTTGAGTCACCCTCGTCCATGCGACCTACCTACCCCCTTATCTCGATATTCTCGATACCCCATACGCGATCCCACGTCTGTGTTAAATTTGAAGCAGTGATGGCTCAGTGGCATTGACTATGGACTGCCGCGCCGCAAGTCCATGGTTCGAATTTCGCCGCGGGCTTGAGCTTCACCGCATGGTATATGCATACCGTTGCGTCCTTGTAGGTCCTGTACCACGAAACCTAATTATGGTCTACTGCTAAACTCGTATCGCTAGAATTTCGTGGTACAGGGCCTACAAGGACGCAACGGTACAAATAAATAACTATAAAATATACGAAATCTATTGCCATGCTATTTGGCATCGAGTCTATTTTTTATTTTTTTTATTGCTGATAGGTAAGCCTTTGACCACAATCTCACCTGATAGTAAGTGATGATGTGTTCGAAGGTGATAACAGGCTTAACTTAGAGTTACTGGCTCTCAAGGACAGTTGTCGGAACACACCGTTAGGTGCTTGGCGACAGATTTTCTACTTGAGTGTGGTCGCTAGCCAGGCGGACATCCGCAAAATGCCCTACCACCATGCCATAATAATAAAATCATTTATTTGGGAAAACAAGGCATGTTGTACATAAAATACAAAGGAGCCCCTGGTTCCTAAACTAGGCTCAAGACCCGTGGCATAGGTTCCAGGTCTCTTTCGTCGGACTAATACAGAATTTATGCCTTAAGTTTAGTTACACAAGAATACTAATTAAGTATATCATTTACAATTTTTATAAAATATTGATATGATGGTGAAATACAAGATGAGTTATTTAATTTAGTGTAGGTATAAAAGTATAGTAGAAATGTTATAATGCAACATAATATATGCATTACATGATTATTACCACTGATAATACTAAATACCTACTTGTATGTAATTTTAGTGTTACTACACCAGATTGTAACAAGATAACTCTGACAGTAAATAATGTTAAAACTTATAATGAATATTGTTACTTTATCATTTTACAAAGCTTTGGCAAGTAACTTTTCTGTTTCTTCGTAATTAAGGTTAATTAATATTTCAAAAAATTTCAGTTTGCTCTCATAAACATTTGTAATGTAAATGTAAATAATTGTCATATTATTTTTTTATGTTATTGTGACGGATTAAGCTCGTGGCCTACCTGATGTTAAGCGGACTAACCTCTGCCTATAACAGATGCATTTCGTCACAAGTCACGAATTGCACCATTCACCTTGAGACATAGTTCGTAACTCTCATGTGCCTGTAATTTCACTAGCTCTAAGACTGCTACCCGAACACACCGTTAGATGCTTGGCGACAGATTTTCTACTTGAGGGTGGTCGCTAGCCAGGCGAGCATTCGCAAAATGCCCTTCTACCATGCGCTGAAGCTCAAGCCCGCGGCGGGATTCGAACCATGGACCTGCGGCACGGCAGTCCATAGCCAATGCCACTGAGCCATCACTGCTTCAAATACGTAACAGTACGTCCGGATATCCGTCGTAGAGGCGGATATAACCCGAGAACATTGTATAAAAATTATTAAATAAAAAACCAAAACCACAGGTATAACATAAAATATATTCCTTACAGACTAAATACATAGTAATTAAAGTACATATAGATGGATATAAGCATTATTTATATATTCATTTATCTATCAACCACGCCGTACCTTCGCTATATAAATATTTATATAAATACTTGTTCTAAAAATTGCACATTTATTTTTTAATTACATACACCAATACAATTTAGGAATGTATAGCTATTCAATAATAAATTCGAAAAAATGTTATGCTGAACTTAAAAAGGAATTGAGTATTTTATTTTTAAAATTTAGGTTACCCACCCCTGCGCCACCTTTGGTATAGCGACATCTATTGGCCACAACGGCAAACAATTACATTTATCATATAGAAGTTTACTTTATATTGAAATTCAGTTATATGGAAAGAGAATTGTCTACTAAAGAGATTGACAGAGCTGTAGTCGCGGGTTCGACCCCGTGTGCATGGGCCAAATTTTTTTTTTTTTTTATGCCTGATAGTTTAGCCTTTGCTAAGTGATGATGTGGTCGAAGATGTTGTTCAGGCTAACCTAGAAGTTATTTTTCCATATAACTATAATATTCTCGTTCAGCATCCATAAATGTTTATACAAATAACTCCAATATGGTTATTAGGCTCCTTCACAAAAAGTAACAAAGGTGTGGATGTACCTCAAAAAATTTTTAGGTCGGTTATTTTCACAAGAGACACCAAGAATAAAATGAATTTTACTATATAAACTTTTTTTTGTAAATTATAGGCTAGCCTATGACCACTGTCTAACATGTTGGTAAGTGTTGATGTGGTCGAAGATGCAACTAGGCTAGCTCTAGAATGGGAACAATTGCTGTTGTAGATATGTTTTCCTTTACATAGCAAAAATTGTAGACTTATTTTACAAACATCAAAGAAACACATAATTATAAGTTAATTGTTTTACATTTTGGCCCACATTTATCAGCATCTTTTCAACTGTCAACCAATCATATGCAAGATATTATTTAAAAATTAGTTCAAGATATTTGATTGTTGTGTGGAACAATTCTTTTCATGACAGATATGACAGATGTCAAAATGACACAAAGTACATACAATTATCACAACGGCTTCGCTTTACAGTGATCACATGCATGCAATAGTTTGAACAAAATGTAATAGCCAGTCATAAGGTTTGACAGGTGTCAGAAATCCAAGATGGCGGATTCAAGATGTATTCCATACAAAGTGCTTCGCCCTACAAAGCTTGACCAATATGGCAATCATATAATTTTGTTGGTATCCTACAAACAAGAATTCCCAAAGAGGGTTCATCAGACATGCAACAAAACCTAAACTTTCACAATGCAAATATATATTGTTTTGTTTTTAAAGTCCGGCCGCTGAAAGAATGCGTTTGACAGTACGTTTTGTGACAATTTATTCCCCAGTTCAAAGTAATATAGAGACATTAATACTGCATAATATTGTATTAGGCAGGCATTTAAGTATAAAAAACTAGGGTATATTTTATATTTTACTCTATTTACAAGTCACAACGACAGTAGAAACTCGTACTGTCAAACGCATTCTTTCAGCGGCCGAACTATAATAAGTTGATATTGCTGTACCAACCTAACATAAGGGGCATAGAAGCAAGATAATTAACTTTTTGAAGCACTAATAAGACAGTGGCCATACTGCTGTGAACAAGTTCATAGTTCGAATCCTACTACAAGCTTGAGCTACACCGTATGGTGGTAGAAAATATTTACAAATGCTCGCCTGATCCAGCGAAAAATCTGTCGCCAAGAACCCAGCTGTCATTGAAATGCAGATCCCATTCTAGGTAATCCGTACCACCTTCAAGCGGTGCTGAAGTAATCACTTGATTGTGGTCAACCAAAGAGAAGACAAGAAAAAGGACAATACCATCGATTTATACTTACCACATACTAGATTTCACGTTCCGAACGCTCACTTTGTTCGACTTAACTTACAATACAATTCAATAACTCTTTATTGCAAACCAATTTACAAATTTTACACATATTAAATAATAAACAATAAAAAATGGTATTACAATGGGCGGTCTTATCGCTATAAAAGCGATTTCTTCTAGACAACCTTACTGATATACATACAGATTACATAAGTACGGCTTCGACAACTAAGCAATGCAGCGAGTACAGAGCAGCAGGCAATACTAGCAATCGAATCAAGTGCAAAGCATGCATATATAACAATTTGTTCGATAAATATGTACACGGATATGTTGGACTTGAATAAAGTGAATATTATAGGTAATAATTTTATAGTATCAGAACACTGGCCTACAAAAAAAAAAATTGTTTTGGTGCAGCTCTGTTTGCATCCGTAGTCGGTAAAGTAGGTAGTATGAACTACATTGCTGCTACTAGATGTCAGCTGACAGCTCTGGTTTACCTACAATTCATTTAACTTTTTTACGGTTTTATTCAAAATCAGTCCATGTTATAACTACTTTTATGATATTGATCGTATAAATGTATGATGGCAAGTAAGTCAAGAAGTGGCATTAACAATCCTGATATGTTTTGTTACATATGCGGTGAGTATATAATGAAAGATCAACGGAAACCGATTAATGGCACGGTAATTCGCTTGTATTCTGTATTGAAATTGGCAAGCTTCTTTCTCATCAACAAGAGCTGATATGAAAAATTTGACTGGTTTTCTCGTGTCGGCTCACAAAATATACCCAAATTCAGGTCTAAAATCTTAGGCACCAAAATGAGTGTAGGCCAGTGTAATAGAAATTAATGTTTCTCAACTTAAATGCCACACCATAAGCAATACCGTTCATTAGTTTGGTTAGACGTTTAGCGCTGCAGCAAGTACCTCTCAATTTACTGGTCACTCGCCCCGTGCAAAGCTTTGTGTCATCAAGTTGTGAGACGTTTTTTGTTCGGAATAACTTATCTAGGCCCCAATTCTCTTAGCTATTGATCAAACGCCACACTACTGCGATACTTCTGCGATCGAACTGCTGTTAATGTCAAATTCGGTAGTCTGCTAATTCTAGCTCCTAATCGCAGTTGTATAGCAATCGCGTCGCTATCGTACGGCTGTGCTATGGCTTGCAAATGTTGCCAGTGAAATAGTGATGAAAACATCTATCAATCAAGCATCAGTAAAAACATCAATACAGTGGTTTTCTAGCAAACAATACATTAAAGAAATATATTTAAGTCATTTAGCCATTTTTCTATCTAAAATCCTCCAAAATATTTTATGCCACTGTAGCAACGCAATCGCAACAAAATAACTTACAGCATACCAATTATGTCAAAAACTATTGATAGTAAGCCACTGACTTGCGATCGAACCTAAATAGAGGGTAGACTATGGATACTGTCAAAAACTAAAATTTTCATGCAATTAAGTTGCGTTGACGTCGTTCAATAGCTAAGAGAATCGAGCCCCTAGTATGTAGTACTGATATATCAATGTTTACATGTTTCTTATTACAGAATTAAATATTTTTCTATTTAATGTTTCTTCTTACCCTTTTTCTTCTTTTTCCTAACTTCACTATATTCAACTGTGGTACCACTAAGGTCCTGGTAACCCTCAGCACTCCTGCTTTCATAGTCTGGGAAGTTCACCCCTTCAGTCTGTTGGTAATTCTCACTAAAAGTTTCACTAAATTTGGTGCTTAATGTCTCCGAGCCGAAGAATTTATTGGTGAAAGTGTCTTTGTGTATGTTCGCGTATTTCTCGTTTTGTGGGTAGATGGAGCTGATAATGTTAGTTGCTAGGGCGACCGGCGTGGCAGCGTACGCGCCCTGATGCAGTGGTCAGAATTTCAGGTCCTGAAAAAATAAGGGTTTTGATAAATAATGTAATTGTGACGTATTAAGCACGAGGCCCACCTGATGTTAAGCGGTATCCTCTGCCTATAACATATGCATTTCATCACAAGTGACGAACTGCACTGCGCCCATCACCTTGAGACATACTTGTTCAGCCTCATTTTGCCTGTAATTTCACTGGCTCTCAAGGACTGCTGCCGGAACACACCTTTCGGTGCTTGGCGACAGACTTTCTACTTGAGGGTGGTAGCTAGCCAGGCGGGTATTCGCAAAATGCCCTACCACCATGCTATAACGACTACCATCCTAAGACAACAACCGGGACCGACGGCTTAACGTGCCCTCCGAAGCACGTGCACGCTCAGTAGTAATGTCACTAGCGGTCACCCATCCAACTCATGACCGCGCGCGACGTTGCTTAACTTTGCTGATCGGTTGAGAACAGCTAAGTAAACTTCGCTACGAGCGCTTCAAGGTATGCATTGTCAGTTCTCTCAAGACGAGATACTGGGTGTAACAGGAGTTAAGCCTCAGTGCGAACCATCAAGGCTGAGTTGGAAAGATAATATGGGGATCGAGTAATGATCACTCCAGGGGTAAACAGATTTAAATCACCCGTAATTTGTTTTAGAGACATCGCGTATAAAATAATCAACCAAACATGGTACGAAGGCCAAAAGCGAAGATGACGAGAGGTTGAGCATTATTGCCAAAGCTGTGGAAATTATACGGCATTCAGAGTCAAGTGTACAGCAAAGATCCACCCAGCGATGACTTTCTGAAGAATCTTGGTACACTGCCTCAATCCCTCACCTTTTTTCTTGAAGGCCTTCCATTGTCAAACAAATTTGGTATGTAGGTAAATTGGCGACGGTAGAACCATACTGATACAAGTATCGTTTTCATTATATTGAGAAAAAGAAGGGGACGCGTTTGAACTTGTTTGAAGATAATACGTGATTTATTATGCTTTAATCTTTATCGAAATGATGGCTAATATGTCAGGCGAAATCAAATAAAAATCTATATTAAAATATTTTGATCAAAAGTAGTCAAAATGTTGGTTTCTGCAAAAATTGGATCAGTAATGGATATATTTTGAAAGTAAGTATAATGCTTAAGTGAAAAGTTGAGGTCCTCTAGCAATATAAGGCGCTTTTTGAACTTGGATCAATGTGGCATCAATTTAATATTGTTGTATTTTTTTGCATATAACTCCAATATAGAAAAAATGTCACTTGGATCAGTATGGTTCTACCTTCGCCACTTAGGTTCTGGTTTAACATGTCGGCTACTTGTCATCCCGAAATAACACGATTAAAGTAGCAGGCAAGATGTAAGAGGTTAGATAAGCCAGTTTTTTTTTTAATTTTACTTTTCCAGACTGCTCAAGTAGATAATTTGTCGCCAAGCACCTAACAGTGTGTTCCAGCTGTCCTTGAGATTCAGTAATTCTAGGTTAAGCCTGTTAATACCTTCGACCATATCATCACTTACCATCAGGTGAGATTGTGGTCAAAGGCATACGTATCATAATAAAAAAATATATATATAAATTATAAAAAAAAGCCATAATTTTTACTGATTCAAAGAGTTGCCTCCAGGCAATTACGGCTAATCAATTTAGATCTAAATCAAGATTTCCCATAATATTAAAGATTAAAGAAGCGCTCTATTCCTGTTACCAAAGCGGGTTAAGTATAATTTTGACATGGATACCAGGCCACATAGGCATCCCAGGAAACGAGACTGCCGATTCGTATGCTAAACAGGCTTCCACTCTTGGTAATGAGGATCACTATAAAATTTACTGTCACGATCTTACTCTAACTTCTGAAACCCAGATGCGTCGGGCGTGGGATAAATTATGGCAACAATCCAGAACCATTAAAGGTAAATTTTATGGTGAATTACAAACTTTTATACCAACGAGACCATGGTTTTTCAAATTTAAAAAAATGGACAAGAGGACTACCTCTATCATTTGTCGCCTGCGGTTGGGTCACTCGTGTACCCCGGTATTTTTGGCTAAAATCCGAATACGAGACCACTCATTATGTGAGTGTGGCCTGGATGATGGTAATACGGATCATATATTTTTTGACTGTACAAGGCTGAGTTACTCTTTGTATAACAATCTTCCCCCAGATATCCCTCTCCCTGTTAACTTCAATAGTCTATTGTCACTTGTATTTACTCCATATGTATATATAATTGGTAAATGTATATCAATAAATAAAATTAAGCTTTGAATAGCCTGATGGCGTGTATTCTAGATGTATGTTTAAGTATATATTATAATGTAGTTAGATATTGTATTACTTATATATGTTTGATCGTATGTCATATGTTTTCCTATTTTATATAACAAGTTATCCTGAAAAATCAAGTAACCGATCACATTTTATTAATACCGATCAGTCTCTTTCGTTTGTTTCCACTCTATCCGTGCGACTCGTCATTGGCGAAATTGTGGCAACACCACAGAAGCCACCCAAAAAAAAAGAAGTTGAAGTTAGTTATATAAATTATTATTTTATGACGCGCTGATTGTTTCTAACAAAAGACAAATTCTAACATTGTAACTTTCTGACCGTCTCATCGGTGTGAATGTGGTAAAAGCAGTCTTTAGAATCTTGAAGCTGCGGGTTGAACCTCCGAGTCAGACCAGTTGGATTTTTCTGTCGAATAATTTTTATGTTGTTCCCATTTATTTTTCATCATCAAAATCAGTTGAGTAGTTTCTAAGACGCGACAACATTATTAGGCCTAGAACTGGACTCAAAATTAAATTGGAAAAATCATATCAAGAAAATACAATCCAAATTATCAAGTCTCTCTTACGCCCTTAGGGAAGTACGACAGGCCACTGATCTCAATACGGCTATATCGGCATACTATGCGTACGCGTACTCGTGGCTCCGTTACGGTATCACACTTTGGGGTAACAGTGTAAATGTAAATGAACTCTTTATTGCTCAGAAGAAAATAATCCGCATTCTTGCAAATATCAAAGCTCCAGACATCACAAAAATAGAATTTCATAAACAATATTTTATAAAATATTAAATCCTAACTGTTGCGTCCATCTTTATCTTTGAAACTTGTAATTTCGTTAAAAAATACCCTGAATATTTCATAAAGCTTGCAGATAAACCACGAAATTACCCGCTCAGGTTTAGACATAACTTAGAAGTACCTAAATGCAGATTATTAATGCAAAGTAGCAGTCCCCATGCAATGGCCATAAAAATATATAATAAATTACCGGACGAATTAAAGAATGTTGATAATGAATATAACCTTAGTAAAAAACTGAAAAACTTATTGATCGAAAAATCTTATTACACCTTAGAACAATATCTATGTGACAAATATTAATAAATCAGGCCGCTCCACACTAACTTGCCATGCCCAATCCTGGGTCATTATGTAGTGATATGTAAATAGTTATTAAGATACCTACATAATACGCAATAAATTATTTGATTTGATTTTGATTTAAGTTATATAGTCAATAAACTGAAAAATGTATTTGCGTACCTAGACTTAATGGTAAATGAAACTTTTGTTAATGGTGAACAGTTTTTTTTTTATGTTATTATGATGGAACAAGCGCGAGGCCCACCTGATGGTAAGCGGTATCCTCTGCCTATAACAGATGCATTTCATCACAAGTGACGAACTGCACTGCGCCCATCACCTTGAGACATACCTGTTAAGTCTCATTTTGCCTGTTATCACTGGCTCTCAAGGACTGCTGCCGGAACACACCGTTAGGTGCTTGGCGACAGATTTTCTACTTGAGGGTGGTCGCTAGCCAGGCGGGCATTCGCAAAATGCCCTTCCACCATGCGGTGAAGCTCAAGCTCTGGGCGGGATTCGAACCATGGACCTGCTGCGCGGCAGTCCATAGCCAATGCCACTGAGCCATCACTGCATCAAAATGTCCTCCATATTGATAAGTAACATATAATTTGTGTAGGTCCAACCATAATAAAGTGAGGTCAATGTTTAAGTTATTTCATACTTTTCAGTGTTGGAAGTCCGATCCATTCTTATGTAAAATATTAATTTGCCATACCTTTATAGCCTGCGGGAAGTCGGGCAGCTTCATATCTCGCAGCTGCTGCGGCAAATTCATGCTTTTAACTGCAGAGACAGCTCGAGCGGGCGCTGCGGATATACCAGCCTGAAATTAAAATAAATAGATTAACTATAATGACAACAGCTTTAATTTGTTTCATGTTGTCTATCCTGGACCGCTTCTCTAGCTACCTTCAAATAGAAAATCGGTCGCCATGCACCTAACGGTGTGTTCCGGCAGCTGTCCTTGAGAGCCAGTGAAATAACAGGCAAAATGAGACTTAACAGGTATGTCTCAAGGTGATGGGCGCAGTGCAGTTCGTCACTTGTGATGAAATGCATCTGTTATAGGCAGAGGATACCGCTTAACATCAGGTGGGCCTCGAGCTTGTTAATTCGCAATAACATAAAAAAAAAAAAAACCTTCGACCACATCATCACTTAACATCAAGTGTGATTGTGGTCAAAGGCTTACCTATGAGATATAAAAAAAACCCTCAAGTAGCAAAACTGTGGCCAAGCACCTAGCGTAGTGCTCCTGCAGATGCCCTTGAGAGCCAGTAATTCTAGGTTAGCCTCAACATCATCTTCAAAAACAAGCCTATAAGCTATAAAAAAATGTTGGAACACTTTACCTCAGCCCTCTGCATCTTGCTCTGTTCCTGTAGCCTGCTGAGTATATCAGCCATGTTGGTCTGCAGCACCATGCCACCCATCACCAGCTCATCTAAAACCTGGTGCGCTGCATCCGCGTGGAAGATCAGATCCAATTCACAGACATTCTCGAAGCACTTGTCCAAAGTCTCCACGAACACCTGGCATAAACGAATTGTTGAAGATTTAGTAGCAGTAGACCTCTAATAGAACGAATTCGTCTGGGGAAGTACTGCAAACCATACCTATTTCTACCACCAAGCAGTAATGTTTGAATTACTGTGTTCCAGTTTGAAGGTTATGTCATTACGACAAGAAGTATTTTGAAGACCTCTTAATGGAGCTAGCCTAGCTGTTTTTATTTTAATTGAACAATTAGGAACCTTCACTCACCCCTAAATATCGAGTGAATAAATTTGCACACCTTTGGCACAAACATCTAATTCTGCACCTAATTATCACGCTCAATCTTAAGAGGTTCACTGCTGTCATTACTTGGAAGAGTATTCACTAGTTACATTTACTACTGAGCGTGCTTCTGAGGGCATGTTAAGCCATTAATCGTGGCTGTAGGTCGTATTGTAAATGCCCCCTTAATTAGCACTCTCGAGTAGAACATCTGTCACTAAGCACCTAACGGCGTGTTCCAACAGCTGACTTTGAAAGCCAGTAATTCTAGGATGGTCTGCACACAACATCTTCAATCGCATCATCACTTACCATCTGGTGTCCCACCTGATGCCAAAGTGGCCAACGGCGAGTCTATCAGCTATTCGAAAATATAAGTATCTGTACTGTATCAGCCGAACTGTCCATTGCTGAACACAGCCTCCCTTAATAAGGGAAGGTTTGACATAATCCTCACGCTTGGCAGGCGTCATGGGGATCGCAGTTTAAGATATCAGTTCCACAGAAGGCGCTGCCCACATTACATTTTATCTTTAGTCACCTCTTACGACACCTACAGACAGCAATAGGGGGTGACATTCTAGCCCGGCACCCCACAGTAAATATAAGTAAATGTGTAAATTTTTTATAAGTAAATATGTTCAAACCTGTATAAGATCTAATATTCCAAGCTCACTCTCTGAAGAGTCCACACAGAACACGAAGTATAACGTGGCATAGTGTCTGTAGATTAACTTGTAGTCTGAACCTCCAATCAAACTGAAAACATGTCAAAAATCTCTCATTAGCTTTTTTTTTACTCACAATAATTGCTGGCGGAACACACTGTTAGGTGCTCACTAGGCAGGCGGGCATTCACGAAATGCCCTTCCACTATGCGGGAAAGCTCAAGCCCATGGCGGGATTCAAACAATGGACATGCTGCACGGCAGTCCATAGCCAATTTCAGAGGGCACGTTGAGCCGTTGGTCTTGATTGTTGTCTTAGGATGGCAATCTTTATACATGATAGTAGGGTATTTTGCAAAAGCTCACATGGCTAGCTTCCACCTTCAAGTACAAAATCTGTCACTAAGCGCATTACAGTGTCAAAGTTAAGTGAAAGTCAAAGTCAACATCATTTATTCAATTTAGACGTCTACGACGCTCTTATGAAGGTCAATTACAAATTTTAATATTGAAATATTCTACATTATACTGCCACATTCAGCAAATAAATTGTATAGAGCCACTGCGAGAAGAACGGGCAAGAAACTCGGGGCCATTCTTTTAAACATCTTTGACCAATTTAACAATGTTACATACTTACTATATAATAAAGTTATTACAATATTTGTTTAAATTATGTAGGTGACAGATAATAGCTTGGCAGAGGCGGAATTGTCAAGGCATTTTTGTCGTTTAAGTAATAAGAAACCAGCAAACTAAACTTATAACAACTTCAGTAACACAAAATGTCATGGCAGCACTAGACGAAAAGCTTAAAGCGATCACAGAAGAAAACGCCGAACTCAAAAATAAAATAAGTGAGTTAGAGTTAAAACTCAAATTCATTGATAAGGATAAGCGCAAAAATAACCTTGTCTTCTTTGGCATCGACGAAGGAAAAGCAACAACAGAAACGGAGCTAGTAGACTACATAAAAGACATTATAATAGAAATGGGAGTACATTTTGAAGCCTTCGAAATTAATAATATTTACAGAATTGGTAAAAATGAGCTCGATAAAAATCGCCCTGTTCTAGTCTCACTCACAACTACGTGGATAAAACATATGATTCTACGAAACAGATCTAACCTACAAGGTGTAAATATCAAAGAAGATTACCCTAGAGAAATACTAGAAAAACGTAAACAACTTCAGCTACAAGTTGAAGAGGAAAAGAAAAAGGGGAATATAGCATTCATAAAATACGACAAACTGATAATAAAGAAAACACCTGAAAGCAACAGAGAAAAGAGGAAAAGAGAGACTTCAGGATCACCGAAAACACAAGTACAAAAGAAAGTCAATGCAAGTGATACCCAAAGTACATTGACCACCTTGAACAACGCGCCCTCTAAAACTGCGACAAAAGAAATAATCAGACCAAATATACTGAACTATGTAGAGCGCGGGAGATCAGCTTCATTATCAAATCTCTCAAAAAACTAATAAGCGACACCCGGATCCAAACAAGCCCAACAACCACATCACCAAACAAAACACTCATAAATTGCACCCCAAGCCGGCTTGTCACCGTGGGGGAAGAAGACAAACACCCTTCATCTACATCAAAACATTATAATTCAAAACACCCTAAAGCAAACATTATACATGTCTGCACACTGAATACTCGGACACTAAGAACAGAAGAAAGCCTAAAAGAACTAGAAATAGCCATAGCTGACATAAAATGGGACATAATGGGCATCAGCGAGATGAGAAGGCCAGGAGAAGGGATAGAAGAGAGGAATGACTATATAATGTTTCATAAGGGAGAACACACTGGACAAAATGGAGTAGGTTTCTTTATCAAAACTAAACTGAAGAAGAACATTATGGGATTTGAAGGAATTTCTGAAAGAATTGCGGTAGTTCATTTAAAATTTCCGGGTTACAAGAAAAACTGGGCCATCTTTCAAATATATGCCCCAACAGAACAAGCGGGGAAATCAGACATAGAATATTTCTATGAGAGTATGTCAGAAGCAATAAAACCGCACTATAATAACAACATAATAATCATGGGCGACTTTAACGCACAGGTAAGGAAAGGCAAATTGGAGAAGAATCCTCAATCGGGAAGTTTGGGCATGGCAAAAAAAGCCAAAATGGTCAGAAACCAGGGCCTTCAACTGCCGTCAACGAAAATATTGTGGATACTGTTAAGCGGCTAATTGAAGAAAACCCGTGGATTACCTATGAGACAATTCGAAGACTATTGGGGATTGGTATGAGCCAAATTTAGAAAATTTTACATGAAGAATTAAAAGTTCGGATCTTTGTTGTCGTTGGATCCCTCATGAACTGACAGCGGAGCAGAAGCGGGCTCGCATGGAATAGTGCTCACAGATGCTACTGAAGTACGACCACGTACATTCTAATGCTGTTTATGACATTGTCACAGGAGACGAAACGCGGATTTATTGTTTTGAACCTGAAAAAAAAACAGCAATCTTGTGAATGGGTGCTTGAAAATGAGAACAGACGAACAAAAGTGAGGCAGGCGGGACATCTTGTAACCCTATGTTTAGGAATAAAAGGCTATTATTATTATTATTATAAGAAACTGTCTAGTAGGATTTTTTAATCAATATGTTTTTCATGTGCAACTTGAATTTCCCTTCTGTGAGCGTTATAATATGTTTGGGAACTTTATTATAAAACACATTACATACACAATTACCTAAGAAGGACCTTTTATTTGTCTTTGCTAATCTAAAACCTGGCACCGCTATTTTATCTTCATTCCTAGTATTGTAATCATGAGTGTCACTGTATAATTTAAATTTACTCAGATTTTTACGAACATACATAATATTTTCAAATATATACAGACTTGGTAAAGTTAAAATATCAATTTCTTTAAACGGATCCCTCAGAGATTCCCTAGGATCCATTTTATATATGGCTTGAATTGCACGCTTTTTTAGGATAAAGATTGTCTCTATCTCAGCAGCAGTTCCCCACAGCAATGCACCATACCACATAATACTGTGGAAGTACGCGAAATAAACTAGGCGAGCAGTAGCTACGTCTGTTAACTGTATTATCCTAAGAACTGCATGTGCAGCAGAACTAAGCCTTCCGGAGAGATCATGTATATGTGGATCCCACTGTAAAGTGGAATCCATTTTGATTCCCAGGAAGTCTGTCTCATTGTCAATAGGGAGTTTATCTGGGCTAAGCTTTATGTTTGGTTCAACATAAGGAACATTTGGTAAAGAAAACTTTAAACATTTCGTCTTTTTTTAATTTAAGAGAAGATTATTAGCGGCAAACCATTTACAGATCTTAGATAATACATTATTTACATGAGTCAGTTCACTGCCTTTCTTATCTACTTTAAAAATCTGAGAGGTATCATTTGCGAATAAAACAATATCGCAGAAATCTTTGACCATGCAAGGCACATCATTAATATATGTTAGAAACAGAAAAGGTCCCAAAATTTATCCCTGTGGTACTCCCATTTTTACCAATGACCTAGAAGTATTGCCATTTATTCCAACCTTCTGTAGCTTGTCTGACAGATATGACTCTAGAAGATTCAGAGCTTTTCCGCGAATACCATAGTGGGAAAGTTTACGAATCAGAGTGCAGTGTTCTACACAGTCGAATGCTTTGGAAAGATCACAAAATACGCCAATAGCATCATGTGAACTCTCCCAGTCTTCCAGTATATGCGTCATCAATTGAACACCTGCATCCATCAGTGTGTTCCAGCAGCTGTCCTTGAAAGCAAGTAATTCTAGGTTAGCCTGAACTACATCTTCAACCACATCATCACTTACCATCAGGTGAGATGTGATCAAAGGCTAGCCTATCAGCTATAAAAAATATATCATACTATGTGGCATACATCCCTGCCATGGAATCGGGTGATAAGCGTAGCAATGTATCTACACACACAACTTGTGAAACTGTCCATGTTGTGTGGTTGTGTGTTAATATGACAGTCACCACAACAAACATCCTAGATGTAGATACCGCTGCTCCGCCTCAAGACTGACACCCGCTTGTTCAGTCAGCTTGTGACCATGATTGATGCAACTTGATCAAAACTTTGATGTTATTACGTAATTACAAATTTACGAGAAAAAATATGTTATTGTCATGTGCGGGATTCGAACCTGCGTCCATCCACCTTTTAGCCGGAGTATGCTCTAACCAATTGAGCTAATATGACACAATGACTCATAACTCTAATTTTTGCTCTCGTTCTTCAACCATAGTATCGGGATGTAGCGACAACTATAGTTCAATTACAAAAATACAATAGAAAAAATGCAAAACTTGTGCAGTATTAGAACCCGCGTCCATCCACTCCTTTAGCCAGTTTATGCTCTAACCAATTGAGCTAACATGACATGATGTCATAACTCAAATCTTTCCTATCGATCTTTAACCATCGTAATGGGTAATGTAATCTGAATAGCAGGCTTTATTGCAAACATAAAAATATTAAAAAAAAGTTTATTTCAACTTGCATTACTACAAACAACACCAATTTATCAATTTGTTTTAAACTTGTAAATGATGATGCAATTTTTTTTTTTATGTAAGTCAAAAAATACTAATTTGAATTTAAGTATGATAGACCCTAAAGTGTAATTTAAACATGAATTGAGTTTCTCAAGGGTTTAAGAAATACCACAGACGGATATTGTACATTCAAATTTTAATAACTGTATTCCAGATATTTTTTTCTCATGGGTAATAGAAGACTGCTGCTCAATCTCTGCATTATTTCTCATAGTTGCATCCTAATAAGTTGGCATCGTCAGGACCACTATGTCCTAGTTATGAATGAAATTCTATTGTTATATTTATCGCCCATGCCAATGGGTTAATACTTTTAGATGGTGTAAGAATCTTCATCCAACCAGATTTAAGCCAATTTTATATATTTTTTCCTGATTACCCATTGATGGAGCAATTATATTGATGACTTTTACATCAAAGCTTAATGTTTATATAGTCCAATGTAAATAAAGTTCACAAGTTCTGTGCTATGAATCAGTTTAGACATCAATATAAAATGAATATTTTACCTGCCCCCTTCAAGGAAATTGCAAACATTGTCATCTCTCTTAGAAACTAGTTGGAATGTCTCCTTGATTATTTGTTGCTGCATATCTTCATTCTGAAAAGTATTAAGGATACCTATAAAATACGAATAAACATGCTTATTTACGAAGTCTGTCAAAAATAGTGTGATATAAATTGTTTTGGAGTCTTATGGACTCACGGGTGTTGTAATTTTTTTTTCTCTTTTAACAAATTTAAAATATTTGGGTAATTAGCTAAGTGACTATACTAAAGTATAACAGGAAAAACACAAGACTAGAGCCAACATTTTCAGCGTGCATATTATCATACGAAAAATATGTCTATCATTTTCACTCACAAAGTATTGATAGAATTTGGATAATCGCGGCTTCCCATGATTATTGAAAACTAATATAGCTTTGATCATTTTTAATTATTAGTCCGTATTCCTCTAATATTAACACTATCAATTAATTACTATTTCATTTATTTGCAAAATGAATATTGATAAATCAATAACTATAATTTAGAACATTTTCGTCTCCTTCACTTTTTTTCTTTCTGTCTTCAAGTTCACTGGCACAGATCAGATCAGAGAGAAAGTACAAACAAAGCTAAGCTAACAAACTATTAGAGGTGCGTTCGTTTTGGCTGGCTCGATTGCGTTTGTAGCAGTTTCAAAAGTGGCATTTGTGTATTAGCGTTCGGATAGAAGCTTTTGCTATTTTTGACCACCAATTACTGCATGCTATCCGAACGGCTTAAAACGTACTTTGACAACCGACAATGTTTTAACAATTTTGCACAGTACGAAACATGAAATCAATCTCTAAAATTATTATTATTATTTCTTTTTTAATGGCTTCTGCTAGTTACATATATAAAAAACTTGTGAAACTCTTCAATCGCGCCAAATACAACTGTCAAACCAGCAATTGTCAAAAAACGATCACAACGATCCCACGGTAAGACATGGGTCAAAAATATCACTTTTCTCTGTCATTTGTAGCGTTTTCAAAGCTATCCGAACGGTAAGCGAAAACGATATTTTTGCTCACGAAGTCCCAAAACGAACGGCCCGTGTGATCATTTTTAGCGTTTGTGAGTGTTATTTTTGGCACCGATAGGCTATCCGAACGCCCTATAGGAATAATGACAGTCAGTAATGCACGTAAATCAAACAGATATTTGGCATACATATAGGGCGTTCGGATAGCCTATCGGTGCCAAAAATAACACTCACAAACGCTAAAAACGACGTTCACGGGCCGTTCGTTTTGGGACTTCGTGAGCAAAAATATCGTTTTCGCTCACCGTTCGGATAGCTTTGAAAACGCTACAAATGACAGAGAAAAGTGATATTTTTGACCCATGTCTTGCCGTGGGATCGTTGTGATCGTTTTTTGACAACTGCTGTTTTGACAGTTGTATTTGGCGCGATTGAAGAGTTTCACAAGTTTTTTATTTATGTAACTATCAGAAGCCATTAACAAAGAAATAATAATAATATAGGTACCTACTTTTTGTTAATTTTAGAGATTGATTCCATGTTTCGTACTGTGCAAAATTGTTAAAATATTGTCGGTTGTCAAAGTATGTTTTAAGCCGTTCGGATAGCATGCAGTAATTGGTGGTCAAAAATAGCAAAAGCTTCTATCCGAACGCTAAAACGTAAATGCCACTTTTGAAACTGCTACAAACGCAATCGAGCCAAAACGAACGCCCCTATACAAAGTCTTTCTTCTAACGTATTTTATATTTTGTAGCATAGCCCACATATTTTTTTTTTAACAGATAGCGTTGTATTATAAAGGGCTTATTCCATTTGACGCTAATATCGTTATTTTCGATAATTTTGACCACATCTGCGTCTATGGTTGTGATCACTGTGCGAGTTTGTAACTTTTCTTCCATGTTTTAAAATTTGCCACTTCTGTCACTTTTGACATTAGATGTAGGTAATTCAAACTGTTCCAGTAGCTTCATAGCGTTTATGGTGAAAATAATGCCAAGACCCAAGTGGAACTACTTTTTGGGAGTGGATCGTTTTCAGAGTTATTGGCGAATTTAACTTCAATTCAAATGGTACGCACCCAAAGTAAATTAAGGGTGCGTACCATTTGAAGTTAAATTCACCAAAAACGCTAAAAACGATCACACTACAAATATGATTTATGCCTATGTACCTACGAATAAATTCGTAGCTACGTACGGTATAAATCCTGTTATTGTGGCTTACACATTAAAGCTAAGTTAAATTTGAAGCGCTCGTAGCGTAGTTTACTTAGCTGTTCTCAACCGATCAGCAAAGTTAAGCAACGTCACCCGCGGTCATGAGTTGGATGGGTGACCGCTAGTGACATTACTACTGAGCGTTTCCGTGCTTCGGAGGGCACGTTAAGCCGTCGGTCCCGGTTGTCGGCTTAGGATGGCAGTCGTTATAGCATTGTGGTAGGGCATTTTGCGAATGCCCGCCTGGCTAGCTACCACCCCTCAAGTACAAAATCTGTCGGCAAGCACCTAACGATGTGTTCCGGCGGCTGTCCTTGAGAGCCAGTACTTCTAGGTTAGCCTGAACAACATCTTCGACCACATCATCACTTACCATCAGGTGTGATAGTGGTCAAAGGCTAACCTATCAAGCATAAAAAATAAAATAAAAAAAATGCTAGATATGTACTATCGCTGAGTTTTGGATACACCTTCTAAAGATGTATATCTTCACTCTACGTTCTACGTACTTATCTAAAACCAAATGGTTAGTGCAAGCCATAATTAGTTGGAAAAATAATTGTTGCAGTAGTAAGTATATAAATTTGGATAAGAAACTTATAAACTTTTGCATTTAGTTATCAGGTATTTTATAGGTTTTTGGCCGGATAGATAGTGTTGCTTACTTTAAATGTAAGATATTTCGACCAAGTGGCAGGAAGCATTGCAAAATAAATAAAAATAAAGTTTGGGGTCAAGTATAACAGAAGTAATATTTATCTGCACGAGTTCCTTGAAAGCAATCTATATGATAAATAGTTTAATATCAGACTTTTTACTATATAGATATATCTAAATTGTTATATGTCTTTGTTATAGGTTTACGTCATACCATTACCAATCATACGTAATTGTGATAAGGGTAGGAATGGAACGATGGCGTCACGACTAGGTAGTTGTTTTTAGTACCATCTGTTTTTCATTAAAGTTACTATTAGTGACGTCATTGAAAAAAATATTTTAACACCTGGGAATGTCAACTTTTCTCGCTCTTTTAGTAGGTTTATATATAGTTAATTGTACCGATTTCTATACAAAATCGCATAATATTTTGCTAGTTGTCACCTTGCCAACGAGATGGGACTAAAAGCGCAGGTCCATCCCCACATGGAGTATTGTTCCAAACAAATACACAAGTGGAACAATACAGGGTGTACCGAAGTATTTGCTACATACTCTTGACTCCCTACAGCGATGAACCACTAGAAGTGGTGACGACCCTGATCTAACTGTCACTCTGGAATCACTTAACATTCGAATAGACACCGTTGGCTATGTGTATTCTATCGATTGTACAATGGGGAATGCTTTGCCGCGCTCTTGGACCTTATTCCACTTAACCATTTTTACCAACGACCAGCGACCGCTTGAAACGGACGTCCCGCACCGTCCGCGCGTCCGTTTCAAGCGGTCGTTTTTGCCGCATACCTTAAAACTATGATATGAGGTCTTTTAAAATGGGGATTAACAGAGTCCTTAAGGGTTGGCAATGCATTGACAATAATGATATTGCAGATGTCTATAGGCGACGACGGTAGGCACTTCCATCAGGAGAGATGTAGACTAGTTTGCTGCTTCCAAAATAAAAAGTCCCTGGTAATTAAAACTATAAATCAATTTCACTTCAATTCATTTTGATCGACTACATTTTATTTCTAAATATAAAAACAAAGCTGTAAAATGTATGTCCCAAATTTATTTAGAAAAATTATAGCAACATTCTGACTAGAGCTTAGGTACCACATGCTTTGACTCAGTGTAAGTAAATGCAGTGTTAGATCGCAGTCGTTAATAGCATGGTAGTAGGGGATTTTGCATTTGCCTGTCTGGCTAGGTAACCCAAGTAGAAAACTTCGACAAGCACTTAACTGTGCGTTCTTGTAGCTGTCATAGAGAGCTAGTCTCCATTCTAGGTTTTATACCTGTTTATCAACTTCAATAATAATCATTATTTATCTACAGATGATTATCTTAGGGTTTTCAGCAAAAAACAACTTTCCATTGCTTGTGGAAAACATCTAAACAAATAAAGTGCCGCTTCTGAGAGAAAGTGTTTGACAGTTCGTTTTATTAATATTTTTTGTAGTACATGTCAACATAGACAGACAGTCTGATTACATAATCATGTGTCAGTCGGTATTCAAATGTATGGAATTTTTATTAGTTTGTTTGGTCGATTGAAAACACATTTAAACGACAATACGACCACCACCAACTGTCAAATGTACTCTCTCGGTGGCAGGAACTGTAACAGCCTTCATTCCATATGGTGGATCAACAATTCTTTTTCGAAATAACAAATCTACTGATAATATAACTTGCTCAGTGTACAATTGCTCTACGAACGAATAACTTTCACTGAAAACACGTCTTCTTCTTCCGAGCTCATCCCAATAGTGAAATATTCTCAAAATATTTTGAGCTGACGGCGTGCGTGTGTTAGTTGGATTTAAACAATAAAGTCAATAGTCAAAACCATTTATTCAATTTAATGAAATTTTAATATTGAATGATTCTACATTGTACTGCCACGTTCAGCAAACAAAATTGTATAGAGCCACTGCGAGAAGAACGGGCATGAAACTTGGGGCCATTCTTTTATAAGTCTTTTAACAATGTATTACATACTTACTATATACACTTTATTTACACTTTCACTGGATTATCAACTATTAATTAACATATAAAGTCATTGTTTACATAAATAGATATTTTCTTATTCGATATATAATTGTCATAACCTTTTCAACAAACCATGTAATGGTCCAAGAGGACCATTACATTTAAACGAAGTTTGTCGTTATGTTATATCAGAAAAGATAATAATAATTATTACTTAACTTCACAACATCTTGATCGGGCAGCACTTCGTCACTAAAGACTACTTTCCAAATATATTTCGACACCCCCGGAGCTCTGCTCGGCACGGCGGTCCGACCGAAACTAAATCAAACAGCACTTCGTCGTCAAACACTATTTCAACACCACTGGAGGTCTGCTCGGCACGGCGGTCCGACAGAAAGTGAATCTACTCGCTTTACGGGTAGTGTACTTTTAAAGGAACGAACAAATAAGATGACGAAGCGACTACCGTCACAAACAGTACTCTTTAAAATTGACAATTGTGTGATTTCAAGATCAATACATATGGCAATAACTATAATAAAATCATTAATGTTTTTACACATAGAAATAAAGTACATAATATAAACTATTTTAATTAAGTATCTTTAACTAACTGTCACATGATCAGTTAAACTATTTTTAAGATATACTTATGGCATAAATACCATCAAATAATGATTCCAGTGATCATGACAATCCATATATGATTTTTAATCATAGTCTCACAATAAAGAACTTTGGGTAAGTATTAAATTCACACCACAGATAAAATATACACAGATAATTAAACCAATACTTATTTTCATCTAAAGAACCACAGAGTATTTCTTAATCGAAATTAGAATGTCACATTATACCAGTTATTTAAATCTTAAGCTTAAAGCCAATAAAGTGAATATGAAGAAATATTTCAATAAATAGTGAGCCAATTTTCAAATAATCTATCACGTGCATGTTTCCGAAATCGTTTTGTCTATGTGGTTTTGTTGAATGTTTTATATTATATATAGATATATTTTATATTATATATTTTTATTTATAACCCATCACATTAGACACGGCTTTAATATGGCAGAAATGGTTTCCTTCAGCTTGTAACACTAACTAAAATGTCACTCAACTTCGCAAAACGCGTTCCGCGCCGTGCACCGTATGCCGCGAGTAAAAAGAGAAAATCATAAATAAGTGAATGATTATTGTGGATAACCGACATTATTTCTTTTAATTCGTGATCTGTGTCACACGGACCGTAATGTGGAACAGAGTTTGGCGGACGCTGACGCTGTAAAAGCGGGCTATAGGTGAGTAAACGATGTATGGCCATGGTAATTTTCTTTATTTGGTCCGGTCGCCGGGCTCCAGTGGTGTCAGGTAGCTTGATATTACGCTTCTAACATATTCTTAAAGAAAGTTATAAACTGGATACAAACCGCGGAAAGTGTCTAAACACTGAAAATATACAGATATTGAACCGAAACCTAGTTCTAAGTTAACATTTACTTGTAATAATAATAAATAATAACATACGTTCTAAATTTACTTGCCTTCGTATAAAATGCTATGGAAATAATCGACTGACTACTCCTAGTTTTAGTTAAATGTAAAAAAAATATCCGGCGTTTCATTGGAAGTAAAGGATTTTCTTTGTTTATGAACCCCATTAAGTTAACAGGCCATGTAGAGGACCTATTCGATCCTTTCAGAATGTTGACCCCTGTGCAAAACATGATCCCTTTTATCTGCACTATCAATGCTTGGGTTATGAATGCAGATAACTCTAATTTATGTTATCATCAGTAACACATTCACCATTGGTATAATATAGTATACACTACATGATTCCCATGCTTGAGAGATTTATTACCTATGCACTTTCTGAATTTTTTTATAGACATTAGAAAGTGTAATGTGCCAATTCGTCCTTGGTTATAAAAATCAAAATTTCTATCGCGATAATGGGTTGGTTATTGAAAAATAAACATTTAATCACTCACATGCTTACTTCTAGGATTGCAATGTATAAATGGTTGAAATATTATGTAAATATGTATTAGTACTTAGTATGAATTTTGAGCTTTATACAATTATAGCTGACTACAGATAAAGATTGTTTACTTTCCTCATCAACTCATTGAAGTGTATACAAACTGAATGCATGAAAATAAATATCACCAACTTATATAGGTACTTTAACATAGCATATTTAATACATGATATAGTATTTTAAATAAATAGATATCACATTTTTTTTATTAAAAATTCAGAATATAATTAGAGAAGGCACTTGAGCCATTGCTGCTTGTATTAGCAACTTCAGAGCTGCGTTTATAAAACATTAATAATAATAATATGCATATATTTTTCATCAACAAAAGTTAATCTTAGAATTGAAACACATCTATGGCTATGCTTTGTGGATATAAGTATAATTGAAGAGACTATCTATTAAGTAAAATAATTATACCTATATAATATTTTACTGTCAACTTTATGTACGAAGCAATAATGTGCACTTCAGCTCGCAAAGCACGGACTATTCAATATTTATATTCACTAACAAGGTGTCTCTCTTTCTATCGCTTAGCCACGCGTAGCTCTGATCTCTGCTCTAATAAATTAAGTCTTATAAAAATGAAAACACTAATTTGATTGAAATTAAACATCAAAGCTTTAATTACCATAATATTTATTTATTACTAGCGGCAACAAAAATTATAAATTGAGACACATAAAAATTTGTTATTGTGATATAACTGTATTAGTTAGAAATATGGTATTGCGGACTTTTCTGTAGATATTGATGTCCTCTATAAAATTGTAGTACATCACTTTGCCCTATTGCAACAATTTCCTCAGCGTATGTGATATAACACTTTTTTGGTATTTTTCTCACACATTGGGTTACAATATAGACGTTTTCATACAGATTCCTAAGTTTTTGAAAATATTCTATAGCCTATGTTCATCAGGGATAGTAGGATTCTAATGGTGAAATAGTTTTTCAAATCGGTCCAGTAGTTTTTAAGTTTATTTGTTACATACAAAAATATAAAAATATGTAAATATAAATCTACCACAATTACAATTAGAACTGATGAAAGTGTTGTTATACAAGAAAAGGTTAAAAGGAAGGTTTCATAAACTCTATATTTCTTATAGTGATTAACCTTCATACTCATTAATACTAAATTTCATTTCTCAAAAAGAGCAACACATTCCAAATTAAAAAGTACAAAGTTCACTTTCACTGCTCAAATATTAGTATTCTTGTCTCACTCCGTTTGGTACAAAGAGTGGATTGAATATTAAAGTATTAAACCTGACCTTACCAAGTTTGTTTAGTTTATGTCCTTTCCAGATTCAACAAGATATCTCATATGAAATAATAACAAATATTTCAAAAGTATTTTAAGAAAACATCTAATTAATTATTTAATAAAACACTTAAAAAATCTTTATAAAAATTATTATATATATCTAGTGTATCTATATTTTAAAACTAAAGTTATGTCCTCGCTGTCATTTAATACTGGTGTCCTTGAAGGAAGCAGACGCTCACGATACAAGATTTATTCTTAGTGTGGGCTATGCACGACATTTATATAGTAAAAACCATTAAAACTTCATTTGTATGTATATATTTTAAACTTTGTAATTTTTCTCTTTAAACTTTGTTATTTTTAGAAATGTACTAATTTGTATTTAATGAGTATTGAGTAATAAAAACATTATTATTATTATTATTATTAGTGACAATTCCGCCTAATTTCCTGTTAAGCCGACGTGACGTCACAAACGCCACGCAGCCAAACCGGAACCGACGCGTTTCGCTTCTAAACGAAGCATCCTCAGGAGGTCTTGACGTGCGCTCGTAGAGTCGGCGGAATTGTTACTAGATATATATATTTTTTAAGTGTTTTATTAAATAATTAATTTGATGTTTTCTTAAAATACTTTTGAAATATTTGTTATTATCAAATATGGATTTCCGCAAAGTAACGCCTGAATCTATTTATTATATATCATATATCTCTCTTATATTTTGATCTAGGAATATACATATAATCATTATCATCGACAGCCGTTTACGTCCAATGTTGAACATAGCCTCCACCGAAAGGGAAAGTTTGCCATTATCCCCACTCTTGGAAGGCTTTTTGGGGATCGCAATGTAGCAGTTCTTCAGACGACGCTGCTGTTCACATTCTGGAATTTTTCCTTACGTCGCCTTTTACGAAGATATTGGGGTGGGGGGAAAGGGTGAAAGTCAATCCGGGCAATGACTTTCACCCTTTCTTATTCACGTGCGTTATCCCGTATTATTTACTTAAATGAGTGCCGACATGATTGTATGGTAGAGATTGTTGAGTATGGTAAAAGAAGGATGACAAGCCGAATTAACCTCTAAACGTTGAGCTTGGGAGGTAAATGAGCTATTAGACGGATGTTTTTTTTTTAAGTTATTGTGACGGAACAAGCTCGAGGCCCACCTGATGTTGAGTGGATTAACCTCTGCCTATAACAGTTGCAATTCATGACAACTCACGAATAGCACTGCGCCCGTCACATTGAGACATAGTTGTTAAGTCTCATTGTGCCTGTAATTTCACTGGCTCTCAAGGACTACTGCCGGCACACACCTTTCGGTGCTTGGCGACAGACTTTCTACTTGAGGGTGGTAGCTAGCCAGGCGGGCAAGCGCAAAATGCCCTTCCACCATGCGGTGAAGCTCAAGCCGGCGGTGGGGATCGAACCAGGGTACTGCGGCACGGCAGTCCATAGCTATTACCGCTCGGCCATCATTGCTTCAAAAATGTGCAATGTTTACGAATTCGCACAGCCGATCTTAAGCTGTTAAGAAGAACAGATGTGAGGACTTGGAAATACAGACTGGGGGACAGCGTGATAAGGTAATCAATGAGAGCGAATGAGGATATAGGGACGCTAGTTGAGAAAAGTGTTCTATCCTGGCTGAGGACTCCGATTATTCTTTTCGCCACTGACAAAACTTCATCGTCTATTGTCTACTTTACCTACTCATGTTTGGGGAATTGTAGCAATACTGCAGAAAATATAAAAAAAAAACGCCCAAGTGCGAGTCGGACTCGCGCTCCGAGGGTTCCGTACAAACCTGTAGATATATATAAGTAAAAGTTATGGTATTTTTATTGCTAAATGAACTCCATAACAATTTACAGTTATTAAAATATTTTTATTCTATGATGTGACAAAAAATGTATGCTTTGCGCAATTTTTCCTTTATCTGTGGCATAAGACGTTGCTTCGTGTCAAATTTCAAGATTCTGACTCCACGGGAAGTACTCTGTAGTTTTTAACGAGAGTCGAAAATTTGCGGCATAAACGGCTGTATCTTTTAATTGCCTTGGCTTAGAAGTTTAATTTTTTCACAGACCCAAGGGACGGTAGACCAGAGAATTTGTCATGAGTTTCAGTTTGATACGCTCCTCGCGTTCCTGAGAAAAAGGGTTTTGACAGACAGACGGACAACAAAGTGATCCGTTTTTTCCTTTTGAGGTACGGAATCCTAAAAAACAAATTAAAAGGTTTGGATGGAGATGATGACAAGGATATTGATGTAACAGTAGTAAACACCAAGTGTGAACGGAACAGTTAGAAGTAAAGACTTCGTCGAACATAAATCTGACCAGATTGAAGATAATCTGGAAAATGCCAGGAGTTACAATCATAAGCCAATTAAAAGAAATGTGTAAAAATATTTTTAATACTATGCTGTAACTAAAATATGTAACCAAATTGTCTTTTCAGTAAGTTAAACCCTATTTTATTGGCATGAGATAATGAATTTACGCATATCTACCCGCCGCGCTGGGGAGCATGTAGGTGATGTCGGGCTAGGCGTTAATAGGGACCCCACTAGCATCTAAATACCCCATGGGGTTCCGCCGTAGACATCTAGTGGTGGGGGTGCGGGACCGATCGCGCATCCAACTGCCCGCTTCAGCAAGCATCTCTGAGAATATTATTCCCTCGCCTCGTGGAATGACCCGCAGCACAGGGCGTCCATAACTGTGAGGACTTAAGCCTGATGAGGGGTAGCAGCTGTCCCCGGAACCGACGCCCCAAATCCTCTGAGTGAAGACCGAGTGTGAGTGGCTCGCCCCCATTTTTGCGCTCTACGGATCGGGAGAGAGGATTACCCGATCCCTCCACCTTCCTCTGCAAAACTATTGTTTCGTGGTCAGGCGGTTGAGGTCAAATCAATTCCTTCCAATAAGTCAAACCGTAGGCCATACTGCATCGGGCGCTATAGTAAGTAAAGCTAACATTTTTAAAGCAATATCGCGTGATGAGCGAATCAATAAATGCCGCCTCTGGCTGTCATCGAATCCACATCTTCTGGAGCGCCAGACTCGTTGTAGCGTGGAAGTGTTTTGTAGCGCGTTCCATACAAACGTAGTTTCATCATGTTCTAAATGCCAAGTGTACAAACTTGGCGAATTTTGAATAAATGTCCTTGAGTCATCTGGTTTTTCAACTTCCCGTTTTATATCTGTTTTATTTCTAAATGTGAAAATAAGGATTCCCATACAAAATAATTTTACGGAATACTTATGAAAATACATAATTTAACGGAAAACTAGCATAGGACATTCATCCAAAATTTTACCGAGTTTGAACACTTGGTTTTTAATTATGACAATGTATGAAAACAATATACTTAACTTCCAATTAGGTTACCGAAACAAATAGCAGAGGTGCAAATTTCGCACCTAAAGACTGAAACACATCGGACGTTATTTTCGTCGCCAACTTCCGTCGCGGGATTTAGGCTTTGGTCAACGTAATAACGCGTTTTGCAAGCATAAGATGTTTGCATGTAGTTCTTTCTAGCTTCTAAGATCAGTGACATAAAATACGCCAGAAATGTTTCAACTCCGATTGGTTTCTAAACTTTAAATTATGCGCTCCATAATTTGTGGGTATAATATTAACCTCAGTTTATGGCACGTTTGTCAGTCTTGATCAGTTAACCGACTCAATACTGAACGCTCATTGGTCGTCGGTCACGTCATAGAATACCATTGACCAATGAACGCCCAGGCTGTCATTTAATCGAAGTTTGTCAATAACGTTCCAGAAGCCTATAATTGGTTAACAGACGCTGAATAATCCCGTTTGAAATGCTCCAGCTTTAACGAACTTGGATACCGTCCAATGTCTGGCGATTCTTGGGCATTATAATCTAGCGTCTCCTGGCAATGTTACCTTACCGTGGGTTGAGTCTAGGCTAATAAAAGCGTTTACTAATTTATACAAATAACTGTACCGCTAGCGTATTCCTCGCTCTACAATGATTCGCTCTCACATATCCAGCCGGCACCGCAAAGTCTTCTATATAACCAATGTCAAAATCTGTCGCCAAGCACCTAACGCCTTGTTCCGGCAGCTGTCCTTGAGAGCCAGTAATCTGTAAAATCTGTCGCCAAGCACCGTTAGGTGCTTGGCGACAGATTTTCTACTTGAGGGTGGTCGCTAGCCAGGCGGGCATTCGAAAAATGCCCATCAAAGCTCAAGCCCGCGGCGGGATTCGAAACAAGAACCTGCTGCGCGGCAGTCCATAGCAAATGCCAATGCGCCATCACTGCTTCAAAAGAATTTTCTTCTACTCTTCTACTCTTCGATCGTGCGCTCAAGACCTCCTGAGGATGTATCTTGTAGCGATACGCATCGAAAACTTCCGGTTTGGCTGCGTAACGTTTGTGACGTCACGTCGGCAGGCAAAATTAGGCGGAATTGTCACTAGATATACTTTTAATAAATATTTAAAATGTTTTAGTATAATATTAATGTTTTCTTAAAATATTTGTTACCACGAATAAATAAGTAAAGAAATGTAAGTAAAGCTAAAAACAGCAGAACGCAAACCTTACCGTGGCGGGCGTGGTTTAAACTGTACCGCGCGGAGCAACAACATTACTACGACGCGACCGATCGGGTCATTTCTAAGCGCCAAATCAATTAACCAATCCAATTGAATTAAGAAGATTTTGCGTGTTTTGTTAATGGTGAAATTGATGAATCCTTAAGTTGTAGTCCATGAGCTAAGTTAATATTTTAGTAAAACACTTAGAAAACAATAAAGTATATCTAGTGACAATTCCGCCTAATTTTCCTGTTAAGCCGACGCGACGTCACTAACGCCACGCAGCCAAACCGGAAGAGTTTTCGACGCGTCTCGCTGCTACACGATGCATCCTCAGGAGGTATTGAGCGCACGATTGAAGAGTAGAGGAGTAAAGGAAACTTTTCAGTTTTTTTTTTAATAAAAATGGGTTTCTTTAAAGTAACTCCCGAATCTATTCATTATTTATTCATAGCCTATTAGCTACCTAGTGGCCACCTTACCTAATAACAATAAAAGAGATCGCGTAAATAGATTGTAGAACAATTTTACGCGTTCCATTGCGCGGTGGGTGTGTCAACGATGTATCCTGTAGGTCAGTGGGCTATCGGTGTAACGCGTCGTTTAGATATTCTTGTAACACTTCGCTAGGCAATAAATTGAGTGACGTCAGAGGAATTTGTAAAATTAGTATTATGTGAAGAAGTCGTCGGGGAAACGACAGTGTTTTTTTAAGTTTATCTACACTGATATTATACAGAGGAAAGATTTGTATTTTTGTCCCTCGGCATCGTCCTCCCCATTACTGAGGGTCGTGATTATAGTACCACCAACTTAACTGTGCAGTTTTCGAGGGCGCTACTGGTCAAGGAAATCAACTACAAACTGTCACAATTTGAAGGAATGTTGTAGTTCTTTTTTTGCCGCCTGAACAGATAAGTTGGTGGGACTGTACCCCGTTTTTGGAGTACTTTTGTCTTGACGGTGTCCCGCTACTTACGCATATCCGTATTATCCGTTGACGTCGTGGAGTGCTTCGTGAATTGGAGTCCAAAGCTGTGCGGATTTGGTCAGACCATCTCAACGGACTACGACACCTTGGGATCTTGCCATCCAACTTACCAGTGACCATGAGCTGCTCCAGGTTATGCACCTCCTTTCTAGCGATATGGCCGAAGAATTCGAGCTGCCTGCGTAACCAGGTATTGGAAAGGCGGAGTTTTATATTTGTATGTAACGGATAAACTCAAAAACTACTGGACTGATTTGAAAAATTCTTACACCATTAGAAATTAGAATCCTACATTATCCCTGATGAACATAGGCTATAGAATATATTGAAAATAAAATGGAATTGTTGCTAAATACCCGTGCAAAGCCGTGGCGTGCGCTAGTATTTTATAAAAAGTCTGAAATAAAAACATTGTACCGACTTCAGCAAGTTATTTCATTGTTTGTATTGTATATTATAAATTTAGTTTTCATTAACGCAGCTGTTCTTTTGATCTCTTAAATAAGTATATGATTTTTTTTATATGTAAGAGTAATAACAAATATTTTAAAAGTATTTTAAGAAAACCTTTAATTAATTATTTAATTAAACACTTAAAAAATCTTTATAAAAATGATATATATCTAGTGACAATTTCGCCTGATTTCCTATTAAGCCGACGTGATGTCACAAACGCCACGCAGCCAAACCGGAAGAGTATTCGACGCGTTTCGCTTCTAAACGAAGCATCCTCAGGAGGTCTTGACTCTACGAGCGCACGATCGAGATACTTTTAAAATATTTGTTATTATTAAAAATGGATTTCCGCAAAGTATCGCCTGAATCTATTCATTATATGTAAGAGTGTTGTTGTTGGGATTAATTAATTATTATAAATTAATCCTTGTCATAGTTTAACTAGTATACCTAATAGTTACAACTATACACGGGTTTCCATATCTGTTTAATGGCACAAGGCTCCAGTATAACTAGCTATTCACCTACCTTAATGTTATTTCTGTATTAAACTTGGCATACACTGAATATTCGCTCTCGAGTCTCAAGACAGGCTCTCGCCTAGTTTGAGACTTGCTGGTAACGTATGTTGACTGTTTATCGAGAAATATTATGTCACGTGAAATTTTGTAGTATTATGTGTTAGTTAAATAAGCATTTTTGGAAATAAAGAATTTTTGAAGCGCTCTTAGCGAAGTTAACTTAGCTGTTCTCAAACGATCAGCAAAGTTAAGCAACGTCGCGCGCGGTCATGAGTTGGATGGGTGACCGCTAGTGACAATACTACTGAGCGCTTCCGTGCTTCGGAGGGCACGTTAAGCCGTCGGTCCCGGTTGTTGTCTTAGGATGGCAGTCGTTATAGCATGGTGGTAGGGCATTTTGCGAATGCCCGCCTGGCTAGCTACCACCCTCAAGTAGAAAATCTGTCGCCAAGCACCTAATAACGGTGTGTTCCGGCAGCTGTCCTTGAGAGCCAGTACTTCTAGGTTAGCCTGAACAACATCTTCGACCACATCATCACTTACCATCAGGTGAGATAGTGGTCAAAGGATAACCTATCAGGCATAAAAAAAAAAAAAATATTATTACGGCATATCCCTCCTTAATGGGGGAGGCTGTGTTCAGCTGTGGACAATCCGGCTGATATAGAGAACATGATATAAAAAATCTATTAAGAAATATTTCTCTCATTCCATCCGCAGCTGGTGCGTAATCAGTATCACGCGAGCATGAAAATAGCACAGTAGTTATTCGTGTGACGACGTGGATACACTGCTGGCCCACTGACCGACAGTATTGACACGCCTTCGGATCAATTAATACTGCCACTAGAGACGCCACTTGCGCGAAACCCTGAATGAATTCGTATGGAAGATAAAGAAAGCAATAAGCGAGATGGGACTGTCTTACAAAAAAAAGCACATTACCGATTGGCGTAAGAGAGAATGCATCTACATTTCGTGCTTGAAATGTCGTTGTGGCTTTTAAATGTAATAAAAATACTATAATATAATATATTTTTAGACATTTCAATGTTCGACTGGTACATTATCTATATCTATACTTATAATAAGACTGTAACAGAACCAATTCTGTACATGGCACATACTTTGAAAAAATAATAATTTGAGAGCACTCTATAGCTGACACTGATGCCAAACTGTATTTATTTTTGTTTTTGTCTGTCTGTCTATCTGTCTGTATGGCCGCGCATCACTCCAAAACTACTGAACGGAATTCAATGAAACTTAACACGATTTGAGTTCGTACTACGATGAAGGTTATTGTATACTTTTATCCCAAAATTCAGCACGGTTCCCTCGGGAAAGGGGATGAAAGTGAAAATGTACACTTAGATGTAATTAATAACGCGTAGTCCGATTTCAATATTTTTTTGTTAGAATAGTGACGGGTGAGCTTGGAACCCCACGGGCAGCCCGGCACCCCATGGGCAGCCCAGCACCCCATGGGCAACCGAGCACCCCATGGGCAACCGAGCACCCCATGGGCAGCCGACCATCCCATGGGCTACTGAATGGAATTCAATGAAACTTAACACGACTTGAGTTCATACAACGAAGAAGGTTATTGTATACTGTTTATCCCGAAATTCAGCACGGTTCCCTTGGGAAAGGGGATCAAAGGCAAAATGTTACTTAGTTTTAATTTATGAACGCGTTTCAATTATTAATTTTTTTGTTAGAATAGTGACGAGTGAGGTCTGAACCCCACGGGCAGCTCAGCACCCCACGGGCAGCTCGGCATCCTTATTTAGATTTGCCAGCTTGCTAAGATAAAACTCTAAAATCTGGAACATCCGCCACAATCAGTTTTTTTAACTATCTATCTTTTGCCGGATACATTTTGGAGACTGCCCGATGGAAGTGCACAATCTAATATATTTTCGTTCTACCGCCAAACAAGGAGAACCTCGGCAAAAAGATGCCGTTTTATAATCGAAATTCCAAAGAAACGCACAAAGTACCTTGCTTCAACATTTATTGAGCGAACCGCGAAGGAACTATCTGAGTTACTTAAGAGGACAAGGAACAGAAGCACCCACAGAGAAATACGTATTTCAACAAAGTGATGCTGTCTCGCCGCTACACGCCGGCCTCGCGCTCCGCGCCCCGCACCTCCGTCAAATCCTATAAACATATATGTATAGGTACTAAAGAGAGACGTGCACTCGAGTCACACGATCACAAATATTTTACTGTAGCCGCACCACCGCGCCGCCCGCCGCTGTCGCGCCTCGTCGCTCGTCTTCGGCCGCGCGCCGCTGCGCCGCTTACTTCTCGTCGGCTTGAGTAAAAATATGTATTATATTTAGTATACTTATATTTAGTATACTCATTTCAAGGTAGTATAAATCTGCTTAGTTTATCAAGTGAATAATCCAAACTGAACAAACGATCGATGTTGGTCACAAAATTATTATTATAAATAATAATACTTTTACTTTAAGAAAATATTGTGAAACTGTTTTCTTTGTCCTTATAAAAATAAAACAAGACGAAGGTGCTCATTGGCTTTTTACAATTGTGCTGTAATTATTACGCTTAACAAGCTATTAGTGTATACGAAGTGCTTGTCAACAATACTTAATTGAAGCTCAAAAGACTGGTACTTTAAAAAGGTCGCATCAGGGAAGGCTGGTGTTATATTATGAAGGACTCACGAGAAACTGCAGAAGTACGAGACCTTAACGACTACATGATGACAAAAGTTTCGTATACATATGGTGTACTCATAAGGAACATCTCCGAACATTTTGTGGAAGTCTGGCATTTTAAATTAAATAATACCATTGTCAAAATGCACCCAAATAAATACCAGCTTCATTAAATTAATTACAAGAAGATGCCAACTTAAATATATTGGGTGACCGGTAGTGACATTACTACTGAGCGCTTCCGTGCTTCGGAGGGCACGTTAAGCCGTCGATCCCGGTTGTTGTCTTACTATGGCAAATGGCAGTCATACAGCATGGTGATGGGAGATTTTGCGAATGTCCGCCTGGCTAGCTACTATCACACTACCATTACAATCAAGTAGAAAATCTGTGGCCAAGCACCTAACGGTGTGTTCCGGCAATTGTCCTTGAGAGCCAGTAATTCAAGGTTAGTCTGAACAACACTTTCGACCACATCATCACCCACCATCAGATGAGATAGTGGTCAAAGGCTAGCTTATCAGCTATAAAAAAGGCAATAATTACTGAAGCGTAGTTTCATAAATAATTTGGAGAAATAAACGAATTTACCATGTTACAGATCAACTGCAAAAGGCTGATATCACATTTGGTAATTTTTTTGAAAAGTTAAGATAGTTCACATTTTGTTGTGTTGCATATTTTAATGTTGTTGATTTCTTTTTGTCTGACTTTATAATCTAATTACTTTTAGCAAACTCGTTATATTGTTGTTCAAGGTATTGACATCTTTAATTAATATTTCGTAGGTATAATCTACTTTATTGCATCCTACATAATATATCTATACTGCTTATATATTTATTAAAAAAATTGTATAAAATTACCTAGTTACTTGATTGTTTTTATATGTAAATTCGCTGCTTGTTTTTAAAATTATATTGATATTACCGGTCATACAGTTGAGTCACCGATTTAAATAAAATATTATTTTTAATCCTGCTAGATGGAAATATAATTGGCCACTGGAAATATTCGAGCCCGCAACTACAGGTACCTGTAATTGTAGCTTCTGATCCCGCTCCTAATCAATATTTTTTTTCCATCAAACATTATTTTCATATTACAAAATTACAAATATACGATAGGAAAAATTTAAGTCATGTGCTGCTATCGAACCCGCGTCCATCCACCCCTTTAGCCGGGGTATGCTCTAACCAATTGAGCTAACATGACATGACGTCATAATTGAAATCTTTCCTATCGTTCTTTTTCGTTTTCGCGGGTTCGAATCCCGACTTATGGTGTTTTTATTCAACATAATGATGGAAACTAATTTTAAAACTAAAAGTGTAAAATAAGTTGTCGAAGACACCATGACCACAATCTTGAGATCATACTTTCAAACTGTCGTGGTACCGACTTCAACAAGTTATATCAGACTTTTTAGTGTTAGAAGTCGGTTTCATTTTGGTTTGTTTTTTGTATTAGGCGATGAGTTTATTTTATAAAAAATAACATGTTCAAGATATTTGTTCTTTGTGACACATAATGTCACAAAGAACAAATATCTTATTCCTACTTACTTTAGAGACTACTAGATTTGCTACAAAAACTGTTGTGACATTTTATTTACATTATATATCTAGAACATCGGCTCAATTGAGAATATCGTCATAATGTAGGCTTTAGAACAGAAACTAAGATTTCACGACATAGGTATACTTAGAAGGATAGGTAAAAATATGAAATTTATTTATAGCTAAGAACTGATCTGTGAACATGTTTTTATTTTTTTATATCGGAGTTTGTACGTCTATAATATATTTCTCAGTTTCGATAATTCACATGTACTATTCAGAATAAACATTCATATTGGTAGAATAAAAATATATACAGCATCGATTTTTTCCCATCACTCACCATCCAACATATCGAAAAGGCATATTGACATCACTAATGCTAATACCTCTACTATACTACTATTATTTATTATGTGCAGCTACCCTGCCCCCCGAACAGAATTGTGCGATAAGGACAATTGCAGCTTCTTCAAGTTTTGACTTAGAATTTCCGCATAATTTGCGTTCTGGAAGAAAACGTTTCTCTTACAGTAAATATTTATCAAATCTAAAAATGTTGGTCTTATTTTATAACTGACAGAAAAAAACTAGGTTTATAGGTTTTCTTTTTTCTTTATTTATCATTAGTTTTCATATAAACAATTCACCAACAAGAGAAACAAGTTTTGAGAAAAGATCGGAATTTAAATACCCATTTATTCAAATTCCATTAATAAAATGATAAAAATCAAAACCTATAAACCTAGATTTTGATCACATCTATAACATTTCCAAAAATTATCAAAATCGGTGATGTTTTAGGGGGAGAGAAACGTTTTCTCTTTTTGTATGAAAATTCGAGACTTCCTTCCCGTCTTAACCACTGTCTTCTAGAAAATACAACCCGGGAGTTTGCAAACCCAAAGTAAAAAGCTCCTTTCTGAGCTATGCTTTACTTAGAGTGCTTCACCGCAGACAACAGCGTTGCTTAATATGAGATAAACAGTGCTCAAATGTGAATAATTAGTTTGCAGGTAGGCAATCGCGAACGAAGTCGCAGGTACAGCTAGTTAGGTAATATAATCGTCAGTTTTTTTTTTTTTTTTTTTGAGATGTTGTCAGCTGTGGAAACACAGTGAGCTTCTTTTAAGCTTAGACAATTTATTAAAAGATACGTTAATATCGGTTTTGAATGTTGAGATGGATGATAGGGCTTGGGTGCAAGCTTCCCTCCCTGTGAGGTTGGGAGGCATAGGGATACGCAAAATTTCTAGTGTGGCATTACCAGCTTTTTTGTCTTCTGTACACAGTACACACAAATTAGTAGAAAAAATTCTTGCACCATCTTTAGGCTCTTTTGATGTAGCATATCTGGCTGAGGCCAAAACCACATGGGGACTGGCTTGTCCAAATACTGAGTTCCCAAACATTTTGTCATCTCAGAAACAGTGGGATCGGCCCCTATGCGAGCTAGCACGGAAAGATCTTTTAAATACGTGCCCTAGTATCGCAGATCGTGCTCGTATTCTCGCTGTTTCTATGTGGGATTCAGGTCTTTGGTTACAAGCCATTCCTTCTTACAAAACTGGTAGCCTTATAGATCCTTCCGCTTTTCGTCTCGCTATTAGCTTACGCTTCGGTGCAAGGTGGTGTTGCACATCACTGCCAGTGTGGTACTGCAGTTGACCAACTCGGTCACCATGGCCTCTCCTGCTCTCAAAGTGCTGGTCGAATTTCCCGCCACGCCAGCCTTAACGATATCATTCGCCGGGCTTTTACCAGTGCCAATGTTCCAGCTGTTCTCGAACCGAACGGTCTGATGCGTGACGATGGTAAAAGACCTGACGGCATGACTCTGGTTCCATGGAAGTTAGGACGGCCCTTAGTGTGGGACGCTACATGCGTAGACACTTTAGCGCCGTCACACGTTTCTGAAACCCACGTAAGGGCTGGCGCCGCGGCTACTTCGGCAGAGCAACTCAAGCGGCGCAAATATGCTAACCTCGGTATGGGTTACATATTTGAGCCGTTTGGTGTAGAGACGTTGGGTCCGTGGGGACCGGGAGCTCATCGTATTTTCCAAAATTTATCAGAGCGCTTGGTCGATGCGACGCGTGATCAAAATGCTGGCACCTATTTGGCTCAAAGAATAAGCATTGCAATTCAACGGGGCAATGCTGCCAGCATGCTGGGCACGCTGCCAACTGATAGTGGGCTAGAGCATTTGGACTCCCTATGAGTCCAAATGCTTTTACTGTAGTAGCTGTAGTATTGTAGTAGCTGTAGTGTTGTATATAGTTTGTAGTATTTGTTTAATATCGTCAGTTTCTTAAAACGTTATTCGAAGCGCTCGCAGCGCAGTTTGCTTAGCCGGTTAAACGACCAGCTAAGTTGAGCAACGTCAGCCGCGGTCATGACTTGCATGGGTGACCGCTAGTGGGCGGCGAGTGTCCGAGTTGCTCTAATCTGAATGTTATTTAGAACCCTAATGTTGCATGATGGATCTAAGCTTACCATAGTAAAATCATCTCTAGGAGTTAATATTGACCCTATTGCAATAGGGGGGTATCTTCATGTAAATGTTGTATTCTATCCGTGCCACTCAATCTCTTAAAGATACACGAAGTACGACAGATTTCCGAGTTGTTCTGAGGTTAATGTTATTTAGAACCCAAATTTTGCATGATGGATCTAAGCTTACCATAGTAAAATCATCTCTAGGAGTTAATATTGACCCTATTGCAATAGGGTATCTTCATGTAAATGTTGTATTCTATCCGTGCCACTCAATCTCTTAAAGATACACGAAGTACGACAGATTTCCGAGTTGTTCTGAGGTTAATGTTATTTAGAACCCAAATTTTGCATGATGGATCTAAGCTTACCATAGTAAAATCATCTCTAGGAGTTAATATTGACCCTATTGCAATAGGGTATCTTCATGTAAATGTTGTATTCTATCCGTGCCACTCAATCTCTTAAAGATACACGAAGTACGACAGATTTCCGAGTTGTTCTGAGGTTAATGTTATTTGGAACCCAAATTTTGCATGATGGATCTAAGCTTACCATAGTAAAATCATCTCTAGGAGTTAATATTGACCCTATTGCAATAGGGTATCTTCATGTAAATGTTGTATTCTATCCGGGGCACTCAATCTCTTAAAGATACACGAAGTACGACAGATTTCCGAGTTGTTCTGAGGTTAATGTTATTTGGAACCCAAATTTTGCATGATGGATCTAAGCTTACCATAGTAAAATCATCTCTAGGAGTTAATATTGACCCTATTGCAATAGGGTATCTTCATGTAAATGTTGTATTCTATCCGGGTCACTCAATGTCTTAAAGATACACGAAGGAAGGAGTTGCTCTTAACTCAATGTTATTTAGAACCCATATTTTACATGATGGATTTTCCTTACAAAGTCAAAGTCATTCATCCAATTTAGACGTGTACGACGCTCTTATGAATAAATATTGAAATATTCTAAATTTTACTGCCGCGTTCAGCAAAAAAATGTATAGAGCCACTGCGAGAAGAACGGGCAAGAAACTTGAGGCCTTTTTTGTTTAGGGAGGACTTAAATGCTGTCTCCCGCTGTCGGTCGTTCAGCTCCACCGGATTTTGGGCGTGGGAAGGCCCTCTTATAGCCCGGGAGGGGAAAGTGCCGAAGGCATATTTGCCGAGACGGGCGTAGAAGGCGAAAAGCGCCTTCTATCTCCGTCTCCTGCGGGGGCCCGTAAACGCTCCGCTACTATCGGAGGGTTGACAGCGAGCTCAAGGGCGCCACTGTGGTTCAGACCTCGGCTTGTCTCGCTGCCGGGAGACATTGGGGGAGTTGGAACTAAATGCCCCGGTACAACTGCAGTGTTGTACCGTTGAGAATGGGCCCTACTAAAATTTACTCTGTGACTATTTGGAGAGACACTAATCGGGACTTTATTTTTTCCTCGAGCTCGCCGCCGTGGTCGTTGTTTGATATTGTAGATCTTTTAAGAGTCTGTTATATACTAGTTAGTAAAACTATTACAATATTTGTTTATATTAAGTCGGTGACAGGCGATAGCTTGGCAGAGGCGGAATTGTCCAAGCATTTGTGTCGTTTAAGTAATTACAAACTGTGTAGAGGGATTGCTTAATCAAAATGATTTTCACGTGCAACTTGAATTTTCCTTCTTTGAGCGTTGTAAAATACTTCTAGGTTAGCCTGAACAACATCTTCGACCACATCATCCCTTACTATCAGGTGATGATACCACATTATCAGGTGAGATAGTGGTCAACGGCTAACCTATCATGCATCAAAGCTCATCATAGCAAATAATGAGCAGATGGAACGGCTGAAAGAGACGCTGAAGAAACAGGCTTCGATAGCGAGTCAGAAACAAAGCGGTCCGGGGAAATGTGATGGAGGACGACGTATGGACGAACTCTTGGGTGAGGTTAGAGATCTGCGCCAAGTCACCGAAGACACCGGGAAGATTGTCTCTGCCCTGCAGGAGACGGTGCCATCTTATGCGGATGTCCTTGCAAGACCCGGCAGAACCCCTCAAAGAGAAACTGTTCCCAAGCACTCCATCATTGTGTCGTCGGACGTAGAAAAAGACACTAGCGATGAAGTCCTCGGTAAAGTCCGGGATATCCTTGATGCCAAAAACAGCGGTATTCAAATCCATCGAGTCCGAAAGGTAAAGAACCAAAAAGTAGTCCTTAGTTGCGCCAGTAGTGAGGAGCTGAAAAAAATGACTGAAAAGCTAACCCGAAATAAGGACCTAAAAATTGAAGAGGCCAAAAACAAGGACCCGATGGTTATCATCAAGGACGTCCTGACTTATAATAAAGATGAAGACATAATAGCGTCTTTAAAGTCGCAAAACGCGGGCCTATTGGGAAACTTGGCTGAGAAAGACTTCAGAGCCGAAGTCAGGTACAGGCGTAGAGCCAGGAACCCACATGAAAATCATGTGGTTCTTCAGGTGTCACCTAAACTGTGGCAGAAGTTGACATCGGCCAAGCGAGTGCACATTGACCTGCAGTACGTGGTAGTACAAGACCAATCACCACTAGTTCAATGTACTAAATGCCTGGGCTACGGCCATGGTCGTAGACTCTGCAAGGAACCAGCTGACTTGTGCAGTTTCTGTGCGGGACCACACCACAGGATAGACTGCCCAGGCTACATGGCAGGTGAAACACCTACCTGCCGAAACTGCAGGCTGGCCAAGTACCATGACATAGGCCATAACGCGTTTAATAGAGAGTGCCCAATACGCAAACGATGGGACGCCACGGCTAGGTCCAGTGTGGCGTACTGTTAACGACAAGGGCACCTCATCAAAAGCAAACCCGGATTATGGACATGAAAGAAAAAGGTATGGGGTAATTCAGGCCAATCTACAGCGTAAAAAACTGGCCACCCAAGAACTTTTTCATGAAGCTCAAAAAAGAAAATCTTGTTTCGCAATTGTCCAAGAACCTTACGTTGGGGCCGAAGGGAGGCTCAAGCGGTACCCTGGCACACGCATAGTCCAACGCGAGCACCAAAGTACTAAGCCTGTTAAAGCCGCAATAATCGTGTTCGACGAGGAGATCGAGATCTTAAATGACCAAGCAATGGTGACCGAGAATATAGTCCTGGCTATTCTCCAAACCCACAAATGGAAGATTGGTGTGATCTCGATCTACTTCGAGGACAGCGTGCCGCTTGAGCCTTACCTGGATCAGCTTAGGAAAATCCTGAAAGCGGTGAAAACCGACAGGATCATAATCGCGGGTGATGTCAATGCATGGAGTACATGGTGGGGCAGCGTTGAAGAAAACGAAAGAGGCGAAGTGTACAGAGACTTCTTAGAGGAAAAGGACCTACACATTCTGAACCAAGGGACCGACCCAACTTTTGATACAGTCCGAGGCGAACGCACATATAGAAGTCATGTCAACGTTACAGTGTGCACGACAAGCCTGCTGCGCAACATCAAGGATTGGAAGGTCGATGTGTCGGTCACTTGTTCAGATCACAACGCCTTAACATTCGATTTCATCCTAGACAAACCCCAAGAATGTCAAAAAAGAAAGACCACCCGGATATACAACACTCGGAAAGCGAACTGGTGTAACTTTGAACAGGAGCTAAAAAAGTCTCTAGAAGAGTACCACATAACAGTTGAAAAAATATCACAAATTGAAAGCAAGGAAAATCTAGAGTCAACAATTAAAGATTATATAAATAGTATTCAAATAGCATGCAACAACACAATACCCCAAATAACGAGCAGAGTCAAAAAAGAATACTTACCCTGGTGGACCGACGAACTTGAGCGAATGAAGAGAGCGGTGATCACGAAGAGGCGACGAATAAAGTGTGCAGCACCCCGAAGACTCAAATATGTGATTGACGAATACCTAAAAGAAAAAACAGAATATGAAGAGGAAGCCATGCGGTTACAAACTGAAAGCTGGAAAAATAATTGCACTAAGCAGGACTAAGAAAGCTTCTGGGACAACATATATAGGTTTATTAGAGGCAAGACAGAGCGACACGAAGATCAACTCCTATCGAGGGATGGAGCTGTTCTAAGTCCTGAGAAATCCGTTGAGTTGCTAACAAATACATTTTTCCCGAATGACGATAGCAGAGAGGATAATGATATCCACAAAGCTATCAGGAACACGGCTGATAAACTGTGCAACTCAACACCAGATGATACAAATGACCCACTGTATACAATGGCTGAACTACACAGGACCATGAACGGCTTCAATCCCAAGAAGTCCCCGGGCATAGACGGATTCACGGCTGACATTTGCTTTAGAACAATTTTCACCGCGAAAGAAGTCTTCTTGGGGATTTTGAATAAATGTTTGTCTCTGTCTTGCTTCCCATCACCCTGGAAGGAAGCGGCCATTGTGGTGCTCCGGAAGCCCGGAAAGAGTGACTATGGCCAAGCGAAGTCGTACAGGCCAATAGGTTTATTACCAGTGCTGGGAAAAATCCTAGAAAAGATGATGATAAGAAGGTTAAGGTGGTACACACAACCGACAAATAATCCCAAACAATACGGTTTTATACCCCAGCGCAGCACGGAGGATGCCCTGTACGACCTCGTGCAGGAAATCAAAACAAACCTGCGAAAAAGAAAGAGATAACGGCCATAGTCTCTCTAGATATCGAAGGGGCTTTCGACAGCGCCTGGTGGCCAGCAATCAAAGTCCAACTGATGCGCAAAAAATGCCCTCTTAACCTCAGGAAACTAGTCGGAAGTTACTTTGAGGGAAGAAGGGTAACAGTCAATTACGCAGGAAAGACAAGCTGTAAGGAGACTGACAAAGGATGCGTTCAGGGCTCAATAGGAGGACCCTTTTTCTGGAACCTGCTGCTGGATCCCCTTTTGGAAGATCTGTGCGCGCGGGGCGTATATGTGCAGGCCTTTGCAGACGATGTCGTTCTGATGTTTTCCGGACATTCAGTGTTAAAAATTCAAGAAAAGGCAAATCAGACCCTGGACTACGTGCTTGGCTGGGGTGTCGAAAATAAGCTTCGATTCGCAGCTCATAAGACAAATGCCATGATAATTACGAAGAAGCTTAAATTTGACACACCAGCCATACACATGGGTGGCGTGCCGATTCCAATCGTCGACGAGATAAAACTGCTGGGCCTTACGATCGACAGTAAACTTACATTTAATAAACATATATCAAACGTGTGTCGTAAGGCCGCAAACATCTACAAGCAGCTCGCAAAGACGGCGAAGATAGAATGGGGGTTGAATCCGGAAATCATCAGAACGATATACGTAGCGGTTATAGAACCTATAGTGCTGTACGCCTCCAGCGCGTGGGCACCAGCAGCAGAAAAAATCATGACCCAGAAACAGCTCAACACATTACAACGTGGGTTTGCGCAAAAAATCTCCAGGTCGTATAGAACCGTATCCCTGAACGCATCACCAGCGTTGGCGGGACTGCTCCCTCTGGATCTGCGGATTATAGAAACGGCCCAACTTTACGAAGTAAAGAAAGGAAAACCTGCCGCAGACTGCTACGGATGGGAAATTGAGGAGAAGGTCAGCTACCTAAAAGCCCCACATCCAGCACAAGAGGACGACATACAGTTCGACTCCCTAAACGATATGCTGCCCGAAACACTTGAACAACATCAACTTCCGGATACCCAAATATTCACTGACGGAAGCAAGCTAGAAGCAAAAGTGGGGGCGGCATATACGTGCTGGGAGAACGGGGTGGAGCGGAAAACCAAAAAGATGAGACTCGAGCCGTTCTGCACAGTCTTCCAAGCTGAGCTCTATGCACTCTATCAAGCCACGGAGCTCCTGCTTAGAGCTAAGCAAAACTCAGCTGCGGCTGTGCTGAGCGACTCGAGGTCTGCATTGGAAATGGTGCAGAACCCCGACTCTTTCCATGCCCTGGCCTTCGAAATACGACGAAACATCAGCAGTCTAAAAAGAAATGGAAAAGAAATTAAACTGTTCTGGGTCAAAGCACATGTTGGCGTACCAGGAAATGAAAGAGCCGACGAACTGGCAAAACAGGCAGCCCTATATATGAAGACGTCGGCACACTATAATAAGTGTCCCGTCTCTTACGCTAAGAAAGAAATAAGGAAGAAGACGATAGAAAAATGGGAGAACAGATACTTAAAGAGCGTAACAGCAGAGGCCACGAAACTATTCTTCCCGAAAGTCTCAGAAGCGTACAAAACAATAAAATCTTTCAAACTCACCCCATTATTAACACAAGCGTTGACCGGACACGGAGGGTTCTCTGCATACCTTCATCGCTTCAAATGCAAGGAGAGTCCCTCATGTATCTGCGAACAAACAAAAGATGAGACGATACAGCACTTACTACTGGAGTGTCCAAAATACGACGCAATCAGATGTGATTTGGAATCAGCAACTAACACAAAGTTTCATTGTGTGAAATGATAGCGGGGAAAGAGTCCAGACCACATCTGATAGCGTTCTGCACAAAAGTAGTAAAAGACGCGGTCTACAGGAATAAGACTCGGTGAAAATAATGTCATCGAATCTTATTCATCAAAAATTTAGCCATAAAATAAAATTGTGTACAACGTAAATTCTTACGAATTTCACTGTTTGTACATAACCATAAATAAAAAAACCGTATAATATGTGCAAAAATAATGAATAATAATCCAAAATATTTTTTTTAAATATTAATACAATTCGTTGAAACAATTAAAATTAATAATAATATAATAACAATGTATACTAATTAATTTATGTTAATTATATATATATATGTATATAAATGTGTTACAATTGACATACAGTCAAACATTTAAATTAAAAATTATATAAATTAAATACCAAACCTAAAAAAGGTCCCCGAAAATATATCGGCGGAAATAAATTTTATTGCATTCTATCAAGTTCACTCAATGTCTTAAGCTACTCGAAGGACGACTGGTGTCCGAGTTGCTCTAAAGCTAAACTAAGTTTTTTTATATTATTGTACGGAACAAGCCAGAGGCCCACCTTTTTTTTTATGCTTGATAGTTTAGCCTTTGACCACTATCTCACCTGATGGTAAGTGATGATGTGGTCGAAGATGTTATACAGGCTAACCTAGAAGTACTGGCTCTCAAGGACAGCTGCCGGAACACACCGTTAGGTGCTTGGCGACAGATTTTCAACTTGGGGGTGGTAGCGAGCCAGGCGGGCATTCGCAAAATGCCCTACCACCATGCTGTAACGACTGCCATCCTAAGATAACAACCGGGACCGACGGCTAAACGTGCCCTCCGAAGCACGGAAGCGCTCAGTAGTAATGTCACTAGCGGTCACCCATCCAAGTTATGCCCGCGGGCGACGTTGCTTAACTTTGTTGATCGGTTAAGAACAGCTAAGTAAGCTTCGTTACGAGCGCTTCAAAACCTGATTTTAAGTGGACTAACCTCTGCCTATAACAGACGCATTTCATCAACGACGAATTGCACTGTGCCCATCACACTGAGACGTACAGTCGTTAGGTCTCATGTGCTTGAAATTTTACTGACTCTCAAGGACTGCTGCCGAAACACACTGTTAGGTGCTTGGCCATTTTCTACTTGATTGGTGGATCCACCATGCGGTGAAGTTTAAGCCCGCGGCGGGATTCGAACCATGACCTGCTGCGTGGCAGTCAATAGCCATATCATAGCCAATGCCACTGAGCCATCACTGCTTCATTAATTAATTGTTATCATTGTTATTTAGAACCCAAAATACTGCATGAAGTATTTAAGCTTTTCATTCACAAGGAACCTATTTTCCATGAAATTCAATTTGGACCTTTTATAATGCACTAGGGTCTTCATATAAATATTCTATCAGTGTTACACAATGTTATTTAGAACCCAAAATGTTGTATGAATAATTTAGGCTTTGTCAAAGCTTTTTAGAAGAAACCCTGTCTTCCTCGAAATTGATGTGGACCCTATTAAACTGCTGGGATCCTCATATGATTATAATATTGTATCAGGGTTACTCAATGTTATTTGGAAACGGACATGAAAGTATAGGATTTAAGGTTTCGTTAATTGACGTAAAGGTAGATAATGAGACTATAGGGTCTGCCATAAGAATGAAGGACAAATTTATATTGTCCTGTCGGATATCGTGAATGGCGAATAAAAAAAAAACAATAGAAATAACCAACTTCTCACGTCCACAATGAGCAGAGCTTTTTTACGGATATACGGCCAAACAAGGGGGTCCCCTAGAGGTGTTGGCCTTATAATAATAATGCCTGTTTATTCCTTAAATAAACATTAAAACAAAACAAAACTAACAATATTAAAATTAATTATTTAAGGACCCCTCTTTGGATAAAGGCCTCCTCCATTCCCAGCCACGCTTTTCTATCTTTGGCTGCTGAAAGCCATTTTTGGCCGGCTATTTTAATTACTTAATCGGCCCATCTTTCCTGTGGTCTTCGTTTCCCTTTAGGGCCTGCCCACATGGCTACTTGTTTGGACCACTTTACATCAGGTGATCGTGCTACGTGTCCTGCCCATTTCTATTTCAGCTTTTGTGAATGTTGCAGTGCATCTATTAGCTTGGTTTTTTTCGTATAGCTGTGTTCTTTTGTTTATCTTTTCATTTTTTAATGTAATTTTTAATTTTGTAATTTGTTTTAATTGTTGGCCTTAGGCAGGCCATAATAGCAAGCCTCAACTCTGAACGATATATGTACCAGTGTTGCCATTTGTGTTGTGACAGAAAACATATTGGACTGACCTCACAAACGTAGGATACGATGAAGATTAATGGACATGTAACAGGGCGGGGGTTTCCATAATCTCCACGCTTGGCAAGGTGTCTTGAGGATTGCAGTGTAAGGTGTCAGTTGTTTAGAAGGCCCTGCTGCCCACTTTCTGGTATTGTCCCTTTGTCGCCTCTTACGCCTCCCACAGAAAGATATAGGGGGAATGGGGGGTGGGGGGTTAAATCTAGCCCAGCACCCCACGGGGACTTAAAAATACAGTTCGTACAATTTACGCAATGGCTTCCGGGGAATCACTGAGATAGCAATGTAAATACCATAATGTTTTATCATATCTCAACACATCTTTCAAAACATAACACGTGCGTCAATCCCTTTCAAAGTCAACGTTATAATCATGCAAGTTGGTTATCAGCGTCGTTGCTATGCGGCAGAAGACACCAGCCGACCTTAGTTTATTACGGCCAGGGCGTTGCACCAATGTCACCCACTCCACCACGATACATTTTGTACTCTACATGAAAACTATTAAAGTCTATTTTAATATTTTCATTCATGTGCTCCGCGGATTACACTATAAAACTACAACGAAAAGAAAAATTACAGTCATGTGTGGGACTCGAACCCGCGCCATCCACCCCCACAGCCGGCATCCCGCACATCACTAATTTTCCTCTCGTTGTAGTTTTGTAATTATTTTTTATAATCTAAAATCTACTTTTCCTACTTTTTTATAATCTAAAAGGAAACAACCACAGACAAAACTAAAAATCGAAAATTCTATTATAAAATTATAGCAAAAGTAGGTTTTTGCTGGCTGGTGTAGACATTTAGTACAAAACAGTACTAATTAAACTGTTTGGATGAAGTGCGCTACGCAACTTTTAATATGCTACACTCTATATTTGTACGAGAAATTGACCTTGTTATTTCTGTAATGTATGGGGTGTGATATCCCTAAGTTGTATTTTTATATGTAAATTTAACAAAGATTTATAATATTGAAAAAACTATAGCTCCGATCGCGCTCAAACCAACGGGAAACGATCGGGGATCGCGGCCCGCGTGTTGTGATGCGTGTAACTATAGAAAAATTTGGAAAATGGAAGTTATATAGCCGAAAAACACTAATGGGTGAACTGGCCGGCCCGTTCTCCATACAAACGTCGTAGGGTGATCACTCCCTTATTTGAGGATTTAGGTCCAAAACAAAGAACAATACCGATTGATCTCGTCATTATCTAGGCTTGTATGATACCGAAATTTTAATAAAATAATTAACTTGAGAGTTATGAGCCTTGAAACATTTTCATATAAAGTTTCCGAGGCTCATAACTTACAAATTGATTATCTTTTTAAAATTATGGCATCATACAAGCCTAGGTAATGACGATATCAATCGGTATTATGCTTAAGTCTGGACCTAAAACCTAAAATAAGGGATTGATCACCCTACGACGTTTGTATGGAGAAGTGACCGGCCAGTTCAACCTTAAATTAAAATTACAAAAACACAAAATTTACAATAAGTCATAAATTCAATGTTGAATTAATTCTATACTATGGAAATAGATCAGACAGCAAACATCCCTATGATTTTATTAAAAAAACATGACAGTTATTTTTATTTGTGCAGTTCGGTATAGGCATCGATCTTAGATAAAAAAAAACAATATGATTAATGCGGGATAACTCACGTGTCATTAAATATTTTATTATTTTTATGTTATTACTGATACGTTGACCTCTGCCAACTATATCACTTATTGACAAAAAAATATAGACTACGTCGTAGTACCTAACAAATGTAAAAGTTCAGCCAGAAGGATTTTCCACCCGTTTCGCTTTTTGAAGCATCGATTGTCATTCGTTTCAAGATTCAAAATTCTTTATTGCTGTCATACAATACAAGATGTTATAAACGTATAGGTACATAGTTCGTTGGACCTTGTCAGGCACGGCAACATTAGAAGAGAGGAGGACGCAATATTCAATTATAATTTACCAAATAATTTGTGTTAAATGTCAAAATGAAATCTACTATTGTCAGTTGTTCGAGGAGACGATTCGAGCTCGATCGTACGCTCAGTCATAAATCATCATCATCAGAGTCATAAATCTTCATCAGAGTCATACATCATTATCAGTCATCAATAATTATCTTTCACCCCACAAGCTCGAAAAGGAGTTGTTTATCATCGAAATCTGAGTGGAAAAGTGATTTTTATCTACTACCGCGGAAAATGATAATACAATTCTAACCCATAATACAGTTCCAATTAAGTAAATTTACATTGAATAATTCCAATTGTAGTACTTTTCCTTTTTATATAAATTATCAGTAATTTATTAAAATTATTTAATATATATCTTGCATTTTCTATCGTGTGTATGTGTGTTTCGCTCGACATCAAAATGATTTTCATAACTCGTACGTGTGAAACTTTCGCTACGCTCAGGATCCTTTATCTAATCCGCTCGCTTCGCTCCTAGTTCAAACCTAGTGTTTTTTTATATATATATATATATATATATATTTATGCTTTATATGATAGCCTTTGACCACTATCTCACCTGATGGTAAGTGATGATGGGGCCGAAGATGTTGTTCAGACTAACCTAGAAGTACTGGCTCCCAAGGACAGCTGCCAGAACACACCGTTAGGTGCTTGGCGACAGATTTTCTACTTGAGGGTGGAGCTAGCCAGGCGGGCATTCGCAAAATGCCCTACCACCATGCAAACGCTGTCCTACGCTTTCTCAGGTTTCAATACAATTACTCCCGCCAAACTTTGCAGCCTTACATAACAAATAACTGTTTTGCGCAGAGGCTGGGTTGTTGACCGTTCTTCAACAGTAGTTCTTCCAGATGACCTTAAATCGTGTTGTCATTATATGCGCAAACTCCCACGATACTCGACGACATGATCACGTAGTGACAACTAGCAAGTGGCAACCCTATACGTATAACTAGTACTTATTCAGTGGTCGCAGGTTACGTGTGGTCTGTATAAAACATGTATGACAATGCGCAGAAGGACAATTCGTGTTCGGAATTGGGTCAGTGGCACAGTAAAGACAGTAGAGTATCTTTTTCAATTTAAATTTAATATAATTTATTTCGGGCCACCAAGACTCATAATATTAACATACAAAAATGGCATGCTTAAATGCCCTTCTACCATGCGGTGAAGCTCAAGCCCGCGGCGGGATTCGAACCATGGAACTGCTGCATGGCAGTCCATAGCCAAAGCCACTAAGCCATCACTGCTTCAAAATAAAAATAATAATACATACAAACATAAAATCACGCCTCTTTCCCGTTGGGTTAGGCAGAGACCACAGATTTCCACTTACTACGATCCTTACATATCTCTTTCGCTTCATGTACACTCATCAATCCTTTCATACATGAGCGTCGGTTTTAAGTACTCCTGACCTGACCTTTTTCAGAACGAGTCAAGTAGAAAACCTGTCGCCAAGCACCTAACGGTGTGTTCCGGTAGCTGTCCTTGAGAGCCAGTGAAATTATAGGCACATGAGACTTAACAACTATGTCTCAAAGGGATTGGCGCAGTGCAATTCGTGACTTGTGATGAAATGCATCTGTTGTAGGCAGAGGTTAGTCCGCTCAACATCGTCACAATAACATAAAAAAGAAAAAAAAATTCTTCAATCTGGTTTCGGAACGTTCACCTGGTCCTACCCCTGCCAACACTTCCGTTCACTTGTCCCATGTATACCTGTTTAGTTATTCTCATCTCATTCATTCCCTCCACATGTCCAAACCATCTTAACATAGCTTTCTTGATTTTTGTCACTACATCCTCATTCACACCACATCGTTCCCCTATCACACTATTCCTTATCCTGCCACTCCGTTAGACTCCAATCATGCTCCTCAATGCTCTCATCTCCACGGCATTTATTCTACTTTCATGCTTTTTCTGCCATACCCAACATTCACTACCATACATTTGTGTCGGAAACAACACTATAAAACAATAATAATATAAAGAATTAAGATATGTCAGTATGAAAAAAATAAGCCAAAATATTATTCACAGAGAGAAAAAGTAGAATAAGATTTAGGAATCATTAAAGTTATTACACATCATGATACTTATTTATATGTCAACAGAAATATTAATCAAGAAGAATCAAAATTTACTTCAATAGAAAACCTACCATTTTCTATCCTGCATTGTGACTGCTACATGCCATGTCATTTGAAGCGCTCGTAGCGAAGTTTGCTAAGCTGTTCTTAACCGATCAGATAAATTAAGCAACGTCGGCCGCAGTCATGACTTGGATGGGACCGCTAGTGACATTACTACTGAGCGTGCACGTGCTCCGGAGGGCACTTTAAGCCGTCGGTCCCGGTTGTTGTCTTAGGATGGCAGTCGTTATAGCGTGGTGGTAGGGCATTTTGCGAATGCCCGCCTGGCAAGCTACCCCATCGCCAAGCACCTAACGGTGTGTTCCGGCAGCTATCCTATAGAGCCTGTAATTCTTGGTTAGCCTGAACAACATCTGCGACTACATCATTACTGACCATCAGATGAGATAGCGGTCAAAGGATTACCTATCAGGCATTAAAAAATAAGTTTCTAATGTACATCTACATAAAATTACAAGCACGATCGCGTGCTAAGCGTAAATCATATTTACAAATTTTAAGTGTATTACATATTCTCATCTCGAGTAGGAATCGAACCCACGTCCCCCTTCACGATGTGTACATCGTGAGCCTCAACCACTGGGATATCGAGGATCGCTCGACTGAGTCGAAATTTTGTGCTCTAATTGTATCACTCTAACCGTCATTAGGGACGGTAGGCGGTCCTCAACCAGACTACTAGACTTCATCTGATCGAAGAAAGTGCGTTTTCAAACTCTTAAGAACTGGTCGTACAGTTCTCCATACAAACGCAGTAGGGTGATCACTCCCTTCTTTGAGATTTTAGGTATAGAATTAAGCTTAATATCGATTGAACTCGTCATTATCTAGGTTTGTATCGTAACAAAATTTTAAAAAGATAATTTAGTTGAAAGTTATTAGCCTTGAAAACTTTATATGGAAATATTTCGAAGCTCATAACTCTCGACTTAATTATCTTTTAAAAATTTCGTTACGATACAAACCTAGATAATGACGAGTTTAATCGAAATCATGCTTTGTTTTGAACCTAAATCCTCAAATAAGGGAGTGATCACCCTACGACGTTTGTATGGAGAACGGGCCGGCCAGTTCACCCTTAACTCTAAAGATGTCGCTTCCCTTCTATATTTCTAAATATGATTACAAGCAGTATTACGTGCTAAGCGAAAATTAAATTTACAAAATATCTCACTACCCACAATCGAACCCACGGCTCTCGATTTTACTTATTTTCATAGATTTTTATGTATCTATGAAAATGAAAAATATGTTCTCGAACATTGTTTACTAGAAGAACTTGATCTTGTTATTTTTTATTGCTGATAGCCTTTGACCACAATCTCACCTAACGGTTAGTGATGTTGTAATGGTTGGTCTGGAATTAGAGCCTCTCATGGACAGATGCCGGAAAACACAGTACGGTAAATGGTAACTTTCAACTTAAAGGCTAGCCAGACGAGCATTCTCATAAATCTCATAATACCTTGTTTGTTGCATTTGAGTACGTCGGTACGCGTCACACGTCGGCGGTAGAAACAGAAAACACAAGATTTAGGCCTAGCGCGAGTTCTTCTCAAGGAACGCCGCAAACGCGATAATGCATTGTATCTATATATTGTTATTCGTAGATTGTATCGCAAAAGCACAGTGCCCCTAGCGGTGCGTTGCTGAATCAAGCATATTGCCACACAAAATTGAGTTTACTCGCTCGCGGTATAACCAGCCCTGGCTCACTCCGCGCTTTAGGTACGTCGCTACAGGTAGGTACATCGGCGTACCCGTCCGGACGGGTTATTGTACGTGCGTGCCGCGGCAGAAGAGATCAGAGCTATGCGTGCATATGCTATAGAAAGAGAGACGCCTTGACGATGAATATTAGGTACTCCGTGCTTTGCGAGCTGAAGTGCACTTTATTGCTGCGTAGCTAGAGTCGATTATTTATTGGAATGGCTTTGCGGAGTGAGCCTTCTGGTCTTTTTCATTGTGTGGTATCACGATTATTACTCACACTGTTACTGTTTCAGCCGGATTGTCCACTGCTGAACACAGTCTCCCCTATTTAGGGGGTATTTGCCATAATCCCCACGCTTGGCTTTAGGACCCTTCCACCTTCCAGTATTTTTCCCTTAGTCGCTTTTTACGACACTTCGGGATGATATGGGGAGGTTCAATTAAAACTCGGCACCCCACGGGAAACTCACACTAGGCCATCTGAATTGAGGGGGTATGTATGTACCATCACTAAATTGCTCTCGCAACGTCATATTACTTTTTGCAGCGCTTCTGTCTTCTACTTAGTTACAGGTTGCGACCTCAGTAATGCATTGCAATTACAATTCGACAAACACGGACGCGTGATTTAGGTAATTGTTACTAAATTTACCGTTGAAATATAATTATTAATCAATTATATTAATTAAATGGTGTAACGGTTATGACGAAATCACCGTTATTAATTATTATTATATCGAAGAATAATATTTAAAAGGAAAATTATTAGATTTATTGGATTACGTTATCGCAAACGGATTTCAACATAATTGAACTAGTGTGTCGACAAAAAAAGTCCATATATTTATCGAACCTGCTTTTTTATTTTTTAAAGCCTGATGTGTTGGCCTTTGACCACTATCTCACCTGATAGTAAGTGATGATGTGGCTCTCAAGGACAGCTGCCGGAACACACCGTTAGGTGCTTGGCGACAGATTTTCTACTTGAGGGTGGTGGCTAGCCAGGCGGGCATTCGCAAAATGCTCTACCACCATGCTATAACGACTGCCATCCTAAGACAACAACCGGGACCGACGGCTTAACGTGCCCTCCGAAGCACGGAAACGCTCAGTAGTAATGTCACTAGCGGTCACCCATCCAACTCATGACCGCGCGCGACGTTGTTTAACTTTGCTGATCGGTTGAGAATAGCTAAGTAAACGTCGCTACGAGCGCTTCAAACAATTCTCTAGAATCGGTTGAGATATGCGACCTATAGAGAAGAACTCCTGAACTCCGAACACCCGGGCCCTGATTCTCCTAGCTATTGACCAAACGCCACACTACTGCGATGCTTCTGCGATCGAGCTGCTGTTAATGTCAAATTCGGTAGTCTCCTAATTCTTGCTCCTAATCGCAGTTGTATAGCAATCGCGTCGCTATCGTATGGCTTTGCTATGGCTTGCAAATTTTGTCACTGAAATAATAATGAAAACTTTTATCAATTAAGCATCAGTGAAAATATCATCACAATGGTTTTCTAGCAAACAATACATTAAAGATATATTTAAATCATTTAGCTATTTATATATCTAAAATCTATGCTATGCTATCTATGCCACTGTAGCAACGCAATCGCAACAAAATTGCTTACAGCATACCAAATATGTCAGAAACTATTGATAGCAAGCCACTGACTTGCGATCGAACCTAAATAGCGGGCAGACTACGGATACTGTCAAAAACTACAATTTTCATGCAATTAAGTTGCGTTAACGCCGTTCAATAGCTAAGAGAATCGGGCCCCAGGTGAAATATACAACAGCACTTTTACCGAAGCTGAAATAGAGACGCTTCGCTCAATTAGTCTTTTATTATGTCAATTCACACTGACTAGAGATTTCCCTCGACCTGAGACGGTTTTCTAATGAAACTAGCGACCCGCCCCGACTTCGCACGGGTGCAATGCTGATACTAGATAATCTGTAATATCTTCGAAAATATTCATTTAGATTACATGCTGTAAAGGACCATATTAATCTATTATGAGTTTACCAAGCTCCTAAGAGATAATAGAAAATGTACAGGAACTCAAGCACTTTTATTTTCTTCTTTGTACACAGTAACATATATCTAATATCCTACTCGATCGTCTCGCGGTTAAGCCCAGAATGCCTCGTTGTGCCACCGACTATCTTTCTTTATTTTTTTCCGGAAGTTCCCATCCCACCGCTACCGCCATCGGCCTCTAGAGTCGTTGATGACGAGTCTTCCTTTTGTCAAAGACACTGATAATGTGGTTGCCAGTATATAAATTGAAAATAATAAGTTATTGCAACCAAATAAGAATCGATAAAACTGAATAAAATTACAAACCCTAACACTATATTAAACGCGCAATGTTTTTAAGGGTGAACTGGCCGGTCGTTTCTCCATACAAACGCCGTAGGGTGATCACTCACTTATTTGAGATTTTAGGTCCAGAATTAAGCATAATATTGTTTGAACTCGTCATTATTTGGGTTTGTATCGTAACGAAATTTTAAAAAGATTCAAATTTAAGATTCAGAAAAAGCTTCTGCAATAAATGATTCTGATTCATGGGCTATAATTTATAAAGAGATTGTGTAAATTGACCAAAATATAACGATAAGTGTCAAGTAGAAAAAAAATCTGCCATATGCCACCTATTTTGGCGTGCGCTGGAAAAACCTTTAGTATACGTTCATAATGTATAACGGAAATGTTTATCTTAAATTGTCATACACAAAACCCTGTCGCGGGTTTTTTTTGACATAATAGCTTACACATAAAATATAGATAAATATTTATATTTTTTTTGTTTTTTTTTTTTTGCCAATCAGGTTTATTATTGACCACTATCTCACCTAGTGGGAAGTGATGATGTGGTTGAAGATGTTGTTCAGGCTAACCTAGAAGTACTGGCTCTCAAGGACAGCTGCCGGAACACTCCGTTAGGTGCTTGGCGACAGATATTCTACTTGAGGGTGGTAGCTAGCCAGGTGGGATTCGAACCATGGACCTGCGGCACGGCAGTCCATAGTCAAAGCCACTGAGCCCTCACTGCTTCAAAATTTTGCTACGTGTCAAGCCAATTAGCGCTTGTCAGCTTCATAATAATAAATGATTAAGAAATTTAGCAATAAAATTGTTAATTTTATTATCATCACGCTCCATTCAAGATTATGTTATCAGACTATGTCGTATTACATACCTTTTATATATATTATTTAGGTTTCACGACACGCGTAATGCGTACACGATACTCGTAAAAAACATATATAAAAAAAACAAGTGCTGTGCTATAAATAAATAAAAAATACTTCCCGACCTTGGGTTTCATTACAAAAAGAAAGCTCGAGAGTTTTATATGGGGCATTACGGCCAAGTTAACCTGTTTGTTCAGACACTGTTTTCGAGCAAATATGATGAAAATTGGTTTGCAATAGAGCTTTGTATTGTATTTTAAGGTATGTACATGTGTGACATAATTCTTATGTACATATCATACTCAAATAAGAAATAACTATACAAGTAAAAATTAATTTAAAAAGTAAAAAATCCGACTGCAAATTATTTATTTTTCTTAAACGTTTTATCGTTCCACTGAAATTAGAACTGCAAGTTATATAATATATTTATAAAATCTCATTCGGTAATATTCTAATTATGAAATGAAATACAGACATTTTTTGGTATATTTTATTTACATACGATATATAGAAAATTAAAAAGTTTAATTAAAGCATTATTCTCTTAACAAAACAATGCTTTAAAACAATTTTTTTAATTATTAAAGTATAATGTGTCCCGACCAATAAGGTTTCAATTCAATTTAAGTACACATTATCTGTGGTGAGCGCTGGTTCCGAGCCATAGACCAATAACAGACTTTTTCCATTTTGGCGCTATTTCGTACATTCGAATTTGAGTAATATTTTGTTGGATAAAAATGTTATTTAATGTAGGTATCTATAGCCATGAGATTAAATAAAGCTGTGTATGCAACTGCATATAATTAGGTATTAAAACACTCGTGTAATCTTATTTTGAAACGCGCCTGCGGCTCGTTTAAAAAAACTACACTCGTATTTTAATACCCTCTATTATATGACAGTTGCATAAACTAATATTATGGAATCGTTTTTAAAGCCCTTCATTTTGTCACCCAACACGATGGGTTTGGAAGAAAAAACATTTTTTTTCCAAACATATGTCGTCTTAAATCAGATAGTTTGTACCTAAGTAGTGTCACCTGCGCTATTAAGACGAATCTAACGATATCTTATACATTAAAATCGGATAAGGCGTTTAGAAAAATGGTGGAATAAAGAAACTCAGAAACATACATACATATAGGTACATGAACCCTGAAAACATATCACTCCTTTTTTTGGGCAATCGTATAAAAATGACTGTACACACCGAAATGGTAATTTCCGGAACAGTTGGCATAAGTATCATGACGTCCGGACGCTTGGCGGATTGCCTATTGGGTTGGGATTATATCAAAATGACTTGTCATCGAGTCAAAATAAAGAGTGACAAATAGTAGACGCCTTCGTAAACTCGTGAGTATGCGTGTATATCAATCTAGAATGTCATCATCTTCCCACCATTATCTCATCCATGTGGGGTCGGTTCCTTATGTCTTCTGTAACAATAAAGAAGACACATAAGTAAAGTTTTGGTTGCTGTGGAGAGCTGCTGCTGAGATAGAGACAATATTTATCTTACAAAAGCGCGCAATTCGAGCCACATGTTAAATGGATCCTAGGGAATCTCTGCAGGATATTTTTAAAGAAGTTCATATTTTTTCTTTACCGAGTATTGGATATTTGAAAATATTATGTATGTTCCTAAACAATTGAGTAAATTTTAATTAAAAAGTGACAATCACGATTACAACACTGAGGGCCTGTTTCAGAATGTTCGAGTAAGTTCCGGTTATACTACCATATAGATTAGCAAAGACAAATAAAAAGTACTTCTTATGTAATTGTAAAAAAAAAAATGCACATGAAAAACTTAAACGACAAAAATGCTTGGACAATTCCGCCGCTGACAAGCTATCGCCTGTCACCTACGTAATTAAAAAAGTATTTAATAATTTTATTATATAGTAAGTATGGAAAGAATGGCCCCGAGTTTCTTGTCCGTTCTTCTCGCAGTGGCTCTATAATTTTTTTTGTTGATCGTGGCATACAATTTAAAATATTTCAATATTAAAATGTGTAATTGATCTTCATAAGAGCGTCGTAGAGGCCTAAGTCGCCAAGCACCTAACGGTGTGTTCCGTTCCGGCAGTAGTCCTTGAGAGCCAGTGAAATTGCAGGCACATGAGACTTAACAACTATGTCTCAAGGTGATGGGCGCAGTGCAAAAAAAAAAAAAACAAGCGCAATAGACTTTAACACAGGTAGTCCTCGTGCTCTTTCCGTGAAATACACATAAACAAAAATAAACTTTTAAAAACAATTTTCATCTCAACATTTTTGTAAGGACTGGCAGAAGTCAACCCTAAGAGGTTGTTCTCAAATTTAGTTGTTTTCCAATAACCCTGCATATACCAGTTGTAGTTGGCATCGTCTTTTGGGACAGAACCTTTACTAGGTGGTAGAATCCCAGGTGAAGAAGACTTATACGAATGTATGGAACCGCTTCTCCATTTTCCTTTCTCTGTCGTGCAGCATACAGTGCTTACTTTGCTGTATTTTATGTGATACCAGGTCTCTTCAGCAAGAGTCCATATTGGTACCTAGTGTGTAGTTGCTGTGAGATACTCTACCGCAAAGCAGTAGTGTGCAAAGACTATAAGTGTGGAGGGCACTGTAGCAAGTGAAATTACTGGGAAAGCTACACAGAACTAACGTTTCGGAATGATGAGCGCAGTGTCAAGTAAATTGAGGATGGGTGACACTGTATCTGATATTGACAGGCGTTACCGCTTACCATCAGGAGGGTGACATTTCCGTAACACCAAGCCATAACATTTGGGTACAGCAATTGAACTTTCACATCATACGAGATAAGAACTAAAGTCTTGAATTGACAAGCACAGTGTCATGTGTAACTGACACTGCAGGTATAATGGGCAGGCGTGACGATTACCTTCAGGCAGGTGACTTGATCGTCACGTCAATTTATATCATAAAAAAAAACAGAACTGTTCAGCCAAAATTGGCGCTAATAAGCTAATAACTTTTTATCACCATCAATTACCACAAAACCCCACAAATCTAGTAAAAAAACAACAATACAACACAACAAAAGGGACGATTTGCCTATTGGACCATTTAAATTGCGAACGTTGCAAAAACGCATCCTTCCTGCTTCCGGATTGGTCAGTTTTTCCCGCGCTTTTTGATATAAATGGCGATGTGGGTTGATGTTGTCCTCAGTCTTGGGGTGCCCGTCATCCCTTGATGTTGTGTTGTGGATTGTGAATGTTTGTGTTTTGTTTGGAATATTATTTGGTAAGTGATTTAATTGTTTTCTTGTAATATAAAGGCGTATATTTTGAAAAGTATAATGGCTAAGTTTAAAATTTCGATTTTAGTTATTTTTAATACCCATTCTGTACCAGTCGGATTGTCCACTGCTGAACACAGCCTCCTCCACTATAGATGGGTTTGCTATAATCCCCACGCTTGGCAGGCGTCTAGAGGATCGCAGTGTTAGATATCAGTTCTTCAGAAAGTGCTGCTGCCCACCTTCTAGTGTGTTGTGTTATCCTTAGTCACCTCTTACGACATCCACGGGTAGAGACGGGACGGGTGACATACTAGCCCGGCATCCCTCGGGCATACTATTTGCCCAAATTTATATACTTTTTATTATGTATATTATATGAAGGATTTGTTTAAAGAAAAAAATATTGTATTGATATATTAACTTTACCAAGTCTCTACATTCTTGAAAATATATTGTACTAGCTTTCCGGCCGCGGCTCCGCCCGCTGGTATTTCGGTTATCGACCAAAATCTTTAACCTGTTTTGTCGCAGTTGGATAAAAACTGTCCTATGTCCTTCCCCGTGTCTGAAACTATTTCCTTACCAAATTTCATCCTAATCGGTCCAGTAGTTTCAAAGCCTATTCAATGCAAACAAACAATCAAATCTTTCCTCTTTATTAGTTTAGATAAGTACTCGAAAGCACTTAGGTTAATTTAAATTAAACGGCGAGTACTACAATTACAACTTAATAATAAAAAAAAACTAATAAAAATATACTATCGGTGCCAGGTTTTAGATAAGCAAATGCATATAAAAAGTCTTGCTTATTCTGATACATATTATATCAGAAGAATGCATCGTGGTTAATTGCAATTGAACTATGAAACAGCGATTGCTCAGTGGCATTGGCTATGGACTGCCGCGCAGCGGGTCCATGGTTCGAATCCCGCCGCGGGCTTTAGCTTCCCCGGATTGTGGAAGGGAATGCCCGCCTGGCTAGCGACCCTCAAGTAGAGAATCTGTCCCCAAGCACCTAACGGTGTGTTCCGGCAGCTATCCTCGAGAGCCAGTAATTCTAGGTTAAGCCTGTTAACACCATCGACCACATCATCACTTACAATCAGGTGATATTTTGGTCAAAGGCTTACCTATCTAGTTACAATAAAAATAAAAAATAAAACTGAATTTTATGTCATTTGCTACATTACGAAAATATTTTATTAATTATTTTTTTGTCTATAGCGCGTAATATCGTGATAACAAAAAATGCTTAATAATCTATTCTTACACCAAAGATAATTTAAAAATATAAAAACTGTCCTGATTACTTTTATTTTTATTATGCCTGATAGGTTAGCCATTGACCACTATCTCACCTGATGGTAAGTGATGATGTGGTCGAAGATGTTGTTCAGGCTAACCTGTCTATATAGGCCAATCACAGATGTTCATGCAATAACAACCATGTCCCATATTAATCAACAATTAATTGATACCAATCCAGCCAATAACGATTCATTAAACGGCCGCGTTGCTCCCGTAACGGCGAGGGTGTTATATATGTTTCTTCTATCTTTTGCCTACCTTATCCCATATTTATAAGTATTAACTTAACGGGACTTAATCGCGATAAAACATGTATTAATTTATTTACGTCAAAGTGTCGACGAAGTTGCATTGGTCGTGGTCACGAGCGGACTGAAGAGGCGGGTTTCAACGTATTGGAATGCGGGTATTTTCTCCAACTACCCGCATTTGATTTAGAAATGTATTGTCTCAAAAAACAACACTGACAACATCCACAGGTCTTAAGGAAGGTAAAACGCGTTTGGTGCATTTCCTCAGCACTGGATTCCAGGATGCAGCTAACTTAAAACCATCCTCTCTATTGAAATTATGATATTTCCTTATTTCAATAGCTTATCATACTATTCTACAGTGGTGGTGACTTTCGGATCTTGGAGCTCAATCCAATACTTATAACTGTGTCCATGTCGCGAAAGTCTTAGGGCCTGTTTCAGAATGTTCGAGTAAGTTCCGGTTATACTACCCAGAACATATTTAACAAATAAAACACTATCTTTGCGGTTCACAGTCATCGGATTAACCTATCCATCGGTTAAAGCTTGAAACGCGCTGCATATTAACTGTAATTTTTATCATTCAGTTATTTTATGTTCTGGGTAGTATAACCGGAACTTACTCGAACATTCTGAAACAGGCCCTTAAAGTTATTATTACCTTATGCCATTAATTTTTTCTTACTTTTTCTTTCGCGCCACCAATATACAGGCACAGCCTTTTGAAGCAGTGATATATAGTGATGATCTGAGGGGTTATAGCTATGGACTGCTGTGCTGCAGGTCCATAGTTCGGTACCCAACGCCAGGCCGCGTTGCTCCCGTAACGATAAAGGGGGTCTTACTAAGGGTTCTTCTATCTTTTGCCTACCTTATCCCACTCACTTTTTCTTACTCTTTCTTTCGGGCCACCAATATACAGGCACAGCCTTTTGAAGCAGTGATAGTTGAGCGGTTATAGCTATGGACTGCTGTGCCACAGGTCCATAGTTCGATAACCAACGCCGGGTTGAGCTTCATCGCTCGTTGGAAGGGCGTTTAGCAAGTGCTCGCAAACACTTTATACAGGGTGTACAAGTACATGTTACAGATGAAAAAGAAAATGTATAATATTCTAGAGAATGTGACATATACTATGCGTGTTCTGAAAACATGATTCCATATACAGGGCGTCCCACGGCGATGCCACATGGAGGGAAACTACGAGTACCTTGAATATTGTATAATAGGTAAATGATTTTCAAGTGGGTACATTTATTAGTAATAGGTAGTTATGATAATGTCAGTTGTAATAAATAAAAAAAAAAGTTGTATGTCCTTAAGGCAAAGTCTGCTTTTCATTTTTCTGAACAAAATTTCACATCAAATGTTAAAATTCGTGGTCTTCCTTTTATTTCTGACAGTATGTTATTTAGCAAAAAATAACCCTTGTGATGAAATCTTTCGAACGGTATGATAAAACTGCAGGATGATTTTTTTTTCTCGTGAAAAGGATTCGATTCCCGGTTCAACCATGTAATTACTTAAATATCTTTGAATGCCGTTTAAATTCTTTTTTAAATTTAAATAATGTCTTCTTTCAGTAAAATGTTTCATCTACAATATTCAAGGTACTTTCCCTCCATGTGGCATCGCCGTGGGACGCCCTGTATATCAATAAAACAAACATGAATACAGATCTAAAATTTCGCGTAATTAAGTTTTTTTTTATAGCTGATAGTCTAGCCTTTGACCACTATCTCACCTTATGGTAAGTGATGATGTGGTCCAAGATGTTGTTCAGGCTAGCCTAGAATTACTGGCTCTCAAGGACAGCTGCCGGAACACATCGTTAGATGCTCGACGACAGATTTTCTGCTTAGGGATGGTAGCTAGCCAGGCGGGCCGTTGGCTTAACGTGCCCTTCGAAGAACGTGTTCGTTCAGTAGTAATGTCACTAGCGGTCACCCATCGAACTCCTTACCGCGGCGGACGTTGCTTAAGAACGGCTTAGACTTAGTAAACTTCGCTACGAGCGCTTCAAAAAAAGTTTTGTGTCTATATAGTAAATCTAAACATTTTTTTTATTTTTTTATTATGCCTGATAGGTTAGCCTTTGACCACTATCTCACCTGATGGTAAGTGATGATGTGGTCCAAGATGTTGTTCAGGCTAACCTAGAAGAACCTTATATATAATTATTATGTAGAAACCATGTGATGAAATATCTAAAACATGTTTTCGTTTTTGTAAACTCACTTTTAACGTGGGAAACAAACATACCTAAAGACCACACAATAAAACTAACAAATATGACCTAAAAAATGAATTAACCAAAAACAGTTATGTGGTTAATTTATATGCTGTAGAAGTCGGAGCAAGGGGTATACCAGCGAAATCCCTATACAACCTACTAAAAGACCTTGGCCTGTCAAGAACAACCGTAACTTCCATCCTAGAACGTGTATCCAAGGCGGCATTAGTAGGATCCTACCAAATTTGGTTGGTCAGAGGAGGCTCGAGCGGTGAAGGCGAGCATTGATGCATCATAAAGGGGCTCCTTAACCTTACTCACTGGGTTGCAAGTCCCAGGCACCTTGACTTGGGCCTCTTCCTCTGCAACGCTATGGACCCGGCACCCGCACGGACAATCCATGGAATGCTAAGTAAATTCGTCTGAATTAAATTTTTTTTTTTTCTATACTGCTACTTGGCGATCTGTCTGTGAAAGACAATAGTCCAATGGGCTGACTGAAGATCTCTGAATTCTTGTCTTAGGTCAAGAGATTTGTCCATTTGTCTGAATTTAATAAAAGAGAAAAAGGTTACGTTATTTAAATATTGCCTAGTTCTGTTTCCCTCACTAGCATGTGTTGTCTCCGTCTCGCGCCATTAGTCCGACATTTGTAAAGATCACTTCGTCTTAAAAATAAAATCTCAGGTGAACGCAGCCGCGTTTAGAAGCTAGTATATACGTAAGATACAGACAAAAGCGGGTCAAAGAACCGAGCAAACAGCAGTCTCGAGTTTTTGCTGGCTCGAAGGACAGACAGACGTGCAGACTGACTTTTTATAGGCCAGAAAAAACCTGTTGACGGTGGCGGTCGTGTTTATATAAGATTATAATGTTTGTAAAGACTAGAAGTTTAGAGTTCAGAGTAGGAGTTTAGAGTTTTGGAGTAATGTTGTAGATTTGGACTAGATGTTGAAGAAAAGGAATGTTCTTATATTTATTTCTGACATGGGCATGTTTTGACTTTCTCCGACTAGCTAATTTCCGTTTAAATTTCATCAAAATCGGTCAAGCCGTTTTTGAGTTACACTCCAATAACTGAAAAGTATTTTCCTATCTTGATGATATAGTCATTGACAGTGAATGACAATCGATCCCATAAGTAGCAAGGGTCACTAAAGAGAGTGATTTAAAAAAATATTACTTTTTCAACACTCCACCCTCAAGTAGAAAATCTGTCGCCAAGAACTTAACGGCGTGTTTCGGCAGTAGTCCTTGAGAGCCAGTGAAATTGCAAGCACATGAGACTTAACTACTATGTCTCAAGGTGACTGCGCTGTGCAATTCGTGACATGTGACGATAATGCATCTGTTATAGACAGAGGTTAGTCCGCTTAACATCAGGTGGGCCTCGAGCATTTTCTGTCACATAAAAAAAAACTCAAATGTGTGAAGTAACTTGTCGAAGTCGGTAATTTTGAAACATTATGGTATCGACTTCAAAAAGTTATTTCACACATTTGAAGACGGTTCAATTTTTTGGAAATAAAATAGTTATTTTATGGAATATTTTGGACCCACTTGACCCTGAATTGGGTCAATTTTAATAACGTCAACTGTTTATATAATATAACCTATTTTTATATAAATAACAACGTAGTTCGACCTTCTTCTGTCAGTTAATTGATAATGTTATTTTAATTCCTTAATAACTCACAAAATAACGGTTTCCTTATAACGAAGAAAATATTAGTCATTCATATAACACGGTATTACGTAAAACACATAAAAAAAACTCATAATATTATGTAACTTAAAACTAGTTATTTAGCAGTATAGTAGCCATGTTTCAGAATGTTCGAGTAAGTTCCGGTTATACTACCCAGAACATATTTAATAAATAAAACACTATCTTTGCGTTTCACAGTCATCGATTTAGCCTATCCATCGGTTAAACCTTGAAACGCGCTGCATGTTAACTGTCATTTTTATCATTCAGTTATTTTATGTTCTGGGTAGTATAAGCGGAACTTACTCGAACATTTTTAAACAGGCACTTAGTCTAGGTATACTGAGTTGAAACGCTCGTAGCGAATGCTTAGCCGTTCTTAACCGGTCAGCTAAGTTGAGCATCGTCCGCCGCGGTCATGAATTGGTTAGGTGACCGCTAGTGACATTACTACTGAGCGTGCACGTGCTTCGGAAGGCACGTTAAGCTATCGGTCCCGGTTGTTGTCTTAGGATGGCAATCGATATCATGGTGGCAAGGCCCGGCTAGCTACCACTTTGAAGTAGAAAACCTTTCGCCAAGAACCTAACGCTGTGTTCCGGCAGCGTTTCTTGACAGCCAGTAATTCTAGGTTAGCATGACCACATAACACTTGCCATCAGGTAAGAAAGTGGTCACAGGCTAACTTATCAGCTATAAATAAAAATGTTGAATGCCTCGTTGTTCAAATGGTCCTGGATTGCAGCTTGTCTAGTCGTACATAAACAATCAATTGGGTTAAGTAACTTCCGCTGCCGTCAAGACTTGGATGGGTGGCCGCATGTGGCATTACTACTGAGCGTGCATGTGCTTCAGATGACACATTTAGTTTAGCCAACGACGTCGCGGTCCCTGTAGGGCAGTTGCAAAAGACCTCCTTCATAGACGCAACCATGATCGTCTTTTAGCCACTTGTACCCTTCGACTCCTCACGAGGTCGTCGGTCCATCTAGTGGTAGGTACCAAATCTACGTCTTACGATATAATGCGGTAACTACCCGAGAACCTTTCTTCCCCATACCCTTCGACTCCTCACGAGGTCGTCGGTCCATCTAGTGGTAGGTACCAACTCTACGTCTTACGATATAATGCGGTAACTACCCGAGAACCTTTCTTCCCCATACCCTTCGACTCCTCACGAGGTCGCCGGTCCATCTAGTGGTAGGTACCAACTCTACGTCTTACGATAAAATGCGGTAACTACCCGAGAACCTTTCTTCCCCATCGGTTATCGGTATTGCAATGTGGCCCGCCCATTGCCACTTCAACTTGCGAATTCTGAGAGCTATGTCGATGACTTTGGTTCTTCGGTGAATTTCTTCATTCCGGATTTTATCGTGCAAAGTAACTTCAAAATAGCTCTCACCATAGCTCGTTGAGCGACTTTGAGCTTGACAAATCTAAATGTATGTTTTTAAAGAACATAAATTATACCTACTTCCACATGTGTGGGATAATGGAAGGCTGGCAATGATAAAAGATGACGGATTCTGTAACAGGTGCATAGCTTGTTAAGCGACTTTGAGCTTGACAAATCTAAATGTATGTTTTTAAAGAACATAAATTATACCGACTTCCACATGTGCAGGATAAAAGAAGGAAGCTGACAATGATAAAAGATGAAGCATTCTGTAACAGGTGCATAGCTCTCTCCATAGCTCGTTGAGCGACTTTGAGTTTGACAAATCTGAATTTATGTTTTTAAAGAACATAAATTATGCCTACTTCCACATGTGTGTGATAAAGGAAGGAAGCTGACAATGATAAAAGATGACGCATTATTTAACAGGTGCATAGCTCTCTCCATAGCTCGTTGAGCGACTTTGAGCTTGACAAATCTGAATTTATGTTTTTAAAGAAGATAAATTATACCGACTTCCAAATGTGGGGGATAAAGGAAGGAAACTGGCAATGATAAAAGATGACACATTCTGTAACAGGTGCATAGCTCTCTCCATAGATCGTTGAACGACTTTGAGTTTGATTGATCTGAATTGATGTCGTTAAAAAAAAAACGACTTCCACATGTGTGTGATAAAGGTAGGAAGCTGACAATGATAAAAGATGACGCATTCAGTTACAGGTGTTAATATTTTTAATATTCAATAGATTGACACCTAATTATAATAACAAATACTCGTACGTTGCCTGTGTGTATGTGTGTGTATTTGGGCCATATGGGGATACGCGTTTGTATGTGTGCAACCATGTTAAATCAAATTTCACGGCCTTTGCTGTACATATTGGCATTTATTGGTGGTATTGGTACTAACGCAACGAGTTTATTGCGCAAAGATTATGCGTTTAGAAGTGAAAGTGTTTTGAATAGTTGGTTTTAGGTGCCTAATTGCCATAATTGATATTTCTATTAATACGTTGTTGAGCGTTAAGAGTTTTATAAAATATAAAATGAAATGTTTTTTGTGTTTTTTTTATAAACATTAACTGACTGATAATTAAATTACTCGTGTTGAAACCTCGTGGTCCTGGGTTAAACAGCTTCTTAGATTAATCTGCAAAATATGTTTTATACTCGATATGTGATAATATTCACATATCGGGTACAATTTTACCCCTAATACATGAGGAACCTTTGCCTTTTCGTCGTATCTTCGCCGCGTGAAAGTTGATATTGTCATGATCCCTCAGTAACTTCAAGACCCAAAGAATATACATACCAACATTACCCACCCAATTTTATCACAACCAATCGACAGCGTGAAGTCAGTGGTGAACTACTAGTTTTTTTAAAGCGGTCGTAACAGCCTTTGCCTCTTTCTTAACCGATCCTAACCGAAACTAGTTCCGCTGGGGCCTTTACCTGGATGGGTGACCGCTTGTGGTATTAACTACTGAACGCTTCCGTGCTTCGCAGGTTAAGGCTTTGACATCATCATCATTTACCATCGGGTGAGATTTCACTCAAAGGCTAGCCTATGGGCAGTAAAACAGTTTATTGATACGCTATGTATATGCGATACATAATAATAATAATAATAATAGCCTTTATTTACAATCTTACTAATTTACATAAATTTTAAACTATAAATGTTAGAATTTGTTAATTTCAATAGGGTTGTTGACACCAGTAAATTACATTTATTGAAGATTGTCTTGCTTTCCAGCATAGGCCTCCTCTAGAGCTTTCCATGCTATACGATCTAGCGCCTCCCTTTTCCAAGTTATTCCCGCTACTCTTTTTATGTCATCCTCCCATCTTTGTTGTTGTCTACCTTTTCTTCTTTTGTTATATCTAGGACACCACTCTGTCACTTCCATGGCCCATTTCCTTATTCTGCATCTTATCAAATGTCCAGCCCATTGCGATACATACGCGTATTTAAATTCTATGCTTATCTTAATATACGTGACTCATGTTTTGAAATGTCTATTTCTTAAACATAACCAAAACATATTTACGACACATTACACTTCACACTATGAGTATTATTGTAACCGTGAATGTATTTTGAGTGTGTGTTTTTATTGTCACTCTCACCACTCACACCTTCGAATGACTTACTTTCATGGAATATATTCTTACTTGTTACTTTGGTCGTGTTACTTATATTGATGGTATACTTTGTATCCCCGTTTTCTAAGTATTTCCCGTTTAAACTGATTTCCACGTTGCTTCATTCATTCATTTCGTATTAATGGCTAATTGAATATTAAATAATGTTTGCCCGATAGGAGGCCACCTCCACGGCCGCCCTGTAAGATGCATATTTGAGGTCATCTTGTGTGCAGGTGGTCGGGCACTGGGGACATGGCAGTAAATGTGTCATATTACCACGCTGGTAAAGCCACAGGTGTAAGCCAGTACGTCTAATCATTTATCATTTTTTTAATGTTTTTATTTATTCAAGAAAAATAATGTGGCTTACAGACTATGATGTCCAAAACACCAACATGTCAAAAACATAAATTACCCAAAACAAAACACTATTACTTAAATATACATTATATATCTTATTATACAAATATATATTATTATGCAATTCTAAACAATTATTATTACTATGAATATTTACTAACAATGTCATAGTAATTTAAAATACATTAAAATACAATCACAATAAAATAATACAAAGAAAATTACAAAATGTCAATAAAATCAATATGTCAATTTAGCATACAATAATACTATTTAAATTAAGCTTGATTTTAATCCTAATAAAATATAAACAATTCTGTAGTATTATTACTCTAAACTTAAGACTAAGTATTGTCAAAAGAATGTACTTAGGTTCTAATCGTTTACATTTTAATTAAAAATATGTCTACAATAACTAAACAAACTTCTTATGTAATGTATCATCCCACCAAAATTACAGTATAATGGGACCTAACAACTGGACGTCTCAGTGTGACGGGCACAGTGCAATTCGTCGTTGACGAAATGCGTCTGTTATAGGCAGAGGTTAGTCCACTTAACATCAGGTGGGCCTCAGGCTTGTTCCGTCACAATAACATAAAAAAAACCACGTTCCCTGCTGGAACATCGGCATGCATCTCCCAGAGAGATAAGTATGAGTCATAATCCAAAACCCTTGTCCAGCTCATTAAAAGTTTGCCATAATTACCAAGCTTGGCAGGCGTCTTGGGATCGCAGTATCAGATAACAGTTCATCAGAAGCCAGCTGCTGCTCATGTTCTGGTATTTTTCCCTTAGTCACCTCTTACGACACCCACGGTAATAGATGAGGGGGGGGGGGGGTGATATTATATCCCGGCACCCCACGCAAGGTATATTATGTACATACTTGAAACAGATTTGCAATAGCTCTTTTTGTATTAAAACTGAGGTCTAGACTATTGTAATACTGACTAATAAAATTTATGTCATATCTGACGCTGCTATGAATAATATGTCCCTTACTAACAGTATGGGCTATAGACACAAGCTTGATGACACTGCAAATAGAAACGTATGAAATTTTCACAAAAAAACCGACATCAAACATAAATTACGCATTGTTAGGTAGAACTCAAATACTACTCATCAGATCTCAAATATAAAACTCAATTACAAAAAATAAATTTAAAATTTAATTCAAAATTAAATGGGACCACATATCAAGCACCAGCTGTCGAATATTAAAAAAATCTTCAAAATGGGTACATTCTTGAAAGAGTTAGGAGGTAACACTCACAATATACAAAACAGACAAATTGAGAACTTATTCCTTTCTTGAGTCGGTTAGTAATAGGTAAGTCTTCAAAATTAGCGATCAATTTAAATGAATCGTTATTACTGGCGATGTATGCCTGTAACTTATATACAGTGCTCGTTTCCCTAAATCGAATTTTATTTCTACAACTGCGGAATCACGTGTGCGGAGAGCACACGTGATCCTCCAATCCTCGGATTACAAAGTGGCGATACATACTCTAGTACAGGTTTTGATTACCTATACCAAGTTTATATTATTTCAACTATTATACGAATTAATGATTTAACGAAAGCATCCCACATAGGATGAAAGCACTGTGTTTCTAAGACTCTTATGAGTCTTAGAAATACGAGTAGGTGTTCCCAATCTTGGAACGCGTAGTGACATTACTTCTTAAGATTTTAAATTTGCTTGTATCAAATATTTTAAAAGTATTTTAAGAAAACATCAAATTAATACTTAAATACACTTTAAAAAATCTTCATAAAAAAATATATATCTAGTGACAATTCCGTCTAATTTTCCTGTTAAACCGATGTGACGTCACAAACGCCACGCAGTCAAACCGGAAGAGTATTCGACGCGTTTAGCTTCTAAACGAAGCATCCTCGGGAGGTCTTGACTCTACTAGCGCACGATCGAGACTAACTTTAGCCATTATGTTTTCTTAAAATACTTTTAAAATATCTGTTATTATTAAATATGGATTTCCGCAAACTAACGCCTGAATCTATTCATTATTTTAAATATGCTCATAAAGTAAAGTACAATAATAACAAATACTTTTAAAATATTTTAAGAAAACATCAAATTAATATTTAAATAAAATACTTAAAAAATATAAAAATATATCTAGTGACAATTCCGCTTGATTTTCCTGCTAAGCCGAGGTGACGTCACAAACGCCACGCAGCCAAACCGGAAGAATTTTCGACACGTTTCGCTTCTACACGAAGCATCTTCAGGAGGTCTTGGCTCTTCGAGCGCACGATCGGCTTAGCAGGAAAATCAAGCGGAATTGTCACTAGATATATTTTTATATTTTTTAAGTATTTTATGTAAATATTAATATTAAAACACTTTTAAAATATTTATTATTATTAAAAATGGATTTCCGCAAAGTAACGCCTGAATCTATTCATTATGTCTAACATATTATGAACAAAGCGCTAGGCCGCCCTCTCAGCGATATCCATACTGTTATCACGAAGTCTCACGTCCATGCCAAAGATATATTTGGCTAGATAGCGTGGCGACCGGTCTTAAAATATTTTCATCATTAGTGTTTGTGCCACTTTTACATTTTAACATTATGATATAATGTTTAAAGTTCATTGACAGTAACTTAAAAATTTCCGAATTGCCTTTAATTATAAGTAAAATTTTTAATTTTTCAATAAAACTTGCCCCTATCACAAACAGGACTGACCTAAAATATCGTGGCTGTTTAAACAACTCTCTTTAGCCCTACGGGAATATACAGGTGAGGTAAAATCTGTTAAATAGTTTTATTTGTGAAAAATAATTATGCTGTGATAATCTCTGGGGACTCAACATAAATATATTTCATAACATAGATAAATTTTCTAAAATTCTGGGATTCTTTCCAGCATGCCTTGGGCGGTTATTGGTCGAGCTAGATTTGCTTGGTGCTCTGGAACGTCCTTTATAGCAATACTGTCAAAATATTAGTCAGATAGCGATAATTTTAGTTTGTAAAATATGTTCTGTATGTTTTGGAAATCGGGCTCATTACGTAGTTAAACAATAGTCATCACTAATCCATGGCTTAGCTTGTACAAAATTTATTATTTATTGTAAAATCTTCTGATGAAGATACTACCTTTTGGACGGTCATCTTGGATATTAATCCAAGATTTGACCGATCCAAAAGGTAGTAAAATTTTGGCTAGGCAAAGCATAACAAGCTCTGAAAGGTCACCACGGTCACACGGAACGAGTATGTTAAAATCTTGTCTGGATCAAATTAAGTTCGATTGGAGTGCGGGAATGGCGTGTATCCGCGTTTAGAGCAAAATTTGCCTTGGCTGAAGGATTGCAGGAACGTACCCCAGGTGTTTCAATTAAGAATTCATCTATCTTTCATAGTATATATATATATATGTACTTACAAAAATTATAATATATTTAAAATCACATTTAAATGGGAACACAGCAGCACCAGCTTTTAAAAGAAAAAAAAATCACTAAAATCGGTACACCCTGGGTAAGTACCATTTGAAGTTAAATTCGCCAAAAACGATAAAAACGATCACACCCCCAAAAAGTTGTTCCCGATGGGTCTTGGCATTATTTTCGCCATAAACACTATGAAGCTACTGGAACAGTTTGAATTACCTACATCTAATGTCAAAAGTGACAGAAGTGGCAAATTTTAGTGGCATTCTTAGCGTTCTTATCCTAAATGGAACAGGGGAGAACAGTTACAAACGATCCCAGTGATTACAACCATAGACGCAAATGTGATCAAAATTATCGAAAATAACGAAATTAGCGTCAAATGGAATAGGCCCCTGTAAAGAGTTATGAGGTAACTTAACATACAAAAAAATACATTCTATTGAGAACCCCCCTTTTTTGAAGTTCTTTAAAAATAAAATAAAATCTTACCTCCACGAAGCACGTGACATAATCCCCTCTATGCATATTACATACTCTATGACGCGCAACACAACGACCTCGTTAGGTGACGTGAACAACGTAACGCGCGTTATCGTTCCCCAGCGTTATCTGTAGCGGCCGTTTGCGTCGGCGCACGCGCACGTTTCTCGTATTTCTTCGAAATTTAAATTTTGATTCGTTGCTGTTTTCGTTGTGTGTCATATGTGTGTAGTGGTATATTATACGTTGTTTTCTTTTACGAATGCAAGCGTTGCATAAGGTTGTTTGCGGTTGGATCGAGAAGTTGTTTTTGCTGATTTTTATGCGGTGGATTGTTTTGTGAGTACCTTTAATGTGTTTTTTCTTTTTTTTTTGGAGTTATTAGGTTATTTTCATATGTTTGCGTATTGTTGATGTGATTTGCTTGAGATATAGATTATTGTGGAGGTAACAACCGAAATACGTCTTCTAGGGTAAACTATAATTATTACTTAAATCTAAGTATGCAGGAATGTGTTTTTATATCTAGTGCTTAATGACTCGTCGAATTTGTTAACCAGATTTTTTTAATTGCCTAAATGAGATTTTTTCACTTTATACTTTTGATTACAATCACACCTTATGGAATGTGATGATGTGGTCGTACTTGGTAAGTTGGCTTAACCTAAAATGGTAACAAGCTCTCAAGGGCCCCTGCCGGAACAATCCAGTAGGTGCTTGGCGACAGATTTTTTACTTGAGGGCCGTTGCTGGCCATTCTAAAGTGCCATAGTGCAAAAAAGGTCCTCAAGGAGAGTTACCCGAATACACTTGTAAAGTGCTAGGCGACAGATTTTCTTGTTGACTTCATACAAAATGATTAAATGACCTACTAACAGACTATGAACCTCAGTCTACTATCTCCAGTGACATGCAATAAAAACAATACGTAACATTACCTACTGTTATATATAATCTGTGACTCAATAACAGGAGAAATAAACAAAGTTTGACGCGTAGTCTTTATAAATAAAACTAAAAACTAAATTCAACGAATTAGTCAACGTTGATTTTCAGACGTGATAGCTAAGTATTTATTTAGTTGGCTAAACGCGACTTGCCTTTGGCCAATGTCGAATACTGAGCAGTGGGTTGGAACATGGTTGGAACGCGTGAACAATTTTTTTTCTTTTTTTTTTTTGTTATATTGACGGAACAAGCTCGAGGCCTACCTGATGATAAGCGGACTAACCTCCGCCTATAACAGATGCATTTCGTCACAAGTCACGGATTGCACTGCGCCCGTCACCTTGAGACATAGTTGTTAAGTCTCATGTGCCTGTAATTTCACTGCCTCTCTAGGACAGCTGCCGGGACACACCGTTAGGTGTTTGGCGACAGATTTTCTACTTGAGGGTGGTCGCTAGCCAGGCGGGCATTCGCAAAATGCTCTTTCACCATGCCAATACTGTTTTACAAGACTGCTTTAAAAAAGGAGTATTATCTTTTCAGGGTTCAGCATGTATGTTTGTGAGTTTCTTTATTCCACCATAACTTCTAAACGGCTTAACCGATTGTGATGTATAATGTATCATTAGATTTGTCTTGAAATCGCCGGTGACACTAGGTACATAAAAAGGACAGAAAAACAAACTGACGAATTTAAGATGCCATATTGTGAGAAAAAAATCTCTTAAATTCGTTGCTGCATCAAGTGGGTTATCGAAATGAAGTGCTTTAAGAAACATTTCTATAAATATAGGTATATAAATAAAACGCTTAACAAAAATAAATTAATTTGCAGTCGGGTTTTTACATTTTTAATTAATTTATGTTTGTTTCTTCCGTCCGCTGCGCTGCTTTAAGAGCAATAATACACAAAATGTTAGTGATGGCTCAGTGGCATTGGCTATGGACTGCCGCAGCAAGTCCATGGTTCGAATCCTGCCGCGGGCTTGAGCTTCACCGCACGGGGAAGGGCATTTTGCGCATGCCCGCCTGACTAGTGACCACCCTCAAGTAGAATATCTGTCGCCAAGCACCTAACGGTGTGTTCCGGCAGCAGTTGTGTGCCAGTTAAATTAACAGGCACATGAGACTTAACAACTATGGGTCAAGGTGACGGGCGCAGTGCAATTTGTGACTTGTGGCGAAATGTGTCTGTTATAGGCGGATATAGAGGTTAGTCCGCTTAACATCAGGTGGGCCTCGAGCTCGTTCATTCACAATAATATAAAAATAATAAACTTCACTTACTAACACGTGCCACGGTCAAAGGCTAGCTTATCAGCAAATAACTTTAAAACTTAGGCATCTAATGAAAGATCTTATTAAAGAAAGATAACGTTTTATATATACTAAGAGTAAATCATAATCACCGTCTCTGGACAATAACAACACTGTACTATATAATTATATTATATAAATTATATAATATACAATTTAATGATATTGGCCTGAATGTATCTCTTTGATTTGATAGGTACGCGTGTATATGAAGCTGATTGTGAATTTTAGGGTTCCGTGTAAACTGGACTCTATTAGGGTTCCGTACCCAAAGGGTAAAAACGGGACCCTATTACTGAGACTTCGCTGTCCGTCCGTCTGTCACCAGGCTGTATCTCAAGAACGGTGATAGCTAGACAGTTGAAAATTTCACATATGATGTATTTCTATTGCCGTTATAACAACAAATACTAAAAATTAAATAAATATTTATGAGGGGCTCCCATACAACAAACTTGATTTTTTTACCGTTTCTTGCTCGATACTAATAACGGTGACAGGTAGACGCTTTCACTATTCACAAAATATTTAGTTACGGAACCCTTCGTACGCGAGTCTAACTCGCACTTAGCCGGTTTTTTATTATAGGCTATGTATGCGATGTTCCACGTCATTACAGTTGAAACCTTAAAGCACACAATGGCTTGTGTTAGGCTGTAAACGTTGCCAAATAAGTATGTTAAAAAAAATATGGAACCGACTTAAACAGCCAAATGTGTGAAATAACTTGTTGAAGTCGGTACCATGATGGTTCAAAAGTACGTATTATCACAAATTTGTGCGCTTGGTACCGACTTCGGCAAGTTATTTCACACATTTAAGTGTTGAAATCGGTCCGATTTCTTAGTAAAAACAGTTTACCCTTTTTATCACCTTCCTACTTATTTATGGCATCAATTATCATTCACTGTCAATGACTATATCAACAAGGAAAAAAATACTTTTCAGTTATTGGAGTGTAACTCAAAAACGGCTTGAATGATTTTGATGTTTTTTTTTATATGAAAGATGATGCTTGCCGTGTGGTCCCATTTAAATTTCATCAAAATCGGTTAAGTTGCTTTTGAGTTACACTCCAATAACTGACAAGTATTTTCCTATCTTGATGATATAGTCATTGACCGTGAATGACAATCGATCCCATAAAATCATGGCTCACTAAAAAGGGTAAAAACATTTTTTTTACCTAAGAATGGAACCGACTTCAACACTCAAATGTGTGAAATAACTCGTCGAAGTCGGTACCATGCGCACAATATTGTGATAATAAGTACTTTTGAACCTATTATCATGATCATGGTACCGACTACAACAAGTTATTTCACACATTTGAGTGTTGAAGTCGGTTTAATAATTTGGTAAAAAAAATATATTTGTTTTACGTCCTGTTGTAATCTTTAAAGACCGAGGCCCGCATTGCATTTGGGCAATTTTTTTATAATGTGATTATTGTGTTAAACTATTAAAAGTATTTTTTTTTCGGTAAATACAAAAAAATATGTGTTAGTACAAAACCTTGTGTGATATATATTTTTTGTATTTTTTTAAATTATCTTCAGGTAGTTGAGGATAGATAACAGACTTCAACTAGATTTTAGTTGAGTTTAAAAAAATATTACATTTGTCCTCCAGCTGTGGAAACACCGTTAGGTGCTTGGTGACGATAAATTACTACTTAAATTTGGTGGTTGGCCAGGCGAATATTCTCAGAAAGCATAACACCAAGCGCTTCCATAACTCTTGCCACTAGCCATCACCGCTTCAAAACCATGCAAAAGTATCAAGATCGCTTGCACGTAAATCCAAAATGGCGGACGGTTCCATACAAATTTAAAATAAAACATAGACGGCTCCCATATAAAATAAAACATGACGATTTCTCAGTAAGATAACGTGTTAGAGACGGTTTATGTTTGTTATGCAATTTTGGTATTTGAAACTTTCCTGAGGCTAGTGTTTGCACTCGGTCTCACCAATTGTAATTACAAATATACGATAGGAAAAATTGAAGTCATGTGCGGGATTCCAACCCGCGTCCAACCACCCCTTTAGCCGCGGTATGCTCTAACCAATTTAGCTAACATGACATGACGTCATAACTCAAATCTTTCCTATCGTTCTTTAACCATCATATTGGGATGGAGCGACATCTATAGCACAAATTACGATGTACTACAAACGAGACCAATTTTGCAATTGGTTTTATACTTGTAAATGGTGACACAACCTTATAATATTAATATTGTTATGTTTGGTAATTGACGATGTTGTTGATATAAGGAACTAGGATTAGGAAAACTGCATCGGGAAGACAACGTTAGGTCCTTGTCTACATACTTTCTAGTCGAGAGTGGTAGCTAGAGGAACATTCGTCACATACCTACCCTACAAACACGTTGTGAAGCGTAATGAAAATTGTGATACTTATGTGCATTTTATATATAAATTTTATTTTAGTTGCAAATTGAAAAAATCTTATCGTAATATATATGTATTTTTTACATAATCATGTACATGTACCAATAAGTTACAAACTTATAAAATGTATGTAAATTGACTTACCTAATATAACGATCATTGTTATAAGGGCGAATAAAAATATGATTTCTGATTTATAATTTCGAACCTACGACGGCCTCGATGACAACTGCCACCGCTAAGTAATAAGCGCATTAAAATATTTACATGCTTGGCTCTACTTCTACGTGACCTTTATAGAGAAAGTATCAAATTCGTTTGTACAAGTATGTCAGTCCTAGATTTCCAAGTCGGTCAGGTACCAGTAAACTGACACATGAGACTTTACAACTGTACGTCTGAGGGTGACGCGCAGTGTATCTGTTATGGGCAAAGGTTACCGCTTAACAGCAGGTAGGCGTCGCGCGTCGTGCTTCCGTCACAGTCACGTACGAGTTCCGTTTTCTCGCACGGAACCCTTAAGTACCCATAGAAAATAATGAAATGATTACATTATTTTGTGTGGACTAATAGATAACGTTATATAAGAGTGTTTATTTTAGTTTTATGGAATATTTATTACCATCCCACTACTTGAACATTTTGTGGCCCCTTTTACAGAAAAACTATCACGTCTATAGATTTATGCTTAAACAAAGTAATTTAACTAAATATCTAGATGTGTTATCTGAAAAAAAAATATAACCATTGGAAAAATAACATTAACAATTTTCTATTCATTGGATAGAATTTTATTGTACTACTAACGCCATCTATTAGAAAACCAAAGAGTTAACATCGCTGCAACAGAACTAAACTCAATACTCAAATACATCGTAGTAAATCTACTTAATACTAGATGACACCACTAGAATCAGGTTGTGAAATAAACGCGAGCCCTCACAAAACTCAGCTTTTTGGTAGTCTAAACAGACAATTTTACTTGTTGCTAATATTATCGACGATGAACCAATTCTAAGAGGAGACACTGCTTCTCGAATGGACAGTCGTGAGTGCTTACCTTCAGGTGGGCGACTTATCCGTCTCATTAAAACGGTGACAAGTGTTAAATAGCTTCACTTGAACAGATTTTTCGAAAAATATATTTTTAGTTTGTAACAGCAAGAAAATTATATGTTAATTGATCACATTATCTAAGGCCAAGAAAAGTCCGAAACACGTTTCCTTAAAATTTTATCTATAGAATAAAATTGCAAAGTTGACTCTAAATTACGATTCAAAGTAAATATCTTAATTATTTTTGTATGAATGTGTATGAAAATAAAACAATAAAATAGCATAACCTCATCAAGAGAGACAAGAAAAGTTAAAATTTTTGATTTACGTTATTAGTATTTTTGTGTATATACTTATTAAGCTTTCTTTCGAATTTTACACATACTAATCGCTATTTCATCATCGCTGCCTCTCATTTACTCCTACGCAGTCTGATAGTGACAAAATTTCATCTATTAGTCAAAAGATGATTTTTTTTTTCTATTAGTCAATAGATGAATTTTTTTATTAATATTATTGACTAATAGATGAAATTTTGTCACTATCAGACTGCGTAGGAGTGAATGAGAGGCAGCGATGATGAAATATTGATTAGTATGTGTAAAATTCAAAAGAAAGCTTAATAAGTATACACAAAACTAATAGAGTAAATAAAAAAAAAACTTTTCTTGTCTCTCTTCTCATCTTAATTAAAAACAATATTATGTATAAGCAATCTTCTCTACACCAAGCATGACTGCAGCGTGCAGCGTGACCTTAACTGCGAAAGTATCAAATTCGCTTGCGCGTCGTCCAAGATGGCGGACTGTACGATACCCATATACAATAAAAACATGAGCAGTTCTTAGAAAGATAATATGGATAATGTATTGTTATACGTTATTTGAGAGCATATGCTTATGTTTGAAATTCTCGTATCGGATGCTTTCTCATATTAAAACACGTACTGTAGCTACTGTTCGTTCGTTATCGTCGCATTGGCTATATTCTGTATTCTGTATCAGCCGGATCGTCCACTGCTGAACACAGCCTCCCCTATTAAGGGGGTATTTGCCATAATCCCCACGCTTGGCAGGCGGCTTGGGGATCGCAGTGTAAGATGGCAGTTCTTTAGAAGGCGCTGATGCCCACTTTCCAGTATTGTTCCCTTAGTCGCCACTTACGACACCCTCGGGACCACACCCTTATTGGCTATATAAGTCGGGTCAATTTTTCGTAATTAATTTTTTATCTCTGTCCCACACGAAATGGGTTTGGTACCTACAACATGTATGTTATACTTTTTTTTTATATTCGATAGATTTGCCTTCGACCACCATCTAATCTGATGGGTAAGTGATGATGTAGTCGAAGATGTTGTTCAGGCTAACCTAGAAGTACTGGCTCTCAAGGACAGCTGCCGGAACACACCGTTAGGTGCTTGGCGACAGATTTTCTACTTGAGGGTGGTAGCTAGCCAGGCGGGCATTCGCAAAATGCCCTACCACCATGCTATAACGACTGCCATCCTTAGACAACAACCGGGACAGACGGCTTAACGTGCCCCCCGAAGCACGGAAACGCTCAGTAGTAATGTCACTAGCGGTCACCCATCCAACTCATGACCGCGCGCGACGTTGCTTAACTTTGCTGATCGGTTGAGAACAGCTAAGTAAACTTCGCTACGAACGCTTCAACGCTTCGCTTCGTTATCGTTGCATTGACTACCGAGAGACGAATAATTTAGCATTCCATGGATTCACCGTGCGGGTGCGGGGTCCATAGCGTTGCAAAGGGCCTGGGACTTGCAACCCAGGCAGTAGGGTTAAGGGGCCCCTTTACGTAGGCATCAAAAATCTTTTTTTTTTTTTTTATGTTATTGCGATGGAACAAGCGCGAGGCCCACCTGATGTTAAGCGGTATCCTCTGCCTATAACAGATGCATTTCATCACAAGTGACGAACTGCACTGCGCCCATCACCTTGAGACATACATGTTAAGTCTCATTTTTGCCTGTTATTTCACTGGCTCTCAAGGACTGCTGCCGGAACACACCGTTAGGTGCTTGGCGACAGATTTTCTACTTGAGGGTGGTCGCTAGCAAGGCGGGCATTCGCAAAATGCCCTTCCACCATGCGGTGCAGCTCAAGCTCTGGGCGGGATTCGAACCATGGACCTGCTGCGCGGCAGTCCATAGCCAATGCCACTGAGCCATCACTGCTTCATAACTCCCCTTCACCGTTCGAGCCTCCATGCCCAACCAAATATGGTAAGATCCTACCAATGCCGCCTTGGATACACGTTCTAGGATGAAAGTTACGGTTGTTCTTGACAGGCCAAGGTCTTTTAGTAGGTTATGTAGGGATTTCGCTGGTATACCCCTTGCTCCCACTTCTACAGCATATAAATTAACCACATAACCGTTTTTGGTTAATTAATTTGTTAGGTCATAATATTTGTTTGTTTTTATTGTGTGGTCTTTAGGTATGTTGTTTCCCTTGTATAAGTCAGTAAAATTTTTCGTATTTTTTTTTTATCCCTGTCCCACACGTAGTGGGTTCGAACGTCCGCCGAGGTCAAGACTTGGATAGGTGACCGCTAGTAAGATTACTACTGAGCGTGCACGTGCTTCTGAGGGCACGTTAAGCCGTTGGTCCTGGTTGTTGTCTTAGGATGCCAGTCGTTACAGCATGGTGGTAGGGCATTTTTCGAATGTCCGCCTGGCTAGCTACCACCCTCAAGTAGTAAATCGGTCGCAAAGCACCTAACGGCAGCTGTATTTGAGAGCCAGTAATTCTAGGTTAGCCTGAAGAACATCTTATTTTATTTTTTTTTCGCTTACAGCTATAATTTGAGCTAAAAAAAAATCCCGAGTTTTGTCCGTAATTATTATTTAGTAACCGGCTAGGACTCGCGTTAAATTTACCGGATATTGCTCCGACCAGTTTGGAACTTATTTGAAGTTCTTCGTCTGGGAGTCACGATTGTGCACAGCGGCGAGCGCGGCCCTCAGCACGTAACTAAGAGCGAGCCCTAGCCGGTTACTAAAATATATGAATTACAGCTATAATTACAAAACAGGTTTAATAACTTAATTAAGAAGCCATTAACAAGCCTCCACAGACCTTCGACCACATCGTCACTTACAATCAGTTAAGATAGTGGTCAAAGGCTAGCCATATCAACTTTAATAAAAAAAACAAATTACGAAATACTCTTTACGTAATAATAACAAATATTTTAAAAATATTTTATGAAAACATCAAATTAATATTTTAATAAAACACTTAAAAAAATACATAAATATATCTAGTGACAATTCCGCCTAATTTTCCTGTTAAGCCGACGATCATTCTCGATCGTGCGCTCGTAGAGTCAAAACCTCCTGAGGATGCTTCGTGTAGAAGCGCGACGCGTCGAAAATTCTTCCGGTTTGGCTGCGTGGCGTTTGTGACGTCACGTCGGCTTAACAGGAAAATTAGGCGGAATTGTCACTAGATATATTTATGTATTTTTTAAGTGTTTTATTAAAATATTAATTTGATGTTTTCATAAAATATTTTAAAAATATTTGTTATTATTAAATATGGATTTGCGCAAAGTAACGCCTGAATCTATTTAATACTCTTTACGTTATATGCTTTTCATCCTAATGAGATGTCCACACCACGCTTGTCTCTACTCTTCAGCACTTCCACCCCTGGCGCTTCTTCCAAGCGTCATCAGATGAACTCATTCCTTTTCTTATCCATTCTATATATCACACGTCCATCTTTAAGTGAGCGCGAGGTGCGAGTGAATCGTTTCGGTTACAGCTTGGACAAAAGTGCTTTCGTATGTTTGTCCGGCAAATGTCCGACTGTTCTGTACAGGTCGCATTTATCAACAGATTCTTGTGAAATTTTGCGAGCAGTTTCGATAATTAAATGGAGAAAATTTTTTGTCGTTACAAAACTACGAGAGGAAAAAATATAGTCATGTGCGGGATTCGAGCCCGCGCCATCAAATCCTATATCCGGGGTATGCTGTATCCGCTAAGCTAAAATGACTCATAACTCTTATCTGTTCTCTGTTTCTTAACCATCGTATGGGGATGGAGCATGCGTTATTTCATCAAAGTCAAAGTCATTTATTCAATTTAGGCGTCTACGACGCTCTTATGAAGGTCAACTACAAATTTAAGTATTGAAATATTCTACATTGTACTGCCCCGTTCAGCAAATAAATTGTATAGAGCAACTGCGAGAAGAACGGGCAAGAAACTCGGGGCTATTCTTTTAAACATCTTTTAACAATGTGTTACATACTAACTATATAATAGAGTTATTACAATATTTGTTTAAATTATGTAGGTGACAGGCAATAGCTTGGCGGAGGCGGAATTGTCCAGGCATTTTTGTCGTTTATGTAATCAGAAACTGTGTAGTAGGAATTTATACTCAATATGTTTTTCACGTGCAACTTGAATTTCCCTTCTGTGAGCGTTGTAATATGTTTGGTAAAACACACATCAAAATGGAACTGACTTCAACACTGAAAAGTGTGAAATAACCTGTCAAAGTCGGTACCATGCGTTCTATATTGAGATAATAGGTTACTTTTGAACTATCATCAGTCGGTTCCATTTCGAGGTAATTTTTTTTTCACCCTTTCTAGTGACCTTTGCTACTTAGGAGATCAATTGTCATTCACTGTCAATGACTATATCAACAAGACATTTTCAGTTATTGCAGTGTAACTAAAAAACCGCTTGATCGATTTTGAAGAAATTTAAATGGGACCAAGCAAGCTTTCAAATAAAAATAAATCATCAAAATCGGTTCACCCAGTCGAAAGTTCTAAGGTAACAAAAATTCAGTCAAATTGAGTATCTCCTCCTTTTTTGAGTCGGTTAATATTATTAAAAAAGTGTTTTGTCAAAACGTAAAAATAATGATATCACAGTCGCGAGTTTTTTTTTTAGTTCTTTAGTTATCGAGCAAAGTATCATCCAATATTCTCGACATTTCCATTTTATCAATCACGTGACTGATTAGTCAGCTGCCGCAGCGGAGCGGGGCGTTTACCATCCACCCACGTTCTGCTTGTCTCGACATGAACGCAATATTTTATCTAAACGGTAAATCACATAAACGAATACGAGTAGGTACCGCCAGAAATAGCATTGTCAGAGAAGTGACATTATCTTGATGGATGTAGTTGTGTTGGTTTTGAATGTGTTATTGTTTATGAAAATACATCCAGAGCTGTAAAGTTCGCCGTTGAGCAAATGTCTCCCCCGAAGGGGATGATTTTCCATAATCCCCACGTTAGGCAAGGTCTTGGGGATCATAGTGAAAGAAGGTAGGTCTTCAGATGGCCCTGCTGGGGTGTTGCTCACCTGGTATTTTTTCTTTTGTCGACCCATACGACTTCAACAGATATGGGGGGATGCAATTCTGGTCCGCTACCCCATGGGGATTATACATAAAATGTGATCTCTTTGGGTTATAAAGACGAAGATAACACACCACCACGCTACAGTACAAAAAGGACTACCTTTCCATGTATTAGCCCCCCCCCCTTGCTCCGTTTCCCTCCGAAAAGATTTTAATTTGGTTTCTAATGAAATAATTGGTGTTATAGACAGTACTAGCTGCGCCCCGCGATATCACCTGCGGGGTTTTTCGAGATAAAGTGTTCTATGTGTTATTCCAGGTTGTAAACTATCTGTGTGTCAAATTTCATCCAAACCCGTTCAGCGGAGCGGCAGTAACAAACATACAGACACACTCACACTCACTTTTGCCTTTATAATACAGTGAAGTAAAAGTCTATATATAAAATGTGAATTTGAAATTAGTAGTTTAACGAGCCATACAGTGACATACAGACCGAAAAACAAATATATAGCAGGGAGATATAGACATTGGAGTTCTATATGACAAGCAAAGAACAGCAAAAAAATTAAGTTGCCTTGATTTTGAAGCAATGATGGCTGAGCGGTAATAGCTATGGAAAGCCGCGCCGCAGTACCCTGGTTCGATCCCCACCGCCGCGCCGGCTTGAGCTTCACCGCATGGTGGAAAGGCATTTTGCGATTGCCAGCCTGGCTAGCTACTACCCTCAAGTAGAAAATATGTCGCCAAGCACCCAACGGTGTGTTCCGGTCCTTGAGAGCCAGTGAAATTACAGGCACATGAGACTTAACAACTATGTCTCAAGGTGACGGGGGCAGTGCAATCCATGACTTGTGATGAAATGCATCTGTTATAGGCAGAGGTTAGTCCGCTTAACATCAGGTGGGCCTCGAGCACGGACTAACCACCGAGCTTGTCCCGTTACAATATCATAAATTTAAAAAAAAAGTAGGTAGGTTAGGTACCTACAACAAAATATCATCAATCATAATATATATATGTTGTATATAAACATATATATAAATATCCTTATATATGTATATAGTAACACATATGATAACATATTTTGCCGTATTTAATCATTCCATGCCAAATAAAAACTCACATGCGCCAAAGCAGCAACGACAAAAAATATATACTTACGTCTCTTTCCAACCACGCACGTTTATCTCCCCTCTCGCTCGTTTCTAACGAGTCGGCCTCGCTAGCGATCGTTACTCCAGCGTCGTTAAACGAAACATGAATCATGCGCTTAAAATAGACGCAACGAATTGAATACATAGGAATTTCCTCTGATGTATTTTAATCTAATTTCAGCCGTAGTGTCATATGTGTAGAGGTTAGATTCGCTTGTGTCTATATTGTGGTTTTTGTATGGTGTGTTTTTTTGTTCGTTTGCCCGTTAGTGGAGGTATAAATGTGTGTAGTGCCTTTTGTACTGGTACTTTGCTCGCGTCTGCTGTGGAAGAAACTTCATCAAAATCGCTATAGGAGTTTCAGAAAAGGTTAGTTTAATCGTTTTGTTTAATATAACCTTGTTTAGTATTTTAACCCTAAACGAGGTATGTTACAAATTGAACGCGTGTGTCTTTGTATCTATTGCGTAGCTTCCAAACGGATAAGCCGATTTTGATTGAATTTTTTGGAGATTCTTTATTTTCATTAAATCTGTGTTCTATTTTAGTCGATGAAGGGTTGTGAGGAATAGCTATCCTGAATTTGGAATCCTCTTATATCACTGTATTAATTACATCAAATAAGTACCTTGATTACTGGAAGTCACACAATTCTAGGTTAGCCTGAACAACATCTTCGACCACATCATCACTTACCATCAGGTGAGATAGTGGTCAAAGCCTAACCAATAAAGCATAAAAAAAAATCTCACCCCGTATTTTTTTTATTCGTTATAGTTAAGCCTTTGACCACTATCTCACCTGCATTAGTGATGATGTCGTCGAAGATGTTGTACAGGTTAACCTAGTACTGGCTCTCAAGGACAGCTGCCGGAACACACCGTTAGGTGCTTGGCGACAGATTTTCTACTTGAGGGTGGTAGCTAGCCAGGCGGGCATTCGCAAAATGCCCTACCACCATGCTGTAACGACTGCCAAGACAACAACCGGGACCGACGGCTTAACGTGCCCTCCGAAGCACGTGCACGCTCAGTAGTAATGTCACTAGCGGTCACCCGTCCAACTCAAGACAGCGCGCGACGTTGCTTAACTTTGCTGATCGGTTAAGAACAGCTAAGTAAACTTCGCTACGAGCGCTTCAAACCTATGTTCTTGTGGCGTTTTTGATTGTACCGACGCCCCACATTTTTGGGAAAAACGTAGGATGATGATTACTCGTGGTAACACGTGTTTGTTCGTGGGTGGTCGTTATCTCGCGCAATGCATAGTCACTCGTATATAATCTGTGACTCAGTCTCGAGCTAACCTTATCAGTAGTAATGTAGTAAACCATATAATAAAATATAAAACGGTGTTCAACTTATAATTTTGACCAAATAGTTTATTTTTCATTAATATCATTGGAAGCACCAATCGCATGTTCAAATATAAAATTTACATGTACATACATAATAAAAATAAAGTATCTTTTATGTTTATATAAATGCCCCCAATATTGGTAAACCAACAGACAGACTGAAAGGTACGCCATACTTTCGTAGATAATAACAATATATTAAGAAAACATTAAAATAATATTTTAGAAAAACATTGGAAAAATATATCTGGTGACAATTCCGCCTAATTTTCCTGTTAAGCCGATGATGTGACGTCATAAACACCAAACCGGAAAAACCTTTCAACGTGTTTCGAATCTACACGAAGCATCATCTGGAGGCATGACTCTTCGAGCGCAATTTTGTGAATGCCTGCCTAGCTAACTACCACCCTCAAGTAGAAAATCTGTCGCCAAGCACCTATCTGTGTGTTCCGGCAGCACTCACTGAGAGCCAGTAATTCTAGGTTAGTCTGAACGACATCTTCGAGCACATCATCATTTACCATTAGGTGAGATATTGGTGAAAGGCTAACCCATCAAGTATATTTTTTTAGTAAAGTTCGAGATCCCTAGCGGGCGTCCGACCTGCACTTGGTCAGAATTTATAATTCGTTGTTGTATATCGATGTGGGACTATTAACTAGATTTAATCCAAAGTCACATTAATATTATAAATGCGAAAGTGTTTTTGAGTGATTGAAGTGAGTGTTTATGTTTGGTACACCTTTACGTTGAAACTGCTTAACTGATTTGGATGAAACTTGTAATTACAAGTTTAGGTACTGGATTAACCCATAGGATACTATTACCATCATTATTTTTCATCGTTGTCTATGCGGGTGTAACCGCGGTGTACGTACCGCGGTTTCTAGAATTAGCTAGTCTAGAATTAAATGCTTATAGCTATCTAGCCCAAATTTAATATCCATAATAATATTCAATAATAAAGAAATTTTATGCTTCGCGCATGTCTCGGTGGCTTAGTTGGTTAAAGCGTCCGGTGCGTTAAACAGAACACGCTGATTAAAATTCCACTACTGCAAAACTCGAAGAGATATTATTTTCAGATCATTCCATGGTTTCTTTGAACATGGAATGGCACCAAAAAGATTGGGGAAATTTATTTGTTTGCTCCCGTATATATAGTTTTCTATCAGATGTGAAGAGACTCATTAAAGAACAATATGTTAAGAGACTCATTAAAGAAAAGGTACTGATATAAAAATGAGAAGCCAAAGATAAGAGTGCAAGAATGACATTTTGTGCCGAACCCACCTTACAAGGAAGAAGAAGACTGTTCTTAGATGTGACAGCTGTCAAAATGACATTTGATATTACAGGTTTTATTTTTGTTGCTTGTTTTGGGCTTCTTTTACCGAATAAATAATAATCAATACGGGTATTATGCTATGTATATAGAAATTAATTATCAATATCCTTATTTTTTCTATGGCCGTTTTAAAACAGCACACTCTCACTCGGCCGTATAACCATCACGTTGTTCAACATTATGTTTAGTAAGGGTGCTTACCATTTGAAGTTAAATTCGCTAAAAACGATCACACTTCCAAAAAGTTGTTCTACATGGGTCTTGGGCGTTATTTTCGCTATAAACGCTATGAGGCTACTGGAACAGTTTGAATTCCCTACATCTAATGTCAAAAGTGACAGAAGTGGCAAATTTTAGTGGCATTTTTAGCGTCATTTTTAGCGTTTATGTATATCTTATCCTAAATGGAACAGGGGAGAACAGTTACAAACGATCATAGTGATCACAACCACAGACGCAGAATGTGATCAAAATTATCGAAAATAACGAATTACATAGCCCAATAACGAGCGTGTAACGAAAGCGGTCGTTCTAACGATAAGATCCGTTTATCTACACAGATAACGGATAACGGATTCTTCATAAATGCAAGTACATTATTGTTTTACGTCAGTATTTTATATAAGTGTGAAGTGTCTATCGATTTTAAAACGGTACGTTGAACATTTATTTGATTTTTTGGACTAATTTTCGCTTAGCATGCTGGGGTCTATTTTTTTTCTTTTTTTTCTGTTAGTCATACATGATTTGTTAACGTATATTACAACTAATCTTTTCATAATACTTGTGGTCGTCTGTCCATTGTGACGTAACCTCTCGTTTGAAGCAGTTATGGCGCAGTGGCAATGAGTATGGACTGCCGCAACAGGTCTTTGGTTCATACCATGCCGCGGACTTGAGCTTCATCCGATAGTGGTAGGGTACTTTGCGAGGTAGACGGCAATAGGGCCGGCCCCTGTTACATAGGACCAAATATGTCTGGTGCAACGTGTTAGATAAGTCCCTCTGGAAATAGCATGGCCACATGATTTTTTCTTTTTTCCTTTGACAAGCTTGAGGCCCACCTGATGTTAAGCGGACTAACCTCTGCCTAACAGATGCATTTCGTCACAAGTCACGAATTGCACTGCGCACGTCACCTTGAGACATAGTTGTTAAGTCTCATGTGCCTGTAATTTCACTGGCTCTCAAGGACTGCTGCCGGAACACACCGTTAGGTGCTTGGCGACAGATTTTCTACTTAAGGGTGGAGTGTTGATAAAGTTCCATTTTTTGATAAAGTAAAATCGATGATAAAAATCGCAAAATGTTCTTCCACCGGTGAAGCTCAAGCCCGCGGCGGGATTCGATACATGGACCTGCTGCGCGGCAGTCAATGCCACTGAGCCATCAATGTGACCTTAATGTTCTTTGTGATTTTAAAGAGTATAATGTTTATGATCATTATGGTTGACATGCTGTGTTAGTATGTAAATATTATCTAATCTATGACGACCTGTCAAGTGCAGGCGTTTATCTGGCGACAGTGCTTATATAGGTGAAAAATAGTGCACCTAAGGATATCTTCTTTAGGGTTCCGTACTTAATAACAAAAAACTAACCATTACATAGGTCAATTTTAGTGTGAGTTTTGAAGCGCTCGTAGCGAAGTTTATTTAGCTGTTCTTATCAGCAAAGTTAAGCAACGTCGTCCGCGGTCATGAGTTGGATGGGTGACCGCTAGTGACATTACTACTGAGCGTGCACGGGCTTCGGAGGGCACGTTAAGCCATCGGTCCAGGTTGTTGTCTAAAGATGGCAGTCGTTATAGCATGGTGGTAGGGCGTTTTGCGAATGCCCGCCTGGCTAGCTACCACCCTCAAGTAGAAAATCTGTCGCCAAGTGTGTTCCGGCAGCTGTCCTTGAGAGCCAGTGAAATTACAGGCACATGAGACTTAATTACTATGTCTCAAGGTGACGGGCGCCGTGCACTTCGTGACATGTGACGAAATGCATCTGTTATAGGCAGGGGTGTGTCCGCTTAACATCAGGTGGGCCTCGAGCTTGTTCCATCACAATACGATAAAAAAATATAAAAATATAGTATAATATGTTTTGAGTCCGTGGGGACCGAGAGCTCGTCGTATTTTCCAAAACTTATCAGAGCCCTTGGAAGATGCGACGCGTGTTTAAAATGCTGGCTCCTATTTGACTCTTAGATTTGATTAATGTTTACTATAGGAAAAAAGTTTTCTCCCAGAACGCAAAATACGCGCAAATTCTCAGTCAAAACTTGAAGAAGCTGCAAGTCCTTATCGCACTATTCTGTTTGGGCGTTTAGCGGTGAGACAGCATCACTTTGTTAAAATACCTATTTTTCTGTAGGAGCTTCTCTTCCCGTTCCTCTTAAAAAGTTAGCTTTTTTTGTCTCTACCCCCCATCGTATTATGTACAGGAGCGACAAAGAAATACATAAAAAAATGAACTCTGCTCGTACAGCTCAATATTCTAAGATAAACAATATTTTGCCTTAGCACACGACGTACTCGCGTGATTTTCGCAACTTTAATGTGACCACTTCAGGCACAGTTCAATCAACTTTGCCTGAATTTTATCAGAATTATCTAGGTCAGTGAAACGCGATTGGTTTGCGCAGGTAGTATTATTTTACACGACATATAATGTGATAGGTGCGTAACGCATTTCAAAATTTAATTATATTTTTTGCCTCGACCGGAAAGGTGTACGTGATTATAACATGCGCGTGGTATCCTTCTAATCGGCCAATAACATACTATTATTTTTTATAAACTGACGGTATGCCTTTATTATATCACATATATTGAAGGAGTACAGATATTTAACAGATTGTCAAATGAAATAAAAAACTGTAGTAGCATCACTAGTTATAGGAATAAACTGAAAAAATACATAACAGATTTACCCTAGCATTGTATAGCTTCCAGCCAGAGGGCTACTATTATTTATTTAAATTTTGTATCTCATTTTAAGTGAACATTAGTTCTTATGAGGAAAAAATAAAGTCATTTAAACCCATATATAATAAAGGCATACAGCCATATTTTCTTTTATCAAAAACAAATTATGAAACCATATATTCGTTCGCTCTCTTTATATCATATTTATGTTTTTAAATCAAAATTCAGAGGATGATGCAACTCCCTCGGCGGATGACAAATAGATGTGATAAAAATAACATTCTTACATGTTCGGGAAAAGGTAAAAGGCAGAAATCTTCGCTCTCCAGAAAGTTCAATTTCCAATATATTTACGTAATGTTGAATTATCAAAATGCCCCAATATGTTGTTAAATTCCCATCATGCTCTTTCTCAAATTGTTAAATAACTTTTCTAGTAGCCCATGCCTCAATGCCGAAAAAAAATTATTTTATTATAATTATATTATCGTCTTCACTCTCATAGATGGAGTTGTGAAATTATATCAAACCATGTAGTACCCACTTTAAGTCTAGAAAGTTTAAAATGGTACTATTACCTATTCTATGTTACTAGGTCACGTACCTACTTAAATAGTGTTGCAGCTATCGTCTATTCTGTGACGTTATCAGTAACGGCATCACATCAAGGTGAACAAAGTACATAATAGAAATAGACACTCAAACTTGATAACGACTACGAAGCCTTCAGAGACTATAATTTTATAAATCTAGTTTGTCTATGATAAGGTATCTATTGTTATTTTGTTTGTAGATTTTACTGCTTCCGGTTTTTTCAAGTGCGCCGCAGGTGGCTATAGTGAGCTTGTTATCCCTTGGGTGTAATTTAGGCATTATTATCACTAATTCACAACTTGTACATTTTGTGGCGCACTTTACTGAAAATCTATCACGCCTATAGATTTGTGTTTTAGCATAGTATTTTAACTTCATATCTAGATGTGTTATCTGTAAAAATAATTTATAACAATTAAAAATAAATAACATTTATTTTTAATTGTTATAAATTATTTTAGAGATCTAGATGTGTTATCTGTAAAAATAATTTATTACAATTAAAAATAATTAACATTTATTTTTAATTGTTATAAATTATGTTTACAGATAACACATCTAGATATGAAGTTAAAGCACTATGTTAAAGCACAAATCTATAGGCGTGATAGATTTTCAGTAATGTGTGCCACAAAATGTACAAGTTGTAATTTTTTTTGTATTAATTGGATAGAATGTTATTGTACTACTAACGCCATCTGCTAGAAAACCAAAGAGTTAACATCGCTGCAACAGAACTAAACTTAATACATAGTAGTTAATCTATTTAAAACTAGATGACACCACTAGAATCTGAAACTGTATATGAGAAGTCAGTATTAAAATGGCCTTTCTTGTAGCCATGGCCTTGTTTGTTTATTCACAGTCGGTGTTATTTTTTTTTATCTATATCGAGCACTCGCATTCGTTACTTACGTCTAAATAACGATAACGCTGGCCTAATAAAACGATGGCAAAAAAAAAAAGTTTTTATATCACAGACGCTTCCTGTTTTTGAACAAAATGCACCCAAAATAGGTACCGAATCTCAAGTGGTTAGATTAAAACACATTGAAGATAAGATTGAGCTGAACAAGCTCTTTTTTTTATTTTATCCAAGTAACTGTGACCGAATCTATGATGTTTTTGAATAGTTTTTATCGCCGCGAGTTCCGGTGTTTTTTGCTCTACTTTTAAAAAAGTTTATTTGATAGGTAGTAGTACTATGAGTATATTCTGGGGCGTCTTTGATAACTTTATTTATTTATTAGGCTCACAAAACAGGACAGCGTCAATAAAATTACAGAAATGTACAATATGCATAAGGTTTTGGACAGGACAATGTCCCTAAACTATGTGTACACAGCATGACTATATAAAACAGTTTAAAAGAAATTTAGAAAAACAGTTACTTAAAATAGATTAAATTACTTTTTTTTTTTTTTATTGTGACGGAACAAGCCCGAGGCCCACCTGATGTTAAGTGGACTAACCTCTGCCTATAACAGACGCATTTCGTCAGCGACGAATTGCACTGTGCCCGTCACACCGAGACGTCCAGTTGTTAGGTCTCATTAGCCTGTAATTTTTCTGGCTCTCAAGGACTGCTGCCGGAACACACTGTTAGGTGCTTGGCGACAGATTTTCTACTTGAGGGTGGTCGCTAGCCAGGCGAGCATTTGCAAAATGCCCTTCCACCATGCAAAATAGTTAAATATAAAACAGTTTAAAAGAAATTTAGAAAAACTTAAATTTATTAAATTTAGGCGTCTACGACGCTCTTATGAAGGTCAATTACAAATTTTAGTATTGTAATATTTTACATTGTACTGCCACGTTCAGCAAATAAATTGTATAGAGCCACTGCGAGAAGAACGGGCAAGAAACTCGGGGCCATTCTTTTAAACATCTTTTAACAATGTGTTACATACTTACTATATAATAGAGTTATTACATTATATATATTTATTTTAAATTATGTAGGTGACAGGCAATAGCTTGGCGGAGGCGGAATTGTCCAGGCATTTTTGTCGTTTATGTAATCAGAAACTGTGTAGTAGGATTTCTTAATCAATATGTTTTTCACATGCAACTTGAATTTCCCTTCTGTGAGCGTTGTAATATGTTTGGGAACTTTATTATAAAACCGCACACAATTACTTAAGAAGGACCTTTTATTTGTCTTTGCTAATCTAAAACCTGGTACCGCTATTTTATCTTTATTCCTAGTATTGTAATCGTGATTGTCACTGTTTAATTTAAATTTACTCAATTTTTTACGAACATACATAATATTTTCAAATATATTACAGACTTGGTAAAGTCAAAATATCAATTTCTTTAAAAAGATCCCTCACAGATTCCCTAGGACCCATTTATATAAACGATACCGAAGGTCTGCTGAAGTTTCACTTCGAATGTCAGGAAAGAGCATGATGTTTCATCAGTTCCATGTCAACGCCTGGAAGTCCACAACTGTAAGATTCTTACGGCATTTTCTCCTTAGCACAATGTTATACCAGCTGCCGTCTGAAGTATTTCCATATGCATCCTAAAGCATCCATCCTAAAACAACATCCAGGACCAACGACGGCTTAACGTGCCCTCCGAAGCACGTGCACGCTCAGTAGTAATGTCACTAGCGGTCACCCATCCAACTCATGACCGCGGGCGACGTTGCTTAACTTACCTGATCCGTTAAGAACGGCTAGGTAGGTCGCTACAAGCGCTACTAGGAATGTTGCGTTTGAAGCGCTCGTAGCGAAGTTTACTTAGCTGTTCTTAACCGATCAGCTAAGTTGAACAACGTCCGCCGCGGTCATGAGTTGGATGGGTGACCGCTAGTGGCATTACTACTGAGCGTGCACGTGCTTCTGAGGGTTTAGCCGTAGGTTCCGGTTGTCGTCTTAGGATGGCAGTCGTTGTAGCATGGTTGTAGGGCATTTTGCGGATCTACCACACTCAAGTAGAAAATCTGTCGCCAAGCACCTAACGGTGTGTTTCGGCAGCTTTCCTTGAGAGCCAGTACTTCTAGGTTAACCTGAACAACATCTTCGACCACATCATCAATAACCATCAGGTGAGATAGTGGTCAAAGGCTAACCAATATTTTTTTTTTTATATGTTGTGTTATAAGTGTTCAGTTTTTCATAGTATGTAAGGAACTCTAAAAACGTACGCACGACCGCGACATTACCAAAATCGAGCATCGGCTTTCGATACTCCGAAATCGATACAAAGATAATGATATTCCTAATCTGAGTATCCTTATTTGAAGCTTATGTCAATGTACATAAAGATTATATTTGCATGTGACAGTGTTACAGACAGTCAAACTGACCGTGAGAGGTTCAAGGCAAAGAATATTTTATATGTTGACTCTAATCAAGGTTAGGGTAAAAAAATGTTTTGTGGTTGTTAGTTTTTTGTAGGAATATAACAATCTTGCCGTCTGGCTAGCTACCACGCGTCAGTGAAAAACTATATACATGAAAAATTACAGCTTTGTAGGCTTATTAGTTTAAAAAGTAGTTATGACGTAATATTTTGGCGGGTTAATGTTAGGGAGAGTGATTATTTTTTTCTCAAAATTTATGTCTCCAGCGGAGCTTTTTTTTGTGGTGGATCGGTTAGGACATAGAAAAGGTTTATATTTGATTTTATATTCACCGACTTCAAAAATAGGAGGACGTACTCGATTAGACTGTATTTTTTTCTTGTTTTTTTTTTACAAGGTGTCCTAAGAAGTAGCCTATCTATCAGCTTAGCACACAAAAAAAAATCAAGCATCTACCGCAATAACGTAATAATACGTTACCATAAATAAAAATCTCATCGTACTCGGTAAATGAAAAATTTTATAAAAAAGTCATAACTCCGAAAATACGAATAATCGCGGAACATACAAGGGGGTGATTCAGATAGCCCTCTAGGTCCTCTACCACCCAGCTTCAGTATATCACTACTTCTTGGGACACCTTGTATTTGTTACCTTAGACCGTTTGACTGGGAGAAAATTTGATGATTATTTTATTAGCGGATACTTCCTGTGTGTCCCGTAATTTCATCAAAATCGGTCCAGCCGTTTTTGAGTTACACTCCAATAGCTAAATTGAGTTTTCCTATCTTGATGATATAGTCATTGACAGTGAATGACAATTGATCCCCTTAGTTGCAAGGATCACTAAAATGGGTGAAAATGTTTACCTCGAAATGGAACCGACTTCAACACTCAAAAGTGTAAAATAAATTGTCGAAGTCGGTACCATGCGCACAATATTGTGTAAATAGCAACTTTTGAACTATCATTTATTGGTGATCGCTAGTGACATTACTACTGAGCGCTTCCGTGCTTCGGAGGGCACGTTAAGCCGGCGGTCCCGGTTGTTGTCTTAGGATGGCAGTCGTTATAGCATGGTGGTAGGGCATTTTGCGAATGCCCGCCTGGCTAGCTACCACCCTCAAGTAGAAAATCTGTCGCCAAGCACCTAACGGTGTGTTCCGGCAGCTGTCCTTGGGAGCCAGTACTTCTAGGTTAGCCTGAACAACATCTTCGACCACATCATCACTTACCATCAGGTGAGATAGTGGTCAAAGGCTAACCTATCAGGCATACATTTAAAAAAAAAAATGCCACTGACTTCAACAAGATTCACACTTTTCATTGTTGAAGTCGGTTCCATTTTTAGGTACTTTTTTGGTTTTTTACTAGTCTATGCGATTTTTTCGTACATGTATTTTGCACGTACAGACGTTTAGCCTTTCATTCGTTGAATATTATTAATATACATAGATGAGTCATGTAGACGAGACTGTCCGACCGTGAACAGTTCAAGGCATTATGAGTTTTGTAATGCGACGCGACACGGTGCCTCGTTTTCTTTTCGGTACTTTTTTTTAAATGGGAAAAGTGACGGAATTGCCACGAAGCTCAGCTCACCTGTTGTTAAGCTACCTCTGCCTATAACAGATGCATTTCGTCACTAGTGTGACATGTGTGCATAGTAAAAGGGCATTTTGGGAATGCCCACCTGGCTAGTGAACACCCTCAAGTAGAAAATCTGTCGCCAAGCACCTAACGGTGTGTTCCGGCAGCAGTCCTTGAGAGCTAGTGAAATTACAGGCACATGAGACTTAACAACTATGTATCAAGGTGACGGGCACAGTGCAATTCGTCACTTGTGATGAAAGGCATCTGTTATAGGCAGAGGTTAGTCCGCTTAACATCAGGTGGGCCTCGTGCTTGATCCGTCACAAGAACATAAAAAACAAAAAAAACTGTGTGTTCCGGCTGCTGTTGAAAGCCAATAATTCTAGCTTAGACTGAACAACACCTTCAGGTCAGATAATAGTTAAAGGCTAGCCTATCAGTTATAAAAAACAACTTCCAGATCGTATATCTGCAAATACCATATCGCTTTAAAAATAACAGTTAACTACAAGAACTATAAAGTATAGAAATAACTCTATAAATGACTCCAAAAACCAGCATAATGGTACGGATATCTCTTCGTGTTAACTCAACTCGAAATAGCGTTGTAACTGTTACTCTATACTGTGACCAACCTCGAAAAGTCGAGGTCACGAGGTCAGGTCAGGTTACATAAAGAACTAAATTAGAACTTTGATTTTATTGTTTGTATACATGAACTTGACTTTACTGAGAATTGAGAGGTAGGATGTTATCGATACATTTTAAATGCAAAAGTTTGTAAGGAAGGATGTGAGTGATCAGGCTACTTGGAGGCCAGAATCTCGTACGAAATGCTCGCCTCACACGCACTCGTCCGATTCTGTCCGGTAAGCGTGACCGGTAAGCAAGCTACCGGCCGGTGGGGGCGTGGCCAATGCCCGAGCCGCAAGAGGCGCCCGCGATGTAGTAGCGGTATACATCTCCGCATACAGTTTTTACTTTCCCAACTCGCAACCCATTCAGGTTGCCCCAGCGCCAGTGTATTCTCAACTCTGTGACTTTGCAAATAGTAATCAGTTTTGGTTTGTGTGCCTCGTTTGATATTAATACATTGGAAACGCATTTTTATTATAAAGTTAATTAAATAAGTGTGCACTAAATGTTTATAAATTTTCTAATTATAAAAGCATATTTTTCCTTCAAATCAAAGTAACAGAGCTTTATAAATTTGTCCTCGTCCATATCACACGACCACTCACGGAGGTAGCTGGTTCACGACTCGGATGAAAATTAAGAATTAAGCGAACCGGTAAGAATAAGAACCGGACCGAAAAATATAAGCTTACAATAAAGAAACGAACAGAATGAAAACTATGAAAACTGCTGCTTATTGAGTTGGTTCTAACCGGTTCAGCATCCGCCCGGACGCCACTGTGGCCGCTGCAACCCCCGCACGTCTTGTCAGTGACTTTTAAGACTTTTTAGTCTTTTGAAGTTACGCACACATAGATTTGCGTGTAGTAGTGAATTGTGTGTCTTTATTCAGGTGGTAATTGCGTGGTGTGGACGTGGCATCATGGCGGAGGAAATACATAACGAAATGAATGTTGACGAATATAGTTTTTTTTATACTATCGTGATGGAACATGCACGAGACCCACGTAGTGTTAAGCGGTAATCTCTGCCTATAACAATTTCGCTTCGTCACAAAGTTGCGCTCAATCTTCATCATAAGAATTATTTTTTGCTAAATAACATAGTGTCAGAAATAAAAGGACGACCATGAATTTTAACATTTGATGTGAAATTTCCCTCCTTGTGCCATATCCATGGTACGTCCTGTATATTACCTAAAATACTTCAAAACACGTACCACAGTGTACGTCAAACGGTAAACTAATTCAAATGAAATTAACACGTTTAACACCTAAACGAGATACGGCCTAGTTGGCACGTCGGTTCCTACTTACATTGGCGTATGTGGATCACTTTCACGGAAACCGTCTGTTACTGCGACATCAGTTAAAGTCAGTAGTTAGCTGTAGATAAATAGTTAATCAATTTGACAAGAATTGATCTGTTGTGTAAGTTAAACATAAAATACAGGCAGTTTTTAAGACGGGGCAAGATACCCTACTAATTGAATCTATGTAATTATGTGAAGTAATTATTGTTATTTTTAGTAATTGTGGTGGTCAGATAGATTTTACTAGCGCAGGAACTTGCCAAACTGAAGCTTACTCATGGCATTTTTTTTATTTCTGTAGGTAAGTCTTTGACCATACTAAAGCATATTGATGACAATGTTTAATATGACGAAACCACTAAATACTAATGACAAACTCAACTAATTTTCACATAAACATACAGGAAAACTAATTGAAGGTTGACCTACTGTCTCGCCTTGAACTGTGTCGTGCTTACTATAATTAAGGGACATACGTGCCGGCACGCATATAGAATGAGTGACAGCTGTCATTGGCGATATGTTATTAATCTGTCACAGCATGAGAACTGGCTTTTGACCATTGAATCACCAGCAAGTTATTGTGAAGATGTGATCGAAAATGGAAGAAAATACCTAGAATGGGAACTGCGTCCTAATCTAACTGAACAGTTATTTGGCGCTGGGTTAATCAGTTAGAAAAAAGGGCTAAAGAAGTCTCTTAATTCTCAAACAGTCTCTTGGAACAAAATAGAAGGACCCACATAAAACAAAACAAAACAGGACGTAACAAAAAAATATACACCACGTCACTCGTAACAAAATAGGTAAACACCACGTCACTAGTCGAAGCGCTCGTAGCGAAGTTTGCTTAGCTGTTCTTAACCGATCAGCAAAGTTAAGCAACGTCGCCCGCGGTCATGAGTTGGATGGTGACCGCTAGTGACATTATTACAGAGTGCTTCCGTGCTTCTGAGGGCACGTTAAGCCTTCGGTCCCGGTTGTTGTCTTAGGACGGCAGTCGTTATAGCATGGTGGTAGGGCACTTTGCGAATGTCCGCCTGGCTAGCTACCACCCTCAAGTAGAAAATCTGTCGCCAAGCACTTAACGGCGTGTTCCGGCTGCTGTCCTTGAGAGCCAGTACTTCTAGGTTAGCCTGAACAACATCTTCCACCACATCAGCACTTACCATCAGGTGAGATAGTGGTCAAAGGCTAACCTATCAGACATAAACAAAAAAAAAACAACTATGTCTCAAGGTGACGGGCGCAGTGCAATTCGTGACTTGTGACGAAATGCTTCTGTTATAGGCAGAGGTTAGTCCGCTTAACATCAGGTGGATTTTGAATGAGTAAATAATTATGGTAGCAAAACTATATTGGTTACCCAATGAATCTACATCTTCCAAAATGCATAAAAACCAGCGGAACAACTATCCATACCTCGATTGAGTTCACAGATGTAAAACAAACCAATGGAATTGAAGTTGACGGCAAATCGAACAATTCTGTGAAGTGACCAACGAGCCGTGACTGGTCTTTTACACTTAAATCCTATAGTAAAAAATATCTGTAATCAATTAGACGTTTCGATTATAATAAAAACTACGTAGAATGGTAAATAGAGCGAAGTTAAGTGAACAAGCAATAAAAAACCGGTCGAGTGGGAGTCGGACTCTCGCACTTAGGGTTCTGTGCTTTCATACAATTTTGCTTTGTTAAAGTAATAATATAAGTAATATTGTTTTGTATTTTTAAATTTTTTGTATAAAAGTTGGCTATTAATATATCAACAATACTGCGGGAGGTGTTGTGGAGTCGATAACTGAATGTGTTCCACTCATGTATAATTTTCACATACACAAAATCAACGGCTATACAAGGCACAACAATTTTCAAGATTACGTAGGTACGTACTGTATTGAGTTGCAGGTACGCGTTCTGTTGTCATAAGCCGTCAATTGACCCGAGCAGAATAGGTACACGAAACAGCTGTCCTAAGATAATGTCATATTGACGTCGCGTAGCGTTCGTATGTGTGTGAATGTAGTTAACTGCGGTTGTCGCTATCATGCTCAAAAGCAACGCGACACTGCAGAGGATTTATATTTTTGTATATGAACTTCAAACTACTAGACCGATTTGAATAAATCCTTCACCGTTAGAATCCTACACTATCCCTGATGAAGATAGGCTATAGAATACTTTCAAAAACTTAGGGGTCCGTATGAAAACTTTCATAATGTAACATAAAGTGCGAAAAAAATTCCAAAAAACTCGTTATGTCGCGTACGCTGCGGAAATTGTTGACAATAGAGCAAAGTGATGCAAATTTTTTTAGAGGTCTACAAAAAAGTCCGCAATACGATGTCTATCTATTACAGTTATGTCACAAAAACTACTTTTTATATATCTCAATTTAATAATAACAAATTTTTTTAAATATTTTAAGAAAACATCAAATTAATATTTTAATAAAACGCTTAAAAAATATAAAAATATATATAGTGAAAATTCCGCCTAATTTTCGTTTGTGACGTCACGTCGGCTTAGCAGGAAAATTAGGCGGAATTGTCACTAGATATTTTTATATTTTTTAAGTGTTTTATTAAAATATTAATTTGATGATTTCTTAAAATATTTGTTATTAATTAATATGGATTTCCGCAAAGTAACGCCAGAATCTATTCATTATATCTCAATTTATAATATTTGTTAAATACCCATGCAAAGCCGATTTATAATAATAAAGGCATACCACCCGTAAAAACTAACATCGTATGTCTGAGCGTTTAGCCCCATTTAACATTAAAAACAATATATTTATTTAAAAAAATCATTATAATAAATAGAATTGTTACAGAATGATAATAACATTAACTTATTAATAACAAATCAATTGTAACACAATGTCAAACTGAAACAGTTGTGTATACATCTCATTGCAATTTAATTCATTCACTAGACAAGTAAATTAGCATATATTCTCAAAACAAGCTATACTTGTTTTTTATACGTAAACAAACCTGCTTTCAAAAGCAATTTTTTTTTATGAACCGCAAAATTTACTTCTCATTGCAATTCAATTCCTAAATTAGCATGATATTCTCAAAACAAACTTTGTTTTTTTGTATACGTAACACACTCAAACAAAAATTCCTTTCAAAAGCAATATTTATAATAACGACCTACAAAAAAAAATACATCTCATTGCTATTCAATTCGTTCAATAGTCATTTAAATTAGCTTGATATTCTCAAAACAAACTTTACTTGTATTTTTTTACGTAAACAAACCTCCTTTCAAAATCAATCTTCTTTTTTAACTAACTTCAAAAAAAGAAGAGGTTCGCAATACGTCTGTTTTTTTTTAACGTTTGCTACTTCATACCGATTTTGATGTTTCCTTTTTTATTTGAAAGCTGATCTGTCGTGTGGTCCTATTTAAATTTCATCAAAATCGTTCAAGTCATTTTTGATATACACTCTCATAGCTGTTTTTTTTCCTAATGATATAGTCATTGCCAGTGAATGACAGTCGCTCCCGTAAGTAGCAAGGTACACTAAAGAGGGTGCAAATTTTTTTTATACCTTAGGATCGAACCGGCTAACTGTTAAAAGTGTGAAATAACATGTCGAAGTCGGTACCGTGCACGCAATATTCTCATAATAGGTACTTTTGAACTATCATCGTACCGACTTCAACAAGTTATTCCACACTGTTGAGTGTTGAAGTCAATTCTATTTAGGTACAAAAAAATACCATGGTAAATGTATTAGAAATATGACTGAAGTGTGAATGATAAGTGATCGTGTAAAGATTAATGACATATTCTACAAATCTAATTAAAAGAATCCGTGACTCTATTGCAATACTTTATTGCATTCACTCCCCTGGGCCTGGCGTGGCTTAACCTTAAATGGATGAATCGAGTAACTGGTACTAGCAAGACTTAACAGGTTAATGGCACAAGGGTCTTTAGTGACTACGTTTTTTGTCTCGGTACAACATCTACAGGTCTTCCTGTATCGTTTTTTATAATACAATATGATTATCTGTTTATTGGGTGAATTGTATTGTAATCATCGATGTAATTAAAATACGGGAGATGCGGGACACAATCTTTGACTTGGATCGCATAAATTAGGCCCAGGAACACAATTGACGTTAGTCGCAATCGAACATGCGTTTGCGTATCACGTCACGTAAAATCATATTATATCTGAGTAAAAAGACAGCAACAATCATGTGTAGGTATTTAAAATGTGCACTAATAGTTAAAAAACTAGAAACAAGTTTCACTGCATTACTTTTTACTCGTAAATACTAACAAATCGAATTATTTCTTTAATTTTCTCCCGATTTACATCGCTCGAACGCCATTTGCAGACAGAGATAGAAATACACGATGATCGGTTCACCGAGGATATCCGAATCGTTTTTGTTTGTGTAGCAGTGACGTATATTGCTATCTTGTTCACGCTTGTCCGTTTATGTCTCTCTATCTCATTTATAGCAAATTTACGACGATAACTCGGTGGAGTGAGTGTTTTTGCGTGTAGTTGTTTCTGGTCTAACTATATTTACGTGACACTAGAGTGTCCCGCATCTCCCGTATTTTAATTACATCGATGATTGTAATGCTTAAAATAAACCTGATAGGCTGGCGTGTCATTTTGATGAAGATAAAAAAGTAGACGTGAATAGAAAACAGTGGGCATACTCGTACGTGATAATTAAATCACCTAAGAATATAAATAAGGGAAACTGAATTATATTAATGGGTCTATTATTTCGTTTGCTTTAATTTTAAGTTTATTTAAGTCTCGATCAAAAGTGAAATTGTGAAAGTGAAAATATTTGTCAAATATATTTTAATTTGTGAATACGAGATACAGAACGTAAACACGCGTAAACTAAGGTCTATAATTATTTACCATTATCGATTTTAAAAAAATCTACTCTTTCTATTAATACTTGACATACATTTTTAATTTTCCCTTTTTAGCCATTGTATTAATTAACCGCAGAATTTCATATATAATTGTTTCAAAATTCTATTGTTTCAACTATAGAATTACGAAATTTTAATAAATTCCATTTTAATTTGGTCCACCCTGCTGTGTCTCTGTAATCTGGCTTGGCACATGGTGGCCACCATGCCATTATAGTCTAAGATCCCGCTGCAGATTGGTGTGCTCATCGACTTTTTGTTTAAAACCAAATTTTTATGTTTATTTATAGTTAAGAGTATATATATTTACTAGGGTGCCTATCAAAATTTGGCCGCCATTATTTTTAATTAAATTATTTTTAATTGATTTTTGGTAAAAAATTTCGTTTATTTATTTTTTAAATAAAATAACGTCTACATCACGGTAATTAATATGAAGATTCTAAAAAATCACGGTTGCCGTTGCGCACCTGGCCGCACCTCTTTGCAGCCAGGTGTAAACAGGTATGATTTCGATGAATTTATACGTTTATAACCTATTTTTATTAATTATATGTCAAATTGAAGCTAATTTTTTTCTATTAATTATCATATAAAGTTGCTTAATTAAATCTGGCCGCAAATAAGGGTTGCTGGCTGTTAAAGATAATTAATATTTAAGGTAGAGTGAAAGAGAGTTAGCGCGTAACATCATTTGTCAGACGAGGACAGCGAATGCTATGTGAATCCACGAACATAGCTTCCGATAACGACGATTCTGATATTTGTAGCGATGAAAGTGATAGCTCCGATGACCGTACAACTGAAAGCTCCGATGATTCAGATTTTTAAATAAGAGTTACGAAAATATAAGAATTATAAAATAAATTTAATAATTTTTTAATTTGCTTAAATGTTTAATTAATATGTAACAGACAATTAAATACTTGAATAAAATCTAATAAATTTTTTAAAAAATACTTTCGCAATAAAATTTTCTTTTACTTAAGTCACCTTGGTTTTATTTTTTTATTTTTTAAATTAATATTAAATATCGACGTTCTAATTAGCAAATTATCTAACTCCATTTTAGAGAATCTTTTATTTGTACGGAAAAAAACAATTACTTCAAAATTTATTATCATTTTAAAAAACCATTTAATATCCTTTATATCTAATAGAGATATAATATTTAAGTTTGAATCATTCAAATAATTTGTAATTGGATTATTGCTTTATCAAAATGTTAAAAAAATTACCCTCTAAAAAATAAGGAGTTAGAAAAATTGCTAACTAGACCGTCGATATATCAAATCAATATTAATTTTTTGTTGCAATTTTTAAATTTGTCATTTTGAAAAAAATTACATATTTTTTGGAGTATTTATCGTCTCTATAACTCCCCGGTGGTTGAGAACACTAACATTCGACGCATGCGCAATGGCTTAAAAGCGCCGCACAGCCGGCAATCGCTGTCCTCGTCTGACAAATGATGTTACGCGCTAACTCTCTTTCACTCTACCTTAAATATTAATTATCTTTAACAGCCAGCAACCCTTATTTGCGGCCAGATTTAATTAAGCAACTTTATATGATAATTAATAGAAAAAAATTAGCTTCAATTTGACATATAATTAATAAAAATAGGTTATAAACGTATAAATTCATCGAAATCATACCTGTTTACACCTGGCTGCAAAGAGGTGCGGCCAGGTGCGCAACGGCAACCGTGATTTTTTAGAATCTTCATATTAATTACCGTGATGTAGACGTTATTTTATTTAAAAAATAAATAAACGAAATTTTTTACCAAAAATCAATTAAAAATAATTTAATTAAAAATAATGGCGGCCAAATTTTGATAGGCACCCTAGTAAATATATATACTCTTAACTATAAATAAACATAAAAATTTGGTTTTAAACAAAAAGTCGATGAGCACACCAATCTGCAGCGGGATCTCGTACTATTAGTATCTTGTTCGTAAACTGACTTTGTGGGACTCAATTCATATTACTAACGTTACTATCCCTTTGTCCACAGATCCAGCCAAGCATCGACATTGAATCAGAAACAGCCAATGGACTAAAACACTTAAACATAAGCCTATCTTAGAGATAAGAATAAAAATGTCACACCATCTCGTTACAGTGTGTATGTTCTGCCTTTTGTGTGCAGCGCACACGTGCGGTTCTCATGTAGAATTGAAAACTGAAGATGTTTTAACATACGAACCTAGATTACAAGAAAATCATATGACGATAGACCTTGATGAAAAAAGGAAACATGAATCTAAAGCTAGATATCACCAGAAACTCCAAAAGATCAGGAGTAGAGATAGATCGAAAAGGGAAATAAAAAATGTGTACCCTAATACGTACGTGGCCCATATATTGGAAATGTATGGGAATGCGGAAAGTATGACAATGAATTTGACACAGTTCCATAATATGTTGGTGGAGTTAGACCTACGTAAACTAATTGAAGGTGGTACTTATAGCGAAAGTAGAGACTACCTTCTTGGACAGAACGAAAAAGAAGAAGTCGTCAATGTAAGTAAACACAACTGTTCTGACATCTTGTAAATCCTTTGCCACTCTTCCTAACTTCATTGATATATCTAGCTTATTAAAATTGTCACATTAATGAATGCAATTTGACTTGCGATAACTTAAAAAGTAACCGCTAAAACTATAACTTTTTCAGACGTCCTCCAATTCTGTCTGTTTGAAAACATTTGCTGGAAACCTTGATTCGAGTCAACATTAAAAATTTAAGGTCATGCAGAACATTAAGTTATAAATAACTCAGTGGTGTAATATTTTCCATTCAATTATGACGAAACTATTCAAAACACATTGACTCGAGATTTATGTCTTTTATACATCGTATCATCAGGATTTACTATTTTCAAACAATATATTGTATAATTCTGTATATTAACTCTGTGCCGTTTCTTTTCAGTGCATAAGCAGTGAAGACCTAATCACAAGGTTAAAAACACTCGAACACGATCATGGTCACGATGACCACTCACATAATCACGAGACCGACACAATTATAACAGCAAATACCATACAAAATGTCTGTCCCATTCTCCTTTACCAGAAACTTGCCAACACAGCGGTGGAGAAATTAGGATGTGTAAAAGAGACAAACTTACCCAATAATAAGATAGATTCGAGCTTAGATCTCAAAAAAGAACACGCTTTCCAGAAAGATATGTACTCAGTATGGCTATACTCCTCTTTAAGTATAGCTGTAATCAGTGCTTGTGGACTTTTAGGGGTGGCTGTGATACCAATCATGCACAAAACTTACTATAATCATTTACTGCAGTATTTAGTAGCGTTAGCTGTAGGAACTCTCTGTGGTGATGCATTGTTGCATCTCATGCCTCACGCAATGAGTCCTCTGGATCATGATCATGATCATGGACACGGGACAGCTATTGATGCAAGAGCATCGCATGATGATGGCATGTGGAAGGGATTGGCTGCCATGCTTGGTGTAGTCTTCTTCTACTTCACAGAGAAGGGTCTAACAGTTGTTGTTGAATGGAGAAAGAGGAGACAAAAGTTGGAAGATGACAAACTACCTCCTCGCGTTAGAGTCTTGAAAGATGAGACAGCTGGTGGTTGCTCCGGTGGTGCTAAAGCCCCAGTAACCAATTCCACATCAAACTCTCTTCTCAAAATCTTCAAACGGGAAGACAAAAGTGATCCTACAACAAAAACGTGCAAGCACAAATACTCCGAGTATCCATATTGCTATGACGAAATCGATACGGATACTCACGATGACCACCACATGAGGGATGGTCAGATACCACCGAGCCCAAAGCCGACTAAGAATCACAACAACTCTGTGAGCGTCGTATCTTCGAATGCCCTTAATCCAGAGCAAAAGGAGAATGAGCCGACAGCCAGAGATTGGCTTCTGAAAGGAGAAGCTCCAGCTGTTGTGGAAATGAACAACATTAAACATAAAGAGGATGGTGTTAAGGATCTGAAGGATGGGGATAGCTACACGATTATATTGAGGTAAGCATTTTTGACATTAGTCATGTTATCTTATTCTAATATGATGGTATTATAATAATATTTATTGGATTCCTTGGCAAGGTCATTTAGTCTGGTTGCTCCCAGTGAAGCGAATATTCATATTTTTCAAAAAGGTGTTTTTTTTCGGTGTTTAAACACCTCTGCCACCCTACGGGAAATACAGGCAGGACGATATGTTTAGTTGTTTGTTTCAAACACAACACAAAGATGTCGCCTTTCCCATTTCACCGTCGTAGAGATGGGTAGGTCCGAGGATAACTCGGAGTTACATCCGGAAGTACATCCAACTCTAAAGACCTACATCCAGGTTCCGTGTCCGTTGCACCCATATGGGTCCGGCTACTCAATATGATCAGCGGACTGCGGGATCGCGAGAACAATGCAACGACAGAACAATGATTCAAATTCAATAGCTTAAATTATACTAAACATTTAATACTATTAAGTAAATACTGTTTCAATAATAGTTGTGTAACATCATGAAGATATTATGTAGTTATGTAACATAAAGGTAGGTAGGTCATACTTTAATAAAATATATTATATATATTATTTATTATATGGCATATTAGTATGGCAATATTGGCATTTAGCATTTTTTTCAGCAATGTAACACGCTATTTATTTATAGTGATTAAATGAAACATAGCAAAACAAACAAACAAAATACGAAAAACATTTTAAGCAAACGTGCAGCCGTTAAATTGAATCGTCTGATGCTGACGTCTCGCTCAGTTTGATCGCTTTGCGTCGCACACTTTGTTCGATCCGCTCGCACCTGCGCGCCTACTCAGTCCCACCCGATCCACGCGTTACCGCACCGCCGCGCCGCCGCTGACACGCGCCGTGTCCGGGACACGATGCCGCTCCGGAACGCGATTCAGTTCCACTACTCAGTGGCTCACCTCCGACTAGCAAGGCAATTCGGTCGGCTGGTACTGTTGGATCGGTATCCGAATTGTGGTTGGAAGTACATCCATCAATAACGTGAGTGATGCGAATCCTCGGATTCGTATCCATCCGGACCTACCCATTTCACCGTCGAAGCTCCCCAATTGTCATATAATATCAGTATAATTTCCCCGTTTCATAGGGAGCACTCCCGCGCCCACCACGGCCACTCCCACGCGCACGGGCACGTGCACGCGCCTCCCTCCTCGATCGCCTCCGTGGCGTGGATGGTCATCATGGGCGACGGTTTGCATAACTTCACAGATGGGATGGCTATTGGTAAGTCACAAACTGTTCACTTTATTATAATCTGTTTTTTCAAATTTATCATTTGCTGCTTAGCAGGTTATTTAAAAATTCATATTGGTAGCGAAGTTCAGTGTGTATTGAGTCTCTTCACTGCAATACTACAACATTTATGAATTAGAGCATAAAACTCGCATCCCGTTGCATTTTTGAAGCAATGATAGCCGAGTGGTTATAGCTATGGACTGCGGTGCCGCAGCTCCATGGTTCGATCCCCGCCGCTGGCTTGAGCTTCAACGAACAGTGGAAGGGCATTTTGAGAATGCTCTGGTTGGCTAGCTACTACCCTCAAGTAGAAAATCTGTCGCAAAAACCTAACAGTGTGTTCCGGCAGCAGTCCTTGAGGCCAGTAAAATTACAGGCACATAATGTGACTTAACGTAACCGGGTGACGGGCGCAGTGCAGTACGTCACTTGTGACGAAATGCATCTGTTATAGGCAGAGCATACCGCCTAACATCTGGTAGGCCTCGCGCTTTTCGTCACAATAACATAGACTCGATGGTCAAACGGTTATTCCGACCGGTACGTAGAATCTGGAAGTTTGGTTCCCCGCTAGAATTAAAAATTTGTTGCTCTAAAAATAAACTAAATCTGTTGGTAACTTTACCGCTAACCTCTATTCATGTCGACGTATGTAGATTCTTAAGTCAAGAATTGTACGGCAATTGTGAGTTGAAAATTCTTTGGTGGATAATATGACATGACGTGGTCGGTAAAGATAAACAAAGCAATTCAATATTAAACAAGTCCATTATCTCTGCGAGGCTCTTGAATAAATCACTGGTTTGACGTTTGTGGCTGGCCGGGGGGGCTTCATCGACATTCATTGTTTATGCAAGTGGTGAAATCAAATTGCGTTTTCGAGATATTTTTGAAATATACACTGTTACAGTTTCCCGGCTTAATAATGTTAGACTAATAATGCTGACAATGTATTTGGACCAAGGAAAGTAGAGTAAGCTAAAATATGTATTTTATGTTAATTTCAGGTGCAGCATTCGCTTCTAACATAGCAGGCGGCTTCTCGACGGCCATCGCTGTGCTTTGTCACGAACTGCCACACGAATTGGGTAAGAAACTCTATTTTATTATCAAAATAGTTGTCATCGCTATCTTCACAGCTGGCTAGGAAATACGGTGAACAGCCTATATTCTCGCTTCTGTAGGCACTTTGTATGGTGGCCATCTTGGATCCACCATCTTTAAATTTTGACAGCTTTTGAAGTAGCTATTGTGTTCGCCTATTTTATTTTTTCAAAGATCCGTTACATTATTGTTTTAGTGTCAAGCTGTAAGAACCAATAGACAATTTGCATGTCATTTTGCTAAATGCTGTGACACCACACCATCAGTAGAGTCGAAGCACTTTGTAGGGCAGCCATTTTAAATACGCCATCTTGAAATTTTGACAGCTGTTATGGGTAGCACTTGTGTTTGCATATGAAATTTGCTCAAACATCTGTGACATAACTGCGTTTGTGTGTGGCTGTTATACCCAATAGAAATATAATACTTTACTTTAAAATAAACGCGGAAGAAGGTGTCATGGACTAGGGTGCTTATATAGTATTCTGAATCCTTGGTGGACAATAATTCCTAAAGAAGTTTTAGCGTAACTGTCACGATATATTTTTCTTATAATTTTTTTTAACGGTTTATATAATATTTTGTTATTAATTATTGATTAGGATAGTTCGATTTTAATCAAGTTTCTAATACAATTTCCTGTTCAATACTCAAAACTTACCAATTTGAACATACGTTTAACGATGTGAGAGTAGCTAAAGTATTGTATAATGCATAGCCGTAGCACTCTTGAGTTTGGTGCAGTCGTCTGGGATCCTTACGAGAGCAAATATTTGCTTATGATTGAACGGATACAGCGTCAGTTAGCGCGCTGGCTGTATAAGCGAGTCTACGGATATTATCCTTATCTGTGTCCGTCCGTATTTGTGTCGGGTATGGTCGACTTGGACACACTAGTTCTTTAAAGACAATTGCTGCTTATAGTTCATTATTATTCGTTACTACACAACAATGTGGACAACGGGATGGCATTGGGCCAGATGGAACTGCAGGTACCGAGGCGAGGGGCGGCTGTTTAGCCGCGCTTTCCCTCCCGCCTCTTTGCGCGACCACTAACGCGTACGTGCCACGCTCGCAATGCGCCTACCACTCGTGCGCATATTCTGCTCGGTGACATGCTTGTTCGGAACGAAAATATAGATATGTTTGCCGATAGTTTTGCTGCATTTTGTAGACATGCTTATTTATATTTGAATTTCAATCTTAGCTTACCTTCACTATGGGTGTTTTATTTAAATCAATTTATTATAATTTATAATTCTACCTTGACATTGATAATTTTATCATATGATTATTTGAATAGCTTTCTTATTATTATTATATATCTATTTTAATGGTATAATTTATTAATATAATTATTGTATAATTTTATTATTTGGTAATTATGAAATTCTGCAGTTTTTAGTTCTTTCTGAATATTATAATGACATGTTGGGGTTTTGAAATACTCTGTAAGCCACATTGTTTAATAAATAAATAAATACAATCCAAAATACGTGCTCTTGATTCCAGAAAATTATGAAATTTAATGATTGATAGATAGATAACTCTTTATTGACAACACCATAATAACAACAATAAACTTATTACTCAAGCATAAAATCAGGTGTATCAATAGGCGGTCTTATCGCTTAGAGCGATCTCTTCCAGACAACCCATAAATAAGGGATATGGTCCAAATATTGGTTGGCATGTCTTATGGTATAAATAATTCTATGCATAAATAGTTGATGTCACCAAATTATTAACTATGTTTGGTAAATGGTATGTTCACACTACAGTCCACATGATAGATATTAATAATAACAAATATTTTAAAAGTATTTTAAGAAAACATTTAATTAATTATTTAATAAAACACTTAAAAAATCTTTATAAAAATGATATATATCTAGTGACAATTCCGCCTAATTTCCTATTAAGCCGACGTGACGTCACAAACGCCACGCAGCCAAATGTCACGTCGGCTTAATAGGAAATTGGGCGGAATTGTCACTAGATATATATCATTTTTATAAAGATTTTTTAAGTGTTTTATTAAATAATTAATTAAATGTTTTCTTAAAATATTTGTTATTATTAAAAATGGATTTCCGCAAAGTAACGCCTGAATCTATTCATTATGATAGATATTGTAATACGTTTCAGGCGACTTCGCCGTGCTGCTGAAGGCGGGCATGTCTGTGAAGCGCGCCGTGTGCTACAACATTCTGTCGTCGGTGCTGTGCCTCGCGGGGATGGTGTGCGGCGTGCTGGTCGGGCACGCGCCCTCCGCCACGCGCTGGCTGTTCGCCGTCGCCGCCGGCACCTTCCTATACATCGCACTTGTTGATATGGTGAGTTGCAACTGCGTTTGTTTACAGGTTATGGGCCCAGATATGCTTATATATTGTAGAACTTATATTTGTACAGGTTCTGGGCACAAATACTCTCATATGTTGTTGAACTTCTGCTCTTGTACATGTTAGACGCCCGGATATTATCTTATGCTGTTGAACTTCCATCCCTGAACAGGTTATGGGCTTAGATACTCTTATATATTGTAGAACTTCTATCGTTGTACAGCTTATGGGCCTGGATACGCTTATATATTGTAGAACTTATATCCTTGTACAGGTTATGAGCCCAGATTCTCTCATATGTTGTTGAACTTCTATCCCTGAACAGGTTATGGGCCCAGCTACTCTTATATACTGTTGAACTTCTACCCTTGTACAGTTTATGGTTCATAAGTCAAAATCATTAATTCAATTTTTCTAAAGGTCAATTACATATTTTAGTATTGAAATATTCTAAATTGTACTGCTAAGTACAGCAAAAAAAAAGTGTATAGAGCCACAGCGAGAAAACGGGCATGAAACTCGGGGCCATTCCTTTAAACGTCTTTTAACAATGTGTTACATACTATATAATAAAATTATTACAATACTTGTTTAAATTACGTAGGTGACAGGCGATTGCTTGGCAGAGACTTGTCCAAGCATTTTTGTCGTTTAAATAATCACAAACTGTGTAGTAGGATTTTTTAATCAAAATGTTTTTCACGTGCAACTTGAATTTTCCTTCTGTGAGCGTTGTAATATATTTGAGAAGTTTATTATAAAACCGTACACGATTACCTAAGAAGGACATTTTATTTGTCTTTTTTAATCTAAAACCTGGCACCTCTATATTATTTCTATTTCTAGTGTTGTAATCGTGATTTGTCACCATTTAATTTAAATCAAAAACAGATTATATGCTCCAAGATACTTACAATACTATCGTGATGGAACAATCACGAGGCCCACATGTTGTCGAGCGGTAACCTCTGCCTATAACAGATGCAGTTCGTCACAAGTGACGAACTGCACTGCGTCCAGCACCCTGCAACATAAAGTTATTAAGTCCATGTGCCTATAATTTCACTAACACCCCTAAACCGGAACACATCAATGTGAACAATACTGTTTGCTATTATAAATAGGTATGATGTCAGGTACTTCCTCGAAGAGCTCGCACAAAGAATTCTACTGCTATAATATTATACACTCGTAAATCCTTACCACTATTGTAACAGGTTATGGTCCCAGATAGTCGTATTTGGCGACCTTTTTCGTCTGTATGGTGTGTGCAACCTTTGTCTCAGATACTCACCTGTTGGTGTTCTTCCTTGTTTGCAAGGATAGCTGCAGCCACATACTATCCACTAGAAGATGTTAGTCATAATCACAAGTAAATAAGATTCCGCCAGCCTGTTGTTGTTTATCAAAAGTATTAGACTTCTTTACAAAATATAAAAATACTTAGTAGCAATAATACTCTTTGTGAACAAGGTTTTCCGAGGAAGAACTGCCACCACAACTATGTATACCGCCAATTAGTAATGTTCGGATGGGTAATGAATGAAAGATGAAGGGCATGGGTGCCGGTGAAATTACTGGCACATGAGACTTAACAACTTTAAGTCTCGGGGTGCTGGGCGCAGTGCAGTTCATCGCTTGTGACGTCTTTTATAGACAGAGGTTACCACTTAACACCAGGTGGGATACGTGCTTGTTCCAGCACAATCCCATAAAAAAAGAATATCAAATGTGAAAATAAGACAAAATTATTTGAAAATCACAAATTATTTTCTGTGATCATTTTCACTGTCCATATCTTAAAAATTTACAATGTAGAGTGAGATTCGAACCCTCGACGATTGTCCATGGAGCTGAGACAAGTACTGCCAACATGAGCTTCTACAGCGAAGTGTACTTTGAATTAAAACCTATCTTTTTATGTTATTGTGTTGGAACAAGCTCGAGGCCCACCTATTGTTAAACGGACTAACCTCTGCCTATAACAGATTCATTTCATCACAAGTCACGAATTGCACTGCGCCCGTCACTTTGAGATACAGTTGTAAGACTCACATGCCTGTAATTTCACTGGCTCTCAAGGACTGCTACCGTAACTCACCGTTAGGTGCTTGGCGACAGATTTTTTTACTCGAGGGTGGTAGCTAGGCAGGCGGGCAATCGCAAAATGCCCTACCACTATGCGGTGAAGCTCAAGCTGGCGGTGGGGATTGAACCAGGGACCTGCGGCACGGCAGTCCATAGCTATTAACGCTTGGCCATCAAGCTTAGTCTTTGGGGACGGAGTAGGTTACATCATTAGTCAAATATTAACTTATTAGGAACCGGCTAGGACCCGCGTTATATATACCGGAAAGAATCCGACCAGTTTCAGCGTGCCTCAGCGCGTAACTGAGAGTTATGCGCTGAGGCACGTGCTCGTCGCTTTGCGCAATCGTGACTCCCAGACAAAGGACTTCAAAACAGTTTTGAAGTAATGATGGCCGAGCGGTAATAGCTATGGACTGCCGTGCCGCAGTACCCTGGTTCGATCCCCACCGCCGGCATGAGCTTCACCGCATGGTGGAAGGGCAATTTGTGATTGCTAGCCTGGATAGCTACCACCCTCAAGTAGAAAATCTGTCGCCAAGCATCTATAGGTGTGTTCCGGCAGCAGTCCTTTAGAGCCAGTGAAATTACAGGCACAAGAACCTTAACAATTATGTCTCAAACTGACGGGCGCAGTGCAATTCGTGTTGACGAAATGCATCTGTTATAGGCAGAGGTTAGTCCACTTAATATCAGGTGGGCCTCGGACTTGTTCCGTCACAATAATATTTAAAAAAAAAAAAGTCCGAAACCTGTTCGGAATCTTTCCGGTAAATATATCGCGGGTCCTAGCTGGTTCCTAATAAGTTAATATGGATAAAATTCGCGATAGTTTTCAAAGTAAAATCAATAGTCAAGTGAATTAAATGTATCCGTCTCATCTTCTTTTCATTATTTATATTAGAATTAATTATACTTTTTTGTCTACAGATGCCAGAATTAAGCACATCACACAGCAAAGAAGGAACCCTTTGCCAATGCTTCCTCCAACTCATGGGGCTTGCCACCGGCATTGGAATAATGCTGATCATTGCCCTCTACGAACACGATTTGAAGAACTTATTCGGATAGAATACAGTGAAACGGTCAAAATAGTGAAAGTGCTAAAAAATATGGAAAGTGCAAAAAAAAACTGAATAAAGTGCTAATTATTCATCTTCTTATAAAGAGCTCAAGGTATCAGAATGGGTTAGTAATTAATGAGAAAGTAATCATATTTTATGCTACAAACATAACTCAATTTCTCTCATAAAGTGTTGAAGAACATATGGAAGCACTTGGAATCAGTCTTAATAGTTTTAAAATGTGTTTTAAATTTAATTGTGTGTGAACTTAAATGCGGTTCAGCATTTAAGTTCACACACAATTAAATTTAAAATATTTAAAAACTATTTGGATATTTTCTCATAACTCGAGCTAACTATACAAAAAAACGGAACTGGGTGCCAAATTACTAACTTCCCAAATCAAGTGTTAGTTTTTTATAATGCATTTATCTGTAACTAAACTCAACACAGTTCCTTAAAATAAACATTCTATCTATTCTAGTTTGGGAATGCATTTAGTACTTGATGTAAGTTGGGAAGTCTTAACATCAGCATTCACCTTTGGACAAAATAAATCCAGGCTTAGACTTCTCTGTTCTGACCCATCTTGATAAACCTTATATATAACAACCATAACATATTGTGTTGTTAAACTCATTATGCCTCAATGATATATAAATCATATCTAAAAACTATGACAACAGCAATCACGGCACAACTTCTACCAATTATGCCTATTTCGATACAAAAATAAATAAAAAAATACACAAAATGTGACAAAAAGTACTTAACCTTGTACAAATCAACAAAACATGTACTTAAATAACGAAGTATACCAGTGCTTAAAAAAATGGTGCGAAATTGTGATGCCTGACATGTGAAAAATAAAAAATAATAATATTCCAAGCATTTTTAGTGAAACTAAAATTAAGTGGACTCAAGTGTTGAAACTATTACTTAGTTTTTAAGTATTTCGATGTAATGTACCCCCATTTCAGATTATTTTTTACTCTTTCAGTGGGGGTTAGGTTAGGGTTCCTAGATATGTAATAAAAAATTGTACATTGAATAAATTGTGATTGTCGTGAGGTGATTTTAAGCCAAAATGTGCATTTTTAGTAGCGTCAAATATAAATGATTGACAAGTACCTACATTATTATGTTTTGTGTATTATTAGGTACACTTTGTTGCAGGCTTTCACAACTTATAAGTTTCCTTGATTACTGAATAACTCATTAATAAAAGTTTTCTTCAAATCACTAACATGTTTTTACAACTTATATAGTTCAGTGAACTCCGTGGGTTCAAGTTCAAAATGTGTGGACACTGCAGGCTTAAAATTACCCCTAATTTAAAATTTGTACTTACATATACAAAAATAGTTTTTATGTGATTTAGAATTAAATTAAAATATCATTAAAAACATATAATGTCAATATTTATTCTTCAAATAACAATGTACCTACTGCTTCCTAAATTTTTATTATTATTACTTTGTGTAATAATATATGATTAAGAAAGAATTTTTTTCCAATTTATAGGAATAAATCATGAAAAAAAACTGTTCGGCTAGTAATGTAAATATATAATTAAACTCATGCAATTCAGTTTAAATAAAATTTTGTATGAATGACTAGGTTCAAAATGATATACATATATTAAACATAAATTTAGCATTTCTCGACTCGAATATATGATATGAAATAAGTCAGTATGATGAAAAAGTCTCACAATTAATGTAAAAAACCTCTAAAGAAAAAAAGCATATAGTTAAATATTTAAAACCTCCATTACTATTACAGAAATATTCTATAATGTTAAAAATCAATAATAGACTCGATTTATTTCTCCCATTTAAAAAAATGAGTACTGTTTCACATTAGGCATATTTTATGCTTGTTTTTCACATAGTTTACTGAAACTTAATATCAATTGGTTTAATGTATATATATATATAAAATAATTTCTAAATATCTGAATGTGCTATAATTTGTACTCTAAGCGTTAAAATTGAGACCACACTACTTATTCAAAACTACCAAGATTTTTATATAAAACACATTTTTATTATCTTTTAAAAGTAACCTTATCAATTATATCCGACCCATAACACATACACAGGGTAAATCAATGTATCATTTATTTATTACAATTTCTGTGTAAATCTTGTAAAAGTTTACAAAGCTGGCATTCGTACTGTGGTTTCAATTCAACAAAAATCTGTAGATTTTCTAATGATAATACAATTTTCTATAAAAATTTGTAGTAACACAAATGGAAATGATCATCGGAGAATTGGAGCTGAAGGAATTTTGATAATTGATTCCCATCTGTTCATCTCTTTCATTTTCCTTGTAACATAGTGCTCTTCCTCTCAGACAGAGGTCAATGACCGTTATTCCGCGTCTGAGAGTTATGTTTGTTAGTAAAAGGCATCATTGAATACATGGGGTCAACGACCATATTTCTTCCACTCTTCTTCAATTTTTTGTATGTAAAGTTAAAAAGTATATCAAGTATAATATTTTCAGAAAAGTCGATAGTACATACCAGAATAAAAAGGTACTTTTCTTTATTCTGGTAAATTAAACTAATACATCTGAACGTAATCCAGCTGTATATCTATGAATAAAATATGTAAAGAAATGTAAAGTAAAGCTCAAAAACAGAACCCAAACCTTACCGTGGCTAGCGTGGTTTAAAGTGTACCGTGCGGCGCAACAACATTACCGCGGCGCGACCAATCGGATGCGATCATTTCTAAGCGCTAAATCAATTAACCAATCTAATTGAATTTGGAATTGTACATACTTTGTTAATTATTGTGAACTTGTTGAGTCCGAAATCAAAGCGGTAACTGTATGAGATTTACATATTTATTTGTATATGTATATCCATATATGTGATGTATATACATATATATGTTATTTATCACAGTACTGTATAATTCTATCATTTAAATATCAAACATTTAGTTTCAAAGACCACCATTATAGTCTGGTTGACTAAAACCAAAACACTACACAAAACTATTTCCTATAATTTTGTTCCTATTCTGTACTTAAATTGTTAAATTTTGAGTTGCCTAGTTTTATATCTGATGCTATTTGTTGCATAGGTTTTTATCAATAATCTGCTTCTGAGCTATTATTGTATTTATTTTAAATGAAATATTGTTTGATATATTTTGCCTATTAATGTGTCTATTTCTATGTGAATTAAATATTGGCAAAAAGTATGTAAATAACCAAAATAATATTTTTAAAGTGGCATTTCAAATCAAATAGTCCATTTGTCGTTTATGTTTGATCGTTGAATAAAGGTTTTTGGACCATTTTTTATCTTGAATCAAATAATTCATCGGGCAAAAACTGACGTGCTTCTCTGGTAAACTATTTTAGATATTATTCTTTATTGATATAAATAATTCGTGTCTTATTTCAACCAAAATTTAGACTGAAATTATTATATCGTCAAAATTTAAATTGTTTAAAAATCCATAATTGTTTAGTAGCATTATGACATAGTTTTATTTATATTAAGTACAGTGCTTTATATCGTAATTACTATGTTTAATTAAAAACAGTGTATACAAATTAATTTTGTAATTAATGATTTTTGTACTGTTAAGGTGCATGCTTAAGTTACAGTTACTTAAGTTATATATAAGTTACGTTTAAGTTATTGTTTAAGTAACTTGTGTTAGTGATTCTGAGAGTAGCGTGTGGTGTTGATAATTCAAATGTATGATTAAATCATGGCCAAACTTAAAAAGTAATTTTATTAGTTCGTCCACTTGAAGCGCTCGTAGCGAAGTTTACTTAGCTGTTCTCAACCGATCAGCAAAGTTAAGCAACGTCGCGCGCGGTCATGAGTTGGATGGGTGACCGTTAGTGACATTACTACTGAGCGTTTCCGTGCTTCGGAGGGCACGTTAAGCCGTCGGTCCCGGTTGTTGTCTTAGAATGGCAGTCGTTATAGCATGGTGGTAGGGCGTTTTGCGAATGTCCGCCTGGCTAGCTACCACCCTCAAGTAGAAAATCTGTCGCCAAGCACCTAACGGTGTGTTCCGGCAGCTGTCCTTGAGAGCCAGTACTTCTAGGTTAGCCTGTACAACATCTTCGATCATATCATCACTTACCATCAGGAGAGATAGTGGTCAAAGGATAACCTATCAGGCATAAAAAAAAGATATATGCCCGAAAACCCGGCCAAGTGGGAGAGTGAGATGACGATGCCTTAACTTAATGACCACTTTTCGATAAGATGAAGTCTAGTAGTCTGGTTGATAACCGCGCACCGTCCCCTTTGACGGTTAATGTAATTGAAAATGATTTTTTTTATGTTATAGTGACGGAACAAGCTCGAGGCCCTGATGTTAAGCGGACTAACCTCTGCCTATAACAGATGCATTTTATCAAAAGTGACGAATTGCACTGCGCCCGTCACTTTGAGACATAGTTATTAAGTCTCATGTGCCTGTAATTTTACTGGCTCTCAAGGACTGCTACCAGAACACACCGTGGGTGCTTGGCGACAGATTTTCAACTTGAGAGAGATTGAGCTTGTAGCACAGGGTTTCCCTCTTCCGAGTCGAAACCCTGTGCACCAGTTGTATTACTTTAACCGTCATAGGGGTCGGTGCGCGGCCATCAACTAGACTTCATCTGATCGAAAGAAGTGCTTTTGAAACCTTCCGGACCCATGACACAACTACAATGCTCAACTGGTTGTGCCATGGGTACTTTTGATTCCCTTCTACACAACTGATTGGTCCGTTGGTGAAAAAAAACGTACCTATGGCACAACTGACGAATGCTCGAATCCCTGGTTGTGCCGTGGGTTCTTTTGAGACACAACTGATTGATCCGCTGGGGGAAAACAACTGGACGCAAACGGCCATACACTGCCAAAGTTTTAACCGCTTCAGACCCACCGTACTCCTAACCATACCCACGGTAGTACGGTAGGACTTTTAGAGTTAATCAGTACCACCAATTAATAGTGATGTATCATCAAAAGTTTTAAAAGGACTTTATTATTATTTCTATGTAAATGGCTTCTGCAGTTTAATGTTATAAAATGACTTAGAGAAATAAATAGAAACTTGAATTTGATCAAATTAAAGGGACAAAAACTTGTGTTAAATTTTGTTATCACTAGTTACACATTATTATTTTAGGCACTTTTTTGTACGGTGTAAAACCAGTACACGTAAAAACAGTTGTGATTTTTTTACATAACACGCTACAAACTAACCAAATCAAACCTTGAAGTACCAGGAGATAAGAATCATAAAGAAGATATTAGCGTATATAAACATAGAATTTGAAATGACATAGGGCTCAGTGCATAGCGCATAGATAGACTATAGAGACAACCCGCAATACCATACTACTACGTACAAACAATGCAGGTGTATTGTTTGTCTAAAGGAGTATGGCAACCTTCTCTAAGTTTCTTATCTCCTGGTACTTCAGGTTTAATTTGGTTAGTTTGTAGCGTGTTGTATGCTGTGAATAAAGTCGCAGCAATTTAGAGAAGTCGCCTCTGTGCACCTTGGTGATTACGTACCTTTGTCTGGACAGGTCCCCTCAAACCTGTATGGTGCTCTCCTCAAGAGCAGACGCCTATGGCAGAACCCTATTGCAGACGAACTCTCAAGTCTACTTGGAACAAATTATTATAAATATTTTCACTCAATTTATCTGGGTACATAAACCAACGAAACAACTTCAAATGAATCTTTTTATTGTGCTCAATTGTACATCTAGTATTTTGTGAATGTAATATTTAGCGAATGTAATGTTTTGCGAATATAATATTTTGCGAATGTAATATTATGAGAATGAGGGAATAACGTATAAAAAATTACTTTGTTATTTATGTCTCTTTGACATTTGTAAATTCTTGGTTTTAACAACAACGGTAAAGCAGCGGTAAGGCCAACAATTCGTCTTTCAGTTAAGTCTATTTTTTTTTCTTTTCTTTAGAGAAAATAGAGGTGGTTGTGCGATGGGAAGAGTGATTTCTAAGTTTCCTACGACTCAACCAGCTGGGCATAGTAGTTGTGCCATGGATCCGGGTTGAGTCGTTGGTACCTCAATTGTGTAGGAGGGAATCAGAAGTGCCCATGGCACAACCAGTTGAGCATTGTAGTTGTGTCATCGGTCCGGAGGGCTTTTGAAACACTTAATTCTCGCAATGATGTCACGCCCTTCTATATTTCTAAATATTATTACAAGAACTATCGCGTGCGTGAAAATCACATTTTACAAATTATAAAGATTCCGGCTTACGAGTGTGTCCAGGTGGCCGAGTGGATTAGGCACCCGCCGCGAAATTGGAGGACACGGATTCGGTTCCCGCCTGGGAATTAAAATTTTGAGCTTCAATTATTTGTAAGAATAATAACTCCGTCAGTTATGAATCTGCCCGTTTCACATCATATCGGAGCTAAAATTTTATGACCTAGTAGTTTATGCAACTGTCATAAATAGTCATAATATAATAGAGGGTATTAAAACACGAGTGAAGTTTTGTGAAACGAGCCGCAGGCGAGTTTCAAAATAAGATTACACGAGTGTTTTAATACCTAATTATATGCAGTTGCATACACTACGTTATTTAATCTCATGGCTATAGGTAGCTATATTAAATAAATTTTTTAATTAACAAAATATTACTCAAATTCGTATGTACGAAATAGCGCCAAAATGGAAAAAGTCTGTTATTGGTTTATGGCTCGGAACCAGTGCTCACCACAGATAATGTGTACTTAAATTGAATTGAAACCTCTTTGGTCGGGACACATTGTACTTTAATAATTAAAAAAATGTTTGAAAGCATTGTTTTGTTAGGAGAATAATGCTTTAATTTAACTTTTTAATTTTATTTCGAAGTAAGTATGTAAATAAAATATGCCAATAAAAGTCTGTATTTCATTAATTCATAATTAGAATATTACCGAATGAGATTATATAAATATTTTTGGAGTGTTGCGTGGCCAACTTTACAATTAAGCAGTCGCGGGCCAAAGCAATATAAACATATTTATTTATTACACGGCTGCCCAAAAAAGGAGTGATGTTTCTAGGGTCATGCACGTGTCTTTATTCCACTATAACTTCTAAACGGTTTAACCGATTTTTATGTATGAAATAGCATTAGATATGTCTTAGGGTAAGTACCATTTGAAGTTAAATTCGCCAAAAACGCTAAAAACGATCACACTCCCAAAAAGTTGTACCACTTAAGTCTTGGCATTATTTTCGCCATAAACGCTCTGAAGCTACTGGAACAGTTTGAATTACCTACATCTAATGTCAAAAGTGACAGAAGTGGCAAATTGTAGTGGCATTCTTAGCGTTCTTATCCTAAATGGAACAGGCGAGAACAGTTACAAACGATCACAGTGATCACAACCATAGACGCAGAATGTGGTCAAAATTATCGAAAATATATTATATTAGCGTCAAATGGAATATACCCTTAATAGCGTAAGAGCAACTAGGTACATGACAAAAAACAAACTGACAGATTTTAGACGCCATATTGTGAGATATTTTTTTTTTAATCCATTGTGTGACTATATTAAAATAAAGGGTTTTAAAAACGATTCCATAAATATATACCTTGCAGTTTTAATTTCAATGGAACGACAAAATATGTAACGAAAAATTATTTGCAGTCGGGTTAATTATTTTTTAAATTAATTTATTGTTTAATTATATATTTATTTGGTTACTTTTGAAGTTAATTCACGTGTAACGGTTAATGTGATACTGGATTCTTAACTTCGGAAACATTAGCCATCCATTTTACTAAGTCGGAAAATCTATTAGTAAACTATTCCAACAGTAAGTTAATTATGCGATATTTCAAAATATCTTGCGGGCCGGCTTAAAACCTGAGACGGGCCGGATCCGGCCCGCAGGCCCTTTCCCCACATATGCTGTAAATGGTAATAAGTACTTACCAAAATATATTTTTTTTATAAATTTCTGTGTACCTGTTATTTTCAAATAAAAATCATAAAATGTTAGTAGTTATATATTTCAACAAAATTACAAAATACATTACATAAGTCTCATTTTCTTAACGTTAACTTAAAGGTCCGTTCACACAGACCGGTGCGGAGAACAGAGTAAAAGTAGACAGTCTATTTTTTTTATTTTATTGAATTTAACTGTTAAAAAGGCTCAAAGTATGAAATACGCAATATCGTTTACTTGAATGACATATTTTTTTAGTTAACTACCGTATAAATCTCAGTTTTTATATTTTTTTATTATTATATGGGCGAAACTGTCTTTTACAACACAGTCTTTAAAACGCAACAGGCAGTTTCAACAACTTCTGTGCTATGTAAGTTTTTCAATAAATATATTATTATTTTTATTATAATTTCTATGGGACCAATCTGAATTTACATATTTTAAAAATAAAAATATTTTCCAAATCTTTTATGTTATTGTGAAGGAACAAGTGCGAGGCCCACCTGATGTTAAGCGGCATCCTCTGCCTATAACAGATGCATTTCATCACAAGTGACGAACTGCACTATGCCCATCACCTTGAGACAAATCTGTTAAGTCTCATTTTGCCTGTTATTTCACTGGCTCTCAAGGACTGCTGCCGGAACACACCGTTAGGTGCTTAGCGACAGATTTTCTACTTGAGGGTGGTCGCTAGCCAGGCGGACATTCGCAAAATGCCGTTCCACCATGCGGTGAAGCTCAAGCCCGCGGCGGGATTCGAACCATGTACCTGTTGCGCGGCAGTCCATAGCCAATGCCACTGAGCCATCACTGCTTCAGTATTACAATGCAATCTATTACAAAAATTCGGTGTTATTTTCAAAATACAAATATATTGAAAACCTTCTACTTGTTTTGAAGTTAAAACAAAAGAGAAAGCTTGCGAGCTGGGTGAAATTTAAAAGTCATAGTTCAATGATCATTTAAAATTAAGTCTTAATTCAATGACCTTAAGGTTTATTTTAAATACTATATCATTTATTCTCCTCTCCGCGCCGCTCTATTTGAGCGAACACTGACAAATGGAACAATAATGATTTATTTCTTATCGGTAATTTGGCGACGGTAGAACCATACTGATCCAAGTATCGTTTTCTTTATATTGAAAAAAGAAGGAAACGCTTTTGAACTTGTTTTAAACAAATACGTGATTTATTATGCTTTAATCTTTATCGAAATGATGGATAATATGTCAGACAAAATAAAAAAAAATCTACAATGAAATATTTTGATTAAAAGTAGTCAAAATGTTTTCTGCAGACAAAAAACCAGATAAAAATAAAAAATTATCAGTATAGCATGATATATTTTTGAAAGTAAGTGTAATGCTAAGGTGAAAAATTGAGGTCCTCTAGCAATATAGGGCGCTTTTTGTACTTGGATCAATGTGGCATCCATTGAATATTTTTATCCTTGCATTTGTTGCATATAACTCCAATATAGATAAAAATTACACTTGGATCAGTATGGTTCTACCTTCGCCATTTATGATTGACGAACACTGATCTATCAGCACCGTAGAAATATCGTCTGCACTCGCACCGTTCAGTATTCTTAAAACGCTGTCAAATGCTGATTTTTTGTCACTATCGGAGTGCGTAGGAGTAAAAGAGATGTAGCGACGACGAAATCGTGATCAGTTTCGGTAAAATCCGAAAGTAAGCTTAATAACACAAAACTAGTAACGTAAATCGAAAATGTAACTTTTCTTGGTTCTCTTGATAAGGTTTTTCTATTTAATTAATATATTTTTATACACCACAAGTAAAATAATAAGGTATTTACGTTGCAAGCGTAATTTAGAGTCAACTTTACAATTTAATTCTATCGAGATTTTTTTTAGGAAACGTGTTTCGGACTTTTCTTGGTCTTAGATAATGTGATTAAGATTAACATATAATTTTCTTACTTCTACAAAGAAAATAAGTTTTTTAAAATATTGTTATGTTTGTAAGAACGCCTGCTTGGAGAATTACATTACAATATTTTTTTTGTCACTCGTAAATTTGTAATTTTGTAATGTAATTTCAATTTAAGCCAGCAGGCGTTATTGAAAACAATATTAAAATTATAAGGTTGCGTCATCATTTACAAGTATAAAACCAATTGCAAAATTGGTCTTGTTTGTAGTACAACGCAAGTGGTACTATAGATGTCGATCCATCCCAATACGATGGTTAAAGAACGAGAGCAAAAATTAGAGTTATGAGTCATTGTCATGTTAGCTCAGTCGGTCAGAGCATACCCCGGCTATAGGGATGGATGGACGCGGGTTCGAATCCCGCACATGACTATAATTTTTTCTCTCATAAATTTATAATTTAGTAAATAAGTTTTGCTAAAAATCTGTTCAAGTAAAGCTATTGTAAGTATAAAGCTAGTGTAAATAAGCACTTGTCAACGTCTTAAGGTTGAATTGGCCGGTCACTTCTCCATACAAACTTCGTAGGGTGATCACTCCCTTATTTGAGATTTTATGTCCAGAATTAAGCATAATACCGATTGATCTCGTCATTATCTAAGCTTGTATGATGCCGAAATTATAAAAAGATAATTAAGTTGAAAGTTATGAGCCTCGAAAACGTTATATGAAAATGTTTCGAGTCTCATAATTCTTAAGTTAATTATCTTATTAAAATTTCGGCATCATACAAGCCTAGATAATGACGAGATCAATCGGTATTATGCTTTATTTTGGACCTAAATCCTCAAATAAGGGTGTGATCACCCTACGACGTTTGTATGGAGAACTGACCGGCAAGTTTACCCTTAATATGTAACGTTCATTATCATACTTTACTTTTGAAGCAGTGATGGCTCAGTGGCATCGGCTATGGACTGCCGCGCAGCAGGTCTATGGTTCGAATCCCGCTTGAGCTTCACCGCATGGTGGAAGGGCATTTTGCGATTGCCCGCCTGGCTAGCGACCACCCTCAAGTAGAAAATCTGTCGCCAAACACCTAACGGTGTGTTCCGGGAGTAGTTCTTGAGAGCCAGAAAAATTACAGGCTAATGAGACCTAACAACTGGACGTCTCAGTGTAACGGGCACAGTGCAATTCGTCGTTGACGAAATGCGTCTGTTATAGGCAGAGGTTAGTCCACTTAACATCAGGTGGGCCTCGGGCTTGTTCCGTCACTATAACATAAAAAAAAAAATACTACAAAGCTGCATCAACATCGGCTCCACTAAGTAAAAACTCGCGGGTAGTTTTGAGGCCACATTGATACGGCGCTGATGCGATTCGTGTGCGTTGTCCTTACAGTCCGGCAGGCGAAGGGTACCCTAGGGTGTAACACGTTTGGGGTCGCGCGGGAACATTGACGTTTTCCTAATGTTATCGAGCCCTAGGTACAGCATCACCACTCTCTCCATTCCGATACCGCCTCCTGTGAAAATTAGAACATATTATAATACATACAGTACCCCGTGGGGTGCCGGACTAGAATAGATGGCCATCACCAGGGCGGGACTACCATCTCCGGTTTGAAAGTGTACTAATTTGTGAAGGGCATTTTGCGATTGCCTGCCTGGCTAGCTACCACCCTTAAGTAGAAAATCTGTCGCCAAGCACCTAACGGTGTGTTCCGGCAGCTGTCCTTGAGAGCCAGTACTTCTAGGTTAGCCTGAACAACATCTTCGACCACATCATCACTTACCATCAGGTGAGATAGTGGTCAAAGGAAAGCCTAACAGGATTAAATCAAAAAATTAAGAATACTACTATGATAAGAAAAATGGCATATAATTTTAACTTACAAATCAAATCAAATAATTTATTTGCAAGAATACAATCTTGTATGTACATTTTCAGTTCAAGAGTACAATTCGTGGTTTCTGTATTCTGCCTGCAAGCAGCAAATATTTACAGCTAATACTAACAATATACTAATAATATTAACAGTGATAGCTCAGCGGCATTGGCTATGGACTATCGACCACCGCGAACATCTGTCGCCAAGCACCTAACGGTGCGTTCCGGCAGCAGTCCTTTAGAGCCTGTGAAATTACAGACTTAATAACTATGTCTCAAGGTGGCGGGGCGCAGTGCAATTCGTCACTTGGGATGAAATTCATCTGTTATAGGTATAGTTAGACCGCTTAACATCAGGTGTGCCTCAAGCTTGTTCCGACACAATAAAAAAAAAAAAAAAACATTAATTACTTATATATCTCAATAAAATTCGATATATTCTTTAATGCTATAAAAACAGTTTTCTAATAACCACTGACTTAACCTATTCCTATAAACATGACCCTCTAACATCTTTATTTCGTCTGGTAATTTATTATAAACAGTTATGCACATATTATAGACATTTCTTTCATCTTTTCACCTATTTATTCTCTCAGCAGGCGATAAAACACTTGAAATGTTATAAAAAGCACATATATGTAATATTTTATCTTACCTGCATGAGGTGGACAGCCCAGCCTGAAGGACTCGATGTACGCAGCGATTTTGCTTATGTCTGAAAAACAAAACAGTTATTTTTATAATATTTTATTTTTGCAATGATGCTGCCTGGATTACATTACAAAATTACAACGTGGGGGTAATTTTGTTCATACAGGTACAGTCGCCTGCAATAATAAGTATACACATTGTATTTTTCAAAATTGTGGCAAAGACTTATGTGTGTCTCTATGTACACCGAAGTATCATAAAATCAAAGAATAATTTGAATTGTTTCACTCATGTGTATATTAACTTCAATCATTAAGAATTTAGTGACATCACATTAATATGAAAATAACGAAGTGTATACTTATTATTGCAGGCGACTGTACCTACCTAAATAGTTATTTTGTTCAATAAGTGAGCAGTTGTTTTTTGGTTCAACTTCCGAGGTAATGAAGCGATAGACAATGTATGACCGCTCTTTTTAAAAGGCTTAAAACAAGCTTGAAGTTGAGTCATCTTTTTGTCCAAAATTTAAGAGTTTATATTTTCCAAAACCTGATAATAATATTTCAAACAACTAAATATAATTATGTGTTTAATTATAAGGTTTTATCTAAAATAGTGTAAGTTGGTACTCATTTATTTATAAGTCTGCCAACGAGGAAACGCGATTTAAATTCGAATTAAGTGAAAATTTCATCCTAAAACCAAAATAACCCGACATTCACTCTAGAATGAACGTTGGTGAAATAAGCACAAGTTATTATTGTCTTAACAACCTATGTGAAGTATTTTGATCAATAAATATTAATATTATTAAATAAAATATATACATCTACAAAATGCGAGAAGCTATTTGGTTTTTTTCTAATAAGTTTATTGTTATTACATGCAATTTAACTGACCATAATGACGTAATCAATACTCATGGAGGCAAACTTGACGTAGTGTTGGCGCGGGAGTGCAATGAGTCACTGCCAAGGCAGGTTTGCGTAAGTGAGGCTAGTGCAGGATTTGTTCCCCCCGACACGCTGTACCACCCCCCGCTCGAGATAACGACGAGTCTCCGATTGTATAGCAACAGGTGTGACCGCATGGAACCTAGCAATGTTGACGCGTCGCGGGATTGGAATTTTAATAAAATAGACTTAGTTCTTTTTCAATCTCTGCTCGCTGAAACCTCTTGGGAGTCAGTCCTAGAATCGTGTGACGTCTCTGTTGCCACAGATGCCTTTTATAATATAATTTATAAATTATTCGATTTGTCTGTACCGAAAAAGAAAAGGTATGCATCGAAATGCAGTAGATATCCCGTATGGTTTGACGCAGCAATTATTAAAGATATTAAGTGTAAAGCTCGCCTGCATAAGGCCTGGTTAGCATCAAGTAGCGTTACTTCGTACAATTTGTTTTCTAGCCTCCGTGCTAGTTTAAAGACACGCATCTCTCGAGCGTATAAATTGTATCTGGCTCGCATCGAAGAAAACCTGCAACTGCGTCCACAACATTTTTGGAAACATGTGCATAGACTTAGATGCAAGGGTGGTTTTGAACCCTGTGTCTCGCACAAAGGTATATCCTGTACAGGTGTCGAAGCTGCCGAAGCATTTGCAAACTTTTTTTCTAGCGTGTTTTTAGACGAACTGCCATTGCTCAATACAAGTACTTGTCGGGATCAGGCTCTGCAGGGTGGTTATGTCAGTGTCCCTAGTCTGTCACCACATGATATTGAGTACGGTCTCAAAAAATTGAAGTTAAGTAGCTCTTCTGGACCCGACAATGTGCCTAGCTTTGTTTTAAAGGCATTTAAAAAAGAATTTATTCTTCCACTTTACCACATCTTGAATCTGTGTCTGTCAAATGGCAAGTACCCTGCCCAGTGGAAGCTTTCCAGGGTGACTCCGATCCCCAAAAGCAACAACAGGGCACAAGTAGAAGAATACCGCCCCATTGCTATATTATGTGCACCTGCGAAAATATTTGAGTACATCCTTCATAATGAAATATATAGGCAGATTAAACAGTTATTAGGGGATGAGCAACATGGTTTTAGACCCGCACGCTCTGTAAATACGAATCTTTTATGCCTTGTTGACTATATATCCAATGCCATGGAGCGCGGGCTGCAGGTGGACGTAATCTACTTTGATTTTCAAAAGGCATTCGACAAAATTGATAATGACCTGTTGTTACACAAACTTTCAGACATAGGATTTACTTCCGGACTTCTAGAATTTTTCTCAGATTATATGCGGGACCGGCTTCAATATGTAAGGCATGGTACATACGAATCTAGACCATATCACACAAGATCCGGTGTTAGCCAAGGCTCAGTCCTAGGCCCACTTCTTTTTCTTATTATGATCCGTGACTTACCAAAAGTTTTGACAGCCGCAAGGTGTCTTCTATATGCTGACGATCTTAAGCTTTTCATGGAAATAAAATCTCCTAGTGACTGCCTGTGCTTACAAAATGACATTGACCTAATTTATAAATGGAGTTTGACTAATAAAATGAAATTCAATATGAGTAAATGTAATATTATGACTTTTTATCGGAAAAACAAACCAATTTATTTTAATTATTATTTGCAAGGCTTATGTATTAACAGAACGAATTGCATGAAGGACTTGGGAGTAACTTTTGATCGCACCTTAATCTTTCATGATCACATAGCTAGTCTGGCCAAAGAGACTTACCGTCGTTTAGGTTTTGTCCTACGAAACGCAAAGGACTTTCAAAATCCGCAAATTATAACAATATTATACAATGCTTTAGTCAGAAGCAAGCTGGAACACAGTGCATGCGTCTGGAACCCGCATCATGTTACCTATACAAGGATGCTTGAAAAGGTCCAAAAAACCTTCTTAAGATTTCTTTACAAAAAAGTATACGGATATTATCCATTTATGTATCCAACCAAGTTTTTACTGGGGCATTTGGGCTTCAACTCGCTCGAGGTGAGAATGATGGTAGACCAGCTCACCACTTGCCTCAAAGTGCTGAGGGGCGCAGTTGATTGTTTAAATTTACACAATCTACTGTGTGTGATATTCGTCCCAAATGAATGCGAGATCCCGGTAAATAGGCGCGGTCACTGTAGGCAACACAACCTTTTCCATCCTGACACAGGTCACACAACGGCGCGAGCGATGTCCCCTCTAGTTCGACCCTTACTCCATCTCAACGCACTCCGGGACGCCAACACTGAATTTGACATTTCTTTTGACAAGTGGCCTACCATAGTTTCTGCAGTACTAACGTATTGTGAAAGCATGAGAGACCAATGGGTCAATACGGGTAATCCCGCAAATAGCGACGATGAATGATCATTTTACCTATATGTAATTTGACTTGACATTACCTAATACCATGTTTTTATAATTTTATTATATTAAATACATTATTATAATTTGTCATTTATTTCTATTTTATCTATCTTTTTACGTATTCTCTTATTGTATTAATTTGTTTGCTGCATGTACTGTATTGATTTTGATTTGATTTTATTTGTATGTCTATGTGTAATTCTAATCTGTGTGGTAGATGTAATTGATTCTATGTCGTTTCTATTCACAATAAACAAATTTAATTTAATTTAATTTAATGAACAGAAAAAAAATCGTAAGAGCACGCGATTTAAGCAGTTGGAACTATTTTTTTTATAAAAGAGCATAAAAATTGGTTTATTATCGACAAAGCATAAAACAATAATATGGTTTGGTCCCTTTTTCATAAATAAAAAATGAACTTGATTCTAAAAATCTGATGTAAAGCATCCTGCAATCGTCCATGAAATAAGTGTCTCAAGGTACAAGAGACTTATACCTGAGCGTATGATGGCAGTGTGCATTATTAAGATTTTTTCAAGGCTTAGAAAACGGGTCTCCACCTATTACTCTACCTACGCCTTGACAGTCCGTCCGTCCGTTTGACCATTAAAGGCCATTATCTGTATCTTGTGTGAATGTCTCCAGCTTACTCAATCGAAATTTCTTAATTCTGAATATGCCAATATTTAGAGCATATTTTGTGCAATTATGAATACCAACTCAAAATTTAGGTGCCAAATAAACTTCGACGCTACGTGTGATTATTAGTGTGTTAGCTGACGTTATGGTCTCCAGCTGACACATGCTGTATATACGAAATGGCTGAAGATGTGGTTATATACTATAGCCAGAGATTTAGAGCATAATTTGTGCCAATGGCACAAAAAAAATTGAACGTCATACTTGAAAGCTGTAGTAGTTATGACTCGATTTTAACGTGTAAGCTGGAGACCACGTGTCTACAGCTACTCATCTGTATCTTCTGAACGACCTACGACTTTGTTTAATATGTCAATAACGTCAGCTAACACACTAATAATCACACGTAGCGTCGAAGTTTATTTGGCACCTAAATTTTGAGTTGGTATTCATAATTGCACAAAATATGCTCTAAATATTGGCATATTCAGAATCAAGAAATTTCGATTGAGTAAGCTGGAGACATGCACATCTGTATCTTTAGAACGGTAATAGGTATCACAATGAAATTAACAATTAACTTGCCCAACATATAATAATAATAATAACAAAAAGACTCGAATCGGGAGGTCCCATACAAGGAACTTGTATTTTTTTAGTGGTATACAAACGTCAAACTTCCTATGATTATAGGCAATCTAACATACAACAATAAATAATAAAAACTGGCCAAGTGCGGATCGAACTCCAGGTAATGATCTCGAACTGTATAAAAAAGTACAGTAGAACGCCGATTATCCGAACGCCGATTAACTGAATCGCCAATTATCCGACTCGGTCCTAAGCGTAATATAACCTCTATTATTGTTTTGACTAGTATTATTTTATAAGAGCATTGACGCATGTTAAGCGAAAACATAGAAATTATTTCAGATGGAAAAAGATAACTTCCAGCTGGACTTGAACCCGCAACCCCCAGAATACCATCCTGGTGCTTTACCAATTATGCTATGGAAGCGGGCGCTGGACAGTCGAATCTTCGCCATCCTTATCTATCTATTATTGTTGTGAATTTTTATACTTTGTATTTTGGTTAAGGCCTGTTTAGGGGTTGCAACTTACACTGAACGATATGTTCAAGTGAGCATTATTATAGAACTGTGTTTGTTAAACTTAATAAAGTTTATTCTATATGTGACAGTTCGTTTTTCTTTTTTACCAGTCTATGTCCGATTATCCGAATTTTAGATTATCCGAATCGACCCCGGTCCCAGTTAATTCGGATACTCGGCGTTCTACTGTAATGACTTTTTGGTACATTTTATATTAGTACGGACCCTCCGGTGTGCGAATCAACTCGAACTTGGCCAGGTTTTATTATAACTTCGCCACCATTCTATGTAAGAGGTATTTCAGTCTAAAAATGCACACCCCCTCTACTGTCCGTCATTATTATTGTATAAGTAATTCCTTATTTAATAGATTGAATCAAATTTTAAATATTTACCCACTTCAATCAAAGAAATCAAAACTGAAAGTTACAGACTGGCTACAATTTCTCACATACGACGAAACTGAGCAGATTGTGAATTTTCAAACTTAAGAGCTACTACTACTATCATGTGACACAATATAACACATAACACTCTCTTACACACGCAAACACACCCTCATACATACACACATGCACAAAAACACACACACACACACACATAGTTAAATTAGATTAACAATATGCTTTAGACTTTTTGATGTTATTTATTTATTTACTGTATTTACCACTACATTCAAAACAGTATATACGCAATCTCGCCAATATAATTGGTGCTTCAGTGATTAAAAGAATGGCCTCGAGTTTTTTGCCCGTTCTTTCTTTCTCTTTTCTCGTTCTCGCAGTGGCTCTATACTTTTTTTTTGCTGAACGTGTCAGTACAATGTTAAATATTTCAATGTTAAAATTTGTAACTGACCTTCATTTTGAGATTTTGACTTTTGACTTGAATCGCGATTTGTGCGTAGAGTGTGTAAACAGCCCGAGTTCACAATACACATCGCTGCGCACGCGCACGCACACACACCCACACACCTCACACGCACCCTGTATTTCTCTCTCACACACATACCTAAATTTGAAGCGCTCGTAGCGAAGTTAACTAAGCTGTTCTAAACCGATCAGCTAAGTTAAGCAACGTCGTCCGCGGTCATAAGTTGGATGGGTGACCGCTAGTGACATTACTACTCAGCGCTTCCGTGTTTCGGAGGGCACGTTAAGCCGTCGGTCCCAGTTGTTGTCTTAGAATGGCAGTCGTTATAGCATGGTGGTAGGGCATTTTGCGAGTGCCCGCCTGGCTAACTACCACCCTCAAGTAGAAAATCTGTCGCCAAGCACCTAATGGTGTGTTCCGGCAGCTATCCTTGAGAGCCAGTATTTCTAGGTTAGCCTGAACAACATCTTCGACGACATCATCATTTATCTTCAGGTGAGATAGTGGTCAAAGGCTAACCTATCAGGCATAAACAAAAAAACTGACCTTCATTATGAGATTTTGACTTTTAATTTGAATCGCGGTTTGTGTGTAGAGTGTGTAAACAAGCCCGAGTTCACAATACACATCGCTGCACACGCACACACCCACACCCACACACCTCACACACACCCTGTATTTCTCTCTCTCATACACATACTGAAATAAACTCGTTTAGTGCATTTGAAGACTGAAAGAACTCTACCGTTCTAAATGAGAGGCGTCTTTTTTAACAAGATGAATTTAATTTGTCTGTAAAAACAATCCTATCCCATTTATTCTCGATCGTGCACGCTCGATTAGTCAAGAGTCAAGACTTCCTGAGGATGCTTCGTGTAGAAGGGAAACGTGTCGAAATTTCTTCCGGTTTGGCTGCGTGGCGTTTGTGACATCACGTCGGCTTAGCAGGAAAATTAGGCGGAAGTGCCACTAGATATTTTTTATATTATTTAAGTGTTTTTTTTAAATATTTAGTATCATTCTATCCCACTTTTTTTGGGTCGGGAAAATATGTCTACGGTTAATTAAGGACAACACAACTACATATGAAACATATGAAAAAATGTTTCTGCTACCAAAACAAGGACATAATATTAATATTGTTACGTTTGCAATAACGCCTGCTATGCGGATTACATTACAAAATTACAAATATACGATAGGATTGTAATGTAATCCACATAGCAGGCGTTATTGCAAACATAACAATATTGAAATTATAAGGATGCGTCATCATTTACAAGTATAACACCAATTGCAAAATTGGTCTTGTTTGTAGTACAACGTAAGTGGTATTATAGGTGTTGCTCCATCCCAATACGATGGTTAAAGAACGATAGGAAAGATTTGAGTTATGACGTCATGTCATGTTAGCTCAATTGGTTAGAGCATACCCCGGCTAAAGGGGTGGATGGACGTAGGTTCGAATCCCGCACATGACTTACAAAAAAATTAGTATCGTATATTTGTAATTTTGTAAGGACATAATTGTAAAAAGATTTAGCTTTCTTAGCGGTGTTATGGCCATAAGACCAAAGCCTGACGCCACCTTTCCTTAAGGATGCCTTCATTGGTAGTTTACTCGCTAACTCTCAATTAATCAGGGTATTTAGATAGCAAGAAGCTCCGATGTGAGCCCAATGTACAGCTATACTTCAACGCAAGTAGTGATATGCTGCCCATTCGGCATATTCTCCCCCCATTGCCATGTTTCTGTAAGACTCACCGATCCCATGATGCTTGGCTCGTTCCGTTAAGTAGTCGGGATCGTGTATTCTCTGCGCGCCGCTCAGTATCTCCTCGCCGCGCATAAACATATCGTACGAGTTCGACGATTTCTGGATCAAAACACATTCAACATTATAGTTTTAAAAATTAAATCAAATCAATTATTTACTTGTCATTTACATTACAAAATCACAAATATACGATAGGAAAAATTTAAGTCATGTGCGGGATTCGAACCCGCGTCCATCCACTCCTTGAGCCGTAGTATGCTCTAACCAATTGAGCTAACATGACATGACGTCATGACTCGAATCTTTCCTATCCTTCTTTAACCATCGTATTGGGATGGAGCGACATCTATAGTACAACTTACGTTGTACTACAAACAAGACCAATTTTGCAATTGGTTTTATACTTGTAAATGATGACGCAACCTTATAATTTTAATATTGTTAGGTTTACAATAACGCCTGCTATGCGGATTACATTACAAAATCACAAATATACGATAGGAAAAATTTAAGTCATGTGCGGGATTCGATTATGTCATTTACATTTCCAAATCAAATCAAATATCGATATATCATATAACAACAAAAAACAAACGATAAAAAAAATCCTTAACACTATAAAATTTACTGGAATACATGTCAGAAGGATCTTAATATTATATGACAATGGAATCAGTCACATTTGAAGCGCTCGTAGCGAAGTTTGCTTAGCCGTTCTGAATTGATCAGCTAAGTTAAGCAACGTCCGCCGCGGTCATGAGTTAGATGGGTGACCGCTACAATATTACTGAGCGTTTCCGTGCTTCGGAGGGCACGTTAAGCCGTCGGTCCCGGCTGTTGCCTTCGGGCAGTCATTATAGCATGGTGGCAGGGCATTTTGTGAATGCCCGCCTGGCTAGCTACCACCCTCAAGTAGAAAATCAGTCGCCAAGCACCTAACGGTGTATTCTGGTAGCTGTTCTTGAGAATTAGTAGTTCTAGATTAAGCATGTTATCACTTTCGACCACATCATCACTTACCATCATGGGATTGCGGACAAAAAAAAAGAGGAAATGATATACTTACAGGGTCGGTAGGGTCCGGCATAGTGTAGAAAGGTCTAACGGCGAGCGGGTACTTGTCCAGTACGTAGAAGTCGGTATCGTACTTGGCTCGCACCAACCTCCCTAGGAGCTTCTCGTCAGGAGTAGAGAGGTCATCCTCAGGACCTACTGTCACTCCTGCGAAGAGAAATCAACAGAAAACATTGGTTCTAATTCTGCTTTCCACGTACTAAAATGATATTACTTAAGCACACGAAAGTTTTTAATCTGTTTACACTAAAAACCTAAAAACTACAATACTAAAATTTCAACGTTTCATTACAAAATTATAAATATTACGAGATAATTTTTTTATTTAATATAATTATTAAGGTGACGATAAAACCAGTAACTTTTTTATATCCAGATTCTAAAATTAGTACTGAATCTGGCTCAAGAACAGTTTCCTAAACATTTTGTGAGGTAAAGCTGGTACTTAGCCAGGAGAGCATTCTCCCGGTTCATAGAACCGTATTCGATTCCAGCTCGAGATAAAAGTTTAGTACTTGTAAAGAATAACAATAAATGCGATATTTTTTGATAAAAAATGAGGTGTATCTGAGTTATGGACACGGCCATTTGTTGTACGTGAATAGGTCTCAAAATGGCGGGGTTACTACCCCTATTGATGTGTATTGATATTATTAAGTTGTATGTAACAAGTTGGTTTTTTCGTCACCTGCAAGGCTTTGCCTGATAATCAGCGTCAGTTGTTTACAAGCATCTGACATTTGTGCTGAGGTAGGGCCTATTTGACTCAATAATGCTGTTCTTAACTGTCTTTTTCTTTGTAACCTTTCTTCTGTGTCAAATAAAATTATTTTTCTTTCTTTTTTTTTTTTCTTTCTTTTCTTTCCCTTTTGCCGTCACATCATTACTTGCCTACAGACTTCTGTCTCTCTAATAGTAGATAGCAGAATATCTACTAAAATATCTTCTGTATTTTACCATCCTTAAACAATTCTGACATAATACAGGCGTACAGCGCCCCCCCCCCTCTCTCCGCCGCGCGGGATGTGTTACAGTCCTTACTTAGCGTAATAAATACTTTGATTCATGAGCTATCCAGTGGTGTAATTGAAATTTGTATGGGGATGATAGATTGATAGATATGTAGCTGAAACACTAAACTGTATCCCCCGATTTTGTTATCACTAGTGGCTCTCCGAGCTGTAGACCTCGCGAGCTTTCTTCTCTGCGCATGCTAATAGGAGAATGGGTCAAGAAATACAAAAATCTAGACAAATGTAAAGTCAATGACACGCAGGCCCTAGCGAAGGCTAGTTGTATCAGAAATAGGTAGGTAAGTAGTAAATAAACAATAATTTTACATACTTGCTAATTTATCTCGAATTAATATACTGGCTACAAAAACATGGAAAATAAATAATTGTATCGTATAAACGTGCGTATCAAAACATTGCCATTAAATTAAGCGCAGGCGTCCATACTTTCAGCACCTTATAATGAATATCTCCGTCATTTTGAAAATCTTCCAAAAATTTAATAGACAAAAAAAATGTATAGACTTATCAAACCTGCTCACAGAATTTCGTGAGAATCGGTTGAGAAATGCGACCTGGGGCCCGATTCTCTTAGCTATTGAACGGCGTTAACGCAACTTAATTGCATGAAAATTGTAGTTTTTGACAGTATCCGTAGTCTGCCCGCTATTTAGGTTCGATCGCAAGTCAGTGGCTTGCTATCAATAGTTTCTGACATATTTGGTATGCTGTAAGCTATTTAGTTGCGATTGCGTTGCTACAGTGGCATAGATAGCATATCATAGATTTTAGATAGAAATATTGTTAAATGATTTAAATATATTTATTTTATGTATTGCTTGCTAGAAAAGCACTGTATTGATGTGTTTACTGATGCTTGATTGATAGAAGTTTTCATTATTATTTCAGTGGCAAAATTTGCAAGCCATTTGCACAGCTATACGATAGCGACGCGATTGCTATACAACTGCGATTAGGAGCTTGAATTAGCAGACTACTGAATTTGACATTAACAGCAGTTCGATCGCAGAAGCATCGCAGTAGTGCGGCGTTTGGTCTATTGACCAAACGCCGCACTACTGCGATGCTAAGAGAATTGGAGCCCTGTAGAGGAGAACAACCGGACATACGAAAGCATTTTTGTCTAAGTTGAAGCAGTGACGCTTCGCTCGAACTAAGTTCTCGATAGGTCAATTAGTATTTTTTAATTGCGTCCCAATTTTAAAGTATTCACGTCAAAAAATATCCTTACCAGCTTCTTTCAACATTTGGATGGCCTGGGGGAACTCTAGTTTGAGTGGGGGGTCCAAGAACTTGAACGGTTCCACTTTGTACTGCTGACCCACTGTCGCTATTTCTGATGCAAATCTGAAAAATATGGACAGTAGTATTTTTTAAAGATAGTTCGATACAATTTCATCTTTTTAGGGTTCCGTACTCAAAGGGTAAAAACGGGACCCTATTACTGAGACTTAGCTGTCCGTCCGTCCGTCTGTCTGTCACCAGCCTGTATCTCAAGAACGGTGATAGCTAGACAGTTGAAATTTTCATAGATGATGTATTTCTAAAATAAAATAAATAAATATTTATTTTATTTTATTTTTAGTATTTGTTGTTATAGCGGCAATTGAAATACAACAAACATGATTTTTTACCGTTTTTTGCTCGATACTAGAAGACGCTTTAACTATTCACAGAATATTTAGTTACGGAACCCTTCGTGCGCAAGTCCCACTCGCACTTGGTAGGTTTTTTTTATGTTATTGTTTCGTATTGTTACGAAACAATAACAATAACCTGGCTTGTGCCAGGAGCCCACCTGATGTTAAGTGGACTAACCTCTGCCTATAACTGATGCATTTCGTCAAAGACGAATTGCACTGTGCCCGTCACACTGAGACGTACAGTTGTTAGGTCTCATGTGCTTGTAATTTTACTGGCTCTCAAGGACCGCTGCCGGAACACACTGTTAGGTGCCTGGCGACAGATTTTCTACTTAAGGGTAGTAGCTATCAAGGAAGGCATTCGTAAAATGGCCTTCCACCGTGCGGTGAAGCTCAAGCCCGCGGCGGGATTCAAACCATGGACCTGCTGCGCGGCAGTCCATAGCCAATGCCACTGAGCCATCACTGCTTCAATATCTGCGGTGATTATTTATTTAAGCATGTGGAACGATAATAACTTCTATATAAATATGCAAGTGTCATCAAATTGGATTTCGGATTCATACATAGTAAAAGGGGGAGGGGGTTAAAAAAAGGCCAAGTGCGAGTCAGACACGCGCACCGAGGGTTCCATACTGACTGTAAATTATTTGGTCAAAAATAATTTTCTTAATGACTCATGTGACAAACAAAACCAATTAGTCACACCGTGACCACGATCACTGCAAAGTGTTTGAAACGTCGGCACAAAAATTATGATAAATATACGCGATTTAAACCGTTTAAAGTTGTTTATTTACTATGTGTAATAATCGCGAAAACCTAAGACAACATTATGATTAGTTATTATTAAATTTAGCTTATTAATATAAATTAACTTAGGTTAATTTATTATTAACCTATGTTATGTTTACATGTTTATATAGGTTATTCGTAGATAGTTTTTTTTTTTCTTATTGTGTCGGAACAAGCCCGAGGCCTACCTGACGTTAAGTGGACTAACCTCTGCCTATAACAGACGCATTTCGTCAACGACGAATTGCGCTGTGCCCACACTGAGACGTCCAGTTGTTAGGTCTCATTAGCCTGTAATTTTTCTGGCTCTCAAGGACTGCTGCCGGAACACACCGTTAGGTGCTTGGCGACAGATTTTCTACTTGAGGGTGGTCGCTAGCCAGGCGGGCATTCACAAAATGCCCTTCCACCATGCGGTGAAGCTCAAGCTCTGGGTGGGATCTGAACCATGGACCTGCTGCGCGGCAGTCCATAGCCAATGCCACTGAGCCATCACTGCTTCTTACTTTAGTATTTAAAAATATAATCAGCAAATTAATACATAACCGAAGCCATGGAAGGTGAGTACATCACACCTTTTGAACAGCCTGTAGATGACACACTGAGCAGTAGAAGAACAAGTTTTGTTATCGGCTCGAGTCGTCTTTTACTGTTTGGCGAAATAAAACCAGTATAGTTGTCCCTTTTCCGCATTAGCGTTTATGTTGCGACTTATGTGTGATCATATTTAACTTGTTATTGTTATGCATTTTGCGTAATGTAATGTTATTTGTCAACAACTCGACTTTTATACGCATACCGGACAAATCTCTGTGATTTTTGGTATGCTTATTTTTGTTTTGTTTTTGTTAATGATTTAAATAAATAAAAAAAACATATCTAGCTTAAAACATTACCTCTATGCTGCCTATATTATTAGAAAAAAATTGTTTTGTTAATGTTTTGCAAGTGTCTATTGACTTTACTAATGTCACATGAGAGAGGGTAACAAATACTAACACCATTTTAGGTACAAGACGTGCAACTCGTCTACGAATAAGTGTGTTAAAGGATGTAAGTGTGTGTAAGCATATGAAAGAGTGTGTGGTAAGTTAGTATGGGTATATTTATTGGTTTGGATGTAGATAATTGAACAATTATATAAGACAAGTGTAAGTGTGTGTGCGTGATCTCAGTGTCTTCGTGTTTGAAGGTAGTTGTGTATTATGGAGTGTCCACTCAAACGACTCCACAGCAGTGTGTTTTTTTATTGCTGATAGGTTAGCCTTTGACTACAATCTCAACTGATGGTAAGTAATGATGTGGTCAAGTGTTAACAGGTTTAAAATAGAATAACTGGCTCTTAAGGACAGCTGCCGGAACATACCGTTAGTTGGTTGGCGACAGATTTTCTACTTGAGGGTGGTAGCTAGCCAGGCGGGCATTCGCAAAATGCCCTACCACCATGCGAATTAGTTACAAGATGTGCAATTAGTCTATGAATAAGTGTGTTCAAGGTTGTGCATGGGTAAGTGTGTGTCAGTATATGATAGGGTGTGTGTTAAGTGATATAAGTATATTAAATAGATTTGGACGTATGTAGATAATTAAAAAAATATATAAGACCTGTAAGTGTGTGTCAGTGATCTCAGTGTGTCTTCATGTATTTATGAAGGCAGTTGTGTATTATGGAGTGTCCACTCACACGACTCCACAGCAGTGTGTGTATGTTTCTGTATGTATATGTAGGTAGTTTATCCAAATTCAAATTATTTATTTAGAACTTAAGCATACATTTAATGAAACACGATGGTAACCGCGAAAGTTTTTGAGATAAACTGTGTTGCAGGCACCAACGCCCTTCTCCTTAAAAACAACGGTACATTTAGTTCCTCAGGCTTATCATATGTACAGAAAAAGTAAAATGAAATATGATTAAAAGTTAATATTAAAACAATTATATAAATCTATTAAAGTCATTATGTCTCTCTTTGAGTGTATATGCTTGCAAGTATGTGTGTATGTGGGAGGGTGTGTGTGTATGTGAAGATGTGTACGTATGGTACTTATTTATTTATTTTGTTGTCAAGTAGTAGTAGTTAGGTTGTGTATTTCACAAGCTCTTCCGTTTCATCGTATGAAAGGGCTATTTCAAGATTATTTTTACAGTTAGTACTTACTGATCGCGCAATCCACGGAACATCTCGGTGAACGTCCCAGTGATCGTGTCGAGCACTTCGTGGTAGTGATGTTTGAAGGACATCTCCAGGTCGAGCCCCACGAACTCTGTCAGGTGTCTGTGAGTGTTGGAGTCTTCGGCGCGGAATACTGCGCCCACTGTGAACACCTGCAGAACAGAAATGGATATTTATTTAGTTACGTGTCGTGATCTTGGTATCCATCACAAAATAACTTAGTTATTCTGTTAAGTTAATAACTAGTTATTATGTTCACGCAAAATCTGAATTGACATGGAATAAGCTCGAGTCCCATCTGGTGTTAAGCGGTAACCTCTGCATATTACAGATGCAGTTCATCACAAGTGGCGAAGTTCGTCACGAATGGCGAACTGCACTGCGCCCATCGCCCTGAGACATAAAGTTAAGTCTGACGTGCCTGTTTTTTCACCGGAACACAGTAATGCCAACATTACCGCTTGGCGGTAGAATTAGGTATGGTGGCAGTACTTTGTCAGACGAACTCGGATAAAGAGTTCTACTGCTACAAAATGTTTTGGTAACAGCTTCATTTTAGAAAGGATACCAAAATTTCATCATCACCAGATCAGCCAGAATACGTCCACTGTTGAAAAAATACCTCCCCCATAGAACGCCACAAAGACCGCCGCTTGTGACCATTGGCTACCAGCTAACGATGTCGTCAGTCCACCTAGTGGGGGGGCTACCAACTGTACGTCTTCCGTTATAATGTGGTAACCACTCGAGAACCTTTCTTCCCCAACGGTTATCAGTTCGTCAAGTTCGTCAATTTTGAAGCAATGACGGCAGAGCGGTAATAGCTATGGACTGCCGTGCCGCAGTACCCTGGTTCGATCCCCACCGCCGGCCTGAGCTTCACCGCATGATGGAAGGGCATTTTGCGGTTGCCACCTGGATAGCTACCACCCTAAAGTAGAAAGTCTGTCGCCAAGCACCGAAAGGTGGGCCTCGAGCTTGTTCCGTCCCAATAACATAAAAAAAAGCAATGTCACTTGATATTGCCACTTCAACTTGCAAATTCTGAAAGTTATGTCGGTGACTTTGGTTCTTTGGCGAATATCCACGTTCTGGATTTTATCGGGCAAAGAAACTCCTACCTAGCTAGCCACAGCCACAGCTAAGGACCACGTTTCAGTGCCATATGTCATCACTGGCAACACACACTGATTGAAGACTTTGGTCTTCAGGGTCTGCTGGATGTTCGACGAGAAGATATCGTGTAACTTAGCGAACGCTGCCATCCGAGTTAGATTTCTTAGCAAAATTTACTATTGTTATTGTGTGTTATAATATATATAATATGTTATAATAACACATAAGAACAATAAGAATTACCTGTTACCTTTATCTTTATTTATTATTATTTATTTATTATTTATTTATTTCCATACATACAACTATCTTTACAGGTACACACCCAATACAATAGAGTAGCTATAAACAACATTAACACAACAAAAACTACACTTCTGGACTCATCTATTGGCCCACCTTGTATTTTCAGTTTCGTTTGGTCCTAGCTAAAATTTTATATTAGGTCGAGCAAAAAGTTTTTATGCAGTTTTGAACCTGGCACATTTTACCATCTTTTTCGATCGTATTGTTTTAAATTTGAATTCAGAATACCATACGACATGGAGCTACGCCTAACAAGTCGGATATGCGCCTTGTTAAAGGCAATTGATTTTTGAATAAAAAACATGTTTTATCAAATAAAGGTTTAATTTAATAACGCGTGTTGCCTCCATGGGCATCTACCACAGCTCTCATACGATTAGGCATAGAGTTTATCAACCGCTCTATGAAATTTTGAGGGATCATCTCCCATTCCTCTTCTATGGCAGTTTTCAACTCCTGCATCGTCTGGGCAACTGGCTGACGAGCCCTAACACGTCTTTTTAGCTCGTCCCACATGTGCTCAATAGGGTTCATGTCTGGGCTTCTGGCTGGCCAGTCCATAAGTGTGATGTTCACATCCCGAAGATATTCCCTGACGATGCCGGCCGCATGGGCTCTTGCATTATCATGCATAAAAAGGAAATTTGGGCCCACATAGTCCGCGTATGGTATCACGTGAGGTTCTAAGCACTCACGAATGTACCTTTCAGCATTTAATGTTGGCAGCCGTGGTCCTGTAACAACCTCAAGTTGAGTTTTGCCGCTCGCGGATATACCGCCCCAGACAGTCCATGAGCCACCGCCATAAGCAACCCTCTCTTCAAAGCAGCATTGTGCGAAACGCTCTCCCTTACGTCGGTAGACCTTCTTCCTTCCATCATTGCCATGTAACACAATTTTAGACTCATCAGAAAAGAGTACACGGCTCCAATCTTGCTGTGTCCAATTTAAATGACTGCGTGCGAAATGAAGGCGCGCTGTTCGGTGGGCTCGCGTTAGTTTGGGCCCATTAGCTGGCTTGTGTGGTACCATATCGCGTTCTTTTAACCTTCTCCGAACAGTTCGAGCGCTCACAGATACTCCGTGGAAGTCGCGAAGTTGGTTTTGTATCTCAATGGAGGTAAGGTGACGATTTCTCAAGCTGGTCGTCACGATGAATCGATCCTGCCTTTCAGTTGTGACCCGAGATCGTGGCCTTCCTTGGCGACGAACAAAGCCGCCAGTCTCTAGGTACCTCCGATAAACATTTCGGACCGCAGATCGACTTAAATTAAGTTGAGCACTCACGTTTCTTTGGCTGTGTCCGGCCTGAATAAGTGCCACAGCTTGGGCGGCGACTTCAGGTGAAGTATCCATAGATTATTGATAGAACCTCACCTTAATGTTAAGAATAAGTAATGTTTGTTGCAAAACCAAAGATATCAATCACTTTTTCAAGAATTAAATCCAAGTAAACCAATAAAACCAAGTTTTCTTAGTATTCGATTGTTTGATATCAACAAACAGGCTCCAAATTGTCTTTTGTTTCTTTAAATTCTGTGTTCGAAATTCAAAAAAAGACTATTGAATGAAATTGTGAATGTGGCAGGTTCAAAACTGCATAAAAACTTTTTGCTCGACCTAATATAAAATTTTAGCTAGGACCAAACGAAACTGAAAATACAAGGTGGGCCAATAGATGAGTCCAGAAGTGTATAAACAACTTAATTTCTGTAACACAGAACATGTAATGCGATTTTTGTAAATTCGCTCAGAGCACAACAAAATAGGTCCACTTCCGCCGCGATATTGTTGAGGTTGCGGAGTGCACGCGTCAGAGGCGCATCGCGCAGCAAGTTAGTGCGCGCGCGCGGCAGCGCCACCAACCGCGGCCGTCGCCGCCGCCATACGTACCTATCTGGGACGCAAAAGTATACTTGTTCCAGTATATCGGAATTATGCACCCTTCCTCTAATTACCATGAATATATACGAAATGAGTGCGAGCTTCCTCCTGACTCTCAATTCGTTATATCCAACCATACCAAGGATAAATAGAGTAGGGTACATTAATGGATAAAAAGGATACACTCCAAATTTCCTAAAATACAAAAATCTTATGAATTTGTTTTGAATTTTCTCTAACATTAGAATGTATTTTGATTCCTGAGGAGACCAAATTATTCCATTACATTCTAATTGACTTCTGACCAGGGCATTGTACAAAGCAGTAATCGCTTTAATATTTGAAAAGCCACGGGACATCCTCAGTATAAAACCTAAATTTCTAAAAGCTTTTTTACAAATTTGAATAATATGTGCTCGAAATGTGAGTGCCGAATTAAAAGTAACGCCTAAATCCTTTACATCTGCTACTCTAGCCATCGGAATCCTGTTTATGGTGTATCTGTGCAGTGTCTGGTTACGTGCACGTGAGAAGGTGATTGTCATACACTTCGATACATTAAATTGTAAACGGTTCTCCCGTGTCCAGGCCACAACTCGATCTATGTCCCTCTGAAGTCGCCCACAGTCAGCTTCATTTTTCACCTCTAAAGTGAGCTTTAAATCGTCGGCGAATAGTAAGCACTTAGTGTCCTGCACAACCTGAGGTAAGTCGTTTATCATTAAGACAAATTCCAAGGGTCCTAAGTTGCTGCCCTGACATACTCCAGACCTAGTGAAATATGGCTCAGACCTATGCCCATAATATTCTACGTACTGCTGTCTGTCCGTCATGTGACTGGCGAAAAACTTGAGAAGATGGGAGGTAAAACCAAAACCAGCTAACTTTTTAAGCAGTACGTCGTTATCGACTAAATCGAAAGCTTTTCTAAAATCAAAGTAAGCTGTATCAGCTTGACCCCCTCTGTCTACTATAGGTACCAGTTCCACCATGTGACTGAGTAGATTGCTAGTGGTGCTTTTGCCCTGCCTAAATCCATGCTGAGCGTCTGTGAGTTGAGATCTCACCTGCGTAGATATGCTCTTGTGAATAGCAGATTCTAGTAGTTTTGCTGGAGCCGAGAGTATCGCTATTGGTCTATATTCGTCCACCTTCGCACCTAATTTCCGTTTTGGCACCGGGACCACTCTTGCCATTTTCCACCTATCTGGAAACTCGGCTAATTCAAGGCACAGATTATAGATGTAATGAAGTGGTTCAGCCAGTACATGACGGCAATCCTTGAGAATGTACGGTGGTATACCATCTGGACCTGCAGACTTCTTCGGTTTCACCTGGCTGAGGGCATAGTGAACGTCTTTTAATTGCAGTCTGTCCAGGTGTACACTTTCCGCTCCAAACACCCCACCGGCTGCTGCTATCGCGTAACTTACGTCCATCTTCGCGCGGGTCGCGCTATAAACCGAATGGAAATACTCAGCGAAAGCCATAGCACACTGCTCATCACTCAAGGCTTTTCCATCCTTCAAAATCTTTCGATTAAATGTACTATTTTTTTTGGAATTAGCATAGTTCCAGAAGGATTTTGGATCCTTCTCCAAACGGCTTTGTACTTTATGCTTGTGCTCATGCTCTGCCAGTAAGATATTATTTTTAACTCTAGTTCTACATTCTGAAAAGGCTTTATAATCCCTTTCCGAACCACTTAACTTATATGTTTTATGGAGATATGACTTTAGCTTTAAGTCTTGGATTATATCCCTAGTATACCATTCAGGATATATATACTTCGAGTCTCTTCTGTTTCTCCCCTTTCTGGGAACATGTAAATCTAAAACCGTGTTAAGACTGTCATAAAAAAAAATTAAACTATCATGTAAATTTAATATATATAATGGGGTCCAGTCTAAGGCTGCTATCGATGAATATAATCCGAAGAAATCAGCCCTATTAAAATTCCTACTAAAGTGGTCCTCGGATAGATTGTCGCGGCTAGGCCCTTGGTCGGCGGCGGCGGCAGCGGCGTGTGGCTGCGGGCAGCAGCGGCGCGGCATGCGCACCGTCACCTCGAGCGGTGGGTGGTATTGGTCCACGGGCACGAGCGGCGTCTCTGCTGCGCGCACACACACACTATCAAACTCACTAAACGTACTTAGCACTAAATCCAGCTGTCTTTGCATACAATTACCTACTTTGTTAACCTGAGCGAACCCACAATACGCCTGTAAATATTCAAAATAATTACTAATATGCGACGAGCACGAATATAGATTAAAATCCCCTATTATGATTATTTCATTATAATTATTACAATATTCCTCAATGATCTGAAACAGCAAACTTAGAACAAGATCACACTTTGTTGATTTATCTTAGATTTATTTATTTTTTTATTATTATTTATACTTTTACACTACAGACCCTGGGTCCGTACTCTTTTTAGATGTTCCTTTTCCTTATCATTTTAATTCAGTTTTATTTTATTATATTATATTTAGTCGTTGTCTCCAATACATCAGTCTTCCTGAAGGGAAGGGTGTTAGTTTGTTAAATCTTAACACTAGTGAGTCTATTTTTTTTAATACAATTTTTTTTTTACTTATGTCTAGTTTGTTAGCCGGTGAAAAGCCGGTATCTTAGAAATTGCATGCCTCGACTCTATGTTGTTATATTAATTATCCTACAATGCGGGTGACTTTTGCTATCTTTATCGACTATCTTTTGCTATCTGTAGTCCATTTGCTAGATACATTTCCGTAGCAAAAAGTCAAAATTAAGTTACCTTGTCAAAGTCGGCTGCGATCGCCATCTGCTTGTACAGTTGTGGACTCTGCGCGAGGTACGCAGACGATTTGAAATATGACACAGTGAACACATTGGCGCCTCCTTCTGATGCCGCTGATATTATCTTCGGAGTGTGGATTTCTACGAAACCTGGAGAATATAATTAAGGTTTTCAAACTCTCATAGATGTCACTATTTGTACCTACTACCTTACATATATTACGCTTTTATTCAGGTGTAAAATTCTAATATTGTGTGTAGGATTGTGAGTGTGTCTAAGATTGTTAGGGTGTGTGTAATATTGACTTTGTGTGCGATACAGAGATATTGAGCTAACTTACCTGATTAGATTGCATGAGAATCAATCAGTTAGAGAACTGCAGTCATGCTGAAGTGTGTGGGCACTAGCAAGCAATGGGTCTCGTCAGGGTTATTGGTAAAATGTTAACAACCTCTCAGGGATTGTTGACCTCTTAGTTGAGTGCTGCTTAGTCCTAACAAACATTTTAAGATGATTTTTTTCTTGGATAACTTTTTGTTTTTTGTTTGTTTGTCTGTTGCCTATTTGAGTGTTTTGGTAACATTATTACAATTTTTAGGAGTGGATGTGTACATATGTATGTAAGAGAGAGAGAGAGAGAGTAATAGTGTTATTCGGGTAGTAGTTGTCTCGGATCCTGTATATCGCCGGGCTGGGCGGCATGAGCAGGTTTAATTGCACTTTTTGTAAGTCGCTAGCCTGCGTTACACATTATTACGTTGTGTAAATGGGGGTGTGTATTTATGTGTAAGAGAGTGTAACTGTGGTTACCTTTCTTAGTGAGTATGTCACGGAACAGGCTACACACCCCGGCTTCGATCCTGTATATCGCCTGGTTAGCTGGCGTCCGTAGGTCTAACACTCTGTTGTCTAGCCGCGTGTCTTGATTCACGCGGATACGAAGTGCTTCCGGATCCTACGGAAAGAGATCACTTTTAGCGAAGAAGTCAGTTTTGTCGTTAAGCTTTGTTTTTTATCGTCACATTATTTCACAGTTAACTAACGAGGCCCAGATTTTTTCATAACTACCCGCAATATTAGACAGCGATATCGATCGAACTGTAGTATGTTTGAGTTAAAATGCGACTTTAAGATTAATATCCAAGACCTGACTGCAAGTTCTGTGGGAAAGATCGCGTAAAGTATTCAGGGTTCCGTGCCTCAAAAGGAAAAAATAGAGCCCTTATAGGATTACTTTGTTGTCCGTTTTTCTGTCAAGACCCTATTTCTCAGGAACGCGTGGAGGTAACAAGCTGAAATTCATATCAAATACTTAGGTCTACTATCCCTTGGAGCTGTGGAAAAATCAAACTTCTGGTAATGGGCTAGATCATTTAGACTGCCTGTGAGTCTGCAATGACTATGGGTGTCTAAATGCTTTTATTGTAGTAGCTGTAGTGTTGTATATAGTTCGTAGTATTTTGTTAATAAAGGCATACCACCGGTTAAAAAAAAAGTAAATTTACATCATTATTTTATACGTAAAATTTGATTAAGTATTTTGATTGTCTTTAAATGGAACCTATATAATCTGAAATTCTAGATTGGTATGCCTCAAAGGGCGAAACATGTATGAGCAAATTTTTAGTTTTTTTTTTATGCCTGACATAAAGATTGTCCTTAGACCACTATCTCACCTGATGGTAAGTGATGATGTGGTCGAAGGTGTTAATCAGGCTAACCTGGAATTACTTTATAATAAGACCCTGTATGCTAATTTTGTATGTATACAGTGAACGCTATTCGCGGTTTCTTTATTCGCGGATTTAATGATAAATGACGAAAAATCTGTGCAAATTCCAACTTTAACTGCAAATAATGCCGAAATTGCACATGGAATAGAACAAGATAGGTTTGATAAATACATATTCAGAAGTTGCTTGAATCGCAAAATTAAGATTCGACTGAAATTTTTTTAGAGGCAAATTGCTATTACCACTATTAAATATCGGTCGAAATTGGAGAAGTGTTTAAAAACTGCCAAGCAAATAATTATAGACCATAATTAAGATAATGTTTTAAAGGCCTGACTATAATATAATTAAACAATATGATCAAATACATGATTAAAAATTATATGTTTTTTTTTTGTAATTATTTTGCCACCTTGGAACGTAACCCCCGAATACCATACAAATGACCCTTCCATATTCGCGGATTCCGTATTCGTGGCATGTTTACGGAACCTAACCCCCGCGAATAAGGAGCTTTCACTGTACTTACTTACTCCGTGGGGTGCCGGGTTAGAATTGCACCTCCCCGTATCATTCCGTGGGTGTCGTAGGAGGCGACTAAGGGAAAAATACTGGAAGGTGGGCAGCAGCACCTTCTATAGAACTGCCATCTTACACTGCGATCCCCAAGCCGCCTGCCAAGCGTGGGGATTATGGCAAATACCCCCTTAATAGGGGAGGCTGTGTACAGCAGTGGACGAGTCGGCTGTTACAGTTACAGTTACTGTTACATGTTTACAAATATATGATTTGATATGACAAATTGTTCTCACGTCAGATATCTCAGGTCTCGCGGCATCCTCCACTTGCAGCGGCAGCTGTGCTTTAGCGGCGGACACCACCCACACTTCCTTTCCAGAAAGTTCCACTGAGCTTATAGTGCAGCTTTCTACTGGCGACGCTGTTTTCACCACCGTGGCGTGAACGTCTACTATAGACTCCTTTGTTATACTGCAACAATACAAAAATTATTAAGAATTTAGCGTGGGCGTATATCTCCAGGGCGGATTCTTATTTTCACCAGTTTTTTAACAAACCTTAACAAGCCTTTAACTACAATCTCACCTGATGCGATGATGTAGTCGAAGGTGTTAACAGGCTTAACCTACAATTTTTAGCTTAGCAAATTTTCTACTTGAAGGTGGTACCTACATAGCCAGGCGGGCAATCGCAAATTGCCCTTCCACCATGCGGTAAAGCTCAAGCCGACGGTGGGGATCGAGCCAGGGTCCTGCGGCACGGCAGTCCATAGCTACACTGAGAAAAACGACTTAAAGGCTTAAATCAAATTTAACCTTTTACCGTTCAATTGTAACTACGTTTTATAATAAACACAGCCGTCAAAAACGCCTTCCGTAAAGTATTTTCAGAATTGAACTTGTTATACGATAATAATTGCAGTATTGACCATAAAATATACCTTACTTTTACGGCGGTTTATATACGGTGATTATCACTATAACGTACGACTTAATCAGCCTCATCGAAAAGTCAATATTTAAGAAAGACCACAAAATACACCTTAAATGAAGACGAAAAGAAATATTCGCCTTCACTAACCTCGTTTAACGCCTTCTAGTTGGAAGGCGTTTTTGTACGTATTTACGTTTGGTCGGTTTTTCGCCTTATACAATATAAATTGACCGTCATTAGGGCGCTTTTGACTTTAGATTTTTCTCAGTGTATTACCACTCGGCCATCATTGCTTCAATATATATAATATTTAGGATGTGGGCCGTTGACTTCACTTCTTGTGTTGTGTCAGTACCAGAGCTTTTAATAACATGAAGAGTTGAAGCGGATCAAGCTGGGGACAGATTTCTAAATCTATGGAACCTACATAACCATTGTTATCCCTTCGGAGGAAAAACGAAATTAATAAAAAGGGCAATCTACACAATCGAAATCCAAGCCTTACTCTATCTTAGGCGCAGCTCCCGATTGGACTCTTTTGACGCGTATGAAAAACATTACAAAATGCCTGAGGATGTTGGTGTTTTGTATTCCATACCAGACATATTCTGTACTCAACAAAATCTAAAACGCATAGTACTTATAGAACTTACTGTGCCGTGGGAAACAAACATACCTAAAGACCACACAATAAAAACAAACACATATTATGACCTAACAAATGAATTAACCAAAAATGGTTTAGTGGTTAATTTATATGCTGTAGAAGTTGGAGCAAGGGGTATACCAGCGAAATCCCTATATAACTGACTTAAAGACCTTGGCCTGTCAAGAACAACCGTAACTTCCATCCTAGATGGTGTATCTAAGGCGGCATTAGTACGATCTTACCAAATTTGGTTGAGCAGGGGAGGAGGCTCGAGCGGTGAAGGAGACCATTGATGCATCATAAAGGGGCCCCTTAACCTTACTCACTGGGTTGCAAGTCCCAGGCACTTTGACTTGGGCCTCTTCCTCTGCAACGCTATGGACCCGGCACCCGCACAGTGAATCCATGGAATGCTAACTAATTCGTCTCTAGGGACATATAAATAAGGGAAGCTTACGCAATAACTTACTTGCCAGTAAACTTGACCAGCTGTTTACTGATGCCCTTCTCCTCGCTGACGCTGACCAGGAGCTGCACAGTGCTGGATGTCTGTCGGAGCACTGCAAAGCACTGCTTGCCTTTAGCACGGGACGTTTGGAGGCGGGCTGAAATTATCATTACATATTTTTCTTATTGCTGATGGGCTACCCTTTTGGTCACATGGTAAGTGGTGATGTGGTCGAAGATGTTGTTCAAGCCTCGAATGTGTACAAAACTCCCTGTCATATTGTGAGCTCGCTTCAGGAATCTAACCATAGACCCATAGACTTAGGGTGTCATTATTATTATTATCAATTGATAGAGTCAGGCGTTACTTTGCGGAAATCCATACATAATAATAACAAATATTTTTAAAATATTTTAAGAAGTCAAGACGTAAAGTCAAGACCTCCTGAGGATGCTTCGTGTAGAAGCGAAACACGTCGAAAATTCTTCCGGTTTGTCTGCGTGGCGTTTGTGACGTCACGTCGGCTTAACAGGAAAATTAGGCGGAATTGTCACTAGATATTTTTTTTAGTGTTTTATTAAAATATTAATTTGATGTTTTCTTAAAATATTTAAAAAATATTTGTTATTATTATTATTAGCATTTAGTTAATCGTTAGAGATCTTCACGATACAGGCTTGCCTAGTGTGAAGGTCATAAGCATCTGACGAATGTATTTACCACCTCAGCATTATTTAAGAGATGCGTTTAATCATTTTATAAGGGAACAATTGTTTTTGTAACTTTTCTATTTAACGCTATAAATAAATATTTTTTCATATTCATTTTCATAGCTTGGCAGTCCATAGGTATTACTTCACACTTTTTTGTACACTTAAGCAGGTGGTAGGTCTCTTTAGAATAGTCCGTTTAGGTGGGTACCACTGCAGTCAGATGTTCTGCTACAAATTCAAAGTCAAATTTATTCAATTTAGGCGTCTACGACGCTCTTATGAAGGTCAATTACAAACGAAAGAAGCAGTAGTCTGCAAACACTACTGTGATGAAGCGCAGAGAGCACTATATCAAGTGAAATTAAGTAGAAGCCCTTTTAGCGTAACAATCCTCACGCTTGGCAGGCGTCTTGGGGATCACAGTTTAAGGTAGCACTTCTTCACAAGGCACTGCTGTCCACCGTCTGCTATTTTATCTATACTCGCCTCTTAAGTCACTCACAGGTAGCAATGGACGGGCAACATTATAGTTCAGCACCCCATGGGATTCTGGTGCTATAAGGGCAACGATTTTTATTTTTCATTGAGCACCTAGCCAAAATGTAGACCATCGCTCAAACTGGAAATATTATAAATATTCAGTGTAAGGGCAAGGAAACGCTTATGAGACCGTTTGCATTAGCACCTCGCTCGCCTTTTCTCCACCAGCCATCTCTACTCTAGATATTCCTACGCCACGCACGCGACTGTTAAGCTAAAGCCCTCGGATATGCTCACGCGCATATAGTGTTGACCTTTTACCTGTGTACCGTAATGTACTAAGTGAATTACTTATAACTGATCAGCAAAGTTAAGCAACGTCGCCCGCGGTCATGAGTTGGATGGGTGACCGCTAGTGACATTACTACTGAGCGCTTCCGTGCTTCGGAGGGCACGTTAAGCCGTCGGTCCCGGTTGTTGTCTTAGGATGGCAGTCGTTATAGCATGGTGGTAGGGCATTTTGCCCGCCTGGCTAGCTACCACCCTCAAGTAGAAAATCTGTCGCAAAGCACCTAACGGTGTGTTCCGGCAGTGGTCCTTGAGAACCAGTAGTTCTAGGTTAGCCTGAACAACATCTTGGACCACATCATCACTTAGCATCAGGTGAGATAGTGGTCAAAGGCTAAACTATCAGGAATAAAAAAAAAGAATAAGACAGTTGATACCATTCGGTGTTTGCTTTGAGTTCCCACAGTACAGGCGAATACTCACATGCGGGTACAGACGGTCATGGTGCCTAGCTAGAATACTTCCCTGGCAACAGGACTAACGACATTCAGTTTCTAGGCGCTCCAACAAGAATACCTCTGTTTTAAAAAAACTACTAGTAAATTATCCATACCTCTCACCCAAACATCCTGACGATTCAATTGTACTCCTAAATCCTGAACATCCGTGTAGACTCTGTCACGATGCTCTCCTGTAGACTGGATCAATTTCAAGGTTCCATAGTGACCTTCTGAGATATCAGGCTCCGCTTCATTGGCTTGGGGCTGGCCTGATGCAGCCTAGAATAAAGTATACAACATATGCTATTAATTGCTGTTGAATGACATCAAACCCGAGGCATGGGTATTGATTGTTCTATGTACTCTTCATTATACTGATTTGTCAGCTGATGTATAACTTATTGACCACGCAGGGGAGACGAATTACTTAGCATTCCATGGATTCACCGTGCGGGTGCCGGATCCATAGCGTTGCAGAGGACGAGGCCCAAGTCAAGGTGCCTGGGACTTGCAACCCAGTGAGTAGGGTTAAGAGGCCCCTTTATGATATAACAATGCTCCCCTTCACCGCTCGAGCCCTCTCCCCTACATAACCAAATTTGATAAGATCCTACTAATGCCGCCTTAGATACACAGAAAGTTACGGTTGTTCTTGGTAGGCCAAGGTCTTTAAGTAGGTTATATAGAGATTTCGCTGGTATACCCCTTGCTCGAACTTCTACAGCATATAAACTAACCACATTACCGTTTTTAGTTAATTCGTTTGTTAGGTCATAATATTTGTTTGCTTTTATTTGCTCTGTGATATTAAACGAACATGGAGATCTCAATTTTAACATTGGGTGTGGACATCCATGCTATGGGTTGCAAACGATTACGATACGATTAATCGGCGATTATTAGTCGGATTACGATTAATCGGAATCCCGATTATTGATACGATTATTTTCCGATTACCGATTAATATATTTACCAATAGCACGTTTCCATAAAATTCATTTGTAAAGCACGTTACTGGCTACAAACGCGGGAACGTATCTTTTTGTATCGAAAAAAAGGGATTCCAAATACACCGCAGGAACAGTCAAACAATTTTTTGCTTGAGACTCGCTGCTTCTCATATCATTTCGAGGACTCTATTGTGGTGAAGTAAATAATAACCACTATCAAGGAGCACCTTGTATCATACCAGTAAATGCTTTGGTGTACCTATCGGATTATCTAAGACTTTTCGATGGCTTTACCCACCTTACTAAATTACTTTGATCTGGGAGGGTAAATTGGAAGGTGTTAAGATAGATTTTTAATAAGGTAGGTAACCAATCGTATGTCAAGGTGCGTCACTTTAATAAGTTGGCATCGTCAGGACCACTACGTCCTAGTAGTGAATGAAATTATATTGTTATCATCATCGCCGATGCCAATGGGTTAGTGCCAGGGGGATACAAAAATCACCTATGTTTAGCCATTCTTTTTTTTACACTTTGCATTTCTAAGTACTATATAGCTATCATTTTCGTTTTCTAGTAGAAACAATTTTAAATGTTTTAATATTGTTGTTTGCAATAACGCCTGCTATGCTGATTACATTACAAAATTACAAATATACTAGAGGAAAAAAAATCCCGCACATGACCTAAATGTTTCCTATCATATAATCATTTTAATTTTGTAATTTAAAATGTCTTTAACTTCATTTTTCTTTCTCAACCCCACCACGATGAACTATGAACCTATAAAAAAAAACACTGTAAATAGCATACTTCCTATCAATATTCACATAATGTATATTGTTATTAGTCTTTTGTGAGTTATGAACTGTTGTTGTTAATACCCTATGTTCAACTTTTGTGAGTTATGAAATGTTGTTGTAAGTACCTTATGTTCAGTTTTTATGAATTATAAATTGTTGTTGTAGATACTTTATGTTCAGCTTTTGTGAGTTATGAACTGTAGTTCTAAGCACCTTAAGTTCAGCTTTTGTGAGTTATGAACTGTAGTTCTAAGTACCTTAAGTTCAGCTTTTGTGAGTTATGAACTGTAGTTCTAAGTACCTTAAGTTCAGCTTTTGTGAGTTATGAACTGTAGTTCTAAGTACCTTAAGTTCAGCTTTTTTGAGTTATGAACTGTAGTTCTAAGTACCTTAAGTTCAGCTTTTGTGAGTTATGAACTGTAGTACTAAGTACCTTAAGTTCAGCTTTTGTGAGTTATGAACTGTAGTTCTAAGCACCTTAAGTTCAGCTTTTGTGAGTTATGAACTGTAGTTCTAAGCACCTTAAGTTCAGCTTTTGTGAGTTATGAACTGTAGTTCTAAGCACCTTAAGTTCAGCTTTTGTGAGTTATGAACTGTAGTTCTAAGCACCTTAAGTTCAGCTTTTGTGAGTTATGAACTGTAGTTCCAAGCACCTTAAGTTCAGCTTTTATGATTTATGAACTGTTGTTCTAAGTACCTTAAGATCAGCTTTTGTGGGTTATGAACTGTAGTTCTAGGCACCTTATGTTCAGCTTTTATGAGTTATGAACTGTTGTTGTAAATACTTTATGTTCAGCCTTTGTGAGTTATGAACGGTTTTCTAAGTACCTTATGTTCAGCTTTTTTCTGCTGCTTTTCTGCAGCCTTTGCTGCTTTCTTGGCGGCCTTTTTACTGGCCGCTGCATCGCCTTCCACTGCTGGTACTTGTTCTTCAGACACTACCATGATGTTGTAGATGTTTTTTTCTGAAATATGAAATAAAAACTTGTCACATTTTTGCTACAATGCGATGAGTACTTCATCAGTCGCAAACTAACTTGTATGGTATAGTATTGCTACTGGTTCAAAATCAATTGCTGGCAAATCACTATTTAAAACGTGTATATTTTTTTTAATGTGCATATATAACTTCATAAAATATTTTTTTTTTTTTTTGGTTAATGCCTGATAGGTTAGCCTTTATCACTATCTCACCTGATGGTAAGTGATGATGTGGTCGAAGATGTTGTTCAGGCTAACCTAGAAGTACTGGCTCTCAAGGACAGCTGCCGGAACACACCGTTAGGTGCTTGGCGACAGACTTTCTACTTGAGGGTGGTAGCTAGCCAGGCGGGCATTCGCAAAATGCCCTACCACCATGCTATAACGACTGCCATCTTAAGATGACAACCGGGACCGACGGCTTAACGTGCCCTCCGAAGCACGGAAACGCTCAGTAGTAATGTCACTAGCGGTCACCCATCCAACTCCTGACCGCGCGCGACGTTGCTTAACTTTGCTGATCGGTTGAAACTTCGCTACGAGCGCTTCAGATTATTATTATTACATTACAGATTACCGCAAATGAATGCCTGAATCAATTAAATACATTAAATGATTCTTGCATAATGAAAACAACATAAATTACAGGCACATGAGACTTAACAAATATGTCCCAAAGTGACAGGCGCAGTGCAATTAGTGACTTGTGATGAAATGCATCTGTTATAGGCAGAGGTTAGTCCGCTTAATATCAGGTGGGCTTCGTGCTTGTTCCGTCACAATAACATAAAAAAAACATCCTGATTTTTCGTTAGCAGCGCATAGTATTAATTGTATTTTTCTAATTTTATTAACGCAAATGTATTTAAATATGGCTGTATGTATCGATGTTTGGTACTCCTTCACGCAAAAACTACCGAATGAATTTTAATGAAACTTTACAATCATATAGCTTATACATCAGAATAACACATAGGCTATAATTCATAGAGATATTGTGTGAATTGTCGAAAATATAACGATAAGTGTCAAGTAAGTAAGAAAAAAGTCGGCCATATTTGACCTACTCTGTCGTACTCCTGCAAAAACCTTAGTGTTACACATACATAATGTATAAAGGTTTTTTTTTGTCGTAAAAATAATCCGCGACAGCATATATCTATATTATATGGGTATGCCATTATCGCCAATGTAAAGAACCATAAATACTATAAATATTTATAATTTGTTTCTAATGCATATTTGTTACAAAAAAATTGATCCTTTTCAAACTAATATTATAAAGGCGAATGTTTGTGAGTGTCTTTGTATGTTTACTTCTTCACGGTCAAACGGCTGGAGCAATTTTGATGAAATGGGGTATGATAGATGGATAACTCTTTATTGAAAACACCATTATAACAACAATAAACTTATTACTAAAACATGACTTAAAACCAAGTGTATGGGCGGTCTTATCGCTCAGAGCAATCTCTTCCAGACAACCCATAAATAAGAGATATGGTCAAAATATGGGGCGGTGTTTTTTATGGTCTTAATAATTCTATACATAAATAACTGATGTTACCAAATGATTAACTACATAAATAAATGTATTTATATATAAATACTTATATAATAAATAAGTACATAGATTCGACATATACACCATATATAGTAGGTTGTATAGGGATTTTGCTGGTATACCCCTTGCTCCGACTTCTACAGCATATAAATTAACCACATAACCTTTTTTGATTAATTCATTTGTTAGGTCATATTATTTGTTAGTTTTTATTGAGTGGTCTTTAGGTATGTTTGTTTCCCACGGCACAGTAAGTTCTATAAGTACCAATAATTTTGAATATATGTACGAAAATGTATAGAAAAAGTTCATCTTTGTGAACCCATATGTATTGGAGATAAGTATAACAATAGAATTTAATTCATAAATGGTCGATATTGACTCCGGTCGATACATAGCGGTTAATTAAAATATTCTAGTTAAACAATAAGCCCCGGTGAAGAACATACAAATGGTCATTACTGCACTACATTGAATTCACCACTATTAAATTACATATCAAGAAAAACAATTTTGAAGGTCAAGAACAAAGATAGTGGTCAATAACACATTGTTATCAAATGCATATTAGATTTCTTCTAGGTATACAACCCATATTTAGAAACAAAAAAAATTCAGTTAATAATAATTGCCATTATAAATTATTACGAATACATCTGATGCAGTAGGTTTTTATAAATAAAATGGACAACTTTCATTAACTTTACCCTTGTTTTTATATGTACTGTTTTTCTTAAAATGATGACATAATTATTGTGAAATTTCCCATATTTCTTGTAGAATATTTTGACTTTTAAGTGTTATGTATCAAGCACAAACGATATTGTCAAGTTATGAATAAAATTTTATTTATTATATTCATTGTCTATGATGCGCAGGGATTAATTCAGGAAGTGCAATAGGACTTCAGTATATTTAAATATATTTTTAAAGTATAATAAAACCTATGGAATAAACCAAAATTTGTATATCTAACGGAATATGAAACTTTTTATCAATGATGCCAATAAATTATGTATAATTGTACATATCAATGTAAATAGAGAGTAATTAATTCTCCTATCAAAAAAATTTAGTTTTCTGGCAATTTCTTTTATTTACAGTACCTAATTGTATGAAAATATGCAATATTAAATTACTTTGTACTCCTTGTAGTTCCAGTGAAATGATGTAACATGAACATAAGGGGGCAAAACCGGTGTGATATTTTTACTGATATATTCGGCTGACAATTTATTGGATAAACCATTCAGCAACTGGTTGAAGGGTACTTTAAAATTCTACAGTTCTTACAAGAATATCATGCTTTTATTCCTCGTTTCTCTTTATTGTAGAAGTTGCATCATGAAATTATAAGCAAAAGCATACCTAATAACTTCGAATACATGTACGAAAACTTACGTGATAGGCTGGCGCGATTTGTATCGGAGCCGGACGAATTTCAATCCGGTCTTAACAGCAATTAAACAGATACAAATTAATATTTCGGAGTAAAATGCTTATTTTGAAAGAGGTTATCTCGACTCGAGTTGACTTGACTTCGCGACAGATCACAGAATGTCAAAAATTTCAAATGAATCAGCTGATATCCTTAGTGCGTTCGTTTTGAGAAGATAGCGTTTTTTACAGTTTCACAATAATTGGCACTTGTATCTAATCGTTTGGAATTCAATGTTCGATAATTTTGCTACTTTTACTCACCATTCGTCCTAAATCGAACAACTTATTAACACTTCTTGCTAATAGCTGTCATTCTCTAAGGATAACGCGCGCGCTTATAATAATTTGATATACGAAAACATTTAGGGCGTTCGGATAGCCTATCGGTGCCAAAAATAACTCTCACAAACGCTAAAAATAATCACACGGGCCGTTCGTTTTGGGACTTCGTGAGCAAAAATATCGTTTTCGCTCACCGTTCGGATAGCTTTGAAAACGCTACAAATGACAGAGAAAAGTGATATTTTTGACCCATGTCTTACCGTGGGATCGTTGTGATCGTTTTTTGACAACTGCTGGTTTGACAGTTGTATTTGGCGCGATTGAAGAGTGCGTTCGTTTTGAGAAGATAGCGTTTTTTACAGTTTCACAATAATTGGCACTTGTATCTAATCGTTTGGAATTCAATTTTCGATAATTTTGCTACTTTTACTCACCATTCGTCCTAAATCGAACAACTTATTAACACTTCTTGCTAATCATTCTCTAAGGATAACGCGCGCTTATAATAATTTGATATACGAAAACATTTAGGGCGTTCGGATAGCCTGCCAAAAATAACTCTCACAAACGCTAAAAATGATCACACGGGCCGTTCGTTTTGGGACTTCGTGAGCAAAAATATCGTTTTCGCTCACCGTTCGGATAGCTTTGAAAACGCTACAAATGACAGAGAAAAGTGATATTTTTGACCCATGTCTTACCGTGGGATCGTTGTGATCGTTTTTTGACAACTGCTGGTTTGACAGTTGTATTTGGCGCGATTGAAGAGTTTCCTAAGTTTTTTTATATAGGTAGCTATCAGAAGCCATTAACAATGAAATAATAATAATATAGGTACCTTCTTTTTTGTTAATTTTAGAGATTGATTCCATGTTTCGTACTGTGCAAAATTGTTAAAACATTGTCGGTTGTCAAAGTACGTTTTAAGCCGTTCGGATAGCATGCAGTAATTGGTGGTCAAAAATAGCAAAAGCTTCTATCCGAACGCTAATACACAAATGCCACTTTTGAAACTGCTACAAACGCAATCGAGCCATAACGAACGCACCTTTTATAGTGCTCAAAGTCATGCTCAAACTGCCCTACCGCATGCAAGTACAGATTTGTACACAAAAGTAGGAGTGCCAACTGTGCAACAATTGTACATACAGAGAGTCACCCTCGCAGTCCACCATAAATATCACTATCTACCTAGTAAGCTCCAGCTCACCAAAGACACGACCTGCACGTGCCGTACAACCTCGCATTAAAATCATCTTTGCACAACGTCTCCCAGAGCACAGATTCCCTTACATTTACAAAATAAAACTGATAAAATCGTATAATTTATATAATTATTTTATTTTTAATATTTAAGAAAAACGAGTAAAATAATGTAAAGCTATAATAATTAAATACTTATGCACACTCACATATGACGACACAGAGAATTTGCTGAAAATGGACCCTTAGCATCTACCCTACACTTATATATCTTTTGGGTACTTGTATATAAATATACTCTCACATACACCCCATACAAGACACATTTGATGTATACTTTACCTATATTTATACTCACTATTATGTACCACACCTTATACACACTATTCATTGCATACTTACAAATCTATTACACTCACTCACATCATGCACTCCCTCTTTACCCATACACGCTTACACACTCGCTGTTCCAATTCTCTCTCGATCATTCAAAATTTCGATTATTATTCTCATAACTAATCACGCTCCACGTTTAAACCTCACCATTAATATTTAAATACTACTAATTTTTCTAACACACGCAGTTTGTTACACTTTGTTTGGTTTATTTGTTGATGTAAAATATGAATTATTTTTGGTATAAAAAAAAACCTATTTATGTTTCTTCCACACAAACCAAGCGACTATAAATACTATGCTACATACAAAACTAGGTTTTCAATAAATAATTTATTACTGCGAAAACGTCACGACATGACATAACATTCTTCCATTATTATTTATTACGAAGTTCAGCTGTCAAACAACACCTGCGAGGTGTCAAAAAATTATGACTAAAGACTTATCTTCGGACATGTGTCAATAATAGCATTCCGCGGTGTCATTTGAAGCTGTTTTCAAAGCTTTCCGAACGGTATAAGAAAACGTTCAAAACGCTGGTTTTACCTAGAACCTCTAAAAACGAACATCCATTGTGATCATTTTTATCATTTGTGGGTGTTATTTTTGATAACAGGAAGTCGATCCAAACCTTGGTTAGAGCGCACTCGGAGTGTACTCGGAGTGCAACTTTTCACTCTAACGTCGTTCATAACCTTCGAGTAGAGCGCAACTTTTAACTATCAAAAACGGTCGTTAAAAAGTTGAATCTTTAACTGACATGACCTTGACATTTCTTGATGAGAGAATTATAGGCACTCTTTTGTATTTTGTAGGTAACGGTAGTTATTGTTTTTCAAACATCATAAAAATTCTATATATTTTGCTAGTTCCCCGCCAAAAATCGATATTTGGGGTTATAAAACAACCGAGTCGTTCCAAACCTTTGAGTAAGTTAAAGGAACTGACAACTACACTCTGAGGCTTGGAACGCAGCTCAGTAGGTACACGGACGCCCATATATAAAAAAGTACTCTGTGCGAACGCCCTTTCTGATGCTTTTGACATAGGCTCATATAGCGGAGTGAAACTTTTTTGAATTTCAACAAAATCTCCTGTGTTTGGATTTCTGCTATTCGTCATTTACAACGACGGAGTATAAATCAAGTAAATTAGCAATAATAAATTAGGCAAGATAACGATGCATCCGGAGCTGTGACAGTGGTTACAGTCAAGTCCTAGACTTAATGAAGTTCATGTCTAAGTAGTTGATTTGGGATATGAGAGCGCACCTATGCTTAATTAACTTTTTTCTGAAGCGAATTACATAATAGCGCGCCTGATCCATTTTGATCCTTTTTCAATTTTTATGAGTTCATGTGACTATGAGACTGTCAGATAGAAACCAAATTCTTATTATGGATCTTACAATAGGGTGTATTAATATTATATTATGTTCAGGTTATAATAAGGAAAACAAAATAGGTTAATTTTTTTTGCTATAATTATATATTGATATATCAATAACTTAAATTCAAAATTGTATAAAAAATTACGTCTAGGTAAATACTTAAGCATGATTTATAATCATGAGTCTCTCAAGTAGGTGTTGTAATCAAAACATTAAAGTAATATATTTATTCCTAGCAGAATCACATTGGAATAGGAAATGAGTAGAGTTGTCACATATGTTAGGTAGGGATTTGATCTCACTCACCGTTTTTTTTTGCCATGCAGCTTTATCCTCCCTCTCAGAAGCCTCCCCGTAGGTCTAAGGATAAGTTCTCAACTATAACTAGCAGACGAAGTCTTCCAGTTTCTTTGGATGTTCGATCGTTGATCTATTCCTCAAACTGTTTTGAGTCTGCTTTGCGGGCTCATCTATTTCAATATGTTCATTAGCGTCGAAAAATTCATCCTCATCCGTAGTTGAAATGCTAGGACTGTTATCCTGAGGTTGGTCCCTTTCTATGGTAGGAACATTTTCCTGAACTTGACTTTGAACTTGGTCTTCAGATACATCTCTGATCACCTCTTGATCAAGTTCATGATTTACTTCGCTATATTCAGGCTTATGCTCTTTTATGAGACCACATCTGTTATCACCACCATCCTTAGCTCCCACTGACAATTCAGGGATATGGGTGGTAATCTTAAATCCAACATCAGTCTCAGATGTTATGTCACTACACCTTAATATTTCTCTTCTATCACAGATGCGATAACCATCGTCATTCTCGTAACCTAACAGTAATCCTTTAATAGTCTTTTTGCCCATTTTATTACGCTTCTGCTTTGGATCATGTGCATAGCATTCACTCCAACAATCTTTAGGTGATTCAAGATAAATCACCTAAAGATTATTGGAGTGAATGCTATGCACATCCACCCATATCCCTGAATTGGTTGTGGTTTCTTTTCGTGACACAACTTAAAAGGTCTAATATGCTCGAAACCGGGTCGACGTATTCCATCTCTAACGTGAGTGTTTTTGCCGGTTTAATTTAATTTATAATATTTAAACTCTAGTCGTCTCGTCAATATCTAATTTACACTCGTTAGTTGTTGAAAGATGCTTTTCTGCATTGTATCTTGTTCATTGTATAACAAAATTTGGTCAGCAGATTACCATCATGATATGAGTAAAAATAATTTTACCAAGTCGGTAAAAGAAAAACTGTTGCCAAACCTTCATCAGCCGTCGGTCGTTATTCTAAATTCTAAATGATGCATCTTATTACAGTTTTTTTATCTAACGGGCATTCCTGATAGATGACGGTGACAGGTTGGTGTGAGGGCCAGGGAGACTGGTGAAACGTTGGGATTCCATCCCTCATACCAACTATTTACAAATCTTGAATCCTGCATACATGTCCTATCCCATGTGCCCTGGTTACATGCTTGAATATATGTTTCGGCGTACAGCAGGGGTGTGTTTATATGTGTGTGCGGATATTTGCTGTCGTCGTCTAACCGACGTGTCGCTTCTTTGGGTGAGCATAAATGACGATGGTAAAACGTTTGTCTATACTTGTGTTTATAGGTCTTACAGCGGTGATTGGAGACTTCTCGTCAATTTGAGTGCGTTTCTTCAGGAGTCGATATAGTACAGGAGAGATACGCTTACACTTACCTGGTTGTTCTTGGCGATTTTAATGGTCCCCATTTGGAATGGCTCTAGCAAGACTAACTTCACGGGACGTGCTGCTTACAATTTTGATATGGCCAATGGTCTCTCACAAATGGTGACTGGTCCAAATAGAAAACCTGTCATAGAGAGCCATACTCCCTCCTTGCTAGACTTCCTGCTGACTACTAACCCAGAATTATGAGGAGTATCTATTGGTCCTTCTCTAGGTACTTCTGACCATTGCATTGTAAGCTTTGAGGTGCCAATGGCGACTTGTTTTCATTCCGTTTCATCTGGAAAACGCACAGTATGGCACTACGGTTCAGCAGACCTTGCAGGATGAGTTACGACACTTTTTTGCATCATAGCACTGGCCGCAGCTTTGCCTTTCGTCTGTTGATGGTGGTATATATGGTAATGCTTGTGCTGACTCCGTTTCTGACCTGAACAGAATATAATATTACTATACCCCATAATATTAGTACTGTTGGTAACATAATCGGGAGTAGTATCTCTCTGTCAGTCTTTACGATGAACTAATAAAAATAGTGAGAGGATCAAAATGGATCAAGCGCGCTATTGTGTTACACGCTACGCTAAAATATAAGCACGATTAAGTACCTATCTGCTTAGTAACCGAAACCGAGTTTTGTTAAAATAAATCAAACATAGCAAATACTTAGCCCCCATTACGATCTTGCATGGATGGCCAATTTTTCACCAAGGGCTGCACTTGCCACCTATGGAGGCAATTGATATCCTTACCAGTGAACATACGTGAATAATAGAGAGTTAGAGAGTAGTATATTCCTTGCCTGAATGTGACTGAAAATGCCATACTGATAAAAAAGAAATTTCATAGAACAGAGGTCGTATGTCATCGTGGCATAAGTTAGTAAACCTTCAGAAAATATTTTCAAACAAAAGTTAATACAAATACACCAACAATTTGTGTTATGTTTAAATTTTTCGTCCAAAATGTCCAAAAATATCACCGGCCCTGATAAAAACAGAATAGGGGCGGAATTCAGTAATTTATATTTAGGTCTATCAGCAAAATGCCGGTGTTCACAGCTAATATCCCGAATGTGTTGAAAATTGGAGATAGAATTGAAATAGGAGGCAAAATCAAGGAGAATGCGAGGAAGTAAGTTAATTATATTCACATGTATCATAAACTTGTAGATAAGAGAACATTAAAGTTTCTAGGCTCAGAAGCTAAAATTGTAAATTATAAATTGATGTCTTGTATTTTCTCGATATTGTACGTTGACCTATATACACTAGACGCGACATCTCAAACGAGGATAGTCGACTAGTGCAGGTAAGCCGGCCGGCATACTCTCCCCCACACGCAGCTGGGCACTCGTAGAGATTACATGCGCTTTACGTTCGAAAATTGTGTATTCAAAATACACAATTTTCGAACGTAAAGCGTCTATAATATGTAGGTCAATAATATTATATAGGTAATGTCGAGAAAATTTAACAGAAGCATATTATGTATACAACTACTTACACTTTCATTGTAGTATATGGTACGTTTTAATGAATGACAAATTGACAAAGCTAGGAAGACAAGCTTGCAGACGCATATTATACGTACACTACTCAATCCGGATACGTCGCCTGATTTGAGATTGCAATGTTCGACTTCGACTTCGAGGCACGGTTGCCGTTTCTGCTATTTTCATGAGGGCAATGGCGCTTACATTTTTTTTGCAACTAGCAACTAACATTAACCATATTGCTATTGCTTTTTCTTCAGTAAATTGATCGTTCTGAACAGGTTCTTATCTTAGCACGGGTTTTCCACGTGAACTGCTATATAATTCACTCACTAGAAACGCAACAACTTACTTACTTTCTAAACCTTACATGCGTTACCTTACTTAGTGAAGCGACACTCAGGGGCGATATAGCGAGAGTTCTGGCGAGAGCTCATAAAAGAGTCAAATTCAACGCATTTATAGCGACCGATTGTTATAATGATCGAAAATACAAGAAAATCATCAATTCCAGTAACAAGTGGGTTATCATGAAAAAGTAACATTTTTATGATATGAGAGATTAGAAATAAAAAAATATATATCTTAGAATAGGGGCAGGGGATCGCAAATTCCCCTTCACATCGGGGTTTATCCTTTTTATGCAGCTAGTTATTCCTTTATATGCACCGTTACTTGTGACTTAAACCGGCTATTAGCCTACTCGAGACTTTACTTGAAAGTCGTGAAAGAGGCCCTAAATATTATGAGTATTAATTTCTAGTTGCCGTCATCCTTGCCAGCTCCACATAGCTGATAGACAACCATACCCTACGGACTGAGGTTGTTATTAAAAAAAAACTGTTTTACATGTCACCACCGATTACATCGTCAAGTGTTTTGAATTTGGTGCGAATATAGTCAAATATCTAGTCTATGGCAGCAAATAATAAAGTCAAAGTCAAAATCATTTATCCAATTTAGGCGTCTACGACGCTCTTATGAAGGTCAATTACAATTTTTTGTATATATTCTACATTGTATTGCCAGTTTCAGCAAAAAAATTGTACAGAGCCACTGCGAGAAGAACGGGCAAGAAACTCGGGGTCATTATTTTTAACGTCTTTTGACAATGTGTTACAAACTTACTTCTATATAATAAAGTTATTACAATATTTGTTTAATTACTGTGTAGTAGGATTTCTTAATCAATGTTTTTCACTTGCAACTTGAATTTCCCTTCTGTGAGCGTTGTAATATGTTTGGGAATTTTATTATAAAACCGTACACAATTGTCTAAGAAGGACCTTTTATTTGTATTTGCTAATCTAAAACCTAGCACTGCTATTCTATCTATTTGGATGCCATCTATGGATAGTATATGGAGTTATCCGTATCGTGAAGGTGTTTTGTTTTCCACCACCCAGGATGTCAGTGAACCTGTGCGCTCAAGAAGGTGAGGAGCCCAGGGACGTGGTCCTCCATTTCGACGTGCGCTTCCACCGGGACAACATCATCTCTTTGTCCAGGAAGAACGGGGTCTGGATTGGGAGTGGCAACTATGATACTAACTATAACATGTTTGTTCCTGGTTAGTTTTTTTTTTTATTATACGAAGGGATGAGACGGAGAAGTCTGTTATAGATGATGACGAGGCTGATGATAAGCAGCACGCCGCTGACCATCCATTATAGATGCAGTGTTACCTCTGCATGACATTGAACTTATCACAGTTTTTTTATAGCTGGTAGGTTAGCCGTTGACCACTATCTGACTTGGTGGTAAGTGATGTTGTGGTCGAAAATATTGTTCATGCTAACCTATATTTAGGTACTGGCTCGCAAGGACAGCTGCCGGAACACCGTTTGATCCTCGCCGACAGATTTTCCACTCGAGGGAGGTAGCTGGCTAGCTACCTCCTGCCTGGCTAGGCGGGTATTCACGAAATGCCCTACTACGCTATAATGACGGACGACCTAAGAGAACAACCGGGACCGATGGCTTAACGTGCCCTCCGAAGCACGTGTACGCTCTGTAGTAATGCCACTATTGGTTACCCGTCCAAGTCATGACCGCAGCGGACGCGCGTTGCTTAACTTAGTTGAGTGGTTAAAGACTACTAAGCAGGCTGCACTACGAGCGCTCAAACTTCACTTCCTACAGCCTTTCTTAAATGCTTTTTGGCACACGACTGGTCTGAGGCAGTATACCTGACATAGTGGTGCATGATGGTATAAATATTAAATACCAGGAAGGTTTCTTGCTTAGAATAAAATATTGCTTTTAAGGTCCCATAGCATCATATAACCTATAGCTTTGGTATACACTTGCTGTATTAGCTGGATTCTCCACAGCAACACAGCCTCCACCAATTAACCAATTATATAAGGATTAGCCATAATCACCACGCTTGGCAGGCGTCTTGGTGATCGTAGTATAAGATAGCAGTTCCAGAAGGCACTGCTGCCCATTCCTTTCGTCGCCCCTTACGACTTCCGCAGTAAGATATGGGGGAAGAAGGGGGGAGTGCTTTAAATTCTAGCCTAGCAACCCTAGGGGCAAATTATTATATACTATCAGTCGGATTCTCCACTGCTGAACACAGTCTCCCCACTGCCTCACTATGGGGAGATTTGCCATAATCCTCCCGCTTGGCAGGCGGTATGGGGATCGCAGTGTGAGATATCAGTTCCTCAGAAAGTGCTGCTGCCCATGCACCCTCTGGTGTGTTACCCTTAGTCGCTTCCTACGATACCCACGAAGTATAGATAGGGGACTGACTTTCTAGCCCGGCACCCCACGGCGAATCGTTATACGTAAAACGTATAACATCATATTACAAAAACTGGCTATGTGCAGGTCAAACAACGTCTAAGGATCTTTATATTGATGATAGGTAAGCCTTTGACCACAATCTTACCTGATGGTAAGTGATGATGTGGTCGAAGATGTTGTTCAGGCTAACCTAGAAGTACTGGCTCTCAAGAACAGCTGCCGGGCCACACTGTTAAGTGCTTACGTCAGATTTTCTACTTGAAGGTTGTCGCTAGTCAGGCGGGCATTCGCAAAATGCCATTCCACCATGCGGTGAAGTTCAAACTCACTGCGGAATTCGAACCATGGACCTGCTGCGTGGCAGTCAAAAAATTAACGGGTAAACAACCCTGAAATATCAAGTGAGTACCTAGATGTAAAATAAACTGACCTGCAGGTACTATATTCCGCATCATCTTCGAGATCAAAGACACCGACGTGATCACCATCTACTGCCAGGGGAAGTTCCACTCCAACTTCCTGCCGAAGATACCTCTCACCATGGCCAAGTATATAGTCGCATGGGCGGACATCGAGCGAGTTACGCATTGCTACTTTCACGTCGGAAGCAAGGTAAGTTCTATCATCATTACAGGTTTTTTTGAAGCGCTCGTATCAAGTTTCTTTAGCTGTTCTTAAGCAACGTCCGCCGCGGTCATGAGTTGGATGGGTGACCGCTAGTGACATTAACTACTGAGCGTCCACGTGCTTCCGAGGGCACGTTAAGCCGTCGGTCCCGGTTGTCATCTAAGGATGGCAGTCGTTATAGCATGGTGGTAGAGCATTTTGCGAATGAACGCCTGGCTAGCTACCACCCTCAAGTAGAAAATCTGTCCTAAGCACCTAACGGTGTGTTCCGGCAGCTGACCTTGAGAGCCAGTAATTCTAGGTTAGCCTGAACAACATCTTCGACTATCGACATCACTTACCATCAAGTGAGATAGTTGTCCAAGGATAACCTATCAAAGCCATAAAAAAAGGTATAGCTATTGAAGCTGTGATGTGATGGCTCACGCTAATGCAGTGATTGCCTAGTAAGGGTCTATAGTTCGAATCCCGTCATGGTGCTGGATTGAACCTCACCGCATGTTCGTTTTTTTTTTACTAGTATGTAGTAGAACTCTTTATGAACGAGTACGTCGCCACGCAGTAATTTTAACATATTTATTTTGTGGCTCCTCGGACTACATTACAAATAGTCAAAATATTCCATCCCCATACGATGATCCTCACGCTTGGCAGGCGTCTTAGGGGTCGCAGTTTAAGATATCAGTCCCCCAGAAGGAGCTGCTGCTCACCATCCGGTATTTTACCCTTAGTCGCCTCTTGCTACACCCGCAGGTAATAATGGGGGGTGACATTCTAACACGGGACCCCACGGGGACTTCTATTTGAAGTTGTAAACATACTGGGTAATTTTATCTTTCTTGGCATTTAATTATTTTTCTATTCCATTCTAAGATCTAACGATAGTAAATGTTACCATACTGAATTGGCCTATCTATCAGCTGAGCACACAAAGAAAATCAAGCACCTACTGCAACAATTCACGTCACCATAAATAAAAATCTCTTCGTATTCGGCGATAGGAGAAAAATTAAAAAGAAAGTCATAACTTGGAAAATACGAAAAATCGCGGTACATACATGGGGGTGATTAAGTTAGCTCTCTAGGTCCTCTACCTCCCAGCTTCAGTATATCACTACTTCTTTGGACACCCTGTATACTAAATATATATTGCTAAAATCCCTTTCAAGTAAAGCTATTCAGGACTTGTCAGCGCCTTAAGGGAAGTGTCTTCTTAGTGCTGTCCACACAAACGAAACGTCATAATATTTTGAGTATCAAGTGTTTAAACTCGGTGAAAGTTAGCATGAAGTATCCTTAAGCCAAATATCGATGCTTTTAGTTTGTTAGTTTTCCAGAAAATTATGTATTTTTAAAAAATTTGGCGATAGAAATAGAAATTATAGGCACATAAGACCTAACAACTATGTCTCAAGGTGACGGGCGCAGTGCAGTTCGTGACTTGTGACGAAATGCATCTGTTACAGGCAGAGGTTAGTCCGCCATCAGGTGGGCCTCAAGCTTGTTCCGTCACAATAACATAAAAAAAAACTTTTTGGACGGGTATTCTTTTTTCACATTTAGAAATAAATAACAAGAATATACAAGTAAATTATAATTAAAAAAGTAAAAAACCTGACAGTAAATTATTTATTTTCAATTTATATTAATTGCAGAGATATTTATCGTTATTTAAAGCCATTCATTTTGATATCCCATTTGTTAGGTTTGGAAGAAAAAAAGTTTTTTTTCTTAGTATATACCTAATTGTTATCCAACTTACTTTAGAAGAATTCTTCAACGATAAATTCAATGATATATAAATAGATCGTTCCGTTCCTACCATTGCCATACCCTTATAGGGTCATATGAAGCGCTCGTAGCGAAGTTTACTTAGCTGTTCTTAACCGATCAGCAAAGTTAAGCAACGTCGCCCGCGGTCATGAGTTGGATGGGTGACCGCTAGTGACATTACTACTGAGCGTTTCCGTGCTTCGGAGGGCACGTTAAGCCGTCGGTCCCGGTTGTTGTCTTAGGATGGCAGTCGTTATAGCATGGTGGTAGGGCATTTTGCGAATGCCCGCCTGGCTAGCTACCACCCTCAAGTAGAAAATCTGCCGCCAAGCACCTAACGGTGTGTTCCGGCATCTATCCTTGAGAGCCAGTACTTCTAGGTTAGCCTGAACAACATCTTCGACCACATCATCACTTACCATCAGGTGAGATAGTGGTCAAAGGCTAACCTATCAGGCATAAAAAAAAAAAAAAAAAAAAAAATATGTATAACACACATAAACATGTTAAATAAGACCTGCATGTAGCTACATATGTTGCAATAAACAATTGAGTATTGAGTATTGAAAGTGGCGCCAATCTCTTGATTAGGTATGTATTTTTTTCAGCCCGCAATCGGAGACGAACCGAACGCCCCGGGAGCCTTCGCCCCGCCATCACCACGGCCTAACATAGCACCCGCAGATATTAAACGATGGTAATGCATATAAAGTTCATATATTATAAACATAGCCATAATATTAGGTTCGTAAAATCCCGGCGGATGATATTGTTAAGGCTGGCTTGGTAGGTAATTCGACCGGCACTTGCGGAGCAGGAGAGGCCGGGTTGTAACTCCGCCTCTGTGACAAAGATATTTTGCATATCCTCATCATCATCAGCCGGAAGACGTCCACTGTTGAACAAAAGCCTCCCCCATAGAACGCCGCAAAGAACGGCTACTAGCCGCTTGTAGCCATTGGCTACCCGCGACTTTCACGATGTCGTCAATCCACCTGGTGTGGCATATAACTTTCACTAAAATACGACCAAGTCCTTAACAAATTCGTGTATTTTGAAATCGGACATATGTAGTGTTATTTTCTGTACCTAATTTCGGATAGAAAATAACACCTACAACACTTATTGACACTTTGAAAACAATGGCGAGTTTTATTGATAATATTTTGTTGTTTTCATTGCGAGCTCATCTCTACTGTACTGTATCAGCCGTATCATCAACAACACAGCCTAAGCCCCATTAAGGGGGTGTTTGCCATAATCCCCACGCTTGGCAGGCGGCTTGGGGATCGCAGTTCTTTAGAAGGCGCTGCTGCCCTTCTTTTAATAATTGTCCCTTAGTCGCCTCTTACAACACCCACGGGATGATATGGGGAGGTACAATTCTAACCTGGCACCTCACGGTGAACGAGCTCATCTACTACGAATAAATATGTACAGAAATGTAAGCCAAGTTGAAAATAGCAGAACGCAAACATTACCACGGCGGGCGTGGTGTAAACAGTGTACCGTGCGGCGCAACGACATCACCTTGACGCGACCAATCGGATCCGATCATTTCTAGGCGCCAAATCAATTAACCAATCCAATTGAACTTGGAAGATTATGCGTGTTTGGTAATTGTGAACTTGATGAGTTCAGTAACTGTATTAGAGAAACACCTCTTTACATATTTATACATAGAAGCTTCTATAATTGAACTGAACCGGCCAAAGGGCCGGGGTTAAGGATCCCCGTGTGGTGCTGGGATAGAATCGTACCGCATATCTTCGTGTAGGGAGTCGTTAGAGGCGACGAAGGGAATAATACCAAAAGGTGGGCAGCAGCGCCATCTGAAGAGTTGCCAACTTATACTGCGATCCCCAAGCCTTTGATGTGGCTGTGTTCAGCAGTGAACGATCCATCGTAATGCAGACAATGCTTACCACTGTTTCTTTTGTAAATAATTAACTGCTCGAAATGTACAGGCTTACCTTTTCTATGTAAATAGAACTGCCTGCCAGAATATATGTTAAGAGTTAGGTACTGAACACGCCTTTTGGGCGGTCGTGCAAAAATAACCCTTTATCAGCACATTCTGTGTTATTACAGAACATTTGGCGTCCAATGTACACTTGGCAGGTTATATTATTGAAATATGCCACTATAAAACATAAATGTAAACTTGTTCTTGATTGCAGCACAAGAGCATACAAGAAGTCGGCGCCTGGAGAACCGGAGCAGTCGTCGAACGAAAGCTCCGATGACGAACACAAGCCCAGGCCCAAGGCGGAGGGTCGCGCTGACAGGTATTTCTACGAAACGCTGATGTGCTCGAACGAAGCTAAGTTTGGATCCCCTGAATCCTTGAAGCATAGAAGGTGAACTGGTGTTAACGTAACTATACTCTTCTTTGACCACAATCTTTTATATCTTGGTAGAGAACTAGCGCTCTATTCATGGTAGTAGGACGTTTGCCGAAGCTAGCCTAATTAACTTCGATATCAAACAGAAAATCTGTCGCCAGGCACTTAAAGGTAAGTTCCGGCAGCTGTCCTTGAGGTCCAGTTCTCATTTTAAATTGTGCTTGTTTAACAGCATCACGTGATGCTGCTTTCAGGTGAGATTGTGATCAAAGGATAAAAAATGTTTCTACTCTTATGCCACTGATGTGATGTCACTCCCTTAGATATCTCTTATCAAACATCACACTTAGGACAACAGAGAGATATTATTGTTGAAGGTTTTGGCTTCTGTTTTATGGTTGGCCATTTGTCTCATGCAACCCTCCTTCGGACTGCTCTCGTTGGTGAACCAGATACCTTTTGTAAATCACATTATAGAATTTAAAAAATTTAATAATCAACTGAAATTTTCTCGTTTTGCTCTCAACACACCAGTAATGTATTTGACAGATATCAAAGGGCAATCCAGATACTAGAACTAAATGAGTCGCAAAACAATAAAAAAGTCACAAAAAAAATCTCAACTAAATGTTCTCGCTTCGCTCTCACCACAGCACTGACGTCTTTAACAGATATTATTATTTACAGGGACAATCCAGATCATAGAAACAAAATGAATTACAATCAAAAGTATAGAGAGGATAGTGACACAGACAAGAACGAGAGCGAAGGCTATTCTGAAGAGCTAGCTTCTAAGAACATGGACTCTTCTATTGCTGAGTCTGATGACGTTCTGCAAGAGTTGGGGATGAAGAAACGCACTAGACGTGGAAGGCTGTCGCCTTTTGCTCAAGTAGTCAGTTTCATGGGCAAGTCCCATAGAAGGAGTCAGTGATCAAAATAATTGTTCATCTTTTAATATGGACAGGAAATATTTTTAGTGTATGCAAGTATAATGAAAGTGTTGTCGACAAAATGTGTGTTTTCGTATGTTTTGTATGTTTTTGGATTATTTATATGTTTATATATATGAGTGTCACTAAAATGTTTTGTTTCAATAATTGATAAATTAGTATTATGATTAATTTTTCATGACATCAATACAAGAGATTCAAACTCGTGCATTACTGCTGCCTTATTACTAACACCATCAGTCAGTGCCTTTTATGATACAACATCATCACCATCGCCAGGGGTGATACACTGTTTGAAGACTTTGGTCAGCAGGTTCTGCAGGATGATAGAGACGATGTCGCGTAACTCCCCAAACACGGCCCAACCGAGTCGGATTCTTCAGGAGACCTCTTTGTCGAAGTAGGATCTGCCTAAACAGTCTGTCTCATGTAAAGATCGACTTCAACTTCACTGCTAGTCCGGGCATGCAATGTGCATTAGACTGGTCTCTTGAAGTGACTCTGCCATAATGACTGTCATCGGCGAGACGAAGGTGACTGATGAATTCAATATAGATGTTGATGGCGAATTCATTCCAGTTAACGAGCTTGAAAATTTTCACTTTCAATGCGTTTGTGAACAGACTTTTAGAAATAACATATCCCTATCTTACGCCTCCTAGAATTTGGATAGGATTCATGCTCTTGTCCTGTAGTCGGATCGTCATGGTGGCGCTTTTCAAATACTTCAATGCTTCGATATATCTATAGTCAATAATTTGGTATCGCTGAAGAATTTATGCAATTGCAGTACCTTTCAGGTTTCGATTGAATTGAAGGAATTTTAGTCCACAAACGCTAGACTTATTGGCATATTATACTCCTCAGTCTTTTGCATAATCTGGCGGAGCGTATGGATGTGGACTGTGGTGCTAAGGTCTTTTCGGAACCCAGATTGTTCTGGAGGCTGGAATTTGTCAAATACACGAACAACACTATTTGTGATGACTTTCGAGAACAGTTTGTAAATACGGCAAGAAGCGAGATGGGCTTTTAGTTTTTCACAAGGTCTTGTCACTACAATTCTGCTCCACATTCTGGCGTTTTACCTTCGAGGATGATGGAATTAAATAACTCCTGAACTACTACTTTTCGCAGGTTGTCTGGAAGAGATCGCTGTAAGCGATAAGACCTACTTAAGTTAACTACTCATTGTATTGTTTCCTCTGTTAATCTGGTGTCAATAAAGAGTTTTCGTATCGTATCGTACTTTTCGTGTCTGATGTACATCTGTCTATAATACCTCTGAAGCTCTCTTATAATCTCAGGTTTTGATGTAATGATTATGCTATCTTCGATGGCATTATTCTCCGCCATTTGGATTTGTCCTACATAGAGAAGATTTTTTTGCTAATATTTTGGTGCTTTGATTGCGCTCGATTGTGATCTTTATACGTTTTGTATTGAAGATAGTAAAGTCGTGTAGCAGTGTCTTTGAAATCCGTCGATTGAGCTTGCCGTAGTTAACATATCAGCTAAACTTTGCAATCTCGTCTTTTTCAGTCTTCCATCAACTTGATGGTTTATTTTGAGTTTCTTAGGTTTATTTCGGTGGGGGGGTCTTAAATAGCAAATATCCCACTGCTTGAATAGTTTTTCCCTACCCCTTGTTTATCTCGCCCACTGTTTTGTATTCAGCTGGGCAATGAAAGCGGCTGTGTGACTTGAGTTGAAATCTTTCGAGGTTTTGAATTTAAGTAAGTTATTTTTTATTTATAGTTGATGGCTAGTCTTTGACCTCTATCGCACCGGATGGTAAGTGATGATGTGGTTCAGTCAAACCTAGAATTACTTGCTCTCAAGGACAGCTACCAGAACTCACTGTTAGGTGCATGGTGACAGATTTTCTACTTGAGGGTGGTAGGTAGCCGGGTGGGTATTCGCAAAATGCCCTACCACCATGCAAAAAACTAGACTGAGCGTGGAGTTTATCAGATGTGATCTCTCAAGCCATTGATATTCAATATGGTTCTAATGGTACGGTTAGTGCTACTGGTTTTCACCTAATGGATTACAGAGATATCACCGAATATTCGCTTCTTGGTCATCTTGATAAACTTGATCACATTTTTGTTGAGCCTAAATGGGTTCATCTACTTCCACTTCCTGGAAGGCCGCGACTTGAAAATGGAGTTCATTGCAAAGAGTCCCTCTTTTTCCACGATGTCGACCAGCCACTGGCCTTTCTGGTTCCATCCATCCATTCCATTTATGGTAATTGTGTGAGTTCATGGCTGAAGACGGCTATCCTCCAAGTGGAGGGAAGTTTGCCATAATTGCGTTTTTGAGATGAGAACGTTACATGCAACTAATTATAAATACGAAGTGTACAAAACGAAGAAAATATTACTCGATGACATAAATAAAACAGGATCAAAAACTGAACCTTGTGACACCTCCATGAAACCACAACTAATTTAAATAGAAGGTACTTTTATTAAGTAGTACTTTGATTAAAAATAAATATAATGTAAATTCAATTTTGATTCGTGTGTTTTTCAAATCTATAATATTCATAGAATACTTATATTATATCAAAGGCCTTTGGAAAATTAAACTCTCACACCACATTTTAAACATTTATATAACAATTACACACTTAAAATAAGATAACATTTATACGCTAAATTTGATAAATTACAATGTTGATAATGGTTTACATTTTTGACCATAGTAAGATTTATAAACATTCTAAACGAGGTTCAACATATTGCATACCATCGTTTTGAAATTGGACATACATAGGTATCTATATAATATGCAGATCGTGCTACTTAATTCAATGTAAAAACAAGATAAATGGTTATTGATTTGTTTTCAAATAATAACAACGCAACAGCCTCTATAAAAAGCATCCGTTACATTACACTAACATCAAATAACTGCAGGTGACATAGTGATCAAAAGCTAGACTACCAGCAATAACTAATACTTATTCTAAGTCGAAAATAAGATTCATGTAAAAAGTATTATTTCGAACCAAATTTTACAAAACTATTTATAACATATTTTACAAATTATTGGAGTACAATATTTTTTATGCCCGGTGCGGGAATCGAACCCGCGTCCTCCTATTTCACGCCGGATGCCTTGGATTGGCTTGCCGAGTGGTTTAGGCATCCGGCGCGAAATCAGAGGACCCTGGGTATAATTTTGTGCCCCAATAATTTTTAAAATGTGATTTCGTTTAGCACGGGATAGTGAGATATACACATATAGATAGACACACTATATTTAGAAACTATTTACAACATTCGTCAGTCAAAAGCTAAAGTAGTCTTATTAATAAATTAAAGAAATACAGTATAAGTAGAAAACTGTCAAGTTAGATTAATGGACAAGATGTACATTAGTAAAGAGTAGCAGAATCAATAGTATCACCCTATCCCTGTGATACCCTCTGATGCTTTTCTACATTTAGGTAAACCTGATGATATTATTATATTTAGGGTCTGTTTTAGAATGTTCGAGTGTTATACTACCCAGAACATAAAATAACTGAATGATAAAAATGACAGTTAACATGCAGCGCGTTTCAAGCTTTAACCGATGGATAGGCTAAATCGATGACTGTGAATCGCAAAGATAGTGTTTTATTTATTAAATATGTTCTGGATAGTATAACCGGAACATTCTGAAACAGGCCCTTACAGTAGTAAATAGATTACTAAAATTGTATACTCTATAAAATAGTTCAGACAATGACAAAGTTAGCTGGCACTAGCAAAAGCTGATATAACTTCAGCATGCTGTTCACACACGCCTATTGCTAACAGTTGTTCTTTATTTACAAGAAGTAAAGATTCTCCATCTATTTCTTCTTCACCCAGTTTACTAGCTGTTTCTTTCCACTCGTACTTTGCCAGATGCGCTGTTAGTTCATCAGTCTGTAAAATAAGTTTTTGGTTATTGTATTTGACCAGATATTGAAGCCACGTAGCGAAGTTTGTGACTAAGAAGATTACTCTAAAAATGATTATATAGATTTCGGTAAAATACCAGCATGATAAAAGGATACACATACCGTCCAAGACTGAACTACTGCTTTCTGGATATTCGTGAATGGATCATCTGGAAAACGACATGAATAGTTGAGAAAAATAATTGTAATTGATTTAATAAACATTATAGCCCGACTAACATAACACAAGATAAGCTAAACATAAAAATTTAAAAGTTTTATTCAACAAATTGTTAGAAAAATATATTATAGGAAAATATACTTCAACATATATTGAATTTTATGCTCACTAATTATAGAAAGTAAAATACCTTTATTTACTGCAAATTCCATTTCTTCCTCTGTTTCAATATCTTTATTCAGATACCTCAAAGGCAAATGAGGCATTACATCATCAGTATGTTTAGCTTCAATGGTTTTCTTTATTGTTGGGTCTGCCTTAACAGTTTTATTTTCAGTTTCTTCACTAAGACTCTCTTGTGCATGAGCTCCTCGTACGTTTTCCATTACTGGTTTTTGTATCTGTGAAATCAAGGAGGTACATACATAAATTTTTGGCGAGTGAAATACTGTATTTCACTAACTTAAATTACACTAACTTATAAACTCCTCTTTCAAGCTGTATGGACATGCTTTGTTCAGTGTAATCTCAGAGACCTATCACAGTTTTATTCATTCTACATTTGTACACTAATTAAATTATAAGGAGCACACTAGATCTAAAATCAAAATTAAAACAAAAAACTCGCATTTAGCCCAGCCTGCTCTTAAGTTTAGACTTAAATTGTATTTTTTCCAATATCGTCTGCAAACAGCATACACCAAGGTGCTTCTTAATGTATGTCCAATATCAGTGCATTCATATTCAGGAACAACAAAATCATACCTGGTGTAATTATTTGATATTATATGTGAAATTGTTAAATAATACAGTGCAAGAGATGGCCTATCTTTATAAGTTATTAATAATGAAAATTAAACAAACAGGGGGCTGTTGCTCGGATGGCACCTCATATTATACCATAAAATCTGAGTGCAAAAAACAAAGACATACAAAAGCCTATCCTCTCAAAAAGTTGTTGTAACACAGTGGTCTATAATTTGAAATAAATTTTATAGTTTTAAAACTAATAACAAAGAAACTAAATACGGGCGTGCAATGGTTTACTTACAGGAAAAGCAACGTTTGATTCTTGAATTATGTAACCATCTAAAACATGTGTCAGAACATTCACTTCATTAGCGTTACGCTTTCGATTTTTGAACATGCTTTCCGTTTTGGGAATCGCATTATTAATGCAGCTATTTTCTTTCATAATAGCATCTTTTATGGCATTCTCTTTTGCTTTATCGGTAGGAACATTATCACATCTAGTTGTACTATTTTTTTGTAAGTCTGTATTCATATCTTTTTCATGGTCCGGGAGTAGAGGTTTCTCCTTTATCGCTTGGCTTGTTTCAGCTACCGGCAATTCTGCACTTTTATGAGTTGACAATATTTTGGGTACATTAAGTTTAGTTTCACAATTGACTTTTGCAGTGGTAGCTAACGGATCGATAGAAACATTATGCTGTAGCTGTACCATCGATGTACTCTCGGTCACTTCAACTTTAATATATTTATTGCTACTTCTCATAGGATCTTCAAAGTTGCCTGAGGTATTGACCAATCTCTCCTCTTTAAGCCTGTCATGAATGGTTCTTTTAGGATTATGACCTTTTACAATGTCTTTATCATTTATTATTAAGCCTCGCGCTTGTGTAAAAACTGTATTTCTAACTAACTTTTCTTCAGGTTGCGTTTTACTTTCTACATTTGGCTGCAAATTCCTTTCTAATGTTGTTTCTTCATTGGATATTATGACAGGGTTGAACTTTTCATTAGAACTAACACTGGCATCAGCTGTTTGTTTTTGAACAGTTCTTCTATCTACGTCATGCATATTAGTTGAAGAATCTTTTTGTAACGTAGGTACGTTGTCGGTTTGTATTTGGTTTCTTCCTCCTTGCAAGTTGACATTTTGTTTAACAAGAGAGCTATCAGTGTTCATTGCACTATTCCTTATCTCTGAATTAGAAACATGCGGAACATTTTGGTTGTAATATAAATTTTGCGAGCCCTGCATCACATCCAAAGGTCTCATCGGCCTGGGCAGTATAGGTTTATACACTGTTTTAACACTAATACTGTTAGGGATTTTGCTTCTAATATGTTGTGGTATTTCAGGTCTCATGTAAGGAGCTTGGGGTCTTGAGATGTTAAAAATGACATCTGGTTTATGATTTAATGGCATATATTGCTGTTGTTGCATAGGATTGATTGTGATTACTTGTGGTTGGCCACTTCTAGGCCTTACTTTATTGTTTGCGGAAATATCAGTTTGTACTTGCTGATTTTGTGTTATAGGTCTTATCATATTTACGGGAACACTTGTATTATGAATATTTGTAGGCCTGACATTATTTACATTGTTTGTTCCAGTATTATTTAAGTTACTTGTTATAATGTTCTGAGCGTTAGCTCCACCTGCATCGTTTACAATAACGTTACTGGGTCTTACATTATTAGCAACACCTTTTTGAGTAAGCATCTGAGTTAGAAGTGGCATCTTTTCATTAGATTCTTCAACTTTTATTTGTTGTTGTAACGGCTGTGTTATATGACTTTGAACCGTATTATAATGACCTACGTTAGGTATTTGTACGAACTGTCTGTTGTCTTGCGACAGCATAGTTTGCTGCAATTGGTAGTTAAACTGTGGGTGGTATATTTGATTTTGCATCATGCTAGGGTGTATATAAGATTGATAATTGTTTGGCACTTGTTGAACGTAAACCACTTGGTTTTGAGGTTGAGTTCGGTTTTGAATCCATGGTGGTGGATTTTGTACGTTGAAGACGACTGTTTGATTTTGTTGGATCTGCTGGTCTGAAATAAAGATAATACAATTAATTCATGTCTCAAGTTAGAGTTTCTCGAAAGGATGTTGTCTAGATAGGAACACACAACCGATTTATTCACCGATTAATGTTGCAATAATGTGGCCGAACTTCCTAATTATAGGTTATAGTCAAAATAGACAATACATCACTGACAAATAATTGACCCAATTGATAAACTAACTTCTGAACAATCTTAAATCAATAGTCTTTTCAAGTCACCTGATATAACCCAGGTAAAAAATAGATAAAAATTTAAGTATTTTTTTTTATGTTATTGTGATGGAACAAGCGCGAGGCCCACCTGATTTTAAGCGGTATCCTCTGCCTATAACAGATGCATTTCATCACAAGTGATGAACTGCACTGCGCCCATCACCTTGAGACATACCTGTTAAGTCTCGTTTTGCCTGTTATTTCACTGGCTCTCAAGGACTGCTGCCGGAACACACCGTTAGGTGCTTGGCGACAGATTTTCTACTTGAAATAATTTATGTGCTTAGGTATTAAATAATGAAGTTATGTTTTTAAACGGCTTTAGACATGAGGACTGTTCCATACCCTTAAAACATGCGCCTAATTAGCAACATGTCACCTTTAACGTCGATGTGAGTGAGTGGAGTGTTGCTGCACACACACACAATAGGGTATACTACCAACGACAGCATTCCCGAGGATGGTGGCGCTAGGTAGGCGGTCGGCTATTAAACCGCGACCAAATATTTTTAACATTCCGTCCTTAGTGTTGTTTCCGATAATTTCAAGTATTTTCTTGCGTTATCCGTTGCGTTGTTGGAAAAATATGCCTAATACCCTACATGTAGATGATTTTGAAGCGGTGATGGCTCAGTGGCATTGGCTATGGACTGCCGTTCAGCAGGTCCATGGTTCGAATCCCGCCGCGGGCTTACTGGTGGAAGGGCATTTAGCGAAAGCCCGCCTGGCTAGCGACCACACTCAAGTAGAAAATCGGTCGCCAAGCACCTAACGGTTCCGGCAGCTGTCCTTGAGAGCCAGTAATTCTAGGTTAAGTCTGTTAACACCTCCGACCACATCATCACTTACTATCAGGTGAGATTTTTGTTAAAGGCTGACATATCAACAATAAAAAAAATGAATAAGGGTGGGATTATATTCAATAGCAATATACAGGGTTATTGGTAAAATGCTAACACCTCTTAGGGTTGACTTCTGCTAGTCCTATGAAACATTTTGAGGTCTTTTTTTGCTTAGAAAAAAAATATTTTTTTGTCCCTTAATGCCTACTCCGAGCCTAGAGCGCCTGCCGCGGCAACACTGGACCGCGCCGTGGTCCCTTTCAATAAAGTTTTGAATATTTACATGGAGTAAAGTAATAGAAATGTTAAATAATACATCACAGGCACAAGAGACTTTTGACATCAGGCGATCCTCGTGCTTATTCAGTCAAAAATATATAAAAAAACACAAAAGAAAATTATCTTAAAATGTTTGTTAGGACTAGCAGAGGTCAACCCTAAGAGGTTGTTAGCATTTTACCAATAACCCTGTATATCAGCTTCCTAACCTGATAACACGAAGTAAGGAAAAAAGAGGAGAAGAGAAATAGACAGAGTGATAGATTGGTTATCTCACCTTGAGTCTGGGGCACTATCATCGGAGTCTCGTAAACATACTGGATGGGGCACAGCATGATTGGCTGCGCCATTTGCTGCTGGTGCTGATGTTGGTTCCTGTTGTTGAAATATTATTTTTTAAAGTACTACTTAGTTATCGGGTATTCCTTTTGGATCAATCAGTATACGCAACTACAACTACAGTAGAATCCGTTTATTACGACACCGTCTATATTGCCCAACCGCTTATTATGACTTAATTACACAGCGAAGTTTAGTTCTCTTATAAAATTCTTTATAACTGAGTCGGATATAATGACTTCGCTTATAGTGACATGTTGCTTGTTGTGACCCATTTTTAATTAATTGTGTTAATAATAACAAATACTTTTAAAATATTTTAAGAAAACATCAAATTAATATTTTAATAAAACACTTAAAAAATATAAAAATATATCTAGTGACAATTCCGCTTAATCAAGCGCACGATCGAGAAATCTTTCTCGATCGTGCGCTCGAAGAGTCAAGACCTCCTGAGGATGCTTCGTGTAGAAGCGAAACGCGTCGAACATTCTTCCGGTTTGGCTGCGTGGCGTTTGTGACGTCACGTCGGCTTAGCAGGAAAATTAAGCGGAATTGTCACTAGACATATTTTTATATTTTTTAAGTGTTTTATTAAAATATTAATTTGATGTTTTCTTAAAATATTTTAAAAGTATTTGTTATTATTACCGTCTATATTGCCCAACCGCTTATTATGACTTAATTACACAGCGAAGTTTGGTCTTTATAACTAAGTCGGATATAATGACTTCGTTTATAGTGACATGTTGCTTGTTGTGACCCATTTTTAATGAATTGTGTCTTGTTATAGTGACCGACGTGATTCCTAACACCTTTCGCAATGTACGGGAGAGTCACGTGATACCCGACGACGACGACTTTCAGCGCGCATGACTTTTTTGTTTTAAGGTTGAACTGGCCGGTCACTTCTCCATACAAACGCCGTAGGGTGATCACTCCCTTATTTGAGATTTAACGTCCAAACTTAAGCATAATACCGATTGATATCGTCATTATCTAGGCTTGTATGATGCCAAAATTTTAAAAAGATAATTAAGTTGTAAGTTATGAGCCTCGAAAACTTTATATTAAATGTTGTGAGGCTCATAATTCTCAGGTTAATTATTTTATTAAAATTTCGGCATCATACAAGCCTAGATAATGACGAGATCAATCGGTATTATGCTTTATTTTGGACCTAAATCCTCAAATAAGGGAGTAATCACCCAACGGCGTTTGTATGGAGAACGGGCCGGCCAGTTCACCCTTAAGTCTCAGTGGGTAATTGATAGTTGAAGGTCACATAATATGTACATTAGTGATTTGTGAAATACAGCTCAACCTCGTCTTAAAGCATTTACGGTTGAAGAGAGAGATGCAATAATATGCAGATTAGAAAATGGAGAATTCAACTTATCTCTCGCAAGGGAATTTGGGTTTGCTTTGGTTTTTTTTTTTTTAAATTCCTGATAGGTTTGCCTTTGACCACTATCTCACCTGATGGTAAGTGATGATGTGGTCGAAGATGTTGTTCAGGCTAACCTAGAATTAGTGGCTCTCAAGGACAGCTGCCGGAACACACCGTTAGGTGCTTGGCGACAGATTTTCTGCTTGAGGGTGGTAGCTAGCCAGGCGGGCATTCGCAAAATGCCCTACCACCATGCTATAACGACTGCCATCCTAAGACAACAACCGGGACCGACGGCTTAACGTGCCCTCCGAAGCACGTGCACGCTCAGTAGTAATGTCAGTAGCGGTCACCCATCCAACTCATGACCGCGCGCGACGTTGCTTAACTTTGCTTATCGGTTGAGAACAGCTAAGTAAACTTCGCTACGAGCGCTTCAAAATTATGACGTGTTTGTTGTTTCCCTTCGATGTCATTATAAACGGATTCCACTATATTATGTTTTGTAGTTGTATTATAATGAATAAATATTTAACGATCTTTCCTGTTTGCACAATTATTTACGTTCAGATTAATTTTCCAAATTCCCATTATAGTTATTTTTTTTAAGCTTTATATGTTAACCTTTGACCACTATCTCACCTGATGGGACGTGATGATGTGGTCGAAGATGTTGTTCAGGCTAACCTAATAATGGCTCTCAAGCACAGCTGCCGGAACACATCATTAGATTTCAGATTTTGTACTTGATAGCTACATTGTATGTGTCTACTTGATAGTAGATAAATAAATGGTAGTAGCTAGCCAGGCGGGAATTCTCAAAATGCCCTACCACCATGCTATAACGACTGCCATCCTAAGACAGCAACCGGGACCGACGGGTTTACGTTCCTTGTATAGACGAGTAGCCTGTATGCCATCGTACACCTGCATATATTTTATATGCATATTTTTTCTCTCAATACGAATCAATTAGGTATATCCTTGTATTTATGAATTGGACAGCACTCTACACTACAATAACTTATTCAAGAAACTCAACTTGTACCGCCAAATGCAATTCCGCTGCGATCCTTAACCCATTGGCATCGGCGATAATGATAACAATAGAACTTCATTCATAACTACGACGTAGTGGTCCTGATGATGCAATCTTATTATTGCTCCGGAATAAACCACTATGAACAAATGCAACACATCTATCTTTAATGATCGGGACAAAAAATAAAATGCAATTCCGTGACTTCTAGAAACTTTATGTCACTTAATTTTTTTGCATAGTGGTAGGGCATTATTTGAATGACTGGATGGCTAGCTACCACCCTCAAGTAGAAAAATCTGTCTGCAAGCACCTAACGCTGTGTTCCGGCACCTGTCCTTGAGAATTAGTAATCCTAGGTCAGCCTGAAACATAATATCTTCGCCCACATCATCACTTACCATCAGGGGAGATGGTCAAAGGCTAGCCTTTCAGCTATAGGTAAATAAAAAAAACAATAGGTAATAAGAAATCTTTACATAGTTGAAATACTCACACATATTGTTCTTGGGGTGGAATCTGTTGCTGCATCTAAAATAAAAAGAATAATAGATCAGAACCTACTCATTATTCTAGTTTCCTTATAAACAACGCGTAAAGAAACTTGATACACTGTAATGTACAAGTTTGTTCTCCCTTACCAGGCATCTACATAATATAGGGGCGTTCGTTTTGGCTCGATTGCGTTTGTAGCAGTTTCAAAAGTGGCATTTGTGTTTTAGCGTTCGGATAGAAGCTTTTGCTATTTTTGACCACCAATTACTGCATGCTATCCGAACGGCTTAAAACATACTTTGACAACCGACAATATTGTAACAATTTTGCACAGTACGAAACATGGAATCAATCTCTAAAATTAACAAAAAGTAGGTACCTATATTATTATTATTTCTTTGTTAATGGCTTCTGATAGTTACTTATATAAAAAACTTGTGAAACTCTTCAATCGCGCCAAATACAACTGTCAAAACAGCAGTTGTCAAAAAACGATCACAACGATCCCACGGCAAGACATGGGTCAAAAATATCACTTTTCTCTGTCATTTGTAGCGTTTTCAAAGCTATCCGAACGGTGAGCGAAAACGATATTTTTGCTCACGAAGTCCCAAAACGAACGGCCCGTGTGATCGTTTTTAGCGTTTGTGAGTGTTATTTTTGGCACCGATAGGCTATCCGAACGCCCTATTTGTAAGTAATATTACGAATAAATATGTAAAGAAATATAAATCAAGCTTAAAAATAGCAGAACGCAAACGTTACCGCGGCGAGAGAGTAGAGTTCGCGGAGCACTTTCCAAACAAACGTAGTTTCGTCATATTTTAAATACAAAGTGTTCAAACTCTGTGAAATTGTGTATGCATATTGCTGAGCCTAATATCTATGCTTCTGGTTTGCCAGATTTCCGTAAAAATAAGTATTTTCTTTAATAATTCGAATTAGTTTTCTATAGGAATTGTAACTATGACATTTAGGGATATAATAAATAATAAATCGAAAAACTGGCAAACCAGAAGCATAAATACTAGGCTCAGATTTTGCTGAGCCTAATATCTATGCTTCAAAGCTCAGCTTTTTGCCATTGAACTAGGTATATACGTATAGCTGAATGCTTTTAGCTAGTTATTTTAATATCACTAAAGATATTTGAGGTTATAAAACAACCGTGGCGTTCCGTATCTACGTGTAAGTTGTAAAACAACCAAACAACTACACTCTGAGGCTCGGAACGTAGCCCTGAAACGAAGAAGCTTCGCGTTCGCTCGGCAAATAAATTGACGAACAGTTTTCAAGTTTGTGGCGGGAAAATCAAAGTCTTATCGTGCCTTTAGCTAGCTAGCTAGTTTGGAATTTGGAAAACACATTGCTCGATGACCGATGGGCAAGAAAAGTTCTCGAGCGGTTACCACATTAGGTACATCGAAAGACGTAGTGCTGATTACGTATGATTTTTATTTTAATCTTTTATTGTATATTTTTTGACGGAAACATATAATTAATGACCACTCTAAACGATTTAAATGAAATATGTACTTTGCCATAAACTTTATTGATTTAATTAATTGCTGTGAGATAAATGTAATTGTATTTCGTGACGTTTTTATCTCAATAAACAATTATTTATTATTATTACACTCCCCACTAGATGGACTGACGACATCGTAAAAGTCTGGGGTAGCCAATGGTTATAAGCGCCTAGTAGCCGTTCTTTGTGACGTTTTTAGGGGGAGGCTATTGTTCAACAGTGGACGTCTTCTGGCTGATGATGATGACTACCAGATTCTTAGTAAGTAAATCGGCCTTCAAGGTGAAAACACATACCTACATCCATATTTTGGGATATAACGGACCTTTTTCAAATATTCTTTAGTATTATTTTGCACATAGTTTTCTAAAATTATAGGGTGAACAAGATCTAGATAATTATAGATATTAAGAGTTAAAATGCACGGAGCGTTTTTCATACAAACGTAGTTTTCGTCATATTTTAAATACCAAGTGTTGAAACTCGGTGAAACTTTACATGTATGCCCTTGACCTTAATAATCTATGCTTCTGGTTTGCCAGATTTCCGTAAAGTTGGGTATTTTCAAAAATAATTCGAACATTAGTTGGAACCAACTTGCAGAAATTCTGTATGCATATTGCTGAGCCCAATATCTGTGCTTCTGGTTTGCCAGTTTTTCAATTTACTACTTATTTTATCCATAAATTTCAAAATAACAATTCCAATACAAAACGATTTTTCGTAAATTGAAAAACTGGCAAACGAGAAGCACAGATATTAGGCTTAGCAATATGCATACAGAATTTCTGCAAGTTGGTTCCAACTAAAGTTCGAATTATTTTTGAAATTACCCAATTTAACGGAAATCTGGCAAACCAGAAGCATAGATATTAAGCTCAAGGATATACCTACATGTAAAGTTTCACCGAGTTTGAACACTTGGTATTTAAAATATGACGAAACTACGTTTATATGGAAAGCGCCACGAGCACTCGAGGCTCATTGCATAAAGTATACTTTAGAGAAAAACGTCGCTTTACCTTTCATTTGTATCATATGAAATTAATTTAACAGTTTTAATATACCAGTCTTGTGGTTACCGAGATAAGCACGATTGAACTGTGTAAATTTTTAATTACAAAGCTACGAGAGGAAGTGTGCGGGATTCGAACCCGCATCATCCACCGCTATAGCCGGCAGTGTTTCCACAATGAGGGGAACTTCCCCTTTTGAGGGGAAATTAGGGTCCAGATCGGAAGAAAAACAAATCGTCGACCATTTTTGTAGATAATTTTGTTGACGCATTTAGTGTCCATAATATTATCATAGTATAGTATCACCACAGGCGTGAGCAGGTTATAGAAAAAAAATCGATAAAAACCTATTATTTTTTTAGATACTACACTAGGGCCAAAACTAAAAACTACAGCAGAAAAATTATTGAGGGGAAAAAAGGCCTGAGAAGGGGAAATCTGAATTGAGGCGTGGGGAAAGGAAATCATTAAAGTGGAAACACTGATAGCCGGGGTATGCTCTGACCCATTGGGCTAACATGACATATGACTCAACTCTTATATTTCCTCTTGTTCCTGTAACCATCGCGATCGTATGGATGAAGCGACACCTATAGGTATAGGTCAACTTATTCAGATACCTGCTATAGCGGTGGATGATGCGGGTTCGAATCCCGCATATGACTATAATTTTTCCTCTCTTAATTTTGTGATGTAATCCACGGACGGGTCATTGCAAAAATAATAATATTAAATTTTGAATTTCCCGCCATGCACAGACTTGAGTGATGATACCTTACAATGAAGGTGAGGTTTCTTATAAAGAGGGTACGCCTTAGATATATGAATAAAATATATAATATTCTAGAGGATAAAACAAATAGTATGCGAGCTCCAAAACACGACTCTATATTATTTCTCTTGAAAAAAAAAAAAACAAATGTAGCTCTCAAATTTTGCTTTATCAAGTTTTGTGTCTACAAAGTAAATCCTATCAATACAAATTATAAATATAATTATTATGTAACGACCACGTGATACATTAGGTACCTGATATTTTTTCAGTTGTTAGAAATCACAATTTATATGAATTTGTTAAAAAAAAACGCGGATGCTATATTTAGCGTTGTAAGTACTGTTATTTTTTTGATGATGTGGTCAAAAGTGTTGTTCAGGCTAACCTAGAATTACTGGCTCTCAAAGACAGCTGCCGGAACACACCGTTAGGTGCTTGCTGACAGATTTTCTACTTGACGGTGGTAGCTACGCGGGCATTCGCAAATTGCCCTACCACCATGCTATAACGACTGCCATCCTAAGACAACAACCGGGACCGACGGCTTAACGTGCCCTCCGAAGCACGTGCACGCTCAGTATAATAATGTCAATAGCGGTCACCTTTCCAACTCATGATAATTATTATATCGCGGGCGACGTTGCTTTACTTTGCTGATCGGTTAAGAACAGCTAAGTAAACTTCGCTACTAGCGCTTCAATTTTTGCTCACTCGCATTTGAATCAAAGTCTCTCCCTCCTACGCCCACAGTCTAAAATTTTTAAAAGAGCACTTTGTCTTAAGACGCTGTCAAATGCTGAGTTTTTGTCACTATCAAACTACTTAGGAGTAAAAGAGAGGTAGCGATGACTACCGGTAAATAAAGGAAAAAATCGGTAAAATCAGAAAGTAAGCTTAATAACACAAAACTAGTAACGTAAATCGAAAATGTAACTTTTCTTGTCCCTCTTGATAAAGTTTTTCTATTTTATTAGTATATTTTTATACATATTCATACGTTAATAATTAAGATATTTACGTTACAAGCGTAATTTAGAGTCAACTTTGCGATTTTATTCTATTAAGATTTTTTTTAGGAAACGTGTTTCGGACTTTTCTTGGCCTTAGATAATATTATCAATATTAACACATAATTTTCTTACTGCTTCAAACTTAATAAGTTTTGCTAAAAATCTGTTCAAGTAAAGGTATAAAACACTAGTCAGCGTCTTAAATACTTAGACCATATAAAAAACATTTGCATGCTACTATGGCATTTTACGACTGCCTGTCTAGCCAGCTCCGACTCTCATGTATAAAATCTGTCGCCACGAATCTAACAGTGTGTTCACGCAATTTTTATTTGCCTGGTGGTAGGTTCGCATTTCACGAATGCCCGCATGGCTAGTTGACACCTTCAAGAAGAAAAATTGGTCTCCAAGCACCTAACAGTGTGTTCCGGCAGCTGTCCTTAAGAGCCAGTAATTCTAGGTTAGCCTGAACAACATCTTCGACTACATCATCACGTCCCATCAGGTTCTGAGATAGTGGTCAAAGACTATATCTATGACTTTTGAAGCGCTCGTAGCGTAGTTTACTTAGCTGTTCTTAACCGATCAGCAAAGTTAAGCAACGTCACCCGCGGTCATGAGTTGGATAAGTGACCGCTAGAAACATTACTACTGAGCTTGCACGTGCTTTGGAAGGCATGGTAAGCCGTCGGTCCCGGTTGTTGTCTTACGATGGCAGTCGTTATAGCATGGTGGTAGGGCATTTTGCGAATGCCCACTTGGCTAGCTGACACCTTCAAGTAGAAAAATCTGTCAGCAAGCACCTAACGGTGTGTTCCGGTAGATGTCCATGAGAGCCAGTAATTCTAGGTTAGCCTGAACAAAATCTTCGAACACATCATCACTTACCTTCCGGTAAGATAGTAGTCCAAGGCTAATCTATCACCTATAAAAAAAAATAACTATGGCCGGGAGCCTGCCTGACACCACCCGTCCTTAGTAATTGACTCGTTGGTAGTGTAATTTTCATTAGGGCGTCATGATGGTAAGGTCGTGATGTGCGTTTTTTTAATAATTTTAACTGAACAAGCGCTTGGCACAGCTTATGTTAAAAACCTCTGCCTATAACAGATGCATTTCGTCACAAGTGACGAATTGCACTGCGCCCATCACACTGAGACATACAGTTGTTGAGACTCACGTGCCCGTAATTTTACTGGCTCTCAAGGACTACTTCAGGAACATACTGTTAGGTGCTTGGTGATAGATTTTCTACTTAAGGGTGGTAGCTAGCCAGGCGAGCATTCACAAAATGCCCTTCCACCATGAGGTGAAGCTCAAGCCGGCGGTGGGGATCGAACCAGGGACCTGCGGCACTGCAGTCCATAGCTATTACCGCTCGGCCATCATTGCGTTGTCGCGTCTACAGTAACACCCCATTCACATCCACGTGAGTAGTGGTATGTGGTGGAACAAGCACGAGGCCCACCTCGTGTTTTTACTGCTTGCAGTAACCTCTGATTAGAACAGTTGCAGTTCATCACTAGTGGCCAACTGCACTGCGCTTATCACCCTCAGACATACAGTTGGAGCAGGAGCATACGGAACAGTCCTTATATTCTTAAGTTTGGAACTGTACTGCTCTACTAAGTCAATAAGTGAAAAACATTTTTTAACATATTTTTAAGCCGAAGGGAGAGTGGGTGAAATTGGTTCATCGCCAAAATTCTAATTTTTCATTAATAATCTGTTGAGTTATGATTATAACGTTACGGTTGCTTTACCGTTATGTTATTATTTATTACGTTATAAAAGCTTTTAAAAATATTAATAGCAACACACATAAAAAAAGTCTTATAAGATTAAAATACAATCATCTAGCACCACATAACTATGTAACGTAACCATATTAATTAGAATTTTTAGTTAATAAAAGGTCATTTTAAAATACGATGAGATTTGACTCAAGAATCGCCATTATATTTAACTATAACTCCGTATACCAACGAGACCCCTTATATTATCCTTTCATAAATCAATCAAAGCTCCTGCCGAATCCCAAGTTAATAATACTTGTAGATTGGATCTCAGAACAGCTACTATGATTTTGAATTTTCGTTTCTATGTCCCACAACATAAGACAACTTTTACAGTAACATCTTATCTGCAAACAAAGGCTATATGCTATCAAAGGAAAATAAGCTCTGAAGCCTAAATATATAAGGTTGAAAATAGTATATAAAGCTAATTGAGGACAAATAAAAGTCCCCTCACTCAACAGGACGGCAGACATTTTTATTTTTTGTTATCAAAAGAAAGAATTGTACCGTAGTGATGCGGTAACGGTCGAGATGTCAAAGATCGAGTAAGGCAACAATAATATTATAAAATATTAAAGTTAACGGAAGCTTTCCATACATAATTTCTTTCGTCATGCCTTTGTATGGAGAGCGTTACGTGCACTGTAAAGAGCCGGTTGAGCACATAATTGCGTGCATTTTTATGTTAGTACCTTAACACATTCAACAGGAGTATATAGAAAATGAGTTATTTCTTTTATGCCGTTCCCTGCTGTAGTTATTAATAAGTAACTACATTTTTATTAAAGGTACTCGAAATGGAATGACGTCATTACTACTTAGATATAATGACTTTTGTGAAAAGTGGTAGTCATTTAAATAAGTATGTTTGGTGGCGAAAATGTTATTAATTATAGTATTTGGGATTCCACTACTGTGTACGGTGCTTGTGATGTCAGTATCTAGGTACTCAAATGATCGATACTTTTGCATGGTTGAAGGGCATTTTGTGAATGCCCGCCTGGCTAAAAATCTGTCGCCAAGCACTTAACGGTTTGTTCCGGCAGCAGTCTTTGAGAGCCAGTTATTCTAGGTTAAGCTTGTTAACACCTTCGACCACCAGGTGAGATTGTGGTCAAAGGCAAATTTACGACTTTTCCTTCACATTACCTACAGTTATTTACATCACACTAATATTATAAATGTGAAAGTTTGTGAATGAGTGCGTTGGTACTTGTGTATATTTTAATTCCTTGACGCTGAAACGGCAGAACCGATTTGGATGAAACTTGAATTATAAATAGTTCATCATCATCACTTTTCATTGACTACGCGGGTGAAACCGTGGGACTCTGATGTGTTATTATTAAATTGAAACAGTGCTGAAGGATTTTTAGGGATGGCTGTGGAAATACACCGGTAGATGCTTTGTGACAGACTCTTGAGGGAGGCAGCTTCCCATTAACTAACGGCCAAATGCATCGTTATTTTTGGATGAAGCTTAACGATATATTTCTATGAACACATTTCATATAAAGTATATGTGCAGAGGAATTTTTGTAATTTAATAATAATAATACTGTAATGTATGTTGACAAGTCCTTATAGTAACTAATGAATTAATTATGGTATTTGAATGTCTTAGTTAATTATTTGTAACGAGATATTCCAGTTGATATCTTATGTATTTATTTGGCAATTTTATCAAGCCATACCTATGCTTAAATAGCGATATATTATACTAAGTAGTAATATGCGAGTCAAACGAATAACATTTATATGCATGATTGTGATATGTAACTGATATATTTTACATATATAAGTATATGAGCCGGATATATAACTTTATCAACTCAAATACTTAACTTGTGATTTGTGATAGTTTCTTGTAGATAGGTATATGGATTGTATGAGTGTTATCATATCAGCCATGACTGATATTAAATTCGGGTCGTTCAACTTTGCAATATATTTTCATTATCTAAAAGGAAATACTTGAAATAATCAACAGTACTTCAATATTACAGTACAGAATGTTTCAAAACGTTGGTTTTATACTTTCATACATTTATGAATGTATTAGTACAATTACAACGTTGATTTCTGTATTAAACTCAATTACATTACATAACAAAGCATCTGCTCATATCTGCACAGTACTGGCGTTGGTATATTAAGGAAGAAATAACTTATTTTGTTACCTTAACGTGGAACCGACTTCAACACTCAAAAGAGTGAAAAGTTAAAAACTCTCTTAAAAAGTTATTGTTGAAAACACTTTTCAGTTATTGCAGTTTAACTAAAAAACGGCTGGACCGATTTTGATGTAATTTAAATGGGACCACACGGAAAGCATCACCTTTCAAATAAAAATAATCATCAAAATCGGTAAACCCTATCAAAACTTATAAAGTAACAAACATAAAAAAATACAGTTGAATTGAGTACCTCCTACTTTTGAAGTCGATCAAAAAACAGAAAGTATCGCAAGAATTAAATACTTATCGATAATGGAAGCTATTATTTCACATGGCAAAACGATAGCCAAGAGGATATACTGCTAATTAAAATGGGTACGTTACTGTGTTAAGCAAGTGTTAGTGACATTACTACTAAGCGCTTCCATGCTCCGGAGGGTACGTTAAGCCGTCGTTCCCGGTTGTTGTCTTAGGATAGCAGTCGTTATCATGGTGGTAGGGCATTTTGTGAATGCTCGCCTGGCTAGCTACTACCCTTAAAGCTAGAGTGCTCATGGCACTTTCCATACAAACGTAGTATCGTTATATTTTAAATACTGAGTATTCAAACTCGGTCAAACTTTGCATCTATGTCCTTGAGCTTAATACCTATGCTTCTGCTTTCCGTAAAATAAAGTATTTACAAAAATAATTTGAAAATTCATTTTGTATGGAAATTGATATTATGTCATTTATGGATAAATAAATAGAAAAACTGACAAACTAGAGGCATAGATCATGACTCACCAATATGCATACAAAATATCACCAAGTTTGAACACTTGGTATTTAAAATATGACGAACTACGTTTGTATGGAAAACGCTCCATGCCCTCTACCCGTAGAAAAACTTGGATATAGAAAAAAATCTATATCCAACACCAAAGAAGAAATCAGATTCAAGCATTATCGATATTAAATATATCGTTAATCTCATATTTTACCACAACACTAATGTGAAATGTGGGGCGAGCGAACACCCCGACCAATATCTATAAATAAGTAAAACGAGAGTGAAAGAGTAAGATGTACTGCACCTAACACTTGTGAAAGAAAGAGACAAGGTACAATATCATAAAATAATAGCTGTACTAATCAACTTTAGTCCTTACAGCTTGGCGATAAGAATAGCGTAGGCACTTTACGTATACGTAATTATACTAAATATACATACTTGTATCAACATGACAATATATGCATAAAAATACCTTTCGCTTATCAATATAGATATATATTGGTCATGTTACTAATGAACTTGCACATGTACACTTCAATATTTTATTAAAACACATTCAAATATCAAAATAATTCGCAAAATCACATCAAAAATGTCACAGCATATCACTATCAACCGTAGTTTCTTAGAAATATGACGTCAAAATCAGCAGTTGTATTATTTTGGTTCATTGTTATGGTCTGCTCGTATCAAAATCTAACAAAATCGATTACTCAGTGAAAACAGGTCAAATCACACAACGAAATACAGTAGCAAGGCGTAAAACTATAAAAAAATAGCAATACTACTCACCATTCCACTATTCCACACTCAGTGACTTCAAAAACGTTAAAAAATACACAGAACGTCACAATCGCCAGTCACTCCGACATGTTTTGAGAGCAAATGGTTGCACGAATAACATTAAAGATCCCAACACGGTTCCTGCCATGCGTACCACGAGACACTAAACGACAGCCTACCAACGACAATATCGCTCACCCAGCGTACGAAATGCTCCGTCTGCAGTATTGATTTTATTAGCCTCGAAAACCGTGGTACCAGTTCCACCGAACCAATGATAACCGAGTGAGTAACGACGCACCGCATTGGATAAAACGCGTTTCGAAATTTAAACACGTTCCATGACCCCAATATCCTCTATCCGTAGACGCCATCCGCCATGTAACGATGTGTATCCCTCTCATGCGCACGCTTAAATTTAATAAAATAAAAAGAGATGGATATACTTATTTTTGCGTCTCGATTATAGCAGCTAGTTACAAAACGTCTTAGACATTTTTAGGCCAAGTTGTTGTATACTTTATGAACGTCAATTAGAGGCGAAATTTGCTTATTTAGCTAGTTTGCACAAATGATGTCATCGATTCAGAATGGCTGCTACATTTATACATTATTCATAATCATAATACTCGTAATTTTGGCCTAACTTTCCTGAGGCATAACACATTTTGTGTTATTTTTGACTTGTCGTATCAAAGTGCCATTGTGGGTGGTCATTGTTCTAATTTTAATTACCAATAGTTTTACGAGCAACGTTGTCAATGAAGCGATTAAATTTACAAATAAGCATTTCCACTAACTTCTACCGTTTACTTATCAGTTTGCCGTCGGGAATTGGATGTAATTTTGTTCATGTTTGGCTTAATTTCTGACTTAATGTTGCCTTTTACTTCCTTTATTGAGAATTGAAGCATAAAGCGTTTTAAGTCATTTGTTTGTTAACAATTTATATCGTTTCAAACTTTCGTTTTACATATACTTACATCAGTAAATTTTTTGAACTATCATATTTAGGTGGTTAATTATTGCAGGAAAATGTACCTAAGTAATAACATTTATAAAAATATATCTCCAATTCTAGTGCCAACCTGGCATATTAGTTTTGTCTTCCTACTGAATAAATCCTCTTTCTCTCAAACTCTTCCTGCCAAAATATTAGGATAAACCTCAGAAATTCTTGGACAAGTTTGAAACAATGATAGCTGAGTTGTTATAGCTATGGACTGCGGTGCCGCAGGTCCATGGTTCGATCCCCACCGTCGGCTTGAGCTTCAATGCGTAGTGGGAGGACATTTTGCGAATGCTCACCTGGCTAGCTGCCACCCTCAAGTAGAAAATCTGTCGTCAAGCACCAACAGTGTGTTCCGGCAACAGTCGTTGAGAGCCAGTAAAATTACAGACACACGAGACTCAACAACTGTAGGTATGTCTCAGTGACGGGTCCAGTCAAGTTTGTCACTTGTGACGAACTGGATCTGCTATGACAGAGCTAGAGTGGACCGCTTAACATTAGGTGGGCCGCGTTCTTAGTCCACTGCTGAACACAGCCTCCCCTAGCACGGGGGGATTTGCCATAATCCCCACGCTTGGCAGGCGGCTTGGGGATCGCAGTGTGAGATATCAGTTACTCAGAAAGTGCTGCTGTCCACCTCCTGGTATATATGGTGTGTTAACCTTAATCGCCTCTTACGACACCCACGGGTTGAGATGGGGAGGTGGCATTCTAGCTCGGCACCCCACGGGCGTGATCCGTTACAATAACATAAAAAAGACGAAATGATTAGGTAAGTTCATAGAAACAAAATGAGATTGCTTTATTATTTTCTATTTTAATGCTGGTAGGCTACACTATGACCAGGTTACTGTTACTGTTTCAGCCAGATCGTCCACTGCTGAACACAGCCTCTCCTATTAAGTATTTGCCATAATCCTCACGCTTGGCAGGCGGCTTGGGGATCGCAGTGTAAGATGGCGGTGCTATATATAGAAGGCTCTGCTGCCCACCTTCCAGTATTTTTCCCTTAATCGCCTCTTACGACATCCTTCAGTGTCTCAGTAATAGTGCACTTTTTCATTTTAAATAAAATCATGTTTTTTGAAAGAGTTGTGAATTGTGATTGTTTTATTGGATTGTAAAGAAGGCATGTTCCGATTGTATGGTATAAAATAGCCGGCAAATGGCCCCCACGGCTCTGATGACAGGCCATTACTATTTGAATTAAATTTTCCATGACCTTTTCACAGAGATGTGGTTGTACCTCACCGATCACGCGTTGGATCTCGGAATTGACTTCAGGAATTGTTTCTGGTTTATTCGCATAAACCTGAGATTACAGAAAACCCAAAGAAATTTTGAAGCAATGATGGCCGAGCGGTAATAGCTATGGACTGCCGTGCCGCAAGTCCCTGGTTCGATCATCACCGCCGGTTTGAGCTTCACGGCACGGTGGAAGGGAATTGTGCGATTGCCCGCCTGGCTACCTACCACCCGGAAGTAGAAAATCAGTCGCCAAGCACCTAACGGTGTGGCAGTCCTTGAGAGCCAGTGAAATTGCAGGCACATGAGACTTAACAACTTTGTCTCAAGGTGTCGGGCGCGGTGCAATTCGTGACTTGTGATGAAATGCATCTGTTATAGGCAGAGGGTAGTTCGCTTAACATCGCGCATCGGTGGAACTCGAGCTTGTTCCGTTACAATAACCTCGTTACATCGCAGGATGGTGGCCAGTTGACATCAGAATTTATTGAGATAATTTGTTCTGGGAATCGTTGCTGCAATAAATCGATTGTTTCATGCGCGGTGTGGCAAGTGGCGCAGTTTTGCTGAAACCACATGCCGGTCAGATCCATGCCGTCCAGTTGAAGCCACAAGAACTCCGTTATCATGTTCCTGTAACGAATGCCGTTCACAGTCACTGCAATTTAAGCCTCATCTTCCAAAATGTAAGGCCCAATCACGCCGCCTGACCAAAATCCGCACCAGACAGTTGCTCGTTGGATTTGTTTCTCATGAATTGCATGAAGATTTTCTTAGCCCCAAATTCGACAGTTTTGTGTATTCACGAAACCATTCAGATGGATATGCGATACACAGGAGAAGATGACTTTATCGAAAAATTGGCATAGACTTCGCTTTGCTCCATTACCCATTGAACGAATTGCCGGCGGTTTCCATGATCTGCTGGTTTGAGCTCTTGAAAGCTGAATTTTGTACGCATGAAGGTGGAGGTCCTATCAAAACTCGCTGCGTAGTGCTTCGTGAAATTTGAAGTTGTTGAGAACGATGTCAAATTGATGTTTTCGGGTTTTCGGCGACTGAGCGTTTTGCGGCGAGCAATGTTTTCAAAAGACCTACCAATACGTTGAGGCACAGGAGTCTTATTGTCTATAACCGAACCAGTTTCTGAAATTTTTTTGACCAATCTTCGAATGGTTGACATTAAGTGCACTTTCTCGACTGAATATTCTTTGAAGTTTGCGAGCGGTCTCAGCATAACTTTCCAAATGTTTGTAATACGTTTTCACAATTATAACGCGTTGTTCTTTCGTAAAGTGCTTCATTTTTAATAATCGGAATAAACATAATAATATGTGACAGTTGCCAAATTTCAGATTGACACTTGCACAAAAAAAAAACAGTGAATATAAAATGTGCACTCATACTGAGACACCCTTTACAATGGACCACCTCAGGACAGCTGCCGGAGAAATCAGCTTGGCAACAGATTTTGTACTTGAGAGACTAACCAGGGGGTATTTGTAAAATGCCCTACCACCATACAAAGTGTCGGAGTTTTCACACCACCAACGTAGTCTAACGACGGCCATTTAAAGACAACAATCGGTTTCATAAAGCACAGAAGAATTAGTAAATGCCACATAGCAGTCACCTATCCAAGTAAGGATTTAAGCGAATGCAGTGTATCATAATTGATCAGCCAAGAACGAATAAGCAAGTTCCAATACGAGCGCTTCATAAAATGCTGATGTATCAGGACACAGCAAGCTTAATTATTAATAAACAGATATCATATTCAATCCAAAATCTAGCAAATATACTGCTAGAGCTTTGAAGCATGAAGCTAGGTGGCAGTACTATATAGATCGCCGCAGGCTTGGCCTTCACCGCATGGTACTAAGGCGTTTTGCGAGTGCTTGCCTGCACTACCATCATCAAGTAGAAAATCTGTAACCAAGCTCCTAACAGCTGTCCTTGACAGCCAGTAATTCTAGGTTAGCCTCGACAACATCTTCAACTACATTATCAGTAAGTGATATTGTGGTCACAGGCTAGTCTATTTTCGCATAATTATTAATGAAAAACCTAGTTTCATCACAAAATGACTAAATTTCAGGTTACAAAACTCATTCCGTTTATGAACTGGAGGCCAGTGAAATACAGACAGCTAAATGCCACGAATAGGGCTCAAAAGTGTTTCATTATATTTCACCTTCCCTTTTTGTGCGTAAACTGATTTAAAGAAACGTTAAGCACAATATGGAGTTAGTGAATCTTTATTTAAATAAAGCATTTATCTGCAAAATTAAAACAATTACAATCAATATCAATACACTAATATAAAGAGGTTGAATTGTTCTTCCAAATGAAGCTCTTGCAACGTCTCTGACAGCTTTTAGCTCTAAGTTGGAAGCTTGTAATGTGAACTACTTATATTACATTACTATAAATCGCTCTACTGTAAAGTTTATAAAAACTATATAATTTTCGTGATTCGACCGACGATATGTCGCTTAATCAAGTTTGAGTGTCTATATAGTAAATCGTAACAATATCAATTTTACTTCTAATTATTATATAGCAGCAATATGATAAAGTACCTAGTTGAAAGAATTTTCCGTTTTTAAAAAACTCACTATTATATGAATATATATTATATTATAAAAATTGGCGCATGCAATTTGAATATTGCGCACCTAGTTCTGTTTCGTTCATTCGAATGCGAAACGAGGTCTATCGAACACGCCTTTGCTGTCATTTTTCCAAGACCACTTCGTCTTCAAATATACACTAAAAGAGTATCTAGTCTTGCACATGAAAAAAAAATACCAATATTTATGAGAGATTTTTTTTATATTAATAATATTTTTGCAATAACGCATGCTCTGCAGATTTCCTATAGTAAATTAGTAATATATGAGAATTTTAAAAAAATATTACAGACGATCGCAATTCACGCCACCTTCCCCTTTTCAAAACACATGATGGCGACGACGCGACGAAGTCGTGGTGAGTTTTGGCGGGAAAATCGCATAATGACACCTCTGTATTGTTCAAACTTTATGCTTTTTCGTGTGTAAATGCTTAATCAATGGATTTAAGGCTTGGCAAGGGTCATCTTTGGTAAGTAGATATTCTTCCACGTTTGAATTCGGTGCACCAACTTGCAACGTGTAGAATACTGGGAAGCAGTTGCTTCTAAACCATCCTCTAAGTTTTGATCAACTCGTTCTGTAATTAAATTTTCCAAGCACTGATATACTTAAAAGCTAAAACATCCCCATTCTACAATCCGACATCCAGGGATACTCAGAAGCGCCACCGCTATATATATGGTGGATGTTCCATTTACCCGAACGAAGCGATTTGCTTCTTCGTTCATCATACGAACCGCCAGGGAATGGAACACCCTGCCTGAGTCTGTGTTTCCGGGTACAATATGGGGGTCTTCAAAACGCGAGTGAATAGGTATCTTCTGGGTAAGCGCATCCATCATCGATCGCATCATCATTTAACATCAGGTGACATAGTGTCAAGTGCCAACCTACTGGCGGAATAAAAAAGAAAAAAAGAACATTTTAAAATTCTGTCCCTATCGGACTGCATAGGAGTGAAAGAGATACAATGTACGGACATTTTGAAGCGCTCGTAGCGAAGTTTGCTTAACCGTTCTTAATCGATCACGTCCGTCGCGGTCAGGAGTTGGATAGGTGACCGCTAGTGACATTACTACTGAGCGCATTCGTGCTTCGGAGGGCACGCTAAGCCGTCGGTCCCGGTTGTTGTCTTAGGATGGCAGTCGTTACAGCATGATGGTAGGGCATTTTGCGAATGCCCGCCTGGCTAGCTACCACCCTCAAGTAGAAAATCAGTCGCCAAACACCTAACGATGTGTTCCGGCAGCTGCACTGAAAAAAATCTAAAGTCAAAAGCGCCCTAATGACGGCCAATTTATATGGTATAAGGCGAAAAACAGACCAAACGTAAATACGAACAAAAACGCCTTCCAACTAGAAGGCGTTAAACGAGGTCAGTGAAGGCGAATGTTTCTTTTCGTCCTCATTTAAGGTGTATTTTGTGTCTTTCTTAAATATTGACTTTTCTATGAAGCTAATTAAGTCGTACGTTATAGTGATAATCACCGTATATAAACCGCCGTAAAAGTAAGGTATATTTTATGGTCAATACTGCAATTAATATCGTATAACAAGTTCAATTCTGAAAATACTTTACGGAAGGCGTTTTTGACGGTTGTGTTTATTATAAAACATGGTACATTTTTATTGATTGGTGAAAATCATCTTAAGAGTTGTGAATTCATCTTACGTATTTACAATTCAACGGTAAAAGGCCAAATTTGATTTAAGCCTTTAAATCGTTTTTCTCAGTGTGTCCTTGACAGCCAGTACTTCTAGGTTAGCCTGAACAACATCTTCGACCACATCATCACTTACCATCGGGTGAGATGGTGGTCAAACTAACCTATCAGGCATAAAAAAAAATGTTTATAACCACAAAACTTAAATAGATAAGGTAACTCAACTTGTCCCTTCTGCTAAGGTTTTGCAAATTTTATTATTATATTTTTTTACACAATTAAAAAAAAAAAATATGTTATGTACGTATGTGTACATACGTACATAACATATTTTTTTATTATAATACGACATGTTGACGCACGTGGCGTCCCCCAAGATGCACTTGCCATTCTTCCACGGCACCAAAGTCATACCATACGGTCTCTTGCCATCGGACCTGCTGAGGCCGGGTGGCTCGAGCATGCACGGGACATCAGCAGATACAAAGGCTCTCCGGACTATGTCATTGAGAGCATGATGACGTGGAAACCTTCCCGTGTAAAGACGACAGCTTTCATCACAAGTGACGAACTGCACTGCGCCCATCACCTTGAGACATACCTGTTAAGTCTCATTTTGCCTGTTATTTCACTGGCTCTCTAGGACTGCTGCCGGAACATACCGTTAGGTGCTTGGCGACAGATTTTCTACTTGAGGGTGATCGCCAGGCGGGCATTCGCAAAATGCCCTTCCACCATGCGGTGAAGCTCAAGCTCTGGGCGGGATTCGAACGATGGACCTGCTGCGCGGCAGTCCATAGCCAATGCCACTGAGCCATCACTGCTTCAAAATGGTGAGTTAATAATAAATACAGTAATTAAATGTATGTAAACATCTTGTCTCTTTTCGAGGCTGGTCCTTTCCCAACCAATTTACTTTTTATAAGCACAGACTTTTCACAGAATTATTTTATTCATGCATCTTGCAATTTTGCTGTTGACTCTACCAAAACTGTTTTGGAGTTGAAGTGGAATTGAAGTATAGAAATATTTCTTGATCCAATTTAATACCTAAAATCGCTTTGGGGTCAAGGTGGAATGAATGTACCGCAGAGTTTTGAGAACAATGGCTTTGGGGATTAGTGGAATAAGCCTCCACTTCATTAAGCTTATTGCAAAATCAACGCAAGTGGTACTATAGATGTCGCTCCATCCCAATACGATGGTTAAAGAAGGATAGGAAAGATTAGAGTTATAAGTCATAATGTCATGTTAGCTTAAATAGTCAGAGCATGGTCCGGCTATAGGGGTGGATGGCGCGAGTTCGTATCCCGCAAATGTCTATAATTATTCCTCTCTAAATTTATAATAGATACACATAGTGCATGGATAATTAAGAAATATACGTTACAAGCTGTTTCTTACGTAATTAAGAGTCAACTTTTCAATTTTATTCCATTAGGAAAATTTTAAGGAAACTTGTTTCGGAATTAACTTGGCCCTAGAAAATATGATCAAAACTAAGATACAATTTGTTTTACCGCTGCAAACTAAATGCATTTAGCAAAAAATCTGTTCAAGTGAAGCTATTTAGCACCTGTCAGATCCATAACGACTTTTAGGGCCTGTTTCAGAATGTTCGAGTAAGTTCCGGTTATACTACCCAGAACATAAAATAACTGAATGATAAAAATGACAGTTGACATGCAGCGCGTTTCAAGCTTTAACTGTGTTAAGCTAAATCGATGACCGTGAAACGCAAAGATAGTGTTTTATTTATTAAATTTGTTCTGGGTAGTATAACCGGAACTTACTCAAACGTTTTGAAACAGGCGCTTAATTTTTCAAATTTCTACAACAGGCTGCGACCGGTAGCAAACAATGGACTTCCAATATTGAAAAACAAAAATATTCAAATTATTTCCTTTTTGAAAACTAATCAATATCCCAGCTTTACCAACTTGTAGTTTGTTTTTTTATTGTTTTTAATAATATTCAAAGAGTTTACCTCATTCTTAATGTATAATGAGCGCACTACGTAGGTAGGTAGTAGCAAAAAAATTTACTTTACGTGTTATCGTTTTATCTCCGTAGAAAGTGTTTGTAATGTACTAAATTTACCCCGTGGGGTGCCGGGTTAGAATGTCACCCCCATGTTTACCTCTGGGTGTCGTAAGTAGGGGACTAAAGTGATTTTATGTTCTATGATGACTAAAGGTATAAAATACCGGAAGGTGGGCATCAGCGCCTTCTGAGGAACTGATATCTTAAACTGCGATCCCCAAGACGCCTGCCAAGCATGGGGATTATGACAACCCCCCTCCCCTAATGCGGGATTGTCAATAGCTGTTTTTAGCAGTGGACATTCCGGCTGATACAGAAAATGTACTAAATTTAAGTATTTACACTAAAACATAATTTAGACTCGACGAATTTTTATATGACTCTGGTGTTGCGGATGTTCGTGGGCGACGGTGATCACTTACCACCAGATAAGCCGCCTGCTCGTTTGCCCTCTTATCCCATAAAAAGAAAAGAATGGCACATGTTTTTTTTATGTTATTGTGACGGAACTAGCTCGAGGCCCACCTGATGTTAAGCGGACTAACCTCTGCCTATAACTGATGTATTTCGTCACAAGTGACGAATTGCACTGTGCCCGTCACCTTGAGACATATTTGTTGTCTCATATGCTTGTAATTTATATGGCTCTCATGGACAGCTGCCGGAACACACCGTAAGGTGCTTGGCGATAGATTTCTACTTGAGGGTGGTAGCTAGTTAGGCGGGCATCAAAATGCTATATCGACTGCCATCGTAATACAATAACCAAGACCGACGGTTTAACGTGCTCTCTGAAGTACGTGCACGCTCAGTAATATCACCAGCGGTCACACATCCAAGTCATGACCGCGGCGGACGTTGCTTTTGCTGACTTACGTCTCAGAGTGACGAGTGCGGTGCATTGTCAAGAGGACGAGAAGAGTGTCACTGCAACAATATGTAATAGACAGGCATGATGGAGGTGACATATTAGTCTCATCACCTCTTAACATCAATAAAATATGTATGTTCCGGCAGTCTTTTTTTTTATGCCTGGTAGGTTAGCCTTTGACTACTATCTCACCTGATGGAAAGTGATGATGTGGTCGAAGATGTTGTTCAGGCTAACCTAGAAGTACTGACTCAAGGACAGCTGCCGGAACACACCGTTAGGTGCTTGGCGACAGATTTTCTACATGTGGTAGCGAGCCAGTCGGGCATTCGCAAAATGCCCTACCACCATGCTATAACGACTGCCATCCTAAGACAATAATGGGGACCGACGGCTTAACGTGCCCTCCGAAGCACGGAAACGCTGAGTAGTAATGTCACTAGCGGTCACCCATCCAACTCATGACCGCGGGCGACGTTGCTTAACTTTGCTGATCGGTTGAGAACAGCTAAGTAAACTTCGCTTCGAGCGCTTCAGAAAGCTTTAGGTTTCAAAAAGCTGTCCTTGGGAACCAGTAATTTAAAAACATTTAGGGCCTGTTTCAGAATGTTCGAGTAAGTTCCGGTTATACTACCCAGAACATATTTAATAAATAAAACACTATCTTTGCGTCACAGTCATCGATTTAGCCTATCCATCGGTTAAAACTTGAAACGCGCTGCATGTTAACTGTCATTTTTATCATTCAGTTATTTTATGTTCTGGGTAGTATAACCGGAACTTACTCAAAAAGGCCCTTAGTATTTAAAATATGACGAAATTCTACGAGTACGTTTATATAGAAAGCGCCACGAGAACTATAGCCTTAACCCTTATATATCCGTTTCTAATACATAACAATAGAAATGTATTGTTTTCTTATGAATTTCACACACGTTCCGCAGCGGTTAAGATAAGAAATGAATATCCACAAAAAAAAACTCAACTACTATAAACTCATACCAAGTTCACGTTTGTATTATGTTATTATTACCGTGAAAGAAATGAAATATTTACGCTTTAGTATAGGGATTCTAATATATAGGTACTATATAAAAATGTAGGTTTGAGACGCTCCTCCATATTTGGAAGTAGTTTAGGTATACTTACCTACTTTCGATACTCATTTACCCGTTACCCGTTTATGTGGGGCTGGTATTAATATATTGTTAACCAAGGGTGGTAAGTAGGTAATCCCAAGATATACAAACGCTTTGGTATTATAGTTCGGGACTGCAATTGATATCTTACACCCGAGCTAAAGCGTTTCACAGACGATAGCTATAATATAAAGCTATATATTTATAGCTCAATATATTTAAATACATCTCAACACATTTTCCATAGAAATAGACAAGTGACAACACACGGCAGCTATACGAGTACCTAATATACCTATAGCTTTACATTTTCGTTTTTTAATACCGACAGTTATGCTATAATATATATTATAGCTGCCTTCTGTGAACTCCTTAAGGCGCTTTTTGCGAAAACTTCACGAATATATATGATAAGTTTCCTTTCCCGCCACAATTTTTTTCTGCTATTGATCTGCTTTGAACGATTGCACTTGTACGAAATGGCATCTTTATTTATTAAATAAGCACAAGTAATTATTTAATTACACACAAACAATTATAAAGTTACGGCTTTGTCGAGTTATCTACCGTATAAGGTAGGTAGAAACTGGCGTGTGTTTTTGTTATTGTTTATAATTATTATTTTTACTAAAAATTAAAACAGAAATGAATAGATTCAGGCGTTACTTTGCGGAAATCCATAGTTAATAATAACAAATACTTTTAAAATATTTTACGAAAACATCAAATTAATAATTTAATAAAACACTTAAAAAATATAAAAATATATCTAGTGACATTTCCGCTTAATTTTCCTGCTAAGCCGAGGTGACGTCACAACAGAACATCGAGAAATTCTCGATCGTGCGCTCGTAGAGTCCAGACCTCCTGAGGATGCTTCGTGTAGAAGCGAAACGCGTCGAAAATTCTTCCGGTTTGGCTGCGTGGCGTTTGTGACGGCTTAGCCGGACAATTAAGCGGAATTGTCACTAGATATATTTTATATTTTTTAAGTGTTTTATTAAAATATTAATTTGATGTTTTCTTAAAATATTTTAAAAGTATTTGTTATTATTAAAACACAGTAGTTATGTAACATATTTTTTAGTGAGGCGCTACTTACAATAATTCAAAACAAATAAATAATCAACAACTACTAATTACTCTAATGCCAAAATAATCAAATTATGCGTTCTTCGGCTTCATTTTCGGGGCTTTTATGATTGATCCAATGCTTTTTCTTTTCATCATAATCTTTTGCTTTTTGGTGGGAGCTTTAGCTTCTTTTACCGGTTTGACTTTTGACTTTTTCACTTTCTCTTCTGTGTCTTCTATAACTTTAGTTTCTTTTTTCTTTTTTGTTACTTTGGTTTCTGATTTCTTTTCCGGTTTGCTTCCTTCTGTTTTCTTCGTCGGCTTGCTCATTGCTTTTTTAATTTTAGGCTTGTCTGCAGCCGTTTTTTCCACTTTTGAATCTGATTTCGCAATTTTTTTCTTCTTAATTTTTTCTCCTTTTGCATTTTCTGGTTCTGTTTTCTTTTTCGATTTCTTTTTTTCTGGTTTCACGTTTGCCAGTTTGAAAGAGCCAGAAGCGCCGATGCCTTTTAGTTGCACGAAAGTCCCATCTTCAACTCCGGATTTAAGACTTTTCTTGATGACGTAGTTGAGCCTTTCTGTGTCCACTTGGAACTTATCATGTAAGTACTTCTTGATCGCGTACACAGAGGTTCCTTTTCGACTCTTGAGCTCAATCAGTGCGTCTGTGATCATTGATTTAGTCGTTTTCTTTGTGTTATTGTTGACGACGTCGCTTGACGGGCTGTTGGGCATGATCTTTACATTTTTCTTCGCTTTTGCAACTTTTACGTCAATATCGGAGTCAGTGTCAGCCATTTTAACAAACTAATATTTTTTTAAGTGTGAACAAAGTTAACATATTTTCGGCCGCTTAGTTAGTTTCGAGCTTTACCTTACAGAGACACCCGTAAGTGCTGTGATTGGTTAGACGAACGCCAATCAACATAATGCGTTTATTGCGCAATCTTAAGCTAGTAGTACGTACGATGCCTGGTGGAGCTGACGAGGTTCGTAGAGAAACCGAGGGTTTCGTACAACACTGAATATGCTCAAATCGTATTTTTTTATACGGCTCGAGGAGTCGTCTAAAGTACGCGGCTGGTCGTAGGAGGTGACGAAGGGAATGCCAGAATTTAGTCAGGGTAGAAGCGCCATCTAAGGAACTGTCATCATATACTCCAATCCCCAACACGCCTGCCTAACGTGGCGATTATGGCAATAAGTAATGTTTGCCGTAAATTATCTTAAAACTATTCTATAACTAGATATGTTGGCAATATTGAAGTTTCAAAAAGATACAATTAAAATATCTAGCTCTCACGGTAGGATACCTTGTGTTTGTGAGAGCTAGTTTACAAGTGTTAGATACTTTATAAAGTTGTTTACGTTTCAAGCTAATTTTGTTCAAGCGCTCGTAGCGTAGTTTTCTTAGCCATTCTTAACCGATCAGCTAAGTTAAGCAACGTCCGCCGCGGTCATAACTTGGATGGGTGACCGATACTGACATTACTACTGAGCGTGCACATGCCTCGGAGGGTACGTTAAGCAATCGGTACCCGTTATAACCTTACGATGACAGTCGATATAGCATGTTGGCATAACAGACGCATTTCAACGACGAATTGCACTGTGCCCTTCACACTGAGACGTCCAGTTGTTAGGTCTCATTAGCCTGTAATTTTTCTGGCTCTCAAGGACTGCTGCTAAAACACACTGTTAGGTGCTTGGCGGCAGATTTTCTACTTGAGTTAAATAGTTTTTTTAATTTAACGGTCTTGTTTTGAATGTGACCAATATTTACATAATATACGTGGGACTACTACATGGGACTAAAACTTAATTGGCGAAACGTGGGTGTTTGACACACTATATATATGTATATGTATGTAAACGATTTCCCGTATAGCGGTTATATTTATCTACCTACCTATACATACCTATTTATATATATATATATATATATATTTTTTTTTGATAATCATATATTTTTTTTATGTTATTGTGATGGAACAAGCTCGAGGCCCACCTGATGTGAAGTGGACTAACCTTTGCCTATTTTCTACTTGAGGGTGGCAGCTAGCCAGGCGGGCAATTGCAAAATGCCCTACCACCATGCTATAACGACTGCCATCCTAAGACAACAACCGGGACTGACGGCTTAACGTGCCTTCCGAAGCACGTGCACGTTCAGTAGTAATGTCACTAGCGGTCACCCATACAACTCATGACCGCGGACGACGTTGCTTTACCTACTTTGCTGATCGGTTGAGAACAGCTAAGTAAACTTCGCTACGAGCGCTTCAAATATAGGTGTAAAAACTTTCTGCTTTATAGATATTTTAATCTCTGAATAAAACGACCGATGTACAGACGGACAGAGACACAAAGATATATTATGAATGGATTCAGATGTTACTTTGCGAAAATCCATATTTAACGAAAACAAATATATTTAAAAAAAATTTTGAAAAACACTTTAAAATCTAGTGATGCCCGCCTGGCTAGAGACCATCCTCAAGTAGAAAAACTGTTGCCCAGCACCTAACGGCAGCTGTTCTTGAGAGCCAGTAATTCTAGGTTAAGCCTGATAACGACCTTCGACTACATCATCACTTACCATCAGGTGAGATTGTGGTCAAAGACTTAGCTATCAGCAAAAAGAAAAAAAATGTCTCAAGGTGCAGTGCGATTCGTCACTTGTGACGAAATGCATGTGTTATAAAAATAAAAATACTCTTTATTGTTTATCAAGTCTCTTTATCATTTACACTTTCGAGTGACTAAAAAATTTCTAAGTTAGTACAATGGGCGGTCTTATCGCTGTGTAGCGATTTCTTCCAGACAACCTTTGGATAGACTGAAACAAGAGAACAGATAGACGGTGGTGCACAATAAATATAGTTTACATGAAAAAACTATGCTATAAAACATATACTAATCATTTCATATTATGTTAGATAAATAAAAACACAAACTTAATACATACAAGCATAATAAATATGTAATAAACTATTCTTTACACAATAAATAACTACAAAATTAATAATACAATACATATTTATTTCCATGAAATATATATAAATAAATACAGTGTCATTTACTAGATAAATAGTGATTTTTTACCATAGTTATAGGCAGAGGTTACCGCTTAACATCTGGTCCTCGTGCTTTTTCCGTCACAATCGTATAAAAAAAGAACTTAAAAACTGAATCTAAGCAAATTTTTAGTTTACGAAGGGTTCACTGAATAGGTTTTTATTTTATTTTCATATTCATCTGTACTCGTAGTAATCTTGATAAACTGAAATTTAATTTCGAGTAAAAAATAAATCAATGAACGATAAGTACATTGTTTTCAAATAACAATACTTAATACGAACTCCAGTTGAATGTCTTTAAAATGAGCCAACAACGATAGACTGGATACATGAATTGGCTACAAGAGACTATCGATAGATGCGAGGCATACATTTTAACGAAGGCAAAATGGGTCGATCAATTTTCACATAGGGATCAACCTGGCGCGGCCTGATCGCCCAGGCACCTACTGCTCACTGGGCGGTAGGACCGGGGAAGTCTAGGTAATTATTACCACCCCAATGACTGCCCTGACTCTTCATCCACAAGCGCAACTCGCGCCTGCGAAGAAAACCCATCAAAAATTTTCACAGTTATGCCTTCGCACACCTATATATGCTCTCAAAGCACACCTATGCTCTCGAAGATGAGAAAGTCCTTCGCGTAGTCATACGCTGCATCCCAAAGGAGGTGCATACCGATCAGGTGCACCGACCTTAAGTTACAGGCCTTCCCTGTGCATGCCGTCCACTGCATGTACAGTCACCTGCAATAAGAAGGATACACTGCGTAATTTTCAAAATAATGTGATGTCGCTAAGTTATTATTAATCGAAGTTAACATTAACATGAGTAAAAATATTCACATTATTCTTTGATTTTAAGATACGTCTGATTACAGAGATAAACAGAACTCTTTGCCACTATTTTGAAAATTACAATGTGTATACTTCTTATTGCAGACGACTGTACAGCGATAAAGACCGCCGTCCGTACCAATTACTAGTCGTAATAGACCGCACCCGGGAGGGAAAGACCGTTTCCAAACTGAAAAGACCTCTCGGTCTCGACTTACAAGCCCCGTACAGGAATGGGCGCTCCTTTACATTACCATAACTTAACTCTATTGGCATGCCTTCCGCTTCTGTTACGCTTGTCCTATAGGTGCGTTATGCCTAGGCGACCATGCTACGGAGCAATGCCCCCGTACTATAGGGACTCCCCAGAACCACCCAGCTATGTTTTGTGCGGTACCCAAGGTCATGACGCGAACTATAACGGTTGCCCAAGGGCGCCACGCACGAACCGCAGGGTTGCGACGGAGAAGAAACCTCCCAGACTCACAAATATCCGTTATGAGAAGGTTAGCCCTTAGCTGACAGTAGTACCTACCTCACAGATAACTCCCGCACCCTCTTCCGCTAGGAACGCGTGGTCTAAGTCACCTAGTACACACCGCACCACCTCCCCCCGCAACGCCCATGATGGCAGGCCTCGGTACCTCAGTGCAAGAGGACATCGTACTAGTCATCAACTTCGCAATGGCTATTGATACCGACGAAGTCGCCAGCGCACAAGATTCGTATCACTCTGCCCGCATCCGAGCACCTGCAATACTAGTTACTCCTTAGCGCCCTACGGCTCTTCGCCCCCAACCCCTCCTCCAGTACACCCACTATGGGTAGTACAACTTTACGTCTTAAACCTCGTTCAGTTCGGTAAGCACAGCCTATAACAGATGCACTTAATCACAAGTGACGAACCGCACCGCGCCCGTCACTCTGACATACCTATTGTGTCACAACAACATCATATATGCAACAGTCGCTTTCAAAATCCCTTGTGTAAACAATTACCTTATGAAGCAGTGATAGCTATGGACTGCCGTGTTCGATCTTCAGCGCCACGCCAGCTTCAGCATCAACGCATAGTTGAAGGACATGTACCAACCTCGAGTAGATAATCTGGCAGCTGTCCTTGAGAGCCGGTAATTCTAGGCTAGCCTGAACAGTATCTTCAACCACTTTTGAAGCAGTGATGGCTCAGTGGCATTGGCTATGGACTGCCGCGCAGCAGGTCCATGGTTCGAATCCCGCCCAGAGCTTGAGCTTCACCGCATGGTGGAAGGGCATTTTGTGAATGCCCGCCTGGCTAGCGTCCACCCGCAAGTAGAAAATCTGTCGCCAAGCACCTAACAGTGTGTTCCGGCAGCTGTCCTTGAGAGCCAGAAAAATTACAGGCTAATGAGACCTAACAACTGGACTCAGTGTGACGGGCACAGTGCAATTTGTCGATGACGAAATGCGTCTGTTATAGGCAGAGGTTAGTCCACTTAACATCAGGTGGGCCTCGGGCTTGTTCCGTCACAATATAATAATAATAAAAAAAACACATCATTTCAATCAGGTGAGAAAGTGGTCAAAGGCTAGCCTATAAGCTACGTAAAAAAGTGAGGGTAGGTAGAATAACTCCTAATACCTAAGTAAAACCTCTTAACCAAATGGTAGGCCTCAGACGGAGTCCGGCTTGGTGTGTACTACCCGCAGTGTCAGATATTCTCCCTCAAAACAATAGTGAACAAACCAGGAGTTCCATAAGGACCGAACAATATGCACTTTTTTTATGTTATTGTGACGGAACAAGCCTGAGGCCCACCTGATGTTAAGCGGTATCCTCTGCCTATAACAGATGCATTTCATCACAAGTAACAAACTGCACTGCGCCCATCACCTTGAGACATACCTGTTAAGTCTCATTTTGCCTGTTATTTCACTGGCTCTCAAGGACTGCTGCCGGAACACACCGTTAGGTGCTTGGCGTCAGATTTTCTACTTGAGTGTGGTCGCTAGCCAGGCGGGCATTCGCAAAATGCCCTTCCACCATGAGGTGAAGCTCAAGCTCTGGGCGGGATTCGAACCATGGACCTGCTGCGCGGCAGTCCATAGCCAATGCCACTGAGCCATCACTGCTTCAAAAAGTTTGTGCTTTAATGACTAAATATTCAAAAATATATCCTGTATGCACAATTAGTAATTTTTAATCACTTACTTTCCTGTGTACACAACTACTTATATGGTTAGTAGAATGTGTATACATTATTGGTAATTTTGCCAATGCCCGCCTGGCTAGCGACCGTCCTCAAGTAGAAAATCTGTTGCCAAGCACTTAACGGTGTGTTCCGGCAGCTGTCCTTGAGAGCCAGTAATTCTAGGTTAAGCTTGTTTACACCTTTGACCACATCGTCACTTACCATCAGGTGAGATTGTGGTCAAATCTAGTTGCTTTTTTTTTGCCTGGTAGTTTAGCCTTAGACCACTATCTCATCTGATGGTAAGTGACGATGTGGTCGAAGATGTTGTTCAGGCTAACCTAGAAGTATAAGGCGTCAAAGCAAGAAAAGCCATTACTAAGTAATTACAACTTGATTAAGTTATTCAACCTGTGTTGTAATGATAGCTGTAAGCCCCCCAAATAAAAACAAAATAAAAATAAAAAATAAAATAAAAAAATATAGAATAAAAAACCCTAGAGAAATTAATAATAATAAAAAATCCAGTACAAAAATGGTTTATTCATTTTAATTAGGTACATATAACATATCTTAGTACTAATTTATACATGATTTTTAAAATTATACTTATTTAAATACATACACAGCTTCTTAACTTAATAATAATGACGAACACGATTACAGCCTTCAAAGCTAAAAAAAGCTTGGGGCTTCTAAGCCAATGATCTTCAACGTTTCAACGAGAACTAAACGCTACATCTTTGTAATAAGGTTCATATTACCATGTGTTTTAACATGGCGGTTCCGACAATGGTTTAGAGTTACATATTTTACATTTTATTTTTTTACTGTTATCATTGGAATTTAAACCCACACTAAGACATTGTAGTGGCAATGGGCGGGCCACATTGCTCGACGAACTGATAACAGATGGAGAAGAAAGGTTCTCGAATGGTTACCACAATACACCGGAAGACGTAGAGTTGGTAGGTCCCACTGGGTGGACTGACGACATCGTTAAAGTCGCGGGTTGCCAATGGTTACAAGCGGCTAATAGCCGTTCTTTGTGGCGTTCTATGGGGGAGGCCTTTGTTCAACAGTGGACGTCTTCCGGATGATGAAGACGTAGTATACAAAAGTGGCCTACATGTGCAAAGTCTATAATTTACTGTGGGCGCGCGTGAGTAAACTGTGGTAAGTTGTTTTATAATAAAGTTCCCAAACATATTACAACGCTCACAGAAGGGAAATTCAAGTTGCACGGGAAAAACATATTGATTAAGAAATCCTATTACCTTGTTTGTGATTACTTAAACGACAAAAATGCCTGGACAATTCCGCCTCCGCCAAGCTATTGCCTGTCACCTACATAATTTAAACAAATATTGTAATAACTCTATTATATAGTAAGTATGTAACACATTGTTAAGAGATAAAAAGATGGACCCGAGTTTGTTGCCCGTTCTTCTCGCAGTGGCTCTATACAATTTTTTATTTGCTGAACGTGGCAGTGCAATGTAGAATACTTCAATACTAAAATTGTAATGAACCTTCATAAGAGCGTCGTAGACGCCTAAATATAATAAATTATTTTGAATTTGACTTGAACTTGTTTATACATATATACTTTATATTTACAATTTGTTTCTTGTGATAATTTTTTTGTACAAAATTAAATAAAGCTTTTATTAGTCATTGTAGAAAGTGGGAAGATTAGTTTTGATTAAATACGTATTTTTTCGTAAAAATAAATAAACATATTTTTTATACTACACAATTAAATAAAAAAAATCAATATTCAACGAAAGGATAACATAATATATTATGAGTAAAAATATAAAATTTGTAGTAGGGACATAATAGAAAAAATATCACAATTAAAATTTATAAGTTCACGGTAATAAATAAAACAAAAATGTAATATGTAACAATATTTTTAAATTTTCAAATTTTGCAATATTTTCAGGTTCCAAAATCCAACTAGCTGCTATACATTTATATTAAATTATGAGGTTCTATAATATACTTATACTAATTTCATAGTGGTATTATAAATGCACATAATTAACATATATTTTTGTCGTTTGATAAAGAGTTATACATTAAAAATTAAATAAAAAATACTGACGCCTAATATATACCATCTGTGTCATTAAATATAAAAAACTGCACGTCCTTATGTATGATTCTGGGAAGTTTGTCAAAGTTTTCATCTGTAAACTGAGTGAATACTGAACGCTGATTGGTCGCTTGTCACGTCATTGGTTACCACTGACCAATGAGCGTTCAATACTGAATCTGTCAGCTAATCAAAACTTTAATTACGTTCCAGAAACTGGAGATTAGATATTTAGCGCCATTTTTTCTCGATTTAAATACTCAGCTCCAATGTTAATATGCTAGCAACCTATAACATGGTATTTAAAATCTACGAAACGTAGACATCTATGCCCACCCATTCCGGTATATTTTACTAAAATCGGCTATTACCGAGAAAAACTATCAAAAACTTTTTCATCAACAAAAAATACAAAAAAATATCACTTTAATAAAAAAAAACATCACAAATATATATATATATAAAAAGCTGATTAACTATATCAAAAGTGTCTGTTACTCAGTTTTTTATTCTGAAATCTTGGTTACTATTAGACTTATATACAGTGTTGTGGTGACCAAAATAAGGAACAGTTTATGAGACTCCTTGATCAATTAAACACCTGTATAAAACACTACTTTTTTATCACAGGTGAAGCCAGATGACGACATTAGTTCTTAGAGGGTAGATTAAAGTTAATGTTATATGGTATACTATTACAATAAACTTAATAGGAATAAAAAGATGTATTTATAATATTATTTATAAACTAGTACCTCTGCTAAGCGAATTAAGAAAAAAATATTCTCATTTCGTCAGTCAAATTGAGAACCGAAAAAGACGAATTAAGATAAGTATTCTCAGTTCGCCAGTCAAATTGATAACCGGACAAAACGAGTTAAGAAAAAATATTTTCAGTTCGCCAGTCAAATTGAGAACCGAACAAGACGAATTAAGATAAGTATTCTCAGTTCGCCACTCAAATTGATAACCGGACAAAACGAGTTAAGAAAAAATATTCTCGGTTCGCCAGTCAAATTGATAACCGAACAAGACGAATTAAGGAAAGTATTCTCAGTTCGCCAGTCAAATTGATAACCGAACAAGACGAATTAAGAAAAGTATTCTCAGTTCGCCAGTCAAATTGAGAACCGAACAAGACGAATTAAGAAAAGTATTCACAGTTCGCCAGTCAAATTGAGAACTGAACAAGACGAATTAAGAAAAGTATTCTCAGTTCGCCAGTCAAATTGAGAACCGAACAAGACGAATTAAGAAAAGTATTCTCAGTTCGCCAGTCAAATTGATAACCGAACAAGACGAATTAAGAAAAGTATTCTCAGTTCGCCAGTCAAATTGAGAACCGAACAAGACGAATTAAGAAAAGTATTCTCAGTTCGCCAGTCAAATTGAGAACCGAACAAGACGAATTAAGAAAAGTATTCACAGTTCGCCAGTCAAATTGAGAACTGAACAAGATGAGAAGCAGCCGAATATTCTACCAAAATAATTCTATTTGTATCTTATTAATCTACAAGGAGTTTCTATTAATTTTCATTGATCGTAGTAAGGTAGTGGATCGTTTCGATCAAGATGATTGCTCATGGTTACAAGCGGACTGTCTCGATCTAGTGCATTGCTCGTCATTAAGAGTGTACTGTTTCGATCTAATGCATTGATCGCCATTACAAACGGACTGTTTGGATCTAATTGGATTGATCATCGTTACCGTATTACGAACGAAGTGTTTCGATCTAGTTGAATTTATCGTCGTCACAAACGGTCTTTTTCGATCTAGTTGAATTTATCGTCGTCACAAACGGTCTTTTTCGATCTAGCTGAATTTATCATTGTTACAAGCGAACTGTTTCGATCTAGTTGCGTTTATCGTCGTTACAAGCGGACTATTTCGATCTAGTGAATTGATCGCCGTTACGAGCAGACAATAAGAGTCCCTATTAGTGAATAAGGAACCAATGGGAACGTTACCGAATCTAAGTGGAAACTTGTATCCGTGTTCGAGTTGTATACAACCGAATGTTCTACTGTAAGGATGCGGACGACAATGGTGTGAAAAGCTGCACGCGATTATGCATTAAATTAGGTCCAAATGGCCAATTATGTGATTTGTTACTATCAAAATCTGATTGAAATCATAGAAATATGTTGATTTTGCAATTACTTATTAGCTTGACTTGAACAGATTTTTGGGAAAATTTAGTTTGTAGCAGTAAGAAAATTATATGATAATCTTGATCATATATTATCTAAAGCGATATTTATTTCAAAAAATCTTTCAGTAAAGTTTTTTAGTTTGATTAAACTCACAAATTTGAATCAAAATTACACTTCTAACGTAAATATATTAATTATTCATGGTATTATGAGTATAAGAATATACCAATAAAATAGCAAATCCTTATCCAGAGAGACATGTTAAGTTATATTGGTTTATTATTAGTTTTGTGTCAATAAGCATACCATAGTTTTTGACCAGTTTGGGTCACAGGTAGACAGAGAATTTATCAGCGCTGTCTCTTTCTCACTCCTTTGTGTCCGAAAGTGATAGAATTTCGTCATTTGGCAGCATGTTCATCGAATATGTTACTTACTAAAGCTGTTATTACCGAAATCCATTACAGCTTAAGTCAGTAAAATTTCTCAAAACGTAAAGACAAAACAGCAATTTTTTCAATGATATCAGTCAAGTTTTGTTACTCATAATTAGACAACTAACTAACTACAAATTCCATAATTAGACTATTGAACGCTGTGAACGCTGTGAGCACGCCCTTGCAATTCAGACCAGCGATGGAAAAAGTCTGCACCGTAAGTGATGAATGCGTGTTTCGGACCGTACTGTTCATGGAGAAAGCTGGGCGCATTTTATTTTTTAACTCGTGGGGTTACGGGCTAGAATGTCACCCCCCCCCCCCCTCTCTACCCGTGGGTGTTGCAAGAGGCGACTAAGACACACAGAAGACAGCTGACACACCAGAAGCGCTTTCTGTGGAACTGATATATCACACTGCGATTTCCAAGCCACCTGCCAAGCGTGGGGATTATGACCCCCCCCCCCCTAAAGTACTACTCATACCTATAACGGCGAAATTGATTCGATGATTTTTATTTAATAGGAAATAAACAGAAATTAATTCTTTTTGTGCTAAAACCACTTCGACTGGCTACATGATCAGTCTTTTTTTGTACATCAGAGTTTATGAAAATGCATATATGTACTTAATTTTTTATATGGCAGTTCGAATAAAATCAATCATAAATCAACTTTACTACGTTCATAGTATGGTTGATTTCGTATTGACTGTTGGTGCACATTTAAAATATAATATAGTGATGTCATGTCATTTACGTTTTAAAGAACTAAATACCTTGTCATAGTAAATTCGAATGTATTTATTACTGGGTATACTTATTTTTAGGGTTCCGTACCTTAATAGGAAAAAAACGGTACCCTTATAGAATTATTTTGTTTTTCGTCTATCTGTCTGTCAAGACCATATTTCTCAGGAACGCGTGGAGGTATCAAACTGAAATTCATATCAAATACTCAGGTCTAATGTCCCTTGCAGCTGTGAAAAGATCAAATTTCTAAGCCAACGCAAACAAAAGATACAGCCGTTTATGCCGAAAATTTTCGACACTCGCAAGGGAATCAAAACCTACATTACTTCCCGTGAACTCAGAACCTTGACATTAGGTACGAAGCAACGTCTTACAGGATAAATTGTTAAATCATAAAATAAAAATATTTTTATATGTTTGAAAACACGGGTGTTTGATCGTGAAACAACTTACTGTGAGTCGATATGACGATCGACAATGTTTCGGCTTCTACCGGAAGCCTTCCTCAGGATATTGAGTGTGGTACGTCCGCCGCGGTCGAGTCACGTTTCACGCTCAAACACCCGTGTTTTCAAACATATAATATAAATATGAGCGTAAGTTTTTATAAAAATATTTTTATTAATTTTAAAATGTTATGGATTTCACGTTACAATAAAAATACCATAACTTTTACTTATATACCTTCAGGTTTGTACGGAACCCTCGGTGCGCGAGTGGGGCTCGCAATTGGCCGGGTTTTATATTCGATGGGAAAGAAAGTCCTCCAAAAACCGGTACAAGCAAGGAGACCACTTGGTGCTTAGAGGTAACCTCTGTTTATAACAGATGCATATCGCCTCATGTGACAAACTGCACTGCGCTCGTCAGCCTGAAACGTACTGTTTGGTCTCGCGTGCCTGTAACTTCACCGGCATTTCTGCTTGGCAGTAGAAATAGTTCAGTAGGTAGCAGTACTTCCCAGAACTCGTTGCTGAGACGAAAATGGCTAATCATCGGTTACTTTAGCGTTCAAAGGAGGAGGCTTATGTTCAACAAAGGACTAACGATTATGCTCAGTAAATTTATTAATGTCGAAGGAAATGTTTACTATGACAAGGTTCCATTTTGCAAGATCAAATATAAACAAAATTAGTACTATAGTTTATTCCCACTAGTCCTATTAGTACGGCTCCTTGTCCTAACATAAATCAGTTTTATGGTCCCATCGTGAAGAAAACATGAAACTTGGCATGAATGTAGTTGTCATATATGTGCTTCAATATAGATATGGAAGCATGTCGAAAAATTGTTTTTTCCCCCCTTTCCCCCCCTTCGTATGTGCTAAATCGTGGTTTTTCTTATTTTCTATGAAAACGGGTACAGCTATCATAAAACTGTCAAAGAACAATTTGTTCTTTATTAAATTCTCTACAATATTGTCTTTGGACGTATGTTCATAGAACTTATAGTTTACAAAATAATGTACATGTAACTTTGAAGTTTTATTAAAAATATACGTGATAGGTATCAGCAGAGCTATGGCGACAATAGGGGCGCGGGGCGGAGGAGCGGGGTGTAGCCTTGCCTGCCCGACCCAACGACATAGTACATAGTAAATCAAAACAAGCCACTAAACTGTCGATAGCGAAAAGCGACGCCGCCTTATTCTCAAAACTGTACATCGCCTGTCAGCATAGGCAAGGGAATATAGATGACTTTTTCAAACATGAAAACCAACCGTTTCCTCCGTCCCTCTCTGAGACAGGAAATATAACATATGTGGCAAAATCGGAACTACTGAAATGTTTTAAAGACAAATATGAAGACAAAGAAGATGAAGAGGAAAATGAAAGTACTGTCATCGAGTCAACCGAGTCATTTAACGAAGATCCCGTAGACTGCACTTCATCGTTTCTAGATGGGCCTGCTGTAGTTCAAATGATAAGACCGGGCAGTAACGTTACATTTGACGATTATCGCAAAACATTTATTAATTATGTTACGAACCAGAATGGAAATCGAGTTGATGTCGTTTTTGATGCATATCATGAAGACAGTCTCAAGAATCATACAAGGGAGAAGAGGGGCACAGGATTTCGTCAAAAAGTTACACCAGCAGGTAAACTTCCAAAAAACTGGCAACAATTTCTTCGTTCGTCACAGAACAAAGTAGAGCTTTTCAACTTCCTGGCTGATGGTCTCCAGCAGGTCCAACATGCAAAAACGATTGTTGGAACCAAAGGGGAACAAGTTTTGTGTAACGATGCCACCGTAGATTTGTCCTCCCTTAAGTCAAAACAAGAAGAAGCTGATACCAGACTCTTCCTTCATGTTTCGCACGCCGTGCAGCTTGGCCACACAGAAATATTGATTAGAACGGTTGACACAGATGTGGTTGTTGTAGCTATTGCCTTATACAGCGGCCTAAAAGAAATGGGTTTGAACAAATGTTGGATATCATTCGGAACAGGGAAAGCTTTACGTAGTATTGCTATTCACCAACTTGTGAATAAACTCGGCCCAGACAAATGCAGTGGCATGTTATTCTTTCACGCATTTACAGGTTGTGATACAGTATCTGGATTTTGTGGAAAGGGAAAAAAATCCTTTTGGAAAACTTGGAATTCCTTCCCTGAAGTTACCAAAGTATTTGAAACCATGTCACGACCTCAAAATGAAATTGAAAGCCATCAATTGGATGCTTTGGCAAGATATGTCATTCTGACTTACGACAAAACTAGCGATGTAGAAGACATTAACCAAGCTAGAAAAGAGTTGTTCATCAAGGGACGGGCAATGGACAGGCTGCCACCAACACTTGGTGCTCTTGAACAGCATACAAAAAGAGCTTATTTACAAGCAGGATTGATCTGGGGTCAAAGTCTGATACCAAATCCTGAATATCCGAACTTTGAGAACTGGGGCTGGATGAAAGAAGACTGTATTTGGATTCCATGTTGGAGTACAACCAAAGAAACGTCCGCATCTGTAAAGGAATTGACGAAGTGTTCATGCCGCAGCTGCATTAAAGGACGATGCATTTGTAGGAAGTCGGGCCTTCCCTGTACTGGTCTCTGTAAATGTGGGGGAGATTCCTGTGATATGCATTGAAGTAAATGATATATATAATTTTCACTGTATTTTACTGTATTTTTAATAAATTTCTTGAAACCCTTGGCTTTAAATCTAAGCAAAACAACATTATCGGAAAGGTGGTATTGTAAAAAGGTAAAAAATGAGTACTTGAGTCAGACGCGGCAAGCTGTAACTCTGGAAGTAATGTCTCTACGACTATGAAATAGGTGTCATTTTTTAGCTCAATGTATAAGGTATATTACTTCTTAAGTCTATTTTATCACCACTCTTGTCGCTTTCCTATAAATGGAGCAAGAAAAAAAAAGTTTGCCTGTTTTTACAATTTCATAATACGTTGGTGGCTGTAAACAGAAATATATTAATCTTACCATTATATAATGTAGTATCGTCTTGTAGGTAATTTATCGACAATGATTTGTTCTCTGAAGAGTAAACTCCTCAGTCTTATCGTTTTCGTAGAAAATTCGAAAAACCGGAATCAGGGAGATAAAAAGGGGGGGGGAGGGGGGTAAACATTATTTCTTGACGTGCTTCCATATCTACATTGAAGCACATATATGACAGCTACATTCATGCCAAGTTTCATGCTTTCTTCAGGATGGGACCGTATTTTAAGTTAAGGACCCGTACTATATAGAGTTAGTTTCCATATAGGGAACTAGTGAGTTCCATATAGGGAACTAGTGAGTTTCATATAGGTAACTAGTGCGTTCCATATACGGAACTACCTAGTTTCATATAGTGAACTATTGAGTTCAATATACGGAACTGGTGAGTTCCATATAAGGAACTAGTGAGTTCCATATAGGGAACTAGTGAGTTTCATATAGGACACTAGTGAGTTTCATATAGGGAGTATGGTGAGTTCCATGTAGGAAACTAGTGAGTTCCAAATAGGAAACTAGCGAATTTCATATACGGAACTAGTGAGTTCCATATAGGGAATTAGTGAGTTCCATATAAGGAACTAGTGAGTTATATATAGGGAACTGGTGAGTACCACTATTTGAAGTAGTAGACTCCATGTACAGAACTCGTGGGTCCCATATATGGCTTTAGTTGGTTTCAATGTGTTTTCTCTTAATTTTTATCAGTTACTTACATAAACTTAAACATGTAACAATTATTCAGAACCTGTGCTGTGCTTTGGCGTCTGACACGAATTTCCTCACGTGTTTAATGTAATCCAGCATGACTGTGGCGAACGCAGCGTCCAGGATAAACTGAGGGATTTTACCTGGAAACATTATAATTAGGAATTAAGGCACAGCTCGCGTATATAATACAATAAAGGTTACATATTCTCCTGTTGGATGTCGTAAAAGGAGACTTAGCATTTACTGCATTGAAGTATTATGGTTTGACAAACGTAATAGCCTTTTTTTGCGAAATGGGAAATTGCATCACAGCAATTTAGTAACTTTAATAGTATTCAATAGCAGTAGTAAAACATATGAAATAACAAATTACAAGCACAAGAGACTTATACCATCAGTTGGTCCTCATGCTTATTCCGCCAAAAACGCATAAAAACACACAAAAAATAAAGACATTCATTTCAAAATGTTTGCTAGGACTAACAGAAGTCAACCCTCAGAGGTTGTTAGCATTTTTCCATTGACATACATACATAAAATCACGCCTCTTTCCCGTAGGGGTAGGCACAGACCATGGATTTCCATTTACTACGATCCTTACATATATCTTTCGCTTCATCTACACTCATCAATCCTTTCATACATAAGCGTCGGTTTAGGGTACTCCTGACCTGGCCTTTTTTCAGAACGTCTTCAATCTGATTTCGGAACGTTCGCCTAGGTCTTCTCCTACCAACACTTCCGTTCACTTGTCCCATGTATACCTGTTTAGTCATTCTCATTTCATTCATTCTCTCCACATGTCCAAACCAACTTAACATACCTTTCTCGATTTTTGTCACAACATCCTCATTCACAGCACATCGTTCCCTTATCACACTATTCCTTATCCTGTCACTCCGTTAGACTCCAATCATGCTTCTCAATGCTCTCATCTCCACGGCATTTATTCTACTTTCATGCTTTTTCTGCCATACCCAACTTCACTACCATACATTAGTTTCGGAACCAACACTCCCCCATGAACAGCCAGACGAGCCTTCTTATACACCTTCTGATTGTTCATAAACGCGTAATGCATTTCCAATAACACTGTATATTAATTTGATCTCTGTAGTTGAATTACGTTTATTTCGAGAATTTTAGTGTAATTGGATTGATTCATGTTTTGTAACTTTAAACTATTGTGATAAAGCGAAAAGTTGTTTTTAGAGTCTGTACCCAAAGGGTAAAAACGGGACCCTATTACTGAGACTTCGCTGTCCGTCTGTCTGTCACCAAGCTGTATCTCAAGAACGGTGATAGCTAGACAGGTGAAATTTTCACAGATCATGTATTTCTATTGCCGCTATAACAACAAATACTAAAAATAAAATAAAATAAATATTTAAGGGGGGCCCATACAACAACCTTGATATGTTTTCCGTTTCTTGCTCGATATTAATAACGGTGACAGGTAGACGCTTTAACTATTCACAGAATATTTAGTTTTATGTTCTATTTAAGTATAATTAATTAAAATAAATAATTAAGGGGGCTCCCATACAATAAAAGAAGTTTTCGGCGTACCTACCCAGCTCAATCGGACACTGCGAAAAGTGTCTGTAACTTGCAAGATTAGGTTACAGATAATGGTACGGAACCCTTCGTGCGCGAGTCCCACAAGTACTTGGCCGGTGTTTATTTTTAAGAGTCGGAATCGAACCCTCAACAGTTGTAAGCGATACCATATTCTTTAATATGTATATTTTAAAATGTGTTGTCCTCCGTATTAGAAACGACTTATTGTACCCACCCCCTCATGAGTGGGAAAAGGATTGAAAAGGATGATGTAGATGTTTAAACACTCATTATGGAACATGCGGGTGTGATAATAATTATATTTATATTACCTTTGAGATCGCAACACATGAGCCATTGGAAGGTGGTATACTCCTCGATCTTGCCGCCGGATGACGTCACGATCTTCGGCTTCAGAAGCCAACATCCCACTTTATTGTGACCTCTGGAAAGGACCACATTATACTGGTTAACATCCATTTTTATAAAATGTTACTTATAATAATGTCTTATTACTCAGTACTCATTAATTCAAATTTTTATTCATTTATTTTGAGCTACTTAGGACTCATATCATAGACACAATCACATAAAAAAATATAATAATAAGCAATTGAAATTATAAAGAATTAAAATAATAATTAATAATAAAATAAATCATATTAATACACATCCAAAATTAAAAAAAATACAATAAATTTATAATAGAAGTAGGTATATCATATTAATAATCATAGAAATTATTCAAATATCTAAAATCTTCGAATATTTAACATAAATGGTAATTTAAAAAAAAATACTACTTTTATATGATAGAGCCACACTAAAAAATTGCTAGCTAGCTACTACCCTCAAGTAGAAAATCTGTCACCAAGCACATAACGGTATGTTCCTGGAGCTATCATTAAGAGCCAGTTCACAATCTTGGTTATACCGCTTAACCCCCTTCGACCACATCTGTTACCATTAGGTGAGATTGTGATCATATACTAACTTTATCAGCAATAGGTATAAAAAAAAAAATGTGTGTAATACCAAATTATGAATAACGAATCGCGTTGTGACCAAGTTGGACAACTTCCTATGAAAGCTAAAGTTAAAATTATTATATACTTAAAGAGTTTTAAATTGATGTATTGTGATGAAAAGTGTCATGTATAATATAAGTGTGAAGTACAAAGGAAGGTTATATTAGTTATTAGCTTTCCGGCCGCGGTTCCGCCTGCGGGTATATCGGTTATCGCGCAAAACCATTAACCTCTATTTGCGCAGTTGGAATAAAACTATCCTATGTCCTTCCCCGTGTCTCAAACTATCTCCGTACCATATTTCATCCTAATTCGTCCAGTAGTTTCAGAGCCTATTCAATGCAAGCAAACAAACAAAACTTTCCTCTTTAGTATTTTAGTTTAGATAACGTTACTTATTAGTATAGTTCTGGACAGGCACGGGTTCATATTTTGATTTCTCTCTGTGAAGGACAACGCAAAGTGGTAGGAACTTTAGCAAATGCTCATCTAGCTAGCTAGCGGCACATATCACGCAGAACTGGTGGTCGATGGGGCTGAAGGGTTCTCGAATGGAGACCACAAACCAGCAAGCGCAGCGTCGGAATGTCACCCACAAGGTGTTCGGATTTATTTATTTATTCAATTAGAACGGCCCTACCATAGTAGAAGGAGTGGGGAAGTAAGTTATCTTCATACAAACGCACCGCGCGCGGCTTGTTTGTGTGCGCCATAGTATCTATGCGTCCCGCACGCACACTCTAACACAATCTCGACCCGTTTCTCAGTGCGCCAGCCGGGGCTAACACCGAACAAGGATCGCGCGTCACGGCTTTTCGGCACCGCTAAATAAACGAAAAAAGTTTGATAATCGCATGAGAACTTATTGCTGTGTGTTCGGCTGCCTAAATAATTCATAGATTCCAGAGTTATCTTTGTTCAGATTACCTACTGAACAGGAAAGGTAAGCAAGTCACTTTATTCTAGCATACCTATGATTTTTACTTGATGATGAGTGATGCCTACTTATTTTTTTGTTGTATTAGGTATGCCCCGCATCGCACGTCTCTGGCCCCGCAACCACATAGGTATCGCCAGTCGGTATTTTTTTCATCGTGAAAGGTGTTCTCATCGTTTAGGTATAAAACCGACCTCACTAACCCTGAACCCAGACAACACATGTAAAAATACAACTTCCCGGCTCTTGCCTATTTCTCGGTACTGAATTAAAATTTAGCATATACGAGTACACACATAAGTAACAACCCTGAGACAGGCAAGTATGATAGGTAATTATATCGCGAATTGGGCCGGAGATGGCCTACTTCCCACTCTTTCTACTATGGCCCTACGCCGATTACACTAATGAAAACATAATCGTTAATTACATTAATATTAACACAACACGCGAAATCAATACATTATAAATAAGTTACCTGAAATAAAATTTAAGAGTAACAATGTCAAACAAAAAAATATCTTACATACAAACTTAAGTCATAAAATAAAAAAAAATCACAATTAATTATCATTTAAAAATACCTGTATTACCAATTGGATTATATAAAACATCATGTAGAATATTAAAAGTATGTAAAAAATATATAAAAAATTAAATTATAGTTGTATATATTTTTTTAAACTATCACAGTTTTCAATATAAATCACTGATTTGGGAGGCGTATATGCACTGGGGAGGACATTTGTACCGTGGCGATTTTTATTTTTGAGCTCCCAATAATTCGACGCAGTTGCATGCATCATGATCGCGGGATGACTGAAATATCGGGAACCCAAAAAAAAAATGCCAGGGTACAATTCCCGTAATTATTAATAATATTTATAAATATAAATATAATTATATTTATAAATATTACGGATGACATTACTAAGGTCTGAAGCGCTCGTAGCGAAGTTTACTTAGCTGTTCTCAACCGATCAGCAAAGTTAAGCAACGTCGCCCGCGGTCATGAGTTGGATGGGTGACCGCTAGTGACATTACTACTGAGCGTTTCCGTGCTTCGGAGGGCCCGTTAAGCCGTCAGTCCCGGTTATCGTCTTAGGATGGCAGTCGTTACAGCATGGTGGTAGGGCATTTTGCAAATTCCCGCCTGGCTAGCTACCACCCTCAAAAGTAGAAAATCTGTAGCCAAGGACCTAACAGTGTGTTCCGGCAGCTGTCCTTGAGAACCAGGTTAGCCTGAACTACATTTTCGACCACATCATCACTTACCATCAGGTGAGATAGTGGTCAAAGGCTAACCTATATAGCATACAAAAAAAAAAGCTCGCAGTAAGACGCTGGATACAGGCCGCTTCGGACTGTTCTATTTGGAAATCTATGGGGAGGCGTATATCCAGGAGTGGACTTCGGAGAGCTGAAATGATGATGATGAATTAGTTCCGTTTACGACCTACAGACTCGTGCCATACGGACGGGCTGACAGAGAGCGGAGTCTCATTTGGGGTCCGTTTCGCCCTTTGGATACGGAAGGTCTAGTCTTTCTCTTCGGCTTTTGACAAACGTTTATTGCTTTGCCTTAAAGTTTTATAACGAAAGGAACAATTAGAACAACGAGGGGGACTTTAAAATTTCATTTCCAAATTGTACGAAGCGCAGCTTGCTGTTGCGTTCTTAACAAAGAAGTACGGTAAGCAACGTCCGCCGCTGTCGTGATTTGGATGGGTGACCGCTAATGACATTACTACTGAGCGTGCACGTGCTTCGGAGGGCGCACGTTAAGCCGTCGGTCCCGGTTGTTGTCTTACGATGGTAGTCGTTATAGCGTGGTCGTAGGGCATTTTGTGAATGCCCGCCTGGCTTGCTACCACCCTCAAGGAGAAAATCTGTGGCCAAGCTCCTAACGGTGTGTTCCGGCAGCTGTCTTTGAGTGCCAGTAACTCTAAGTTAGCCTGAACAATATCTTCGAGCACATCATCACTTATCATGAAGAGAGATAGTTGTCAAAGGCTAACTAATCTAGCAAAAAAATATATATATCCGTTTTAACAAAGGAACAAAAACAGGTTTATTTTATAAGGACCGCCTTTTATTTTTAACTTTTTGTCCACCTTATCAACGCATATGCTGTGAAAATTTCCACCGTTTACCTATTACTGAATCAGCCGGATTCTCCACTGCTGAACACAGCCTCCTCCATTAAGGGGGGTTTGCCATAATCCCCACGACTGGCAGGCGTCTCGGGGATCGCAGTTTAAGATATCAGTTCCTCATAAGACGCTGCTGCCCTACCGTTATTTTACCTTTAGTCGCCTCTTACGACACCCACAGGTAGGACATTCTAGGGGCACCCCACGGAGCCCCATGGGGTATACATATTACCGTGCTTTAAAGGATCCGTGAGGCCCCGTGAGGTGCCGGGTTAGAATTGCATCCCCAAATCATCCCGTGGGTGTCGTAAGAGGCGACTTAGGCCGTTTCCTGACTTGTCGGTGCGGGAGCGGTGCGGATTCGTTTCGCTCGGTATACACGGTACCGAAAGCTTGCCGAGCGCCTATGTTTTAATGCGCGTCTTCTGATTGGCGCGGTGTGTGCGGGAGCGGGGAGGGATCGTTTCGTTTTACCGCGTCTCGGGATGCGTGTCCAGGCGCCGCTCGACATTTACCGCGCGAGGTCGTGCTTTCATCAGCAGACACACATTCTCTAAACCTTGTATTTTGCTTTGTTAATACTGTAGTCAACAAGTTCAAAAGCTCTTTGTAAGTATTTTTTGACATTCTATACATCAATAAAAAAATTTCGTCATCTTGGGAAAGTTCTTTAGCTGCGGCTAAAGAACTTTCCCAAGATGACGAACAAAAAATCGGCAATTAATATTATTTTCGATATAAGGATGACGCCAATAATGTTTTCTTTATTTACGTAGGCGATAAATATAATAACACGCCAAAATATCGTCATCACTAGAAGACGACATCTTCGGTACTGCAGAATTTTATACCGAGAATATAATTGCAGAATTTTATACCGATAGGTGAGTAGGTGAAGGCAACGCGGTATCGTTTCGGTACAGACCTTACAGATCCCGCACCGCTCCCACACCGACAAGTCAGAAAACGGCCTAAGGGAAAAATACTGGAAGGTGGACAGCAGCGCCCTCTAAAGAACTTTCATCTTACACTGCGATCCCCAAACCGCCAGCCAAGCGTGGGGATTATGGCAAATACCCCCTAATTAGGGGAGGCTGTGTTCAGCAGTGGACGCTCCGGCTGATACAGTACAGTACATTTCTTTAAAGGACGGACGGTCGGACAGCAGAGGCTTCATAATAGGGTACCGTACGGATATACTACCGGGTATACTAGTACGGAACCCCCAAAAACCCCTTCACTACTAAGCTATCAAAGTGGTCTGATAATGATATATCACCTGTTAACTAATTACAGATAAAAAAATCACGTTATATTACATGTTTTATGATAACGTGTAATTAGGTCAGGATTAATAATCATCAAAATATAATTTATTTATAGATATAATTGTTATTTACTTTGATCCAATGCAATATGTAACTGGTACAAATAACATGATATGTAACTAGGGGAAGCGCAGATACCTATACTATAGGCTTTCTCAAGTCTAGCTTAGGCATTCAGGGTTCAGAACACAATATTTGACAATTTTAATGTTAGTATTATATACGGTAGCTCAGCTTTTTGCTAGTAATAATAATAGTAAATATTTATTGCCACAAAAGAAACTTACAGTATACTAGCAAAAAGCTGGGGTCCAACTCCCACCTTTTACGAATCCATCATAAAAAAGTAGCGTTTTGTTTCATGCTCAAAATAATCATTCCTAGACACGAACTATCACCGAACCACAATCGCTTCAAGCAATATTGGTTTGGTCCTACTTAACGAACGAATGAAATATGTATCACGGATGTGCAAGCGAGATACAAGATGTATTACAATATAGCGTTATTCCGCTCACACTGCTCCGAACTACGATGTTACGGAACGGTTTTAGTTTCACGACATTTTATTGTATGCTGCACAACAGCTGACTGTAGCTTTATATGGTTTCACTCATAATAATTTTGCTACATTTATTTTAAAAAATAACTATAAGTCGAATATATAAATAATATACAAATAGAAACATTGTATGTAATTTACACAATTTGTATCGTAAAATTTACATCATCAAGTTTAAATCCGCTGCTAGAAAGTAATTTTTTTAAGATGGATAAACATGACGGATTTGTCGTTGGAACAGTAATACTACGTATTAAATGTCACGTCAGAGTTCGCGAAAAGAGTGAACAATTTGTTGTGACGTCATCAAAACGACGAGCGATTCTATTACCGTTTGTAAGCTTGCTTAATTGACGTGGAGGTATACAATTTAGCAGTAAGTTTAAGTTATTATTACTACAAGAGGAGAGAGTTGGCCCCCTGAGCTTTGTAAGGGCTCGCGTTTATTTTACAACCTAATTCTAGTGGTGTCATTTTTTTTTTTTTATGCCTTTAATGTTAGCCTTTGACCACTATCTCACCTGATGGTAAGTGATGATGTGGTCGAAGATGTTGTTCAGGCTAATCTAGAAGTACTGGCTCTCAAGGACAGCTGCCGGAACACACCGTTAGGTGCTTGGCGACAGATTTTCTACTTGAGGGTGGTAGCTAGCCAGGCGGGCATTCGCAAAATGCCCTACCACCATGCTATAACGACTGCCATCCTAAGACAACAACCGGGACCGACGGCTTAACGTGCCCTCCGAAGCACGGAAACGCTCAGTAGTAATGTCACTAGCGGTCACTCATCCAACTCATGACCGCGCGCGACGTTGCTTTACTTTGCTGATCGGTTGGGAACAGCTAAGTAAACTTCGCTACGAGCGCTTCAAAAATTATAGTTATCTAGTATTAAGTAGATTAACTACGATGTATTTGAGTATTGAGTTTAGTTCTGTTGCAGCGATGTTAACTCTTCGGTTTTCTAACAGATGGCGTTAGTAGTACAATAACATTCTATCTATTATACCTTTTATAATGAATACAAAAGTTAATTTAATTTAATGGTATAAAGTTTTTTTATGACAGATAACACATCTAGATATGAATTGAAATTACTATGTTAAAGCACAGATATATAGGCGTGATAGTTTTACAGTAAAGTGTGCCACAATATGTACAAGTTGTGGGGTAGTGATAATTAATAACAATAATGTGTATTTTTTATTAATATTGTTATGTTCGCACTGATTTATATTTTTCCTATCGTATATTTGTAATTTTGTAATGTAATCCGCATAGCAGGCGTTATTGCAAACATAACAGTGTTAAAATTATAAGGTTGCGTCATCATTTACAAGTATAAAGCCAATTGTAAAATTGGTCATGTTTGTAGCACAACGTAAGTTGTTCTATAGATGTCGCTCCATTCCAATACGATGTTTAAAGAACGAAAGGAAACATTTGAGTTAAGACGTCATTGTCATGTTACCTCAATTGGTTAGAGCATACCTCGGCTAAAGGGGTGGATGGACGCGGGTTCGAATCTCGCACATGACTGAAAATTTTCCTATCGTATATTTTTAATTTTGTAACAATAATGTGTTTAATTAACCCATTGATATCTGCGATAATGATTACAATAGAATTTCATTCATAAATTGGCCATAGTGGGTCAGCCGCTGCCAAGAGATTAATGCGCTTTTTGTCTGTTCGGTACACTTTTTGCAATGAGACCTCTCAATTTTATTCTATTGCCCTTTTCGACGAGAGTATCCACAGTGCCTGATCACAAGTCTTCCAGTGTGTGATACCAGTGATGACTTATGGCACTGAGACGTAGACCTTAACTGTGGCCCTTATGGACAAGCCCACAGTCGCTCAACGAGCTATGAAGGAGTTTCTTCGCGCGATAAAATTCGGAACGAAGAAACTCGCCAAAGAAGCTTGTTGTTGTAAAATTACATACGGAAAGGAAAGGTATCTGAGAACTACACGATTTTATCAAGTGCAGTGCAGAATGCTTTGAAAGTGAAATATTCGTGAAACATGTGTATAATTTTAGGAAGCCTGTGTGTGTTTTTCAAATTCCTTTCACAGCATTTGTGGCGAAAAGAGTAGTGTTCAACTCGGGTGCACTTGCGGCTCGGGCGTTTACATATATCGGGTGCAATGGATTACTTACCACTCTTGGTTAATATAATATTGCAGACACTTTTGTGCCTAAGTACAAAAGTGACTGTAATATTATATTGTTATAGTTTTGAGTTTGAGACAGTGTATATATTTAAGTAGATAACATGTTTTTTATCAAAATTAATGTGATTAATTTGATGGATGCATGTTAATTAGTTACAAGTTGTGCAACTACGTAGATAATCCGTTAATCAATAGCCTTAGCGTTAACAAATAGCCCTAAACTAAATTAGGTCAAACTTTTTACATTCGTCTTGGTAATTTTCTATGTTGGCAAAAAGGCGCAGATTTACTAAATTGCATATAAATCACCTCAACAGATCTGACAGTAATGTTGTCATAGGTTTTCGCGATTATTACCCATAGTATTTAAACAACTTTAAACGGTTTAAATCGCGTATATTTATCATTATTTTTTCCCGACGTTTCAAACACTTTACAGTGATCGTGGTAATAGATCTGACAGTATTAAAACAATAAAATATTTAGAATTTCATTTATATTTATTTTAAAACTTTTACGTATTTTTTTTATTCTTTAGTTTTAATGTACTTACTATCTCATTCAGGATTTCTAGGGAATTTATTAAATCCTATTCCTCAACAATCAGGCACTCTCCACATCAATAATTATCTACACTGATATTATACAGAGGAAATATTTGTATTTGTTGTATGTAACGAATAAACTTAAAAACTACTGTTTGAACTACCTACTTGAAAAATTGTTTAAGATTTTTTTATTAATGCCTATGTTCATCTGGGATAATGTAGGATTCTAATAGTGAAACAATTATTCAAATCGGTCCAGTAGTTTTAAGTTTATTCGTTACATGCAAAAATACAAATAACCTTTATAATATTTGTGTAGAAGTGTAGATAAGTACATTAAACCAAGAAACATTTCCATACACACTAACCTATTCTATGTAACAAACACTTAGCGCCATCTAGGTGGAACTAAGTTGAAAGTAGGCTTCCTCTTTGACGGTCGAGTAATATTGGAAGCACGAAGTGGTAGTTCCAAAATGACTTTAATAGGGCGTGACGAAGGCGAATACTTCCGAAGTGATTTTTAGAGGACATGGGAGAAGAGGACTTCCGAAATGATTTTAAGAAGACGTGGCGGAACAGAGGACTTCGACAGTTACAAAATCACAAATATATGATAGGAAAAATTTAAGTCATGTGCGGGATTTGAACCCTCGTCCATCCACCCCTTGAGCTGGGGTATGCTCTAACCAATTGAGCTAACATGACATGACGTCATAACTCAAATCTTTCCTATTGTTCCTTAACCATCGTATTGGGATGGAGCGACATCTATAGTACCACTTGCGTTGTACTACGAACAAGACCAATTTTGCAATTGGCGTTATTGCAATCCTAACAATATTAAAAAGACTTCGACAGTTACTTTTAGAGGACGTGGCGTAGCAGAGTACTTCCGAAGTGATTTTAAGAGGACTTGGCGGAGAACAGGACTTGCGAACTTATTTTAAAGGGACGTGCGAAGCAGAGTGCTTCCGAAGAGGTTCTAAGAGGGCGTAGCGAAGCAGAGTACTACAGAAGAGATTTTAAGAGAACGTGGCGAAGCAGTAATTTACATGATCCATAATAAGGTATCAAATTTTCATTCGGGCTAATTCTTCCACATGCAATCTTTGCTCTTTGAATCAGCCTTTAAAATATATATTATATATATTAATTTGACGTCACGTTCACTTCGAGGTGTTTCGACTTTATGCTTGGTTGTTAGTTGTAGTGGAGAAGGTAATCACACCTTCAAAACTACATGACTAATCGGTGTGATCAGTATTTATTACTTATATGAAGGGTATGGTACTTAATATACCGAAATTAGGAATTCCCAACGTTAGTTGTCTACCTTAACACACTGCTAGGGTGTAAAAAACGTGTTTAGGCTAACTTCTTATGTAGGGGGCTCCGATCCCCCTGAAAAGTAATTTATTAAATTTCTACTCCCGTATGCATCTTTGGTCAGCGTTCTGTACAATATATATAAATTTATTTGTTGTAACTCAGTCCGTTACGAGCAAGAGAGCCGTGATATGACATACATACGCACATACAGACAGCGTTGTCTCATTATTACCCTTAGGGCAGGGAACCCGTTTTTTGGATTCCCTGCCAACCAACTCTTCAAGAATAATTGAAAATGTAACAGAACTGTACTTTATATTATAGTCGTGTTGCATATGTATGTCGTGTTATACGAGTACTTTCAACAATATTACAAAATCACAAATATTAGGAAAAAATTCCCCGCACCTGTCTTAAATTGTTCCAATCGTATATTTGTGATTTTGTAATATTGTTGAAATACTGGCCCATCTATCATTATATGAAATCCTGATTGCCATGTTTTAGGGTATATAGATTAGGGTATACAAATTTAAGTCATGTGCGGGGAAATTTGTCCTATCGTAGATTTGTGATATTGTAATGTAATCAGCATAGCGGGCGTTATTGCTCTTGTCATGCATGACAGATGACAGCTGTCATGCTAAAAATGACTACATAAAAACTATTATAAAAATGAACGCTTACCTAACCATATCCCTGACGGGAGGATACCCCGGCACGCTGACGCTAACACCGCTGCTGATGTAAGCGTAAGCGTTGTCCTCCACAATGGTACCGTCGCGGGACAGTGGCGCCGTTCGGCGGAGAATTATGAAATCACGCGGGGCGATGATGCCTCTACCTCCGCCGGCTGTCACTTGGTATGAGAGGTCGATACCGTTGTCTATTTGCTGGAAAGAGAAAACAAATAGGAGTATTGGCTCATTCCAGCAGCTAGATTTTGACCAATGTCACCTATTGGACAGTTTTTTTATGGTATTGTGACGGAACAAGCCCGAGGCCCACCTGATGTTAAGTGGACTAACCTCTGCCTATAACAGACGCATTTCGTCAACGACAAATTGCACTTTGCCCGTCACATTGAGACGTCCAGTTGTTAGGTCACATTAGCCTGTAATTTTTCTGGCTCTCAAGGACTGCTGCCGGAACACACTGTTAGGTGCTTGGCGACAGATTTTCTACTTGAGGGTGGTCGCTAGCCAGGCGAGCATTCACAAAATGCCCCTCCACTCAAGCTCTGGGCGGGATTCGAACCATGGACCTGCTGCACGGCAGTCCATAGCCAAAGCCACTGAGCCATCACTGCTCCATAAGTATCATCAGTATCTAAGACTTACCGCCGGTTTCCGGAATGTTTGTTTATAGATTGTGGATATAATAAATACTGAACGCTCATTGGTCAATGGTAATCTATGACGCGATGGATGACCAATAAGCGTTCAGTAATCGGTATATTAACCAATTAAGACAAACGATCCATAAACTGGGGGTATATAAGACTGGAAGCTAGTTCGAAAGTTTCTATCACAATTAGGATCACCTAATTGAGTTCGCCGATCACGGCGTCAGGTTTTATACAAGTTTTTTTTAATCCTTGAGAGTTTACCCTTTGACCACTATCCCACCTGATGGTAAGTGATGATGGTCGAATATGTTGTTCAGGCTAACCTAGAATTACTGGCTCTCAAGGACAGCAGCCGGAAACCAACGTTATGTGCTTGGCGACAGATTTTCTACTTGAGGGTGGTAGCGAGCTAGGCGAGCATTCGCAAAATGCCCTACCACCATGCATGGTGGTAGATAGCAAGGAAATTCCAATCAAAAACATCGCTTCCAACAGCTGTGAAGCTCAAATGTCTCAGAAAGTGGCATAATATGGCTGCATTGAATTTGTAGTCCAAAGTTCGATCTTGGTGAGACTTTTAAACGATGCTACTGTAGACGATGCAGCTGAAGACGATACTGGCACGCAAGAAGATGCCGATAGTATCAAATTACACCTATTGTCGGAAATAGGTGGTCCTCTTCTTCTTCTCATGGTGCCTCTTCAATCAATGAAGGTCGGCAATCAGCTTTCCGTACCCGTCTCTATCCTTGGCGAGGCGAAAAAGTTCAGTAGCACTCGCAATCCCTGTCCACTCTCTGATGTTTCGCAGCCATGACTTCTTCCTGCGACCAAAATAGGTGAAAAAGAAATAGGTGGTACCTACCTTAATTAATTCACTCTTCAATATGGTGGGGTTCCACTCAGGTAACCTAGTGAGATTGTCTTTGAACTCTTGATATAGGAACTTAGCCGGACATTCGACGATACCCTGAAACAATAGAAACCAGTTAAGTAATAATTCACCCCCTTGGGGTGTCGGGTTAGAACTGCACCTCCCCGTATCATCCCGTGGGCTGCGTAAGAGACGACTAAGGGAAAGAGACTGGAAGGTCCCCAAGCCGCCTGCCAACCGTGGGGATTATGGCTAATACCCCCTTAATATGGGAGGCTGTGTTCAGCATTGGACGAGTCGGCTGTTACAGTAAGTCATAATAATTTACGTGCCTATGTATAACAATCAATGTTATAAGGTCAATAAATATATTCTATTCTATTCTTTACCATATAACCCGGCATACCACGGGGTACCATGAATACTTGCCCCAAAATGAAACTAATTGATGCGATTGTTTCTGACCGAACTAGCGCAGATATAACTGTTCAAATTGGTTTTTATAGGCTGGATTTAGTGCCCGACTAGACGGTGAGTGCTGCCATGAGCTAACGAGCAAAGGCGAGAGGTCCAGCAAATATCCCTTGCTGATTAACTGCAGTGCCTAAGTTTGACTAACTTCGCCAAACCAGCTTACACTGAGCTTTTAATCCATCACTTAAGTATGTGACTAGTGACTTACATCAGTAATTAAGTATAATATGACTACTTGTTTACTGTAATCTATAAACTATGGTATGTCTGCCTAGATTTTCTACCTTCCAATTGATCGTTTTATTTTATTTATCATATACACAATATCACACCCTGCCTGATGTTAAGCATTGAAGTGGTGGAAGGATGGAGCACGCTTACCTAGAATAAACCTATTTGCTAGTACTCTGTATGTCTACAGACATACAGAGTCTGGTCCCATGTTGTGTCTATCGGAAAAAAACTGACCACGGCAAGGAGTTCCACTCTTTCGCAGTACGCACGAGAAAAGTGGAAGCAAAGGGCTTCGTACGAGTCCTGGGAATATAAACCATGTACGAATAGCGCCTCTCCGTTTGCCTGGACGTCCGATGGAAGAAGGGGGAGGGTTGAACTAAGTCGTGCAGTTCTTGTGAACATTAATTGAAATGTATTAGGTAAAAGACCGATAACAAAAGACTTTAGGGAGGTGCTCGAGGCTTTGCAGCGGAGACTCACCCAGAAAGTAGTTGCCTATTAACCTTTTTGCGCGTCTCTCAAACGATTCAAGTGTCCCAAGTTGGTATTTGGCAGAGCCGTCCCAGCGGGGCGAGCAGTTCTCAACACAAGACCTTACATGTGCAAGTAAGAACATGTATTATTAATTTGTGAACAAATCTAGCGACTTCCGCGTACGATATTGGCGACTCCCGTTTGTAATTGGTGACTCACAAACCTTAGTAATTATTTTACAAAATTACAAATTTACGAGAGAAAAAATTATGGTCATGTGCGAGATTCAAACCCGCGTACATTCACCCATATAGCTGGAGTAATGTAATACGCTGAGCAGGTGTCATTGCAAACACAACAATATTACAATGAATTAATGACGCAACTTTACGTCATTATTTGCAGGTTTAAAACCAAAATTGGTCTTGTTTGTGTCGCTCCATCCCCATACGATGGTTAAAGAACGAGAGCAAGAATTAGAGTTATGAGTCATTATGTCATGTTAGCTCAGTCGTTTAGAGCATACCCCGGCTAAAGAGGTGGATGGACGCGGGTTCGGAGTAATTTTTAATATTATTATTAGATTTAAAATTGTCCTCTCTCTGCACTCCCAGATTTTACCTTCCAGTTGGTAGAGTGATTACTCATCAAGTGCCTAAGTTAGCACACATATTATAAGTGCCTCATGAAAAAATCTAATGACTCACACGTACAATATTGGCGACTCGCATTTGTAACTAGTGACTCACAAACCTTGGTAATTGACTTACCATAAATTATTTGATGAGTACTCACCGTAAATCTATAGACCTTCCCAAAATCTGTCTGTCTGGATTCCACAACATCCCCTTTCTGGACTCCTCGCTTTTCTACCGACCAGTTGGGCAGAGTGATCACTCCCCATGCGTTGCGTAAGCTTTCGTTTGCTTGAAATTTGTATTCATCGATCTGGAGACAAAAGAATTAGTCATTATGTCTTTCTCTCACTTTAGTTATGTCTCTTCTTCAAATGGTTGTCTGGAAGAGATAGTTTTCAGCGATAAGACCGCCAATTGTTACCTTATTTTGAATTGTGTTTCTAATTTAACTATTTGTATATTTAAGGTGTTTCAATAAAGTATTACTATCTATCTATCATTTAGTTTAGGTTTTGGCTACTTTTGTAAATAAAACTGTACCTTAACTTTTTACGATGTGTTTTTGATTGAAAGTACGATTCAAAGTTTTGAACCGCTCGTAGCGTAGTTTCCTTAGCTGTTATTAAAGTTAAGCAACGTCCGCCGCGGTCATAGCTTGACCCATCCAAGCTATGACCACTAGTGGCATTACTACTGAGCGTGCACGTGCTTCGGAGGACACGTTAAGCCGTCGGCCCCGGTTGTTGTCTAAGGATGGCAATCACTATAACATGGAGGTAGAACAAGTTGCGAATTTCCGCCTGGCTAGCTACCGCCCTCAAGACAACCTGAGAGCCAGTAATTCTTGAGTAGCCGGAACAACATCATCGACCACATCATCGTTTACCATCATGTGAGATAGTTGTCAAAGGCTAGCTACGTAAAAAAAATGTTCTACCATCGTCCAGTGTAGAGAATGCTCACAGCGGAATTCGAACTATGGACCCCCGCACGGCTATTTATAGCCAACACGTCATGGTTGGCCAGATCTCTGTTGCGCAGGTATATTATAGACAGTGGGATATTTGAAAGAAAAACACAGGTGTATCGTAAGTGTATATCTTAGCAAATGGTCCGATTCTCAAATGCTTTGTGGTTTAATCTCCTCTTAGTCACACTTTATAATTTTTATTATAAAAACTAACGTGGGTTTCACTCATTTTAGTAAATATTACGGGATAACTCACGTGAATAAATCAGATAGCTTCGAATATAGTTTCAACCACATTCGCCGTGCTGTTGTTCACTGCCGTGTTAAGCGAGACGTCAACGCGGGCGTCCCGAGCTCTCCTTGAAAAAGACCACCGAATGTGGTTGAAACTATAGTCGGAGCTATCTGACTTATTCACGTGAGTTATCCCGTATTATTTACACTTTATCATATTGACTGGTAATACTATTGCTATTTGGGTACATGTCGCCAACGTCAAAAAGACGTGCATTCAAACGGATGGAGAATTTTCGACTGTCCAACGCCCGCTTCCATAACATAAATGGTAATGCACCAGGACGGTATTCTTTGGGTTGCAGGTTCAAGTGCAGCTGGAAGTTATCTTTTCCATCCGTAATAATTTCTGTTTTCGCTTAGCATGCGTCGATGCTCTTATAAAATAATACTACACTAAGAAAAACGACTTAAAGGCTTAAATCGAATTTGACCTTTTACCGTTGAATTGTATCTACGATAGATGAATTCACAACTCTTAAGATGATTTTCACCAATCAATAAAAATGTACCATGTTTTATAATAAACACAACCGTCAAAAACGCCTTCCGTAAAGTATTTTCAGAATTGAACTTGTTATACGATAATAATTGCAGTATTGACCATAAAATATACCTTACTTTTACGGCGGTTTATATACGGTGATTATCACTATAACGTACGACTTATTCAGCCTTATCGAAAAGTCAATATTTAAGAAAGACCACAAAATACACCTTAAATGAAGAAGAAATGAAACATTCGCCTTCACTGACCTCGTTTAACGCCTTCTAGTTGGAAGGCGTTTTTGTACGTATTTACGTTTGGTCGGGTTTTCGCCTCATACCATATAAATTGGCCGACATTAGGGCGCTTTTGACTTTAGATTTTTCTTAGTGTAGGCATTTTTTATGTTATGAACAATGACATCTTTATTTCTTTAGTTAAACTCCGCGGTTACATCCGCGTGGTGATGGATGATGGTAATAAAAAGTATCCTATGTGTTAATCCAGCGCCTCATCTACCTCCATACCAAATTTCATCAAAATTGTATTACCAAAAATTACGTTTAATACCCGTGCGAAGCCGGGGCGCGTCGTAGGTCATACAGAGTTCTCAGAATGTCTAGCATGTTATTGTGATGGAACAAGCTCGAGGCCCACCTGGTGTTAAGCGGGCTAACCATTGCCTATAACCTGTGCCTATAATTTCACTGGCTCTCAAGGACAGCGGCCGGAACACACCGTTAGGTGCTTGGCGACAGATTTTCTACTTGAGGGTGGTAGCTAGCCGTTTGGACAATCGCAAAATGCCCTTCCACCATGTGGTGAAGCTCAAGCCCGCGGCGGGATTCGAACCATGGACCTGCTGCGCGGCAGTCCACAGCCAATGCCTCTGAGCCACAGCTATAAAAGCTGTCGGCATATCATGGAACGATATCGAAAAGGTAAATAAACTTGGGACGAAACACTCCACACCGTCAAAACAGTTTTAAGAACAAAGAGAAATGCAAACAAAGCTATGAATAACATAATTATATTGTTATTCGTAGAAACGAAATAATTGCACGCCGCTCTATTTGTTAATACGTACTTGCTAGGCCTGTGTTCTGTTTTGTATAATATTACTTTGAATAGCTACCGAACATAATATCAGTTTCGCAAAACACCGGCTAAGTGGCCGTCTGCCCAGAACGAAACAAGTATTTTTATTATGCTTTACTTCCCATACATGTGCCTCCTAAATTCAAATAAACTGAAACAATCATTGTTCGACACATACCAGAGCATATTCGCAAAACACCAGATTCGCAAAATATCAGAAGTAATATGACCGTGAGTGGCAAGTCTGTATATAAGTGCGTGAAAAAGATGCCACTAAAATTTGCCACTTTGTCACTTTTGACATAAGATGTAGGTAATTCAAACTGTTCCAGTAGCTTCACAGCGTTTATGGCGATAATAATGCCAAGACCCATGTGGAACAACTTTTGAGAGTGTGATCGTTTTTATCGTTCTTGTCGAATTTAACTCCAAATAGTACGCACCCAAAATGTTTTCATTGTAGTAACTGTAGTGTTGTATATAGTTTGGAGTATATTGTAAATTAAGAAATACCGAATGCTAAAATAAAATAATCTTACAGACCCACCAACTTATCTGTTCAGGTGGCAGAAAAAAGAACTAAAACTTTCCCTCAAATTGTGACAGTCTGTAGTTGATTTCCATGACCAGTAGCGCCCTCGAAAACTGCACAGTTAAGTTGGTGGTACTATACAATCTTGAAACTCACCGTTAGCCACTCGGCACGTTGAGTTTCTTTCGAGTTGTCCCTATTGAAGATATACTTCATCCATTTGGCGACAGTGGATCCGATCCTATCCAACCTGTTCTCGTATTCCTCTTCGGACGACGCCTCTTTGATCTCATCTATTTGCTTCTGAAACGTCTTTTCGCAGAAAGACGTTTCCTCATTCTGCTCGGTAGATGGCAGCGGTTGTGGTGACGTCGCCATTTTGTTTTTTTGACAGTTGTTTTTAGGTTTAAATCCTTTATGGCACTTTTTTCTTAGATGTTTCCAGTATTTTTAATATGTAGGGTAAAGTTTATTTTTGTAATTTGGCGATGTCTTCTGCTATTATATATGAATTCGTTTTTCTTAGTGTTGGTGTGTTTATGATAACATATATGGTTAAAGTCGTAGATTTTGGCACAATTAAGGGAAAAGTGAAGGGACGGAACTAAATGCACAACTGCAGTGCTGCACCGTTTAGAGTAGGCCGTTGCAGTGTTGTACGGAAATGAGCTCTGTGTCTGAGTTCATTTCCGTACAGAATTCAGGAGATTATTTTTGCCTCGAGCTCGCCTGCGCTCTTGGCGTTTCATCGTGTAACCTCTGATTACCGCACACCTGGGGATGTTACCGGGACGAGTACCGGACGACGCTAAAGTTGCCAACGTAATGGCTGCGATGGGGTCATCCGGGTCGTCCAATACCTGCCGTGGTCGGCGACGGGGATTATCCATATCTATACCCTAGTACATTTTTACTTGGTATGATGGGATCCAACAGTTTGGAAGTTAGGCGAAATCATCACTTATAGAATACCTTGTGCGAATTATTACTGGAAAATTGACCATTCCATTTGTTCTACAACGGTTATCTACTCGTATGTCAGTACCTGACAACTATATTAGAGCCCGATATCATAAGTTGTTTGTAGAGCCGTTACGTTTTACCCAGCTAGGAAGACATGCACCTTTAGTACGAGCGGCACGCCTTATAAACGAACTCCTTTACCAGAACCAAGACCTAGATTTGTTCAACTGTACGCAAAATGAATTTCGTAATGCGGGAATGGAGTTCATCACAAGATGTCCGGAACTAGCACGATAAAATTAAGAATCTGTTTGTTTTTTTTATAATGATTAACATATTTATTACCTACATATATATATGTATTTTTAGATGTATTGTAATATGTATTAGATATTATTGTATTTGTGTTTGGTGAACCTTGGGTGGGTGACTTGGGAGACTGTTATGCCCACCTAAAGGTATGTTTCAATAATAAATAAATAAATTAAGTAGGGATCGGAGTAGTAAGCTTGTCATAACGAAAAGCCTAAACTATTGTCACTTAGAGCTCCCCCGTGAGAGCGAAAGGAATGACAACACAGGTAGTTTTGGACGGATCCTATTCTTCTCTGTTACCTACCTGCCTGCCATTAAACAATCCCGCTAGTCCCAAACAAAAAAAACTAGAGGGCCTATTGTCAAATCCTATTTCGAGACTATATAACTACACAATCTGTTGTTAGCCAAAGACCAAGCGATTAACCAAATGCTTTTACAAGTCGTCGGATCCTAAGAAACAATGCTAACGGTACATCAGTCCTTACATTTTTCGCGCTTTTTAAGTTATACGCGAGCAAAGGTGTTTTAAACTTTTTAGGTTTCTGTGCGGTTTTACAGTAAAGTTCCCAAACATATTATACAACGCTCACAGAAGAAAAATTCAAGTTGCACGTGAAAAACGTTTTGATTAAAAAATCCTACTACACAGTTTCTGATTACTTAAACGACAAAAATGTTTGGACAATTCTGCCTCTGCCGTCACCTACGTAATTTCAACAAATATTGTAATAATTTTGTTATATAGTATGTAACACATTGTTAAAAGACGTACAAAAGAATGTCCCCGAATAAAACTTGCCCGTTCTTCTCGCAGTGTCTCTATAATAATTTTTGCTGAACGTGGCAGTACAATGTAGAACATTTCAATATTATTATTTGTAATTGACGTCGTCTACATTTTAAGTTGACTTCTATTGCTAAGTCGGTACTATCTTATCTTTATTTGCTTAGTTCTTACGACTAATATATACAAAGTTTAATAAAAGCTGCTGCGCTCCTTTACAATCATAGTTAAATAAAATAACACGTATGAATTAATTTTCAAAAATAAAAATCCCGACTACTAATTATTTATTTTCCATTGAAGTTAATACCGCAAGACAAGATATTTACGGAATTCTTTATTAAAGCTCTTCATTTTAATACCCAACTCGAGGGGTTTGGTAGATTTTTCCTCTCACTATATATTGTCTGAAATCCACGAAAAAGTTTTTTTTATTTATATTTTTTTTATACCTAGTGTCACTTACGCTATCAAGACATATCTAACAATATCTCATACATTAAAATCAGTTGAGTCGTTTAGAAATTATGGTGGAATAATGAAACTCACAAATGTGAGTACACATATATACAATGTACATACATAAGTCACATGAACCTTGAAAACGCTCCTTTTTTTACTTCAAAAGAAGGAGGTGCTAAATTTAACTGTATTTTTTTATCTTTGTTACATCAGAACTTTTGACTGGGTGAACCGATTTTAATAAATTTTTTTATTTGAAAGCTGATGCACAATATTTTAATAATAGTACTTTTGAACTATCATTGTATGACTTTAACAAGTTATTTTACACTTTTGAGTGTACATGTCGGTTCCATTTTTAGGTAAAAAAAATTTTTTGTCAGTCAAAAAACTAAATGCTACAATTTTATTGTTTTGCGATACGAGGTGTATAATGGGAAGTGTCATTATTTTTATTTTGTTTTTTTTTCTTTATGGTCAAGAAATACCGAAGTTAAGCAAGAAGATTCATACTTTCTTTTTGTTTGTAATGTGCAAACACCTTCATAAGTAAAAGAAAACACCTGCAAATGTTATGTTCATATTCGATAACGCAAATTTTACGCCACTGTATCCCAATAGTCGTATAATAGAGCTTTTGTGCCACTGTGTCGTATAAGATTTCATTATATCAGCATTTTCTTAAGGTTAGTTCGTCATTGAAACATCACACACGGCTTATTGAATGGCGCGTATTAACATTCATTGATATAAACCCAAAACTTAAGAGTAGAGTTCACGGATCGCTTTCCATACAAACGTAGTTTCGTAATTTTTTTTTATACCTGATGGTTTACTAACCTTGGACCATTATCTCACCTGACGGTAAGTGATGATGTGGTCGAAGATGTTGTTCAAGCTAACCTAGAATCAAGCTCTCAAGAAAAACTGCCGGAACCCACCGTTAGGTGCTTGGCGACAGATTTTCTACTTGAAGGTGGCTAGCCAGGCGGGCACTCGCAAAATGCCTTACCACCATGCTATAACGACTGCCATTCTAAGACGACAACCGAGACCGACGGCTTAACGTGCCCTCTGAAGCACGGAAGCGCTCAGTAGTAATGTCACTAGCGGTCACCCATCCAACTCATGACCGCGGGCGACGTTGCTTAACTTAGCTGGTCGGGTAAGAACAGCCTAGCAAACTTCGCTACGAGCGCTTCAAATTTTAAATACTACCTAAGTGTTCAAACTCGGTGAAACTTTGCATGTATATTCTTGAGCCTTATTATTATATATATGTTTCTAGTTGGCCAGATTTCCGTAAAATTAAGCATTTTCAAAAATAATTCGAATGATCGTTTTGTTTGGGAATTGTTATTTTGACATTTAGGGATATAATAAATTATAAATCGAAAAATTGGAGCATAGATATTAGGCTAAGCAATATGCATACAAAATTTCATCGCGTTTGAACACTCAGTATTTAAAATATGACAAAACTACGATTGTATGGAAAGCGCTGCGGGCACTCTACTCTTAATTGGAAATCAATTAAAATGCACTCGACGAAAAATGTGACATATAATTACGTAACGTTCAATCAAAAATTGACAAAGTATTAATTTTTATTAGTTTACTGTGAAAAAGTGAAACACACACCTTAAGCAACAACAAATTTAAAAAAGACTCAAGCTGTACTGCATTTTTTTTTTGCTATTTTTGTACATCGGTTTCCAAATAATCCAAACAAAAGAATTTATTTTAAAGATATTAAGTGGTGGCCGTGGTTCTACACGTTTTTTAGGGATAACGATGCAATGAAAAAATAAATAAAAGTATTATAATAATAAGTAAAAGTGATGGCGGACATATAATAAGAAATGTTCCAAAATCTACAGCCTGACTCATATACACCAACACGAAAAAAAACTCACTTTGTAGGGGCAGGACGGATTTCAGGGACACAATTCAATGATAATGAATTTTATAATAACAAACAAATAATTTGCTAATCTGAATAATCGCCCGAAACCAGTCTTCAGCTATGTAGATACAAAAAAATAACGATCAAACCTAAACAGTTTACTTTTAGTTATGAATTAATAATTAGCCAAGTTTAATGTTGTTTTTTACTCAATCTCCTTAATTTTACATATTTTTATGTTTGTATTTCCGTGACCGCCGACCACGTATATAAGACTGCGAAGTTTTTGAAACTTTAAAAATAATATGAGTTAAAATTGCTAAATTTTACATTTAAACATGTATAAAACTCTCGAACATTTAAAGAAGAAACTTCCACGTTATTGTATTCTAATTATCTTTAAATCACTCGCCGATGTTATCACTTTGTATTTACATATAAAAATTTATCACAAACCGAAACACGTCCGCACTCTACGAGATCACGTAAACTACTGGCCGATAATTCGTCGGCGTTGTCGATTGATTGCTCAAGCAAGGACATTGAACGCAGCGATATGCGATACGAGGATATGGCTTGGGGGAACTGAGACTGGTTATTTTGTGGTATTAAATTTATGCATGGCTGTGAGCGTATTTAAACTTTTTGTGCTTTTTTTGAGCGTCGACTGGAATGTCGTTTATGCTCTCGTCCGTTGTACCTAAACATGTTTTGTATACCTAACAATTATATGATAAGGACGCCTGGGTCTAATTTGATAACAACGGGTTAAGGGTAGAATATAGTGGACATAATTCATTACAATAATTCTAAGATCTATCTATCTAAACTACCTATATTCCTGCAAATATTTGAATTTGAATATAGCCGGGGTATGCTCTAAAAACTAAGCCTACATGAATGGCGCGGGTTACAATCCCACACATGACATAATTTTTCCTTTCGTTGTAATTTTGTATTTACTTTCTTTGTTAGTGCAACATTATACAAGTTTAATTTTATATCATTGTAATTATTATTATTGTTTGTTTCGTTGCTTTCATGGCATCAAATTGTTGTCATGGCAAGTCATTATTAAAGTGACGAAATAATACGACAAGATAGTATGCATTATAAAAATAGAGCAAACAAAAACAAGACCATGGATAAGAGTAACAAACAAAGAGATAAGAGTTATAGGCACAGTACATTTTTATAAAGTTTTAAGGCCAGTTTCAGTGTTACTTGTTAAAAAGAATCTCATATGATTAGTCAATCTGATAAATAAATAAAAAAACCTTGTGTCTACGCATGGCGTTTCTCCGTGCGCGGAGGCACCTAAATATTATCCTTTGCAAATTGGTACCAATATTGTCAGGCATTTTTAGCTATGGATGGGCTCGTTCATACTAAGTAATATTATTGACATGCTACGTTTATCGTAAGAATAGATACTAATAATTAGTCTGCGGAAAGAGTACATAATTACGTGTGTCGGTGTGAATGAATTTATTTATATTTGGGATATATGTGTGCGTTTGTATGCCAAATGATTCACGTGGAGTAATTTTAATTAGGTTAACGTTCTGGACGTGCGCAGTGCGGATTAAGTACTAGAAATTTGCAAATTTGAAAAAAAATACCCAACATTATTCCAAAAATATGCCGACCAACGACGTGATATTCGATCACAATATAGACATAAACTTATAAAACCAAAGTGCAGTCTAGAAATGTACAGATCCGGCCCTAACTCAATGTCTATCGATATATATAATAAGCTGCCTAATACGCTAAAAGACATTGAAAAGGTAGAATGTTTTATTAAAAACCGATAATCTTTACTTGAATCTAAATGTTATTATACCTTAGACGAATTCTTCAATGATAAATTGAATGATATAAAAATAGATCGTTCCGTTCCTACCATTGCCATACCCTTATAGGGTCATATGTATAACACACACAAACATGTTAAATAAGACCTGCATGTAGCTACATATGTTGCAATAAATAATTGAGTATTGAGTAAGATTGTTATATAGCAATAAAGTTTTTTTTAATAACCCCTAAGAATTAGAGGGGCCCGTGGATTGCAGGTCTACAATGTCACTCCCCCATCTCTACCCGTGGGTATCGTAAGCGACTAAGGGTAACACACCAGAAAGTGGGCAGCAGCACTTTCTGTGGAACTGGTATCACACACTGCGATCGCCAAGCCGCCTGCCAAGCGTGGGGATTACCTGTGGGTATCGTAAGAAGCGGCTATAAAATACCGGAAGCTGGGCAGCAGCGCCTTCTAAAGAACTGATATCTTAAACTGCGATCCCCAAGACGCCTGCCAAGCGTGGGGATTATGGCAAACCCTCCATTTATGGTGGGAAAGGTTGTGTTCAGCAGTGGACAATGCGGCTGATACATAATAGTTATTTAGTGTAGAGGACACAATAATTTGCTTATAAAATGTCAAATAACCACCAAATGTCAAAGTAATAAACATTATAAATAGATTATATATATTATACAATAGAATATCTGATACGTGCGAATTAGGTATAACATTATAATATTGGTATATAAAAACATTTTATTTATGCTTGATAGGCTCGCATTTGACTAATAGCTCACCTGATGGTAAGTGATATCAGATATAATAATAACAAATATTTTAAAAACATTTTATGAAAACATCAAATTAATATTTTAATACAAATACAAAAATATATCTAGTGACAATTCCGCCTAATTTTTCTGTTAAGCCGACGTGCCGTCACAAACGCCACGCAGCCAAACCGGAAGAGTTTTCGACGCGTGTCGCTTCTACACGAAGCATCCTCAGGAGGTATTGACTCTACGAGCGCACAATCGAGAAATTTTGTATTTTTTTAGTGTTTTATTAAAATATTAAATTGATGATTTCATAAAATATTTTAAAAATATTTGTTATTATTAAATATGGATTTCCGCAAAGTAACGCCTGAATCTATTCATGATATCAGATAGATCCATTCAGTAGTTTTTGCGTGGCTTTATTATGTGGGATTATGGCCAACCCCCATAATGGAGCCGGCTGTATTCAGCAGTGGATAATCCGGCTGATACAGTGCAGTGTTTCATTGGATCTTTTTAATTAATTATTTGAGCTTGTATTCATAAATGATAGTGCGTTCTTTGTCTGGTATAATTATGTCAGGTCACAGTAGACATAGGTTATCTTCTGTTTGGTTGCTAATTAGGATCATATATCATTTTTGTTGAATATATCATACAAAGATATGATAATAATTTATTTCAATTTGACGATGTCATCATGGTACTATTATAGATTGCATGGTGGAAGGGCATTTTGCAAATGGTCACCTGGTTAGCTACCACCCTCAAGTAGAAAATCTGTCACCAAGCACTTAACAGTGTGTCCTGGCAGCAGTCCTTGAGAGTAAAATTCCAGACACATTTGATACTTAAGAATTGTATGTATAGTATATTATACATATAGTATACTATGAGTAACGGGCGCAGTGCAGTTCGTCACTTGTGACCAAATCGATCTGTTATAAGCATATTATGCTTAAGAATTGGAACTCGCTCTCAAGGACAGCTATAGACTCCGGCACCTAGATATATGACAATAGGTTCGTTCCCTATAACATATTTGTCAAATCTCAAAATTACAAATTTACGAGAGGAAAAATTATAGCCATGTGTGGGATTCGAACCCGCGCCATCCAACCCTATAGCCGGGGTATGCTCTGACCGCTAAGCCAACAACACATATGGCTCATAACTCTAATTTGTCCTCCCATGGTATAGGGACGGATTGACATCTATATTTCAACTTACATTGTAATACAAACAAGACCAATTTAATGATGAAGCAACCCTATAATTTAAATATTTTTATATTTGCAATAACGCATGCTCTGGGGGATTACATTACAAAATTACAAATTTACGAGAAAAACATTTTATGAAAAATATTTCTCTAAACTTTGTTGTTTAGACGACTCTGCCTACTCTTTCAATGATAATATTTTATATTTAAAACCAATAACTAAAATGAAAGCATTATTTTTGAAATATATCCCATGTATATCCTTACTAATATTATATACGCGAAAGTTTGTAAGTACGGATGTATGGATGTTTGTTACTATTTCACGCAAAAACGACTGAATGGATATTTTATTTTTTTATTTTTATGTAATGGGTTGGCAAACAAGCAGACGGCCCACCTGATGGTAAGCGGTTACCGTCGCCTATGGACATTTGCAACACCAGGGGCGTCACCAATCCGTTGCCGACCCTGTAAGACTCTTTTAACACCTTTTTTGAAGAAGTCCATACTGTAGCCCTGCGGAAAAACGCTAGATGGAAGATCATTTTAATGAAACTTTACAATAATATAGCTTACACATCAGAATAACACATATAACGTTATTATGCAAATTGTCCAAAGCATAACAGCAAGTGTCAAGTAAGAAGAACAAAATTTTACCATATGCGATCAGGAACGCGTGGTATCAAGCTGAAATTCATATCGAATACTCAGGTCTACTGTCCCTTGGAGCTGTGAAAAAACAAACTTCTAAGCCAACGCAGTCAAAAGATACAGCCGTTTATGCCGCTAATCATCCGACACGGAAAGGAATCAAAACCTACATTACTTCCCGTGAACTCAGAATCTTGAAATTTGGTACGAAGCTACGTCTTATAGCACATATAAAGTAAAAATTGTGAAAAGAATAATTTTTTTGTTACATCATAAATTAAAAATATTTTTAATAATATTTAAATGACATAGATTTCATTTAGTAATAAAAATACCATAACTTTTACTTTTACTTTTTTGAAGCGCTCGTAGCGAAGTTTACTTAGCTGTTCTTAACCGATCAGCAAAGTTAAGCAACGTCGCCCGCGGTCATGAGTTGGATGGGTGACTGCTAGTGACATTACTACTGAGCGTTTCCGTGCTTCGGAGGGCACGTTAAGCCGTCGGTCCCGGTTGTCGTCTTAGGATGGCAGTCGTTATAGCATGGTGGTAGGGCATTTTGCGAATGCCCGCCTGGCTAGCTACCACCCTCAAGTAGAAAATCTGTCGCCAAGCACCTAACGGTGTGTTCCGGCAGCTGTCCTTGAGAGCCAGTACTTCTAGGTTAGCCTGAACAACATCTTCGACCACATCATCACTTACCATCAGGTGAGATAGTGGTCAAAGGCTAACCTATCATGCATAAAAAAAAATATATACCAGCAGGTTTATACGGAACCCTCGGTGCACGAGTCCATCTCGCACTTAGCCGGTTTCTTTTTTTTTAGTTATAGGTAAGCCTTTGACCACAATCTTACCTGATGGTAAGTGATGATGTGGTCCAAGGCGTTAAACAGGCTTAACCCAGAAATACTGGCTCTCAAGGACAGCTGCTGGAACATACCGTTAGGTGCTTGGCGACAGATTTTCTACTTGGTAGCTAGGCAATCGGGCATTTGTAAAATGGCCTGCCATCTTTTAATCAAAGCGAGGTCCTCGAGATTCTAACTAATATCTACATTATCAAGTCAGTAAATAAATAAATAATCATTTTGTATGACTAAAACATGATTAAAACACGCACAAATTAATATATGATAATCGTTTTAAGATACTAATCACGTGTAATGATGGCTGATTAAGGATTTAGTGAACAGTGAGGCTGAAGCAACGTTAGGCAGTAATGCGATTTCCGACTGGAAACGCTCGTACAGAAAGAAGCCTCTTAGTTCTTAACCGATTAACTAGTTAAAACAGGATTTACATAACGATTTAGTTGCGCAAAATTTGCTTATTTGCTTCAGGTTTACTGGTAGTTTCATGTGTACATAGCTACATCATGCATAAACTAGTTTTGAGAAAGTATATTAGTCCACGCGATGTTTTGATAACACTATAGATGCCGCTCCATCCCAATACGATGGTTAAAGAACGATAGGAAACATTTGAGTTTTGACTCATTGTCATGTTAGCTCAATTGGTTAGAGCATACCCCGGCTAAAAGGGTGGATGGGCGCGGGTTCGAATCCCGCACATGACTTAATTTTTTTCCTCTCGTATATTTGTAATTTTGTATTGTAAACCGCATATCAGGCGTTATTGCAAACATAACATAGATTATGATTAATGATTGTAAATGATATGTCCGTTATAATTAATAATTAAAAAAAAATATAATTTTAATAACAATATTAATACACTATAATATTATTTTATTGGAAAAAGCGGCGAAAAGCAGAGTGGTCGTTGTGTGTATGATAAATTCGCCGTTTGTAGAGCATTACAGTAGTGTTGCTGGTGTTTTAGGGGAATTTATAGACATCCTTTATAAACGCTTCCTCTTGTAACACCAAACAAACACATTAAAAATAAGGTTTTTTACACGACTGCCCAAAAAAGGATAACTTCTAAACGGCTTAACCGATTTTAATGTATAATATATCATTCGATTCGTCTTAATAGCGCAGGTGACACTAGGTACATGAAAAAGTAAATAAAAAAACAACTGTCGTATTTTAGACGCCATGTCGTGAGAAAACATAATTTTTTCTCCCTACCCGTCGAAAGTATTATCAAAATTTTTTTTTTTTTTATGATATTGTGACGGAACAAGCTCGAGGCCCACCTGATGTTAAGTGGACTAACCTCTGCCTATAACAGTTGCAAATCATGACAACTCACGAATTGCACTGCGCCCATCACATTGAGACATAGTTGTTAAGTCTCATTGTGCCTGAAATTTCACTGGCTCTCAAGGACTACTGCCGGAACACACCTTTCGGTGCTTGGCGACAGACTTTCTACTTGAGGGTGGTCGCTAGCCAGGCGAGCATTCGCAAAATGCCCTTCCACCATGCGGTGAAGCTCTAGCTCTGGGCGGGATTCGAACCATGGACCTGCTGCGCGGCAGTCCATAGCCAATGCCACTGAGCCATCACTGCTTCAAAAATAAAGGTTTTTAAGAAACGATTTCTTAAACATATATAACTTGCAGTTTTCAATGTTGAAGTTGAAATGCTGTTGAAGCATAAACAGCGCAGGCGACAATACTGGTCCCTGGGGGACTCCAGCATTGATGGTCAAGGGATCAGTACAAATTTCATCGACCACTATCTCTATGAACAGCAAGAGAGTAATCTGAACAACCAGGTGCAAAAGCCCGACGCTATGACATTCGATGAAAGTTTAGACAAGTGTCAGACATGACCTAACAATATTAAAATTATAAGGTTGCGTCATCATTTACAAGTATAAAACCAATTGCAAAATTGGTCTTGTTTGTAATACAACGTAAGTGGTACTATAGATGTCGCTCCATCCCAATACGATGGTTAATGAACGATAGGAAATATTCGAGTTATGACGTCATGTCATGTTAGCTCAATTGGTTAGAGCATGCCCCGGCTAAAGGGGCAGATGGACGAGGGTTCGAGCCCCCATATGACTTAATTTTTTTCCTATCGTATATTTGTAATTTTGCAATGACCAAACACCTTGGCAATGCCAAGGATTGCCGCCATTGCTTCCCATTACTTTCAACCACCGATGGGAAGGTCACCAGCTGATCTACCATGACGGAAGCCGTCATTAGCCAGCTCGTGTTTCTGTAGCTAACCAAGAAACAGGCTGTTAACAACTCGTTCCATAACCTTTTTTTTATGTTATTGTGACAGATCAAGCACGAGGCCCACCTGATGTTAAGCGGACTAACCTCTGCCTATAACAGATGCATTTCGTCCCAAGTCACGAATTGCACCGCGCCCGTCACCTTGAGACATAGTTGTTAAGTCTCATGTGCATGTAATTTCACTGGCTGTCAAGGACTGCTGCCGGAACACACCGTTAGGTGCTTGACGACAGATTTTCTACTAGAGGGTGGTCGCTTGCCAGAGGGGCATTCGCAAAATGCCCTTTCACCATGCAAAACTTTCGAGGGTATAAAGACGGTTGCTATTGGGCGGTAATTTGACGGGCCTGTTACTTTTTTAAGGATCGTGTGGACCAAGGCAACCTTCCATTACCATGGCGCATAGCCAGAGGTATTGGAAAGTTGAAACAAGCGTGTACTAGAGTCAACTCTAGTGCGCACTTCTTTAAGACTGCAGCCGGAAGGCCACCGGGCCCACTTGACTTACGCAAATCTTTGAATGCAATTTTTTTAAGTAATGAAGGCCGAGCGGTTATCTTTATGGACTACCGTGCAGCAGGTCCATGGTACGATCTCCACCGCCGGCTTGAGCTTCACAGCATGTTGGAAGGGCATTTTGCGAATGCTCGCCTGGCTAGCGACCACCCCCAAGTAGAAAATCTGTCACCATGCACCTAACGCTGTGTTCCAGCAGCAGTCCTTGAGAGCCAGTAAAATTACAAACACATGAGACTTAACAACTATGTCTCAAGGTGACGCAGTGCAATTGGTGCTTGTGATGAAATGCATCTGTTAGTTCTGCATCTGGCAGAGGTTAGTTCGTTTAACAACAGGTAGGCCTCGAGCTTGTTCCGTTACAATATCATAACAAAAAAAAAACTCCGTGTTTTACGAGCTGAACGAGAAGTGCACCTTATTGCTTCGTAAATAGAGTCGCATATTTATTGGAATTACTTTGCGGAGTGATTCTTCTGGTCTCGTTAAAGATAATGCCGGAAGGCGGGCAACAGCGTCTTCTGAGGAGCTGCTATCTTACACTGCGATCCCTAAGATGCCTGCCAAGCGTGGGGATTATGACAATCATTCACCCTTGATGCATTCAGCAGTGGACAAATTCGTCAAAAAACAAAGTAAAAGCCAAAATTATATGTGCACATTTGATCAGCAAAAGACATGATGTACCAACAACTCCTAAGACGGGATAGATATCATATCTTCTCCCTCAATTTAAAGGAGCTCTCCTATCTGTACATTCAATATCACTGCACGTGAAATATTTATAGAAATGTGTATATATACACCATTGATGCCGAAACTTTAAACAAACGTATTGAAAGACAAATGTTGCGAAAAGAAACTTGAAATCTTCTATTTTTATACTTCTCAGTTGAATTGAAGAAATTTTAAATTCTTGTAGTATCGCTTTGGCTGATTTTATTTTAAGAACAGTGACATAACAAACGTAGGCTAAACCTATATGGTTTTTTATTGATAGCTTGCTTACCTGATGGTTAGTGATGATGCGGTCGAAGATGTTGTTCAGCTGTTAATATATAGGTATGAATGTATTTATTTAGTGTATGTATTGTAGGTTTATTTAGATCATATTTAATGAAGGAAATGTATTTGTATTATTTTATATATTTATATAAATAGCTGTAAAAAAGTGTTAATACTTAGTAAACTAAATTATAAGTAATGTTTAATGTATACCCGTCTTTCCCAAATTTAAATGTGGAAAAGGAGGAGCTTATCAATTCGACCGTGTTTTTTTTAGTTTGTGTTACCTCATTACTCTTTACAGAGACTACCAATTTCGATGTTTTGTTTATATTCGAAAGCTGACTAGCACCAGCAACAACCATAAAAATAATCATCAAAATCGGTAGACCCTATCAAGAGTTACGAAATAACACACACTAAAAAACAATGGGATTAAATTGAGAAACTCCTCCTTTTTTAAAGTCGGTTACAAATAACAATCATCGACCTATAACGGTGCAAAAGATAGACCGCTAGGTTGGACAGACGGACCTACAGACAGTGCAGACTTAGTAATAGTTCCATTTTGTAGAAGAAAACACTAAAACGTAGCTAAGTGGGTACACTCGCGGCACTAGATCTCTGATTAAACAATTCCTAACAATTGAGAAGTAATCAAAGAGGTCATCATCAATTGAAGTCAACCCGCCGTATTTGACGTTAATCGTCATTTAAGACGTTCGGATTAACGACGGGGACTTTGGACAGCCTCTGTGGCTTAGCGGTTAAAATGGACTAGCTACAATTTTTTTTTTTTTTTATGTTATTGTGACGGAACAAGCCCGAGGCCCACCTGATGTTAAGTGGACTAACCTCTGCCTATAACAGACGCATTTCGTCAGCGACGAATTGCACTGTGCCCGTCACACTGACACGTCCAGTTGTTAGGTCTCATTAGTCTGTAATTTTTCTGGCTCTCAAGGACTGCTGCCGGAACACACTGTTAGGTGCTTGGCGACAGATATTCTACATGAGGGTGGTCGCTAGCCAGGCGGGCATTCATAAAATGCCCTTCCACCATGCGGTGAAGCTCAAGCTCTGGGCGGGATCCGATCACGGCAGTCCATAGCCAATGCCACTGAGCCATCACTGCTTCAAGACTTTGCCCGTGGGTTGCCGAGCTAGAATATCACCGCTCCTTCTAACCTTAGGTGTCGTAAGAGGCGACTAAGGGTAACACACCAGAAGGTGAGCAGCACTTTCTGAAGAACTGATATCTCACACTGCGATGCCCAAGCCGCCTGCCAAGCGTGGGGATTATGGCAGACCCCCCATATTGGGGGAGACTGTGCTCAGCAGTGGACTATCCGGCTGATACAGTACATTTACACGATGTACATTTTTTCACAAAAAAGGAGTGTTATGTTTCACTTTTTTTTTTTTTTTTTAAGCCGATACGTTATCCTTTGACCACTATCTCACCTGATGGTATGTGATGATGTGGTCGAAGATGTTGTTCAGGCTAACCTAGAAGTACTGGCTCTCATGGACAGCTGCCGGAACACACCGTTAGGTGCTTGGCGACAGATTTTCCACTTGAGGGTGGTAGCTAGCCAGGCGGGCATTTGCAATATGCCCTACCACCATGCTATAACGACTGCCATCCTAAGACAACAACCGGGACCGACGGCTTAACGTGCCCTCCGAAGCACGGAAGCGCTCAGTAGTAATGTCACTAGCGGTCACCCATCCAACTCATGACCGCGCGCGGCGTTGCTTAACTTTGCTGATCGGTTGAGAACAGCTAAGTAAACTTCGCTACGAGCGCTTCAAAAGATTCATGTATGTGTGCATGTTTGTGAGTTGCTTTATTCCAACATAACTTCTAAACGGCTCAACCGATTTTAATGTATGAGATATCGTTAGATTCGTCTTGATGCAAGTGACACTAGGTACATGAACATTAAAACAAACTGTCGGATTTTAATCCACGTATTTTGATATAAAAAAATTGTCCAACTAATCAAAAGGTGTAACAAATTGAAGGGCTATAAAAATCCATATATATATATATATATATATATATATATATATATATATATAACTTAGTTTTAATTGCAATGAAAAGTTAAAAGTAAATAAATGATAAGCAGTCAAGATTTTTCTTTTTAAATTAATTTATACTTGATTTACAAACTTTTATATTTAATCAGGGTTCCCTTTGTCGAGGAACGTCGAAATGAAATGAAATATTTATTGTTACAGATTGTAGGATATAAGGGTATTACAAAAGTATCTGTACAATCTATCTGTTTTTATGGGATTGGAGGGCAAACGAGCAGGCGGCTCACCTGGTGGTAAGTGATCACCGTCGACTACGAACATCCGCAACACCAGAGGTATCGAGGATGCGTTGCCGGCCTTTCAGGAGAGAATATGCTATACTTTTCTTTAAACTTTCGTGAACTAAGCTCATGTTTCTAAACTCTAAACGGGTCTTTTCACGCACGAATAAACATCAAAATAATTATATTTTGACTAACCTCGACGTTTCGATCAAGTTGCATTGACCGTGGTCACGAGTAGACTGTCGTCGAGGTTAGTCAAAATATAATTATTTTGATGTTTATTCGAGTTTAGAAACATGAGAATATGCTATGTTCTTGAAGGCCCCTAAGTCGTATCTGTTCGGAAATACTGCACCTGGCGGCTGCTTCCATAATGTGGCAGTGCGAGGTAGAAAATGCCATGAAATTGCGATTCAACTTCCAGACGTCGACATGAAATTGATGAAACATCATGCTTTGTCGGGACGTCCAATGGCGAAATTGAGCTGCAGGTAGTAAATCGAACAGTTCCTCAGAACACTCCCCGTGATAGATGCGGTAGAAGATGCAGAGTGATCCAACATATTTACGTAGTGCCGACATCATTATTATTTTAAATTAAATATTTGTCATGCACATATAATAGCGATTGTTAGTCAAGGAGTCTAAATAATTTCCACAATATAGCTATCAATAAAAAATAAGAACGTTCAATTTTACAGTGATCATAATTATATATAGATTTTATTTAATAAATCACTTACGGAGTAATAGATTTTATTGTGTAACCAAATAGCTTTTTTGTATGCTTTCAAATTATTAACCTCCTCGATGTGCTTTAAAGTTACCTGTACAATCTATTATATACTTGATATATTTATCATATATGTATTATATATTATATTATGTATGAGAATATAGATTTATGTATTGAATATTGTATATAACATGTATTATGTGTAACAGTATTTTAATTTATAGTTTATGTAGTATATGTATGTCTATCTATTGTAATACAAATATGTATTTGATTATGATTGTTTAATCAAAAATATGTAAAAACAAAAACTGATGTTTACACTAAATCCCAAATTTAAGCCATTCTAGGGTTTTATTACTACGCAGATGACTTTATGCTATAAACATAAAGCAAGTAATATTTCTGTCCAAATCTGATCCAAAATCCATGGATAGATTATTGACACGCACAAAGTGACATTTACATACAGAGGTCAATCTATTTTCTGTAAACCGACCTCCCAGCGATAGATTGCTTCCACAGATAGAAATTTCAATCTCTGGATAGCTTATTGGCACGGTAAAACCTTAAAATGGATTGCTTATTCTATCTTAGATAGCTAAAAACAGATTGAGATCGATTATTAATTTCGGGCGTTAATAGGATAAACCCTTCCGGACGGATACTCCGAAGTACCCGTAGCTTTCTAACTAAAGTTTTATTTTAAGATTGACGCAGCATGGCATAAAGTATTCAATGTTATGACAAATAGTTGCCGACTAATTTTAATGTCTAAATATTTTTTTCCTGATCGAATTTTACTGCCCAAATCCTGATATTTATAACCAGGGATTCTTAGAGATTTTAATGTAACTATTCCCTATTAACAAAATATATGTAAGAAACAATAACTAATATAACATACCATATAAATAAATAAAAAAATTACTCCCTTTAGTGTTAAGATTGTTACCAACTAACACCCTTCCATTCAAGAAGCCTGATGTATAGGAGATGGCTTATTCATTGGAAATAGTATTAAAATGACAATAATAACATTAAAAGTTCTAAAAAGAGTACCGACCCAGAATCTGTAGAGGTGCAGTATTAGTATAAAAAAAAACTTCAAGACAAGGCCTTACTGTTATAACTTCAATAAAACAGTCGAATATGTATCAACGTGTATTTGGTTAAGTAGCCATAATAGAAGTGAAGCTTATATAATAAACTAGCGGCCCGCTCCGGCTTCGCACGGGTATAAAATATATAGCCTATGTCATTCACTGAAAAAATGATTAAAATCGATCCAGTAGTTTTGATTTATTCATTACTGCCCATGGCCCGCACGCGTTAAATTTAGAGTAAAATAATTCTTCTTTCCCTAAACCATGAAGATTTCCTGCTATCTTTGGAATATCTACACTTGAAGAAGAAAATTAAAACACTTACTTTGTATAAATTAAAATTAAAAGTTCTTGAATGGCTTAAAAGCCTAAACTACGAAGAAATTGAAAAATGTTTAGAGAAATACTAGTAATTAATAAATCTTAGATTAGTTTTTGTTGAATTTAACATTTATTGTTGTTGTACTAATTACTAACTATCCAAGTGTAACATACAATACACGTATTCACAAACACTCACTTTCCCATACATACCCAAGACAAGCTGATACACCCTCACACACTCACATGTACCCTCACACACACCTACCACCCACTCACACTCTCTCATACACACCCCATACACGCATAAAACACACATATAATAATAAAATATAAGGAATTGCTAGATTAAGAAAGATAATACCTACAATAAAATTTCATAAATTAAAACATTACAAAAAAAAAAAATATCATGCCATGGTTATCTCATTGGGGTAAAAGTTTTTGTTAATGTATATACACTACATATTTTCTATGCTACCCAGAGTAAGCGATTTTTACATTTTTTTTTTTTTTTTTTTTCTGTTTTGGTTATACTACTCTTTAGAATATATGTTCGTGTAATTTGGAATCTATAGTAATAAGTATTAGTGTCTTTATAATAAACATTTGTACCTTATGGAAAAGACTGCCTTTTGTAACACAGTTTTTACTAAAACAAAAGGCAGAGCTACAACATTTATTTGTACCCTAATTATGTTTTTCAATAAAGATATTATTATTATTAATATCTAAATTCATACACTACATTTTTACTTATTTACTTTTTACGTTTTTACACTACTACACGCTCCCGTCGCCCGGGCCGGCCGGAACCGTCGCATACGCTACGTCCCGCAATTTGTAAATTTGTAATATGTTCGAAAATATTCAAATCATATGCTGTAAAGGGCCATATAGATCTATATTAAATCAACAATGTATTTAAGGTATTTAATTAGATAAGGATTAATGCTGTATTGGTTAAAATCGCTTCGAAAATTAGCCATTAATTGTCGTAAAAAGTAAATGACAAAAATATGTTATTGTGGGATATCCATAAGAGATAGACATATACCATAGCGGAGTTTTCTGTAGACCTTTTTAATGTGTACAATACTTAGTACATTATTTTGATAAATCTCGTAGGGTTCGCCTGCTTTTGCAATGTAAGCGGAAAAAATTAAATTTTTTACGACATGACATTAGAAACCTCAAAAATAACAGTATTTTTCCACTATTTAATGGATGTTATCATACATATAAACCTTCCTCTTTAATCACTCTATCTATTAAAAAAAACCGCATCAAAATCCGTTGCGTAGTTTAAAAGATTTAAGTATACATAGGGATATAGGGACAGAGAAAGCGATTTTGTTTTATACTATGTAGTGAAGTGACGCTTATATTATGTCTATATTGCATAGTGTAAACAAAGATAGTGAGGGTATTATAATATTGTAGTACCCTCAGATGTTTAGACAATGATATCTACCTACAACCTACTCACATATGTATATAACACTTACATTGCTGCCGCTGCGACTAGCAAGTGACGATAGAGGGCGCTGAAAAGTCTGTGTTGATTGATACACAAATACAATCTATAGTCCCACCAACTTATCTGTTCAGGCGGCAAAAAAAAGAACTACAACATTCCTTCAACTTGTGACAGTTTGTAGTTGATTTCCTTGACCAGTAGCGCCCTCGAAAACTGCACAGTTAAGTTGGTGGTACTATACATTTGAGTATCAACACAGACATGACTAGTATTCGTTTTCTTTCGTAAAATAGACTTTATATTGTATTATTTAAGGTCTAGTGTGTGCAAGTGCAGTATAAATGTTACTTCTATTGTGGCATTACGCAGACATTATTTATATACAATCATATTTAGTCACATTTCATCGGCTAGCAAGTCACGAGTGAGGGCGCCGTGTTTATATTCAGCATTGACAGCCTGAATTGCTGGTTTTGCTTCGTAAAACAACCTTTTCATCGGGAATCAGCCCAATATATAACTCTCGAGCTTTCTTTTTGTCATGAAACCCGAGGTCGGTAATTATTTTTTTTAATCTATAGCACAGCAAACAGTTCATGCAAGGAGTTTACAAGCAATTGAAAAATTGTCTTAAAATGTTATTTAAACTGGAATTTCATTGCAATCTCGGTACATGTTACATAAATATTCAATTAATGTTCTTAATAATCGATTTTAATATTTTTTTTGTATCAAAACGTCGAATTTTTTATTTTTTTTTACACTCTGTCATGGCTGTATACCTACTTAAGTATTTGTCTCTGGACGTTTCTGAATGAAACATATATATAATCTGTGGTGTGGGAAAAAGCCCGCCGTCCGCTTGATAAAAAGTTCACGTATTTCGTAATACTAGTTTTGCTGAGTTGTGTATTAAAGCTATAACTCATACTTATTTACTCGCAAATGTTATGAAAAACATTGTATGTTTCACGGGCGGTACGAGGATTACGAACCTCGACTCAGAAAGCTCTCTTCTACTAGAGCCTCGATCGTAATTCCTTACTTACCGCCCTTAATACACAATGTACTATTATATCACACCTACATATATATCACTATAAGGTGTGTTGTGTACAGGCAATCGTTAACAATTAAGGGTATTATTTTTACACCTTTAGTCAACAAGGCATGGAGTTGCTGAAAAGTGACAAGAGATGGCGCTGAAGAGTTTTCTGAAACTCAAGCATCACCTGATATCTATCTCATTTTGTAAAATAAACCTTATGCCGTACTAAATAAGATGTAAAATATAAATACCTGTTCTTGAGTGAGTATGAGCGACGTCGGCGGCCGTGGGCTGGATTGGGGAGTTTCCACCGGAGAGAACCACTTGACGGTGGATTCCGCGTAGGAACGCGGCTGGACTGGTCCACCCAGTGCAAGCAGCGGACTCCTCTCTGTTGAGGTGCCGCCGTGTTGTACTGTTGGAGGAGAGAAAAGCTATCCATTATCTTCTTATCCTTGTCCCGTGTGCGGAATGACAATTATAGAAGGGCGTACTTTAGTCAGACCAAAGTATTTGATATTGGATTTATTAATTGTATTTTATTTTATTTTATTTTATTTTATTTTTATCTTCCAAGGAAAACAAACAGCTTATAAAATACAAAATAATGAGAACAGTAGTCTAATACTCTAAGCTTAAGAAGTTTTCGCTAATAGTAACACTCGTAGGTAAGTTATATCAATATGACAACATATAATATAATTATTATTATGTACCAAAAAAACAGTAATAAGCTCAAAAAGAAAATTTAGAGTCAATGCCATATGAAAAATAAAAAGAAAAAGAGTAATAATAGAATCAATAGTAAAATACTATATTTAATAAAAAGTATTATTTATTTGTTTGCAGTCGGTATTCTTTTAATCCTGTTATTTTTATTATTATTAAATTTTCGAGTTTGAGTAGACATTCTATCAAAGAACTGATTAGATATAAGATTTTTGAAATTATAATGTGTCGTAGTGAATAGGTCCGTACATTTGGAGTGGTGCGAGTTGAAGTTTGACATGGTGCGTAAGAGAAATGTGTTTGCACGATAGTTTGTCCGATGGCTAGGGATGTGTAGTTGAAGATAATTTCTGCGAGACACTGACCGAATAGGAGTTATAAGCCCTATCTTAGCGAGCAAAGATGGACAATCGATCCTATTGGATACGATACTGTGCAGCATAGTAAGATCAGCTGCCTCCCTCCTTTTGTGGAGAGGCAAGAAATGGTGGTGGAAACAGTTCACCTCATAGTCATAGCGCCATGTCTTCGTTTTAAAATTTAGGTAGCGTAGGAACTTTTTTTGTGGTTTTTCAAGAATCTTAATGTATATGTCACCACTTGGATTCCAAACCTGCGACGCATACTCAAGCTGGCTCCTAACTAGCGAACAGAATAAGATTTTTAGAGTTTTAATTTGCTTAAAGTCGTTAGTTACGCGGATGATGAAGCCTAAGGTTTTCATAGCTTTAGCAGAGATAAGTTCTATATGCTTATCAAAGAGGAGTTTGGAATCGAGAGTCACGCCGAGATCCACCACAGAGTCGACTCTCAACAAAGACTGACCGCATATCTTATAGTCGCACATAAAAATATTAGGAGATCGACTGAACGATATGCAGAGACATTTGAGTATGTTTAGGTCAAGTGTGTTGAGTGAACAGTAGGTGTGCAGTCTGTAAAGATCCTCTTGAAGTAGCTCAGAGTCTTTGGGGCTTTGGATAACTTTATAAATTTTCATGTCATCAGCGAACAACAAGAAGTGCGAATGTTTAAAGCAGCGATAAATATCATTTACAAATATTAAACAAATATTTTAGCCTACCCTCTGTCAGATCGAGCCTAAGTATTGTATAATTTGGCTGAATTAGGTCTAAATAAGACCTAAATTCTCTAAATATAAGTACATAATTATCTAAAATTGGAAATATTATTATTGAGACTTAATTTTAAGTTAGTGGTTTCGGTTTTTGTAATGTCTTACAGGACGATGTGGTCGCTCAGCGACAAAATCCTTAAAATAAATAAAATAAAAAATAAAAAAAATCCTTGTCCCATTCATTGTTAGGTAGTGCTTTTTCAAGTGCCCGCATAGCGAACTACTACCCTCAAGTAGAAAATCTGTCGCCAAGCACCTAACGGTGTATTCCGGCAATTAGCTTTGAAAGACAATTCTTGGTTAGCCTCAACAACATCTTGACCACATCATCACTTACCATCTTGTGAGATAGTGGTCAAAGAATAGTTTATCATGTATAAAAGACAATAGCAAAACAGTGAACAAAAGATTCGGATTAATCTTGGAATATAGATAGTTTATAGGATATTATCATCATTCTCAACGAGGGTATAACCGCGGAGCGTAGCTAGTATTTTTGTAAACATACTGTAACCATGAATATGGAATTACCTATAAACAGATAAACTTAGTTTCCACAAAATCCAAAAGATGGCGTTGATTTTAAATAAAAAACTACATTCATTTCTCAAATTGTGATTATTGTCTAAAATGCTTATAATTATAAATACCGAAACTGCAAATGCATGCCTTATTCTCTTACGTATAGAGTCCAAAATCTGCTTCGCCTGTAACTCCTGAGGGAGCACCCTAAAGTCCAGAAACCATGCTTCTCCCCACGCCAACACAAACGATGTAAGTATCAGGAACACTTGGTACACTGGCTCGACTGCGTTTGGCCACTGAAGATAAAACCAAGTAAAGACAGGTAAGTATATTGTATTACAAAATTACAAATATTAGACAGAAAAATTATAAGTCACGTGCGAGATTCGAACCCGCATCCATCCACCCCTTTAGCCGGGTATGCTCTAACCAATTGAGCTAACATGACATGACGTCATAACTGAAATCTTTGCTATCGTTCTTTAACCATCGTATTGGGATGTATAGGAGTAGTATATATTATATTTCTTAGAAAACGTTATTATTTATATCCGATATGTCGTTACACTGTCACGTTGGGTTTTATCGCTTTTAGAGCTCCGTAACCGTTTGGGAAAAACGGAGCACTATTAATGAGACCCCGCTGTCTGTTTGTTCTTGCGTCTGTATGTCATGGGTTTCTACAACGTAAACGGTATGAGTTGCAAACTTAAAATTATATTATTTGGTTTAGAATGTAGACTAAAAGATGAAAAATTTCAAGAGGGCTGTATTATATGACAAGTTAGTAGAAATAACCACCCTCTCCTCCCCTTTCTTCCCATCGTACACCGTGGGGTGTCGAGTTAGAATGTCAACCTCTATTTTAATATTGTTTTGTTTGCAATAACGCCAGCTAATACAATTTGGTATAATGTATCTTTTTATTTATATTTGTATTTTAATGTACCTAGTTTATCCATTATAGTTTATTTATATTATATAGAATTATATATCGCACATTTATGTATGTTTTATATAGTTTAAATATTTTAAGTTGTAATTACTATGATTTATACATAATGCACTTTAGCCTATACCTCCATCTAAATTAATACGTATCTATTCAGCCTACGGTTGTCTGGAAGAGATTGCCGCCGATTGTACTATTTAAGATATTTTAATCTTTTTCGTAACTAGTATTAATAAAATTAAAAGTGCAATAAAGTGTTATCTATCTATGTTATTTAGCAAAAAATATATCCTTATGATGAAATCTTTCGATCGGTATGATAAAACTACCGGCTGTTTTTTTTTTCGTGTAATGTGTTCGGTTCCCGGTTCAACTATGTAATTATTTAAATATCTATGAATGCAGTTTACTAATAACAAATATTATTAAAATATTTTAAGAAAACATCAAATTAATATTTTAATAAAACACTTAAAAAATATATCTAGTGACAATTCCGCCCAATTTTCCTGTTAAGCCGACGTGACTGCTGCCACTACGAGCGCACGATCGAGAATCGAAACGCGTTGAAAATTCTTCCGGTTTGGTTGCGTGGCGTTTGTGACGTCACGTCGGCTTGGCAGGAAAATTGGGCGGAATTGTCACTACATATATTAGGTCCTTACATATGAAATTGGCGTTTTGTATGGGAGGAACAAAAAGTCGAATATTTTTTAATATAATATATTTAATTAATCAAAGTATGAACCATTATTTTCTATGCACTTTTGCCATCTCATAGGTAGTTCATTGATCCCTTTACTAAAAAAACCAGTCGGACGGGAATCAATAAAATCTTTGAAGGCGATTTGGACTGCCCCATCGGAGTTGAATTTTTTCCCTTGCAAGAAGTTATCCAAATTTCGAAAAAAATGGTAATCTGTTGGAGCAAGGTCCGGGGAGTACGGAGGATGTCTTAGACTTTCCAATTGAAGCTCTTCTAATTTAGTAGCCGTCTGTAGCGCAGTGTGTGGTCTAGCGTTGTCGTGAAGCAGCAGTGGCGTGGAGCGATTGACCAGCCTAGGTTGTTTAGCCGCTAGCTTTTCCATCATGGTTTGCAATTCCTGACAATAGACATCAGCCGTAATAGTCTGGCCAGATTTGAAAAAACTGTAATGAACAATACCGGCACTAGTCCACCAAACGCTTACAAGTAACTTTTTTGGGGTTAATTTTCGCTTGGGGCAGGATTTGGCTGGCTGGCCAGGATCTAACCATTGCGCTAAGCGCTTCCGATTATCGTAAAGAACCCATTTTTCATCACAGGTAATGATTCGGTTTAAAATACCTTCATTATTGTGCCGGTTTAGTAATGTAACGCAGCAGTCGACGCGCGTTTGCCGGTTTGTTTCAGTCAATTCGTGAGGTACCCACCTTTCAAGCTTTTTAATCTTCCCAATTTGCTTCAAGTGAATTAAAACAGTTTTATCACTAACATCGCAGCCTGCAGCTAACTCGGACGTGGTTTGCGATGGATCCGCTTCCACAATAGCCTTCAACTCTTCATTATCAACTTGAGTCTCAGGCCGTCCACGGGGCTTGTTCTGCAGGTCGAAATTTCCAGAACGAAAACGTTGGAACCAAAAACGAACTGTGTTTTCTTTTGCAACACGACCGCCATACACATCATTCACCCTTCGAGTTGTTTCCGCAGCACTAGTGCCACGGCGGAACTCGTACTCGTAAATAATGCGAAATTTAAGGTTTTCCATTTTGTAAAATGAGTGACGCAAACAGAAAAAAACAGAAGAAAAAAAACAAATGAATGACGATCATCGAAGCACAAATACATGAGTCTATAGCTGTACAAATTTGAATTTGGAATTCCTTACCAAAGAGGAGAAATTCGTGATTAAAGTGGCCAGTACGAAAAACGCCAATTTCATATGTAAGGACCTAATATATTTATATTTTTTAAGTGTTTTATTAAAATATTAATTTGATGTTTTCTTAAAATATTTGTTATTATTAAATATGGATTTCCGCAAAGTAACGCCTGAATCTATTCATTATCTTAATGCAGTTTAAATTGTTTTTTAAATTCAAATAATGTCTTCTTTCAGTAAAATGTTCCATCTACAATATTCAAGGTACATTCCCTCCATGTGGCATCGCCGTGGGACGACCTGAATATACGTTATCCACGCAACCTCGGCAATATCCCGGTCGTCATGGCTTGGTCGCTGATCGGTCCACTGGGCTTCTCCCGTGTAGGCGGGGAATCAACCTGGTGCGGCCTGATCGCCCTGGCTAACTAAGCGGCGGCCGTTACTAGCCTGTCCTGATGCACCACTGAGTCCATCGTCAAATGGTGCACAAGACCTGCCTGTTATAACAGGCAGCGCTAGACCCTTAGAGCAGAGGTTAACCTGATGTTAAGCGAGCTAACCTTTGCCTATAACAGATGCACTTCATCACAAGTCACGAATTGCCCTGCGCCCGTCACTTTGACACATAAAAGTCTCATGTGACTGTAGTTTCACTGGCTCTTAAGGACTGCTGCCGGAACACACCGTTAGGTGCATGGCGACAGATTTTATACTTGAGGGTGGTGGCTAGCCAGGCTGGCAATCGCAAAATGCCCTTCCACCATGCGGTGAAGCTCGAGCCGGCGGCGGGGATCGAACCAGGGCACTGCGGCACAGCAGTCCATTGCCACCGCTCGGCCATCATTGTTTCAAAGTTAAAAATTACCTTATTAACAAACACAAAAAAACCGTCGAATTGAGAACATTCTCCATTTTAAGATGTTGAGTAAAAATAACATGTTTTAAACCTTAACCAACACATTATGGGTATGAGAAAGATGATAATTCAACAATATCTTTGGTTCTTCAGTAATTTAAAGTATCTGGGAACTGAGCGAACGTGTCCGAGTTCACAGAAAACCGTTGCACGCACACATATTTTAATATGTCATTAAATTTACTTTTAATATTTTATTAAATTTTCTTTTAAAATTTATTTACTTTACTTCTAACATTTTATTAAATTTAATTGACTTTCGTAAGTAGGCAGTACACATATTTAAACAATGTTGAAACTCGGGCGCGGTCGGGAGCTCATGCACTCCATGATGAAGCTCTGAATGTTGCAAAAACGGTCGAGATCGAACTTTTTTGCATGGTGGAAGGGCGATTGCCCGCCTGGCTAGCTACCACCCTCAAGTAGAAAGTCTGTCGCCAAGCACCGAAAGGTGTGTTCCGGCAGTAGTCCTTGAGAGCCAGTGAAATTACAGGCACAATGAGACTTAACAACTATGTCTCAATGTGACGGGCGCAGTGCAATTCGTGAGTTGTCATGAATTGCAACTGTTATAGGCAGAGGTTAGTCCAGTTAACATCAGGTGGGCCTCGAGCTTGTTCCGTCACAATTACATAAAAAAAACTACTCAGCTGATATAACGTATATAAGAGAAACCGGTTTCAAAATTGTTTAAACATATTTTTTAACACACTCGCCCGTAACGGGCTTTGAAATGCACCGATTTTAGTGTCATAATATAGTCTAGCACTCGTGCTTTTTTTTACTTTACCGCACTAGTGTTTTAAATCGAAAAAAAAAACAACGTTTCCACAATTCTCACGAAGGAGATTGTAGTTTGTTTCGTTAGTTTTTCACATAAAAACAAACAAAAGAGTTTTTTACTTACTGAAGTAGAACTTTAGAAGATTTAATTATAAACCTTCTTATTAAGATTATTATTGCTATCAAAAAGATCAAGAAAATATTTTCGTATTCGTTACTCGCAATTGTGTTGAAAAACGTCGTATGAAACTCGTGCGCGTTGTTTATTACAATCTCTACTACATTTAGGCCTTCGATTTGCGATCTCAGGACTAATAATAATAATGTTTTTATTACTCAATTCTCATTAAATACACATATAATACAGTACATTTCTAAAAATAACAAGTTTAAAGAGAAAAATTACAAAGTTTAAAATATATACATACAAATGAAGTTTTAATGGTTTTTACTATTAAATGTCGTGCATAGTCCACACTAAGAATAAATCTTGTATCGTGAGCGTCTGCTTCCTTCAAGGACACCATTATAAAATGACAGCGAGGACATAACTTTAGTTTTAAAATATATTTATATGTTGAGTAAAAATATATCTTATTTCTTAATCTTAGTCTCTATTTAATTTTTATTTAACATTATTCTTTTATGTGTGTATGTAGGAGATAATATCTACTAACTATCTCGATTGTAATAAACAACTTCGCGCACTTGTTGCATAATGTACTATTAATGACCACGTTTAATAGTGAGGGAGGGGGGAGAGGGGGGGGGGGTGCAGTTCTAGAATGACAGATCTCTAATAAAGAGTCCCATGTCTACTTGAAGTAGTTACTCTGAAGCATTGATGGCTCAGTGGCATTGGCTATGGACTGCCGTGCAGCAGGTCCATGGTTCGAATCCCGCCCAGAGCTTGAGCTTCACCGCATGGTGGAAGGGCATTTTGCGAATGCCCGCCTGGCTAGCGACCACCCTCAAGTAGAAAATCTGTCGCTAAGCACCTAACGGTGTGTTCCGGCAGCAGTCCTTGAGAGCCAGAAAAGTTACAGGCTAATGAGACCTAACAACTGGACGTCTCAGTGTGACGGGCACAGTGCAATTCGTCGTTGACGAAATGCGTCTGTTATAGGCAGAGGTTAGTCCACTTAACATCAGGTGGGCCTCGGGCTTGTTCCGTCATAATAACATAAAAAAATAAAAAATAAAAACTTACGTCAAAAACGAACACCTTGGCTATTAAAAATGCACACGTTCCACCAGTTGAGAGCTGAAATAAATATAGAACATTTTAATAATAACAAATATTAGTATAGAAAAAAATATATAAATATATCTAGTGACAATTCCGCCTAATTTTCCTGTTAAACCGAGGTGACGTCACAAAGGGCACGCAGCCAAACCGGAAGGATTTTCGACGCGTTCGCTTCAACACGAAGCATCATCAGGAGGTCTCGAATCTTCGATCGATGGAGAAAAATTTAATTTTATGTTTTCTTAAAACATTTATTGTTATTTAATATGCTGAATTGCTGAAAGTAACGCCTGAATCTATTCATTATATATTTGTTTTAAGGGTGAACTGGCCGGCCCGTTCTCCATACAAACGTCGTAGGGTGATCACTCCCTTATTTGAGGATTTAGGTCCAAAATAAAGCATAATACCGATTGATCTCGTCATTACCTAGGCTTGTATGATGCCGAAATTTTAATAAAATAATTAACTTGAGAATTATTAGCCTCTAAACATTTTCATATAAAGTTTTCAAACTTACAGCTTTATAAAATTTTAGCATCATACAAGCCTAGATAATGACGAGATCAATCGGTATTATGCTTTAGCCCGGACTTAAAATCTCAAATAAGGGAGTGATCACCCTACCACGTTTGTATGGAGAAGTGACCGGCCAGTTCAACCTTAAGGAAAGTTCCTTCATATCTTAAATACCGAGTCTCCAAACTCGTTTAAATTTTGAATTGTCGTGTCCTCGGGCCCGATATCTTAACTTTATTTTTTGTGAGATTGTAATGGAGCAATCATGAGGCCCATCTGATGTTAAGCGGATTACCCTTTACTTCTTTTATCGAAATCCACTTTCAATAAAATGTATATATAATTGAATGCAACTCAACTACTCGTTTTTTTATGCGTTATATATATGTTAGCCTTTGACCACAATCTCAACTGATGGAAAGTGATCATGTGGTCGAATATGTTGTTCAGGCTAAACTAGAATTACTGGCTCTCAAGGACTGCTGCCGGAACGCACCGTTAGGTATTTGGCTACAGATTTTCTACTTGAGGGTAGTAGCTAGGCAGACGTGCATTTGCAAAATGTCCTACCACCATGCCATAACGACTGCCATCTTAAAACAACGTACGGGACCGAATGCTTAACGTGCCCTCCGAAGCACGTGCACGCTCAGTAGTAATGTCACTAACGGTCACCCATCCAACTCATGACCGCGGCGGACGTTGCTTAACTTAGCTGCTCGGTCAAGAACGGCTAAGCAAACTACGCTTCGAGGGCTTCAATGTGACGAATTGCACTGCTCTTCACCCTTGGACATACAGTTGTTAAGTTTCTCTGCCAGAAACAAGGGCGTATACCACTTGACGCTAAATTTGTTATTTTTGATAATTTTGATCAAATTTTGTGTCTATGGTTCATATTAAATGTGGATCCATAGACGCAAAATGTGGTCAAAATTATGGATTATAACTCAAATGGAATACGGCCCAACTGTTAGGTGCTTAGCGACAGATTTTCTACTTGACTATTAAAAGACGGATAAGGATAGGAAGATGATACTCACAGCTATAATAATCCAGTTGTTTATATATAATATACCGTAGAATAGCAGCAAGAAGAAGAATCGTATAATGGCAACCAGCACTATGTCAAACAGAGATACCTTTATGCTGTAATGTATGATTTCTCTGTCGAAAATCTGCTGCAATGTCTCACCTCGCATCTGTGAACAAACGAAAAAATATTAAATTAATAATAACAAATATTGTAAAAGTATTTTAAGAAAACATCAATTTAATTATTTAATAAAACACTTAAAAAAACTTTATAATAATTATATCTATACTCTGGTTTTTAATTCGAGATCAAAAATGTAAACAAAGAAATGTCAATATATGTCATTGTCAAACTGACTGGTCAGGGGTATACAATATTTTTCTTTAAAAATGTTCTTAGGTAACCCAAATCAGTAGTGGCGCTAAGTTTCACATATTTTTATTTCATTGAAATAATTGTACATTGAAATAATTGTACATATATATATACACCTTAGTCACCTCTTACGACACTCACGGGAAGATACGGGGGTGACATTGTAACCCGGCATCCCATGAGGCGTTGGGCCACAAAAATAACGAAAGGTGGTCAGCAGCGCCTTCTAGAGAACTGACAACTTCTACTGCGATCTTCAAGACGCCTGCTAAGCATGGGGATTATGGCAAATCCCCCCAATGGAACCATGTTCATTAGTGGACGTTTCGGATTTGATTGTTTGACTTGTGCTTGAGTAGGTATACATTTTGTTATTATGGTGAGAAGGTACAAAAGTATTAATTACCTTTTCTTAAGTAGGAATTTTGATGGATTGAAAAAAACATAATATCTGCCGTATAGCATAAAAATTAGTTCATCAAATTTGTTCACAAATGTCTCCTTTGGTTCTGATTTTCTTGGTGAAGTGAACTCATCGCTGCCCTCATTTTCACTGACAATCTTTCTGGCTGAAACTGACAATATCCACAACATGTCAGTGTTTTTTAGCACACTCCATTAAATACCAATGCCCTGAATGAATTAAAGACCTTCAGCCACGTAAAAATGTGTGTTTTAGGCCTTCATCACCTTCAGCTTTTCAGAAACACTCTAAGATTTGTGAGAACGTTTCTTAACAAGAGATATAATGTCTTTCGTTATTGAAGAGCCTGGTTCAAGTCCTGGTTTGGAGGCTCCAGCCTCCATATTATGAAAATTATCTTTTCGTAACAATAAAAAAACTGAACACAACTCCCTAACAATAACTATAAACGATAAAAACAACAAATAACAACGAAATTCAACAATAACAAGAAAAACAAGCGGAAAGAAACACATTCAAATTTAAAAAATATATATATAAATATGTAAAATTACTTATATAATTTTGTAAAATTATATGAATTACAAATAAGCAAAAATGGCGTCAGCTGGAAAATGTGTAAACCAAAAAAATTTTATACTAATTTTTTCAGGCTTGAATATATGCGTAAATATGTACGCGCATAAAAAAGTGTTTTATTAGTGTACACTACAGTAATCAATTATAACTTAACATATTTCTTTTATATCAAATCCTTCATCCGTTTCCAAAATTAGGAAAATTACTAAATACTTGTCATTTCTTTGCACGGTTAACCCCTTTGTTTACATTTTTGATCTCGAATTAAAAACCAGAGTATAGTGACAATTCCGCCTTATTTCCTGTTAAGCCGACGTGACGTCACAAACGCCACGCAGCCAAACCGGAAGAGTATTCGACGCGTTTCGCTTCTAAACGAAGCATCCTCAGGAGGTCTTGACTCTACGAGCACACGATCGAGTTTTTTTTTATAAAGATTTTTTAAGTGTTTTATTAAATAATTAAATTGATGTTTTCTTAAAATACTATTAAAATATTTGTTATTATTAAATATGGATTTCCGCAAAGTAACGCCTAAATCTATTCAATATCTATCAATCTATATATCTATCAATATTAAATTATGTTTTTAATAAAACACTTAAAAATATATCTAGTGACAATTCCACCTAATTTTCCTGTTCAGCTGACGTCACGATGCTCTACGAGCTCACGATCGAGAACGTTTTTAGACCGCTCGTAGAGTCAAGACCTCCTGAGGATGCTTCGTGTAGAATCGCACCGCGTCGAAAAATCTTCCTGTTTGGCTGCATGGCGTTAGTGACGTCACGTCGGCTTAACAGAAAAATTTGGCGGAATTGTCGCTATATATTTTTTAAGTGTTTTATTAAATATGGATTTCCGGAAAGTAACGCCTGAATATATTCATTATATTCGTATAGCTCTGATTACAGTCCCACCAACTTATCTGTTCAGGCGGCAGAAAAAAGAACTACAACATTCCTTCAAATTGTGACAGTTTGTAGTTGATTTCCTTGACCAGTAGCGCCCTCGAGAACTGAACAGTTAAGTTGGTGGTACTATAATAAATAAACGCATCGAAGATGGCGCTACAAATAATTATATTTCACTTGCGCCACAGAATAAAAAGGACCGAAGGATCACTCCCTCAGATCAGTAAACAAGAGAGATAGGTAAAGGAGGCGTGGCACGTGCGAACGCATATGGCCTAAATCAGGCTTGATTGTAAGAAAACTATTGTTTTTATTTTATTATTGCTGATAGGTAAGCCTTTGACCACAATCTTATCTGATGGTAAGTGATGATATGGTCGAAGGTGTTAGCAGGCTTAACCTAGAATTACTGGCTCTCAAGAACAGTTGCCGGAACACATTTCGTAGCGAAGTTCACTTAGCTGTTCTCAATCGATCAGCAAAGTTAAGCAACGTCGCGCGCGGTTATGAGTTGGATGGGTGACCGCTAGTGACATTACTACTGAGCGTTTCCGTGCTTCGGAGGGCACGTTAAGCCGTCGGTCTCGGTTGTTGTCTTAGGATGGCAGTCGTTATAGCATGGTGGTAGGGCATTTTGAGAATGCCCGCCTAGCTAGCTACCACCCTCAAGTAGAAAATCTGTCGCCAAGCACCTAACGGTGTGTTTCGGCAGCTGTCCTTGAGAGCCAGTACTTCTAGGTTAGCCTGAACAACATCTTCGACCACATCATCACTTACCATCAGGTGAGATAGTGGCCAAAGACTAACCTATCAAGCATAAAAAATAAAAAATACAACGTAAGGTGCTTGGCGACAGATTTTCTAGTTGAGGGTAGTAGCTGGCCAGGCGGCAATCGCAAAATGCCGTGCCACAATGCAAAAGTATAGACATAAATCAGACATATTTTTACGTGACTTGCTGATAAAAATAGAGAAGAAAAAGGATTTTACTGGGTCCAGCAAAATATAATGCGTCACAAAAAGTTAGTACACCCGAAGGCACGGGCAACAAATACTTCTCCGGACGTTTTAAGGTTCTATGTAATATGAGGCAAGCATATTCCCATCAATACAACTTACCATTACACATATAAGCCACATCAAGCTAGTGAAGAGTAAGTCGAAGGTGACGAACAGACAAAAGAACCTCCTGACGGTAGACATCTTGCCATTGGGCCTGTGACCGGCTACCAGGTCTTCGGACATGAGAGTTACTGATTGAGAATGTGCTGAAAACATAGAGAAAAAGGACTCTTTATACAAAATCATATCACAAAACTGACTTTACACATAAAATATTCTAAAACGAATAATACACTAAAAGTAAGAAGAAAAATAAAAGTTCGAAGCAGTGATGGCTCAGTGGCATTGGCCATTGGAATGCCCTAGCTAGCGACCACCCTCAAGTAGAAAATCTGTCGCAAAGCACCTAACGGTGGGTTCCAGCAGCAGTCCTTGAGAGCCAGTAAAATTTCAGGCACATGAGACCTAACAACTGTACGTCTCCGTGTGACGGGCGCAGTACACTTAACACAAGTTTAGTCCACTTAACATCAGGTGAAGAAGCGCTAAGTCAGATGAAGCGCTCGTAGCGAAGTTTACTTAGCTGTTCTCAACCGATCAGCAAAGTTAAGCAACGTCACCCGCGGTCAGGAGTTGGATGGGTGACCGCTAGTGACATTACTACTGAGCGTGCACGTGCTTCGGAGGGCACGTTAAGCCGTCGGTCCCGGTTGTCGTCTTAGGATGGCAGTCGTTATAGCATGGTGGTAGGGCATTTTGCGAATGCCCGCCTGGCTAGCTACCACCCTCAAGTAGAAAATCTGTCGCCAAGCACCTAGCGGTGTGTTCCGGCAGCTGTCCTTGAGAGCCAGTACTTCTAGGTTAGCCTGGACAACATCTTCGACCACATCATCACTTACCATCAGGTGGGATAGTGATCAAAGGCTAATATATCAGGCATAAAAAAAAAAAAAGGTGGGCCTCGGGCTAGTTCCGTCACGATAACATACAAAAAAGTAAATAAACTCAACCATCGTATACAGTTCTATTTGATCATTTTACATCGACAAGTGTAAATGAGAACATCATCGATGTAGTCGAAGCCAATTAAATACGCATCATTAGGGATAACGCAAATACTACTCGACAGATCTCACACAAATTTATATGTGACTACATGACGAGCACCAGCTTTCGAACATAAAAAAAAAACATTAATATCGGTACATCCTGTAAAGTGTTAGAAGGTAAACACACAAAAATTACAGTCAAACAGGGAACACCCTCCTTTTTTGCAATCAGTAAAATAATATAAATAATGTTTTCAGGGAATCGAAAAAAAAAACCCACACACTCATACAACATACACATAATAATAAAATATAAAAAATTGCTAAATTAAGAAAGATAATATACTAAAAATTCATAGAATAAGAGAATCGATAAAAAGGAATTCATAAAAAACAGTTAACAAAAAATTTAATATCATGTTTGTTTCATTGGGGTAAGCTATATATAATATAGCTTTTGTTGATGTATACACACTATATATTATATTGTATTCTACTCTACTCAGACTAAACTGTTATAATAGATTATGTATTTATTATATTATTTTATAATGTAATTTATGATCTAAAGTATTTATATTAAACATTTGTACCTTATGGAAGAGACTGCCTTTTGTAACACAGTTTTTACGAAAACAAAAGGCTGAGTGACGACAAATTTTGTACTTTACATGTTTTTCAATAAAGATATTATTTTACAAAATTACAAATTTACCAGGGAAATAATTATAGTGATGTGCGGGATTCGAACCCGCGTCCATCCATCCCTTTAGCCGGGGTATGCTCTAACCAATTGAGCTAACATGACACAATGACTCATAACTCTAAGTTTTGCTAATGAATAGATTCATGCGTTACTTTGCAGAAATCCATATTTAAATGAATATTTCAATAAAACACTTAAAAAATATAAAAAAATATATCTAGTGACAATTCCGCTTAATTTTCCTGTTAAGCCTACGTGACGTCACAAACGCCACGCAGCCAAACCGGAAGGATTTCAGCGCGTTTAGCTTCTACACGAAGCATCATCAGGAGTTCTAGACTCTACGAGCGCACGATCGAGAAATTTCTCGATAGAGATATATTTTTAAAAGTTTTCTTAAAATATTTAAATAATATTTATTACTAAGTTTTGCTCTCGTTCTTCAACCATCGTATCAGCGTGTAATTCGCCAATCAGGAATTATTGCAAACATAACAATGTTATTATTATTTTGGCCAGGAAACGTGCCTAAAAGCACCACGTTTTTGTTTTGCTCTAACCTACCTTAAGGAAAATTATGCAAACATTTGTATTTCAACGATGAAACAATGTGTGTACGAAAAGCGTTTACACTCACTCACCTTAAGACTGGAGGGAAGTCTCAAATTTTCATACAAAAAGAGAAAACGTTTCTACCCCCCTAAACAATCACCGATTTGATTAATGTTTACTATAGGAGAAACCTTTTCTCCCAGAACGCAAATTCTAAGGCAAAACTTGAAGAAGCTGCAATTGTCCTTATCGCACTATTCTCTTCGGGCGTTTAGCAGCATCATTTTGTTAAAATACCTATTTTTCTATAGGAGCTTCTCTTCCCGTTCCTCTTAAGGAAAATTATGCAAACATTTGTATTTCAACGACGAAACTAAAGGTGTACACCTTAAAAAGAAAAGCGTTCACATTCACTCACCTTAATGATAAGAGATCAATAAACAAACGGTACTCACTCAGTTGGCGATAAGGCGGGCTATTGATGCTGCTTATCAACGACTCGGCCGCCTCTCTCAAGTGGGGATTCGCCATACTGACCTCTGGAACCAATCATTTGTTAATTGTTATTTAACTATCACCTGATAACAATTTCATAGTTCGTTAATGGTTTTTTAATTTTTAATTACTATTGTATTTATTATGCTAGGGCTACATTAGCGGGCTACGGCGAATATTCGTGTTAACGCGATGTGGCCGGGTACATCGTGTCATCGCGTAGTATACGGGCGAAGACGATGTAGTATCGGGGAGCTGTAGGTAAACTGGCGCGGATCAAAGGGTGAAGCTTGTGAAGCGCTCGTAGCGAAGTTTACTTAGCTGTTCTTAACCGATCAGCAAAGTTAAGCAACGTCGCGCGCGGTCAGGAGTAGGATGGGTGACCGCTAGTGACATTACTACTGGGCGTTTCCGTGCTTCGGAGGGCACGTTAAGCCGTCGGTCCCGGTTGTTGTCTTAGGATGGCAGTCGTTATAGCATGGTGGTAGGGCATTTTGCGAATGCCCGCCTGGCTAGCTACCACCCTCAAGCAGAAAATCTGGCGCCAAGCACCTAACGGTGTGTTCCGGCAGCTGTCCTTGAGAGCCAGTACTTCTAGGTTAGCCTGAACAACATCTTCGACCACATCATCACTTACCATCAGGTGAGATAGTGGTCAAAGGCTAACCTATCAGGCATAAAAAAAAAAAAAAAATCAAAGGGATTTGTCCGACGCGACAATATTCGCTTGCGTGGCTACACCTACGTCAATTCAGTGTCTTCCAGACTTTGAAGGATTCAAATTTGAAACAGAGATAGCTCAGTGGCATTGGCTATGGACTGCCGCCCAGCAGGTCCATGGTTCGAATCCCGCCGCGGGCTTGAGCTTCACCGCATGGTGGAAGGGCATTTTGCGAATGCCCGCCTGGCTAGCGACCACCCTCAAGTAGAAAATCTGTCGCCAAGCACCATAACTGAAATTACAGGCACATGAGACTTAAGAACTATGTCTCAAGGTGATGGGCGCAGTGCAATTCGTGACTTGTGACGAAATGCATCCGATATAGGCAGAGGTTAGTCCACTTTACATCAGGTGGGCCTCGAGCTTGTTCCGACACAATAATATAAAAATATATATATAAAAACAAAAATTACGTTCACTACCGCGGCAGTCAATTGCCATAGGGGTCATAATTATTCCCAATACTCATATAGTCGAATAAGAGACGGAAGATAATATTATCTGCTACAAATATAAACGCATTCGGCACACAGCACGCAGTGTGCATTATCAGCGTGTGCTTAATAGCTTACTGATAATGTTATAAAACCGAAAATGTACTCCCACTTAACAATCCGTCTACTTATTTTTACACGACTGCCCAAAAACAGGAATGTTATGTTTCGTGTTATGCGTGTTTTTTTATTTCACCATAATTTCTAAACGGTTTAACCGATTTTAATGTATGAGCTATCATTCGATTTGTCTTGACGTAGTGAGTACCAAATAAACCTGCGGATTTTACTCGCCATATTGTGAGACAATTTTTTCTTCTCCAATATCAAAATGAAGGGCTTTAAAAAATGATTCCATAAATATATATAACTTGCAGTATTAATGTCTATTCTTATTCTATTTGGGTGCGATACGTCCTGCACTGACGTCCCGCTTGGGGTGTATTGTGCATTTCCCTCGCCAGCTTCTACCCAAGCCATCCCAACTCCTTAACGTAGCGGAGAAGGACTCTGGGTCGCTGGCATAGCTGCTGCAGTGACGTGTGTGGTGGTGGAAAGGATTTCGATGGTGAGAATGGCTCACATAGACCCGTTTCAACTCTTATTCGTTCCGTGGCTTCACAGTGCAATAGGACGTGCTCCACGGTATCTTCTTCACGCATACAGCCTCTACATAGAGGACTGATTTAGGAAGATTTTAATGTCTATAGAGCGATAAAACTTTCACGAAATAATATAATTTGCAGTCAGGTTTTTTTTAACTTATACTTGTTACCCATATCCAAAGATGTGTTACTGCAAGTCTTCAGCCGAGACAAATTTTTCTCTAACTGCTGATACACGCCGTTCCAACACTCTATTATAGAAAGGAACAAAAGAGATGAACTGAACTTTAGATAGCTAAACCTACACTAGTTACTAGGTAAAAATTCGGTGCTTAGCAAGGATAATGAGCTTACCTATCTTTATATAAAGTATACAACTGTGTGGACTAGCTAGCAACTCCAACATCCAAATGCTTTCTAAAGACCACAGGGCTGCATAATGCACTTCAAGTCAACACGGTTAATAAGGAGACAAAAGCAGACTCAAAAAAGTACACGAAACGCCTTAGTACACATCCTAACCACCTGGTGACATAGTTGACCACTATTAATTACCCTATGAAGCTTAATAAGTTGGCATCTTCCTGGACGTATGGCCTAGTTATGAATGAAATTCTATTGTTATCATTATCGCCGATGCCAATGGGTTAAGACATCAAATCAATTCATAGATACCAGAATGCAGATGATAGAAAGCCTAGAGACGGGGAGGCACTCAATGGTGTACTCCTCTCAATGCCAAACAGACTACAAATACACCTGCTCTACGTCTAAAGACTGATTACTGAATCAAAAAAAAAATTATATATGTACGCTATACACAGATTGATAGATTTGTTCGAATTACAGTCCTGTTTTGTAGGTCATTTATAGATTCTAAGCCATTATCTACGATGTATCTTCCTTGAGAATGGTTTAACAGGGGTTTAGTTGAGATTTGAGGATTGTAGGCATTTGTAAAGCTACCTTGGTCCCGGCAAGTATCGTAACTTGCATACTTTGCAAGAAAAATGGATTAAAGGACTAATTGGAACTAAGGGCTGCCATCTGTCTGGGATTACCCGGATTTGTCCTAGTTTAGAGGGCATCCGGTAGGGGTTTTCAAACAGTAGGTGAAACCCGGACACTTTTGTGTCAGGGGAATCCAGATTGATTGAAAAATAAGCAATTAATTGGAACAAATCTGAGTTGAAGATTAATTCGTAAGTTGCATGCAAGTTAACTCCGGTGCTGCAAAATCTTTTAAACAAAAGAACGTACCCCGCGCGCGTCGTCGCCATCCCCCACCATAATGTACTGCCACCAATCTCGATCAACCATTTACAGTGTTACAGTTTTGGGCATTTGGTGCTAGATCTTGAACTTTTGTAGGGTTTTGAGCACTTTTCTCATTACCATACGCCAAAAATATCTAGTCGAATCTGGCGGAAAACATGGTCTTGATATTGGTTGCCAACCCAAGTCATATTGTGAGTTTTTTCGCTAGTCTTGTGGCAATAGAAGAAGGAGAAAACCTCACTAAACATACACACGGTTTCTTCTCTGATCAAAATAAAAGTATAATTTTAAGGACCTAAGTTGCTATGACTTTTTTCAAATTTCTGTTGGAAAAGAAATATCACTTCAGCAAAAATTAAAAATATCTGATAAATACTGAAATAAGTAAAAATATCTTTCGCTCGCCAAAATTCAAACTTGGTACTCACATAAGTACTTTTAATTTACATTTACAAAATAGTTTTACGTTTTCGGGTACATAATCTGCGTAACCAAACAAGATGACTTAAATTTTTTGATACAATGTAGTTTCTATGTATTTCTAGTGCTCTCTTATTTAATTAATTATTAAACTAAAAATGTTCTTTTTTCTTGTTTGTTGCGTTTTTATCTCCAATAAGTGGTTTTAACTTTTAGAAGATTTTTAATTTGATGCCAAATAATAGTGCTTCTCATTATTTTTATCACCAGATTACCTCAGAAAGAGAGGAGTGAATAATTTTGTTTGTAACACTGTAATTTTTCGCAAAGAAGCTGTATAAATGAATCACCAAGTGGAAGAACCGGAAGTGTCCGGGAATAAAATCAATTTCACCTAAATGATCGGGTCTTTTAAGGATTTTGTCTGGCATTGGTGGTTTAGGTGATATCAACCCTAAACTAAGGTGATACACCATTATACCTTATTTGATAGAGAATATTTTGACTTGAGAATATTAGTTGTGGGATTGACCTTGTGTTTGTGTGTTCCTGAAAATTTTCCTGATGATTTTGTTAGCTTATTTACATAGTTGATGTTAAAGCAAAAATAACAATACATATTAGAATATCTTCCTTATTCAATAAGTGAGAAACAATAAAATATTTTATTGTCTTAGGTTTTTGCGATTATTACACATAGTAATATAACAAGAGTCACCCCGAGACCACGATCACTGCAAAGTGTTTGAAACATCAGGACAAAAATAATGATAAATATACGCGATTTAAACCGTTTAAAGTTGTTTAATTACTATGAATAAAATATGTTTTTGGAAATTCACTGTAGAAAATCTTGGGCAAAATGTCAAGAGATTAAAGATCATTGGACCAAACTATATGAAATTTTGCAAGAAAATTGTATAAAATGAATAATCAATATTTGCTTCTTCTGAAAAAAATCTATCGTCAAGCTAACAATGTGTTTTGTCAGACGTTACCTTATGCGCTTGTTATTTTAAATTAGGAACAACTGCAGCCAGTATAATGAAGTATATGATTTTGAGAATATGTTTCCAACTTGTGATCTTATGGTTGGCTCATGCATAAGCTGAACTTGTAGTCACCAAATCTGATTGACAATACAAAAAGAACTTTGCGAGTTGGTAACAATGGGTATATAAGTCAAATGAACAATGATTGTTGGATATGAATTATATGCATGGGAAGGTTTTCTGAAGGGTAAAAATTGGCCCCAGTGAAAATATCATTATCTAAGTAGGTTTTTAATCACAACATTGTTGAAACAAATACAAATGAAGATAAGGACATGAATCATTGGTACTTTGACGAAATATTATTGAAATGAATAATAAAGCGTATTAAATTAAATCTCAAAAGAAACATGATTCTTTATGTAACGGAATCTAACAATAATTATGGAAATTAGACAATTTCGCAACAGCCAAGACATTGAGTTCTGAGACAAGTTTACAACATCCGGTACGAAAATGAATATTTTGAGCATATAGGACAAATCTTTACCTACTTCTTAGAGAGAATTTAGTTGCTACTACATATACCAACCCAATAAAATTATCAAGAAACTTAAACAAAGACTTACACAAGTGGTTTATTCACTACGTTCACAGGATAAACATTATAAGTTTGCACTTTCAGCTTATTCTAATGGTCCAGGTAACATTTTTTAATATATGCACATATATTTGAATTATGTTAAATTAACAGTAAAACCATTAAAACAACCCATTTATTTATGAAATTATTGGAGAGAGAGCAACAAACAACCAACCCCAAAACGAAAATAAAGACAGACAGACTGACAGTCTGACACTGACTGATGAAACATTGACACTAATGACAGTGTGTTTTTTTTTTAATAAATTGGATTTGAATTATTAGTACATTTCCATACTTCAAGTAAAGATTATTAGAGATTTTTTTAAGGTAAAGATTAGACATTATACCTAGTTCATGGAAGTAATAAGTACTACGTACAATAGTACTTATTACTTCCATGACCTAGTTAGATAACGGAGCTAACAATAAAAATAATTGCGTAACAATAGGCGGTGTTATCGCTTAGACCAATCACTTCTAGACAACCCATAACCGGAGGACTAAATTTTACAAAAAATATTCATAAACTTTGGTTTATGGATATTCATACAATAATAGAATTCTAAAAAGTGAATATAAGTAATATGTAGAATTTATAAAACACAATACCAGTTTTAGCGTCATCAGCTTTTAGCGAAACACCTAACGATGTGTTCTGGCAGTTGTCCTTCAGAACCGGTTCTCAAAGCTTTGATTATTAACTTGAAAAGTTATTCATTTAAGATTCTAGGTTGAGCCCCTAAAATATTGTTGCCAAACTTTCACATAAGTACTTAGTACTATCAGATGAGAATGTGATCAAATGCTAGCCTCATGGCAATAAAAAAAGTTGTCGACTTATACCGCATCCAACAGGAGGATACTGAATAACAGTTTTTAATACAGGCAATAAACAGCTGTTATGCATAGCCGAATAAAAATAACGTCAAAACGACGGATATAAGTACCTACTGTAGCTACGGTAAGGTAGGTATTTAACTTAAATTTATTTTTGTTCTTGCTAGCTTATAAATAATCAGTAAACAACTGAATGAATCTTTTTTTTATGCTTGATAGATAAGCCTTTGATCACTATCTTACCTGATGGTAAGAGATGATGTGGTCGAAGATGTTAAGAGGCTTAACCTAGAATTACTGGTTCTCAAGGACAGCTGCCGGAACACACCGTTACTTGGTGCTTGGCGACAGATTTTCTACTTGGTGTTGTTTTTACGAGGGTGGTCGCTAGCCAGGCGGGCATTCGCAAAATCCCCTTCCACCATGCTAGATGTCCTTGGCAGCAGTTCTTGAGAGCCAGTAAAATTACAGGCACACGAGACCTAACAACTGTACGTCTCAGTGACGGGCACAGTGCAATTCGTCGTTGACGAAATGCATCTGTTATAGGCAGAGGTTAGTCCCCTTAAGATCAGGTGGGCCTCAGGCTTGTTCCGTCACAATAACATAAAAAAAAATTAAGAGACCAATAAAACAATTATGAAATGTTTAATAATTTATTAAAACTCTCCAACAATTATATAAAGGTTACCTATATCAATCTCTCCTTAGCACGATTTCGACTGCTGTAGCATTAAATTTTACGTAGGCGAAGACCACACGTGCAATAAAAATCTTGATCCATTAATACCATGGAATACAATTTTTGTAATACAGACTTCATTGAATATATATTTGATAAATAATTAATAACTATTTACATATATGTCAGAAGTAGATACGCTATGCTACTATGCATACGCGATCACAAACGGCAATCATCAACATCGATATTGAGACGTGTAGCTTTCGCCATAGAATATATGTTTCTCCCTGTGGTTTCTCCAATGAAGTTCCTCAGAAGGAACGCTATTTTATAAGAAGTCCTTCTTAAAATAAATCCCACTGCAAGACTTCTTTTTAAGACAATGTGACACCATTGTTCCGGTTAACTAGCATATACTTAATTGAAATAAGTACATATATCATTTTTAAAGTAAGTAAATTATATCAGTACAGACCTTTTCACTTACGTAGGCGCACTCCTCGATATTTATTGAGTTTATTTTGCGACTCCTACTGTCTACCCAAGCCACCCAAGTGAATATATTTTATATTTTATTGTATTACTTTATCAATAATTTACTGTAGAGGGGCACGGCCCGCACGGCTGACTTGTTCGTCAACTAGCGAGCGTGCAACTTCCGACGAGTTGACACCTTTCAATTGTCTTTTTTTGTTTTTTTTTTGTCGTCAACTCGGGCGAACAACATCATTACTATCTCTACATAGTATAAAACAAAGTCGCTTCCCGCTGTCTGTCCCTATGTATGCTTAGATTTTTAAAAATACGCAACGGATTTTGATGCGATTTTCTTTTAATAGATAGAGGGATTCAAGAGAAAGGTTTGTATGTATAATACATCCATAGTATACTGATAAACACTAATAATGCTAGAGGCTTCGATGTCAAGAGAAACCTCTAACCTTTCAAGAGTAACCTCTAAAGATGACAAATTTGCATTGTCTAATGGCAAAAAAGCTGTTAACATTGTATACAAAGACATTCTATAATTTATTTAGTATCAGCATTACACCCGTGCGAAGCCAGGGCGGGTCGCTAGTATATTATAAAATACAGTAATGTAAACAAGTATGGGAACCAGCTAGTTAAGTGTCTATCTACCCAGAAAGTAAGGAAGCGATGTTGCTTCACCCACATTTTATGATTTTGTTATTTTATTGGATTAGTTTTAGTCAATTTTCATTATAGATAATAAACCATTGTGATTTGTTGATTTGTGATATTGTTGAAAATTATTTGGAAAATAAGCAGTTTTGTATTTTTGTTTGTACCCACATGTCTTGTCAAATAAACATATTTTCTTTATACAAATTTACGAGAGGATAAAATACTCATGTGCGGAATTCGAACCCGCGTCATCCACCCAATAGTCGGAGTAATAACCAAAGCATGCGTTATTGCAAAAATAAAAATATCAAAATTATAGGGTTGCGTCCTTATTAACAAGCTTGAAGCCTATTGCAAAATTAGTCTTGTTTGTACGAGCAGCACAACGTATGTTGAACTATAGGTGTCACTTCAACCTCATACGATGGTTAAAGAACGATGGAATAATAAGAGCATTGTCATGATAGCCCAGTCGGTCAGGGCATACCCCGGCTATAGGGGTGAATGACGCGGGTTTGAATCCCGCACATGCCTATAATTTTTCCAAATATAAATTTGTAATCCGCAGAGCATGCGTTATACCAAAAAAAAAAACATAAAAAAAAAACTATTTTTCTTTTTCTATAGTCGGTACTTAACAGGTTTCTATTCATTTTTATATGACTCGCTCGCTCATATATAAATATATATGAGCGAGCGAGTTGACGACAAACAAAATAGGTAAACTCGGAAAGTGCAAACTCGCGCGCACTCTTGATATTCCTGCTCGCCAGTCGACGAATACGTCGCGAGGCTACGTCAATGAAAAGATCTGTACTTAATACCATCTAGCAGTTCCTACAGAACCCACTCTGTTATCAGGTGGGTCTTTAACACAACAGTATGACGCCAGGACCCCTACTGACGCAAGGCACAGCGACAGTATACTGACGGCGCAGACGGCGCCCGATGTGACGTCATTCAGCGCAGTTCCAGGTAACGGCTGCATGGACAGCAGGATGAGCAGGCCAAACGCGTTCAGCAGGGAGAACGAAGAAAGGACAATGTAGCCTGTAAGAGAAGAAAAGATTTTATAATTTAGATTAAATATTAAGAGGAAATATCGACTGTCCTAGCCTCCACAATGTTTTGTGCTCATTGCATGTGCCTGATAAATACGTATATCACAGGGCAAGCCATACACTCAAGCTCTTCGCCACTCCCCGTGGTCGCACAGTGGCGCGAACCCAGTCCCCTTTGTGTCGCTCTCTGAGCGTCCTCAATGAATTCCTTAACGTATTCTTGCATCGCTTGTGAAATTTTGTGAAAAAATATGATATGTTGATTCTTGAATTGATAATATAATAATTTATTTTATTATATTATCCATTGAAACAATATGACTTTATTAATTTGAGACACATGATCATATTTATTCATAATCTAATTATTTTTATATTATTATTTGAAATGTTTTCATTACTTTGACTGAATTGTGCAATTATTAATATTATTAATTTTAGTTATTGATATTTTAATTTTGTGTATGTATGTATAATAACTTTATAGTGTACAAATTAATTATAAGTGTAATTGGTGATGCCGTGCTTATTATAGTAAATAAATAAATAAATAAGTAGGAGAAGCGGTCATGGCTTGGTGTTGTGAAGGGCTGCTACGGAGAGAGTAAACGTTAAGTTAAAAAATATCAACTAGGATCTAAGTAATGTTAAACCTTATTGTCCAATAATTAGATATAATTTTATGCGAAACAGTCTGTTCTGTTACTTAATTTAAAATGGTAAAGTATGCTCGCGGAAAGTTAACGAATCAATTTGAAAACATCCATACTGCGATTGTACTTATACTAAATTGCCTGTGGGGTGCTAGAATAGCAACCCCTATCTTTCTGAGGAAGGCGTAAAAGCGACTAAATGAAAAATACAAGATGGGCAGGAGCGCTCTTTGAAGACGCCTACTAAGCTTAGGTATTATGACAATGCCCCCCCCCCCCCTCCCTTTATTAGTAAGTTAAAAAAACATTTTTAGGGTGCTCGACCAGCTCAAGTTCAGTCTTGTTTGTAGTACTTTATTAATTAAAAGATTATCATGTCAGAGATACCTAGTTAACCGGTATGCAGTACACAAAAGAATAAAAACTAAATATTTACAATTTAAGAGTCAATAATACAACAATTAACTGATTATAAAATGTCAAATAGCCACAAAATGTCAAATCAATATATTAAATAAAATGCTGCCACCTATTTGGCTCAAAGAATAAGCATTGCAATTCAACGGGGCAATGCTGCCAGCCAGCATGCTGGGCACGCTGCCAACTGGTAGTGGGCTAGAGCATTTGGACTGCCTATGAGTCCAAATGCTTTTATTGTAGTAGTGATAGTGTTGTATATAGTTCGTAGTATTTTGTCAATAAAGACATACCGCCGGTATAAAAAATATAATATATATATTACAAATCAATTACATACTTTATAAAATGGGACGGGGCAATCTAAATGCTTTTATTGTAGTAGCTGTAGTGTTGTATATAGTTCGTAGTTTTTATTTTTATTTATTTTATTTATTTTATTTGCAAAAGAAAAACTTATTCTAGTTACAGTATATGAAAGAAAATGATACAGTCTATGATAGAAAACTAAAGACGGATTTACATTAAATCTACATGATTGTTATAAAAATGTAAGGTAATTAGCTGATATTCAAACTAGGTTTCCCCGTGTCATATTATTATTAGTATTTTGTTAATAAAGGCATACCGCCGGTAAAAAAATTCTTTATAAAATTGAAATTGAAATTTGGTTTTATCATTATATACATATATCATTGTTCATTATTTACATTCCATTAATTCCTTAACACTGTATACAGCTTGCTCATTCAACCAACTCTTTACCAGCCCCAATTAGTAGAATAAGTCAGACATCTAGATGTCATAGTATAGTAGAGCTCTGAGTGTATTTTACACCATATATCCGTATTCTTCAAGGAGAGCTCGGGACGCGTTGGTGTCCCCACTCGCAATGAGTGAAGCCGTGTTAATTTGTATACTAAGAAAACCTACCATAGATCTACAGCGTGGAAATATGCTAACAACCTCTTAGAGTTGACTTCTGTTAGTTCTAACAAACATGTTAAAGCCGTGTGCGGGATTCGAACCCGCTTCCATCCACCCCTTTAGCTGGGGTATGCTCTAACCAATTGAGCTAACATGACATGACGTCATCATAATGAAAGCGTATCTAACTCAAATATTTCCTATCGTATTGGGATTTTGTAATGTAATCCGCATAGCAGGCGTTATTGCAAACATAATAATATTAAAAACATGTTTAGTTTATGTGCTTGTGACCGAACAAGCACGAGGCCTACCTGATGTTATAAGTCTCTTGTGCCTGTCATTTATTATTTCATATTTTTTTATTACTTATGCCGATGTATATATTCACAGCTCTATTCAAAGGGAGCGCGGCGCGGTCCAGTGTTGCCGCGGCGGGCGCTCTTGGCTCGGAGTAGGCATTGTCTTGACAAAGAACTCAAAGTGTAAGACACTACTAGAAAACCTTATTTCTTTTTTTTTCTGACAGATGTTTTAGATTTTAAGTAAAGTCGTAGAACTTATGTTGTACCTATGTCTTGTTAAACGGAGTTGATCCACAAGAGGTTGTAAGCATATTTCCAATTACCCTGTATATCCAAATATTTAAGAATAACTCTGTGGTCGCTAAGCACCCAAAGGGGTGCTATCTGTTAGCTTTCCTTGACAGCCAGTTTTTGTCTCATTATGTTCATATACCTATTGTTAAAATCTTCTACCACACCGTCATCAGCGTTAATCAAGGGCTAACCAGAAATATGAACATGTACATACCAGAAATATAGTTCCTGTTAGGCAAAAGCTGGTGCCTCCTGGATCTCAACCCCAGAAGACCAAGCAGGAAGCAGGTGAAGCCAGACATCACGCCGAAGTCCAGGTAGTACCGACGGCCAAGCTGGAAGTAAGAAGAATATACAGGGTTATTGGTAAAATGCTAACAACCTCTTAGGGTTGACTTCTGCTAGTCCTAACAAACATTTTGAGATGTTTTTTATTATTTTTATTTTTTTATTTATTTTTATTGTGTTTAAATGCCTACTCCGAGCTAAGAGCGCCCGCTGCGGCAACACTGAACCGCGCCGTGGTCCATTTGATTAGAGTTTTGAATATTTACATCAAGCAAAGTAATAAAAAATATGAAATATAGATTACAGGCACAATAAACTTTTGACATCAGGTGGTCCTCGTGCTTATTCAGTAAAAAACATAGAAAAAAACACAATTAAACAAAATATATAATTAAAAAAAATAAAAACAATACCAAAAAACTCATCTCAAATTGTTTGTTAGGACTAGCAGAAGTCAACCCTAAGATTACAAAATCACAAATATATTGCAAAATCACAAACAAACGATAGGAAAAATTTAAGTCTTGTGCCCTAAGAGTTTGTTAGCATTATACCAATAACCCTGTACAGTTAAATGTTTTTGTGTTTGTGTTCTAATATACGTACTTCCTCGAATAGCATTACAGTAAGTTAATAAATAGATTCAGGCGATACTTTGCGGAAATCCATATTTAATAATAACAAATATTTTAAAATATTTTATGAAAACATCAAATTAATATTTTAATAAAACATTTAAAAAATACAAAAATATATCTAGTGACAATTCCGCTTAATTTTCCTGATAAGCCTACGTGACGTCACAAACGCCACGCAGCCAAACCAGAATAATTTCGACGCGTGTCGCTTCTACACGAAGCATCCTCAGGAGGCTTAACAGGAAAATTAGGCGGAATTGTCACTAGATATATTTTTGTATTTTTTAAGTGTTTTATTAAAATATTAATTTGATGTTTTCATAAAATATTTTAAAAATATTTGTTATTATTACAGTAAGTCCTTTCGTCACAGAATAAAAAGAACCAGTAGGATCACTCCCCAAAGTCAATAAATAAGCGACTCTAGCTACGTAGCAATAAAATGCACTTCAGCTCACAAAGCACGGAGTACCTAATATTTATATTCACCTACAAGGCGTCCCTTTCTATCGCATAGTGACGCATAGCTCTGATCTCTTCTGACGCGGTACGCGCCGTACTATAAACCCGTCCGGACGGGTACGCCGATGTACCTGTAGCGACGTACCTAAAGTGTGGAGTGAGACAGAGCTGCTTCCGTGAGCAACGAGTCCAAGGATTTTGATCAACATCTTTTCTTCATTATTACAAATTCACAAATATACGATAGAAAAAATTTATGTCATGTGCGGGATTCGAACCCGCGATTTTTGTGATTTTGTAATGAAATCCGCATAGCAGGCGTTATTGCAAACCTAACAATATTAAAATTATAAGGTTGCGTCATCATTTACAAGTATAAAACCAATTGCAACAATGGTCTTGTTTGTAGTACAACGCAAGTGGTAGGTACTATAGATGTCGCTCCATCCCAATACGATGGTTAAATAACGATATGAAAGATTTGAGTTATGACGTCATGCCATGTTAGCTCAATTGGTTAGAGCATACCCCGGCTCAAGTGGTGGATGAACGCGGGTTCGAATCCCGCACATGACTTTAATTTTTCTTATCGTATATTTGTGATTTTGTAATGTAATCCGCATAGCAGGCGTTATTGCAAACCTAACAATATTAAAATCTTTTCTTCATCTAACTTAGGGAGTCATAAGAAGGTACGAAGTACAAATAGTTTTTTTTTATTTATTTTTTTATGCTGGATAGGTTAGCCTTTGACCACTATCATACCTGATGGTAAGTGATGATGTGGTCGAAGATGTTGTCCAGGCTAACCTAGAAGTACTGGCTCTCAAGGACAGCTGCCGGAACACACCGTTAGGTTCTTGGCGACAGATTTTCTACTTGAGGGTGGTAGCTAGCCAGGCGGGTATTCGCAAAATGCCCTACCACCATGCTGTAACGACTGCCATCCTAAGACAACAACCGGGACCGACGGCTTAACGTGCCCTCCGAAGCACGGAAGCGCTCAGTAGTAATGTCACTAGCGGTCACCCATCCAACTCATGACCGCGCGCGACGTTGCTAACTTTGCTGATCGGTTGAGAACAGCTAAGTAAACTTCGCTATGAGCGCTTCAAAGGTAGCAGAATGTGGGAGCAGTGGACTATCTGGCTGATACAGTACAGCTCTATAAGACAATAGAAGACACTGATGTTCATAGTCAGCTGTGACCACTTAAATGTAACTTGATCTATGTGATAGATACTTAAAGATATAAAGAAGTTTATTAGCCATTTAGTATTTTTTTTACTGCAAGTCAAAGTACATTTAATACATATTTATACTACTTATACATGTGAAGCAGTGATGGCTCAGTGGCATTGGCTATGGACTGCCACGCAGCAGGTCCATGGTTCGAATCCCGCCCAGAGCTTGAGCTTCACCGCATAGTGGGCATTTTGCGAATGCCCGCCTGGCTAGCGACCACCCTCAAGTAGAAAATCCGTCGCCAAGCACCTAACGGTGTGTTCCGGCAGCAGCCCTTGAGAGCTAGTGAAATAACAGGCAAAATGAGACAGGTATGTCTCAAGGTGATGGGCGCAGTGCAGTTCGTCACTTGTGATGAAATGTATCTGTTATAGGCAGAGGATACCGCTTAACATCAGGTGGGCCTCGTGCTTGTTCCTTCACAATAATATAAAAAAAAAAACTTAAATATATTAAATTCTAAGTACGTTTATATAAATAATTGATTAAAATTTAAGTATCATATTTTTTATACCTAATATAGTTAAATAAAATTTACAGTTATCACATTTGCACTTGTCCTGAGAACAAAGATTTTAAACGCTGCATTGACATGAATTCTTTAATGTGTAGAAGGGATTGTTTTCAAATAAGTTCTTAAGTTTTAGTTTGAACAAACTATATTTTAAGGTGGTCAAGCTTTTTGGTAATTTATTATACATCAGTATTTACGAATAACGACCTTGTTTCGGTACTTTAGCTAATCTGATTTTTGGTACAACCCGAATTTCATTATGTTTTATAATTCGCTTTCGCAGTTTGTAAATTTTATTCCTGTTTTTCTGGAATATCCCTATCCTCATGAATTTCTAATAAACAATTATAGATGTAAAGAAAAACAACTGTCATAATATATTATTGTGACGGAACAAGCTCGAGGCCCACCTGATGTTAAGCGGACTATCCTCTGCCTATAACAGATGCATTTCATCACAAGTCACGAATTGCACTGCGCCCATCACCTTGAGTCATAGTTGTTAAGCCTCATATGCCTGTAATTTCACTGGCTCTCAAGGATTACTGCCGGAACACACCGTTAGGTGCTTGGCGACATATTTTCTACTTGAGGGTGGTAGCTAGCCAGGCGGGCAATCGCAAAATGCCCTTCCACCATGCGGTGAAGCTCAAGCCGGCGGTGGGAATCGAACCAGGGGCGGCAGTCTTTAGCTATTACCGCTCGGCCATCATTGCTTCGTCTTTCTTAAAGTGCTCCCTTGCGGGGCTACACTTTTTCAGCCCATTAATTGTTCTTATTGAACGTTTTTGATTGAGAACTCTTGTTATCTCTGTAGCATTACCCCAAACAGTAATGGAATATCTTATTATTGAATGTATATATGCATAGTACACGGATATTAGCGAATACATCTAACAATACTTTAAGTTTACAGTGTATTTTACTTACATAATACATCATATAGAACGACAGGCTGGTACTGAGCCCTCCGCAGAGCGTCAGCAGCAAGCCAGCAATGGTGAGCGACGCAGCGCCGACTGAGGATTTGAACGTTGCGAAGGATTTGTATGTGTCCTCGGAGTATGTAGATGGTGGCGGCGCTACCCTGAAGGTGGGAGTAGAAAAATGGAGTCAGTTTCTTATGTATACGAGTTGTCTTCTTCCTAGACATATTCTGCTTTGTGGAGTCGAAAATTATATTTAGTTAAAACATTCAACGTTTTCAAAATTATAAGAAATATAGTTTTTATGATGGTTCTCGTTTTTAAATAAATTAGCGTTAAAACGTTTTAACCCTTAAGGTTGAACTGGCCGGTCGCTTCTCCATACAGACGCCGTAGGGTGATCACTCCCGTATTTGAGACTTTAGGTCCAGACTTAAGCATAATACCGATTGATCTCGTCATTATATAGGCTTGTATGATGCCGAAATTTTAAAAAGATAATAAGTTGAAAGTTATGAGCCTTGAAAATGTTATATGAAAATGTTTCGAAGCTCATAACTCTCAAGTTAATTATCTTATTAAAATTTCGGCATCATACAAGCCTGGGTAATGACGAGATCAATCGGTATTATGCTTTGTTTTGGACCTAAATCCGCAAATAAGGGAGTGATCACGCTACGGCGTTTGTATGGAGAACGGCCCGGCCAGTTCACCCTTAAAACTAGAAAATAGTTATCCGCATAACATAAAATCACGGAAAACTCGCAATCCAGAAGCATAGATATATAGGTATATAATATGGCACCGAATGTCCACCTAGCTAGCTACCACCAGCAAGGACAGCTGCCGGAATACACCGTTAGGTGCTTGGCGACAGATTTTCGATTTTGAGGGTAATAGCTAGCCAGGCGGGCATTCGCAAAATGCCCTACCACCATGCTATAACGACTGCCATACTAAGACGACGACCAGGACTGACGGCTTCACGTGCGCTCCGAAGCACGTGCACGCTCAATAATAATGTCACTAGCGGTCACCCATCCAATTCATGACCGCAGCGGACGTTGCTTAACTTTGCAAAATTAATGAGAAAAATCTTTTTCAAACAAGAATTCGCATAACATAAAATTACGGAAAACTGGCAATCCAGAAGTATAGATAGAAGCGCGTAAGGGTACATATGGCATTTTGCAAATGCCCGCCTGGCTAGCTACCACTCTCAAGTAGAAAGTCTGTCCCCAATCACTCAAAGGTGTGTTCCGGCAGCTGTCCTTGAGAGCCAGTAATTCAAGGTTAAGCCTGTTAAGTAGTGATGTGGTCGAAGATTTTGTTCAGGCTAATCTAGAATTACTGGATCTCAAGGAAAGCTGCCGGAACACACCGCTTTGCGACAGATCTTCTACTTGAGGGCAATAGCTAGGCAGATGGGCATTCGCTAAATGCCCATCATACATAACATACTCAAAAACTGCTCAACTAATTTAGATGTAATTCAAATGGAGCCAGCTGGGAGGTATATAATATCTACCCTTATAAACAAGAAACAATTTCTCGAATCGGTTCCGTTAGAGGCCAACTCCCATCTCTTAATTCAGTCTTATTTTAACCTTACATTAACAATTTTAATTTGCACTACCACATGACACAATAGTAAACTTACATTAGAACTTCAACGCGAGAACGGGCTGCATGCATTGAATCAAGATAATTGTGCGATAGGGATAGCGATATATGAACATTATTGTTTCGTGACGGTCTTGGTTTGAATCTTAGTAGGTATCATTTTGAGTTTGAAAAATGATGTTGGTTTTCCATAATAGTTTTTAAAAGGTTTATCATAATAGATTTTGAAGCAGTGATGGCTCAGTGGCATTAGCTATATGGACTGCCGCGCAGCAGGACCATGGTTCGAATCCCGCCGCGGGCCTGAGCTTCACTGCATGGTGGAAGGGCATTTTGCGAATGCCCGCCTGGCTAGCGACCACGCTTAGGTAGAAAATCTGTTGCCAAGCACCTAATAACAGTGTGTTCCGGCAGCAGACCTTGAGAGCCAGTGAAATTACAGGCACATGAGACTTAACAGTATGTCTCAAGTGATGGGCGTAGTGCAGTTCGTCACTTGTGATGAAATGCATCTTTTATAGGCAGAGGATACCGCTTAACTTCAGGTGGGCCTGGTGCTTGTTCCGTCACAATAAAGTGGGAGTTGGGCCCTCCGAGTAATCGGGGAACATACATAAAAGAAAGAGATGCGGTGAATTGAGTGAAAGTGAAAGTTGGTAAAAAAAGATCCTGTTGTTTTGTGTGATTCGATAAGGAAACGCAGGAATTAAAAATATAGTTTTTTTTATACTTGATAGGCTGGCCTTTGACCACTATCTCACCTGATGGCAAGTGATGATGAGGTCGAAGATGTTGTTCAGGCTAACTTAGAATTACTAGGTCTCAAGGATAGTTGCCGTTCTATTTGATGGTAATAGCTAGCCAGGTGCGCAAAGTAACGCCTGAATCTATCCATTAGCTAAGCAAACTTCGCTACGAACGCTTCAAAAACAATGATCTAGTTAGGAGTATGCAAAACTAAAAAATATTCTTTTTTTAAATAAAACGGAATTGTTTTCTTTCCCTGAAAACTATGAAATAACTTGTTGAAGTCGGACCATGACCAGAGTATTTTGAATCAGCTAGGGGCCGACTTTAACAAGTTATTTCATAGTTTTCAGCGTTAGAAATCCTTCCATTTTTGTTAAAATTTCATAGTTGCATTATACAGATGGTTATTTATATTGCACCGACTCTGACATAGAATTAACGCCTGCTAACGAATAAGTTTAAAATAAATACAGCGCCAAGAAATATTACAACCACAAGGATTAGAACCCGCGACTAACCGTCTACGCTCAAGTAGAAATTCTGTCACCAAGCATCTAACGGTGTGTTCCGGCAGCTGTCCTTAAGAGCCAGTAATTCTAAGTTAGCCTTAACAATACCCTTGACCACATCATCACTTACCATCAGGTGAGACAGTGATCAATATTCACCGAGCATTAAAAAAAAACAGAAATTGTCCCTCGCCTAATATACTCTTAATGTGCTGTTCACCGACAAGTTGCGTTCCTGTTACCGATACTTTACATATCATCAAGGTATGCAAATACATATGTCAGTTATAAAGGCTGTAGGTTAAAAAGTACTCAACCGACTTTGATGAAATTTATATGGGACCAACTTGAAGGTACTCTAGGGAGTAGGCTCAACAAAAATGAAATCATGATAATCGTAAAATCATATTTTTAATTCATAATTGGCGGAGGAGTCACGTAATAAAAAATAATATAAAAAAACAGTCGAATTGTGAACCTCCTTGGAAGTCAGTTAAAAATAAAATGATTATGATGCGTCAATCGGACTCGCGCACCAAGGCGAGGGTTCCGTACAAAACTGTTGGTATATAAGTAAAAGTTATGGTATTTTTATTGCTAAATATTATCTATAACATTTTAAAATTATTAAAAATATTTTAATTATGTAATGTAACTAATAATCTATGCTTTTTTCTATAAAATCTATAAATTTTTCCTAAGACGTTGCTTCATACCAAATTTCAAGTTTCAGAGTTCACGGGAAGTATCGTAATTTGTGGCATAAACCTCTGTATCTTTTGATTGCGTTTGCTTAGAAGTTTGATTTTTTCACAGGTCTAAGGGACGATAGACCTGAGTATTTGATATGAATTTCAGCTTGATAATTCCACGCGTTCCTGAGAATAAGTTTCTTGAAAGACTGACAGCAAAATGATCCTAGGGTTCCGTTTTTTCCTTTTGAGGTACGGAATCCTAAAAACGAACATATTATATACGGTGCAGTACATTAATTTTATTCTGCCTTCGGCATCGGGTTGGTAACGACTTACTTTTCGTCTACTAAGAAAAATTATATAAAAAGTTAATCACGAAATAATGGTACTTACCGCGGCACAATAACAGCAGTAGTCTTATCCTTCCTCATACTATTTCTCCTCTCAAACTCCCTCCGACTCTCTCTACTTTCATCTCTATCTAGCTCCAAACTCCTGTTCTGTCTCACGCTGGTAACAAAGACATCTGGCCTCTCCATCTTATCAAAATCTTCAAGACCATAGCTCAACTTCTGCTGGGCTTTAGGGGATATGGGAGAAGTCGCAGCACTTCTACTAAGTGTAAGATTTGCACAAGACTTTGATGGAGTAACTCCATGAGTAGGAGTGCTTGATAGCATCTTCTTTGGTGTGCTGACGTAACGAGGACTCTCAGATTTGTTTGGGGTCATCCGCACAGACGGCTGACTTGCATAGCTTTTCAGTTTCCTCGGAGTTGACAGCAGCTCGTGTAGCTTCTGTGTTGCAATCAAATTCTTCTGAGACATTGTTGGGGATGTGAATGTAACGTTGCTCCTTCTAACTGGTTCATCGTCTTCCGAAGGTACTATCGCATAGCGAAGGGTCTTCCCGTTAACAGTCTTGACTATTTCTGTTGGTATCTCTTTCAGTTCATTCTCATCTGGTCCATCAACATTATACTCTTCAATTTCACTTACATCTGCTTCTACTATCCTCTTTTTTGTAGGAGAATAATCTGCAATATCTTCCAAGTCCTGTATGACTTCATATCTGTGTTTAACACGGCTGTTTTCAAGTCCGTCATCGCTTTCAGCGTTTCTGTCGTATTTGGATTTCTTCTGCTGCTTGAATTGGGCCATTTCTAAGTCTTCACTTCTGTTTCTACATCGGACTTGTCTTGTCTGCTTGTGGATTAGAGAAGACTGTCTTTGGAATTGCCTTTGGAACTTGGCCGGCTTTGGTGGCAGTTCAGGAGGTTCATCTCTGTTTCTTGCTGCTCCAGCTGGCGACATTCTCAATGGATTATCAGATATGTCTGTTCTTAGGATCCTGTTGCTCAGTTCCTTGTGTTTTCTTGGAGAGATGGCTCCTAAAGGAGGCATTCTTTTTCTCTCTGGTGAGATAATCTTCTTCATACATTGCTGTGCAAAAACTGCTTCGCTTTGAGCGCAGAAGGCTGGATTTGAATAGTATTGGTAAACTATCTTTGGAGAATCCATGTTAAAGTTTTATTTATATTAAGCGTATTCTTTCCCCGAGTTTCTGCAAGGTGGGTGCGTCAGACCATGATTCCCGTCGATGAAGGGTGTTCCTTGACCGGAACGGATCTTTGACTTCTTAGACTTAAGTACTTGTTAAACTAAGAAGGTTCTAGATGCTAACTTATCTGAAAGCTTCTTAAATAATAACTAGCTATGCGTAATTTATTTTATGAATAAACTAATTCACTATATACACTTAAACACTATAACGTTCACAGTTTGATAAAAGTTTCACGTAATTTTGTTTTCACTTTTTCCTTTTAAATTAAGTACTTAATTTATGTATTTAGTACTTAGTGGTATTCCTTTTAACTGTCTTTTACTCACTTCACAAAAAATATTATTATTACTTCTAACGGTTTGTATGTGTACTTCGATCAACGGTCACCTTTCAACTGCCGAGGGGGATTCCATTTTCGAAAAAAATCGGAAACGACGGCGTCGGCGCACCCCATGGCACGCGCTATAAATTGAAAAAAGTTGACATTGCGTTTTCGATCTTCTACGTTTTGTTATAAGGTTGGATGTCTTTTAATTTTAAATAAGCAATGGGATTCGATTGTCTAGCTCCAAAACGCCGTAAGCTATCGGAACGTTTCTAATGATTTTGAGGTTTATTTGGTAAGAAACTGGGGTGAAATTTGGTTGTATCGGAATGGTTAAAACATGATATTTTGCACAAATTAATGAATGAACTTCAATAAAGGTCTTTTCGAAGGGTGCAGGGAAAGTTCCGATGGTAGGTACTTAATAATAATAAAGGTGCACGCTTTTAACGATAAAATGTTTAGCAGTTTTCAATGTCACGAAAATAACTTTTTCTAGATATATTATTAGTATTGTTTTTAGAGGAAATATTTGTATTTTTGCATGCACGAATAAACTTAAAAACTACTGGACCGATTTGGATGACATTTGTTATGGTAATCGTTTGAAACCGGGGAGAGACATTTTAACGGAATAGTTTATTATTTTCTTGTTACATGACGTTCATTGTGTAGTAATTGATCGATTGCAGGTAAGCCATATATGAAAAGGATCATAGGGAATCTCTGAGGGATCTTTTTAAAGGAACAGATATTTTAACTTTACCGAGTCTGTATATAATTGAAAATATTATGTACGATCGTAAAAAAAGTGAGTAAATTTTAATCAAACAGTGACAATCACGATTACAACACTAGGGATATATATAAAATAGCGGTGCCAGGTTTTAGATTAGCAAAGACAAATATACCTAAGGTTCTTAGGTAATTGTGTACGGTTTTATAATAAAGTTCCCAAACATATTACAACGGTCACAGAAGGGGAATTCAAGTTGCACGTGAAAAATAAATCTTACTTCACAGTTTGTGTTTACAACAACAAAAATGCTTGGACAATTCCGTCTCTGCCAAGCTATCGCCTGTCACCTACGTAGTCTAAACAAATGTTGTAATAATAATTTGTTACACATTGTTAAAATATGCTTAAAAATAATGGCCCCGCAGTTTTGCTTAACGTGGCAGTACAATGTAGAATAATTAAATATTAAAATTTATAATTGACCTTCATAAGAGCGTTATAGACGCCTAAATTGAATAAATGATTTTGACTTTGAAATTAGTCAAATGCATTTTGATAAACAAAGCAATAAAGATTATCGGAAACATTTGACATAAGTGTTGTCAATGTCACTTGGAGCTTACCATAACTCAATCTGCGTTTAATAATGGCAGTTGCGTAAGTTTATCGCTAATTTGCCTTTGAAAAGCCGGGTGTTAGTCTTCAGTGTGCTCAAGGCTTTATTCTCGTTTTTTTCGAAGTCGGGGATGTCAATAGACGATACGGGCACGGGAGCCGTGGCCGTGACGAGTGTTGAACAATGCCAGAGGTCTTAAACAGTTCCCAAAGGAGTATTTTTAATAATAATATAAAGTGCTTTAAAACACGGTTGCAATGTACTAAGAATAATAATGAGAGGGAGGGGAAAAGGGTGTCAGTCAAGTCAGTGCACGTGTTTTTTTAACAGTAATAATGAACATAATTTTGTAATCAGTAACGAAACGACTAGAAAAATAGTAGCCTAGGTCAAAAAAGAATTGCCATAAAATTATAAATAGAAATTGTAATACAAATATAATGTAAATGTAAGTTAACCACATACATTATAATTAAAATTATGTTGAAATGTACAGTATAAGAAATCGAACACCAAAATGAACTGAATATGTGTTCGAAAAATGCTTTTAAACCTTTCGACCTAATGCAACATAAGTTATATCATGTTGGTGTATAGAATATATATTTGGCGCATCTCTTGTGTTTCAAAAACAAGTCAGTTTCTGATGGACAAATATTTTATAACATTTATGTACCAAGAAAACAAAGAGCAATTTCTTGCCAATTGAAAGTTTTGTCTGAATCCACGAATTTACCCGAGATTATCAAACTATACTGCAGTGTTGAAGCTGAAGTAGCCGTGAATTGCCAAGAGTGCTGCTTCAATAGAGACTACTTTTTTACTCTCTGTACACCAAAATGGAACATATGAAACTTAGAACCTGCCATACAATGTCACCGATTTTATAAGAATTCTCTAAATCAAAAATTAACTAACCTATAGCCGTCAAATATAACACTTAGAAGGACAATTCTTGTGATTGTTCATTCAAGTGGATAGGTAATTTTAAAATAGATAAAAGAGCACTAAGTTATTTGATGGCTAAATCTTACAAAATTATAACATTTTACTACGAGCGGGATACGAACCCCAACATGCTCTGCCAACTGAGCTATCGTGGTTAGCACGTCATAGCTCAAATTTATCCTTTCGTTCCTGTTGTTTTAGTGTTAAAGGGGCGGACAAACTGAATTGAATTGCAAACAAGACTAATTGTTCAATTAGCTTTAAACTTGTTTACATTGGCAGAACCCGATAATTCTAACATTGTATTTTTTTTATCACCTGCTGATCGAAAAAGTTTACAAAATTACAACGGAAGGAAAAATTTGAACCACGACCGTACTCAAAATTATAAATTTCCACACAAACAATTTGTGAACTGTGGTCGATTCATGAACCAGCATACAGAAGAAATCTTGGTAAGCGTTTCGTACCTACCTCCATTGTACACCCTTTATTGTAAATTACTAAAAGTTTCCACCAATGACTAAAACTCTACAAAATCTGGATAATACTACAGATATTACAACTAAAGTGTTTAGGCTACCAGAAAGCCATTGCAGGCCCAAAGGCAGTCCAACTGCTCTAGTGCACTACCAGTTGGAAGCATGCCAAGCATGCCGGCATAACTACTGCTGGTTTATCTTATTTCTTTATATCTATTACTTGGTTTATCCATTTGATTGCGATCGATTTACACAAACAGAACAAGTTTGTGGAATCTTCTTCTTTTTTTCAACGAACAACAAGACGCACAGGAGCACGGTGCCTATACATGATCGATATTCTGAAAATAAACACAAAGCGTTTTAAATCTAGCTTTATAATATGTACGGCCGAAGTATGCGTCCGAACGAACCCTACCTGTCTCTATTTCCCGATAGATATAATTTGAAAGACTTCAAGTAAAAAGTTTACAGGTATCTGCTAGGGACACATGTTTTACCGTCGACCGTGTCGTCATCAGGTGAGACTGCGGTCAATTTCCAGTTCCAACGGAAGATCAGCGCTAGTTGATTACAACTAGCATTATGCTGAGTTGGAACCACTTTGTGGCAGAAAATTAGACCATTTACTCAAATGTTTTTGTTTTATCTATGATACGTGAGGTTAAATATTGTATATATGTTATATTTACTGTTACAAATACATTTTTATTCTATTATTCTAAATTATTAATATATAATTAAAGTATAAAATTTGCCCATTCTTTCTATATATTTATAACTTTTTCCCGCATAAACTAACCAAAAGTTGCGCTCCCCTGCACACAGCTGTCTGACAGCTGCGTGCGACCGTTACCTCGCACCGCACGTGCCCCTAACTCTAGGGGTCATGGATTTGCACCTTATACGAGCCGAACATGTTGCCAGCTTGATGTTAAGTGCCAAATGCTATATACACACATTCACAGATAAGTTGTTTCTTCAAGAACAAAGATTACATGCATCCGATGAAAATTTTTGAAGCACTCATAGCGAAGTTTGCTTAGCCGTTCTTAACCGATCAGCAAATTTAAGCAACGTCCGCCAGTGTCATGACTTGGATGGGTGACCGCTAGTGACATTACTACTGAGCGTGCACGTGCTTCGGAGGGCACTTGAAGCCGTCAGTCTCGGTTGTTGTCTTACGATGGTAGTCGATATAGCATGGTGGTAGGGCATTATGAGAAAGCTACCACACTCAAGTAAAAAAATTGTCTCCACTGGATTTAAGGACAGCTGCCGGAACACACCGTTAGGTGCTTGGCGACAGATTTTCTACTTGAGCGTGGTCGCTAGCCAGGCGGGCATTTGCAAATGCTCTATCACCATGAAATGTGTATTTCGGCAGTTGCCGGTGAGAGCTCGTAATTCTTGGTAAGCCTGAACAACATCTAGGACCACATCATCACTTACCATCAGGTGAGAAAGTGGTCAATGGCTAGCCTACCAGGTATAAAATAACAACATGATATTTGACCCTCTCTTCACTTATAATCGTAATAAAACATTATCTGTCTGTAAATACATTTTGATATGATGAAGCTAGAATATATATATACTAGCTTTCCAGCCGCGGCTCCGCGCGTGCGTATGTCGGTTATCTTGCTAAGCCATTGCTCAGTTGGATAAAACACATATAATATGTTTTTGTCACACAATGTTTTTTTCTGAGAGGTAAGATGGCCCATACGAACTTTAAGTAGTTAATTAAAGTTCGATGTGCCATCTTAAGTATGAACTTTAAGTAGCTAGTGTAAGGTCAATACTCCTTAATTACTATATTAATTAGATATAAACCTGTTATTTACTGTTGATTTTGTAAAAACTGTCAAAATATTGCGATAGTAATAGAATGAGTTAGTTAAGTTGTCATCTTGAAATCTGTTACGATTAGTCAGTGAACAATCTTTTTACATTATTTTCCGGGCTTATATTTTTTGTACCATGTTTAAAGCCTCAGTAAAAGTATAAAATACTAATATTAATTTTACAGTACTTGCGTCATTCTTTGTTGTCATGTTAAACTTGTTAATTTTGGTTCATAATATTGGCAATATTGAAAGATGAGCGCGGAAAAACAACGCCATCCGACACGCGGTGTAGAAAAACGAAAGATCAAAAATTCATTACATTCGTGGCTTTTTGAAAAGGTAGGACGTGTACATCGGATTGTATCTCGATTATTATATATTTATGGTATGATGTGTTATAGAGTCTGATATTATAGTGAAAACTATCTGTATCGTTGGCGTTTTAAATTCCACCTGACCTTCCCCAAAACTAGGTAGGCACTTAAAGTTCGTAATTTTAAGGTGTACCGTTTTGGAATTTGGCGCGGATGGGTTGAGAGCGTGGCATGGCCTATTTTTTGTTGACGATTGGATTAAAGTGACCCCGGAGAGTTAATGCAGGCCCACTACACAGGCTCGAATGAGACCTAGTGTGGGGTGCAGAGATTCCCAAGGGCACAAATAAGCTAACCCAACAATCTTTAATATTGTACTGTAATATACCAACTACGATATTATTACGCTTATGTACCAAAAATTGTTTTTTGAGCTACGAATAAATTATTATTATTTATTATTATTACTTATATAAATATGTTTACTCTAGAAATTCGTACAACCATATTCTACTTACTACTAAATAGGCCATTCATTACGATATCACGTATGGTGTTGCTACACATTAGGCGCTCAAATCCTGACTGGGTGTTATTACAAATAAATTCCCAAGGAGTGTTATGGACAGCCTCGTTTCTGACGCCAACCAAGTAGTTAAAGTGCTAAAGTCGTATAGTGACTAAACCGAGGTCCAACAAAGAAACAAGTTAAATAAAGTATTCTCAAATTAATTTAGGGTCTTATTGGCCTGTCACTTTTTTATGTTGTGATGGAACAAGCTCGATTCCCACCTGATGTTAAGCCGACTACCCTCTGCCTATAACAGATGCATTTCATCACAAGTCACAAATTTCACTGCGCCCGTCACCTTGAGACATAATAAATAAGTCTCATGTGCCTGTAAATTCATTGGCTCTCAAAGACTTCTGCCAGAACACACCGTTAGGTGCTTGGCGACAGATTTTCTACTTGAGGGTGAAATCAAGCCAGACGGGCAACCGCACAATGCCATTCCACTCAAAGCATAAGCCGGCGTGGAGTGGAGTCGTGGAGTCAATAACAGTGGGGTATTTAGTGGCGGTGCAGGTCCAGACTCCAGACGGTTTCCTTATACGTAGCCATGGAACGGTGACGAATCCCATGGAACCATAAATAGCGTCTCCGACCCAGAATGTGAAGTATTTCCTAACCGATACTAGCCTCTCCGACCCAGAACATCATGTGTTTCCTAACTTAGGGGCTTTCCGACTTAGGGGCCTTCAAGAAGAGAGCATATTCCCTCCTCAAAGGCCGGCAACGCATCCTCGAGACCTCTGGTGTTGCGGATGTTCGTTACTAACGCGGACGGTGCTACCAGGTGAGCCACCTGCTCCTTTGCCCTCCAATATCATAAAAAAAAGTTTCGTTTAATAAGGGCGTTAGAAGATATAGTTAATGGACAAAGTCAACCTCAAAATCATTTATCCAATTTAGGCGGCTACGACGCTCTTATGAAGGTCAATTACAAATTTTATAATTGAAATATATTACATTGTACTGCCACGTTTAGCAAAAACAAAATTTATAGAGCCACTGCGAGAAGACCGGGCAAGAAAATCGGGGCCATTCACGATTATATATACAGTTATGTAGAGACACGTTTGCGTCTTAAGTGAAGCAACACACTCACGTTGGTCTTATGAGAAGCAACACCCTACTCACGTTGTTGTTTCGGTTAATAAGAGCATTTGGACTGCCTATGAGTCTAAATGCTTTTATTGTAGTAGCTGTAGTGTTGTCTAAATGCTGTTATTGTAGTAGCTGTAGTGTTGTATATAGTTCGTAGTATTTTGTTAATAAAGGCATACCGCTGGTTAAAAAAAACTTAATAAGGGCGTTACAAGATATAATAAAGTGAACATTTTGCGTCTTATGTGCAGCCACACCCTACTCAAATTGTTGTAAGCATTTTTATGCTTTCGTACTGCCGCACAGGTGTTATAAGCTTTGAATCCTGCCGCGGAATAATAATTCGCCGCTAGATGGGGGTTTCGCTAAAGCCAGCCTACAACACCTTAAAGTTAAAATTCTGTCACCAAGCACAGATTACCTATGACAGCTGTACTTAAAGGAAGTGTATATAAACTCATATTACTTTATCCATATACATACAACAGTAGTTTCTTCATATGTTGAATGCTGGGCGGGCACGCTGCCAACTTGTAAGTAGTGGGCTGGAGAATTTGGACTGCCTGTGAACTCTGCAATAATAATAATAATAATAATCGACCGATCCCAGCGCCGGGCAGTGCTCGTAGATATCACCATCCCACATGACGAGAACCTCGTGAAGGCGAAGGCGAGAAGGACAAAGTCAGCAAGTGACACCTTGACTTGGATCACGAGGTAACCGCCATGTGGGATGTTGACTCGACGATCATTGTCCCGATATTCGTTTCAGCGAACGGCCTTATAGCGAAGAGCCTCGACCAACACCTCAAGAGGCTCTCGCTAGACGGTTGGATCAAGGGTCGGATGCAGAAGGCAGTGATACTGGACACAACACGCATTGTCCGGAGATTCCTCTCTCTGCAGCCCTAACCAATGGTAGCTTGGGCTCTGCCCCGCTACCAGCGGCACCCTAGTTTTAAGTTTTTTATAATATTTATTTTTGTAAAAATGTTGTAATAAATTTAAAATTATGTTGGATAATAAATAAAGTGAATAATAAGTATATAAAACCCCGTACTACAAATATACACTCCAGACAGTTCTAGAAAATACCTCACACAAACTCTACTACGACCGTGCCATACTCACAGATAGAACCATTTACCACAACAGACCGGACATCACTCTACAAAATAAAACTACTAAGACCACATTATTTAATAGACATCACTGTACCTAATACACATAACTTACAGAAGACCATATCAGAGAAAATTAGTAAACATGCTGAACTAAAAGAAGAATTATTAAGAATCTGGAAACAAGAAAAAGTTTATATAGTAATAACAAATACTTTTAAAATATTTTAAGAAAACATCAAATTAATATTTTAATAAAACACTTAAAAATATAAAAATATATCTAGTGACAATTCCGCTTAATTTTCCTGCTGCCGAGGTGACGTCACAAACGTCACGCAGCCAAACCGGAAGAATTTTCGACGCTTCTACACGAAGCATCCTCAGGAGGTCTTGACTCTTCGAGCGCACGATCGAAGAGTTTATATAGTCCCCATAGTAATTTCTACCCCCGGAGTAGTACCGAATCATATTCAGGAAAGCCTAAAACTCATAGACATAAAAGATAATTTAATAATAAAATTACAAAAAGCTGCGATCCTTAACACTTGCCGGTTAGTAAGAAAGTTTATGCAGTTGGAGGAAAATGAAATAACACACCCACCTTAAGTTCTACAAATTACACGCTGTAATTTACTTGGCCAAGGCCCGTAATTACAGTTAAAAACGGCTTAAAGCCGAGAAAAGTAAAACTTTAATTAAGAATAATAATAATACAAAACTACAAATATACGATAGGAAAAATTTAAGTCATGTGCGGGATTTGAACCCGCGTCCATAAGGTTATAAAGTTGCGTCATCATTTACAAGTAGTATAAAACCAATTGCAAAATTGGTCTTGTTTATAGTACAACGTAAGTGGTACTATAGATGTCGCTCCATCCCAATACGATGGTTAATGAACTATAGGAAAAATTCGAGTTATGACGTCATCTCATGTTAGCTCAATTGGTTAGAGCATGCCCCGGCTAAAGACGCGGGTTCAAATCCCGCACATGACTCAAATTTTTCCTATCGTATATTTGTAGTTTTGTAATGTAATCCGCTTAGCAGTCGTTATTGCAATCATAACAATATATAAAAAAAAAAAAAATAATTTATTCCAAAAACTATTGCATTTGTTTTACAATTCAATGACTTGTAGGTTGTCTAAATGCTTCCATTGTAGTAGCTGTAGTGTTGTATAATAGTATTTTGTTAATAAAGGCATACAGCCATTAAAAATAACATTGTTATTTTTAAATATAGGTACAAATCCTTAGCGTCTATATTTTTAGAAGCAGGCTGCTTATTCTTTTTTTAATATTATTGTGACGGAACAAGCTCGAGGCCTTGAAGGCGACGAGGCGAGGAAGTTAAGCGGACTAACCTCTGTCTATAACACATGCATTTCATCAAAAATCACGAATTGCACTGCGCACGTCACATTGAATCAGGTTGCTTAGTCTCATGTGCCTGTAATTTCACTGGACTCAAGGACTGCTCCCGGAACACACCGTTATATAGGTGCTTGGCGACAGATTTTCTACTTGAGGGTAGTCACTAGTCAGGCAGGCAATCGCAAAATGCCCTTCCACCATGCGGTGAAGCTCAAGCCCGCGGCGGGATTCGAACTGTTATAGGATCCCGAAGAGTTTGGGTTTTAAAAAAAGGATATTAGATTTTACACTTTTATTAAATATGGAAATTAGGATAATAGTCTAAGGGACCCTTTGGCAACCGAACTCGACCGTGGTTTAAAACGAACTGGCTCAAGAACTAATATTCCTAAACACTAAGATATCCCTGAGTTAGCAGTAAAAGGGATGATGCTGCACTAAGGGTAGCGTCAGCGGGGTATAACACCTCCCCCCATGGAATATAAACTTCGAGTTTGTAGGTCGAAGTTTATTTAAGTTACATGATCAAATGTTACGCCTTATAGATGGTGAAGGGATTTCGATTACTGTATCGTCTTCTATTGTTACTGAAGGTGGGTTTTTGGAGAATCTAATTAAATTTAGCGGGTTGCGGTTGCTGCCAGGTTTGTAGTAATTATAGATCTTAGATACTAGATACAATATTATAATTATAATTATAACTACAGTAAGTATAGAATAATGTGTCCCGTACTTAACTATATGGGGTTCATTTATAATGTTATCGGTACTATGCAACAGAGAATTTAAGATTTTTTCATTATTTTTTATATTGAGGTCATCTAAATCAATATTTTTTATTATAGTCGAGGCAGGAGACACACTATCTATTAAGGTGTGAAATTTAGGTAAATTACAACATGAATCATTTAATATATTAAATTCTAAATTATAAGTAGGAGAACTAACATTTACGCTTACGTGTCTAGTTATAAACTTCATATTTTTAGTAAAGGCCGTACACTTACTAGGGACACTGAGTACACCTGTACCTAACACCTTTATATCATACAGTTCGTGGCCGGGACAATCGACAGATACTTTAGTAGGGTCTGATTGTACATAGATCCATTTATTATTTGATAGCGGTTTCCATAGACTTACACTTCCAAAAACAAACTTTGTTTCACACTGCACTGGGATAACACTTATCACTTTGGTCATGAGTTCTATTTCGCAAGTAGGGTTAATACTGCTTGAATAGGTGTTTGGAATGTAACAGATGAAAGTTTCTGGAGTTAATATTTTGCAATCGTTCAAACTATCCAAACCACAGTAGTATGAATTGTCTCTGGTCATTGCAATATATTTATTTCTAGGTATTATCAAACTATAACTGTTAGGATCATGGTCTTTATGCGGAGTCGGTAAAGGTAATACATGAAATAAGTTATATTCTACTGGAGTAACTAATGGAATTGTTACCACAAAAACAATCCTCTTATTATTATAATAACTAGTTATAGTTGAGACGTTCAGAATTACATGCATTGTATTAATATCTAAGTGAATTGGTAGTTCTTCATTAAAGTTCAAATGTCTTATGTTGTCAGCAAGTTCTTGGTACAATTGGTAGGGTGTTATTATAGCTGGATGTAATATATTCTGACTGCTGAATAAAATCGAGGTTACAATATCCTCGAGTTGGAATGATAGAGTTAATATGCTAGTTTCTAGAAAGTTTAAAATTTGATTCATATAAAATCTAGTTTCAAGTTCATTAGACATATTCCTTATAGATGTTGTTAGGCTGTCGATAGCTATATTTAAATTAGCTTCATTAATTTTGATTTTATATAATGTATTATTAAATGACGAAACAATGGAAGTCGTAACCATTATATTTTCCTTCATTAATGTAGCTAATTCCTTTTGTTTATTCTGAATTGATTCTATAGCCTCGTCGTATCTTATGCCGTCGTCCTCGTCCAGATTTCCGAATATGTGTTTAATTCCGGTCCCGATACCTCCAATCCAGGCGCTACGCTTTAATTTATTATCTAGAAGTTCGGATATGGATGTAAACTCCCTAAGGATATCATGATAGCGTGTTGTTAACGGTTGCAGTATACTGTGACATTCTAAAGATTCTATTATTCTAGTTTCTGTACATAAATTTAGGCCCGTGTTAAGGGCGTGTTCGATGTTTTCTACGTGTTGTTTTAAATGAGAAACGTCTAGCGGGATCAAGACATTCAACCTGCCATTGTTTATTCTAATTTTCCCTAGGTAATCAAAATATAACCCTGGACTTGCGTTAATACGTTGTATGTATGCTTGTTGTCCTTTCACTTCGGTTGTTAAACTGAAACCAATAATTGAAGATGTGAGATCTACAATTTTAATTAATACCTACTTATTTATTCTATCTAAAACTAATAACTTACAAAACCGTTTCAGTTTCAGATAACCTGGATCTTACGCGTGTTATGTCTACACTTCAGGTAAACTATATTATAACGACTAAATGTCTTAATTTAAAATAATAATAAAATTTATTTTCTTTTACAGGTTCTCTGGGACTTCAGCGGGTTTGACTTCATCGTAATGATGTCGGACATGACGGCGATTGATAAGAAGAGAGAGTGTGTTATTGCCGTGAACCTTAACAACCTTGTAGGGACCTTTCCAAATGGGTGACAGTGCTTTTCTTAGTCTCAAATGGTTTTTTAGATATACCAAATCGCCTGTTTTATATTGTGTGGTACGAGTTCGGGAATCATAATAGGTTTTGGATGTTGTTTTCGATTTTCTAATATGATCTATCGCCTTCTCGCGGGAATATCTCAATCGGTTCTGTAGCATTCGAACATATTCGGGATATGTTGCTCCCGGGGATTCATCGAAAACCGTGTTTGGGATATGTGGCTTTTTACCAAACATTAGTTCGTATGGGGAAAAGTTAGTGGTCGAGTGTACTGTAGTATTGTATGTTAACATAGCCGTGTAAACGTAACGTGGCCAATTAGTCTGTTCGTCATTTATGTAAGATTTCAGGTATTCTTTTAGAGTCGAATGACTCCTTTCTAAGGCTCCCTGAGTTTGCGGATGGTAAGGTGAAGACCATAGGTTTTTAATTTTAAGGAACTCACAGGTCTTTTTGAAGAGGTCTGATGTGAAGTTAGTGCCCTGGTCCGTAAGGATAGTTTTTGGAATGCCGAATATGGATATGTAATGTATGAGACATTCACTCGTTTCTTCAGCAGTAGTGCTACGTATTGGATAAGCTGAGGAAAATTTGGTTAAGTCATCTTGAATGGTTAGAATAAATTTTAATTTCGCAGGTCCGGCTTCGGGAAGTGGACCGACTATATCGATAGAAATTCGCTGCCCTGGTTCAGTAGAGGTACTAGTTATTTGCATTGGTGCACGGTTTATTTTCCTGAGTGCTTTATTTTCTTGGCACGATTTACATTGCTTTACGTAAGATTCTATGTCTCCACGCATTCCTTTCCAATAATATGACTGTTTAATTCGGTTATACATTCTTACGGATCCTAAGTGACCTGCTATAGGGATGTCATGATTATCATACAGTACTTTCTTAATATCATTTGGAGCCGGGTATGTTATGTTGTTGTGATATATTTTTATTTTTATTTGCGTGTTGTGAAACAAGTATGTCAACATGTTGTATATCTTGACAAATGAGTGTTTTTCGAAGGGATTTTTCAGATCGGATATGCCAATTTCGTCTATATCTCCGAATATGATCAACTCATTTCGGACCCTCTTCAGGGTTTCGAATATTTCAGGGTAGGATGCTTCGTCGAAATAGTGGACCTTGAAAAATAATAGGTAATAAGTTTTGTGGTTAAGATAGAACTTTTGGAACGAGAAAAGTTCTTTTTCAGAGTTTGATATTATGTTGTTTACGTCTGAGTTGCCCAGTATCTCTTGAATATATGGGTTAGACTCGTCTAAGTCGATAGATGTTGGGATGAGTATGACATTAGTGGGACATTTTAACAAGCTTTCGTTGTGCTCTTCAATTGCAGTATTAAATGATTTGTCTTTGTTAGACATAATTTTCAGGAAAGTTGAATAGTCGTCAACTGGTACATCTGGATTTGTGCTAGTGGATGGTGCAGGTTCGGAGTAAGGTTGCATGTCAGGTCGTGTCAGCTGTTCGGACGTCCGTTCAGGTGAAAGATTTTGTGTTACAGCGTTTTCTTCCAGGGAAGGAGCGGACGGTTCGGCGGATACAGGTAAGTTTGGCAATTCATTGTTTATTTCATCTGTAGGTATATCAGGGACATTGGAAGGTATGTCCGGTAGGGACAACAAGTCATCATTCGACGCAAGGTGTGGCGATTGTAGGATGTCTTCGTCGAAATTGAACGAAGGTGGAGATACAAGTAAGTCCATTAAGTCTCTGTCTAGTTCTCGGTTGGTTTCGTCATGGGTAGGATCTGATGTTGCTGGATCTGTGGGTTGGATCGGGTTAACAGGAAATCGAGAAAGAGCGTCTGCGTTTACATTAATTTTTCCCTTTTTGTATTGTATTTCATATTCGAACTCCTCTAATTTTAAGCGCCAACGAATTAGTCTGGATCCCGGGTCCTTACAGTTGAATAACCATTGCAATGGTTTGTGATCTGTGAGGATTTTGAATCGATGGCCGTAAAGGTAAGGCCTGAATACTTTTGTGCCAAAGACGATGGCCAGACACTCCTTTTCCGTGACACTGTAGTTGCATTCGGCCTTATTTAGAGTCCGAGATGCATAGGCTATAGGGCGATCTTGGCCAATAGGCCCCTGGGACAATATTGCAGATATAGCATAGTTAGAAGCGTCGCAAGTTAAAAGGAATGGCTGTGTGAAGTCTGGGTAAGCTAATATAGGTGAAGATATCAATCTGTCTTTAAGAGATTCAAAGGCAAGTTGTTGTTCGTTATTCCAGTTAAAAACGGTATCTTTCTTTAATAGGGACGTCAATGGTTTAGCTAATTTTGCGAAATCAGGTATGAACCTTCTGTAGTAGGATACTAGTCCTAGAAAAGATTTTATATCTTTCGCAGATTTAGGCACAGGGAACTTTGCGACGGCCCTTGTCTTGTCAGGGTTTGGTTTAACTCCTTCTTCACTGATGATATGCCCTAAATAAGCTACTTCTTTACGGAGAAATTCGCACTTTTCTGGTTGTAATTTTAAGTTGAAGCTTCTGAGTCTGTCGAAAACAGCTGTGAGGTTTTGAATGTGCGAATTAAGGTCATATGAGTAGATGACTATGTCATCTAGGTAGACATAACATCTCGTACCCTGAAGACCGGAAAGGCAATTATTCATCAACTTTTGAAAAGTTGATGGGGCATTTTTTAAGCCAAAAGGCATTCTGGTAAATTGGAAATGACCTTGAGGTACGGAAAAAGCCGTTTTGGATGCGTCTTCAGGTGAGATTAAAATCTGGTGGAAACCGGAAGTAAGGTCAAGGGTTGAGAAATATTTACTTTTCCCTAATTGGTCTAAAATTTCTGAAATTTGCGGGATAGGATACGTTTCCCCAATCGTTATATCATTCGGCTTTCGGTAGTCAATCACTATTCTCCATTTGCGTACACCTTGAGAGTCTGCTTTTTTAGGTACCACCCAAATAGGTGAGCTCCAAGGTGATGATGATTGCTCTATAATGTTTTGATCGAGCATTTTGCCTATTTGGGTTTCGACTTCTTTCTTATGGCATTCTGGGAAACGGTAAGATTTTGTATGAATAGGGACGTCACTGTTGGTTTTGATTTGATGGTAGAGAGCGCTTGTGTGAGTCAGTTGATCATCGGGCAGATGGAAAATGTCAGAATATTGACTACACAGCTCAACGAGGGCTTCCGATTCTTCTTGATTTAGATGGTCAGTTCTTAGAGAACCTATGACTTCAGTGGTTCTATTTGATGTTTGGTGGATACTTGTAATGGTTTTGAATGCCGCAGGGTGCAGAGGTTCGATTTCAAGGTTCATGTTAGGGTTGACATTAACAAAGAATTCTGAGGTGTTAGCTACCGTAAGGTTGACGCGTTTGTTTTCCTTGACTCTTACAATACAATTGGATATGTACACACTCTCGGATAAATGTTGGTTTGTAATGATACCTTCTCTCAGATCAGTATTTCGGACAGAGCACTCGATGACCGTTTCCGTTCGGGGTGGAATTATGTAGGAAGGCTCAAAAAATTTCAGAGATGTTTTTACATTTCCTACTGTTAACGTATCGGTATTGTAATCAATATTGCAGCTAAATGCTGTTAGAAAGTCGGTGCCTATGATTCCATCGTAGGGAAGGTTGATGTTAGCTATAACGTGAAATTTATGAGAAATATTTTTTTTTTCAGATAACTGCAATTTCATTTGGAAGTGACCAAGTGTGGGAGTTGGGTCGTCTCCAGGATCGATACCTTTAATGTTAATTGGTTCCTTTATAAGTGCTGGTTTTTTTTGGATACAAGATTGTTTAATTAAACATATTGCAGAGCCGGAGTCGACTAGCAGTGTAAGGGGTGTATTGGAGATCGGAGTTTTAAGTAGGACGTGTGGTAATAACCTCTTGGTCGTATCAATATTGACTTCGAAAACTTCTAGTTTCGGAACGTTATCACGAGAGGTTGGAATTTCGATAGCACTGTCAGTCTGGGGCTGGTTACCCTGTCGGTTAGTGCGTGAGTTTGTAGGTTTTGGAATTCTGAAGGCACCGTCAGTTTGGGGCTGGTTACCCTGTTGGTTAGTGCGTGAGTTTGTGGATATTGGAATTCCAGCAGCACTGTCAGTTCGGGGCTGGTTACCCTGTTGGTTAGTGCATGGATTTGTGAGGACATTAACTTGGGGCTGGTTACCCTCGTGGAGATCATTAGGTTTGTTACTAGTATTAATTGTGTCGGCTTTATAACGTTGTCTCGGGCGACACGGAGACGAGACCTTTATTCGTTTAAAGTGTCCGTGTCTGGATTACAGGGCGAGAAGTCCGGCTCATCGTGGCCGGTATCTTCCGCGGGTTCATCGGTCACGAAGTTGACGTGAGGTAATGCTCTGTATGAGCTTTGATTGGGCCCCGATGGCCTACCCTGTTGTTGTGGATTACGATAGCGACTATTATAATACTCCCGTTTTCTGCAATCTTTTATATCATGACCCGTGGTCTTACAATATCGGCAAAATAGACCGGAGATTTGTGGCATAACCCTTGTCTGCTGTGACTGTTGGGGGTTCCTAGACTGCTGGGGATGTTGAGTATTAGAAGGCCCCGGCTTCGACTGAAAACGTCGGTTGATGTTAGTATTAAAGTTATTTGACCTTGAGTCAGATTGTGAGATATTTCTCTTATAGAGTGACTGTTGTATCCTTTCCTCGGAAATTGCAAGGTTTGTGGCTTCGTTGAGGTTCTTGGGGTTACGGCACCTTATGATGTTGGAAAGACGGGGATGAAGACCCATTAAAAAGTGATGAAGAGCTAGATCTTCCATGGCGGCAGTGCGCCCGGCAATTTCGCTCTTCTTTGTATTACCGAGAGAAATCTCAGTGAGTAGTTGGGAAAGACAAGTCTCAATCCGTAAAGAGTACTGGTTAACGTTCTCTTGCGGGCCCTGTCTGCTCTCTTGTAAGTCTGTGAGAAGATGTGCGTAATGTTTCCTTTCGGAAAATTGAGTTTTTAAAAACTCTTTAAGTTGTTCCCACGAACCGAACTCTTTAATTGAGCAGGCAAGCTCCGCTTTACCTTGCAGCTGGCTGAGGATATATTTAAATAATATGGGTTTCTGTATTTCTGTGGCCAGTTCATAGGCATTATTACAATTTATGATAAAAGAGTTTACCGTTTCTCTACTGCCATCATACGATTTTATAAACTTAAAAAGAGTGTTTAGGTCCATATCTATATGTAGGGAAATTGTCGCCGATCTGGTTTGTCTAGGGGATAAGGTGTAAGATTTTTCCGACTCCAGAGGTGACGGCGGCAATTCGGGGATTTCGAGTGTCAATTTACTGTCTTCTGGTTTGACTCCCTTAGGCATAACGATATAAATGCTAGCACTAATATACTAATGTACGGCTTTTTATAGAATCAACACTGAATATTATGCTCATTACAAAAGAAAACCGCAAAAAGACCACAACTTTACGCCAATATAAATATAAAACAATTTAAATCAAATCTAAAAATATCTTAAGTAACTGATCCCTAATCTGTTAGCAGCTTAAACAATGACCAAAGACTCACAGGTACACTGCGTAGGCGGCGATAACGATGAGCGGGAGACGTCGATGCATGCCGGAGAGATAAGGTGATGTCTCGGATGCGAATATCAGCCCGACGATATGACGGTGATGCGTTATCACTTGAGTTGGTAGACAGGAACTAAGAGTTTGATGATGGACGGGTGATGAGTTGCTGTCCGCAACCTTAATGTTGATGGTTTCTTTCAGGATTTTCTTATATTCCGCTTGATTTCAGTTCGACGAATTTCACGAGATACTGGATTCACGTACAGGTAAGTAGAATGCACAGGATAAATATAACACAGGACACTCAGGACGCAGTAGGCGTTGGATACACCATTAGTTAAGTACGGTATGTAAGGTTTCAGGATGTCTTCACTTCACAATTCACGGATGATGCACAGTTCGGATTATAATAAGTACTTTTCACTTTTTATATTCAACAATTTTACGTGAACAGGATACAATTTATAATTAGAGTCCGTTTTATTTGTATTTTTACGCACTGGGGATTTTCGTATCCCACCGCTGCCACCAAATGTTATAGGATCCCGAAGAGTTTGGGTTTTAAAAAAAGGATATTAGATTTTACACTTTTATTAAATATGGAAATTAGGATAATAGTCTAAGGGACCCTTTGGCAACCGAACTCGACCGTGGTTTAAAACGAACTGGCTCAAGAACTAATATTCCTAAACACTAAGATATCCCTGAGTTAGCAGTAAAAGGGATGATGCTGCACTAAGGGTAGCGTCAGCGGGGTATAACAGAACCATGGACCTGCGGCACGGCAGTCCATAGCCAATGCCACTGAGCCATCACTGCTTCATAATAATATTCATTTTTAGGGTTCAGTAAAAGGATGCAGTGCGTCACTCTACTGGAAAAGAACAAGACATTGTGATTATTATCAGAAGACAAAGATAATAAAGTCCATTATGGCATTACAGATATCATTTATTATCTGAGATATTTTATCAAATTATTGATAAATTATGATAAAATAATTGAATTCGCTACAGTGATTTGACTGTGTTTGCATTGAAAAGTGAGTTTCAAAACATTGGAATTTTCGTACTATTTAATAACATCCTTTTTTGGTAAGCGGTATTTTATACAAATATGTTTGAAGTGTTCGTAGCGTAGGTTGCCGGTTAACTGCTTGCCGGGTTATAAAAATTCTAAGTCAAAACTTGAAGACACTGCCATTGTCCTTATCGCTCTATTCTGTTCGGGCGTTTAGCGGCGAGACAGCATCACTTTGTTAAAATACCTATTTTTCTGTAGGAGCTTCTCTTCCCGTTTCTCTTAAAATATTCGAAGCGTGGCAGGACTGCCGTGCCGCAGGGCCATGGTTCGACCAAACGAAAAGTTACTACTACTACTCACTACATACGTAGTGTAGGTGTAACTTTTTGTACATACGAGTACTTTAAAAAATTTGTAAACCACAAACCGGCGACTGCACGCTATCAGGGTAACTAGCCTTAGTCACGTGTTAGAATATAACAAACCTTGATAAATAAACCTACATTTTGTCTTAAGGGTGAACTGGCCGGCCCGTTTTTCATACAAACGTCACAGGTGATCACTCCTTTATTTGAGGATTTAGGTCCAAAGTAAAGCATAATACCGATTGATATCATCATTATCTAGGCTTGTATGTTTCCGACATTTTAATAAAATAATTAACTTGATAATTATGAGCCTCGAAACATTTTCATATAAAGTTTTCTAGGCTCCTAACTTACAATATAATTATCTTTTTAATATTTTGGCATCATACAAGCCTAGATAATGACGATATCAATCGGTATTATGCTTAAGTCTGACCTAAAATATCAAATAAGGGAGTGATCACCCTACGACGTTTGTATGGAGAAGTGACCGGCCAGTTCAACCTTAACTCATTTATTTGTGATTTTAATAATAATAATATTTATTTGTCTCCAAAACATGAGTTGATGGTTACTGTATCAGTTTGTAGGTATAAGACTATAATAAATTATAGCATAGTTCCCTGAACCTCACGCTAGGATGACCTGTGTCGTGAGGTTCAGTCTCTTCCTTGTGAACATGGCAGGGTAAGAAACATGTTTATTAGGTTACCTATATTAAAATATAATATATGTATACAGACAGTAATATGATGCTGCGAACTGTAAACTAGCAAAATTCAAACTAATACTAAGTATGCAAGTATGTAGGTGATACCAATATCCTTTCCAGTTTTTTTTATGTTATTGTGACGGAACCAGCTCGAGGCCCACCTGGTGTTAAGCGGCCTAACCTCTGCCTATAACAGATGCATTTCGTCAACGACGAATTGCACTGCGCCCGTCACACTGAGACGTAGATTTGTTAGGTCTCCAGTGACTGTAATTTCACTGGCTCTCAAGGACTGCTGCCGGAACACACCCTTAGATTTTCTACTGGAGGGTGATCGCTAGCGGCAGGCAGGCATTCGCAAAATGCCCTTCCACCATACGGTGAAGCTCAAGCCCGCGGCGGGATTCGAACGATGGACCTGCTGCGTCGCGAAATAAAAAATACGTACTGAATACTAAATTCAGTTGTAGAAACGAAGGGAATAATATCAGAAGGTGGGCAGCAGCACCTTTTGAAGAACTGTCATTTTACACTGAGATCCCCAAGACGGCTGCTAAGCGTGAGGTTATGGCAAACCCCACAATGGGGGAGGCGTTTGTTCAATGGACGTCTTTTAGTCCTAGATGTGATGATATGATTGCAATAGTTAGATAGTTCTAGAAAACTGTTTTGCTTGTGACTTTTTTAGTCTGGTTGGGTACCTTGTGACTTCTAACTAAATCCATGTCGAAGATTCTACAAGAAAAAAAACATGGTAGCATTGAAGTACCAGAAAAAATTAACGGACTTCCATGTTTTAAAAGTATGAAACACAATTTGGTTTTATTAATTAGATGACATAGGTATTTTTTCCAGTTATTTTGACTTAAGAACCAAACTACTGAACCAATTTTGATTAAATGTAAAACCTATGTAGTATGACTTCCCAAACCAAAAAAGAATCACCAAAATCAATTCATGATTGCCGGAGTAGTAATAACTAGTAGCGTCACAAATGTGCAAAAAAAAACTACGTAATAATTTATTCGTAGAAAATAAACCTAATATAATCGAAATGAGGGCCTGTGCCATTTTTGAAATCTTTAAACTTTATATCATAAAAATAAGAAACGCTAAATCAGGCTTCTGTCAATTGCAATGCAATTGATTATTTTACCATATTTTTGCATGGTGGTAGGGCATTTTGCGAATGGTCGCCTGGCTAGCTACCACCCTCTAGTATAACAATATAATCAAAAATAAACTGGCGAATTGTAGACGTTTAAATTATGATTAAAATTATTTTTTTCTTCCTAACCTATCGAGTGAAGAAGTTTTATTTTGATGTAGTGATGGCTCAGTGGCATTGGCCATGGTCCATGGTTCAAATCCCAGCGCGGGCTTGATCTTCACGGATTGGTGGATCGGCAATTTGCAAATGCTCGCCTGGCTAGCGACCACCCTCAAGTTGAAAATCTGTCGCCAAGCGCCTAACGGTGTGTTCCGGCAGCTGTCCTTGAGAGTCAGTAATTCTAGGTTCAGCCTGTTAACACCTTCGACCACATCATCTCTTACTATCAGGTGAGATTGTGGACAAATGCTAAACTACAGCAATAAAAAATAAAAAAAAGACAGGGGTATTAAAATGAAGAACCTTAAAAACGATTTCATTTTACAGAGTCTGCAGTTTTAATTTCAATAGAACAATAAAACGTTTACCAGAAAAAAAATATTTTGCAGTCGAGTTTTTTACTTTTCAAATTAATTAAGTATTTTAATATTTTTAGGTTAGCAATAACGCCTGCTATGCGGATTACATTACAAAATCACAAATATACGATAGGAAAAAATTAAGTCATGTGCGGGATTCGAACCCGCGTCCAGCCACCCCTTGAGCTGGGGTATGCTCTAACCAATTGAGCTAACATGACATGACGTCATAACTCGAATCTTTCCTATCGTACTTAAACCATCGTATTGGGATGGAGCGACATCTATAGTACAACTTGCGTTGTACCTACTAATTAACTATTATGTATTAGAAAATCACAAATATACGATAAGGAAAATTGAAGTCATGTGCGGCATAGCAGGCTTTATTGCAAACCTAACAATATTATAATTAAGTATTAATTTAAAACGTTTAGAAGTCGATTAGAAACCAATGATTATACAATTACTGGAATAAGGCAATTAAAATGGTGTTATATCATAATTTTATCGTTTAATGGCAACTAATTGGTCGTAAAATGGAGTCGGTAAAGATTTAATGAAACTAGGTCGGAATGTCTTTTATGTCTTTGAAGTTAACTTTATCTTTAATTATTTTTACAGACTTGTCGTAAATTGATAAAAAATGTATTTGATCCAAAAGCATATTTTTTTTATGTTATTGTGACGGAGCTAGCTCGTCCACCTGATCTTAAGGCGAGGTTGCACTTACTTTAGACATTTTTTTAAAATCTGTAACTAGAATAGAATTGAAAATTTAGAATATATAAAATTATTTATATAAAGTTGAACATACTCTCCAGGAAAGTACAAAGTCGAAAACGTGATTATGAACAATTTCTTCGATAAAAATAATATCAAACATGACACCAAATCCCTACTTAAATCAGGTAGAACTAAAAGATACTATCATGAAACTATGTGGAAGTTTTACCAATGGATAGAGCTTGTTATTTATTAGTAACGTTTGAAGGCACATTTTCAAATTTAGCTATAGTTTTTTTAACAAGAAAAAATAAACTACAAATCTAAAGATTCAAGCTCTCGCGCACGTCATTCAGTACCTGCCTAGGCGTCATCGAGGTAGGATGCGTGACGCGCTAGAAATATTTATAAACAGAATTATTATTAGCAGAATGGTCACACTGCAACATTTATGGTTATCCGCTGGCGTGAATCTTCCATCAGGCGAGTGTCTTGTACGTCATTTCAAACCATGCCAAATAAAAAAAATACTTTCTCGATGGCATTGTTTTCACGCGCCACAGTATAAAAAGTACAGTATGGTTTTCTAAACAATTCACTTATTTTAGTTCAGTGAGCTGTAAATAGTGTAGCCGAGCCCGTGGGGTGCCGGGCTATTGCACGCCCCAATTACTAACTGTGGGTGTTGTAAGAGGCAACTAAGGGAAAATACCGGAGGGTGAGCAGCAGTGCCCTCTAAGAAGCTACCTCCCTCTAGTAAGAAAACTGTCGCCAAGCACTTAACGGTATGTGCCGCCATGAGTCCTCCAGAACCAGTAATTTTGCATGATGGTAGGGCATTTTGTAAATACCCGCCTGGCTTGCTACCACTATGTGTCAAGTAGAAAATCTGTCGCCAAACACTTAACGGTATGTGCCGCTATGTGTCATCTAGAACCAGTTATTTGGCATGGTGGTAGGGCATTTTGCGAATACCCGCCTGGCTAGCTACTACCCTCAAGTAGAAAATCTGTCGCCAAGCACTTAAAGGTATGTATTTTAATATAGTAAAAGTTGAAGGTTATCAACTGTGTTGGTTGCTCTATAAGGGAATAGTCAGAAGAATATAATAATTGAGTACTGGATTTAGTAGCAGATATCTAAAGTAGATCAACTGTTCTAGTTACACTATGACGCTGATAGCGTGCGGCTGGGGACATCGAGCGAACGACCTGACGAGCGCTGTGCATCTAAAGCGCAGCGCCGCGTAGTGTCCATAGCCTGCAACTCTCGCACGCTAAATTTGCCTACTGTGCCAGTGCAAGAGGCCCTCTGCCTATTATATACAGATGCATTGCATCACAAGTCACGAATTGCACTGCCCCGTCACTTTGAGACATAGTTGTTAAGTCTCATGTGCCTGTAATTTTACTGGCTCTCAAGGACAGCTGTCGGAACACACCGTTAGGTACTTGGCGACAGATTTTCTACTTGAAGCAAGCCAGGCGGGCAATGGCAAAATGCCCTTCCACCACGCGGTGAAGCTCAAGGCGGGGGCGGTGGGGATCGGATCAGGCTACTGCGCCACGGCAGTCCATAGCTATTACCGCTCAGCCATCATTGCTTCAAAACCGTTAAATTTAAGATTTAGGGTGAATTTACGGTTGGTTTTATTGACCAAGGACAAATGGATGAAAATATTCAGGCATCTTTATATTTTTTTTTATTTGAATGTGACGGAACATGCACGAGGGCTAACCTCTGCTTATAACAAAAGCATTTCGAATCGAAAAGCAATTGCATTGCGCACGTCACACTGAGCAGTTCTCATGAAAAAACATTAAGGTGCTATCGAGGAGATGAAGAGCAGGTATTGGAACCCTTCAATGGCTCCAGAGCCGTCAAGTTAGGGCTCGTGTGTCTTAACAAATCCTCACCATCAGCACCACCACAACCAACACAACCACCACCATTTTTCAACATGTTCTCCAAGTCCTCAAGAATAGTACCTAGTTAGATAACATAAGCACCAAAAAAAAAAGAGTTTCCCGCCATTTACGTATATACGCGTTCACCTTATATTTAATTAGAAATATCTAAGTTTATTTTATTTATAGCTGATAGGCTAGCCTTTGACCACTCTCACCTTATGGTAAGTGATGGTAAAAGATGTTGTTCAGATTAACATAGACTTACTGGCTGTCAAGAACAGCTGCGGAACACATCGTTAGGTAAAAAAATTACGAGAGGAAAATAGTCTTGTGCGGGATTCGAACCCGCGCCATCGAACTCTATAGCCGGGGTATGCTCTGACCGCTAAGCCAACATGACACAAGACTCATATATCCTAACTCTAATTTGTCCTCGCGTTCTTAAACATCGTAAAGGGATAGAGCGACAACTTACGTTGTACTAGAAACAAAACAAATTTTTGCAATTAGCTTTTTGCAATGATCTCCGCACAGCAGAGTCTTTTTTTTTGCAAATATGCAAATAATTGCTAAAATAACGCTAAATAAAATTATCTATATTAGGAGTTTGGCAAGAGATTTTCTACTTGAGTGTGATAGCTAAGTTTAGCCAGGAGAAGTACTCTACCACATTTAGGATAATTGTTTATAAGTTAGATATATAAGTGGAACATTCTCGCTGCGCTGTATATAACCTATTTTTTTTTGTTATTTCAGCATAGGAGTTGAAATGGGTCTGATACCGTGCTTAAAGCCACACGACGAAGACGAAGACCACTCGAAGCAAATAGACCGGGAAATCAAGCAGTGGATCAAGACATACAATGAGGTGATATACTCTACACCATGTTATACCTATAGGCTCATATTTTGTTCAAGTCGAAGCTCGAAATTACTGTTACAAAATTGAAGATGAGTGTTAAGCGAACTCAGAGTGCAAAAAAATGCGCTTGTTGTCAAGAACTAATAACGAATAGAGAATTTTTAAATTGCTCAAATTGCAAGCTTTGCTTTGACATAGAATGCGGAAATGTATCTATCAAAAGATTTCTAAATATGACCCCGATTCATACCATGTGACAAGATAGTTTCTACTATTTTTACTAGATGGCGCTCCAAACAAATTTCTAATTAAATAAAATATCGCCACTGAATTGTGAACGTGGTGGTGTGTGACAAGATAGTTTCTACTATTTTTACTAGATGGCGCTCCAAACAAATTTCTAATTAAATAAAATATCGCCACTGAATTGCGAACGTGGCGCCATGTACCCCGCGAACTAAAAACGCGCGGAGAAGTGGAGACAAAATCTAACATCTTTCTCTACAATTCATCATTGCAATCCAGCGGTACCACAGCGCTTTACTGCTTATATGCTTATATGCCGGGCATGCCTTTATCTAGTAGTGGGCTAGAGCATTTAGAATCTATATGCTATCTAAATTTTAGATTCTGTGGGCCTGCAATGGTCTTTATGTTGCACAAATACCTTCGTTGTAGTATACCTATAGTGTTGTTTACTTATTATGGAATGTTTTGTTAAGGAACGCATACCACGGGTACAAAAAAATATCCCTATGAGGACTCCGTTTTGTTTTTTGGTTACGGATGCCTTAAACACACGCCTTGACGTCTTATGAAATACTAACTTCATAAGACATTGTAACTAGTCCGAGCATGACCCTAGTCGTAAGTAAAAAGCTATCCCCAATGCATGGGCTATCCAAACTCTGTGGGTGTAGTAATAAGTCCCATGTAATAGACTGCGACACTGTTACCACTCATAAGTTGAAAGCCCAACTTGCGCTTGGGCAGAGTTCTTTACTTCGTGTTTTTTTTATAGTACTGTAACGGAACAAGCACGCCCATCTAATTTTACGCGCTAACCTCTGCCTATAATAGATGCATTTCGTCAAGTTACAAACTGCGCCGCGCTCTTTACCCTGAGACATACAGTTGTTAAGTCTCATGTGCTTGTAATGATACTGGCTCTGAAGGACTGCTGCCGGAACACACTGTTAGGTGCGACAGATATTCTACTTGAGGGTGGTAGCTATCAAGGCTAGAATTTGCAAAATGCCTTTCGCGATGCGGTCAAGCTCAAAGCTGGCGGTGGGAATCGAACTTTGGACCTACGGCACCGGTAGTCCATAACTATTACCGCTTGGCTATAATGGCTTAGAAATTTTGTTAAATATTACTAAGGGCGCACGTGTCATATGGAGCACTATATGTTTCCAGAACGGTCGCATTGTCTAACTGGAATTGTCTACTATTCCAGATCCATAGTGAAAATTACTTCATTTTGACATTGGAATTCCAGAATGGGCCCCGTTTTCAAAGGAAAATGCCAAAATTGAGTTTGTAAAAAGAAAAGTTACAATATTTGAAAAAATAACTCTTTGGCTGTAGAAAACTGTTTTTTTAAATTTTTTTTAACAATCTCTTATTTAACGTTCCAAACTGCGGACTGCTACTGAAAATGTATAATTTATTTTCACCTCACTCGCTTGGAAAGGAGTCATTTATCATTCGAAATCTGCGTCGAAAGTGCTTTTTATCCGCTAGCATGGAAATGGTTATTGAAATTCGAATCTCTGTAAAAGTTCTAGAATAATTTATTTCCTTGAAATATATCCAATTGTACTTCTTAATTTGACGCAAATATACTACATTATAGGACCTGTTTTTCTTGCTCCAGAGTGAGGTAAAATAAATGTGTAATGCGCTCGGCAGCAAAATTACTTTGCATTTCGTACATTTCAAGCCTTCGGGACGCTAAGGTTAGGTCAGTTAAATAACAAGTTTTCATCCTTGCATAAGAAATACTGTAAACGAACCTGCAAATTAAGGAGTAAGCGTAAGTAACTTTAAAAAGTATCCATTAAAATTAATTTCAGGCCATAAAACTACTGTTACTGGGGACCGGAGAAAGCGGAAAGACCACTATCATAAAACAGATGAAGATATTACACGTGCAGGGCTTTTCAACTGGGTATGAACTTTGTTTTTTACTTTTGCAATTTTGAAGCGATCGTAGCGAAGTTTGCCTAACTGATAGGCAAAGTTAAGCAACGTCAGCCGCGGTCAGGAGTTGGATGGGTGACCGCTAGTGACATTACTACTTAGCGTGCTCGTGAGGGCTTAAGCCGTCGGTCCTGGTTGTTGTCTTAGGATGGCAATCGTTATAGCATGGTGGTAGGGCGTTTTGCGAATGCCCGCCTGGCTTGCTACCACCCTCAAGTAGAAAATCTGTCACCATACACCTAATGGTGTGTTCTGGCAGCTGTCCTCAAGGACAGCTGCCGGAACACACGGAACACACTGAACACAGCAGCTGTCTCAAGACAAGAAGCTATAAAAATATTTGAATTGTATTTAATAATAATAAAATTTTGTTTCGGAAAATCGAAGTCAACCACGCAATGTACAGACAGGAATACACAATTGTTTCAGAAACTACGCGCTCTACTTCGGTCCAAATGCCAGTATTCCGCCCCACTCTATTCTCGGTAAATTTGTAGAAGTTTTAAGCCACATAAAACGAAAATTTTAATTCCAGTAAAGGAAAAAGTTTATCGATTTTGTGTAGCGTTTTGAGAAAATTACTCAACAACAACCGGGACCAGCAACTTAATGTGGTCTCCGAAGCACGCTCAGTATTAAATGCTTAGCATTATCCATCCAAGAAATGTCTGCAGCGGAGCTTGCGATTTTGAATAATCAGCAGCGTTCGTTGCTCGTTGTTCGTTGCAGCGAACGTTGCTGATTGTTGAGCTCCGCTGCAAGCGCTTCAAAAATGATCATCCCATTTGATATTTATTTGTAATTTCCAGTGAAAGGATTGAGAAAATAAAGCACATAAGGTACAACGTACACGAATCTATCTACGACATTGTGCACAATATGTCTGCACTGAGCATCGCACTGCAAAGCCCTAAGAATGTGCAATCGCAACAATTTATACTCAAGTTTGGACCCCAAGGACCTTTCGAATACACTGAGGTAACTATAGAATAAGTAATTTTTAACAACCTTGCTCGATTGAAGATTTGTAACATCAAAGAAGTTTATATGTAATCAACCACAATACATTTGCCACGAGCAAAAAAAAAAAAAACTTTCGCGCTTTTTTCCATAATTTTCGTATGCTGCATTACGCAATATATATTTTTTTCCTCGCAAGGGTGTTGAAAAACGTCGTATGAAACTCGTGCGCGTTGTTTATTACAATCTCTACTACATTTAGGCCTTCGATCTTCGATCTCAGCCCTAAAAGCCGTCTCGGTTGTAATAAACAACTTTGCGCACAAGTTGCATAATGTACTATTTAATACACTAGCTCGTAACGGGCCTTTAAATGCACCGATTTAAGTGTCATAATGTAGTATATTACACACTCCACTCGTGCTTTTTTGTACTTTACTGCACTTGTGTTTTAAATAGAAAAAAAAAACGTTTCCACACTTCTCACCAAGGAGATTGTAGTTTGTTTCATTCGTTTTTCATATAAAAACAACCAAAGAGTTTTTACCTACTGAAGACTTTAGAAGATTTGATTATAAACCTTCTTAATCAGATTACTATCAAAAAGATAAAGTAGGTAAATATTTTCGTGTCGTAATTTACGTATTTGTTCCTCGCAAGTGTGTTGAAAAACGTTGTATGACATACGTGCGCTTTGATAATTACAGCCTCTACTTACTTGTAGCCATTTCGTTTTAGCTGTAATTTTCAACTACCGCACTTATATCATATTTTTCTTCATTCTGTTAATTATCTCGTCCTAATTGTCCTCTTCAAATGGTAATAAAAATGACCTTCATTTTTAAATTCGAACTTCATAATGGGAACCGTTTACAAGGGAAAATTTAAAAATCATGTCAAAATTAAATTCATCTCCTTTACCGTTTTGATAATAAAACCCAGCGTACAATATGATATTTAATAATGCAAATATTTTTTTTAATGTTATTGTAACGGAATAAGCCCGAGCCCTACCTGATGTTAAGTGGACTGACCTCTGCCTATAACAGATGCATTTCGTCAACGGTGAATTGCACTGTGCCGTCACACTGAGACGAGCAGTTGTTAGGTCTCATGTGCCTGTTATTTTACTGGCTCTCAAGGACTGCTGCCGGAACATACTGTTAGGTGCTTGGCGACAGATTTTAAAACTCATAAACACCATATGCATGAACGCTGAAAACATGACATCATAAACTTCTCTATGTCAGCTTCACAGAAATTTGTGAGGGCACGCGTTTATTTTACAACGTGATTCTAGTGGTGCCATCTAGTATTAAGTAGAATAACTACGATGTATTTAAGTATTGAGTTTAGTTCTGTTGCAGCGATGTTAACTCTTTGGTTTTCTAATAGATGGCGTTAGTAGTACAATAACATTCTATCCATATTATATTGCGCTGAAATAATGTGATTGAAGAATGAATTAAAAATTTAGTTAATGTTTAATGTTAATTTTTTTATGGTTTTTAAATTATATTTTTTGACAGAAAACACATCTAGATATGAAATTAAATTACAATGTTGAAGCATAAATATATAGGCGTGATAGTTTTACAGAAAAGTGTGTCACAAAATGTTGAAGTTGTGGGATATTGACAGGGCTGGCTTAGTTTGCCTTAATTATTTTCATTATGCTTTGCTTTATTTTTATGGACGGTGGACGGGAATGAGTAAAGGCATTTTTCACACGTAAAAAAAAGGTGAATGCACAAAGCACCCAAAGTGGGACGTTACTGCAGGCTAATATCATCCCCAATAATACAGGAATAAGAATATATTTACCTATTCAATAATTGAACATTTCAGGAATATTTCGACCACGTTCGTGCATTATGGCGTGACAGCGGAGTGAGAGAATGTTTCAAGAGATCTAACGAATATCAGTTAATAGACAGTGCAGAATAGTAAGTAACCACAAGCTTGTTAAATCACAATAAAATACATAAAACCATCCAAGCGCGAGTTGTACTCGCGAACCAAGGGTTCCGCACCAACTTTGAATGTAGCAAAAATTCGCTAAGGACCTCAAACTGTATGAAAAATGAATATTGGAAAAATGATAACAACCTCTTAGGGTAGACTTTTCTAGTTCTACCAAACTCTTTTTTTTTTTTTTTTTCGACGGAATAAGCACGAGGACCACCTGATGTTAAAAGTCTCTTGTGACTATAATTTATAATTTCATATTTTTTAATACTTAGTTTGATGTAAATATTCAAAACTGTATTAAAAGAGAGTGTTGCCGTGGCGGGCCCTCTTAGGTCGGAGTGGGCATCGTCTTTTACTTATTAGCTCTCAAGGACAGCTGCCGGAGCACATCGCTAGGTGCTTGGCAACCGATCTTCAACTTGAGGATGGTAGCTAGCCAGGCGGGCGGCTACCACCATGCAAACAGAGCATAAACTTGCACACAAAACTTTATTCCACGTCGTCCGCGCATGAAACGGGCTTATACACAAAAACTTTGAAACACGCTCTGTACATAGAAATGATTACGGATGGAAAAAGATAACTTCCAGCGGGACTTGTTACAACCCCCAGAATACCGTCCTGGTGCGTTACCAATTATGCTATGGAAGCGGATGCTAGACAGTCGAATTTTCTCCATCCGTTTGAATGCACGTCTTTTTGACGTTGGCGACATCTACCCAAATAGCAGAAGACTATTTACCTAGGCTGCTAGATCAACACTGAACACCAAATCGATGAAACCATTTTTTATTTTGCCTAGTATTATTTTATAAGAGCATAGTATTCTAAGGGTTGCGGGTTCAAGTCCCGCTGGAAGTTATCTTTTTCCATCCGCAATAATTTCTATATTTTAGCTTAGCATGCGTCAATGCTAAAAAATAATACGCTCTGTACATTTCATTGGTTTACGTAGTATTAATTGCTCAGTGATCATATGCAAGTGCCCCGCCCTCCTCTACCCCGGGGGGCAAACGTTATTATGCATTCCGCAAGCCACGGAGAGCATGTAAACATAGATTTTGCTTCGACCTTAGACAAAAGTTCTATCGTGTTCAATGTTTAGAAAAACATTGACAGGACACCCGCCGCCTTTACAGCTGCAGTGAACCTAACTCGTTCTTCATTACACTGCATTACATCCGTCACACCTAAGTGTTAGTTTTCATGTCAAACTTTAGCCAAGTATATTCTCTCTATATTAAGGCATTAAAATAACTGTACCTTTGTTTTTTTGTGTTGTAACTTTTTAGGGTTCCGTACCCAAAGGGTAAAAACGGGACCCTATTACTCCACCGTACGTTTGTCTGTCTGCCATCAGGCTTTATCTCATGAACCGCGAAAATAAGACACTTGAAATTTTCTCAGATGAAGGTTTTCTGTTGCCGCTATAACAATAAAATATACTAAAAATCGGGCAAGAGCAAGTCAGAGTCGCACACGAAGGGTTCCGTTGCCTTCGTGAAAACTAAAAAAAGTTTTTAATATAGTGTCTAATGTTGTATAGATTGTAGTACGGAACCTTCGTGCGCGACCCCGACTCGCGCTAGGCCGTTTCTTTTTATGTATGAGTCTATTAAAAACACACTACAAACTAAATACAAAACCACAGCCACCACGAAATCATTCAGGCAACCTAGAGGCCACTGCAGGCCCACAAATAGTCCAAATGCTTCAGCCTACTACCAATTGGCAGCGTCCCAGCACCTGTACCTTTAATGTTATATTACTTCATGTGGCAATACCTAATTGATTTTTTGTACATACCTAAGCGTTTTCCACGCGGGTTGAAGACCATTATTTATCTAAAGTTAACTTTTTCTCGAAGACTCAAATCGAATTATTCAAATAATTCATTTGTTTCTTTTTGTATTTCACAGCTTTCTGGATAGAATAGACCTAATAGAAAAACCGGATTTCATGCCATCAGACGCTGACATACTGAGGTGTCGACAGAAAACCTCCGGCATTCAGAAAATTGAGTTTAAAGTCAAGGTAAGTAGGTTTTTCTGATTATTTCTTGTACAGTTCCCGGGTTAACAATCAGGACTGATCATCCATGCTGATCATCTCTAGAAATTGAGATGTCGAACCAATAAAGTCAGAACGCTTATTAATTAGGTACTTGGCGACTGACTTGTGCACTGAGAAAAATCTAAAGTCAAAAGCGCCCTAATGACGGCCAATTTATATGGCATGAAGGCAAAACACCGACCATACGTAAATACGTACAAAAACGCCTTCCAACTAGAAGGCGTTAAACGAGGTCAGTGAAGGCGAATGTTTCTTTTCGTCTTCATTTAAGGTGTATTTTGTGGTCTTTCTTAAATATTGAGTTTTGATAAGGCTGATTAAGTCGTACGTTATAGTGATAATCACCGTATATAAACCGCCCTAAAAGTAAGGTATATTTTATGGTCAATACTGCAATTATTATCGTATAACAAGTTCAATTCTGAAAATACTTTACGGAAGGCGTTTTTTGACGGTTGTGTTTATTATAAAACATGGTACATTTATATTGATTTCGCTTTGCGTGGTGAAAATCATCGAATTCACCTTGCGTAGTTACAATTCAACGGTAAAAGGTCAAATTTGATTTAAGCTCCAAAGTCGTTTTTCTCAGTGTGGTAGCTAGCCAATCTGGGAATTCCAAAATGCCTTTTTTATTTACCTATAGCTGATAGGCTAGCTGACTAGCTAGCCTTTGACCACTACCTCACCTGATGGTAAGTGATGATATTGACAGAGGCCGGAACACTTCGCCTAGGACTTCCCCTTCCAACACTTCCGTTCACTTGTCCCATGTATACCTGTTCAGCCATTCTCATTTCATTCATCCTCTCAACATATATTTTACTCGTAAATATGTTCTTCGTTGTACTTTCATGTTGTTATAGAATATACATTTGACATAATTATTAGGATGATGATTTTGTTTAAATTAACTTGTAGGTACCAAAATCAATGCATGGGGGCGTTCAAGACTTCTGGATGTTCGACGTCGGCGGGCAGAGAGGCGAAAGAAAAAAATGGATACAGGTTGGTATACTACCAGGGAGCTTTGCTTGGACCTTGAAATATCTAGGTACTTACTGCTATTTGATTAAAAGTATTGTTTTTATCCAAAATCAGTTTCATTCCTTTGTTAGAAAGAAATAAAATCCTTGCATCTGCAACAAATACAGTAATCTGGAAATATTTCGGATGGAAAAGACTTGGATTGAAACCGCAACCTCAGAATACCGTCCTGGTGCTTTTCCAATTTTGCTATGGAAGCAGGTGCTGGACTGTCAATTGTTTATTCATCCTAAACTTAACCTCTGCCTATAACAGATGCATTTCATCACAAGTCATGAATTTCACTGCGCCCGTCACCTTGAGACATAGTTGTTAAGTCTCATGTGACTGTAATTTCACTGGCTCTCAAGGACTGCTGCCGGAACACACCGTTAGGTAGACACGTTTGCGTCTTAAGTGAAGCAACACCGTACTCACGTTGGTCTTATGTGCAGCAACACCCTACTCACGCTGTCGTGTTTCGGTTAATAAGGGCGTTACAAAATATAATAAAGTGTAACATTTTGCGTCTTAAATGTCCCCACGCTTGGCAAGCGTCTTGGGGATCGCAGTATAAGATAGCGATTTATCAGAAGGTCCCACCAGGTATTTTACCCTGAGTCGCCTCTTACGACACCCACGGGAAGAGATGGGGGTGACATTCTAGCCCGGCACCCCACCGATCCCCTTGGTAGGTATTATTACATTAAAAATATGAATGCGTCAACGCTTTTTAAATAATACTAACTTAAAAATGGCTTCATCATATAGGTGTTTAGCGTTGATAGTATATCAACCTACCGATATAAATAATTCACATTATCTAGGTAGATGTCACCACAGTCGGAAAGAATGGCCTCGAGTTTCTTGCCCGATCTTCTCGCAGTGCAAAATTCATAGATGCCTATGCATTTCTTTGCTGAAAGTCACAACGTTGAATATTTTTAAATATTCAACGTGATTAATTCAATTTAGGCGTCTACGACGCTCTTATGAATGTTAATTACAAATTTTAATATTTATATTAAAATCTTCTATAACAACAATGCAGTGCCCGTCTTCAAAGTGATTAATTCAATTTAGGCGTCTACGACGCTCTTATGAATGTTAATTACAAATTTTAATATATATTACAAATTTTAAGTCTTCAAGTCTTGGGGATCGCAGTATAACTGCGATCCCCAAGACGCTTGCCAAGCGTGGGGATTATGGCAAAACCGCCCATGATGGAGGAGGCTGTGTTCAGTAGTGGAAGTTCCGGCTGATACAGTACAATAATACCTACAAATAATAAGGGGTGAAAAAAAAGTAAAAACATGGATATTTTTTATTTAATAATTTACTGTACTGTAACAGCCGTCTCGTCCACTGTTGAACACAGCCTCCCCTATTAAGGGGGTATTTGCCATAATCCCCACGCTTGGCAGGCGGCTTGGGGATCGAATATGTAATAATACTTACATAAATTATGAAATGAGAGGACCTATTTCGTTGCTCTTAGTGAGCTTACCCTAACCATAGATAAATGAATATAACTATTTCTCTATGCCTTAGCCTAGTTACGACTTTATCTAGGTTATTCTTTTGAAACCAACATTTAAATTACTTTTAAGCAGTGTTTCTATTTTTTTTAGTCTAAACCAGTGATCGGCAAAGTACGATCCGCGGGCCAGCTCCGGCCCGCGAAAGCATTTATTCCGGCCCGCCGAGCGTTGGTCTTGCAACATGACTAGTATATATAGCCCGCGATAATTATATTTCTACGGTTCAGTCCAAAATTTCGAAAAAAATGGTAATCTGTTGGAGCAAGGTCCGGGGAGTACGGAGGATGTCTTAGACTTTCCAATTGAAGCTCTTCTAATTTAGTAGCCGTCTGTAGCGCAGTGTGTGGTCTAGCGTTGTCGTGAAGCAGCAGTGGCGTGGAGCGATTGACCAGCCTAGGTTGTTTAGCCGCTAGCTTTTCCATCATGGTTTGCAATTCCTGACAATAGACATCAGCCGTAATAGTCTGGCCAGATTTGAAAAAACTGTAATGAACAATACCGGCACTAGTCCACCAAACGCTTACAAGTAACTTTTTTGGGGTTAATTTTCGCTTGGGGCAGGATTTGGCTGGCTGGCCAGGATCTAACCATTGCGCTAAGCGCTTCCGATTATCGTAAAGAACCCATTTTTCATCACAGGTAATGATTCGGTTTAAAATACCTTCATTATTGTGCCGGTTTAGTAATGTAACGCAGCAGTCGACGCGCGTTTGCCGGTTTGTTTCAGTCAATTCGTGAGGTACCCACCTTTCAAGCTTTTTAATCTTCCCAATTTGCTTCAAGTGAATTAAAACAGTTTTATCACTAACATTGCAGCCTGCAACTAACTCGGACGTGGTTTGCGATGGATCCGCTTCCACAATAGCCTTCAACTCTTCATTATCAACTTGAGTCTCAGGCCGTCCACGGGGCTTGTTCTGCAGGTCGAAATTTCCAGAACGAAAACGTTGGAACCAAAAACGAACTGTGTTTTCTTTTGCAACACGACCGCCATACACATCATTCACCCTTCGAGTTGTTTCCGCAGCACTAGTGCCACGGCGGAACTCGTACTCGTAAATAATGCGATATTTAAGGTTTTCCATTTTGTAAAATGAGTGACGCAAACAGAAAAAAACAGAAGAAAAAAAACAAATGAATGACGATCATCGAAGCACAAATACATGAGTCTATAGCTGTACAAATTTGAATTAGGAATTCCTTACCAAAGAGGAGAAATTCGTGATTAAAGTGGCCAGTACGAAAAACGCCAATTTCATATGTAAGGACCATATATGATTAAAAGTTACAACACAAAATGCATTTTTCCTATGATTCTGGCCCTCTTTTGAGTTTTCTTCAACTTTCTGGCCCCCAATTAAGAAAGTTTGCCCACCACTGGTGGTAAACTAATAAAATAAAGAGGAAAGATTTGATAGTTTGTTTGTTTGCATTGAATAGGCTCTGAAACTACTGGACCGATAAGGATGAAATTTGATATGGAAATAGTTCGAGACACGGGGAAGGACATAGGATAGTTTTTATCCAACTGCGCAAAATGAGGTTAATGGTTTTGCGCGATAACCGATATACCCGCGGGAGAAGCCGCAGCCGGAAAGCTAGTATCAAATAATCTTGCTGGAACATAAACGCTGTGGCATCACACGGTCGCCTAACATATGTATTACGTTAAATAGGATGGTTACTAATTCTGTGTCTCTAGAAACACAGAATAAATGGACCAGAAAGACCACTTCGCAAAGTCATTCCAATAAATAAGCGACTCTAGCTACGAAGCAATAAAGTGCACTTCAGCTCGCAAAGCACGGAGTACCTAATATTTATATTCACCTACAAGGCATCTCTCTTTCTATCGCATGTGCACGCATAGCTCTGTTCTCTTCTGACGCGGCACGTACCGTATAATAAGCCCGTCAGGACGGGTACGTCGATGTACCCGTAGCGACGTACCTAAAGTGCGGAGTGATACAGGGCTGACACAAACAGCTCCTAAAGTTATTGTGGTCCTTTGCAACAAATTTAGCTTCCATGCCATATTGTAGTATCTCTGACTTAGAGAGATTATAGAATGCATCATTACTAATCACCATGAGAGATAGTGGTCAAAGGATAGCATATCAGCAATGAAAAAGCTCCAATATGTGTCTGAGTAAGCGTATTTCATGGTAAACCAACCTTAAGGACTTAAATCCTCAATTTGTTTGGGTAATCAAATTTGGGGAACAATCAAACGGTTTTTTAAAAACTTAGAATTAAAAATACTCGTTGCCGATACTGAGTGCTTATGAATAATAATATGGAACAAAATACTCAATGTTAACCTATGCTTACATTGTGGTCCTAGCAGAAGTCTAACTCAGCGTTCACAAGAAATGCATGGTTATATGCTGAGTAAGCCCCCTCCAGTCTAAGGCTGAAAAAGAACAAAATACTCAATGTTAACCTATGCTTACATTGTGGTCCTAGCAGAATTCTAACTCAGCGTTCACAAGAAATGCATGGTTATATGCAGAGTAAGTGGGGGCTTACTGGAGGTGTCCAGTCTAAGGCTGAAATGGAACAAAATACTCAATGTTAACCTATGCTTACATTGTGGTCCTAGCAGAAGCCTTACTCAGCGCTCACAAGAAATGAATGGGTGTTTGTTGAATAAGCCCCCTCTAGTCCAAGGCAGAATGGCGAGGGGGATGCATAATATAATAATACCTAGGTATTGGAATCGTGTACATGCGCATCGCCAACACACACCGACGGAACGATACCCGAAAATATTAGTTATAGTATTATTATTTTTTACTAGAAATATAAAGTTTGTGTTCGTTACATTATTTGTCTTTCTCCTGTACTTACCAAACTGTTATGGTGGTGGAATATAGATTCTACCACTGGAACTATAAGGACAGAGCTTGATTTTCCAAATTTGTGATCCCTTTTGATAGTTGTGAAGATATATTTCCTGAATCTGTATAGGCGAGCTGAACTAATGAGCTCAGGCTTGGTATGATATCTTCCGCAGTGTTTATATTGGTGGATTCTGTAGTGTTCTCTAGAATCCACAATAGTAAAAACTCAATACTGGGACTCTGAGATAGGTGGTGCTAGTGGGATCGAGTTTGGGCTCATTTTATTAGTTATGATGATATCGTTCTGCTTGACAGACTGAATCAACCTGGTGGTGGATTCTGGAGACCACTACTGGAACTCTGATATAGGTGGTGCCATAGATTTCGAGTTTTGGTTTGTTTTATTGGTTATAATATAATGAGATCTTTCTGGATGAAAGGACAAGCTGACCTGATGGTGGATTCTAGAGACCGATACTGGAACTTCGAGATAGGTGGAGCTAGTGGTATCGACTTTGGCTCGTTCGATTAGCTACGAGAAGATCTTTATGCTAAACTGTATGTAATATTTTCCTGCCACTTGTTAAATATAATTTGGCCGCTTTCCAGGTATTTGAAGGTATCCACGCAATTTGGTTCCTAGTGGCCTGCAGCGATTACGACCAGACCCTCAGGGAAGAAAACACCCAGAACAGGTTGAAGGAAGCCTTGGTCTTGTTCGAGGATGTCTGGCAAAGCAGGTGAGATAAGAAGAACGGCACTACTTCCGTGCGCACCTGTTATTGTCTGATGCAATCGTTAGGCTCGGTTTAGGTACCTAATCAAAATAATTATTTCAGATGGAACAATTTAATTTGCTTGATCGACTGAACCCCCAATATAAACCCCAGAATACCGTCCTGATGCATTTTCAATTATGCTATGGAAGCGGGTGTTGGACTGTCGAATTTTTATTTTATTTTCGTTGGATGTTATCTTTTTCTATTCGAACTAAGTTTTTTTTTATCCGTGATACTTTAGCCTTTGACCACTATCTCACCTGATAGTAAGTGATGATGTGGTCCTTCGACCACAGGTTAACCTAGAATTACTGGCTCTCAAGGACAGCTGCCGGAACATACCGTTAAAAGCTTAGCGAGAATTTCTACTTGAAAACGCTAGCTAGCCAGGCGGGCATTCGCAGAATGTCCTACCACCATGCTAAAATGACCGCCATCTTAAGCGAACATCCGGCATCGATGGCTAAGCGTACTCTCCGAAGCACTGCACACTCAGTAGCAATGTCAGTACCGGTCATCCATCCAAGTTATGACCGCGGCGGACGTTGCTTAACTTAGCTGATCTGTTAAGAACGGCTAAGCAATCTTCGCTATAGCGAAGTTCTCGTATACGAAGAACTCGTATAGAGTGCTTCACTGGTTTCGCTTATTTAAACTATACGAATCTACAAACACGGCATCCGTATATGGTTGACATTCCTTCTGTCCGCACAAAGCGATTAGCGTCCACCTTTATGATACGGGCAGCGAAGGAATGGAACACCCAGCGTCTTCGTTCCCCTGAGAGCTACAATCTGGATGTCTTCAAATATAAAGTGAATAAATATCTTCTAGGCAAGCATGCTCCACTTCAAATACAGTGAATAAGTATCTCCTGGGCAAGCATGCTCCACCATCGACCGCATCGTTACTTACTATCAGTTGAGACTGCGGTCAATTGCTTGACTATTCCGATAAAAAATCGAATAAATGATTCATAAGTTTTAAATAATACTACGTATAATATGATTATCAAGATTAAATGCTACATCATAAAAGGATCAGGTTTCTTCCTCCAGGTTTCTGTTGGAAGCCGGCGTGATCCTGTTCCTGAACAAGCAGGACATCCTCCAGCACAAGGTGGAGACGGGTCGCGGGATCGGTCCCCACTTCCCTAGTTACCAGGACTTCCACGAGGGAACTGATGAGTATACCAGGACACGGCTGTTCATACGGAGTCTTTTCGCTGTTAGTACCAAAATTAACTTCTATATTGTAACTTTTGCTTTAAGACCAGTTAAGCGGCTAAAGCTACCCCTTGTACACCTGTTGGTAAGTGATGATGTGGTTGAGGATGTTATACTGACTAGGCCTACAATTCATCATTAATTCATTCAAAGGCTGCTGCCGGAACACTGTTAGGTGCTTGGCAACAGATTTTATAATATATACAAATGAAAAGATATGTTTTTTTTCAATGAGTATACCAATGATTTCCAAGCGATGACACCCCCGTTCGAAGGTAAAAAGATATTTTTCTTTGCTTGCATGCTCCTCATCCCACAAAAAATAAATTGAAGCCAATATCCATCTATGAGTCAACGTAATACATTTAATGTGAACATTTGAATTATATACGTTTGTAACTCATTACGTTTACGTGCCGCCGGGGGCATGTGACAAACGGACGGACGGACGGAAAGAAAGACAGAACACGGAGTCTCGTTAATATTGTTCCGTTTTGCCCTTTACGTAGCAGAACCCTAAAAACCTAGATACTATTGTTTCCTACCCGCATTAGTTACTATGTGAATTTATATATTTTTGTATGATGATTATGATTTGAAGCAGTGACTGCCGTGTCGCAGGTGCATGGTTTAATCCCAACCTCCGTCTTTAGCTTTATCCAGGTGAAGTGCCGGGTTAGAAGAGCATTTTGCGCACGCTCGCCTGGCTATCTGCAATCGCCTCAAGTAGAAAATCTGTCACCAAGCATCGAATCTAAAATATTCCAGCAGTAGTCCTTAAGAGCCATTCTAGATCTGGTATCATAGGCAAATAAAAAAAAAACTATCTAATTATAGGATTACAGGCCCATGAGACCTAACAACTGTACGTCTCGGTGTGACGGGCGCAGTGCAATTCTTCACTTGTGACGGAATGCATCTATTATAGGCAGAAGCCGCGTAACATCAGGTAGGCCCGAGGCTTGTTCCGACACAATAACATAAAAAAAATTACAAATATCTTCCTAATTCTGAACTTTTATTTATTTATAGTTGATAGGTAAGCCTTTCACCACTATCTGACCTGATGGTGAGTGATGATGTGGTCGTAGATATAGTTCAGGCTAATCTAGAATTACTCTGTCTTTCGAGGACAGCTGATAGAACACACCGTTAGGTGTTTGGCAACCGAAATTAATTATAAAAAAATTTGGCGAGTAGAAATACTTTAGCCAGGTGAGCATTCTCAAATCCAAAGAAAACAACCGGGAGCGTCGGCTTAAGACGCTGGCAAGTGCTAAATAGCTTTACTTGATTTTTCGTAAAATAAATACATTTTGCTGTACATTTTCTTTGGGCCTTTTCTATTTGACGCTAATAACGTTATTTTCGATAATTTTGACCACATTTGCGTCTATGGTTGTGATCACTGTGATCGTTTGTAACTGTTCTGTTCCATTTAGGATAAGAACGCTAAGAATGCCACTAAAATTTGCCACTTCTGTCATTTTTGACATTAGATGTAGGTAATTCAAACTGTTCCAGTAGCCTCATAGCGTATATGGCGAAAATAATGCCAAGACCCAAGTGGAACAACTTTTTGGGAGTGTGATCGTTTTTAGCGTTTTTGGCGAATTCAACTTCAAATGGTACGCACCCTTTGTATCCCTAAGACAAAATAGTCTTGATCACATTATGTAAGGCCAAGAAAATTCTGAAACAGGTTTCCTTAAAACTTTATCGTCAGAAATATTGTAAATTAAGCTTGTAACGTAAATCTTAATTATTTTCTATTTATATTCTATTTCTATCTATTATTTATGTTCTATTTCTATCTATCTTAATTATTTTCGTTTCGATGTGTATGAAAATATGTTAAAATAAATATGTTATGATAAAATAGCAAATCCTTAACAAGAGGGACAAGAAATGTTACTAGTTATATGTGAGCTTACTTTCGGATTTTACCTAAACTGATCGCGTATTATCCATCGCTCCCTCCCTTTCACTCCTACGCAGTCCGATAGTGACACAATTTCAGCATCTGACAGCTTCTTAACGTGCCTTTCGAAGCACGTGCACGCTCAGTAGTAATGTCACTAGCGGTCACCCAACTTATTACCGCAGCGGACGTTGCTTAACTTAGCTGATCTACCTTTAGGACCTGTTCCAGAATGTTCGAGTAAGTTCCGGTTATACTACCTAGAACATAGAATAACCGAATGATAAAAATGTCAGTTAACATGCAGCGCGTTTCAAGCTTTAAACGATGGATAGGCTAAATCGATGACTGTGAAACGCAAAGTGTTTTATTTATTAAATATGTTCTGGGTAGTATAACCGGAACTTACTCGAACTTTTCTCGAAGCAGTGATGGCTCAGTGGCATTGGCTATGGACTGCCGTGCCGCAGGTCCATGGTTTGAATACCGCCGCGGGCTTGAGCTTCACCGCATGGTGGAAGGGCATATTTCGAATGCCCGCCTGGCTAGCGACAACCCTCAAGTAGAAAATCTGTCGCCAAGCACCTAACGGTGTGTTCCGGCAGCAGTCCTTGAGATCCAGTGAACTTACAGGCACATGAGATTTGCCAACTATGTCTCAAAGTGACGGGCGCAGTGCAATTCGTGACTTGTGATGAAATGCATCTGTTATAGGCAGAGGTTAGTCCACTTAACAATAGGTGGGCCTCGTGCTTGTTCCGTCACAATAACATAAAAAAAAACTGAAACAGGCTCTTTATGTTAATTGTTTTTCCAGGATGTAACAAAGAAGAAGCGCGATCGCAAGACCATATCAGCATCAGCGGAGAGGTTCGTGATCCTCGAAGCGACGCGGCCTCGCGAGTGCTACTTCCACTTCACCACCGCCACAGACACCGACAACGTTCGGACTGTCTTCAGAGACGTCCATCAGATGATACTTACGCATATACTCACTAATATAGGTGTTTATTGACAATCTGGCAATACATTTCACGATTTACTGTGGATTTAGTATTTTAATTTTTAGTGCAGTAGAATTTTTAATATTGTTATGTTTGCAATGACGCCTTATCTGCGGATTACATTACAAAATTATCAATTTACGAGAGAAAATTATAGTCATGTGCGGGATTCGAATCCGCGTCCATCCACCCCTATAGCCGGGGTATGCTCTAACCGACGAGTCCTATATATCCATATATATATATATCTCTCAGGGTTCAGGGGTGGAGGAGTTCGTCACTTGTTGCGAAGTGCATCCATTACAGGCAGAGGCTTCACCAAGTTTAAAAAAAAAGTATTCAGGACTCCAGGTTTTAGATACTGTATGGAAATCTATATCCACGCAAAGCGAGGCGCCTCGTTAAGCTTCCATACAAACGTTTTTCTTGTTTGTTTTTCTTCTTATTTTTACCGACTTCAAAAAAAGGAAGTGGTACTCAATTCGACAGTATTTTTTATTAATATTTGTTACCTCAGTACTATTGACTGGGTGAATCAATTTTGATGATTTGTATTTGACAGCTAATGCTTTACATGTGATACCGTTTAAATTTCATCAAAATCGGTCAAGTAGTTTTTAATTTACACTCCAATAACTGAAAATAGTTTTTCTATTTAAGTGTTTATATAATGTAGTGAAACGCCTGTTTGAATGTCCAATGTTACCTAAACTTCTGTACAGTCTGTCCTATCTTCACAAAGTTTTAATTGCATGATTTGCTTGTCGTGATATCGCGAGGTCCAGTTCGGGGCGAACTACTAGTTAATAAAATACTACGAACTATATATAACACTACAGCTACTACAGTAAAAGCATTTGGACAACCTATTAGTCATTGCAGACTCACAAGCAGTATTTTTTTTTTAAATTTATTGTGTTTAATTCAATTATATAGATATATTTTATTGAAAGTGGATTACAAAAAATTAAAGGAAGATCTTAAAACTAAAATAAAAACATGCTTTTGAGATGTTTGATGTATATAAGTGTATCATGAAATGAGACCAGCTCGTAATGCCGGGTCCCCGTAGGGTGCCGTGCTGAACAGCACCCCCCACATCTTCCTATGGAGAAGAAGGAAGATTCCATCTTCCTAAGACAAAATACCAGAAGGTGGGTAGCAGCGCTTTCTGAAGAACTGTCATCTTACACTGGTCCTCGAGACGCCTGCCAAGCGTTGAATTTATAGCAAACACCGCTAATAGGAGAGGATTTGTTAAGATAGGATGTCTGTTGAAGTAATGTGATATCTTGAAAGAGTTTTTACAGACTATTGTAATTGTATTGTAATTAATTCATTTTTTTCTCTGCACTTCCCCGAGCAAAGTATAGTATCTTCCACCGGCTGCATATGGTCTTCTTCCACTCAGCTCTCTTGAATGTCAACAATATAAACAAATACTTAATATATTATGTTTCACCAGAAGGCAATTTTTATATAATTCACTAGGTAGTGTTATCTCTATCTTTCGCGGTCTTCTTAGGCAGCAACTGCGGTTGGATATTAGGAAGGACACCTGCTGCTGAGATGGTGACTCCTGACAACATTCTGTCCAGTTCTTCATCCTTTCTGATGGCTAGGAGTAAATGCCGGGGAGTGATTCTGGTTCTTCGGTTATCAATGGCAGCATTTGCAGACAGTTCCAAGATTTCCGCGACTAGATACTCCATTACGGCTGCTAGGAATATGGCAGCTGCACCACCGATTCGAGGAGCATAGTGGCCATGCTTTAGGACATTGTGGACCCGTCCTACTGGGAATTTGAGACCAGCTCGTGACGAGCGCGATCTGTTCTTATTTAAGACCACTGACATTATGGATGTTTGAGAAAAGTACCTTTTAAGTGATACTATCGGAATAGACTTGGCTGTATAAATTGATTTTAGTAGCTAGCAACTAGTGTGTAGGTGCGGGAGGTACACAATAACCCCCTTACTTATAAAAACATCGCTATGTAGTTGCTGAGTAATGGATAACTAAACAGTGTTTAAGTAATGCTTAAATATTTCTTACTTATAAACGCTACATAGCACCTGTTTAGCTAAGCAATGGATAATGAGGTCGAACGTATTTTAAACTGACAACATTGTACTAAAAAGTATTATGAATGACCTAAATGGCCAAATAGCATGTATCTAGTGCTAAATATCTTGAAATTAAATAGTAAATATAATACTTTTCTTTGTATTGTCCACCTACTTAACTGTGCAGTTTTTGAGGGCGCTACTGGTCAAGGAAATCAACTACGAACTGTCATAATTTGAAGGAATGATGTAGTTCTTTTTTCTGCCACCTGAACAGATAAGTTGGTGGGTCTGTAACTAAATCAGCTGATCAGAAATATGGGCGCCATCTTGTTACTTAAAATTTAAACTAGGGTGGGACGGTGTTTAAATTGACAGCTGATTTAAGCAGTACTTAGGTACTGGATAAAACTTTTTGCTAATCAGCGGCTAAGTAATGTTTAAAATTTAAGTAGCGTTTATAAGTAAGGCTGTTAAATATTAAAGGTTACTTCTCCGAGATAGCGTTCTTTGACTGATTCATCTGGGCAAAAAGTAGTTTCACATTTGGCTCTATTCAACACACTCTTATGATTAAAAACACGGACATATATTTTTGAATCACGCATTCATTTAAATCTAATAAATTTCGATACATTTGACTTGAATTTACAGGGTCTATAAGAGTAAAAATGTTTAATAAATGAATGAGGAACAAAAATAATAAATCGAATCTGTAATACCTAGCACTTATTATATGTATTCAGACGGTAATTACGAAATCTGTCACCAAGCACCTTACGCTGTGTTCCGGCAGCTATCCTTGAGAGCCAGTAATTTTAGGTTAGTCTGAACAAAATCTTCGACCACATCATCACTTCATCAGGTGAGGTAGTGGTCAAAGGCCTTTTTTTTTTTTTTTTTTTTTTTTTTTTTTTTTTTTTTTTTTTTTTTTTTTATTTTTTTTTTAGGGAGGACATAGATGCTGACTCCCGCTAAGCGGACGTACAGCTCCACCGGACTTTGGGCGAGGGGAGGCCCTCTTATAGCCCAGGAGGAAGAAGCGCTGAGGGCACTTCTTCTGAGACGGGCGTATAAGGCGAAAAGCGCCTTATACCTCCGTCTCCTGCGGGCGCCGAAAACGCCACGCTACTATCGGGAGGGGTGACAGCGAGCTCAAGGGCACCACTGTGGTTCGGACCTCGGCTTGTCTCGCTGCCGAGAGACAAAGGGGGAATCGGAACTAAATGCCCCGGTACAACTGCAGTGTTGTACCGTTGAGAATGGGCCCTATTGAATATTACTCTGTGACTATTTGGAGAGACACTAATCGGGATTTTATTTTTGCCTCGAGCTCGCCGGCGAGCTCGGTGTTTGATTGTGTAACCTCTGATTACCGCACACCTGGGGATGTTACCAGGACGACTTGCGGACAACGCTAAAGCTGCCAACGTAATGGCTGCGATGGGGTCATCCGGGTCGTCCAATACCTGCCGTGGTCGGCGACGGGGGGGTTTAAACCATGGGTCTGATGAGGCAGTCGAGTAGTTCGATGCCTGGACAACTAGAGGGTTCGAGTGGTGGGGCGCTCGATCAAAGTATCGGCGGGCGCAGTCCTTATTGAACTGCGCTAAAGAGGGAAGGTTTAGGTCGCAGTGCAACTCGGCGTTCCGTACATACCACGGAGCACCGGTTGCCTGGCGGAGGAACCTGTTTTGAATGATTTGAAGTTTACGTAGGTGGGCCTCGCTAGCATGACTAAACACTACTGAGGCGTATGTCATGATGGGGCGGATGCAAGTAGTATAAAGTGTCTTCTTATTTTTAAGAGACATTTTACTCTCTGTACGAATTAAGGGACCTAGGCGACCCATAACAAAGGCCGCCCTGTTACGAACATCAGTGATGTGGGAGGCAAAGGTGAGATGCCGATCAAGGGTGACTCCAAGATACTTTGTTTTACCAACCCAGGGAATGGGTTCGTCAAACAGAGTTAAAGGTTTAGGATAGCGGGGGTTCGAGTGAGTACTCTCATTGAAGTATATAGCTGCACTTTTAGTCGGGTTGACTGCAATGCGCCATTTACGGAACCAGTCACCGATCTCGGTGATGGCCCGTTGAAGGAGAAAATAGGTCTGTCTATTAATATGCCAGCCAGTGGAATAAATGGCGGTATCGTCCGCATATTGGGCTATGAAAACCTTGGGCTGTGAGCGTGGGATGTCGCTGGTATACAGCGCGAAGAGAATGGGTGATAGTACGGAGCCCTGAGGGACTCCGGCACTGACTGGGTGGGGGGTGGAGAGGGTGCCTTCCACGCGGTAGCGAAAGCTTCTGTCCCTTAGGAAGTCTTGTAAGGTGAGCACAAGACGAACTGGCACGCCAAAGTGGTATAACTTGTAAATCAAGCCATTGTGCCAGACTTTATCAAAAGCTTTCGCTACGTCGAGGAAGACTGCTACCGTCGTTTGGGGTTTGGGTTTCTTATTGAAACCTTCAAGGATGTGCTCCGTGAGGCGGTGCACCTGTTGGACGCATGAGTGCTTGGGCCTAAAGCCAAACTGCTCATCGGGAATAAGGTGGTGTTCCTGCGCATGAGCCGAGAGACGGTTCGAAAGGAGCCGTTCGTATAGCTTGCCTAGGGCACTGAGAAGGCTGATGGGACGGTAGCTGGTGGGGTCAGCGGAGTTTTTGCCTGGTTTGTGAATGCCAATGACATTTGCACATTTCCAGACGTCGGGAAATAAACAGTGGCTCATGGCCGCATTGAAGATGCTTACTAGTAGATGAATCAGGGGGGGAGAAAGGTGTTTAAGTACCTTGTTGGAGATGCCGTCGGCACCGGGGGCTTTACGTTGTTTGAGGTCCTTGATCAGTCTCGTCACCTCAGCGTAAGATACTGGGGTGTGCGGGGGGAGTTCAGAGATGACCACAGAGCTTTTACGTTCGACTTCAGCGTCCACCGAATCGAGGTGGGCTTGGTCTACGTGATCTACGTTGGGGGAGCACTGAGCCTCTAGGCTATCAGCTAGGCACTCAGCTTTGTCTTCGTCAAAGAACGCCGGGGCGCGTGGGACTGGTGGGTATAGCGGAGGTATGTCGCTCTGTCCGACACCTTTCATACCTCGTGCGAGATCCCAATAAGCCCGCTGGCTAGGCACGAGGTTTGAAAGCTTGTCGCCCCAGCTGAGGTCACGCAACTCGGACATGCGACTTTCAACCATGCGTTCAAAGTGGCGTTTCCGAGTTTTGTTTACTTCGCTTGGGTAGGAGTCGTAATGTCTGGTCACTGCTTTACTCTTCGTCACTAATCGCCTCACATCCACTGGAATGACAAGGCGCCGGTCGTCCGGCACAATGACTTCCTTTGAGGATGCACCTACTACGGTGGAGAGGTGCTTAGTGAACGAATCGATCGCTAGGGATACGTCATCTTTGGTCAGAATGTCGTCAGGGATTTTGTCGAGGTCGGGTGAACTGATAGTCTTTAGGGAATTGCCTAATTGCTTCCAGTTCACCATCGTCTTGGTGGGGCGGGGTAAGTCTGCTGTAGGGTCGGGGCCTAGTCGCAGTATAATGGGTCGGTGGTCAGAATGTAGTTCGTGACAAACTGTTATAGAGCGTAACTGAAGGGTTACGCCTCTAAACAGTGCCATGTCTAAGACGTCAGGTCGGTGGCGGACGTTCTCGGGGTAGTGCGTTGGCTCGATAGGTGCAATTACGTCAAAGTTCAAGTCAGCGACTAGGTTGTCAAGGATAATACCGTTAGGATTGTTAGAGTTACAATTCCATAGGATATGTTTACTGTTGAAGTCGCCGATCAGAAGGACGGCGCTTCCAAGAGAGAAGAGAGCTTCTAAGTCTGCGCGGGCGACGCGCTTTAAACCGGATAGGTAGCAGGATGCTATGACTATGGGTTGATGACCCGTCATAGCTAGTAAGCAACAAGATGCTTCCATAGTACTCAGAGTCGGGGTATCTAAGGGGATGCAGTGCAGGGACCTTTTGTAATAGATAAGAGTGCCTCCCTTAGCGGAAGTCAACCTATCATTACGTACACATCGGTAATTAGCAAACCTGGGATTCGCCCTTCCCGGTTTTAAAAAGGTTTCCTGCACGCATATAATATCGATCAGGTGGGTACTGCAAAAGTCATGGACAAGGTCACGTTGTCTGAAGAAGCCGTTAGCGTTGAAGGACGCTAACGAAACTGAGCGCGGTTTACTCCTTAAGGTTGTACTACCCATAGTGGGTGTACTGGGGGGGAGTTTGCGGGGCGAAGCGCTTTAGGGCGCTAAGTAGGCTGGCATGTTCCAGCGTGTACTGGATGACTTCCGCAGGTGATTGTGCGGAGTACATCTTGCGTGCTAGTGCACGGACCTCCTCTATGTTGATGGACATAGCTAGGTCGCTGACTAGCGCTATATCCTCTTGAAGAGAGGTGTCCATCAGTGGCATAGGGGGTGGGGCCATAGGCCGGGCGACGCGAGGAGCGGCGCGTGGAATAAGGGCAGGAGGTGCCGGGGGTGCCGCGCGGACCGGAGCCGGTGCGCGGGCAGGGGCCGCGGTACGGGCGGGGACGGGTGCGCGGGCCGGGGCGCGAGTAGGAGCGATGGTTTTAACCATGCTCGGTGGCTTTGACCAAGCGTTTTTAGTTGGTAGAGGAGCGGGAGTCACCTGTGAGGCAGGTGCTACTGTCAGCTTAGGGCTGACCCGCTGGTATCTATCATAGGTGGGACGGGGAGGTGGCGGAGGTCTCCTTTCCGTTGCCACCCTGCGGTTTGTGCGTGGCGCCCTCGGGCAACCGCGGTAGTTGGCGGTATGCCCCTGGGTGCCGCACAGAACGCAGCTGGGTGGGTCGGGTGAGTCTCTCGTGCGTGAGCAATGCTCTGTAGCATGATCGCCTAGGCACTTAACGCACCTAGGACGAGCATAGCAGAAACGGGCCGCGTGCCCGTACAACTGGCAGTTATGGCACTGGTCAAAGGCCGTAATGTATCAAGCATAAAAAGGTTGTAAATACGCCGCAAATCGTTCACACTTCACCGCGTTCACACATTTATGTGTGCTGCTGCGGCTAGCTTGCGTGGCATGGGCTTGACGTGCTGCATTCACTTATCTGTGATTGATGACTTACATATATTTCATAATATGAAGAACCCGCGTTGCTATGGTAGGCTGGACCGATTGTTTGATACAGACTTATATACCCCATAATCAACTTATTATCTTAAGGGCCTCTTTCAGAATGTTCGAGCAAGTTCCGGTTATACTACCCAGAACATATTTAATAAATAAAACACTATCTTTGGGTTTCACAGGCATCGATTTAGCCTATCCATCGGTTAAAGCTTGTAACGCGCTGCGTGTTAACTGTCATGTTTATCATTCAGTTATTTTATGTGTTGGTTAGCAACCCGAAACTTTTCTTAAATCATCCAGATATGTGAATACTTTTTCAGTTAATTTACTATAACATATAAACTACTCAATCGATTTTGATGAAATTTATATGTCACCACCTCGCAGGTATATTCTTACCAATAATAATTTTGAGAATCGGTCCACAAATGGGGTAGATATCGGTGAACCTGCATAAAAAAATAAATAAAAAGAAACACATACAGTTGAACATCGTTTTCATAATAAAGTATAAAAACAGGTCTACATTAAAATAAAATGGAATCCGGAAAAAACCGCTCCTCAATTTATCAATCAATATTTTTATATTAGATAACTTCTTTTTGCTTGAGCTTTAGCTTTGAGAAACCCATGTATTTTTGACATTTAGTTACCTACCTAAAGGTATATTTTATGTAACTTTACGAAACCGTAAATGAACAACTGCCACTTCAAAGCAATTCCGTTTACTTTTCATCGTATACAAGTGCGGTATACGACACAATCGAAAGTAATACCTCCTGCAACTACTCACTAGTTGCCAGTCACTAAAATCAATATAAGCTGCAAACCCATTTCAAGTACATCACAATTCTACACAAATTTAGCTCTTACGAATCCAAAATGTCTGCAGTCGAAAAAAAGAGCATATCGCGGTCAGCGCGAGCTGGCCTCAAGTTCCCCGTATCCAGGATCCACAAGATACTTCGTGATGGGAACTACGCGCCTAGAGTAGGTGTTGGTGCTGCAGTATTTTTAGCAGCAGTTATGGAGTACCTGACGGCGGAAATCTTGGAACTATCCGCGAATGCAGCCAATGATAATAATAAGAACAGAATTGCTCCCAGGCATTTACTCCTCGCGATCAGAAAAGATGAGGAATTGGACAGGATGTTATCGGGAGCAGTTATATCAGAAGCCGGTGTTCTTCCTCATATCCTGCCGCAGTTACTGCCTAAGAAGACCATGAAGAAAGACCAATGAAGATTACCTATTAGGTACAAGTACCTTTGTGATAAATCACAATTTGACAAAGTCCCTTTCGGGACTGCAACTTGTCTGTGTTTCTTAAACAATTCAACATTTGTCAAACATATTTGCTCTTAAATAATTTAAAGTTAAATATTTCTTTATGATGATATATTTGTATCAAAATTTCAGCCTTTGTGGATATGCATCGAATTTTATTTAAATAATAGCTTCCGGGTATATCGAATATCACGCTAAACCATGAACCTCTTTTTGCACAGTTAGATAAAAACTATCCTATGTCCTTCCCCCGTGTCTCAAATTATATCCATACCATATTTCATCCTAATTGATCTAGTAGTTTCAGAGCCTATTCAATGCAAACAAACAATCAAATCTTTCCTTTTATTATATTAGTTTAGAAGTTGGAATGAAAACACTGTATTAAAATATTTTTTAGAAGCGCTCGTAGCGAAGTTTACCTAGCTGTTCTTAACCGATCAGATAAGTTAAGCAACGTCCACCGCGGTTATGAGTTGGATGGGTGACCGCTAGTGGCATTACCACTAAGCGCTTCCGAGCTTCAGAGGGCACGTTAAGCCGTCGGTTCCGGGTGTCGTAGGATGGCATGTCACGATAGTAGTCGATGGTATTTTGCAAATGCCCACCTGGGTAGCTACCACTCTCCAGTAGAAAATCTGTTACTAAGCACCTAACGGTTTGTTCCGGCAGCTGTCCTTGAGAGCCAGTACTTCTAGGATAGCCTGAACAACATTTCCGACCACAAGATCACTTACCATCAGGTGAGATAGTGGTCAAAGGCTAACCTTTTTTTTATGTTACTGTCACAGATCAAGCTCGAGGCCCACCTGATGTTAAGCGTACCTCTGCCTATAACAGATGCATTTCATCACAAGTCATGAATTGCACTGCATCCGTTACTTTGACGTAGTTGTTAAGTCTCATGTGCCTGTAATTTCACTGGCTCTCAAGGACAGCTGCCGGAACACATCGTTAGGTGCTTGGCGGCAGATTTTCTACTTGAGGGTCATCGATAGCCAGGCGGCCAATGCCACTGAGCCATCACTCATTCGAAACCTATCAGGATTGAATAAAAAATTTCGTGACATTACTGAATCAAAGAGCGAACTCATTGAGATGGTTTTACCATACATTGCTGAAAATTACAAAAATCATGTTTGGTTAAGTGAACGTGTTATATTATTGGCTGGCAGAAACGTTGATGTCAACGAAATTTGAAGCAGCGGCATGGTTTTTGAACCACCATGGACAACAGGTCCATGGTTCGAAGTCCGCCGCGGGCTTTAGCTTCACCGCACGGTAGAAGGCCATTTTGCGAATGCCCGCCTGGCTAGCGACCACCCTCAAGTAGAAAATCTGTCGGCAAGCACCTAATAACGGTGTGTTCCGGCAGCTGTCCTTGAGAGCCAGTAATTCTAGGTTAAGCCTGTTAACACCTTCGATCACATCATCACTTACCACCAGTTGATATTGTGGTCAAATGCTTACCTATAGAAATAAATAAAAAATACAAAATTTAACTTTTAGGTAGTGACGTGTTTTGGATGACTCAGAACTGGTGACGTGACGTTTTATAGACGTGCACGCAATTTAGGCCATTAAAAGTATGTTATTATTAGATTACTAGCTGTACCTGCGACTTCGTTCGCGATTGCCGTACCTGCAAACTAATTATTCACATTTGAGCACTGTTTATCTCATATTAAGCAACGCTGTGGTCTGTGGTGAAGCACTCTTAGTGAAGCATAGCTCAGAAAGAAGCTTTTTACTTTGGGTTTGATAACTCCCAGCTTGTTTTTCCAGAAGACAGTAGTTAAGTAACTCAGAGAGTTCCTTCGCGGTACGCACAATAAATGTTGAAGCAAAGCAGGTACTTTGTGCGTTTCTTTGTAATTTCGATTATAAAACGATTTTAAATAGATGGTTAAAAAAATTTACTGTGGCGAATGTTCCAGATTTTAGAGTTTTATCTTAGCAAGCTGGCAAATCTAAATAAGGATGCCGAGATGCCCTTGGGGTGCCGAGCTGCCCATGGCGGGCTGGGCTACCCGTGGGGTGCCAGGCTGCCCGTGGGGTGCTGGTATGCCCATGGGGTGCCGGAATGCCCGTGGAGTGCCGGGCTGCCCTTGGGGTGCCAGGTGACCCGTGGGGTGCCGAGCTGCCCGTGGGGTTCTGAGCTCACTCGTCACTATTCTAACAAAAAAAGAATAATTGAAATCGGACTTCGCGTTCATAAATTACAACTGAGTGTACATTTTGACTTTCATCCCCTTTCCCAAGGGAACCGTGCTGAATTTCGGGATAAAAAGTATACAATAACTTTCTTCGTAGTATGAACTCAAATCGTGTTAATTTTCATTGAATTCCATTCAGTAGTTTTGGAGTGATGCGCGGCCGGGATACAGACATACAGACAGACAGAAAGACAGCCAGACAGACAGATAAAATTAAAAAAAAAACCGTTTTGGCATCGGTATCAGCTACAGAGTGCACTCAATTTTTTTTTCACATTGTCTTCAATGTACAGAATTGGACCTGTTACAGTTTTATTATAAGTATAGATAGATTTTTGTATTTAATGAAAATAAAAATCCTATCTTTAATGCTATTGACTAAAATTAAACCCAACTAAAGCATTAATTACCATTTATTATGACATTTGGCAAAAGTTACGAAAAAATCACATTCTATAAAAGGTGCACTACTTAAGTGTTATGAAATAAACAACAAGACAAAAATCCAATTTCTTAATTCTTCAACTTAATTAAATACAAAATAGGAACTATGACAGAATTAGTCTTCAAAGTCCAGTCTCAATCAGTACAGTCGCTGCAGATTGTTTTGGAACAGCCCAAGCATATAGGCTTATAACATGTAACACATTTGTACTTTGTGCGTCGCTTCAGCCTTGATGGACACACCTTACAAGTCTTTTTGACAATTCACCAACAACTGACTCAATACTTCTAGGTTCTGGCGGTAAATCTTCGCCAAGAATCCGTTTCTATCCATAAAATGTCTCCACAAGGTTTCTAGGTTGGTGAATGTTCTAGGCTGTGATCTAGGTAACCATGTTGTGGCTTAGTGAACGACAATACGCATCACTGGTTCATCGCTTGTCCATTTAAAACCGTTCTTACCTATGTAGTATCTTTGGTTTCTTTGGGATTCTGTATGTAGACTATCTTGCGGGGGTATTGAAGGTAGACCCGAATCTTGCGTGAAATATCTGAGTTTCTTCTTCCGCAGATTGTTCTGAAGCTGAGTCATGATCACTTTGCAAATAGAAATCTGGATCCAATTCGACGTCCACATCACTGAAGTCTCGCTCCAACTCAGCCTCTATCCACTGACTTAGTTTTTCATTCGTAGTAGCATTTAGTGCTATTCGCTTTCGCTTTCGACTCGACGAAGGTCCAGGTTGATTAATCTATAATAATAACGTACACAGTGAAGTGACGAATAAGAGACACTGAGAAAAAAATACAATTATACTGAGGCGGCGTTCAATAAATCATATACGCAAATACTGACCTCGCGTCTTAGGATCACCAAACGGTATTACAAGTACAGGTGTTGCTGCAACGAGCGCGAGCACTCGACTGACCAATCACGCCACCGGAACCTGAAGGTACCGGGGCGGGAGCATCTTAGATCTTATCTAGAAGCGCTCGTAGCCAAGTTTACTTAGCTGTTCTCAACCGATCAGCAAAGTTAAGCAACGTCGCGCGCGGTCAGGAGTTGGATGGGTGACCGCTAGTGACATTACTACTGAGCGTTTCTGTGCTTCAGAGGGCACGTTAAGCCGTCGGTCCCGGTTGTCCTCTTAAGATGGTAGTCGTTATAGCATGGTGGTAGGGCATTTTGCGAATGCCCGCCTTGCTAGCTACCACCCTCAAGTAGAAAGTCTGTCGCCGAGCACCTAACGGTGTGTTCCGGCAGCTGTCCTTGAGAGCCAGTACTTTTAGGTTAGCCTGAACAACATCTTCGACCACATGATCACTTACCATCAGGTGATATAGTGGTCAAAGGCTAACCTATCAGGCATAAAAAAAATAACTTTAAAAAATTAACGGCACAAGACTGTTTTTTACATTGCCGTCTGTGAGACACCCACGCCTACGTCACTACTTAAAGGTTAAAGTTAGGTGGATGCATTGAAGATATCCCTCATTTGCTGCAAAAAATTACGTGAGCTGGCCTCGATACACTCGCGATAACTAAAATAAGTCGGTGTCGAAACACGACACGCGATCGAACCACACAGACACAAAGTTCACTATATAGTCTTCTCACTAAAACATTATTAGGTCAAGAGTTATGACGTTTTTATAACAAATAAAGTCTAGTTTTTTAAGTATTTGTGTATATATAACTAAAAATCACCCTTTTTTTAGATATGACGTCCTTCTTGCAAATGAGCGATGTACAACTCGGTTTATTCCGTTACCGACCAAGACGATATTGTCAACTATCCAACGGAATAAAATTCCCTTCAATTACCCAGATTACCACCTCATGATCAACTAAAAATCGAATCGGTAATCACGTTACGAAGCATAAAACAAAACAACATCTTTGTGATGGACCCGGCTTGGGATGAAGAAATTCAATTAACAAGGTCGTAACCACAATTTTCTAAAGGAAGTAAGTACAAAGGCAATGGCGTTATGATTCTACGTATCCCTATGATCCCGAACGGCACGCCATTCGCCTTTAAACTTAGACCAGGACGGCGATTCTAGTGCAGTGATATGAATATCTTAGTAGATAAATATCAAGAAAACATGGCGAATATCGAGTCATGTAGTTTTGTGTTATTCTTGCAATATCACTATCTAACCCTAGAGATCGACACGCAACATTGCGATATCGGGATTATCATAATACTTTCTATACTTACACATGAAATGAAATGAAAAATGAAATGAAATATCTATTTATTGCCACACAAATAACATATATAGGTATACAGAATAAGATTAAAATTTATAATGAGGTGATTCGTAAATATTTATTTTTATTTTTATATCTACCACTCGCGAGAATAGCATTTTTGTGAAAAGTCGATATTTTATATTAATAGTCTATAGGTGAAACGGGATAAATATCAAGAATCGATAAATTTATCCCAATTTTGAGAATTGCCCCCCTGAGTAGATAAATTCTGAAACAAAAAAAAAATATTGTTGGATGAAACTCGTTGAAAAAGGAAGAGAATATAACATCAGTGAAAGGAAAATTAATTTACGAGTTCGGGAAGTGGAAGGGGTGGTTTTTAAAAGTAAAAAACGGTTTATCTCGATTTCCGGCAAAACTACAAGTATTATGGAAAAAAGTTGTAGGTAATAAAAAGCACTGCAACTTTTGTATTAACACTTTTTTCACTTAACATCAAAATTTATGCAAAAAATTCAAATAACAAAGTATTTGGTTTTTTATTTTTATCTTATACATAAATAGGTACTTACTTTTTTTCTAATTTTGGTGAAAACTTACCTTTTTAAGTCCCAAACACACTGTAATTTTTTTGATTTAAATTATTTTTTTTTATCTTATTTTGACCTAATATCAAAAATGCAGCCTAATTTTTGATCGTAATTCTTGCGTCAAAATATCAGCTTATTTTAAATAGTAGGTGGGCTTTTTTCATTTAAATCTCTTCTTTCTGATAATGTAAAAAAATACATACACTATGTTGAATGTTCCCAAAAAATGCAAAGAAAAGAAAAAACCTAGAATCCGAATTTTTTATGTACAATTTTGAGCTATTTAGTAAAATATACACTTCAATTACTTACAACACGTAATATTCCATGGACCATTGATAACAAAAAAAAAACGAAATATACTACTATTTATTTTTTATTTTTTATCATTTTAAAGGCACTGGTCTTTTACAATATACTGTGGGGATTGCATTTGAAATGTCAATAAATTAATCGCAAGGGCAGTCGTTGAATGTTTCTGGCATTCATCTTGAAAATCCATGTTTACATATAGTCAACTGTATATCGCCTGTTCCCATGTCGAAAACCGTCAGCATTATTTATTTACGCGCCAAGAAACAAAACTACAATGTTGTGTATCAAGAAGCATTACAATAAACAATATGTATATTATAGAGATAACCAAAAATTACAAATATACCTACTTTCACAATATCAAAATATACAACAATATAAATAATTCATCATCTGAAGCAGTGATGGCCGAGCGGTAATAGCTAAGGACTGCCGCGCCGCAGTACCCTAGTTCGATCCCCACCGCCGGCTTGAGCTTCACCGCATGGTGGAAGAGCATTTTGCGATTTCCCTGGCTAGCTACCACCCTCGAGTAGAAAATCTGTCGCCAAGCACCTAAAGGTGTGTTCCGGCAGTACTCCTTGAGAGCCAGTGAAATTACAGGCACATGACACTTAACAACTATGTCTCAAGGTGACGGGCGCAGTGCAATTTGTGACTTGTGATGAAATGCATCTGTAAAGCGTTTCACAGACGAGATCTATAATATAAAGCTATAATATATTTATAGCTCGATATATTTTAATACATCTCAACACATTTTCCATAGAAATAGACAAGTGACAACACACGGCAGCTATACGAGTACCTAATATACCTATAGCTTTACATTTTCATTTCTTAATACCGACAGTTATGCTATAATATATATTATAGCTGCCGTCTGTGAACTCCTTTATAGGCAGAGGTTAGTCCGCTTAAACTCAGTTGGGCCTCGAGCTTGTTCCCTCACAATAACATAAATAATATATATTATTAGTATAGTATTCCAGTTTGTACGAGATTCGTACAAATGAAATCTGGATGTGAAGTGAAAATATAGTTTTTGATATATATATATATACGATTTATTGCTAAGTTACTAAAATATACACTGTTATATTATATTTATATCTTAGAATGATCAACGTAATAACTGTAATGCTGTTACTAAAGCTTACCAGAAACAAAATAATCAAAGAACATTGTAATCATCACAATACGCGCTCACATTCATTTCTTATTGTAAATTGATTGTTATGTTATGAAATAAGTTGTATATAAGCAACTAAGCTTGCAAAACATGTAAATTAAATGTTTCTAAATACAAAACGGGTCTTTTCACGCACGAATAAACATCAAAATAATTATATTTTGACTAACCTCGACGTTTCGATCAAGTTGCATTGACCGTGGTCACGAGTAGACTGAAACGTCGAGGTTAGTCAAAATATAATTATTTTGATGTTTATTCGTGCGTGAAAAGACCCGTATTGTATTTAGAAAAATGAGCTTAGTTCACGAAAGTTTAAAGAAAAGTATGTAAATTATATATCTGTCTTTTTTGTTTGAAAGTTCCCGTGAGTATGAGACATATTAATGTTATCAATAACCGGCTGTACTCACGCGTATTGGTCGAGATTGTCGACCTAGGTTTCGGGCATGTCACTTCTAGGATTTTAAATTTACCCTAGAATTGTACAATTTTTTATTAATATTTATAGTTAATAAAGATCTTTTTAAAACAAAACACAAAAACATACTATTCCTAAATATATGCTAAAATGATGATGCTTTAATTTTCACGGAGTTGCTGCTGCTAGAGTACTGCGGTGAGTCGCGGATTCGGAATGATAGGACAGCGTCTGTCGGGTCCACTAGTCATTAATTATAACATTTAAAAAAACATGAAATTAATATTCTAGAAAATATTTTAAATATCTGTCTAGGGACAATTCTGTCTATTTGCTAAACCGACGTGATGTCAGACACGCCACTAGCTATGAGATCGACTCTGAAGATGCTTCGAGTAGAATCGAAACGCGTCGAAGACTACCTAAGCAGGAAATATATGGGGGATATTGTAACATTTTTGTTTTTAAACTACTTAAATTTATTACATAATTTGATATTCTATCCCGGCACCCCAGCCCCGGTTACGGACGGGAATCGAACCCGACTGGAAGAGGCGGTCGGTGCGAAATCGGAGAACATGGGATCGAATCCGAAGAGTACGAATTGGAGCACATTTTTTCATTCCATCCGGTACTTTAAAAAAATGTATTCCAATAATTTGTAAATATAATTTTCGCTCAGCACGCGATAGTGCTTGTAATTATATTTAGAAATATAACAACTGTCATATATGCAGTTCAAATGACTTGGCTTAGCATAATGCTGCGGGCAAACCTACAGCGCTGATTTTCATCCAAGACCTAAGTTACACACGGACACAATGTATAATGACACGTTTGTTGCTGCGATTGACATACTGTTATTCAGAAACAAAAGAAAATGTGCAGCCCTAAAAAGGGCTTTGTCGTTAATAAATTACACCGTCACCTTCAATTTCCTTATATAGTTACTTTTCTAGTATTCTAATTACAAATATTTCTTATGCCCGTTCACCTCTCACTCTCCTAGCCAGCTGTATGTCTTTAGGCATTATGGTGACCCTTTTGGCATGAATGGCGCAAAGGTTCGTATCTTCAAATAGGCCGACCAAATACGCCTCACTAGCTTCCTGAAGCGCCATAACTGCTGAACTTTGGAAGCGTAAATCGGTCTTGAAGTCTTGGGCAATTTCTCTTACAAGCCGTTGAAACGGCAACTTTCTTATCAGTAACTCGGTGCTCTTCTGATAGCGGCGTATTTCGCGCAGCGCGACTGTTCCGGGACGATATCTGTGTGGTTTTTTGACGCCACCAGTTGCTGGTGCGCTTTTTCTAGCGGCTTTTGTTGCTAGCTGTTTTCTTGGTGCTTTACCGCCGGTTGACTTGCGAGCGGTCTGTTTTGTGCGGGCCATCTTGCTCCGTCAGCGACAAATCACAGAATGATTGAAATTTTCGAATGCGTCGCTTTTATAGCTGCGGATTAGTTGGGTACAGCGATGAAATGAGGGTGGATATATATTTTAGAACGATTCATACTCACAGTACCTATTTATTATAATAAAATCACGCATCTCACTTTAGAAGCAGTGATGGCCTCGTTGGAATAGATGGTGTAAAGACATGCAGCTGGCCCGTTACTTCGAATCCCACTGCGAGCTTTAGGAATAAAAAATAATAATAAATTGACCGCAGGGTGGCATTTACGAATGCTTGCCTAGTAACACTCAACTCCTGAGTGATAAAAATAACAAATGAATAGATTCAGGCATAGATTCATAGATTCTTTGCAGAAGTTATAAAATGAATATTATATAAAACACTAAAAAATATATGTAATGACGAATCCGCCTAATTTACCTGTTAGGCCGACGTGTGCGCTCGATGAGTGAAGACCTGAGGATGCTTCGTGTAGAAGCGAAACGCGTCGAAATTGCTTCCGGTTTGGCTGCGTGGCATTTGTGACGTCACGTCGGCTTAACAGGAAAATTAGGCGGCATTATCACTAGATCTATTTTTTAAGTGTTTTATAAGAATATTAATTTAACGTTTTCTTAAATATTTGTTATCAATAAAGAAAAACTTTTGAGTATTACCTAGTTTTGTGTTCCGACAGATGTTTTTGGAAGTTTTCGTTCCCGTATAGTTATTTGCTGTTCAAGGCTGCATTGTTATTTGGTGCTTATATTGAAATCTGAAGTAGGTTCAAATAGATTTTTGATGATATAGAATTCTGAGCGTACTTTTTTTATTTGTTATTGTGACTCGTTGTATTTTTTGTGTCGGAACAAGTTCGAGCCCCACCTGATGTTAAGCGGACTAACCTCTGCCTATAACAGATGCATTTCATAGCAAGTCACGAATTGCACTGCGCCCGTCACTTTGAGACATATTTGTTAAGAAGTCTCATGTGCCTGCAATTTCACTGGCTCTCAAGGACTGCTGCCGAAACACACCGTTAGGTGCTTGGTGACAGATTTACCCTATTAACTTTTCCGCTGTCGGTATATCCGTCCATCCTTTAATGGGCTGTATCTGATGAACCGTATTGGTATTTGTATTAGGTATTTTATAGTATATGTTCTAGTATGGCGGATTACCTAAATATAAATAATAATAACAAAAAGTTATTGTGCATGGTGGTAGGGCATTTTGCAAACGCCCGCCTGGCTAGCTACCAACCTCAAGTAGAAAATCTGTCACCAGGCACCTAACGGTGTGTTCGGGCAGCTGTCCTTGAGAGCCAGTAATTCTAGGTTAGCCTGAACAACATCATCACTTACCATCAGGTGAGATAGTGGTCAAAGGCTAGCCTATCAGCAAAAAATATAAGAGTTAAAAATGAAAGCAAGTCCCCAAAGTAGAAGTTGCGTTTTTTTTAAGTTTTTTATTATTCGTTATCGTCGATTACATTTTCTATGATAAAGTCAGTAATACCAAGGCAATTAAACCGACAAACTTGGTACGATTATAGTTTTATATCTACTGCATCGCAAAAGGATGTCAATCTATGAAAAAAAAAATACCGATAAATGGAACCGACTTCAACACTCAAATGTGTTGAAGTCAGTACCATGATGGTTCAAATGTAACTATTATCGCACAATATTGTGCGCATGGTACCGACTTCGACAAGTTATTTCATACATTTGAGTGTTGAAGTCAGTTCCATTTTTCGGGAAACATTTTTTTACTCTTTTTAGGGAGCCTTGCTACTTATGGGATCGATTGTCATTCACTGTCAATGACTATATCATCAAGAAAATACTTTTCAGTTATTGTAGTGTAACTCAAAAACGGCTTGACCGATTTTGATGAAATTATGGGACAAACGGCAAGAATCATCTAATAAAAAAATTATCATCAAAATCGGTACCTAGTCAAAAGTTCTGAGGTAACAAACATAAAAAAATACAGACTAATTGAGTAGGTACCTCCTCCTTGCGTATATACATTCACAGAAGCATACGACATATTATTTCAATAGTTACAACAATAGAATTATTTTAATACCTGGTAGGCTAGCCTTCGACCACTATCTCACCTGATGGTAATTGATGATGTGGTCGAAGATGTTTTTCAGGCTAGCCTAGAATTATAAAGGACAGCTACCGGAACACACCGTTAGGTGCTTGGTGACAGATTTTCAAATACATAGGTCAAACCTGCTCAACAGGGTATTTTAACATTTGTTAGAAAATAAACTCATACAAAATAAAGTCAAAAGATCTGATAGTAATTAAACAACTTTAAACGGTTTAAATCGCGTATATTTATCATTATTTTTGTCCCGACGTTTCAACGTTTCAACGTCGGGACAAAAATAATGATAAATATACGCGATTTAAACCGTTTAAAGTTGTTTAATTACTATGTGTAATAATCGCGAAAACCTAAGTCAAAAGATCTGAATCTTTTGACTGGTTTTTTTTTTATGCCTGATAGGTTAGCCTTTGACCACTATCTCACCTGATGGTAAGTGATGATGTGGTCGAAGATGTTGTTCAGGCTAACCTAGAAGTACTGGCTCTCAAGGACAGCCGCCGGAACACACCGTTAGGTGCTTGGCGACAGAACTGATTTTGAAGATATTTTTTTTATTTGTAAGCTGGTACTTCGAAATTAAATCGCATCCAACACTCCAAAGTGTGAAATAACTTATCGAAGTCGGTACCATGCGCACAATATTATTCTATTAGGTACTTTTGAACTATATGGTACAGACACGCACTTGGCCGATTTTCAGTATTTGTTGTTATAGCGGCAATAGAAATACGTCATCTGTGAAAATTTTAACTTTCTAGCTATCACGGTTACAGACGGACAGACAGACAGACAGACAGATGGAGCGTGGAGTTTTAGTAATAGGGTCCCGTATTTACTCTTTGGGTCGGAACCCTAGAAACATGGGACCAAAACATGTCATGAAAAAAAGTGGGTATTTAGACGTTCTGCTTAGGCGTGAAGAAAATAACGCATTTATGTCTATTGTACTATGTTAAAATAATGTATTAAGTATTGTACACATTGAAAATGTCTACAAAAAAATTCGCTATGGTTTATGTCTATCTCTTATGGATATCCCACAATAACATTTTTTTGTCATTTACTTTTTACGACAAATAATGGCTAATTTTCGAAGCGATTTTAACCTATACAGCATTAATCCTTATCTAATTAAATACCTTAAATACATTGTTGATTTAATATAGATCTATATGTTACAGCATATGATTTAAATGAATATTTTCGAAGATATTACATATTTACAAGTTGCGGGACGTAGCGTTTGCGGCGGTTCCAGCAGACTCGGGCGGCGCGCGGCGGGAGCGTGTAGTAGTGTAAAAATGTAAAAGTAAATAAGTAAAAATGTAGTGTACTCGTATGAGTTTAAATATTCCAAAGATAGCAGGAAATCTGCATGATTTAGGGAAAGAAGAATTGTTTTATCTAAATTTAACGCGTGCGGGCCACGGACAGTATTGAATAAATCAAAACTATTGGATCGATTTTAATCATTTTTTCTGTGAACGACATAGGCTATATATTGTATACCCGTGCGAAGCCGGAGCGGGCTGCTAGTACTGTATAAACAATTACTAAGGCCCACTTGCGCCAATGAGGAAACACGAGTTAAACTCGAATTAAGTGTAAATTGTCATACAAAAACCAACTTAACCCGAGTTTAACTCTTGAGTTACATTTGGCGCAATAGGCACTAAATCTACTACAGTAAAAGCATATAGACAACTTATAAGTTATTGCAGACTCACAGCATACTGGCAGCATTGCCCAGTTGAATTGCAATGCTTATTCGTTGGGCCAATTAGGTGCCAGCATTTGCATCACGCGTCGCATCGACCAAGCGCTCTGATAAGTTTTGTAAAATACTATGAGCTCCCGGTCGGACAGACCCAACGTCTCTACACCAAACGGCTCAAATATGTAACCCATACCGAGGTTAGCATACTTGCGCCGCTTGAGTCGCTCCGCCGAAGTAGCCGCGGTGCCAGCCCTCACGCTATTAACGATATTACTAAATAAGTTTGACTTTGTTGTTGTCTAAGAAACATTAGATTTTCGGCCCTGAAAAGGGCCTTGTCATATATTACGAATCTCAACAAAAAATAAACACTTTAATAAAATTTCTTCTAAATTAACCACCAAAGCCGTATAGCGTCCTTCCTTGCCTCTTGAGGGCGTAGACCACGTCCATTGCTGTCACAGTCTTCCGTTTAGCATGTTCAGTATAGGTAACTGCGTCGCGGATGACATTTTCAAGAAATACCTTCAGCACACCACGAGTTTCTTCGTAGATTAATCCAGAAATACGCTTCACGCCGCCTCTTCTAGCCAGTCTTCTGATAGCTGGCTTCGTTATCCCCTGGATGTTGTCTCGAAGAACTTTTCTGTGGCGCTTGGCGCCTCCCTTCCCTAATCCTTTACCACCTTTGCCGCGACCTGTCATTTTATTAGATGTGTTCGGTGCTGCAGTCGGACGCGTTGTGTCAGAAATTTTCTGCGAGCGCTGTATTTATACAGTGTATCGATATTTTTTTAGTTTTGCGGATAGTTTGTAATTCCCTTGTTGAGTCATATTGTTTATGTTCAGTTCTTTTCGTAGAATACTGGAGTAACATTGAAGAACTTATGGCGTATTTTGCTTAAGGGTGAACTGGCCGGACGGTTCTCCATACAAACGCCGTTGGGTGATCACTCCCTTATTTGAGGATTTAGGTCCAAAATAAAGCATAAAACCGATTGATCTCGTCATTATCTAGGCTTGTATGATGCCAAAATTTTAAAAAGATAATTAAATTGTAAGTTATGAGCCTCGAAAACTTTATATGAAAATGTTTCGAGGCTCATAATTCTCAGGTTAATTATTTTATTAAAATTTTGGCATCATACAAGCCTAGATATTGACGAGATCAATCGGTCTGATCATCACATTCACATAGGGCCTACAATGGGCTTTATAGTAAATACCTTTATAATCTACAATAATATAATAAAGAGGTGATGAGAAAGATTTGTTTTTTTTTGTATGTACCTATATAATAAACTTAAAAACTACTTGACTGATTTGAAAATTTCCTTTTGTTATTGTGACGGATCAAGCATGAGGCTTACCTGATGTTAAGCGGACTTATAGCCTATGACAGATGCATTTCGTCACAAGTCACGAATTGTACTGCGCCCGTCACCATGAGACATAGTTGTTAAGTCTCATGTGCCTGTAATTTCACTGGCTCTCAAGGACTGCTACCGGAACACACCGTTAGGGGCTTGGTGACAGATTTTCTACTTGAGGGCGGTAGCTAGCCAGGCGGGCAATCGCAAATTGTTAGGGAACAACACCCTTTTAGTGACTCTTGTTACTTATGGGATCGATTATCATTCACTGTTAAAGACTATCATTAAGATAGGAAATTACTTTTCAGTTATTGGATTGTAACTCAAACAGGTTTGACCGATTTCGACAAAATTTAAATGGGACCACACGGCAAGCATCAGCTTTCAAATAAAATAATCAACAAAATCGTTGCACCCAGTCAAAAGTTCTGAGGAAAAAACATAAAAAACAGACGAATTGAATACTTGTCCTTTTTCTGAGTCGGTAAATAAAAATCTTTGTGCAGTCACCGCATTTTGCGCATGCTTGCCTGCAGCCAGCTTAAGTTGAAAACCTGTCGCCAAGCACTCAACGGCAACGCTTTTCAGAGCCAACTCCCACTCTAACACCTTCGTTTATACCTTCGCCGCTTACGTAATCGTGTGAGGTACCACCTGGGAAAAAACGGCTAGCCTATCAGCAATAATAAAAATATGTATTTAGCAAGTTAAAGACCCTACATTGTTTTTTTTATGTTATTGTGATAGAACAAGCTAGAGGCCCACCTGATGTTAAGCGAACTAACCTCTGCCTATAACAGATGCATTTCGTCACTAGTCACGATTTGAGCTGCGGCCGTCACCTTATACCACCACATAGTTGTTAAGTCTAATGGGCCTGTAATTTCACTGGCTCTCAAGGACTGCTGCCGGAACACACCATTAGGTGCTTGGCGACAGATTTTCTGCTTGAGGGTGGTCGCTAGCCACCTGACCATGCGGTGAAGCTCATGCCCGCGGCGGGATTCGAACCATGGAGCTGCTGCGCGGCAGTCCCTAGCCAATGCCACTAAGCCATTACTGCTTCAAAATTGCTCATTGTTTTAAGACAAACACTAATTATATTTATCTATCATTGGCGTGTTTTCCTTTTTTTGTCTCCCGCAACAGTCGATAGTTGCAAGACAAGTAAAAACTTAAAGACAACCAAACCCTGCAATTTATTAAAAAATAAATATTCAAGATGGCGCCCAAGGTACCAAAAAAACCACTCAAGTCTATGGAAAAATCAGTAAAGAAAGTCATAGTGAAAAAGAAAATGAAGAAAAGAAACTACCAGAATTTCGGAATTTATATCTACAAGGTTTTGAAGATGGTAGCCAATACGAAGGGCATGACGATTTCAAGGCGTTCAATGAACATAATGAACAGTTTTGTTAATGATTTGATGGGAAAAATAGCTGAAGAAGCTGGAAGACTAGTAGCAAAATCTAAGAAGAACACAATGGGTGCGAGAGACGTTCAAGCAGCTGTCAAACTCGTTGTACCAGGCGAATTGGCACTCCACTCCATTAGCGAAGGAATAAAGTCCATCACGAAGCACGCCAACAGTTACCCAGCTGCGGACTGAAGAAAAATTGATAGAAATTTGACAGAGTTAATATAAATTAATTTAATTTTAAATATAATTAAAACAATTGTTATTTCGTAGTTAGGACTTCACATTGTTTATTTTCAAAATACAAGGTCCTTTTCAGGGCCGAAAATCTATTTGTTTCTGGACAAACATGACAAACGTATCCCTGTACCTATTTCCTTGTAGATTATTTTTTACTAGCTTTCACGCCGCTCTGTCACTGGTGTGACGGTAAGGAAATAATATTCCTAATTTTAATACTGTGTATACTGCTATACTACTAGTCACGATTTGAGCTGCGGCCGTCACCTTATACCACCACATAGTTGTTAAGTCTCATGTGCCTGTAATTTCACTGGCTCTCAAGGACTGCTGCCGGAACACACCATTAGGTGCTTGGCGACAGATTTTCTGCTTGAGGGTGGTCGCTAGCCAGGTGGGTATTTGCAAAATGACCATTTTGCAAATACCCACCTGGCCATGCGGTGAAGCTCATGCCCGCGGCGGGATTCGAACCATGGAGATGCTGCGCGGCAGTCCATAGCCAATGCCACTAAGCCTGCTAAGTGCTAGTTTTTTTTTTATTTATCAATTCCTGTAAAAACAGTCTTTTAAAATTATTCTTTCAATAAATACTAAAGGACCTACTTTACCATAACCTGTTACAAATATTAGTATTTATTATTGCAAATGCATTATTGACGGACCCCGAAAACATAAGAATAGGTCTTTATACAAAATTAACTATGTCACTACATGTGTGTACCTATACAATATATTCGTAAATAAAATACCTTTATGAAGTATATGTCGCCAGCACCTAACAGTGTGTTCCGGCATCTGTCCTTGAGAGTCAGTAATTCTAAGTTAAGCCTGTTAAAACCGTCGACCACATCATCACTTAACATCAGGTGAGATTGTGGTCAAAGGCTATAACAAAAAAAAAGTATAGACCACCTCAAAAAAGTTCAAACAAAATTTGTAACTGTTAACTATAGCTCGCGATTTTATGGTGATATTTATAAAAAGCGCTGAAAACGGCATCATTTACTGCCGCTACAAACTAATTAACTAACTAAAAATTTTGAACTCACAAGTTGTAGGCTATGAATTGCTGGAAAAAAAATATCTTCGAGTACTATCATTTAACTCGCGTTTTACGCCTCTTCTAGCTATTCCACCTGTTAAGGCGAAATCCAACAAAACACTTTCTTTTGCTGAACCCCAACATAGATAAACAAATATAATTATTATATTTCAAATTTCATATATTCTCAGATGGTGTGTTCAATTAGTCATAATTTTGCTTCTGGAAGGTAGCCAAGAAAGCTCCCGAACTTAACTTTTCGACACAATGTCTCGACACAACATATTTTGTCAACACAGTTAATTATTTCTACAGAATTTGTTATGTTAGTAACATTTTGTATCCAAATATCCTACAAAATTTTTATTATTATTTAATAGTACTTTATATTCTCATTTTAATGGTGAAAACTTTTAATTGGCCCAGTTTTTAACTCATTAGATATTTTTTATTTTGCTTGTAATAATTAGGCTGTAAGTTTTGCGATGAAAATAAAATCTTACCGAATTTTGGTTAGGTAGGGGAAGAAGCTCGAGCGGTGGAGGAATGACATTGTTGCCTAAGTAAATGGGCCTTTAACCCTACTCCCTTGGGAGGGTTGCAAGTCCCGGCACCTTGACTTAGGTCTCTGCCTCCGCAACGCTATGGACCCGGCACCCGCACGGTGAATCCATCCAATGCTAAGTAATACGTTTCATATTGAAAAAAAAAGATATTAACAGTCACTTTGCTAACTAATAACAATGATAATTAGGCGTTTATATATTACGATAACTAATTAAATAAAGCGCTCTGATAAATTTTGGAAAATACGATGAGCTCCCGGTCCCCACGGACCCAACGTCTCTACACCAAACTGCTGGTACCTATTTGGCTCAAAGAATAAGCATTGCAATTCAACGGGGCAATGCTGCCAGCATACTGGGCACGCTGCCAACTGATAGTGGGCTAGAGCATTTGGACTCCCTATGAGTCCAAATGCTTTTACTGTAGTAGCTGTAGTATTGTAGTAGCTGTAGTGTTGTATATAGTTTGTAGTATTTGTTTAATAAAGGCAGACCGCCAGTAAAAAAAAAAAAAATATATATGAAGTCGAGTTTTTACTACCTTTTTTCAAAGTGATATCTTAAAGTTACTGGTAAGCAAATTATCCTTAGGGCCTGTTTCAGAATTTTCCAGTCCGATTATACTACCCAGAACATAAAATAATTGTTTTAATATTGTTAGGTTTGCAATAACGCCTGCTAGGTATGCGGATTACATTACAAAATCACAAATATACGAGGAAAAATTTAAGTCGTGTGCGGGATTCGAGCCCGCGTCCATCCACCCCTTCAGCTGGCGTATGCTCTAACCAATTGAGCTAACATGACATGACGTCATAACTCAAATCTTTCCTATCATTCTTTAACCATCGTATTGGGATGGATATATTGCAAACCTAACAATATTAAAATTATAAGGTTGCGTCATCAATTACAAGTATAAAACCAATTGCAAAATTGGTCTTGTTTGTAGTACAACGCAAGTGGTACTATAGATGTCGCTCCATCCCAATACGATGGTTAAAAAACGATAGGAAAGATTTGAGTTATGACGTCATGTCATGTTAGCTCAATTGCTTAGAGCATACCCCGGCTCAAGGGGTGGATGGACGCGGGTTCGAATCCCGCACATGACTTAAATTTTTCTCGTATATATCAGATTATGTAAAATAAAATAACTGAATGATAAAAATTACAATTAACATGCAGCCCGTTTCAAGCTTTAACCGATGGATAGGCTAAATCGATGACTGTGAAACGCAAAGATAGTGTTTTATTTCTTAAATATGTTCAGGTTAGTATAACCGGAACTTACTCGAACATTCTGAAACAGGCCCTCAGTCCAACTACTTGGTAGAATATTTGCGACTACCAAAAAGGTTGGGGTCGAATTAAAAACTACCTCCTTTATTGTAAGTCTTTAAAAAGAAACAACAGTTTGCACTTTACATCTATATATAATTGCAGACAAGCGTTATCACACACATGAACGCGGACAGACAAACGTGCAGACAGCACAGGTACAGTCAGACACGAATGATCTTCGTGCCGGGCTCCCAGCGGTAACTCCTCACCTTGTTCACCAGCGAGTCCATCACGGATGGTTTACGGATCGACTCCGTTGATGTATAGTATTCTGGGAAATAAACATATCTTATAGTGAACTAGCAGTTGCTGGCTTATGTACAATCGCCTGCAATTAGAAGTATACACATTGTAATTTTCAAAATAGTGGCAAATAGTTCTGTTTTTCTCTATGTAATCAGAAGTATCTTAAAACCAAAGAATAATTTGAACATTTTTACTCATTACATTATTTTGAAAATTACGAAGTGTATACTTCTTATTGCAGGCGACTGTACAACATCTAGTAATAGTAGTAATTAAACAACTTTAAACGGTTTAAATCGCGTATATTTATCATTATTTTTGTCCCGACGCGCGACGTTTCAAACACTTTGCAGTGACCGTGGTCACGGGGTGACTGTCACCTATACGCGATAAATATACGCGATTTAAACCGTTTAAAGTAATTTAATTACTATGGGTATGTTCCATTAGTCGCTAAGAACGTTAATTTCGATAATTTTGATCACATTCTGCGTCTGTGGTTGTGATCACTGTGATCGTTTGTAACTGTCATCCCCTGTTCCATTTAGGATAAGAACGCTAAGAATGCCACTAAAATTTGCCACTTCTGTCACTTTTGACATTAGATGTAGGGAATTCAAACTGTTCCCGTAGCCTCATAGCGTTTATGGCGAAAATAACGCCAAGACCCATATGGAACAACTTTTTGGGAGTGTGATCGTATTTAGCGTTTTTAGCGAATCTAACTTCAAATGGTATGCACCCTAAGTGTAATAATCACGAAAATCTAAGACAACATCTAGTAATAGTACTTAAGACTAGAAGGAAGTCCCGGATTTTCAAACAAACAGAGAAAATGTTTCTACCCCCTAAACAATCGCGTTTGAATTTTGAAGCAGTTATGGCTCAGTGGCATTGGCTATGGACTGGCGTGGAGCAGGTCCATGGTGCGAATCCCGCGGGCTTGAGCTTCGGAAGGGCATTTTGCGAATGCCCGCCTGGCTGGCTACTACCCTCAAGTAGAAAGTTTGTCGCCAAGCACCTAACGGTGTGTTCCGGCAATAGTCCCACAGATCTGCTGCGCGGCAGTCCATAGCCAATGCCACTGCTTCACAATCTACGGGTAAACATATCATTTATTATTCTTGACGGTTTTAGGGGTATCTTTTGGAAACGGATACATTGGTGTTCTCTCTTTTACATAATAGGAGCAATAAGATTTTAAAATCACAAGCGTTGCAGCGCTCGTAGCGAAGTTTACCTACTTAGCTGTTCTCAACCGATCAACAAAGTTAAGCAACGTCGCCCGCGGTCATGAGTTGGATGGGTGACCGCTAGTGACATTACTACTGAGCGTGCACGTGCTTCGGAGGGCACGTTAAGCCGTCGGTCCCGGTTGTCGTCTTAGGATGGCAATCGTTATAGCATGGTGGTAGGGCATTTTGCGAATGCCCGCCTGGCTAGCTACCACCTTCAAGTAGAAAATCTGTCGCCAAGCGCCTAAAGGTGTGTTCCGGCAGCTGTCCTTGAGAGCCAGTACTTTCTAGGTTAGCCTGAACAACATCCTCGACCACGTCATCACTTACCATCAGGTGGGATAGTGGTCAAAGGCTAAACTATGTGGCATAAAAACAAAACCTTGCAAAATACTTGGATTTCCCGCCACTATTGTAATAAAAAAAGTCCATGGGGTGCCGGGTTAGAATGTCACTCTTGCTACCCGTGGATGTCGTAAGAGGCGACTAAGGGTAACACACCAGAAGGTGGGCACCAGCGCTTTTCTTTTGAGGAACTGATATCTTACACTGCAATCCCTAAGCCACCTGCCAAGCGTGGGGATTATGGCAAACTTAATAGGGGAGTGTTATCAGCAGTGGACGATCCGGCTGATTAAGCAACGTAATTTTCCACGTTAAGGGTGAACTGGCCGGCCCGTTCTCCATACAAACGTGGTAGGGTGATCACTCCCTTATTTGAGGATTTTGGTCCAAAACAAAGCATAATACCGATTGATCTCGTCATTATCTAGGCTTCTATATGATGCCGAAAATTTAATAAAATAATAAACTTGAGAATTATTAGCCTCGAAACATTTTCATATAAAGTTTTCGAGGCTCATAAATTACAATTTAATTATCTTTTTAAAATTTTGGCATCATACAAGCCTAGATAATGACGATATCAATCGGTATTATGCTTAAGTCTGGACTTAGAATCTCAAATAAGGGAGTGATCACCCTACGACGTTTGTATGTACACACAACAGATGTGTCTTTTTGTAAGACAAAACAAAGCTTATATATAGCAATATTTTTGCAAAACATTCCTACGTGACTGGTAAAGTTACTAGACACAAAAACAGACTTTTAGTACCCAAATGTAATTTAAATATATTTGGTATAAACTTTTATTGTATGGCCATAAAAATTTATAATAACTTACCACGAACATTACAAAGTCTTAAGTTTAAACAATTTAAGGATAGCCCGGTCAATTTAGACATTCGAAGTTACATAAAGTCCCAACAAGCTGAATTTCTGTGAAATTGTTCAAAACATAATTATAAACAATGTCTAGAAGTTCCACATCATTCCCGTGTATGGAAAAAAAAATATTCAAGGTCAAAGGTCAAAAAAATGAGGTTTTCGCGATTTTCAGCAAAACTGTAAGTTTTATCATAAAAGTACCTCAGACAAAAATTGTGGATCATAAAATTATCTATAAAAAATGTATTAATACTTTTTTTCTTACGAGCCACCGTTTCTGAGATATAACGATTCAAAAAGTTATAAAAGTTGTTATCGTCATAATATGCACACGTTTCCACGCCACCGATGAGGTAGTGTACTTAGCGCGTTTTTTTAACGTGGTTTCCCCAGTAGGCCTACTCCACGGGTCAGTTGTGATCCTGTTTAATGTAAAACTATTGCAAAATAACGGAATTTTTCAAAGATTGGAAAAGTTAAAAGCGATGTAAATTAAAAAAAAGTGTTGAAGTTCATTCGTCTTATTCGTAAGTTTCAAATTCTTGTTCTTCTTCTCCTGCTTCTTCTTCATCTTCATTTTGGATGCAAGAAAATTGCGTCAATAGCGATGTATCGCATGATACTTCGTCGGAATCAAACGAATTCTCCATTGTTTGTGATTCAATATTAGAGCACGACCGGCCTTGACAATTTGTGCATGCCAAAGAACAAAACAGTCCGACTTTTTTGCAACCACATTTAGCACTGCATCCCTTTTTGCAGTTGCAAAAATGAGTGTTCAGCAGTTTTTCCGGCGCAGGTGGAAGTAAAGTTTGAACTGGCTCTAATATATTGTTGACCAACTTCCAACCCCAGTCTGTAGGGTCTAGCTGATAACCAAGCCACACTTGAACTTGGTAATATACTCGAAAAGGATCAAAATAATAAAACAGGATCACAACTGACCCGTGGAGTAGGCCTACTGGGGAAACCACGCTAAAAAAACGCGCTAAGTACACTACCTCATCGGTGGCGTGGAAACGTGTGCATATTATGACGATAACAACTTTTACAACTTTTTCAATCGTTATATCTCAGAAACGGTGGCTCGTAAGAAAAAAAAGTATTGAAACATTTTTTATAGATTATTTTATGATCTACATTTTTTGGCTGAGGTACTTTTATGATAAAACTTACCATTTTTCTGAAAATCGTGAAAAACTAATTTTTTTGACCTTTGACCTTGAATAAAAAAAATTCCATACACGGGAATGATGGGTAACTTCTAGACATTGTTTATAATTATGTTTTGAACAATTTCACAGAAATTCAGCTTGTTGGGACTTTATGTAACTTCACTCTCATTTTTTGGTCTAAATTGACCGGACTAGGAAAACTTCTTGAACGATGTTTTTACAGTTTTGAAGATTATATGAATTATAAGAGATATGCTTAATTATAGATATAAAAATGGAATTTTTGATGATCTAACTGTATTTTGACTTGCATGCAATAAATAATAATTGACATTTATATAAAGATAATGAATTCTATAATTTTGTAACATTCTAATTATTTTGAGGTTTATGTTAACATATTTTATGATTTTGTACTTAACATTCAAAAATTTGCACGCCTGTAAAGGTAGAATAAGAGATATTTATAATTATGTGTATAATATTAAGATCCGCACTTGTAACCTTATTCTAGCAAATAAATGATATTCTATTGAGAGTAGAAGTGACCGGCCAGTTCAACCTTCAATGTACTTACCAACGTTGGAAGGCTGACGCTGCACAGTTTCATCGGAGTTGCTCCTCTGCAGGCCGTTAGCTGTGTAAGTAGAGGAGGTGTCGAGTGGGAGAGAGGCGGAGTGAGTGCCGGACGCGGAGTGTTCGCTGTGCACCTTGATCCGTCCGCTCTCGGAGGTGACGTCACCCTGCCGACGGTTCACGATGCCCACGCAGCTGTGGAACTTGGAGAACTTGTCGTGGACACGATGCTCCAGGTCCATGTGGAGGCTTAGCTGCCGTCTGAATAGAAAAATATAATGAAACAGAGAAGAATGTTTGAGCGCAACCAATATGATGCCACCTTCATTTTTTTATATCTGATAGATTAGCCTTTGACCACTATCTCACCTAAAGGTAAGTGATGATGTAGTCGAAGATGTTGTTCAGGCTAAACAAGAATTATTGGCGCTCAAGGGCAACTGCCGGAACACACCGTTAGGTGTTTGACGACAGTTTTTCTACTTGAGGGTGCTAGTTAGCCAGACGGGCATTCGCAAAATGCCCTAACACCGCCTGCTATAACGACTGCCAGTTAAGACAACAACCGGGACCAACGGCTTAACCCTCCGAAGCAAGTGCTCGCTCAGTAGTAATGTCACTAGCGGTCACAAATCCAACTCATAACCACTGCTCGGTTGGTTGAGAATGGTTAAGCAAACTTCGCTACGGTCGGAATGACCCGTAGAAGTGATCAACTAAGACCGCAGAGGAATGGGGCTGTGGCCTGAGTTGTACATCAAACAAAAAAATAATTTCTACTTTAACTTTCTACTTTACGTAGCTAGCCAGAGGGGCATTCGCAAAATGCCCTACCACCTTGTGGTACCTACCAAGTCCGTGGCGGCATTCGAACCATGGAGGTCCATTTTTTTTGCTGACAACAGATTATTGTACAGACCTTTTAAATGGTCTACCACAAAAATATTTTCATGTCTGTTGTCTCAACCAAATTAGAAATAATGCTTTTGCTTCGCGTAATTTAATGTTTATTTTTTATGTAAACGCAAGCAGTTACATAAACATTACCATTTCTATATCCACAGGTAACTTATATAACTTACCTAAACTGGAACTGTTCCCCACAATAGTTGCAGACGGCCCGGGACTCCCCCGACGATAGACACTTGGCTTCAGTCTTCCTCCGCACGTTGCAGCAACTAGACGTGCGCGTCTTGTCCGACTGTTCAGATTCACAATATGTCGCCGTGTCAATCTGAGACCTGAAATACAAGTGTACCAGTATATTTATAATACCTAATTAAAATTTTAACAACAATAAATCCGGCTTCAAACATTAAATACGCATTATTATGAATAACTCTAATACAACTAACTCAAATTGAAATGGGACCACAAGAGAAGCTTTCGAAAGTAAAAAAAATAATATTCAAAATCGCTACACTCTGTTAAGATCACAAATATACGATAGGAAAAATTTTTAAGTCATGTGCGGGAAAAAAAAAAATTTCCTATCGTATATTTGTGATTTTGTAATGTAATCCGCATAGCAGGCGTTATTGCAAACCTAACAATATTAAAACTCTGTTAAGAGTTATGAGGTAACACACACAAAAAATACAGTTGAAATGGAAACCTCTTTTTTTGAAGTCGGTTAAAATAGTAGTCATTAGTTCTACGTTAGCTTGAACAACATCTGGATCATCACATACCATCAGATGGTAAAAGGCTAGCCTATTAGCAATAAAAAATGTAAATGGACAATGGCGTCGACGATGGTATACGCTCTTCTAGGCGGTAATATTTACCCTTGCCTCCAAGATTAACCAGTATCAGGGAACACCACAGGATCATACAGATACCGAATTCCACTCTCTTGCCGTACAATTTAAAGTGGTAGGTATATACACCGTGTCCCAAAATTCAACGATAAGCCGGCATCGGTGCATGGACCTACTCATGACTACTCGGGAAAAAATTAAAAAAAAATTATAACTCTTTTTTTTTTAATTACAGAGACTTTTATAAAGTTGCGCCAACTTTTAATAAAACTTGCCATGGTAGTGTCCATACTTTTTTTTTTAACCCAGACTATAGAAAGTGCATAGAATGTTAAAATCTATGAAAATTATAAGAAAAATTTTTCTTTTTTACTGATTTTTGTAAAATAACTACAGACTTTCTGTAATTTTAAAGGATTGTGGTAGATAGCCGTCCTTCTTAGGTTGCTAATGCACAAAAAATATCAAAAATATGTCAAAAATTGTGGTCATGGTAGTTGAAAATAGCATAATGGGTATCGAATATCGATGAAATTTATAAAAGTCTCTGTAATTAATAAAAAAAAACAGTTATAATTTTTTTTTTATTTTTTTTCGAGGATTCATGAGTAGGTCCATGCACCGATGCCGGCTTATCGTTGAATTTTGGGACACGGTGTATATATAAACTCTATTCAATGGGAGTGCGGTGCGGTCCAGTGTTGCCGCGGCGGGCGCTCTTAGCTCGGAGTAGGTATTGTCTTTTACTACGAGTCACAGAACTTAAAAGTGTCAGACATTACTAGAAAAAAATAGTTTTGAGTCTCTCCGAGCCAAGAGCGTCCGCCGTGGCAACACTGGACCGCGCCGCGCTCCCTTTGAATATTTACATCGAGCTAAGTAATAAAAAATATGAAATATTTAATTACAGGCACAAGAGACTTTTAACATCAGGTGGTCCCCGTGCTTATTCGGTCAAATACACATAAGCCAACAAAAAAAAAAGAAATAAATATAAAAAATCATCTCAAAATGTTTGTTAGGACTAGCAGAAGTCAACCCTAAGAGGCTGTTAGCATTTTACCAAGAATATAATATTAGGTCCTTACATATGAAATTGGCGTTTTTCGTACTGGCCACTTTAATCACGAATTTCTCCTCTTTGGTAAGGAATTCCAAATTCAAATTTGTACAGCTATAGACTCATGTATTTGTGCTTCGATGATCGTCATTCATTTGTTTTTTTTCTTCTGTTTTTTTCTGTTTGCGTCACTCATTTTACAAAATGGAAAACCTTAAATATCGCATTATTTACGAGTACGAGTTCCGCCGTGGCACTAGTGCTGCGGAAACAACTCGAAGGGTGAATGATGTGTATGGCGGTCGTGTTGCAAAAGAAAACACAGTTCCTTTTTGGTTCCAACGTTTTCGTTCTGGAAATTTCGACCTGCAGAACAAGCCCCGTGGACGGCCTGAGACTCAAGTTGATAATGAAGAGTTGAAGGCTATTGTGGAAGCAGATCCATCGCAAACCACGTCCGAGTTAGCTGCAGGCTGCAATGTTAGTGATAAAACTGTTTTAATTCACTTGAAGCAAATTGGGAAGATTAAAAAGCTTGAAAGGTGGGTACCTCACGAATTGACTGAAACAAACCGGCAAACGCGCGTCGACTGCTGCGTTACATTACTAAACCGGCACAATAATGAAGGTATTTTAAACCGAATCATTACCTGTGATGAAAAATGGGTTCTTTACGATAATCGGAAGCGCTCAGCGCAATGGTTAGATCCTGGCCAGCCAGCCAAATCCTGCCCCAAGCGAAAATTAACCCCAAAAAAGTTACTTGTAAGCGTTTGGTGGACTAGTGCCGGTATTGTTCATTACAGTTTTTTCAAATCTGGCCAGACTATTACGGCTGATGTCTATTGTCAGGAATTGCAAACCATGATGGAAAAGCTAGCGGCTAAACAACCTAGGCTGGTCAATCGCTCCACGCCACTGCTGCTTCACGACAACGCTAGACCACACACTGCGCTACAGACGGCTACTAAATTAGAAGAGCTTCAATTGGAAAGTCTAAGACATCCTCCGTACTCCCCGGACCTTGCTCCAACAGATTACCATTTTTTTCGAAATTTGGATAACTTCTTGCAAGGGAAAAAATTCAACTCCGATGGGGCAGTCCAAATCGCCTTCAAAGATTTTATTGATTCCCGTCCGACTGGTTTTTTTAGTAAAGGGATCAATGAACTACCTATGAGATGGCAAAAGTGCATAGAAAATAATGGTTCATACTTTGATTAATTAAATATATTATATTAAAAAATATTCGACTTTTTGTTCCTCCCATACAAAACGCCAATTTCATATGTAAGGACCTAATATACTATTAAGTCTAGAAATCGTACCTTAAATTAGACTCAGAAGACCTATTCTTCTTGATCTCTGACAAGATCTGGTCAGGGTTTGAGATCTTGTCGAAGAACGAGACGATTTTCTTCAGTTTTTCTTCTGGAATATTCGTTTCTGGATCAGTCTGGGTGTTGCTCGCGATCTGGGACGTGTGACGGGCAGTGGAGATGCTTGAGAAATCGGCGTTCAGCTTCAGAATAAAAGCAACGGAAGAGTCGGTCAAAAACGTGCAAAGTCAAGACCGAAAAACAAAAAAAAAAAAAAAAACAATATACGCGGTGCAGCAAATGTACACGAGATGGCACCACGTGTCTTTTAGCGGTAATATTTACGTTATCTAGAGTTCAACAACCACTTGGCCGAATTGCTCATATTGAAATTTAAAAACTTTATGGGCCTTATTATGCGTACAAAAATTTAATCGCGATAGGACCAACGGTACTCAAGTTATCGTCGGACAAAGATACAAACAACCAAGCATACAAACATACAAACGGCGATTGTCCCAGTGGTCCGAGACGTCGCTATGCTCGGTCGATTTAAACCCTAGTTTAGTGAAATTGGGCCTAAGTATTTGAATCCGAACAGAATAGAACCTACCAGAATTTCATTCGCAAGCGTTGTACCAATTTGGATATAAGCGTGAATATTACGTTTAGAGAATTTATGTAGGTACAATTATAATAATAATTAAAATAATGTTTATTGAACCAAATTGAAATAATAATAATAATGTTTATTGAACCAAACCTAATTGCCACCAGTGTTATCACTTTCAACCGTGATTTAAAGACATAATCGAAGTCACTATCCAGGCATCTAGTCATACCACATGAGGAACAAGAAACGCTGTCTAGTAGTTCGCGTGGTCGTTCTAAGAGCGCACCGAGCTTTTTAGGTATTCGCGTGTGCGCGTGAGTAAGGCACCCCGCCAGCATCCGTCTCCGTCCGACGGCAGAAGCTGTACTAAAAGGGGATAGGGAGAAAGCATCGAGGCTGTGGCTAAAATGGGCGGAACGTGAGTGAGTTTAGCTATTATCTTCGTATAATAAAAACAAATACCCATTTGAAAAATTTAATGTGTATACGTTATTGAAAACACGTTGTTTTTATTATTAAAAAACTGATGACTTTCCGTGAAGTATTTACGCCGTACTTAAGTTGTTTAGATATAACTTTGGATTTTTTTCTATCGAGGAAACTTTAAGTAATCGTGTTTCTAAAGTGTACGATTTATGGAAATAATCCTTAAATACCATATATATTAATTGCACAACTCAAAATTAAGAAATACTGATAAAGCAAGGGATCAAACGAACGTAAGTATTTCACAATTGCCTCGGTGCAGGCTTAACTGATTAAGTAAGCAACGTACGTTGACTGGATGGGTGACCGCTATAGTTGACTGGATGGGTGACCGCCGTGGCATTACACGTGCTTCGGAGGGTACATTATACCCTCGGTTCCGATTGTTGTCTTAGAATAGCATGCATTTTGCAAATGCCCTATCACTATGCTATAATCTTAAGTAGAAAACCTGCCAAATTCCTAACGGTGTGTTCGCGCAGCTGTCCTAGAGAGCCATTAATTCTAGGTTACTTACCATCAAGTGGTCAAAGCCTATAAGCTAAAAATAAATCTTTGTATCTGGGGTCCGATTCTCTTAGCTATTGAACGGCATTAACGCAACTTAATTACATGAAAATTTTAGTTTTAGACATATTTGGTATGCTGCTATTTTGTTGCGATTGCGTTGCTACAGTGACATAAAATATTTAGGAGGATTTCAGATAGAGAATAGCTAAATTATTTATATAATGTATTGGTAACCACTGTATTGATGTTTTGACTGATGCTTGATTGATAGAAGTTTTCATTATTATATCAGTGCCAATATTTGCAAGCCATAGCAGAGCCATACGATAGCGACGCGATTGCTATACAACTGCGATTAGGAGCTAGAATTAGCAGACTACCGAATTTGACATTAACAGCAGTTCGATCTCAGAAGCATCGCAGTAGTGTGGCGTTTGGTCAATAGCTAAGAGAATTGGGGCTCTGGTATCATACTTTGGTAATTCCAATATGTTCATTCTCATGCGCCACCTTGTCCTGTTCCCGCTCGAACCCCTCGTGGCAGTAGTGGCAGATCACCTTCCTGTCCTTGAAATGGGACAGGTTCAAATGATCGTTGTAGTTTATTATACCTGGAAAATCGTGTTTCATTCTCTATATACACATGGCTTTGCTGAGATACACAATCATACTAATATTATATATACGAAAATTCGTGAGTGAGTGAGGATGTGAGTATGATAGGGATACCTTCACGCTGAAATAGCTGCACAGATTTTAGAACGAGAGGACAAATAACTAGCGACCCGCCCCGGCCCCGCACGGGTGCAATGCTGATACCAAATAATCTGTAATATCTTCGAAAATATTCATTTAAATTACATGTTGCAAAGGGCCATATTAATCTATCAAAAATGCACAATGTATTTGAGGTAATTTGGATATGGATTAATGCTGTTGCTTAAAATCGCTTCGTAAATAAGCCATTATTTCTCGTATAAAGTAAAGGATAAAAAATGGCCATTGTGGGTTATCCGTAAGAGATAGGCATAAACCATCGCGGACTTTTTTGTCGAACTTTTTAAGGTGTACAATACTGTAGTACATTATTTTAATTTATCTCGTAGGGTTCAGCCAGCGTTTGCAATGTAAGCGCAAAAAATGTGTTTGTTTACGACATCAGATTAGAAATATCTAAAATTATCAGTGTTTCTCTGCTATAATATGCATGTATTATTCATATAAACCTTCGTATTGAATTACTCTATCCAGTAAAAAAACCGCATCATAATCCGTTGCGTAGTTTTAAAGATCAAAGCAGTCAGATACAAACAGACAGACAGCGGGAAGCGACTTTGTTTTATACTATGTAGTGATAATTCATCCTATGTCATGTTGGATTAGCGTTAAGAGCATACCCCGGCTATATAGGTGGCGCGGGTTCGAATACCGACTATAACTTTCCCCCCATTGTAATTTTGTAATGTAATCTGCGAAACATGCGTTAATGCAAAAAATAAAATATTAAAACTAACTGTGCTGTCTTTGAGAGCCTGTTTGCCATTGTAGATTAAGTTACCTACCATCTACGACCAAATCACCACTGGTAGGAAAACAGGGGAAGTTTGGATTCCAAGGATCACCTATCAGGTATAAAAATTACTCATAGGTTAATCTTACCATACGTCATCATATTACATCCCATAATGGGACACTGCCTAGTAGTCATATCCATCAAACAATTCTTCTGGACAGACTGAACGCAGGAGAGTATAGCTGGACTCTTCACATCCCTCAGCGCGATATCAGACTTTATCTTCTTACTCCTTCTCAGTCTCCGAAACCTTAATCCTCTCCTGCGGCGTTTCTCGCGATTCGTCAATGTGGAATCACTGGCTAGGTATAATTCCTCTTTAGACAGATAAGACTCCTTTCTGATGCCAAAAAGTCTTTGAACGAAGCATTGGAAACGCGTCAGTTTACGCTTTTCGTTCATAACTAGATACGGTAAAGGATGTGCGTGTGCGCATGAATATGGGATGAAATTGTGTTCTTTTTCTTGACAGGCGCAAGTTTCCTCGTTGGGTGCGTAGTCCTTCTCGCTTGGATTTGATAAAGTCTCGGCGTATTTGTCGATTTTGGTGTCGAGTTGAGTCGAAATGCAAGATTGATCGATTTGTAGTTCGCGAATGATCGCGGTCGCGACTGAGGTGTTTTCGTACTCGGAGTTGATGTCGCCGCTTGAAATTTCGTTGGTGCCGGCGCATGCGTCGGTTTTGGTGCGGTGCGAGCGTTTCCGCCGCCGGTTCACTTGTGTTTCCTCTATTTCCGGAAGAGGTTCGGGGAGAATGCCTGAAATTTCAGATTTGTACACAACAAGTTAATTGTGTTCAAGTGACGACCCACTTTACCTAATTCGGTACTTTAGTAACTTAATCCTTTCCCTAATTCATCACTTTAGTTCATTAGCTACTTTTCCCAATTCGACAATTTATTTCGTTCGCTACTGTCCTTATAATTCGATACCTTAGGTCATTCGCTACTGTCACTTATTCGACACTAGATTATTCGCTATTATCACTAATTCGACACTTTAGGTTATTCGCTACCTTCACAAATTCAACACTTTAGATCATTAGCTATACCGCCACTAATTCGACCGTTTATGTAGTTGATTCGTTACTTTTCCCTAATTCGACACTAGTTCATTACCCTACTTTCACTTAATTGATGCTTTCTTGAATTCGGTACATTTCTTTTTAAACACTTTCCTATCTTGAAACTTAGGTACAGTCATTAATCAAACTGAAAGAAAAACAAAACATTTTTAATTTATTTTACTGAATATGACTAGGTATCATGTTGGTTGAGTGGACGAAGCTTCACTTTGGTATCCTGGGTTCAGTCCCCGAGTTTGAAAGTTATTGGTAGTATTTTTGTACATTTTTATATTGAAAAATCGGGAACTATGTCCCGTATATGTCAAAAGGTTAACCTCCAATTATATAGTACCAAAATATCGGCGAAATCTGAGTGGTTATATACATACATGCTATACCTACGTATATATCTAGTCCTCGGAGTAGGTATACAGTCGTGAATGAACGTCACGACCGTCTGTGAAGTGATCGCTGAAAAATATCAAACTAAGGGCGTTGGATGGAGAGACCTCGTTTCGCGTGCCAGTGTATCATATGGTTGCTACATAATAATTAGAAATAAAATGTTTATTGATAGAATTGACTATATAAACACAAAACTTGACCAAGCGAAATTTACGAGCTGTATTGGTGTTTTTATTCTATCGAGAGATATATATGGAATCGTCTTTTCAGATTAGGCATACCTACCTATAATTTGTCACATCCTCTTGAATATTCTAAATTTTAATGTTGTCTTAGGTTTTCGCGATTATTACGTATTACACGGGGTAATAGATTAGTACCCTGTGACCACGATCACTGCAAAGTGTTTGAAACGTCGGGACAAAAATAATGATAAATATACATGATTTAAACCGTTTAAAGTTGTTTAATTACTATTCTATATTTTATTCATTGTAAGGGGTACACTCTTTCTATAAAACATGTTTATAATTTGCCTTTTGACAACTCACTTTACCATAAGTAGAACTCTGCAAAATTAATAAAACTCACATCTTATCCGGTGAAAACGCAAAATAAAAATCGCAAATATAAACAGCTCACAGATGCACTCGAAGCACTAAATCAAGGTAAAGGAAAACGCAAATATGCGTTACCATACCAGCTGCAGGTAAATACGTGAGGCAACGTCCGCTGCGGTCATAACTTACAAGGGTGTCTACTAGTGGCACTTATAACTAAGCGAACACGTGCTTCGAAAGCGGTCTCTGAGGATACCAGTCATTAAGTATTGTAGCTACTCGTAGTAGTGCATTTTGCGAATGACCGCCGAGATAACTACCATCTTCAAAATTAAAAAAAAAGATTAATCTTCACGGTGTTTTCCGATAGCTGTTCTTGGGAGCCAGTAATTCTACGTTAGCCTAAACAATATTTTCGACCATCATACCATCGTATCAGCAATAAAAAGAAGCCAAATGTAAAATAGCGTGCATGGGTTGGCGTTTCAGAAGCTATCCTTGAAATTACTTTATTCTATATCCTAAGTTAAGCTTAATAATATATTTTTCCACGTCATCCCGTGCAAACGCTATTCAGAAGAATGGGTGTTTGGTGCAGATTGAAAAACATGGCGAAGTCGGTAGGATAACCTGCCAGATCTTCCTTACAACTTTTCTACCATCTAGTCTTAAAGTTGAAGACACGATGGGTTCGGAAAGTACCTATAAAAAGTACAAACCAATAACGCTCGCATCATAAATTTGGAAAAGTTTCTTCAAACACTTGTACTTCGCTTTTAGAACCTCGTGCTTTTTCTTCGGGACCCATTTTCGTCCCAAGTCCTCCACCTCCATCTCCGGTATACTTGTCAGAGCACTTTGCATCCTAAAGCTCTTATGTATATAACACACAATTTTGATCGCCAAATAGAATAAAATACTACCTATCACTTCGTAATTTTGGTATGGTACCATTACGCGAAAGAATTATTGGTATTTTTAATTCGTAAACATGTAAAATATAGTTGAGTGCATAGTGTTGTGACATTTCTGAAGTGATTTTGACATAGACTTCATTTTGAAAATGGAATATTCTGGCATTCAGTAAAGAGGATTTCAAATCTTCTGCGCAGGTTTTAAGTAGCTCCTGGCTTGATTCAGTAGTGTATAATATGTGGTGTATATCTATCTTCCCAGCGAAAGACAATGACCGCATTCTTAGAGAGGTCCTTTCTTAATCACCTTTAAAAATATATTTTAATTTTGCAATGCAATCTAAAAAGTAATGCAATTTTAATCATAATCAGCCCCAAACGTTTTTCAGTTTAGGTTTATACTGCATCCCAGATTGCGTATTTTATTTATTAGGACCTATAAACTTTTAGGATTAAAATGACTAAAGCAATTGGCTAGGTGCGACGAAGAAGGTTATTTTGATAATTAGTAATACGAAGAACGAAGTAGTGGGAGCAAAAACAGGCATAATAATTGATAGATAAGAGAATTTATTCCAAACTGTTAGGTGGCTAGTTCGATTGATTTAGAATGGAATATTCTTTATTTTATTGCTGACTAGCTGACCCGGCAGACTTCGTACTGCCTCAATCGATAAATAAAAGACCTAAACTTTTGTATAAAATTATCTTAAAACAAACAAAACGAATCAGTATTTAATAAAAAAGCATACTGTCTGTTAATCAATTTAAAGCTTTGTGTTTAATTATTATTATTACTATTATTATTTTTTTTTATTTTGCTTTGTACTACTATATGTTTTCTTTCATTTATCGCAAATGAAAAGATACGCCAAATTGCTTTGTTGCTACTTACATAGCGATCCATCTGGTACTGTGATATTTCATCATTTGCACTGGTTACAGCGAAGACAGCCTTTATCGCTGCCTTTGTTAACATATTTACATATGTACTTTATCGACTTCACAGAGTTATATTCCACATTGATGTGAGTCTCAAAAGCTTTGGACAATATTGGAGAGTATGGCACAATCTAACTATTGTCTACATCAACATTTTGTCCTCTTACCTTTACAACTACCGATCGCCCATTGTCCGCATCTGATCGCCGACGATACAATGGGTATACATCATTTACCGTCATGATTTCAGCAAGCAGGTCTGTTGGTTATCGCTTGGAACACTTGCCATCGACCATACAGGATAAATTGTAGTTGAAAAGTCCGCAAGGTCCATGTATCATGTGTTATAAAACAAAATAATCTAATAGATTAACAACTGAAGTTAGCTAAAATTAAGTTTCGCAAAGCCGACCAAATTAAAAATCAGTACTACTAATGATCTACTAAATTTTTTGACTATACAATTTGGTCGCCTTCGCGATATTATCACTTTTATTGAGTTTCGGAACGCGACATTAGATCCTCCAACGCGCACGCGAAGACTATTTTGATAGATATGATTGAATTTGTTTTTTTTTAATAGATTGCAAATTGGCTCTTTGAAGTTAGGAACACACCTACATTCCTTAGACAACAGTGAGTGATTATAATTTAATATGAACTTTATTGAATAGCAATAAAGTTCAAATTGACTCTACATTTTATTTAGAAAACGTTTATATGGGAAAATGAAAAGGGCTGTTTTTAGGATTTTCCCGGCAATTATTCGAATTTTTCTCACCTTTTAAACCTTCCTTAGACCTCCACGAACATTTCAAAACCAAGATAAGATAAATCCGGTCAGCCGTTCTCGAGTTTTAGCGAGACTAACGAACAGCAATTGATTTTTATATATAGATAGGTAAGCTTTTTTTTTTCGAGTCTTTGAACTTGCGGAAAGAATTTGACACTTGATCTTTACTTCTCATCTTTATTTCTCTTTACTTGGTCATTAGCCAGACGGAAATTCACAAAATGCCCTTCCACCATGCATGGGAAGCATGGTAGAAGGTCGCGGCCTTGAGACCGCGGCGGGATTCGAACCATGGATCTGCTGCGCGCCAGTCCATAGCCAATGCCACTGAGCCATCACTGCTTCAAAATTATCCAATCCACATTTGTGTCCGTTAATCAAACTGCTTGGATAAAACTATTCCAAATTGTTCAAAATTATAAAATTGTTTTTAACATTTTTACAGCTGACAACAAATATTAAGATTTTCATTAGATCTACCAATTTTGTTAAGAAATTAGCTGTCAAAGACTAACAGTTTCCGAGATATTATCCTTAAAAGGTTAACACCTGTCAACCGAAATAAGGATCTTGACTTGATCTATTACTTTTTTGCGATGATATTACAGTGGAAACTTGATAAACCGGACTAATAATTGTCGTTAGGCATTCGGATAATCGAATATTCATATAATCGAATGAGTGAAAAAAATGCGAGTTTTGTATATTAATATGGAAGTAGTAGGTGCATGTTACTGTATCAGCCGTATTGTCCACTGCTGAACATAGCCTCCCTCATTTAGGGGGGATTAGCCATAATTCGCACGCTTGGCAGGTGTCCTGGGGATCGCAGTTTAAAATATCAGTTCCTCAAAAGGCGCTGCTGCCCACCTTCCGGTATTTTACCTTTAGCCCGGGCTAGCTACCACCCTCAAGTTGAAAGATCTGTCGCCAAGCACCTGTCACCTGAGCTTTGGAATCAATGATGACTATTGAAGGCTGATCAAAACTATAGTTAGCTGAATAATTCGTTTGCATCTGTGATTATTATGAATACGAATTAATTACCTAATTATATTGTTGGCTAAAAGAACGACTTTATATTACTTTTGTTGAAAACTGATTTTTATTTACCTTTGTTTGTAAGTAATAAATAGTGACCTTTAATTTTATACAAACTATTTGTATATAATGCTATTACCGGTGATTGTTGAATAAACACTGACTTAATGTAAAAGCATTTAGTTTTCGTTGGAGCTACGACGACAAGTAGGAGTTTTGGAATACATAATGATGATTGATATAGTACGCATCTGTGATTACTAGAGATATTTAAGTACATAGATTAATAAGTATTGTTTGCTAGCGTAACGTATTTATGATACTCTTGATATGTGACGCAGTTTTTTTTGTAAAAAACTGATTTTTATTTACCGTTGATTAATTATTCATGTTATAAACACTCATTTTTATTATAACAACTTTTTTATTTATAAGGCATTCATTTTATCAGTATTTAGTATAGCGGGGCAAATAAACCTTTATCCGTGCCATCTGCCCCGTCAAACGCGATACCGGGGTAAACGATACTTAATGTGTGCCATCCACCCCTTTAAACTCCAAAACCGTGACCAAAGGGGTCGATGAAACTGTTTTTCCCATCTACCCCTTTAGCGGGACAAAGACACCGGGGCGGATGGGAGCAAGCCTAAATTATTGGGGCATAAAATTGTATGCTCCAATAATTTATAAAATATGATTTTAACGCAGCACGCGAAAGTTCTTGTTATAATTACAAAATCACAAATATACGATAGGAAAATTTAAGTCATGTGCGGTATTCGAACCCGCGTCCATCCACCCCTTGAGCCGGGGTATGCTCTAACCAATTGAGCTAACATGACATGACGTCATAACTCAAATCTTTCCTATCGTTCTTTAACCATCGTATTGGGATGGACGCGGGTTCGAGTCCAGCACATGACTTAAATCTTTCCTATCCTATATTTGTGATTTTGTAATTTAATCCGCATAGCAGGCGTTATTGCAAACCTAACAATATTAAAATTCTTGTCATAATATTTAGCAAACTAATACATTTACTCGCTCTATACTAGTTTTTTGTCTTGGAGCTGATTTTTCTCGTCTGGAAGCTAAACATTTTGAATTTAATATAAATTATAAACAAAATCCAAGTCATAGTGACTTTTATGCAATTTCTTCTTAAAATCATCTATAAAAGAGTTTCCAGCTCGACAATCTTGTGGTCCTCCCTGAGCGTCATGTAACGTGTTGCCAGGGCCAAGGGTCCTCGTTTCTGAGTGCGGTAACCATGCATCTTCCGGAAATTCTTCGCACCCCCTACTCCACCGTTACCTGGCCTAGCAGGCCAGGGCCAGGAATAATAGAGCTGCTGCGGACTGGGGGCCGAGTTGTTTTTTTGTGCTATTCATACAGGGCAGTTTTGCCATAATCCCCGCGCTTTGCAGGCGTCTTGGGGATCGCAGTTATTGGTGTAAATTTCTCAAAGAGCGCTGCTGCCCACCTTCCGGTATTGTTCTTTTAGACTTGTACGACACCCACGGGAAGAGATCGGGGAGTGACATTCTAGCGGGACCCCCGGGCACATATGGTACTATAACATCTGCTAACTGTTCATTTGCTTCTTGCCATTAACCCAAAATAAGCTTCACTTGAATTATCCACATTAGAAGTATTGTATTAAAGGCATTATTTTACGAACAAGATAGTTTTACCAACGTTTTAAATTATAACCACAGCAACAAAAATCTCCATACCTATCTGTCAAAATTTGAGTTTGAAGTTCATGCACACGTTGCTGTACCTGTTTTCTGTGATCGTTAAGTTTAGCACGTTATGAACCGAGCGTTTGCGGACAAACAGTGCAAATAGCGCATATTTCCGTGACTTGAACCGGGGTGATAGTATTTTTTTTTATGCCTGATAGGTTAGCCTTTGACCACTATCTCACCTGATGGTAAGTGATGATGTGGTCGAAGATGTTGTTCAGGCTAATCTAGAAGTACTGCCTCTCAAGGACACCTGCCGGAACACACCGCTAGGTGCTTGGCGACAGATTTTCTACTCGAGGCTGGTAGCTAGCCAGGCGGGCATTCGCAAAATGCCCTACCACCACGCTATAACGACTGCCATCTTAAGACAACAACCGGGACCGACGGCTTAACGTGCCCTCCGAAGCACGGAAACGCTCAGTAGTAATGTCACTAGCGGTCACCCATCCAACTCATGACCGCGCGCGACGTTGCTTAACTTTGCCGATCGGCTGAGAACAGCTAAGTAAACTTCGCTACGAGCGCTTTAGTAGTATCTACAAATAACATGCCTATAAAACTTAATGTACAGCCCTGCGTATCCAGACTCCAGTACAGTATCTCCTACGGGCCTCCAGTCAAAACTACTTTTTCGGTTTTACTATGGTGTAAAGCCGAGCTAGAATGTCACTTTCCTATCTCTACGTATACAGTACAGAACTGTCTTTGCCAAGCTTGCAATGCACTGACAACCCATTGTCAAATCAAATCAAATCAAATATTTTATTGCAGAATTATGTGGTTGTACATGCAGATCTTAAATAAACACAAGGTTATAGGTATCACATAATTACCCTATTTGGGTGTAGCAATGTTGGTAAGGAGTGGGCCGGTCTATTTCCAATCATTAATATACTACATTATTCTTTAAGGAATTCGTCAAGAGAATAATATGATTTTTTAATTAATAGGTTTTTTAGACTTATTTCAAATGTATGTTCATTTTCTTCTTCTTTTAATCCAACTGGTAATTTGTTAAATATTTTAATGGCCATTGAATTTGGGCTGGAGCCATGCATTTTTATTCTAGATTTCGTCATCACTAAATTGTGTTGATATCTTGTTGGGTACCTACGTGGCATATCAGTTTCCTTTTTAAAAAAGAAGGGGTATTTTTTGACGAATTTACAAGTCTCTAATATGTATATGGACGAGATGGTTAAAATTTTATATTTTATAAAAAATGGTTTATGAAAGTATGGTTTACTAATATTGGGGGTTTTGATGTTGGCAAGGATACGGATACATTTTTTTTGTAGTATAAAAAGATCTTCTATCATTGAACTAACCACATACATCTTAAAGCGAGAGAAAAAAAAACAACCCTGAAACATATGAAATAACCTGTGGATTACGTACCAGTTATTATTTATTATGGACCAAGAAAATAATATCGGTACCGACTTCAACAAGTTATTTCATATCTATTCAGTATTAAAGGAAGGTTCCTTTTTTCAGGGTTCTGTACTCAAAGGGTAAAAACGGGACCCTATAACTAAGACTCCACTGTGCGTCTGTCTGTCTGTCACCAGGCTGTATGTCATGCACCGTGATAGCTTTTTTATTGCTGATAGGTAAGCCTATGACCACAATCTCACCTGATGGTAAGTGATGCTATGATCTAAGCTTGTTAACAGGCTTAACTTGGAATTACTGGCTTTCAAGGACAGCTGCCGGAACACACCGTTAGGTGCTTGGCGATAGATTTTCTGCTTGATTATTATGATGCATTGCTGTTGCCGCTATAACAAAAAATACAAAACATCGGCCGATTTGCGCATTAAGTGTTCCGTACCATTATCTATACAACATTGATATGTAAAACTAAAAATATAATTAAATGTAGTGCCTAATATTGTATAGGTAGTACGGAGGCCATCGTGCACAAGACCGACATGCACTTGGTAAATATTATTTAATTCGTAAGTACATAAAATTGTATTCTTTATATTCAGTGACTTTGAAAGCATTTTTTTTATGTTATTGTGACGGAACAAGCTCAAGGCCCACCTGATGTTAACCGGACTAACCTCTGCCTATAACAGACGCATTTCGTCACAAGTCACGAATTGCACTGCGCCCGTCACCATCAGACATAGTTCTTAAGTCTCATGTGCCTGTAATTTCACTGACTCTCAAGGACTGCTGCCGGAACACACCGTTACGTACTTGGCGACAGATTTTCTACTTGCGGGTGGTCGCTAGCCAGGCGGCCATTCGCAAAATGCCCTTCCGCTATGCGGTGAAGCTCAAGCCTGCGGCGGGATTCGAACCATGGACCTGCTGCGCGGCAGTCCATAGCCAATGCCACTGAGCTATCACTGCTTCGAAATAAAAATGATGGCCTAGCAGTAATAGCTATGGACTGCCATGCCGCAGGTTCCTGTTTCGATCCCCACCGCCTGCTTGAGCTTCACCGCATGGTGGAAAGGCATTTTGCTAATGCTCGGCTGGCTAGCGACCACCCTCAAGTAGAAAATCCGTCACGCAGCACCTAACGGTGTGTTCCGGCAGCAGTAGTTGACAGCCAGTACAATGACAGGGACATGAGACTCAACAATCTTTTTATCATTAGTTCCATGGAACTTGGTAATGGAGAACTCTTTTCCTCATTAGTTCCATTTTCTGTAAGATAATGTTTTACATCAGAAATAGGGACCTTTCGCTTGTACATTAACGCCTATAGGGTTAATTCCACGACTACCTGTATATCGATTGAACGTTAAAGGATGCATAATGGAATCCCAATGCAGTGCAGCATGCTCTTATTAACGTGACAAGGTGATGGGCGCAGTGCAGTTCGTCACTTGAGATAAAATGCACATTTTATAGGCAGTGGTTACCGCTTAAGACGCTGTCAAATGCTGAAATTTTGTCTCTATCGGAATACGTTGGAGTGAAAGAGAGGCAGTTATGGTGAAATCGCGGTCAGCTTAGGTAAAATTCGAAAGAAAGCTTAATAACACAAAACTGGTAACGTAAATCGAAAATTTAACTTTTCTTGTTCCTCTTAATAAGGTTTTGCTATTTATTGTTATATTTTCATACACATTCATACGTAAATAATAAGGATATTTACGTTACAAGAGTAATTTAGAGTCAACTTTGCAAATTTATTCTATCGAGAAAATTGTAAAGAATCGTGTTTCGGACTTTTCTTGCCCTTAGATAAAGTTATCAACATAAAATTTTCTTACTGTTGCAAACTAAATATATTTTGCTAAAAATCTGTTCAAATAAAGCTATTTAGCACTTGTCCGCGTGTTGACATCAGGTGTAAATAATGATAAATGACGAAAAATCTGTGCAAATTCCAACTTTAACTTTTTTTTTTTTTTATGCCTGATAGTTTAGCCTTTGACCACTATCTCACCTGATGGTAAGTGATGATGTGGTCGAAGATGTTGTTCAGGCTAACCTAGAAGTACTGGCTCTCAAGGACAGCTGCCGGAACACACCGTTAGGTGCTGGCGACAGATTTTCTACTTGAGGGTGGTAGCTAGCCAGGCGGGCATTCCAAAATGCCCTACCACCATGCTATAACGACTGCCATCCTAAGACAACAACCGGGACCGACGGCTTAACGTGCCCTCCAAAGCACGGAAGCAGTAGTAATGTCACTAGCGGTCACCCATCCAACTCATGACCGCGCGCGACGTTGCTTAACTTTGCTGATCGGTTAAGAACAGCTAAGTAAACTTCGCTACGAGCGCTTGTTTTCTGCCCTGTGGGACGGGGCAAGGTGATTTGGTAGAAATAGCTTTTTTTTGTCTTGTCTTCCAGTGTGTATTTTTTATTTTTCTAGTTAAAGTTAAGCAGGTAGTTAATGTTAACATCGAACTAAAAGGCTCAGCAGTCTTATTATAGGTCCAATGTACCAACTCTAATGCAGTGGGTGGAGGGGGAAACTTGAATTCCCCGTCCACCCACCAGTGGGAAAGTCCAGTTGGCGGGACGATCCACGGGGCATCGCCCATAACATCGGACTACTGAGACGAAAAGTTCGATTATCCAACTGTAAATGTTATTAACATCGGACTAAAAAGCTCAGTAGTCCGATTGTCTGTAACACCGGACTACTAATAATAGTCCGATCATCGAACTAAATTATCGGACTACTGATACTAGGCCATATTAACTACGATGTATTTCAGTATTGAGTATTGAGTTCTGTTGCAACTTGCAGCGATGTTAACTCTTTGGTTTTCTAACAGATGGCGTTAGTAGTACAGTAACATTCTATCCAAAGAAATTGTTAATGTTAATTTTTAACGGTTATAAAATAATATTTTTTCACAGATAACACATCTAGATATGAAGTTAAATTATTACGTTAAAGCACAAATCTATAGGCGTGATAACTTTTCAGGAAAGTGTGCCACAAAATATTGAAGTTGTGGAAAATGTGAAGTGATAGGATTAACAGAAATATAATAACATATGTAGTTCCTGAGGAAGGAACGCATAGTAACCTTTTTTTTATTTTTATTTTTAAGTGTTGCCATTAATGTACTCATCTTATACTTTCCACATGGAATAGCAAAGCTCTCTCAATAGGATACCGAGATACTAAGAACATTCACCCTCCCCCTCATTTCTTACCGTGGGTGGTGTAAAAGGCGACTCAGAGAAAAAATATTGCTGCACCTTCTTAGCAACTGCGACTACACTACACTGCGACCCATTAGACGCCTGCCAAGGCGGCGATTAGAAATCCCTTCCGCTCCTCACGAGGGAGGCACTTGTTCAACGGTGGACATAAAGAGTTGTTGATGGAAAGGGTAAACAAGATATTTTAAGATATTTATTAATAACTATAACTTTTAGTACAATAATATTAATTATTACTTAGCAAAAAAAACACTTTCGATAATTTACGTGAAACTTAAAATATTTTACAACAAATTATTTATTCTGTATCGTTCATGTCCAGTACAATTTGACTACTATTGACAACTGTATTCTCCTGTAGTAGTAGTTGTACGTTAATTTCTTGTGTGTTCTGAAATGTAAAAAATGCATTAATTAGACTTGTCTTATAAGACTCTTTGCGTAAAGCAGATCGACCACCATCTCACTTGTTGGAACGAGTAAGTAAGTGATGATGTGGTTGAAGATCGTTACAAGATAGACCCTGGATAATGGTCTTTATATTCATCTTATCCTTCTCCATCTATCTTTCATGATAATGAGGACTGACTCTCAAGTTCAGGTACCAAAACAGACTTGAGGGCTTGGCTACAGATTTTCTGCTTGGTAGTGTTGACTATATCTTCAATGGAACAATATTTTTATGTTTATTTATATAACTGAGAAAATGTTAAGCATTTCTAGGAATCTCTTAACTAAACTATTTTACAATACATGATGGTCAGTATGAGTTTTAGAGATTCCCATTTGGTTTAGTTAATGCACCTGATTTGTTTCAATAAATGATGTATTATTTAATTGGAAACCTTAGATGTAGTGTAATATTAATAATACTACTGTACTGTATCAGCCGGATCGTCCACTGCCGAACTCAGCCTCCCCTATTAAGGGGGTATTTGCCATAATCCCCATGCGTGCAAGCGGCTTGGGGATCGCAGAGTAAGATGGCAGTTCTTTAGAAGGCGCTGCTGCCCACCTTCCTGTATGTTTCCCTTAGTCGCCTCTTACGACACCCACGGGACGATATGGGGAGGTGCGATTCTAACCCGGCACCTCACGGAGTGAAAATACTAACGATATGACAACTTAATATTTTAAAATCTGAAAACTGGTGATGTAATAATTTGGAATAATGTTACTGAAAAGGTCTTCATAAAATGTTTAGTAAAAATTACAGAACAATAGAAAACCTCACAGAACGCAAAATATGCAGATAATATCTACTGTATAAAAAGATTCAACCGCAATGCATGAGTCTCAATACAAAAATCAAGTGTTTTTGTCTATAATACAAAATAGTAAAATGAGCAAATAGCCCGCCTAATGTTAATCCATAACAAGTAAATCATAAATCATGGTGGTACCTGAATACTATCCTCGGCAGATTGCGCACGCGTGTTGTCTGTACGTTGCAGTATGGCCGGTCTACGGATGGTATTGGGTATGATGCTGCGACGTATCGCTAAGTTATCTCCTCTATTCACTGAAATATACATAAAAATACTTTATATACTAATGATTATGTGGATAATTTACATGCTGTAGAAGTCGGAGCAAGGGGTATACCAGCAAAATCCCTATACAACCTACTAAAAGACCTTAGCCTGTCAAGAACAACCGTAACTTCCATCCTAGAAATTGTATCCAAAGCGGCATTAGTAGGATCTTACCAAATTTGGTTGGGCAAGAGGAGGCTCGAGCGGTGAAAGGGAGCATTGATGCATCATAAAGGGGCCCCTTAACCTTACTCACTGGGTTGCAAGTCCCAGTCACCTTGACTTGAGCCTCTTCCTCTGCAACTCTATGGACCCGCCACCCGCACGTTGAATCCATGGAATAGTAAATTCGTCTCTTCATTATAAACTACTGCCGAAGAGGTCCATCCAAACCTATTATGTTCTATTTTTCTGTGTGTGATAATATCAGCACATGTAGTCTTGTTTCTGCAATTTTTTTTTATAGCGATAGCTTAGCCTTTAACCCCTTTTTTTTTTTTTTTTTTTTTTTCTCGCTGGGAAAAATGCGTTACGCATACCCTCCCGTCGGGGGATGGGAGGGTTATGTGGGACTCCCCGGTGGCAAGACCGGTATACCCACTAAACGACCCAGCGGCATTCCAGCATCGCCTGTATGGAGGAGGACTGGGAGACTGGCAGAGCCTTTACGTCCAGTCCTCCGCCGACGACCGCCCGCCTTTACAGCGGGGCCCACACGCCCCTCCCAGCAGGAGAGGCCCGGAAATGACCAGGAATGCTCGGCCATTCCCACCCGACGGAGGTGGTGAATAAGTGCAATGCGAGAGAAGGCACCCCCGTGCCTGTCTCTCGCTATTCACCACCGGGAGGGAGAACTCGTCTTCTCCCACCCCTTCTTCGCCTACGCAGTGGCGCCGCAAGGGGGTCTTCCTCCCTTGCGCGCTCTGCCGCCTCCTTTTGCAAAATCACTTCCTCGCAAAAGGAGGCGACCGCTGCCCAGGCCACCTCGCCCTCCAACATGGCATTGACCACGCTGGGGAGCGAGAGGTCCGGCCCAACTATTGCGACCAAGCTGCGGCGCAAGTGGGACCACGTAGGGCACACTTCCAGCGTGTGCTGCGCCGTGTCCTCTGCGGCGCCACAATCGTGACACGCCGGTGATTCCTCCCTTCCGATCCGGTGCAGGTATGATCCGAAGCATCCGTGCCCGGATAACACCTGCACCAGACGAAACGAGAGGAACCCATGGGACCGCCCTAGCCAATCCTGCAGGACTGGCCCAACTGCGTCCAATGTACGGCGGCCAAAAGTGGCGGAGGCGAGGTCCTCCGTCCAATGCTGGACGACAGCTTCCCTCGCCTCACGCCGTACAGACTCCCGCTCTTCCAGGGCGATGGACTCTCCGAGAGCCTTACGCCCCGACATCCAGTCGTACACTTTGGCTAGCACTCCCGCCTTGAGCTCCCAAGGAGGGGTGCCAGCCAGAGTGCAGGCCGCCGCAAATCCCACCGAGCGGTAGGCCCTCACTACTCGCAGTGCTATGGCCCTTTGGGGCCTGCGGAGAGCAGTAGCGTTCTCCCTCCTTCGGAGGGAGTCAGCCCATATAGGCGCCCCATAGAGGGCCATACTTTTCAATATGCCGGCATACAAATGCCGGCACCGCCCTCTGGGCCCCCCCTTGTTTGGGAGGAGCCAAGAGAGTGCGCCCGCGACCTTCAGCAGGCGCGTCGACAGCCCACTAAAGTGCGGGCCAAAGCGCCACCTGCTGTCCAACACTAGGCCCAGATATTTCATCTGGGCCTTAACCTCGATCCTGACGTCCTCCACGATAATGTGGGCGTCAGGTGGAATGCGCTGCCGAGGCCTGTGGAAGAATACGGCCTCGGTCTTTTGTAGCGCCACTTTCAACCCTAAGTGGCGGATCCTACCCGCAACCAGGGATCCACCAGCCGAGGCTAGACTGGCCGCCTCTCTAAAGTCCCTCCCCCGGGCGGTGAGGAGAGTGTCATCCGCATAGCAGATGACACTCGTGCCACAGAGGAGACTTCCTCGCAGGAGCCAGTCGAATCCGATGTTCCACAGGAGCGGTCCCAGGACAGACCCCTGTGGAACACCGGAACCCGCATTGTAACGGCGGAGCTGTCCCGTGCGATCCACAAGGAGGACAGCTCGGTCCCTCAAATAGTCCGCCAGGAGACTGCGGAGGTACTGAGGCACTCCGTGGTACCGGAGCGCCTCCAAGATTGTCGAGTGGGGGATGGAGTTGAAAGCGTTGGCTATGTCAAATGACACAGCCAAAACCCCATCCCCTGCCTCCGCAGCCTCCCGTACCTGGCCCTTGAGTTGGGCCAGCGCGTCCACAGTCGAACGCCCCTTTCGAAAGCCGAATTGGGCGTCCGACAGGTCCGGCCCGATCCTCCGCAGGTGGCCATTGAGCCTGTTGGCGATGATCCCCTCGAACATTTTACCGACCTCATCGAGCAGAACGATGGGCCGGTATGCCGAGGGGGAGTCCACCGGGCGTCCCTCTTTTTGTAGGAGGCACAATTGCCCCTCCTTCCAAGGTTTCGGGAACCTACCAGACGTGAAACACGCGCTGAATAGGTCCCGAAACCTCTCCTCCATTTGGAGTGCAGCGATGGCGACCACCCGCGCGGGGACGCCGTCCGGCCCGGGGGCCAGCCTTTAACCCCTACCTCATCTGATGGTAAGTGATGATTTGGTCGAAGATGTTGTCCAGGCTAACCAAGGATTACTTACTGGCTCTCAAGGACAGATGCCGAAACATACCATTAGGTGCTTGGGTGGTAGCTATACAGGCGGTTGTTGTCTTTGGATGGCAGTCGACGTAGCGAGGCATTTTGTGAATGACAATCGGGACCTCTTCATTCAGGGAATCGGGAGCTTAACGTGCCCTCCGAAGCACGTGCACGCTCCTGACCGCGGCGGACGTTGCTTAACTTAGCTGATCGATAAAGAACGGCTAAGCAAACTTCGCTACGAGCGCTTCAGATAATTTCTGATAATTTTAATTTCGTGTAGGAAACACCAGTGAACTTTTAACCGATCCGAAATCGAACCCGGGGCCTCGCGACTATTGTCACACAATGCAATTAAACGGATTATGTCACGAATACTTGTAGTGATACCTGTAATTAACTCTAACGTGTCAAATTTAATTACAGGGTTTGTTATTATCCAAAATGGCGGATATAAGTTGGCCGCGATAATAGCTGCATCGATATCGCTAAACCGAGTCCTACATATAAACGGTTATAGTTGTTCCTATACAGTATTTTTTTAACCTTTGGTTGGTATGACGTCTTACATTACAAGGAAAGTTTTTACAACATTGTGCTTAAATGATTATCCGCTTAATAAGTTTCAGAGTAGTTATATTCTTAAAAATACAATATATGTAACAACCAATATATTAAAATCTCCTCTCAATATTCTACTGTGCTCCATGCTTCTTAAAATATTTCACCACCAACATTTTAAACAATGAAAAAGTAGCTGAACATATAATTAGATATATTAAGTCCTTACCTGTATTTTGTTGGTGCGGTTTCGGGCACGTGACAAGAGATTTAGGGACGTGGCTCAACAAAGACAATGCTCTCGCGCAGTTCGGTACCAAGTTCGTTGAACCCTGCAATAAATAGTTTTGCATATCAGGTTTATACTTACCTACCTACCCTTAATCAAGTGTGAATCGGCTTTTTCTCATGTATGGGAGCCTTCATGTAAAATAAAGTATTTTTCATGAAGGCATCTCATGAAAAATACATCATAATTCAATACTTATTTATCTTTGGGTCAACCTTTTACACCAAACAGCAAATTTTCTGGTTTCATTACGTTTATGAGGTGACAAACGGAAACACAAGAAACTTTTAACATCAGGTGGTCCCCGTGCTTATTCCGTGAAATACACTTAAAAAAGGAAAAAAAAATGTTGATATAACATTATTATAACTTTATTTAAACATATATTTTTATTCATTACCATTACATCCAGTAAAGAGGAGGATTTATGTGAGTTGAGTAGGTATTGATTTTTATGCGAACCTTACCTTGAGAAAAGACATCAGGTTGATTTCAACGACGCGATCTTGGGGTATATTGTTCATATTCATGACGCTCATTATTTGCTCCAAACTTGGTTTCAAGCCTTGCATCTGAAATAAAAAATAAATTGCATACCATTATTTTAAGCAGTAAGTCGGGCAGCAGTCAACAATTACATATACTTTATATCGCCAAGTTCGCTAACACTTTCTTAGTGGAACATACAGGAAAGTACTTTGATTCACCAAGTTGGCTAACACTTTCTTATTGAAATAAACAGGAAAGAACTTTAAATCACCAAGTTCGCTAACACTTTCTTAGTAAAACATACAGGAAAGTACTTTTTTATGCCTGATAGGTTAGCCTTTGACCACTATCTCACCTGATGGTAAGTGATGATGTGCTCGAAGATGTTGTTTAGGCTAACCTAGAAGTTATAACCTTTCTAGAAGTTATCACTAAGTACGGTAACACTTTCTTAGTGAAACATACAGGAACGCGACGAGGTCCAGTGTTGCTGCAGCGGGCGCTCTTGGCTCGGAGATACTCAAATCTTAAAATAACAAGTTTTTCTAGTTCTAATTTTGAATATTTACATCGAACAAAGTAATAAAAAATTGAAATTACAGACACGAGACTTTTAACATCAGGTGGTCCTCGTGCTTATTCGGTCAAATACACATAAACAAACAAAAAAAAAGGACAAGCAAATTTTTATTTATTAAAAGATATTTACAAATAATAGTTACTGCTGTCTTAAAAACCAATGTTAGGTTTATCGAGACAAACCACCAGTTCTCAAGATGTCAACCCTAAGAGGTTGTTATCATTTTATCAATAACCGTGTAGACAGCATGTGTGTATAGTGAGTGTGGTTACCTCGAGGAGAGTGAGTGTGAGTGGATGGTGGGTCCTGGTGTGTGTCCGCAGGTCGAGCCGAGTGCGCAGCCGCGCGCCGCACCGCCCGCACACCCACCACCCTCCCCCTCCCACACTCGCACTCGCACCCACACCCACACCCACACCGGCTCCGATATCTATTGATCTGTAACATATTTTATTTATTTAAATATTATAAATTAAACCGGCAAAAAACACTCACGTTGACGATCGAATACGTCGACCCGGGTGTGCCCACCGGGAGCTCGCAGACGCAGCTGCGCACTCGCCCTGATGATGAGCATCTGATATGCTCGAAACCCGCGAGACGTATTCGATCTTCAACGTGAGTGTTTTTGCCGGTTTGATTTATAATATTTAAATATGTGTGAAACTCACGAGATTTTCAATTCAAAAATATTTTATTTATTTATTTATTATTTCTTTTGCACAAGTAAGTGTACAAGGAGGACTTAATGCTATGTAGCATTTTCTACAAGTCATTCTGGATGTGCAAGAAAATGGTAGCGGTGCAGTAAAAGATAGTAAGGACCAAATATGTATTGTATATTTATTAAACGTATATATCTATACATAAAATAATAGATATATACGTTTATATATATATATATATACATATACATAAATATATTATATATAATAGATAAATATATTAAGCCAATAAAATAAATACTATATTTTAGCTATTAATAAGTAGTTAATAAGATGAAGACTGTTTATGGGGGGATGGATTAGTGAGTTTACTAATAAATTATATATATATATATATTAGTGGGCACACTCTTGAAGCAGTGATGGCTCAGTGGCATTGACTGTGGACTGCCGTGCAAACTGGTCCATGGTACGAATCCCGCCACAGACTTGAGCTTCACCGCATGGTGGAAGAGCATTTTGCGAATGCCCGCCTGGCTAGCGACCACCCTCAAGTGGAAAGTCTGTCGCCAAGCACCTAACGGTATGTTCCGGCAGCTGTTCTTGAGAGCCAGTAAAATTACAGGCACATGAAACATAACAACTGTACGTTTCAGTGTGACAGGCACAGTGCAAGCCATCGATGACAAAATGCATCTGTTATCGGCAGAGGATATCGCTTAACATCATGTGGGCCTCGAGCTTGTTCCATCACAATAACAAACAAAAAAAATTCAACTTTCTGATGCATTAATTAAGTTTTTTTTTTTTTTTTTTATGCTGTATAGGTTAGCCTTTGATCACTATCTCACCTGATGGTAAGTGATGATGCGGTCGAAGATGTTGTTCAGGCTAACCTAGAAGTATTTAAGTATTTAGTTTTCCTATGGAGCATGAGGTCAGTAGTTTTATTATAAGATAGGCTTAGCCAGTCACTGCGATTTAACGAACGCCGTTTGGAATCGTTGAAAAATGTAACGTATAGCTTTACGTTACTTTCCAAAACAAGATTTCGCCCGCGTCCGATTTAAATACTTTTTTTTTATCAGATAGACACTTGTTTAAATGAAAAGAAATTAAATGAAATTTATTGCAAGAAACATGGTTATAACAAGGTGGTCTTAACAATACAATTAACAGATCTATACATGTTTCACCATTAACTGGCATACAATTTTGTTTTTTTAAGTAACACAAATAATGTTATGCTACCTTACAATATTTAATTAAAAATAGTGTTAATTACATTTATTTTCCATAGCGGTAAATTTTTAAAAACATTAATTAATTATATTACAAATATACATGTCAGTAAAAATAAAAATATATTCAACCTTAAGAAATAAAATAGTATGTCAATTATGGATAATTACTTACTATGGCTAATTATAACAAGTTTCAATTGTAGTTTGAAAATTTACGTTTTTTTATCCCATAATAATAGAAAGTATGATGCACGCACAGCGATTAACACTCGGTTTTCGATTCAGGCTGGCCCTTGTTTGAAGCTAATTTAGAAAAGGCATGTTAAGTTCTCTGAATTTAAAACAACCCCAGTAGCTGCGATAAATTCTTAAGGTTGAATTGGCCGGTCAGTTCTCCATACAAACGCCGTAGGGTGATCACTCCCTTATTTGAGATTTTAGGTCGATAATTAAGCATAATTTCAATTGAACTCGTCATTATCTAGGTTTGTATCGTAACGAAATTTTAAAAAGATAATTAAGTTGAAAGTTATGATCCTTGAAAACTTTATATGAAAATGTTTCGAGGCCCATAACTCAGGACTTAATTATCATTTTAAAATTTCGTTACGATACAAACCTAGATAATGTCGAGTTCAAACGATATCATGCTTTATTTTGGACCTAAATCCTCAAATAAAGGAGTGATCACCCTACGACGTTTGTATGGAGAACTGACCGGCCAGTTCACCCTTAAGTAGTTATAACAATATCGGATTAATATAAATATATTTTTGTTTCTTTCATCAGTTAGCTGATGTGCGGAACCTGTGATAGAAGCGTTGTTTACATTTTCTGTTTTTGTTTAATTCGAAGCCTTGACACACTAATTGCCAGAAATGTATGGTGGTAGATTAAATCGAGTAAAAGCCATTCTCATAGTAATGTGCGGGATTCGGACCCAGGTCATCCACCCCTAATGTCCCTGCTTGGCGACAGATTTTCTACTTGAAGGTGGTAGCTAGCCAGGCGGGCATTCGCAAAATGCCCTACCACCATGCTTTAACGACTGCCATCCTAAGACAACAACCGGGACCGACGGCTTAACGTGCCCTCCGAAGCACGGACACGCTCAGTACTAATGTCACTAGCAGTCACCCATCGAACCCATGACCGCGCGCGCCCATGCTTTGCTGATCGGTTGAGAACAGCTAAGTCAACTTCGCTACGAGCGCTTCGAAATAGTGTTCGAAATTTCAGCTCTTATCAGCGTCTAGTATGTACATACCTGTCACCCAAGTTCTTGCCAGTGTTACCAGTGTCGACTGGTTCCTGCATGGATAGGTCGCTGTGCTCCTTCTTCCGATGTTTGTATAACGCGTTTTTATTTGGCAACACTTCGTCGCAGTCTCGACAAGGTATTCTGAAATTTAAATTTTACAGTTTTAAATGGCCGAATCTGTTAAAAACGTTTAAAATCGCTTGTAGCGCAGTTTGCATACGATACGACAACTCTTTATTGACACCAAAGAACAGGAAATTACAAAGAAACAATAACAATAGTAAGGTACAAAGGGCGGTCTTATCGCTAAAAGCGATCTCTTCCAGACAACCTTTGGATGGACAGAGAATATTTTTTTTAGCAGGGAGTGTGGTGCAAGTCTCAAATACATGCACTAGTAATATAAATTGATGTATTACAGTATAAATAAACTACATAAATATAACCATAATATATGATATATAGTACAATATATATTATATAATATATATACCTAAACATATGGTATATGGTTTGATACATACACAATAAACATAAACATTTAACAAATTAGAGAAATAAAGTTATATGAAATAAAATAAAAAAATGAATTAAAATAAGGGAAAACGTGAGAGAACAATACTAATTATGAGTGGAGAGATAGAAATTGGTGACCTGCGATCTGAAAACATAGTCATTATTAACCGATTAGCTAAGTTAAGCAACGTTCGCCGCGGTCATGACTTGGATGTGTGACCGCTAGCGGCATTACTACTGAACGTGCACGTGCTTCGGAGGGTACGTTAAGCCGTCGGTCCCGGTTGTTGTCTTAGGATGGCAGTCGTTATATATAGCATGCTGATAGAGCATAATGTCCATCTAGCTAGCTGCCACAGTCAAGTAGAAAACCTGTCGCCAAGCACCTAACGGTGTGTTCCGGCAGATGTCCTTAAGAGCCAGTAATTCTAAGTCAGCCTGAACAACGTCTTTAACTAGTCTTAGGGCCTGTTTCAGAATGTTCTAGTAAGTTCCGGTTATACTACCCAGAACATAAAATAACTGAATGATAGAAATGACAGTTAACATGCAGCGCGTTTCAAGCTTTAACCGATGGATAGGCTATATCGATGACTGAGAAACGCAAAGATAGTGTTTTATTTATTATATACTAGCTGCGCCCCGCGGTGTTACCCGCCGTTTTACATAAATATACCAAAGTAAACTGAAATAAAAACTAATGTGCTCGTACCCATTTCTAAATCTATACCAACCACCATCCATAACAACTTATCAACAATATAACAAACACATAAACACTCTCACAAACTTTCGCATTTATAATATTAGTAGGATAGTAGTATTAGAAGATAAGTAGGATTCTAATATTGTTATGCTTGCAATAACGCCTGCTTGGCGAATTACATTACAGGATTAAATAAGATTCTTCAATCTTCCCACGGAAAAACATTTTGATTTTCGGAATAAAATGTAGCCTATGTGTTATTCCAGGGTGTTATCTACCTTCATACCAAATTTCATCAAAATTGGTTTAACCGCGCCTTGGTTAGCTATCTAACAAATATACTACAACTTGCTGCTCATTCAACGGGAACACTGTATTGAAAACTTTTAGGTGTTAGTTCAGTAGCAGTCCAGAGTCTGTAACTGGGCACAATGGAAGGTAATATTACTGTTACTGTTTCAGCCGGATTGTCCACTGCTGAACACAGCCTCCCCTATTTAGGGGGTGTTTGCCATAATCCTCACGCTTGGCAGGCGGCTTGGGGATCGCAGTGTAAAATGGCAGTTCTTTAGACGGTGATGCTGCCCACCTTCCAGTATTTTTCCCTTAGTCGCCTCTTACGACACCCATGGGATGATATGGGGAGGTGCAGTTCTAACCCGACACCCCACGGGAATGCTTAGACTTAGACACCTATGCCCACTGCTTCGGGGAATACAATACATGATATTTACTGTATCAGCCAGATTGTTCACAGCTGAACACATCCTCCGCCATTAAAGAGGAGGTTTGTCATAATCCGTCTATATGCAGGCGCCTTGGGGACCGCAGTTCTTCAGCAGGCGATACTAAAATACCTTATGGTATTTTTCCTTTCGATTCAATTCTAGCCCCACGGGGAATATGATATTTCATCATCAGCCGAAAGACGTCCACTGATGAACAAAGACCTCCCCCATAGAACGCCACAAGGAACAGCTATTAGCCGCTTGTAACCGTTGGCTACCAGCTAATTTAACGATGTTGTCAGTCCACCTAGTAGAGGGCCTACCAACTCTACGTCTTCCGGTGTTTTGTGGTAACCACTCGAGAACCTTTCTTTCCCGTCGGTTATCAGTTCGTCGAGCAATGTGGCCCTCCCCTTCTTGAACTTGCTAATTCTGAGAGCTATGTCGGTGACTTTGGTTCTTTGGCGAATATTCACGTTCCGGATTTTATCGCGCAAAGAAACTCCGAGCATATGATATTTACCAACCTATAATTAGGTGCAGTAATTTTGCCACAATCAGCTTGTGCAGTACTTTGTCCTGGTCCCGACTTGCCGTGTAGTTTCTTACGATGGTACGCCAAGCTCCAACTATAAATAAGGTAACATCCGCCAATTAAACATAGCCTTTGACCACTATCTCACCTGATGGTATGTGATGATGTGGTCGAAGATGTTGTTCAGGCTAACCTAGAAGTACAGAAGTACTGGCTCTCAAGGACAGCTGCCGGAACACACCGTTAGGTGCTTGGCGACAGATTTTCTACTTGAGGGTGGTAGCTAGCCAGGCGGGCATTCGCAAAATGCCCTACCACCATGCTATAACGACTGCCATCCTAGGACAACAACCGGGACCGACGGCTTAACGTGCCCTCCGAAGCACGGAAACGCTCAGTAGTAATGTCACTAGCGGTCACCCATCCAACTCATGACCGCGCGCGACGTTGCTTAACTTTGCTGATCGGTTGAGAACAGCTAAGTAAACTTCGCTACGAGCGCTTCAAAATATAATATAATACAGCAAAACATCTTTTTTTAGGAAAATTTAATCGAATCTGGGTTTTGCGGTTGTATCCATCGGCTTAACCACTGGGCCATCAAGAAAGACTCAGCCGAAATATATACTCTATGTAATATTTAAACCGTTCAACCAGACGGTAGGTACCATATCTGATCGAAAGAACTGATCTCGGAATCAAGTCGCTACCCTTCATTCATACCTTTTCCTTTGTACATATACAAAAGTATTGAGAACAAAACCAAGTAAATGCTACTGTCTGTGTCTGGGTAGACAAGATACCAAATTTACTTCTTACGATCTGGGACTCTTGATAGGAGGAGAACGTATTTCCACGAGGGAGGCCATAGGTACAGCAAGGCACTTATTGGTAGTCATCAAAATCCCTGTACAATCTACTAAACGACTTTGGCCTACCAAGAACAACCGTAACTTTCATCCTAGAACGTGTATCCAGGGCGGCATTAGTAGGATCTTACCAAATTGCGCAGGGGAGGAGGCTCGAGCGGTGAAAGGGAGCATTGATGCATCATATATGGGCCCCTTAACCTTACTCACTGGGTTGCAAGTCCCAAGCGCCTTGGCTTGGGCCTCTTCCTCTGCAACGCTATGGACCCGGCACCCGCACGCTGAATCCATGGAATGCTAAGTAAATTCGTCTCGTATTTCTAAATACACTTCTGGACACATCTATTGGCCCACCTTAGAGTTTAGGTTTCGATGGCCCCTACCGAAATATGATTGCTAGATTGAACAAAAACTGTTGATGCAGTTTTAAACCTGATACATTTTACCATCTTTTTCGATCGTATTGTTTTAAATTTGAACTCAGAATACCATACGACATGGAGCTACGCCTAACAAGTCGGATATGCGCCTTGTTAAAGGCAATTGATTTTTGAATAAAAAACATGTTTTATCAAATAAAGGTTTAATTTAATAACGCGTGTTGCCTCCATGGGCATCTACCACAGCTCTCATACGATTAGGCATAGAGTTTATCAACCGCTCTATGAAATTTTGAGGGATCATCTCCCATTCCTCTTCTATGGCAGTTTTCAACTCCTGCATCGTCTGGGCAACTGGCTGACGAGCCCTCACACGTCTTTTTAGCTCGTCCCACATGTGCTCAATAGGGTTCATGTCTGGGCTTCTGGCTGGCCAGTCCATAACTGTGATGTTCACATCCCGAAGATATTCCCTGACGATGCCGGCCGCATGGGCTCTTGCATTATCATGCATAAAAAGGAAATTTGGGCCCACATAGTCCGCGTATGGTATCACGTGAGGTTCTAAGCACTCACGAATGTACCTTTCAGCATTTAATGTTGGCAGCCGTGGTCCTGTAACAACCTCAAGTTGAGTTTTGCCGCTCGCGGATATACCGCCCCAGACAGTCCATGAGCCACCGCCATAAGCAACCCTCTCTTCAAAGCAGCATTGTGCGAAACGCTCTCCCTTACGTCGGTAGACCTTCTTCCTTCCATCATTGCCATGTAACACAATTTTAGACTCATCAGAAAAGAGTACACGGCTCCAATCTTGCTGTGTCCAATTTAAATGACTGCGTGCGAAATGAAGGCGCGCTGTTCGGTGGGCTCGCGTTAGTTTGGGCCCATTAGCTGGCTTGTGTGGTACCATATCGCGTTCTTTTAACCTTCTCCGAACAGTTCGAGCGCTCACAGATACTCCGTGGAAGTCGCGAAGTTGGTTTTGTATCTCAATGAAGGTAAGGTGACGATTTCTCAAGCTGGTCGTCACGATGAATCGATCCTGCCTTTCAGTTGTGACCCGAGATCGTGGCCTTCCTTGGCGACGAACAAAGCCGCCAGTCTCTAGGTACCTCCGATAAACATTTCGGACCGCAGATCGACTTAAATTAAGTTGAGCACTCACGTTTCTTTGGCTGTGTCCGGCCTGAATAAGTGCCACAGCTTGGGCGGCGACTTCAGGTGAAGTATCCATAGATTATTGATAGAACCTCACCTTAATGTTAAGAATAAGTAATGTTTGTTGCAAAACCAAAGATATCAATCACTTTTTCAAGAATTAAATCCAAGTAAACCAATAAAACCAAGTTTTCTTAGTATTCGATTGTTTGATATCAACAAACAGGCTCCAAATTGTCTTTTGTTTCTTTAAATTCTGTGTTCGAAATTCAAAAAAAGACTATTGAATGAAATTGTAAATGTGCCAGGTTCAAAACTGCATAAAAACTTTTTGCTCGACCTAATATAAAATTTTAGCTAGGACCAAACGAAACTGAAAATACAAGGTGGGCCAATAGATGAGTCCAGAAGTGTATATTACAAGCGCTATCGCGTGCTAAGCATAAATCATATTTTACAGATTATTAGAGCACAGAATTGTATGTCCCGGGCGGGTCTCGAACAAGCGTCCTCGGTATTCGCGCCAGATGCCTAATCCACTCGGCCACCTGGACACACTATCTAGCCGAAACCTTATGCTCCAATTGTATTACTTTAACCTTCATAGGGCACGGTGCGCGACCATCAACCAGACTACTGGACTTCATCTGATCGAAAGAAGTGCTTTTTGAAACACAATGATGTCACTAGTCGCTACCCTTCTATATTTCTAAATATTATACAAGCACTGTCGCGTGCTAAGCGGAATCACATGTTAGCACACATTTTTCATTTCGAGCGGGAATCGAACCGGCGTTATTCGTCGTCACTGTACTGTACTGTATCAGCCGGATCGTCCACTGCTGAACACAGCCTCCCCTAAGGGGTTTATGCCATAATCCCCACGCTTGGCAGGCGGCTTCGGTATCGCAGTGTAAGTTGGCAGTTCTTCAGAAGCTGCTGCTGCCGACCTTCCAGTATTTTTCCCTTCGCCTCCTACGACACCAACTGGATGATATGGGGAGGTGGAATTCTGACCCGGCACCTCACGGGGGGTCGTCACTAACTTATACATTTATGATGGTGTAGTAATAATAGCCCAAATTTATTATTTATACTTACTCAATAAGATCTAGATGATACGTCGAAAAATAAAAGGAAAATATAAACTTTTTACCACCGTAGCATGTGGGGTATCACATTATAGGGTTGAAACAAAAAACAACTATATTTTTTTAAATTTCCCGCCAATCACGCGCCGCTTTCCCCTTTATAGTACCATCAACTTAACTGTGCAGTTTTCGAGGGCGCTACTGGTCAAGGAAATCAACTACAAACTGTCACTATTTGAAGGAATGTTGTAGTTCTTTTTTTTGCCGCCTGAACAGATAAGTTGGTGGGACTGTATATGATTTGGTGTTCCGTACCTATTAGGGAATGTCATCTCACAATGCGTACACTTGTGCTGAAAGTTCTCGTTGGGATGTTTCATCCTCCTGTGCACCTGCAGGTACGTCCAGTGTAAATACGAGCGGCCGCAATCCTGAAACAATAATATACAATGCGATTAAAATAAGAATAGGAATTTGAAGCGCTCGTAGCGAAGTTCACTTAGCTGTTCTTAACCGATCAGCAAAGTTAAGCAACGTCGCCCGCGGTCATGAGTTGGATGGGTGACCGTAAGTGACATTAATACTGAGCGTGCACGTGCTTCGGAGGGCACGTTAAGCCGTCGGTCACGGTTGTTGTCTTAGGATGGCAGTCGTTATAGCATGGTGGTAGCGTATTTTGCGAATGCCCGCCTGGCTAGCTACCACCCTCAAGTAGAAAATCTGTCGCCAAGCACCTAACGGTGTGTTCCGGCAGCGGTCCTTGAGAGCCAGTACTTCTAGGTTAGCCTATACAACATCTTCGACCACATCATCACTTACCATCAGGTGAGATAGTGGTCAAAGGCTAACTTATCAGGCATAAAAAAAAAAAAAAAAGGATCGGCCTAGCGCCATGTTGTGACGTCAAAACTAGAACTTGGTACAGTGTGCAAAATAACACATGATAATACATGTATAAATTAATAAGGAAAATAAAAAACCCGACTGCAAATAATTTATTTTCGTCAAGCGTCTTATCGATCCATTGAAATTAAATCTGCAAGTTTATATATTTATGAAATCGTTTTTTAAAGCCATTCATTTTGATACGATGGCTTTGGCTTTGGAAGAAGAAAAAAATGTTTTTCTCTAAAATCATCCAGTTTGTTTGTTATTGCTTTATGTACATAGTGTCACTTGCGCTATCATGTACATGTTTTATTATTTGCTGATATATTTTGAAGTGCTCGTAGCGACGTTTGCTTAGCCGTTCTTAACCGATCGGCTAAGTTAAACAACGTCCGCCGCGGTCTTGAGTTGGATGGGTGACCGCTAGTGACATGACATTACTTCTGAGCGTACACGTGCTTCAGAGGGTACATTACCCTGTCATTCCCGGTTTTTGTAATAGGATGGCAGTCGTTATAGCTTGGTTGTTGGGCATTTTGCGAATGCCCGCCTGGCACGCTCAAGTAGAAAAATCTATCGCCAAGGACCTAACGGTGTGTTCCGGCAGCTGCCCTTGACAACTAGTAACTATAGGTTAGCCTTGCCAACATCTTGTACCACAATATACCAGGTAAGACAGTGGTCAAAGGCCAATCAACCAAACCTTGATAGGTTTAAAAAATATATATTAAATACTTAATACAGCTTCTATGAAAATACTATAGAATACCACGTCTTCGGGTATACATACAGCTCCATGCCGAATCTCTGCATCTCTGCTGAATGTAATTTAGATGGCCTTCCGATAGAAAGTTACACACACGGATGCAGTCATCGTGTCGTGGGTCGTTATCACCAGCAGAGACAGAGGTAGGTACTATATCAGCCAGATAGTCCAATGCTGAACACAGCCTCCCCCAATATTTTTAGAGAGGTTTGCCATAATCCCCACGCTTGGCTTCACCGCATGGTGGAAGCAAGCCGCCTTGCGGATCGCATCGATGAGATATCAGTTCCTCAGAAGTGCTGCTGCCCACCTTCTGGTGTGTTACTCTTAGTCACCTCTTACGACACCAAATGCTCCTCCTCTATGACCGCACTTACTCAATTCATGTTAATTATATTGTCTACGACAATATAATATTTAATTTCGTGGAGTGTTGAAGGAATGTTGTGATGGCGTTTGTAAACAAATTATAAATATGTTTAATGTTTCAAGTGGTTTAGCTAATAATGGTGTGCTGTTTATGTGCTTTAAAATGTAGTTGAATTATGGATTCGTCGGAATGTCGCCTTACTGTGGGAAGTTGGTGGGTTGATGTTATCAAATTATTAAATAAATTATATATATATATATATATAATTTAGTTAATAATTTGATAACATCAACTATTAATGCATAGAATTATTTAGACCATAAGACACCCCGATCGGGTTGTCTGGAAGAGATCGCTCTGAGCGATAAGACCGCCCATTGATACACTGATTTTATGTTTTAGTAATAAGTTTATTGTTGTTATTTTGGTGTTGTCAATAAAGAGTTATCTATCTATCTATAATACAGTATAAGTTATAAGTTAACTGAAACTAATCTACACATTCCACCATGTTTGGCATGCACAAGTAACGTCCAAGCCTGCTTATTAACTAGATTATGTACTTAATTACATATACTACCAGCGCTCATACAAGGTATCTAGGTATATGAATAAAATTTTAATCTTGTTCTTCATATTAAAACAAATATTTAAATATCATATCATCAATGGTCATTAATAAACATTTACAAAATTAACAATTGATAATAATTTATAATCGTAACACAAAGATACTCTAATATCTACCCACATTAATGTTATCTAAAATACTTATTCATTCCGTTCAATCAAATGTCATATTAATCAAATGTCAAATTTCTAGCGTCAACCATCATGACACTTTATAATGTTGCCAACTTTTAATCCAGACGTCACCAATTATTTTCAATTGGGGTTCGTTTTTTTCAATGATATGTCCGTCGCACCTAAGAAGGTCTAAAGACACCACCCTCTCCCCTCCTCTATTGCACATATTATATAAAAAAGTAAGTACTAAGGTTATTAATAAATTAATGTGAAGAATTACTCTTTTGCTTTGAACTCTCGTTCCCAAATTTGAACTTAAGTTGGTGCATTACTATGTGTTGGAGATTTTCATTTGTATATCTACTTCGAAATTAGATTTTTAATTAGGTCTATCTTGGGAAATGCCGCTTCACAAAAATATGTTGAATCATACAAAGTAACAAGTAAAAGTAAGGCTATTTGTTTTTACTACATCCAAAACCCTCGATAAGAAACTTCAATATTTTTGCTATAGTTTTGTATATGATGTTTTCTTAGAAATGGATATTTTTTCTAGTGAGCAACTTTATTACTCCTCAACACATCTGCGAATCTGTATTCGAATGTCGATTTAAGATTCCACTCGTACGTTGTCGAATGGACGGTAGCAAATATAAAGCGTGGGATAAAATATTAAATAACGTTCTCAATTATCATAATTTAATAATATTGTACTGTTTACGTAAGGGCCGCACAAAATTGGTCGGCAGTCTAGGTCCGGACCGCAGTCCACCATGTGGTGACCCCTGTTCTAATCTATCATAAATAACAATAATATTCTAATACGAACTATAAATTATGTATATTATTCATTTGAATACTCTGTTACAGAATAATAGCATGAAGAAAAGCCAATAACTTCCGCTTAAATACAGCTATTATAGTATTCGGATTCAAAAAAGACAGGCATTAAAAAGGCCAGAAAGGCCAGATTTATGACCTGGTATATAAAACTTTTTATTTTGTGGCATTGACTTTTTTAAATTCTGATAGATAAGCCTCTGACCACTATCTCATCTGATGGTCTGTGATGATATGGTCGAAGGGTTAATCTAGAATTACTTACTGGTTCTCAAGAACAGCTGCCGGAGCACACCGTTAAATGCTTGGCGACAGATTTTCGACATGAGATTTTCTACATGGTCGCTAGCCAGGCGGGCATTCGCAAAATGCCCTTCCACCATGCAGTGAAGCTCAAGGCGACAGTGGGATTTGAACCATGGACCTGCGGCACGGCACCTCATTCCGTAGCGATTACCGCACAGCAAAAACTGCTTCATCAAAGGATCTGAATACGTTTTTATCAATACTTATGTAAAAAAAGATTCATTCGGGAGTATTAGTACGCTGTGTTCTGGTAACCCACGAATATAGACTTATCAGTCATTAGGCAAAACGTCAAATTCATCAGTATATTTCTAAACAATAACCAAACGACCTGCTTACAACGGAAACTGACCAAACAGAACTTACAATAACCGTCGAATTTTCAATTTATAAAATGATATCAACATAAATAACGTTAAAGTATTTTTATTGCAGTGATATTATTGTGTTGTATTACTGGACGATTAACAAGAAATAGCGTTTGTAAGTATAAAACTACCTATCTATCTCCCTATATCTTATCGTTGTTTAAGTTTATCTAGTATAGGCACCGTAAATAGTTACATTGATTAGATTTGAAACTGTTTTGTTAAGATAACATGTAAAATTAATTAAAAAAATAAAATACACGATGGCAAGTTATTTATTTTTGTTAGGCGTTTTATAATAATAATAATAATAATAATCTTTATTTATAAAAAAAGTGTACATTGATTCGTTCTTAAAAATTAGCTAGTAAATTATGATCATTTATATGTGCAAGAGTATCTGCTGCTGAACTAGGTTCATCACCCGTGTTTCAGCATACAGCGCTCTTCCCCGTATTTTGGACTTATATACTAGCAGGTCTGCTAATAGATGTGAATCTATAATACATTATTTTAACAACCTATTATAAGCTAAGAGAAAAAAATGTATGTTCTTGTTCCTCTTTGTGTGTACTATGAGGGTGTGTGTGTGAGCTGTAAGAGGGTGTGTATATATGTTCAATATGTATTGATATACTATTGATCACATTGTTTATAATGCATTAGAGATACATTAATATTAAATTTTATATATATAATTTTAGAAGTTCTTCTGTCTCGTCATAAGACAGACTTTTTAACCAGTTCGTAACCATTTGTTTCATTTTGGATTTGGTACATGGATATATATTAATTTTTTTATTTATAGAATTATATAAATACGGTCCTAAAAACACAAAGAATTTCTTTATAAAAGTGGTATTAAAACGATATGGTTGGTTGCACACGCTGTGTTTTCGCCGTTTTGTTAAAAAATGAGGTTCATAAATTAATTTTGTGTGTTGTTTTGTTATAATGCTTTCAATAAACAGCTGACGAACTGTAAGTACATCATATAGGTACCATTGAAATTAAACTTGCAAGTTATATATATTTATTGAATCGTTTTTTAAAGCAATTCATTTTAACCCATTGGCATCGGCGATAATGATAACAATAAAATTTCATTCATAACTAGGACGTTGTGGTCCTGATGATGCCAACTTTTTATTACCCCACTCGATGAGTTTGTTTATTTTTTGCTTATAGGCAAAGCCTTCTAACACAATCTCTATCCTAAACTTCTAGGTTAGCCTGTACAACATCTTCGACCACATCATCACTTACCATCAGGTGAGATAGTGGTCAAAGGCTAATCTATCAGTAAGAAAGAAAAAAAAAACAAGATGGTACCTAAGTGCTGATGTGAATAAAAAAAATCTCACAATATGGCATCAAAATCCGACAGTCTGTTGTTTATTTTTTCTATTTACCTGTATTACTTGCGCTATCAAAACAAATCTAACGATATCTCATACATTTAAATCGGTTAAGCCGTTCACAAGTTATGGTGGAATAAAGATTCTCACAAACCATACATACATACATGAACCCTGAAAACATAATACTCCTAATATTATAGACAGTCATTTCAAAATGTGAGATATATAGACCATATTCATCCTTTCGCCACATGTAACAATTCGGTCCAAAATCCCTACATTTATGTACCGGTTTTACAAGCCGAGCATCAACGCGCGGTGATTTTTAGAGTTCCGTACCCAAAGGGTAAAAACGGGCCCTATTACTGAGACTTCGCTGTCCGTCCGTCGGTAACCAGGCTGAATCTCAAGAACAGTGATAGCTAGACAGTTGAAATTTTCACAGATGATGTATTTCTATTGACGCTATAACAACAAATACTAAAAATAAAATTAATATTTAAGGGGGCTCCCATACAACAAACTTGATTTTTACCGTTTCCTGCTCTATACTAATAATGGTGACAGGTAGACGCTTTAACTATTCACAGAATATTTAGTTTTATGTTATCTTTAAATATAATTAATTAAAATAAAATAAATAAATAATGAAGGGGGCTCCCATACAATAAAAGAGGTTACAGCTCAATCGGACACTGCGAAAAGTGTCTGTAACTTGCAAGATTAGGTTACAGATAATGGTACGGAACCCTTCGTGCGCGACCACTCGCACTTGGCCGGTTTTAATTGTATCTGTCAAATGATGAGGCATCCACTTTTCAAGTTGTCGACGCGGCTCTCCGCCGTCAGTGCTCGAGCGGACGCTGTCGAACCCGCCCGTGTCGCTCCTTAATGAGCTGGGTCCGAATCCCACGAAACTAGTCAGCCGTCGTCGGCACGTTCTCAACTATAAATTTTCGTAGTTGCAATCACAGATAATGAAATAATTTTAATATTGTTTCAGGTACATCTAGAACCATGTCAGATGAATACCGACAAGCCTTTAGATCAGTACTAGAACAAACAGGTGGTTTTCCAGCTATATACAAAGCGATGGACAGTGACGATCTCGCAAATGTAGTGCAAGCAGCTAGAGAATCTTTAAAAAATGCCGCTCATGCACACGTTCGGCGCAATCAAAAGTCTGCCGAAGAATCCAACAAATGGAGGAAAGAAGGCAACACCTATTATCTTAACGGAGAATACAAAGATGCAATTTTATGTTTTAACAAGGCCCTCGCTTTCGCACCTATTAACTCTTTGGAAATGAAATTAGCATATAGCAACACTTCCGCAGTAATGCTCGCTATCAAAGCATACCAACCTTGCCAAGCAAATATTACAGCTTGTCGAGAATTGGGATGTCCAAAAAATTTGGTCGCAAAATTAGAGAAACGATTCAATGTGACGCATAGGTTTATCATGCAAGAAATGATGCAACGAGCTCCACTGCACTCTGACAAAGGTTTGAATGAATATGTTGAGTTTGAAGTTGCGAAAAACGATGATGTACCATGCGCTAGCAAAGACGTCTCTGTACGAAACAACGAAGGTGTGAAGACTGTAGTCGCAGCGGCAGATATTAAATCAGGAACAATCGTAGCTATGGAACGAGCGTTTGTAAGCATGCAAGTTGAAAAAGAACTTTACACGTCCTGCTACAACTGCCATAGGATGTGCCTATGTTTTGTGCCCTGTGAAGGTTGTAGTTATGCACTATTCTGCTCTAAAGAATGCAGAAGCAAATGCATGGATGAGTATCACCGCATCGAGTGTCAAATCTTGGAATATTTGACTATGTATGAAAAACCAGAAGAAAAATTAATGACGAGAGCAGCAATTAAAATGTCGTTGAAACTCAACTGGGACGAATTAAGGTACTTATCATAGGAATAGCGAATGGAAAGTATGAGGGATTGCATTGTGTGGGACTTTGGGATACAAGAATGACAAATTATATCTGCCAGCTGCAATTGCTTTCATGCTTGCCATTTGTAAACAAATTTCTTGAGAAAAGAGGCTATAAACAGTGGCATTTTAGATTAAATTTAAGCAGTCCCCTATAACGTCAGCAATAAAAAATCGTAAAATGGTGACCTGAAGGGCCTTTGGTTTTAATACCATCCAATCATATTAATAATTTTGGTCCATATATAAACAATTTTAAAACGAAAATGCTTGCGCGGATGTGGTTGGGAGCATACTACTCCATGATGAAGCGACTCTGAAAGTCGCGAAACCGGTCGAGATCGAACTACTCGACTGTTTTAACGTAAGTGAAATCAATTTTAAAATTGTTTAAATATGTGTACTACTTACGAAAGTTTTAATCAAATTTGGTCCATCTGGCCGTTACTAGAACAATGCCCTCAACCCTATCAAAATTACAACCTAGGATTAGAGACTTCGCGTTACAGATGAAGTTGTTTCAATTCAATTGTTTTAAACAAATAAACTCGTTATATCTAACAGATTTTTTTCCTTTTTTAATAATAGTCGATTTATTTTTATTAACAAACGTTCCAAAATAGATGCTCACGCATTTTTTTCAACTTATGTCAAATACGATGAGGGTGTTTGCGGGTGTCTTTCTTACGGTATTCCTTAGGCCGTGGATAATGGCATATGATACATTTATCATGATTTCTAACTTTATTCCCTTAGTGGGAATAAAGTTAGGATCACATAAGACGGAATATAAAAGAAGAATCTAATAATGACAAATCATTTAATTAATATTATATATCTAGAGAACAATATTCTCATTCGTGCGCTTGAAGATTCAAGACTTCCTGAGGATGCTTTGTGTAGATTAGAAACGCATCGAAAATTCTTCCTGTTTGGCTAAATGGCGTTTGTGACGTTTTATTAACATATTAATTTAAAGTCATTTTTAAACATTTTTATAATATTTGTTATTATTAAATACTAGCGGCTCGCCCCCGCTTCGCACGGATATTTAACAAAAAAATCATAAAACAATATCAACTTTTTTGAAGATATTCCTTATTGCCTATGTCATCAGGGATAATGTAGAATTCTAATGGTGATAGAATTTTTCAAATCGGCCCTGTAGTTTTAAGTTTATTCATTACATACAAACATACAAATCTTTCCTCTTTATAATATTAGTGTACATGTAGATGTTTTTTTTTTTTTAATCCTGATATGTTAGCCTTTGACCACTATCTCACCTGATGGTAAGTGATGATGTGGTCGAAGATGTTGTTCAGGCTAACCTAGAAGTACTGGCTCTCAAGGAAAGCTGCCGGAAAACAATTGACCTTCATAAGAGAGTCGTGGACGCCTAAATTGAATTAATTATTTTGACTTTGAATTTGACACACCATTAGGTGCTTGGCGACAGATTTTCTACTTGAGGGTGGTAGCTAGCCAGGCGGGTATTCGCAAAATGCCCCATCACCATGCTACAACGACTGCCATCCTAAGACAACAACCGGGACCGACGGCTTAACGTGCCCTCCGAAGCACGGAAACGCTCAGTAGTAATGTCACTAGCGGTCACCCATCCAACTCATGACCGCGCGCGACGTTGCTTAACTTTGCTGATCGGTTGAGAACAGCTAAGTAAACTTCGCTACGAGCGCTTCAAAAAGAGATTTGCGTTGAGCTGATTTATATTAACAGAAAAATAGTCATTCTTCGTGTAGTGTTATTGGAACATGTTACGACAGATCGTGATATATTTCTTCCTTGTAATACAATTTCAGTGCTGCCTCTCGAACAATGGGTAGGGAGCGGTTGAAAAAGAGTACGGTGCAAGAAGCTTTCGACGTCAGCAACCCCCTTTCAATGCTGTGCTACGACGATAATAAATATGCCATACAAGGAAGGATGTTCAACGGCAGCATCATTTGCGCCATTGTCATAGAGCTTCTCATTCGTGTCCCGGGATATTTTCCAAAAGGTATTGTGCCGCGCTCATGCAAACCTAAACTAATTAAACAGGTAAGATTTGATTGTTTGTTTGCATTGAATAGGCTCTGAAAGTACTGGACCGATTAGGATGAAATTTGGTATGGAAGTTTGAGACACGGGGAAGATCATAGGATAGTTTCTATCCAACTGTGTAAAAAGAGGTTAATGGTTTTGCGCGATAATCGATATACCCGGCCGGAAAGCTAGTTAGTAATAAAAGTCAAGACTCTTCCATATATTCTTGCTGCTTCCTAATGAGAGATAAATGTTCCTGTGTTCGCTCATTAGAGCAGCAAGCCTCTACATAGGGTCGAGGTGTTTTCGAGTAAAATGTACCTGCCTATTATTATATATTATATATATTTATAAGCAGGACAATAACAGCGTTCAATATTGCCTCAAAACCACATTAGCCAATTAGGTACATTGTAGCGGGTATACTCGTATATCTCCTTCCTACTTTAATAGACAACTCGTGCTCGTGGTAAGTGGGGTCGGAACACGGCTCAACTGTTACTTCTCTTATATTATGCACGTATAGACACACACACACACACACACATTACTCCAAGTAGTTTTTTTAAGAGCTGATATGTTTTGCCCTGTATATATACATGTGCTTTCACTGGTGAACAGAATTAACCTAGAATTCGCATTATGCCCTTCCATATTGCGGTGAATGTCCCCGAACTGATAATTACGATCTTCCCCCTGCATGCTATTTCCATGCGACATCTGCTTCAAAGTTCATAATACATTTTTCTATCTTTCTGCATTCCTTTCATTACTATTTTAATATTTTAATTCTTCTCGATATGTGCTTTTAATCCCTTCTCATGACATGCTCATACCACGCTACTCTACTTCTCTGTGACTGCTGCTTTTTTAAAGCTTCCTCTAATATATCCTCATTACTAATCTTCTCCATTCCAGTATTTCTAGTCACATCACACATTAATCTTAACATTTTCATCTCATGCAGTCATTTCATTCATAATATTGTGTATCTATATATATCTATAGCCCACATTCAGACGTGGCAACAAAAGAGGACGGATATAAAGGTCAAGGGAAAAAAATATAAGGCAATCGTTACTATCTACGATTGCCTTATATGATAAATCACGTCAAGTCACACAAAACCAAGTAAATGCCACTGTCTGTGTCTGGGTATACGAAATACCAAATTTACCTCTTACGATCTGGGACTCTTGATAGGAGGAGAATTTGTTTCCATAACTGCTGAAGCTGTGCCATTTAAATTTCTCGGTAGGAAGATAGCGCGCATTAAAGTGGCGCACATTGAAATACGATTGGTCACCTGCCTTATAAAAATTCTTTCTTAACGCCTTTCAGATGACCCTCCCAGACGAAAGTAATTTAGTAAGATGGGGGAAAGCCACCGAAAAGTCTTGCGGTATTTGTCGGGAGCCAAGGGTACAGCAAGGCACTTATTGGTAGGATGCAAGGTGCTCCTTGATAGGGGTCATTATTCACGCCGTCATGATAGAGTCCTCGAAATCATACGAGAAGCAGCGAATCTCTCGGTAGCTAGAGCAAAAAGAGGTTTGACCACAACAAACGACACGTTGCTTTTGTAAAAGAAGGGTCATCTTCTTTTACAAAAGCAACGTGTCATTTGTTCGTGGTCAAACCTCTTTTTGCTAATCTACAAAATCTATATCCAAGCCTTACTCCATCTTAGGCGCAGCTCCCGATTGGACTCTTTTGATGGACACGTATGAAAAATACTACAAAATTCCTGAGGATGTTGGTGTTTCGTCAACCAGATATATTTCTATACTCAAAAAATTTAAAACGCATAGTACTTACAGAACTTGCTGTGCCGTGGGCAACAAACATACCTAAAGACCTACGAATAAATACTATTATTTCTTCCTAGCTAAAGACCACACAATAAAAACTAACAAATATTATGACTTAACAAATGAAGTAACCAAAAATGGTTATGTGGTTAATTTATATGGAGTAGAAGTCGGAGCAAGGGGTATACCAGCTAAATCCGTATATCGTATATAACCTACTAAAAGACCTTGGCCTGTTAAGAACAACCGTAACTTCCATCCTAAAACGTGTATCCAAGGTGACATTAGTAGGATCTTACCAAATTTGGTTGAGCAGGGGAGGAGGCTCGAGCGGTGAAATGAGTTGAGCGGTTACTCCCTGGGTTGCAAGTCCCAGGCACCTTGACTTGTGCCTCTTCCTCTGCAATGCTATGGACCCGGCACCAGCACGGTGAATCCATGGAATACTAGTAAATTCATCTCTTGTTTACTCTCCTTCCACAGATGAAAACAAAAGTAAGGAAGCAATAAACGCAATGAGCCGCATCATGCTGCATCTATATTCTACATTCACAAACCGCATTGAAATTCTTTGCTCAGCCCTAGATTACGCCAACCAAACGTTAAAATGTGGTGTTCAAAGAAACTACGGCTGGTTCTCGTTTACGAGCAAGTTGGCGCACTCCTGCGAGCCCAACTTGTTCGTCTTGGGGCTCAATGATCGAGTGGCGTTGATAGCTTTGCAACGGATCAAGAAAGGCGACGAGCTCACTATTTCATACGTGTAAGTTTAGAGTAAAATGGCTACGATACGCAAGTGTTTAGGCACCTTCGCTCACTTCGGGGTTATACAGACATGATTATGTGTATAAGTAACAAGTAAAGCCCGTGGGGTGCCGGGCTAGAATGTCGCCCCCCCCATTTCTTCCCGTGGGTGTCTTAAGAGGCGACTAAGGGAAAAATACCGGAAATTGGGCAGCACCGCTTTCTGAGTAACTGTTATCTTATTACTGCGATCCCCAAGATGCCTGCCAAGCGTGGGGATTATGGCAAAAACCCCCCAATGACAAGCACAATAATAACTCGAACCCCAGTCCCCGGCAACTCTATTATTCCTGGCCCCGGTAGCAAGCCAGGTAACGGTGGAGCAGGGGGTGCCAAGTATCTCAGGAAGATACCCGGCTACCACACTCAGAAACGACGACCCTGGGCCCTGGCAACACATTACATACGTACGCTCAGGGGGGACAACAAGGTTGTCAAGCTGGAAGAAGAATTGAACAAGTTACGCTGGGATGTCATGGGATTATCAAAAATCCGAAGACAGTGATAGGACACCATTATCCTTGACTCCGGTAACTTGTTATTCTACCGGGAAGGTCACTAAAAATTCCAAGGTGGTGTTGGGTTTCTCGTCCGGAAGTGCCTTGTTAACAACGTCGTAAAAGTCGAAAGTGTGTCGTGCAGGATAGCGTACCTTATACTCAGAATTACCAAACGGTATTCGCTGAAAGTCATATAGGTTTACGCACCGACCTCGACACGCTCAGGTTATGTATGAGGAGATATCTGAAGCCATACATTCCTCCGAAACATACTTCACCGTTATTATAACGGACTTCAACGCTAAGTTGGGCACACGGAATGGCGATGAATTGAGAGTGGGCCCATTTGGATATGGGCAGCGGAACCAGAGGGGCCACCGGCGTGTCGACTTCATGGAGAAGGAGGGACTCTTTGCGATGAACTTGCCCCCCGCCGAAACAAACCAAAGAAACTCTCAGAAGAAACTATCAAGTTGATGGGAGACCGGAAAGAGATGAGACTGCAATCTTCAGCTCATATGTCAAACTACGGCAAGCTCAATAGACGAATTTCCAAGGCACTGCGACACGACTTGCGCGCCTTCTATACTAATCGGATAAAGGCCGCAATCGAGCGTAACCAAGGCTCCAAAGTGTTCGCACAAAATTCGTCTAGAGGGCAAAGCCAAATGACGAAGCTGAAGATCGACGATGGCAGAATAATCTCATCAAAACCGGAGATTCTGAGAGAGCTTGAGAGGTTTTATGGACAGCTATACACCTCGACACGCGAACCCGTTGTCAATGCAGCTCAAGACGAGAGCTAAACTGACCCGACTCTATACCGAAGATATCCCGGACATCAGCCTATACGAGATTAGAATGGCTCTCATACAGCTTAAGGACAGCAAGGCGCCAGTGTGTGCGTGTGGACTGAGTGACCACATTTTTTTTTTGTTTATTTTTGCTAAGCTAGTAACTTCAAGTATTAGTAAAAGTCATAATATAATTTGTAAAATGTGAATTGTAATTTGTAATGAATTAATAATAAAGTTATGACTCTTAAACTATGGTCTCTCAGTTCACACACTCAAAATTCCAAATCTGCGTAAATACATAACTTATAGTCACATATTGTATACAGATATTTAGTAAAACATATTTTAAAGTGTTTAGAAGATAACAAACCACAACTTGGAAACTAAAATTGCAAATTACAAAATTCTTCCTGGTGTCACTGAGAGACCACTTATAAAACACATATACTTTATTAATTATGCCACAAAAACTATATATTTTAACTGCAAACTTTAGTAAAAGTTACATGTAAATTTGTAAAAGTAAAATAAGAGCACCGGTTTTGACTACTTTAGTAAAATTAACATTTAATTGTGGTCACTCGGTTCACACATGGTGAATATGTAAATTAATTGAAAGTTCTTGAATAATAAGTAATAGATTAAAATTAAATATATCAGTATTTAGTAAATCTTTTTTACTACAAGCATGTGTATTTTTATCACGTATTGATTGCTCTTAAGATCAAATAATTGCTATTTAATATTTTCATTTACAATAATACAATTTATGTAGTAGGGTGACCACACAATGAAAATTCATTTGAGTTATTAAGCTTATTTACGCTAAGTATTTCATTACTCATAACCGCCAGGTTCCAGTAATGAAATACGTTGATGACGTTTTTAATAATGGCATAAATAAATTTCACCACGTGAAATCACACACACTAATACCTGTTATAAATCTGATGAAATTCACGATTATGGGTATGTATATACATGTGTATATTTAGCCAGTGTCATGTTTTAGAAATAATAGTTTTACAGATATTCTCAAGTACAAAGTAGGTTAAGTCAAAATCAGAGCTTAGTAAAATATTGTGGTCAAGACAAAGGTGAGTCATTAATGCCTTCTTGAAGTGGTGGAAATTTTACAGGAATTTTTCATGGAGCTCAGAATAAATCACCAAAAGTTATGTTTTCTACGTTGTAGTACTTGCTTACACTTGTGCACGATAATGAACACTCAATGAATCATTCTACATCATAATTGTACATATCAAAACTAAAAGGAACACTAGTTTCAGTAAAAAATACAAAGTCCCCAAAATTGACTTTTCCTCTCGTACTCTTTCCCGCCTAAATCTTCCACTAGATGTTTTGGAGGGCAGTAATGAGATTTGAATTTGGAACATGTAATATAGTGCCTTTATGTACTCTACGAAATTATTCGAAAATATAGTATGAAAAACTTACTGACAATTTTGAATACTGTAGGTACCGTCGTCGCTGCGTCGGTATGTGTAGTAAAAAAAAACAAATCAAACGCGCGAGCACCGAATACCTATTTCAAACAAATTAATAACGCGAACTTTCGTTCTCAAGTTTAATAAGAAAAATTATAACGACAAAGCAAATATAACCGAATCAGACTCTAATGTAAAAAAGTTGTTTAAATTAGATTTTCGCGATTATTACACATTGTAATTAAACAACTTTAAACGGTTTAAATCGCGTATACTTATCATTATTTTTATCAAATTAGTCACCCCGTGACCACGATCACTGCTAAGTGTTTGAAACGTCGGGACAAATATAATGATAAATATACGCGATTTAATAATAATAATAATAAAAAAAAAAAAAAAAAAAAAAAAAAAAAAACAACTACCGCTGACAGAAGTCGCCTTTTTTCACAAAACAATTTTAAAATTGTGTTTTTACAGTTTTTGTAAGAAATTTCATTACTTTATACAATTCCCAGTATTTATTAAAACCTGCTATAACATAATAGCAAAACAGCTAAGAGAATATTGCAAAAGAAACAGCAAAAATGACTCCAAAAAGTAATATTGACACCTTACGTCAAAGAAATATAAACAACAACAAATTACGAGTTAAAACAGAAATCTAAATGATTAAATGATTACAAGATCAAAGGCGAGGGAGAAAACTACAGCGGAGACCACCTGCGCACGTGTCCAATCATCGCCTACCCCGTCATCTAAGAGCTCCTCGTCGGGAGACGAATTCCACACTCCCCGCGAATCGAGTGCATCGAGTGATGGGGGTGGGCCACCGACGCCGCCGCCGCCGCCGAGACCTGTGCGACGGGGACGTCCCCCGCTACCGGCACGCTTGGAGCCTGTGGGGCAATCTGCTCCGCGCCCGGCCCCCGCTACCGGTGGTGTAGTGCGCCGCATGCGATGGACCCCATCAATAAATGAAAACTGCATGCGTGCCTACTATGAGGCTACAGAGGGAGGAACCATCTTGACTGCGTACCGTGATCGTATGCTGCCTCTGTTTCAGACCCTTGAGCCGACCGTCGCCGTATCCGCTCAACGCCTGTCGGATCAAGTACGAGCTATCCACCGATGCAAGCTGTTGGACCAATCTGTGCTTGATCGGCTCCGCCTGGAGGCGCTTACTACTCGCGCGGCTCCTCCCCTAATGCAGGATCTACCTACCGCGTTGTCGACCCCGGCCCTGGCTGTTATACCGTCACCGGAGGTGACACCAATGGCAATGGTTGATCTTGATGTTGGGGAGGGAGATTGTGCGAGTATGAGCGTGACTAACCAGGTGAGTGAGCAATTGAGGAGGGCTTTGGAGGACGCGATTAGCCAATATCGATACACACCCGACTCTAGGCCGCGACTACCACGTTTGCCTACTCATAGACGCAATCTAGCGTTAATGGGGGCCTTGAATACTTTGCTGGCCCCGTATTTGCGAACTAGCGAAGATTTAGTTGATACCCATTCGATATTGTACTGTGGCGCCATTGCGGCGTGTCGTGTTGCTCGTGTCAAGTTCCCGGACACTGACCGAGCACCGCGTCCCGCCGGGTGTGCGCCCGCATGGCAAGTACGGATCGAGCGACGTATCAATTCATTCCGGACTCTCATTGCTAAACTACTCTGCTTCAGTCGGGGCAATAACCGCCCCCGAGTGATGCGTTTCGTGACCCAGGCCTTTGCCGGAACCGGTGTCCTGCCCCGAGACTACATGACCTGTGTCACGGATCGCATTGACTTTCTGAAACAGAAGATCTATGCGTGGGCGAGTCGTATTCGTCGCTACAGAGAGCGTGTTGATAGATACTGGCTTAATCGCCTCTTTCAAAGTGATCAGAAGAAGGTATACCGGAAGTGGGAAGGGACCAATCAGAGTGTGATCGACGGACAACTACCTGATGCCTGTACCATGAATGATTTCTGGCGTGGCATCTGGTCGATACCCGTCGAGCACACAGAAGGTGATTGGATTAGTGTTGTCCAGCGGGAATGTGAGTCTATCGAATCCATGGGGTCTGTTAATATAGACCCCGTAGACGTTACTTGTGCAATTCGTTCGACCCAGAACTGGAAAAGTCCTGGCCCGGACGGATTGCACAACTTCTGGATAAAATGGATTCGTTGCTCACATGACCGATTGGCAACTCAATTTCAAGAGGCCCTTGAGCTTGGTTCTCTTCCCCGTTTCATGACTACCGGTATCACCTTCCTGCTCCACAAGTCCGGTAGTACCACGGATCCGAAAAACTATAGACCTATCACGTGCTTGCCTACCATCTACAAGCTCCTTACATCCATTCTGACCACAAAAATTAACACGCACATTGTTGCGAACAATGTTTTAGCCCCTGCTCAGAATGGATGTAGGGTTGGGTCCCGTGGTACTAAGGAGCTCCTCCTCATAGATATGACCATTAGCCAACAAGTTCGGCGGAACAGAGGGGCTCTCTCTGTTGCCTGGATTGACTACAAGAAGGCCTATGATTCAGTGCCTCATTCATGGCTGGAAAGGATATTAGAGTTGTATAAAATTGATGCAACCCTAAAATCCTTTTTAGCTGCGTGTATGAGACAGTGGACCACAGTCCTTCGTCAACCAGGTGGTAGCAACACTTCCTCTGACCCGCAGGACTTTATAAGGATTGAGCGGGGCATCTTCCAGGGTGATAGTCTAAGTCCATTGTGGTTTTGCCTAGCGTTAAATCCTCTCAGCACTTTGCTGAAGGATTCAGGGCTAGGCTTTCGGCTTCGAAGAGGTGGTGAGGTCATTAGTCATCTGCTGTACATGGACGATCTCAAGCTGTTTACTCCGAAACGCCAAGACTTGATGGAGCTACTAAAAACTACACAGGTTTTCAGTAGTGCCATTAGGATGGAGTTTGGTGTAGATAAGTGTGCGGTCTTGCATGTACAGCAGGGGAACGTTGTAAATTCTCCGAATTTGCAGCTTTCTGAGACAATGACTTTCAGATCTCTCTCCGAAGTCGAGACCTACAAGTACCTCGGTATGTCAGAGTCGTTGGGTATTTCGGTAGAGGACATCAAAAAATCGGTAAAGGAGCGCTTCTTTTTCCGCCTGACAAAAGTACTTAAAAGTCTTTTGTCTGGAGGCAACAGGGCGCGCGCCTTTAACGGTTGGGTGATGCCTCTACTGCTATACTCCTTTGGCATACTGAAGTGGACACAGACTGAGCTGGACGCCCTGGATAGAAAGGTCCGACAACTGCTCACTTCACATCGCATGCTACACCCGCGCTCGTCCGTTATGAGACTGTACATTCCACGGAAATGGGGAGGTCGCGGCTTTTTAAATGCCAAGACCCTTCACAACCGTGAAGTGTGCAATCTCAGGGATTATTTCCGTAACCACGAGTGCGGGATGCATCGCGATGTCGTGGCGGTTGACAAGGGCCTCACACCGCTCTCCTTGGCGAACGATAACTGGCGCAAACCAACGATGCTGAGCACCGATGACCGCAAGGCAGTATGGAAAGGCAAGGAGCTGCACGGTAGGTTTTTCCGGGCCCTAACAGGGCCTGATGTGGATTTACCAGCTTCGGTGAATTGGCTACGCTTCGGAGACCTCTTTGGGGAAACCGAGGGTTTTGCCTGTGCAATTGCAGACGAAGTAATGATGACGAACAACTATCGGAAATATATCTTGAAGGACGGTACGGTCGACATTTGTCGAGCATGCCGCCGACCCGGAGAGTCACTCAGGCATATCATTTCCGGTTGTTCGCATCTTGCTAACGGCGAGTATTTGCACAGGCACAACCAAGTGGCCAAGATCATCCACCAGCAACTTGCCCTTCAATACGGCCTTGTTGAGTCAGAGGTGCCGTACTACCAGTACGCACCGGCGCCAGTTCTCGAGAATGGTCGTGCATTGCTCTACTGGGACCGCTCTATCATCACGGACAGGACTATTGTTTGCAATAAACCTGATATCGTGGTGGTCGACCGATCCCAGCGCCGGGCAGTGCTCGTAGATATCACCATCCCACATGACGAGAATCTCGTTAAGGCCGAAAAGGATAAAGTCAGCAAGTACCTTGATTTGGCTCACGAGGTAACCGCCATGTGGGATGTTGACTCGACGATCATTGTCCCGATAGTCGTTTCGGCGAACGGCCTTATAGCGAAGAGCCTCGACCAACACCTTAAGAGGCTCTCGCTAGATGGTTGGATCAAGGGTCTGATGCAGAAGGCAGTGATACTGGACACAACACGCATTGTCCGGAGGTTCCTCTCTCTGCAGCCCTAACCACTGGTCGCTTGGGCTCTGCCCCGCGACCAGCGGCACCCTAGTTTTAAGTTTTTTATAATATTTATTTTTGTAATAATGTTGTAAAAAATTTAAAATTATGTTGTATAATAAATAAAGTGAATAATAATAATAAATGTTTTTATTGCAGACAACATGATCCATTTTTATTAGTTAGTAACACCTTAGAATTACGTTAGTACTTAATAACTAAAAGAGAGTTTGTCCTCTGGATGAGTTTAAATACCAAAGGACAGTTATATTTTTCGTCTATTGCGTTTAAGATGCTGTTCCGGCTTGAGCGTAGTCTGTTCAGCAGCGACGCTGATTTTTTACGCCAAACCGCATCAAATGTGTCAGTGCGTGCTTGCGTGAACATTTGTGAAGCGCTGCAGTATCGCGGAAGCCGCAACAACGCCCCAAACGCATTATTAAATTGGACTCGCAGAGCGTTGTAAGCCTTTTTAGTATAATTAAACCACAGACTCGCCGAGTACAGAGACGTACAATACGCTTTAAACAAAGTAACCTTTACAGCATCTGTACATCTAGCGAATCTGCGGGCCAACATATTCGCTCGGACAGACAACGCTCTGCGTTCCCTCTCCATATCTAAATCATCCTTCAGGTCGTCAGTAACCCAGTGCCCCAAAAATTTAAAATTATGTACTCGTTCTAATTGAACGCCATTTAGCGTGATAGGTGGAATATACGACGGGCACTTGGTACCTGCCCTGAAAACCATAAATTTAGACTTGGCAGCATTATAGAGGAGACCATGAGAAGCAACATATGACTCACATACAGCAAGAAGCTTCCGTAGTGCACTGATAGAGGGAGCCAGCAGCACCATGTCATCAGCATAGCTGAGGTTATTGACACAAACGTCGTTTATGTAGCAGCCCACTGGCATGCTGCTGAGTCGCTCAATCAGTGCATTCACATACAAGCTAAAGAGCGAGGGTGAACTCAACCCTCCTTGCCGTACCCCGCACTCCAGCCTGTACGGATCTGAAAGCTTACCTGCCCATTTCACACGATTTTCTTGATTCAGGTACCAGAATCTAAATATTGATACTAACTCTGGCGGTACACCCGAGTCGCTCATTTTTTCCCAAAGAATGTCATATGACACCATATCAAAAGCGTTAGAAAGGTCCAAGTAACAGGCATAAATTGGTGTTTGCCTGTCTGTGTAATACTTGACAGTATGCTTAAGACTGAAGATGGCCGCTTCGGTCGATAATCCGGGTCGAAACCCGAACTGAGCATCGTGAAGCTTAAAGTGCTTACCTAAATGAGTATTAAGCACACTGTCAAATACCTTTGAGACAATTGTAGCCAATGAAATGGGCCGGTAGTTGGACCCTTCCGACGCATCTCCAGTTTTATTCTTGACAATGGGTACCACCAGAGTCCGCATCAAATCAGCTGGTAAAAACGAATGGCTTATACATAAATTAAATAGCATTGCAAGTACTCGAGGAAAGTGCCAACCAGCGTGTGTCAGGTGCTGAAGGCTCAAGTTATCGAAACCTGGTGATTTCCCTACCTTCATTCTCTTGATTGCAGCTCGCACATCGTTTGCTAGAATGATTATCGAGATGGGTGTTGAGCTCATGTTGATTAAATTACGATTCGCGGGCCCTAAAATAGGTTGCACACTAAAATTATCTTTAAAAAGGTTGGCAATTTTCTCAGGATCGCAAGCACCGTCGACACTCACGGGTATGCCAGACCTGATATTTAATTTATTCGTACACTTCCAAAAACTTTTGAAATCTGAGTTAGAGTGATGTGTAGTTAACATGTCCATTTTGATTTGATCTTGATGATTTTGGCACCACTTGAGTTTACCCTTAAAAATTTTACGGGCCAGAATCATATCAACGTAAATTGGACCATTGATAGGTTTGCCACACATTACCCACACACGAAACTTAAGCTTGGCATTCCAGTGAGACTCGCACACATGCTTATTCCACCCGGGTACTATTTTTCTCCTGTGACCTTTGACTATATTACCCGTAGTACTTGCAGCTTCACAAAGTATGTCAATTATATTTTTATATAATCTATTTATAACATTTTTATGATAATTATTATTACAACTTTTGCCGCAACACATTTGGAATTCATGAGGGAAATCAATTTGTTTTAATTTAGAATTACATATATGATGATATGCATTAATTTGTCTCAAACTTCTTTCTCCCCATTGTACTTTGCTACAGAATGTGTTTGGCAGTATAGTTTTTTGCTTTATAACATTCAAATTACATTTTATCACCAATGGAAAGTGATCAGACCAATACACATCATCTCTAACATGTATATCAGAAATACATGGCAATGCAGCTCTAGTTACTAAGCAATGATCGAGCCATCGCTGACACCCGTGTGCTTCACTAATAAAAGTGACTGTATTAGAGTGTAAAGTAAGCTTATTCGTGTCCGCACATACCCAATCCTGCACTTTGGAAAAATCTAAAAGCTCACTGTAAAAACGTTCACTTGGATGTGCATTAAAGTCACCGAGGATGAACACAGATTCTACATTATTCTCATCAATTATGGCACTTATCATGCTCAAACAATCGGTAAATTCAGTTATGTTTTCGTCACAGTTTGTAGGCATATAAACACTGAATACAAGTATAGGACGATCGTTCGTAGCAAGCCGAACCGCTGATATACGCGGGTTAGTACATTGTATAACTGATACGCACTGAAATATACACTCGAGAGCAATGAATCCGGGTCACTTAAAGAATCCTAAAAATCTCGGAAACTAAAAATGCTAGGTTAATGCAATAAATTGTATTTAATAGACAATGTAATACTCCTTAAATGAAGGTATTAAAACTTCTTAGTTATTGTAAAGTTATATCATAAAAAAATCAAATTTGAAAAAGGGCCACTTTCGAAGATGGAACTACGAAATTACAGCATTTGGTTTTGCTTTTGTTTGTAATCTGTCATTTATGTGGGTACATAAACCATGTTGATAGTGCTCTATATTCATTATTCAAGCTGAAATTATGTCGCTTACGCCTGAAGAATGCACCAGAATACTTACAATGCTGGAAACCGGCCGGAGTCAGCGCGATACAGCCAGGACTGTCGGTGTGTCGCTGTCAACAGTACAAAGAGTTCTCCGACGTTACGAAGAAACTGGTTCTAACCTACGCAGACCAGGAACGGGCAGAACCAGGTGTACCACAGCACGAGAAGACCGATACTTGGTGAACACCATGCTTCGAAATCGCTTTCTCACAGGAACTGAACTCACCAATCAGTTTCGACGCCTCGGAGGAAGTAACCCAAGTGCATGGACAGTAAGACGTCGGCTTGCTGAATCTAACTTAAAACCCCTTAGACCTGCAAACGGCCCTAAACTGGAGCGTGGGCATCGTATTTCGAGACTAAGATATGCCCAGAGCCACGTAAATTGGAGTATTGAAGATTGGTCAAAAGTTATGTTCTCCGACGAATCAAAATGTATGCTCTACAAGCACGATGGAAGACACAGAGTGTATCGAAGACCAGGGGAAAGATTCAAGCAAGCATGCATCGAAGAAAAAGTAGCCTACGGTGGTGGGTCTGTACTTGTGTGGGCCGGAATTTCTTCTGAAAGTCGCACAGAGCTGGTGATCATAGAAAACGGCTCTTTAACTAGCGTAAGATATGTGGAAGAAATCCTCAATGATCACGTTGGTCCATTTATGGTCAATTTAGGTGAGGATGCTATATTTATGCATGACAATGCCCGACCTCATACAGGTAGGATTGTGAATGACTACCTTCAAGAGATGAACATTACTCGTATGGAGTGGCCAGCGCGCAGCCCGGATATCAACCCGATCGAGCATGCTTGGGACGAGCTAGGCAGATGCGTAAAACAACGAAACCCTCCCCCAATCACGCTTCGTGAGCTCAAAATTGCTCTCACAGAGGAATGGGAGAATATTCCCCAAAATCGTATAAGGAACTTGGTGTACAGCATGCCAAACCGCGTAAACGCAGTAATGGAAGCACGAGGAGGCAATACGAAGTATTAAAATTCAAGAAAATCGTAATAAAGTTCAAAAATTTCATGTTTCCTATTTTTGTTTTAAGGAGAGATCAGCAGTTTTTTTCTTTATGTAATTTTGTGTTAATAAAATGTATGGTGACTCATATTTTTTTTACTTTCATTTAAGGAGTATTACATTGTCTATTAAATACAATTTATTGCATTAACCTATCATTTTTAGTTTCCGAGATTTTTAACATTCTTTAAGTGACCCGGATTCATTGCTCTCGAGTGTAGATTTGCGCCATAAAAGCGCAACACCGCCATAAGGCCTGCCTCGTAGAATGCCAGCACCAGTATTCACCGCAGATGTACCGTAGCTCCCGAAGTCATCGTCGATAGTCGTCAGGTAAGGCAGGTCATCTTGCAACAGCCACGTTTCCTGAAGCGCAATGATGTCAGCGGAGCCACATATTTGTCTTACGCCATCTACAGAGCGCTTGACACTTTTACAGTTAAAAGTTACCATCGTCGTGTTATACATTGTGGTTTGGAATGTTTCTTCGCTGTTCCGGATTCCGGTATGGCATGAAACGCCTTCAGGCCAGATCTCATCCCTCAGGAAATCACTCAGCTTATGCCGACATACCATTAATTTATAAGCGTTATAATCCCTCTTATTTTTCATCTTAATTCGCTGTAGCGAAACTTTTTCACTTAATTTTGATGAAATGAATTCTACAATGTCCGATTCTAACGTACTTTTATGGACGTTTGAAATAAAAAGCGGTATTTTTATATCAGCTGACCGGAATTTATCATGTGACTTAACAGCAGCCTTTCCTGTGATACTTTCTGTTCTATTTTTATATCTTCTCCTCTGCACTTCTATCCATTCTTGCTCAGGAGTATCAATTTTCCAGCCCTCTGACGACGCTATTTCTGCCATTGTTTTGTTTGCGTAAGGTGTCTTATCCTTAGAAACAATAGCAGTCGGCTGGCTGATAGCGAACCGGTTCGAACACTTTAGTGTAGGTAAGCATCCACCTGTTGATTTCTTCGCTGCATTTAATGGACACGGCACAAGCGGCGGTGGTGTTTTTGTTTGTGATCGCGAAATATCTGTATCAGAGGGTAGATTACAAATAGGTACACTGCTACTTTGAAATTTATTTTTCTGCTGCGAAGTTGAAAGTACGTTATTTGTCCCGTTTTGGACACCTGACGATGCTTGCTCAGGCGTACTATTAATCGATGTTGGAGTAGTAGAAAGGTTTAACATTGTAGTCTGTCTACTGTTTAACAGATATCCACCACGCCTATTGTTTACATTATGTTCACCGTTTTCCATAGACCTCATGTTTTCGAGTTCTGTTCTTATTTGGTTAAGCTGATCTGAAGTAGCAAACGACTCTTTTATGCTTTGAATTTCAGTTTGTAACATAACAATATCCTTAAGTATTTTGGTTGGGTCCAAACTCGTAAACGTAACTGGAGGTAATTTATGTAATTGCCACGCCGTAAATAATGGTGTATTATTCGGCTCTGTGTTCTTGAAAGCACAAATGATATCTTCTATGTCCCTTTGTTCCTTATTTTTACGTCGTGACACATTTCGAACCGTTGCTGAAATAGACGAAAAGAGCAAATCTTTTGCGATGGTAATGTCCGAGGCTGAAAATGCCGTCACACATAGTCTTACTAAGGATTCTTCATCCAAAACGTCTATTTTATTTTGCACAAAACAAAGTAATTCGTTAATTACGATGTTACACTTCGCGCACTTGATAGTCTCGGTAGACATCTTGATTTCTGCGGCCGATCGCTAGCGCGTCCGAACGGAGACTGACCATTTAAAGTACTGACTGTTAACTGATGAAACCATTTAAAGTTTTTTAAATACTACGAATTATACTCACTAAATTTAATATAACGATAAAATGATATATGGAATAAAATATAAAATAAAACTGGCTTCTTATACTAAAAAGCGTAAAATTACTCGTGAAAGTCGGTATCATATCGCTACAAAGGTGGATCTCAATATTCTGTTCGATACTGAACCGATTTTAATGAAACTTGCACTGTTCCCTAAAAGTGAATACCATTAAAAATCGTCACATAGTTGTGGAGAAATGCATGGACAAACATACATACAAAAATTTGAATACACCTATAAATTCTCGTAGACAGGTAGGTACTAATATTTGTATGGAGGCCCTAATAGATCACTATAATAATGTGAATAAGTAGTTTCTATAATTTTACAAAAATATGTGTCTAACTATTACCCTAATTTCCCAAGTCTGTTGAAAATGTCAAGGATGTAAAAAAGCAACTATTAGACAACGGCAGTAAGAACACGAACACAAAAGCCATAAAAAAAAACCTGAAATTTGGCGCCATTAGGAAAATTGCACAAAAATCTTAAAACTTACAAAGAAGTGTTAAAATACGAATAATTATTGCTAATAGCATTGGTTTAACACATTGTAAAACAGTAAAGTGATGCAAAATATTATCACGGGTTAAGAAAAACCCAAATTGTATTACTAAATCACTTGCATAGTAAATTGTCAGTGTGGTCACCCTACTTCATACATTTTATAGAACATATTGAATAGCAGTTATCTTGTCTTAAGAGCAATCAATACATGATAAAAACACACATCCTTGCAGTAAAAAATATTTACTAAATACTGATATATTTAATTTTAATCTACTACTTATAATTCATAAACTTTCAATTAATTTACATATTCACCATGTGTGAACCGAGTGACCACAATTAAATGTTAATTTTACTAAAGTAGCCAAAAACGGTGCTCTTATTTTACTTTTACAAATTTACATGTAACTTTTACTAAAGTTAGCAGTTAAAATATATAGTTTTTGTGGCATAATTAATAAAGTATATGTGTTTTGTAAGTGGTCTCTCAGTGACACCGGGAAGAATTTTGTAATTTGTAATTTTAGTTTCCACATTGTGGTTTGTTATCTTCTAAACACTTTTTGAAACGTTTTCCGGTTCCGGTCTTCGAAGTGAAAACATTAAAGTCTAAACAGTCACGCTAAAACTAAAAATAAAATAATTTTAAACAACATACACTCCAAAATAATACTGTGCAACAAGAAAAAGGAGAACTGCAAGGATTGGAGATATTAACGCAGGCGTAATTTTCACATAACACCACAACAAAGAAGAAAATATATCAACAACATTTTGAGGAAATTGTTGCCAGGGTCAAAAAATTGTTTTACGATTACGTTTCGTTCCACGTATAATTAACAAAATGGAGGCACAATTCCAACTTTTGTTTGACAAAATGAAACTAGAAATGCAAAAACAATCTGAGGAAATTACTGAATCCATTACAAATAATATAATGTCTAGAATGGATGAAAAATTAATTCCGATTATAGAAGAAAACAAAAGCTTAAAGTTAAAAATAGAAACTCAGGAGAAAGAGATAGAATACTTGAAAAGAGAAAAAAGGAATAACAATATAATTATATTTGGCGTGGATGAAAAAGAGAAAACAACATTAGAATTAATGGATATGATAAAGAGAATATTCAAAAGTGACATAAATATTGATATCGAAGAAAATGCAATAAACAATATATACCGGTTAGGGAAAAGAAATACAGAAGGTAACAAACCGAGGCCAGTATTACGTTCTTTCGTAAACGGGTGGAAAAAGAATGAGATAATGAAAAATAAAAAAGATCTCAAGGTGATATATGTCACTGAAGACTATCCAAAAGAAGTACTAACAAAAAGGAAGGCGTTACAGGCGGAGTTGATAGAAGAAAGGAAAAAGGGGAAAATAGCGTTTTTGAAATATGATAAGCTAGTAGTGAAAGAAAATGAAGCAACTACAGAAAAAAGAAAACGGGAAACATCTTCTTCACCACATTCTTCACACTTTCAGCCTAAAAAACAGCAAGCCACCATACCCTTTAAGGGCAATAGAACAAATGCTTTTGACATGATGATAATGAGATCTAGCTCTCTTACTAACGTATCTACAAACAAGCAACAGTAGCAACTAATTCCCGGCAATCGGAAAATACAACAATACAAAGAAACAAAAATACATTCAACAGGAAAATTACACCCTCCCCCAAGCCGACTGGTCATCGTGGGGGAAAACGACCAACCCCCTCTAAGGATAGATAAACAAAAAAGGAATAATAACTGCGACATACACATAGCGACGCTTAATACGCGATCGCTTAGATCCCCAGAGAAACTCATTGAACTAGAATCAGCAATCAAAGAAATAAATTGGGATATTATTGGATTAAGCGAAGTGAGAAGACAAGGAGAAGGAATAGAAGACCATGGGAAGTATATACTGCATTACAAAGGGGAAACACCAGGGCAATACGGCGTTGGTTTTATGATAAAAAGGAAATATACCGATCGAATCGAGGAATTGAAAGGCATATCCGAAAGAATAGCAATACTCAACATCAAACTTCCCGCACATAACAGCAGAGATGAATTATGGTCAATTATTCAGGTTTATTCGCCAACTGAAGCAGATAAAAAACAAGATATACATAAAATAGAAGAATTCTACCAAAATTTACAAAGTACTGTTGATACTGCTCATAAAAATATAATTATAATGGGCGATTTTAATGGACAAATTGGAGAATGTCAAAGTGGCGAAGAGTACACCGTAGGAAGACACGGTAATGGCAACAGGAGCAAAAACGGACAAAGATTGGTTAACTTCAGTTTAGAAAACAAACTAAGCATCCTCAATAGTTTCTTCAAAAAGAAAAAGAACAAGAAATGGACGTGGACGTCCCCAAATGGACTCTTCAAAAATGAAATCGACTACATTATGACCAATAAACCAAAAGTTTTTAACAATCTGTCAATTTTACATAATCTTAATTTTAATTCGGACCATAAAATGATTCGTGCTACGTTACGAGGGACACATACAAAGAAAAGTCGAAGGCTGCACACAGAATCCGTTTCCTATGTCAACATTAAAAATAACGTAGAGATAATAAAGAGCTTAAAAGAAATCCTAAAGAGAAGAGAAGAAAATGAATACAATAAACCAGTTGAGGCGACGTATTGCGATTTTGTGAATATACTCAAAACTGAAGCTCGAAAAGTGTCTACCAATAATAAAGCCACACTATCCACCGAAACAATTCTATTACTTAAAGAAAGAAAATTGCTTTTACAAGGCAATAAAAGCAAAGAAACACGAAAACATATCGCAGAAATAAGTAAAAATATCAACAAAAATATTAGGAATGACAGAAAACAAAAAAGGGCAAATACTTTCCAATATCATATTAAGAAAACAGGCGGAGTAAAGAAAGCGTTTAAAGAATTAGAATCGAAAAAGAATTGGATGCTAAATATGAAAGACAAACAAGGGAAAAGTACTACAAAAAGATCAGATATATTAAATATTGCTACGGAATATTACAAGAAGTTGTACAAAAGCAAAAATAATAAACTTGCCAAGACTTTACCAGACGACACTCAACATACTGAACCTATACCACCAATTCTAAAAGAAGAAACAGAAAGAGCTATTACTACGCAGAAGTTAGGTAAAGCATCTGGTCCCGATCAAATCACCAATGAAATACTCAAAATATCCATGCCGGTTATTGTCCCTAAATTAACCAATTTGTTTAATGAAATAATAGCAGCAGAAGTTGTCCCAGAGGATTGGACGAAATCAGTGATAGTTTTGTTGCACAAAAAAGGAGACAAAGGAGATATTAGCAATTATAGGCCAATAAGCTTAATGTCTAATATATATATAAGGTTTTTTCTAAAATAATATTGTTTAGACTAACAAACACACTTGATGAAAACCAGCCGAAGGAGCAAGCTGGATTTAGGAGCAACTTCTCGACCATTGACCACATACACGTCCTACGTCAGATACTTCAGAAATACAAAGAATACAACAAAACTTATTACTTGGCTTTCGTAGACTTCAACAAGGCGTTTGATTCCCTGGAACACCATTACACATGGGAATCATTAGAACAACAACGGGTCCACAAAAAGTACATACGCATACTGAAAAATATTTATGGGAAAAGCACAGCACAAATAAAACTTGAAGGTATAGGTGAAGAGTTCCCGATAGAAAGAGGCGTCCGTCAAGGTGATCCTATTTCGCCAAAGATATTCTCCGCTGTGTTGGAGTTGATCTTTAGGAGACTGGGTTGGGATGATTTTGGACTTAACGTGAACGGAGACAAACTGAGTCATTTGAGATTCGCTGATGATTTAATACTTTTCTCCGAATGCCCGATGACCTTGGAAAAAATGCTACAGCAATTGTCAGACGAAAGTGCAAATGCAGGGCTCACAATGAATATAACAAAGACAAAAGTAATGAGCAATTCTATATACAAAAATGCTATTACAGTTAACAATCAACAGTTACAATATGTAAGCGAATATGTTTATTTGGGTCAATTAGTGTCACCAACAGATAGCATGCAAAAAGAAATACAAAGAAGAATAGCAAGCACTTGGAAGAGATTCTGGTCATTGAGCGAAATTATGAAAAATAAAGAAATGCCTATGGCAGAGAAACGAAAAGTCTTCAATGCTTGCATACTGCCATGTCTTACATACGGATGCCAAACTTGGGCTTTAACTGAACAACAACAAAATAAAATAAATGTATGTCAGAATGGAATAGAAAGGAGCGTATTGGGAGTAAGAAGAAGGGATAAAATACGATTAAAAAACATTAATGGAAAGACTAAGTTTGGAAAAGTGCAATCGATATGCAGAAAATTAAAATGGCGTTGGACAGGGCATATGATGAGAGAAAAGAATATTAAATGGACCAGAATAATAACGGAATGGTACCCTAGAGAAAGCAGAAGAAGTAGAGGGAGACAGTCAAAGCGATGGGAAGACGACTTGAAGCAAGTAGCTGGGCCAGAATGGTTACGTACAGCAAAGGACAGAAACAAATGGAAATCCTTAGAGGAGGCCTTTGTCGAAAGACAAGCTGTTAAGGAGAGAGATGAGCCGAATGCCGAGTAGATGTATTAGTTTATTTATAGTTTTACAATATTGTTATCATTTTCATCTATTAATATGTATTGTTTAGTTAAATAAGTTAACAGCAATAAAGGCTTAATATATATATATAATATATATATAAACACTTTAAAATATGTTTTACTAAATATCTGTATACAATACGTGACTATAAGTTATGTATTTACGCAGATTTGGAATTTTGAGTGTGTGAACTGAGAGACCCTAGTTTATGATTCATAACTTTATTATTAATTCATTACAAATTACAGTTCGCATTTTACAAATTATATTATAACTTTTACTAAATCTTGAAGTTACTAACTTAACAAAAATAAACAAAAAAAAATGTGGTCACTCAGTCCACACGCACACGCGTCAGGTGATGACGGAATCACGACAGAACTTCCGAGAGCGGGTGGAAAACCGGTACTCTCAGTCCTCCAGAAGTTATTTAATTCCGTCATCCTTTAAGGTAAAACGCCAGTGGTACTGACCACTACACTTCTGCTCCACGCATCTGGCGTTTTACCTTTTCTTCAAAAAAGGCGACAAGACCTTATTGAAGAACTACAGGCTCATTTCACTTTTGATGCATGTTTATAAGCTGTTCTTGAGATTCATTACGAATCATCTTGCGCGTAGGTTTGATGACTTCCAGCCTCCCGAAAAAGCCGGGTTCCGAAAAGGCTTTAGCATCATAGACCACATCCGTATAATCGGCCATTATGTTTTGCGTTTGTGGACTATGAATAAGCCTTCGATTCAATCGAAACCTAGGCCGTACTGCAGTCTCTACAGCGATGCCAAATCGACTATAGGTACGTTGAAGCGCTGAAGTGTTTGTATAGGAACGCCACCATGTCGATTCGATTACAGAAGAGCACGGACCCAATCCAACTGCAACGAGGCGTGAGACAGGGAGACGTTATTTCTCTTAAACTGTTCACGAATGTTTTTTTTTAAATATTGTTATGTTTGCAACAACGCCTGCTATGCGGATTACATTACAAAATCCCAAATAAGTGATTTTGTAACGAATGTTTTATGTTTGAAAACACGGGGGTTGCATGCGTGAAACAACTTACTGTGATCGATATGACTATCGACAATGTTTCGGCTTCTACCGGAAGCCTTCCTCAGGATGTTGAATGTGGTACGTCCGCTGCGGTCGCGTCACGTTTTACACTGCGGGCGGCAGCTCGCTGTGCTCGACCCGAGGGCGCTGGCGACGGGGGTCGTTGCTGGGAGTGTTGTGGCGAATGCTGCGTTCTTAGTACAGGATGCGATGCACCCTCTTCATCGCTGCTGCTTCCTTCAGATGACACCATCGCAGTCCGACAAGCAAAACTGACTGTGTCCACCATCTCCTGCTTCACATTCTTCAAACCTCCATGAAGACAAGTTCTCCAGCTTTGTGACAGTGCCCACCCTCTATCTCTGTTGAAATTAGGACGACGACTAATTTCAATAGCTTTGCGGATTTTACGCGGAATGTAAAGCTTCTCCTTGGCTAAGACCCGGGCTTTGTCGAAACGGATGTAGTGCGTCGTACCAGATGTCAGGGCGTGCTCTGCCACAGCAGATTGATGGCTGTCCGCATTTTTCATGGAGCGAATGGGCTCTCCGAGCCTTGTGGACACGTTCCTTTTAGTTTCTCCAATGTAGCATTCACCACAATCACATGGTATCATGTAGACTCCTGGGGTTCCAAGTGGGTCCTTATCTTTCGGAGATCGCAGCAATTTCCTAATTTGTTTAGGGAGGGCGGAATATCGCCTTGATAGAAAAATTACGGCGTAGCAAGTTTCCGATTTTATCCGTCACCCCCTTGCTAAATGGAAGGTATGCTACTGCCCTCTCTGCTGTTGTTCTACGGTTACTTGCAGACGTGTTTGCAATTCTCTTGCTTTGCTGCTAGCCATACCCATTCGACTCTAGTACTGATCGTACATGCGCAAGTTCCATGTCCACATGTTGATCTCAGCGCTCTGTTGATGAGTAACCTTGGCACGGAAGCTAGGTGTGACGGGCGATGATTCACGCTCCAACACCCGTGTTTTCAAACATAAAATATAAATATGAGCGTAAGTTTTTATAATATGTTCACGAATGCGTTGGGGGACGTTTTAAAGCTCGATAACTGGAAAGCATTCGGCATCAACATCGAATACATCACTCACCTTTGCTTCGCCGATGACATAGTCATATTGGCAGAATCGCTTGAAGAAGTCAGCACAATGCCTTAAAATGAACATGGACAAGACGAAAATTATGTCTAATGTCCATGTTGCACCCGCACCAGTAGTTGTTGGGAACGATACACTCGAAGTTGTTGACCATTACATTTACCTGGGACAGACTGTCCAGTTAGGTAGGTCCAACTTCGACAAAGATGTCGCCCGAAGCGGATGGGCAGCGTTCGGGAAATTACGCAACATCTTCTCGTCGATGATCCCGCAAAGCCTGAAGACCAAAGTCTTCAACCAGTGTGTGTTGCCAATGATGACATATGGCACTGAAATGTGGTCCTTAACTGTGGCCCTAATGGACAAGCTCAGGGTAGCTCAACGAGCTACGGAGAGAGCTATGCTCGGAGTTTCTTTTCGCCATAAAATCCGGAATGTGGATATTCGCCAAATAATAATAATAAAAATAGAACCAAAGTCACCGACATAGCTCTTAGAATTTGTAAGTTGAAGTGGCAATGGGCGGGCCACATTACTCGACGAACTGATAACCGATGGGGAAGAAAGGTTCTCGAGTGGTTACCACACTACACCGAAAGACGTTGAGTTGGTAGGCCTCCCACTAGGTGGACTGACGACATCGTGAAAGTAGCGGGTAGCCAATGGTTACAAGCGGCTAATAGACGGTGGACGTCTTCCGGATGATGATGAACCTACAAAAGGAGAACGTAAACATGCACTTTTAAAAGAAATATCTGCGAGTTATCTTTTACGAGCAACTCCTGAACGAACGCAAATTCCGTACTCCTGCGAACAAGCATTCGTGTTGGAGCTCAACTAAGTAGTTCCAGATACCTAGAACTAAGTTAATGTACCTGCAAACTTTGAGCAGTTTTTAATCTATCTTTTTTGTTTCAGAGATAATTTTTACGACATGTTCATTTCACACAAATGCGACACGCATAGGCAGTTCCGACAAAAGAAAATATTGAGCGCAATCCGCCACCACTGCGAGTGCAGAGTCTGTCTCCAAGAATGGGACTGCACGTCTCAAGTAGACGGAGCGTTATCTCAGTTGACGCAATCGCAAATAAACGCGTTTCAGAAAATGATTCGTGACGTAAGCAATGCCACAACATTTGATAAGTTAAAGGCGGCTAGTGAAGCACTGGACGCCCTCACAGAAGCGATAAACACGGCACAACACAAACAAGCTTACCAGCTATTAAGGTCCGCCTTACATATTGCTCAGTTACGTATAATTTATAATGTAACATACGATACTGAGTCTGTACAGTACTAAAAGCTCGCACTGACAGAACACAGACTAAGGCCCCTTTTACACTAGCATATAAGTATAATATAGGATCATAATTAAAGCTGTGTCTACACGAGCAAGCGTTATGTAAATTTTTCTGGTAAATGTAAAGACGTGTTGGGGCCACAAAAAAAAGTGTTTTCAACACGTGTTGGTGCCAAAAGTTGCCAATTCTTCTTTGGAGGAGCTTTTAAATATGTCAAGTTATGTTTGAAGAGACAGTTGTTTAACTTAATCATATATACATACCTAAGATAGCGTAATGCCCAAGAGCGTTTCTCGCTAGACGTCGTCGTAGTCATTCCGTGAGTCCTAATACAAATTACAACGAAAACGTAACCACAGATCAAAGACGCAATCGATTCGTAAAGATATTATTATACAGATTATTCAGATTTCAAAAAAATAACCCTTCATAATTAGTTTTTATGTTATTGTAACGGAACAAGCCCGTGGCCCACCTGATGTGAAGTGAAGTAACCTCTGCCTATAATAGACGTATTTCGTCAACGACGAATTGCACTGTGTTCGTCACGCTGAGACGTACAGTTTTTAGGTCTCATGTGCCTGTAATTTTTACTGGCTCTCAAGGGCTGCTGTCGGAACACACTGTTAGGTGCTTGGCGACAGATTTTCTACTTGAGGGTGGTCAGGCGGGCATTCGCAAAATGCCCTTCCACCATGCGGGTCAGGCGGGCATTCGCAAAATGCCGTTCCACCATGCGGTGAAGCTCAAGCCCGCGGCGGGATTTGAACCATGAAACTGCTGCGCAGCAGTCCATAGCCAATGCCACTGAGCCATCACTGCTTCAAGATAGTATTTTTTCTTATATCGTCCATCGATATGAAATGTAAGTGCAATTTTCTTTGTTTATACGTCTTTTCGACACATTTAGTACATTCGATTTGAGACGATAGTTTATAGTAGTTTCTATATCGGCATTTGTTAATATTAGGTCCTTACATATGAAATTGGCGTTTTGTATGGGAGGAACAAAAAGTCGAATATTTTTTAATATAATATATTTAATTAATCAAAGTATGAACCATTATTTTGTATGCACTTTTGCCATCTCATAGGTAGTTCATTGATCCCTTTACTAAAAAAACCAGTCGGACGGGAATCAATAAAATCTTTGAAGGCGATTTGGACTGCCCCATCGGAGTTGAATTTTTTCCCTTGCAAGAAGTTATCCAAATTTCGAAAAAAAGGGTAATCTGTTGGAGCAAGGTCCGGGGAGTACGGAGGATGTCTTAGACTTTCCAATTGAAGCTCTTCTAATTTAGTAGCCGTCTGTAGCGCAGTGTGTGGTCTAGCGTTGTCGTGAAGCAGCAGTGGCGTGGAGCGATTGACCAGCCTAGGTTGTTTAGCCGCTAGCTTTTCCATCATAGTTTGCAATTCCTGACAATAGACATCAGCCATAATAGTCTGGCCAGATTTGAAAAAACTGTAATGAACAATACCGGCACTAGTCCACCAAACGCTTACAAGTAACTTTTTTGGGGTTAATTTTCGCTTGGGGCAGGATTTGGCTGGCTGGCCAGGATCTAACCATTGCGCTGAGCGCTTCCGATTATCGTAAAGAACCCATTTTTCATCACAGGTAATGATTCGGTTTAAAATACCTTCATTATTGTGCCGGTTTAGTAATGTAACGCAGCAGTCGACGCGCGTTTGCCGGTTTGTTTCAGTCAATTCGTGAGGTACCCACCTTTCAAGCTTTTTAATCTTCCCAATTTGCTTCAAGTGAATTAAAACAGTTTTATCACTAACATCGCAGCCTGCAGCTAACTCGGACGTGGTTTGCGATGGATCCGCTTCCACAATAGCCTTCAACTCTTCATTATCAACTTGAGTCTCAGGCCGTCCACGGGGCTTGTTCTGCAGGTCGAAATTTCCAGAACGAAAACGTTGGAACCAAAAACGAACTGTGTTTTCTTTTGCAACACGACCGCCATACACATCATTCACCCTTCGAGTTGTTTCCGCAGCACTAGTGCCACGGCGGAACTCGTACTCGTAAATAATGCGATATTTAAGGTTTTCCATTTTGTAAAATGAGTGACGCAAACAGAAAAAAACAGAAGAAAAAAAACGAATGAATGACGATCATCGAAGCACAAATACATGAGTCTATAGCTGTACAAATTTGAATTTGGAATTCCTTACCAAAGAGGAGAAATTCGTGATTAAAGTGGCCAGTACGAAAAACGCCAATTTCATATGTAAGGACCTAATATATGCTCCCGAATAATTTGCCCCAAATCGAAAGAAAGACGTGATGATAGCTGTCATTTTCAAAGGAAAACGCGCGTGCCAGTCGTCCATGTAAACAAGGAAAATACCTATAAATACTATGCGACGTACAAAACTACGTTTTAAACACACTTCCATTATTACAAAGTTCAACTGTCAAACTTGCAATTGTCAAAAGAGGGCACTAAAGACCTATCTTTGGACATGGCACAACAATAGTATTACTATGTCATGTGTACCTAGTAGGAGGCGGGACCCAACAAACCGAAAGAAAATTAATGGGTTCGTTTGCACCTTAACTTAATGCGGAAATCTTACTCTTGTTTCGGTGTTTTAGTCGGGTTTTTTCATTAATTAATTATATATATATTTTTTTTTATTTTTTTTTTTATGCCTGATAGTTTAGCCTTTGACCACTATCTCACCTGATGGTAAGTGATGATGTGGTCGAAGATGTTGTTCAGGTTAACCTAGAAGTACTGGCTCTCAAGGACAGCTGCCGGAACACACCGTTAGGTGCTTGGCGACAGACTTTCTACTTGAGGGTGGTAGCTAGCCAGGCGGGCATTCGCAAAATGCCCTACCACCATGCTATAACGACTGTCATCCTAAGACGACAACCGGGACCAACGGCTTAACGTGCCCTCCGAAGCACGTGCACGCTCAGTAGTAATGCCACTAGCGGTCACCCATCCAACTCATGACCGCGGGCGACGTTGCTTAACTTTGCTGATCGGTTGAGAACAGCTAAGTAAACTTCGCTACGAGCGCTTCTAAAATTTTATATATATTTTATTGCTTTTACATTTCTGTGCGTTGTGACGTATCCATCGAAGCGCGCTTTGCCCTCGATGTCGCCTGTAGATTTAACTTTCTTGTGTTTTTGAGTTTTTTTTAGTTTAATTTAAGGATTTATTATTTTTATCAATTGAATGTAACTTTTAATGTATCTAATTTTAAAATAATACAAATAAATTAATAATACTTAATTTTTGTTAATAATTTTATTTTATTACCATTAAAATATAATGTCAAGCATCTAACAGTGTATATCGGAAGCTTTCCTTGAAAGCTCGTGATTTGTGTTTAACCTGAACAACATAGTCGACAGCATCATCATTTGCCATAAGGCGAGCGAGATACTTAGTGCTCAAAGGGTAGCCTATCCAGCAATAATTGTTGTTTATTACCACGAGAATGCATGCGACTTTGTTCAGGTGGCCTAAGGCTTCATTTCTATTGACGCCGAAAAGCGGCATTACATCATGTTTTTTACATTCGCCCAGTAGAGCCAAGTCGTCTGCGTACCCTATCACCTGATGCTGTCCATTTAGATTTACTCCGCCATCTAAAATCAAAACGTTTCGTATGACGTGATCGAGCAGTGAATTAAACAGCATGGGTGACAAAGCATCACCCTGTTTTAGCCCACTATGAATGCCGAACTCCTCAGTCAAATCTGCGCCAACTCTCACTGACTCTACTCTCGCCTGTAGCTACCTCTATCATCCTAATCAGCTTTGATGGTACATTATAAATTCTTAAGATAGTGTAAAGCGCCTCTTTACAAAGTCGACAAACAGTGCATGGATACCCTGCGCATACTCCCACTTTTTTTACATTAATTGTCGTAGTAGGAAGATCTGGTCAATGGTGCTACGGTTGCGCCGAAACCAGCACTGGTAATCACCTATTAGTCTCAGCGAATGGTTCCAATCTTCTGAGCAACACGTAAGACATCACTTTGTATGCAGTTGGTAACAGAGCTATCCCTCTATAATTACTGCACTTCTTTCTAGGTCCCTTTTTGTGAATTGGGCATATGACTCCTATGTCAAGTAGCCTGTCTGTCGGTCATCTATCGCATTCACTTCGGTAAATGTGCTCAAGAGCTACATGATCTCATACCGTCTTCTCCATTTCACTATAAGACTACCGGACGCGGAGAGAGCTTTCGTCCCTTCACTGTCAATTTGCCGCATGTTCGTCAAAAGAGCTCTTTTATCTTGCGAACAGCGAAGCAGTGGAACTCTCTCCCATCGTCAGTGCGTATTTCCAGGTGCGTATGATCCTGGTGTTTTCAAAAAAAGAGTAAATAGGTTAATTCACTATAAACAAAGTAATTAACCGTTTTTATTAAAATTTTTGTGGGACCACGTATACACTTCAAATAAAATAAGAATGATCAAAATCGGCAAACGCTGTAAAAAGTTATGCGTGGTCGAACATAAACAAAAATGTACGCGTCGACTTGAGAAAATCCTACTATTTTGGAAGTCGACTAAAAAATTAATGTTATAAGTGAATATAAAAACTATGACAAAATACCTATATTGGGTATTAGCATAGATGACAGAATGGGATTGGTCAGAAACCCTCGGTGTACCTACTAGTCAGACTCGCACTTGGCAGCGTTTTATAAATAAATATATGTAGGTACTTATATATGTATTATAATATGAAGAGAATTTTAAGGCGTTTATTGGGAGTATTTACGGTGCGTGTTCTGGTAGCACTCGAGTTGTGACTAACTCAAGTGCTAGTGACAAGTTCGGGGTTTTCCCCTAAATGTTTGGGGTTTATATAACGCAATAAACTCCCCAAATTTAGAGGTATTTGGACTTTTAGGGCAAACATTTATTGGGGTTTTGAAGAGTACCTATTAAACATAACCTTCAATTAGATAAAACAACAGCATTAATATAATGACATCAAAATAGAGAAACTATTTTTTATGCATGTGCGAAACAGACATAAGTAATTAAAACGGTTTTAATTATTGCACTTGGCTTTTTACGTAGAATGGAACGAACGAACTGCGCGTCTTTAGGTTTCGTACCCAAACGGGACCCTATTAGTAAGACTCCACTGTCCGACTGCCTGTCACCAAGTATATAAAAAAATATTTCAAAACACCTATATTGGGTATGGGCATAGATGACAGAATGGGATTGGTCAGAAACCCTCGGTGCCAAGTGCCAAGTGCGAGTCCGACTCGCACTTGGCAGCGTTTTATCAATAAATTTAGGTACAAGATACAAGATGTCTCTGTTACCATAAGTAATATTCGTATTCCGTCATATAATAGGTCCGGCAGCTGTCCTTGAGAGCCAGTACTTCTAGGTTAGCCTGAACAACATCTTCGACCACATCATCACTTACCATCAGGTGAGATAGTGGTCAAAGACTAACCTATCAGGCATAAAAAAACAAAAAAAAGTATTACCAAAATTATACAGAAAAAGTATACATTGTTTGAAGTGGATTACAGAGTATAACAGAGTTTCAGTGAACCCCAAACTAAACACGAGGCCTGTGTCTTGGAGCTCGAGGGCGATTTTATATTATTACTATACAGCAAATTTAGTAAAGAATTGCCTTATTTGGTTAAACTAGCTAATTTCTTATAAAAGGTAAAATAATACTAGAAGACTTACAAAGTGGACTAACAGTGGGATATTAGACAAAAAATACAAATGTAGTAATTATTTGAGTAAATATGAGCTTGTGTGGATGGGCGTGGATAATAAGTGTGCTTTGTATATAGGTGTTGTGTGTACATATGTTTATGTGTTGTGTGTGTTGCATGAGAGTGCAAGGTAATATTATTGTGAAAGTTTAAATTAATTCCTCGGTTTCGTCGTAGGCAAGTTCCAGTAACCATTGTTTTAAGGTCTTTTTATAAGCAAACATGGAAAGAGACTTCAGCTTACACTTTTCGTTTACTTTATTATAGGTGCGTGGGTGTGATATTGAAGGACTACGTTTTGCTAGAAGGCTGTCGGCTCGAAGGAGCGGAATTCTGAGTGTACGCTTTTTGACTATTTCATTGTAATCACTACGGAATTTCAAACTTTTGTGAGTTTTTAATGTGGCATTATACACAAACAACTGCCGAACACGCAAAACTCTAAATTCACTGTACAAAGTATCAGTAGGATAGCGGAAAGGTTTTCGTAGCAATACTTTAATTAAAGCCCTCTGTGCCCTTTCTATGTTCAAGAAAAATGTTTTTCCTGCGCTGCCCCATACAGATATACAATACTGGATAACAGGCTGACACAAGTCAATATAAATTTGTCGAAGTAAAGGTATTGGTGTACAGTCATGCAGATTTTTCATAATACGGAACTTTAAGTTAAAGTTAAAGTTCAACTTAAAGTTCCGTTATTTGTTGCTTATAAGATATATTTTTATCTATCGTTACACCGAGATATTTTAAACAATTTGCCCGGTCTATAGTGCAACAAGAGCAGTCCGTTTTACGGGACATCGAATCATTAGTACAATAATGTATTTTAAGCATAGGTACTTTTTTTTTATTACTGGCGGTATGCCTTTATTAAACAAATACTACAAACTATATACAACACTACAGCTACTACAATACTACAGCTACTACAGTAAAAACATTTGGACTCATAGGGAGTCCAAATGCTCTAGCCCACTATCAGTTGGCAGCGTGCCCAGCATGCTGGCAGCATTGCCCCGTTGAATTGCAATGCTTATTCTTTGAGCCAAATAGGTGCCAACATTTTGATCACGCGTCGCATCGACCAAGCGCTCTGATAAATTTTGGAAAATACGATGAGCTCCCGGTCCCCACGGACCCAACGTCTCTACACTAAACGGCTCAAATATGTAACCCATACCGAGGTTAGCATATTTGCGCCGCTTGAGTCGCTCTGCCGAAGTAGCCGCGGCGCCAGCCCTCACGTGGGTTTCAGAAAGGTGTGACGGCGCTAAAGTGTCTACGCATGTAGCGTCCCACACTAAGGGCCGTCCTAACTTCCATGGAACCAGAGTCATGCCGTCAGGTCTTTTACCATCGTCACGCATCAGACCGTTCGGTTCGAGAACAGCTGGAACATTGGCGCTGGTAAAAGCCCGGCGAATGATATCGTTAAGGCTGGCGTGGCGGGAAATTCGACCAGCACTTCGAGAGCAGGAGAGGCCATGGTGACCGAGTTGGTCAACTGCAGTACCACACTGGCAGTGATGTGTAACACAACACCTTGCACCCAAGCGTAAGCTAATAGCGAGACGAAAAGCAGAAGGATCTATAAGGCTACCAGTTTTGTAAGAAGGAATGGCTTGTAACCAAAGACCTGATTCCCACACAGAAACAGCGAGAATACGAGCACGATCTGCGATACTAGGGCACGTATTTAAAAGATCTTTCCGTGCTACCTCGCATAGGGGCCGATCCCACTGTTTCTGAGATGACAACATTTTTGGGAACTCAGTATTTGGACAAGCCAGTCCCCATGTGGTTTTGGCCTCAGCCAGATATGCTACATCAAAAGAGCCTAAAGATGGTGCAAGAATTTTTTCTACTAATTTGTGTGTACTGTGTACAGAAGACAAAAAAGCTGGTAATGCCACACTAGAAATTTTGCGTATCCCTATGCCCCCCAACCTCACAATATATATAGGTACTTATATATTATATTATGATGAGAATTTTAAGGCGTTCATTGGGAGTATTTACAGTGCGTGTCTGGTAACACTCGAGTTGTGACTAACTCCAGAACTAGTGACAACTTTGGGGTTTTCCCCTAAATGTATAGGGTTTATATAACGCAATAAACTCCCCAAATAAGTGGTAAAATGGGACTTTTAGGGCAAACATTTATTGGGGTTTTGGAGAGCCTTAAACATAACCTTCAATTAGATAAAACAACAGCATTAATAGAATGACAGCAAGATAGACGAACTATTTCTTATGTAAATGCGAAAGAGTATAATTAAAACGGTATTCATTGAACTTGGCTTTTTACGTGGAAAAGAACGAACGAACTGCGAGTCTTTAGGTTTCGTACCCAAACGGGACCCTATTAGTGAGACTCCACCGACTCCGTCCACCGTCCGACTGTCTGTCACCAGGCTGTATCTCATGAACCGTGGTAGCAAGACAGTTGAATTTTTTACAGATGATGTATTTCTGTTGCCACTATAACAAAAATACAAAAAATAAGCCAAGCGCGAGTTGGACGCGCGCACGAAGGGTTCCGCACCGTGAAAACTAAAAAAAAATGACATTTTATGGTTTTAATATTGTTAGGTTTGCAATAACGCCTGCTATGCGGATTTCATTACAAAATCACAAATATACGATAGAAAAATTGTATGCACATGACTTAAATTTTTCCTATCGTATATTTGTGATTTTGTAGTCATTAAATGGTGTCTAATGTTGTTTAGATAATGGTACGGAACCCTTCGTACGCGAGTCTGACTCGTACGTGGCCGATTTCTTTCTCATTTTACATTCATTTCGCTCGAAAGTTTAGATAAATATCTGTATTACGTAAGTAACCGGTGGTTTTTTTTTGTTGTATCTTGAAACAGAACCCTTTGTTTAGGCAATAGTACAATGAACGAGCTTTTGTTGATCTCTGCCCATTGTGCCATTTTAGAACGATGTAAAAACATCCTTCGAATTAATGAGGCGATGTTCAAGTAACTGTATAATAATAACAAATATTTTAAAAGTATTTTAAGAAAACATTTAATTAATTATTTAATAAAACACTTGAAAAATCTTTATAAAAATGATATTATCTAGTGACAATTCCGCCTAATTTCCTGTTAAGCCGACGTGACGTCACAAACGCCACGCAGCCAAACCGGAAGAGTATTCGACTGATGAGTCTCGACCGTGCGCTCGTAGAGTCAAGACCTCCTGAGGATGCTTTGTTTAGAAGCGAAACGCGTCGAATACTCTTCCGGTTTGGCTGCGTGGCGTTTGTGACGTTAAGAAAACATTTAATTAATTATTTAATAAAAAAATTGAAAAATCTTTATAAAAATGAGCATCTATTCATTAACTGTATAATATTGCAAAGATAAATAATTTACAACAGTTGAATAATTAAAGTCGTCGAATAAATAAATGCGCGTTATTAGGACGAATTAAAGAAACACATGGAGGAAAATTTATGTTGCGGCTGGCAACACCACACCGTCTAGACTCGTCGAAGGCAGGGAGGGCATAGCGGCATAACCAAGCGTAAGTGCAAACGGTACGAAACAGAAATATCCACAATACATAGTGTTTTTTTTATTTGAGTTTAGTATTTATACATAACGGCGAGTTTTAGATTCACCTCTCAATAAATGATGTATTCCAAATGAAGTGATATTAATTTTTGTGAGGAAATATCCTTGTTACTCGAAGAGAGAGAGTTTCTGAAAGAACGTGAGTACAAGTACCAACAGATAACTATAATGTAATGAATAGATTCAGGCGTTACTTTGCGGAAATCCATATTTAATAATAACAAATATTTTTAAAATATTTTACGATAATATAAAATTAATATTTTAATAAAACACTTAAAAAATATAAAAATATATCTAGTGACAATTCCGCCCAATTTTCCTGCTAAGCCGACGTGACGTCACAAACGCCACGCAGCCAAACCGGAAGAATTTTCGACGCGTTTCGCTTCTACACGAAGCATCCTCAGGAGGTCTTGACTCTTCGAGCGCACGATCGTAAATAATAATTTCTTGATCGTGCGCTCTAAATTTTAAAAATATTTGTTATTATTAACTATAATGTAATTTATCACTTTTCAAAAGCACCTATAAAAGCTGATCTACACAGTTGGCAACCATGGGTACCGCGCATTGGCCTTGGCGGGCCGCTTTTGTTGCTGACCCCCGTAGGAATTTGCTACTGCACAGACAGTCGATGTCCACAGTGTGTTTCGGACTCCCGCACAGACAACACGCATCGTACAAAAGCCAAACTACACACGATATCGCTCATTACGTTTTAAAATTTCTCCTAAGTTTTAAAATTACTACTTCGTATGAAATGTAGAATAAAAATATATCTTAAATAATGAGCATGATAAAGAAACGTGATATATAGTCCGATTAGGAATTGATGTCTTTCACTGGTGTTAAACACTCTAATTTACATTTCGAATATAAGTAAAGTTTTTTTTTAAATATTTATTGATAACGTGAGTAGGACCTGCTATAATAGTCAGAGTAGGAATTGATGATTTAAACCCGTGTTATACCTCTACTTTTCATTCTGTAATCTGTATATAGGGAAAGTATAAATAGTAGTTATTCTAAAATATTTATTCATAGAAGTTACGTGAGTAGCCCTCTATTTAAAACTATTTAAAATCAATTGAGAAGATAGAACAATTTGTGACATTTAAAAAATAAAATTCTTGTTTGGATTATTTTATATTTTATAATGTACTTACTACAGATACATATCTACTCATATACCTACGTTTCTAAAGTAGGTATTATATGTGATAGGTATACTTAACTTAATTCCACGCGAGCGAAGCCGTGGGCGTACTCAATTAACGGTAGATAATAGGGCATAATATGGAATGAATTATAGGACATATATGTATAGGACATATATATCAAATATCCTATCTACACTAACCTATACAAATATTGTTGATATACTATATGTATTTCAATTAATACATAACTACTATGATAATAAATCATATATTTTGCCATTGCACAGGAGGACGGCTAATCGTATTCTAAAAAACTAGTGACGTCGGCGCACCTCTATGGGAACATATCGACCGAGGCTCGGGTCGAGGGATGTAACTTCCGTTGTGAAAGACAATTTGGCTGGCAGAAATGTTCGGACCAGCCATGCTGTACCATCATCATTATCACTGTCACTACATAGTATAAAACAAAGTAGCTTCCCGCTGTCTGTCCCTATGTAGGGTAAAACCAGGATAGATGCCCCACTTTTTGAAACGGCCTCATAATTTAAAACCTATTTATTAATCTTGAAAAATTCTTATGATAATAGCTTGTTTAACATTTTATCTTGCATAACAAACTGTTTTTGTTGAGAAAAAAAATACTGATTATGCGGAAATTGCGTTTTTACAGAACCTTTTTTTAGAGGATAGGTGCCTACCTATATGGATAGATGCCCTACAGTGAAAATGCTAAGGAGGATAGATGCCTGTCGGTGAGGATAGGTGTCAAATAGAATTCAATATATAATATTTATTTTAAATATATGTATAATAGTAAAGTATTTGTCTTTTTCGTGGTCTGCGACCTTTATTCACTTTTTAATAATTTTATTTTTCTTTGAAACCTAAATCAGTTACACCGTTATCTTCTTCCTCAGTAAATTAATGTATTTTTATTGGTTTAACTTACTTAACTTTCTTATCTTGTGCTTTATCTTTAGTTCCTTTATTTTCTCTAGTTTTTCTTTTTGTTTAGTAGTTTCAGTCTTGTTTCTATGGTCTAATTTCTATTTATCTTGTTTTTTTCTTTTTACTCTTTTCTTTAATGTTTTCACTTAAATTCAGAATATCTGCTGATTGCTTGACCCTCTTAGCTATAGTCAAAGGAATTTGTAGTACCGTGATGCTTGAATAAGAATTGTAGACGGTGTTTCTTTTACTACTGTGCTATCTAAAAATAATTGTATAATCACCAATATCAACCACATTAATATCAGCTAAAATCTCAGAGTCGATCAAAAGACCACTGACACTCTCTGTCCAATGAAGTTTGTATCGGATATGGGGGTGTTTTTTTATTTGATTGGCGATGTATCGAGGAAGAAGTCTAAAGCGGGGGTGTTTGTCGTTCAACTTCTACAGATTCACAAGGTTCTTCAATTTCGTTTCCATTGACCAGCTCTGGTACGCAATCCAACGAAGAAGATGTCTGAGGCTGGGGTGTTGATACAAGGCGGTAAGCTCCATTAATCTCATAAGCTCATAAGATTCGCACAGGATTTTATCTGCCTAGTGTGTAGTCGATGAACCAGTTTATAATTATAATGGAAATAGAACTGAAGTTGTTGCTACTTATAAAGTTATACAAAGGTAAAAACTCGCGTTTGAAAATTTTACACACTCTTCGCGTTTGCCGCGAAGATTATTGCATGTGTGATCTAAACAGGTATATTCCTCACGATGGCCTGCAGGGGACTTAGGTGTGTGGTGCCCAGGCTCCTTATTTAAGCTATTAATTCTCTGTTGGGATTTTGGGAAGTTAGCTATTTTGAAAACCAGGCACCTATCCCACTGCGGCACCTATCCGGGTTTTACCCTATGCTTAGATGTTTCAAACCACGCAACGGATTTTGATGCGGTTTTTTTAAATAGATGGAGTGATTCATGAGGAAGGTTTATATGTATAATACATACAAAATATAGTAGAGAAACACTGATAAATTAAGAAGTTTCTAATGTGATGTCAATACTAACATTAAACCATTCAAGAGTGACCTCTAAAGAAAACACGTTTGTATTGTCTATGACATAAAAGCTATGAAGGTTGTATATGGACGTTCTGTAGTATATTTAGTATCAGCATAGCACCCGTGCGAACCCGGGCCGGGTCGCTAGTCGTATATAAATTATAATAAGGCAGATCAATACAATATCATGTATATTGAGGATTTTTCATAAACCTATCTATTTACGGTCACTCATATATGACTCAACGGTATACCGGAAATGTCGCCAAACAGATCACAATCTCAGTTGTTATATTGAAAATACATAATTGATTATAGTTTTTAGCGGCTATTCTCATAGAGATATCACAATTTTAGCTCCGGGACGGACGTCCGAGTTGCTATATGGGTAAATAAACAATAAAGTATGTTCTCGTTGCTAAAAAAAAATAATTTTTAGCTTACAGGTGGCTGCGGCAATGTATTTTATACGAACATATTCCTGGTCCCACCCGACCGACTTCCGAACAGTGTAGTGACAGCGTAACACCGCGCGTAATGTTAGTGTCGACTGTTGTATACTGTATTGTAGTCATTGACCTATATATTTATTTACATTTAGGTAATAATTGTAGCATGCCAGGGACGCATTACCAGGTGTAATCCTTATCCTTACTAATATTATAATCCTTACTATCCTTATCCTTACTTCCTTACTAATATTATAAACGCGATAGTTTGTAAGTATGGCTGTATGTATGGATGTTTGTTACTCTTTCACGCAAAAACTACTGAATGGGTTTTAATGAAACTTTCCAATGATATAGCTTACACATCAGAATAACACATACGCTATTATTTATTAAGATATTGTGTGAATTGTCCTTACTCCTTACTTAATATTATAAACGCGAAAGTTTGTTAGTATGGCTGTATGTATGGATGTTTGTTACTCTTTCACGCAAAAAATACTGAATGGGTTTTAATGACACTTTCCAATGATATAGCTTACACATCAGAATAACACATAGGCTATTATTTATTAAGATATTGTGTGAATTGTCCAAAATATAACGATAAGTAAATAGAAAAAAAATCTACCATATGTGACCTACTCCTCTCAATTGATCCTTATCAAACTAATATTATGAAGGCGAACGTTTGTGAGTGTGTTTATTATTTCTTCACACCCAAACGGCTGAACCAAATTTGATGAAATCATGGAGGTAGATGAGGTGCTGGATTAACACATATGATACATTTATCATCATCATCCATCACCACGCGGGTGTAACCGCGGGGCGCAGTTAGTTTATTAATAACATAACCTGATTGATATCACAGAAAAAAAATCAGTTTGGCGATTACGTAAACGTTTATTTTTTATTTATTTAATTTTTTTTATTTATTTATATATTATTATATATTATAACGTTAACTAAATGTTTTATTAACAGAATACATCTTTGACATTCAGTGTTTCACTATCATTCATTCAAAACAATTTTCAGAAAATGTGATTACAGACGTTTTCAATCATATGATAGTCAGTGATTTTAACGGGTTCAGAGTTGAAAATGCTATCTATAATTCGATATTTTGACTTCAACTTTTAAATTTTTATTTATTTATTTATTTATCCATACAGCATTACAAATAATATTACTAAGTTAACTATTTACTACAATATAGCCAAAATAGGATACAAATAATTATCTTAAATTACAAAGTACCTAGAGGATAATATCAATTTAAAAAAATTAAGAATTAAAAAATATAAGTTTTGTGTATCGGCTCAGTTCTATTATATGTGGTATAAAGGTGGGTATTTGTGTGTGTGTGTGTGAGTGTGTGTGTGTGTGTGTGTGTGTGTGAGGGTGTGTGTTTGTGTGTGGGAAAAGGTAAGTTTGTTTGCAACCGCGTGGCTATTGGAGTTAATTTGTATAGTGTATATTTATATAATTAAGGAAATTCAACTATTTTTATTTATAATCATTATTTGACGTTTAAGGCATTGCTTAGAAGAGTGGAATAAGTCCAGGTCTGAATAATATTCATTATAAATTCGGGCTGCACGACAAAGTACGGAATTTTGAGCATAATTTGTATGAACACGAGGGACATGTAGTAATGGTGTATGTCTAGTCCGTTTTGACGGTACTTGAAGCGATACGTTAGCAAGAAGCTCAGGGCAGTCTATGTTACTTAACCAAATATCGTGTAATAACAAAACATCATATTGCCTGCGTCTCTGTTCTAATGTATCAATATTATAATGCTTACATGCCTCAATATATGAATCAAATACTTTATGATCCTTATAACTTAAGTATTTAATAAATTTACTCTGTATTGATTCCAGTCTCTGTATATGGACATTGTATATTGGAGACCAAACACTGCAGGCGTATTCTAATACACTTCTAACGTACGCAAAGTATAGTACTTTAATACATGATATACTTTTGAAAGGAGTGCACGCTCTTTTTATAAAACCTAACTGTTTATATGCCTTGTCCACAGCAGCTTCTACGTGTTCCACAAACATCATTTAAGAGTCTAATTTAATCCCCAAGTCTCTTACAAAAGTTACATTTTTAACGGGAGTAGAATTAATTGTATACTGGTATTCGATGGCTACCAATTTGCGTGTGTAGGATATCTTCATACATTTAGCTACATTTATATTGATTCTGTTTTTATCATAATACGCCGTTAAATTATTCAAATCTTTTTGGAGATTTTTGCAATCTTCTATACTTTTGATTTTCAAGTAAACTTTTTTGTCGTCAGCAAACATTAGAAAGTTAGAGTTCTCAAAGCACTGGTATATATCAAATAGATAAGCGCTGTAGAGTAAAGGGCCCATTATCGATCCCTGCGGGACGCCAGATAAAGCTGTTGTATAATTACTACAAGCACTGCCAACCACTACAGCTTGCCTCCTGTTCGATATGTATGATGTAAACCACCTGTGTAAGTCTCCTCTTATACCTAACGCTTGCAGTTTATGAAGCAAGATAATGTGATCTACCCTGTCAAATGCTTTCTCGAAATCAGTGTAGATCACATCAACCTGCATTCTATCATCCATGCTACGAAGAACATAATTTGAAAATACAGTTAAATTGGTTACCGTAGAACGCTTGTTCATGAAGCCATGCTGTTGTTCTGGTATAGATACAAATATTGCACCACTAATAGAATTATATACTACCTTTTCAAATACTTTACTAAATGTATTAAGTATAGATATCGGCCTATAGTGCTCAATTTTGTTGCGGGATCCCCCTTTATGTACCGGAACTATTCGAGCTTCTTTCCAAATGTCTGGATATGAGCCGAACACATTGACTGATAGCGTAAATATTGTACATAGTGGTTGAGCTAAATTTTTTGCGCAGTTTTTAATAAATACGGGTGGTATGCCATCATTCCCACGACCTTTACTAATATTCAGCGATTCTAATATTTTAGCAACTGTGTTTGCGTTTATGTTAAGACTATGGACAGTGTGTAATGGCTCGTTATATGCTGAGAGTAAATTGTCATAAGACGATGCTGGGGGTTGGAAAACACTTTCAAAATATCTTTTAAACCCTTCGCTTACTTCCGCCTCATTGTTGCATGGAGTGTTTCCTAATTTCATTATGCTGGGGTATCCTGAAGTAGACTCACGTAGGGATTTAATATATTTCCACAAATATTTAGGATCATTCTTAATAAAAGACTGCATGCGATTGATAAATTCGTTTTTACATTTTTTTTGAATTCTCTTTTGTCTAGCTCGAAATTCAGAAAACTCATCGTAATCTCTGGGATTACCATGTAACTTCCATTGGCCATGAGCTTTCAGTTTGTCGTGGATAACATGTATTAAAGATTTTGAGTACCAAGTTGGGTATCTATTTGTTACTTTACACCTTACTTTTGGTACATACTGTTCTAATATGTTATTTAGTGTACAATAAAAGTTATTGACTACTTCGTCAATATTTTCCCCTACTAGTATACTGGCCCAGTTAACTGTTGATAAATAATTATTTATTTCTACATAATCAGCGCGGTAGAAATTAAATTTTACTATTGGAGTGCGTTTAAAATGTGGTACCATAAGGTCTGATGCATCTATTTGTAACGATGGGTGAAAAATATCTTCCTTGATTAAAGGACTACTACATTTTGTTACATCTACTGAGATATTACTAAATACTAAATCTAGAGTATGGTTACAGTTGTTTCGGTATAAATTTTTTTGTGTCAATCCGGCCTCATTACACATATCAAGGAGGTCAGTAATAATATTTTGTAATTCAATAGAATTACCTTTTAGTAATGTTGGCCCTGACTCCGTCCACTGTACATTTGGCAAGTTAAAATCGCCTGCTATAATAAAATAATCATCGGGACATGACGTAATTACATTGACAATCATATTAGTCACAGAAACTAGACCTGTCGGTTGAGAAATGTCTCCCGGTATGTATACAGTGCATATATGTAGGTTATGACCATCACGGGCTCGCAGCGAGCACGCAGGCACAGTCACCCACAGGCACTCGACTCCTGCGCACGCCCACTGCGAATTTTCTTGCGCTTTGAGCTCACTTTTAGTACATATCATAACACCTCCCCCTCTTTTTTTGGCAGAAGTATTTATGGAGCGATCAAAACGAAAAGCTTGGTAACGGTTATCACATAATTCACCCTTATAAATGCCATCGGTAAGCCAAGTTTCCGTTATGATTATAACATCATAGTTATGTAATAAGATATTTTGCCGCAATTCCAATGTTTTTGTGCGGAGGCCACGAACGTTTTGATAGAATAGTTCAAGTTTATTATTCATACTTTTGCTGTTAGGAGAATTATCCATTATTATCACTGAGTAATAAAGTACTTCTGCATAATTGTAAGCGTAAATAATTCAAGTCATTAATGAGTACTGTCGCCACGGCCTTAGAACACAAACATAGCCACTTCAGCCAAGTTAAATGACCTTCATATGTAACAGTTGTTAGATGTAACATAATATTATATGTTTCAGTGTTATAGTTATTATATACGGTATGATAATGGACATTGAGATGAAAATTAGTGTTTAGGATAGTGTGTTGTGTAATGTGCTGCTGTACAGAATATGTATGAGTAAGTATGAGTATAAGGATATTATGAGATGATGAGCCACATAGTAGGTATTTATCTATTAATACATAAAGATCAAAGTTATATATAAATGTTAATAAAATTAAAAATGATAAAGCACATAAAATTACTAAACAATTTTTGCTAAATCTCGCTCCGTGTTGATGGCTATCGCTGGTGATTCTTCGTTTCTTCGTAAAAAAATGTTGCAGTTTCGGACCCAAACAAACTTATAAGATTTATCCATCGCCCGGGACTTAGCTGCTTTGAGCAATTGTTTGTTTTCTGGCCTTAAATGTTCGTTTACATAAAACTTTTTTTCGGTACCTCCTAGGCCTACATCCCTCGTATTTATACCTTTTGCTCGACGCAGGCCAGATAATATACAATCTTTCATCATACGATCCTTCAATTTTACCACAATTGGTTTGGGTCGACCATCGGCTTTCTGCATCGGCTGGACGCGATGAGCACTCTCTATTTGGTCGCGAGTAATTTCTACATTTGCATGCTTGGCAATCTTAATAAACAGGTCGGTGGAGGATTCTCGGGGTGTTTCAGGCAGCCCCACAACTTCAATATTACACATTCTTGCCCATTGTTGCTGCTTATTGAGCTGAGCTTGAAGGTCCATTAACTTTGCGTCACCCTTGAGAATGCCCTGCTGCATCTTCTCATAATCTCTCTTCAAATCGTCATGTTCATTACGCAGGGTATTATGAGCCTCTTCAAGTTGCTTATATTTTTTTGACATTGTTTGCACTTCCTTTTTGACCTCAGCCAAGAATGTAGTTTTAAGATGTTGTAAAATTTCCTCTTTTATAGTGTTTAACTTGACGTCTAGGACTGATTCCACCTGTGTAACAAAGTCGCTAACCCCACCGAGCTCCGCGGTAAATCCGCTATCAGTTTGTGCACTTTGTGGGTTCTGTGACTGAGAGGTCGTAGGCGTACTAGTATGGCATTTACTATCGGCTTCCTGATGCTGAATCACAGGCTTCGTGTTTCTGACGGGAGTACTTGAGTTGTTACCTCCTTTACGCTGACTGGCTACACATGCAGGACACTTCCATGATGATCTCGAGGCTGAATCATGAGTATAATTTACACACTCCGAGTGATAAATATGTAAACAGCTGTTACATTTCATACGTTTCTGTGTCACAGAAACGTTGTCTCTACAGGCTTCACACTGACCGACCATTGTTAATACTCAAATTATATTAGTAATACCTATTTGAGTTTTGGTAATGACACAGTTCATGTACTCACTATTCACTATCGAAGAGAGAGATCAATCTTGAATCTTTTAACACAGCTTTGTGGGTAGTTAATGCCAATGTCACAAACAAACTCAGAATATCACTTTTAATTTTAGGATTTCTTGATCTAAACTTGTTTATATTTCTTGAAATTAATTATCAAACTTACTGTTTGGCTTTTCACAACAGATTTACACAAAATTGCTTATTTTAATAGTTATTTACTATTATTAACAACGAATGTTTACAGAGCACGACCGTTCGGTACTTTTTATTTTTGTTTTTTTATTTTAACTTTTAAACTTATCAGAGCGCTTGGTCGATGCGACGCATGATAAAAACGCTGGCACCTATTTGGCTCAAAGAATAAGCATTGCATTTCAACGGGGCAATGCTGCTAGCATGCTGGGCACGCTACCAACTGGTAGAGCATTTGGACTGCATATGAGTCTGCAATGACTTATAGGGATCTAAATGCTTTTATTGTAGTAGCTGTAGTGCTGTATATAGTTCGTAGTATTTTGTTAAGAAATGCATACCGCCGTTAAAAAAAAACTTAACAGTTAACTGATTTGATACAAGGCGGACCGGGGGCCGTAGGTTTTTGTAGGCCAATTTATTAATTGTTAAAATTTACCTGTTGATGAATAACCATGTGATTCTAGCAGCTAAGGTTTTGGACTACCGCTAGTTATCATATCAGAATCAGCCGTAAGGTTGTCAGCTTTGAGCAGGTTCTGAGAAACTGCTATCATATATTTAGCATGGTGGTAGGGCATATTGCAAATGCCCGCCTGGCTAGCTACCACCCTCAAGTAGAAAATCTGTCGCCAAGCACCTAACGGTGTGTTCCGGCAGCTGTCCTTGAGAGCCAGTACTTCTAGGCTAGCCGCCTGAACAACATCTTCGACCACATCATCACTTACCATCAGGTGAGATAGTGGTCAAAGGCTATACCAATCAGAGATAAAAAAAATAAAATAAAAATACACTATGATACCCAAGATGCCTGCCAAGCGTAGGCAATATAGCAAACCCCCCCTTAATGGCGAAAGAAATGTCACTGTCACTCACACCACTATTTAAATTTCGACAAGCAAAACTAACAATATGAAATCGTGAACTTTTTGGAACACTTCTTCGGCTCTTGCATACGTTAATTACTGGATTCCAAGTTCTCGACAGTTGAAACCCATCTTCCCTATTGAACAGTTTAAAAACTCAGTGTACAATCTGGCTGACACAGAACAGGAAAACACCATTCGTTGACAGATTTTATTTTTGATGCTATTACAATATTGTTTCAGATACATCTAGTGATCTGCAATCATGGACGATGCGTTCAGACAAAATTTCACATCGGCACTGGCACAAACCTGGTGTAGTCCAGCTATACGCGAAGCTATAGACAGCTACAATCTTGCAAAGGTAGTCCATTATACAAGAGAATCTATAAAAAACGCCGCATATAAACCCGTCCGACGCTTTCAAAAGTCCGCCGAAGAATCCAGTAAACTTAGAGAAGAAGGTAATGCTCATTATGTCAATGGAGAGTACAGAAAAGCAATTTTATGCTTTAACAAAGCCCTCGCTTTGGCACCTATTAATTCTTTGGAAATGAAATTAGCGTATGGCAACACCTCCGCAGTAATGCTCGCTATCAAAGCATATCAACCTTGCCAGGCGAATATAAAAGCTTGTCAAGATTTGGGATGCCCAGAAAATCTGGTCGCTAAATTAGAGAAACGATTCAAGGAAACGGAAATGTTTATAATGCAAGACATGATGCTGAAATTGACGCTACACTACGACAAAGGTTTGAATGAGTACGCTGCGTTTAAAGTTACGAAAAACAATGATGTACCATGCGCTAGCAAATACGTCTCTATACAAAACAACGACGGTGTGAAGACTGTAGTCGCAGCGGCAGATATTAAATCAGGGACTATAGTAGCTATGGAACGAGCGTTTGTTAGTTCGCTAACCGATGATAATCGTTACATATCTTGCTGCAATTGCCATAGGATGTGCCTATGTTTTGTGCCCTGTGAAGGTTGTAGTTATGCACTATTCTGCTCTAAAGAATGCAGAAGCAAATGCATGGATGAGTACCACCGCATCGAGTGTCAAATCATCGAATATTTGACTATGTATGAAAAGTCAGAAGAAAAATTGACGACGAGAGCTGCAATTAAAATGTCGTTGAAGCTCAACTGGGACGAATTAAGGTATGCAAGGTTTTTTAAAGTTTCTTTAATTTTGTTGGCAATATAGTAAAAAAAACTTTATTTTTTCTTACCAATTGTCAAAAAACATTTATTTATGTGTATGTGAAACACTTTGCAAAGTTCTAGGCAGAGGTTAGTCCGCTTAACATCAGATGGGCCTCGAGCTTGTTCCGTCACAATATCAATAAAAATAAACCCACCAGCAGATCCCATACTCAATCCAACTTTTATTGGATTAAAAGTTGGATTGAGTATGCGATATTAAAGGACAATTCAAAGATGTTACCTTACTGATATCTCCGTTATAAATACAGATGTGGATGATTCTTTGCATGAAGTGCTTATCAAGTGTGGTCTCCTTTAAAAAACAATAATAATACTTATTGAAAATGTAACACTCAAAGTGGTGAAATGGTAAAAAAGAAAGCTCGTGTCATATAGTATTTAAACTTTGATCTTGTGGTTTTTTAAAGTATTTGAATTACTCGTATCTTCAATAAAAAGAAAATATGGAAGTCTTCAATTATGCCAAAACCTCTCAATCAATGCGTGGGGGAGAGCACTCAAATTGGCACTAAAATACTGAAGAATATTTAAGAATAATAATATACATGTTATATTTAGTTCAGCATAAAGAAAATCATATCAAGGCTTGAATATGTATGGCTGCACGGACTTCAGCAATTTACCTGTAACACATTGTTTTTCACAACGTTTTATTGAATTTTGTTTTATAATAATCTTTTTAGTGTCGCGTCGTAAACAATGCCGGAATCAAGGGCCGGAAGACGGTGCATACACAGAAAAAAAGGAATACTTGAGCCAACGCAGTGTGTTTTTATTCAAGAATATTTGTGATTCATATATATTGAAAACAATATATTCTTGAAAACAGAACACAATATTCTCAGGAATATATTCTTGAATCAAAGTATATATTGCATTCTTCTTTGGAGAAATCGTTAAAGTGTTTAAATACGAATATGGTTAGTTTTGAATCCAAGAAACTTACCATAAATATTCGTAAGTGAAGCACCTTAATTACATGCGAACAAGAATATTTAAAAATATTTCAAGAAAGAATATAGAAATTTTATTTAGAGAATAAAATGTTAACAGAAGAATTCCTATTTTATTGTTAGAAGAATATTTTCGTTATCTTGAAATAATAATTTGAATACTTTATGTGAAGAAATATTTTTTGGATCAAAACAATATTCCTAAGAATATTCGAGTGTAATATCAAGACTCGATTATTTTTCAGTTCAGAATATATTCTTGTTGTAATACAGCATTGTCTTGAATTTATTCTTGGCCAAAGAAGTCTTTTTTTTCTGTGATAGATAGGCACCCAACAAGTTTAACCGAGGACATGGCTAGATTTGCGTTGATCTGATGTATATCAACAGAAAATAGGCGATTCTTTTCAGAGGTCTATTGGGACATGCTACAACAGATCGTGATAAAGTTCTTCTTTGTACAATTTCAGTGTTGCCTCGCGAACAATGGGTGAGGAACGGTTGAAAAAGAGTACGGTAAAAGAAGCGTTCGACGTTAGGAACACTCTATCAATGCTGTGCTACAACGACAATAAAAACGGCATACAAGAAAGGATATTCAATGGCAGCATTATTTGCGCTCTTATCATAGAACGTCTCATTCTTGTCCCCGGATATTTTCCAGAAGGTTCGTATTATTTCATGCAGTTAAGCTCTATAATCAAAATACATGAATTTAACTGCACCAGTAGATATTATAATCAAATTTAAATTAAAACAAAATATCACCGGAATATTTAATTTATTTATTTATTTACACACTTATACATATACAGCATTACAGAATTAATTTTCCAAGGCCACATAAAACTTAAAAATATATTATTAAAATGTCATATCAATATTAAAAGTCAAAAATTATTATTATTTATACATTAAAAACATGCACATATTTATTAATATCTAATATAGCAAGCATCATGTACTACTGTCCTATAAAATTTGGTCAAGGAAACCAAAACCGCCAAACCGGCAGAATTTTCGATTCTACACGATGCATCCTCAGTAGATCTTCACTCCACAAGCGCACTATCTAGAAATTTCTCAGCGGAATTCTCACTTGATATATATTTAAGTGTTTTTCTCAAATAAAAGAAAATCAAGATACCTTTAAATATTTATAAAAATTGTTTGTATCGATTCTAAACTTGTGTCAAATATACTGGATATAGAATAATCACGACGTTGAGTTCAATTTTCATCGATATTGCATTACGATGTTGACCTTGCACTTCAATACGTGCTTATAATGACCAACAATCGCCCGACAGGCTGATCATCCACATTGCAGTTCTTCCACTACGCAACTCGTCCTAGTCGCAGATGTAGTTTGTCCAAATCGAGATTATTTAATGACGTGTCTGATAACATGTTTTGGTAACAAACCTAGATAACAAGTAGTAACTTATAAACTTGTCCCACTTTTAACAGGTAAAGAAGAAAGGAATGAAGCGATTGACGCAATGAGCCGCATCATGTTGCATCTATATATTACATTCGCAAACCGTATTGAAATACATTGCGCAGCCCAAGACTACGCCAACAAAGCGTTTGTATTCAGTCTCCAAAGAAACTACGGCTGGTTCTCGTTTACGAGCAAGTTGGCGCACTCCTGCGAGCCCAACTTGTTCGTTTTGGGACTTAATGATAAAGTGGCGTTGGTAGCTGTGCAACGGATCAAGAAAGGGGACAAGCTCACTATTTCCTACGTGTAAGTATAAAGATTCCAGTTTGTATTTAGACATTTCAGTTTATAAATCATGTTGGATTAAAACTTTCCATTCTAAAATTAACATGGAGCTTCAAAAACTTTTTTGTTTTTTACTAAATCATTCATGTCGTTTAAAAATAGAACGATGTTCAAAACTAAACGCAAACTATTAAATTAGTAAAAAAAACAACCACTGGTGTGATTTCACATTCAATTGTATGTAATAATACATGATAATTGTGTATGTAATAACAACAAATATTTTTAAAATATTTTATGAAAACATCATGTATTTATGAGTCATGATATTATCATGAATATTAATCATGAACATTAATTATTTTAATAAAACACTTAAAAAATACAAAAATACAAAAGTGTAACCAATTGTTAGCTACAACAAAGAGCAGTGACCCACGCTCGAGTCTAGACAGTATTATCTTGTGATTTGTAGATTTTTTATTGATTTGACGTACGAAACAAACAGCTGATTGGATTATAACTTCATTGTCATCGACAAGAAAAAGTTGCCATAACAAAAATAATCTGCAGACCGGATTTGGTAAGAATATTACTTTAAAGTTAGTTTCGTTCAAAAACGATATATCGATTGTCAGATTCGATTAAACTAAAACGTCGATACACGAATACAAAAAAAGAACACAAAAAACCAAAATGGATAGTTTTAATAATATCAATACAAATCGACGCAGACATGCACGATCTCTATCCGAAATGGATTTATCAATTATTTATCCAAATGAGTCAAGAGAACATTTCCAATCGGGTGGATATGCTATTATGGATAGCTCAATGAAAAGTTTACCTAACGTACCTAACTTTCTTTAGACGATAATTCCCGAGTAGCTGAACAACAAGAAAAAATACAAAATTTGACTACGCTATTGCATTCTGCTAAGAAATTGAGCGTTTATTAAATGAGAATAGCAGCTTAAAACAGAAATTGGAGCGAAATAATCAGACTATCAAAGCCCTTAAGGCAATAAGTATTTCAGGATCAGAAACAAGTGTACCTTTTCCTGATCTAAAGTCTCGTACTCATGTTCGAACACAGTGCAAGAACAAAACTAAGCAGATTAACTCAACTCCTCTAAAACCCACACCATTATACAAAATGCTGGCATCGTCGACACAAACATCACCCAGTACTATGACTGACAATACACCAAAGGTCAATCAGGATAGACTCACGCCAGATCTTGGAAATGTTACCAACCAGAATCCAGAAAAAATACCTGCTTCTGAATTCAATTTGACTCTGCATAAAAGTGAACATGAAAAAACTATTCATAATGAAACGATCCAAAAAGTATTTTCAACTCTCAATACATCAATAAAGAACACTGGATATAGTCGCACTTCAAAAAAGAACACCGGACAACGCACTCAACATACCTTGAACGGAAACTAAAAAAACATATATATACTAGGCGATGAACAGGCGTCAGGCATTGCCGAAGCATTAATTAAATCTAGGCAAAAAAAAAATAGAACAACGGATAGGTCAGAATACCATATATCATCCATTATTTAAACGAATGCAAGTAGTGAGCACTTTATTGAAAATTGTAATATTATTGCACAAAAAGCCAAGAGTAATGATAGAATAATTTTATCATACGGTAGAAATGATATCAACCTAAAAAAAAACATTACTAACATGTCCAATGCATTGTATATATTACGAGATTTTAAGACGTACATAATTGAAATTGTTAACAATCCTAATCTTAGAACAACCAAATTCCTCAATGAACGACTGAAATGTATTATTAATCGATAACCAAATAGCGAATTCATTAATTGTTTAACTTTGGACAAACCGAACATCAAAAATCGAAAATATCAGCAATAAATTGCATAAAAAGAATACTGCGTCAACTCAAATATCAGATCAAACACCTGCGTCTGGAAATTGTAATACAATAAACAAAACGTTTTTTCGAGTCTAAAACAAAATTAACAATTTTTCATCAGAACATTGCGGGTTTATTATCTAAAAAAGATGACATTGAACTAATATTTCAAAATTTTGTAGAGAAAGGTGTACAAATTGACGTTTTATGTTTTTCTGAGACTTTTCTTCAATCAGGCGACGAACTAAATCTGACTTTATCCAACTATAAATTAGCTACGTCTTACTGACGTACAGACAGAAGACGAGGAGGTACATGCATCTTACTAAAAAACCATCTAGATTATGTAATAATTAACGAGATAAGAGAATTTTCTAAGCGACGCATATTTGAATGTTGCGGGGTAAACATTTTAAATTTTGATCTAACTATTATATGTATATACAGAACCTCCAGATCTAAAACATTTGAGATTTACGACATTTTGAACATATTAGATGCTATGCTACACAAAATTGTACATAAAAATAATAAAATAATAATATGTGGCGATTGGAACATAAATATTCTAAAATCAAACAATTTTTCAAAATTTCAAATTATTTGAATTATATTATAAAAAGTCACAATTTTTAAATGCATATAACATCTCCTACGCGAAAGATAACGTGTATTGATCAAATAGCGAGCAACATTGCCAACGCTTCATATTATAAAACTCCCCGCAACGACCCCCGCTGCCAGCGCCGTCGGCTCGAGCACAGCGAGCTGCCGCCCGCAGTGTGAAACGTGACGCGACCGCGGCGGACGTACCACACTCAATATCCTGAGGAAGGCTTCCGGTAGAAGCCGAAACATTGTCGATAGTCATATCGACTCACAGTAAGTTGTTTCACGCTCAAACACCCGTGTTTTCAAACATAAAATTGCCAACGCTCTAGGCAAAGTTCATTATTTAAGTTTGTCTGACCATGAAACAGGTCAAACCCTCACAGTTGCTCTCAAAGAATCATCCCAGATGTACAAACATTGGTTTGAATATAAAAGAGACTATAATGTAGATAATATAATAAAATTCATCGACTGCCTTAAAGCTTTGAGTTTCAATGACGTTTATAGTGAAAATGACACAAACGGTTCATTTAACAATTTAACAATTTTCATAATACATTGGTACTATACTACAGATTATGTTTCCCATAATAAAAATTAAGATTAACAATAGACCTTTTAAATCAAAATGGATAACAAGAGGCCTTAAAATATGTAGTAAAGTGAAACGTAACCTTCATCTTCAATACATCAAATCAAATAAACAAGATAAGCCTACAAAAAAAAGACAGTACAAAAAATATTCTAAGATTCTTAAAAGATGCATACACCAGAGTCGAAAGTCATCGAATCAGAAATTTATAAACTCCTCTTTAAACAAATGTAAAGCAAGCTGGGATATTATAAACAATAACCTAAATAAAAACATAACCAATAGAGAAATAAAATCGATCAAAGTTAATGACATTAATTATAATGACCCAAACGACATATTTCAATTTTTAATGATTATTTTATTGACACAATTGACAAAAAGATTCATGACATGTGCAATATTAATGTAAATGACAATACAATATTTTTGACTCCAGTAAATGGTAATGATGTATTTAAAATTATAATGAAATTAAACAACACACATTCTGTAGGCTATGACGAAATCAGAACAAAAATATTAAAAATAGTTGCAGAAATTATTTCACAACCACTGGCTTATATTATTAACCTGTCACTAGAACATGGTGAGTTTCCATCCAAACTTAAAACTTCAATAATTGTAAAACCTCTATTTAAAAGAGGCGACTTAAATGACCCTAATCATTACAGACCGATAACACTTATCCCGGTTCTCTCCAAAGTTTTTGAAAAAATTATGTATCATAAAATAAACAGTTTCATACATAGATTTGAATTATTAAAACAAGAACAATTTGGATTTAGAAAGGGTAGTTCAACTTCTTTAGCATGCTTCTCATTGATGAAGAAAATTACTGAAAATATTAATGCCAAGGTACCAACAGCAGTAGCATTTTTAGATATGTCAAAGGCATTTGACTACGTGAACCATGATCTTCTTCTTTCTAAACTACAGAAATATGGTATAAGAGGAAAAGCGCACGACTGGATCCAGAGTTACCTTAAGGATAGGCAGCAATATGTTGAAATCATAAATATAAAAAACTCTGTTCAGCAAAATTATAAATCCGACCTTAGATTCAATCGTTATGGTGTCCCTCAAGGAAGCATTTTGGGCCCTCTTTTATTTTTAATTTACATAAATGACTTGCCGAATCATTTAAACCATGATTGTGTTCTTTTCGCTGACGATACAACTCTTATTATAGAAGGTAAAAACAAAAATACTCTCAGTGATGACATTGTAGATGCCTTAGATACTACTGTTAAATGGTTAGAAAAAAAACAATCTTAAAATAAATATAACCAAAACTAAATTGATGCAATTTCGCACATATCAAGCGACTCCTTTGAAAATAAATGTCTTTTTAAATGGACTAACTATTGAAGAAGTAAGCAGCTGCGCCTTCTTGGGAATAACACTGGATCAACACTGCTCTTGGAAACAACACGTATTATCTGTTTGTTGTAAAGTTAACCGATTTGTATTCGCTATAAAACGCATCCGTCAGATAGTATCTATAAAAGCAGCCCTCTCGGCTTATCATGGTTATATTGGTTCTGCCCTAAGATACGGATTGGTTATATGGGGTTACTCAGTAGAAAATGAAAAAGTAAATAGAAAATGAAAAAATGAAAGAGTATTTATAAGTAAAAAAAAATGTATTCGGGCTCTGTGCTCAGCAAGGCGTAAAGACTCATGCAGGCCTTTATTTAGAAAATTGCAAATATTACCTCTTCCATGTCTATACCTAGAAGAAATTGCTCTTTTTGTTAAACAACATCCAAATTTCTTGGAAATAAAAGGTAATGGACATCGCACTACTCGATATAGAAAAAATCTTGTAATGCCTAAATCTAACTTCGCTTTGTTTCAAAATAATACATATTGTATGGCAATAAAAATTTACAATAAAATCCCAATAGACATTAGAGACTTACCTTTAAGTAAATTTAAATCTAAATTGCATACTTGGCTATTACACAATTCATTTTATTCCATTGACGACTTTTTTAGATGTAAAACTAAAGTAATATGTAATTTAATTGATTTACCTTCGGACATAATTTCATGACGTGCTTTATAATTAAATTCAAATATTTCAATATTTGTATTTTTTGACATTGTATCGCTTCTCATTAGTTTTAAGATATTGTATTTTACTGTAACATTCAATATATTTAAAATTTGTACGCCGTAAGGCAGAACGTTTCCAAACTTTTAAATACTGACATAATTTGACAAGACCTACGTATAATACCCATGTTTTTGACAAATAAATAATTCATTCATTCAATTCATTCATTCAAAGGCGTGCTGACTCAGCCTGAGTCTATATAAAGGCGGACTGAGCCGCCAGCCGCTCATTCTCGATCGTGCGCTCGTAAGAGTCAAGATCTCCTGAGGATGCTTCGTGTAGAAGCGAAACGCGTCGAAAATCCTACCGGTTTGACTGCGTGGCGTTTGTGACGTCAGGTCGGCTTAACAGAAAAATTAGGTGGAATGGTCACTACACATATATTTTCATATTTTTGAATTGTTTTATTAAGATATTAATTAACAGTCTTACTTATAAACGCTACTTAAATTTTAAACAGGAAAATTAGGCGGAATTGTCATTAGATATATTTTTTAAATTCAAATTCAAATTTGAATTTGAATTTCAGAGTTCACTTTCAGGATACTTTTTAGAGATGTTATTGCCATAACATTTCTAAATCTGTAATGTTGCCACATTACATACAATTTATGAGAAAAATATTTTATAAAACATTGTTATGTTCCGCAAAAAACGCCTGAATCTATAGTCATAGATTCTTTCTATATAATATTTTAGTTTCTAATATTAAAAAAAAACATTAGAAAAACGTAAGGGTTTAACTATTCAGAATAACACAAAGTAGCACTTATCCAAACCATAAGGTAGCGAAGCATTTCGCGAATGCTCACCTAGGTAGGTACGAGTACTGATGGCTCTGGCGTTAAATCTGACGCAAAACACCTAAAGAAAGGTTTCGGCTACGTTTGCGAGCAGGTTGTTTACATTTATCCACCAACAAGTGATAATTGTTGTGAAGCGCTCGTAGCGAAGTTTGCTTAGCTGTTCTTAACCGATCAGGAAAGTTATGCAACGTCCGCCGCGGTCATGAGGATGGGTGACCGCTAGTGACATAACTATTGAGCGCTTCCGTGCATCGGAGGGCACGTTAAGCCGTCGGTCCCGGTTGTCGTTTTAGGATGACACACGTTATAGTATGCACAGAAAAAAAAGACTTCTTTAGCCAAGAATATACATTGTCTTAATAAATTCAAGACAATGCTGTATTACAACAAGAATATATTCTGAACTGAAAAATAATCGAGTCTTGATATTACACTCGAATATTCTTAGGAATATTGTTTTGACCCAAAAAATATTTCTTCACATAAAGTATTCAAATTATTATTTCAAGATAACGAAAATATTCTTCTAACAATAAAATAGGAATTCTTCTGTTAACATTTTATTCTCTAAATAAAATTTCTATATTCTTTCTTAAAATATTTTTAAATATTCTTTTTCGATGGAATTAAGGTGCTTCACTTACAAATATTTATGTTAAGATTCTTGTATTCAAAACTAACCATATTCGTAATTAAACACTTTAACGATTTCTCCAAAGAAGAATGCAATATATACTTGGTTTCAAGAATATATTCCTGAGAATATTGTGTTCTGTTTTCAAGAATATATTGTTTTCAATATATATGAATCACAAATATTCTTGAATAAAAACACACTGCGTTGGCTCAAGTATTCCTTTTTTTCTGTGTGGTGGTAGGGCATTTTGCGAATGCCCGTCTGGCTAGCTAACACCCACAAGTAGAAAATCTGTCACCAGGCACCTAACGGTGTGTTCTGGCAGCTGTCCTTGAGATCCAGTAATTCTATAGGTTAGCCTGAACAACATCTTCGACCACATCATCACTTAACATCAGGTGAGATAGTGGTCAAAGGCTAACATATCAAGCATAAAAACAATTATGATGTTCAAATGCTAACCTACCAACTGTAAGCTAAGCTGGGAGAAGCTAATTTTTGTAATCTATTGTGTTTCAGAGGTAATTTCTTCGACTCTGGCATATTTCGAAAGTTTGGTTCACAAGATCCGCAAGTCACAATCCGACAAAAGGTAGTTTGGAGCGCAATCCGACGCCACTGCGAGTGCAGAGTCTGCCTCCAAGACTGGGACTGCACATCTCTTGTAGACGGAGCGTTATCTCAGTTGACGCAATCGCAAATAAACGCGTTTCAGAAAATGATTCGCGACGTAAGCAATGCCACAACATTTGATAAGTTAAAGGCGGCTAGTGAAGCGCTAGACGCGCTCACAGGAGCCCTCAACACGACTCAACATAAAAAGGCTTTCGAGCACCTAATGTCGGTCTTACATAAGGTTCAGTTACGTAAAATTTACAATGTAACATATCATGGTGGGGATAAGTATTATTTATCGCATTTCGTAGAACCAAAAGACTCGTCGATGAAGGGCTCATCCCACCCACAGGAGTAGTACTTTTTTATTGTCTTGACTCGCTTCACTTTCTTTATGAACATTTTAAATATATATTAGCAGACAAATTTTATTGTAATATAGGTGAGATTCTGACTGACAAATTGTAACTATTTTAAATCTAATTATTTTATGAACAATGAACATTTTCAGTTTCAATTTGACATTGTTTATCTTATATAATTTACCGATCGTCTTCTATATAAGTAAATTGACATAATTATTTCATACCTAAAATTTTAATAATATGTATTTTAATTGCAACTAAATGGAATCTATGTAATTTAAAATTCTACATTTGTAAGCCTCAAAGGGCGTAACATGTATGTGTTACTTTATAATAAGACCTTGCATGCTAATTAAGTCCGTATACACATTTTTACAAATACATGATTTGATTTGATTCATAAAGTTCTTCCTCTAGCGAAGGCGTTACCTTAGAATGTCGAGGTTGATTGTTTAGGGCGAAAGCTTTCAGGCAACGCGTCTGGCAAATTAGTCTTATACATCCGCACCCACTAATTTTAAATACGAGTACAATGTGGTTGACCCTAACCCAAAGCCCAAACCAAAAGGAGTTTAATTGTATTGTCCAGCGACAAACAGCATCTAAATCTATAAAAAGAAACTAATATTTGTGATATATTCACGTGAATATGTCAGCACTCGATTACTAAAACATTAATAACAATATCTCTTTGTAGCATAAAATGGTGTAGCAAAAATATGGCCTCAAGCTATAAGACCAATGCACTGAGAAAATCGACTTTGGAGCTTAAATCAAATTTGACCTTTTACCGTTGAATTGTAACTACGCAAGGTGAATTCACAAGTCTTAAGATGATTTTCACCAATCAATAAAAATTTACCATGTTTTATAATAAACAAAACCGTCAAAAAACGCCTTCAGAATTGAACTTGTTATACGATAATAATTGCAGTATTGACCATAAAATATACCTTACTTTTACGGCGGTTTATATACGGGGATTATCACTAAAACGTACGACTTAATCAGCCTCATCGAAAAGTCAATATTTAAGAAAGACCACAAAATACACCTTATATGAAGACGAAAAGAAACATTCGCCTTCACTGACCTCGTTTAACGCCATCTAGTTGGAAGGCGTTTTTGTACGTATTAACGTTTGGTCGGTTTTTTGCCTTCATACCATATACATTGGCCGTCATTAGGGCGCTTTTGACTGTAGATTTTTCTCAGTGCGGCATAACGTTTCAGTGGTAAGTTTCGACTTGTCATCACAAATACATTCATTTTAATAATACGATGCACTATCGGAGTTCAACCTTCATTGGAAGGGCGTTCAGCGTGACCAACGGAGCATTTTTTTTAGGGAGGACTTAGATGCCTATTTCCGCTGTCTCTCGTTCAGCTCCACCGGATTTTGGGCGAGGGAAGGCCCTCTTATAGCCCGGGAGGGGGAAGTGCGGAAGGCACTTCTCCCGAGACGGAGGTAGGAGGCGAAAGTCACCTTCTACCTCCTCCTGCGGACCCCGAAAACGCGCCGCTACTTAAGGAGGGGTTGCATGACAGCGAGCGCAAGGGCACCACTGTGGTTCGGACCTCGGCTTGAGTCGCCGCCGAGAGACATTGAGAGAAAGATCGGAAATTAATGTCCTGGTACAACTGCAGTGTTGTACCGTTGAGAGTGGGCCCTACGGAATAATACTCTGACCGTTTGGAGAGGCCACTAATCGGGACTTTATTTTTGCCTCGAGCCGTTCGTCGCTGTCGAGCTCGGTGTTTAATCGTGTAAACTCTGATTACCGCACACCTGGGGATGTTACCGGGACGAGTTGCGGATAACGCTAAAGCTACCAACGTAATGGCTGCGATGGGGTCATCCGGGTCGTCCAATACTTGCCGTGGTCGGCGACGGGGAGGTTTAAAGTATGGGTCGGATGAGCACCAACTGTGCATCTCTAATACTCTTTCTTTATAGTTGAGTTCCTATTTTCCATTTAAGTAGTGATGTATCGTATCGGATATAATATGTCATAATATCGATATCAGTTTATGTGTAAATATTAGCGACGCCACATGACCTTATTATATTAAATAGATTATCATAGTTTTAAGAATGATTGATAAAAAGAATCTTAAAATACTGTTAAGTTAAACCGGAATTAGGGCTGCATAAATTGTATTGCTTTTAAAATTTACAATAAGGACGCTTTAAACTTGTATTGCTGAATACTAAAGTTAGGTATAATAAGCAGGCGTGTACCCCTATAAGAATATTATTTGAGCCCATAAGGTATGATCGTAAACTAGTGTAACTTTGGGACTCGAACCCGGAACTATAACAACGGTTAAAAATATAGGTAGCACATATCAGAGGAGTCGGTATGAGAAAATGGAAGAATGTAATTTTATGTAAGAATACTTTGTTATTTAATTATATGATCTAAATTATTATCATAATTTAATTTAAATTGTTATTATAATTTAATTTAAATTATTATTATAATTTAATTTAAATTATTATCATAATTTAGATTAAGTGCACTGTCTATTAACAGGCCTGAATGCTAACATGTTTTAATCAACGCATTAGATTTTTCGTGTAATTGGATAGGTTTGTATCTGTGTCTTCGTGAAATAAGATTCTGCGGTATAGATGATATGTTACTGATTAGATAGGACATATTACGTGAATATAATCACAAAGAAGTATTTTTCACATGTTGAAGATAAAAAACAAGCGTCATTGATCATTGCATTATTATGTAGATATACCAACGCACCGATAGTGCACAGAAAAAAAGGAATACTTAAGCCAACGCAGTGTGTTTTTATTCAAGAATATTTGTGATTCATATAGGTATATTAAATAAAACAATACATTCTTGAAAATAGAACACAATATTCTCAGGAATATATTCTTGAATCAAAGTATATATTGCATTCTTCTTTGGAGAAATCGTTAAAGTGTTTAAATACGAATATGGTTAGTTTTGAATCAAAGAATCTTACCATAAATATTCGTAAGTGAAGCACCTTAATTACATTGGAACAAGAATATTTATAAATATTTCAAGAAGTCTTTTCTGTGTGCATATATACGCACTAGCATGCGTCATCATAATAGAAACAGATAAATAGAAAAGTATGTAATTTTCATAAAGTGGTACGTGGCACCCAACGCGGTTACTTTATGTTTGAACTGACCAGAGAATGCATATACCAGAACTTGACTAGAGTTCCAGTGATGCTCATAGAGGCCGCTCAGGCCCTGGCTGGAACTACGCGCAACATTTGCTGACAATGCTGACAGCGCGAACACATCACAGCTGCCGCCATGCCATAGCCCACCGCACCGTTCGATGATTTATTTTGTATGTATATATATATATATATACATATATTTTTAATGTTATTGTGACGGAACAAACCCGAGGCCCACCTGATGTTAAGCGGATGAACTTCTGCCTATAACAGATGCATTTCGTCACAAGTTACGAATTGCAATGCGCCCGTCACCTTGAGACATAGTTCTTAAGTCTCATGTGGCTGTAACTTCACTGGCTCTCAAGGACTGCTACCGGAACACACCGTTAGGTGCTTGGCGACAGATTTTCTACTTGAGGGTGGTCGCTAGCCTGGCGGGCATTCCCTTCCACCATGCGGTGAAGCTAAAGCCCGTGGCATTGTTTTTTTTTTGGTACAAACTTTTCGAGGTAGCAACTCAACTAAGCAAGCGATTTAACGGCCATAGCTAAATAGCCACTAAATAGCAAAACCTTTTCTGTCGGAGAGTGGTGCCCACTGGTAAATTCTATTGATGAAATAAATAGTTTGTCGATATACTTAGGCAATCATATATCCCATCCCTACGTTAGATTGATGATGTGTTGAAATCACGTTGTAAGGCAACCAGCGAGCACTACCATCCCCCGCGTTTTACGTCAGCAACAGCATTCATGCGTCACACATTCAAAATACACAATTTTCGAACGTAAAGCGCGTGTAATCTCTACGAGTGTCCAGCTGCGTGTGGGGGAGAGTATGCCGGCCGGCTTACCTGCACTGGTCAACTTTTTTTTTGTGTTATTGTTTAATCTTTTTTAACTTATATTTTATGACAACACAACTCAGCAGAATATTAGAATAAAGATCTCTATATCCATTTTAAAATAACATTGTATTTAAGCATAATAAAATTATAATATTGGCATTTGCGAATTGTGTTTTATTTTAGGGATGTAAAGATTATTTGCCGATGAATGATACAAAATAAGAATTAACGTTTATTTTTAACAACATGAACTATAATATACAAATCATAAAATTCTTAATAAAAAATGTGAATATACATTACATTTCGAAACAATGAATCGAATGAATGAAGCGAGAGGTGATAGCTATGGACTGCCGTGCCGCAGGTCCCTGGTTCGATCTCCACCACCGGCTTGAGCTTAGCTACCACCCTCAAGTAGAAAATCTATCGCCAAGCACCTAACAGTGTGTTCCGGCAGCAGTCCTCGTGTGCCAGTTAAATCACAGGCGTATGAGACTTAAGAACTGTATGTCTCAGGGTGATGAGTGCAGTGCAGTATGTCACTTGTGACGAAATGCTTCAACAGAGACACCAACTGGGCCTGGTTCCGTCACAACCTCATTAAAAAAAATACCAAAAAATTTAAGTAACTTCAACACTCAAATTATGTGTGAAATAACTTGTTGAAGTCGGTATGGTGATGGTTCAAAAGTACCTATTATCACAATATTGTGCGCATGGTACCGAATTTGACAAATTATTACACACATTTGAGTGTTGAAATTGGTTAAATTTTTTGTGTATTTTTAGTCACCCTTTATAGTGACCCTTGCTACTAATGGGATCGATTGTCATTCAATGTCAATGACTATATCATAAAGATAGGAAAATACCATTCAGTTATTGTAGTGTAACTCAAAAACAGCTTGACCAATTTTGATGAAATTAAAATGGGACCACAAAGTAACATCAGCTCTCAAACAAAAAAAAAAGCCATTCATGTACCTACATTAACTTGAGTCATACAGTTGTTAAGTCTCATCAAAATTACTTGTTCATCATGTGCCTGTAATTTCATAATTACTAACAGGCTCTCAAGGACTACTGCCGAAACACTGTTAGATGCTTGGTGGCATATTTTCTACTTGAGGGTGAGCCAGACGAGCATTCGCAAAATGCCCTTCGAATCAAGCCGGCGCGGCAGTGAGCATCGAACCATGGACCTGCGCACAGCAGTTCATAGTTATGACAGCTTGGCTATCATTACATTGTAATGTGTGGAGGAAACGGAGAGAATGCCAAGATTGAAGCAAGCTGAAAACCTTGGTCTTAGTCTTCTCCGAGAAACAGGCGTGACGTCACGTTTGTATGTAAGTATGTGGCAGATCAACATATCAGCCGGCGGAAAAATGCTCTCAACTCAGAATGTTCATAACTATAATTTGCGCAACAAAGAAAGGTTATTTAAGCCTAAAGTTAGACTGACAAAGGTCCGAAAACAGGGAATCTGCAATAAAATTTCTATGTACAATAAGTTACTGTAGCAACCTTCCTTCACCACTGTGCTATTATATCGGCTCCTTACGTCACGCACCGTATTCGCTTCATTCGTCCGTCTGTACACGCGGTCGCCGAGCAAGTGGCTCCCGCACCTCTCGCACCCGCCGTACGTGCGCAGGAGACGACAGAATATAACTATATCTTTGTCGCATACACTACATCCCTTCCTTATTGTTTTTATTTAATTTATTTTAATTTGTCAGAGTTTTGCCTATTTATTTAAACGCTATTTTGAGTGTAAGAAAATGATTAATTTTTTTTACACTTCCTTCACTTCATTCAACCAATTTCTTCAATCACGTCTGTTAACATGTCATCTCTTCTTCCATAACTTCCTATAATCAGATAAATTTTTCATTTATTTTTTAGTTTCCTATTCATCATAACTTCCATCTTTTCTTAAATCATCGTTATCCTCTCTTCCAACAACGTGCCATTCTCCTTCTACTCGTTTTAAGTGAACTACATTTCATTTTACACAACATTTTCCACTTGAATGTCTCCTCCGTGATTTGCTTGTACCGTATGCGGTATAGTCTCAAAGTTACAACTAAGTTCTTCTTTTTTTTTTACATATATTTTGTCCCCAGGTTCTTAGTCACATTCTTGCGCTTTTCTTTTCTTATCAGCATATTGCTTTCCTTTATCTTTTTGTTCCTTATCTCTGTCACATACGTCCCCATCTTCGAATCGGTAGTCACCATTACCAATCATCGGAATCAGGTCTTTAAATTTTCTACGAAAAATTAATTCTGCAGGCGGTTTACCGGTTACTGTATGAGGAGTACTGTTGTACCTACGTCGCTAGATATTCCAGAAAAGAATCTTTCCAGTTGTTTCTTACCATTACAAAATTACAAATTACATATGATTCTTTCCATTTGAGTTATTTTCAATCGTTTCAGAACAACCCTATTTTGTCCCTCTTCTTCCCCATTCTGTTGGGGCCAATAGGGAATGGAATTAATAAGTTGGCATCGTCCTGGACCACTATGGGCTAGTTATGAATGAAATTCTAATGTTATCATTATCGCCGATGCCAATGGCTTAAATAAATGAATATCATTATCCTGGCAAAACATTTGAACTCATTACTCACAAACCGTTTACCGTTGTCTGACGTTACAGAACTTGGTTTTCTTAATCGGCTGAAAATTTCACTGAGCAGCCTTAATACTTCAGTACTCGATATACCACGACACACTTTTACTTTTTTATATCTAGAATAATAATCGATGTTCTCTTCTCTTTAGAAGATGTGGTGGATTGGGTGCCAACGCAAGAGTAGTTCTGCATCTTTGTCATATCCATACCACCACTAGCTCATTTTCAACGACTATAAATTTTTACCGTGTCATCCCATTTGCCATGATAAATACCTTCTTTGATCTTCTGTATTCCTGAGACTTGTTGGGATATTGCTCAATTTCTTTCAACGATACAGCTGTTGGTTTACTTTGCTCAATTAACCTTTTATTGATTATGATTGGGTTTAATTTTACTTTGTCTCGATATTGGATCCGCTATATTGTTTTTTCCTGGCCTGTTGGTAACTTTGTACCACTGGAGCCGTAGTGCCCACGTTTTAATACATGCGCATGTATTTGATTTAGGAACAAAAATGGCATCTAAGGCCTTATGATCTGTATTATTAATTCAAAGTTTTTTCCATATAAAAACATATAAAAATGTTCCACTGCCCAAACCAATGCCAAAGCTTCATTTTCTGTTTGGCAGTATCATCGCTCACAATCACTAAGAGTTTTATTCCCACATGCAATAACTCGTGGACCTATGTCATCTATTTGCACCAATACTGCGTCCAGTCCAACAGGACTAACCTCAGCATTGTTCTATGTTTTATATCATAGTACTCTAAATTGAGTAAGTCACCAAGAACAGTTTTTTAATGCAATAAAAGCCTTCTGTTGACTTTCACACCATTAAACAGATATATGACTAGTCTATAAAATACATAGTTGACTAGTCCAATAAAACTCTGTTGCACAGATACAATTGTTAGAGCTCTACATTCATTAATAGTGGTTAGATATTTATCGAGTGGCCTAATATCTTTTTTTGATAATTCGTGTCTTAAAAATTTTATTTTATAAGCACCGAAAATACGTTTATTTGTTCTAAATATAAGAACATTATGTTTAAATACGTCCTTTACCATACTAAGCCTCTCATCGTATATATTAAAAAGTTCATCTATGAAGTTTATCGCACCTTCGAATTCAATCAGTACCCTTTAGCCCTTTGGCTGAGATAATGGTTGTTATATGTTTTGAGTCTGGATGTAGCTCTCATTGATGGTCTTATTTACTAAATATCATCACATTTTTGATTTTTGGTAGAAGTTGATCCATGGTAGATAATATATGATCTTCCGTTTTATTTCAGTGTTTGTACGCCTCATATCTACACAAAAACGAATTTTCTCATTAGTGTATAAAATTGGAACGTTTGGTAATAACCCAATTGGATGGACTGTCAACCGTTTCGATAAAATAATATCCCTTTGGAGAAGTACTTTATTTTTCGACTATCTCTTCCAAAGTGATTGGAATCCATCTATATGGCTGTACGACTGATTTAACTTTTTCATTCACAGGAATACGTATTTGAATATTCTTCATCTTCAGAAAATGTACAATTTCTTGGGATTCTATGTTGTTCAACCCTAATCCAATTTTCAACACACCAAGCTCTTTAAGAATGTCTTTTTTGGGTTTCGTATTTTGGTCCGTGAACTTTACTTGGCTCTTTTTCATGTTCTCCCATGCCACGCCCGTTATTTAGTTAACATCGCACCCTGAGTCAATTAACATGTTAACTGGAGTTCCTCCCACTGAACAAGTAACGACGTCGTCATCATTTAAATTGATATGTGCAATGCATTTCGCTGTTTGTCTGTAGATTCTGTAAGTTTTCTTTTTTCGTAAATATGTATTATTTATTTAATTTCGTTAGGTCCTTATTTTTCCATTCCTATACTTTGTTAGCCTGATTTAGTTTCCGATTTCCTTTTCAAGGGATTCGGTTTGCATTGTAGCTTAAAATGTCCCATTTTCACATATCATACATTTTGTAGGGTATACTATTCATCAGAGGCCAAATGATTCCAGCTTCCGTATCTAAAGTATTCTTTTTTTCTAAATCTTTATGTTTCGTATGTTTTTTTAATTAAATTGACATTTGATATCTTCTTATTTGTCTTCCCACAATTTACTGCTTCCAAGGAATTAGCTTACGCTATTATATCATCCAATGTTTATGTCTCCTGTTGTCTCTCCTCAATGATTGTGTCTCCTGAATTCAAAATATTTTTTCCTTAATACACCTGAAGAGAATTTTTCTATTATTTGGCCGATTAGGTAATAATTAACATCTGTAAACTGGCATTTTACTGCTTGTTCTCAAAGCCGTTCAACAAACTTTCCAAATTTGATTTATCTTCCTGAGTCAATTGTCTAAATATATGCCTTTCAAATCTTTTGCTCTGTTTGAGTGTACAATATTCGTTAAGGCTAGTAATCATCATCATCATCATCATTCTGTTCTGTTCCTCTCCAGTGTAATAAATTTACTGGTTTTTTCCTGTTTGTATCTATACCAGAGGCTAGATACATATCTAAGCTTCTCTTCCATCGCTCCCATCTTACGCATACTGAACCTGCGTCCCCTTCGTTTTCTAGTATTAGGTGAGCCTTTGATTGTCCTGCAGACATGAAAATAATATTGACTGCTTATGATATTTACCCAAACCACTTGACTGAAGTTCATATATTCTCATCTCTAATGAATTACGCTTGGTTGGTTTGGCAATATTGCGAATGCATCCCTATTTTATTTCAATCGTATCCAGCCACATTGAATTCAATATATTACTTGTACACTATTTAAATCACTTATATATACATCTACACATGCATAAGGTTTTTTTTTTAATTCTAAAATTCACCCGTATTGCTTGCCATCGCTAATCAGCTTAGCTGATATTATATATATAAATTGTTACATTATATGCCCAAATCTGTGGTTTATTACTTTCGTTGCGTCCATATCTATAGTATATTATCTAAAGTAATTCGTGAAAAATCATCTACGACTGCCGTTAACAGCCGCGCAGTTTAACCTATAGCTTCTTATTAGTTCGATGTAATTTTACAAATAAGTAAACATTATTATTTATAACAGTCGTCAACTGCTATATATATATAGCTTCTTCATTACACAATTAATACCTTAAACTGGTAAACACTATTTTATTACAGTCGTCAACTGCATATACAGAGCTTCTTCATTACACAATGAATACCTTAATCTGGTAAACACTATTTTATAACAGTCGTCAACTGCATTTACATAGCTTCTTCATTACACAATGAATACCTTAACCTGGTAAACACTATTTTATAACAGTCGTCAACTGCATATACATAGCTTCTTCATTAAACGATGAATACCTTAACCTGGTTAACACTATTTTATTACAGTCGTCAACTGCATATACATAGCTTCTTCATTACACAATGAATACCTTAACCTGGTAAACACTATTTTATAACAGTCGTCAACTGCATATACATAGCTTCTTCATTAAACGATGAATACCTTAACCTGGTTAACACTATTTAATAACAGTCGTCAACTGCATATACATAGCTTATTCATTACACAATGAATACCTTAACCTGGTAAACACTATTTTATTACAGTCGTCAACTGCATATACATAGCTTCTTCATTACACAATTAATACCTTAGCCTGGTAAACACTATTTTATAACAGTCGTCAACTGCATATACATAGCTTCTTCATTACACAATGAATACCTTAATCTGGTAAACACTATTTTATAACAGTCGTCAACTGCATTTACATAGCTTCTTCATTACACAATGAATACCTTAATCTGGTAAACACTATTTTATAACAGTCGTCAACTGCATTTACATAGCTTCTTCATTACACAATGAATACCTTAATCTGGTAAACACTATTTTATAACAGTCGTCAACTGTATACAATGTTATGTTTTACTTCAGTATATTATTCTTATTTTATTACACCACCGAGTCTTCCGCAATAATTTCATGCACATGACCTTTAATCAAGAGTTATAACTATATTTAAACATTTTTATATGAGCAAAGGATATGCTTATATCCACTGTTTTAACCTTTAAGCATCCGTAATATTAACTTAGGACTTAAAGTTTACATCTATATACTTCTTAATAATCAGCATAGTACAGTGTTCTTATTGAAATAAAGAAACAATAGACCTTTATAGTTCCTGTAATAACACAGTTGTACCGCAACAACAAAACAGCTCGTTGATCTGTGCCTCGCACAGATCAAACATAGTCTTTGGTGTCTCGTAACAGCAGCGGCACGCTGCGCTGGCTTGTCATCACGGGACTTGACGTTCACGCATAGCAGAGAACATATAATAATAATAATACTACGTCCCGTAAGACAAGTTTACAAGAAGTTACGCCACGTTTGTTATTATTCATAATATACAAATAATACTTAATTTGGATGGCTTTGACGTCGTCATAGTACCGCGTCTATATGGTTTAAGTTGTACGTAGGTATACTTGACCAAATATTTGTTACTAAAATTTATTGCGGCTATATTTTTTTTTTTGTATCTGCTAACAGTCTCAACTGTAAAATCAACACGTATTCTCTTAAGTAATTGCAACAAGATAAGGTCTGACTTACAGATTATATATCCTGTACGTACTCACAGTATCCCATCCTCGTCGCCAAAATGTAGCAACCTTCCTTCACCACTGTGCTATTATATCGGCTCCTTACGTCACGCACCGTATTCGCTTCATTCGTCCGTCTGTACACGCGGTCGCCGAGCAAGTGGCTCCCGCACCTCTCGCACCCGCCGTACGTGCGCAGGAGACGACAGAATATAACTATATCTTTGTCGCATACACTACAGTTACCTTTGACAATATAAAATTTAAACATAATTGACTTATAAAAAGTACTAAAGCAGTTTTTTGAAACACATCCACTCTATTCCCTAGATGAATTCATGGACAAGCGCCTCACGGAATCTTCATTCTTGTAAAAGTTGAATTTTAATAAATATAAATATGACAATTTAATTATTTATTAAATTAGGTACACTTGACTGCATATGCGTAAAATAAGATTTATAACAGTAATTCATATAAAATCTAGAAATTTTATATTTTTTTTATATTTGTGTATTGAATAAATTCCAGACATTCCATTTATAATTATTTTACTATATATACTTTTATTATTTTGATTTTCCTTACTTTTTTCAATTTTTTTTACGAATATATAAGAATTTTGATGTGATACCTACCTAAATATTTATTGCTGTTTTGTATTATGTGAGATCTTAAATTAATATTATCCAAAATTGTACTCCTGACTTGCCCAGTATGACAATCAATTTTATAAGGTCAATAAATATATTCTATTCTAAAAAAAATATCAACATGACATGTTCGAAGTGATAGAATTCCATTGAGATCCCTAGGTTAATGTAGAATTCACCCAAAGTGATATACCTACATGATAGACATACCTATAAATGAAATGAAAACAGTGATGACCAAATATTATTATGGAAGACATTTATATATATACTACGAGTACACTAAAAATTAAAACAGCTAGTTACAAATGATCAAATCAAATTATAAAACCATTTGAAGAAAGGACCAAAGACGCGGTGGATGAATATATACAATAATAACAAAGATTTTTAAAATATTTTAATAAAAAAAAAATCTACGTTAGCCTGAACAACATCTTCGACCACATCATCACTTACCATCAGGTGAGATAGTGGGCAAAGGCTAACCAATCAGGCATAAAAAAAACATCAAATTATTATTTTAATAAAACACTTAAAAATATAAAAATATATCTAGTGACAATTCCGCCTAATTTTCCTGCTAAGCCGATGTGACGTCACAAACGCCACGCAACCAAATCGGAAGAATTTTCGAAGCGTTTCGCTTCTACACGAAGCATCCTCAGGAGGTCTTGACTCTACGAGCGCTAGATCGGATTTCTCGATCGTGCGTGGCGTTTGTGACGTCACGTCGGCTTAGCAGGAAAATTAGGCGGAATTGTCACTAGATATATTTTCATAATTTTTTAGTGTTTTATTAAAATAGTAATTTGATGTTTTCTTAAAATATTTTAAAAATATTTGTTATTATTAAATATGGGTTTCCGCAATGTACCTAACGCCTGAATCTATTCATTAAATTAATATAGACACCAAATATATTACTAAAATTCTGTATGGAACCCTAAATAAGCGACAATTTCATTTTTTTATTTATTCCAAAGATTCAGTTACATTACAGCCTGTTACAGCATAAAACATTACTATGTCTTTACTATAATATATTACTTGCTCAGTGTTTACTATTTTTCCGTAAAATTATCAGAGCAAATTTAGACACATGGCAATGTTGGACTAAACATAACATGGCGATGGCACTAAAGGAGTAGGGAAAGTCCCGACAATTAATCAAAATCAATGCTGCCAGGTTGCAGATTTTATCTCAAAGTTTTGGGAATTTTTTGGGGGTAAGTACTAATATTTCGACGGCTACTTTATAATTTGGAATAAGCGAAGAGCGTAAGACGAAAAGTCGTAGTTCGGCTGCCGCACTGAGGGTTCCGTACAAATAAAATGTACCAAAAATCGTAATTTTTTTCATAGATGGAAATCCTTGTCGTGAGTCTAAGTTGATGTTTGTGTGTAAAGTATTACCGTGTTTACGATAGAGCAAAACGAAAATGGCAAAAATTACAAGTATCTTGTAAGGGGATTTTATTTTTCACTATTTGTAATGCAATACGCTATACTAACACACATTCTAAGGAAATATTTTAACTGCCTACATTACCGTTTCAAAGATATTGCCTAAAGGTCGGAAGGGCGGACGGACAAGGTTTAGTAATAGGGATCCGTTTTCTAGTTCGGATCCCTAAAAAACAAATTAAAATAGTAAAACAACAAAAACACGCCAGGTAATAGTCCCGTCACATAATAACTAGTAGATAACACATAACATTAAAACAGCTAGGTATTTGCATGATGGTAGGCATTTTGCTTGTGGGGTGCCAGACTAGAATGTCACCCCCCCCCCCCCCCATCTCTAACCATGGGTGTCGTAAGAGGCGTCTAAGGATAACACCTAGAAGGTGGGCAGCAGCGCTTTCTGAGGAACTGATATCTCACACTGCGATCCCCAAGACGCATGCCAAGCGTTGGGATTAAGGTTAGGATTAAGATTAAGGATTAAGCTCCCACGACGGGGAGGTTCTGTGTTCAGCAGTGGTCGATCCGTCTGATAGAGTACACTACAGTAAGGCATTTTGCAAACGCCCGCCTGGCTAGCTACCAACCTCAAATAGAAAATCTGTCGCCAAACACTCAAAAGCAAGCCCATCAGCAATAAATTTGGGTTATGCCCATTGGTAAGGAACTATTGGTACACGAATACGACTCGCATTATTCGCATATGATCAGTTTTTATCAGTAACTTTTTTTTTCTATATCTCGAGTATGTACTACTTATACTACACCCCTTATAATCGGTTTTTACAGATACTCTCCATCCAAAGGTTGCCTGGAAGAGATTGCCTTCAGTAATAAGGCCCAATGTAGCACTATCAATTTGAATTGTAAGTTTTATCTGTTTCATTTTTAGGCCATTTATTGGGTGTATTAGTACGTCCGGTTCTGGTAACACTCGAATTGTGACTCATCGCGTCTGTCCAAGTCAAGGGCATAACCCGGACCCGGTATTCCAGTCCGGTATAGTTATACAGAAGTCGGTACAGACCCACCAACTTATCTGTTCAGGTGGCAGAAAAATGAACTAAAACTTTCCCTCAAATTGTGACAGTCTGTAGTTGATTTCCATGACCAGTAGCGCCCTCGAAAACTGCACAGTTAAGTTGGTGGTACTATACACTGTTTGTGGGCCTGGGTATATCCAAGACACTTGTGTAATATTAAACGAAAACTGATTGGTTTTGCTTGAGTACAATGGAAACATCGAGTTTTCTTCCGATATACACTCGTACATGATATTCTGTGCAAAATTGTTCAATAAGTAAGGTGTCTAGACCAGTTAGCGGCAAGAAATAACGTAAGTACAAGTGCTATGTTTATGTTGTCAACGTAATACTATTTAGTCATTTATATCTAGTATACGTACATGCCAAGCAAAGAAGTGCTATTTTTTCAGAATTCATGTGTGTTTATTTTTATTTATTTTTTATAGCTCATAGACTAGCCTTTGACCACTATCTCATCTGATGGTAAGTGATGATGTGGTTGAAGATTTTGTTCAGGCTAGCTTAGAATTCCTTACTGGCTCTCAAGGACAGCTGACGGAACACACCGTTAGGTGCTTGGCGACAGATTTTCTACTTGAGGGTCGTGGCTAGACAGGCATTCGCAAAATGCCCTACTACCATGCAAAATTATTCCACCATAACTTCTTAAGGTTGAACTGGCCGGGCTCGTTCTCCATACAAACGTCGTAGGGTGATCACTCCCTTTTTTAAGGATTTAGGTCCAAAATAAAGCAAAATATCGATTGATCTCGTCATTATCTAGGCTAGTATGATGCCGAAATTTTAATAAAATAATTACCTTGAGAATTATGAGCCTCGAAACATTTTCATATAAAGATTTCGAGGCCCATAACTTACAACTTAATTATCTTTTTAAAGTTTTGCCATCATATTAGCCTAGATAATGACGATATCAATCGGTATTATGCTTAAGTCTGGACCTAACATCTCAAATAAGGGAGTGATCACACTACGACGTTTGTATGGAGAAATGACCGGCCAGTTCAACCTTAAGGGGTAAACCGATTTAAATGTAGGAGATTTCGTTTTGCTTTAAGCTTTGTCTTGATAGCGCATATAACATGCTAAGATAAAAAATAATTTTTATTCCAAACTCCTCAAGTGAGGTATCAAAATAACGACTCAATAAATATATATCACTTGCAGTTTTATTTTCAATGGAACGATAAAACGCTTAACGATTAAGTATATATAATTTGAAGTCGGGTTTTTCACTTTTCAATGCACAAGGCTGCTTATTATATTTCTACGCCTTTTACGACTAATTGAAAGGTGAAGCGCGGGGCCGTAATTATCCCAACTTACTTTTCGATAAGGTAAATAGGTATTATTGGGAGCCGCGACGGGCGCTCTTGGCTCGGAGTACTTGGCTTCACAATGCCTACTCCGAGCCAAGAGCGCCCGCCGCGGCGAGACTGGGCCGCGCCGAGTTCCCTTTGAATAGTTTTGAAAATTTAAATCAAGCTAAGTAATAACAAATATGAAATAATAAAATACAGGCACAAGAGACTTTTAACCTCGTGCTTATTCCGTCAAATAGATATAACGAAACAAAAAAAAAACAAAATGTTCATTCGGACTAGAAGAAGTCAACCTTAAGAGGTAGTTAGCATTTTACCAATAACATTGTTTATTGCACACTTTATCAATATCTAAATTACATGTTAATAAATGAGGTTGTCTATTATAATTTATATTGGTAGGCTGACTTTAAATAGTTTGTATGTTCGTTGAGTTGACAGCTTCTTTTCCTGAGGAAGGTGAAACTACCAAGCGAGAACGTACAAAATCTTTATATATGGAGCTTCTAAATATGATTTCAAGCAGTATCACATGCTAAATTAATATAATATAAACAAATTTTTAGAGCAAAAAAATTTTATCACGTTCCGTGGCCGTGTAGTGAAAGCCAAAGGTAGCGTTAGCTGCTCGGCCATCGATGGTTCAGCTAATGCGAATTTCGTGCACCAATTTTATTAACGGTCATAGTGCAATAAACAGCCAGATTACTGTGGGTACTTTATCTGGTCGAACTAAGTTCGTTTTCAAACACTCAATATTTGTAATGATGTCGCTACACTTCTTTATTTCCAAATATGATTTAATGCTATCGCAGGCGAAACGGCCATCACATAGACTTTTTTTTCATTAAGCTATATAAATATTGTTTCAGATACACAACCATGTCCGAAGCTTTCAGACAAGCTATTATATCAGCGCTGGAACAGACCAGGGGTAGTCCAGCTATATATGAAGCGATGGATAGTTACAATATCGCAAAGGCAGTGCAAGCTGGTAGAGAAACTTTAAAGAATGCCAGTTATAAGCACGTCCGACGTAATCAGAAGTCCGCCGAAGAATCTAACAAACTGAGAAAAGAAGGTAATGCTTATTACATCAACAGAGCCTACAAAGATGCAATCTTATGCTTTAACAAAGCCCTCGCTTTCGCACCTCTTAACTCTTTGGAAATGAAATTAGCATATGGCAACACTTCGGCAGTTATGCTTGCTATCAAAGCATATCAACCTTGCCAAGCAAATATAACAGCTTGCCGAGATTTGGGATGTCCAGAAAATCTAGTCGCAAAATTAGAGAAACGATTCAAAGAAACAGAAATATTTAGCATGCAAGAAATGACGCTTCGAATGGCGCTACACTCTGAAGAAGATTTAAATGAGTATGTGACGTTTGAAGTTGCGAAAAACGATGATGTACCATGCACTAGCAAAGAAGTTTGTATACAAAACAGCGACGGTGTGAAGACTGTAGTCGCAGCGGCAGATATTAAATCAGGCACTATAGTAGCTATGGAACGAGCGTTTGTTAGCACGCTAATCGAAGAAAATCGTTACAAGTCTTGTTACAACTGCCATAGGATGTGCCTATGTTTTGTGCCCTGTGAAGGTTGTAGTTATGCACTATTCTGCTCTAAAGAATGCAGAAGCAAATGCATGGAAGAGTACCACCGCATCGAGTGTCAAATCATCGAATATTTGATTATGTATGAGAGGCCAGAAGAGATATTAATGACAAGGGCAGTAATTAAAATGTCATTGAAACACAACTGGGACCAATTAAGGTATGCAAGGTGTTTGAAACTTTTCTTAGGTTCCATCCACAAGAGAAATCTCTTGTGGATGGAACCTAAGAAAAGTTTCGAGTGGATGGAACCTAAGAAAATGCGAGGCAGGTGAATCGTGTAAGAGGAAATAGTTCACCAATAAGAACGCTGCATTTTCCTAGCCTCCCTGAGCGCAACGATCCTATTGTTGGATTTTTTCCTCACACAACGGTCATCTTGTATCATCATACCGTTACCTTAACTCTGTACCCTGCCTGATTTAACCTTATTTTTGCTACTACTTGATAAACAAATTTTGACCTCTAAGGCTTTCTTACACCCCCTCTGCTTATTTTCAAAAAGTTTGTCAATTTGATACTAACTTTGGATTATGATTGAATATGGAATATTTTTCAGTTTTGTATAATATTTCTTAGTTTTATTATAGAAAAAATAATGTTTTAGTGTGCAAGTTTTGCAATAGAAAGATGATTTTATTCCCACAGCGAGCCATGTTCTTTGAAGACTCGTTACCGGTGCGGTAAAGTACGGTTCTTTAACAACGTGGTAGGTGACGAGGAACAGGAAAGCGTAGCGTGGTCATGAAATTAAATGAGATTTATTTACAAAAATGGGGTTATTCTTATTAATGTGTACCTATTCATTTTATTTGGGATAAGAATTCTTCTTCTTTATCTCTTAATTTTACCAGCAGTCGCAGGCCATACCGTAAACTATTCTGAGACCATATCCTACAGGTATCTGGATATCAGTTAGGCACGCGTATACTTGAGGTCAAAATAAAAACATTGACGCACTTCTTCAAAATATTTTCCATAGGAATAGATATTCAAATTCAAATTCAAATTCATTTATTTCGAGCTACTTAGGACTCATATCATAAACACAATCACATATTTTAACAGAATTGAAAAATAATTAGTAATTGAAATTGTAATATAACTAAAATAATAATTAATAATAAAATAAATCATATACATACACATCCAGAATTAAAAAATGTCAATAAATTTATAATAAAAGTAGGTACCTATGTCATATTAATAACCATAAAAAGTAAATTAAACAAAAATAGTCATCTCTCATGGAATGAGGGAGCATGCCTATCACAACAATGTCTAATAAATAAATGAATATGACCAGCCAGAAAAAGCTTTTGGAGCCGATTCTAAAAATATACCACATTATGTTTACCTGCTAACATATTAATACTAATAAAAGCATTTTTAAAACCAGATGGCCTTTTTCAGATACGATTGAACTATTTTTACAAGGCTGAATTATGTTTTGTAAAATATACATCAAATGACACATTATTTATTCATATCTAACCTCATAGGATTAAGTATAGTTTGAGGTGATTTTACTTTAATAATATTGGAGATCCAGACGAAAATATTTTGGGCTAAAATTTAATGTTGTATATTTTTAGAATCGGCACATAAAGAGCTTTTATTTATTACTCACACATTAGGTTGTATACGTATATATATATATTTCGTTCATGTCATATAATCATCTTCAGCAAATAATGTGCATTTATGTTGAATAATACCAGGCAAGACATTTATTTACATTAGGAACAGTATCGGCCCTAGGACACTGCCTTGAGGGACTCTGTACCTATTTATTTGATATGTTGATCGATTGTGACATATAATAGCAACAAATTTTTCTCTTCTTAGTAGCTTCTTATCTATATACCTTATTTGTGAAGTCTGTGTGAATCTATATACCTACCTTATGTATTTTTTTGCAAAGCAGCGTATTATCATTTTTACCATTTTTTTAAGTAGTCAAAAGGTTTTGAATTATATCAAAGAAAACAGCCGTTATATTTGGATGGATTTAATAACATTATGCTGGTGCATAATGTTAATGATAAGTAGTAGTAGTAGCATTTGGTAATGATAAGTCTAAAGATATATAATCCCCCTTTGTAACCCGTTCTGCTCTTCACCGACAGTAGATTTATTTAGTCGTATATAGTTTTTTATATATTATTTCTAACATTTTCAGTGTTGCCTCACGAACAATGGGTGAGGAACGGTTGAAAAAAAGTACAGTGAAAGAAGCTTTTGACGTCAGCAACCCCCTTTCAATGCTTTGCTACAACGACAATAAAAACGGCATACAAGGAAAGATATTCCAAGGCAGCATTATTTGCGCTCTTGTCATTGAACGCCTTATTCGTGTCCCGGGATATTTTCCAGAAGGTACGAGTAGACCATGCAAAATTACTAAATTAGTCTCATTTTCATCGTGATGTTATTTGATCGTGGTGTACAATTTATAAGATAATCTAAGTAAAATTTTCGTATCTTTAATTCTGCTCCTTTCTTTATTTATGTGCCATGATGCAGATTACGTACTTTTACACTTACTTAAAGATGTTAGATGCATGATCTAAGCTTGTATTTTCTTTCCCTGAAATCAATTTGCGCAATTCCTTATAGAAACAGATTCAGTCCTACTTGAAAAATTTACTCATGTTTTCATTTGTTTCCAGCTCTAATTCACTGCTTTTATTACCTCTATACACAACTACTATCCAAGATTTTAAAAAATCTCATTCTCTCCAACATATATTAGGTCCTTACATATGAAATTGGCGTTTTGTATGGGAGGAACAAAAAGTCGAATATTTTTTAATATAATATATTTAATTAATCAAAGTATGAACCATTATTTTCTATGCACTTTTGCCATCTCATAGGTAGTTCATTGATCCCTTTACTAAAAAAACCAGTCGGACGGGAATCAATAAAATCTTTGAAGGCGATTTGGACTGCCCCATCGGAGTTGAATTTTTTCCCTTGCAAGAAGTTATCCAAATTTCGAAAAAAATGGTAATCTGTTGGAGCAAGGTCCGGGGAGTACGGAGGATGTCTTAGACTTTCCAATTGAAGCTCTTCTAATTTAGTAGCCGTCTGTAGCGCAGTGTGTGGTCTAGCGTTGTCGTGAAGCAGCAGTGGCGTGGAGCGATTGACCAGCCTAGGTTGTTTAGCCGCTAGCTTTTCCATCATGGTTTGCAATTCCTGACAATAGACATCAGCCGTAATAGTCTGGCCAGATTTGAAAAAACTGTAATGAACAATACCGGCACTAGTCCACCAAACGCTTACAAGTAACTTTTTTGGGGTTAATTTTCGCTTGGGGCAGGATTTGGCTGGCTGGCCAGGATCTAACCATTGCGCTGAGCGCTTCCGATTATCGTAAAGAACCCATTTTTCATCACAGGTAATGATTCGGTTTAAAATACCTTCATTATTGTGCCGGTTTAGTAATGTAACGCAGCAGTCGACGCGCGTTTGCCGGTTTGTTTCAGTCAATTCGTGAGGTACCCACCTTTCAAGCTTTTTAATCTTCCCAATTTGCTTCAAGTGAATTAAAACAGTTTTATCACTAACATTGCAGCCTGCAGCTAACTCGGACGTGGTTTGCGATGGATCCGCTTCCACAATAGCCTTCAACTCTTCATTATCAACTTGAGTCTCAGGCCGTCCACGGGGCTTGTTCTGCAGGTCGAAATTTCCAGAACGAAAACGTTGGAACCAAAAACGAACTGTGTTTTCTTTTGCAACACGACCGCCATACACATCATTCACCCTTCGAGTTGTTTCCGCAGCACTAGTGCCACGGCGGAACTCGTTCTCGTAAATAATGCGATATTTAAGGTTTTCCATTTTGTAAAATGAGTGACGCAAACAGAAAAAAACAGAAGAAAAAAACAAATGAATGACGATCATCGAAGCACAAATACATGAGTCTATAGCTGTACAAATTTGAATTTGGAATTCCTTACCAAAGAGGAGAAATTCGTGATTAAAGTGGCCAGTACGAAAAACGCCAATTTCATATGTAAGGACCTAATATTACATCTAGAGAGTTGACGTTATGCAAACAGATTTGAAAGTAAATCCAAATATTATTACTACTAATGTTGGGTCAACTTTAGTAGCTATGATAAAAATATTCTTTCTGAAAACGCAAAGGCTAACACGATAACACAATATTGACCAAATCCAAATATTTGGACAATATTATGATCTCGTGTGACCCTTTGCGTTTTCAGAAAGAACATTTTGAGAAGAATGAACAAAACGCAAAGGATGATAAGAACATAATTGACCGAAATCCAAATATTTGGTCAATATTATGTTCTCGATACTCTTTGCGTTTTCAGATAAAACATTTTTATTATAACTGTTAATGTTGACCCAACATGAATAGTTCTGACCATTAACAAATTTTTGATACCAACATAAGAAAAACATTAATATATAATAAATCTCATTGAACAGGTGAAGAACAAAGAAAAGAAGCAATAAACGCAATGAGCCGCATAATGTTGCATCTATATCTTACATTTACAAACCGCATTGAAATACGTTGCTCAGCCCTAGACTACGTCAACAAAACGTACCGATACGGTGTTCAAAAAAACTTCGGCTGGTTCTCTTTTACAAGCAAGTTGGCGCACTCCTGCGAGCCCAACTTGTTCGTCTTGGGGCTCAATGACCAAGTGGCGTTAGTAGCTGTGCAACGGATCAAGAAAGGCGACAAGCTCACTATTTCCTACGTGTAAGTATATCGTTTAAGAATTCTGATAAACTACAATCCCAGAAAGAGCATCTATGCAAAATAAGATCTAAGATGGGGCCAAACTCCATAACCATTCTGAATGGTTTTTTAGTAACATTTATGGTTGAACTGGCCGGTCACTTCTCCATACAAACGTGGAAAGGTGATCACTTGTATCGTTCCACATTTGTATTACACAATAATTAACCTGAAACTCGCAACTTTCGTATAATACCGCGAGTTTTAATGCATGCTCAGAAGTAAATAAACAACTTATTTAAAATAAATCTCCAAAAAAATCCATAGAACCATAGCTTAGTTCATTATGACATTAAATAACATTTGTTGAAATAAATACAACCAGTAGTTTATTCTTAAATACCCTCGATTTTAGTTATGAAAATAACACTGATATCCATGTTTCTTTTTATTGACCGAGCGAGAACTTAGTTCGAGCGAAGCGTCTCTGCTTCAACTTAGACAAAAATGCTTTCGTATGTCCGGTTGTTCTCTTCTACAGGTCGCATTTCTCAACGGATTATCACGAAATTTTGTGAGTAAGTTTGATAAGTCCCTAAAAATTTTTATCGATTCAGTTTTTGGAAATTTTTCATAATGATTGAGATATACATTATAAGGTGTTGAAAGTATGGATGCCCACACTTAATATAGCGCACGCCAGTTGCCTGTAAGTGATAGTCTCTCTTTGGTATAATCAATTATTTATTTTCGATGTTTTTGTAGCCAGTATATTAATTCGAGATAAATACGAGGAAAAATGAATCACAAACAACAAAATTATTATATTATAAACATTGCCAAATATGTAAAATTATTGTTTATATGATACCGGAAATGTATGAAACCTAGGAATTGTACACAATTCCTAGCCTACTATTTATTTATATGATACCGGAAATGTATGAAACCTAGGAATTGTACACAACTCCGAGCCTACTTAGGAAATGTGTAAAATAATCTTTCAAAGATTTTTTAATACACAAATTTCCTGTGTATGTATTTCTAAGGAATTTTATGCATTTCCGAGATGATACTAGGAAATATATAAAAAGTAATGCTTTCTGTGACTAAAATAAACAAAACACATTTGTAAACTGACATCAGACTTTTTATTAAGGCTCTCGTAACATAATATATAAGTTAAAAATCACATATTGTAATCGAACACCAAATGAAGTAAATGATTACCAAATGTAGTAAATGATCACTAAAGTCATATTTAGGTGCGACGACGAGCGAGCGAAGTTAGGAAGAGCGTTAGGTTACTTGTGACCACAACAACGCACGAGCCGAGCGGCGCGGCGAAGCGAGCGTGCCGAGGCAACGGCCGGCGATGCGCCAGAATGTAAAACATTTCCGTCTGCTATTTAGGAAATGAGTAGATTTCCTAGGAAAAGTGCATATTACAAAATATATCATAGATTTCCTTTCCATTTTAGGAATTGTATACAATGACGGATTACACAGTACGTAAACATGTATACATATATACTACTTACCTACCTATTTCAGATACAACTAGCGTTCGCTGGGGCCCGCGGATCATTAATTTATAATAAATTATTTTCTTGGAGATATTTGTGCCTCATTCCCCGTCAGCCTGCGCAATGAACCTTTATTCAATTGAAAGCTATGCAAGGGCAGACTCGCGAGGTCTACAGCTCGGAGTGCCAGTAGTAATACAGGATGGTTAAATTTCAAGGGCCGATGTTGATTTTCAATAAAACACAAACTATTTAGGAAATTATTGTAATTTTATTTTATTATGATATATTGGTATTACTCAATTATGTATGGAATAAAATATCGATCAAATGGGCGCCGCGACCACGGCGGCACACCTCCACCCGATGGTCCAAATTTTCGATGACCCTGAGGCATAATGGAGGTTCTATGCCGTTAATGTGCCGAATTATCTCATCCTTTAGCTCTTGAATTGTTGCTGGCTTATCGACGTACACCTTTTCTTTCAAATAACCCCAAAGAAAAAAGTCCAACGGTGTCAAATCACATGATCTTGGCGGCCAATTGACATCGCCATTACGTGAGATAACACGGCCATTGAATTTGTTGCGCAAAAGAGCCATTGTTTCGTTAGCTGTGTGGCAAGTGGCACCGTCCTGCTGAAACCACATATTGTCCACATCCATATCTTCCAATTCGGGCCATAAAAAGTTCGTTATCATCTCACGATAGCGAACACCATTCACAGTAACTGCCTGACCGGCCTCATTTTGGAAAATATACGGCCCGATGATGCCGCCAGCCCATAAACCGCACCAAACAGTCACTCTTTGTGGGTGCATTGGTTTTTCGACAATCACTCTTGGATTCTCATTCGCCCAAATGCGGCAATTCTGTTTATTGACGAATCCACTGAGGTGAAAATGTGCCTCATCACTGAAGATGATTTTCTTCGAAAATTGATCATCCACTGTTGCCATTTCTTGCCACCATTCTGCCCATTCACGACGTTTGGAATGGTCAAGAGGCTTTAGTTCTTGAGCCAATTGCACCTTGTAAGCGTGTAAATGCAAGTCTTTATGCATAATGTTCATCAACGACGAGCGTGAGAGGTGCAATTGTTGGGCACGACGACGAGTTGAGGTGGACGGCTCTTCAGCCACACTATCGCGAACAGCAGCAATATTTTCTGCAGTACGAGCTGTACGAGCATGCACTGGTGTTCTCACATCTTCTACAGACCCGGTTTGCTCGAGTTTTTCCACGATTTTTGCGATTGTACGCACATTTGGACGATCAAATTGACCAAAAAAATCACGAAGTGCACGATATGCATTTTGATTTGAACGCCCATTTTCATAATAAGTCTGGATAACTTTAACACGTTGTTGGATTGTGTATCTCTCCATGGTTCAAATTGAGTAAGTCTGAAATAGAGAAATGTCAAATAAAATTCGGAAAAAAACTTGGCGTTTAGGTGTGGTTCATATTCAACATCGGCCCTTACAATTTAACCACCCGTTATATACGTCGGCTTGGCAGGAAAATTAGGCGGAACTGTCTCTAGATTTATATATTTTTTATTTAATAAGTATTAATTTGTTTTATTTCTTAAAATACTTTTAAAATATTAGTTATTATTGTTGTGTGATATAACTAGAATAGATATCATCAGAAAATGCATGAAAAGAGCACCAGTGGTTACCACTGCATCTAGGTAAATCATTTTGCGAATGCTAGCCTGGCTAGTAATCACTCTCAAGTAGAAAATCTGCCAGTCAGTACCTATCTAACGGCGTGTTTCGGCAGCTATACTTGAGTGCCGGTCCCCATTCCATCCCCTAACTAAACACCATAACTTACTAACTTCTCCTTACTTACCAACAGATATGGTGGACAAAGGCTGACCTACCACAGCTTCTCGTACAAAATAATAATTTTAAGGGATCAATATTATAATATATAAATTTTGTTCTAGAGATCACTTCTACGACTCGAGAGTATTTCGAAACTGTAATTCACCCAGTCTGTTCCGACAAAAGGTAATTTTGAGCCAACTTCGACGCCACTGCGAGTGCAGAGTCTGCCTCCAAGACTGGGACTGCACATCTCAAGTGGACGGAGCGTTATCTCAGTTGACGCAATCGCAAATAAACGCATTTCAGAAAATGATTCGCGACGTAAGCAATGCCACAACATTTGATAAGTTAAAGGCGGCTAGTGAAGCGCTAGACGCGCTCACAGGAGCCATCAACACGACTCAACATAGAAAGGCTTTCGAGCAGCTAAAGTCAGCCTTATGCACAGTTCAGTTACACAAAATTTACAATGAAACGTATGATGCTACGAAAAAGTTTAATATAAAGCAGATGGCATAATATGGAAGGAGTCACACACACAAAACAGACTGAAGAACTCGTCCAGTAGCGTTCAGTGTATCTGTCTTAACTCATTTATGTAAAGTGAACTTGCTTTGTATGTTCACACACTAGGGATCATGTATACTTTGAACTATAAAAAATATTTACCAAATCTAAGTATCCAGACTGGTTTTTTAATGTAATCCCTATGTTTAAGTTAATCCCTATATTATGTATGAATATAGTTTTTTTTTTTTTGCAATTTGAAGAAATGTAACCTAAGTTAATGTCGTCAATGAAGAAAAACGAAAACAATTAGGATTATTGCTATGTTTATTGTAAAATTATATTGATTAATAATCTGTGTTTCTACCATTTGCACTAATGAAATCACACAAGCAAGGAGTTTTTTTTTATGTTTTTGTGACGGAACAAGCCCGAGGCCTACTTGATGCTAAGTGGACTAACCTCTGCCTATAACAGACGCATTTCGTCGACGACGAATTGCACTGTGCCCGTCACACTGAGACGACCAGTTGTTAGGTCTCATTTAGCCTGTAATTTTTCTGGCTCTCTAGGACTGCTGCCGGAACACACTGTTAGGTGCTTGGCGACAGATTTTCTACTTGAGGGTGGTCGCTAGCCAGGCGGGCATTCACAAAATGCCCTTCCACCACGCGGTGAAGCTCAAGCCCGCGGCGGGATTCGAACCATGTTCCTGCTGCACGGCAGTCCATAGCCAATGCCACTGAGCCATCATTGCTTCAAAGATGGCTCAGTTCATGATTTGGCATGCTTAAAATCAGTTCATCAAAATCACTTTGAGGAATGGCCGCCCACGTTCTTAGTAACAAGCCAAAGAGCTGCTGTGGGGTATGCACGGTATCCATACTCAGCAGAGCTCTTCTTTGTAGCATATCTCATGCATGTGTCAATGAGGTTGAGGTCTGGCGATTGAGCAGGCCACGGCAGAACGTTGATGCGAGCATCGGCAAGAGTGCGAGTTACGACTCTAGCCATGTGTGGACGTGCATTATAGTGCATTAACCGCAATATGTGCGATCGAGAAAAAATAGGGACTTAGCATAAATTGAAGCAGGACGTCGATGACGCCACTGGGTGTCAAGGCCAAGGGCACCCGAGTCTATAGATTATCTATGGAATGACCTGGGTAGTTAGAGCGTCATTTTATTAAGGGTGACTAACTGCTGAATATATTCTACATTGTTAAGGCATTAGTGCAGTATCATGCACGAATTTAGATCATGTTCTATATAGCTTTTACCGATGTGAATTATAATCTAGAACAGATATTTCAGGAATAAAAGATACAAAGTTTATCACATACTTCTCTATTTATTTTGGAGGAGATGATGAAATCTGTCGTAAATGGAGTTAGAGTGTTATTTAAAAACAACACCAAATAGTTCACAAAAAACCCAAACCGGTTATATCACAAAAACATACATATATAAAATCACGCCTCTTTCCCGTAGAGGTAGACCACGGATTTCCACTTACTACGATCCTTAATATCTCTTTCGCTTCATCTACACTCATCAATCCTTTCATACGTAAGCGTCGGTTAGGGGTACTCTTGACCTGGCCTTTTTTCAGAACGTCTTCAATCTGATTTCGGAACGTTCGCCTAGGTCTTCCCCTTACAGTTATTTATTAAATATTCTTTTATTCCGGAAATAATCCGAGCCATTAAAATAACCATAAAAAAATGAAGAAGCAATAGAAAAACCGGCACGTGTACTTGGCGTGTATTCCATATTAATTTATTCACGAATGATCGGTTGCTGTAAGTATAATGATCGGTTACTGTACGTATAATACCTACACGCATTCCGTAGGTATTGTAAAAAATAATTTATTTTTCAATATAAAATAAGTGCTTATATTGTACAAGTTAACAATCAATAGTCATAGTCACATAGAATGTAAAAACAGGAGAATCAAAAGAACTTTTTGACTAGTGACTGCAACAATGCAAGGTTTCTTGTCAATTTCCAAAACAGTCAAGTCAACAATCGGCTCGGTGTCAACTTCAATCTTATTTGAATATTTGATCATCTCTTCTAGATCTATCACTTGGCTGTAGTGAGGAATATTGAGCAAATGAATGGACCCATTTTCTAGACCTAACATCATAATTTGAGCGTGGAGTGCTATTGAAATTACGTTGCATCCGAAGTGTTAGCCCAATTTGTACTCGTGCCAAATTCTTTCGTAGTAATTCGTCGATCCAATACTGTTTGCGCCTATTCCAAAGAAGAATGTATTTGTCGGCATAGTTAATTTTTGGAGAGAAGCGCCTAAACTTTCCGGCAAGCAACCCCAACATCGTTTCTGGGGCCCGATTCTCTTAGCTATTGAACGACGTTAACGCAACTTAATTGCATGAAAATTGTAGTTTTTGACAGTATCCGTAGTCTGCCCGCTATTTAGGTTCAATCGCAAGTCAGTGTCTTGCTATCAATACAAATTTTGTATGCTGTAAGCTATTTGGTTGCGATTGCGTTGCTAGAGTGACATAAAATATTTTGGAAGTTTTTAGATAGAAAAATAGCAAAATGATTTAAATATATTTATTTATAGTATTGTTTGCTAGATAACCACTGTGTTGATGTTATGACTGATGCTTGATTGATAGAAGTTTTCCTTATAATATCAGTGGAAAAAATTGAAAGCCATAGCACAGCCATACGATAGCGACGCGATTGCTATACAACTGCGATTAGGAGCTAGAATTAGCAGACTACCGAATTTGACATTAACAGCAGTTCAATCGCAGAAGCGTCGCAGTAGTGTGGCTTTTGATCAATAGCTAAGAGAATTGGTGCCCAGGTCCATTTTGAACGCAACCAACTTTCCACCTTCTATCTTTCCGTGGTACAGACACAGTACTGTGACACCTCTATCCCATATTATTGCTGTCATATTTAGTCCGTCAACAATATGACCAATAAGTTGTTCGTCGTCCTCGAGTTTTAAATTTAGTGTCGGGCCAGGTAATATATGTTTACCGAGTCTCTCATACGAGGTTAGGATTCCCCACATATCACCTATGCAGAAATGCCTGCACTCTCCAAAGTTGATGCTGTTGGCGAAGAAACCATTGGCAACGATTTCAATTTTGTTTTTAAGGTCCCAAAACTTCAAGGCGTAATCGTTGCCTACAGTTACAACCAGTACGTCGCCATTGGAATACCAAAATTCGACCTGAATTATGCTGGTACCGTGGTTTGCTAAGTAAAATGGCTGACTTATGTTATCAATAGTGTAATTTGCAATCGAGCCGTTATTAAAAGCAATTGTTATGTACTTATCAAAGGTACAGACACACGAAATATCCCCGAAATTTGACGTAGGGACAATGGTGTCCTTCGTTTGTGGATTTACCAAAACTTTCTGCCATTTCTTGAAAGATAAATAAGTCCCTCGCCACAGTACTGGATCATTAAAATCCGTCCAATGGGTCACCAAGACATAGGGAAAGGTCCGCTGCATTGTAATCTCCAGGCACTCATACAAAATGATTTCAATGCTTAACTTTTTCCACTCCGGGGTTTTGTTTAAGAGGTCTTCTATCAGGTTATAAAATTGAATGCATACCAATCTTAGTTCCATCAACTTCGGTCTGTCTATCCTTTTGAATATGATCAACCATACTTCGTTCGGTAAGGTCGCCTCTTCCATTGGAACCTAAATAGAGAAATAAGGAAATTTGAATGTGTGTTATGTATGAACTACACATGAGTCACTTCGATTTATATGTATAACCTTGTCGGCTTACTGACTATAAACTATAGACATATTTGTGTGTATAAATTAGATAAATAATCACTATTGAATTCGTTGTTTTGACGTTTATTCATAGACAACAAATGAAATAGTGTAAGAATGCGAAAATTACAATATAAACCGAGAACTTACCAAAGTAGGCAAGATGCGTGTGTTCACTATCAGTGGTAACGGCTTAGACAAAGAGAGCTTTCTTTCTCTAAGGGTAACGGTTACTGTCCTCTTCTAATGCGTGGGACCGAAGGCCACACGACTCTCGGCGGAAATAGCCGAATGTAATTAATCCGAATACGTTATATTCACCACGTGTATATGTAATAATATAAAGCGCCATCTAAGGAGGAGTGCGCCCTCTGTTCTTAACCGATGTTTATGGAATTTCGTGAACTTCTATGAATTAAGGTTGAACTGGCCGGTCACTTCTCCATACCAACGTCGTAGGGTGATCTCCCTTATTTGAGATTTTAGGTCCAGACTTAAGCATAATACCGATTGATATCGTCATTATCTAGGCTTGTATGATGCCCAAATTTTAAAAAGATAATTAAGTTGTAAGTTATGAGTATCGAAAACTTTATATATGAAAATGTTTCGAGGCTCATAATTCTCAAGATAATCATTTTTTTTAAATTTGGGCATCATACAAACCTAGATAATGACGAGATCAATCGGTATTATGCTTTATTTTGGACCTAAATCCTCAAATAAGGGAGTGATCACCCTGCGACGTTTATATGGAGAATTGGCCGGCCAGTTCACCCTTAATACCGAGATCAAGTTCGTTGTTTGTCTATAAAAGCATGTTTGCTGCTTTAATTAACATGACAAATTTGAAGATCAATTTGTGGTTGGTAACGCGCCAAATGATTCGATTTGGTAGGTATAACCATTAAATATCATATTGATTGGTCCGAGAATGATCGGTTGATGTAGGTATAATACACTCATGCCATAAGATTGTTAAAATATTTCGACTCATCCGTAGAATAAAGTCCGATCTGTAGGGTTAATAGTTTTCAGTAGAGGTTAGAGAAGTTGTTGACTTGTTTAACTCTTAAACGGTGAGACGTGACTTTTTGATTTTTTGGTATGTTGTTATAACGTCTCAGCATAGTCAAATGCTTTATAGTGTATATTTTTAATGCTTTTATTTCAAAAGATAGTATGTTCCATATGAACATAGGACGTTTTATGGCGGAACAGCGGGAGTCCTTTGTGAACATTATACGTTGTTTTATGAAGATGTCCGAATCAACTGACGTTCTATATAAAGAAAGGTCGTTTTTTGTTGGAATCACCAATCCTTTATGAGTCCTTTGTGAATAAAAACCATTATTTAACCATTTTTTTAATTAATAAAATAGGTAACAAAATCATTAGATAGCATCACTTTGAATAGCAAGCACATGGCAGTAAGGTACGGACTTAAAATTAATCTGAAACTTACATATCTATGTGTCTAGTATAACAATGCAGGAGACGCGCACGAAGAAACTTTAACTTTTTTATAAAACCAACAACATTGTACTGTACTGTACTATATCAGCCGGATTGTCCACTGTTGAACACAGCCTCTCATATTTAGTGGGGTTTGTCATAATGCCAACGCTTGGCAGGCGTCTTGGAAATCACAGTTTGTGATATCAGTTACTCAGAAGACGCTGCTGTCCACCTTAGGGTATTTTATTTTTAGTCGCCTCTTACGACACCCACAGGTAGTAATGGGGGGAAGTCATTCTAGCCCGGCACGCCACGGGCTAACCATACACTAATAAAATATATATTAATTTTAATTAATAATTAATCTTAAATTACTATTATAATCAGAGGCATCGTGTTTTTGATGAACTTCCATACTCAACAACAAATTTAACTATATGTATATTATATATATATATATAGATATTTATTTAAACATAAAATAGAAATTAAATGTATCCCTTATCGTATCACAGCATGGTAACAAGGTAACCTACACGACCACGGTTATTTGCAGTCTTAAACATAAATGTACGAAAACATTTATCATAACAAAGTAATGGACGTACATATATCAAGATATTTAAACTTCACATTATTATAATTGTGACTTATTTTGAGAATAACTAGCTCTCAAAGTAAATCTTATAAATATTATGATATCCAGCCTTCACAAATTATCAATCAGTGTTATATCGTGACTATTACTGACCTATTTTGGTATTGTTTTGCTAAATCAGAAAGAATAATTCAGTTCTAAAGAGAAGCAACAAGTAAGAAAAAAATATACATAAAACATTTCTTATTCCGATCCATCACATCACTATTGATGTGTCTGAAGAATCTGTTGTGACCAATGTGAATTCAGAAACATCAATAATGACGAGCAGCAGGAACCATAATAGGTTTAGAATATGCAGGTTTTAGTTCAGTTTGTACAAAGTTCATCGTGCCGCTAATTACTAAAATATTTATGCAGGTTGAGTCAGGTCCTACTAAAAAACAATTTGTTAGAATCACTTCCTTTTGCATGGACCTCTCGAATCTTAATCCAGCTAATCCTTTTTCCCTTAATGTCTTACATACAAACCTTATTATAAACAAGAAGTTTAATGTCAATCACGTCATTCTGGGTTATGTTGCGAACAACATAGGGTTTTCCTTAATTCTTGGCCCATCTTACTAGTGAACGACATTCATGAGGGGTAGGTGCATACAGTTTTGGTTTGAGAAGCTCACTCGATGACAGAGTGGACACTAACCCCTTCATTTTGGGTGTGTCCCTTCTGTAAAAACAGATGTGCTACGCAAATGTTGAATTTTTTTGCGGTGTAAACCAACAATGAAAATATAAAGCTATTAAGATTTTAGCCAGCACAATTGTCTGACCAAAAGCGAAACTCTTTGACCCCTTGCTCATTAGCCTGCTTAAAATCTAAAAAGCAACTGCTAACCTCATTCGCACCACGTTTTGCCACAGATTCATCCCACATATAGCGAAGGGTCATCTTTTTACCCATGTCGAAAAAAGAGAAGTTAAAAGAAGATAGATTTCTGTTATAGTAAAAATATGCTTATATTGCCATGAGGACACTGCAATACCTTTTCAAAATCAAACACAGCAGTAACCGTGTTTCCATTTGACTCCTCAGTTTTTTATTATCTTGCCTTTTTAAGTGTCTTGCGACTTTCTTATTCTTGTTGTTGGAAAACTTCTTTTTTTTTGGTCCGTTGGATTTTTCTTAAATTGGATAACGTGGCATTCGTCGCACTGATCCTTTTTGGGAATATGGAAAGCAACATTGAAGTTTAAGTTGACAATAATAAATAACATTTCAGTTGGCAGTAGATGTATTTTTTGGAGTCTAATCATTCAAAATACGACTTAAACATTTTGGCAATACTTAAGTATACGTCAGAGTTGGGGCAGAATATGCTTTCGCAGATACAGTGGACATTAGTAGGAGACGGCAAAGGAGTTGGCACTGATAGTTCAAAATTAACTGGAGTAGATTTGTGTTCCGAAACATCTAACAGCTCTTCAAGATGTATTAATGGTCAATTTTCGTACCTAGAAGGCACTTCCAAAGACATTGCCCGAAGTTGATTGCTGCAGACGGATCAGGCAAAACATTTGGTATGGAGCTGTCGCAGGTAATTTCTTTGGTCCGCCATCTTGCAGAGTTTCTTCCCATTTATCAGTTTATCTTTTCCACCAGAAGGTAAAGGTGTTATTTGTTGTGCCATGCCGTTATCATCAACATTCACAATTGAAATTAGAAAAAAGGTTAATTATGATAAGTATTTACAAAATAATATTAATAATATTATGTAAATTGCATAACAATTTACCTAGCTCTTAAATCAACTAATTTTAAATTTGAAATCTTTATGTTTAAAGATATTTTGAAATGAACAACGTCTTAATTGATTTCCCTATCCCAGTAACAACGTTCCATTTTGATATCGAACCAACAAATCGTTTCATTGATTCCGTATGAAAACGTCCTATATTGACATGAAACACTTGGAAATTAAATCGTGTTCCTATAAAATCGTCCTAATATTTTGTAAGACTTCTACTTTTTATTGAAACGTATTACAGAAAAAATAATTTCCCTGTAAACGTGCATTACGCAAATTGTATTGTCACACTAAAAATACGTTTCATCAATTCTCCATCAAAAAACGTCTTAAATAACAATCGAACGCCGACAACTATTAACTAAGACAAAAAAGCAAAATACGCATAATGTTCATGAATTAAGAACTTGATACAGTGTCTAACGAAATAATACAAGTGAAAAATTTACAACTCAACAGCATTTACACGTTTATCTATATTAAGAACAGGAACATTTGAAAATGATGAACCAATCTCAGGCAGTTTTGCATCTTCTTTAAGCATGCCTAAAATTTTACGTGATCGTGACATCTCTAAAAAACTTTTGTTTTTATGCAAATCTTTATAAAGTATTATTTTCATAGAACAGAAGAAATGCTAACGACACGCCACAAAAACGCCCACCCTCCAACAAACAGCGCGCGGAGTGACGATCGGACGGTGCGCCCGCACCACCTCCACTCCCCACGCGCCGTCGCTTGATCACACCGTCCGTTTTTACCCGGAGCTAATGTCAGATGGAACGTTATTCGATTCTATATTTCCGAAACTAAAAGGAATACGAAAATTCTAAAAACGTACATTTGTGTAATTCGTATTCCTCATCTCGTCTAGTTATTTAAATCGATTTTGCTCTATGATCACATCGAACTCTGTTCTACGGATAAGTCGATTTGGTCTGTTTAATTTATTATTGCGCAAACCGATTATTGTTTTATTAAAAAAAAATATAAACAATAATACCGGTAAGTATAAACATGGAATGGTTTTACTCAGTGCCCACTGAGTAAACATAACAACTATCTTAAAAAAATATGTGCAGGCGATTTTGATAAACATTACGTGGTCTGAATAAATTGATCTATCACCCTATTTAGACTGGAAATAGTCATTACTGAATATTGATTTATGAGGCAACATCATGCACCTATTTGTATATTTTCTAGGAACAACTAGATAAGCAGGATTTATGACATAATTACTAAATATTTTACAATTTTAATCGTACCTATTCAATTATCAAAATAAATTGACTAATTGAACATGCAACATAATACAGACTTACTTCACACTTCTTTTCTTTTACTTATAACAATAACATATGCTTCGAAGGTCATACATCTTAGGACGGTGATTTGACAGCTGTCATCTGAAATGAAGATCTCTATGAGATCTATAAAAGTTTGACAGAGGTCACGAAAACGAAAAGTAATTGAGTACATAAAATACGACATCAACTGTCACTTTGACACCTGTCACAAATCACACTTGTCTATATGACATCAACTGTCACTTTGACAGCTGTCACACCGCACACCACTATAATTTTATAGATTAGTTTAAAAAATCCCAAACAACAAACGAAAATGAAAACTGCAACATCAACTGTCACTTTGACAGCTGTCACGTCTAAGGCCTTTCTTCAGAGTAGTAGTAATCAAATAGCAAAAGTATTATTTGTAATATCGATGAAGCAGTTGATTTGTTTCCAACTCTAGTGCAGTGGGTGGAGGGGGAAACTTGAATTCCCCGTCCACCCACCAGTGGGAAAGTCCAGTGGGTGGACGGGGCATCGCCCGATACATCTTCTACATGTATGATTTCGGCTAAAGTTTTTTTAAAGGCATGAAGTGAGTTAGCATTTTTTATTTGTATGGGTAGTGAGTTATAAAGTCTGGCACCTTCATTTGTGACCATTGTCTTACCGTAATTTGTTTGATGCTTAGGAATGACGATATAGCTCGCCCGGAGAGTTCGGCGATTAACAACATTTTTTTGTTTTGTAAACGTTCTGTTAGTGTTTATAGTTTTAGTTAAAAAAATTCGTATAAATATACATGTGTTATATTTGTATAGTTGTTTAATGTTCATTATTTTAGTTGCAGAATAAATTTTATTAGTTGGTGCTAGGTAGTAATAGTTAAAAAGGTTTTAATAATTTTATTCGGCAATCTTTGTAATTTACATATTCTCGTTTTAGCATTTTTGTAAAGGCTTATAATAACATCTGCTGTATCCATACAACATTCTTGTGAATAATTGATTTGAATTTCAATAAATGATACAAGCGAAACGGAGTGTGTGAAGACACTTATCCTTCCGGAAAATACAGGTAGATATGATCCTATGGCAAACATTTACCAATATTCTAAAGAAAATATGAAAAAAACATCTCAAAATGTTTGTTAGGACTAGAAGAAGTCAACCCTAAGAGGTTGTTAGCATTTTTCCAATAACCCTTTATAATATATGATAGCGATCCATATTAGTATTGCGTTGTGAGTCTGTGGTCGCTAGAAATTTTCTGAGTTATCTGTGACGCCTCTAGCGGCAACGAATGGCAAGTGTGAAACGCGGAGAAAAACGCGGGTAAGTTATCGGATTTTCTTTATGAATAGCTTAGGAAGTTCATTGTATTGTTAACATTTATTTTTAACTGGCGGTATGCCTTTATTAACAAAATACTACGAACTATAATACAACACTACAGCTACTATTGTTAACATTAATTGGAAATGAAATCATGTACAAATGAATACAGTAATTTATTCTATCATATTGAACTATGACAAAAATATTTAAACTGATGGTAGGTTACTTGATAAATGGTCTACTAGGAATACCATCGCATCCCATCTGTAATTCTGTTGCCAAGCAGACGTCTGTGTTTACTGTGATTAAGTCACCCAGTGCCTTACTGGGATACTATAAGGGGGCGATACAGATCAATAAGGAGCTTGTTACGGAAAATGGGGGAGGTTTTGTTCAGCAGTGGACGTCTTCCGGCTGATTAAGATGATGAACCGAAATAACATGAATGAAACAGCGAGTTGCAGGTGGATCCACAAAAGACACACGTATCATATAATTTTCTCAATCGAATAAAACTGCATGGTTGAATCTAAATAACGCTTGTAACGTTAATAATCAAGTAGAAAATCTGTCGCCAAGCACCTAACGGTGTGTTCCGGCAGCAATCCTTGAGAGCCAGTGAAATTACAGGCAAAATGAGACTTAACAAGTATGTCTCAAGGTGTTGGGCGCAGTGCAGTTCGTCACTTGTGATGAAATGTATCTGTTATAGGCAGAGGATACCGCTTAACATCAGGTGGGCCTCGTGCTTGTTCCGTCACAAAAACATATACACATAATGATAGAATTTTAATAGATATAATCCAACTTATTTACAAAGGCTTTTTTGTAAGCAAAATCCAACGCATAAACCAACTGTTTTAAATCAGTCGTATAATAACTCTATGTTTAGGCTTTTACCGTTATCACACACGTCAGTGTTGCCCGTAGCGGTTGGAGATTTTGAACACCAAGATATAAGAAAAGTGACGAAATTTGAAGTAACGCAATCGAATTAATGAATTAATATTTTCTTGATGGGCGGCAAGCGGCAAAAATGATAACACAATTTATGTAATGGCAAATGATTTAATTAAAAAAACAAAGAAGGATTCAAGTACAAAACTGAACAGCTTTAGTTAGTAACTGATGCCGATGCTTAAGCAATCGCGAAACCACCAAATATCTGTCCGATTTTATTAGTAACAAAATTATGAACGTAGGCCAGGATGATGTCTCTTACAAACATGTTTCGCCATGGAACTCCACTAAGTCAAACTCGACGGAGTAGGCATGCCAATGAAATGTTCTGAACTCAAAACATAACATCCATGTGTACTCGCCAAGCCTGGAGTTCAAACTCCGGACTCCGATGAGACAGGTCGGAATAAACTCGACCAAATGACTCTGAATCTCAGCTTTAGTGACCTTCGAAGCAGCATCCTAACAGCGATGCTGATAGGCAAGTAAGTGAAAAAATGTGTATACCAGATATTACACATTATTTATCCAGAGTAATAGTAAGAGTCCCCCCCGAGGGGTGCCGGTTTACAATTGCACCCCCCATGTCATCCTGTTGGAGTCGCGCCTTCTGAAGAACTCTCATTTTATACTGCGATCCTCAAGACGCCTACCAAGCGTGGGTATTATGAGAAATCTAAAAACTCAAGGAAAGTAAGGCAGCATATACTAATCATCATAAGAATATGAATAGACAACGTCGGTATATAACATGGCAACGTTACATGAGTATAAAAGTAGCAGGGGAAGTCCCGTCAATTATTTGGAATCAATCAATGCTGCAAGATTGCAAATTTTACCCCAATGTTTTTGAAGTTATTTGGGGTACTTTTTTATTTTGACTGTTAATGTATAATTTGGAATAATCAAATAGCGTGGTTTGAAATAGTTGTACCAAAATTTAAGAATATTTTTTAGTAACTATCTAAGCGACAGAGCACTGTCCTGTAAAAAAATCTAAAATTTCTTGTTTTACATAGATTAGCCATAGAGCCAGCTATGGAAGACCGATCGTTTTATCGGCACCAAGCCAAATCGTTCCTGAGAACAAGATATACATATAAACAGGCAGGCCGAGAGTTTTAGTTTCTGACTGCCCCTTATAACTTTCGCCAGGTCAGGTTACTTGTGACCACAACCAGAAGAATTATAGCAAGATGTAAAAACTTTGGTTCTAATTTTACATTGAAATGCTGTTTTAATTTTGGTGATCATTTACTATTTTTGTCTGTTATATGTTACTATCTGGTGGTAAGTTAAACATAACCCGAATATTAATAGACAACGTCTGGATTCTTATTCCATAAAATTATCAATAATAAATATGGTTACATGGCAACGTTACACAAAAGTAGCAGGGGAAGTCCCGGTAATCATTTGAAATCAATGCTGCCAGATTGCAAATATTACCCCAGAGTATTTGGATATTCTTGGGGGTACTTCATTTGGACAGTAATACGTATTATATATTAGACAGCAAATAAGTATGCGAGCGTCCCGAACAATCTTTGAAAAAGACCACCGGATGTGGTCGAAACTATAGTCGGATTTATCTGGCTTATCCACGTGAGTTAACAATCAGGTTTTTTTTAAATGAGTGAAATCCACATTAGTTTCTAGAACAAAACGGACAACTTCTACTGCGATCCCTTAGACGCTTACCAAGCGTGGGGACTTTTAGCAAATCCCCTCAACGAGGAAGACCTTGTTCAACAGTTGACGTTCGCGTAATAATCAGTATAATGTTATTAAATATTTTTTATTTATTGTATTGTAACTTTGCTTAATTATAGTAGGTACACGCGCAAAACAACACAACAAAAACCGGTTGATAGTGAATCAGAAAACATGCTGGGGATCCGGAAAGGAATGATAAAATCAAAATTGTTTTTTATAAATACTTAGCTACCCAATATGATTGCATACAAATATATTGCGCGTAAGCACGTAGCACAGTGGCCGACGCAGTAGTCCGACTCGCATTTGAACGGTATTTTTTGTTTTATGCTAATGCATATATAATATTAATATGATTCAGGTATAAACTGGGAGTATTAGCAGGGTGTGTTCTGGTAACACTCAACTTATGACTCGTCGACTCGTCACTAGTCTCGAATCTCGTCACGTCAAGGCCATGCCATATCTGGTTCCAACCAATGAGCAAAAAGGAAACTGATTGTGTGCTAGCAGTATATTGTGTTCTGTGTATGCAATACAAGCGTCGAATTTTCATTTCACTTTCAAATAAATAAATAGAACATTGTGAACTAAGTGAAGAGATATTGCTGTGTAGAAAGACTCTTGTAACTCGATAGATATTAGTACTTAGTGAAGAAAAATCGTAATACAAGTGTTGTGTTTATTTAGTAATTCATTATTACCTGTAAACAATTCCAGTTCAGTGAAGTATTTCGCTTACAATAAAACAAATACTTACCTATCTACATCGTGATAAAAAGCCATGGGTAAGTTACCTATTGTAGGTAAAAGTTTTTGTTGAAAAATTCGCGTTCTGCAATGTAAGTACTACGTACACTATATGTAACATTATATTTTGCTAACTTCATGTTTAACAAATATTTATAGAAATTAAAATAAATTAATCGTAGGTACTCAATTGAAACAATAGAGTCTACATAAATGTATATGAAATCAAGGAACTGCAGTTTTTAGGGCTCCGTACCCAAAGGGTAAAAACGGAACCCAATTAATAAGACCACTGTCCGTCTCTCTGTCTGTCACCATTTTGAACATGGCCGACTTCTGGTAAAATTGAAATGTTGTTCGGGTGTTCTAAGAGTTATGTTCAATGCATTACGCATATGAAGAACAAGTTTTTATGATAATTGAAAACAAATATACGAACATAATGATAACACAAATAGATTTACCTTTAAGTTCCGAATCCAGTAGTCGGCAACCCAAATTGAAATTATTTACTTAATCTTCTATACTTATAATAAAACTGTAACAGGTCCAATTCTGTACATAGAAGATAATTTGCAAAAAAAAATTGGAGAGCACTCTGTAGCTGATACTGATGCCAAAACTGTATTTTTTTTATTTTTGTCTGTCTGTCTGTCTGTATCCCGGCCGCGCATCACTCCAAAACTACTGACTGGAATTCAATGAAACTTAACACGATTTGAGTTCATACTACGAAGAAGGTTATTGTATACTTTTTATCCCGAAATTCTGCACGGTTCCCTCGGGAAAGGGGATGAAAGTCAAAATGTTACTTAGTTGTTATTTATGAACGCGTAGTCCGATTTCAATTATTCTTTTTTGTTAGAATAGTGTTGAGTGAGCCCGGAACCCCATGGGCAGCCCGGCACCCCACGGGCAGCCCAGCACCCCATTGGCTACTGAATGGAATTCAACGAAACTTAAAACGATTTGAGTTCATACCACGAAGAACGTTATTGTATACTTTTTATCCCGAAATTCAGCACGGTTCCCTCAGGAAAGGGGATGAAAGTCAAAATGTACACTTAGTTGTAATTTATTAACGCGTAGTCCGTTTTCAATTATTCTTTTTTGTTAGAATAGTGATGAGTGAGCCCAGAACCCCATGGACAGCCTGGCACCCCACGGGCAGCCCAGCACCCCATGGGCTACTGAATGAAATTCAATGACACTTAAAACGATTTGAGTTCATAATACGAAGAACGTTATTGTATACTTTTTATCCCGAAATTCAGCACGGTTCCCTCGGGAAAGGGGATGAAAGTCAAAATGTTACTTAGTTGTTATATATGAACGCGTAGTCCGTTTTCAATTATTCTTTTTTGTTAGAATAGTGATGAGTGAGCCCGGAACCCCATGGGCAGCCCGGCACCCCACGGGCAGTCCAGCACCCCATTGGCTACTGAATGGAATTCAACGAAACTTAACACGGTTTGAGTTCATACCACGAAGAACGTTATTGCATACTTTTTATCTCGAAATTCAGGACTGTTCCGTCGAGAAAGGGGATAAAAGTCAAAATGTACACTTAGTTGTAATTTATTAACGCGTAGTCCGATTTCAATTATTCTTTTTTGTTAGAATAATGACGAGTGAGCTTGGAACCCCATGGGCAGCCCGGCACCCAACGGGCCACCCGGCACCCCAAGAGCAGCCCGGCACCCCACGGGCATTCCAGCACCCCATGGGCATCCCGGCACCCCACGGGCAGCCTGGCACCCCACGGGCAGCCCAGCACCCCATAGGCAGCTCGGCAACCCACGGGCAACGGCAATAAGGATGCCGCCTTATTTAGATTTGCCAGCTCGATAAATCCTAAATCGACATGTTAGGGATGATTTATATTAGACCGGGCCGTGTCCGGGCTGGGCCGTGAACGGGGCGGGCCCGGGGCGAAGCCCGTCCGTACGTTAGTAGGCGGGCCCGGACGGGACACGGATCAGGCACGGTCTAATATAAATTGCTTCATACAAAATGTATGTAACGTTTCAAATCCGTGCCCCGTACGGGCCATGTGCACGGCACGCCCAGGGCAAGGCCCGCTCTAATATAAATCTACCCTTATCGTAGTAAGCACCTCATAATCTTATAAATATAAATATTTTTCCACGACTGCTCAAAAATTGAATTTCTATTTTCAGTAAAAATTTTTTTTACTGAAAATAGAAATTTTTTTTTTTTTTCATTTCTATATACAAGTCAATGGGTACATGTATGTTTGTGAGTTTCTTTATTCCACCATAACTTCTAAACGGTACTATTTTAATGTATGAAATATCATTAGATTTGTCTTGATAGCGCAAGTGGCATTAGGTGCATAAGAAAAAAACTGACGGATTTTAGCCATATTGTGAGATAAAATGTTTTTCTTCTTCCAAATCAAAAAGTGGGTTAAAAATGTAGGGCTTTAAAAAACGATTCGATATATATAATATATAACTTGCAGCTTTAATTTCAATAGAACGATAAAACCCTTGACGAAAATAAATATTTCTCGGTCGGGGCGGGTTCGAGTCCCGCACATGACTTAAAATAAAATTCCTCTCGTATATTTGTAATTTTCTTTTTGCGTTCTTAGAGAACACCAAGATTGTTGCGTTATTTAGTGCTGGATTTATTTAAACCTTGCTTTGGTCGACGAAAATTCGTAATATTAAATTGAATTGACTATTGTATTGTTGTGAGAATTTGTGAATGAACCTAATGTCTTTTAATATTGTTTCAGATACAAATTTTAGCAAGTCCGATGCCTTCAGACAAGGTTTCATGTCATCGCTGGAACGAACCAAGGGTAGTTCAGCTATATACCAAGCGATGGATAGTTATGATCTTGCAAAGGCAGTGCAAGCTGCTAGAGAAACTTTAAAAATATCGTCTTATAAACACATCCGACGCAATCAAAAGTCCCCCGAAGAATCCAACAAACTAAGAAAAGAAGGTAACATTCATTACCTCAACGGAGCCCATAAAGATGCAATTTTATGCTTAAACAAGTCCCTCGCCTTTGCACCCCTAAACTCTTTGGAAATGAAACTAGCATATGCAAATACTTCGGCAGTTATGCTCGCTATAAAAGCATATCATCCTTGCCAAGCGAACATAAAAGCTTGTCGAGATTTGGGATGTCCAGAAAATTTAGTCGCAATACTGGAAAAACGATTCAAGGAAACGGAAATGTTTATCATGCTAGAAAAGATGCATCGAATGGCGCTACACTCTGAGGAAGGTTTGAATGAGTACGCTGCGTTTGAGGTGGCGAAAAACGATGATGTGCCATGCGCTAGCAAAGACGTCTGTATACAAAACAGCGACGGTGTGAAGACTGTAGTCGCAGCGGCAGATATTAAATCAGGCACTATAGTAGCTATGGAACAAGCGCTTGTTAGCACGCTAACCGAAGAAAACGGTTACACGTCCTGCTACAACTGCCATAGGATGTGCCTATGTTTTGTGCCCTGTGAAGGTTGCAGTTATGCACTATTCTGCTCTAAAGAATGCAGAAGCAAATGCATGGAAGAGTACCACCGCATCGAGTGTCAAATCATCGAATATTTGATTCTGTATGAAAAGCCGGAAGAGAAATTGATGACGAGAGCTGCAATTAAAATGTCACTGAAACTTAACTGGGACGAATTAAGGTTTGCAACTTATGTTACTTAGTTTCCTCATTCTATACCCTGACCACAGCCTGGACACTCGACTCATTTTCTATACAAAAGCCGCGTTCTAACTACCTATTACACAGACACTACACAAATGTTGTTTTTGAACACGCGTAAATGTGTGCGTGAAATCTGTTGATGCTGTTAATATGACTTATTAGATTTCGTAGGTTATCTTACCTACCTTCAGATACATTTACTATCACAATAATCCAACACCATGTACGAAGTAGTAATAATAGATACCTACACTATACAAAAAGTATCATTCTAAGTTCATATTTTATACAAGTAATGATAATAAATACAATCATAATGTATGTTCTTCTCGTATAATAAACAATCATGAAGTGTGCCGCGTGTCAATCGTGGCGAAGGTCGATATGTGTATTGCTTTTCTCTATGGTAGGTATAGGTTACAAAGACACGTGTTTCGCTGCAAACGAAGTCGACATCCACGAATATTTTTTGCAAAAGAAAATCTTCTAAAATAATAATTATTTGAAAAGCAGTTTGAATAATATACAGAGATAAAATATTATGTTTAAAACATCCTGTAGTTTTATCATACCGATCAAAAGATTTCACCACAAGGATTATTTTTTTGCTAAATAACAGTGTCAGAAATAAAAGAAAGACCATGAATTTTAACATTTGATGTGAAATTTTGTTCAGAAAAATGAAAAGCATAAGGACATACAACTGACATTATCATAAGTGCCTATTACTAACAAATGAACCCACTTGAAAATCCTATTCCATTTCCCTATTATAATTTAAGTGCATGACAAAGAGATACGTAATTAGTAGGTACCTGGTTGTATGCAACAAATCGAGCCGTATCCTGAGCCGAAAGACGCGTAGGTAAATTATTCTGTCCATCGCAATGCGGCTGACTGATTATAAAGAAATAATTCAAAATTCAAGCATCATTGCATATTATTATAATTTAAAAAATTATGGACAATCTGGACGACCAATGGACCCAGCAAGCCAGTTCTTTATTTATCCTCAAGTGTTCATGTAAAATAATATACATGCTACTGGTCAAAATCTTCGTTTTTTCCTCTGTAAAACGTACCACAAACGCCCTACGTATTCGCCTCAAAATGTTATTCTACATTTTATTCGGAGGTATTAGGTCCTATAAATTTAATAAGTTTCGGCTTTGTCGTAAATAAAGTATCTTCAATAAAAACAAAATATCAAACTTTTCTTACTGTATTGATGAATTAAGCATATCAATGTTCAACAAGCTTATGTACCGGCGCGGGCGCGGCGGTATGCCTTTAAATAAACAAAATATAACGAACTATATACACTACTACAATGAAACCAGACTCACAGGCAGTCCAAATGCTCCAGCCCACTAACAGTTGGCAGCGTGTCCAGCATTCTGGCAGCAATGCCCCGTCATTATAAAATGAAATTTTGAAAAAAAAAAAACATCTTATATTGGAACCGACTTCAACACTCAAAGGTGTGAAATAACTTTTCGTAGTCGATACCATGATAGTTCAAAAGTACGTATTATGACAATATTGTGTGCATGTTACTAACTTTGACAAGTTCTTTAAAATTTTTGAGTGTAGAAGTCAATTCCATTTTTAGATAAAAAAATATTTCACCCTTTTTAGTGTCCAGCTACTTACGGGATCGATCTATCATCAAGTTAGGAAATTTAGTTATCGGAGTGTAACTCAAAAACGGCTTGACCGATTTTGATGAAATTTAAATGGGACAACACGACAAGCAACAACTTTCAAATATAAATGAAACTTCAAAATCGGTTCACTCAATAAAAAAATCTGAGGTAGCAAAAAAACCTTTTCCTTTTTTATGAAGTCGATTAGTAAATCGATTTTTTTATAATAATATTTTCAGTGCTGCCTCTCAAACAATGGGTGAGGAGCGGTTGAAAAAGAGTACAGTGAAAGAAGCGTTCGACGTCAGCAACCCCCTTTCAATGCTGTGCTACAACGAGAATAAAAACGGCATACAAGAAAGGATATTCAACGGCAGCATTATTTGCGCTCTTATCATAGAACGTCTCATTCTTGTCCCCGGATATTTCCCAGAAGGTACGTATACCTATAGTATATGTCATGCAGTTAAGCCCGATTTACTTCGCAACAAGCACAGTTGTGATGGAACAAGCGCGACCACCTGATGTTAAGCGGTATCCTCTGCCTATAACAGATGCATTTCATCACAAGTGACGAACAGCCTTGCGCCCATCACCTTGAGACATACCTGTTAAGTCTCATTTTGCCTGTTATTTCACTGACTCTCAAGGACTGCTGCCGGAACACACCGTTAGGTGCTTGGCGACGGATTTTCTACTAGAGGGTGGTCGCTAGCCAGGCGGGCATTCGCAAAATACCCTTCCACCATGCGGTGAAGCTCAAGCTCTGGGCGGGATTCGAACCATGAACTTGCTGCGCGGCAGTCCATAGCCAATGCCACTGAGCCATCACTGCTTCAAAAATGGGACAGTCGGTGGACGGTCTCTACACCAAACGGATTAAATATGTAACAATTGCAGAGATTAGAATAAAAAGAAATCAAGTCGAAATATATATTTTAGGCCTACCTACATATATATATATGTAGTATGTAGGTATCTATGAAGTTGAAAATAAATAACTTCAACTCATCAGGCAAAAAACCGTTTTCTTTGTCAATTGGATTTTGCATAATTTCTTTATTTTACTTAAGTAAATCAAATTCCTTCTTTAGATTTTTTTTTCCCCTAAACCGGGTATGGTCTCGCACGTCTTGTGCATTTGCCAGTTCTTTAGAATTACTCAGAAAATAGTAAACAAGCACTTCTAGACATCTTAAGGTTGAACTGGCCGTACAGTTCTCCATACAAACGCCGTAGGGTGATCACTCCCTCATTTGAGATTTTAGGTATAGAATAATGCATAATATCGATTGAACTCGTCATTATCTAGGTTTGTATCGTAACGAAATTTTAAAAAGATAATTAAGTTGAAAGTTATGAGCCTTGAAAACTTTATATATGAAAATGTTTCGAGGCTCATAACTCTCAACTTAATTATCTTTTATAAAATTAGTTTCGATACAAACCTAGATAATGACAAGTTCAATCGATATCATGCTTTGTTATGGACCATGCATGAAATAAGGGAGTTTGTATGGATAACTGACCGGCCAGTTCACCCTTAAATGGCTTCTGTGACACATGTATAAAAAAAATATAAGCAGAAAAATATCAAATATATCATGTATATCACATATGTACCATTTTCGTGTAACAAACCTATAGCGCTATCTGGGTGGAACTAATTTGACAGCGGGCTTCCCGCTTTCCATAGACTAATCAAATTTAAATTAAAAAAGAAAATTCAGAGAATAATTCAAATTGATACAAAACGAATTGATTCAGCTTCTATAGAAAAACATACGTTTTCCGCCAGGATTCGGATTGCATCGAGTTTAGTACCTACCTATTTAATACTTCGTTAAATTGGACAAGTAAAAAATTAGATAAACAATCTATTGCTTTTGCTCTAAAGCATCCAATGATTAATATGTTTTCTGTTTAATATGTTTTTTGCGTCATTTACAGCACGCGTTAACATACAGTTTATTTTAATGTCCTTACATTTGATATTTGTAATTATACGCGCATCAAACAGCTTAGAGAAGGATTACCTACACTAACTTTATCTAAGCAGCTGGATTCAGAAACACCTTGATTTTTTTCTCCTTCGACAGGTGGATATCATAAATACTAATGTTGACCCAACAATAGGTACTAGTTCTGATCATTAAGGTTGAACTGGCCGGTCAGTTCTCCATACAAACTTCATAGGGTGATCACTACCTTGCTTGAGGATTTAGGTCCAAAACAAAGATTGATATCGATTGAACTCGTCACTATCTAGGTTTGTATCGTAACGAAATTTTAAAATGATAATTAAGTTGACAGTTATGAGCCTCGAAACATTTTCATATAAAGTTTTCAAGGCTCATAACTTTCAACTTAATTAACTTTTTAAAAATTCGTTACGATACAAACCTAGATAATGACGAGTTCAATCGATATTATGCTTAATTCTGGACCTAAAATCTCATATAAGGGAGTGATTACCCTACGACGCACATAAGAGTATTTACATGATCTAGCCGGCCAAAATTACATTTCTCAGAATTACGCTCAGGTAAAAAAAATGCATTCCTAGAAGAGCCAGGTAGTTGGGCGAACCAACCCTATTGTTATTTTTTTTACCCACCCCAAATTGAACAAGATATAGTCAGTTGAAACTGAGACATTGCTCGAAGCGGTTGTTTATTTTCAATATTCGTGCTTTAAAACTCAATTTTAACTATTTTTTATTTTATGTTGTGTTGTGAATAATCCAAAATTGGCTATGGATTCTGAAACTGCTGGTAAGTGACTTATTTTACATATAAATTTTACATATATAGTATTAAAATATTTAATTTTGTGACGGGATTATACACTTCTGGACACATCTATTGGCCCACCTTAGAGTTTAGGTTTCGATGGCCCCTACCGAAATATGATTGCTAGATTGAACAAAAACTGTTGATGCAGTTTTAAACCTGATACATTTTACCATCTTTTTCGATCGTATTGTTTTAAATTTGAATTCAGAATACCATACGACATGGAGCTGCGCCTAACAAGTCGGATATGCGCCTTGTTAAAGGCAATTGATTTTTGAATAAAAAACATGTTTTATCAAATAAAGGTTTAATTTAATAACGCGTGTTGCCTCCATGGGCATCTACCACAGCTCTCATACGATTAGGCATAGAGTTTATCAACCGCTCTATGAAATTTTGAGGGATCATCTCCCATTCCTCTTCTATGGCAGTTTTCAACTCCTGCATCGTCTGGGCAACTGGCTGACGAGCCCTACCACGTCTTTTTAGCTCGTCCCACATGTGCTCAATAGGGTTCATGTCTGGGCTTCTGGCTGGCCAGTCCATAACTGTGATGTTCACATCCCGAAGATATTCCCTGACGATGCCGGCCGCATGGGCTCTTGCATTATCATGCATAAAAAGGAAATTTGGGCCCACATAGTCCGCGTATGGTATCACGTGAGGTTCTAAGCACTCACGAATGTACCTTTCAGCATTTAATGTTGGCAGCCGTGGTCCTGTAACAACCTCAAGTTGAGTTTTGCCGCTCGCGGATATACCGCCCCAGACAGTCCATGAGCCACCGCCATAAGCAACCCTCTCTTCAAAGCAGCATTGTGCGAAACGCTCTCCCTTACGTCGGTAGACCTTCTTCCTTCCATCATTGCCATGTAACACAATTTTAGACTCATCAGATTAAATGACTGCGTGCGAAATGAAGGCGCGCTGTTCGGTGGGCTCGCGTTAGTTTGGGCCCATTAGCTGGCTTGTGTGGTACCATATCGCGTTCTTTTAACCTTCTCCGAACAGTTCGAGCGCTCACAGATACTCCGTGGAAGTCGCGAAGTTGGTTTTGTATCTCAATGAAGGTAAGGTGACGATTTCTCAAGCTGGTCGTCACGATGAATCGATCCTGCCTTTCAGTTGTGACCCGAGATCGTGGCCTTCCTTGGCGACGAACAAAGCCACCAGTCTCTAGGTACCTCCGATAAACATTTCGGACCGCAGATCGACTTAAATTAAGTTGAGCACTCACGTTTCTTTGGCTGTGTCCGGCCTGAATAAGTGCCACAGCTTGGGCGGCGACTTCAGGTGAAGTATCCATAGATTATTGATAGAACCTCACCTTAATGTTAAGAATAAGTAATGTTTGTTGCAAAACCAAAGATATCAATCACTTTTTCAAGAATTAAATCCAAGTAAACCAATAAAACCAAGTTTTCTTAGTATTCGATTGTTTGATATCAACAAACAGGCTCCAAATTGTCTTTTGTTTCTTTAAATTCTGTGTTCGAAATTCAAAAAAAGACTATTGAATGAAATTGTGAATGTGCCAGGTTCAAAACTGCATAAAAACTTTTTGCTCGACCTAATATAAAATTTTAGCTAGGACCAAACGAAACTGAAAATACAAGGTGGGCCAATAGATGAGTCCAGAAGTATATTATTTTTCGTCATTTGAAAAAATACCGGTTTAATTCCCTAATTTTTTCAAGAAAATTTAGTTTTACGAGGCTTTTTGTTTTAGTGCCCGGCATTACCCGGCTATAATTTTTATATATTCGTAATATATAGAATTTCCACTTTTAAAAAAAGAAAAAATTGGTTCCTACTAATTCCTACTCCGTCATCTGGAGCAATTTTAGATATCGTACTTAAAAAGGTAAAAAAAAATGAAATTTTGATTTAATTTAGTTTTTATTATTTCAGAACCATCTGGAAGTACTTTAATGACTCGCAAGGAGATATTTGGTCTAATGAGATCACAAAATGATCTCAATTTTAACGACCAATTAGAATATGTTGAAAATTATTTGATTTCACATAAGTCGTACTCGGAAGAACAAATAAAGGACATAAAGCGTAATTTTGCACGCATGAAATCAGAAATGAAGCATCGATGGGTAGCAGCAAAATATAGAAGTGATCTATTTGAAAAAACCAACGAAAAATGGCTGAATGGGACTTTTGAATTACCTCTAATACCCACAAGAGCAGGTAGACCCGCTAAACCGTTTAAAGAGACTAGTGAACGAGGCAAAAGACGTAAAACTGAGACAATACGTTTGTCGGATAGCCCTGAGAAAATAATTTATGCAGCTCAAATGGAATTGCGAGCCCAGGGCAATAGAAGTGCTTCAAATATTTTGAAAGAGATTTCGGAAAATAGGGACCGCGCTAAGGAATACCTGAAGTCAGTAGACCGTGACATGGCACATGTTAAGCATATCAATCCAGAAGAAGCGCTGGCAATGTTTGTAGATGCGAATCTTTCAAGGTCCCAATATGAAAGGATCAGACAAACCACAGGAAATCTTCCATGCTATTCAGTTTTGCAGCTGTATAAGAAACAATGTTATCCTTCCAATGAATTTTTTAGCGTAACCGAAACCTGTGCCGAAGTGAATTTACAAGGAATTATGAATCATACTGCCGAAAGATTACTTGATTACTTATTCACTTAGAAGACGTTTTGAAAACCCTTAGAGATAATGAGAGTGTTCGAGCGTGTACTGTTGTAGGGTGGCTGCCGTGAATGAGAAGAAATCCAAAAACCTTTTAAATTTGTAAAATGCGTGTTTATTGACTCGCTCAAGGTGACAGATGATAAAAAAAGAGAAAACAAACAGTGTTGCTATACCAAGCTAACAAAATAAACTATTATAAAATGTTGCCATAATGCGTAACATGCTGCAGCCCAACAAGTAGCAATCACTTTTGCTAGTACATTTACAATACATCTAATTGAACCGCAACAGTCAACAGTTAAGTATCATAACAAACCTAACATTTTTTCTTCTATTAACATAGTATGTAGGAACTTAAAGATATATAAACTAAATTATCTTCTAGTACCAGTGTTATATTGAATTGAAAGATAAGTAACTTCTTTTTACAAACATCATTCAAAGTTAGAGAAAACATTACTAAATTTCCTTAGCTTCTTGTGCATATACCACTGAAACATAACTCTTAATTTTACTATAAATTCACGTTAGTTTACAAATCATGTATCTATTGACATTCTTATGCAACTATAGTAGTAAGTAACATATAAGTATAATTGTTATGCTAGGTGGGTACTTATCAGCTATCATTATCTATAGGTAATATACAAACTTTATGAATACCTCTAATATGAGTTTTGTTGTTAGACCTTTTTACTTCTACTGCTCTAACCTTGCCATCGTGACCAGGAAATATATTCACTACCCTTGCCATAGGCCACGACATACAGGGTGTATTGTCTTCTTTTAGAATAACTAAACTACCTATTTTTACATTACATTCATCATTCAGCCATTTAGGTCTGCTTTGGAGCATATTTAGATAATGTTTATGCCAAGTTTTCCAAAATGATTGTTTTAAGTTTGTACATAACTGCCAAAACTTAAGTCTATTATGTGGAATTTCAGTTACATCTTGCTCTGGGTACATTGTAAGAGCAGTGCCTATGATAAAATGACCAGGAGTTAAGTAACAATAATCATTTACATCGGAGGACATTTGTAGTATTGGCCTAGAATTGAGAATTGCCTCAATTTCAGTAAGAACTGTATTTAGTTCTTCATAAGTTAACAAAGCTCTTTGTAATACTCTCTTAAGGAGATTTTTCATGCTACGGACACCAGCCTCCCAGAGCCCACCAAAGGTTGGTGAGTAACTAGGTATAAAGTGGAATTTTATGCCTTTCTCTGATGCAAAGCTATGAACTCTAGCTTGGTGGCTTTGTGAGGCTGCTAACATATACAACTCAACTAATTGGCTCCTTGCGCATTTGAACGTACTAGCATTATCGCAGTGGATTTCTGTGGGGATTCCCCTTCTCGAGATGAATCTTCTAAGACAAGCCAAGAATGTTGGTGTCGTTAAGTCTGATGCAAGTTCAAAATGTAAAGATTTTAAAAAAAAACATACGAACACACATACATATCCTTTCCCGACTACAGATTTTCTGACTCGTGACAGCTTCACTTCTACTGGCCCACAGAAATCCACTCCCACTTTCTCGAATGGGCGGCTAGTAGAGGTAACTCGACTTGCTGGCAGGGAGCCCATTAGCTGCTTGGCCACAGTAGCCTTTTGCCTGAAACATGTAATACATTTGTGTGTTATTTTCTTCACTTCTAACAAGCCATTTACAATCCAATATCTTTGATTTAAATTTGCAAGTATAAGCTTTGGTCCTGCATGTAGTGACTTAACATGTTCATATCGGATAAGCAAGCTAGTTATAAGAGAGCCTCTGGGTAGTATGATGGGATGCTTTTGAGCATATGCTATATCAGCGTGATGGAGCCTACCACCAACGCGCATAAGCCCTAAGTCGTCGACAAATGGATGCAGATTTGATAAATTGCTCCTTACATTGCTACCTTTACATAGTGCATCAATTTCAGATGCAAAATGGATGCATTGTTCGTTTTTTATAATAAGCTTCATTGATTGCTGAAGCTCTGAGCTACTTAGATAGTTAGTGTTTAACTTTTGCTTATTTTTGTTCAGATTATTTAAAAACCTCAAGATATATGCAAAAAGCCTGACGATTTTTTGAATATCTGAGTAATTATATAAGCGTGTAAATACGTACTCAAGTGGGTTACAGCTCTGACGCGGCACGGCGCTGGAAACTGCCAAGCAAGTTTTTTTTATTTCTAGCAGGTCACTAGGTACTGTGTTATCCCTGTCATAGCAAACAAATGTGTACTCACTGTTTTGCAGGAATTGGGGTCCATGCCACCATAGCTCAGAGTTATGTAGCTCACTCGGCTTTACTCCTCTGCTAATGAGGTCAGCAGGATTTTCATGTGTGTTGACATAAGACCATCTCCAATTACCAGTATTTTGATGAATTGCATTCACTCTGTTCGCCACATAGGCTAAAAGCGTTGCTATTTCTGTATTTAACCATGCAAGTACTGTTTTTGAATCACAGAATAAGTAAACATTGTTTATATTGACTTTAAGTTTGATTGTGTCATAGGTCTTTGCTATTAATTTTGACAGTAAAAGTGCAGCATTTAATTCAAGCCTAGGCACTGTGAGGCCTTTTTTTTGTACAGGATTGATCCTAGATTTAGAACAGAGTAATTGCGTTTTCGTCATACCTGACGTGTCCGTGGCGCGTAGGTATACACAGCACCCATACGCCGTCGTGCTCGATGCGTCAGAAAAGCCTACTAATTCTGCTGTCTGCATTTCTGAAATATCTATGTTTCTATCTATTAGGATAGGTTCCATTACAGCTAGGTCAGCCGTAAATTTCAGCCACTCTTGCTGAACATTGGATGGTAATATATCGTTCCAATTGATGTTCAGGAGCCAAAGCTTTTGCATAATGGCCTTTGCTGTGACTACAATGGGGCTAACAAACCCCATAGGGTCATAGAATCTACCTATGTAGCTTAATATACTTCTTTTTGTGACTGAATGTGAGTTGAATGGTTCAGGAGAAGTAATAATGAATTTATCTTGCATGACATTAATATGCAACCCTAATGCATTTATGCTGTTATCATTTTGTAGATTTAAACTGTCAAATATTTGTTCTTTTAATGGTACATCTGACAGCACCTTTTCATTATTTGTTGACCACTTGTGTGTATGGAAACTTCCTAACTCCAACAAGCTGCGTAATTGCTCCTTGGCAGCAATGGTAGTCTCCAGGTCATTATTAGAATATATTATGTCGTCGACATAGCTGTGATTCTTAATGATGGATGAAGCTAGGGGGTGTGACTTTTCGAATCTAATTGCTAGCTCAGCCAAACAGCGAGTTGCCAAAAAACTTGAACTTTTTAAGCCATATACGAGGGTATCTAATCTTATACATTTAATTGGCTCAGATGGGTTGTTCCTCCACAATATGTTCTGAAGGGAGGTGTATGCTGGATCAACCTTAACATTCCTAAACATGCGTCTAATGTCTGTTGTGAATGTAAATTTTCCAAAGCGAAAAAGCAAGATAATGTCAAATAATTCTCTTTGAACCACCGGTCCATTCAGTTGCAAATGGTTTAGTGAAATTTTTTTGTTAGTCTTCATGGACCCATCAAAAACTGCTCTCACAGGAGTACTTTGGCTTTTATTGTTAAACACAGCATGATGAGGCAAAAAGTAAACAGGTTGTTTATCTAATTCATAGGACTCAATGTCTACAACGTGACCATGATTCAGTTCTAAAAATTCATGTATGAATTTTTGATATTGCATGAATAGATTTGAATTAGCTTGAAGTTTCTTTTCTAAATTATAGAATCGTTTCAAAGCAAAATGAAATGAGTCACCAAGGGCTTCATTCATTTCAGATAAGGGCAATTTTAAAGGTAATGCTACCTCAAACTGCTTGTTAGTTAACTTTACAGAACTCTGAAAGATTTTTTCGCAAAGTTCTTGTTCTGAGGTTTTTTCTGCAAACAATTCTGGTACCTTTTCAGTAGCCCAGAATTGTGCAAGTGTGTCATTTATGTTAATATTTAATTCACACTTTAAAACAACTTTATTGCATGACAGTTGAGATACATTGTGTGGCAACGAACCTCCAATTATGTGTCCAAAATGAGTTCTAATGAAGCGTAGCTGTGAGGGCTGGTGAGGACTATCCTGCTGGGTGTGCTCCACAGCTGCTGGCAGTGACCCATCCAGGCTGCTTTGCGGGTCTGTCGGCAGCAGTGTCTGGAAAAACACATCAGCCCCTATTAACATGTTAATCTCACCTGGTACATTAAAGTCCTTGTCTGCCAAGACAATGTTTGATGGTATTTTTATGTTCTTTACATCAAATCTTACTTGAGGGAGCTTGCATGTAATTTGCTCAACAACATGACAATTTATTTGAGTTTTATATGGGGATTGTAATGAGTGAACTACCAGTGGCACACAATATTTTGTCTTGCTTTTAGCATTTGAAATGCCAATGATGCATGTGTCACTTTGCTTGGGTGTCAAACCCAGTACCTTGATAGCCTTTGTAGTGATAAGTGATACCTGTGAGCCACTATCCAAGAGCGCCCTGATGTGGAACTCGTTGCCATCTCTGCCAAATACTTTCACTCTGGCAGTGGGAAGAAGAACATTATTATTAATATTGCTTGTCAATGCTACATGTGGTGTAGATGCAGTCGAATTACAATGCAAGAGTGTGTTGTGGCTGCCCTTACAATGAGAACACCTAAAATGAAACTTACACTTTCCTGTGTGCCCACCCAAACAGGTTTTACACAACTTATATTCTTCAGAAAATTTTATGCGCTCATTATCCGGCAATAATTGAAATTTTTTACAATTAAATAATTTATGTGTAGACTTACAGTAGGTGCATGTTGCTCCAGTAGTGGCATGTGCTGCTACCTTATTACCCATAGTTTGTTGGTTGCGACCTGGGTCAGCATTTTCCAGCGCATGTGCTCGTCGATCCAGGTATTTCAAAAAATCGTCCAAGCTTGGCTCTGCCGCATGGTCCCGATCGAGCTGGTAGGCCCTTGCTGTATAAATATCTAGTTTCCGGGAGAGAACACACAGTATTATAGCATCCCATTGGTCGACATTAGGGTTATGATTGCGTATAGCGGCTACTTGCTGCCTCACTAGCGAGACGAAATCTCTTAAACTGCTTGCTGTGGACTTAGTAATTTGTTTTATGTCTAATATGTTTGCAATATGCTCGTTAACAATTTTGTATTTATTATCATATCTGTCGTTAAGCAGTTTCAGAGATTCGCTATAGCTGTCTGCTGTGATCGGCAAGTTTTTAATTAAATCTAATGGCTCATCACGCAAAAAGGACCTTAAGTAATACAACTTTTGCACTAAATCTAAACTAGAGTCCTTGTGAATCATTGAATTGAATAAACTGATAAAAGGCACATATTCTGTGAATTTTCCGTCGAAATTTTTGATTGAAATGGCAGGTAGTTTTATCTTTGCTGCCTTAGTTGTTAAGCTAGAAGATCCGCTGGAGATCGGCGCCTGGTCTTCTTTCTTTTTAATTTCTTGCGCCAACGCTGTTAGTATTTTGAAATAGTTTTCTTCGACCAACTCAACATTTTCCGGGTCTTTAGGAGATAGACATAGGATGTCTTTACAGTAGCCTTCGTAATCGCTGAAGACGCTTACCAGCCGCTCACGTTTAGCAAGTAAGTTTTCCAGAGGCACCGCTGAAAGATCTGTAGTAATGAATGCGTACAATCTAGTAATAATACCTTTGGTGTAAGCGCGTGACGCGACTTTCCGTTTTAATTCGTCTTCCATTGTGCTTCCACTCACAAAGAAATGATTTTCAAACACCTTAAAAACTCCGATTATTGATCAGGCGATAATATATATTGGCTAGGATACGCAAGATGCAAAAGGCGCGGCGACGAAGTAGAAACAAAATGGCCGTTTCTTGTCTTGAAGCGTCTATCCGCGTTTTTCTCGTATACTCCGTCTCACTCGCCCTTGCGTGTCGGCGGCTCTTGCTGTCCCTTTCGTTGTCGGCGTTGTGCGTCGAGAAATGTTGCGACGGCGCCGGCAATATGGCGATCGGTCCACGAGTTGATGAATATAGATTTTTGAATTCCCAAAATTGCTCACCACTGGGCAGAAATTATTTTCTTCGGCTGAAGGACCATGTTCGAGCGTGTACTGTTGTAGGGTGGCTGCCGTGAATGAGAAGAAATCCAAAAACCTTTTAAATTTGTAAAATGCGTGTTTATTGACTCGCTCAAGGTGACAGATGATAAAAAAAGAGAAAACAAACAGTGTTGCTATACCAAGCTAACAAAATAAACTATTATAAAATGTTGCCATAATGCGTAACAGAGAGAGATCTTCAAATGATCTGTAAATGGGGTTGTGATGGCTCACAACAGGCTCAGTTTAAACAAAAGTTTGAAAATGATAGCGGATGCGACTCGCACATTTTTTAAAGTTCATTTGTGCCTCTACGCTTAGTGTATGGGGAAAAAAATAAAATATTATGGCATAACACAACTCCATCATCGCCCCGCTACTGTAGACCTATCCGTATACAATTTTTAAAGGAAACAGTTGATATAACGAACGACGAAATCAACAATGTGGAAGCCGCAGCTAAAAAAATAGAACCTATATCAGTAACAATCGGTGGAAGATCATATGTTGTTAAAACCAAAATGATGCTAACAATGATAGATGCAAAAGTGTGCAACGCGGCAACTGGGACAAAATCCACAATGAGATGTTACATATGTGGAGCAACATCAAAAGATTTTAACGACTTGAATAAAACAAATGTAGTTAATACAGATACATTGAAGTTCGGCTTATCTACTTTACATGCCAGAATTCGGCTATTTGAAAATTTATTACATATTGCCTACAAGCTCGGTGTGCAAGATTTGCCACCAAAATCTGAAGCAGACAAACTGCTAATACAAAAAAACAAAGAAAAAATTCAAAACGAATTTAAAAATAAACTAGGTCTTCGGGTAGATTTTCCTAAAGCTGGATTTGGCAATACAAATGACGGAAATACCAGTCGAAGATTTTTTGAAAAACCAGAGTTGGCAGCTGAAATTACAGGTCTAGATATAAATTTTATCAAAAAAATCAAAGTGATTCTTGAGTGCATTTCATGTGGGTACAAAATAGACGCAGAAAAATTCAAAAAATTTACTACAGAGACTGCCGCACTTTATGTTATATATTAGTTTATTATTTTTATATTTATTATATATGTTAGTTTATATGATAGACATAATATGACGCCTACTATGCATAAAATCTTAATGCATGGGGCTACTGTAATAGAAGACGCACTTTTACCAATAGGACAATTATCTGAAGAAGCAGCAGAAGCAAGAAATAAACATTTTCGTTTATACAGGCAAAACTTTGCAAGAAAATTCAGCAGATTAGAATGTAATACAGATGTTTTGAATAGATTGTTGTTAACATCAGATCCCCTACTTGCATCAAGAAGAATTGTTAAAAAAATAAAACAAAATCATTTTATGAAGGAAACATTAGAAATGTTAATATGTGAAGAAAGTTATGCCTAATTATTATTTATATTTTAAGTTTTTAAATTTGTTTTGCGATAGTTGTTTATTATAATTATATTTATACAGTATTTTGTGTTATAAAATATATTTTCTTATACAAAACTACGCTTTTTTTTCTACCGCATCTTTTTGTCTCTTTATTCAAATTTAATGTATGAATTTGTCCTGTAACTGAAGGTTAAGAGTATTTATACACTTGTATTTAAGGTTTTATGAGATACTGAACCATTTCTAATTGATTAAGAGCGATAAATAATTTTGGCCAGCTAGATGTCTCAAATACCCCTCTGTGCGGCGTTTGTATGGAGAACTGACCGGCAGTTCAACCTTAACATCTTTTTGATAGTAACATAAGTAAATAAAACTTATATATAAAAAAAATCTCATTTAACAGGTGAAGAACAAAGAAAACAAGCAATAGACTCAATGAGCCGCATCATGTTGCTTCTATATCTTACATTCTCAAACCGCATTGAAATACGTTGCGCTGCCCAAGACTACGCCAACAGAATTTATAGATACGGAGTTCAATCAAACTACGGCTGGTTCTCGTTTACGAGCAAGTTGGCGCACTCCTGCGAGCCCAACTTGTTGGTCTTGGGGCTCAATGATCAAGTGGCGTTGGTAGCTGTGCAACGGATCAAGAAGGGAGACGAGCTCAATATTTCCTATGTGTAAGTAAATGATTAAGTCCAGTTAATCCAAAATAGATATCATATAAAAAAACAATATATCTAACAGGAGCCCAGGTACAGATTTAAAAAGACCACTCCTCAAAGGATTTTTTTGTTATTAAGCGACTCTAGCCACGTAGCTATAAAGTGCACAATGCACATCAGCTCGCAAAGCACGGATTATCTAATATTTATATTCACTTACAAGGCGTCTCTCTTTCTATCGTATAGCCACGCATAGCTCTGATCTCGTAAACGCCATGCTCGTCGGGGAGAGATCGTGGCAGGCAGTGGCCTCCTTCTGTGAAGAGGTGATGGCGCAGAAGGAGGCTGCGGAGCGGGTCAGGGATAACGATGTCTGAGCTGACGCGCTCCGGCGCAGACGAACGGGGACCAGGAGGCGGCAGTTCGCATGCCTCCTCCCTTCTCCATTGGTTCACTGGTGGAGAGTCGGGGGATTCCCCACCAGCTTGCACGGCCCTACACGTTTGGGGGGTTGCCTTGGTGGACCGGGTCGCGCCTCCACAGGGGCAGAGGCCCGATTGAGTTCGGGCCTACCACCCGTGGCAAGATGGTGACTGCTAACGCGACCCTATCTTGCCCCACCTCGGCGGAGGACTGCTCACGGGAAGGTTTTAGTGAGTTAAAATCTCACACATCCCCTTCCACCACCCTCATGGTGGAAAGGTGTGTGTCCAACCTGTTACAGTAGCAATTTGTACGCAATTCCGATTCAACACGTAATAATTTGATTATTCGGTGACCGGATCGCACGGCTAGAAACAGTAATCTAATTTTAGGAAATTGCATATTACATTTCTTGAGGGTGCTGGGCGATTGGCTGCAGATATTGCACACAAGTCTTATTACACCTTTACTTTCGAGCCCTTTTATGCCGGACTGTACTAGGCATACTACCAACGAAAATTCAAATCTTCGTAATATTTTAGTAATTTCATTGAACTATTAATACATAATTTCAATAAGGGAAATTAGTACCAGTTGCAGTGTAGTGATTTACAACCGCACGTTGCCAAAGCATTTTGTGAATGCTCACCTGTCTAGCTACCACATTCAATTTGAAAATCTGTCGCCAAGCACCTAACGGTATATTCCGCCAGCTATCCTTCAGAGCAAATTCCCATACAAGTTTTTTTTATATTAAACTACGCACTACAGACACATGATCCGTACTCTTTTTGGATTCTTATTAATTTTAATACACAATTTTCTTTCATAAACATATCACACTCCATGCACCCCTAATAGGTTTATATCTGTTTATATTATGTTTATATTATTGTTTATATCTGTTTTATCCTCAAGCTTACTTACCAACAGTTGATAATTATGGTATGCGTACCCATCAGCTATAAATGAATGTCAATGAAGTCGGGACCCGCGTTATAACCTATACATTTTGTTCCAGAGGTCATTTCTACGACTCGAGAGTATACCGAAATTACGATGCACTATGTCTACAAGTCCGAGTCCGACAAAAGGTGATCATGAGCGCCATTCGTCACCACTGCGAGTGCAGAGTCTGTGTCCAAGACTGGGACAGCACATCTATTGTAGACGGTGCATTATCTAAGTTGACAGAATCGCAGATAAACGCATTTCAGAAAATGATGACTGATATTAGCAATGCAAAATCATTATTTGTCGAGTTAAACGCGGCTTGTGTAGCGCTGGACGCGCTCACAGGTGCGGTCAACACGTTACAACACAAAAAGACTCTAGATGAGCTAACGGCATCATTATGTACGATTCAGTTAATAAAAGTTTACAATGAAACATATGCTGTTGATAATAAGTATAATGTAAAAGCATTCGGACCGTCCGCCTTGAAAGAGTATGTTCCAGTATAATTAACTTGCTTTGTGTGTGATTGTGTGTGATTAAGTAGTTAGTAAGTATATGGGATCCAATGGGGATCCCATATATTTCATAGTGTTATACGTACATTGGACACACTTATCTTTGATCATATTTCGCCGTACGATTTGATCAGAGATCAACATAGATAATAAAACCACTGCAAACTCGGAACAAGCATCGATGGAAACATTTTGCAATCATTACTCATAGTAATCGAACTTTAAACAGTTTGAATTGCGTATGTTTATATTTTTTTTTATTCCGATGCACGCCCTGGTATCGATCACTTGAAAGTGTTTACATTTTGGGATTACAATAATGTTCGATATAATAGTGATTTAAACCGTTTAAAGTTTTTTTTTTATATTGTTATGATTGAAATTTTATATTGTTATGATTGCAATAACGTCTGCTATGCGGATTACATTACAAAATTACAAATATACGATAGGAAAAATTTAATTCATGTGCGGGATACGAACCCGCGTCCATCCGCCCCTTTAGCCGGGGGCATGCTCTAACCAATTGAGCTAACATGACATGACGTCATAACTCGAATCTTTCCTATCGTTCATTAACCATCGTATTGGGATGGAGCCCTTCCCGCACATGACTTAAATTTTTCCTATCGTATATTTGTAATTTTGTAACCGTTTAAAGTTGTTTAATTACCATGTATGAAATAGAATCGAGAATGCTGCCACTCATGTAATGTGCACTCCGTGCTGCAAACTGTGTTAGTTCTGTTTTTGTTTTATTCGTTGATGCTTTGAGTAAGTTCTACATACACCCCACACTATGGTACACGTTCTGCAAAACAACCTGTATAATCGATTCTAAAATCGATTACGCACGACACTACAACAAGCAAGTAAAACGTATTATATTGCCTATACATGCCGCCATTTAATAATGTTTTAGCGCCCATTTTAAACGTTGAAATAAAAAGATGGAATTCTAGTAGTTCAAGGCTCCTAAAATAGTAGTTTATGCAACTGTCATATAATAGAGGGTATTAAAACACGAGTGTAGTTTTTTGAAACGAGCCGCAGCAAGTATCAAAATAAGATTACACGAGTGTTTTAATACCTAATTATATGCAGTTGCATACACTACCTTATTTAATGTCATGGCTATAGGTAGCTACATTAAATAAAAACTTTATCCAACAAAATATTACTCAAATTCGTATGTACGAAATAGCGCCAAAAAGGAAAAAGTCTGTTATTGGTCTATGGCGCGGAACCAGCGCTCACCACAGATAATGTGTACTTAAATCGAAACCTCCTTGGACGGGACACATTCTACTTATATAATTAAAAAATTGTTTAAAAGCATTGTTTTATTAGGAGAATAATACTTTAATTTAACTTTTCAATTTTGTTAAAGAAGTACGTAAATAAAATATGCCAATAAAAGTCATTCTCATTTCATTTCATAATTGGAATATTACCAATTATGAAATGAAATGAGTAATTGGAATCATAATTGGAATATTAGTTTATAAAAAAAGTTATAGTGTATATTTCGGTGTCCTAAATAATGAAACATATTAGAATAAAAAGTTATACTTTAAAATAAAAAGTCAACAACCCTACATCACTGACTTATTTTTATAAGACCTAACTAATAATACTAATGTGTACTTACCTCGCACAGGAAATGCTTAACGACGGGAAAGTCTAGCGTCGCGCGCGCTTCCGCGCCGCGCTTGTAGAGGCCGTGCGTTGTCTTGTGTGTCGTACATCTAAGGAATTAAACAATACAGAGTACATAAATAACTTTCAAGTTTTATCATCTAATACTTACAATTTTCACCTTTCACTTTTTTTTTGTTGTTGTGACGGAGCAAGCCCGAGACCCACCTGATGTTAAGTGGACTAACCTCTGCCTATAACGCGTTTCGCCAACGACGAATTGCACTGTGCCCGTCACACTGAGACGTACAGATGTTAGGTTTCATGTGCCTGTAAGTTTACTGGCTCTCAAGGACTGCTGCCGGAACACAATCTTAGGTGCTTGGAGACAGATTTTCTAGGTGGTTGTGAGCCAGAAGAGAAGCCCTTCCACCTTGCAGTGAAGCTCAAGCCCGCGGCGGGATTCGAACCATGGACCTGCTGCACGGCAGTCCATAGCCAATGCCACTGTGTCATCACTGCTTCAAAACTTATCCCACTTATTCGGGGGGATCTGTGCCCATAACACCAAAAAAACTTTGATGTTATAGCCAGCCGCTAGTATGACGAGAAAAAGTCTTAGACCGAACTTGGTCCTTTCTCGGAAACAGCCCTTTTGAAGCTGTGATGGCTCAGTGGCATTGACTATAGACTGCCGCGCAGCAGGTCCATGGTTTGACTCTCGCCGCGGGCTTGAGCTTCACTGCCTAGTGGAAGGGCATTTTGCGAATGCCCGTCTGGCTAGCGACCACCATCAAGTAGAAAATCTGCCGCCAAGCACCTAACGGTGTGTTCCGGCAGCAGTCCTTGAGAGCCAATGAAATTACAGGCACATGAGACTTAACAACTATGTACAACGCACCTCATTGAATTAACCGATTGGTAACAAAACCGTTACCAATCGGCTCTGAAAGATGAGCTCTGTTATGTTCCAAATACAAAATGGTTAATGGCATGCTGTTCGTTTTGCGCATATTTTTTGCTTTAGCCTGCCGACTTTGCTTCCGCGCAGAACCGGGCGTGTGTGAGTATTTTGTATTAGGTTTCAACCTGAGGTAGTTAGTGGGCAGCAGTGCCTTCTGAGGAACTGATATCTTAAACTGCGATCCCTGCCAAGCGTTGGGATTATAGCAAATCCCCCCTTAATGGGCGAGGCTGTGTTCAGCAGTGGACAATCCGGCTGATACAGTACAGTTATAATATTATATCATATACTTACCTAGTCATTGACAGCTAAAAATGTAGTACAACATTAATTGGACTAATACAATTTAGTTTTTTTTTTATGTTATTGTGAAGGAACAAGCGCGAGGCTCACCTGATGTTAAGCGGTATCCTCTGCCTATAACAGACGCATTTCATCACAAGTGACGAATTGCACTGCGCCCATCACCTAGAGACATACCTGTTAAGTCTAATTTATGCCTGTTATTTCACTGGCTCTCAAGGACTGCTGCCGGAACACAATGTTAGATCCTTGGCGGCAGATTTTCTACTTGAGGGTGGTCGCTAGCCAGGCGGGCAATCGCAAAACGCCCTTCCACCATGCGGTGAAGCTCAAGCTCTGGGCGGGATTCGAACCATGGACTTGCTGCGCGGCAGTCCATAGCCAATGCCACTGAGCCATCACTGCTTCAAAATATAGAAGGGTACCGATATAATTTAAGTTTTTAAAAAAGCACTTCTTATCATCAGATGAAGTCTAGTAGTCTGGTTGATGGACGCGCACCGTCCACTATGACGGTTTAAGTCATACAATTGGAGCATGAAATTTCGGCTAGACATAGCGTGCCCAGATAGCCGAGTGGTTTACAAATTAAACCTTTTTAGCTTAAGCATAAAGACGTGACAAATATGGAGAGTCCTTCACCTGGAATAGGTGGCGAAGCTGACTTTGCAGATGTGGCAGGTGAAGGGGTTCTTAACGTCCTTGTGTATGGCGCGGTGACGGTTCAGCCCTTCTTCTATGTAGAACACGCTGCCGACAAAAACATTACAGTTAACCCTTAATTACTCGCGTGGGGTCAGATTGGCCCCAGAGCGTATAAACGTTCATATTTTTGTAGTTTTTTTGCCTATTCTCTTTGTTTTCCAAGTAGCTTCCTAAATTGTAGTTAACTACATAACTAGTAACGGCACGTCGCTGTCCAGAACGGATGTAGCAGGAGAGTGCTTTTGGGGTCACGCGAGCAATAACGTAGTAGACTTTTTTGATAAGTATTTGTTCCATATTTGTCCAAGATACATGGATGAAAAAACAAAGATTGTGTATAACTAATTCAATAATTATGTATGCAATTAGCACTAAAGCGTGATATGCCATAATTGTTAAGAGGAAAATAGATCCTAAATGAAAAGGTTTCTTTCTATTTAGTATTGACTATATAATAGACAGTCAAATTACAATGTCATAGTAATTAGTATAAATAATGATTAAATTTAAGAAAAAGTCACATATTTTATGCAGTCATTGTTTTATTGGCGATTTAATTTTGGGGTCAATTTTACCCGATGCGAGCAGTAGTGAAAGTTTATCAACGCGAGTAACTAAGGGTTAATAGACAATTAGCAGTATTATGTAGGTAATTGAAATTGTAGAACATCCTCCTCCGTTATTCGTTATCCTCATTACTTAGGGTCGTGACCTCCTCCATCGAGTATTCGCTCCTTGATCAGTGAGCGCCATCTTGATTTGTTGGCCGCAATTTTTAGTGCCTCATGCACTGGAATTTCGAGTGTGGAACGTATCTGGTCGGACCAACGCATTGGACTGCGACCTCGAGATCTTCTACCTTCTATTTTGCCAGTGACCATCCGCCTGTCCAGATTGTCACCATCTTTTCTGGCTATGTGACCGAAGTACTCAAGACATCTCTTAAGGCATGTCGATGAAAGCCTGGTTCTGACTTGCAGTTGCTTAAGGATGGAGGCGTTGGTGCGATGAGCAGTCCACGGTATTCGCAGCATCCTTCTCCAGCACCACATCTCGAATGAGTCTATGCGTTTACGGTCTGATGCTTTAAGGGTCCATGTCTCAGCACCGTATAAGAAGATGGAGAAAATGAGTGTATGTACCAGCTCCTTTTTTGTCCTCAATGAGATCTTGCGGTCTTTCCAAGTCTTATGCAGCTGAGACATGGCGTTCTTTGCCATCCCTATGCATCTCCGCACGTCGGATTCGCACGAGCCATTATTACTAATATTGGTGGTATGTGAAGTTATTTACAAATTCTAGATGAGCGTCCCAGTAAATTCCAATATCTGTGCACGATCCACAACCATGAGCTTAGTCTTGGATCGATTTATGAAGAGTCCCAATGCGTTACTATTTGCCTCCACTCTATTTAGCAAATTGGTCATTTCGGCTTGATTTGCAGCTAAGAGAGTCGTGTCGTCCGCATAACGCAAATTTGTGATTTTCACTCGCCCAATGCTCAAGCCTCCATCCCATTCATCGCAAGTACGCCTCATGATATATTCGCCGTATATATTAAATAGAATGGGCGACAATATGCAGCCCTGTCGCACACCTTTTTCAAAACAGAAGGGCTCCGAAATAATTCTATCCACCTTCACTTTCCTTTGGCTGTTAATGTATAGGCTTTCGAGAAGTCTGATAAGATGACCGGGGACTCCAAAGTCGGACAGGACCCTCCATAAATGACGCCAGTTGACACGGTCAAACGCTTTGCTGTAGTCCACGAAACAGAGTACAACTGAGGGGTAGCATTCGTACGCCTTTTCGATTATCTGCCTAATATTCATAATGACGGATACGGCGATTTAAAACATGAAGCATTATTTTGCTGGCATGGGAGATAACGGCTAGGGTACGGTAGTGATCACACTTTCTCGTAGACCCTTTCTTGTGTAGTGGAAGGATTATGGAGTCGGTCCAATCCCTAGGCCAATGGCCATTCTTCCATAGTTCATTGCAGATGGTGTGCAACGTGTCGATTCCCAGATCACCTAAGGACTTAAGTATCTCAGCAGACTTAAGTAGGTCAGGACCTGGTGCTTTCCTAATTTTGAGCGATGCCAGAGCAGATATTATTTCTGAGCGTAAGATGGTGGGTTCTACCTCAATGTTGCTCCAGTTCGACTGAAGGGCTGGTGTTCCTAAAGAGTCCTTGTAAAGCTGTTCACAGTAATGGCGCCAAGTTTCAGCAATCTTGTCAAGCTCATTTATTACCTGCCCATTGGAGTCTTCGATGACCCACGCCTTGGGTTTTAACTGTTTTGACAGTAAGCGGACTTTCTTGAATAAGTCTGCTGTCTGAAACTTCAGGGAGTGCTGTTCGATTTCCGTACAGATTGTGTCAATGAATCGATTTTTGTCCTCGCTACAGCACCTGTCGATCTTTTTGCAGAGTTCGTTGTACTTTTGTAACACCCCTGTGTTCTGCAACCCCATTATTTTAAGCTCCTTCCTCCGTTTAACAAGTTCCCAGGTGCGATCGGATATCCAAGTAGATTTCTTGTGGTCTGTGTTGTTGTTTGTGCTCTTAGTATCGTTCAATGTTTCCAAGACCAGAAGTTTAGAAATAGTTAATAGTGGTGAAAGGCTACTCGATAAGGTATTAAAAAAAAACATCACTCTCCTATAAAATAGGCGATGTTGACTTTCTCTAAGATCGCATAATTTTGAAAGAACTCAAGTATAACTCACTCCTCGCAGAATTCACAGCGGAACGCCTTGTCTATCTCCACAATACGTATGACCGCCTTCACTTCATCCGAGAATTTCCTCAAATATGGCGCAGCAATCGGAGAATCCACTTGTCGCGGTATAGTTTTTGAACGTACTGGAGATTCTGAAAGATAATAAACAATGTAACGAATAGAAATTATTACTGATGGAAAAAGATAACTTCCAGCGGTACTTGAACAGTACCTTGAACCCCAGAATACCGTCCTGATGGATTACCAATTATGCTATGCAAGCGGGTGCTAGACAGGCGAATTTTATCTTTTAATTCTATGACTTTATCATAAAATAAAAGTTGTTTGTTGTATAAAACGGAGGGGGGTCCGTTATAGGTTGTTAGCCTTTTTCCAATAACCCTATATTTGTGTTTTTCTCGATGAGCTCTAGACAATGAACCAGTAGTAAAATTGTTCCCAAAGGGACGCGATATAACAACATGCAAGTGAAGCTTGTGGCGGTAACTAGTTTTCATTCTAAAATCCGCCTATTTTAAAACAATTTTAATCTCAATTCAGTTATTTTTTTTTATGTTTGTTTTTACATATCTCCATCAGGTATGAAAGGAAAAAAAATATTTTTTGAATGGTCATCATATGGTCCTACCTCAATTTTATGAAAATCGGTTCTGTAGTTTGGTTTTTAAATCGAGATAAGTGGGAAAATATCTAATGTGATCCAAGTAAATTCATACTTTTCTGTTATGAAAAGCATTTTTAACCGACTTCAAAAGTCAAAGTCAAAGTTAAAATCATTTATTAAATTTAGGCGTCTACGACCTTCTTATGAAGGTCAATTACAAATTTTAGTATTGAAATATTTTACATTGTACCGCCACGTTCAGTAAACTAAATTGTATAGAGCCACTGCGAGAAATTAGAAATTATTACAATATATGTTTAAATTACGTAGGTGACAGGCGATAGCTTGGCAGACGCGGAATTGTCCACGCATTTTTGTCGTTTAAGTAATCACAAACTGTGTAGTAGGATTTCTTAATCAATGTTTTCCACGTGCAACTTGAATTCCCCTTCTGTGATCGTTGTAATATGTTTGGAAACTTTATTATAAAACCGTTCACAATCACCTAAAAATTACCTTTTATTTGTCTTTGCTAATCTAAAACCTAGCACCGCTATTTTATATTTATTTCTAGTGATATAATCGTGATTGTCAATGTTAAATTATTTCTTTGCCAAAAACAAAAGGAGAGGTTCTCTATTCGACTGTATTTTTGTGTTGTTGATATGTTATAACGATTATCATGATTTTTTTTAATTCGAAAGCTTGTCACGTGGTCCAATTTAAATTTGAGTGAGATCTGACAAGTAGTATTTGAGTTATGCATTTTTTTTATAATATTGTGAAGTAACAAGCGCGAGTCCCACCTGATGTTAAGCTGTACCTATCCTCTGCCTATAACACAGATGCATTTCATTACAAGTGACGAACTGCACTGCGCCCATTACCTTGAGACATACCTGTCAAGTCTCATTTTGCCTGTTATTTCACTGGCTCTCAAGGACTGCTGCCGGAACACACCGTTAGGTGCTTGGCGACAGATTTTCTACTTGAGGGTGGTCGCTAGCCAGGCGGGCTTTGCAAAATGACTTCCACCATGCGGTGAAGCTCAAGCGGCGGGCGGGATTCGAACCATGGACCTGCTGCGCGGCAGTCCATAGCCAATGCCACTGAGCCATCACTGCTTCATATTTAATTAGCTTCGACTACATCTTACTCACCTATAACCTGCACAGTATGCCTGACCAGTCCACTGGTGGGCGATAGCTGGACGGCCGACTCTTCGTTTTCGTCTTTTATCTTACTTGCAAACGCTTCCACGCACTCTGTGGACTTCATCACGTGCTCCTGGAAAATGTTACGCTTATTGTTCAGTTATGAACATTTATAATATTTTTTTATTATTTAGTATTTATACTTTTACACTACAGACTCTGGGTCCGTACTCTTTTGAGATCTTCCTTTTCCTTATCATAGTAATACATTTTATTAAGTAATCGTTGTCTCCAATACATCAGTCTTCCTGAAGGGAAGGGTGTTAGTTTGTTAACACTAAAGTGAGTCCATTTTTTTTATTTTATTTGTATACAATTTTTTTTTACATATATCTAGTTTGTTAGCAGGTGAAAAATTAAAATTTATATAGTAAGTATTTTTATTATCCTAAGTTGAAGGGCCGGCCACTGGTTCCGGCATTGCCCTTGATAATTGTAGATGAGCCCTTACAACCCCTTCGTCCCGGATTTTAATAGCCTAAGTTGTAGTCACAAATTACTTTTCCATTTACATTTATAATATTAATTCAGTAGATATTTTATTTGTATGTTGTTTGTAAGTAGATGGTTATGTATGTTGCCTCATTTATGTTCACTAACAAATCAAAGTAACATATTGCAAAATATTAAGTGTATATATTTTTTTATGCTTGATAGGTTAGCCTTTGACCACTACCTCACCTGATGGTAAGTGATAATGTGGTCGAAGATATTGTTCAGGCTAACCTAGAATTACTGGCTCTCAAGGACAGCTAACGGAACACTCTTGTTAGGTGCTCAGCGACAGATTTTCTACTTGAGCGTGGTAGCTAGTCAGGCGGACAGTCGCAAAATGCCCTACCACCATGAAATATGAAGCCTCAATTATGTAAAAAAAAAAACATATTGCAAAAGGTTAGGTGTGTATATTGCCTTATTTCTGTTCACTAATAAATCAAAAGAACATATTGCAAACGCTTACGTGTGTATGTTGCCACATTTCTGTTCAGTGACAAATCAAAAGAACATATTGCAAGCGCATAGCGTTTGCACAGCGGTTTTATTTATACTTGGGACCTTACCTATATTGTCAGATCAATAAAAAGCTGGACATACTCAATTCCAGTATATATGAATGTAGATTGAAACTGAGCAATTGGTTACGAAGCTTTAACTATTCAGAAACAGAAAAATTAATGCGACGTATTATATAAATGGTAAATACACAAACGCTAACAAACATGCCTCGAACACCCCCTCCCGACACCACACACATACACACGCTCTCACAACACATCACACATATAAAATGCAACAATATTAACTTTAATATAAAATAACTCCATTTAATTTTATATATTATTATTATTATGAAAAGTAAATTACTGAAATATTCAATTATTATTATAAAATTGTCATTTATAAAGTAAATTGAATGTAATTAATATTTTTGAATGATTTAATATGATTTTATTTAAATTTTTGTCTTATATAAAAAATAATTCCTTTACTTTTTATATTTTTATTGTTGTGAAATTTAAATGACTAAAATATTTAATTATCATTATAAAATTGTATAATGTAAATTGAATGTGATTAATAGTTTTGAATGATTTATGATGATCTTATTTTAATTTTTGTCTTGTATAGATGCAATATCAATCATATAAATTTGTATATTAGGAAGTAAATAGACTTCCCAAAACAGGGAATCCTAGTGGGAAGCCTATTGATATAATTTAATTATTGTAAAACAGTGTCTTTGGAAATAAATTATTATTATTGCAAAAACGGTTACGTGTGTATGTTGCCTCATTTGTGTTCACTAACAAATCAAATACTGATACAGTAACCGATGGGAATCGGCTTGATGAAACGATTCGCCACTGGTAGCTAGCCAGCCTGGCAGCTATTGCCCTATCACCATGTAATTGGAGTCTAGCACGTTGAGAGGTAGATAGATTGTCATGTACTCCTAGATGGTAAGTATTAATTAATCTATGTTGCAATGCATATCTAATATATAAAATTCTCGTGTCACAGTTTTCGTTGCCATACTCCTCCGAAACGGCTTGACCGATTTTGATGAAATTTTTTGTGCTTATCCGGTATCTATGAGAATCGGCCAACATCTATTTTTCATCCCCCTAAATGTTAGAGGTAGTCCACACCTAAATTTTATTTTTTATTTTTTAGACAAAATTTTTAATTTCTATTTTTTTATGATACAACATACAAAAATACATACAATCCTCAATTTTCACCCTTCTACGATCAACCCTTATTTTTTAAATTATTTATATGGCAAAACAACGTTTGCCGGGTCAGCTAGTATATATATCTATATATATATATATTTTTATGCATATATATATAGATATGTTAGCCTTTGACCACTATCTCACATGATGGTAAGTGATGTGGTCGAAGATGTTGTTCAGGCTAACCTAAAAGTACTGGCTCGCAAGGACAGCTGCCGGAACACACCGTTCGGTGCTTGGCGACAGATTTTCAACTTGAGAGTGGTAGCTAGCCAGGCGGGCATTCGCAAATTTCCTTACCACCATGCTATAACGGCACCATATATAGACGGCTTAACGTGCCCTCCGAAGCACGTGCACGCTCAGTAGTAATGTCACTAACGGTCCCCCATCCAACTCATGACCGCGGGCGACGTTGCTTAACTTTACTGATCGGTTGAGAACAGCTAAGTAAACTTCGCTACGAGCGCTTCAAAGGAAAGTCTCGCTTGCGATAAGCACCTTTAACCGCGCACGGATTCACCACCAAAACACTCTACAGAACTCGGGGGTGTTTTATTGAAAACACCCTCCGATTTCTTCCCCTCCAAGAGGGCGAAGACTGCCGCCTAAATTGATAGCCTGAACCACGGCTGGCCCGGAACAGCAATCGCTGATGCCGCAGCCGTTGGTTCAGTGAATCGCGCGGATCGCAACGACAAAACCGACGCCATGAGTTCGCCGAGCGATCAGAACGCTCCGGCAGAACCTGGCCTCCACTGCCCTGACGCCCCACGGAAGCCCCGCGGGCAACTGAGGACCCCCGCACGGGACAGACCCCTGTCCACCCGGCGGGTCCCAGTTGACGACGCCGAAGCTGAAGAAGATGCACGGCGGTACCGCGAGTTCCGGCGCTCTATTGATGAGACGCTTGAAGCCGCCCGCCGTGAACGCGCAAGCTGGGAAGCGGAGGCGCAGAGTGACGACTCCTCCTCTGCCTCCACCGCCGTCCCCGCTACTACCATACCAGTGGTGGTAATTCCGGATTCCCCGGAATTGCCTCCACCCGAGAAGACTGTGCCCGCCGCCCCTCCGGTCCCCAGAGCGCGCAGGAAGCGCAGCGATGAGGCCGAGGAAGACGGCAAACGCGCCTGTGCCCGCGCCCCAGCCCGCATGGACTGGGCCGCGATCACAGCCCAAGAAGCCCCGACGACCTCAGCGGCAACGCAGCCTGCGGTGTCCTATGCCGCCGTAACCACGGCAGTGCATGGACAACCGAGGCCCGCCCCGCCAACAACCACCACAGCAAGGAGGAGCACTGCACCGCGTCCCCCTCCCACCTCACACAGAGGTGCGAAAGGGACAGCCGATACTGCCGATGCGCGACCGGAGGTTATGGCATCAACCTCCCGGTCGCCTACACAGACGAAGACCGCCACCCCTACTGCACCACCACCCTCAACAGTACAGCCGCCGCCCCCGCAGCCAGCCAAGGAACGGTACCCGCCGATTATACTGGAGAGCTTCCCCAATAGCACGAAACACCTCCGCGTGCTAAAGGAGAAGCTCGGACGAGTACCATCAGTGCGCCCCTTCAACAAAGGGGTGCGCTTTACCCCCACTGACGGAGAGGAGTACCGGGTTATCCAGGCCTATCTCACAAGCCTGGACGAGACGGAGCGAGTAACCTGGTTCTCCTACTCCCTTCCCAAAGAGCGCAGCCTCAAACTGGCGATCCGTGGTCTCCCGGCCGACACCAGACCGGAAGACATTTTTGAAGAATTACAAGTGCTCGGTTACGAACCCGAGCACGTAAAGAAAATCACCGCAAGGATGGGCCGGCCAGGCTGCATTTTCTTCGCGGCAATGAAGAGGACGACCAACCTGACCCCCGGCATATACGAAACGGACGAGCTTTTGTGCATGCCGGGGGTGAAGTTCGAGCAATGGCGTGGGAGGAGAGGGCCGGCACAATGCCACCGATGCCAGGCATTCCGGCACTCCTCTCACAATTGTTTCCGGCGGCTGGCGTGCGTGCGGTGCGGGGGTGAGCACTACGCGCGCGACTGCCCCCGCCCACTGGACGAGCCCGCGACGTGCGCCAACTGTGGCGGTGCGCACACCGCGAACAATCCCCGCTGCGCTGTGTTCCGTGAGGAGGCACGGAACAAGCGCGCGGGCACCACGGCGCTTACCATCCAAGCCCCGACACGACCGCCGCTCCCCGCTGCCTTGCAACCCAAGGCGGCGCCGACCACCACCGAGCAGACGTCCCCAACTTCCCTCATGGCCGCCGCCAACAACCCGCCACCACGCGGCGCCGGCCATGCGGGAAAGAAGAAAAAGAAGAAGAAGAAGAAGACGAAGGGACCGCGAAAGGGCTCACCCCAGCCTTCCGCACCCTCCCCGACAAAAACTGTCTCGGCGACCCCTGCACCACGTGCACAGGTCGCGAGACCAAGACGAAGCAACATCCCTGTCCCGCTCCCACGTGCGAGCGAGACAGGCAAGAAGATTTTTACACGCACACCGGCGGAACTCGAGATACTCGAGTCCGCACTCAGCACCCTCCAAGACGTGCTCCAGGCGCTCAGGGAGGGAGTGGACCCCATCCCGCTAGTACTAGCGGGGGTGGGCAAACTCCTCTCCTGCCGCTAGGAGCCCAATCTCGGACATAGACGCGACGCCGCGCGCCCTTGGCTACAAGGGCCGGCCAGAGCGCGCTCACATCTCGTCTCCCGAACGACTCGCCCGCTGGCTCACACCGGTGGGTTGATCAGAATCAGAATCAGAATCAGAATATATTTATTGTCAACTGATAAAATTATACAAGTCTGCCAGATCTTACGGCAATAGAGTAACAATCAGTTTGCCCACATCGAGCATTCAATATTAATCATAATTGTATGAATACATTAATAATCTTATTGTTAAATGACTATTAATATTGTTAATATGTATATCAGAGAAGAATCTAATTTTAAATGTGTTATCAATCATTAATTCATTATAAATATACATAAAATTAATATATAATATAATTTAAACATGTCAGTAAAGTAAATAAAAAAAAAAAAAAAAAAAAAAAAATGTCAATAATTATAAATCAATAAATTGGCACATGTTACTGTTACACATATAATATTATTGTCATAAACTTATCAATCGTATATGTCAGCTGACTTATCCCTATTCAGAAACTCATTGTAATTATAAAAAACATGATTAATTAGCCACCGTTTTAGTGTTGTCTTAAATTTCTTATTATTTGTTATATCTGTAATGTGACTTGGCAATGAGTTGTACACATTTATAGAGCTGATATACGTACTTTTCTTATAAATTGTTGCTGATGATGCATTGTTTGTATGCACCAATTGACTCTGGGTGCATACAAACAATCGGGACCTCTTAATTTTGTGTTTCTTATTCTCATATCTGATTTATTTTTGTATAAGTGCATATTATTTCTTACAAAAACAGCCAATTCTAATATATAAATTCCCATCAAGGTCAAGTATCTTTTTTCCTTAAACAAATCTCGTAAGGTTTCATCGCTTTTTTTACTATATATAATTCGTAAGCTCCTTTTTTGTAGAATAAAAGTTTTCTGAGCATCGACCGAGTTTCCCCAAAATATAATCCCATAAGTTAACAGAGGGTAAATGTTTCCATAGTATGCACTTTTGGCGACATCTACCGAAGATACATCAATCAATACCGATAGCGCGTAGCAATAACTTGAGATTCTATTATTGATTTTTTCTATATGGGACTTCCAGTTTAAATTTGTGTCAATGGATAATCCAAGAAAATCTATATTATTAACAACACCGACTTCAATATTGTTTATATTTATATTAATTGGAATTGGTGTTACCATATAATTGTGAAACTGAATAAGTTTCGTTTTGGAAATGTTCGTTTTTAGATTCAGAGTGCTTAACCAATCTATTAGTGTATGTAGAGTATTAGCTATCTCATTTACATAACCAACCTCGTCACAGTCTTTAACAAATAATACCGTGGCATCATCAGCATATAAAACAGTAGAATGGTTTAGTAAAGAGGGTAGTTCATTAATATAGACGAGGAACAGAAGTGGGCCCAGGATGCTTCCTTGGGGTACTCCCAGAACAACATTTTGCATTAAAGATTGAGTACTTTCAATTGACTTGGAAGATTCATTAAAACTTAATAAGGTAGTAGCCTGCGTCCGGTCACTGAAATATGAGCAAAATAAGCTATGAGCTGGACCACGGACACCGATTTGTTCGAGTTGTTTTATTAGAATGTCCGGCACAACGCAATCAAATGCTCTTGACATGTCAAGAAATAGAGCTGTGCTACGTTTTTTGATGTTAAGTGATTCACATACTCTACTTAACACATCATAAACAGCCAGAGTCGTTGACCTATCCTTTCGAAAACCGAACTGATTGGGGCTTAAAACGTTGTTTTTTTCTAAAAAGCTTAGTAGCCTGTCTGAAATAATACTTTCAAATATTTTAGAAAAAGCAGGGAGCAGAGCTATTGGGCGATAATTAGTTGCATCATTTTTAGAGCCTTTTTTATAAATTGGTTTAATTATTGAAACTTTTAATTTATCGGGAAAACAACCGTGCTCGAGCATCAGATTTACTATGTGCACCAAAGGTTCCACTATATATATCATACATGTCTTTACTACTTGCATTGTAATGCCATCATAACCACTGCTTTTTTTATTTTTTAGTCTTTTTATTATTTTAACAATTTCTTCGACGTCTGTTGGTTTCAAAAAAATGCTGTTAGAGACCAAGCTGCTTGAAGGTTTATAAGAACTACTATTAGAGAAGTCACAATCTGGGATATTTTGTGTACAATATAAATTATTAAAATGGTTCGCAATATCTTCGGCTTTAGTTATTATCTTTCCGTCTATTTCTATGTATTGTACTGTTTCTTTAATTTCATTTATTGGTGTGGTGTGCATTTTTATCAAGCCCCATGTAGCTTTAGTTTTATTTGTGCTATTTTGTATATATTTAAAATTCGACTTACGTTTTGAGAACTGGATAGATGATTTTAATATTTTTTTATATTTCTTGTAATATGTTGTATTGGTAACTGACCTATCTTTTTGCAATTGAATGTACAAATGTCTTTTCGTTTTGCTCGAGTTAATTAATCCTTTAGTTTTCCAGTTAGGTTTCCGTTTATAGGTTACTATTACTCTCTGTAAGGGAAAGCATAAATCGTAGATCATTTTAAACGTATCCAAAAATAAATTGTAGGCTCTGTTGACATCTGTCTCTTCATAGATTTCTGTGAAACTAACCTGTGAGATGTATTTTATGAAAATATCCAAATGAAAATCGATTTTTCTTTTATATTCAAACCATCTCTTTATCATGTAGCTGCGGCTACATGGTAGAGTAATAAGTTGCCCGGTATGATCAGAAAGCCCAGTTTCAACAACATGTGATTCGTAACTTTTCACGTTTGTTATAATATTGTCTACACATGTGGCGGAATGATCCGTAATTCTAGTAGGTTTGTTTATAGTGCAGTGAAGATTGTAACGTTTCAGCGTGGTCAGAAACTCTTTTGTATTTTTATCAGCCTGCAAAATATCCAAATTGAAATCTCCGACTACTATTACTTTTTTATGAAGTTTGCGTGATTTACGCATTAATTTAAATAAAATTGCATCCAGTGTTTCGATAAAAATATCAAAATTACTTTTTGGGGGTCGGTAGACACAAACTATAGTGAGGTTCAGCTGTGGTACTGTTATTGCGCAGCATTCAATAGTGCCTTGTATAGAGATCTCTACAAGCCAATCTAATTTACGATACTCGAGTGATTGTCGAGCGAATATGCACACCCCACCCTGCCTCATTTTACTTCGTGAGAAATGTGCAACAAGTTCGTAACCTTCTATCTTAATAACGTCTAGGAATTTAGCCTTCATAAAACTTTCAGTGAAGCAAAGTACATCTATATTTTTACTAGATGAAGACAAAAATATTTCTAGGTCACTAATTTTTGGTTTTAAGCTTCTAATATTCTGGTGAAGCACTCGAAATCCATCAGATGTATCAACTATTTTATTATTAGACGCGAAAAAACTCTGCATCATCGGTTTGCGTACCTTGTGACGCCGTCACAGTTTTTCTATTACGGACATTATTTTTGATAGCAGACTGAGAACTGTATTCGAGGTATAACCGTTTGTAGTTCAAACGTAGTATTTCCCTTAAAATATCCCTTGACAAATAGGTAACGCGATGTTTAGAGTTAGGCACATTCGATGTATAACCCGCAAATGTCGACCAGGAAAATTGATTACTAAGATATTTATACATTGAGCACAGAATTTGTGTGTTAAGGTAATTGTTCCTAAATACTTCTGATACAATAACATTGGTATTATTCAATTTTCTAATTAGGCAGTAAAGATGAGATTGCAGATTTAGTGGATCTTTATCATTGGAACCTCCCACTAGTACCACATAATCTGACTTAGTTAAAGACGAGCAGTATTTCAAATTTGACTCTATTACATTAACTAGCGAGGCTCCAGGCATTATAATAGAAAAAACCTCGAAACTTTTACCTAACAGAGCTTTGAGAGATTTATTTAAACCTTTTCCTTCCTCGTCTCCAATAATGACCACTTTTTGCTTAATTATGTCTGTGTTAATATTTTTTGGTCTCACCATAATTGCAGAACCTCCATCATTCTTTGAAAATGACTCGTTACCATTTTCATTATTATTAGTGGGCTCATTTAGTACTTTAGCTTGGGTATCTGTTTGAATTTCGTTAACATTCAAACTATTGTTAGTATTTAGAGGTGACGGCAGTGATGTTGACTAGGGAGGATTAATAAAACACTTAAAAAATCTTTATAAAAATGATATATATCTAGTGACAATTCCGCCTAATTTCCTATTAAGCCAACGTGACGTCACAAACGCCACGCAGCCAAACCGGAAGAGTATTCAACGCGTTTCGCTTCTAAACGAAGCATCCTCAGGAGGTCTAGTCTAGACTCTACGAGCGCACGATCGAGACTAAACGGCCGGCGGCCAAACACGCCTTTATATAGGGACGATCATGAATCACGGCTCTTTGTTTGTAGCTTACAATTGAAAAGATATACATTTTTAAAGTGACAATTACATAAAAATGGTTTGTGAATTGTTTAAGTATTATTTTTAAGGTATATATGGTATGAGTCGTGTTTGTAAACATGTGAAATATTGAATAATATAGTAAACAACATTAAAAGACTAGTTCTTAACTTAAGGTTGAACTGGCCGGTCACTTCTCCATACAAACGTCGTAATGTGATCACTCCCTTATTTGAGATTTTAGGTCCAGACTTAAGCATAATACAGATTGATATCGTTATTATCTAGGCTTGTATGATGCTAAATTTTTAAAAAGATAATTATGTTGGAAGTTATGATCCTTGAAAACTTTATATGAAAATGTTTCGAGGCTCATAATTCTCAAGTTAATTATTTTATTAAAATTTTGGCATCATACAAGCCTAGATAATGACGAGATCAATCGACATTATGCTTTATTTTGGACCTAAATCTTCAAATAAGGGAGTGATCACCCTACGGCGTTTGTATGGAGCAGCGACCGGCCAGTTCAACCTTAAACAACACAAACAAGTGACCTGTGCGGCGGTGCGGTGCGCGAAGGCGCGGCGGCAGTGCGCGCACGCGTGCAGACGCGCCGCGCCCGCGCACCTGTCCGCGTGCGCGCGCACGTGCATGCGCAGCCGGGACACGCGCGTCAGCTGCTTCAGGCAGATGTGGCATTGGTACGGCTTTATCTACCACACACAAACATAACAACAATCAGAATCACTATCCTTATTTCTAAATATTACTGTGATATACGTATTGCAGTTACACGTAAATATATATATATATATATATATATATATATATATAACGGCGCGTGAACAATTTAATGGAGTTACGAAGATTAAAAATGAAACGTTATGATTAATTCGATCATTATTATGTTCAGTACTATATTCGATATTGCTTTGTATTCGATTATTCATTTTTAGAGCGGGTAACACCGAATGGAGTTGTAGGTGTCATGGCGGCCGGATGACTGTCGAATTCGTTCACTTCCTCTCTGATTTTTGAAGTGTGCGCACTTCTTAACGGACAACCGAACGTGATGGACGCGTGCAAACCCATTGGCTCTTAATCCAGTTTAATCCACGTGATACTATGTAGTTTTGCTGTAATAAGTTTCTTGTGAATTACAATTGTGATCATACGATATTCTCTGGGTGTTATTTTGTGAAAATCTGCAAGTGCACGCCCATAATGGACGACCAAGCTGAGTACATAACGGATCCGTCTCCTGGGACGATATACCGACCCATTTCAGCTCTCACTCTCCGTCATATATATATACATATATATATATACATATATATATACATATATATATATATATATCCAATGTGCTTTGCACGCGTGGGTTCGGATCCCATCCTCGTCGCCTATTGTACGATATCCACGCACTAAGTAAGGGAGCAAATAACAACACGGTGACTGGTTGGCAACTGGTTTATTGTCTAGTTTGTATGCTGTATTAAAGGAAGCGCACCTATAGCGTATACCCACACATATATATATATATATATATATAAAATTCTCGTGTCACAGTTTTCGTTGCCATATTCCTCCGAAACGGCTTCACCGATTTTGATGAAATTTTTGTGTTTATCCCGGTATCTATGAGAATCGGCCAACATCTATTTTTCATCCCCCTAAATGTTAGGGGTAGACCCCTAAATTTTTTATTTTATTTTTTAGACAAAATTTTTAATTTCTATTTTTTTATGATACAACATACAAAAATACATACAATCCTCAATTTTCACCCTTCTACGATCAACCCTTATTTTTTAAATTATTTATATGGCAAAACAACGTTTGCCGGGTCAGCTAGTTTCTAAATATTATTACGAGCACTATCGCGTCCTAAGCGAAAATATATTTAACAATGCAATTTAACAAATATTTTTAATGAAGCAGTGATGGCCCAGTGGCATTGGCTATGGACTGCCGCGCAGCAGGTCCATGGTTCGAATCTTGAGAGCTTGAGCTTCACCGCATGGTGGAAGGGCATTTTGTGAATGCCCGCCTGGCTAGCGACCACCCTCAAGTAGAAAATCTGTCGCCAAGCACCTACCAGTATGTTCCGGCAGCAGTCCTTGAGAGCCAGAACAGTTACAGGCTAATGAGACCTAACAACTGGACGTCTCAGTGTGACGGGCACAGTGCAATTCGTCACTGACGAAATGCGTCTGTTATAGGCAGAGGTTAGTCCACTTAACATCAGGTGGCCCTCGGGCTTGTTCCGTCACAATAACATAAAAAAAAATTGGAGCACTAAATTTTATACCCAAGGCGGGAATCGAATCCGCGTCCTCCGATATCGCGTCGGATGCCTCCTGAAGCGCTCCCGAAACATATCTGGCGCAGCCGGTAGGATTGCTGGCTATCGCCATCGCGTAAAGTAGCGCAAAGTTTTAGTGAAATTCTAAAAAGTGAATCGCGAGTGGTGACTGTCTGTGAGAGTGCTACAAGTATATGCCTAAAATCGGTATCGCGCTCTCCGCAGCAATCCAATGAACCATCAAATATATAAGGTAAAGCAGTGGAGCGTGATGGCTACGGTAGCGGCGGTTGGACAGTGAGTAAAATCCTTCTTCTTTCCTCCCCTGCCAAATTCCTCGAATTGGTGTAAAGTTTAAGTACTGTCGGTTAAGTTATAGATAAAAGGTAGCTCTCTTCCCTTCCGCCTTCGGCTCTGTTAACACGGTCGTATATACTACTACTTTGTAATATTTAAATTATTAAAATTGAAGTTACCCAAATTACAATTTATTATTTCCACTGCGACATCTCATGGGAGAACTTAGTTTCTAATCTTAATCATCACCTTGGTTTATAATCATCACTTCCCATCAGGTGAGATAGTGGTTAAAGGCTAACCTATCAGGCATAAAAAAAATAATTGAAAGAACATTTTTCTAATTAAATATATACCTGTAGATGCGTAACTCCATGTTCGTCTAAAGTCTGCTTGTCCAAGAACCTCTTCCCGCACTTGACGCACACATAGCGGCGCGTGTCTGTGTGCGTGCGGCTGTGTTTCGTTAGCGTCGCCCTGTACTAACAATAACTTCTTGATAATTATAATCCTACAACAACACTAACTGTCTTATTCATAATCGGACGTAGTTCCTGTAAAACTTTCCAAACCACAATCATGTAAAAATTGAGTTCTGAATACCAAACTAATCACGTGATTCATATTTTCTGACTGAAAAGATATGATAACCTACTATTGTTCTTTATATGAAATCATGACTTAGTAGCCCAATCCACATGCACTACCTCACATTAAGCACGATTTTCTCAAAATGTTATGTATGTGGATTGGAACGTTTTTCAGTAACTACGTCCTATCGTCCCATAACTTTATTAAAGGTTTATTAAACGATAATAGTACTGCTCAAAAGAAAACTCTTTTTTGCAGTACTAATGACGGATGATAAACCTATTATAAAGTTATAGAGAGATTATGAATAAGGGGTAAGACAAATAAAATGAATAGATTCAGGCGTTACTTTTCGGTTATAGCCATGTGCAGGATTCGAACCCGTCGAAGTCGTGTCTAAGTAGGCGGGGCTTAAAAGTCGTGTCCAGCGCTTCATCAGTCGGACATGTTTCTTGCAAGCGAGCACACGTTAAATATTCGAGTACGTTTTCTTTTTTATCATTGTAAAATACAGTGGTGAACCATCATGCCAGAATGTGTTGTAAACTAGTATAGCAGCCATACAAGATTAAAATGTCCACGGATCACGTTTCATTAATAAATAATCTGAATTACATTTCCTGACTTATTATTTATTCGTAGCCACTGCCATCTAAAAGACAACAACCGGGATCTACAGTAGAAAGATGATGGCACTTGCCTAAGGTAGAAGGTCTTCTGGCAGTTCGGCAGCGGGCATTGCCAACGTTTCCGCCTGTCGTGCCGGAAGTGCACGTGGTCGAACAGCTCCGTTTCCGTGGCGAACGTATCGTCCACGCACTGGGAACATTTGTATCCTTCCGAAGTAATGTAAACAGCGGACGTGTTTGTGTGGAATTGCCTGAAACGATATAAAAATACTATTTAAATTATACTAGAACCAAAGTCCACATATCGTTGCCTTACTGGAAAAACAACGACAACTGGTGTGTTCCGGCAGCTGTCCTTGAGAGCCAGTAATTCTAGGCTAACCTGAAAAACATCTTCGACCACATCATCACTTACCTTCAGGTGAGATAGTGGTCAAAGGCTAACCTATCAGAAATAAAAAAAAAAAAACCTGCACTTTTTGGCCAACTTGACTTAGAAATGCAGTTCTATGTTATATTTTTTCTTCTATCGTCTGTGTGTAATAAATAACAGAATTAATGCTCCGACCTGCGGTTGCCGAGATATTAGGTTTAAATATATTTTTCAGGTAAAACCAGTTAACCTTAACAAATAAAGGAACTTTGAATTTTGATTGCGAAAATTATGAATTTCTATTCAGATTTTGCTTCCAAGTCATTTAATAAATGTCTGGATGCTAAAATCAGCTACCTGAGGTAAATGAAACAGATTTAAGAGTACATTTTTTAATGCAGGTAAAACCAATTTACTGCACTTTCACGATATAAAGTCAATTTTATAGAGTTTTTACTTCAACGAGATATATTAAAATAAGGCATTCTTAAAAACCGATATATATACAGGATTTTGCATAAGTAATTTCCAAGCTCTTAAGTTTTAATATTGTTAGGTTTGCAATAACGCTTGCTATGCGGATTACATTACAAAATCACAAATATACGATAGGAAAAATCCCGCACATGACTTTAATTTTTCCTATCGTATATTTGTGATCTCTTAAGTTTTAATAAAGTCAGATCATAGCTTAAACTTATGTAAGAGTATAACATAAGAAGATAAGTTAAAATAACTATTAGCAGTACAGCTCTTTGTCCGATGGGGTGCCGAGCTAGAATGTCACCTCCCAACCTCTATCCGTGGGTGTCGTAAGAGGCTACTAAGGGTTATACACCAGAAGGTGGGCAGCAGCGTTTTCTGAGGTACTGAGATCCACACTGCGATCCCCAAGACAGTTGCGTGGGGATTATGGCAAACCCCCCCATAGATAGATAGATAATACTTTATTGTTACACCACTTAATGTACAAAAATAACATGAAAGTAAAAGAAAGCTTACAATTACGTGAAAAATCGGTCTTATTGATCCACCTATAGCTATGAGTTTTAAAATTAACTTAAAGCTATTTCTTCCAGAAAAATCTAGAAGAGTCAAACCTGACTCTTCTAGATTTTTCTTCTAGAGTTTATCTAACCAGATAAACTTACATGTGAAACTTCAGTCTTACTTTAGACGTGAAAGACTGTTCGCACTCGTTGCACGTCAAGATTTCCGAATTCTCGTTCATCTGCTTCGGTTTCTTCTGTAATTACATGATCAATTTTAAAATTAAACAAATTTCTACAAAACTAAAAAAAACTGACAGTAGCGTACCATATGGATTGTATCTATTTTCGTATTCACCTTTCGACAAAAACAGTGGATTGTACTACGAGTGACTGACCAAATCTTTTTAGCTGAGAAGTTTAATAATAATTACTATTATTTATTTCAAACTCTGGCATTCACATTACAATGTTAAGAGAATGTCAAAAAAATACATAGTAAATCAAAATAGTAAATAAAAATATGAATTGTTATTTGAGTCACAACATCAACCCAGTGCTCATTATATTAGTTTAAGTTGTCTTCTTATGCCTCGATTGCACAGTCAGTGTCTCAGACAACTTTCTATAATGCTCGTCACACAAAGATATATTTGCTCACTATTCCTTTCAGGCAGAATATCTGATACTGCGGTGATACCCACTAAGACGTGACATTGCTACAGAGACCTACCCCTTGGTAGATTCATTCAAAAGTATGACATCTTACTTTAGTTTTCTCATCGTTTTCTGAATCAGCTATGTGTCGCGGCCTTCCTTTAGCTCTCTGCAAGAAATAAGTAAGTTTTATTTTATATAACTGGTAATAGGCTGACCTCATTGGATTGTGTGCTTCGAAATCGCGATATTCTTGGTTCGATCCCGGATCAGACAAGATAATGGGTTACTCTGAAAAATAAATTTTCAGGAGCAGTCCCCATCTGGAACTGTGCTGTTTGGCAATAGGTAGTCTCGATCGCTATTACATATAACCAAAATCATTTCTAGCGAAAACGTAGGTGTTTAGAGTAGTTACCTCCCCCTACCACTACCAAGAAAGGCCTTAAGAAAGGCATGGGGGTAAAGGGCCCTCCGGCTGCCTTTAACCGCACGCTTGGCAAGCATCTTGAGGATCGCAGTGTAAAATATCATTTTTTATACAGGCGCTGTTGGTATCTGGAATTTTTCAATTCTTCACCAATTATCACTCTCACAGGAAGATGAGATCCTCACAGGGTGGGGGCGTTGTAATTATATTATATAGATAGGTCCAACATCAACAAAGAGTTTGCCTGAAGAATCCAACTCGGATAGGCGTTCGGGAAGTTACGGGATATCTTCTCGTCGAACATCCCGCAGAGCTTGAAGATAATAGTCTTCAACCAGGGTGTGTTGCCAGTGCTGACTTAGGGAAAACTGAGGCCCTTATGGACAAGCTCAGAGTCACAACGAGTTGTACTTGAACGAGGATATTCACCGAAGAACCAAACTTACCAAGATAGCATTCAGAACTAGCAAGTTGAAGTGACAATGATAAATTAAATAAATAAAATAAAAAGCTTTTATTTCTTCCTTACAAAATATAACTAAAAATTACAATATACTAATCTATCCATTTTTTAACTAATACTTACTATAATACATTTACAACTTATAACTTAACACTTAGGTACATTATTTACTCAATTATTCTAACTATCTTTTGAATTAATGTAAGGACCGCCTGTTGCGGTAAAAGCCTCCTCCAAACTTTTCCATTCTGCCCTTTTCCTCGCAACTCTTGCCCATAGTTTCCCAGCAACATGCGCAATATCATCGTCCCATCACAATATGGCCTTCCTCGTCTGCGTTTTTTATCCAAAGGGGTCCAGTTCGTAACGACCTGAGCCCATCTGTTAGCATCTAGTCTTTGGATATGCCCTGCCCATCTCCATTTCAGTTTTAATATTTTTTCTATGACATCATTAGTTCTAGTAATTTTTCTTATACACGTGCTTTTCACTCGATCTTTTAGTTTGATGTTTAAAAAGCTTCTCTGTAATCCTCTTTGACAAATTTTTAGTTTTTCATGTTGTTGTTTTTTGTAGTAAGTGACAATGGGCTGGCCATATTTATTGATGAAAAGCCCGATGGGGAAGAAAAGTTCTCGAGTGGTTACCACATAACACTGGAAGACGAAGAAAAGGCAAATTTCCCACTAGGTGGACTGCTAACATAAAGAAGGTTAGGTAGATCCGATGGATGCAAGTGGCTCATAGCCGTTCTTTGTGGTGTTAAATATTTTTTTGTTATGTCATGTTCAATGGATATCTTAGACTATTTCATCTGCACCAATATTTTATTAAATATTTCGGTATTTTAAATAAGTGGCAAAACACACAGCATAATGTGTTCGGTTGTCAGACCGTCGAATGGTCATTCTGGGAACAGACTTCAAGGCGAATAGTACTAATTTGAAAGTGTACAAGTTTGGAATAAATTGTATTTGGAAGTATTATCTACAATGGTTTGGAATTCATACAAATTATAACTATTAATATAGGTTAGCTTTTGACTACTACCTCACCTGATGGTAAGTGATGATATGGTAGAAGATGTTGTTCAGGCTAACTTAAAATTACTGAATCTCAGGGACAACTGCAGCAACACATCGTTACTTGGATGGTGACAGGTTTTCTATTTGAGGGTGGTAAATAGCCACGCGGGCTTTTTTTTTTTTATGTTATTGTGACGGAACAAGCTCGAGGCCCACCTGATGTTAACTAGACTAACCTCTGCGTATAACAGTTGCAATTCATGACAACTCACGAATTGCACTGCGTCCGTCACAGTGAGACATAGTTGTTAAATCTCATGGTGCCTGTAATATCACTGGCTCTCAAGGACTACTGCCGGAACACACCTTTCGGTGCTTGGCGACAGACTTTCTACTTGAGGGTGGTCGCTAGCCAGGCGGGCATTCGCAAAATGCCCTTCCACCATGCGGTGAAGCTCAAGCTCTGGGCGGGATTCGAACCATGGACCTGCTGCGCGGCAGTCCATAGCCAATGCCACTGAGCCATCACTGCTTCAACCGCAAAATGCCCTACCACGATGTTATAACGTCTGGCATCCTAAGACAATAACGGGGACCGACGGCTTAACGTGCCCTCCGAGGCACGTGCACGCTCAGTACTAATTCACTAAGCTGATCGACGAGCGGTAAATGGCTTTTTTTAATATTATTGTGACGGATCAAGCTCGAAGCCCACCTGATGTTAAGCTACTACTAACCTCTGCCTATAACAGATGCATTTCATCATAAGTCACGAATTGCACTGCGCCCGTTTCTTGGAGACATAGTTGTTAAGTATGTGCCTGTAATTTCACTGGCTCTCAAGGACTGCTGCCGGAGCACACCGTTAGGTTCTTGGAGACAGATTTTCTACTTTAAGGTGGTAGCTAGCCAGGCGGGCAATTGCAAAATGCCCTTTCACCATGCAAAAGACAATAACGGGGACCGACGGCTTAATAGTCCAGTAGCAGTACGTTAAAATTGCACGCTAACTTTTAATAATTTAAGATTTAACGAATTTTGCACAGATGATTAGTTACAAGTTTACTAAGCCTTTTCCAAAAAGTTAGAAAATTTTGACCGATGCATTTCGTATTATTTAGGTATTTGTAAAAAACCTACATAAAATCGTGAATATAAAATTAGAATTAAAAATTCTGATTGTATATGACTTAGGACATTGTTATCTTGTGTTTATCAACTTATTAGAAATATTAGAGACTTGGAACTTAGGTAAACTAAAAATTTCAAACCCTGCTTTCAATAAAATATTAGAATGGCTGGAAATCAGTTTAATGATATTTTTATGTATATTGTAACATGCTGAAAAAAGATTAGAAAAATATACAATGTGCTTCCCGACTTATTTAGTTTTTCTTTAATTGCGTGAGTAATATAAAATTAGAGTCCAGAAGTTAGTGGCTACTGGATAATAATGATATACTCCAGCGTCATACAAAAGATTAGAAAAAATAGTTCATGGTATTTTAAGATATCATAAGATTTGTTAATGCGGCCATAGAATAAACTATATAGGTACCTACGCGGCATTAGCTCGAGGAGTGAGACGCAGCGCAAAGGGTCATCACAACGTGTCGCGGCCGCATACGCCGCGCCTTGTTATACGATTTTAGTGTTCCAAAAGCATTTATATTTTGTTGATTATTCAGAATTATACAGCGGCAAGTTTCTTTTACATACCTTCACACACATAGTGTATTAATCTAAGGTTTCTATGGAAATGGTCAATCAACTGATGAAATTTCTATAAAACATGTTTAGGTACTTATGTGAATTCCATACAAACTCCAGGCCAAAAAACTGGACTAGGTGTCTGTCGGATTAGCTAGTACCTACCTACTTATATGAATATAAGTAGATACCTATAATATGTAGTTGACGCCTAGAGTTAACTCTAATTACGTATATGATATGTATTAAATTTACTTACCACTTTTCTGTAGGTAGGTACCTTATCTAGCTTGTTTGTAAATAACGAACGTAAAGAGATTTGTATGTATGGTATGAACCTCTTTAAAAGTTTTATTATTAGATTAAATTTAATTGAACATCCGTTAGGTAGGAAGATACGTTGGAATACGTTATCTTCAGTTTTCAATATAAATTGTCGGCCATCTGGACGAAAACTGATACAAACATACCATATTTGGACTGACTTCTATTTATCGAGATTTGTAAAACCTACGTTGGGTAGTACTGACATATTTTAAACTTAAGTACATCATGTGCAATAAAAAATATTTTAAGATTTTCAACGCTGACGAAATCCGAGAATTTATATATATATGTATTAGTATCATGTTTTATTATTATTATGTATATTTTTCAGAATGTACATAATAAAAATATGTTCAATCACGTGATGATGCTGAAAATCGCTACTTAGCCTTTTAAAACACTGATTACCTGAAGGTAGCGGAGAAACTACCATCAAGAGTATTCCCAAAGGGGATTAGCATTAATCCGGTGGCCAGCCAATTTCCGATTCGCTTTTAGCGAAGTTTAAACTTTTTACAATTATGCTCTTGTGGTGTAGGAGAAGATATATTGTACCAGCCAGACATGAGTGTGGTGATGCTAGAAAAAAGAAGAGTTATATAAAATGAATATGGTATCCAAATTCCGTATTTTATTTGTTCATCGCAAATTTAGAAAGTTGAGTTAACGACTACACTAGGACGAAACTAGTAAAATTCATACATTAGTTAATGAAAGTAATAAAAATAAAAGGGTAAGCATAAAATATATGTTTATACCACACACACTCAGAAAGCGTCTCATTACTCGTTCAAAAACAAGTTACAAAATTCGTCATTTCTCCCTAATAAATGTACGGCGGGGAAAGTTATATAGATTTTCATTCCTTCACTCCGTAGCAGTGAAGGAATGTTGTATGAAAATCCATACCTGCCCTGGTAGCGTTCTTTTGTTTTTTAGCCGCTAACATAAAAAAAAACAATCTCAAAAAGGTTTTATATCAAATAAATAGAAAAAACAGGATTTTTATTTGTACTCGATTTTCAATGCAAAGAGGTTTGCAACCTTTTTTTGCACTACGAGAAAAGAAGCTCGACAATTTGTTATGTTTGGTTAAATTTTGTTTTTTATTAAATTGATATTTTAACAGGCCGCTTTTAATAATTTTCAAAAATGTCATCTGCTAGTGAAAGTGACGATTTTATAATGATGACGCCACCAGAAATAAGAAATGCAGCCCATGAAGTCCTTATACTTATTGCCAGAGAAGTCTCGAGATAAGTACGAGAAAACGTACAATGATTTTATTTTCCTCGTAGGTGTAGTATAAAGCACTATGTATCACTCGGGAGAACTGTGTAATTTTAATCGGATCAAAAATGACAGGAGATTGTAATTAAATAATCTACAAAACTAGCACAAGTTGTGACACGATGTGACGTCAACAAACCCCCAATTGCCCGAAAGTGACGAGTCGCCGCACAGTGGGCTAAAACGGGCCGGTAGAGGACTTAGCGTTTAAAAAAAAAAACTTTTTCTGAAATTTTAAATAGTGCGTTGGATTTATCTATTGATTATAAGTAATTATTTATATGAAGGTTGTTTAGATAACTTGGGTATTTTCGGAGTCATTAATAACCAAAGTAATTTTTGTATGAAGCAAAACAAAAAAAACTTGAAATCTAGAAATTCTCTAATTTTGCAAAGAATTGACTTTACGTATGTATAGTACGTATTTTTGTCCTATTTTAGCACCTATTCTCAGGTTGCGATTTTCTGCGATTTGGTCGTTTTCAATACTGCCACTGTTTTTTAAAATAATAAAAAGGTCAAGGTTGGTCACCAAATATTCAAACATCTTCACAAACACAAAATAACTCACACTCACTTCACTTATTTGTTTATGTAATAAATATATTAGGGTAGTGCGTCTATTATGGTGGGTAATAGAACACTGAAGTACGTTTGAATGCAATAGTAAATTTTGTGCCCTATTATCGTTGCACCAATCAGGTAACGACACGTGTCATAACTTGATGTAGCGGTCGCGCATTCCTATCTCTTGATTCCCGGAAATAAGTGTCAAAACAAATTACGTCATACAAAATGAAAAATGAAAATGTATTTATTCCAGACATAACTGCACACAACAACATCAAATAAATTATAACATTAAAAAAAACAATAGTATCTTAAAATTAAAAGTTTTAAAATAATATAACATGTGCACATGTACTCGGACTGCTGTCATGTGCAGGTCTGCCAGAAATGAAATCAGAAGAATCAGAAATCACCATACCTACCTATATTACCTATGGTGGTGGAAAATGTCGAATTTTTTATTTTATTTAAAGTATTAAGTAAGTATTGAAGTACTTCAGGCCATTAAGTGTACATCATTTTCAATTTCAAATTAATTGGAATAAATTGCTAAACTAAAATTTCATGACTCTCATACAAATTTGATATGGCTATATCTCCGAAAGTACGAGTCCTATTACAAAATGTCATGGAGTAAAAACTTTTTAAATATATGTCTAGATACTAAAAAAATACATTTTAGTTCTTAAGACCCAACCTTGTAATCCCAGCCCACTGTGCGCCGGCGCGCCAGCTCAATAAGCCGTAATCCTCACAACATTGCGTATTATGTTTCTTTTATATATTTTTTGGTGGTGATAATGAATCTGATAAATATTACATTGTGCTAAACTGTTTTAAACATTGCCAAAATATGCACAAATAAGAAAATAAAGTGGTATAAAGTTACGAGGAGAGATGACAAAACTCCTCTTTCAAGCCAAAGTGGTTTATATACTGTTGACTTCCTTTATTGGTCCGGGCCTTTTAATTAAATCCTTTCCAATGGAAACATACAAAGGGGTACATAATAATATAGTACATGCTATAAATTACAATGAGCTACAGCTATATATATGTAACTATCTAACTAGCTTTGATTAATTAATTTAATAGTTATATGGGCAATATTATAACGTGATGATGATAATAAAAGTATTATGTGTTAATCCAGGACTTAAATGATCTATATTTTATGTTTTACCGAAATAGGTCGAGCCGACCGATCGAGCTCTTACATACTTTCGCACTAATTATATAAGTGTGTTGCGATAACATATTTACATAGTAGATATTTGTAAGTACTAACTAGCCTGGCAAAAAGCAGTAATTATTACCGACTATTCAAGTGAACATATTTAGGTAAGTAGTTGGGTTCGTATCTAATCAAAATTATATTTGAATGGTATATAAAAGTTCAATCCATAGATTATTTAATCCAGAAAGTTTTAAATAGTCCACAAAATTTCCTTCTTCAAAGTACACAGTTTAAGTAGGCAGGTAGTTACAATGCATGATGTAACAATAGGTAGGTTTAACTACTGCGAGTCAAGCCTCTCACTTTTATGGATCAACGTTATACACCAAAATTTCAGGTTTGTAATTTCTTTCAGTTTACGAACTAGAGCCCCGTGACGTACGGACGGATGAATGGACATGCAGATCACAATCAGAGAATAAACGGCAAAACGAATCCTTTTAATGAGATTTCAGTCATTATAACTTAGCGCATAACATCAACATAATTATAATAAAAAACCATACAAAAAAAAACATTCCACGCCGCGACATGAGCGGAACGTTGAATTATCTGAACCGAACCATTGATTTTGTACGGGCGGGGCGGAGGGCGAGAGACGCGATGCCTGACGTCATCATACAACCGATGCTCCGAGCGGAGGTTTTGAAATAGCCGAACTAAAAAGAAAACTTTAACAACTTCGTTATTTCTTAATTGTTTGAAATCATTTAAATCATGTTAAGTGATCCTCATTACGTCCATTAACCGTTATGTGCTAGGGGCGAAAAAATATTTCTTAAAATATTCTTGTTTTGTCACTTGTGTTATAATATGTTATTGTACCGACCCCACAAGCGTGGAATAAAATTAGGAAGATGATGAGGAGTTATTTAAAGTAATATAGGTAGTATCCTGTTTTATAACCCTGAATGTAAAAACAATTTTAGATCACAATTCTAACTCGACGAAAACTAGTTAGATCTGACGAAAACTGGCATCAAAGGACGTAAAATTGTATAGTTTTTTTTTGATTTTTATATTCCATAAAAATGTGTATTTTTTTATAATTCAATTACACAACCCAAAATAGAATATTAAAGCAATAAATAGAGAAATTATTTGTTGAATTAATATATTATATATAGGTAGGTACCTACATTGATTACGTGTTAGCAACTCCTCTAAATAGGCTTTATCTACCAACACCTTTTTAGAAGAAGATAAATCCTACCAAGGTCGGTAGGATTAAGAAAACAGTGGAAGGATAAGATTAGTAGTCTGTCATCTGTGCTACTGAATCGCGATGATAAGGCTTCTAAAACAAACTAATATCTAAAACTTCAAACTGCATAAAACTGCCCGCGCCCAAAGAGCAGTTGGCATATATCTGTGTTGGGTGGTACAAAGATAAATAGCAGTAGGTTCGTACTTGCATTCGCATCGCTCCGCGCTCCGTAGCGACCACGTGGCGCTGCCGCCAGGGCGCGGCGCAGGGCCGCCCGCGGCTTTCCTGCGCGGATTTTAGTACTGAGGCTAGAAGTTTTGTTCTATTTTCCAAAACCATAAACTTTTTTTTCTAATCTTTTTTCAGCATGTTACAATATACATAAAAATATCATTAAACTGATGTCCAGCCATTCTAATATTTTATTGAAAGCAGGGTTTGAAATTTTTAGTTTACCTAAGTTCCAAGTCTCTAATATTTCTAATAAGTTAATAAACCAAAGATAACAATGTCCTAAGTCAAATACAATCAGAATTTTTAATTCTAATTTTATATTCACGATTTTATGTAGTTTTTTTACAAATACCTAAATAATTCCAAATGCATCAGTCAAAATTTTCTAACATTTTCAAAAAACCTTTGTAAACATGTAACTAATAAACTGTGAAAAATTGGTTGAATCTTATATTTTCATAAGTTACGATCGTACTGCTACTGGACTATAACGTGCCCTCGGAGGCACGTGCACTGTACTGTACTGTATCAGCCGGATCGTCCACAGCTGAACACAGCCTCCCCTATTAAGGGGGTATGTGCCATAATCCCCACGCTTGGCAGGCGGCTTGGGGATCGCAGTGTAATATAGTAGTTCTTTAGAAGGCGCTGCTGCCCACCTTCCAGTATAATTATTCCCTTAGTCGCCTTTTACGACACCCACGGGATGATATGGGGAGGTGCAATTCTAACCCGACACCCCACGGGGTACGCACGTGCACGCTCAGTAGTAATTACTAAGTGATCGGTTAAGAACGACGAACTCTAAGTGCCGTTCCTATAATATACACATATAAGATACAAGGTAAGCCCTGTAAAGGTAGGACAGCCAGCTAGCTTAGTAATTGGGTACCGATTGTGGGAATCCCACATGGAGAAAACTACTAACCCTTATGAAGTCTTCTTTGCTAGGTATACATATAGTGTTTTCTTCATCCGATTTTCTTTTCCTTCCTCGCCTTCTGCATTTGTGTGAAGAAAGAGTAGCTGGTGATGGGAAGAATTGGCTGGAAATATAAAAATATTTAATATTTTAACAAAACAATACTGATCTCATGTTTTTAAATCCTGAACGGGTCTTTTCACGCACGAATAAACATCAAAATAATTATATTTTGACTAACCTCAACGTTTCGATCAAGTTGCATTGACCGTGGTCACGAGTATACTGAAGAAGCGGGTGTCTACCTCAGTTCGGTTTTCGTTTATGTCTTCATCACTGTCACCTCGACAAGATGATTAAGACTGATAAAGACATAAACGAAAACCGAACGGGGCGTTTATTCGTGCGTGAAATGACCCGTTTAGGATTTAAAAACATGAGTTTAGTTCACGAAAGTTTAAAGAAAAGTAAAACTGATTTCAAACATAAAATACGGATAGTAATTAAACAACTTTAAACGGTTTAAATCGCGTATATTTATCATTAGTTTTGTCCCGACGTTTCAAACACTTTGCAGTGATCGTGGTCACGGGGTGACTAATTGGTTTTATTTGTCACATGAGTTATTAAGAAATTATTTGTCTTACCGTCTGATTTTTTTTATATTAATCATAACGTTCCCTATTTACGCAGTATTTGCTCACAGTGTGCATAGCACATATATCGGCTGGTGTCTTCCTGTGACATTCCAGGAGCCCAGTCGAATACGCCACGACACAGTAGTAAAGTGTGGGACTACGGGGATCAAGAAGGGCCCCTGTCCATACATTGGTCTTGTTTGTAGTACAACGTAAGTTGTACTATAGATGTCGCTCCATCCCAATACGATGGTTAAAGAACGATAGGAAAGATTTGATTTATGACGTCATGTCATGTTAGCTCAATTGGTTAGAGCATACGTCGGCTAAAGGGGTGGATGGACGCGGGTTCGAATCCTGCACATGACTTAAATTTTTCCTATCATATATTTGTAATTTTGTAAATAATGGTTAGATTTATTTATTAAACATTGTGGGTTACAGAGTATTCCAAAACGCCAAAATGTCATTATAATATTCAGTAAGAACTTAAAACTACAGAATTTCATAATTACTACATAATAAAATTATATTATATATTAATAAATTATACCATATATATAAATATATATAATATATAAAGCCATTAAAATAATCATTGGATTAAATTATCAATGTCAAGGTAGAATTATACAGGGTTCTTGGTAAAATGCTAACAACCTCTGAGGGTTGACTTCTGCTAGTCCTATGACATATATAAACATTTTGAGATATATTTTTTTTCTTTTTTTTTTTTTCTTTTTTGGTTTAATTGCCTACTCCGAGCCTAGAGCTCCCGCCGCGGCAACACAGGACCGCGCCGTGGTCCCTTTGAATAGAGTTTTGAATATTTACATCGAGCAAAGTAATAAAAATTTGAAATAATACATTACAGGCACAAGAGACTTTTGACATCACCTGATGTCAAAAGTCTCTTGTGCCTGTTTATTTGGTCCTCGTGCTTATTCAGTCAAAAACATATAAAAAAACAAAAAAGGAATATCTCAAAATGTTTGTTAAGGCTAGCAGAAGTCAACCCTAAGAGGTTGTTAGCATTTTACCAATAACCCTGTACATTAAATAAAATGCATTAAATAAAAAATCCATGCAAATATATACTACAGTAAAGTCAAGGTAAGCTAAGATTAAAACGAAATGTAACAAGTCTATCGGCAAATATATCTATAATTATAGAGATACTTCTGTGAGAGGCAAAATTACCTGCAATTAAAGCACTTGTGACCTTTCTTGGTTTTATCTTCTTTATTGCCCACCTAAAAGTAAAATAAACCAAATTAATAAAAAGTATATACTATTGTGCTAACTGATTGTTGGATACGAATTATTATTATTATTTTTTATTCCCATTGCTTGGTGCTTGGCGGCATGATTTACTTGAGGGCGATTGCTAGCCAGGCGGGTATCCGTGGCAAATGGCTCATTCAAAGTGTACACATAGTGTGACATAGCCTAACAACAACCTGTGGTAAAGTGTTTTAATGTTGATCCAAAGTTTTATAATTAGTTATTAGTTAGCCTCAAAGAATTTATTTTTAAGTCTAATTTAATATTATATCAATTTATTACCTATTTTATGTAAATAAAATATCTTTGTCTCAAATAAATATGTATAACAATAATTGCCATTTCTATTTTTATACGTATAAAAAACCACAAAACCTTACCTGTGGTAAAGTGTTTTAATGTTGATCCAAAGTGTTATAGTTAGTTAATAGTTAGCCTCAAAGAATTTATTTTAAGGTCTAATTTTATGTTATATCAATTTATTACCTATTTTATGTAAAATATCTTTGTCTCAAATAAATATGTATAATAATTGCCATTTCTATTTTTATAGGTATAAAACCACTAAACCTTACCTGTGGTAAAGTGTTTTAATGTTGATCCAAAGTTTTATAATTATTTAATAGTTGTTAGCCTCAAAGAATTTATTTTTAAGTCTAATTTTATGCTATATCAATTTATTGCCTATTTTATGTAAAATATCTTTGTCTCAAATAAATATGTATAAGAATAATTGCCATTTCTATTTTTCTAGGTATAAAACCACTAAACCTTACTAATATTTATATATCAAATCGTACCGTAGAATTATCTCGAAATGAACTTGAGGTCGAAGTACCAACTCCCTTTGTAACCTCTGAAATGTCCAGGTATTGATATACTTTGAATTGGCAACCCTAGGCCCAACTGATGTTGAGCGATAACCTATGCCTATAACTGATGCACTGCGCCCAATAGAGTTGTTAAAACCCTTTTTTTATGTTACTGTGATTAAGCTCAAGGCCCACCTGTTGTTAAGCGGACTAACCTCTGCCTGTAACAGATGAATTCCACATCACAAATCACCAATTGCACTGCGCCCGTCACCTTGAGACATAGTTGTCTTATGTGCCTGTTAATTTCACTGGCTTTCAAGGACAGCTGCCGGAACACACCGTTAGGTGTTTGATGACAGATTTTCTACTTGAGGGTGGTCGCTTGCCAGGCGGGCATGATGCCCTTCCACCGTGCGGTGAATTGTGGTGGTGCTTCCAGCCCGCGGCAGAATTCGAATCCTGGACCTCCTGCGCGACAGTCCATAGCCAATGCAACTGAGCCATCACTGCTTTCATGTGCCTGTAATTTCACAATTACTTACAAGCTCTCTAGAACTGCTTTCGGAACACACTGATCCTTGACGATGGATTTTCTACTTGAGACCGGTAGCTAGCCAGTCGAGATTACGCAAGATTCCCTCCTACCATGAGCTTCAATGCTCAAAATTTAAGGAATTTTATGTAACATTTACTTTACACATACATTAAAATTTGCACGTGTACTTGCAGATTCAATACATTGTATCTAAATCACAGATATAAGATCTTATGTGAATGTGTTTTAGCAAATAAACTTGCCTTTATTTTTCTATATATGGTTCCTAAGTTATACCCTAAGAGAATAGTAGAGAACAAAACAGGTATACCTTCAACATATTCCGCAATTGCCCCATGGACCCTTCGTCCGCGGTCTGAACTATCCAAATCTCTTCGTCACTACTGACACTCTCCTGCTTTACCTCTGTTTTTATTATAAGGTCTGGATGGCTCTGAAAGGGATATAAAAATATATGCATAATATTTCTTAAATAAGATAGATAACTATTTATTGCAATACTATATAAAATACTAGCGGGGCGCACAGGCTTCGCACGGGAATAATATATATAAAAAAATATATATTATGTTCATATTAATATTATTCCGTCATTATCGATTAATATAAGTTTTTTTTTTTTTTATGCCTGATCGGTTATCCTTGGACCACTATCTCACCTGATGGTGATGATGTGGTCGAAGATATTGTTCAGGCTAACCTAGAAGTACTGGCTCTCAAGGACAGCTGCCGGAACACACCCTTAGGTGCTTGGCGACAGACTTTCTACTTGAGGGTGGTAGCTGGCGGGCTTTCGCAAAATGCCCTACCATCAATCGAGATCAATGGTTTTATGTGCCATTGCCAGCCACCTGCTTCGCACGGGAATAACACATGACATATAAAAAAAATGAAAATATTATTTTAATGCTAACTTTATTATTTGTATTACTAAGACTATGTTCATCAGGTATAATGTAGGTATAATTCTAATGGTGAAATAATTTTTCAAATCCGTCTTACGTTTATTCGTTACATACAAAAATTCAAATCTTTCCTCTTTAATATTAGTGTGGATTTGCATAATATTAGGTCCTTACATATGAAATTGGCGTTTTGTATGGGAGGAACAAAAAGTCGAATATTTTTTAATATAATATATTTAATTAATCAAAGTATGAACCATTATTTTCTATGCACTTTTGCCATCTCATAGGTAGTTCATTGATCCCTTTACTAAAAAAACCAGTCGGACGGGAATCAATAAAATCTTTGAAGGCGATTTGGACTGCCCCATCGGAGTTGAATTTTTTCCCTTGCAAGAAGTTATCCAAATTTCGAAAAAAATGGTAATCTGTTGGAGCAAGGTCCGGGGAGTACGGAGGATGTCTTAGACTTTCCAATTGAAGCTCTTCTAATTTAGTAGCCGTCTGTAGCGCAGTGTGTGGTCTAGCGTTGTCGTGAAGCACCAGTGGCGTGGAGCGATTGACCAGCCTAGGTTGTTTAGCCGCTAGCTTTTCCATCATGGTTTGCAATTCCTGACAATAGACATCAGCCGTAATAGTCTGGCCAGATTTGAAAAAACTGTAATGAACAATACCGGCACTAGTCCACCAAACGCTTACAAGTAACTTTTTTGGGGTTAATTTTCGCTTGGGGCAGGATTTGGCTGGCTGGCCAGGATCTAACCATTGCGCTGAGCGCTTCCGATTATCGTAAAGAACCCATCTTTCATCACAGGTAATGATTCGGTTTAAAATACCTTCATTATTGTGCCGGTTTAGTAATGTAACGCAGCAGTCGACGCGCGTTTGCCGGTTTGTTTCAGTCAATTCGTGAGGTACCCACCTTTCAAGCTTTTTAATCTTCCCAATTTGCTTCAAGTGAATTAAAACTGTTTTATCACTAACATTGCAGCCTGCAGCTAACTCGGACGTGGTTTGCGATGGATCCGCTTCCACAATAGCCTTCAACTCTTCATTATCAACTTGAGTCTCAGGCCGTCCACGGGGCTTGTTCTGCAGGTCGAAATTTCCAGAACGAAAACGTTGGAACCAAAAACGAACTGTGTTTTCTTTTGCAACACGACCGCCATACACATCATTCACCCTTCGAGTTGTTTCCGCAGCACTAGTGCCACGGCGGAACTCGTACTCGTAAATAATGCGATATTTAAGGTTCTCCATTTTGTAAAATGAGTGACGCAAACAGAAAAAAACAGAAGAAAAAAAACAAATGAATGACGATCATCGAAGCACAAATACATGAGTCTATAGCTGTACAAATTTGAATTTGGAATTCCTTACCAAAGAGGAGAAATTCGTGATTAAAGTGGCCAGTACGAAAAACGCCAATTTCATATGTAAGGACCTAATATATACATCGATTTCCCAAACAAGAGAGAAAGATAACTATTTATGTTTATACTACATACAACACTAAGACTACACAATAAGAAAATTACTATGTCACATTCTAAATTGGCGGCATCATCACTACAAGCAATCTCTTTCAGCAACCTTCTAAGTTAAAGTACGTATAACTAAAAATCAGAGAGTTAATCCAACTTTATGAAGAATACAGGTACCTTAACCCTATAGCTGCAAGAAAAAACTATTAAGAAAATTTCTAGATACATACAGGCTACGCTGAAAAGAGCTGAAATTTATCATTAGACTGCGCAGGCGTGAAAGAGAGGCAGACACAGTGAAATTGCGATGCATCTGGGTGAAAGGTTAAATGACGAGTGACAGAGATAGTGATAAGAGAAACGGACGCTGACAAGTGGTAAATAGCTTTACTTGAACAGATTATTAGCAAAATATATTTAGTTTATAGCAGTAAGAAAATTATATGTAAATCTTGATCACATTATCTAAGGCCAAGAAAATTCTGAAACAAGTTTTCTTAAAATTTTCTCAATATCATATAATTGCAAAGTTGACTTTAAATTACGCTTATAAATATCTTAATTATTTACGTATGAATGTTTATGAAATTACATTAATAAAATAGCAAAACCTTTTTAAGAAAACTATAAAAGTTACATTTTCGATTTACTTGACTAGTTTTGAGTTGTTAAGCTTTCTTTTGGATTTTACCTAAACTGATCGCGATTTCACTATCGCTGCGTCTCTTTCACTCCTGATAGTCATATAGTGACAAAATTTCAGCATTTAACAGCAGCTTTAATATAGCTCATTCACACTAAACTACCACAGAATAAAAATGACCAGAAGGATCACTCCGCAAAGACATTCAAAGAAAAAACAACTCTAGTGTCGAAGCAATAAAGTGCACTTCAGCTCGCAAAACACGGCGTACCTAATATTTATATTCACCTACAAGGCGTCTCTCTTTCTATCGTATAGCCACGCATAGCTCTGATCTCTTCTGACGCGACACGCACCGTACTATAAGCCCGTCCGGACGGGTACGCCGATGTACCTGTAGCGACGTACCTAAAGTGTGGAGTGAGTCCTTTGATTGCTATATAGTTTAGTGTGAATAAGCTATCTTTCGTTGAATACATTGCAAACGCTCGGTTCATAACTGAAATACGAAAATATGCACTGTTTGCGCGCAAACAATATGAACCGATTAGCAGCCGCGCTTGTAACATCTACAAACTGTCAATTTGCTTCTTCGCAATTAACTCAAAACAACATTGACTTCAATTATCGACATTAGGTATTGCATTTCAAGGCATTCATTTTGTACAAGATGGTTTCACGTATAAAATTCTAACCACAATAACACAAATCTTCTCATGTATCTGTCAAAATTTGAGTTTGACGTTTGTGCAAACACTGCACTACACTTTTCTGTGAGCGCTGTATGCAGCCGGATGTGACGTCATAATGCAGTCGTGGTGTCTGTTTAGCACGTTATCAACCGACCGTTTGCGTGAATGCAGTGCAAATGACGCATATTTGCGTGACTTGAACCGCGGGATAAGACTGACGAATCAAACGGAACTAGTGTTACAGTATAGACAAAACTTCCGCAACAAGAAACTAGATGGCACTACAAACTACGTAAAGCTTGTCTATATTTCGCTATAAACATATACAATGTACAGTGGAATCCGTTTATAATGACATCGAAGGGAAATAACAAACACGTCATACTAAGCGGACGTCATACAAAGCATTTTATAAAAAATAAACAATTTCCTGTTTTTCTTAGAACAAAAGAAAATCACTGAGATTGTCGAATGACCAACACCAAATTCCTTTGCGAGAGATGAGTTGAATTCTCCATTTTCTTATCTGCATACGAGTATTTTTGCAGCTTTTTCTTCAAACTAAATTGCTTAACGTCGAGAATGAGACGTCATTTCTTTCACAAATCAATAATGACCATACGTGACCTTAAACTTTTAATTACGTCGAGTATAACGTGACTCTCCCGAACACTGCCGAACGTGTTAGGAATCATGTCGGTCACTATAACCGGACGCAATTTTTAAAAATGGGTCACAATAAGCGATTTGTCACAATAAACGAAGTCATTATATCCGACTTTGTTATAAAGAATTTTATATGAAAACCAAACTTCGCTGTCTAATTACGTCATAATAAGCGGTTCAATATAGGCGGAGTCATAATAAACGGATTATTCTGTATATGTATAATATATAATCGTGTATATAGTCTATATGTTTTAAATAAAACTAACGGTATCTGTATTTGAACCCTTCTTTTCCAGTTGATTATTTTGTGACTCATCTAAAAATAAAAACACAAATTAATAAAGTTTACATACAGTGTATTCACACACGGTACATAGAAAAGCACATGAGAACTTGCCAGGTATTTTTTTCTTAAACGATTAACAAGGTTTAGCAATTATAATAGCAATAACGCCTGCTTGGCGAATCACATTACAAAATTATAAATTTACGAGAGATAAAAATATAGTCATGTGCGTGATTCGAACCCGCGTCCATCCATCACTTTAGCCGATACGAGGGTTGAAAAACGAGAGCAAAAATTAGAGTTATGAGTAATTGTGTCATGTTAGCTCGATTGGTTAGAGCATACCCCGGCTAAAGGGGTGGATGGACGCGGGTTCGGATCCCGCACATGACTATAATTTTCTCACGTAAATTTTGTAAGGTTTAGCCATGTTCACTGCGGTCATTACTTGGATGGATGACCGTTAAAGGCATTAACTAATGAGGGTGCACATGCTTCGAAGGCTACGTTAAAACGGCGGCCCTATCCAAATCAACTGTCTCGAGATGTAAGGCCAGTTTAAAACCAATTAAACAAATTCGATTCTAACCGAAATGAACCTTTTTTTTTCAATTATAACGGTTGGTTTTTATGACTATGTGTTTCTTAATTATAACTAGATTATTTTTAGGTATGTTATTGTGACGGGTCAAGCTTGAGGTCAACCTTATGTTAAGGTTGAACTGGCCGGTCGCTTCTCCATACAAACGTGGTAGGGTAATCACTTCCTTATTTGAGATTTTAGGTCCTGAATTAAGCATAATACCGATTGATCTCGTCATTACCTAGGCTTGTATGATGCCGAAATTTGAAATTAATAATTAAGTTGAAAGTTATGAGCCTCGAAAATGTTATTTGAAAATGTTTCGAAGCTCATAACACTCAAGTTAATTATCTTATTAAAATTTCGGCATCATACAAGCCTAGGTAATGACGAGATCAATCGGTATTATGCTTTGTTTTAGACCTAAATCCTCAAATAAGGAAGTGATTACCCTACCACGTTTGTATGGAGAACGGGCCGGCCAGTTCACCTTTAAGCGGACTAACCTCTGCCTAGAACAAATGCATTTCATCACAAGTCACGAATTGCACTGCACCCGTCAATTTGAGACATAGTTGTTAAGTCTCATGTGTCTGTAATTACACTGGCTCTAAAGGACTGCTGCCGGAACACTGTTAGGTGCTTGGCGACAGACTTTTCTACTCGCTAGCCAGGCGGGCATTCGCAATATGCCCTTCTACCATGCGGTGAAGCTCAAGCCCGCGACGGGATTCGAACCATGGACCTGCTGCACGGCAGTACATAGCCAATGCCACTGAGCCATCACTGCTTCTAATGTCGGACGCCTTCGAGCTCTTTAACCTAGTTTATCGGTTAAGAGCTCCACTACTAGCGCTTATATAATCATAGGTAATTACTATATATACAAACCTCGTGTCCCAGCAACAGTATTTTCAATTTCAATTGAAGTTTCATCGTCCGGTTTGCATTCACCCTCTGAAAGTACACATTTGCCTTATTATCTTTTTGAAGCAATGATGGCCGAGCGGTAATAGCTACGGACTGCAGTACCGCAGGTCCCTAGATCAATCCCCACCGCCGGCTTGAGCTTCACCGCATGGTGGTAGGGCATTTTGCGATTGCCCGCCTGGCTAGCTACCACCCTCAAGTAGAAGATCTGTCGCCAACCACCTCACGGTGTTTCGACAGCAGTCCTTGAGAGCCAGTACTTCTAGGTTAGCCTGAACAACATCTTCGACCACATCATCACTTACCATCAGGTGAGATAGTGGTCAAAGGCTAACCTATCAGACATAAAAAAAAAATGGACATCTGCAAAAGAAATGCCTGCATGTATGAATTTATGATGTCGTTTTCCTGTGCCTCCTGTTGTAAGAAAGGAGATGGTGGAATATTGTTGTGTAGATAGATAGGACTTTGTCACTTAGTTTTCGGCGTATGAAATGAAAATGCCCAAAGTAAATGCCCAAGCACCAAAACAAAACAGTGGGTTCGATTTCCGATCGCGGCGAGCATTTTGTACTCTTATCATTGGTAGATGTGATCGCTCAGATTGTATTTTCTTGTTTTTATGTTATTGTGACGGAACAAACTCGAGGCCCCTCTGATGACTGAAGTTAAGCGGACTAACCTCTGCCTATGACAGTTGCATTTCATCACAAGTGACGAATTGCACTGCGCCCATCACCTTGAAACATAGTTGTTAAGTCTCTAGTGTCTGTAATTTCACTGGCTCTCAAGGACTGCTGTCGAAACACCGTGAGGTGGTTGGCGACAGATCTTCTACTTGAGGGTGGTAGCTAGCCAGGCGGGCATTCGCAAAATGCCCTACCACCATGCAAAATAATTAATAATAAGATATTTTTCTTATTAATTTATTGCATTATTTAAATACATAACATAACTAGTACATACCCTGTTAGTGTGTAGCAAATACCTAATATTAAGACCATGAATAATTTAGAAAAACATTAAAAAATGAAAATAGGTAAGCCTTAAGTTAGAAAATAACATCTGCATGGTGGAAGGGCATTTTGCGAATGTGCGCCTTGCTAGCGACCACCCCCAAAAATAGAAAATTCGTCGCATGCAAGCACGTAACGGTGTGTTCCGGCAGCTGTGCTTGAGAGCCAGTACTTCTAGGTTAAGCCTGTTAACATTTTCGACCACATTGTCACTTACCATCAGATGATATTGTAGTCAAAGGCTTACCTATGCGCAAATAAAAAAAAATCAGCTTAGCAGGAAAATCAGTAGCATAGATATATTTTTCAAACATTTTTTTTTCTAATATTAGTAACAACGGCATCCATAGATTGTAGATTCTCCGAAAATCCAGCTCCATAAAGCGTACGGCTGAAGTATGAAACACTCTACAAGCATCTCTATTTTTTTTTCCAAATATAATATACAAGCACTATCGCGTGCTAATATATTTAAGAAATTATTGGAGTACAAAATTTTATGCCCAAGGCGGGAATCGAACCCGCGTCCTCCGATATCGCGTCGGATGCCTAAGCCCCCTCGGGATCTCTATTTCCCTATGGATATAATCTCTGGAAGTTGAATCTGGAAGTCATCAAATGTTACAAATTAATGGAATACAAAATGTTATGCCCCGGGCAGGAATCGAAGCCGCGTCCTCCAATTTCGCGCCGAGAGAGATCAAGTCACAATTGTTATTTTTACCTTTCTTTGGTTCAGTTTTGACATCTGCTTCTCTTTTTCCATGCACCGCCATTATATGAGCTCTCAGCCATTTGAAGTTTGCATAACCTGAAATAAGTATAACTTTACAAAATCACAAATATACGATAGGAAAAATTTAAGTCATGTGCGGGATTCGAACCCGCGTCCATCCACCCCTTGAGCCGGGGTATGCTCTAACCAAATCAACTAACATGACATGACGTCATAACTCGAATCTTTCCTATCGTTCTTTAACCATCGTATTGGGATGGAGCGACATCTATAGTACTACTTGCGTTGTACTACAAAAAAGACCAATTTTGCAAGTCAAGTATAACTTTTTGGTCGCTTTAAGGTTATGTTTAGTTGGGAAGGGTTGTAAGTATAACGAACGTGTGCCGATAGTAACCGTGTAATCCCAACTAACTTCAATAGACATAGTGGACTGTATTATATTATGGGATGTTATATATGACATAGGCACAGAGTAGCTATATGTAGGTATATTATGCTAAGTAGTTAGCTAAATAGTAATGATTATAAATTATGATTAATATCGGCAAAGAGGTAACAAATAATAATAAATATTTTTAAAGTATTTTAAGAAAACATCAATTTAATAAAACACTTAAAAATTCTTATAATAATTATGTATATCTAGTGACAATTCCGCCTAACTTCCTGTTAAGACGACGTGACGTCACAAACGCTACGCAGCCAAACCGGAAGAGTATTCGACGCGTTTCGATTCTAAACGAAGCATTCTCAGGAGGTCTTGACTCTACGAGCACACGATCGAGACTATTTAAATATTAGAAAGAGGTAACTATTTAAACATTATAAATTAAACCGGCAAAACACTCAGGTTGAGGATCGAATACGTCTCGCGGGTTTCGAGCATATCAGATGCTCATCATCAGGGCGAGTGCGCAGCTGCGTCTGCGAACTCCGATGATGAGCATCTGATATGCTCGAAACCCGCTGAGTGTTTATGCCGGTTTAATTTATAATATTTAAATATGTGTAAAACTCACGAGAATTTCATTTCAAAAAAAGAGGTAACTAAGTATGGAGATGCTGAGTAGATATTGGACGGCTTCCCATATCTACTATAAATACCGAACACTTTTTATATGCTATCGTGATGGAACAAGCACGAGACCCACTTGGTGTTAAGCGTTAACCTCTGCCTATAACAGATGTAGCTCGTCACAAGTGACACACCGCACAGCGCCTACCAACCATTATCGAAACGCTCGTAGCGAAGTTTACTTAGCCGTTCTTAACCGATCAGCTAAGTTAAGCAACGTCCGCCGCGGTCATGAGTTGGATGGGTGACCGCTAGTGGCATTACTACTGAGCGTGCACGTGCTTCGGAGGGCACGTTAAGCCGTCGGTCCCGGTTATTGTCTCAGGATGGCAATCGTTATAGCAAGGTGGGCATTTTGCGAACGCCCGCCTGGCTAGCTACCACCCTCAAGCAGAGAATCTGTCGCCAAGAACCTAACGGAGTGTTCCGGTAGCAGTCAGTGAGAGCCAGTAATTCTAGGTTAGCTTGAACAACATCTTCGGCCACATCATCACTTACCAGGTGAGATTGTGGTCAAAGGCATATAAAAAAGGCTATCGGGCATAAAAAAACCATCTTGAGATAAAGTTGTTAAGTCTCATGTGCGTGTAACTTTACCGGCACCCATACCCTACAAACCGGAACATAGTAGTGTTACTGCTTGGCGACAGAAATAGGTATGGTGGCAGTACTTTCCCGGACGAACTCCCACAAAGAGGGCTACTCTTACTAAAAACTTCTTTTTCTACATATACACTTGTATTATAAGGAGGAAAGATCTGTATTTTAAAAACTACTGGACAGATATGGATGAAATTTGGAATGGAAATAGTTTCAGAGCAGGAAAAGGACATGAGATAGTTTTTATCCAACTACGCAAAAAGAGGTTAAATGGTTAAGAGCGATAACCGACAACGCGCGGGCGGGGCCGAAGGCGGAAAGCTAGTATGTTATGTAATGATAAGACGGACAATTCTCCTGCCTGATGCTAAGGGCCTGTTTCAGAATGTTCGAGTAAGTTCCGGTTATACTACCCAGAACATATATAATAAATAAAACACTTGAAACGCGCTGCATGTTAACTGTAATTTTTATCATTCAGTTATTTTATGTTCTGGGTAGTATAACCGGAACTTACTCGAACATTCTGAAACAGGCCCTTAGTGTCATGGACAGGCCATTACAGTTAGTGTCAACTGTCTCGTGCAGCTTGACACTGCTCTGCGCTACTCTGTGTACTCAGTGCTCTGCGTCAATCCGAGACAAACGTCTCTATGTCGGCGAGTTCCCAACCAACCACACTAAACGTGTCACACTGACTTGTCGGGACTTTTTGGGACTTGGCGATAGATTTTATACTTGACTCAAGGGACAACTTGTCAAAAATTATATTTTTTTTAAGTTGTCCCATGAGTCAAGTATAAAATCTGTCGCCAAGCACCTAACAGTGTGATGCGATAGAAGACTTTGAGAGACTGTAAGTAATTATGAAATTACAGGCACATGAGACTTAAGAACTGTATTTTAGGGTGATGAGCGCAGCGCAGTTGGTTACTGTGACGAAATGCATCTGTTACCAGAGAGCTGAAATACATAGAACAGTTATATCCGAACACCACTGCTATAAAAACGAACTAGAATTTACCTATCTACATACCTACGCACATGTATTTATGCCGTTTGTAATGACAAGGAAAGAATATTCAAATATTATGGCGTCATATCTGTTGTTAGAAAGAGATAAAAAGGCAATTTGTGTTACCACCGACAAGAGACGTTCCGATCACCATTAAAGTGCGATCTCTTTCACTCTCTCACACAAAACGATCCGCACATCTCGCTCATCCGTTTCATTGTGAGAAGTTCCTAAGATAAGTTCCTTTGGAGCAGTGATGGCTCAGTGGCATTGGCTATGGACTGCCATGCCGCAGGTTCATGGTTCGAATCCCGCCGCGGGTTTGAGCTTCACCGCATGGTGGAAGGGCATTTTGCGTTTGCCCGCCTGGCTAGCGACCACCCTAAAGTAGAAAATCTGTCGCCAAGCACCTAACGGTGTGTTCCAACAGCAGTTCTTGATAGCCAGTGAAATTACAGGCACAGGAGACTTAACAGCTATGTCTCAAGATGACGGGCGCAGTGTAATTCGTGACTTGTGACGAAATGCATCTGTTATAGGCAGAGGTTAGTCCGCTTAACATCAGGTGGGCGTCGTGCTTGATCCGTCAAAATAACATGAAAAAAAAAGAAGATAAAACAACATGACGATATTTTCTATTTCAACAATAACAGCAATACGTTTACGCGTGTAATGAAACATTTTTCTTATCTCTCACAGTGCCTGTATAATTAGTGCAGTGTCTAAAGACTCATGAGGGCATATTGTCCTCAACTTTTTCCTAAAAACACACAATTAGCGGCAACGTATTTACCGGACGCTCAGAAGTGCAAGACTGGTAGCGACTACGGCAATTACCTTGCATGTGTCTAGTATATATGGATAGCTCACAAGTCATCTACAGTTAAAAAAAACTTAGTTTGTTACGGGCAGATGTTACAGCATGACATCGGGTGGGCATCGTGCGTTTTCCGCCACAATCATATAAAAACATCAAAATCGGTTCAGCCAGTCAGTGAAGGAATATACTCATACACTCACAATCTCACTTACAAACTTTCGCATTAGTTTATAATATTTAGTGTGTGATGTGTGTGTGTATGTGTATGTGTGTGTGTGTGTGTGTGTGTATATGACACTGACCATAATCACAGAGTGGACAAGGGAATGTGACGTCATCTTCCATTGTGTGTTTGTGAGCCTCTCCGTGGGACACCACTTCTGAAGTCGACGCGAAAATCAGCTCACAGAATCTGAAAAATTAATACTAGGTCACAGACTATTACGACATGGTTGCTTGGCGGTAGGGCATTTTTCGGCATCCCAGCTGGCTAGCTACCTTCACTACATAGTATAAAGTAAAGTCACTTCTGTCTGTCTCTATATATGCTTAGATCTTAAAAATTACGCAAAAGATTTTGATGCTTTTTTTAATTAGATAGATTCAAGAGGAAAATTTATGTTTTTTTTTTAATTGATAAGCAAGCATTTCATCAGTCTCACCTGATGGAAAGTGACGACGCGGTCGACGTTGGAGCATGCTTGCCTAGCAAATACCTGTTTACTCTGTACTTGAAGTAGAGACGCTGGTAGGGTGTTCTATAATTCGGCCGTGCGCATTATAAAACTAGATTTAAAACGCTTTGCGCGTACTTTCGGGATATCGAACATATATGAATGCCGTGTTCCTGTGCGTCTTGTTGTCCGATGAAAAAAAGGAGAGGAGGGAATAAGGTTGTGTAAATCGATCGCACATTCTCCGAAGTGAAGCCTGTAAAAAACCGATAAGCAAGCAATTTTAACTAAGACAACAATCGGGACCGACGGCTTAACGTGCCCTCCGAAGCACGGAAGCGCTCAGTAGTAATGTCACTAACGGTCACCCATCCAACTCATGACCGCGCGCGACGTTGCTTAACTTTGCTGATCGGTTGAGAACAGCTAAGTAAACTTCGCTATGAGCGCTTCAAAAACCTCCACCAACGCATCGTCACCAATGAGCTTCTTAGCTCGGTTATCTATCGAGTCCAAGGCTTCGAGCTGGTACTTTGCCGAACCGTCCCAGAGATGGCTGCAGTATTCCATACAAGACCGGACTTGAGCTTGATATAGGTTTAGAAGCTATCCTGATGTGAAATACCGCCGCACTTTCCAGAGAACACCCAGCTTTTTCGCAGCTAATTTAGCCCTGGACTCAATGTATGACCCGAAATCGAGTTTTGGTGTAAGAGTTACACCTAGTAGCTCGAGTTGGTTCGTTATCGGAAACAGGCACACCTCGGAAGAGAGGAGTGAGAGAGAAAAGACTCTGTTTAGCACTAAAAAGACACGCCTGGGTCTTTGTAGCATTGAATTTGACTGAATTAGCGTCACCCCATTCGCAGACTGCCTCTAGGGCCAAATTTATTCGCTCGACCATCGCCTCTCTATGAGACTGGATTTGTACATCGCCGGCCCGCGCATCGGATATATACCTCTCTACAACTGTGCTGTCATCTGCATACCCAACGATACCGGGTTTAAGCAGATCATTTATGTGCAGCAAGAAGAGAGTAGCAGAGAGAACCGACCCTTAAGGTACCCCGGCATTTATTGCCAATTGATCGGACGAACATCCATCAAGGACAACTCGTTACGATCTTTCTCTCAAGAAGTCGGAAATCCAAGAGCACAGGCCAGCGGGTAAGCCATACGATGGAAGCTTATTCACAAGACTGGCGTGCCAGACCCTGTCGAAGGCCTTTGAAATGTCTAGAGAGACGGCGAGCGCTTCTCCGTACATATCAATGGCCTCACTCCAGATATGAGTGACATACGCAAGAAGATCCCTAGTTGACTGGTTTCGGCGAAACCCGTACTGTCGATCACTGAAGGTATCATTTCCTTCCAGGTATCCCAGGAGCCTATTGTTAAATACACGTTCCATACTTTTAGAAAGTATGGAAGTGATGGAAATGGGTCTTCCAAGATTTCGGCACTTCACACCAGTCTGTAGAGAGAGGCGAAAGAGACGTGTCAAACAGGAGTCAATTCGGGTGCACACGATTTTAGGACTATGGCGGGAATTCCGTCCGGACCACTAGCCTTGTTCACGTTTAGATTGCGAAGCGTCTTACGCACTTCAGTCTGACGAATGCTAATTTCCGGCATTGATGCCTCGCATCGAGGTAGACATGGAGGTGTTTTGCCCGCTGCATCTAAAAGTGAAGACTCCGCAAATAGAGAAGCGAACAAGTTCGCTTCCTCTTCAGCAGTGTGAGCCAATGATCCGTCAGGCCTTAATAGTGGAGGTAGATTAGGGCGGCTGAAGTTGGATTCGATTGACTTCGCCAGGGACCAGAATGCTTTGCTACCCGCAGGGTGAGAAGCTAATTTGGACCCAACACGGTTTATGTGATCGAATTGTGCCCTTTTTACAGTCTTTTTGCTAGCCTTGGCAGCCTTGTTAAAGGCTCTCTTCTTGTTAAGAATATCCTTAGTTTTGCGGGTTCGAGCATCGACCCAGGCTAAGTACGCTTCATGTTTCAGCGATTCAGCGCGTCCGCAATCAACACTGAACCAAGGAATTGCTTTGCTGGTCTGCGGTGCATCACAAAAATAAAGTAATAAAATACTCCATTGCTTGACGCAGCACATCAGTCACAGCATCCGCGCAAGTAGAAGGATCACAAGAAGAGAAGCAAAGAGACTGCCAAGGTCGAGGCAGTAGGCTGTATGCTCAGCAACGTCAGGTTCCCTTGTTGCCCCATTGACAAGCTTGGTGAGGTTTAAGGTGAGGGCTAACTTATGCGCCTCTCTCCCAGCGTGATTGGTGTCCTGGTATGGAAATAGCCATTCGTGATGGTGAGCATTAAAGTCCCACAGTAACACAAGTTGGGCAGAAGGGTACCGTTGCTGAGCTATATCCGCCGTCACACTTAGATAGTCCATAAAATCGGTAATCTCCTGGTTACAGGTGTGCGATCGATATACTCCAGCGTAAATAATTTTCTCTACACCGGTTTCTACCAATATCCACAGAACAGAGAATCTGGAATCTTCAAGATTATGGAGACGCCGAAAACAGATGTCATCACGAATAAATAAGCACGTCCCGGCACTCGGCCTAAAACAATGCTCCAGAACGTAGCCAGGGTATGTCAAATATGACGTGTCATCCGGACATCTAATCTGCGTCTCCGTTCAAAACAAGAGGTGCGGTTTCGCAGTCTCGAGGTGATGATGGACTGGGCTGAGATTTGAGTGCAGGCCTCGGATGTTAGAGAGATGCACTTTAAGTGAGAGGACGTGCATCCGCTGTGAAACCGTTTTCTTTATTCTTGTTTTCATGCATTTACGAGTGAGGTAAGGTAGAAGGGCGGCAGTGAAACGAGGCGTCACCTACCAACTCAGACACACAAACGCAAGGTGCTGCATCAAAGGATAACTAGCTCGGAGACGCGGGGACGCCCGAGCCCCCCCCCCCTCCCCCCAATAATGTCCATCGGGTCCTCTCTTCCGGTCGCCAACCGGCACGATGGCGCATTCCCAGGATTTTTCGCAAGATGTCGGGGCAGCCTTTCGTGTGTGGCTAGCACATAACTTGGGCCTCCTACTATCTGCGGTCAGCCAGCGGAGAACCGTGCCTCGGATCCCGCTGCTCTGTGGAACTAGCCATCGGGATACTACAAACATGCTGTGTGTGTAAATTCAGTCGTTTACAATGACGCAACTGTTTCGACCCGCCCTTCGATGTGGCTGCATCAGACATCATGTCGGAACACGACTAGGCCGTTTGGCGACATGGCTCCGTCTGATGGGTGGTGACAAGCCGCGGCCGAAACCTACCACCAGAACTTTTCGCGCATTTAGCACCACCCAGGGATCACGTGTAGGGTCTCGAGGGTAAACCTACCAACGCGGGCGAAATGATCCCCACATCTCTGCTATATTATGCATGTATACATTCATATACATGCATAATATAGCAGAGAAACACTGATAATTTTAGAGGCTTCTAATGTGATGTCGTAAATAAATCATTTTTAGCGCTTACAGCAAACGCTGGCTGAACCCTACGAAATAGATCAAAATATTTGGCTTGGCATGACATTCTATCGTGCTCTGACATAGACATGTGCTTAGACATTTTTTATGATACTCTTTTTTAAATTATAAAAAAATACACTCCTTTTATTACTTCTAAGTCCCAAAATTATCCAGTTTGGTACAGCAAACCCCTAATTAAGTGCAACTAGGAAAAGAATAGATTTCATAGACTTTATAAACAATTTAATAACCCTAGAGATTATGATACTTTCACGTTACTTCGTGATAGATTTAAGAAAATGGCTAGTCTATGCTATAAAAAATATATATTATCAATAGAGGAATCCATGGATAAGAACATTAAAATGTTTTGGACATACGTTAATAACAGGAAAGGTCATGTATCAATGCCACATATAATGCACTTTGGTAACTCTTCGTCATGTAAAGGCCAAGATATTTGTGAATTATTCTCAGAATTTTTTGGGTCTGTTTTTGAAAAAGACAATTCACTGAGTAATAATACATATTTTTATTATTCTTCTCCACAGCAGTCGACAAATAGCACTACAAATACATTTTCAAACATTTTTTTAACTGAACAGGACATTTTCCTTAAAATTAAGCATCTTGATAAAAATAAGGGTGCTGGACCAGACCAATTGCCTCCTTCATTCATAAAGTTGTGTAGTAGACAACTGAGCGTACCATTATGCATCATATTTAATAAATCGCTCGCTTATGGCATTTTCCCTAAGCGATGGAAAACAGCGCATATAATTCCTATTTTTAAAAACGGTGATAAATCACGCTGTGAAAATTATAGACCTATGAGTATCCTATCTTGTTTCGCAAAATTATTTGAATCGTTAGTTTATAGTCTTTTACTTAACCACTTTAAGCCATTTTTATCTGTTAAGCAAGACGGTTTTATCAAGGGCAGGTCCACCGTAACTAATTTGCTGGAGTACAAGAACTATCTTTGTAGGAGTTTTGCCGTTGGTGGACAGGTGGACTCTATTTATACGGATTTTTCGAAGGCCTTCGATAAAGTGAATCATAGATTACTCTGTAGTAAGCTCGCTTCCTTTGGGATTCATGGAAACTTGCTCCGTTGGATAACTTCTTACCTCAGTAACAGGAGTCAATTAGTAGCTCTGAAAGGATTTCTGTCTTCTCCAACTCAAATGACCTCTGGGGTGCCACAAGGTTCTCATTTGGGACCATTACTATTTATTATTTTCATCAACGATCTCATACAGCAGTTGTCTTGTGAGTGTTTGCTTTACGCTGATGATTTAAAAATATTTACAAATATTTCCTCCCCACATGACTGCTATCTCTTGCAAAGAGACTTAAACACTGTTTCTAACTAGTGTAAATCGAATTACATGTTTCTCAATACTAGCAAATGCTTTGTGATAACATTTTCTAACAAACGTCATAAAATTGTTCAAAATGATATTATTGAAGACAGGGTTCTTGCAAGAACTAATATTGCTAAGGACTTAGGCGTTCTATTTGATGACAAACTTTCATTTCGTGCACATTATCAACATATTACAACGAAAGCCAATCAGCTTCTTGGATTCATCTTCAGATCCACTAAAGGTTTTAAAAACCTTAGTTCTCTTCTCTATTTGTTTTTTACTCTTGCCAGAAGCATCTTAGAATACGCTAGCCCTATTTGGTCACCACACTACAAAGTGCATAGCAACAAATTAGAAAAGGTACAGAAAAAATGTTTAAGGATGTTATGTCAGCTGATCGGTCGTCCTAAACTAAGCTATGAAACAAGATTGGCAAGATATAAAATGCAAAAGTTAGAAACACGTCGAAAATATTTCGATTTCATTTATCTTTATAAAATAATTCACTCCATTTCGGATACCCCAGAGCTACTATTAATCAGAGCTAATATTAAATATAGAGCACGAAGGTCCAATCAAACAAATCTTTTTGCTCTACAGACTTACAAAAATAACACTTCCTTCTATAATCCGCTAGTAAGAATGGCTCGTCAGTATAATTAATTTACTGGTGATAACATAGAGATTGATATATTTACTCCAAAATTATCATTATATATTAGAACGGTCAAAGATATTCTCTTTACTAAACCCCTTAAATCAGCCTCAACGTATGGGTTGAGTCTGGTTGCTCCAAGTCCAAACACATTAAGGATTGTCTATGCATGCCGCGCGTGCATTAATTGCAAATTTTTTTTTTGTTTTTGTGTGTTTTTATATGTTTTTGTATGAATAAGCACGACGACCACCCGATGTTCTCTTGTGCCTGTAATGTACTATTTCAGATTTTTTAATACTTTGCTCGATGTAAATATTCAAAACTCTCGGAGTAGGCATTAAAACACAAAAAAATATAAAATATTTGTTTTTTTTTCATAACAAATAAAATCTTCCTAAAATATTTCTTAGGACTAGCAGAAGTCAACCCTAAGAGGTTGTTAGCATTTTACCACTGTATAAAGACATTCTGTAATATATTTTGTATCAGCATTGCACCCGTACGAAGCCAGGGCCAAGCACCTAAGCATGTGTTCCGGCTGCTGTGCCAGTTCCCATTCCATGCATGTTGACCATCCTCGAACAAAAACATGTTGACAGCCAGCTTACAAAGCAGTGCTAGCCACTGTGTTAAGATCCGCCGCCATCTTGGTTTAAACAGACTAAAAAAATAACAAAATGGCTAGAGGTTAAATTATAGTCATGTGCGGAATTGATTCAAATTCGATCTCCATCACCATGCTATGGTTAAAGAACGAGAAGATAAATTCGAATTGAGTCATAATGTCATAGCTTTAAACGGTCAGAGCATGCCCCAGCTATAGGGATGGATGGCGCGGGTTCGATCCCGCATACGACTATAATTTTTCCTTTCATAATTTTGTGATGTAACCCTAAGAGCATGCGATATTGCATAAATAAAAATATTAAAAATATACTAAAAAAGAATATCTAAAAACCACGGTTTCATGCGCCTTGAACAGAATGAAAATGATTCGAAAATTGTGTTGCTAGATACCATCCCGAAAGCGACAGACAGACAGACATATAAGTGACTTAATAAAAACTTGGAAAGATGAGAGGTTACTGGCGGGTGCTACTCTATCTAACGATTAAGGCAACACAGCCGGACGAAAACTTGTAGTTGCAGGTCAAATCCCGCATATTAATGGGATTTTGAAAGCAACACTCACGAATTTCAACTGATGTTTGCTGTAAACTCTGCCCCTATAACTGATGAAGGACTTGAAAAATGAAAAATGCATTTCATCACAATTGGCGATCTGCACTGCGCCCATCACCCTGAGACATACAGTTGTTGAGTCTCATGTGACTGTAATTTAACAATTTCTTACTGGCTCTCAAGAACAGTTGCAATAATATACTGTTTTGACTTGGCGACAGATTTTCTGGAAGAGTGATAGCTAGCCTGGCCAGCATTAGCAAAATGCCCTTCAAGCTTGCGGTGAAGCTCAAGCCGACTGTGAGGATCGAACCATGGACCTACGGCACGTCAATCCATAACTATTACGGCTGTTACTGCTTCATAAATGTCAGTTATTTTCCCATCTACAAGAATTTTAATAGTTCACTACTTGTTGACCGAACAATTCTCGTCTGTTCTTTGGCACTGCATATTCATGGACAAAAGCTCTTTAAAAAAAACTAATGATTCAAGTTACCTGCACTTGAGCTCCTTAAGATCAGAACCCTCAACACCTTCGTATATCCCCAAAAACTTCTTCACTTCCTCATCAGCTTCCTCCAGATTATCTATAATCTTGTCTATTTCCGGTTCCTGTTCTACTTCCACTATCTCCACGTCACTGGAACTTTCTTTTCTATCGTCATTTACAATTATAACGTCATCGTCGTTGTCAATTGGTTTCGTCACTATTTCCCCATCTGAACCAATTTCAACTTTCACAAACTCATCTTTGCTTTTTATCTTCTTTTGTTTATTGTCTGTTGTATTAGGTTTGATTCGAATTAGGAAGTTTTTCGTCTTTTGGAATATGTATTGCTGGTTATTCTTTATGACCAGGTATTCTTCAGAGCTGAGAAACTGATTCGCAGCTTTCATTCGAGATGGTTTGAAGTTATCGTTGAGACATTCGTCGCAAATTACTTTTAATTGAGACGCAACTATCTTTTGCGGCGAACACCTATGCATTTTCTGGTCTTCCTTATCAAATATGTAAAGTTTCTCTGTAACGATTTTGTCACAGATAAAACAGTTTTTGTTTTCACCATCAGCAATCACAAGACCATCAACATCAATAGCTTTCGTAGAACTTTTTTGGACTAATCTAGTTGGATCAGTTTTACGTACATGTTTTCTATCAGTCACTTCATAAGGTATACTAGTAACTGGAGAATCCTTAAGAATGTTAAGGATTTCTTCTCTTGTGTATCTAAAATCTTCTTTGCTGTTGAAGTTGTCTTTGATTAAACTCCTTGGCGATTTGTTTTTCTTGGTAACATTGTTCAGGACAGCGTATGTCTTGTTGCTTCCTTCAAGATATCGTGTGATCTGAGCTTCGAAGCCAGTTGTGTTATTGGATACCAGTTTAAAAGGGATTCTGTTTCCGTATGTATTTCTTGGACTAGCACATAAGCTACCAATAGGGCTGGCTGTAATTTTATAAGTAACATCTTCAAATGTAACATCTACAATATCATCTTCTGCGTCATCATTAAGTTTAACAAATGGAAGTTTTTCTAAGGTCAAATCCATAAGTGTATCTTCATTGTCGAAATGTATTTGAGATGCTTTGATTTCTGTCCCGTCGTCTAACACATACTCTTGGTCGTAATTAGGGTTTATTTGGTCCAGTGTTTGGACCATGTCTGGGTGGTTACGCTCCAGGTTTAGAAGGAATTGATAGACGTTTTCATTGAGATCTACTGGCTGGTCTCTGGTTAGGGATGCGATATCAATTTCGTAGCCCAGGACAGCGCTGTGAACAAAAAAACGAATTTATGTCTGGAACATGAAATCAGCCAGTAAAAAATGATGTCAGTCTCATTTAGCTGTATCATTAAAATCGAGTCGTGCTTTCTATGGCCCCAAACTGACACTGTTGTCACAGACAAGCCACCTTGCACCCGGCGGCTTTACGCCGGCACGCACACTTTTGCGATTATTCAAAGACAAAAGTTAAAGTTAAAAGATATACATTAGTAGTATTTAGTAAACTTTACTTTAAAAAAGTTCTCAGGTGTCATAATGCTTGCGGAGTAATTTAATTAACCAATCAACAAACGGAAGCTCAATCCAGTCAGTTTTGCATGGTTCTATCATATCTTAAATGCTCGCCTAAACAGCTGAACTAACACCATCATCCATAGTGTAAAGGTTTATCGCAAAGCGTCTGATGCTGTGTTTTGCCAGCTGACCTTGAGACCCTAAGTCTTGGTCTGGTTGACCACAATTAATCAGTGATGCCGTTTAGGGACTTTGTCTCTAGATCTAAGGGATTTGGTGGTCTTTTGAGAAAAATCTTCTCCATTGGGGAGTATAAAAATATGAAGCTACTTTTATCTAGGTAAAGGTCAATTCAATAGCTGAATGAACTCGGTTAAATGAAATAAAAATTTTAAACAATGGCACTGTTTTCATTCTGTTAAGTGAGACATCACGCCAGATACGGCGAAGTTTTGGGCTCAGGTTTAGACTCTGCAGGAGTGAACATTTGCAATGATCTGGCAGAGTTGGCTATTACAGTTCAGTAGGAGTCATGTCCGCATCAGCAACAGAGCCACAGCCATTCTTTTGCAGTAAACCCTTTGGAATGAGTCGTTAATCATTATTCAATTTATAGTGTTCTAAAATTACGCCCCATATTTTATTTACTCTTTTATAACCGACATAAAAAAAAAGTACTCAATTTGAATGTTTTTTTTAACCGAATTCAAATAAAGGAGGAGTTTCTCAATTCGACTGTATATTTTTATGAGTGTGTTAAGTACCTCATATGGCTCTTTACAGGGTGTATCGATTTTGATGATACTTTTAACACTTGAAAACTGGTGCTTGTCATGTGGTACCATTTAAATTTGAGTGAGATCTGACGAGTAGTAAGTAAGTTAAGCTTAATAATGCGTATTTTATGTTAGAAATATTACTTTAATAAAACACTCATAAAATATACTAAATATATCTAGTGACAATTCCACCTAATTTTCCTGTTAAGCCGACGTGACGTTACAAACGCCACGTAGCCAAACCGGAAGAATTTACGATACGTTTCGCTTCTACACGAAGCATCCTCAGGAGGTCTTGACTCTACAAGCGCACAATCGAGATTTTTTTTAAGAAAGATTTTTTTTGTAATTTCATGTTTTATTAATTTATTAATAAATGTATTCTTTAAATATTCTAAAAATAGTTGTTATTATTAAATATGGATTTCCGCAAAGTAACGCCTGAATATATTCATTCACAAATAGTTTAAATTTTTTAATGTGGATTTAAGCAGTTTATTTTTCGAACGGCAACAGTGATTAACTTCACATTGACTAATAGGCGTCAATAACAGTCAAAAATATTACCTGGGTTAAATAAAATAGGTCAATAGTTCATATTTAACATACCACAACTTATTATGGTATTTATAGGAGAGCAGTAAACAAAAAGGTAGTTTTATTTTTTAATGTGGATCTAAGGAGTTTATTTTTTGTACGGCTACAGTAATTAACGTCATTGACTAATTGTCAAAAACATCACCCGGGTTAAATAATATGATTAAATAGTTCATATTTAACATATCACAACTTATTATGGTATTTATAGAAAAGCAGTAAACAAATAGTTTTTTTTTTAAGTGTCTCTAAGGAGGTTTCTTTCAAAATGCAACAGTGATTACCGTCACACTAACTAATAGGCAATAACAGTCAAAAATATCACCTGGGTTAAATAAAATAGGTCAATAGTCTTACATTCCATCAGCTCATATTTTACATACTACAACTTACTATGGTATTTATATTCGCGCAGTTAAAAACTAGTTTCATTAGAGACCACTTATGACACGGGTGAAGGCCATAGAAGTAGTAAAGCGTGACACTAAAAAATTATATCACCCATGTCGTATTTCTTTGTTTTTTATTAGGTGATTGTTTTTTTCTCATTTCTGTAATAAACAAATATATCTATTTGTTTAAGAGCTTAGATTTGGTTATTTAATAATACTATTTTTTTATATCAGTTGGAATTTTAATTGCTGCTTTTTATCTATAAACATTGAAGTTTGATATAGCTGTTAAAACATGCAACTTAATTTAATTAACGTATATATAAATTGAACATTCTTCCTATATTTTTATTTGAATTTTATAGTCTACTTCCGCAATCAGTATAAATATGTCAATAATGTTTTTAATTGCAATATTAGTCTATTTTTAATAATGTTTGCAATAACGCCTGCTATGCGGATTACATTACAAAATTACAAATATACGATACAAAAAATGTAAGTCATGTTGCGGGATTTAAGGGATGGACGCGTGTTCGTATAGACGAATTTATACGTAATTGAACTACTGGGACAAAATAGTCTCACTAGTTCAACGGTTGAACTAATCAGGTGTACTAGTGGGAATGACCCATCCCGCACATGACATAAATTTTTTCTATCGTATATTTGTAATTTTTTAATATTAGTCTACTTCTTCCTCCCCTAACCTACGCTAAGTGAGGTCGGCAAAACTTTATATGCTCCACAATTACTCGTCAACTTTTTCATCACTGGTGCTTTTACAAGCTTCCTCTCAGATATTCATAGTGATGGCCTAGTAGCAATTTTACGAATTTCCCACGTCTTAAGACCTATTAAGCAAGATATCTTGGTGGGTACCACGGCGGCAGTGTCAGGTAATCTGGCTCACCGCAGCAACGTGCAAAGATTTTTGTGTTTAGGCTTAAAAGACCCCGTACTAAGTAGACAAGTATGTACAAAATAACTAGACAAACGAGACATTAGAGCCAACGACGAGCGCAATGTAACACAACGGTTACAATGCATCTGCTATGGACAGGCGTGCTGCTTACCATTAGGCGAGCGACTTGTCCGTCTTGTCTCTTAATCAATAGAAACTGCATTGGACTGTACAGTAGGTGAAAATTCCCGTGCTGGGATAGCAACCCCCCATCTTTACCTGTGGGTGTCGTAAGAGGCGACTAAGGAGTAATACCGGAAGAAGGTCAGCAGCGCCTTCTGAGGAATTGTTATGTTATTCTGCGAGACCAAGACGCCTGCCATGAGTGTGGATTATGGCAAACCACCCTTAATGGGAGGCTGTGTTGAGCCAATATAATTTTCAATCATTAAGTTCAAAATATATTATTAATATTCAATTATTCATTTTTAATTGAAAGATAATTATTATGGAAGGACCTATCTACTAAGATGAGGGTGTATACTAACCCAGTTTGGCAGTTAGAGCTACAATTTTATGATGTACACTAGAGAAATAAATAAATTTAAATTTCTTTTTCAAAGATAGATCAGTTACGCCAACTAGGGCACCCCGAACTCTCCTCGGAAGTTCTTATTCCTTAATCCGCCCGCGGCTTCACTCGCGTGGAATGAGGTATTATCTTGCTTCCTCTGGAACTACTCCGTATAAACTATAGGATGAAAAATCCGTTTAAAAAACCTGTTTAGTCGTTTCAGAAGGAACAAACATACACTCTTTTTTTAGTAGCAGGTTGAAGCAGTGTTGGCTCAGTAGCATTGGCTATGGACTGCCGCGCAGCAGGTTCATGGTTCATATCCCGTCGCGGGCTTGAACTTCACCGCATGGTGGAAGGGCATTTTGCGAATGCTTACCTGGCTAGCGACCACCTTCAAGTAGAAAATCTGTCGCCAAGTACCTAACGGTTTGTTCCGGCAGTTGTCCTTGAGAGCCAGTAATTCTAGGTTAAGCCTGTTAACACCTTCGACCACATCACCACTTGCCATCAGGTGCGATTGTGGTCAAAGGCTTACCTATCAGTAATAAAAAAAAAGTATAACTCTTTGTGCAAGTTCGTTCGAGAAGTACTGCCACCACACTTATTTCTACCCGCCAAGCAGTAATGTTCTCATTACTATGTTCCAGTCTGAAGAGTATGGATGACAATGAAGTTGCACGAACATGAAACTTAGAAACTTGTCTCAGTGTGATAGGCGCAGCGAGGTCATCACTTGTGACGAACTACATCTGTTATAGGCAGAGGCTACCGCTTAAGAGTGCACCGAGCTTTTTAGGAATTCGCGTATGTGTGCGTGAGTAAGGCACGCCGCCAGCATCCGTCCCCGTCTGACGGCTGAAGCTGTACTAAAAGGGGACAGGGACAAAACATCGCGGCTCTGGCTAAAATTGGCGGAACGTGCGTGAATTTAGCTATTTGCTTCGTATAATAAAAACAAATACCTATTTGAAATATTTAATGTGTATACGTTAAAAACACGTTGATTTTTTACTATTCAAAAACTGATGACTTCCGTGAAGCATTTACGCCGTACTAAGGGTTTATTTAATTGTTTAGATATATTTTTTTATTCCTGATAGGTTAGCCTTTGACCACTATCTCACCTGATGTAAGTGATGATGTGGTCGAAGATGTTGTTCAGGCTAACCTAGATGTACTGGCTCTCAAGGACAGCTGCCGGAACACACCGTTAGGTGCTTGGCGACAGATTTTCTCCTTGAGGGTGGTAGCTAGCCAGGTGTGGGCATTCGCAAAATGCCCTACCACCATGCTATAACGACTGCCATCCTAAGGCGACAACCGGGAACGACGGCTTAACGTGCCCTCTGAAGCACGGAAACCCTCAGTAGTAATGTCACTAGCGGTCACCCATCCAACTCATGACCGCGGGCGACATTGCTTAACTTTGCTGATCGGTTGAGAACAGCTAAGTAAACTTCGCTACGAGCGCTTCGAAAGATATAACTTTGGTTTTTTTTTCTATAGAGGAAACTTGTAATCGTGTTTCTAAAGTGTATGATTTATGGAATGCATCCTTAATATCATATATTATATTAATTGAATAACTCAAAATTAAGAAATAAAGATACAGCAAGAGATCAAACGAACGTAAGTATTTCACAATTGCCTCGGTACAGGCTTAAAGCCAGGTGTTCCACCGCTATAGTATAAAAAAGCGGAACAAATAACAATGCGACTTGTATACAATTTCTCTGCTAGGACAAAATGCCAAGGGCTCGACGTGAAGCTATGACATTTCCAAGCTGTGCATTCATAGTACTTTCCAACCTGTCTCCATTAAATTATTTATACTTCAAAATTGCTTCGGTATTAATTCGACAGCATGCGCGAATTTCGTCGCCTTGATACCTTATCATTTAAAAGAATTCTCTTTACCTGTGTTTAAAAGTAAACTAACATTGTGGTTAACTTAAAGGAATTTATTTATGACATATAAAACTAAATAACGAATTTATTTACCACTTAAATAACAAAATTTATATAAATTTAAGAGAGAAAAAATTATACAGCGATCCCGCACATGACTATAATAACTTTTTCTCTAGTCAATTTGTAATTTTGAAATTTAATTCTCCAAGCAGGCGTAATTGCAAACATAACAATATTAAAAAAATAATTATATATATGTGGCATTAAAATTTATTTTTTCTTTAATTAAATTTATTTTAGAAACAAAAGATATTGACATAAAATTTCTGTTAATTAGTTTTATTTATTAAAACATTGGAATACATTAATTATTTATAAAGCTAATTTTGTAAATTTTAAATAATATTTTCACACCATTGTTAAGGTACAAGTTTGAACCTATTAATTAATTTACCACCAGCTGTGCTTTATACAACATTCTAGTAAATACTCAGTCAGGTCCCTTGGTATTGTCAATACAAATATACAATAAGCTGCCACCAAACATAAAAAACTTAATAATGACATACATTTCATACAAAGTTAAAACAATTATTAGTAAAGAAAAACACGGTAGAGGAACAACGATTCCACGATAAAAATGTTTATTTTTTATATACGTCTAAATGCTTTTACCATATGACTTAAAACAATGACTCATAACTCTGCTGATCGGTTGAGTACAGCTAGGTTAACTTTGCTGATCGGTTGAGAACAGCTAAGTAAACTTCGCTACGAGCGCTTCAAATAACTACTGAAGACTAAAGGTTTACTGTATGTAATACATTAGCATATACAACCACACTAAGACTTCGTGTAGAATTAGGCCTACTCAAATACACCTAATAAATAATGACTACCTGATAATGAAAACCTACTATATCAGCCGGATTGTCCACTGTTGAACCCCCCCCCCCCCCCCCCGTCAAGGGGAGGTTTGACATAATCCCCACGCTTGGCTATTCCTACTCATACTTTGACATGACATTATTAATCTATTATATAAACTTTCCCCGTGAGGTACCGGGTTAGAATTGCACCTCCCCATATCATCCCGTGGGTGTCGTAAGAGGCGACTAAGGGAAAAATACTGGAGGGTGGGCTGCAGCGCCCTCTAAAGAACTGCCATCTTTCACTGCGATCCCCAAGCCACCTGCCAAGCGTGGGGATTATGGCAAATACCCCCCTAAATAGGGGAGGCTGTGTTTAGCAGTGGACGATCCAGCTGATACAGTATATAACCTTTCGACATTTTTGTAACAAGTAAGTATTAATTTTTAATATTATTATTAATGTAATTATTATTCACGTTATTTATTTCTGAACATAATTTTAATTTTTTTACAACATATATACAAACAAATATTATACAAAACTTAAAACTAGGATGCCACCGGTAGCGGGGCAGGGCCCAAGCTACCGGTGGTTAGGGCTGCAGAGAGAGGAACCTCCGGACAATGCGTGTTGTCTCCAGTATCACTGCCTTCTGCATCCGACCCTTGATCCAACCGTCTAGCGAGAGCCTCTTGAGGTGTTATTAATTATTATTATTATTGTAAATGACGGCGATCTCACTACATTTGTACGCCTAAAACAGGCAAAACATGGTGATACAGACCTAGCATAAGACAAAATGCATGTTATTATTATATGTATGACATCACATGTTTTTCGCAAATAAAATTATCATGGCAGGCGTCTTGGAGATCGCATTTTCATATATCAGTTCCTCCACCTGATGCCCACCATCCGATATTTTACCTTTAGTTGTTTCTTAGGACACCCACAGGTAGCTATGGGGGGTGATATTCTAGCCCGTCACCCCACGGGCCAACCACAAACGTGCATCAATAATTTATTACGGAGAGTTGCGCCTTCATGAGTGAACAGGGTTATAAGAACTTTATACACATGGAAAGTAAATACACTCATAATAAGATTGCTCTGAAATCCAATCATCTCTCAAGCCCTTGGCATTTCGTCGCAGAGAAATTATGTACTTGCATTGTTATTGATTCCGTTTTTGGCGCTCTTTTTATGGAATGCCTAGGTCACTATGGATTGAAATAAAACCATTCTTTTTTATTGCTGATTGGTACGCTTTTAAGCTCAATCTCACCTGATGGTAAGTGATGCTAGAATTACTGGCTGCTGGAACACACCGTTAGGTGCTTGGCAACAGATTTTCTACTTGAGGGTGGTAGCTAGCCAGGCGGGCATTAGCAAAACGCCGTTCCATCATGCGGTGAAGCTCAATACCGCGGCGGGATTACAACCATGGACCTGCTGCGCGGCAGTCCATAGCCAATGCCACTGAGCCATCACTGCTTCAATAACCTATTTACATACTATATACCGAGGCCTACGCTGTTGAGGCGACTTTTACTAAACAAATTTCTATTATTTTTACACGACTGACAAAAAAAGTACAGTTATGTTTTCAGGGTTCATGTATGTATGTTTGTTACTTTCTTTATTCCACCATAACTTTTAAACAGTCTAACCGATTTTAACGTAAGAAGAGGAAGCGTGTTCGATTCCCGCGTGGGACAAAAAAATGTGCGCTCGAATAATTTGTATATTAGATTTTCGCTTAGCGCGCTATAGTGCTTGCATTCAGAAATGAAGTACATAACAGTCGTAATTTGTTTTTATCATTGAATTAATAACTGGTAAGTAAATGGAGGCCAGGCCCCGTAGGGTGCCGGGCTAGAATGTCATATTTGACATTGCTACCTATGGGTGTCGTAAGCGACTAAATGTAATATACCGGAACGTGAGCATCAGTGACTTCTGAGGAAATGATATCTTAAACCTGATATCTTAGACTAGACTGATATCGTAATCCCCAAGACGCCTGCCAAGCGTGGGTATTATGGCTCCCTTAATGGGGGGGGCTGTGTTCAGCAGTGGACAATCTGGCTGTTAAAGTGAGTAAATGGAATTGAGGAAAATAAATATTGAGTATCCAAAGACTAACTAAACGGGTGCTAAATCAGTCAGGGGTGTGAAAATATCTCAAAGTCTCGCCGATGAGATATTTTTTAGGTTAATGAGATATTTTTTAGGTTAGATAAAAAAATCTTTTGTTAAACCAAATAAAGCGCAAAATAGAGAAAATCATACATTTCAAACGGATGCGGTTGTTTTATTAAAAATAACACGCATTTGTTAAGGATATAATTGGTCACAATTTAACAAAAAGTAAATGTGAAAATTCAGTATCGTTAAGGAGGAGTTCTAAAAATAATTAGTAAAGAGCTGCATTACAAAATGTTTACTTCTACTGTCCAAAAAAAAAGGAGTGTTATGTTTTCAGTATTCATGTATATAGCTAGATAGAGATAACACTTTATTGACACAATACAAATTTCCAAACTTAGAACTTAAAACATAATAAGTAAGAGTAGGCGTGACAAAATGCGGTTTTATCGCTGAAAGCAATCTCTTCCAGACAACCCGACATATATGTATGTATGTTTGTGAGTTTCTTTATTCCACCATTACTTCTAACCGACTTTAATGTATGAGAAATCGTTAGATTGTCTTGATAGCGCAAGAGGCACTAAGTACCTACATAAAGATATTTATGTTAAATTTTATTATATTATAACCAATTAATTTATATATAATTTTAAATAATTTTATTTTATTATTTTACTTACAAAAGAATAGTGAGATAAAAAAAACAATTCTATAAATATATAGAATTTACAGATTTAATTTCAATGGAACGATAAAACGTTTAATAAAAATAAATAATTTGCAGTCGGGTTTTTTTTATTTTTATTTATTTATACTTGTTTATTCTATTAATATACTGTTATGAAAAAATACGTATTTCGTGACAAAATGTCCGTTCACATAGCATAGCAATTCCTTTTTTAATCCAAACAATTATCCACCGAAAAGGAATTCACCTTCAAAGTGGCCCAAATCAGGAAATCTTAAATAGAGATTTTTTGGTCTTACATCCATGTTCAAATTACAGGCACATGAGATTTAACAACTATGTCTCAAGGTGATGGGCGCGAGAATTCGATAATTTGAACTCATCTTGCAACCCATATCCCACTCCTGTGGGTTCGGCGCTATAAGTCTTCTCTACAGCAACACGCAGAGCGACACAAGAATATAATATAAAAACTCCGAAAGAGCCACATAGTCTGCCACCACTCACGTTGTGAATGGGATTTTGCTGCACGTTGGGCGCACAACAGCACGGCCACAAAAACGAAGTCGAATCTTATTACAATTTAGTTTTTGTGTCGTCAGCTGTTTTGAACGCTAAAACATTTTATTTTAATGTTATATTCTTGTGTTGCTCTGTATCTTGCTATAGAGAAGACATATTGCGCCGCCCCTACAGGAGTGGGATATGGGTTGCAAGACGAGTCCAAATTATCTTCTTAGGCTTTCCTCCTACAGCCACAAATTTTGAAATACCCGTGACATAGTAACGTTGAATGGGAAGAAGTTAGTAACCGCTTTTAGACTGTGATCTGGAGACATACCGTCGAACAAGTTCGCATTCCTTATGGGCAAGGTCTTATCTCCTAATTGTGTTGATTGCGGAACGATAGAGGAGGTGCAACATGTTTTGTGAGAATGTGTGCGAAACGCAGCTTTTAGTTTTACACATTTTGCAGCGAGAGATATGGCTGTAGGCCTAGGTAACAGTATTTTAGTTTATCCAATGTCAGAAGAAGCAAAAATGTTGTATACACTTGCGGACTTAGCATTACCTATAGTAGATATTAAGATATTTGTATTATGTGGTTATTACAGGGCGGTGTGGTCGCTAAGCGACAAAGCATTTTCTTTTATGCCTGATAGGTTAGCCTTTGACCACTATCTCACCTGATGGTAAGTGATGATGTGGTCGAAGTTCAGGCTAACCTAGAAGTACTGGCTCCGTTGAACACACCGTTAGGTGCATGGCGACAGATTTTCTAAATGAGGGTGGCCCTACAAATAAATAAAAAAATAAAAAAAGACTCCTCCGTTTCATATAGAAAGTAAGCGCATCCAACTCTGTTGTCTAAGAAAAAGTCACACATTCCTTGAAGAGGTAGATAAATAAGAGGTATTTAGAAACCTTAGCTTAGATATATTTTTATGCTTAAAAGTGGCAACCACTGCGCACACATGCAACTTTTAAATATCAGGCATAGTAAAGTCGATAGACTTGACATAACTAGTATTACATACGTATTATTAATTAAACATTACCCACTTGAAATATCTAGTTACCAAGTCCAGCGTAGCGTAGGTGACAATTGAAATGCCGATGGTGGCATAAACTGACATTAAAAAGTTGTTTGCCGCCAAAATGACCTCATAGGTCGGCTACTGGCCGCATAGAAATCGCCTGAAGGCTTGACGACATTTAAAAAAAGAAACCCGTGCGTCAAAATTGGCACGCTTCCTGCACCCTTTCCGCCCTTGAGGCCGTCCACTTTTTTCTTAACAGAGCGCGATCCATTTCTCGGCCGTATAAAAAGGCGCGAAAAGTTAATCAAATCAATCAGTAGCTTTCGAGCAGTCAACAGAAGTGCACGATGAGATTTCTGGTCAGTGCTCTATTAAATACTTTTAAATGATCATTTCAAATTTGGAACGTGTTTTCATAACGATTTTGTAGAATCAACGGTTTTGAACACTGAAACGGGTGTATGGTGTTTGTGAAATTGTGTAACAATAGAAACAACAGCGATTTTGGAATGGACTAGAAACATCGGTCGTCTGGATCTTATTATCATTAGATATTACTAATTACTACTTTTTCCTATTCTAAAATTAAATTAGTGCTTACATAATATTTGGAATATTGGGTGTAGCGGTCATCTAATAAAGTGATATAATATGTAAATCTTATCGCAGCCTCGCATAGTAAACAAGAATTATGCGAATGTCGCGTATTATGATTAATTATTATTATGTAGTGGTATAATACGATATAATTTTGACTAAAATGAGAAATATGTCAAAATTGTAATAAAAACAAATAGGTGACACAAATTCAAATAATATTCTATTTATCTAAATAATATGATTGCAATAATAGTGATTCTATCTGCTACGGCCTTCTTTATTTTCTGTTATATACATTATTTGGCATAGGAACAGCGTCTAGTCCGTGGGGCAGTTGGGGGACTTAATTGTGACTGTTTATTCCCATCCGATTTACTACGTATTTTTTTATCATATTCACATATCGGTATCACTCCATAAATACATTCTAAATTGTTATTAGTTACTCATTATCCAATAATAAAAAGTGCTTGAATTGAGCAAACACCTAGTCAAAATTTTCATCGCTGAACAAAATTTCATTTAAGGGAGGTCTGATATTAGGTGCCCTGAAATACCTCAACAAAACCATATAAACACCCACCGCGCTGACTGTTCTACGTATGGAACTATCTTAGTCACCATTAATGTATTCTAATTATTTTTTTCTACTGTAGATTGTTTCCGCCGTCCTCGCCTGCGCCGCAGCTGCGCCATCAGGCTCACTGCTGGGTGCCCCCCTGGCGTACTCCGCCCAGGTAGCCCTCACGCCGGCCCTGCCTACCATCTCCGCAGGAGACATCAATGGCGCCGCCATCGATGCCCATGTCGAGGCTTCCGACCACTACAGGGCGGCTGTTGACGCCACCCGTCAATTGAACGACAAGGTAAAGGTTTTGTGCAGTTTACTTTTTAGATTGACACATGCTGATGGCTAGTAAGCGATCTGCAGGAAACTGCAAAAAGTTCGCCATTCAAACATATTCTTGTAATTATAATCTTCCTGAGTGTCAAAAGGCACCAACCTGCTAATGCTTCTAGTTCTGGAGAACCTTGCGGTTCTTGGCTGTAAAGTACCACAACTTAATGCTACCCTCGTATTGGACTCATTGGCTTTACCCCGTGGGGTGAAGGCTTAGAATTGCACCCTCCCATTTCTTCCTGTGAGAGTCATAAGGGTCCACTTAAGAAAGGGTGGGTAGCAGCGCCTTTAGAAGGACTGCCATCCCACAACGCGCTTCCCAAGACTCCTGCCAACCGTTGGGCAAAACTCCTCTAAGGGGGAGACCTTTATATTCAAACAGTGGACGTTACGGCTGTTAATGATCTTTAGAAAGTACCCAAATCTTAATAACCTAGTTAAAAATTGCATATGATAAGATATTATTGTTCTAGGCTAACGAACTCAACGGAGAGGCCATCAACAACGCCGTAGAGAACGGATGGCGTGCCGTAGATGCTGTCAAGACCGTTGAGGCTCAGTTGGACGGTGCCGCCGCAGGTGCCGCCCCCGTCATCGCTAAGTCTCTGGTCCGCACCCCTGTAGCTACCTACGCTACCGCCCCAGTAGCTACCTACGCTACCGCCCCTGTCGCTACCTACGCTACCGCCCCTGTCGCTACCTACGCTGCCGCGCCCGTGGCATACCCCGCTGCCCCTATCGCATACGGCGCTTCCCCTATCGAATACTCCGCCGCATACGGTGCCAGCCCCTTCGGGTATGCTGCCTCCCCCCTGAACTACGCTCACGCTTGGTAAATTAATGACTGATCAAAAAAATAAAAAGCCAAAAAAGAGGCGAGGACTGCACACTGATTTTTAATTTAAATCCTTTAATTATTATCTCACCCACCACATATAACCTAACATAGATACAACCAACCACTTTCATGCTAGACTGATCATTGTTCAAAAATCTTTTAAGCTTCTGAACTTAAGACTTCTATGCGAACAACAAAATTTTAGGATGTTGCCATTACAGTTTTAAACTTACTGTAAATAATCACTTCACCATAGTATTTAGAAGAGTATGGCCTGGCCCTGTGACGGATGTTCGCGGATTCGAATCCTCATGGTTCATATTTTTCCTTTCATTGTGAATCTACTTAATTTACGCCATTTTTTTTTATGCTTGGTTTAGCCTTTGATCACTATATCACCTGATGGTATGTGATGATGTGGTCGAAGATGTTGTTCGGGCTAACCTAGAATTACTGGCTCTCAAGGACAGCTGCCTGAACACACCGTTAGATACTTGGCGACAGATTTTCTACTTGAGGGTGATTCGCAAAATGCCCTACCACCATCCTATAACACATACATACACGCGCTCAGTAGTAATGTCACTAGCGGTCACCCATCCAACTCATGACCACGGCGGACGTTGTTTAACTTTGCTGATCTGTTAAGAAGAGCCAAGCAAACTTCGCTACGAGCGCTGCAAAACCACGCCTTAAACGCAGAGAAAAATAAACTAGTTCTTTCCCATAAATATACTTGCAGTGTACAAAAAAAAACTAGTTTCTAGCAGGCCACACTGCACTCTTCAGGGTACGTGTACTATTAGCAATACACACCCGCTAAAATCACGTTGAAAAGGTGATAATTTTAAGCTTATTCTAGGGTATATGTGTACTAATTAAAAAACAAACTTCCCCACGTACCAAAGTGCTCCTTTCGGGAACTAATGATACTTCGAAAGTCTTTTTTATCCGAAACATTCGCATTTGACTACTATCTGTTGATGACTACCGATTGTCTAGATAGATAGATCTGTTGATGATCTTTGGTTAAGAATAATGTAACGGGTAAACCCAGAATGACTAGCCCTCAAACAGTTGCCAGAACATACCGTCAGGTGCTTGGCATCAGACTTTCTCGACATATTTTCTACTTGCTGGTGGTAGCTAGCCATGCGAGCACTCACAAAAAGGCCCTTAAAATATGCAGAAGTTGCTTTGTACTATATTACAATTAAATCAACAAAACCAAGTTGGTTTTTGTATTTATTTCTTCAGCCTCTGGGCGGTGCTCCACCGCCAATCATTATTTTTTTCCGATACTACCTACAATCACAAAAGTAATGACAACGGCACAGATAACGGTTTTAACTATTTGGATAAAATTTACAGTATTGGGATCTTCAATAACCCAAAATCCGGTGTACCTAAGTTTTTATCTGTAGGGAAAAGTCAACATCGGCACTGAGTCATAGTTTGCTGCCCACCAACTATTTTATTATACAAGCATAGTAAATCGTTTGCATCAACATAGAAAAAAAGTATAACATTAAATTTAAAACTAATCCAACCCACAGAAACCAACTAACCCCGGTCACCAACTATCTATAAACATATCCATCGACCATTCCAATCACCCTAAACACGATATATCTGCTCTAAATTGGGAGGAGTTCGATATCCTGCAGATTATAGATGCAGCATCAGGTCAAGTCACGATATTCTTGTAATATCAATACTGTATTGATATAAAATTATGAATCGATCAGACCTGTATACAAGCTTCTCCCATCGCGTCAATTATAAAAGAGCTGATGATCACCAAACAGCCAAACAGATTTTCTTGAATAGTTAAGAACACTGTCGATGAAATCACCTTTAACACAAACAAAACTGAATCAAAATCGGTGCTTCCGTCTGAGAGCTACGAAGCCACAGACACGTTAAACCTAAAACTTTTAACACCAATCTGTTTGTATCGACAGATAATGAAAGCAATAAAATCATAGTGAAGAACACTCAATGAAATCACCTTTCATACAAACAACACTGAATCAAAATTGGTGCATCCGTTTGGGACCTATGATGCTACACACGTTAAACGTAAACTTAACACCAATCTGTTTGCATCGGCAGATAATGAAACCAATTGAATCATAGTCAAAAACACTCGATGAAATCACCTTTCACACAAACAAAACTGAATCAAAATCGGTACATCCATTTGAGACCTACGATGCCTTACACGTTAAACGTAAACTACACCAATCTGTTTGCGTCGGCAGATAATGAAACCAATTGAATCATCGTCAAGAACACTCTCAATGAAACCTTTCATACAAACAAAACTGAATCAAAATCGGTGCTTCCATCTGAGAGTTACGATGACACACGTAAAACGTAAACTTAAGACCAACCAGTTTGCGTCTGGAGATAATAAAACCAACATACAATGGATTTTTAAGAATTTAGATCCGTCATAGTCACAACATCCGTTTTCATTACTCTTAAACCAGAATTCTAAATCAAATTTATATGTTTATTGCACCTGTTGGCAAAATAACAACACAAAACACGATAATAACTTACCTTGGAAATAGCATTGAGTTATTCAACAAAATAAAGGTCATATCTACTTATAAGTAATCCAATATGCATAATGGCAATGTTCGTATATAATATACATAACTGGACTCTGAATATATATATTTTGTCATTAATGTCGACAATCAAACTGTTTTACCATATATTATGTCACATTGAAGTTTTTTCTAGAAATATGACCGTCTGTGATAACTGATAAGCAAGCAGCTTTTTCATATGCTGTTATCATAAAATGCCCTTACATAAAAAAAAATAATTAGCCAATCTTTTTTGAATATCCGACATTTCATATTCATATTAATTTATTCTGGTCAATTGTACTATTAAAGTACATATCTAGCTTAGTTCAGTAGGTACATTCATCCTATCAGTCATAATTTTCTTTATATAATCTATATTACTCATAAGAAAACTGTAACAGATCCAATTCTGTACATGGCAATAATTTTGAAAAAAATATTGGAGAGCATTCTGTACCTGACACTGACTCCAAAACTATATATTTTTCTATTTTTGTCTGTGTGTCTGTATCCCGGCCGCGCATCACTCCAAAAGTACTGAATGGAATTCAATAAAACTTAATACCAAATCGTGTTAAGTTTTATTGAATTCCATTCAGTACTTTCATACTTCTTCGTAGTGCATACTACGAAGAAGGTTATTGTATACTTTTTATCCAGAAATTCAGATTCCCTCGGGAAAAGCGCCCGTCACTTTGAGACATATTTACAAGACATAGTTAATGTGAAGTCTCATGTGCCTGTATTTTCACTGGCTCTCAAGGACTGCTGCCAGGACACACCGTTAGGTGCTTGGCGACAGATTTAGTCGGCCAGTTCACCCTTAAAACGAAGTTGGCCTCGTGACACGTAAAATTACGCATCTCCACATTTTCTGTGTCATTTAAACATATTATGAGTGGGGACTCGTATACCGACAACTTTAAATTGAGACGCAAACTTTAATGCTACAAGTTTATACAACTGGATAGCCTTATGGAGGACAACGGGTTCTATTTGTAAACATAACAAACTATAAAGTTTACAAACAATTATATCGATAGTTTTATGTTTATCACTTATAAGCTAGACTTTAAATACGACCTATCTCTTTTGAGTATAAGTGATGATGTGGTACAACATACCATCGGTATAAACTTAAGGGTGAACTGGCCGGTCAGTTTTCCATACGAACGTCGCGTCGTAGGGTGATCACTCTCTTATTTGAGGATATAGTTCCAAAACAAAGCATGACATCGATTGATCTCCTTATTATCTAGGCTTGTATCGTAATATTTTTTTAATAAGATAATTAATTTGAAAATTATTAGCCTCGAAATATTTTCATTTAAAGTTTTCACCATGCTATAACGACTGCTATCCTAAAACGACAACTGAGACCGACGGCTTAACGTGCCCCATGAAGCACGGAAGCACTGAGTAGTAATGTCACTAACGGTCACCCATCGAACTCATGACCGCGGCGGAAGTTGCTTAAGAGGAACGGGAAGTGAAACTCCTACAGAAAAATAGGTATTTTAACAAAGTGATGCTGTCTCGCCGCTAAACGCCCGAACAGAATAGTGCGATAAGGACAATTGTAGCTTCTTCAAGTTTTGACTTAGAATTTCCGCATAATTTGCGTTCTGGGAGATAACTTTTCTCCTATAGTAAGCATTGATCAAATCTAAAAACCGTGGTCTTATTTTAGAACTGATAGAATAAACTGGGTTTATAGGTTTTCCTTTTTCTTTATATATCATTATTTTTCCTATAAATAATTCACAAACTAGAGATACAAGTTTTGAGAAAACATTGGTATTTAAATACCCATTAATTCAAATTCCTTTAATATAATGATAAAAATCAAAACTTATAAATTTGGATATTGATAACATCTATACCATTTCCAAAAATAATCAAAAAGGGACTGTTTAGGGGGGTAGAAACGTTTTCTCTTTTTGTATGAAAATTCGAGACTTCACTACCCTCCAGTCTCAACTTTGCTGATCGGTTAAGAACAGCCAAGCAAAATTAAAAACACATGATTGCTACATAACAATTAGAAATTGAAATTTTATTCATACGATTTAAGAGCATAGTTTTAGAGCTGTTTTCATGTGTTGTTCAATCGAGAGGAATATTTGGAATTGTTTTTCGTATCAGGCATGGTATTTGTCATATCCTTTAGAATATCTTATATTTTATTTGGATGCGTCACTACTGTTCGAAATTCATTTTAAAGATTTTTATTTGAATTCCTTTCACTGAATATAAATGACTGATGTAGCGGACAGTTGATATAATTTTATTTGATATACGTTGTAGTTGTTATATAATTTAAAATCTATGCCAGCAATGGACATATTGGTGATATAAAATAAAAAATAGCGGTGCCAGGTTTTAGATTAGCAAAGACAAATAAAAGGTCCTTCTTAGGTAATTGTGTACGGTTTTATAATAACGTTCCCAAACATATTACAACGCTCACAGAAGGGAATTCAAGTTGCACGTAAATAACATATTGTTTAAAAAATCCTACTACACAGTTTCTGATTACATAAACGACAAAAATGCCTGGACAATTCCGCCTCTGCCAAGCTATTGCCTGTCACCTACATAATTTAAACAAATATTGTAATAACTCTATTATATAGTATGTATGTAACACATTGTTAAAAGATGTTTAAAAGAATGGCCCCGAGTTTCTTGCCCGTTCTTCTCGCAGTGGCTCTATACAATTTATTTGCTGAACGTGGCAGTACAATCTAGAATATTTCAATACTAAAATTTGTAATTGACCTTCATAAGAGCGTCGTAGACGCCTAAATTGAATAAATGATTTTGACTTTGACTTTGGACCTATCGATCAACTGTTATACTATAATTTTATATACTACCAATATTACATACTGCTCATTTGAGCATTATCACTACTACATAGTAGGTTAAAACAAAGAATTTTCCGCTGTCTGTCCCTATGTATGCTTAGATCTTTAAAACTACGCTACGGATTTTGATGCGGTTTTTTGTATGGCCAAACCATACAAAGTCAGTGTACACTGTCGTACTTATTCCGTCATAAACACATAAAAAAAATTATTAAGAGAAACATTTGAAAATGTTTGTAGGTCAACTCTACTCAACTCTAACAGAAGTCAACTCTAAGAGGTTGTTAACATTTTTCCAATGCCCTGTATATGTTAATATTTTTTTCTGTAGTGGCTAAAATAATATATTAATGTTGATGTAGTATATATATAAATGTAATAAAACTAATTTAAATCGGGATATTTTTTATTATTCTTTGATATTTATAATATCTAGTCTGAGTTTATTTCTTTTCTTTGCATTTTTTTGACGACCTTTACCATAGGAATGTATATTGTTTTACAATATCAGAAAGAAAGGTATCACAAGGAACAAAAAGCCCACATATTTTTAAAAGACCTGATATTTTGGCGCGAGAGTTTTCGATTGAAAATTAGGGTGCTTATACTATATTAAGTCTAAATAAGGTGAAAAATAAATAATTTGATCAAAAAAATTACAGTGTGTTTGGTACATAAAAAGGTTTTCGCCAAATTTAGCAAAAATCGTTATTTTTGTATGAAAATAAAAAACCAAACACTGAATTTTTCACATAAATTTTGAAGTTAAGTGAAAAAAGTGTTAATACAAAAGTTGTAGATCATTTTATTACCTACAACTTTGTCATTTAATTTTTTCAATAGGACTTGTAGGTGTGCCGCATATCGATCGTTTTTTACCCTTTAAAGCGTAAATTATTTTTCCTTTCACTTTTGTTATATTCTCTTCCTTTTGCAACAAGTTTCATCCTACTATTTTTTTATAACTTTTTACCATTTTCAAAGGCTTCTGCCTGGTCCCAAAGTCTCGCTGGAGATTATCTTTTTCCAACGAAATAATTTTAAAATTTTATTTTCTACATTATGATAATTCAATAAATATTGTTTCTTTCTAGACCATATAAACTTTACGACCACACCTACATACGCCAAGTCCGGCATGACATCCGCTATGTGTATCGAGTGCAATGTCAAGTTCAAGGTCACCAATATAATAAAATAATGGAGGTCCATTATTTTCTTCGCCAATTCGACTTGGACAAGGTTATCAATTACTATAGTAAGTTTTTAATTATTTGCCGTGTCTAATTTATTGTCTCAGTTCGGTCCCAAATAGAGATAAGTCGTGTATTTAGGAAACAATAATCATGCAGGAGAGGGTCTCGCACGCCGAGTGTATTAACCACACTACAGGGTTATTCCTTAAATGCTAACAACCTCTTAGGGTTGACTTCTGCTGGTCCAACAAACATTTTGAGATGAATTTAATGTGTATTTAACGGAAGAAGCACGTGGACCACCTGATGTGAAGTCTCCTGTGCCTGTAATTTATTATTTCATATTTAATCGTAAAAGACAATGCCTACTCCGCGCCACAAGCGGCCGCCGCAGCAACCACCGCGCTCCCTTTGAAATTTTTTTAATATTAACATCAAGAAAAGAAATAAAAAACATGATAATGATAAATTACAGGCACAAGAGACTTTTAACATCAAGTAGTCCTCGTGCTTATTCCGAAATACAAATAAACAAACACAAAAATAATCGCAATATGTATATTTTTTATAATAAACAATAAGTAATTTTTTTTACGTGATTGTGACGGAACAAGCACGTAGCCCACCTGATATTAAGCGATAAATGCTGCCCATTAAATGCATTTCATCACAAGTGACGAACTGCACCGCGCCCGTTACCCTGAGACATAGTTGTTAAGTCTCATGTGCCTGTAATTTCACTGACTCTTAAGGACAGCTGCCGGAACACACTGTTAGATGCTTGGCGATAGATATTGGCGAGAGATTTCTACTTGAGGGTGTTTTTTTTTTTGTTATTGTGACGGAACAAGCCCACCTGATGTTAAGTGGACTAACCTCTGCCTATAACAGATGCATTTCATCACAAGTCATGAATTGCCCTGCTCCCGTCTCTTTGAGACGTAGTTGGTAAGTCTCATGTGCCTGTAATTTCACTGGCTCTCAAGGACTGCTGCCGGAACACGCCGGTAGGTGCTTGGCGTCAGATTTTCTACTTGAGGGTAGCTAGCTAGGCGGGAATTCGCGAAATGCCCTACCACCATGCTGTAACGACTGCCATCGTAAGACAACAACCGGGACCGACGGCTTAACGTGCCCTCCGAAGCACGGAAACGCTCTGTAGTAATGTCACTAGCGGTCACCCATCCAACTCGTGACCGCGGGCGACGTTGCTTAACTTTGCTTATCAGTTGAGAACAGCTCAGTAAACTTCGCTAAGCTTCATTTATAATGATATTTAAAAACTATTCTTACTAAAACCGACTTGCAAACAGCAGTTTGAGTAAAAATAGTTTGTTATATTTATTATTAATAGTTTATATAGATATATAGAAAACGGGACATTATTTTGACAGGACGATTATTTTAACCTAGACTTAGTATTACGAGTCCTGTTTTCTCGCACGGAACCCTAAATATTATTGTTTGTTGATGACCCTAATTTGACCATAAATACCAGTAGAACCACCATCCACATGCCATTCCGGTAAAGCAAGGAGTGCAATGTAAAGTTGAAGGTCACCCATGAATAAGTCATACGAGTAAAAATAAGTTTCTCTTTCTAAGGTACATCGTTTCTTAACATTTCCAAAAAGGAGATTATTGATTGGGGCCGTAATTTTTGTAGTTTTTTGTTTGGTGGTTTTGTAAATCAGCATGTAATTTATATTCACCTACAAAGCGTATCTCTTTCTATCGCATAGCTCTGATCTCTTGACGCAGCACACACCGTAGAATAATCCCGTTCGGACGGATACCTATAGCAGTACCGAGATAGCCAGGCCTGACCATATATCAACATCGCCACAACACAAGCAGTGAGTATATTATAAAACTATATCATATACTTCAACCTCAAATCAATTAATAAAGTTAAGACAGAACACAAAACAGCGATGTGAAGCCGATGGCAGGCCCGTGACACTCATCGTACGTGGGAGATCGCGCGACGTTGATCTTGTGCCGGCCCGAGTGAGCAATAGGCACCACTAGAGGTGCCCGGCCCACACACCGGGCCCGCGCACCACCCGCGCCGCACGTCTCACTCACACATAGCCGCGAACGCTTTTTCGAGCACACATACTTGATTGTCGCTTCTTTTGGTGTATTATGTTCTATGCCGGTGGTTTTTTTTTATACCGAACTGGGTAGCACTTGACCACTATCTCACCTGATGTTGTTGATGATGTGGCTCTATACAATTTATTTGCTGAACGTGGCAGTACAATGTAGAATATTAAAATACTTTATTTGGTAATTGACCTTCATAAGAGCGTCGTAGACGCCTAAATTGAATAAATGAATTTGACTTTGACTTTATGCATGTGTAAGATATCACACCCATTTCCCCAATGACCATGTCTATCACAAAAGATAAAGTATTTCCCACTTGCTACAATCTTGGTAAGATAACCTGTCTTGCTAAATTCACTCTCATCTGCATGGACACTCATATATTAAGGGTAAGAACTCATGTCCTTGCTGCATTCCAGAATATCTACAAACTGGTCAAACGTTTGCCAACCAAAGACAGAGCAAAGCGGTGGAAGTTGGTAGACGAAGCCAAGACCCACATTGGGTTGTAGTGCCTAAGGAAGAAGAAGGTCACATGTTTGCCAAGGTTTACCATCAGTATTATTCAAATAGCATTGACATATTATGCTAATGGAAGACTAGAAATTTATCAAATTCTAAATTTTTTTTTGTATCATTCATATGACTGTTACCTCACTCTCAGACACTTCTAGAGGATTTCATCACATCTATAATTTAAGAATATAATTAGCAAACCGGAAGTCTAGTATGAAACTCTAAAGGACTTACTTAGCCTTGTCCAGGAACATGTGAAAGTCGTCTCCAGGCTCAACCCGCAGGTGGACATCTTCTCCTGCAGCATTCTCCAGGCACACCATCAGAGGTTGAGGCTCCTCCATTTTTGATCACCTGTATTATAACTTTTTTTTTATTATCCTGTTTAACCCATTGGCATCGGCGATAATTATAATAATAGAATTTCATTCATAACTACGACGTAGTGGTCCTGATGATGCCAACTTATTAACTACTATATCAACTTTGTTACTGATGACTTGACTGCGATTGGACAATAATAAGATACTCATGTATATAATAGAAACTGACTTTCAAGAAGAGCTAATGGAACACCATTTCATGCTTTCTACTAGAAGGGCGTTGTTAGCAACAATGAAAACTCAATATTTTAGAGATTGAACTTTTTTTTTCATGCCCATTAGCCTCTGAACACTATCTCACCTGATGGGTGATGGTGTGTTCAAAGATGTTGTTCAGGCTAATCTAGAAATGCTTGCTCTCAAGGACAGCTGCCGGAACACACTGTTAGGAGCTTGGCGACAGGCAAGACACTTTTTCTACTTGAGGGTAGTAGCTAGTAGCTAGCCAGGCGGGCATTCGCAAAATGCCCTACCACCATGCATACTATAATATTATTCATAACTCAAGCTTCTGCATGGCGGTAGGGCATTGCATACTCAACTGGCTAGCTACCACCATTAGTAGAAAATCGTCACCAAGCACCTGTGTGTTAGGTAATTTCAGCAAGGACACAACCAGTATGAAGGTTGTCCTGGCAAATGTTGCTTGAACATCGAGGCACAGGCTATTCCAAATGTAAATGATTGAGCATTTGCTGTAGATTTTAACTCGACAATTGACTAAAACCACCTAACACATACCAATTTTATACTATTTGGAAGAGAGATTGTACCTACATGAATGATAAGAACAAATAAAATAGGGCATATCAAGAGTAAGTAATTTGGCTGATTCATAATTTCTCCATTCATATTTTTTTCTTACGTAAGATAGATATTATTATTATATACAAAAAATAATTACCAAAAATGCAACTGACTTCAACACTCAATGTTTGAAATAACTTGTTGAAGACGGTACCATGATGGTACTAAAGTACTATTATCACAATATTGTGTGCATGGTACAAACTTCGACAAGTTATTTCACACATTTGAGTGTTGAAGACAGTTCCATATTTTTTTTTCTCCCTTTTTAGTGACTTTTTTACTTATGGGATTGATTGTCTGAAGGACTATATTGTCAAAATAGGAAAATACTTTTCAGTTATTGGAGTCTAACTCAAAAGCGGCTTGACTGATTTTCATGAAATTTAAATGGGACCACAGGGCAAGTATCAGCTTTCAAATAAAAAAATAATCATAACAATCGGTTCACCCAGTCAAGGTCTGAGGTAACAAACATCAGACAAATTGAGTACCTCCTCCTTTATTTAAGTCGGTAAAAATTACAGCAATGCAATACTTTTTTAGAGTTATCAGTGAGTAATTGAGTATGTATGTTTTTATGCCACTGCAAAAGTTAACATTTTACATAAATTTTTTTAGCAGCTCTTCTAGTGGAAATGTAGACAAACCTAAAATATGAATGGCAGAAAGTTTAAACCTTTATGGATAAATTCACTATAAAAACTTGTACCATGGATAATGATCATTTTAGTTCTAGCCTGATTACTAACTTTATGATATATTTTACCAACTGTTAAGAAATATTTGAGATATAGTATTAAAACCTAGTTTGAAAAATTCTTAGGCAGGTCTTGGTACACCTGGCCAGAAGTGGACAATGTGAAGACAAAATTATTCCTAGTACAGCCAGATGGACTATGCAGGCAGACCACATACAAGAACTGCCTTGGCCATTTCTAAACAAAATATTTTATTATTTTACACATGGAACCTAGTATCATTAATTTTTATTATACAAGTCTTCTAAGTACCTAATATAGCCTGCACAATCCAAAGCAAAAATATTTCATGTTTAGTTTTACCATATTGGCATATAACAATATAATATTATAGGTACAGGAACAGTTGAAGAGTTGGTTATATTGAGGCAGTAAGTTGGCGCCGGATTCTGAAGATAACTAATTAGAAACAATTATAGAACATTTGGTACGTAAAGTTGGCATGGTGCGTGCGTGCCTAAGTAGAACTGGCCATATATTAAAATCTTTGTCAATCAAATTGAAGTGAAAATACTCCAATGCTGGCCAGTAACAATTTCATATGTTATTTTCTGGCGGCTGGAAGACTCAGCAAAAATATTTTTTTTCTGAATACATGTAAAAACTCACCGATGATTGAAATCTAGTAATTTCCTAATTTTCATGAAAACTGGCACAATAAAACTGAAAAACAAATGAATCTATCAATTTGACGCTGTCTAATGCAAATCAACAAAACAAATCAAATTATTTCAAATCAACAAAACAAAACAAAAGTGGAAACGGAAATGCAAAGTTTAGATGACCTTGATCCAGAGACAAATAGAATATAGAACTTAGAGATGGGAGTATGTTATTAAATTATTAATAGAGATGAAACATTTGACCGATTAGCAATGTCGTTTATCAAGCCCACAGAAGAGTCGGGAGCTCGGCGAGGCAGTTTAGTATGATAGACGGGCGAATACTGGATACCATGCAAGTGATATTATGAATGAGTGCTGCAAGCTGCAAGTTTAAGAAACCTCAGGAAGTTAAATTTTTCTCCAGGCCCTCGACAATAACTTGACAAAATTATGGTCACTTCTATTCTGTACCTTGAATATATTGAAGAAGAATTACGTGCGTAACGTATATGGAGAGAATGATTGAATTACTAAACAATTAAAAACATATATCAGTAACTTAAATATCAAAACAGAGGTCTTGGGCTATCGCAACATAATTTTAATTGAGTTTGCTATAAATGATTTTGAACGAATTCTGAAGGTTCTGGTTTATGGTCGGACGACGGGAGAGGAGTGCTGGTATTACAGTGCGCCGGTCTCCCTACCTTCCGTGGCTATGGCGAGGCCGCCACCGTTGGATGGCGGACGCGGAGGGGCCGCAGGGGAGGAGGAGTGTCGGTATAGCGAGGCGCCGTTCTCCCTATCCTCTGCGGCTGAAGTAGCAGGCGACGGGGCTACTTATCTGACCAGTCGCAGGGGACCTTGGGCGTCGGAAACGGGGTCGTCTGACGCCCATTTGCGGGCTTGGTTCCCGGGTGGTAGCGATGTGCCACGTAATCTGGTGCGTCGTGAAAGGTAACACCCCAGGAGGGGTCCGGCAACGTACAACCGTGGCGGGTTCGTGGTTGAGTGCTAAAGCGTCCCTGCGATCCCGCCGAGAAGCGGCAGAGGTGGAACACCGTGTGTTATTTATTCGGTAGGGGCACACTTGCTGCTGTGGGAGTAGTTGGTGCCGAGTCCGACATATCTCGGCCATCTCCCCCGTGGTTGGACGGGAATGCCTTAATGCATTTTTCACACTTAAAAACCCGCAGCCTACCCGTTGCCACTCCAATCTAGACTTAGAGGCAAAGCCCAGTGGAGCAGCCCCTCTTGGGCCAGCTGACTGCCCAAGCCGGCACGGCCCCTGGTTCCTCTTCGCTTCACCGTGGGTGACAAAGCCACGGCTACTGAGCCCCACCGCCACGGCATAGCAAGGCGTGAACCTTCGGGGGTCTGCATCCGACCCTTGATCCAACCGTCTAGCGAGAGCCTCTTTAAGTGTTGGTCGAAGCTCTACGCTATAAGGCCGTTCGCTGAAACGACTATCGGGACAAAGATAGTCGAGTCAACATGCCACATGGTGGTTACCTCGTGAGCCAAGTCAAGGTACTTGCTTACTTTATCCTTCTTCATTATTAGTATTATATATAATAACATTAGGTATATGCATGCATACAAATGCATGCATCGCTCGGAAGAAACTTTGATCCCCAACTCATATACATTAAGATTCGCGGCTGGGGTTGACATCTGCTAGTCCTAACAAACATTTCAAGATGAATTTCTTTTAAGTTTTTTTTTTGTTTTTTTATACGTTTATTTGACGGAATAAGCACGAGGCCAACGTGAACTTAAGTCTTTTGTGCCTGTAATTTAATATTTTTATTACTTAGCTCGATGTAAATATTCAATACTCTATTCAAAGGGAGCACGGCGCGGTCCAGTGTTGCCGCGGTGGGCACTCTTGGCTCGGAGAGACTGAAAAAATGTTCTAGTACTGTCTGACTTTTTTAAGTTCTGTAGCTCGTAGTAAAAGACAATGCCTTCTCCTATACAAAGCGTATATACAGCGCCCTCTTCGAAAAAGATTTCAGTAATCAGTCTGATTTGGTCGATAGAATAGGTATATAATCTTATCTCGATTAAATGTAGTATATAGTTGATAATATAGTTACATCACCCGATATGATATCCACATGGCAGTGCTAAAGTTTGTCTATGACATTTAGTTTTAGAGTCAGTTGCGTTCCCTTTGTAGTGTTGCTATTTTTGTGTGTAAGGTTTAATAAATGCGGTAATTTCTGTACGAAAATTAATATTGAATTATTTATTTTTATCGTTAAAGATTACATAGATAAATAATTACTTTATAAAATAGAAATGTGAGTTTTAAAATTGCCGCCAGAGAGATAGCCAGCAATTGTTGACATATAATATATGTCAATGTCAGTGAGTCATCACTCATCATTCCTTATTTTCTTTACTTCACAGTTCACTTCACTCACTCAAGTCTCAAAATGGCCGAAAGTACCAAAATATACAATTTGTAGTTTTCGTGCGATTATTTATTATAAACAGTCTTGTGTGATAATTTGTTTAATTTGATGACGTAGCTGCAGCACTTAGTTACGGAATGTTTCCATTAACTCCACCGGTCGTCAAACGGCTGTTGGGTTGGAAAAAAGGACCAGAGGGATCCTCAGTCGCTGAAGACAAATGGTCCGAAAAAGCAGTGAAAAGTTTGGTAAAGAAATTAAAGAAAAGTGGAGCCCTTGAAGAGTTAGAGAAAGCTATCTGTAGCCAGAACAGTCATACTAAATGCGTTACGATTCCCAGGTCAGTTATTGATTTAGATTTTGTAATAAAATTCGTTTAGGATTATGCCGTTTCCTGTTGCAAGCTTTGTGCAGTTGTGTACCTACTTTATCAGGGGTTTTTGGTTAGTATATATTGGTGTGTACTTAGTCTTACGCATAGCCAGAGGTCCTTCATAAATTGGAAATTATTGAGTGCTTTTTTTGTCATAAATAACATTTTATGTTATTGAATCAGCTGACATTCCTTCCTACAGAATGAAGAATTTGTTTATTTTATTTCGTTCAGAAATCCGTGTTGGGGTGTTCAATCAAACCCGACAAAATAGTGAGGGGCTATTGACCGGAGTGAATGCTCACATGCGAATGTACGTCTCGATTTAATCGATTTGTACCAGACAGGACGCAAAATGGGAAAGGTCAAAACACCGTCAAAAACAAATCGAAGCCTTTGCCAATATGGCTGCCATGTTTTGAACCTTACTTTTTTTGTAATTTCATAAATTCAGTTTTCTTTCGATCTTGTAAGGAAATTGTGTTTTGCATATAAATTGTATATTTCAAGTGACGATATAGTTTTTTCTATGTATCTATACCTTGAAGGTAAATATAATGTAGTTTCCATGTTCGTGCCAGAAGTGGTATCATAATTTATGCATAAATACGGTGTTTGTGCTCTAAATTCGTGTTAAATGTCCTTCCAGTATTTAGCATGTATACATAACTACAGGTATTCAATACCAATGAACAATACATAGTATTGGTAGCATTATTATGCTCATCAGTGTGCAAGTGTCAATGTTATTGTAACCCCAATTTTAGCCTCTCTTTATGATTTCGGCCTTGATAGCAATACTGCCTGCTCCCTTTGACACCAGCCTTTAATCCCTTAGCTTAAGCCTTAGCTATAGTTTCTTACCTATTGGGTAAAACAGATCATTAAATTACTAGTCTAAATCTAATTAGAATCTCAATAATATCAATTATATTGCTGATTCTGAATTTTAATTATATTTTGTAATTCAATGCTTAGCAACTAGTTTAGGACATATTTTTTAAAGAAACAGTTGCAATACAGTGTTGGGAAGGAGTACATGAAACTTATCAAGTAAAATCTGTTATAATTGTATCATTAACAAGTGGTATGGTACAACTTTAGATTAATTGATGTGGAGAAGTGATAGAGAGTACCCCCAGGGAATCCACATTGGGTGGGGGTTGCCCTCCCCATGTGTTATTGATGTGATTGTAGCTCTGAATTGGCTATTATCTAATTAGTAGGGTAATTATTTTTACTTTGGTAAGTTAACACTGGCTATCCTACTTGTTAACTCATTGGCATCGGCTGATCCACTATGGCCAAGTTATGCATGAAATTGTATTGTTATCATTATTGCTGATGCCAATGGGTTAAGAACTTTCCATTCACACTGTGTGTGTGCCCTTCGCTAAGATTTAGATTTTTAAATTACTTTGTAACTTATTGCTATAATTGTCATTTTAAATGTATTTACTATTACTGCTGTATCTGCCAGATTATCTACTGCTGAACACAGCCTACCCCATTACCATACCCATTGGCATCAGGGATAATGATAACAATAGAGTTTCATTCATAACTAGGATGTAGTGGTCCTGACGATGCCAATGAGTAAAGGGGGTTTGCTATAATCTCCATGTTTGGCAGACGTCTTGGGGATCACAGTTTAAGATATTGGTTCCTCAGAAGGTGCTGCTGTCCAGCTTACAGAATTTTACCTTTAGTCGCCTCTTACAATACCCACAGGTCCTCATTATAATATAAGTGTAGATTCTCATCAAGATAAAACTGACATAAAGTATTTTGATGACATCAAACTCAAAGGTTGTAAAGTGTTTACAGCTATTGCAACTATGGGGTGACTGCAACTAATAGTATATAATCTGTTTGTTGTTGAATAGTTATATATATAGGTCTACATCTAATTTTCATAATAACATCCATGCAGTTAAAAATTACAGTGAGATAAACCATATCAGAAAACTGTCATTTTAAACTTTTGTGTATCAAATAGATGTAGTTAATTATTTTTTGTAAAATTGTATTGCCATGCGTTGTAGAGCTGACAAATAGAGTGCAGTCTCGAGTATCGTCAGAAACTATAAAATGCTTTTTTTAGTATGATATATTAAACACATGTATAGTTACATACACCACAATAAAAATGTGAGATGGCATAATTGCAACTTTAGTTTGACAGATTCACCCTAAGCATACCAAATCTAAGCATATAGTTGCAGTAGTCCCCAAGCTTTATAAAATATATTTCAGTAACAAGAAACTGAACTTTGGGACATGGAATTATGTTACGAATAGCTTAGTTTATTTTGACACCTTCTATTGAACATTCCCTATTTGTATATATAAAATAATAACAAATTGTAGTAATGACAGCTGTCATACAACTAGTATTTATATGACAACTGTCATTAGTTGCATTGACCCAGTTTGGCAGTATGTATGTAACAGTATGTAATAATATGTCATTAGATCCTGGTTGTCTGGAAGAAATCGCTATAAGCGATAGGCCGCCATTTTGCGCTAGTGTATTTCTGTTTAAGTTTTTTTATTGTTATGTTAATTCTAAGTTCTTGTGCTAATAAAGTGTTTTCTAGCTATCTACACGAAGTAAAAAATCAGTTATTTCATACCATTCCTTACGAGTTTCTTTTTCACAGCCAGATTGTAATTGTGTAGGCTATTAAAGTAAAGAAAATATGCATCCAAGATGAAATTACGCAAGGTTGAAAACAAAAATAGGCACATGTTTTTTAGTTTTGTAGTAGCCTTGTATTAGTACCTGAGAAGTTAATTATTTATTTTTCATTTTTATTGAATATTCATATAATAAGTCTTTAAGATATTTATGCACTGGACTAAGATTTTTAAACATGAGTAGGTAAGACCAAAAGGAGCTGAGTAATGTAGGCATTAGGCAAATTCTATAAAGTCAGTTTTGAAAAAATTTTTTTTTTTTTTTTTTTTTTTTTTTTATGCCTGATAGGTTAGCCTTTGACCACTATCTCACCTGATGGTAAGTGATGATGTTGTCGAAGATGTTGTTCAGGCTAACCTAGAAGTACTGGCTCTCAAGGACAGCTGCCGGAACACACCGTTAGGTGTTTGGCGACAGATTTTCTACTTGAGGGTGGTAGCTAGCCAGGCGGGCATTCGCAAAATGCCCTACCACCATGCTATAACGACTGCCATCTTAAGACGACAACCGGGACTGACGGCTTAACGTGCCCTCCGAAGCACGGAAGCGCTCAGTAGTAATGTCACTAGCGGTCACCCATCCAACTCCTGACCGCGCGCGACGTTGCTTAACTTTGCTGATCGGTTGAGAACAGTTAAGTAAACTTCGCTACGAGCGCTTCAAAACATATTAGATAAGTAAATATACTTATCTAATACGTTTTGTGCAATAGTTATGTATAATTGCACAATAATATTCAGCTAAACAGATTATAATATATACCTTGTAAATTGTAAACAATACAGTCTTGTTATTAAGCTATTTACTATCTTATCTTTTTATCTGCAGTTGATTAAATAGGGATATTTTATGCTTTTCAGAGTGAAACCCAATGATAACATTATAAACGGCCAGTATCGCAAAGGGTTGCCACATGTTGTGTACTGCCGGCTGTGGCGTTGGCCGCAGCTACAAGTGAGTAACTCTTTTATTACTGATACGATTGGCGTTGACCATAATCTTTCATGAAAAGATTTTTAAAGCACAATATGTTCTTCATTGGTGTATACACCCCATGGTTGTATCTGAGCGAGAGTCCTGCAGAGATGAGAAATATTGTAGTGTGAAAATTTGTAAATGTAATTTTAGCTTGGCACGAGATATTAAAAATATACTTTCTCACTAGGTGGTAAGTGATGTGGTAGTTGAAGTTGGTAGATTAGACCCTGAAGAGGAACTCCAGAACTGTATTGACATACATTGACCATTAACTTCCTCCTTTGATTTGCATGAATTTGAATAGAGGCATTATCTTGGTTTCACGCTATTCATAATGATTCAAATCATGATAAAATACCCTCGGTATTTCATAACGTAAATTCAGACCAGACATATTTCAAAATAATTATTCTCGTTTTTCCCTAACATCCACTGTGTTTTTTTTGGTAACCATAGTTTTCCATTGTAACACAGAACTGCGCCCTGCCCCGAAAGGTGCCAGGATAGAATTTTATATACCCATATGTTTTTGTGGAAGTCGTAAGAGGCAATGAAGGCGCTTCAGAAGGACTGGCATCCTTACACTAACACCCTAACTTTATCCGTTATTATTTAGCAGTTGGTATTTTGTGGTTGAATCTTTAATCTGCAAACCCTGGATGAGACTAAAATATATGTTTTGAAGCGCTCGTAGCGAAGTTTACTTAGCTGTTCTCAACCGATCTGCAAAGTTAAGCAATGTCGCCCGCGGTCATAAGTTGGATGGGTGACTGCTAGTGACATTACTACTGAGCGCTTCCGTGCTTCGGAGGGCAAGTTAAGCCGTCGGTCCCGGTTGTCGTCTTAGGATGGCAGTCGTTATAGCATGGTGGTAGGGCATTTTGAGAATGCCCGCCTGGCTAGCTACCAAGTAGAAAATCTGTCGCCAAGCACCTAACGGTGTGTTCCGGTAGTTGTGCTTAAGAGCCAGTTCTTCTAGGTTAGCCTGAACTACATCGTCGACCACAATATCATCACTTACCATCAGGTGAGATAGTGGTCAAACGCTAACCTATCAGGCATAAAAAAATATGTAGATATTCAAATTTCTAAATATGATTACAAGCACTATCGCATGCTAAGCTAAAATCATATTTTACAAATTATTGGAGCACAAAAGTTTTATGTCCCGTCTATGTGTAAATTAAGTAGATATTCATGTTTATAATCACAAGTGGCAAAATATATATTTTCTTCATGTGTATACATAATCAGTAAGTACTTAGAGGACCTATATATACCTGTAATATGCTAAGTTGTAAATTTTTTTTTTTTTTTTTTATGTTTGATAGATTAGCCTTTGACCACTATCTCACCTGATGGTAAGTGATGATGTGGCCGAAGGTGTTGTTCAGGCTAACCTAGAAGTTTGAATTTAGGATATGACAAAAGTACCCACGTATGATGGTCTCTAAATAGTTTTCTTGTATTACAGAGCCAGCATGAACTGAAGCCTGTTGACCACTGTGAATATGCATACCAGTTGAAGAAGGACGAAGTGTGCATTAACCCATACCATTATAACAGGATCGATTCACCTTGTAAGTAAATTATCAACTCAGTTCTTTAAGGGGGTGATGCAGATCAATTAGGAGTTTGTAATGGAAACTAATCAATCATCCCCATCTCTACCCGTGGCTGTCGTAAGAGGAGACTAAGGGCCTTTGCATTTCACAGTCATCGATTTAGCATATCCATCAGTTAAAGCTTGAAATGCGTTTGTTGACTGTAATTTTTATCATTCAGTTATTTTATGTTCTGGGTAGTATAGCCGGAACTTACTCGAACATTCTGAAACAGGCCCTAACACACCAGAAGCGCTTTCTGAGGAACTGACATATCACGCGATCCCCAAGACTCCTGCCAAGCGTGGGAATTATGACAAATCCCCTCATAGTAGGGGAGGCTGTGTTCAGCAGTGGACAATACAGCTGATACAGTACAGGACAGTAATGGAAAATAAAACAAAATATGAATTAAAGAAAGTGCTTGGCGACAGATTTTCTACATGAGGGTGGTAGCTAGCCAGGCGGGCAATTGCAAAATGCTTTACCACCATACGGTGATGCTCAAACGGTGGAGATCGAACCAGGGACTTGCGGCACGGCAGTCCATAGCTATTACCGCTCGGCCATCATTGGGGGCGTGCCTTCTTGACACCTACCTATTTTAATAATGGTCCTGTTGACAGCATTACCACCGATACTGGTGCCGAGGTGCGGCGAGGGCGAAGTCCGAGCGCCTCCGCCCTACACCGACTATCATCAGCATCTTGAGCATACTGACTCGTAAGTCACTTTTGTATTATTTGCTTGTAGCCTCGCCCTTCTTTAGTTTTCTTGAAATTTTATTTTATAGTAACAAATATTTTTAAAAGATTTTAATTTAAAATTAAATTAATATTATAATAAAACACTTAAAAATACAAAAAAAAAAAACAGTGACAATTCCGCATAATTTTCCTGTTAAGCCGACTTGACGTCACAAACGCCAAACAGCCAAAGCGGAAGAATTTTCGACGCGTTTCGATTCTAAACGAAGCATCCTCAGGAGGTCTTGACTCTACGAGTGCACGATCAAGAAACTTGTTAATTTTATTTTACAATTCATATTAACTGGAATCAGCATCGTAAGAGGCGAGTAAGAATAAGAACAGACATCGGTTCGCTATGTGTATTCTATACATCTATTATTTATTATGTATGATCACGCAAGTTATTTATTCATTTTTTTTATTGAAAAATCTCGTTTCGTCCCATATAAATTTTATCAAAATCGGTCGAGAAGATTGTAAGTTACACTCTACTAATAAAGAAATGCTAGACATACCTAGATGACTTGGTAGTTGCAAGTTTTGTCGACGAGTATTGTAGGTGAGTAAAAATCAAACGTTTAACTAGTAATTATCACAAAAAAGAAAGAAAAAGTTTTTCACAATAAGATATGGACTTCCAACTCTGAAAAGTAAAATACCTTGTTGAAGTCTGATCATGTAGTGATCTCGGAGTCTTTTGAACCAGCATGGAGCCAACTTTAAATTGTTCTATTGTAATTTCGGTATACAGGCGGAAATCATGATAATAAAAGACTAACAACTGGCCAAGAACGTGTCGGGCCTCGCTTTTTTAAAGGTGCCGCGTTACAACAGCCCGTAAAAGGAAAATGTTTGTTGGTTTTGATTGAAGACATCATTTTTGGCGTTTTTAGTGTTCAAATTAAAATTCAAATCATTTATTAATCAACACATGGGTAAAATAACAAAGGGTTGAAAAATATATTATAAAGAAAGTCCGCCATTATACACATAGAAAGCTAAAAATAATAAATGATATGGTGATACGCTATTCTAAAATTTAAAGTCACAAATTCTTTCTAAGTATGTCTAATTGAAAAATAATGCTAGTTATTTAATGCTAATTAATCAAATTCTCATATAATGTACATGGCAAATAAATTCTATGTCTAGCTTATCCTTAAGAAATTCATCAATTGAATAATATGCTTTGTCAAGTAAAAATATTCTTAGTTTACATTTAAAAATATTATAACATTGGACATCTTCCAAGTTATTGGTTATGTAGAGGATACATGCATAATACAGGTTCTGAATACAGTCCTGTGGTTTTTTTTTTATGTTATTATGACAGAACATGCTTCAGACCCACCTGATGTTAAGCGGACTAACCTCTGCCTATAACAGATGCATTTCGTTACAAGTTACTAAATGCAGTGTGCCCGTCACCTTAATTTCACTGGCAGTCGCTGCCGGAACACAACGTTAGGTGCTTGGCGACAGATTTTCTACTTGAGGGTGGTCGCTAGCCAGGCGGGCATTCGCAAAATGCCCTTCCACCGTGCGGTGAAGCTCAAGCCCGCTGTCGGATTCGAACCATGGACCTGCTGCGCGGCAGTCCATAGCCAATGCCACTGCTTCAGAGCGGTGAAGAGGACCGCTCTGAAGCAGTGATAGCTCAGTTTAGTCCAATCCTGGGAAAATCGCATTTGGAGAATTTTCTTTAGGAAAGTTGAGTAGGAGCCTTAGTTAGTATTTTATACTTTGGTTCATATTCGCAATATGGCACATTTTCCAGAAAATTTTAATTTTTTACCTAACAAACTAGACATATGTAAAAAAAAAATTGTATACAAATAAAATAAAAAAATGGACTCACTTTAGTGTTAACAAACTAACACCCTTCCCTTCAGGAAGACTGATGTATTGGAGACAACGTTTACTTAATAAAATGTATTACTATGATAAGGAAAAGGAAGATCTCAAAAGAGTACGGACCCAGTCTGTAGTGTAAAAGTATAAATAAAAAAAAATAAAAAAATTACTAAAATCTTCCAAATGTTAAGATTTTCGAAACTAATAGTTTTGCATGATAGAAACATATTTTTAATCACATAAACTTAGTTTTGTTTCTAAAAGTGCCTTTCAAAATATCTACATAATATATATTCCAAATGCTTATACATCCGAACAGGGTATAATATTATAATATATTGGGTGCTCGGATTATCGATGGCCTACTGCAGTTTGTATTGCTATTTGCTACTATGTTTTTCTTGATGATATGTACCTGGTGATGTGATAACTATTCTTTACAGTATAATGCAGACAGTGGGCGTGGGCTCTCACACCGCCATGTATTTAGAGGCCACTCTCGCGCAGCAAGTGCCAGGCAATACTACACTGTGAGTATATATTATTATACAGTCATTATAGTGGTGTTGTTGTATGTTGATCTGAAGCGCTCATAGCGAAGTTTACTTAGCTGTTCTTAACCGATCAGCAAAGTTAAGCAACGTCGCGCGCGGTCATGAGTTGGATGGGTGACCGCTAGTGACATTACTACTGAGCGTTTCCGTGCTTCGGAGGGCACGTTAAGCCGTCGGTCCCGGTTGTCGTCTTACGATGGCAGTCGTTATAGCATGGTGGTAGGGCATTTTGCGAATGCCCGCCTGGCTAGCTACCACCCTCAAGTAGAAAATCTGTCGCCAAGCACCTAACGGTGTGTTCCGGCAGCTATCCTTGAGAGCCAGTACTTCTAGGTTAGCCTGAACAACATCTTCGACCACATCATCACTTACCATCAGGTGAGATAGCGGTCAAAGAATAACCTATCAGGCATAAAAAAAAACCATCAGCAAATAGCTATCTGTGGACTGCCATGCACGAGGTCCATGGTTTGAATTCCGCCGTATGAATGACCTTCACCGTGTGGTGGTAGGTCATTTTGCGACTTGCCTAGCTTACTATCACCCTAAAGTAGAAAATCGGTTGCCAAGCAAGTAACAGCAGTCATCAGCTATCCTTGAGAGCCAGTACCTTGTAGGTTATGGCAAAGACAAATTAAACTATGCTTTCTGTTGAATCGACACCATAGCAGCCACATGGAATAATCGATTTTAGATTTTTTACTCTTACTTATAGTTTTATACATTATTTCGCTGTTCACTTTCTTCTTCCATAGCAGGTTTTTTTTGATACAAACCGCTTGTTTTATCTACTAAAATAGGGCTTGACTTAACTTCTTATATTAATGGCTTCTGTGGCATATTGTCACAATTCTGCCAATTTCCGTATTTGCTAGTGTCATAAATCATGTGGAGAGTGTTTAATGTTAAGAGAACGGTTGGTGTTTAGAAGGGAGAATCCACAAGATGTTTTCCAACCATACTAAAATAGGGATCGTATTGAAGTTGTTCTTGAAGAAAATTATCGTCAGTAAAAATTAATTATTCTTCCGCAAGTACAAATAGAGACTGTTTTATCTATATTAAAAATACGGATTTTTTTATCGATGGTAAAAGTAGTGCTTGTTTTACGGACAGTAAAAATAGGGATTATTATATACACAGTAAAAATTGGGATTGTTTTATCGTTGGTTAAAATAGGGATTGTTTAATCGACAGTAAAATTACGGATTGTTTTATCGATGGGAAAGATAGGGATTGTTTAATCGACAGTAAAATTACGGATTGTTTTATTGCCAGTAAAAGTAATGATTGTTTTATCGACAGTAAAACTATGGATTGATTTACAATTAGGGATTGTTTTCATAAAATTTAGTGTATATATTGAAGTCTAAATTATGCACGCACGAATCAATCCTATATTAAAACTGTTTGTGTTGCTGCCTTATTATCAGAATATCCAGTTAAAATAATGCTGGGTATTTAGTGGACGGCAGTACATTTCTTTGCGATTTTGAATTATTAGGCTATGTCGGTGTGCTGAAAACTGACCAATCTGACTTAATAGCTATGTAATGTAAAAACAACACCGCTCAAGTGATTTTGACTAGTTTTAGAGGAGAGTGAAAAATGTATCATACGGAATTGATAATAGTTCAGTATTAATAAATGATGAGTGATCCTTAAGCGGCTAACAATATATGATTTTATGTGTTGTGTCCGATTGGTTGGTTCTATGTGCAAACAGAAGGTCTAGCCAATGGCATTAAAATGTCGATACCGCCGCCAAAATTCGACTTGAGCGGTGTTGTTTGCTAAGCGACGAAATGTAAATTAGATTAAGTTTAATGAAATAAATATTTTGTATTTTGTGAATGCCCGCCTGGGTAGCTAACGCCCTCAAGTACAAAAATGACACTAAACACCTAACGGTGTAGTGCAACGGCTATCCTCAGCTCCTAGTTTATTACCATCCTCGTTCACATCATCATTTACCAACAGGTGAAGTTCAAACTGATCAAGTAAACTATCACCTGTAAAAAAATATGGTATCCTCGTTGAAATTAGCAAAATTTCCACTATGGGATTCCCTTGTAGTGTGATAAATAAAACAATATGTGCATGTATAAAGAAAGCTAGGGACATTACTATATGGCACCCCGAACATCCTCATTTGAGCCGAATTATAACCGAGATTAGAATGGCAGCTTAAGAACAACAAGGCACCAGGTGATGACGGAATCACGACAGAACTTCTGAGGGCGAGTGGAAATCCGGTAATCTCAGTCCCTCAGAAGTTATTTAATTCCGTCACCCTTGAAGGCAATACGCCAGAATCGTGGAGCAGAGGTGTAGTGGCACTGTTCTTAAAAAAAGGTGATAAGACCTTGTTGAAGAACTACGCCTAATTTCAGCCATGTTTATAAGCTGTTTTCGGGAGTCATTACGAATCGTCATGTCAGGTTTAATGGCTTTTAGCCTAACAACAAGCCGGGTTCCGAAAAGGCTTACCTGTTGAGCTAACATGACACAATGACTCATAACTCGAATTTTTGCTCTCGTTGTTCAACCATCGTATCGGGATAGAGCGACACATATAGTTCAACTTACGTTGTACTACAAACAAGACCAATATTGCAATTGGTTTTATAGTTGTAAATAATGAAGCAACCTTATAATTTTAATATTGTTATGTTTAAAGACAAGCAGGCGTTATTGCAAACATAACAATGTAAAACCCACTTTTTTTTGTTGACATAGCTGATAGGTTTGGTAATGAGCGCATTGTATTGTGCACAGAAACACGTCGCAAGTGGAGACTCCACCCCCCGGGTACATCAGCGAGGACGGGGACCCGATGGATCACAATGACAACATGAGTGAGTTTGTACACAATTTTATATATTATACTTATTTAATTATTTATAGTAATTCGCCGCGAGTACTGAGACCAGGCGCTGGGTTCTGAATCCATTGGACCAGGATACATTTTGTGTTAGAACAATGAAAGTATAACGATAAAACACTGAAAGTAGAACATTAAAAGTATAGGGATCAAAATATTTTGGATTTTTGTTTTTAAGGATCATTATCACTTTGGGTCGTAAGTAAGAACAATAAAAGTATGAGGATCGTAACATTTTGGTTTGTATGTTAGAACAATAAAAGTATAAGAATAAAAACATATTGGCTTGTAAGTGGCGGTATGCCTTAATTAAACAAATACTACAAACTATATACAACACTACAGCTACTACAATACTACAGCTACTACAGTAAAAGCATTTGGACTCATAGGGAGTCCAAATGCTCTAGCCCACTATCAGTTGGCAGCGTGCCCAGCATGCTGGCAGCATTGCCCCGTTGAATTGCAATGCTTATTCTTTGAGCCAAATAGGTGCCAGCATTTTGATCACGCGTCGCATCGACCAAGCGCTCTGATAAATTTTGGAAAATACGATGAGCTCCCGGTCTTGTAAGTTAGATCAATAAAAGTATAGGGATCGTAATCACTTTGGGTGGTAAGTTTGAACAATAAAAGTATAAGGATAAAAACATTTTGGCTTGTAAGTTAGATCAATAAAAGTATAGAGATCGTAATCACTTTGGGTCGTAAGTGTGAATAATAAAAGTATAAGGATAAAAACATTTTGGCTAGTTATAATAAAATTATAGGGATCATAATCACTTTGGGTCGTAAGTTAGAACATAAAAGTATAAGGATAAAAAATTTGGCCTGTAAGTTGGAATTATAAAAGTATGTATAAGGATAAAAATATTAATAAAGATAAAGGCTTGTAAGTTAGAACAAAAAAGTATTAAGATAAAATTGAACGAAACTCTGTAAAAAAACTGACTAAATACGAGTTGGCCTTCACTCCTAGGATTCTGCATTACAACAGTCTGTCTTAGAGAACGATGTTTGTTGGTTTTGACCACAGACTTTTTTAAATCAATGATAGACGAGCGGTTATAGCTATGGACTGCGGTGTCGCAGGTCATTGGTTCGATTCTCACCGCCGGCTTGAGCTTCAGCGCATGGTGGGAGGGCATTTTCGCGAATGCTCGCCTGGCTAGCTATCACCCTCAAGTTGAAAATCTGTCGCCAAGTGTGTTCTGGCAGCAGTCCTTGAGAGCCAGCAAATTTACAGGAACATGAGACTCAGCCACTGTATCTCCGTGTGATGGGCGAAGTGCAGTTCGTCACTTGTAATATATCTGTTATAAGCAGAGGTTACCGCTTCACATCAAGTGGGCTTCGTGCTTGTTCCGTCTCAATCACATAAAAAAAGCTTTAGATCTACTTTATAAGACGCCCTTTTCAGTATTTGTGGGTTAAATATAGGACATGGTACATTAATGTAAAAAAATAATTCTAACTAGTTTCATTTTGGGGTAAGCTCTATAACAATAATGGTTTAAAATTTATAACTTTATAGAAAAATAAAACCATTAGTATTCTAGTCAATAAGCGCTAGAAAATTACATGTACCACATAGGGTGCATAAACAACACTTTCAGATTTGCAACTCAGTACATTTACGAGTTAGAGAACCGTGACATGCAGACAGTGGAATCTGGACAAAAATAAATATAAATATACGTGATTTAAACCGTTTAAGAGTTGTTTAATTACTAAAAGGATATGTCCCGGCACCTGCAAGGATGGATGGTCTTGGGTAAGAATCCCGGTCGTGATATTTATCCTTACATTGTATTTTATATTTACCACATATGTATCCCCAGATCTGACCCGCCTGACTCCATCCCCTCCTGGCCTGGGCGCGGAGGCAGCCCCCGTGCTGTACCACGAGCCTGCGTTCTGGTGCAGCATCAGCTACTACGAACTGAACACGCGCGTCGGAGAGACCTTCCACGCCTCGCAACCTTCCATCACCGTCGACGGGTTCACTGACCCCAGCAACAGTGAGAGGTGAGACTCTAATTAATAGAAGCTTGTGTGTAAAGGCGCAGTTTTGTAATCTCGGTGGTGGGTTCAATCCCCGAGTTGGACTAGCAGAGATCTTTAAAATATTTAAGTAGCTTTCTGGAACTGTGCCCAAGAAACTAGTAGATGGCAATAGGCTCGCCCCTTGAACCAAAACATGTTAGCGAAACGTGGGTACTTAGAGTGGTGGGTACTAACATATCTAAAGATGATGTGTAATTATTTTATATAAAAAATTGTTTTAGAAGACTAAAGGCCACATTCTAGGATTCGAAAGACATTATTTTTTTTATATACCAAAATTGGAGCCTGGTCTACCGATAGTTGTCGACCTATATTGAAAGAGTTCAATATTCTTCCATTACCTTGTATGTACATCATGGAGGTTCGTAAATTTGTACAAGATCATCCAGATAATTTTTAAAAACATCTGGACTTCTTAGAATAACAAACAAGACATTAAGACAGACTATATATTCCAAGGTATAGGTTTCAATCGTCAAAGAAAAATGCCTTTGTTATGGCAATAAAAAAATATAATAAACTACCAAAAGAAATAAAAATACTAAATAAGACTAAATTTAGCCAAAAATTAAAATCCTGCTTGCTTAGCAACTGTTTCTACAGCTTGGAAGAGTATTTTGATTTAAATAAAAAAAATCTGACGTTATATGTAATCAATTGACATTATTTGATCTTATATAATCTATTAATAATTTTTAATAGATATATAGATAGAGAGACTAACTGAAAGAATAACCTTTGTTTTTAGGTTCTGCCTGGGTTTACTGTCAAACGTGAACAGGAACGAAGTGGTGGAGCAAACACGCCGGCACATCGGCAAGGGTGTGCGCCTTTACTACATAGGAGGTGAGCTATTTACTGTATAAGAACCGCAGACAGACAGAAATCCACAGTTACACTTTTTTTTTATTAATCTGATAGATTAGCCTCTGACCACAATCTCACTTGATGGTAAGTGATGATGTGTTCGAAGATATTTTTCAGGCTAAACTAGAATTACTGGCTCTCAAGTACAGCTGGTGGAACACACCGTTAGGTGCTTGGTGACAGATTTTCTACTTGAGGCACTAGCCAGGCGGGCATTCGCAAAATGCACTACCACCATGCTATAACGACTGCTTTAGACAATAACCGGGATCGACGGCTTAACGTGCCCTCCGAAGCACGGAAACGCTCAGTAGTATTAACACCAGCGGTCACCCATCCAACTCATGACCGCGGCGGACGTTGCTTAACTTTGCTGATCAGTACAGAACGGCAAGCAAACTTCGCTGCGCTTCAATGTAAGTCCGAGTAAGTTTTAGATTGGCTATGGATGGTTTGGCATTGGCTATGGACTGCCGCGCAGCAGGTCCATGGTTCGAATCCCGCCCAGAGCTTGAGCTTCACCGCATGTTGGAAGGGCTTTTTGCGAATGCCCGCCTGGCTAGCGACCACCCTCAAGTAGAAAATCTGTCGCCAAGCACCTAACGGTGTGTTCCGGCAGCAGTCCTTGAGAGCCAGAAAAATTACAGGCTAATGAGACCTAACAACTGGACGTCTCAGTGTGACGGGCACAGTGCAATTCGTCGTTGACGAAATGCGTCTGTTATAGGCAGAGGTTAGTCCACTTAACATCAGGTGGGCCTCGGGCTTGTTCAGTCACAATAACATAAAAAAAAAAAAAAAAAAAGATGTGGAAACAAAAATGTATAATACTAAATTGATATTCCAGGTGAAGTGTTCGCAGAATGCCTGAGTGATTCTTCAATATTTGTCCAAAGTCCAAACTGCAACCAGCGCTACGGTTGGCATCCGGCCACTGTCTGCAAAATACCACCTGGTGAGTTTCAATCATAATGTTCTTTTTATCACAACTACTACCTTGTTTATTGGTTGGTGAAATGAAATGAAATGTGATTTATTGCGTAAAATATGGTGTTACAAGTTGTTGTACAAATCATAATAATGAGTAGTTTCACATATTTAGTCAGAAATCTGACATGCAAAATTATAATTACCAAATTAATTAGTTGAGCATATAGAATATAATAATACAATTACAATACATTAACCAAACACATTTTCTAAAATAAAATGTTCGGTAGAATAGAAAATTAAATTACAATTAAAATAAGCATTATGTCATTACATTATATAATTAGATATTTTAACATGTCCTATGTCATAATACAATTACAATACATTAATCAAACATATTTTTTTAAATAAAATGTTCGGTAGAATAGAAAATAAAAATTACAATTAAAATAAGGATTATGTCATTACATTATATAATTAGATATTTTAACATGTCCATTGTTTGTTTAGTAGTTCAGATACATTGTAGAAATTTTTGTCATGAAGCCACTGGAAAAGTTTAAATTTAAATTGTCTTAGTGTCAATTGTCGTATGTCTCTGGGTATTTTATTAAATATTCTCATTGACATTATATGACTATTTCTTGAAAATAAGGCAGATTTGTTAACAGGCATTATAATAAGAGTAGGATCTCTTTTTTTTATCCTAGAATTGAGCTTATCTTTAAAGAAGTTATACAAAACCTTATGCTCTTTTACAAAAGTACACACTTGGAAGATATACATGCCCGGTAGTGATAATAAATGCAGTCTCTTGAATAGAGGTTTACATGAGCTCAGTGGCCCGACATTACATACAGCTCGGATACACTTTTTTTGAGCAATAAAAACCTTATTAATGTATGTGCAATTACCCCACAAAATGAGACCATATCTCAATACTGATGCAACAAACCCGTGATAGGCAGTGAGGGCAGTTTTTTGATTTGATAATCTCCTAAGCCTTCTAAGAGCGAAAACAAAACGGTTAATTTTATTACATACGTAATCTATATGTGCCTTCCAGTTACACTGTGCGTCTAGCATTAACCCTAAAAATTTTATGATGTCAACTTGTTCAATTTTCTCATTTCGGCATGTCAGATTAAGAGATAAATTATTTTTATTATTATAATTACAAAATTGTATGAATTTAGTCTTTGAAAAATTTGCATTTAAATTATTACGTTCTAGCCAATTAATTATAGAGTTGATTTCCAGATTAATTGTATTTTCATAGTCAGTATTATTATCGTTTTTATCGTTCGCTATAACAATCGAAATATCATCGGCAAATAGGACACATTTATGCTCTGTGACGTTAGGCAAATCATTTATATAGAGCAGAAAAAGTAATGGTCCAAGGATACTCCCTTGGGGTACTCCGTACTTGTTGCATAGTGAACTTGATTGGTAAGTGGTATAAATAAGATTGTCATCAATATTTTTTAGCTCTACATATTGTGTTCGTCCCTCAAGATAGCTCGAGAGCCACCGTGAAGCTGGACCTCGTATCCCGTACCGTTCGCATTTTTTGATAAGTATATCGTGATCTACAAAATCAAACGCCCTGCTCATATCAAAAAACACTACGCAGACGGGAATGCGCTTATCAATATTTTCAGTAATAACTCGCATAAGATTAAATGTAGCTAGTGTTGTTGATTTTTTCTTCTGAAAGCCATTTTGTTCCTCTTTTATAATCCTAAATTTATTTATAAATTCACTTATACGATAATGCATAGCCTTCTCAAAAAGCTTCGCAAATATAGGGATAAGAGTTATTGGCCGATAATTATTGATGGCAGTTTTAATGTCTTTTTTATGTAAAGGTTTGACAACAGAAAGTTTTAATCTCTCTGGAAAAACGCCTTCTTCGAGAGAGAAATTTATGAGATACCTAAGAATAAACATTAATCCAGTGGTACATTCCTTTAAAATATGTGTAGATATTCCATCAAAACCCACTGATTTTGTATTATTTAGTGATAGCATAATTTTGACTACTTCATCTTCACTTAATGGCCGTAGAAAGAGACTAGAGCAAGTATTTTCTATAGACTTAAGGTCACAAATATTGTTTCCATATGTTGGAGAACTTTTATTATTTATTCCTATGAAAAAATTATTAAACGCTTCCGCTATATCTGATGTGGTGGTCAATTTACGACCTTCATAGACAATGGATTCAATACTATCACAAGACTGTGTTTGTTCTACTTTATCTTTTACAATATGCCACGTGGCCCTACATTTATTTTTTGCTACAGATAAGTATTTTTGATTTCTGTTTTTTTTGGATAAAGTAATGCATTTTCGTAATATACAACTATATTTTTTAAATGTTGTTTTGGCGCTGGGTGTTTTGTATTTATAATAATAAAATCTTAGTTCTCTCTTTCGTATAGCAGATTGTTTGATACCTTTCGATATCCAATTGGCAGATGACTTATCGGGGCAAATTTTAACCTTTTCTATTGGGAAACATAAATTATATAACAAGCAAAAAAAAACATGAAAATTGTCAAACGCCCCATTGATGTCAGGTTGCTCTAGAACATCAGTCCACGTCAAAGATGATATGTGAGCTTTAAACTTTTCTATGTTATCTCTACTATAGTTTCTTTTCTCTATGTACCAGTGTTTTAATTTATTAGGTTTTTTATCAACCGGGAAACACAGCGACTGACCTGTGTTATGGTCTGAAAGACAAAGCTGATGGATTTCCCCTATAGCATCCTGTATATTGCTTATTATATGGTCAATACAGCTCATCTGACGTGTTGGTTCCTGAATATGTAATTTAAGATTATAATTTAATAAGAGATCTTTCAAACGAGATGTTGGTGCACTATTTTTGAGAATGTCAATATTTAGGTCACCCGCTACTATTATTTTTTTTGAGTGTTTAAGAAATAAATTATGTAACAATATTTCTAATTTGTTGAAAAATGTATTAATATCACTGGTCGGGGTACGGTACACACATACAATAATTAAATTGAGAGCAGGTATTTCTATGCCACAGCATTCAAAAATTCGTTCAACCGACATATTTTTGCAGACGGCAAGAACTTTAAATTCTGTACATTTGCGTACCACTATGCAAACACCTCCGCGTTTTTCATTTTTTCTGGAGAAGAAAGAAGCAATTTCAAAATCTTTTAAACGGATGTTGGTTTCGCTGCCCGATTTAACAAAAGTTTCTGATATACAAATAATATCTATTTCGTAACGCTTTTGAGTGAATTCGTCAATACACAATTCTAGAAAATCTAATTTGTTCAGAAGGCCTGCAATATTTTGGTGAAATAAAGTCATTTTATCTACGAAAAAACTGCTCGGAACCACGGTGATCACTTAATATCGGAAAATAATATGGAATGGTTCCTTTTTTAACCACAACATTTTTTGACTCTATCGGGGCTTCTTGTAAAGTGTATTTCATAGAGTTTTTATTGCTCATCTTACGAAAGTAATAAGGAATAGTTCCTTTTTTCGGTAGAGCATTAGTTATAATTCTGGCTTTCAAATTCTTAATATTTAAAAAATTATCTTTATAATACCTATAGTCTACTACATATGAAATTCTATTACTAAGTTCAATCAGATATTGGTGATGGCTTAAGCGGGATGACTTATTTATTCCCACAGAAAGGAAATCGCAGTTTGACCACTTATCGCATATTGAGCTAATACACTCATTCAATTTAAAAGTATTAATATATTTGTTGTGGTTTACGCTTACTACAATTACGTGACATAATTTATGTAGAGTTTTAATTTTAGTTTCTATTTCATTCAGTACTTTGATGGGATTTCTGTCGTTTTCTCCCACACACAGAACAACCTGATCCTTCTCCATTAGTTCCATGGAGTTGCAGGCGCGCAGGACCTCTTCGCTTGCAGCAGATGGCTTGATAATTGAGTGAATATTAAACTTTTCAAAATTTCCATTCGATGTTTTCCTTGAGTTAATCAGTTGAGATGCAAGTCCTCTGCATTGTTGAGTACTCAAAATAAGTAGACGAGGCGTCTTGGATACCTCCATTACATCAATGGTATTTTCTCCTAGCTTTTCTTGTTTTGATTTTTCTGATCCATCATTGTTGCACCGTACTGAAGGATGAGAATTTAATTTACAGGTTTCTTGTCGTAAGGATAAATTAATCACATTATCTCCTGGTGGTTCCTTAATGTTATGGTTAGTTTTTATTAAAGTTTCATCTCCTAATTCCAAGTCAAAGCTACTTGAATTTATAGTTTTCGTAGAATTCAATTTCCTCTTCATTTTTTTACTACTTCCAATGGTGTTAGAACATAATTTCTTTAATTGATTTATGACATTTTGTTTCTCTTCTAATTGTCTATGTAATACAATATTGCTGAGAGATAAATTTTCAATTTCCTGGTTGGCGCTAGCCAGTCTATTTTCCAGACATTCTATTTTTCCCTGTAGTTCATGGGTCTCTGAAAATTCCGTTGATAAATCCGGCAAACTACGAGGTCTTGTGTCTGACAACAGTGATGTGTATGATCTATCTATGGATTCATCAGACACTCCCCTAAAGAATCTTCTAGTAGTAATATTGTTATTTTCTGATGATTCCATATTTTATTTTAACTATCAATTGTATAAATATGTCGATAATTATAAAAGGACTAAAAACTAACAACAAAAAGTGAAGGGTAGTGTGCTGGGATTCGAACTCGGTATGCACGGTGTCTCGGAGATTGCAATCCGGTGTCCTAACGTCTACGCTATTTGTACTTAGTGCAGTGAGTCGAAATTTGTCAATGGTCTCGTAGTCACTTACTGCTTAGTAAAGTTATGAATCATCATACTGTTTGACCTTGCACCACAACTTGCACTCGCGTCAGTTACGTTAAAAAGAAACGGAAATTTTCGGGCACTCTTTTGTTGATTGCACTCTTTCTCGTAGCAGATTTTAGAAAACAAAATCGCTCTCTTGTTTCAATTAGGTTAAGGCACACACTGATATAACTTTCAAAATAAAATAAACACTTTTTACAACTTTTTTGAGTTAAAACCACAGAGAAACTTGTAACACGTCCGTACTATAGTGGCGCAGCGCGCGGTTTTGAAGATGGTAAACAGACTTCACCGAGAATGGGACCTGGCTCTCAAAGACAGCTGCCGCAACATACTGTTAGATGCTTGATGACAGATTTTTTCCCGAGGGTGACAGCTAGTTAGGCAAAAAATCGCAAAATGTCCTACCACCAGGCGATGAACCTCAAACCCGTTGTGGTGTTCGAATTGTAGACCTCCATCGCGGCAGCCCATGGATTATCACTGAGCCATAATGAAAGAAGTGATTAATTGCATCCTCATAGTTGTTGGAGGAACTATGGATTGATGGTTTTTACCAAACACCTCATCTATTTAAAACAAACACAGAGTGGGTAGTCCTACAAATTATAATAGGTAATGTGATTCTCTTATCGTGGAAACGATCTTGCCATGGCCTTGGTTTTCAATCAAAAAATATCTGGTCAATAAAATATTATCATCAGCAATAGGCATAAAGCCCACCACTGAACAAAGGACTTCCCTATTTTGCTATAACCCCCACGCTTGGCAGGCACGTTGGGGATTGCTTTGTAAGATCGGAAGGCGCTGCCCACCTGGTATTTTTCCCTTTTTCGCCTTTTACGATTCCCATATAAAGACATGGGGGTGCAATTGAAGGCTGGTACCCCACATAGAATGCATCCCAAATAAAAACCACTAAAGTAAAAGCCAACAACATAAGTACATTTAATTTTGGTGAATTGAAAAATCAACCCTAAATCTTGTATGGATGCCATAATTATACTATTTGACATCGTAGAGTTTAATGTATAAAATAATAAAAAATTACCACACCATTAACTTCTAGATGTAAGTGTTAAATCAATAAGAAACAAATGGACTGTGTCTGCAAAATAACTTATTGATAACTGTAATAATTGCAAAACTATAAGAAATGATTAATTTAGTTTCTTGTACGCAGGTTGCAACCTAAAAATCTTCAACAACCAAGAGTTTGCAGCCCTTCTCTCACAGTCGGTGTCACAAGGGTTTGAGGCGGTGTTCCAACTGACACGCATGTGCACCATCCGTATGAGCTTTGTCAAGGGTTGGGGTGCCGAATACAGGTGAGGGAATGCATCGATGTATGCAGATGTGTCATCATATTTATTGCTGACTAGCCTTTGACCACTATCACTTTTGAAGCAGTGATGGCTCAGTGGCATTGGCTATGGACTGCCGCGCAGCAGGTCCATGGTTCGAATCCCGCCGCGGGCTTGAACTTCACCGCATGGTGAAAGGGAATTTTGCGAATGCCCGCCTGACTCGCGACCACCCTCAAGTAGAAAATCTGTCGCCAAGCACCTAACGGTGTGTTCCGGCAGCAGTCTTGAGAGCCAGTGAAATAACAGGCAAAATGGGACTTAACAGGTATGTCTCAAGGTGATGGGCGCAGTGCAGTTCGTCACTTGTGATGAAATGCATCTGTTATAGGCAGAGGACACCGCTTAACATCAGGTGGGCCTCGCGCTTGTTCCTTCACAATAACATAAAAAAAAAAACCTGATGTTTAGTTGTAATGTGGTTGAAGATGTTGTTCAGGCTATCCTAGAATTTTTGTTTTCCAAGCCGTAGCCGGAACACAATGTTGGGTGCTTGGTGACATATTTTCTACTTGAGGGTGGTTTTAACCAAGCAAGCACTATATGCCCTACCACTATGCTCTAACAACTGCACATCCTAAGACAACTGGGACTGACGGCTTGACATGCCCCCAATGCCGCTAGCAATCACCCATCCATTCCCAGTAGTGATCTGTGATCAGCTTAGAATTATTAGCTAATCTCTACTGCTTGTTATACATTCCCCCTAAGAAGTGGGATATGCGGTACATTCACATTTACAACAAAACAGAACAAGGAGGAGGTTGTTGTACTGGAAGTTATATCAAACAAGTTCAATAAAGTGTTAATGATAAAGAGGCATTTTTAGTTAATTTTGTGTAGCAAGATCCTACTGACCAAGACTTCTATATGTCTGATGTAGATTTTAATATATTTCAAAGAAACAATTCAGTTACAGCATATAACATTAACACTTAAAATTATGTAAACAGAACCTACACAAAGTTGAAACACTTGTGCTGTAGGTTACTGTTACATCCCTTCTAAATGAAGAATTTTTAAATTGGTATGTGTAACTATCTTTATTCCTAAGATAAAGGCATGTTTTCAATTCACACAAAGTACAACATTAAACTGTAGCAAAACCACTGCACCCACATATATTGATATATATAACATAGAATTGGCACAGTCTGTAATATGCAGTACAAATTTAAAAATAACTTCATGTCCCGAAAATAACAAGAACTCAAAACAAAACTATAAACTCATTTTAAACTACACCATGCGAGTGACAGATATACGCTGTTATCTATACCGAACTTCATCATTCTGCAAAGATAAAAGTTATAAAATACCCTCATCGCAGTATAAAAAATTATGTATTAACACAATGTTGAGTTATGTACTGCTGGAGGTAGTGAGAGAAGTTATAGCTCTTATGGTTAGATGCACCGTTGAGATCGATATGGAATCTACATTACGAGTAACACTATATCGAACTTGTTTGTTATTATTTGGAGACTACATCGCTAGGTGTGCTGTTTTATGGAGGCTGATTATTGACATTTGGTAATAAGTTGCCGACAGTATGACGATGAATCGTTAGGTCTGACTCATTCTAACAAAAGAAAAATAGTTGCCACATCGTATGCGTTGAATAATGAGCATGTACTTATGGTTCAATTGATATATCGATTAGTAACACATCTAAAGATAAATTGGACAATAATAAATAATTTCAATAGGTTACTTTATAAATACAATTGCTTATTATCCTTGTTATTAGTGGTTTGGGTAAATAATGGCATTTTAGGCGTACTACTATTAATATGGAATACCAACAACGTAAATTGTTTTAAATGTGTAGAATATTTTCTTTCCTACAATTGCTCGCTAACAAACCAATATTATCAGGATCTATATATTTTAATAGAAAGATCTCCACAACCACATACAATAAAAATAGGAGTTACTAACTTTTGTTCCATAAGTCAGAGTGTGAGGAGAATGTATACCAGATTTAATATTCATTTCTTTAAACTATTTAGAGATAATAAAATTAATTTAGGATGGGAATCGAACTCTTGTCCTCTGTTTTTAAGCATTATTATTGTTTTCTCTTATATAAAACCGGTAACAAAGTGGTGTAGCACATATTTCATCATGGTTGTATTTTTCAGCTTTGGATTAGTAACAAAGCATACACATCCCTGCTACAGATTGTATAATAGTTACTATGAAAGTCTGTATACTGTGATTGTATGCATTCGACGACCAATTGATTTTATTATATACAATCAATATTTACACTATAATAAAACGGATGCTACTCAAGAGAGTGGCAAAGAGCTAATAATAGAAGTTGGAGTCTTTGCGCCCACAGGAAATCGAACCCGGATACATATTAAAATTTATCAGATTTACTATAATTATACCAGCAAAATAAAAGTAAAGTCCTACATTCACAAGTTACCTAAAATATTTCAGGTTTATTTCTTTTATAATCACAACGAAGGTTGTATATATGGGTCTTATAAATCTGTATGGATTTAAGACAAATTAATGACGAATTAGATGACATTTGTATAGTACCAACTTATCAAACCGAACAGCCTGAACAATGCTTACAGTACCTAGGGAATATTACAAATCAACTTTCTGTAGTATCACAGAATATAAGGAGCATACGTAGTAAGAATTTTGATAACTTTTTAATATTTATTCAAAGACTTAATTTTTTACCAGATATAATAGTTTTAACAGAGTGCTGGCTTGGTCCATTCTTTACTGAAATAGGTATAAATAACTATAATTGCTTCTATACCAAGCGTTACCGAAACCAAAATGGCGGCCTTGTTGTATACTCAAAAATAGGTCTGCAAGTTCGAGTAACTGAACCATCATTTCAAGACGCAGACTGTCTATTAGTTGACATAGAAAATTCAACCTACACTCTTATATGTTTATACAGATCTCCCTCAAATCACAAAGCTGGAGATTTTGTCGACTCTTTAGAAAAAGTTTTGTCTGATTGTAAAGCAGAGTGCTGTTTCATTACAGGCGACATAAACATAGATATTAAACATGGGTCTGAAGATCCAAATGCAGATAAATATCTAGACATAACAGCACAGTATGGTTTTATTCCTAGTTTTACATACCCTACTCGGGGTTTTAACTGCTTGGATCATTTCTTTTTAAAATCTAAACACTGTAGTAGAGCAGTCATCTGTGCATGTGGAGTTACTGATCATCACTCAATCATATTTTCAATAGACAAGAAATCACATATATCTGTACCCCATCATGAACAAACCTTAAAAATCGATTATCATGGACTATTACAAGAACTAAATAGCTATGACTGGGTCTCTTTTTACTCTCACTATGATGTTAATAAAGCTACAGATGACTTTACGAGCATCATACAAAAAATTCTTCAGACATACAGCAAGACTTGCAATAAAAATACGTAAACAAAACCATTGTATACTGCCATGGATGACATCATCTTTACTTAAATGTGCAGAGAAACGTGATGCTATGCATGCTATTTCCAGGAATAATCCAACTGATCTAAAGCTACTTACTGATTATAAAATGTATCTTAATGTATGTAACAATACGATAAAAAATATTAAAAATACATATGAAAAAAATGAATTATTAAAATGTAAAGGAAACAGTAAAAAGACATGGGATATACTAAAAAAAATATGTCACATTAATAATAATAAGAAATCTAATATGGATCTACTCAAATGTAACTTGAGCCCCAGAGAATCACTAACCACCGCAAATAATTATTTCGCATCAGTTGGTAGCAATCTTGCTAACATTATTTTGGCAAACCTTAACAAAAATGAAAATGAACTGGCAACAGAAGTGAGATCGCTTAGCGCTAGTTATATTCCACGCGATTCCTTCTTCTTATTTCCAACTGACGAAAATGAAGTAATGAAAATTATTGGAATGCTAAAGCCTAGATCAGCTCCTGGACATGACAATATTAATAATATCGTATTAACTAAGGCAAAACATGTACTAGCTGCCCCTATTGCGTTTATCTGTAACTTAAGTATGGCCCATGGAATAGTTCCCGATACTTTTAAAATTGCTAATGTCACACCCGTTTTCAAAGAAGGAGATACAAAAGTAGCCTCAAATTACCGACCCATTTCACTTATGAGTAACATTTCAAAAATTTTAGAAAAAATTGTTAATTCCCGTTTGCTAAAATTCTTAGAATCGTCAAGTCTTCTGTCAAATAGACAGTTTGGTTTCAGACCCAACAAATCTACTGAAGATGCCGTCACCATGTTAAGTGATTTCGTTGCTGGCAAGCTCGATGAAGGCTCTAGGTGTGCTGGTGTCTTCCTCGATCTCGCCAAGGCTTTTGACACTGTGTCGCGACCTATTCTATTGAGAAAACTCGAACTTGTAGGCATACGAGGTGCTCCACTTCAATGGTTCACATCTTATCTCTCAAACCGATTTCAAAAAGTTTGTGTGCAGGGTATTAGTAGTGACTTGACAGAAGTGAAGTTTGGCGTACCCCAAGGAAGTGTTTTAGGCCCAACACTATTTTTGGTGTATATAAATGACCTCTGTACTTTAAGACTCCATCAAGGCCAAATTTTTACTTTTGCTGATGATACTGCCATTATCTTTTATGGCAACAACTGGGAGAATGTAAATGAAATCTGTCAACGCGGGCTTAATGTGGTTGGCACTTGGCTCAATAATAATCTCCTTACCCTTAATACATCAAAGACTAAAGTTATACCATTTAGTATTTCCCTGAAAACCAAGCCTAGTAGACCCCTCGTAGTCAAAATGCATCACTGTAATGATCAAAACAGTGTCAGCTGCAAATGTTCGACCCTGGAACTCGTACAATCACTAAAATATTTAGGAGTTATCATTGACCAAAATTTATCCTGGAAACTACACATTGCCACTCTTTCAGGTAGAGTTAGGAAGCTCATGTTTGTCTTTAAGAGACTCAGAGCTATAGCTGATGCAGAAACTTTGAGGTTAGTGTACACTTCTCTATGCCAGTCAATTTTGAATTACTGTATCGTTGCATGGGGTGGTGCATATAAACAACATCTTCTAAAACTGGAACGTGCTCAACGAGCTGTTCTTAAAGTGGCTCACAAAAAAACAATTCTATACCCAACTAATGATCTCTATCAAGAGTGTGGTCTCCTCAGAGTGAGATATATCATATCTCTAATTCTCAGATTCCATAAAACTGCACATACCAAAGTCATCATCTGTCGAAGACACATTTGGTGGAAAGTTCCACGAAGACACTCTGAGTTCTATCGTCGTGCCTACTGTTGGGCTGCACCTTATTTATACACTCAAACGAATAGAGCACTAAATATTTTTTATCTTTCTAGAAGTGAATGCAAAAAAGTCCTGATACAATGGTTATCAGCTCTTAATTATGACGAAAACGAGCAAATTATGGGAATTAGATAAATAAAAGATTTTTATACACATCACATACACCACTTTACTCAAATCTACATCCAACCCTTATTGCAAAAATGTTAACTGTCTCGCAAAATAGGTTGAATATATCTCCTATTGTTAATGTATATTAAATGTATTTCAATTGCAAACTATAATCATGTTACTTTACAAGACAACATATTATGGTGATAAGCAAAATGTTGCCGCATTACTGACTACAAGAAAGATTGCACATGCTACTGAATTGCATATCATGTTAGTGATAAGAAATGTGTGAATGAGCACTTGAAACATTATAATTATATTCATGCTGTAAAGAACTGGATCTCCACGACACAGGGAATCCTAGTGTGGAGAACAGAGTCCAAACATCTAAAACAAAATTAAACTAACACTTGTATGTAGAAAAATAGTTTTAAGATTGTAAAACAATATGCTTGCTGAATAAAATTATTATTATTATTATTATTATCCTTAATGTACTGATGTAACGTTATATGTGTATACGAGCGTGTGCGTGCGCTCATTTGTCGGTGTTGGTGTGGGAGGGTGTGTATATGTGAGAGAGTGAACGTGGGTGTGTATGTGTGTTTGTATAACAAGGAGAAATTTATGAAACCACCATTAGAATTTCTTCTGTCTCACCGTAAGTTAATGTATGTATCCAATTTGTTAACTTTGTCTTTGCCTCAGAGGTTCTTAATGCAACAAAATTTTTGATTATTCCATTTATTTTATTATAAACATAAGGACCAAGAAAAATTGTAGTATTACATCTTAAAACATTTTACAAAAGACTTGTATTATTCATTATATATTGAATACCCTGATATAACTCGGGGTGTTGAATCTGAGACATAACAGCTTGGCTGTGCTGTCAATGCCAAGAGCTCAGAGATTCGATTATGTTATTTGTTGCAGACGGCAGACTGTGACATCGACTCCCTGTTGGATTGAACTGCACCTGAATGGTCCACTGCAATGGCTGGACCGAGTCCTCACACAGATGGGCTCACCACACATCCCTTGTTCCTCCATGTCCTAGGCGGATTGATGTAAGTCATACATTTATATTGGTAATATCGACTTCATATTCCATGAACAGCAACTCGAACATCGCTGCAACAGCTTATCACACATCCCTCATGCCCATGCTAAAGACAGCACAGTTAGTAACTATCAAAACTAAAGAACGACATTAAAATTGATGTAAGTCATAAATTTATATTGGTAATATCGACTCCATATTCCATGAACAGCAACTTGAACATCGCTGCAACAGCTTATCACACATCTCTCGTGCCCATGCTAAAGACAGCACAGTTAGTAACTATCAAAACTAAAGAACGACATTAAAATTGATGTAAGTCATAAATTTATATTGGTAATATCGACTCCATATTCCATGAACAGCAACTCGAACATCGCTGCAACAGCTTATCATATATCCCTCGTGCCCATGCTAAAGACAGCACAGTTAGTAACTATCAAAACTAAAGAACGACATTAAAATTGATGTAAGTCATAAATTTATATTGGTAATATCGACTCCATATTCCATGAACAGCAACTCGAACATCGCTGCAACAGCTTATCACACATCCCTCGTGCCCATGCTAATGACAGCACAGTTAGTAACTATCAAAACTAAAGAACGACATTAAAATTGATGGAAGCCATAAATTTATATTGGTAATATCGACTCCATATTCCATGAACAGCAACTCGAACATCGCTGCAACAGCTTATCACACATCCCTCGTGCCCATGCTAAAGACAGCACAGTTAGTAACTATCAAAACTAAAGAACGACATTAAAATTGATGTAAGTCATAATTATATCGGTAATATCGACTCCATATTCCATTAACAGCAACTCGAACATCGCTGCAACAGCTTATCACACATCCCTCGTGCCAATGCTTAAGGTTGAACTGGCCGGTAACTTTTCCATACAAACGCCGTAGGATGATCACTCCCTTATTTGAGGTTTTAGGTCCAGAACTAAGCATGATATCGATTTATCTCTTCATTATCTAGGCTTGTCTTGGCACCGATTTGTAAAAAAAATCTTCACATGATAGTTATAAGCCTCAAAACATCCCTGTAATATCACGAATTTTAGCGCATGTTTAGTCGTAAATAAACGACTTATAGAGCATGACATCCCTAAAATTATTTACATAGAAGCATAGCTCAGTTCATGATCATTTTAGATAACATTTTGGAAAACAAATACATCCAGTAGTATAATCATAAACATCCTAGAGCCAAAGGTCGGCACACATAGTTTTGCGCGCTAGTTTTTCGTTCAAAATATTGGGCATCTCATGTCAATACTTCCATTCCGCGGTGAGGGAAGCGGGCGGGCGGGTCTCATGCGCAGCACACTAATATATAATTAACAAAACGCACACTACCAAAAGTCACGTGCACCGCGCCGCGATCTTAGAACATAATATTATATTGTAGGAATGCCCTGTTGCTTTTTGGTGTGCACGTATGTATACACTACCAATATGTAGTGCCTATGCCTACTTACGTACTTATATATATTATATATATATTTACATATGTTGGGAGTTGGGGACCGGATTTTCTTTCGCATTTGATTAGTTTGTGCGTGATAGTAAGTGTCGGACGCCATAATCCATATAGATAGGTAGGTACTTGGGTAATATAAATACGTAACTATGTCTAGGTACTCACCTACTCTCACCTAAGTTAGAACCTAGTAGGTATTAGTCAATACGCAGGTCATGATAGCTATGGTGAGTACCTAATCATTTTAGCAACACTTAGACAATATAAAAAGCTGCATTTGGTTAGATGTGGTATGGACGTAGGTAGTCCGCATTCTTTTTAGAATATAGTCTAAGCAGTAATATAGCTTCGAGAAAGTACCTACCTAACACAAAGTAGTAAAGGGTTAGAATTAGAAGCTCAATGGAAGATACCTACCTATCTACGATATAATTATCATTTATCATATAGGCCTGCCTAGGCACGCAACTGTCAGCGATGTCAAATCGACATTCGCAGGCGCGCATTACATTGCATACCTATCTACATAGCTATAAGATCACAACAAATAATAAAGTTAGTACTATGTATCTATACCTACGTAAATTAGTAGAATAAGTATGTATATTTGTAGTAGGTACTTATACCTAAGGTAGTACGAAAGTTTATATGGTAAACTTAGCGATGATTGTAGGCACTTACCTAATCAAAAATAACCTATGATTAGTTATTGATTTTTATTGGAAATAATTTAAATCAGTTACGGGTAGGTAGAGAATTTTTATTCCAAATGTGTTCTACCAGGATTGGTAGATCCATCATGCCATCGTACATTACCGCTTAGAGACAGATTTTGAAATCGGTACGACATTTTGGCTCTCATCTCAAAGCTCGCTAGCCGGGCGAGCATTCGCAAAACAACCTTCCACCATGCGGTGAAGTTCATGCCCGCGGCGGGATTCGACCCATAGACCTGTTGCGCGGCAGTCCATTGCTAAGAGCCATCACTGCTTCCCGTTAAGTGTTTAGTGACAGAATTTCTACTTGAGGGTGGTAGCTATCCAGGCGAGCATTCGCAAAATGCTCTTCACCAACGCGGGGAAGCTCAATATCGCGGCTGGATTCGAACCATGGACCTGCTGCGCGGCAGTCACTAGCTAATGCCACTGGCCCATCACTGCTTCCCGTTAGGCGCTTACTGACAGATTTTCTGCTTGAGGATGGTGGCTAGCCAGGCGAACATTCGCAAAATGCCCTATGCCCTTCCACCAAGCGGTGAAGCTCGAGCCCGCAGCGGGATTCGAACCATACACATGCTGCGAGGCAGTCCATAGCTAATGCCACTGAGTTCACGTTAGTTGCATGGTGACAGATTTTCTACTTGGGTAGCTATCCCGGCGAGCATTCGCAAAATGCTCTTTTCTTATGCCTGATAGGTTAGCCTTTGACCACTATCTCACCTGATGGTAAGTGATGATGTGGTCGAAGATGTTGTTCAGGCTAACCTAGAATTACTGGCTCTCAAGGACAGCTGCCGGAACACACCGTTAGGTGCTTGGCGACAGATTTTCTACTTGAGGGTGGTAGCTATACAGGCGGGCATTCGCAAAATGCCCTACCACCATGCTATAACGACTGCCATCCTAAGACTACAACCGGGAACAACGGCTTAACGTGCCCTCCGAAGCACGGAAGCGCTCAGTAGTATTGTCCTAGCGGTCACCCATCCAACTCATGACCGCGCGCGACGGTGCTAAACTTTGCTGATCGGTTGAGAACAGCTAAGTAAACTTCGCTACGAACTCTCCACCACGCGGTGAAGCTCAATATCGCGGCGGGATTCAAACTATGGACCTGCTGCGCAGCAGTCCATAACCAATGCCACTGAGCCATCACTGCTTCCCTTTAGGTGCTTGGCGACCGATTTTTTACTTGAGGGTAGTAGCTATCCAGGCGGGCATTCGTAAAATGCTCTTCTACCACGCGGTGAAGATTAAGCCCGCGACGGGATTCGAACCATGGACCTGCTGCGCGGAAGTCCATAACCTATGCCACTGAGCCGTCACTGCTTTACAAAATATGTTGTAGTAAAAGCAGTAACTTGCTAATTATGTAATAAATAATTATTGTAGGTAAATATTTACTACATCAATATGAAAAGAACAAACTAATACATTTACTATGTACCTACAAATCATTGTACCTACTTACTAAATATTTACCTACTATAGGTGAAATAACATCAGTATGTTATTATAAAACGAACGAAAATTATAACAACAGGTACCTACTGTCCGAACCAAAATGTATTCCTCTGTGAATATATAATATTATTTTATAAGAAATACCTACACACGTCGTGACGTAGCTTGAGACACTATCTCCGTCCGTCGTCAAACATCGTAATTCGTTCGGCATGGTTCGGCTTTCATTGATATATCGCAAACAAGTGTGCGTAATTAGCGTAGATGCAATACGGGTGTGTGATGCGCGATCACTATCTTCGTACTACTCATCACGGAGTCTTACCCTTTCCCACAAAGGTTTAGGTGAAATAGCATGCTTTGTAGCCTCGCCCGCTGATAAGTTCGGGCCGCCGCACAGTAGATCGAAAATCGTCTTTCATAGACATAGAATCTGGAATTATTAAAGCTAAATTTTTTTGCTTGGGACGAGTTCTGTTAATCATTGTTATACTATAAAATGGGATGTGCGACAATTGTGAGTACAAATAGGCAAGATATAATTTTTTTTTGAAAAATTTGTATGGGACTAACGTATAAAATGTCAATATCTCCGTAATCACAAGTTTGGCCGTTATATTCTTGCACACGTAATAAGTACTAATTATTTATGATTTTTTGACATACTTTGTTTTGCGGCACCACTAGCGATTTTTTTTTTAAAAATCGTCAAAGTTATCAATTTTTTTTATATTGAAAACTGTTTGTAATGCTTAAAATATGCGATTATTAGTTCTAGTTTAGGGTATTTTATAAATCCTAATGCAAAACTTTCTAAGAAATCACAAAAGACTGTTAACCAAAACATTTTCACCTCTGAATACAACTTGCATGGTAATAATAAATTATCTTTTGAATCTAATCTAGTCACCTGTAATGGTATGGTAATCAATAACAAATGAGTACTGTAAAAGTACTCATTTGTTAATGACCTCCGTTAGGTGATCAGATAGACTAAATACCTAATAAAGCAATTAGCGAAAGGATACACTCAAAAGAATATGTATTAAGTTTAAGAGCTCCGTAATTTAATAATTAGTGCAGAATTATCATTCTTTTTTATAGGCTATATTTAATGCTTCAAATATACGTAATTTATCAGTTTTATACTATGCAGATCCATAGTATAAAACTATCATTAAATTAAGATAAAAACTTTTATCTTATATGAGATTTAAACTATCTAGTATTAGATACTTAGATAAGTTGGGTTATAAAATTAAAAAAGAAGTTTAGAAAGAATTGATTTTTTTATTAATGTAAAAAACATAATAAAATCATGAATATCAAATATAAATATCAGAAATCATAAAATTCTTCAAAATAAATTAAATTAAATACTTAAATCTAACAAAAGATGAAATCAACTGAAATTTAAAATAAATTGAAATTATTACACACAATAAATATTAAATTGGAATCAAATAAAATGATTTAGGTAAGTACAATTAATATAAGTAAAATAAATAAATAAATAAGTCAAATACAAGTGAAAATAAAATTACAATAATTAAGTAACTACTTATAATATTAAAAGTTAAATTATTCTAATACTTCACCACCATCAGAATCCACTTCAGAATCTGACTCTACAGTTCCCATTACATCCAAGAACTCTATCGGAGGTTCCTGAAGTTTGAGTAGATCTAAAGCTTCTCTAAAGTATACCTGCTTCTTATGGGCATCCAGTTTTGGTCTTATTGAAGAAATCAGAGGATCAGATGAGAGAAGAAGCATGTTGAGGATGTCTTCGTTAGATGTTTGTCTACTCTTCTTCCTTGAATGATGTTCCCTGAATCTTCTGAAGTCTTTATTGCGGGCCTCTGAAGCTTCTTCTGATAGACTCCCAATTGGCACAATAGCATTTTCGGCTATTATATCACCTCCGTGGATTAATAATTTGTGGACAGTTGAGGACATGTAATACCAATTATAAAGTTCTACATATCTTTCGGCAGTTAATTTGGTATACTCTTTAAACTTAGGCACATCAATTATCTCACCAGAAGTGATTGCCTGCAGAATCACGGCAAACCTGTAGATAAGGTTTTCATCCAGTCCTGTTATTGCTGCAGTTTTCTCAGGAAACTCGAAAAACCTTCTCGCAGTATTACCATCGTTAGTTGTGCCTGACCCTTGTTTAACGATGTCGATCAAGAGATTAAGATCATCTCTGAATCGATCTTGGATAAGCTTTTTTCTGGTCTGTAACAGTATCTTGTGAGATTCCTCCCTCGCAGACCACTTCTTAAAATCGAGGCGATAAGCTATGTGTAAAAGACATTCCATTACATTAATACGGGCATGTAGTGGTGACAATCCAAATTCATAGGAACCAGTAGAAACGGTCTTTGACGTTACATTATCTAACTGATTCATTTCGGTTGGCTTAGCCAAACACAGGTAGCAGGCCGCATTTGATTTAGCTTCCGAGAGATATGTACAAATTTTGCCATCGATCATTGTTAATAACAATTGATGACTAATCTCATTTGCTTGGTATTTTGTGGAAATCAAAGCCTGGATTTCATTATCCATTCTAGTTTTTTCATTCATGACAACTTCTTTGCTCTCCTTCAAAAAACTGAACTGCACTGGGCGGCAATATGTAGAAGAGCAGGGTTTTGGATTTATCCAAATAGTATCACCTTCTCCTGTTGTTAACTTTAGAGGAACCAAAGAGGTCATAAATATGCTGGAATCATCTTGCTCACTGTCTATTTTCTGCTTATATCTACTTTGGTTGGATGCACCGTCAAATCCCCACTTCGATATTAAAATCAATTGCTTGCCTTGTATTTCACTAGTACTAGGAAGACTTTCAATAATCCTGGTCACTGTTAAATCTAGTAATGCTTGGAGTGCAATCGAAGCTGAGCTATCCGTTATGGTCACAAATGTCTCCGGAGGGTAACACTGAAGCTTAGCCTTTTGAAGTTTATAATACGACGGATATATATCTTTCGAACCTTCTCGAGTTGTTGTTTCCCTCAAAGTGATGTATTGCCATTTTGATAATTTTAATGAAAGCAACAAACCCAGTGCTTTCTCTGGTGAAAATAATACTTTAGGGACTGGTTTTTTGATCATTTCCTTAATTCTTGCTGTTGCATCTGGATTTTTTAACATGTATTCAATAACGTATGCAATATCCTCACGACCATCTTGTTTTAAAAGTGCTGCAGCTGAATATGCTAATTCAACAGGTTCTTCATCTTTATGTTCATTTGATCTCCTCTTCTTCTGCTTGTTGCTTAAATCTTCAAAGGGCTTTCGCGACCTTTTTGTCATTGTTGAAGCCGATATCATCGTTGACGTTGATGGTAAGGGTTCAGCATAAGTACTTTCATTTACCGATTCTTGTATGAGCAAATTTGTTTGTACGCAGCTTGGCCAGTCAATATTTGCCTCAAGCCAATTGGAATAATCACGTCTAAAAATATCAGGTTTGCGGTGGGATCTTATCCATCTCTTCTGAACAGCCCGTGTGAATTTCCGACAAAATTCCTTGAGGGTAACACGGTCTTCATCGGAAAGGCTAGAATCTAGTCGATTAACAAGCGTGTTAAATAATATTTCGTGATCGAATTTAGTATTCTGACTACTCAGAATAACAAACAAGTCCAAGTTTGAAATTACACTTTCCATTATTCACAATCACGGGGTAAGCGGGTAGGTAGATACTATTAGTTGTTAGCAGTAGAAGTACTCAAAATGAACTGAAGCTACATAATTTGATTTTTGACTATTTATAGGTATTGACTAATTATGAGGGTACTATTTTTTCTTAATTTATAATTAGTTTTGGTAATGAGGGTATCATTATCACAACTAATTTTGAAATTAAGCAGCATTTGTCACTTTAGATGTTATATTCATTTACTTAATTAGGTACAATATTAATTAGTATTAACGGAAGTAACGGAGGTCATTAACAAATGAGTACTTAACCATAAGAAGTAACGGAGGTCATAAACAAATGACTACTTAACCATTAGAAGTAACGGAGGTCATTAACAAATGACTACTTAACCATTAGAAGTAACGGAGGTCATTAAGTTAGTTATTAGTCACCATTACTGGTGACTAGATTAGATTCAAAAATATATAATTTATTATTACCGTGCAAGTTGTATTGAGACGTGAAAATGTTTTGGTTAACAGTCTTGTGATTTCTTAGAAAGTTTTCTGTTAAGATTTATAAAATACCCTAAACTAGAACTAATAATCGCATATTTTAGCATTACAAACAGTCATCAATATAAAAAAAAATTAATAACTTTGACGATTTTAAAAAAAAAAATCGCAAGTGGTGCCGCAAAACAAAGTATATCAAAAAATCATAAATAATTAGTACTATATACGTGTGCAAGGATATAACGGCCAAACTTGTGATTACGGAGATATTGACATTTTATATGTTAGTCCCATACAAATTTTTCAAAAAAAAATTATATCTTGCCTATTTGTGCTCACAATTGTCGCACATCCCATTTTATAGTATAACAATGATTAACAGAACTCGTCCCAAGCAAAAAAATTGACCTTTAATAATTCAAGATTCTATGTCTATGAAAGACGAGTTTCGATCTACTGTGCGCCGGCAAGTGCATGACAGCACAGTTAGTAACTATCAAAACTAAACGACATTAAAGTGTTAAAAGCTGATGAAGAACTGGTTAAGTATAGCTGTTTAACCAATGGTGGTAACTCTTAATAGCGAGAGTCAGTCTGGGTGAATACCACTGCAGTGACAGATATTGTACCTCGAAGCAGTAGTCTGTAAACACTACAGTGCTTAAGCATAAAGAGCACTGTAGCAAGTGAAATCACTGTGCGGACGAGACATAACAACTAACGTCTCAGAGTGACAAGCACAGTGCAGAGACATGCGGGCTGGACATGGTGACACTGCAACTGTAGATTGACCATTACCATCATGTGGATAACGTGTCCATTTCACCAGTTTATAAAATAAGTAAATACTTGGATTAGAAATGTAATATGTCCAAAGTTCTAATTTACAGAAAAAGCTCCTTATTCGCGTGTTCGCTATTCGCGGGTAGTAAATATGCGACTCGTTTCCTGTATTCGCGGATAAATATTACGCTATTGGCGGATCCAGGCGGTACATTCGAAATCGGTATCCTTTATTAACGCGTCGGCATCCTTTGAGCACTACTGAAACGTGCCGGTGTGGCTTTTACAAGGGCTTTTGTCTTTGCATCGAAAGAACAAATATAAAAAGAATAACAGTCGCGACGCTGTATTACGCATGCCGCTGTCCTTTAATAAAAGCCGCATTTGCGATGGTCAGTGTATTTTTACTTCAATTTGTGAAAACTGACCCATCTATGGAGAGAAGTCTTATTTTTAAAAGTAAAATTGCTAACCCCACCACCGAATATCCTACATTCCTATGCAAATTACCGTCCCGTATCCACGGTTTCTGTAATCGCGATATATTTACCAATGTATACCCCGCGAAAAAGGTGCTTTTACTGTACTGTGGCACTAATTCTGAGCTTTGGATGCTATAAGGCACTATTTATTGGTTTGGTATAGTTGAAACTACTGAAATGTTTGGTGGGGTATACAGACACGTAAATTTACCAACACTATTTTTTTTATTTCAGAACCTTGGATGATGATCGACAAGCGTGGCAACACAAAGGTTTGTGTGTCCCCTTACAAAACGAGTTAAACGCTCAATATGAAATGAATACCTCTACAATTTGATTCTAGTTGTTTATCTTTGATATAGTGCCCATTTCTGTGCGACAAGATGTACAGTCAAATGTCTTTATAATTAACATCCATGAGATTCACTTGTGGAAGATAATTTTTTAATGTCTTAGACATTGAACAAGGTACATTCTAAAGCTAATGCAGTAGCATGAGGTCAAGTTCTGTAAGGTATTGTATTCGATTATGAGAATAAGTTTGGTTTTTACTACTATAAATTCTCATGATGTGTTGATGGATTAACATAATCTTTGTATTTATTACATGACACTTAAAACATCAGGCAAAAACTGGGTGTTTGTATGGCCAGGTGGGTCATATAAGCACCCAATTTAGAGAAAGACAGGCATGTTGATGTATTACTTTTCGCACAGAAATATTTGTATGTAGTAATTACATATAAGTATGCTTTCGTATTGATATCATTTTATTTGTAATGTTTAGGAGTTACACTAAATTATTTCTAGTGTTTGATTACAATTAAAATGTTAACTGGCACACCCCGATGAAAATATATTGAAAGTAAAACATTTGGGTTATGTTATCGTGTGAAATGTAACTTTTCATACTGTAACTAACGGGATGAAATCTATGATATATGTTATAAATTATGGATTTACATAATATGAGTGATGAGTATGTCTTGAAAGTTAAAAAAAAGAAATAGGACACGTTGGAAAGAGAGGGAAGAATGTTTGAGATGGCTCACTAGACTATACGGAATCAATTTAAATCATAACAAAAATTGGTAGGTGATCTAATTAAAAATTCTAATATTGTGGATTGATAAGGTTTAATGTTTGTCTAGATTCAGACTAGTCTTATCAATCTTGATTGTTGAATTGACCAGTGTTAATCATTTTTCGTTTACAGATGATATTGATCTCAAAATGTCTAGATGTTTTGATTGATGTTAGTTGAAATGTCATCCTTCAAAAAGGATTACATTGATGCAATAGATCAATGTATTGTTTACGACTTGCGAGAAGGATAGGACTATACAAGCTTCGTTCTCTTTCTAACCACATTTCATATTTGTGTACAATGACTGAAAAATAATTTGCACTTATATTGTTGACAAAAATTTTCGTGTCGCGTATATATACATTTGAAAATATTCAAAATAATGCTTAGTTTACACTAGCAGCTAAAACGCATGGAAACGAGTTCAAATTTTAAAGTATAAACTGAAATTGCTAACGTATTACAAATGTTTAACAAATTAAAATTAAATCTGTTACTGTGAAGTTTTACAATACAATTTAAAGTATAATAATGTTGACATGTGAGAAATGTAATTTAAAACAAATTATGTATGATATTTAATGTGAAAACTGCTAGTGTAGATTAAATGTTACTAACCATTTACTATTAAGATCAAACTATCTACTAGTCTGCAAAAAGTACATCGTAAAATGAAACTTGTATACAAAAATTATGAGCAATAGATAAGAGATTGTATCGTTTTTAATACATTTTTATATATTAAAAATAAATTAGAATAAGTCATAATATTATAAAAAATATGCACATATTATAAAACTTTATGTAGTTATTTTATTTGCCATCGTTTTATGCATTTATTTGATCATAAATGCAGTTGACAATTTGCGTTCTGTTTTCGGCGGTTAAAAAACGCTACGTATGAACAAGCCATTAAGTTTTATTAACGTTAAGATTATGATCACTATTTTATGAGTAATATGTGTTTGAAAGATTTTGTTTTATGTTATTTATCTTAACATATATTTTAGTTGTAATATGATACCTTGTCACCTTGGAAAGGCAGAATAAAATAATACACGAAAATTTTGCAATTAACCTTTTGTTATCAATGCCACTATTATGTACAGTAGATAACGAACAGCTATGAAAGCGAAAAGCTATATTTTTTTATTATTTCCGCTATTACGAAAACTAGATCAGCCATTTTGCGAAAAGATGACAGGCTTACAATTATTGGGGTCAATGACCGATTTTCTTTTTGCTCGGTGAATACACCCATTTTCCGTTTGTCTATGATTATTCAAAGTAATAAAGTACCTATGTATGTTAAGTACAAGGATGGCATTGCCGTGGCAAGGTACTATTACATTGTAGCTGTTTCGTTAACTCATAACTGCTATATCTATATATACTGGGTGTAATAATTTGATTTTGGTTGAATCCACAGTACCTACATACAATCCGGGAAATCGTATTAAAAGATACTTCGAAAGTTTGAGTGACTTCTTTAGTACTAATTAAAGTAGTATTTAAGATACGTATAGAAAGATTTTTAGCTATGATAACAAAAGATATACCCGTGTAGAAATTTTTTAAGTAAGACTTGAGTAGTACTTCACAACGCGATCCAAAGAGCGCAAAGCTCACTTCGCTGGTATATTTTTCGTGCGATTTAAATATTTTTTTCTCAAAGATGATAAGAATTTATTATCATTTGTTAGTGTTATATCTACTAGTAAAGAAAGTTATACTTTTCGCGTGATTCAATATGATTTTTCTCAAAAGGCATAAGAATTCTTTTTCATTTGGCCGTGTTATATCTACTATTTCGGAATTATTTTAATATAATGGCAACACAGTGTTTTAGGTCTTTAGGCTTAACAAGTGACGTTCCTGAAATATGCGCTTACAAAACGCAAACCATTAGCAAGTTTTTATTTGCAGTCAAAATTAAACTACTTAATAGTTCGCTCAGAAATAGACCCAAAAAATATACCGATATTCTGTGGAGGATAAATAAAATGTTTGTAAATGTGTTTTTAACCAAAATCTTTGTACACCTAGCATGTTATATTAGTTCGACACATAGTGAACTGAATGGCATCTAAAAATACACTCGAGAGCAATGAATCCGGGTCACTTAAAGAATGTTAAAAATCTCGGAAACTAAAAATGATAGGTTAATGCAATAAATTGTATTTAATAGACAATGTAATACTCCTTAAATGAAAGTAAAAAAAATATGAGTCACCATACATTTTATTAACACAAAATTACATAAAGAAAAAAACTGCTGATCTCTCCTTAAAACAAAAATAGGAAACATGAAATTTTTGAACTTTATTACGATTTTCTTGAATTTTAATACTTCGTATTGCCTCCTCGTGCTTCCATTACTGCGTTTACGCGGTTTGGCATGCTGTACACCAAGTTCCTTATACGATTTTGGGGAATATTCTCCCATTCCTCTGTGAGAGCAATTTTGAGCTCACGAAGCGTGATTGGGGGAGGGTTTCGTTGTTTTACGCATCTGCCTAGCTCGTCCCAAGCATGCTCGATCGGGTTGATATCCGGGCTGCGCGCTGGCCACTCCATACGAGTAATGTTCATCTCTTGAAGGTAGTCATTCACAATCCTACCTGTATGAGGTCGGGCATTGTCATGCATAAATATAGCATCCTCACCTAAATTGACCATAAATGGACCAACGTGATCATTGAGGATTTCTTCCACATATCTTACGCTAGTTAAAGAGCCGTTTTCTATGATCACCAGCTCTGTGCGACTTTCAGAAGAAATTCCGGCCCACACAAGTACAGACCCACCACCGTAGGCTACTTTTTCTTCGATGCATGCTTGCTTGAATCTTTCCCCTGGTCTTCGATACACTCTGTGTCTTCCATCGTGCTTGTAGAGCATAAATTTTGATTCGTCGGAGAACATAACTTTTGACCAATCTTCAATACTCCAATTTACGTGGCTCTGAGCATATCTTAGTCTCGAAATACGATGCCCACGCTCCAGTTTAGGGCCGTTTGCAGGTCTAAGGGGTTTTAAGTTAGATTCAGCAAGCCGACGTCTTACTGTCCATGCACTTGGGTTACTTCCTCCGAGGCGTCGAAACTGATTGGTGAGTTCAGTTCCTGTGAGAAAGCGATTTCGAAGCATGGTGTTCACCAAGTATCGGTCTTCTCGTGCTGTGGTACACCTGGTTCTGCCCGTTCCTGGTCTGCGTAGGTTAGAACCAGTTTCTTCGTAACGTCGGAGAACTCTTTGTACTGTTGACAGCGACACACCGACAGTCCTGGCTGTATCGCGCTGACTCCGGCCGGTTTCCAGCATTGTAAGTATTCTGGTGCATTCTTCAGGCGTAAGCGACATAATTTCAGCTTGAATAATGAATATAGAGCACTATCAACATGGTTTATGTACCCACATAAATGACAGATTACAAACAAAAGCAAAACCAAATGCTGTAATTTCGTAGTTCCATCTTCGAAAGTGGCCCTTTTTCAAATTTGATTTTTTTATGATATAACTTTACAATAACTAAGAAGTTTTAATACCTTCATTTAAGGAGTATTACATTGTCTATTAAATACAATTTATTGCATTAACCTAGCATTTTTAGTTTCCGAGATTTTTAGGATTCTTTAAGTGACCCGGATTCATTGCTCTCGAGTGTATTTCGAAGGTTAAAGTAAAACATATTTATTTGGGTAATCTGAAAAAGGATAATGATTTACTTCAATGTTAGTCGCGTGGCATGAGGTGCCACATTGCTATAGTACAAAAATACAGATATCAACATTCAGAGCAGAATCTCTGTTTCATTACTAGTTTTTCAGAATTACCTAAATAAATATAACGAATTTCGTACGTAATACCATGTATAAAAATTGATTAAGCTAAAGAGAGGTTATTTTGGTAAAGTGTTAAAGATATTGTCGGTGGTATGTATTTTAGATGGATTTGTAGGTAAACGTCGACGGCATAGTTTATATTGTTTATTGCTAAAGATAGAAGGAGCAGTGTGTTGACAGATTTTGATATGAATTTTCCTTCAAGCTGTGTCTGGTACATGGCTATATATTCGCCTTTATTACATGGGATTAAAAAATATCCACGTACCTTCTCTCCGACCAATTCGACAGACCATTTAGTTGCGCAGAATGGTTGTATGAAGCAATATTTTGTAATGAAATTAACTGATTGGCCAGATTTTTCAATAAAATAAATTCTTGCTCGTGTTACTATTACCTAAAAATTTAACCCGAGCATGAAATACGTCTTAAATGTAAGAGGTGTCAAAGTGACAGTTGATATCGTTTGAGGTTTTTGTTACAATTGAAGCCCAACTATAAAATGGTATCCGAATAATACAGTAAAATGTCACTCTGACAGCTGTCACTTTTAAGACATCCTTCAGAAAAAATCTGATGGATTCTTCCTTGTAAACTACAACCATTCTCAAAATTAAACACTCTCCACATGATTTATGACATTAGCATTTACGGACAGTAGCAGAATTGTGGGAATAAGCCAAAGAAGACATAAATGTAAGAAGTCAAAGTCCAATTGGTCGATTGGAGCCCAAATGTGAGGATTTCAACTATAAAAGTTTGTTTATCATATTTGCATTGTAATATCATACTGAGCAACTACATACTCATTCTCAACATACTCCTTCTATCTTCAGGTTTAATATACTTACATCCTTATAAGGCGGGTTCACACAAGTCGATTTTAGTGAAGTTGATATCATCTTAATAAAATACAATTTAAACTATTCGACCACACGTTAAAAAGAAGCGATTATTACAGAACTAAGTCGAATATTTGAAAAAAAATGTTAATAGATTGAATCGTGTGCACACCGCTTTAAGTTGCAGCTGTTTTCAAATTATACATAATTTCAATAACTTTATTTTACATGTTTGATAGCAGTGAGCTATTGATTTTTATACACATAAATAGTTCTTGCTTTTGTTAAAGTTTATACAAAAATATTATACACTACTAGTTTATGATTTTTTTTATTTGTATTGTTTATAAGGCCGGACCTTATGAATGCCGTTGACTAGTTGTGAAATGTATTCGGTCGAAATGTTTTTTACTACACTATAAGCATACTTGGAGCTTATTCATTAAGTCAAACACAAAGGAGTTTACGCCTTCTGCAGTTTTGTCACTCGCACTTTTTTATATGTAAAACTTATTATTGTTCGCGCATTTAACAAATGGTGTTCACTGTTTGTCAGTAATGATTGAACCACACTAATAGGTAATGCTGATGATAATCGCGATAATTAATCATAGGTATGGATGATAAACAAGTAAAAAGAATCTATGGACTGTCGCGTTAATTATCGACATTTCCTGTAAGTGTGGCCCAGGCATAATGTGTTATTTTATTTTTGGTATCCCTATCACTGTATCAGCCGGATTGCATAGCCATTTTTTGTTGGTTTGCCATAATCCCCACACAATTAAGATATCAGTTCCTCAGAAGGCGCTGCTGTCCACCTTCTCTTATTTTTAGTCGCCTCTTACGATACTCACAGGCAGAAATGGGCGGGGTGACATTCTAACCCGGCACTCCACGGGGTTTTACGGGATATCCCTATTAATTAGTACTTCGAAATAGTATGATTTTTTTTTATCATCACTGTTGTTAACGATAAAAATAAATCCGGTTTTGTCTGAGCATGGTGACTTCTTTTGACTTTGTGATAGAACATGTTCTCAAAACATGTTAATATTTGGCCAAAAAAATAAGTCGTATGTACGGTATCTTTGAGTGTAGTAAAATACATTTTTGACTGACGTTGTAAAGAAATATCAAGGTATGGTGCTAGAAAATGTTGGTATTTGGCGTGTTTAGAAGTTTTTGATGTTGTGAGATCGCACTGTAGCGTTTTGTTAAAGTTGTGAATACAAATTATTATATTATATCGCAATCAAAAATCATAAAAATAAATATATTACTGTAATTTTGTAATATTAAGCTAGTTTCTCACGGTGCGTTTTTTCGTCGATTACCGTCATAGATTAGCTAATAGTATCAAGTTATAGAATGCTTGTTTAAGCGGTATCTATTGACTGTTAAACCGTGAGGAGCGAACCTAGGTTTTTTTTAGTTTAGTATATTGTTTGTTTTTTTTTAATTACCTAATATATATTTTTTTTAATTGATATCATAAATATTTTCGATTATATATAGGGCAAGTGAACAGTTTTAAGGGTGAACTGGCCGGGCGCTTCTCCATACAAACGCCGTAAGGTGATCACTCACTTATTTGAGATTATAGGTCCAGAATGAACCATAAAATCGATTGAGCTCGTCATTATCTAGGTTTGTATCGTAACGAAATTTTAAAATGATAATTAAGTTGAGAGTTATGAGCCTCGAAACATTTTCATATAAAGTTTTAAAGGCTCATAACTTTAAACTTAATTATCCTTTTAAATTTCGTTACCATACAAACCTTGATAATGACGAGCTCAATCGATATTATGCTTAATTCTGGACCTATAATCTCAAATAAGTTAGTGATCACCCTACGGCGTTTGTATAGAGAAGCGACCGACCAGTTAAACCTTATCATATGCCATGGTTTTCGTTATAAATTTAATTTATTTTTACTATTGTATGTTTTGTAGTATTCACAGCTTTTCGAAGCACGTAGCGATGAAAAAATTATAATGCTTTGAAAGTATCATGTTATATATACATTTTCAGTTTGTTAAGTTCACTTGATTTGCTATGTTACATTTTATTCGGTATCGCTGACTTTATATATATTGTTATGAATTATGTATGAATTTTGTACGTATACATTTCTGATGTAGTATGTCCACTTTCTTACAAGGAGTTTTTAAGAGTAGGTAGCGTGCACTTTTTACTACAAAAACAGTCCTACAATCATCGCATAGGAAGACTGTATGTAAGTATTTTGTCCTTTTCTTTGCTTGATATTTGGTAGTTTGTTAGAAAGAGACAAATTTTGGATATGTAAGCACAGATTCCAATTTTGTAGTTATTAGCTTGCACTTCATACAAAAGCTTAGTTGTGTGCGTGCATAGCTCGGATGAGCACGTACTGGCGTGACTTATATTGTACCACACAGTACAATTGACGCTGCTATCAAAGTTCGAGATCCCAGGTTTGAATACTGGCTACAGCATACAATTGTTGTTCTCTGGGGCGTTGGGTGTAGACGTTATGTTTAAAGTTATAACTACCAAAAATAACGTTTAGTTGCGTTCGTGAATTAGAAAAAATACAATAACAATTTGATTGTTTGAATTTTTGTTAAGAAAGTCGACATGTACCTACATCGTCTAGTTTAAGTTATGTTACATTTAGATGTAAGCTTTAACGTAAATATATAAGTTTTTATTGTATAACACTGGCTTCCATCGTTTGTAAGTTTGTTTCCACTTGCGTATTTTTAACGCTCGATTTGTTTATAATACAGCTTTTCGTTTTAGTAATCTAAATTCCGACCATATTTTTTGTAACGTAAACGTAGTTGAACTTATTGGCAGAGATGTTACAGAAACCATAAACGAAATAATAATATGAATTATAAATTAAGAATTCACTGAGAAAATTATTATAGTAATCATTTCTAGACTCTCTATTACCCATTTTTATGTTAGGTGGTGAGAAACTATTTAATTGATTTTATTTATTGAGTTATCTAAACGGCGTTACATATGATTGTTTATCTAGGATTAATCTACAGTTGGGCCAAAAAAAACAATTTATGTGTTGACATAATATAGTTTTTAATGTTAGCTTTGTTTTATTCGCAACTTTATAATAGATTTAATTATAATAAGGTTTATATTAGAGCTATAGAAATGTACTAAAATAAAAAAAAAAACTTTGCGTTTAAAAAACGCTAGTGGAAACAAACCATAATCTGCGTATTCTGTTGGCGATCTCACAGAGTCAAAGTGAGATGTAGGAGTTATATTATTATAAAAAATAAATAAAAAACTACAATAAAAATGTGTGGTTTGTATATAATTGTTTTATTTATACACTTCTGGACTCATCTATTGGCCCACCTTGTATTTTCAGTTTCGTTTGGTCCTAGCTAAAATTTTATATTAGGTCGAGCAAAAAGTTTTTATGCAGTTTTGAACCTGGCACATTCACAATTTCATTCAATAGTCTTTTTTTGAATTTCGAACACAGAATTTAAAGAAACAAAAGACAATTTGGAGCCTGTTTGTTGATATCAAACAATCGAATACTAAGAAAACTTGGTTTTATTGGTTTACTTGGATTTAATTCTTGAAAAAGTGATTGATATCTTTGGTTTTGCAACAAACATTACTTATTCTTAACATTAAGGTGAGGTTCTATCAATAATCTATGGATACTTCACCTGAAGTCGCCGCCCAAGCTGTGGCACTTATTCAGGCCGGACACAGCCAAAGAAACGTGAGTGCTCAACTTAATTTAAGTCGATCTGCGGTCCGAAATGTTTATCCGAGGTACCTAGAGACTGGCGGCTTTGTTCGTCGCCAAGGAAGGCCACGATCTCGGGTCACAACTGAAAGGCAGGATCGATTCATCGTGACGACCAGCTTGAGAAATCGTCACCTTACCTCCATTGAGATACAAAACCAACTTCGCGACTTCCACGGAGTATCTGTGAGCGCTCGAACTGTTCGGAGAAGGTTAAAAGAACGCGATATGGTACCACACAAGCCAGCTAATGGGCCCAAACTAACGCGAGCCCACCGAACAGCGCGCCTTCATTTCGCACGCAGTCATTTAAATTGGACACAGCAAGATTGGAGCCGTGTACTCTTTTCTGATGAGTCTAAAATTGTGTTACATGGCAATGATGGAAGGAAGAAGGTCTACCGAAGTAAGGGAGAGCGTTTCGCACAATGCTGCTTTGAAGAGAGGGTTGCTTATGGCGGTGGCTCATGGACTGTCTGGGGCGGTATATCCGCGAGCGACAAAACTCAACTTGAGGTTGTTACAGGACCACGGCTGCCAACATTAAATGCTGAAAGGTACATTCGTGAGTGCTTAGAACCTCACGTGATACCATACGCGGACTATGTGGGCCCAAATTTCCTTTTTATGCATGATAATGCAAGAGCCCATGCGGCCGGCATCGTCAGGGAATATCTTCGGGATGTGAACATCACAGTTATGGACTGGCCAGCCAGAAGCCCAGACACGAACCCTATTGAGCACATGTGGGACGAGCTAAAAAGACGTGTTAGGGCTCGTCAGCCAGTTGCCCAGACGATGCAGGAGTTGAAAACTGCCATAGAAGAGGAATGGGAGATGATCCCTCAAAATTTCATAGAGCGGTTGATAAACTCTATGCCTAATCGTATGAGAGCTGTGGTAGATGCCCATGGAGGCAACACGCGTTATTAAATTAAAGCTTTATTTGATAAAACATGTTTTTTATTCAAAAATCAATTGCCTTTAACAAGGCGCATATCCGACTTGTTAGGCGTAGCTCCATGTCGTATGGTATTCTGAATTCAAATTTAAAACAATACGATCGAAAAAGATGGTAAAATGTGCCAGGTTCAAAACTGCATAAAAACTTTTTGCTCGATCTAATATAAAATTTTAGCTAGGACCAAACGAAACTGAAAATACAAGGTGGGCCAATAGATGAGTCCAGAAGTGTAGTTCTTATCGTTATCTTAAAGTAAGGATTAGCATTTGAAATACACACACAGGCACACCCTGACACACTATACTTATATAGCGAAGCAAACAAATAAATTAAAATCCCAAACAAGAAACGAAACTGAAAACTGCAATATCAACTGTCACTTTGACAGCTGTCACGTCTAAGGCCATTCTTCAGAGTAGTAGTAACCAATAGAAAAAGTATTATTTGTAATATCGATGAAGCAGTCGATTTGGTTCCAACTCTAGTGCAGTGGGTGGAGGGGGAAACTTGAATTCCCCGTCCACCCACCAGTGGGAAAGTCCAGTGGGTGGACGGGGCATCGCCCAACAACTCACCTTACAGGTAAGTCTCCCGTTAAATTCTATGGAAAGCTTTTAAAAGTCTGTACCATGAGAAACTGGCCTCCCTATGAATGCCATTTATGGGAGGTAATATTTTTAACAAGTTTTATCGTAAAAATATTGTTGGTATCTTTCACACTGCTATATCGCTGCACGAAACTAACAGTTAAGGTAATTATGTTAACAAAAAATACTCTGGTGTGTCAGAGCAGTGATAGATATTGACTCTGCAGCCATTTTGGCAACTAACTGATTCGGAACCAGATACGTAAAAAGAATTTTCTACACTGTTTTCCGCGGGCGACGTTGCTTAACTTTGCTGATCGGTTAAGAACAGCTAAGTAAACTTCGCTACGAGCGCTTCAAGTTGTTTGTTTTGTAATCAGTTGTAGATATCTTTCGCACTGCTACATTGCTCACGAAACTAACAATTTTGTGCAGTTGTGGTAGTTATGTTAACAAAATTTAGTAAATATTTATGCCTATAATTAAAAATAAATATTATTCAACGATAGTTTGTATGATTTTCGTACTCGCTGACAGGGAGCTGCTAATTTAGCAGCTGTTAAGCCATTATACGAAATCAAAATCGAGTTATATGACATCTAGTGTCACTTTGACATCTTTTCCGAGATATTGGTGTATTGGTAAGCACTGTTCCTATGGGGGACTGTAGTGGAACAGTGAGTGTTGTACAGTCCCCTGGGGGACTGAGATAGGGGATCGTAGTGGAACGAGCGCATTAAGATCTGCTTATTAATACGACAGAAAATATTCTACTGTACAGTTTTATGTATAAAACTAAAGTTCCATCCGTAATCATTGTCATGATCCAAACGCATCTTCTGGCATCAATACACCTGAAAAAGAAAATAATAAATATATATTTTAGCGACTTTAGGAGTTACGATAATATAAGCAGGCACTTTTCTTTCAGTCCAAGCTTTAGACATTGTAATAAATAGATTCAGGCGTGACTTTGCGGAAATCCATATTTAATAATTCAGCCAATTCCGGCTTATAATTAGGCGGAATGGTCACTAGATATATTTTTGTATTTTTTAAGTGTTTTATTAAAATATTAATTTGATGTTTTCATAAAATATTTTAAAAATATTTGTTATTATTTAGAAATTGTGTTGGGAAGCAGCTCTTGGTGAAATTCTCGCCTTCTAGGTAGTCTGGCCATAAGAGTTCCTTATATGGACCAATCATAAGATAACCCGATATAAGTACCTATTTCCCTTCGTTTTTTTATATTATTGTCACGGAACAAGCGGCTAGCGACCACCCTGAAGTAGAAAATCTGTCGCCAAGCACCTAACGGTGTGTCCAGTCCTTGAGAGCCAGTGAAATTACAGGCACATGAGACTTAACAACTATTTCTCTCGGTGACGGGCGCGGTGCAATTCCTGACATGTAACGAAATGCATCTGTTATAGGCAGCTGTTAGTCCGCTTAACATCAGGTGGGCCTCGAGCTTGTTCTGTCAGAATAACATAAAAAAGGGTTTTCTTATAACATTTTTAAAATATTTATTATTATTAAATATGGATCTCCGCAAAGTGAATGAATTCATTATTCTTCTAAGTAGTTGAGGACAATGTATGCTCAAGTCAAGTAGAAATATCTGGTTCCCACACCTACGTAGGTGCAAGACAGTGCTGGGGCCAGTAAGAATACGTGAATGAGAAATTGTCGTGAATCGTGAAATTTAATTCAATCCTTACTTAATTTAAACAGTAACAGTATTATTGTATGATAAATTTTTGACACATTGATTTTATTGACATTTTGTATTTTCTTTGTATTATTTTATTGTGATTATATTTTAATGTTTTTTAATTTAATTTAATATGACATTTAAATATTCATAGTAATAATAATTGTGTAGAATTGTATAATAATATAATATATTTGTTTAATAAGATACTTATATAATTAAATATTTGGGCGTCGTCTTAGAGAGAGGGGTCATGACCAACGCTCTGGGTCGTACCTCGTGCAAAGGCTGGCCATCGCCATACAGTGTGGTAATGCATCCAGCGTGATGGGCACCTTTGGACCGGGGGCGGTCTTTTTTGATAGATATAGTTGACATTTATTGACGTATATAATATTGCATTGTTAATTTAATTGACTTATAATTTAAAATATTATATAATTTAATGGTATTTATTGACTAATAAAATAGGTTTTTAACATTAAATTTCAGTAATAATGTTTTGTTTTGGGTAATTTATATTTTTTTGACATGGTGTTTTGGACATCATAGTCTGTAAGCCACACTGTTTTTTTTTTTAATAAATAAATGAGATATATTTACCAGCTATACAGGCCGTCATGAAACAAATCCCGCACGCAGTGAAGAAAGATCGCGCTGCTATCTGTAAAATAAAACGGAGAAAAAATAAAGCATAATAAACATCATATTTTCTGTTTTACCCATACGATTTATTTTTGTAATAAGAACACAATAAAATCGTTAAATAATGTGTTGTGGTCGGTATAAACTGTTAAACCCAGGCAGCAATTTTACGTCGTATAACGACTCTTCACCGTTGACGACTCTTGTCCTTGACGTGTATGAGGTCGTTTCCGCGTGGGGTTCTGGGCTAGGATGTCACCCCCCATTGCTACCTATGGGTGTCGTAACTCGTAAGAGGCGACTAAACGTAAAATACCGGAAGGTGGGCAGCAGCGCCTTCTGGGTGGAACTGATATCTTAAACTGCGAAGACTTCTGCCTAGCGTGGGGATTATGGCAACCTCCTTAGTAGGGGAGGCTGTGCTCAACAGTGGATAATCCAATGAGGTCATAACTGGCAATGATACTTACATTGTAGTTGTTACGACCTACGAAAAGGAGTCCAAATGTCACAGATGCAACATTAAGACGTCGATAGCTCTGACTTTTTTTAAGAGATAAGGTGCGACGTCGACAGGTCCATGTTAATGTAGGTACCCTGCTCCGCCCATGTGGAGAAACTATATAAAGCTATAGATATATTTTTTGAGTAACATTTTATTCCAAGTAACACGATTTTACAGTGATCTAATGAGGGGTAGGTTCAGCGATGTACTGCGTAAGTCGGATGGTTCACACAGGGCTGGTTTTCAGTACTCCTTTGCTCGAGCATGCGTGTTAATCGAGTTAAGGTTAGTGAATACTTACATTGGATAACGTTTCTCTCTGGTTAGGTGCAAAGGCTGCGATGGCTCCAATAATGATGCCGACTGAGGACGGATTTGTGAACCCGCAGAGAGAGTACGTCGCTATCAGTTCACTTCGGGTCTATTTGTGATATGAAAGTTTAATTAGAGATGTTTTAATTAATTATCTGGTCGATTAAAATAGATTTGGGGGGCTTCTTTTCGTAAGTCCAGAGAATATTCTCTAGAATATTCTTGTAAGTGTAAAATAGCATATTTTTATACCGGCGGTATGCCTTTATTAACAAAATACTACGAACTATATACAACACTACAGCTACTACAATAAAAGCATTTGGACTCATATGCAGTCCAAATGCTCAGTTGGCAGCGTGCCCAGCATTGGCAGCATTGCCCCGTTGAATTGCGATGCTGATTCTTTGAGCCAAATTGGAGCCAACATTTTGATCACGCGTCGCTTCGACCAAGCGCTCTGATAAGTTTTGGAAAATACGATGAGCTCCCTGTCCCCACGGACCCAACGTCTCTACACCAAACGGCTCAAATATGTAACCCATACCGAGGTTAGCATAGTTGCGCCGCTTGAGCTGCTCTGCCGAAGTAGCCGCGGCGCCCTCACGTTGGTTTCAGAAAGATGTGACGGCGCTAAAGTGTCTACGCATGTAGCGTCCCACACTAAGGGCCGTCCTAACTTCCATGGAACCAGAGTCATGCCGTCAAGTCTTTTACCATCGTCACTATAAAATGGCTCGTGATGGCTCAATGGCATTGGCTATGGACTGCTGCGCAGCAGGTCTATGGTTTGAATCCTGCCACGGGCTTGAGCTTCGTATCCTGCATTCACAAAATGCCCTTCCGCATGGTGGAAGAGAATTTTGTGAATGCCCGCCTGGCTAGCGACCACCCTCAAGTAGAAAATCTGTCGCCAAGTACCTAACGGTGTTTTGCGGCAGCTGTCCTTGAGAGCCAGTACTTCTAGGTTAAGCCTGTTAACGCCTTCGACCACATTATCACTTACCATTAGGTGAGATTGTGGTCAAAGGCTATCAGAAAAGAGAAAAATATAATGGAGATGAAACTCATTTTGCCATTCTATTTTGAAAACGATGCATTAAGGAGTTCCAATTTTAAATTAAATCCAATTATTGAGTTCCAATTCCCAGGATTTATTGTTTTAACACCGACAATACTGGTCGCAAATTCACCATCGGCAATAGCTGACATCTTTAAAAGATTCAGTAAGGACTGGCATATTGGCCTATTAAATTAAAAACTATTTGATCCAAGTTTATGAAATTTAAATGAGACCAACTTGGAGGTACAAGCTGACCTAAAACATTTTTTTTGAAGTCAGCTGATTCCGAGTAAAAAACATGTACACACTTACAGATGAATATAGAACTTCTTCCATCAATAAAGTCGATAAAAAAACGAACAAAACAATTGAAAAGTCGCGACTAACCGATAGCAGCCCCTGCGCCTTCATTTCTCCGAGCCGTTGGTACGCGACGAACTCGTTAACGACGGTCTTGAGACCGATGAGTGTTCCCACCAGCTCGCACTCTGCCCACGGCACTCCTGATGATAGAACGAGACGTCATAACTTCATGAACGGAGAATAAAAATTGTTCCAGACATTTATTTTGATGTCTTTGTGACGCAACACCCACGAGGCCGGCCTGATGTTTAGCAGTATCCTCTGCCTTTAACAGATACCTAAAATAGGTCACAAGTGAGCAGCACTACGCCCATCACCCTGTGACATACAGTTATTAAGTCTCATATGTCTGTAAGTTACTGGCTCCCAAAGACTGCTTCCAACACACTGTAACATTGCTCGGTGATAGATTTTCTAATTGAGGGTGATAGCTAGCCTGGCGAGCATTCATAAAATGCCCTTCCACCATGCAGAGATGTTCAAGCCGGCGCGGCGGTGGGATGAACACATCTAACTGCGGCACCGCAGTCCAAAGCTATCACCGCTCGGTTATCATTGCCTCATCTCTTTCGCCGCGGAGCTTGCGCCGCGGCGCGGCCGCGTCGTCCTCTGAACAGAGCCTAACGGTAGTTTTTATTTATTTTCACATTTGATTCATTTTGTATTTTTTTTTATTCCTGTTAGGTAAGCCCTTGACCACAATCTCACCTAAGGGTAAGTGATGATGTGGTCGAAGGTGTTAATAATCTTACCTAGAATTACTGACTCCCAAGGACAGCTTCCGAAACACACCGTTAGGTGCTTCTCGACAGATTTTCTACTTGAAGGTGATCGCTAGCCAGGCGGGCATTCCCAAAATGCGCTTCCACCATGCGATGAAGCTCAAGCTCAAGTTAAATGCTAACTTACCCATAACCCAAGAAAGTGGTATGAAGATCTTCCCCATTAGCCACTCGAGGTTAAGGTCGGGGAAACCAAGCATCCCTCCGACATACCCCAGAACACCATTGATGAAGGCAACCAGTGCTACGAAAGCCACTACATTGGCTATGATGTTCAGAATCACTGCTATGCCGTTGGTAGCGCCGCGTGTTGCTGCTGACAGGGCGGATTTGTCTTGCCTGGAAGGAATTTCAGTTTGTTTTTTACTGCTGATTGTTTTGCCTAGTTAATATACATGTTGTGCTGACCCTGCCTAGAGTGGGACAAGGATATGAAGAAGAGTTAGCCTGTGACCGATCTTTGTTTATTATAGTTTATAGGCTAGAGGCTCTCATCGATGTAAGTAAGATGTTGCTGTACATTAGGCGCACTTCAAGGCTCCTTACTAACAAGTAGAGCGTTCCCTAGGTGCGTTGGAGAAAGGCCACCTACATTACTTCAACACAACTTGGAAATGCATTAGCTCAAGCAGTCCCTTTAAAGCCAAAGCTAAAACTTTAAACAATTATGTTTTCCTATTAGTTGTTAACGGCATCATATTTTTTATTATCTACTGGTGTTGTCTTTTATGTTGTTAGATAAGACATATTGTACTGACATCGCATGAGGGGGGAGGGAGGGATTTAAGGGTGGAAAATCCTTCAGGCTAGATAAATATAGGGTTTTCTTTGTCATAAAATAATGGACAAGTTGTTCGTCTGGTGGGAAGCGTCACGCTTGTCCATTATAGTGTCACTCTCCTCGTTCTACATGATACTGCAAAGCACTCATCCCTCCCGAGATGTTAGTTCATATTTAAACTTCTGCTACTTCTATTGCTTGGACGCAGAACAACTGGCACTGCGGTGGTAAGTACTGTTCAGAATAATTCAGCCTTAGTAGACTGACTCATGCTGAAGAGACTTACCTCGTGGTAAACTAGGTACAAATGTACTTACACCTCAACGGGCTGAATGTTGTCTACGCTGGTGAGGGAGTGCTTGGTCTCAGGTAGCAACAGTTTGGCGTAACAGATGGCTGCGGGGGCAGACATCACCGACGCTGTCACCAAGTGGGCTGGCTCCACGCCGAAACCAATGAAAGAAGCGAGGATCGTTCCTGGTGGAAGATACATAAAATTGATTGGATGAAACTCTCGAGCCATTCTATCATATCGCACACCAGCAAGGAGAGTGTCACAACACAACAAAATACCAAAATGAGATACGAGTAAGTACGGCCAAAGATTTGCAATATCGAAGTTTGCCTCCTAAGCAACGTCATAATTATGGTGCAATCTCTTGTCAAGAGTTGTAAGTTTGCGAAAACTATGGTGTCATATCAAGGTTAGTAAAAAGTGGACGTGTGGGTCCTGTATGTGTAGTACTGTCATTACTTGTGTAATGACTCTTCATACGTGTTTACTTCGTGGAGGCATGCCGCATTATTTTCCTTTCTTTAAATGACCAATTAATATAAACACCATCTTAAGTATCGGGGGTACGATACTCTCAAAAGTCACGTGTGGAAGCAGGGCGCAGAACCTAAATAACTCACGAAGAATGTCTTTTAAGTCTTTATGATTTATCCAAATCACAACGTTGCGTAATATCGATCGATTTAATAATTATTTCCCTCGCAGCTACTGAACTGTACTGTGTCAGCCATTGCTGAACACAGCCTCCCCCAATAGGGTGGGGGGGGGGGGTTACCATAATCCCCACGCTTGGCAGGCGGCCTGGGGATCGAAGTGTGAGATATCAGTTCCTGCAAGTGCTGCTGCCCACCCTCTGGTGTGTTACCCTTAGAGCCTCTTACGACACCCACGGGTTAAGATGGGGGGTGACATTCTAGCCCAGAACCCCACAAGCAAACAGCTTGCAGATACAAACGGATATAATTAAGTATGTATGTTATGTTTCATCAAGATTTCTCAAGTTTTGGTGTAATATAATTGGGGGCAAGCAAACTGCCACATATCATAAACAGTTTTGGACTGTTACCGAGACCTTAACCGTAAAACATGCCCGAACGATCGAACCGAGGACCTCGAGATTCAAAAGCGGTGCTCTCCCCACTCAACCAACGAAGCAGTTAAAGTTGAGCCTAAAGAGGCTAAGGGTTAGTACATCAGCTTCCTTTTAATATTACGTCTATAATAGAAAAATAATAAAAATGCAACCTTTTCGCATTAGGTACCTATTTTATTTACCAGAAACGGTGGCCAAGCCTGAAGACATCACAAGGTGTAGCTCAGACGGTGTCAAAAGTGGCACATATGGTTTTATGAGGAGTATTGACTCGGCCTGCAAAAAATATAACTAATTAGTTTCAATAGCCACAGGGCTGATTGAGATCAATAAAAATCAATAAAAAATAAATGAAATGGCATTTATATAGGGTTATATAGACATAACTATGCGAGCTGTAACATGGTGGCTAATCTTGGGGACTACTTCTGTTTTTAGGTCATAGCACTCAGCGGCCATTTTGAATCAGCCATCTTGGATTATTGGTAGGAGTTTCTATTCTAGTTATTACTGCTCATGTTTTCGACGTTACACTGGTTGAAATGTTATTAAACCAGTATTAGCAAATTAGGGCCAAGTGTTCTGGGGCGAGATTGAGAATATAAGGAATGTTACATCTTTGCTATTGAGCTACTCGTGTTTTCTAAATTATTTAAGTAACTCTTATTTTGCCTCCGGAAATATTTTTATTTCAATGTCTATCAACGGTGGGTCATTTGCTATTAATTATATTCTTGAACTTGCATCAGTGTAGGAAAATAGTACGACAGCAAGATAAGTCACATGTTTTCGCCTTATTCCAACACCACGCATTAGTCATTGTCATTACGCTGTGACTTATTAACATGACATATAGATGGTTGCCGGCCCAATATCGATTAAAACATGCGTCTTTGATTTATTTAAAACAAGCAGGTAAAATGTGATGTTGTAGTAAATTTTCGAATCGACTTAATTCGAAGGTGAAAAGAAAATGAAAGGCATTTTAAAAATCTCTTTCATTTGCTTACTCACACATTTTCTAACCCACACAAGGTTACAGGGTTTTTTTAATAGCAATAATAGCACGCCATAGCCGGTCCAAATTGTACGAAGGGTGCCAAACGTGCCACCTTTGATGTCTTGATGTCACTGCCCCGCGGATAGACACCGTGAGCACTCCGTGGCGATAGCACTCTAACTGATAAACGGACCAAGCAATAACTTGCTTACGAGCTGTAACTCAACTGTCACAAAACTGGAAAATAATAAGATGAAAATTTGAGACATCTTACTGTTGATTTACAGGTAATAATTCTTTCTCTCAAATACTCTTTTACGAATAGAACCTGTTAATATTTTTGAGTAGATTAAAATTTTGTGTTTTTGTTTTGTTTAGTATTTGGATGGATGATATCTTAAGCTTAGTTCGAATACTTCGAATATAATATAATTTCCGAAAGTAACGCAAACAGCCTTATAATTAAAAAAAACAGGTTTTTTTTAATTAAATGCTATTGTGTATATGTGCTATTATTGCTATTGTGGCGGTACCAATGACTCAATTCGGACTCCACATTGGGACTGCACTATGACTACAGTCTTTTCCAATTACAATGGCTCCATATTTTTCATTGGAGTGCAACTGCTACAGCCTGCACAATAGATCATATCTTACATTTTATTGAATCGTTAGCATTTACACACACCCACACTAAGACGTTGTGTACAAACGAAGCCTACCCATACAATGCACATCAATGATTTTTTGTGAGAGGGCGCGCCTTTGAGTAAGACCAGGTTTGTACCTTGATTAAAAACTTAAAAACTAGTGGCACGAAGTTTACTCACCAAGCTGAGAAAAACATTTCCAACCGCCATGACACTTTCGCAGACGGTGGTCGACGTCGCAGCGTTTAACAGCTGTCCAAGCTTTATGCAGAACCACTGCAGTGCTCCCCAGAAGAAGAGGAGCTCTACCAGCATGCTTACGTAGAATATTATTGGCAGGGTCTGCAAAACATTAAGATATATTTTTACAAATCAAAGCACAATATTTGTCATATTGGGAGGACATAGAACCCGTGTCTTCCGGGTTTACGCACCAGGCGCATGAACTCATTGGCCACGGACACGGTGGAATGAGATGCGAATGAGCTCGTCTTGGTATCCACCATCTATCTCGCATTGTCAGATATTCTGCCTCGGAACAGTAATGTGAAAACAAGTGAAATTGCTTGGCCAATGAGATAGTACTAACGTCTTAGAATGACGACTGCAGTGCAGTGACAAGCAGATCGAGAACTGTAATGGACAGGCGTAATACTTACGATCAGGGAAACTTTTCACTGAAAGACACTAACCAGTCATTTTACTAATATGAAGCAGCTACAGATAACACACAATAGGTAATAGTAGGTAATATTTAGTAGGTAATAGTAGTGAACAGTAGGTAATAGTAGAGTACTCACACTAAATGCAAAAACGCCTTCTGTCTTGACGAGTAGTTCTCCAAACGTGAACTCAGCTCCTACCACACCGTACCCTAAGAACGTTGCCACCTGAAACAATGTTTTTTTTATTGATAGACTAGCATTTGCACTCTTTCTAATCAAGGCGGGATTACCCAGTGGCAATGAACATTGTTTTTGAAGCGCTCGTAGCGGAGTTTGCTTAGCCGTTCTTAACCGATCAGTCAAGTTAAGCAACGTCCGCCGCGGTCACGAGTTGGATGGGTAACAGCTAGTGACATTACTACTGAGCGTGCACGTGCTTCGGAGGCCACGTTTAATCGTCGGTCCCGGTTATTGCCTTCGTATGGCGGTCGTTACAGCATGGTGGTAGGGCAGTATGCGAATGCCCGCCCTGCTAGCTACCACCCTCAAGTAGGAAATCTGTCACCAAACACCTAACGGTGTGTTCCGGCAGCTGTCCTTGAGAGCCAGTAATTCTAGGTTGGCCTGAACAACATCTTCAGGGTCAATTCAATCAGGTGAGATAGTGGTCAAAGGCTAGCCTATCAGTTATATATAGAAATAAAAAAATGTCTGATCAAGGAGTGATGGCTCAGTGCCAAAAGCTATGGACTGCCGCACTGAGAAAAATGACTTCCGTCCTTCATAACTTATTGACGTGCAGAATAATGCTGATGCCTGTAATAATATCATGAGTGTGATGAAATAGTACGAAGAAGATATATTTCAGGTTTCGTCACTACAAGTTTCATTTCAGTTAACAACCAAAAGTCATGACAGCCTTTCATTTTAAAATATAGTAACTAAATACTAAATTATTACGATATACCTTCTTTTTAACAGGAATTTCATAACTAATTGCAAGTGCGTCGTGAGCAAAATGTAGCACGACAATTAATCAAGAAATTGTCATGAATATGTAAAATATAATATCAAGACAGAGCATGACAAAAAGCATAAATTTTTCCACGCAAAAAAAAAGAAATTCAATCATAAGTAGTAATGGGTTTTTACCAATAATATACTATGATGTAACGTTCTAAATAATTATTGAATAATTTAATATTGGGAAAAAAATAAAAGTTTGTAATGCCATGTTCAACTTTCGTGACCGACACGATATCCCTAGAAGTTGCAGTGCATAACGTTAATGCTTGCCTGGCTGGCTACCACCCTCAAGTAGAAAATCTGTCGCTAAGCTAAACTTATGCCCATTCTAGCTTTAGCGTATTGGTCAACTATTTTAATCCAATGACATTCGTCTCGTTTGTTGTATTGAGTAATTCTATATTAAATGAAATAATTTTATTAAAAACTATCTCTTCATGATACACACTATTCACTCCTTGTAATTTCATCCAGATTTGTTCAGCCCTATTAATGTCAAAAAGTTCAAACTTTCCGTTCCTTTTGCACTACCTAGATGGCGCTATCGCTATTTACGCACTTTCCTATACAAAATGCGTCCGAATGTATGAAATCCTGAATCGCGCTAACGAAATAATCCGATGGTTCTGAAACTTAGTATAATGTTAGCTTAGTATCAAGCTAACATTATACTAAATATATTGACTTCGGCAGCAATCGGCAACACTCGGCAGTCTAGTGCAGCAAAATCACCAGGAAAATACGTATTATAAGTTATTGGTACACGATAATATACGTGAAAGCTCTTAAAACTGCCATGATAATATCGAAAAGATATCATAATAGTCCCGTTAGGTTGTTAGGAAATGTTTTCTTATTTCCGTGAAATTCACAAGAATTTATCATTTCATTATTGAAAATATACCATTAGTTCTTAAGTTTTTATGATTCCCTTCACGATTTTTTGTCATTACTGTTAGGGGTAATTCAGAGTTCGTCATGATATTTTGTCATGAATCGTACTGACAAAACATGAGTATTCAGCACTAAGAAATCTTGTGTTGATGCCTGATTTTTTATCGTCACATCAATTCATGGTAAATTCTTGTGATTTACGTGAAAATTATAATTAAATACTGTTGGTCCGTTTTTATTGGGAATACGGATATTTATTTCAAAATTCCTTTACAATTATCATGAATCATGACAGTCATTTTTCTCAGTGCGTGCAAGAGGTCCATGTTTCGCATACCGCCACTGGCTAGCTACCATCAGGTATACAATACATAGAACCTACCTTAATTAGCTTTTATTATAAAATGGCAGACAATGATCTAAGACTTTTTATTTGTCTTTATATATATAAAACCTGTGACCTGGCGGCGCTAGTTTATTTTTATCCCTAGTGTTGTAACTGTGGTACTCGCCGTTTAATTTAAATTAAGCTAAGTTCTTTCGAGCACACAATATTTTCAAAAATATAGAGACATGGCAAAGTTAATATATTAAAATTTTTTAAAAACTCCACAGTGATTCGCTAGAATAAATTCCATATACTTATATTGCACAAATTGCCATTTTTCGCAAAATAAAGATATCTATATCAGCTGCTGCTCCCCACAACAATACATCATACGACATTATGCTGTGGAATTATGCCAGTCGAGCTGTAGCAACGACTACATCCGTTAACTTCTTCATCTACTACCAATCAATACATCTCGCTTTGACAGGAAGACCCGTGTCCCAGCAGTAGGAATAGGTGATAACGAAGCATTTGCCCAGTCATTCTTAACCGATCTACTTAGTTAAAGCTACAACGCTAATGACTAGGATGTGTAGCCGCTGTAGTGGCGATACTACTGAGCGCTTCCATGCTTCGGAGGGAACGTTAAGCTCTCGGTCACGGATGTTGTCTTAGGATGGCGCAGTCGTTATAGCAAGATGGTAGGGCATGCTACAACCCTCAAATAGAAAATCTGTCGCAAAGCTGTTCGGGCAGCTGTACTTCCGAGCCAGTAATTCTATGTTAGCCTGAATAACATCTTCGACCATGCATAACTTACCAACAGGCAAGATAGTGGTCAAACGCTAGCCTAACAGCTATAAAAAGGCTAATTTATGACGGTAGACCTAAAATGAGATAATACAAAATGCTCTATCACTATGCAAACGTTAATATACTTATCAGGTAAGTGTCGTAAGATTTACGACACGAAATATATAGGTAAATGACGTTTATTAATTTTATCTTTATCCTATTTAGCAGTATCATTATTTAGTGATGTAATTTATGTTATCGATAACTTTTGATGATCTCAATTCGATGATTGTGCCTCAGTTATTGAATGACCTAGTATTATCTGATATTTGTAATATTAGGTACCTACTGCTTGTTTTACATCCTTATAATATATTAATTTGATAACATATATTATTTGGTATAGAGATTAGATTAATATACTAACTTAGCGGAAACCCATATTATCTATTTACAATAATTATAAATTCATTAAAAATATTTATCTACCTAGAGATATATCCGCAAAATAATGCTCTCTGTCTACAGCAGTTAATAAGGAGCTTTTAACGGAAAATAAAAAAAAAAATTTAATTACATAGAGTTCAATCATATTGCGCCCTCCACGTGGCGCCTACGACCTATTGTTTGTCAGAAATGCGTTAAAATTAGAGGATATAAATTTTAATTCTTTTCGTAAACACGGATGCGATTGCCCGATTTTAAAATTGTTCAACACGCATTTGTTAAGGAAATAATTGGTCACATTTTAGTATAAGAAATATTTATTATCGTCAGACTTTTTACGGTTAAACCTTCATTACTTATTTCTTGCCAAAATGTCAACCTCATCACATCAATCGGAATGTCCACCTTTGAATAAGGTCTTCCCCAAGGGCAATTTGCCATAATCCCCACATTTATATTATTGGTTTGCCATAGTCTTAGGGATCGCATTAGAAGTTATCAGTTCTTCAAAAGACGCTGCTTCCCACCTGCTTGTATTTTACCCTTAGTCGCCTCTTACGACACCCACACGGAACGAAATGGGGGTCATTCTAACCCGACACCCTGCGGGGGTAAATTGTCCAAACATAATATATACTTCTCTGTGAAAAAAGTACCACGAAAAGATCAATAATACACAAAATATTAGTTATTTAACGAATTTTATTTTATCACCTTCAAAGTATGCTCCTTCAGGATACTTGTACCCTTAGTCTTTAAAGTTCTTAGAGAAGACGCATTGTACCGACCCAACACGAATGAGAAAGAGAATAGGAAAATTATGCTTAAGATAATAAAAATACCTTATCGGAAAAGCACTGCAGCGCCATCCTGCCCTCGTTCCACCGGATGAAGAGCAGCCCGAACACGAACTGTATGAACAGCCCCGACAGCACGCAGCGCCAGTTCACGCGCCCAGGGTGCTTCGAGAAGACGAATCCTGGGATATTTTGAAATGTTTGAATTCTATACATGACTCTTTTAAAGCAGATTTTGAGTTGATCTGAACTTAGCAAATACCTTTAGCAATTTTATCTGCAGTCACTGTACTTGGATGAGTAACTGATGTAGTGGGAATCTTACTGAACACATCTGAGCCTTGAAGGGCACCTTAAGTCTGCCTAAGAGGAAAAAATTGCACTAATAGGATCGCTTCATTGTCTTAGCTTCGCTGACCGTAGCGATCCTGGAGATCCGAGGAGAAAATACACCTCGAACATCTTTTGACGGATATGCAGCCTAAACCGAACTCACCGGTCGCAGTCTTATCCCGGAGGCCATAAAGTGGCCTGAAAGCTCCGACACTTTGCATGCATTATATTAGGGCATTTTATAAATGCCCGCCAGCTGGTTACCACCTTTAAGTAGAAAATCAACAGTGTGTTCCGGCAGCAGTCCTTGAGAACCAGTAAAAATACAGGCACATAAAGAGACTTAACAACTGTATGTCTCAGGGGAACGGGCGCAGTGCAATTCGTTACTTGTGAAGAAATGCATCTGTTATAGGCAGAGGATATGACTTAGCATCAGGTAGACCCCTGGCTTGTTACATCACAATAACAAAAAATAAATTAATAAAAACACAACCTAACGATGTGTTCCAGGGGCTGTTGTTCAGAGCCAGTTTACATTCCTGGCTAAGCCGGCTGTTGTTCAGAGCCAGTTTACATTCTAGGCTCTGCCTGTTTAAGTAACCACCTTCGACTTACCATCTGGAGATATTGGCCTAACTAAAGCTGGACTGTCCTCAACATATACATAATAGGCTTGGTTAGATCTTTTTTGTAGATTGGTGTCACTACTAATAAACTACTTACCTACTATCATAATAATAGCCAGTCCGAGGAGCGATATCAGCCTCTCCGGGGCTCCCCTCGTATCGAAGTACAGCAGCAAGGCTATAGCAGCGAGGATTATTATGCTGAAGGCCCACCTGAACCAACTGTAAGGAAAGATTATTCTAATTAACTTAATCTGGGTGTATAAATTCCCCGTGGGGTGCCGGGTTAGAATTGCACCTCCCCATAGCATCCCGTGGGTGTAATACTGGAATGTAAATACTGGAAGGTGGGCAGCAGCACCTTCTAAAGAACATTTTACACTGCGATCCCCAAGCCGCCTGCCAAGCGTGGGGATTATGGCAAATACCCCCTTAATAGGGGAGGCTGTGTTCAGCGGTGGAGGAGTCAGCTGCTACAGGGTGTATAAAAGGCAAATAGGCATGCTCGCCTGGGGTGCTGGGCTAGAATGCACCCCCCATTTCTGTGGGAGTCGTAAGAGGCGACGAAGGGAAAAATAACAGAAGGTAGGCAGCGCCTTCTGGAGAACTGCCCAATTGCAGTTATAATGTGGGTTCAGTATACTAAATACTAACTAAATGTTTCACCTGAAGGCCTAGTATACCGAACGCACATTATTGGCAAGTTAAGTTTTTTGCAATGGTATAGGAGGGTTAACGAGCAGACGTGTCTCCTGTTGGTAAGTGATCATCGTCGCCAGTGGATTTACGCAACTTTTTGAGGATGCATTGCGGGCCTTTGAGATTCTTGAAGCGCTCGTAGCGAAGTTTACTTAGCTGTTCTTAACCGATCAGCAAAGTTAAGCAACGTCGCCGGCGGTCATGAGTTGGATGGGTGACCGCTAGTGGCATTACTACTGAGCGCTTCCTTGCTTCGGAGGACACGTTAAGCCGTTGGTCCTGGTTGTTGTCTAAGGATGGCAGTCGTTATAGCATGGTGGTAGGGCATTTTGCAAATGCCCGCCTGGCTAGCTACCACCCTCAAGTAGAAAATCTTTCGCCAAGCACCTACAACGGTGTATTCCGGCAGATATCCTTGAGAGCCAGTACTTCTAGGTTAGCCTGAACAACATATTCGACCACATCATCACTTACCTTCAGGTGAGATAGTGGTCAAAGGCTAACCTACCAGGAATAAAAAAAAGGAATATGGTCATCTTGAAAGCATCTAAGTCTTATCTGTTCGGAAAATTTTCACACGGCAGCTGATTCCATAGAGGCAGTGCGAGGCAGAAAATGCCGTGAGAATAGGACGGTTGTAGTAAGCAAGTGTGATAAGATAAGGCTACGATGCGATATTACGGTGACTACAGTTTTAATGCCGTTATAGGCTAGAGAGGCACAATCTGGAGATATGGATTACGTTTTTAAACTATCCACAATAAAAAGTTAAAAGCTCATCCACACATAATCGAGTCCTGGAAGTCTCACAGCTCGATTTATGCGCTCCTTCTTACCGCATACTTGCAAAATGTGAAATGATCTTCCATCTAGCGTTTTTCCGCAGGGCTACAGTATGGATTCCTTCAAAAAAAGTGTTAAAAGAGCCTTACATGGTCGGAAACGCATGGTGTTGCAAATGTCCATAGGCGACGGTAACCGCTTACCATCAGGTGGGCCGTAAGATTGTTTGCCAATCCATTACATTAAAAACAAAATGTATATAACTTACACAATCTTCCACCATTTGTGCCACGTTCTTTGAACTTTAACCCACACGTTGACCTCGAACCACTTGCCGAAGAACCTCTTAACGACGAAGAAGTATACTAGGAAGAAGTAGAGGATGGAGTACACGGCGATAAGGTTGCCGAAGCCGTGGCACAGCTCAAGTGGTTTGTTTACTGGAAATAATTACGATTAGGTACCATGGTAGGTTTTATTGACCGAGCTTCAGTCTTGGTACCCACCAAGTTTGGGGTAAGTTTTAAGGGCAGCGCAGAAGTTGATGATGTAATGTTATCCTTGTAATAATGGAATCAATGTTATAGTTGATTTACGTTAGGTACACATTATTAAAAGAGTTCCGCAATTGCAACCCCCATCTCCCCTAAGTATATCCTCATGTAGGAGTCATAAGAGGAGAACAAAGGAAAGGTACCAGAAGGTGGGCAGCAGCGCCGATCTTCAACCTTACACTGCGATCTCAAAGACACCTGCGTTGCGCGGGTATAAGGGCTAAGCCTCCTAATGAGGAAGAGGCTTTGTTCAGCGGTGGACGTTATTCCTAGCATATAAGACACTTTCCAAATTTGTCTGGTGATCCTATGATCATCTCGGTAAAACGATACACTTATTGCGATTTTCAGGATATTTTTTTATAGTAATAATTAGTTACTGAAAAAAAGGAAGCGACAGTGCTGTGTTAGATTTTATAACTAGCTGGCCTAGATTTTATGCAAAAAAATTGTTCTATAAGCATTATTCAAGAAGAAATTAGGGGAAAGACATTTTTATTGAGAATAACACGCCGCCTTTCTTCTAAATGGTAAAAATATTTAGGCAATAAATTACAACTCCTAGCTTAGTATGATAAATCAAGAGTTTGTTATCTTGGGATGATATTTTGAAAGAATTTCTACCATGAAATGAAGAGTAATGACTCAATTCCGTCTGATCATCTGGAGATTTTGATGATGTAGTTCTAGTCTGGTTATTAATTAAACTTTACTCACCATATGTTATATAATAATACAGGCAGCCTATGAAATAGCCGAACATGACTCCTTGAAGAATAAAATAGGAAATAGTAGACAGTTTCCGCCGGTTTCTTTTGAAGAAATTGTCTGTGGAACTGCCCATCTGCGCAATGGTCTTCTCAAACCAGCCTGTTGGCTCATAGTCTTGGCATTCGTGAAATATCTGATAAACAAAGTAGGCACTTAGTTCTTTATTTTTTGATGGAGCATTTGGAATACTGCTGTCAAGCCACTATGGGACGAGGATTTCCTGAATAAGAAAGAAATACGATTGTCATTCAAATTAAATACGAGGGTTTCTAATGTCACATAATACAGTTCTGGCTGATAATTGTGTTTTTTTCCGTTTCTCATTGAATATGAAGTAATACCTCATTTTTGTATAGATAGGCAACTGCTCAAGTGAATATTTATTTATTTCCATACATACAACTATCTATACAGGTACACACCCAATACAATAGAGTAGCTATAAACAACATTTTAGTGCTTAATTTCTGTAACACAGATCATGTAATGCGATTTTTGTAAATTCGCTCAGAGCGCAACAACATAGGTCCAATATTGTTTTAGTTCCCAGCGATTACAAATACTCCGTATCAAGTTGTAACTGCTGTCATAAGTACTGCCTTCTTCTCAGAGGAAGAAGTATGGCTCATAATCCACCACGCAAGCTCAATGGGCCTTGGAGGACAGGCAAGTGACTTGACGTAGTCTGAGAGTTTGATTGCCAGAAACCCTTCAATATTCCCTAACGACTGCTATCGAACTGGTACCACAGTACACTTATTGATTCCATATATATACTGTGCCGGAATTGACGCGTGCTGAGACACAGAAGCCCTCAGTTCTAAATGCCACTACAGTCAACCATCAGAGTTGCTTAACCTAGCTGATCGACAAAGAACGACTAGACAAGCTTCCTGTGAGCGTTTCAGATCCGCTACGCTAGGAGCGCTTCTGCTGGTATCTAAACATTACGAAATTGTATGAAAACCACTTTTATTTATAGTTTTTTAAGGTTTTGCAGACTGAACAAGCTCGAGTCCCAGCTGATGTTCATCGGTAAACTCTGCCTAAAGCAGATGCATTTCGTCACCGCTAACGAACTGCACGGTGCAGGGCACCCTGAAACCGCCCTGAAACCAGGAAAAGTACAGGGTGTGTCACCCTGTACTTTTCCTGGTCCTCAAGGACTGCTGCCGGAACACACTGTTAGGTACTGGGCGACAGATTTTTTTACTTTTGTGTGGTATCTAGCGAGCATTCGCATAATAATACACCCTTCCACCATGCGGTGAGGCTCAAGACGGCGGTAGGAATCGAACCATAGACCTGCGGCACAGCTATTACCACTCGGCTATCACTGCCTCAAAATAAATACAGTGAATCCTGGATAAGTGGGCACTGGATATGTGAGAATCCCCTCTATTATTTAAAATTTTTGAAGCAGTGATGGCTCAGTGGCATTGGCTATGGACTGCCGCGCAGCAGGTCCATGGTTCAAATTCCGCCATGGGCTTGAGCTTCACTGGATAGTGGAAGGGCATTTGGCGAAAACCCGCCTGGCTAGCGAGCACCCTCAAGTAGAAAACCTGTCGCCAAGCACTTAACGGTGTGTTCCGGCAGCTGTTCTTGAGAGCCAGTGAAATTACAGGCACATGAGACTTAACAACTATGTCTCAAAGTGTCGGACGCAGTGCATTCGCGACTTGTGATGAAATGCATCTGTTATAGGCAGAGGTTAGTCCGCTTAACATCAGGTGGGCCTCGAGCTTGTTCCGTTCCGACACAATAAAATGCAAAAAAAAAACAATGAGGTCCCCATCATTTGTATTGAAACCTCTGTCACTGGGAATTTACAAACCTTGTAACCGAGACTTGAATTCTTAGATTTTATTGATGTTTATCTCTGGTATTGGGACTTTGTTGCTTAATAGTTTAAGGGGACAATTTACCAGGTTATGACGCCATCTTTTGTATGAAAAGTTGTACATTTTGACTTCATAGTGGAACCCCCTAAATAATACATTTGTCATGTTAACCTGCCTGTTTGGGAAACTGGGTTAATGAAGACTCTACTAGTGATAAAATAATGTAGATCCCTTTGGAATCCACTTAGCCAGGTTTCACTGTACTCAATATTTATTTTCTCTGTTATTGATAGGCTGTCCATTCTTAGGACCTTTAACAATAGCGAAACTGAATTGCTAGTATTATTTTTTATACCTGTTAGTCTAGTCTTTGACTACTTTCTCACCTGATGGTAATTGATGATGTGTTCGAAGATGTTGTTCAGACTAAACTAGAATTACTGGCTTCAAGGACAGCTGCCAGAACACTGCTTGGTGACAGATCATTTGTTTAGTTAATTTAAAAAACTAATTAGATATTTACCGTCCCATTTTTTTCACTATTCATCTTTTCTAACTCTTTCATTTCCAAACCGTTACTCGAGACTGCTTGCTGAAAAAAACACAAAAGTAATAAAAAAGCCAAACGCCTTCATAAAAAAGCAATAGGACACTGAAAGTTTTTGAAACTGGCCACTTGTAAGCAATGTAATAAAAAAATAAGTTTAAGTTTTGAAAATGGAACTCTGCCAATATTATTGAATATTTATTTTATTAATTTATTATTTGTTTTACAATTTCGCGGTCAAAAATTGTATCTATGTGTCACGTCAGGATGAATTAAACGCGAGATAATTTTCATGCAACTATTGTTTATGACTTTCGATGAGAAAGTTATGATACTGATTGGCCTTTCACGATGAAGTCCCATCTCTTGCCACTGTTTACAACTGGTTTAATGAGTTTAAATGTGGTCACACTAATCTCAGCAACGATCTGCGTGAGGGACGCCCTTCTACGACGACGACTGAAGAGAACATCAGTGTTGCGCCTTATGATAGAGACTGATAGAAAAGTGACCTATCACCAGATTCGGACAAGCTTAGGCATTGGTATGAGTCAAGTGCACAAAATCCTCCATGAACATTTGGTGGTCAGGAAGCTTTGTGCCCGGTGGATATCTCATAATTTGACCGAGGCCCAAAAAATCCGACGTGTTGATTGGTGCCATGAAATGGTTGAAAGATTTAACGGAGGTGACTCAAATGCTGTGTTCAATATACCTAGTTACGGGTGACGAAAGCTGGATTTATCCCGGGCTATTATGATCCCGAAACCAAAATACAGTCTGTTCAGTCGGTGTTTCCTTCCGAGGAGTTGCCAACTAAAGTGAAGAGAGGTCGAAGAGTGTATAAAAAAATGTTGGCAGCGTTCTTCGGAAGGACAGGTCATTACGCGACAATTGTTTTAGAACATCGAAAAACAGTTACTGCAGTACACTAACAATTATTTGTCACTGGTCTTTGAAAAAATTGGGAAGAAAAGACCTCGCAGTAGGATCCTCCTTCACCACGACAACGCTTCGTCGCACACCACCAAGCGAACGGTCGACCATTTGGCGACGTCTGACGAGGAATTATTGGGTCCCTCGCCGTGTAGACTTCGAACCTTTTTTAGGTTTTTTCGAGGTTTATTTATTCCCAACAAAAAATAATATCTTCGAGACAAACGTTTTATGGACGCCGAGGAAGCTAAAAACGAGGGGGTGAAGTGCTTTTCTCAGTGGTTCCATCGGATGCAACGACGTATTGACATGAATGGACATTACTTTGAAAATCTATAATAAAACTAATAACTTGGTAGTTTAATCAGTTTTTGATTTTCAAAGAACTTTCAGTTTGACTCTCGTATATTAAGGATAGCCCGTGTTCAAATCCCGCACATGACTACAATTTTACCTCTCGGTATAATTGTGTAATATATTAAGGGCTCGTACAAGGAAAATGTGTGTAGTTTGATGACAATTATATAAACGTCATTCTTATCCATTACAGTTGCAGTGGATTTTTCATTCCGCCTGACAGTTCGCCAGTCACTCCAAAACCCTGTTACCTTATGTATCCTTCGCCTAATAATTTCATTTACTGAAGTGCTCTTCACGCCTAACCACAGTAGTGTTTGTTTGCACACTACTACTTCGAGGGAGAACATCTAATCTTGATCACTTGTCTACGACGAATTGCCCTGTGTCCGTCGCACAGAGACGTACAGTTGTTAAGTCTCATGCCCCTGTAATTTTACTGGCTCTCAAGGACAGCTTCCAGAACACAGCGTTAGGTGCTTGGCGACAGATTTTCTACTCGAGGGTGATAGCTAGCCATGCGGGCATTCGCAAAATACCCTTCCACCACGCGGTGAAGCCCAAGCCGACGACGGCGGAATTCAAACCATGCTGCACGGCAGTTTAAGCTATTACTGATCGCTCGGCCATCATTAATTCTACAATTTTGTAAATTGTGAGCTGGTGAGTCAGCCTTTGACCAGTATCTCACCTGACGGTAAGTGATTTTGTGATCAAAGATGTTGTTCAGGCTAACCTAGAATTAATGGCTCTCAAGGACAGCTGTCGGAACACACTGTTAGGTGATTGGCGACAGATATTTAGTTGAAAGTGGTAGCAAGTAGGTGGGCATTCGCAAAATGACCTACCACCATGCTAAAACGACTGCCATCCTAACGACAACAACCGGGATCAACCTCTTAACGTGCCCTCCAAAGCACGGAAGCGCTCGGATGGAAATTAGAAATATCACTATAGGTCACTGATCCAAGTCATGACCGCAGAGGACGTTGCTTAACTTAGCTGATAGGTTAAGAACGGCTAAGCAAACTACGCTACGAGCGCTTTAAAATGGTGTTTTGTTAATTGACAATTCTTCAAAATTATATCAATTCAAATCAAATATTTATTTGTTGAAAGTAGGTTTACAAGTACAAATAGTTCTTAAGATAAAATAAATTTAGTTCTCTACAGTCAACTCGTCTACAAATATTAAAATCAGATTAGGTCATCCACAGATAAAGCTAATTTAATATGATTATAATAGATACATTTGTAAAACATTAATACTTAAATGATTTTAAAATTGAAGAAGTGCGTCGTGCCTACGAACGCTTCACGCATGTTCGTTATTATATAACATAATATTAATATAATATATATTTGTATTACTTACGGGAGCAAACAAATCCGCCATATTGTCTTTTTATTCCGTCTTTCCAAGATAAAAACACGCGCTTCAACACATGTTTTTACGTGACACTTTGCTTAATGAAACTGGTTACTGTTTTAAGAGACAAGGTCGCCACGACATTGCTTTGTCATGCTGTAACAAAAAGATATGATGTATTTAGTCATTTGCATATTTTCACACATCATTTGTGTATATAAGTGCCTAAAGGTTTATTGCTGCAGTTATCTCTAGACAAACTCTGATCATAAAGCGTGCTTTTAACGATTGGCTTCTGTAACCTGAATTGTGTGATCCTGGGGGCCAACTCTCACGTCTTATAGTAATAATAACTTAATCCTACTGCTAAATTTTATACCTCCACGTAAATTAAGCAGGCTTACAATTGGTAATGGAATCGCTCAGCGTTTTGATGACGTCAGAACAAATTGTTCACTCTGTTCGCGAACTGTGACGTTACATTTAATACGAAGTAGCAACAAATCCGCCATGTTTATCCATCTTAAAAAAGTTACTTCCTAGCAGCGATTTTACAATACAATACAATACAAAAATTCTTTATTGTTTACCAAGTAAAAGTAAATTACATTGATTAAGACTAATTATCCTATGGCAGTACAATGGGCGGTCTTATCGCTATGTAGCGATTTCTACCAGACAACCTTTGGATGGACAGAAATAAGGGACAAGGTAGACGGTGGTGAACAATAAATTAACGTTAGATAATTAAATTCAGATACATAAATCTAATACGTGATAAATAAATAAATAAATACCTACATATATACATAATAAATATATATATATATACTAAAGTTATACATACATAAATAACATACCTTTAAATAACACATATATAACAAATTACTTAAATATGCATCTACATATATTACACATAATATAAACAAATAATTACAATGTTATATACTGGATAAGTAGTGATTTTTTACCATTATTTTAAAAATTCCAATCGATTTGGCACGTCTGATTTCTAGTGGTAAAGCATTCCATAGTCGTGCAGCCTGTACTGTGAAGGACTTGCTGTAGTACTGAGAGCTATGAGGGGGGATTTTAAGTTGGAGAGTGTTGGAAGAACGTAAGGACAGATTATGGGTGACATGGAGAAACACAAAACACTTTTTTAGATATGTAGGAGTACTGGAAACAAAGAGAATACTGTATAGAAGATGTAGAATATGTGCATTCCGGCGAAGTCGAATGGGCAACCAATTCAATTTTTTGCGATACTCGGATATATGGTCGTACTTGCGGAGGCCATATATGAAACGAATACAAAAAATTTGTAGGCGTTCTAGTTTATCAAGCTGTTCTTGAGTTAGATCGAGATATGATATGTCAGCGTAGTCGAGAATTGGGAGTAAAAGTGATTGTGCGAGCGCAATTTTTTTTTTTTTTTTTTTTTTTTTTTTTTTTATTCGTTATAGGTTCGCGTTTGACCACACCCTGCCTGATGTTAAGCATTGATGTGGTCTAGGATGGAGCACGCTTACCTAGAAGAAACCTATTTACTCTCGATTTGAAGACACCCATATTGTATTCATCGGGAAAGACTGACCACGGTAAGGAGTTCCACTCTTTCGCAGTACGCACGAGAAAAGTGGAAGCGAAGCGCTTCGTACGAGTCTTCGGAATATCAACCATGTACGGATGGCGCCTCCCCGTTTGTCTGGACGTCCGATGGAAAAAGGGTGAGGGCGGAACCAAGTCGTGCAGTTCTTGTGCACATTCACCGAAATGTATCCGGTAAAAGACCGATAGACAAGCGACTTTACGGCGGTGCTCAAGGCTTTGCAGCCGAGACTCCTTCAGAAAGTCGCTGCCTATTAACCTCCTGGCGCGTCTCTCAATCGACTCCAGTGCCTCAAGTTGGTATTTGGCAGAGCCGTCCCAGAGGTGAGAGCAGTACTCAACACAGGACCTTACTTGCGCTTTGTACAAAGTTAGCATCTGTTCCGGTGTGAAGTACCGTCTCACCTTTGAGAGGATACCAAGTTTCTTGGCGGCTAACTGAGCCTTTGACTCGATATACGAGCCAAGCAATTTTAGTTGTGATTGGTAAAAAATTTTGGAGTCTTCTTAGAGAAGAAGCGGAAGCAAAGATTTTGCGGCTAGTTTCAGCGAGCTGTGGTACCCAAGATAATTTCCTATCCATGATGATACCTAGATTTTTAACTGTGGTGCTGTAATCTATAACTTGTCCATCAAAGATAACATGTGGAAGGCGAAACCAGTCAATCAAGGAAACCATTCTTGAGCTGCCAATGATAATTGCATGTGTTTTCGCCGGGTTGACCTTGAGACCATAAGATTTACTCCATTCAGAGATTCGTCGCAAATCAGAATTGACTATTTCGATCGCTGCTGGCAACTCGTTTAGAGGAGCCTGAGCGTATATTTGCAAATCATCTGCATAAAGATGGTAGAAAGAAGATAACTGGTGGGAAATTGAATTTATAAAAATCGAGAAAAGGAGAGGTGATAGAACGCCGCCCTGAGGTACACCTGCTGCCGTAATACACCACGATGAGAAAGTCTCATCGACGCGTACACGCTGCCGGCGTCCATACAGGTAACTACGAAACCAGGCAATAACCATTGGAGATATGTTAAGAGAACACATAATGCCTAGGAGTACGTCGAAATCTACGTTATTGAAGGCGTTACTAAAGTCTAATAGTGTTAAAACTGTGAGTTGTCCATTATCCATACCATGCCTTATATCATCAGTTATCTTGACCAGTGCTGAGGCAGTGCTGTGCCCTGGACGGAATCCAGATTGGAATGGGTTAAGGAGGTTATTTTTGATAAGGAAGGATGTGAGCTGTTGGTGTACTAAGCGTTCAAGGAGTTTCGAGAGAAATGGAAGGATAGAAATTGGACGGTAATCGGAGAAAGTGGAAGGATTAACTTTTTTAGGTAAAGGAATGATCTGCGCCTCTTTCCATTTGGAAGGGAACGTACCGTGGGCAATGGAATAATTGAGGATATGCTGGATTTTAAACTTGATTTAGGGTATTTTACGATAAAAATGTTTTGTTTGTTTTATTAATGTGTAAATTACGTGCAGTGTTTTTATTTCTATTATTCTTTAAAACAAATGCAACAAAATAATTCAATGAGTAAAACTAAAAAGTTACAAATAGCTGTTGTGCAGCTCCCTGCAGCGGCCCTGAGAGCCAGTACTTCTAGGTTAGCCTGAACAACATCTTTGACCACATCATCACTTACCATCAGGTGAGATAGTGGTCAAAGGCTACCTATAAGGCATAAAAAAAAGCTTACAATAAAAAGTCGTAAAACTATGCTAAATCCGTTCTATAACATCGTAGTTCGCAACAGTGCGAGCGGGATAACGGTATATGATAAACATCTTGTATCTCGCTTGCACATCCGTGATACATATTTCATTCGTTCTTTAAGTGGTATCAAAACTAATATTGCTTGATGCGATTGTGGGTCGGTGATAGTTTGTCACTGAAAATGATTATTTTAAGCATGAAACAAAACGCTCCTTTTTTATGATGGTTTCGTAAAAGGTGGGAGTTGGCCTCCTGACCAGCAACTTAGATGGAAAGCCCATACAGAAACAATTATAAAAAGATTAAATAGTTTGGCTTACGCATTACTTCACCTCTCGAAGGTAGTTAATCGTTACACTGCAATAACAGCGTATAATGGGAATGTGGCTCCCTTGTTAAGATATGGTATTATATTTTGGGGAAATTGTTCTAACAAACAGTATGTATTCATAGCACAGAAAAGATGCGTTAGGGCGATAACAGACCTTAAATCTACTGACAGTTGTAAACCTTACTTTCAAGAGTGCAATATCTTAACACTACCATGCATGTATATCTATGAGTGATGAGTAAAATACTATCTTCATTATTTTGAGTCAATGGGTGATGCAAGTAATTTTAAAATTAGGCACAAACCAAGACTGTTCAACTTACCATCTCGTACGACTTTACCATATAAAGTGTATATTGTATGGCTCCAAGGATTTATAATGAATTACCAGAAAACATTACAAATTGTAATCCAATCTAGTTTTAAATTAAAAGTTAAGAACATACCTATGGAGAAATGTTATTACAATATAATTGATTATCTAAATGACAATGAAATCTATGAATTATATTTATTTATTCACTGACATTTCTTTCTATTTTATATCGCTGGTTTAATGATTTTTATTTCTCATAACAAGATATAGATTTGTATATTATATTTTTTGTATTATGTATCACTTTGCCTCCTGTATTCATTTGCATGTTAATTATGGCAAGGCTGCATATGGCACTTTTTAATATTATAAATCTTACTATATATAGTATATGTAGTACCTACATCTTGAAAATAAAATCTTTGACTTCGACTTTGACTTTCTGATCTTTGTAGGTAATTATTGAAACGTTTATTACGAAGCTTATCTTTGTCCGATGGACATATGTAAATCTCAAAGGGGTCGATTCACTTCAATGAGTTGTAAAATATAAATTAATCAAAGTTCAATATTAATGCGCAGTGCGCGTGGTGGTTACGACACGCTGGTCGGAAATGCGCAAAAATGAGAGAAAATAATACGTGGACGCGGTTGTCCAATTTTTTAATTTTCAGCACGAATTTGCTTACGATATATCTGGCTATATTTTAGCAAACGTTTGACCATAACGTTCAGGTCGAGGATCATTTAGTTATTTCATTTTAGTAAACGTGATAACTCACGTGAATAATTCAGATAGCTCCGACCATAGTTTCAACTACATTCGTACACATCACATTATTATACTAACTGCTACCCACCCCTCGCACCAAGCTATAACCATGCGCGCTACGAGGTGCTGCCCGCAGTGCTAAGACGTCAACGCGGGCGTCCCGAGCTCTCCTTGAAAAAGACCACCGAATGTGGGCGAAACTATAGTCGGAGCTATCTGACTTATTCACTTGAGTTGTCCCGTATTATTTACTAAAATGAGTGAAAACCACAGTAGTTTTTGTAATAAAATATCGTTTATACCATAGGCTTAGGATGTACTAGCGAAAAAATCCTACGTCTATGGTTTATACATTATCGTTTCAGAAGGAATTAAGAAATATAATTTTAAAACAGCGGTAATAAGTTGCTTTTTTATTTATTAATCTAACAGTTACGAGAAAAACCCTCAGCACGGATTTATTTACACATACATATAAACATTACTTTATGTGTATAAAATAACTGTACATTATATACTTTAATTTCTATATCTTAATCATCTGAAGAGGAGTTCACTTTCAAAGTGCCTAAAATCAGGGAAAACCCAATCTTCGCAGCTCTTCTTTTCCAACTGCTATCTCCATATAGTATGCTATGGCGTGAAGATATTATGTATCCTACACTGCATAACGTCTTCAGTGAAGTCATTATGCAATTCAATGTCATGGTAAAGTGAAGTCATTATGCAATACAATGTCATGGTCAAGTGAAGTCATTATGCAATACAATGTCATGGTCAAGTGAAGTCATTATGCAATACAATGTCATGGTCAAGTGAAGTCATTATGCAATTCAATGTCATGGTAAAGTGAAGTCATTATGCAATACAATGTCATGGTCAAGTGAAGTCATTATGCAATACAATGTCATGGTCAAGTGAAGTCATTATGCAATACAATGTCATGGTCAAGTGAAGTCATTATGCAATACAATGTCATGGTCAAGTGAAGTCATTATGCAATACAATGTCATGGTCAAGTGAAGTCATTATGCAATACAATGTCATGGTCAAGTGAAGTCATTATGCAATTCAATGTCATGGTCAAGTGAAGTCATTATGCAATACAATGTCATGGTCAAGTGAAGTCATTATGCAATATAATGTCATGGTCAAGTGAAGTCATTATGCAATACAATGTCATGGTCAAGTGAAGTCATTATGCAATACAATGTCATGGTCAAGTGAAGTCATTATGCAATACAATGTCATGGTCAAGTGAAGTCATTATGCAATACAATGTCATGGTCAAGTGAAGTCATTATGACATGTGAGGTGAAGTTGAGCCTACTGCCATCACTGGCCTCAAAGGCCTCTCCAATATCTTCGTCAATATACCCAATACTCTTCTCGTTCTAATCTTTTCGTCCCGAGCTTTCACCTAAATTAAAATATTTTTGTATCCTACATTATAGAGATTTTTCTAATACAAAAAAGCATACTGGAGACTGTCCAGTAAAAAAGTGGACTTCGTTTTTTTGTAGCTTGTCTTACCTTAGAAGACTATATCACCTGATGTTAAGTGATGACGTGGTCGAGCATGTTGTTCAGCCAGGCTTTTTTTATGATATTGTGTCGGAACAAGCACGAAGCTCACCTGATGTTAAGTGGTAACCACTGCCTACAACAGATGCATTTCATCACAAGTAATGAACTGTACTGCGCCCATCACCTTGAGACATACCTGTTAAGTCTCATTTGCCTCATTTTACTGGCTCTCAAGGACGGCTGCCGGAACACACCGTTAGGTGTTTGGCGACAGATTTTCTACTTCAGGGTTGTCGCTAGCCAGGCGGGCATTCGCAAAGTGCCCTGCCACCATGCGGTGGAGCTCAAGCCCGCGGTGGGATTCGAACCATGGACCTGCTGCACGGCAGTCCATAGCCAATGCCACTGAGCCATTACTGCTTCAAAACCTATAATTACTGACTCTCAAGGACAGCTGCTACAGAACACTATTAGGTGCTTGGCGACAGACTTTCTACTTGAGGGTGGCAGCTAGCCAGGGCATTCGCAAAATGACCTACCAGCACGGCATAACGACTGCTATCCTAAGACAATAACGGGGACCGACAACTTAACGTGTTCTCCGAAGCACGTGCACGCTCAATCGTAATGCCAGTAGCGGTCACCCATCCACAAGTTTCATCTTGTTTTAAATAGTATTCAAACTCGGTGACGGTCTAAAAGTGAAAATAAGCATCCCCGTACAAAACGAGTTTTCCTAATAATTTTTAAAATAACCTATATAATTTCACGGCAATCAAATAATGCAATATCATGGTCAAATGAAGTCATTGTGCAATGCAATATCATGGTCAAGTAAAGTCTATATGCAACTCAATGTCATGGCGAAGTGAGGTCTTATGCAATGGTTGGTTCCGTGGAAGTTAGGAAGGCCCTAAGGTGGGACGCTTCACGCTACATGCGTAGACACTTTAGCGCCATCACATCTTTCTGAAACCAACGTGAGGGCGCCGCGGCTACTTCGGCAGAGCAACTCAAGCGGCGCAAGTATGCTAACCTCGGTATGGGTTACATATTTGAGCCGTTTGGTGTAGAGACGTTGGGTCCGTGGGGACCGGGAGCTCATCGTATTTTCCAAAACCTATCAGAGCGCTTGGTCGTTGCGACGCGTGATCAAAATGCTGGCACCTATTTGGCTCAAAGAATAAGCATTGCAATTCAACGGGGCAATGCTGCCAGCATGCTGGGCACGCTGCCAACTGGTTGTGGGCTGGAGCATTTGGACTACCTGTGAGTCTGAAATGACTTATGGGTATCTAAATGCTTTTATTGAACTATATATAGTTCGTAGTATTTTGTTAATAAGGGCATACCGCCGGTTATAAAAAAACGACAATCTGTAAAGCCAGAAGTATATATAGATGATATTAAGCTTTGAGGCATGCATTCTAAATGTCACCAAGATTCAATATTGGTAATTAAAAAATCACATAATTACGTTTTTATGGAAAACGATAGGAATTTATGAATTCACTTCTTCACGTGACTTATTCACCTGAATTATCCCGTATTATTTACTAAAATAAATTCACTCCCCTTAAATGGCGCTTAAAACTGGCTTGTGGGTTCGATTCCCGCGATGCTCGAGCTTAATGCTCCAAAAACTTTTATAATAAGATTACTTACTTACCATTTATTTTTAAACTGAAAATATATTTTTGCTTTTTTTGTATTAGGTACTTAACACTCGAATTATATTATTTGTACTCAGTCACATGTATAATATTATTTGCACTCAAATACTTAGTAGTACTTTGTTAATGTATTGTATTGTGTAACTACACCACCATTTCATCATCTGTAGTTAAACTAGGTAGCCGCACCTATGACACAATATAACCTATCGTGTATATAAATTCTAATTGCTCATAGATAAAACATATCAAATTAGATTAAACTAATTTCTTTACAGCTATTCTTATCTGCTACCTCCATGGTCAAGTGGTGTGCGCGTCGCGTACGAACTGCGGTGTCCTCGGTTCGATTTCAAGGTCGGATATTCTAAAACCTATTACGACGCGCAAATACTACACAAAGAAGGCTAAGTGGTCAGATTTTACGTCCAATGTGAAGACCTGTCTTGAGGCAAAAAACACCACGCCAGCCTCCGTGAGAGAATTAGATAGCAACGAGGCCCTCGAAACAATGATCACAAGCTACACTAGTTGCATCCACGAAGCCTGCGAAAACACCATGCCAACGTTTGGCCAACGGAAAGAGGACCGGATTCCCCCGTGGTACACTAAGAAGCTAAACGATCTCAAAATCGAGGTCCTAAGGAAAAAAAGACGCATAAGGAACGCTGCCCCCTGCCGAGTCGATGCAGTAGTAAATGAGTACCAAAAAGCCCGAGAAGAGTACAAAGAGATAGCCGATAAAGCACAGACAGAAAGCTGGAAGGAATTCTGCACCACCCAACTCAAAGAAAGCATGTGGGATGGGATATACCGAATCCTTCGGAAGACCTCACGGAGGCATGAAGATATGCTCCTAAGGAACGACGAAGGAAACACCTTATCCCCACAACAATCTGCAGAACTCCTAGCCAGAACTTTCTTTCCAGACGATAACGATAACACAGACCATCCGTGTCACTCGGCAATCCGTGAGAGTACAAGAGCATCACCATCCAACCTACCCGACGATGACCCACCATTCCTGCCAGCGGAATTGGACTCAGTGCTCCTAGCACTGAATCCAAGGAAAGCCCCAGGATCCGACGGGCTAACCGCTGACATATGCAACGCTGCTATCCAGAGTGAAAGGGATGTATTCATGGCGATAGCTAACAAATGTCTATCGCTGAAATACTTCCCCAAGCAATGGAAAGAAGCGCACGTCATTATCCTTAGGAAGCCCGGCAAGACGGACTACACTCATCCGAAGTCTTACCGGCCCATAGGCCTCTTGTCAGTTCTTGGTAAAATCGTCGAAAAGCTTTTGATCGGCAGGCTGCAATGGCATCTCCTCCCTACCCTCAACCCAAAACAGTACGGTTTTATGCCACAACGCGGAACTGAGGACGCCCTCTATGATCTGCTAGAGCACATCAAAAAAGGAGTAAACAGTAAAAACATCGTACTCCTAATCTCCCTGGACATAGAGGGCGCCTTCGACAATGCATGGTGGCCCACTCTAAAACATCAGCTAGCGGAAAAGAGGTGCCCATCAAACCTCTACGAGATGGTATGCTCATACCTCCGCGACCGAAAGATCAAGGTCAACTATGCCAGAGCAGCACACGAGAAGGAAACCACTAAAGGTTGCATCCAAGGATCCATTGGAGGTCCAACCTTTTGGAACATAATCCTAGACTCGTTGCTGCAGAAACTGGATAGCGAGGAAGTATACTGTCAAGCGTTCGCTGACGATGTCGTTCTCGTATTTACAGGCCAATCAGATACCTTAGAGCAGAAAGTCAACACGACACTGGATATGATAACGGAATGGGGTCTACTTAACAAACTCAACTTCGCAGCTCATAAGACCAACGTGATGCTCTTGACAAGGAAGTTGAAGTACGACATCCCGAACCTCTTCATGTCTGGTGTCAGACTTAACCTCGTAGAGGAGATTAAACTGCTAGGCCTTGTGATCGACCGAAAGCTCACCTACAAAGCACACGTCTCCGCGCAGTGTAAAAAAGCAGCAGACATATACAAGCAATTGGCGTGTGCAGCGAAGGTGACTTGGGGACTGAACGGCGAAATTACGAGAACGATATATGTCGCAGTGGTGGAACCCATCATAACTTATGCCGCAAATGTGTGGGCACAGGCAGTGGACCTCGAAATGAACAGATCCCAGCTATTTGCCCTACAAAGAGGTTTTGCCCAAAAGATATGCAAATCCTACCGTACTGTTTCTCTCACCTCAGCACTCGCCCTTTCAGGTCTGCTTCCAATAGACCTGAGAATCCAAGAAGTAGCGAGCCTGTACCGAGCGAAAAAGAACCTCTCACTTGACTACCTCCCTCCGGAAAAGGAGCTCGAACAAAGCGTGCGCTTTATGGACCAACCCCACCCGTCCACGAGAACATCCGTGGAGTACGAGCTTCTCGAAACCGACACCAGCCACATCACTGGACCCCAAATTTACACAGACGGCAGCAAAATTGAGGGGAAAGTAGGTGCTGCCCTTACCTGGTGGGAGGAAGGAAAAGAGATCAGCTCTTCTAAGTTCAGGCTCCATCCTGAATGCACAGTCTTCCAATCGATGCTCTTTACAGGGCAACTCAACAGGTGAAAATGAGCAGAGATCCACTAGTCAACGTGCTTAGTGATTCAAGATCCTCTCTAGATCTGCTCAAAAGTCCCAAAACGAGTCACCCCCTGGCAAAAAGCATAAAAGAGAACATTGGTAAGATTAAAGCTGAAGGTAGAGATATTCGCATGTTTTGGTTGAGGGCCCATGTGGGAACCGCTGGTAACGAGAGAGCTGACGAACTTGCAAAATCAGCGGCACTCGCAGATGCCTCCCAAGACTATGACAAAATCCCCCTGTCTTATGTCCGAAGAAAAATCCGTGAGGAATCTATCCGGAAATGGCAAGATCGGTATGAGACCTCAAGCACAGGTGCAGTCACAAAAAAGCTTCTACCGGATGTCACCAAGGCATACCAACTGACGCGGACTGTGAAACTGTCACCCCTTGCAGTGCAAATGATGACAGGACACGGGGGAATATCCGAATATCTCCACAGGTTCAAGCTGAAGGACAGCCCAGGATGCGAGTGCGATTCAAACATCCCCGAGACGGTATGGCACATAATTTTAGAATGTCCCCGCTTTTCCACTGCCAGACAGGACCTCGAAATCTTGCTTAGCAGGAAACTGCTAGAATCTGATCTGCCCACCATCTTAGCAGATACAGATAGCAGAGCACACTTCCTGTCTTTCGTTGAGAGGTCCTTCAAAACAGCGGTGAAGAGCAACTCGAATCTACCCCCCCGCTCTAGTACCCCTCTTACCCTTCCTGCCCCGATCATAGCCCCACACATCCCCGATCCAAAAAACACAGAAATTTCCCAACTGCTGGCATATGGAGAGCAAGGAGAGCCTGGGATTCGCATCCGAGGCGTTGCTCTCTATATGGAAGGCAGTAAAGAGAGACTCGGAATAAGCTTCTGTCATGCTGGAGCCAAGAGCCGCGTCCGATTATCACCGGGCTCGCTTGCTTGCTGAATGGGAGCAGCTTTAAAACAACTATGAAGCGTAAAACCTACAACGCGATGCCAGTGAAGGTTGTCATGGGAAATCCATGTCGTTTATTGCGACTGAAAAACAGGACGGTCGTACTAATCGAGTGGACGGACAGGACACCCTTTGCTCAAGCATGTTCGTTGCTCTCAAGTATTGCAGAAAATGCCGACAGAGCCCGAGTGATAAGCGTAGACGCAATGGTAATAGAACACTCAAAGGGAGAAGTTGCTGACCAACTTGGTTGCATTAAAGCCTCAGAACACCATGAGGTAGTTGTGTATGAAGACAGAGGAGAAAATCTTAGTTACCTCAAAAAACCCATACACAACAATGCAACTGATTGTTGGGGACATCCGATCCCGAGTTCAGTTACCAAAAGTGGCTCAGAAAGGCTCCAAGAAAGAGCAGAGGCAGAAAGAAGCCAGGAATGTAGCCCAAAAAAGAATAGTGGGCGAGTCGCCGCATTCCTGACAGCTTTCGGTACAGCAGTAGGAAGCTTATTCCGATACCCATCCCAACCCCGAAACCCAATGCCCACAAAACCACCACCCCGTGGCAAAGCACCATCAAAGGTTACCAGGACGAGAGCCGACATGGGACAGGTCAGTCCGCCCCGATATATCCCGGCACAGGAACCAACGAGCCATGCAGCTAATGCCATCCTAGAGTTTCTAGCCATTATAAGGGCAACCAGACAGGTCAACCACAGAAACTGCGAAAACATCTTGCAGTCCTTCAGGCTAGAAAATGAAAACCTTCTAAAGGTGAGACTCGAAGAGGCAGAAGCCGCTATATACAACAACGACACATCCCAGGTCATCAAGGGGAAAATGTCAGGTAAGTATATGGCGGCATACAATGCAACAGGCGGATTTGTGTCCCTGGACGAGGGAGCAACGGAGCGACTAGGGAGGCCTAAATACGCGACACCACAAAACGACCCAATAGTAGTAACGGCCCAGTGCACCAAAATAATGTTAGATGACCGTATCCTCGAAATGGCTAAATCTATTGCGGGGGGATCGGACATAGAAGCATTCTGGAAACACTGGGAAGTACCGAAAATACAATGGGTAAATGGAGTTCCAGGATGTGGCAAAACAACTTGGGTGGTAAGGCAATTCGATGTGGACAGGGACATCATTATCACAACAACCACAGAAGCAGCGAAAGACCTGAGGGAGAAGCTTGCGCACCGAATCGGAGACTTGGTGAAAACCAAGGTGCGCACAATGGCTTCAGTCTTCGTAAATGGTTTTAAAAGGACTGAGAGATACAGCCGCCTCACAGTGGATGAAGCTCTCATGAACCATTTCGGAGCCATAGTCATGGCTTCCAGGCTGGCTGGAGTTGGTGAACTTGTCCTCATCGGAGATATCAATCAGCTGCCTTACATCGATAGAGATAATCTCTTCGTATTAAGGTACAACCGCCCTAACCTGGTCACAAACATCACCCAGGAGTTGTTATGCACGCATCGGAACCCAATGGATGTCGCGTACGCACTGAGGGAAATATACTCTGGTATATATTCCTCAGCTCCCCGTATTAAGTCACTTGAGCTTGAAAGGTACACGGGTGCAAAAATCCCCAAATCCCTCCCGAACACCTTATTCCTGGTTCACACACAGGAAGAAAAGGAGGCCCTAACAAGCCAGGGCTACGGAGAGGGAAAGGGATCACGCACCCTTACCATCCACGAAGCTCAGGGACTTACATACGAGTCGGTCATCGCCATCAAGACCAAGAGCAGCATGAAGCTGCACGAGAGCGTCCCGCACGCAGTCGTTGCAGTTTCACGTCATACTGGAACCTTCAGATACTACGCAGATGACGAAGAAGACGCCACAGGACGGTTCGTTAGGAAGGCGATGGTTGCGACACCAAAAGCTATCCATGATTACAACCTCGAAATGGCGATCAAAGATCGAAATAGCGTGGTAATGGAGACCCTGTTAAAATGTGACGTGGGAGAATGACAAAAAAATGTTAATTTCTGTATGTTATTTTCATATATATAATATTATTGTAGTCCCAAATTATAAATATGTGTAATAATTGTAATCGTTGGCACGGGTATACAGAGCGGTCATGCTCACATAAAGGTGTTCCCTCAGAAATGGTTGAGGAAGGCGATGGCTGGCACATGCGTCAACTCGTGAACGGGTGCCGCTAGAGAACACCGGTCTGTTCTGAATGCTAGTGCCAATGACTTAACCGGAAAAAAAAAAAGAAATTTCTTTTAGCACTGTTCCCTCTTAGAATGTTGTATGTATATTTTCTAATTCTAGTAATAATTTAAAAAAAAAATATGTCACTATTAAAAAAAGGCACGGACCCTGGAGTCTGTGGAGAGTAGATTAATAAATAATAAAAAAAAAAAAAAAAAAAAAGGTCGGTTATAGTATAGTCTTGTTTGTAGTACAACGTAAGTTGAACTATAGGTGTCGCTCCATCCCCATACGATGGTTGAAGAACGAGAGGAAAAATTTGAGTTACGAGTCATAATGTCCTGTTAGCTCAGTCGATCAGAGCATACCCCGGCTATAGGGGTGGTTGGACGCGGTTACGAATCCCATACATAACTATATTTTGAATGACACTGAAATAGGACATTGTATAAATATCAATACAACAGTACAAGCTTTAATTTTAATTAGAAATTTATGTTTTACTAACAATATCATTGTTTAATTTCTTCGCACTTGAAGTGAAAATCCGAGTGCAAAACTTGCGCATAAAACCCATTTTAGAGTTGAGTTTTATCAGTTTAACTGACTTTTTTTATGGACTCGTTGTACAATATAAAAATATACTGCATATAAAAAAAAATGGGGTCCATCAAAGCGGCCCATTTTTATCACGTCTTTCCAATGTATACTCGAATTTCCCTACTGCTAGTTTATAGTTTATAACGTGACACGCGTGTCCTGGTTCCAACAAGACTTTTAAAGATATCATCATCATCGGTAAGAAGACGTTCACTATGAACAAACACCTCCCCCATAGAAAGCCACAATGGAGGAATTAAAACAGAGAGGTGGTGTAAATTTGTATACATTAATAATAATATGTAGATAGAGAGAAAAAAATACTATATAGAACAAATATATATATATTATTCTTATAGTACTGTATCAGGCGGCTTGGGGATTGCAGTATAAGATGGCAGTTCTTTAGAAGGCGCTGCTGCCCACTTTCCAGTATTTTTCCCTTAGTCGCCTCTTACGACACCCACGGGATGATATGGCGAGGTGCAACTCTAACCCGGCACTCCACGGGGGATATCTCTTATAGTAATAATAATTTATTCTTACTGCTAAATACCTTCACGTCAAATACGCAAGCTTACAAACGGTAATGGAATCGCTCGTCGTATTGATACAACAAATAGTTCACTCTATTCGCGAACTCTGACGTTACATTTAATACGAAGTATTGCTGTTCAACGATAAATCCGTCATGTTTATCCAAAGGTGGGAGTTTGCCCCCTGTACGGTGTATTTGTTGTAACCACTAGAGAACCTTTCTTTCTTGCAAGTTGAAGTGATAATGTGATCTGCCTATTGCCACTTCAATTTGCAAATTCTTAAAAATATGTCGGTGTACCAAATTCTTTAAGCTATGTTTGTATCATGCAAATAAACTCTGAGCTGGTCCATAATTGCCTCAGTTAAGGATAAAGTGTCAGTGCCATAAGTGATCACGGGCAATTCAACGATAAGATAACGTGTAATTTCCCGAACGCTGTGCACCCAAGTAGGATTCTGGGAGAAAATCTCCTGAGGTTTGAAGCAGTGATCAGACTCAGTGGCATTGGCTATGGACTGCTGCACAGCATGTCCATAGTTCGAATCCCACCGCGGGATTGACCTTCACCGCATAGTGGAAGGGCAATTTGCGAATGCCCAGATGGCTAGCGACCAACCTCTATTAGAAAATCTGTTGCAAGCACCTAACGGTGTGTTCTGGCAGCTATCCTTGAAAGCCAATAATTTTAGGTTAAGCCTGTTAACTTACCTATCAATATTCGCTGAGCATTGTACTGAGTACTGTACTGAGCTCCTTAAGAGGCATTTCACATTTTAATGCGGTATACGAAGATTTTAAGCGCTTAATTTACTATCATAGGAAATATTTACAAGTTGTTTAATAATTGATAAAAATAGAATAATCTGTTCTCTTTTCAGTTAATGTACCAGATTTACAAACATAACATTAATTATTTTGGAGTGACCAATCTCCCGCACCTTGTTTTACGAATTGAAGTACACATAGCCAACTTCAGAGTTATATCTCTTGTATAAAGATTCATCAAATTAACTAAAAATAAAAACTGTGCATCAGGCATATAATCTTGTTGACACATAGTGTACTAGAATATCGCTAATTAATCGTCATTTTAGAAAAAAAATAAAGATCTTGCGCCAATTTCCACGAATTATATCAGCAGTTTACCGCCATATATTGCGTTTAATAAAGTGTAATTCCAAACAGATATTATATAAAAAGAAAGTTCATTCTTTAATTAATCTGATCTTTAATAAATTGTGATATTAACTCTGTTTTGTTAGACAAGAAAAAATATTTAACATAACTCGAAATGCACATAAATTGAAATGTACAAGCGCGAGGCGATCAGTACCGCGCGAGCGCCCATCGAGGTAGGACCTGTGTTCGTTTTCCTTGCTCTGACGTCTCGTACGCGGAACGCTTAGATGCAAGTTTATAGTGCGACCACAGAGTTTTGATCATGTCGAAATTTTTTTTTAAGTAACAGACTATACTTTATTTTTGTTGTCCATAATATAAGTATTGTTGTCTTGTTAAGTAACTACATCTTTAGTTTCTGTTCATCCAATGTATTAAAAAAAGGAAACGTCACAATTATGCAGCCTTATACAGCGTTATTGGAAAAATGCTAACAACCTCACAGGGTTGACTTCTTCATTTTGGTCTGCTAGTTTTTATATTATTCTAGTTTAAATTAGTAACTCACTATAACTTTTGTTTTAGGAGGATTAGATGACAGGCGAATAATTGATTTCCAATATTTTTGGATTCAGTTAATGTCTATAAGTGAACACAGCGATAAGTTCAGCTGGAAATTAAACTACCTTCTACTCGAGCCTCCTCCCCTACCTAACCAAATTTGATAAGATCCTACTAATGCCGCCTTAGATACACGTTCTAGGATGGAAGTTACGGTTGTTCTTGGTAGGCCAAGGTCTTTAAGTAGGTTATATAGGGATTTCGCTGGTATACCCCTTGCTCCAACCTCTACAGCATATAAACTAACCACATAACCGTTTTTGGTTAATTCATTTGTTAGGTCATAATATTTGTTTGTTTTTATTGTGTGATCTTTAGGTATGTTTGTTTCCCACGGCACAGTAAGTTCTATAAGTACTATGCGTTTTAGATTTTTTGAGTATAAAAATATGTCTGGTCTGGATGACGAAATACCAACATCCTCAGGAATTTTGTAATGTTATGTTTATAATGTTGTTACTTTAAAATATTTGGCGTAAAAATCTGTAACAATTCAGGGCTAAAGAACAATAGTAAATTATCATATTAAAAGAAGATCGAAGTTCTAGGTGAGTTAGTTACGAAAAAATAGAAATAGCAATTAAATTACTATTTCCCACCATTTTTGTCGTGTGTTCAAACCCCATTTCCAGTATTTTTTTGTATAAAAAGGTGTATAATCATTTATTTTCTATAGAGGAAATAGTGAGCATAAGAGTATATAGTGAGTATTGCATTGGTACCAAGAAGTATGTACATACATACATAAAATCACGCCTCTTTCCCGTAGGGGTAGGCAGAGACCACGGATTTCCACTTACTACGATCCTGACATATCTCTTTCGCTTCATCTATACTCATCAATCCTTTCATACATAAGCGTCGGTTTAGGGTACTTTTGACCTGGCCTTTTTTCAGAACGTCTTCAATCTGATTTCGGAAGTATATGTATGTTGATTATAGATTGCATCAAAGATATTCGATTTAAAAACAAAAAAACCTCAAAATCTGTAAATATATATTTACATTTCGCTGTTTGTACTACTCAAACTAAATGGATGAAAATGTTATTTTTTTAATGGTGTAGGTGATATATTATGGTATGGGAATATGAGGATGACATGTTAAAGTAATGGAAAACCAAAAACGTCATGGGACGTTTGTGGTTGGTACTAAGTTGTTTTCCGGATGCACAGAAAAATAAACCTCAATCCTATGCATGGTCATTATGGCAGACAGTGTTAACGACTGTATATAGATACTGAAGAGTGTGAACGAGGAAAACAGCAATTTTTGAAAAATTTAAAAGAAAGAGCTTTTAGTCCGCAGCTTTTAATCAATGCCGTTACATCAAATATTTATATAATTTTAAGCTGTATAATTTTTAATTATTTAATTTTTTTGTTACAATAAATGATTCAAACATATCTATTTTTTATTCATCAAGGATGAAATTTAAATAAAAGATTCACGATGCAGGTTGACTATTTAATGTACATGCCTACTTCTTTTCTATAACATTAGCAAGTAATCGACAAGAAATTGATTATTTACTCATGCCAATCACACAATTTTTAAATTCGCAACTTAGATTTCTTTATTAATGAGTGCTAGTATCAAAATATGTTACTCACAGTCACGCTATTCCGTCGTCACTTCTTTCGCTTGTGTAAGCGATGCGCTGGCATTTACCTAAACTTCAGTAGCGTGATTTTGTGAAATGGCTCTTAAGCGACTGCTATATTGACTATAACTATACTGTATAACTAGCATTGTATTCGACATAGATGTCGATGCCGAATTCTTTCCAGTTCAAGAGCTTAAAAACGTCCTCCAACGCATGCGTGAACAGTTTCGGAGAAATAAAGTCTCCCTGTCTCACGCCTCGTTGCAGTTGGATTGGTTGAGTGCTATTGTCCTGTAGTCGTATCACAACGCTAGACAAAATGGCGGGGCGTATGAAGGTCTATATGGCGCTAAAACCTTTTCGGAATCCGGCTTGTTCGTGGAACTCATCAAACCTTAAAAACTTTTAAACATAGCTTAGAAGCGAAATGGTCTTGCACGCAAAATCCTGTTTGTAATCTCTTTATCTTATTCTCTATGTCTACAACGTTGCGTTTGGCAAAATGCATGAAATTTTTGAAGCAGTGATGGCTCAGTGGCATTGACTATGGACCATAGAGAAAAGTAATATACTGGCTATGGACTGCCGTGCAGCTGGTCCATGGTTCGAATCCCGCCGCGGTAGCTTCAACGCATGGTAGAAGGGCATTTTATGAATGCCCGCCTGGATACAAGTAGAAAATCTGTCGTCAAGTCCATAACAGTGTGTTTCGGCAGCAGTCCTTGAGAGCCAGAAAAATTACAGGCTAATGAGACCTAACAACTGGACGTCTCAGTGTGACGGGCACAGTGCAATTCGTCGTCGCTGTTATAGGCAGAGTCCACATAACATCAGATGGGCCTCGGGCTCGTTCCATCACAATAACATAAAAAAAATAGTCAATTTACTCCATGTTTGAAGACCAGTATAAGGCAAAAAACCAAGTTAATTGTGGCAATGATAGAGCCGAGCGAGCGAATCGAGCGTGCCGCGGCAGCGGGCGGCGATGCGGCAAAAGAAGAATTATAATATAAGGCATTCTTAATGTCCTTTTTTATGCTTACTGTCACTATATTACATTATGAATAAGTAGATACTGGTAGCAATTCTGTTGTACACTCACTAACTATACTAACTAATTAAAAAGTTCTAATTTTAGTTTTAGGATTTCTAAAAGTCATGCTGCTGTTACCTCGAACTAAATTTAATACAGCAAATTATCAATACTAAATATAATTCACTTTGCCGCTACTCTACGCTAGACGGCGCACAAGTCAAGTTGTTTTATAACAATTTTTAGTCTGGCCGTATTCCATTTGAGTTATTTTCGATAATTTTGATTACATGTTGCGTCTATGGATCCACATTTAATATGAACCATAGACATAAAACGTGATCAAAATTATAAAAAATAACGAATTTAGCTTCAAATGGTCTACGCCCTATTTACCTATGGAACTTTGTTTATATTCGAAACTATCGAAACCTATGATAAAGCCCAAAAATAATGATTTTGCCACGGTGCTTGGCAGAGCAGCTTCAACTGGTCGCTTCGCAATCTCGAAAGCCTATGAAATGAAATGAAATGAAATGAAATGAAATTTATTTATTGCAAGAAACATGGTTATAACAAGATGGTCTTAATAAGGTTAACAGGTCGACATGTTTCACCATTAACTGGCATACAATATTTTGTCAAGGAGCACAAATAATATTATGCTACCTCACTTTATTACAATACAATATATAATTACAATATTTCATCATCATAATTAAATTAATACAGTGATTATTACATTTATTTTCATAGCGGTCAAATAAAAAAGTAACAGAATCTACTGGTGATTACATGTAAAAAACTGGTGATGACATGTAAAAAAATAACAAAGCACATATCTGTCCGAAGTCTATCAAATAAAAATGGGTATTTAAACACATCTGCTACCCCTCTGGGTATTACAGGTGTGCAAAGATTTTATTAATACAAGTTTGCCTACAAGCTTTTGTCACTAGTTATGCTATTGAATTGCCGAAAATTACAATCCCTTCCGGAAAACCCAAGTCTAGCAACCATATACTACCATGCTCCATTGTTTATCCGACTTAGAAAGTCGTGATTATGATAAAATACGTCAAAATAAATTAATTGGAGAACATGACAGCATTAGTCAACACCAATTTACTTGATGATTAATTTTTAGTTTAATTATCTATGGTTCCACCTAATCTGACTAAATTATGGTACAACAGAATAGCAAATATGCAAATTTTACTAAATTTAGTACCTTTAGTAATTTTAGAGTGAATTAACTAAACTATGGCGCCTACAGAATATAAGGAATGTTCATTTGACATTTCTAAATCTAGTTTTACTAAATTTTAGTTAGTTTTTTGGCAACAGAATTGCTACCACTGTATTACTACTATTTAACCAACATAATATACTGAAAACTATTTTTTAAGTTCGTTTCTTTTTCATCCTCACTGGTTTTTTTTACCGTTGTTATGGGTTTATTAATAAAATACTACTAACTATATACAACACCATAGCTACAACCGTGAAAGCATTTAGACAACCTACAAGTCATTGCAGACTCACAGGCAGTCCAAATTCTCCAGCCCACTACCAGTTGGCAGCGTGCCCAGCATGCTGGCAGCATTGCCCCGTTGAATTGCAATATAGATGTGCAGATATTTTATAGCTTCAGGTGAATAGTGACTATCGACTATCGGTGACAAAAATCAAAGAATATAATTTTCTATCAATAATTATCAATTTTTGCGATTTCTCAGACTAACTAATAAAATAATCCTAATCCTCATTTTTCGTCGATGTTAGAAGCGATAGTAAACACGTGAGATAAAATTGAGTTTATCTGAACGTTATTGCTAAGGGATTAGCAATATTTATTTATTTGATTATTTATTGGACTGCAGTACAAATTTAGGACTTAGAATCTTAGATTCTTTATTACACACAAACAGTAGAGACAGAAAATAATTTTAGTATAAAATATGTACAAAGGCGAGCTTAACCCTAAAAGAGTTCTCTTCCAGCAAACCTTAGAGTAGAGAGAAATGTTCTTTATAGGTTTCCACTGTGTATATTTATTCAGATATTATGGATTATATTTTTATTTAATAAAATGTAACATATACATACAACATATATTGAAGCGCTCGTAGCGAAGTTTACTTAGCTGTTCTCAACCGATCGGCAAAGTTAAGCAACGTCGCGCGCGGTCATGAGTTGGATGGGTGACCGCTAGTGACATTACTGCTGAGCGTTTCCGTGCTTCGGAATTCCCTATCAGGCATAAAAAAAAAATATACATAAATATATATATGTATACTTGCTAAAATATTTTCTACCAGATGAGACCTCCACTAATATTTGGTGTTTGGTATTTCAAAAATATATTTTCTTATCTAATGGCCCGGTATTGTTTTTAAAATCAGATAATTATAAATCGATCAATCAATCAATTTATTTCATATAAACCACAATCCACAAATGAATACATTATCACATTCAACCATTAATAAATGTTTAAATTAAAATTAAATTATCATTAAAAATCAGTAAGTAAAATGTCACAGATTATATATAAATATATGTTATGTCTATTAAAGTTATGGCAAATACATGTTATATTATGGCATACATAAAATTACTAGTATTCATTTTAAAAATTACAAATGCATTAGTAGAGAAAGATAAAATTACATTAGGTTATATTAAGTAAGTAGAAGCAATGATGGCCGAGCGGTAATAGCTATGGACTGCCGTACCCTGGTTCGATCCCCACCGCCGGCTTGAGCTTCACCGCATGGTGGTAGGGCATTTTGCGATTGCCCGCCTGGCTAGCTACCACCCTCAAGTAGAAAGTCTGTCGCCAAGCACCTAACAGTGTGTTCCGCCAGTAGTCCTTGAGAGCCAGTGAAATTACAGGCACAATGAGACTTAACAACTATGTCTCAATGTGAGGGGCGCAGTGCAATTCGTGATTCGTCATGAATCGCAACTGTCATAGGCAGAGGTTAGTCCACTTAACATCAGGTGGGCCTCGACTTGTTCCATCACAATAACATGAAAAAAAAAAAAAAAAGTAAATTTATTTTGCGTAACTACACAATGGCAGCATCTTAGTTAAGTGTCTAACAAGAGGACCAACCCTATCGGCTACTTCTTGCAGATAGCTGTTGCCACTGTCGCGCGTCCGTATGTAAGAGAGTGGCGTAAGAGAGTGGCCACTCTCTTTTTATTGTTAGGAAAATACACGAAATTTTGAATAATATTAACAATAATGTCTCTAGGTGTTGGTAATGAAGAGGAATGATATTTTTTTATTTTTTATGTTATTGTGATGGAACAAGCTCGAGGTCCACCTGATGTTAAGTGGACTAACCTCTGCCGATAACAGTTGCAATTCATCACAAGTCACGAATTGCACTGCGCCCGTCACATTAAAACATAGTTGTTAAGTCTCATTGTGCCTGTAATTTCACTGGCTCTCAAAGACTACTGCCGGAACACACCTTTCGGTGCTTGGTGACAGACTTTCCACTTGAGGGTGGTAGCTAGCCAGGCGGGCAATCGCAAAATGCCCTTCCACCATGCGGTGAAGCTCAAGCCGGCGGTGGGGATCGAACCAGGGTACTGCGGCACGGCAGTCCATAGCTATTACCGCTCGGCCATCATTGCTTCAAAATATTGATTAAGTAAAGTTGTACGAATTTAACAAATTTTTTTAAGTATGTATATTCTATATGAAAATAAAAATAAATTACGTTAAACATTTTATTTTGACCGAATTCTCATGAGCATTGACGAAGTCGGTCAACTTTGGAGTTTTAAATGCCTTAAAATTAAAAAAAAATGCAGCGTATAATTTTCCCCAAAAGGTCATCTACAAGATTGTAATTTTTTTGTAATTTTTTTGTAAAATGTATAAAAAAAAGTTAGAGCAAAAAATAAAATTTTTATAAAAAAAAACTCACTTTTCTGCTTACAACTTCTTTAATTTTTAATTTACGGCAAAAAGTTATATAAACATACTTGTAGGCAAGACAATTTCCTACAAATTATGTCTTGACAATTTTTTTGCAAGACGCATAGTGCCCTAGATATCGCGAAAAAAGTGTTTTCACCCCTTTTTCCAAGATGGCGGCCAGGGGACAAGGGGGGCGACCCCACAAACTTGAGATTAAGCTTCCATTGACATGTCCCAAAAATAAAATTGCGTCCTCTAAAAAATGCAATATTCGGTCCTTAAATTGTGACATTTCAATGGACTATAGTAATAATACTAGACGCAATGTTTTTACACATCTATTGTTCACATGGTAAATACTGTAACATCCCGAGACTAATTACTAAATATATATAAATATAACGGGTGGTTAAATTGTAAGGGCCGATGTTGAATATGAACCACACCTAAACGCCAAGTTTTTTTCCGAATTTTATTTGACATTTCTCTATTTCAGACTTACTCAATTTGAACCATGGAGAGATACACAATCCAACAACGTGTTAAAGTTATCCAGACTTATTATGAAAATGGGCGTTCAAATCAAAATGCATATCGTGCACTTCGTGATTATTTTGGTCAATTTGATCCAAATGTGCGTGATAACGAACTTTTTATGGCCCGGATTGGAAGATATGGATGTGGACAATATGTGGTTTCAGCAGGACGGTGCCACTTGCCACACAGCTAACGAAACAATGGCTCTTTTGCGCAACAAATTCAATGGCCATGTTATCTCACGTAATGGCGATGTCAATTGGTCGCCAAGATCATGTGATTTGACACCGTTGGACTTTTTTCTTTGGGGTTATTTGAAAGAAAAGGTGTACGTCGATAAGCCAGCAACAATTCAAGAGCTAAAGGATGAGATAATTCGGCACATTAACGGCATAGAACCTCCATTATGCCTCAGGGTCATCGAAAATTTGGACCATCGGATGGAGGTGTGCCGCCGTGGTCGCGGCGCCCATTTGACCGATATTTTATTCCATACATAATTGAGTAATACCAATATATCATAATAAAATAAAATTACAATAATTTCCTAAATAGTTTGTGTTTTATTCAAAATCAACATCGGCCCTTGAAATTTAACCACCCTTTATAAATGTACTTACCAATAATCATTTTTCAATGATAACAAGCTTCTAAACGCTTACTTGTCAGATTTAACACTGAATTTGTCACAGTTTTCTCACGGTATGAATTTTGAGTAGGGTTCTCTGCGTCTGGTTTTAATACATTATTACTACACATTTATATACATGATAATATAATTTTAGAAGGCACTAAGTTAGTTCATTTATCACTTAGGACTATTTAATTTTTGTTTTAATATAATTTAATTCAGAAGTTACTCAGGTAAGTCCGAGCAGATTCAAGAGAAACAAGATATTGACAAGCCTTTTACTACGACACGGTCGTTTCAAGTAGGGCGCCATTCTGATATTTTGTTAATTTAACATTTTAGGACATGTCTTCAGGATGATTCTGTTGAATGACAATGCGGTTGTGGTTTTAGTAATGACTCCTACTAGAATTTTGCTATTTATCATTTCTTGTCACTAAGTTAAGGTTAGTGTCTTCGTACTTCGTAGCGCTTTCCATACAAACGAAGTTAGATGATCAAGTGTTCAAACTAGGTGAAATTGTGTGAATGTCTCCAGCTTACTCAATCGAAATTTCTTAATTCTGAATATGCCAATATTTAGAGCATATTTTGTGCAATTATGAATACCAACTCAAAATTTAGGTGCCAAATAAACTTCGACGCTACGTGTGATTATTAGTGTGTTAGCTGACGTTGTGGTCTCCAGCTGACACATGCTGTATATACGAAACGGCTGAAGATGTGGTTATATACTATGGCCAGGGATTTAGAGCATAATTTGTGCCAATGGCACAAAAAAATTTGAACGTCATACTTGAAAGCTGTAGTAGTTATGACTCGATTTTAACGTGTAAGCTGGGGACCACGTGTCTACAGCTACTCATCTGTATCTTCTAAACGAATGGACCTACGACTTTGTTTAATATGTCAAAATTTAGAGCCAAATTTGTGCCAAAGGCACTAAAATTTTCAAGTCTCTGGCTATTAAGGTTTTTGAGATACAAGCTCAAATCAACGTGTAAGCTGGGGACACATGTCCCCAGCTAGCACATGCTGGACAGCTCAAACGGGAAAGCCTAGATTACTGTTTAATGGCTTAAAATGTAGGCTAGAATTTGTGCCATCGGCACCAAAATTTTCAAAACAATAGGCCCCATAGTTTTTGTGTAACAAGCAAAACATTTCTTCCCGCCAAAAAATTTAAATATTTGGTTAAAAACATTACTGAACGCGGCGTTGCCATCCCGTTCACTGTAGCTGCAATCTGTTTTGAACTTTATTTCTATAGGGTTGGAATCACTTTTCTCTTTTATAGCAAATGAAAGCAGTTGGGGCATAGGCTAGTAGCAGAGAGTATTCATTTTAATGTTATCTGATTGAAATGTGACGCTTTCCGGAATTCGTAGGCATTGAAATCGTGATTACTACGTGCGCACCGCCTATAAATATAGAGCGATGGAACAATACCCGAAAAAAAAAATATGTTTAATAATAAAACGAGCCTAAAGTCACCACTTCTAAGTTGACATTCAGAGACGAGTTCGAGTTTAGACTCGAACTTCATTATGTCAAATATGAATCTAGACTCAAAACTCCAAAAAGTTTTATATTCACAGTCGAGTTTGGCATAATGGAGCCTTTGACCAAAATCTCACCTGATGGTAAGTGATGATGTGGTTGAAGGTGTTAACAGGCTTATCCTAGAAGTACTGGCTTTCAAGGACAGGTGCCGGAACACACCGTAAGGTGGCGACAGAATTTCTACTTCATGGTGGTCGCTAGCCAGGCGGGCATTCGCAAAATGCCCTTCCACCATGCGATGAAGCTCAAGCCGCGGCGGGATTGGAACCATGGACCTGCTGCTTGGCAGTCAATGCCACTGAGCCATCACGGCTTCAATTTATATAATTATGGCTGATTGACAACTGTCTCACCTGATGGTACCGAAGTGGTGATGCGGCTGAAGATGTTGTTCAGGCTAACCTAGACTCTCAAGGACAGCTGCCGGTAATGACATTTAATTTTTATAATAATCCAGTACAGCGTTGTAACACTATTAAGGAGTTTTGAATAAAATAGTTCAAATAGATTTATAGTTTTATTTACTTGAATTTCGGACACAAAATACGATTTTTGTAGTTACCCGAGTCAATGTAATTATTCACATTTTAATACATATAGAATAACATCATATATCGCTTATATATAAAAACAAAAATAAATTATTTGGACAGACTTGTTTTGTATAAAAAATATTTTTTGGAAAATATCTATATTAAGAGATATGGTTCTGCCCATAAATTATACGTAAGAAAAAAGTTAAATTATAAAAGGGATTTCAACAAGAACTTTGTTTTCTAAAACAAAATAAAAGGTTTGGCAATCAAGAATGATAAATGATATCTGGCAAGGCAGCAGTCCTTGAAAGCCAGTGAAATTACAGGCACACATGAGAGCTGTCTCAAGAGACGGGGGCAGGGCAATTCGTAAATTGTGATGAAATGCATCTGTTATAGGCAGAGGTCAGTCCGCTTAACATACTTTTATTTCAATTCCAAATCCCTACAAACCACAAAATAGAGATTATTATGTATAGTTTTTACATAATCATAGACGTTTTATGTAGGTAGGTAGTTGGCATAGAACATATAATAATACTACGTATGTACAACCGACGTACCTACTTATGTAAGTATGCAGCGCACATAGCGATTATTTAGCTTACCTTTTTGACTACGTCAAACTGGCCGAACTAAGCTGAGTAGTTGGTAACTTATCTTTACATTCTCTAGTAATAGGTACTGAAGTATTACACGCTAATACTTTTAAGTCAAAAGCTTTCTACGCGTTTAGGTGTGTGATAAACTGATAATATCTCTTTACAGTTATAAAATTACAGTGCCTACCTAATAGGTATGTGATCATCACGTTCTGTACATGCGTGGATTAGTTTCCAGTGCATTATCTCGTTCATCGAGGGTCTTATACAGATCTTATATATAGGATTAGGTATATAAGATAACATTCTGAGAGAAAAAATACCAGTACATTTTGTACTTACTCACTCCTAGTCTATACACCTACTGTTTTTTTGTAACTTCTTCCACCTATTCATAACGTGAAAGCAAAAAGTAAGTTCAAACGCAATAGGAATAAGGTTCAAGATAGATTGCAGCTACAGGCAACGAGACGGCAACGCCGCGCTCAGAAATGTTTTTGTCCAAATATTTAAATTTTTTGGCGGGAAGAAATGTTTTTGCTTGTTACACAAAAACTATGGGGCCTATTGTTTTGAAAATTTTGGTGCCGATGGCACAAATTCTACCCTACATTTTAAGCCATTAAACAGTAATCTAGGCTTTCCCGTTTGAGCTGTCCAGCATGTGCTAGCTGGGGACATGTGTCCCCAGCTTACACGTTGATTTGAGCTTGTATGTCAAAAACCTTAATAGCCAGAGACTTGAAAATTTTAGTGCCTTTGGCACAAATTTGGCTCTAAATTTTGACATATTAAACAAAGTCGTAGGTCCATTCGTTCAGAAGATACAGATGAGTAGCTGTAGACACGTGGTCCCCAGCTTACACGTTAAAATCGAGTCATAACTACTACAGCTTTCAAGTATGACGTTCAAATTTTTTTGTGCCATTGGCACAAATTATGCTCTAAATCCCTGGCTATAGTATATAACCACATTTTCAGCCGTTTCGTATATACAGCATGTGTCAGCTGGAGACCACAACGTCAGCTAACACACTAATAATCACACGTAGCGTCGAAGTTTATTTGGCACCTAAATTTTGAGTTGGTATTCATAATTGCACAAAATATGCTCTAAATATTGGCATATTCAGAATTAAGAAATTTCGATTGAGTAAGCTGGAGACATTCACACGTGAAATTTTGCATGCATTTTTTTGGGTTTGCACGTTTTTGGTAATTTAAATCTTTGTTAAACTTATATATATATAAAGAACTATAAATGATCTACAGATTATGTAATTATAGAATATCCTAAAACTTATTGATATATTTATGACATTTTTAATAACCGCCACGTTGAAATCCTGTTTTATTTGTATTCATTCTAGACTTATGAACCATCCTGTCTAATTTCGGATGCGACAGACACTTGGCGCCATACATTGCTACAAAAACCAATTTCTCACCTTAGGTACTGAGCCTATTTATTCTTCACAAGTGACTGTCGCATCGAGACCTATTGCTGATATTGAGGAATTATTTAGTTTTTAGTAACATAACTGCTTTTCACGTGTTGTGTGTGGGTCTAGGTTTGTTGGCCATTGTTCTTCCAAAATGGTTTGCCCTTTTTATTATATTATCGTTGTGGAAGGTAACTATACAATATTACCTTTGAAATAATCCATATGACTCTAAACATGTATTATTTATTATTTAATAATGTGTTCCTATAAATGTTGTAATTTTTGAGTTTTCCTTATTTCCTTTTCGTAGAAAATCTATTAAGGTAGATAGTTAATTACTGAACTAATAGTTCTTATTTACTTTACCTTAAACTGGACAAGATTATGGCATCACCGCCTGACAAACAGCTTATAAGCTAATGAGCCTAGGTATATTATAGCTCAAATAAATGCTCTGTAACTTGAAAAATCCCACACATGCAATATAAATAATTAATATTAATAGAAGTATAAATATAAAAATATAGATATTAATCATATTTTACAAAGTTTATAGAGTTGACATTTAAAATATGACGAAACTACGTTTACGTAACTACGTACGTGTTACATGCACTCTAGCCGCGGCCACGTTTTGGGTCAGTCAGACTCTACTACGATGATAATGAAACTGACTCCTTTATTTATTGCGTATTGGTAAGCCTTTAAGCCTTTAGTAATGATGTGGTTAAAGTTATTGTTCAAGCTAATCTAGAATTACCTGCTGTGTATACACACTAATCATTTTAAGCACAGCAATCATTATGACTCTACCGTGACGGCATTAAAGAACCAGACTTGTCCCCAGGTCATTAAATAACAGGAAAAAATTGAGATGCTCAACAGGAAAATATTTGAAAATATCGCATTAACTCGATCTTTGAGATATTTTTATGAGAAGTTGATGTTACCAATATATAATACAAAAAGATCTAGTTACATTTTAACCAACTTCAAAACAGGAGGAAGTTCTCAATTCGACTCTTTTTGTGTCCACACACACACAAGACAGATACCTCTGGTGTTGCCGATGTTCTTGGGCGACGGTGATCACTTACCACCAGGTGAGCCACCTGCTCGTTTGCCCTCCTACCCAATAATTTTTTTTTTTTTTTTACCGATTTTGATAATTTTTTTATTCGTTAGCTGGTGCATGTGAGTAAATTTGAGTAGTTTTTTTTTATTTTTTATTTTTTTTGTTATTGTGGTGGTACAAGCTGATCCACCAGGCCCACCTGATGTTGAGTGGACTAACCTCTGCGTATAACAGACGCATTTCGCCAGCGACGAATTGCACTGTGCCCGTCACACTGAGACGTCCAGTTGTTAGGTCTCATTAGCCTGTAATATTTCTGGCTCTCAAGGACTGCTGCCGGAACACACTGTTAGGTGCTTGGCGACAGATTTTCTACTTGAGGGTGGTCGCTAGCCAGGCGGGCATTCACAAAATGCCCTTCCACCATGCGGTGAAGCTCAAGCCCGCGGCGGGATTCGAACCATGGACCTGCTGCACGGCAGTCCATAGCCAATGCCAAAACGGCTTGACCAACATTTGGTGAAATTTAAAAGCTTTTTATATGAATATAAAAAAAAGGAATCATCAAAATCGGTTCACTTAGTCAAAAGTTACAAAGTAACAAACATTAAAAAAAAACAGATCAATTGAATACCTACTCCTTTACAAAATTACAAATATACGATAGGAAAAATTTAAGTCATGTGCGGGATTCGAACCCGCGTCCATCCACCCCTTTAGCCGCGGTATGCTCTCCTCCTCCTATCCTTTTTTTGAAGTTGGTAAAAAGATTTTGAAGCGCTCGTAGCGAAGTTTGCTTAGCTGTTCTTAACCGATCAGCAAAGTTAAGCTACGTCTGCCGCGGTCATGACTTGGATGGGTGACCGCTCGTGGTATTACTACTGAGCGCTTCCGTGCTTCGTATATAGGGCACGTAAAGCCGTCGGTCCCGGTTGTTGTCTTTGGATGGCAGTCGTTATAGCATGGTGGTAGGGCATTTTGCGAATGCCCGCCTGGTTAGCTACCTCAAGTAGAAAATCTGTCGCCAAGCACCTAACGGTGTGTTCCGGCAGCTGTCCTTGAGAGCCAGTACTTCTAGGTCAGCCTGAACGACATCTTCGACCACATCATCACTTACCATCAGGTGAGATAGTGGTCAAAGGCTAAACTATCATGCTTACAAAAAAAGATGCAATAATGATAATAATAATGTATACTTATACGCCTTTCCACTTCCGCCGCTATCCTGCTGCCTCGGAGATGATTGTGAAAGCCGTCACTGCCTCGAAAAATAAGGAATATACGGAATAATAAGGATATAATATAAAAAGGATGGAAGCTATGGACTGCCGTACCGCAGATTCATGGTTCGATCCCCACCGCCGGTTTGAGCTTCACCGCATGGTGGAAGGGCATTTTGAGAATGCTCACTTAACTCGTTACCACCCTGAAGTACAAAATCTGTCGCCAAGCACCTAACAGTGTGTTCCGGCAGCATTCCTTGAGAGCCAGTAAAATAACAGGCACATGGAACTTATTTGTTGTTGTTGTGTGTTTTAGGGTGACGAGCGCAGTGGAGTTAGTCACTTGTGTCGAATTGAATCAATGGTGAATTTTATTTCAATCTCATTCACGCAATGAATCGTTTAGAATCCCCATAATCATTAGGAGTTTGTTCTAACTAATATATAAATTAATGCGCAACCTTGTCAACGGCCATATTTGGTCATATACCTATATATAAAATATTTTAAATGGACATGGACATAGAGAAAAACGGTGCATGTTTGTCATTATCGACTGGTTAGTGGAGTAGTGGATAGGATAGAGGCGGTAGGATAAATGTGTATTTTTGGACGATAAGACCAGAAATACAAATAAAAACTTAATTTTTGGGTTATTCTAAAGATCCCCACTAAGACTCATATTCAGTGGGGATTCTTATTATAGTTTCAACCACATTCGGTGGTATTTTTGCTGGGACGTTCCCCATGCCAGCCGGGATTTCGGCAGCGATGAAGAGGACTCGCATCAAAACTCGCCGGCACGATCAACTACAACCCACCCCTCGCACCAACCTATGACGTCACGCGCGCTACGAGCTGCCGCCCGCAGTGCTCAGCGAGACGACAACGCGGGCAGCCCGAGCTCTCCTTGAAAAAGACGACCGAATGTGGTTGGAACTATAGTCGGAGCTATCTGACTTATGCACGTAAGTTATCCCGTATTATTTACTAAAATGAATGAAAACCACGTTAGTTTTTATAATAAACACAAACAAAAATTCTTATTATAACACAAACTTGAAGTGTAATAAAACCTTTTCATTTGAACAATAACTTTATTTACATAAATTACTTAAACAGAATGATACCATAATAAATAGATGGAATCCTACCTATAAGTATAAAAACTCACCACTTTTTTTACGAGTATTTACATTATAACATTTTATGGCCTTAAATGGCACCATACATGGTAATTTTTGATAATGCGTCAAAGCATTGCCTTTCTAACTACTATCTCAGCTGTTGGTAAGTGATGATGTGGTCAATGATGTTATAAGACTGTATGCTAGAACTGGTCGTCAAGCGAATAGCAGCAAAAAACGCCGTAAAACAAATCGCCAGCAGCCATATTTGGCCATTAATTAAAAGCTTTTTTATTATGGAAATGGACAGAGAGAAAAACAAACCATTTTCACAATCGAGTGAGTAGAATTTCTACTTAAGGGTGCAAAATGCCCTACTAGTACCATGCATAATAAAAGATGAACAGATTGAAAGGCCGGTCACTTCTCCATACAAATTTCGAAGTAATGATTATTATCTCCCTCTCCCTCATTTGAGGTTTTATATCCTGAAATAAGCCTGATATCGATTTAACTCTTCATTATCTAGGATTGCATAGTTACTAATTTGTAACATGTTAAGTAACTTGAGTTATCTTTTTTTCGATCTAGTTATAAATAATTTAAAATAGAATAAGTCGTGTGTTGTCAGAAGAAAAATCTTGTAGACCAGGTCAAGATCCAAAGGCATCTTCCGGCATCAATACACCTGGAAAATAAAATTGTAATTTAAAATATTTCATTATAACTAGATTCCTAACTAATTCAGTTATAAAAAAATAAGAGGGTATAGTTACCAGCTATGCAGGCGGTCATAAAGCAAATTCCGGTAGCAGCAAAGAATGCTCTCACAGCAATCTGTGAAAAGAAACAAATTACTTCACATGATACGAAAACAATATTGTCCTTTTACGGCAACGAAAGAAATACGTTACATAACTATATACATAGAATTTGAAGCAGTAATGGCTCAGTGGCATAGGCTATGGACTGCCGCGCAGCAGGTCCATGGTTCGATCCCCACCGCCGGCTTGAGCTTCACCGCATGGTGGAAGGGCATTTTGCGATTGCCCGCCTGGCTAGCTACCACCACTCAAGTAGAAAATCTGTCGCCAAGCACCTAACGGTGTGTTCCGGCAGTAGTCCTTGAGAGCCAGTGAAATTACAGGCACATGAGACTTAACAACTATGTCTCAAGGTGACGGGCGCAGTGCAGTTAGTGACTTGTGATGAAATGCATCTGTTATAGGCAGAGGTTAGTCCGCTTAACATCAGGTTGCCTCAAACTTGTTTCGTCACAATAAAATAAAAATAAAAAAAAACCAAGTGATCAAACTCGGTGAAATTTTGCATGTATATCCTTGAGCTTAATATCTATGCTTCTAGTTTGCCAGATTTCCGTAAAAATAAGTATTTTCAAAAATAATTCGAAAAATAGTTTTGTATGGGAATTGTTATTTTGACATTTAGGGATACCATAAATAATAAATCTAAAAACTGGCAAACCAGAAGCACAGATATTAGACTCAGCAATATGCACACAACATTTCTATGAGTTTGAACTCTTGGTATGAAAAATATGACGAAACTACATTGATGATACAAACGTTTGTATGGAAGAAGTGCTTTTTCAAACACTTAACTCTCGCAATGATGGACCACAAAGATGTTTCAGATTTAATTCCCGCAAGGAACAAAAATTTTGTACTTCAATAATTTGTAAACATTTTCTACCTACTACAAACTAAATTATTAAAAACCTGGTCAAATAAAGCCATTTAGCACAAGTCTAACTCTAGTCCCCCGTGGGGTGCCGGGTTAGAATTGCACCTCCCCATATCATCCAGTGGGTGTCGTAAGAGACGACTAAGGGAAAAATACTGGAAGGTGGGCAGCAGCGCCTTCTAAAGAACTGCTATCTTACACTGCAATCCCCAAGCCGCCTGCCAAGCGTGATTTTGGCAAATACCCACATAAGACGCTGTCAAATGCTGAATTTTTGTCACTTTCGGACTACATAGGAGTGAAAGAGGACAGCGATGGTGAAATCGCGATCAGTTTAGGTAAAATCCGGAAGAAAGCTTAATAACCCAAAACTAGTAACGTAAATCGAAAATGTAACTTTTCTTGTCCCTCTTGATAAAGTTTTGCTATTTTATTAATATAGTTTCATACACATTCATACGTAAATAATTAAGATATTTACGTTACAAGCTTAATGTAGAGTCAACTTTGCAATTTTATACTTTATAATTTTATAAGTACAAAAAAGCACCTAACAGTGTGTTCCGGCAGCAGTCCTTGAGAGCCAGAAAAAATACAGGCTAATGAGACCTAACAACTGGACGTCTCAGTGTGACGGGCACTGTGCAATTCGTCGTTGACGAAATGCGTCTGTTATAGGCAGAGGTTAGTCCACTTAACATCAGGTGGGCCTCGGGCTTGTTCCGTCACAATAACATAAAAAAAAGTGAACGTTTTTCGGACTTTTCTTGGCCTTAGATAATATGATCAAGATTAATATATAATTTTCTTCTTGTTACAAACTAAATACATTTTGCTAAAAATCTGTTCAAGTAAAGCCAATTAGCACTTGTCAGCATCTTAATAGGGGAGGCAGACAGCAGGGAGCAGTACAGTTTTTTTTTTTTTTTTTATGCCTGATAGGTTAGCCTTTGACCACTATCTCACCTGATGGTAAGTGATGATGTGGCTAACCTAGAAGTACTGGCTCTCAAGGACAAATGCCGGAACACATCGTTAGGTGCTTGGCGACAGACTTTCTACTTGAGGGTGGTAGCTAGCCAGGCGTGCATTCGCAAAATGCCTTACCACCATGCTATAACGACTGCCATCCTAAAACGACAACCGGGACCGACGGCTTAACGTGCCCTCTGAAGCACGGAAACGCTCAGTAGTAATGTCACTAGCGGTCACCCATCCAACTCCTCACCGCGCGCGACGTTGCTTAACTTTGCTGATCGGTTGAGAACAGCTAAGTAAACTTCGCTACGAGCACTTCATCTGTAATTGAACTACATATTGTATAGTCACTCACACTGGACAAAGTTTCCCTCTGGTTCGGCGCCATGGCGGCGATGGCTCCGATCATGATCCCGACGGAGGCGGGGTTCGTGAACCCACAGAGGGAGTACGTAGCTATCAGCTCACCGCGGGCCTGCCAATAAATAGATATACATAGTTAGTCCTGGAAATTTACATAGAGAGAAACTAAAAATAGTATTTTTTTATCCAGCGGTAAATGGAGAATGGAGAGTTTTTTTTCCGAAAACACCTTGTGGTTTGCCGGGCTAGAATGTCACCCCCCATTGCTATCTTTGGATGTAGTAAAAGGCGAATTAAGGTAAAATACCGGAAGGTGGGCAGCGCTTTCTGAGGAACGCGTTGCTGCCCACCATCTTAAACTGCGATCCCCAAGACGCTTGCCAAGCGTGGGGATTATGCTGTGTTCAGCAGTGGACAATCCAGTTGATACAGTAAATGGAGATTTTAAACAAAATTACGGTTCAACTGTTGATGTTTGTGCCCAAAACTCTTTCCATTTTTTGTGTTTTTCAATGGGGATTTTAGGTATGACCAAGAACAAGTCATTAAAAAGATGTTTATATACATGGTTTATTGCCGATAGGATAGCCTTAAACTACTATCTTATCTGTTGGTAAGTGATGATGTGGTCGATTACGTTGTACAAGTCAGACATAGAAAAGAAACTGGCTGTCAAGGACAGAACCATTAGGTGCTTGGTGATAGTTTTTCGAAAAACAGCGTATCACTTTCCAAAATTTAATAAAAAATTCTGAAAAAAAGCTTTTCAGACGGATACGTTTATCGTAACTGTTACGTTGCAGCGCGCTGATATAAGCTCTATTTCAACGTCGTTTGGTTTGATTTTCGTATTGCCCGGCAACAAGCTGCTTACTTAGCTTTTTTAGAAGCTTTTAAGGTGGTTTGAGATTCTATAGCGGGAAATACAAAATTCTATATATTTTATATGTGTAAACATACATCAAGTTTCATTTCACATCATCAATCAACCTTCCCGTGAACGGCAGTGTTAGGGTCGCACGCCGCCATTTTCATCGTCAAACAATCTTCTGCGAACCTCGCATATAAAGAAATACAGTACAATAGTCAGACAAACTATCAGCAGAACCAAAATATACAGGGTTATTGGTAAAATGCTAATAACCTCTTAGGGTTGACTTCTGCTAGTCCTAACAAACATTTTGAGATATATTTGTTTATGTCCTATTTTTTTTTACTTTTTTGAAACTTTCTTTTTTGTTTCTTTTATATGTTTTTGACCATCTGATGTCAAAAGTCTCTTCTGCATGTAATGTATTATTTCATATTTTTATTACTTTGCTCGATGTAAATATTCAAAACTCTATTTAAAGGGACCACGGTCTTGTGCTGCCGCGGCGGGTGCCCTAGGCTCGGAGTAGGTATTAAAAACCCAAAACATAAAAAAATTAAAATCCAAAAAAAAACATCTCAGAATGTTTCATAGGACTAGCAGAAGTCAACCCTAAGAGGTTGTTAACATTTTACCAACAACCCTGTATATATAATTTTGAAGATCCCGCCATAGCCAACAGCGTTAAGCGCGTAGTACTAACCGAAAGTAGTCCTTGCGCCTTCATCTCGCCGAGTCGTTGATACGCTACGAACTCATTGATGACAGTCTTGAGGCCTATGAGGGTGCCAACTAGCTCACACTCCTCCCATGGAACACCTGCAAGTTCAACCAATCAATAACACCATCATCACAGCAGTACAGAATATACAGGGTTATTGGTTAAATGCTAACAACCTCTTAGGGTTCACTTCTGCTAGTCCTACCAAACATTTTGAGAGGTTTTTGTCTGTGTTATTTATGTGTATTTGACGGAATAAGCACGACCACCACCAGCTGTTAAAAGTCTCTTGTGCCTGTAATTTATTATTTCATATTTTTTATTACTTAGCTCGATGATTAATATTCATTACAAACTTGTGTTACAACATATATTATATATTTTTTATTTTTTATGCCTGATAGGTTACCCTTTGACCACTATCTCACCTGATGTTAAGTGATGATGTGGTCGAAGATGTTGTTCAGGCTAACCTAGAAGTACTGGCTCTCAAGGACAGCTGCCGGAAAACACCGTTAGGTGCTTGGCGACAGATTTTCTACTTGAGGGTGGTCGCTAGCCAGGCGGGCATTTGCAAAATGCCCTACCACCATGCTATAACGACTGCCATCCTTAGACAACAACCGGGACCGACGGCTTAACGTGCCCTCCGAAGCACGGAAGCGCTTAGTAGTAATGTCACTAGCGGTCACCCATCCAACTCATGACCGCGCGCGACGTTGCTTAACTTTGCTGATCGGTTAAGAACAGCTAAGTAAACTTCGCTACGAGCGCTTCGAAATTTCTATCATTTTCTGTGATGCCTACTTAATTTTTTGTTGTATTAGGTATGCCCCGCGTCGCACGTCTCTGGCCCCGCACCCACATAGGTATCGCCAGTCGGTATTTTTTTCATCGTGAAAGATGTTATCATCGTTTAGGTATAAAACCGACCTCACTAACCTTGAACCCAGACAACACAAGTAAAAAATACAACTTCCCGGCCCTTGCCTATTTCTAGGTACTGAATTAAAATTTTGCATATACGAGTACATACATTATAAATAAGTAACAACCCTGAGACAGGCAAGTATGGTAGGTAATTATATCGTGAATTGGGTCGGAGATGGCCTACTTCCTCACTCTTTATACTATGACTATGCGGCTCCATAAGACCAACGAGTGCGAGCGAGATAGACATAGTGAAATAATTTATGGCCGCACGACTCGGTTAGGAACGCGGTGACTATAGAAGTGTTGGTATCTATACCTCCAAGTTGGTTCAAATCATCAAAATCGAATCATCATCATCAAGCGAAACGGTGCCTGATGGTAAGCATCACGTCTGCTCATAAACAGTTGCAGTGTCATTGATCTGCACACTGCACTGCGCTCGTCACTCCGAGACATAACCTAAATCCCAGTAATTTCACTTGCTACAGTGCCCTTCATACCTAAACACAGTGCAATACTGCTTTGAGGCAGAATACATGACACTGAAGTGGTACCCGCCGGGACAGCCTCTTGCTTAAGAGACCTACCACCTAGTTGCTGCCTGTTTAGCACCACCCAGGGACCACATCAAGTTTAAGGGTACTCTCCTACGGACGCAGCACAGCCCTCCTAAGTAACTATACTAGTCTACCTTGTTGGAAGTCGGACCATCTCACCTGATGGTAAGTGATGATGTGGTCGAAGATGTTGTTCAGACTAACCTAGAAGTACTGGCTCTCAAGGACAGCTGCCGGAAGACACCATTAGGTGCTTGGCGACAGATTTTCTACTTGAGGGTGGTAGCTAGCCAGGCGGACATTCGCAAAATGCCCTACCACCATGCAACATCATGCAGGTTAGTGTTTATAAACCGCGTAGTACCGACTTCAACAGCTCCTCGCTGCCAGCACTGATTGTGACTTGAATGGAAAATCTCGTGTGATTGGAAAATCATGATCTTAGCTATTAGGAATTATTACGAAATCTTACCAGAGCAATGGAATAGAAATGTAAAAAGCCCTGACAACTCATTTGAGGTTAATTAAATTTCCTTCGATTTGCCTTGATCTGAAGTCTGGTCATCAATCTCAAATTTGCATTTAATTGTTTTTGTATTCAATTTTTTTTTTGTTTATTGTTTAATTTGTATGTCCTTGTTCCTGCGTCTATTTGTGATTTAATTATGTAATTGTCTTATGATGTTATTAAAACAATAAATAAATAAATATTAATCCGAAGCATAGATGGCTCAGTGGCATTGGCTATGGATTGCCGCGCAGCAGGTCCATGGTTTGAATCCCGCCACGGGCTTGAGCTTCACCGCATGGTGGAAGGGCATTTTGCGAATACCCTGGCCCTGCCTGGCTAGCGACCACCCTCAAGTAGAAAATCTATCGCCAAGCACCTAACGGTGTGTTCCGGCACCAGTCCTTGAGAGCCAGTGAAATTACAGGCACATGACACTTAATAAATATGTCTCAAGGTGACGGGCGCAGTGCAATTCGTGACTTGTGACGAAATGCATTTGTTATAGGCAGAGGTTAGTCCGCTTAACATCAGGTGGGCCTAGAGCTTGTTTGTCACAATAACAAGTTATTTCAAATTGTTCAGTGTTGGAAATTCGAAATCGGTTCTGTTTTATAAATTTTTTTTTGTTGGTAATACTTAGTTCAGTTTAGGCATATTGCTCTTTAGGCACCATGTTCAGATAACTAAACAAATATTCAACTTACCCATAACCCAGCAGAGTGGTATGAAAATCTTGCCCATGAGCCACTCCAGGTTGAACTCCGGGTAACCAAGCATTCCTCCGAAGTAACCAAGCAAACCGTTTATAAACGCCACGAACGCAACAAATGCGATTATATTCGCTATGATGTTCAGAATAAGAGCTATGCCGTTGGTAGCGCCACGGGTGGCTGCTGACAACGCCGATTGGTCTTCTCTGAAAAGATATTGACGTAATTTTAACATTGTTAGGTTTGCAATAACGCCTGCTATGCGGATTACATTACAAAATCCATTTGTAATTTAATCCAGTGCAGATCAATGACACTGCAACTGTTTATGAGCTCCATCCCAATACGATGGTTAAAAGAACGATAGGAAAGATTCGAGTTATGACGTCATGTCATGTTAGCTCAATTGGTTAGAGCATACCCCGGCTCAAGGGGTGGATGGACGCGGGTTCGAATCCCGCACATGACTTAAATTTTTCCTATCGTATATCTGTGATTTTGTAATATTGACGTAAATTTAGCTCATAATAGTATGCTGGGAGTCACTCATCGTCTTAGCTGTGTAATTTCTGATAGAAACTGCTGAGGAGTGTCATTTACACCTGATAGGTTAGCTTTTGACCACTATCTCACCTGATGTTAAGTGATGATGTGAGTGAAGACATTGTTCAGGCTAACCTAGAATTACTGGCTCTCAAGGACAGCTTGAACATACCGTTAGATGCTTGGCGACTGATTTTCTACTTGAAGGTGTAACAGCATTTTAAAATATATATTTACAATGGATGTAGTACTTATTAGTTTGTGAAAGAGTGCATAGGGTATATCATGACCCTGACTAGGTGTTCAGGTGGGCCCGAATTGAGATATCGAAAAAAAGTACCAACAAAAATAACAAAAAAAAGGTTAAGAGTCAGAGACTCATCATAAATGTATCGCAATAAGGATGAAATAAATTTATTAGTATATTTGTATTTTTTTTACGTTGTGAAAGCGTATATGAACACTTGTTTCGATGCTGTAAGAATTCACTTAATTTAAAATGCTTATAATTCTCTGAATTATGGTACGTACCTAGTTCTTATTCAGTGCATACTAAAATCTAAATAACGCTTGTGATGGAAATGAAGGTAATTCTTATTCTAATAAAGGCCCAACTGATGTTAAGTGGAATAATCTCTGCCTATAATAGATGCATTTCGTCAACGACGAACTGCAAAGCGCCCGTCACACTGAGACCTACAGTTGTCAGTTGTTAGGTCTCATGTGCCTATAATTGTACTGCCTCTTAAGGAGTGCTGCCGGAATACACTGTTAGGTGCTTGACGACAGAATTTCTACTTGAGGGTGTTCGCTAGCCAGGCGTGTTTAATTATGGGATTTTTTACGATTAAGTTTTTTTATCTAGGGTTATCTGCTGCTCGTCGTTAATTTTAATGGTTGCCTAACACATCACAGGTTCAAGGTTTTTCTCGTTGTAAAGACTGAATAGATTCTTAAACACGGCAGATACTGCTAATAAGATAAATGAGCGTAAAAGAGCACTTACACTTTAACTGGCTGAATATTGTCTACGCTGGTTAAAGAGCGTTTGGTTTCAGGTAGGAGCAGTTTGGCGTAGCAGATGGCTGCGGGGGCAGACATCACCGACGCTGTCACTAAGTGGGCTGGTTCCACGCCGAAACCGATGAAGGAAGCGAGTATAGTCCCTGCAAATGCACGTATGAGTTAAATTATTATTACTAAACATATTTGAAGTTGTGAAACCAGTCTATAAAGTGAAGATTTTTCAATGTAGTGCTTTCGAAGCAATGATACCCTTAGTGTCATTATGATGCCACTGTTTTGGCACAGTGAGGTATGGTATGCTAAGAAATATATATAGATAAGATTTGTTTAAAGCTTTTGATTCAAATATCATAATAAATTATTAGTGAATTAATTCGCAAGTTTTGTAACTATCAAGGTTATATACACTGATCTACGTAAACATTTGGAATGGCTAATTTTACATTTATTAAAATGATGGTGTCACGTCTTTTGACGTTAAATCTAAGTAGGTTTCCACAAGGATCAGTCTTGGGGCCTTTCTTGTATTTTGTGTAGGTGTTTAACCTAATATTGAGCTAGAAATTATAATTAAAGTTCAAATTATTATATTAAAGTTCCAATTCCCTTAATGCTATTAATTAATATTAATATGATATAAATAATGACCACTGATAAAAAATACTGACTTTAGTAAGAATTTGTATTTTTGCCAACAAATAAACTAATACTTTTGTTGAAACATAAGCAGGCTAATATGGATAAATAAAACCGGCCAAGTGCGAGTTGAACTCGTACACCGTGAGGGTTCCGTATCGACGCATTATGTAGGTACCAAAAAAATATATATTTTCAATCAGTTCATGATTCATACATATTCCGAGCTGCAGTAAGTAAGTTTTCGTTACCTACTTGTTAAGGAATAGTACAATAAAATATGCAACAAGTAGATAGCAGTACGAAAGCCTTTAATAAGTTGGCATCGTCAGGACCACTGTGTCCTAGTTATGAATAAAATTCTATTGTTATCATTATCGCCGATGCCAATAACTTAAAAATTAGATCATCGGGTACTAATAACATAAAATGACTAGGCAAGTTTTATTGTGCTTCAAATGCAATAAGTTATTTAATTAATATATAAGTTATTACTTATTAGTCTTTAAGAACAGTTAACAACTACAACTACATTGCTTCGAAAAAAAAACATAGAACTGAGAGTAAATAAAAAGTTGGTGTATCACTATGCCAGTTCTCGTAAGCCCATGCACATCATATTATAATATTTGAATTTCATTCATAAACGGACGATATCGGCTCCACGTGAAGCACGGTGGCGGGCGCGGTCGCGAAGTATCAAACACATGTCGTAATATGCAAGTGTTCACGTACATCGTCTGACAACAGGCCTGGCGGATAATGTGCACAAACCGATAAGATCAAACTACGGTTTTTTGTTTTTTTAGGCCAATTTGAACACGAGCTAACCCAGATCACCACGCCCCGTGCCGCCCCCACTCCCGCGTTTTGTACGTGAACAAGCACTATGTAATTAGAGCTTCAGCATATCTGATAACTCTTTATCACCCTTGACATTCATTGATTATGACTTTTACCCTATTGACAATTGGTAAGGTATATTTTTTTATCATACATCATTATTACTTTTAATTTTGGGAGAAATTAAATACATTCCAAACTATGGATAACGAAGGAATTCGTTTTATCAGCCTTATCTATACATTAAAAAGAATTTGATAAGATTATTTAACAAAGCAATAGTGATCATTGATATTCTAAGGAAACTCATATTCCTTGCTGCTAACCACGTGAGGGCACGATGGGGTACTAAGGATGTAAAACGATAATATCCAATCCTTGTCCAATATACAGGGTAATTGGAAGAATGCTTACAACCTCTTGCAGACCACCTCCGTTTAACAAGACATACAAATTCTACGACTTTACTCAAAACCTAACACATCTGTCAGTAAAAAAACGTCAAGTTTTCTAGTAAGTACCTACTGTCTGACACTTTTAAGTTCTGTGTCTCGTAGTAAAAGACAAGCCTACTCCGAGCTAAGAGCGCCCGCCGCGGCAACACTGGACCGCGCCGCGCTCCCTTTGAATAGAGTTTTGAATATTTGCATCGAGCTAAGTAATAAAAAATATGAAATAATAATTTACAGGCATAATAGACTTTTAACATCAGGTGGGCCTCTTGCTTGTTCGTCACAATAACATAAAAAAAAGGTTTTTTATGTGTCTCGAACACAAACACATAAAATACCTTTTTTCAATGTTATTAATTAAGCGTTAAGCGGACTAACATCTGCACTATAACAGATGCATTTCATCACAAACACAATTGCACTGCGCCCGTCACCTTGAGACATATTTATTAAGTCTCATGTGCCTATAATTTCACTGGCTCACAAGGACTGCTGCCGGAACACACCGTTAGGTGCTTGGCGACAGATTTTCTACTTGAGGGTGGTCGCTAGCCAGGTAGGAAATCCAGGGCATTCGCTAAATGACCACCTAGCGGTAAAGCTCAAGCCTGCGGCGGGATTCCAACAATGGACCTGCTGCGCGGCAGTCCATAGCCAATGCCACTGAGCCATCATTGCTTCAAAAGAACATTCGACTAAACATGTTAGGACTAACAGAAGTCAACTCTAAGAGGTTGTTAGCATTTTTCCAATAACCCTGTATACTGGAAAGAACTGATGATGATGGAACTTACCAGAAACGGTGGCTAAGCCGGAAGCCATCACCACGTGCATTTCTGATGCTGTGAGCAGCGGAAGGTATGGCTTTATAAAAAGCACTGATTCGGTCTGAAAACAATATACAAATTGGATAACAACTAATAATAATAATAATAATGCCGTACTACCAGTACGCACCGGCGCCAGTTCTCGAGAATGGTCGTGCATTGCTCTACTGGGACCGCTCTATCATCACTACACAGGACTATTGTTTGCAATAAGCCTGATATCGTGGTGCTCGACCGATCCCAGCGCCGGGCAGTGCTCGTAGATATCACCATCCCACATGACGAGAACCGTGTGAAAGCCGAAAAGGATAAAGTCAGCAAGTACTTCACGAGTTAACCGCCATTTTGGATGTTGACTCGACGATCATTGTCCCGATAGTCGTTTCGGCGAACGGCCTTATAGCGAAGAGCTTCGACCAACACCTCAAGAGGCATTGTTAAAAGAGTCTTACAGGGTCGGCAACGCATTGGTAATGCCCCTGGTGTTGCAAATGTCCATAGGCGACGGTAACCGCTTACCATCAGGTGGGCCGTCTGCTTGTTTGCCAACCCATTACATAAAAAAAAAAAAAAAAGGCTCGCTAGACGGTTGGATCAAGGGTCGGATGCAGAAGGCAGTGATACTGGACACAACACGCATTGTCCGGAGGTTCCTCTCTCTGCAGCCCTAACCACCGGTAGCTTGGGTTCTGCCCCGATACCAGCGGCCCCCTAGTTTTAAGTTTTTTATAATATTTATCTTTGTAATAATGTTGTAAAAAATGTAAAGTTATGTTGTAAAATAAATAATAATAATATTTATATTTGCCAAAATTAGAATGTACAAAAGATTGCGAGGATTTTTCAAAAATCTCCGCTAAAAATCCCCATACCATGGGCATTTTAAGTTTTTGTCTAACAGTCGCCACTCACAGCTTTTGTTAAATGTTTTGGGATTTCAAGACTGTTATTTCCTATTCTTCTGGATAATAAAACGAATTACTTCTGGACCTATTTGCAATATTATTTTTTGAACTGTCTTTATTTGTCAGGCCAAGTTTAGTATTTTCTACGCATATTGTAATTTTATTTACTTGCACTATTCAGTCAGCCAGGAGTCGGAGGTTTTTGGACAATAAGTCCAGAAATTGAACTCAGCGATTTTCGAAGTTTTTTTTTTGATTGCTGATAGGTAAGCACTGACCATCTCACCTGATGGCAAATGATGATGTGGTCGAAGGTGATAACAGGCTTAACCTCAATTTACTGACTCTCGAAGACTGCTGCCGGAACACATGGTTAAGTGCTTGGTGACAGATTTTCTACTTGTAAAAATAAAATTATAATTTTCAACCATTGATATATTTAATCATATATCCACAAATAAGTTATGTTTTAAGTATTGACATAAACTAGCAAAATTGCGTGCCAGGAACCTACCAGGAAGTGCAGTTCCTGGACTTCCTGGTAGGTTTACCCTAGTAAGATATTCTTTACTTACATTTCCAAGGAACACGTTCCCAACCGCAATAACACTTTCACAGACAGTGGTAGCAGTGGCAGCGTACAGCAACTCTCCAAGCTTGATGCAGAACCACTGCAGCGCTCCCCAGTAGAACATGATCTCCACCAGCATGCTGAAGAAGAAGATTACTGGCAGGGTCTGCGAGATAAAGAAAATAGTCATAGAAACTAATTCTCAAATTTATCAATTCTATAAATTCCTGTCACGTTGAATAGTTCTCCTGAGCCCGACTTTGGCTTTCCGAGATACCTCCATGCTCGCATGGTCATCGGTTGTCAATACTTATTATTATTAGTTATGCAAGGGTGCAAAGTTATTATGGTGCTAGTACTTTTATTGGAACCTGAAGAAGCGAAGGATTCTAGGATTGAACCACGTGGAAAGCGTGTTCAAAATATCCTGAGCGAATCGAAGATTTCAAAGGTATTTTTTCAGTGTTTCAAAAAACACGCAAAAAAGCATCGCTGGCGAGCGCGACACACAATTGTTCACCTCTTTCCAGAGAGGAAAATGCTAGGTGCAAGAAAAACAGCATAAATATCCGTTAATTTCTAGTAAAATTACTAAAACTGGTAATATTTCAAGTAATATACAATTTCTAGAACTTTCATAGAGGTTCGATTCTCAAAATCTTTTTCCACGCTAGCGGATAAAAAGCACTTTTCCACGCCGATTTCGAATGATAATAATGCACCTTTCCGAGTTTGTGAGATGAAAAATGTATATTTTACGGTTACAATAAAATCACACATCAGAATCCCTATCAGTGAAAATTGTAGGTCATTTTGTCCAAATATCCTAACTGATATCCCAATGAGTGTGCAGATTTGTAGATTAAGTTCGGAATGTTGTAGATACTCACACTAAAGGCGAATGCTTTCTCTGTTCTGACCAGCAGTTCTCCAAACGTGAACTCAGCTCCCACCACTCCATACCCTAGGAAAGTGGCAATCTGAAACAGTGAAGTGGTCAAGGTGTTACTTTATGTTGTACTTATATGCCGGTAAAGATTTGCAGATAGTTCAATGAGCGGTAAGTGAAAATTTATTTTTTATCAAAATATGGAGCCGACTTCAACACTCAAATGTGTGAAATAACTTGTTGAAGTCGGTTCCATTATTAGTCAAAATAAAAAATTTCACCCTTTTCAGTGACCCTTGCTATTTAATGGGATCGCTTATCCTTTACTCTCAATGACTACATCATCAATATAGGAAAATACTATTCAGTTATTGTAGTGTAACTCAAAAATAGCTTGACCGATTTTGATGAAATTTAAGTGGGACCACATGGCAAGCATCAGCTTTTAAATAAAAAGTAAACATCAAAATCGGTTCACCCAGTCAAAAGTTCTGAGGTAACGGTAAAGGCGAATTGAGTACCTCATCCTATTTTTAAGTCTGTAAAAGTATGTGTAAGTGTGAATATCTATGTTATTTTATACATATACAAAATGTACATATAGCTTACTTACTAAAGTTGAAGCCCTGCCTGCTGATTTAGTATAATTACAATAATTACTGTGTCCCAGCAAGGCGCTGGACTGATCTGATCAAAACGCGCAACGCTACCAACCGCCAAAAATGGAGAAGCATTGCCAGATCAGTGATCACCGACAAGAAGACTGATGACTTTTTAATATTGTTAGGTTTGCAATAACGCCTGCTATGCGGATTACATTACAAAATCACAAATATACGATAGGAAAATTTAATTTCTCAATTGGTTGGAGCATACTCCGGCTCAAGGAGTGACTTAAATTTTCCTATCGTATATTTGTGATTTTGTAAGACTGATGACGTTGAAGACCCACCATGTGCCACCATTTTATCAACCACGACCACTCTATCAAGAGTGCCCGACTGAGAAGAGCAAGGCAATATCTTCCCGAATAATTTAGCACTAAGGATTTACTCGTATTACGTTTTACTTTACGTTCAATTATGACGTTGAATTACATATGTTTACGGACATTTCTATTTTTATTTAATTTATTATTGACGCATTGAAGAGTGAACATAGTAACATTAATTAGAATATGGATTCAGAATAATTGCTTACTTATATATGGTATAATGTTATATCTGTAATAGATTCAAAATTGTAATAAGTCAGTACTGTATTATTTTTAGGCTCACACACTCTTCCATGCCAAATGGCCAAATATGGCAGAACCTTTTTTATATGTATACTTAACAACTTTAATACCTATATTTGCAATAAACGATTTGATTTGATTTAAACAATAAATTATGTAATGATTGGGAGTTATTGCGTATGAAGGTGCATGTGTGTGCGTATGTTCATTAATGTATTTGCATGTATTATTATAATAAAGTTTGGTACAATTAAAGGTTTTCATAAAAATAAATGAGCATGTTTTCTGTATCAGGTTAGTTTTTATTTTGTAGGTATTCAATTAATAATGATTCAAGTTTACCAAAATGTATTTGTCGTTAAATTTGTTATGGGTCATTTAAATAATAAAGCACTTATACTTGGGAACTGGGCATATGTAGCGTCATTTTTAGTGTCAGGAAGCGATAGGACAGTTTTTACATGATTATAAATTAGATATTTCAATAAAATATACTACTGTAGGTTCACGGAAAACGATCGCGACGCTTCCAGAAAAATAAGCGCGCAAATTGTGCTTTCATTTCAAATTACTACGTCCATTAATTACGTGAGATGAATATTGTTATTTTTTGACATCCCTCACCCTCCCATATTGGTGAGATGTCATAAGATTTAGCTCGACCTCCTAATCACGAACGAGAAAAAAAAATTTAGGTCCTTGGTTACTGTACTGTATCAGCCAGATTGTCTACTGCTGAACACACCCTCTTCCATAATACCCACGCTTGGCAGGCGTCAAGGGAACGCAGTGTAATACAGCAGTTCCTTAGAAGGCGCTACTGCCCTTCCGGTATCTTACCCTTAGTCGCCTCTTACGACACCAGATGGGGGTGACCCGGCACCCCACCAGCCTCCTTGCGTTGGATTTGTTAAATAAAAATTATGAACTACAGGACAGTGAGAAAATCTAACAATATAGTACCTAAATAGGAACCAATAAATTCGTAAAAGAATATTCCATTTAATTCAGTCCAAGGGGACTCATATCTCAAGAGTGACTTCTGGAACCAACAGTCCATGTCAATTTCACTAAAGTCGTTTTGATGTTTGACAATCCGTGAGACGTGACATGTAAGGGTTCCACTTTGCGCACTGGTATAGCTAGTATGCTGCAGAACGCAAGCCAGGGCTCTGCAGCTTGTTTGATAGACGATAAGTAGACGCCACATGGACTACTGCATCTCTTTAGATTGTTTGGTGGAGAGACTTAGATTACTTTATTCAACCCTGTCATCTCGCAACAGTACACCGTTGGACAAAACTCTGAGAAGAAAAAAGTATTTTTTTTTTAATGTTATTGTGACGGAACTAGTTCGAGGCCCACCTGATGTTAAGTGGACTAACCTCTGCCTATAACAGTTGCAATTCATGACAACTCACTAATTGCACTGCGCCCGTCACATTGAGACATAGTTGTTAAGTCTCATTGTGCCTGTAATTTCACTGGCTCTCAAGGACTACTGCCGGAACACACCTTTCGGTGCTTGGCGACAGACTTTCTACTTGAGGGTGGTCGCTAGCCAGGCGGGCATTCGCAAAATGCCCTTCCACCATGCGATGAAGCTCAAGCTCTGGGCGGGATTTGAACCATGGACCTGCTGCGCGGCAGTCCATAGCCAATGCCACTGAGCCATCATTGCTTCGAAAGCCTGAACTGGCTCTCAAGGACTGCAGCCTGAACTGGCTCTCAAGGACTGCTGCCGGAACACACTTGAGACACAGATTTTACAATTGAGGGTGGTCGCTAGCCAGGCAGGCATTCGCAAAATGCCCTTCCACCATGTGGTGAAGCTCAAGCCCGTAGCGGGATCGAAACATGGACCTGCTGCGCGACAGTCCATAGCCAATGCCACTGAGCCATCACTAATAAGATATTTGCCGAGACAACTCCTTCCCGTGAAATCGGATGAGATTCGGCTCGACCCAGTGATTATACAACCTAATATACGATAGGAAAAATTTAAGTCATGTGTGGGAATCGAACCCGCGTCCATCCACCCCTTGAGCCGGGGTATGGTCTAACCAATTGAGCTAACATGACATGACGTCATAACTCGAATCTTTCCTATCGTTCGTTAACCATCGTATTGGGATGGAAATCCGCATAGCAGGCGTTATTGCAAACCTAACAATATTAAAATTATAGAACTTACTGATATATAAAAAGAGATTACAACTGGCAATACCTAAGTCTTATATAAAAATTAAAACTATTTGCTATTATAATTACCTATAATGATCAAATGTTTCTAAAATCAATCACTAACTTTACTGAATTGTGTTTATTTGAAGCACACGTAGCGAAGTTTACTTAGCTGTTCTCAACCGATCAGCAAAGTCGCGCGCGGTCATGAGTTGGATGGGTGACCGCTAGTGACATTACTACTGAGCGTGCACGTGCTTCGGAGGGCACGTTAAGCCGTCGGTCCCGGTTGTCGTCTTAGGATGGCAGTCGTTATAGCATGGTGGTAGGGCATTTTGCGAATGCCCGCCTGGCTAGCTACGACCCTCAAGTAGAAAATCTGTCGCCAAGCACCTAACGGTGTGTTCCGGCAGCTGTCCTTGAGAGCCAGTACTTCTAGGTTAGCCTTAACAACATCTTCGACCACATCATCAATCACCTGATGGTGAGATAGAGGCTAACCTATCAAGCATAAAAAAAAATAAAAAAAATTAAGTGAACCTGTGATTACGGAATCTTTATTAAATATGTGAAGTTTGTGAAAGGTAAGTGGTATTACGAATAAATATGAAAAGAAGTGTAACTAGGTTCGGCTTTTATTTCGGACTTATCACACAATCATCCGAATCCTTGCGATTTTCACGGCATTTTCTACCTCGCACTGCCACAATATGGAACCAGCTGCCAGGTGCAGTATTTCCGAACGGATACGACTTAGGGGCCTTCAAGAAGAGAGCATATTCCTGAAAAGCCGGCAACGCATCTTCGATACCCCTGGTGTTGCGGATGTTTGTGGGCGACGGTGATCATTTACCACCAGGTGAGCCACCTGCTCTGTAAGGTTTGCGTTCTGCTGTTTTTAAGCTCAACTTATATATCTTTACATATTTATACGTAGGGTTGTTACGAGTATATAATATTAGGTTCACACAGCTTACAAGTAATTTACAAACGACTGAAAGTTGACCTACCTTATCGGATAAGCACTGCAGCGCCATCCTGCCCTCGTTCCACCGGATGAAGAGCAGCCCGAACACGAACTGTATGAACAGCCCCGACAGCACGCAGCGCCAGTTCACGCGCCCAGGGTGCTTCGAGAACACCAAACCTAGATGTGGAAGTTAGCGAAAATTGTACATGTCATAAAAATATTATAATAGTGACAGGTTTTTTTACTCCTGATAGGTTAGCCTTTGACCACTATCTCACCAGATGGTAAGTGATGATGTGCTAGAAGATATTGTTCAGGCTAACCTATAATTACTTTAAATTGATATGTTAAAAAAAATGATGTTCAATCCCATTTAGTTACGTATATAATAATGAATATGAAATTATGAAAATACAACTTAATATTTACATAGTACGAAATAACCAAATGCCAGATTTGGCACCAGTGGAATTGTTCATTAATTACCTACGGCTTAAGTGAGTTACTCTGCCAATAAAAAGAGAATTATTTATTTTATGCTTAATATAATAAATCAAATGACGTGCATAAATACTTTCTCATAAAACGTTACACCTAACAAAAGTGTATATTCTTTTCAACACCCTTGCTCGTAAAGTGAGCTTTATTATATCGTTCTTAGGGCCATAAACCGAACTATAACACCCTCGTGCATTATAATATGTACTAGTGCGTAATAGAATTATCTCTACAGAGTTAAGTTAGTACCTAACTGCAAATTATATGCGAGTAAACAGAGCATTTTCAATTTAATCGGGTAACACAGGTTTGTAACATCAATGAGGTTTATATGTAATCAACCATCATACATATGCCTCTAGCAAATAAAAACTTGCGCGCTATTTTACATCATTTTCGTATGTTGTTTGTATCGCATTTGTGCAATATATATATTTATTTCCACGCAAGGGTGTTGAAAAAGTGCGTATGAAACTCGTGAGCAACTTGCTCATTATACACACGGCTGATTTACGCCCTCGCCTACAGCTCGGGCTGCAACACACAGCCTCTTGTATAATGAGAAACTTACCTCCCTTGTAACAAAATCCACTATTTTACTGTTCAGTTGAATGTATATAATCGTATACTTATTGATAATTCCTTTTTTTTAATTCAGTTTAATTTATTAAATCAAAGTAAGTTTTATTGGTTTGTTTAAATTTGTAATAGCTCCATAGTTATTTACCTAGTCCCATAATAATGCTAAGTCCGAGGAGTGATATCAGCCTCTCCGGAGCTCCCCTCGTGTCGAAGTACAGCAGCACGGCGATCGCGGCTAGTACTACTATACTGAACACCCATCTAAATAATCTGTAATAAGGATACATAAATCATATTGATCAAATTTTTTTTTCCTTGTTATTTTCAGCATCTTGTGTGTGATGCTTCGTGCGTCGACACGTACGGCACCGTTAAGAGCTAAGATGAAACGGTATGTGTCGACACATGAAGTATGTGTAGTTCAGAGTGACTAATGAATTTAACTGCAATTATTGAGTTCACGCAGGAGATTTGTCGCCAAGTACTTAACGGGGTATTCCGGCACCTGTCCTTGAGAGCCAGTAATTTTAAGTTAGCCTGAACAACGTCTTCGGCCACATTATCACCTATCATCAGGTGAGATAGTGGTCCAAGGCCAGCCAAACTGTTAAAAATAAAAAATATAATTGAATAAGTCTAAAATGACATGATTCAAATATAAATTTATTTCTTTCTTTAGATTAGAAATTTATGAATCAAAATTAAATTCTTCATAAATTAAAAATATATCTAGCAATTGAAATTATTGCGTATAATTGTTTTCGGTTTTTATCTAGTATTTATTTTTATTACTAAACCAAACGTGGTTACGGGATAACTCACGTGAATCAGTCTAATTCAAGTAGAGGGGTAGAGCATTTGGACTGCGTGTGAGTCTTCAATGACTTAAGTATAGGCTGTCTAAATGCTTTTATTGTAGTAGGTGTGGTGTTGTTTTTTGAATAAAACGATACCGCAGGTTTAAAGAAAAACAAATCATACAGCTCCGACTATAGTCTCGTCCACATACGGTGGTATTTTTCAAAGAGGGATTGGAACATCCGCGTTGACGTCTCACTTCACACTACTTATGGGTATAATATTGTACTCGCTACTCGCCTAAAAAGAGATCGTGCTAGAAGTCAAAAATTTGATGTCGCCGCATGAAAATCGAAGAACCCTAGTTGCTACTCTAAAGTAGAAAATGGACTAGCCACTTGGGTATTTGGGAGGACTTAAATCGGACAAAGGCACTCAACATATACAAGAAATTTAAAACACTTTAAAATAGACCATAATGTTAGCTATACTTGCATGATTTCTTAACTTTTCGGGGATACGGCCTGTTCAGTTAGATGTCCAAGAAATTGGGTAAACTTACATGCTCTTCCACCACTTCTGCCACGTTCTTTGAACTTTAACCCACACGTTGGCCTCGAACCACTTGCCAAAGAACCTCTTCACGACGAAGAAGTACCCCAGGAAGAAGTAGAGGATGGAGAACACGGCGATCAGGTTGCCGAAGCCGTGACACAGCTCAAGTGGTTCATCCACTGGAAACAAGTGTCATTTAACATAACCTGCCCATAAGGAACATTTCGTGATTGGTTCTAGAAGAGCTTTTTGTTCCTGCTGCTCCTACCAGTAGGGCGTTAAGTGGGATCGTCTCAATATATAATCTTCATCCACTAAGTTCTATCAGCGGTTATCTTAGGACGAAATCATCCTTTTTAATTAAATTAACAACTTATTTCAACATCCTTCTACATATTCATGTGCACAATAGATCTTAATTAATATAATATTTACTAACAACTTGAAACCCTGATGGGCACTCTAGAGTTTATTTTGAGGGTAGGACTAATGTTTAATATCTATTACTGTCATTAAAATTAGATCTAAAGTGTCCGAAATTATAAAATTTTAGCTGCTGAGTCTTATCTGTGAAGAAGTCTAGTTACGAGTAGGTAGTAGCATTTTTAATAAGATATACATTAAGACATTCAATATCTTTTAGATGTTTCAGGATATGATTGTATATTTGTATAGTCATGATATGGGTACCTGAACTGCACATTTTTGAGTATGAATTTGGGAGGGTAGTCATTCTCTGTGCATTCATATTTTGCCACTGTCCATTACTCATACACATTCTTCATGATCCCATTCGTTATTCATAATTAAAACAATCACTGCATCTCGTACTACCACATTTGACGTATTTACCCTGACTATCTTGCTCAACAGTACTTATTACCCACATGCATAAGTATATCTTTATAAGTATATTACATATCTGCTATCCATATCGTATCAAAAAAATATAACTAAGAAACTGCACATACATTTATAACTGTTTATGAAATTGAAATTCATGTTCCACTAATTAATAATTAATGTTCCACTTTCTTCATAAATTTTATCCCTGGTTTTCCTGTTACTAATTCCAGCATCATTGGTCTTCATCTCCTAATTGATCTTTATCTTCTTCAATCCAACATCAATTCCTCTACCTCGTCAATCTACAATTTGTGACATCGAGTCGATCTAAGTTCTGAGTCGATAGGTGGCCTCTCGGGAAATCTCTCCTTGCACTGGTGCCCGAATCATTACGATCCGGAAGAACAGGAGGTTCCACGCCAAGGCCACCAGCAGGCTCAGGCGAATAACTCAATGTCAACCTCAGTACCCACACTTATTCTTCAAGGAGTCCATTCATATCTTATTTTGAGGGCACTTCAAGCAATGTTTAGGATGGCAGTCCTCAAGCTATGTCAGGTTTACGAGCGCAGAACTCTCTGGTTATTTGCAATGGCCTTAAGGCATTTTGTGATTGCTCACCTGTCTACTACTAATCTAAAGTAAAAAACTCTATCGCTAAGCACCTAACTGAGTGTTCCAGCAGATGTCCTTGAGAGCCAATTCGCATTCCAGTTTGAGCCTATTTACAATCTTCACATAAATTCGATTCATCATTACAAAATTCAGGAAGATGTGGTCACATCTTCACTTACCTACAGGTGAGACTATGGTCAAACAAAGACTAGCCTACCGTCAAGAAAAACTGTTGGTAGATGGAAATTTCTTCTGGAGTAATAGTGATCACGAATAGGTATAGAAATGTAATCTCTTCACCGCAATAAATGTCTATACATAAGTTGATATCTACACGCTTACCATAGGTCAAATAATAATACAGACAGCCCAGGAAGTACCCAATCAGGGCCCCTTGAAGGATGAAGTAGAAGATAGTGGCCATTGTTTTGTTATTCTTCTTCAAGAAGTCGTCAGTGGAACTGCCCATCCGAGTGACGGTCGTATCAAACCACCCTGAAGGCTCATAGTCCAGAGGTTCGTGGATTATCTGAAAAAGTATACATACAATGATAAAACTTCCGACAGTGTGGTGCAGTAGTTGTTGATCAGGTCAGTTACCAAGATCTAATTTTTGGTTGAATTTCCTACTAAATACGTCTTAAAAAATAAACTATAGGTACCACACTTGCGGCGCAGCTTGCTCTATCCTTTCTGTCAAAACAGATGCGACATCATATCCTTGTCGACACCTGTACTATCTTAATAATAATTGGACATTCCGATACAAAGCAGTTTTTTGAAGCATTGATGGCTCAGTGGCATTGGCTATGGACCGCCGCGCAGCAGATCCATGGTTCGAATCCCGCCGCAGGCTTGAGCTTCACCGCATGGTGGAAGGGCATTTTTTGCGAATGCCCGCCTGGCTAGCGACCACCCTCAAGTAGAAAATCTGTCGCCAAGCACCTAACGGTGTGTTCCGGCAGCAGTCCTTGAGAGCCAGTGAAATTACAGGCACATGAGACTTAACAACTATGTCTCAAAATGACGGGCGCAGTGCAATTCGTAACTTGTGACGAAATGCATCTGTTATAGGCATAGGTTAGTCCGCTTAACATCAAGTGGGCCTCGGGCTTGTTCCGTTACAATAACATAAAAAAAAACAATTTTTTACCAGTGCAAATGTTGCACAGCCATTCCTAAGCCGCATTATCTGCGTAAATATCCTAAACGATCTAACAGGATGACTCATAACCGTAAGTGTAGGAAACTACATGTGTCGACACTTTACTGACGTCACATCTGTCTGAAACAAACGTTTGGATAAACTGACACGTCGATATCCGCCTTTATAGTTATAATATAATTTGAGATGCTAAGTGTAGATTCATTGAGTCTGTGAGCAACGACAGCTCATCGTATTTTCCGAACCATAGCAGAGTTCACAGGTCATAGAGGTCGTAACAAAGCGTGACCGAAATTCTGGCAGATAATCTCAACGACTTGGTATTGCAATCTAGCGGGGTAATGCAGACAGCATGCGACTACCAATTAGTGGTGAGCTGGAGAGCTTGCGCAGCATATAAGCAACGGCTGATAGCTGGATCACCTTGGTTGTAGTAAGGTGTCATATTAAAAACAACTTGTTACATTTGTAGAATAAAGGCTAACCCACCGACTGCACCACTGAAAAAAAAATATCCAGTGAGCTAGTAGAGCCCGTTGGCTAGAGTATAATCTGTCATAATATGATTTTGAGCCCGTAGTCTAAAATAGCATCCCTCATGTATTTCCTTCGTATTAATAAAACACGTATGTCTTTAATATTGCGATCACTAAGATACCCAGCGTGGATTTACAAATGTTACCTTTGAGTAATATTTAAGATATTTTGAAGCGGTGATGGCTCAGTGGCATTGGTTATGGACTGCCACGCAGCAGGTCCATGGTTCGAATCCCGCCGCGGGTTTGAGCTTCACCGCATCGCGGAAGGGCATTTTTGCGACTGTCTAGCTACCTAGAAATTATTTCGGATGGAAAAAGATAACTTACAGCGGGACTTGAACCCACAAACCCCTATGGAATACCGTCCTGGTGCATTACCAATTACGCTATTGAAGCGGGTGTCAGGACAGTCAAAAATTCTCCATCCGTTTGAATGCACGTCTTTTTGGCGTTGGCGACATCTACCCAAATAGCAGAAGACTATTTACTTAGGCTGGTAGGTTGATATACGGTCAATACTGAACATCAAATCTATGAAACCTCTGTCTAGCCACCACCACCCTCAACAGTGTGTTCCGGCAGAGCCAGTAATTCTAGGTTAAGCCTGTTAACACCTTCGACCACATCATCACTTACCATCACGTGAGATTGCGATAAAAAGGTTACCTATCAGCAATAAAAATAACTCGAATTTGTGTTTTTTTTAAGAGTTTGTGAGTTACACATTTTTTAGATTAATGCTGGGCGAGCGGTAATTTCAATGGACTGCTGTGTAGCAAGTCCATGGTTCGATCCCCACCGGCGGCTTGAGCTTCACAGCATGGTGGAAAGGCATTTTGTGAATGTTCGCCTGGTTAGCTACCACCCTCATGTAGAAAATCTGTTGTCAAGCACTTAACAGTGTATTCCGGCAGCAGTTCTTGAGAGCCCGTAAAATTACAGGCACATGAGAGTTAACAACTGTATGTCTCAGGGTGATTGATGGGCGCAGAGCAATTCGTCACTAGTGACGAATTGCATCTGTTATTGGCAGAGGTTAGTCCGCTTAACATCAGGTGGACCTCGAACTTGTTCCGTCACAATATCATTAAAAAAAAAATTGTCTACTCATCATGCGGGGTAAGTTTGGCTCGGCTGACTAAAAAGCCCGCAAAATGCGCAGCGCGGCGATTTCAAGTATCTAATTAAATTAGTAATTACCACTTTTGGCCTTCGACCAATATAATATATACGTATACTTTTATACGTAGCTTTTGGCCACTATTGCTTCCACAGAAAAGAGAAAGCAATATATTTCTCTATGATTGCTTCAGATAATATTAGAAAAAGTAACTTACCTCCCCATTTTTTCCACCGTTCATGCTTTCGAACTCCCCCATCTCAACGCCATCACTTCTGGTAGATTTCTGTAAATAATAAAACAGTTGCTTTATTTCTAATAACGAAAAAACATTGTTAGTGTTTTTTTTATTTCTAAATATAATTCAAATTCAAATTCAAAATATTTATTTTGCAAAACATGGATGCAATATTTGTTATGCTAGAATAATATACTGTTATTAGATCGCCATGGTTTAGCCGGTTTGGTATGTAAAATCTAAATGTTACAATAAATGTTAATTATATTATATGTTTATAAAATATTACATTATCATCATATTATATCATCATTATGTATACAATTGAATAGCTATTACTTATTACCTACTCGTGCATGTTATGTCTTATCAACTAGAAATTTCTTTAGTTTAAATTTTAAGGTGTCATTATTGTTTATATCTATTATGCATTTTGGAAGTGTTAGCTTATTATTATTTCTTTGTTAATGGCTTCTGCGGTTTAATGTTACCATAATTCTGCCAAAGTGTTAGCTTCTTTATTCGTTAATTTAATATAATATACCTAAACGTCTGTTCCTGTCTGTTGTCTGTTCTGTTCTAGGGATGTCAAGTTTGGTCTCTATTTCAGTATATACAAAGTTACTTTATGGTCTGTTCTTGCTGAACGCCAAGTCAAAAGTGACCGGCACTATCCCTGTGCGGATATTACGTGTTATGTTGTCATAGAGAAAGACTATCGGAAGTAAGTCGTTGACGCTAATGGCAGTTTCTAACCAAAGTCATACTTTTAAGTTTTCTTTTCACTACGTCCCTAAGTGCCAGATAGATGGCGGTAGTGATGACGTTTTTCTCTTACATATTAATGATTGCTATAGGTGGCGACAACAGAAGTTTATTATAAATTAACCCTCTCATTTTGAAGGTGCTGTTACTGCTGAGTGCAGTTCTGTGTATTACTCCCTGTATCTTGTTATTGTGTTGCTTATTCTTCAACCTACCGAAGTCTTTTAAATTATTCTTAATTACAAGCACTATCGCGTGCTAAGCGAAAATGACATTTACAAATTTTGTGCTTCATTAATTTATAAATATGGTTACGCTAAGCATTATTTGGATATAAAGAAGGGTAGCAACATAATTGCGTGAGTAAAATGTTTGAAAAAGCACTCCTTTTGATCAGATGAAGTCTAGTAGTTTGGTTGGTGGCCGCGCACCCTCCCCTATGACGATTAAAGTAATACAATTGGAGCACAAAGTTTCGGCTGGAACGAGTACGTTCCGGTGGCAGAGTGGAATATGCATCCGGGGAGTAATCAGAGGACGCGGGTTCAATTTCTGCCCGAAACAAAAATGTTGTTCTCCAATAATTTGTAAGAATAATAAGTGTTGTCATTTAATATAGCAAACAAATTAAAAAATAAAGAAATCTGTCAAATTCGTCTCGGGCTCGGGTTCGCTGTTTATAAATTGCATTACCTAGCTATGTACGCTGTCAGTATGTCTGTCCGTGTGTCACGTATCTCTAGCTCGAAAACGGAATAAGTTATAAATTTAAAATTTACGTATTTTGTAGAATGCTGGCCTGAAAGTATATATTGGATTAGAAATCATATTAAATTGTTTTATTAAAAATATATTGTAAAATATATATTGGATTAGAAATCAAATTAAATTGTTTTATACGCTATCCATATAAATGTGAATGTAATTCCTAAAGAAGAACTTTTTCGTATCCTGGCATGTGTAGAGATCATTGTAGAGGACCTACAAAAATATATCTGGGGCCGTCAGAGTTTTTAGGGTTTTTGGGCCCAAACACATCTTCACGCCGGAGTCGCCGCGTAAGCTAATATCGCTCATGTTCTCGGTCAAAATATAATAATATTATTTTTATAGGTACTTATGCCTAACGTTTTATTTCCCAGTAAACATTTTTTTTATGTTATTGTTACAGAACAAGCTCGAGGCCCTGATGTTAAGCGTACCTCTGCCTATAACAGAAACATTTCAACACAAGCCATGAATTGCACTGCGCCCGTCACTTTGAGACATATAGTTATTAAGTCTCATGTGCCTGTAATTTCACTGGCTCTCAAGGACTGCTGCCGGAACACACCGTTAGGTGCTTGGCGGCAGATTTTCTACTTGAGCGTGGTCGCTAGCCAGGCGGGCACTCGCAAAATGCCCTTCCATCATGCGGTGAAGCTCAATCCCGCGGCGGGATTCGAACCATGGACCTACAAATTACATTATAATAAAATAAATTACAATGATAATTTCTTGAACTAATGTCAACTTCGATCACATATTTTAGTATAACATATCTTACTGAAGAATGACAATGCTAATTCGTTGAGGTTAATTTTTGAAGCGCTCGAAGCGAATTTTACTTAGCTGTTCTCAACCGATCAGCAAAGTTAAGCAACGTCGCCCGCGGTCATGAGTTGGATGGGTGACCGCTAGTGACATTACTACTGAGCGTTTCCGTACTTCGGAGGGCACGTTAAGCCGTCGGTCCCGGTTGTTGTCTTAGGATGGCAGTCGTTATAGCATGGTGGTAGGGCATTTTGCGAATGCCCGGCTGGCTAGCTACCACCCTCACGTTGAAAGATCTGTCGCCAAGCACCTAACGGTGTGTTCCAGCAGCTGTCCTTGAGAGCCAGTACTTCTAGGTCAGCCTGAACAACATCTTCAACCACATCATCACTTATCATCAGGTGAGATAGTGGTCAAAGGCTAACCTATCTAGCATAAAAAAAAACAAATTGTAATTAAAATTTGAACAGATGACGGTATTACAAAGATTATAACAGATGAGGTAATAGAGGTACAAAGGAATATTATTTACGACATTCAGACTTATTAGCATGACAATATCCACAGCAATACTTTGAGCACATAACACCGAAGGCAGTAACATAAGGCTCCAAGTAGGTAAATAAAATATTTGTGATTTTGTAATAAAATATTATGATTCAGCAAAATACAGTCCATTACCATTATGGAACCACTCTTGGTGGAGTTTTTTATATTTCTGTTGTAGACGACGAACACTATTTTAGGCGAGTGAATGATCTTGTAAGTGTCTTTAAAAAGAAAAATGAGTAAATATTTTTCAAAAAAGACGGACCTGTCTCCATGACTGAAAAGTATGAAATAACTCGTGGAAGCAGAGTTTCCCGGCAGGTCTTAAAATGAACATGGACAAGACGACAATTATGTCTAATGTCCATGTTTCACTCGTACCAGTAGTTGTTGGGAACGACACGCTCGAAGTTGTTGACCATTACATTTACCTGGGACAGACTGTCCAGTTAGGTAAGTCCAACTTCGACAAAGAGGTCGCCCAAAGAATCCAACTCGGATGGGCAGCGTTCGGGAAGTTACGCGACATCTTCTAGTGAAACATCCCGCAGAAACTGAAGACCAAAGTCTTCAACCAGTGTGTGTTGTCAGTGATGACTTATGGCACTAAGAAGTGTTCCTTAGCTGTGGCCCTTATGGACATGCTCAAAGTCACTCAACGAGAGAGCTATGCTCGGGGTTTCTTTACGCGATAAAATCCTGAACGTGGATATTCGCCAAAGAGCCAATGTCACTGACATAGCTCTCAGAATTTGCAAGTTGTAGTAGCAATAGGCGGGCCACATTATTCGACGAACTGATAACCGATGGGGAAGAAAGGTTCGTGAGTAGTTACCACATTACACCGGAAGACGTAGAGTTGGTAGGCCCCCGCTAGGTGGACTGAAGACATAAAGTCGCGGGTAGCCAATGATTACAAGCGGCTCATAGCCGTTTTTTGTGGCGTTCAATGGGGAAGGCCGTTGTTCAGCAGTGGACGTCTTCCGGCTGTTGATGCATATGAGGATGAGTGCTGGACGTCGGTTCCGTTGTTTTTTGAAAAATATTTTTCTTGTCGTTCTCAATCGCAGATTAGACCTAACTATGTGTTCTCAACCGATCAGCAACGTCTGCTCTTTTCATTAGGTACTTGAAAAGGTGACCGTTGTAGACATTTACTACTGAGCCTCTACGTGCTTCGGAGGGAACGGTCCTGGTTTTTATCTTAGGATAGCAGCGTTATAGCGCCACTGGTAGAGAGTCAGGCGATTCTACACCGGGTTGCACGTCCTCTTTGTGTGGGGGTGTCCTTGGTGAGCAAGGTCGCTCTTCCACCGTTCGGGCATACCAACGCCGGAGCAAGATGGTGAGTGCTAACCATCTTGCCCCACCTCAGCAGCCGTCAGTTCCGCCATACCCCGTGGAGGGACAGTGCAAAGCTATTTCACCCCACATAAAAAAATGTATAGGGCATTTTGCGAATGCCTGCCTGGCTAGCTACCAACCTGAATGCAATTCAAGGGAGCGAACGGAACTGATTGAAGGCATCCACCGTCATAGATTTGTTTGCCTCCACCACCGAAGAGGCACTCGTCTCGCGTTACGCCTAATTCAACTCCGACAAATAACGGAGTGTGGGCACATATTATTACAAAATATGATTCAGCTTGTGGCATTTAATGGGTGTGATAGTAAACATTGTAGTAAAAAGACAATAATGAGTATTAATCACCCTGTCTATTCGTCACCTAAGTATTCTAAATAACAATCTGCTTGTGCTGCACGAACCTCAGCGAGTCCAATTTGAAACTATAATGGCTTAAAACATTTTTACCGTTTAAAAAGTATGATCAAATAATCAAGTTTTACTTTTTGTTTTATAATTAGTAAGACGTGCTTCGATTTTGTCAGGTGAAGAAGTATTGGTATCGAATTGCTATACAATTAGAAATTGGCATTTGGCCACCATCTCGCCTTGGTATGGTATATGATGATGTGGTCGGGGCTTAACGACGTAAAATACCCCTGAAGAACAACAGCATTACTGACTAGCTGATTAGATAATTAAGCGTCAACGACCTCTCGAATAATCTTTATTTTAGAAAATCCAAAACCAAGATTCGTAAACCAGCGGGCAATCTTTATGCAGGAAGCTTGTTTTTAAAGGGCTATTAACCAAACCAGGTCAAAGAATTCTGAGATTTCCAAGAAACGGTTAACGCCAATTTCTCGATAGCCTCGTTCATGGTGTGAATATCATATACAAGATAATCCCTTATGGATCAGTTTCAGCTCGACCCTCGAAATATCGAACCTTCCGTAAAATCTTGTAGGACTTGGCAGCCTTGTTAAATGGTAGCAAAGACAAGCATCAAAACAAGTCAGTTATGCCGATTGAGCGCTTGAATACGTCTACGGTCCATCCTTTACGGTCTTCCTAGTAAAAGATAGAAGACCGCCAAGGATATAAGATAAAACGAAAGATTTCCCATCGCACTCTGCTTTTATATATCGCCATAGTCGTCGGATGCCTTTTGGAATCGGAATCCTGTTTTCGACAGCCGAGTCATCGATATATGCTGATATGATACGACACACAAATGCTATATCAGTGGTCAGCAGAGGATCCAAGCATCAGCTTGGGTTCTAACATCTGGTACCCATGTTGTTTCTTGGACAATCTAATCTAGCTCATCTGAATTAGATTTTCGCTAAAGCAAGTTGCGGAAACTTGCTTTAGCGAATGCGCGGAGCCCCTCTTCCAATATGGTAAGTCTCCTGGTACGGGACTCTCTTCAGACATTAACTCCACCTAGGAGAACAATTGCGCTGAAGAGTACGAGTAGTGAGCTGCGTCAGCCGCAATCACAACACAAATGTCTTCACTGGATTTCATTATCTCCTCATTTATGTACGCTGTGAGATCGATAGACATCATATGACTGCGTCTATACACAGACAGATAAATCTGGGTCTTCGAGGTAGACGCCAACAACGATACGCACACAGGTGGGCCTCGTGCTTGATCCGACACAATTACATTTAAAAAAAACGCAAGTTGTTTTGTTATGCTTCAGCTTTATAATCCTACTCCTAAATTATTTCTTATCCTGGGTAAGAAAGGAACGTCGCATAGATATCGTATCTGTCTCTAAACAAATAAACGCTCTCATTTCTGTATCAAGGTGATAGACTGACAATATTGGAGTTTAGACCTTTGTGTGGCATGACTAGGTCGCCAATTTCGTACCTATGCTATACCCTAACTACCTATATTTACCGGCGGTATTTTTCATTTTATATACAAACCTACAGTTACTACAACGAAAGCATTTAGAAAAATTACAAGCCATTGCAGACTCACAGGCAGTCCAAATGCTCTAGCCCACTACCAGTTGGCAGCGTGCCCCGTTGGATTGCAATGCTTATTCATAAAGCCAAATAGGTGCCAGCGTCGCATCGACCAAGCGCACTCATATGTTTTGGGAAATGCGATAAGCTCCCGGCCCTCACGGACCTAAAGTCTTACATCGAACGTCTCTAATATGTTACCACTACCAAAATTTAGAATAGCTTTGAGTTGCTCCGCCGAAGTAGGCTAATAAACATACTTACTTAACTTAATTCCAATTACACAATCACAACCAAAATAACACTTAACTAGTTACTATGTTGAACTATCACGGCTTGCTTTACGAAGGTTCAACGACAAGGCTCTTAGTTATTGTCCACGAATCACAAACAAGGTCTTAGAGTCACGAATCAATAAAATTAAATCTAAGATTATTTTTTATAATTACATTTAAATTATAACATGCAGTTCACTTGAAGAATCAATCGAATCTAGTAGGCCATGCGGAACAATAGAGTTTTGTTACATTGTTACCTGTTTATAAAACAAATATTAAGTCATGTTGTACAATGATAAACAAATAAACATTATTTTTAATCATAATAAGGACAATTCATCGCTGTATGCGTAGCGTTAGCAATTATGTTTATATAAGGAAATTATGCGACAAAAACAAACCGTGTTATGAGGAGGAAATAATTAAGAGCTAATTTGGTACAATTCACCAACGAAGGCAAGTAATACGCAAATGTACGAGTAGGCCTCGTTTGTACACTATAGGTCTTAGTAATAATAATAATAATGTTTTATTTTTGCATCAAATACATAGTAACTTAGTAACATATTCATTATATGTTACTAAGTTACTATTTGAAGCGCTCGTAGCGAAGTTTACTTAGCTGTTCTTAACCGATCAGCAAAGTTAAGCAACGTCGCCCGCGGTCATGAGTTGGATGGGTGACCGCTAGTGACATTACTATTGAGCGTTTCCGTGCTTCGGAGGGCACGTTAAGCTGTCGGTCCCGGTTGTTGTCTTAGGATGGCAGTCGTTATAGCATGGTGGTAAGGCATTTTGCGAATGCCCGCCTGGCTAGCTACCACCCTCAAGTAGAAAATCTGTCACCAAGCACCTAACGGTGTGTTCCGGCAGCTGTCCTTGGGAGCCAGTACTTCTAGGTTAGCCTGAACAACATCTTGGACCACATCATCACTTACCATCAGGTGAGATAGTGGTCAAAGGCGTACCTATCATGCAAAAAAAAAAAAAAAAATAATAACATACATACTAGTTACACTATAATATAAGTATTAATGAAAAAACATAAATATATTATATTGTTCTCTAGCTATCGCAGTAGGATTCCGTGTGTTTGCGATAGCTAGACTCTTCCAAGGATTCAACACACATAAAAACTTTGTACATGCATTTACTGTTTCTTTTTTCTATATCTGTAGTGTAGTGTATGTGATTTTATTATTTTTGTGAAAGAAAAATGGTTATGAGTTTATATATACCTAATATGATTTTATTTGTTGACCGACTGAGAGAATTTTCTACTTTTTGAGATACTAGTTGTAATTTCTTCATGTGTACTTTTTTTTTAATGTATTTTGATTTTATTTTATTAGGTTTCCACCATCTTATTTAGGTACTCATATAAGTGTGCGCTGAGCTAAACGACTTTGGAGCTTAAATCAAATTTGACCTTTTACCGTTGAATTGTAACTACGCAAGGTGAATTCACAAGTCTTAAGATGATTTTCACCAATCAATAAAAATGTACCATGTTTTATAATAAACAAAACCGTCAAAAAACGCCTTCCGTAAAGTATTTTCAGAATTGAACTTGTTATACGATAATTTGCAGTATTGACCATAAAATATACCTTACTTTTACGGCGGTTTATATACGGTGATTATCACTATAACGTACGACTTAATCAGCCTCATCGAAAAGTCAATATTTTTAAGAAAGACCACAAAATACACCTTAAATGGAGACGAAAAGAAACATTCGCCTTCACTGACCTCGTTTAACACCTTCTAGTTGGAAGGCGTTTTTGTACGTATTTACGTTTGGTCGGTTTTTGGCCTTCATACCGGGCCCTTTTGACTTTAGATTTTTCTCAGTGTGGGTGTTGATGCTGATGGTACATACAGTAAAACAATAAAGTATGATCCCTTAGGTAGACAGTAGTAGTTACAAGTAGTTGAAAGGTCTGTATATCCATAGACATAGATATAGAAAGACGTTTATTTGTTTCATTAGCACACATACATTAACTGGACTCAAATATGAGTGAGAAAGTTGTAAAACAGAAAATACAAATACAAGAATAAAATACAAATCAGTATCTCTAAGTATACTGAAATTAGAACGGACATGGGCAGGGGCACGCTAAAGAAGGTATGAATAGACTGCGCCAAGAATGATATGGTAACATAGAAGTCGACAAACAATAAAGCAGGTAAAAATATTTAAAAAGCATAACCGACTTCCAACACGTATAAAATAACTTTTTTTTATTGCTGATATGTATGCCTTTGACCACAATCTCACCTGATTGATGATGATGTGGTCGAAGGTGTTAACATACTTAATCTAGAATTGCTGGCTCTCAAGGACAGATGCCGGAACACATCGGTGCTTGGCGACAGATTTTCTACTTGAAGGTAGTCGCTGGCCAGGCGGGCATTTTTTTTTTTTTTGTTTTTGTGACGGAACATGCTGAGGCCCACCTGATCTTAAGTGGACTAACCTCTGCCTATAACAGACGCATTTCGTAAACGACGAATTGTACTGTGTCCGTCACATTGAGACGTACAGTTGTTAGGTCTCAGTAGCCTGTAATTTTTCTGGCTCTCAAGGACTGCTGCCGGAACACACCGTTAGGTGATTGGCGACAGATTTTCTACTTGAGGGTGGTCGCTAGCCAGGCGGGCATTCGCAAAATGCCCTTCCACCATGCGGTGAAACTCAAGACCGCGGCGGGATTCGAACCATTGTCCTGCTGCACGGCAGTCCATAGCCAATGCCACCTGAGCCATCATTGCTTCAAAACTTGTGAAAATCAGTATCATGCTGAATGCTGATTCAAAACACTGACCTCATATTATCATGGGTCGACTTCCACAAGATATTTCATAGTTTTCAGTGTTGAAATTTCCTTCTTTTTTCTTTGTATTCAATCTTTTTAATGATGCATACTGCTTCATGTCAACGTCATCATCATAAGATCGTTCGCCGATACAGCCTAAAATATACAGTCCCGCACCAACTTATCTGTTCAGACGGCAAAAAAAAGAACTACAACATTCCTTCAAATTGTGACAGTTTGTAGTTGATTTCCTTCACCAGTAGCGCCCTCGAAAACTGCACAGTTAAGTTAGTGGTACTATACATATCACCATTGACAAGAATGATATTACCATTAAATCATCCATCAGGTATCCAAATAAGTACATTTGTCAGTTAATATAACTATAAGATATAAACTACTCAACGGATTTTAATTAAATTTAAATGGGAACTTTTTTATTTTATAATTTTACACTCCACAGACTCCTGGGCCCGTGATTTTTTGTTTGTAAATATTTTTTATTTAAAAATACATATAAGTAATAGGAAACATACAACATTATTTCTAATCTGGTATACTCAACAAAAAAAGTTTCGTGAAAATCAGTTTCTAATTGCCGGAATAACCACGTAACAAATTGAGAAACTCTTCCTTATTTAAAAGTCCGTAAAAAGACAAAAAATATCATAAAATATTATCATGATTCACTGATTAATTAATTCCCGGTTTCATGAGTCGAAAGGTCTACTTGTAAGTCCATATACTTAGGGACCCAAATTAGGACGGACAGGGGCAGAGGAATGCCAAAGAAGGTATAAATAGACTACGTCAAGAGTGATATAGGCACCGACAAAAAAGCCGCCATGCAATAAAGCAGATAAACAAAGAATATGTACAGGTATATGTAGGAACCACATATTCATAAATTCTCAGCTCAGTAATCGGACTGTTCTGTTCGATGTCGTAAAATACAAGGAAAATGCACCTAATAAACAGCAGCATGGCATCAATCATATCAGGCAAGGTTTTGCTGCATATTAGGTGCACAACACTGCTCCCTATCATCTTTACACCCTCATTACCCAAAATGTAGCGGGTATACTACCAAAGAGAGCATTTCGAAGGAGGAGCGCCAGGAGGCGGCCATAAAACCGAACCCAAAATTTATAATTAGAACGCTCACATAATCACCACCACTAGCACATGTACTAAACAAGCGTCTATGTTAGCAAGACAGAATAGGCTTTTGCCCTGCAAATGAGGGGGCGAGGAGTATAATTGGAAAGTTGTCAATCCCCTCAATCAGAATTAATTAGATTATTGGTGACTTTTTAACGCGGCTTTTATAGCTAATTAATTATTTTTTTTGTATACCACAAATGTGGCAAACAAGCATACGGCCCGCCTGATGGTAAGCAGTTACCGTAGCCTATGGACGCTTGCAACACCAGGGGTATCACTCGCACGTTGCCGACCCTGAAGAAATCTCTTCACGCCCTTTTTGAAGAACCCCATGCTGTACTCCATCGGGAAAACCACGGCGGGGAGCTCATTCAACAATCTGAGGGTCCGCGGAAGGAAGCTCCTTTGAGCCCGCACAGTACGAAACACTTCTGGTTTCAATGTGTGGGGTTGGACTCCCCGTCGATGGCGAGAGTTGCGATGGTGGAAGGTAGCCGTGGGCATCAAGTCAAACAATTCCTTAGAACACTCTCCGTTATACAATCGGTAGAACACACATAAGGAGGCAAAGTCTCTCCTCAGACTAAGGGGTTCTAAACTACTAAGAACCATCTAAAAATAAGCGTTAATCCCCAATCGAGTAACTAATAAGGACGATTTTAACAAAAAATAAAACTAAAGAAGAATTATTTTCCAACTTGGTCCAACCAAAGCGCTTGGTCATTGTATAAGTATACCTAGACTTGATCAAAGTGCTGGCACTAATTTGACTCAGCGCTTATTGCATTGCAATCAAACTGGGAAATGCGGACAGCATGCTATGCACGCTGCCAACTGGCAGTAGGCTGGAATATTTCAACTGCCTGGCCTTTAAAATGCCCAAGTGCTTTCGCCGTAGTAGCTGTAGTATTGTATATTGTTTGTCGTACGATGTTAAAAAAGAAAACTGGCCGTTAAACAGCAATAAATACTTCTTATGTATCCTACGAATAAATATTTATTCGTAGTATGTATCAGAAAAAAAGTAAGCTTACTGGAGATTGAATCCGTTGGTTTTAAAAATAGTAGTCTGTATCCTGTATCATAGAACTATATAAAAAGAATGAAGTCTTTTGTCTATGCCTATCTATATTAAGGTTGCAATGCCCCCGAATGGGATATTCTGGGAAATAACTTGGTCAAAAAGCAATAGGAAAAGGGTTCCGTACAACATGGCATTACGGTGTCACTGTGCTGTTTGTTTGTCCGTCCGTATCTTACTTATTCTTTGATTAGTTTTAGAGATAGACCTTGTAAGGAAAGTTGTGTAATTTACCACCTTGACGAACATATATAAATATTGGTTTTACTAGTGTGGCTTAGCTATCACTCTCAAGATCTGTCGCAAAGCACCCAACAGTGTGTTCCGGCAGCAGTCCTTGAGAACCAGTAAAATTACAGGCTCATAATATGAGACTTTTAACAACTGTATTACCAGGGTAACGGGCGCAGTGCAATTCGTCGCTTGTGACGAAACGCCCAACCAGGGTTCAGCAAAAAAATTATGACAATCTTATTAATAATAATGTTTATTATGAAAAACGAACTTAGGCTATGAACTTACACAATAAAAAAGGAAATATTACATATAAATATTCTCATATATCATTACTTATAATTAAATTGGAGCCCGCCAGAGAAACAATTTAATTGAATTTCTTTTTATAAGGATATGTGTATACCTAACCTATATAAATATATCAACATATAAAATTTCTAGTTAATACTTTATTACGTCTCCAAGTTAGACACCGATTACATACAAACAGACAGACAGTGCAGTCCCTTAGGTCTTTGTTGGGTGCGGCACCATAAAAGTTTTTATTAAAAACTGACACACAAGTAGACAACTTTGTCAAAAAAAACTTATAGGTAGGTATCTAGTAAGTAAGTAGTATTTAGTAGTTATTATGCTTTTCTTTGAGTATCATTTTAGGCAATTTTTTCATTTGATACTTATATTTGTAACTTAGATGGTAGTAAAATTGTCTATTATAGATGCTTAGTTTTAAAGATACTTAAATAATAGTCTATGTATGTTTAAGATTCACTTTTTTAAAACAATAAAAATATTTGTATTTCTATATTTGTATTTGTACAAGTGATCACTTCAAATCAGTGCATTGGAACGATCTCCCACTATCACAGGCAAAGACAAGCTACGAAATTAAAAAAAAAACAAACGAATTCTTTTGGACCGTCAAAATCGTAATTTTAAAACAACTTTTAAAACATACAGAAATGTCAAACACCCCTGACCCCAGTGTAAACAATCCCTCTCGCATAAACATGAGTCATGACCTTTTAAACACACCGCAAACACTGACACACACACACATGCTCAAACACACACCCACACACGCACACCCTTTCACACATATCTGTATACTCTATTTATTTATTTTATTACGCTATGACTGTAAGCTATTTCCTTATGTATGTAATTTATTTTTGCGATCCGCTATCTATATCTGTCGGCAAACATCCGTCCGAGTAGGTATTATGCTGAAAAATAGCGCAGCGCATACTTTAAGTACTAATAACGTAATTATTGAAAGAATAAAAGCAACGACACCTACCTATTGTAAGGCATATGGTATAACTTATCGTTATATCATTGTTATTTGTTAATGCCTACTAAAATTTACAAGGTTTTTTTTTATCTACTATAATGAAGCAGTGATGGCTCAGTGGCATTGGCTATGGACTGCCGTGCAGCAGGTCCATGGTTCGAATCCCGCCCAGAGCTTGAGCTTTACCGCATGGTGGAAGGGCATTTTGCGAATGCCCGCCTGGACCACCCTCAAGTAGAAAATCTGTCGCCAAGCACCTAACGGTGTGTTCCGGCAGCAGTCCTTGAGAGCCAGTGAAATAATAACAGGCAAAATGAGACTTAACAGGTATGTCTCAAGGTGATGGGCGCAGTGCAGTTCGTCACTTGTGATGAAATGCATCTGTTATAGGCAGAGGATACCGCTTAACATCAGGTGGGCCTCGCACTTGCTCCATCACAAGAACATAAAAAAAAACACTAGCATTTGGGATGAAATTTTTCCTTTTGTTGTAATTTTATATGATTATCCGCACAGAAATCACAATGTTAGAATTATCTTGTTCTGTCTGTCTGTCTGTACACAAATTTAAATCAAATTAAAAATTTGCCTTTTTCGTAGTTAATTTCAGTTTGGCTGCAGATGTCGCTAACGAACGAACGAAAGGATAAATTAAAGGTATGATTTACTCAGTAAGATAGCTCAATAGGACCATGTCCTAGCTCTAGGATCGGCTAATCGCGGATTCCGCTTGTGGTTCAAATAATAATATAAAACTCACATATTACCACCATTGGCATTAAAAATACAACATCTACTGAACAACCGTTTATGTTGGCAAGATAGAATACGCTTTTGCCATGCAAATGAGGGGGTGAGGAGTACTTGGAAAGTTAATTGTCAGCCCAAACCCTCAATTAGAATAAAAAATAAGCGATAATCCCCAATCGAGTACCTAATAAGGACGATTTAATAACAATTAAAACTATAGAAGAATTATTATCCAACTTAGCTCTAGGGACGGCTAATCGCGGATTCCGCTTGTGGTTCAAATTTTTCCATTCGTTATAATTTTGTAAGCATGTTATAGTTACCCAAATGAAGAGGCCAGTAGAATCAAAACGCTTCGTAACTATGGAACATGTACCATGTAACGATGTCGCATTATCAGCCGTTTTTCTAGTCGTTCAGGTACGGCGTAGAATAAGTTCAATATTTTTTACTAAGATAGAATTCACTACATTCCCGTTAAAAAAACACAAAAGTTATTCGTTCAAAAACGTCTGTAATATGAAAAACAAATCCGCGAACTAACGATTCTTATCAAACTAGCAGTTAACCATGAATTATTTTTGTAAATACTCCATACCAATCAATTATATGCATAGGTATAACCTACATAGGTACTTCGTACATTGTCATAAGCAATTTCGAAAGAAGAAATTTTATTCTTATTTAGAAACTAGTTTTGAATATGCCCGAAGCGAAAATAACTTATATGTGCGGGTACTCTTTATTTTTCATAACTCCGCGGTATGCCTTTATTAACCTATTGCCTATATACAACACAAAAGCTACAACATGCAATCATTTAGACAACCTACAAGTCATTGCAGACTCACGGGCAGTCCAAATGCTGCAGCCCACTACCAGTTGACAGCTGCCCAGAATGCTGGCAGCATTGCCCTGTTGAATTGCAATGCTTATTCGATGTGGATACTTATATAAAATGTATACTGTTAAATAGAGCATACAATTTCAAGCACCAATTTGTAATTAAGATATTTGCTTAGCATGCAATAGTGTTTTAAATCATAGAATTATAGCGACATTAGACAAGACCGTGTAAGACGCTACATGTGTCGACACTTTAGCGTTGTCACTTCTTTCTGAAACAAACGTGCGCCGCGGCTATTTCAGCGGAGTGGCGCAAGCGGTGTAAGTATCTCGTAGTCCTAGTATCTTGGAATTAGTAGAGCCATTTTAGTGTGGAGACATTGGGTCCATAGGGACCGGGAGCTCATCTTATTTTCCAAAACTTATCAGAGCGTTGGTTCTGATCAGAATGCTGGCACTTATTTGACTCAACGAATAAGTTTTGTAATGAAATGGGAAGTATTGTAAAAAAATAATTCTGTCAAAATGCCGGGAAAACTGCCAACTGGTACTAGTAGAATATATTTTTTTAAATATATTTGATAGACTAGCCTCTGACCACTATCTCACCTGATGTAGTGATGAATGTGGTCGAAAATGGTGTTCAGGCTAACCTAGAATTACTGCCTCTCTAAGACAGCTGCCAGAACACGCCTATAGGTGCTGGGCGACAGATTTTCTACTTGAAAATCTGAGTGGTAGGAAATTTAATTAATAATTTTGTAGTCTATTACAAATTCTTGCTTTTTTTTTAAACTAAATATCTAAGCTTTAGATTGCTGCAGTGCCTTAAAGACCGGAAATCTGGGCGGCGCCGCGGAAGGTGCTGCACTATGGCAAGTTAAAAACAAATTACACCAGCGATGGGTATTATGTATATATCACCATAATATATATTCTATATACCCGATCTCATAATGCGCCAAGTCTCTGCTTATATAAACTAAAAATACAAGCTTATCTAAAAGAAAACTATAAGTATATTGTAGTACATATGTATAGTCAACGAGTTTTCATTCCAAATAAATAATTAATTTAAAATTTGTAAATAATTCTTGTTATTATCAATTTAACTTTAAGTATTTTTAATGCGACTATTATTTTAAAAAAATACTCCATTTAATGATAGTAAATACATAGTGAAGTTATGTGTATTAATTTTCCACTTTCAATGAACGATTTTTTATCTCCGAATATAATAATAATAATTAATTATCTATTATGTTTATTTATGATGAATGATGCACAATGAATGTGTGATTTACATTCGTTATCATATTCGTATATATTCTAATTTAATTAATGAAATTATTTATCTAATGTTCAAAAAGTTCCGGTTATACTACCCCGAACATAAAATAACTGAATGATAAAAATGACAGTTAACATGCAGCGCGTTTCAAGCTTTAACCGATGGATAGGCTAAGTCGATGACTGTGAAACGCAAAGATAGTGTTTTATTTATTAAATATGTTCTGGGTAGTATAACCGGAACTTACTCGAACATTCTGAAACTGGCCCTTAATGATAGATAAGGGTTCCTGGTTTTAGAAAATAGGATTATGATTACTATCTAAACCTTTTTAGTAGGAGTGGAACTCCTTGAGCGCGTTCGTCTGGTGAAGTACTACCAGCGGACCTATTTCTACCGCTTAGCATAAATTGTTACATAACTATGTTCCGGTTTGAAAGGTATTCTAGGGCTACCGGTGAAATTACATTCACATGAGACATGACATTTTTTTTTCATGTGAATGTGACGGATCTAGCCCGACACCCGACTGACGTTAAGCAGTAACATCTGCCTATAGATGCATTTCGTTAAATGACGAACTGCTCTGCACGCGTCACCCTGAGACATACAGTTGTTAAGTCTCATGTACCGGTAATTTTTACTGGCTCTCTAAAACTACTGCTGGAACACACTTTCAGGTGCTTGGCGGCAGATTTTCTACTCGAGGGTGGTAGTTAGCCAGACGGGCATTCGAAAGATGTACCCGTTGGATTAAGCTGTTTAGGATTCAATTACCGCTCGAAAAGAAAATTTCATGATAAAAAAAATTGTAAATGAGAAGTTCGTTTACATGCCACAGTGGTTGCTATTGTATATAGAATTATAGAATAATTTATATTACTTTATCAGTTATCACTATCATTATCTGTATGTTTGAATAGATTTAATAATATATGTTACTAGGCTACATAACTAGATTCCGTGTTAAGCACCTCTTTTGATTAAACTATAATAGATAAGAGAGCAATTAAATGTATTCGATTACATATTAATACTAGCTGACCCGGCAAACGTTGCTTTGCCATATAAATAATTTTGGCTATTAAAAAATAAGGGTTGATCGTAGAAGGGTGAAAATTGAGGATTGTATGTATTTTTGTATGTTGTATCATAAAAAAATAGAAATTAAAAAGTTTGTCTAAGAAATAAAAAATTAAATTTAGGGGTGGACTACCCCTAACATTTAGAGGGATGAAAAATAGATGTTGGCCGATTCTCATAGATACCGGATAAGCACAAAAATTTCATCAAAATCGGTCAAGCCGTTTCGGAGGAGTATGGCAACGAAAACTGTGACACGAGAATTTTATATATAAGATAAGATAATAATTTATTTATAACTACAATTGACAATTCATACAAGTACGGACATTATTTTGATTTTTATGAATTAAATCATAAATATAATAAAAAACCTCTTTTAATACCTGATAGGTTAACCTTTGACCACTATCTCACCTGATGGCAAGTGATGATGTGGTCGAAGATGTTGGCACTGGCTCTCAAGGACAGCTATCGGAACACACCGTTAGGTGCTTGGCGACAGATTTTCTACTTGAGGGTGGTAGCTAGCATAGCATTCGCAAATTGCACTACCACCATGCTGTAACGACTGCTATTGTAAGTCGACAACCGGGATTGACGGCTTAACGTGCCCTCCGAAGTATGGAAGCTCTCAGTAGTAATGCCACTAGGGGTCACCCATCCAACCCATGACCGCGGCGGACGTTGCATCAGTTAAGAACGCCTAAGAAGGCTACGCTACGAGCGCTTCAAAAACTGTCTAAGAGCGAGTCTAACACGCGCTAAGGAGCTCGACTAAAAAGAAAAATATAACGATGTTTTGGTACCTAAGTTTTAGTACATACGACAAATATATCGCTGCGGTAGTTTTGCATGGTGGAAGGGCTTTTTGCGAATGCCCGTCTGGCTAGCGACTACCCTCAAGTAGAAAATCTGTCGCCAAGCACCTAACTGTGTGTTCCGGCAGCAGTCCTTGAGAGCCAGAAAAAATACAGGCACATGAGACCTAACAACTGTACGTCTCAGTGTGACGGGCACAGTGCAATTCGTCGTTGACGAAATGCGTCTATTATCCACTTAACATCAGGTAGGCCTCGGGTTTGTTCAGTCACAATAACATTAAAAAAAAAGTTTAGTACGGAACCCACGGTATGCGAACTGACTCGCACTAGCCCAGTTTTTTTTTTCTTTTAAGTAATAACTCAAAAGGTTACAAAATTACAAATATACGATAGGAAAAATTTAAGTCATGTGCGGGATTCGAACCCGCGTACATCCGTCCCTTGAGCCGGGGTATGCTCTAACCAATTGAGCTAACATGACATGACGTCATAACTCAAATCTTTTCTATCGTTCTTTAAACATCGTATTGGGAAGGAGGATTTTGTAATGTTAACCGCATAGCAGGCGTTATTGCAAACATAACAATATTAAAAACTCAACAGGTACTTACGGGATAAAGCACGTCCATGTTGTTTTCTGTTACTATATTTTAATGACTAGATAACACACAATCCGACACGTTTTACGTGACACTAGTGAAGTTTATTGTCACAGTAATCGCAGGTCGTTTCTCCATACCAAGATCTGTAACAAAACGAAAATGCTTTTAATAACAGGTATACATTAATAAAAAAAGTTAAAAACCAGTTCTATTATAATTAAAATTGCAAGTTATATATATTTTCAACACCCTTGCTCGTAAAGTGAGCGTTATTATATTGTTCTTAGGGCCATAAAGTAGAAAATCTGTCGCCAAGCAAAAAGTATAACACCTTCGAGAATAATATTATATAATTATATAATAATAATATTATACACTAGCGCGTAATAGAATTATCCCTACAAACTTAAGTTAGTACCTAACTGCAAATTATATGCGAGTAAACAGAGCATTTTCAATTTAATCGGGTAATACAGATTTGTAATATCAAATAGGTTTATATGTAATCAACACTGAGAATCTAAAGTCAAAAGCGCCCTAATGACGGCCAATTTATATGGTATGAAGGCAAAAAACCGACCAAACGTAAATACGTATAAAAAAGCCTTCCAACTAGAAGGCGTTAAACGAGGTCAGTGAAGGCGAATGTTTCTTGATGAGGCTGATTAAGTCGTACGTTATAGTGATAATCACCGTATATAAACCGCCCTAAAAAGTAAGGTATATTTTATGGTCAATACTGCAATTATTATCGTATAACAAGTTCAATTCTGAAAATACTTTACGGAAGGCGTTTTTTGACGGTTGCATTTGTTTTTATTATAAAACATGGTACATTTTTATTGATTTCGCTTTGCGTGGTAAAAATCATCTTAAGAGTTGTGAATTCATCTTGTGTAGTTACAATTCAACGGTATAAGGTCAAATTTGATCGAATTTGAGCTCCAAAGTCGTTTTTCTCACTGAACCATAATACATTTGCCGCGCGCAAAAAAAAAGCTTGCGCGCTATTTTCCATAAGTTTTGTATGTTATTTGTATCGCATTTGTGCAATATGTATATATTTTTTTATTTTCATTGAAAAGTTGCTTATGAAACTCTTGAGCAATTGGCTATTTATACACACAGCCTCGTGTATAATGAGCAACTTAGCTCACTTGTATCATAATCTACTATTATGGAATCGTTTTTAAAGCCCTTTGTTTACGTTTAAATTGAAAACGAGGATTTGATAAGATGAAAGTTTTAGTAAAAGGCTAAAGTCTGGATAGATTTAAGGAATAACAATAGGTAGGTACTCACAGCTTATATTAGTCGTTTCAACAGTTCCTTACACACATCACTTCGTCACCTTTTTATGGAGTTTTTATTTAATTTGCATAATTTGTGCCCGCGGGACACGTTTAGTTTTGAAGATGGACGATACAGAATAGTTCCTCTTGCCGCCGCGTGCCGGGTTTCGTCGCTTTCGTCGGTTGTGTGTAGGTGGCACGAGGATTTAAATTAGGATAGAATATTGGATAGGGAAACATACAAGGAAAGACCTTAAGCCTGTTCATATCCCCCCACTTGAAATCAACCAGGGATTTCATAAGATGATTCATGAGTTCTCGACTCGTATTCTACAGTCATACTTTACGGATACATAGTTCTGTTGGCATAGTGTGTTTTTTTCTGATTATTATTATTATAGATTATGTGCATTTGGTACTAGTAGGAGGTTATGTACATAGTAGATTATTTTATAAAATTATAGCTTATTGATTAAATTTCTAAGGTGTATAATATATATAGTAAGTATATATTGTGTAAGAGTTAGGTATTATATATAAAATATGGTAGGAAGTGATATAAGTCTAATTGCTTTCATCTATAGGTAACGGACAGATTTTAACCGCAGGTCTCACAAGTAGACCTTTGGAGGTTTTGACGGTCACGACACGAATAATGTTGTCCCTGCCAGGATGTAGTTTTACAACTCGACCTAATCGCCATTCATTTGCTGGCAAGTTAGGTTCGTAGATAATGACAAGATCGCTCAACTTAGGTTGTCTCCCCCCGTCCTTTAACCATTTACTCCTTTGCTGTAGGGTATGTAAATAATCTCTTTGCCAGGTTCGCCAGAAACTTTGAGATAGTCTCTGTACCAGTTGCCACCGAGTACGCAGAGGTACGTTTTCGGCATGTACCGGCTCCGGAAGGGAAACTAGAGGTCGTCCCACTAAGAAGTGCCCAGCTGTAAGAGCGTCAACCTCACCGGGATCGGACGAGAGCTCCACTAAAGGTCTGGAGTTTAACATTGCTTCAATCTTTGTCAACACGGTATAGAATTCCTCATAGGTTAGAACCTGGGATCCTACAATACGTTTTAGATGATATTTGGTAGATTTGATACCGCTTTCAAAGATGGCACCGAAATGAGGACCGGATGCGGGATTGAATTTCATCGAAATACCGCGAGATGCGAGCTGGCACGAGATGTTCTCCTTATCTCTTTTAAGCAATTCAGAAACTTCGGATAAGTAGCGTTTGGCTCCCACAAAGTTGGTACCACCGTCAGTGACTATGTATTGACATAGACCTCTCCGGGATACGAAGCGGTCTAGCGCTGCTATGAAAGCTTCGGTGGTCATCTCCGTGACTAGTTCAAGGTGTATGCTCTTGACGGCGTGACAAACCATCAGACACAAATATGCTTTATATATTTTAGCGTTCCTGCGCCTGCTTTCTTTAATCATGAATGGACCCCCGAAGTCAATACCTACTGTCTGGAAGCATTGACCTGGTTTCAGTCGGGAAGACGGAAGATCACCCATAATTGGTTGAAGAGGCCTTGGCTTTACCTTAAAGCAAGTGACGCATTTAGATAAGCGAGATCGAATAAGATTTCGAACGCCAAGCACCCAAAATCGACGCTGAAGTAAAGAGTGAAGCAAGCGAGGTCCGCAGTGAAGGTAAGTTGCGTGATAATAATCGATCAGGAGATTGCTCAGCCGAGATGTTTTGGGTAAGAGGTAAGGATGTTTGACGTAGTCAGGTAAGTTTGTATTTGTGATTCTTCCCCTAACTCGCAGGACTTGACTAGAGTCTAAAAAAGGAGCTAGTTTCAAAAGATATCGAGGTAGCGTTTTGTTCGAGTTGAGTTTTGTTATAACATCACTAAAGTCTTTACGTTGAACATGTTTAACTATCCTTTCCAAAGAATTATCTAATTCTATGGAAGTTAGAAACGGTGACAAGTTCCGTTCAACGCGTTCTAGTTTAGAGTTATGTATAAATCGATAGATCCAAGCTACTACTCGTTGTAGACGTGAAAGTTTGGAGGAACGTTCCAGTTGGTCTTCTAGCACGTCAGCATCTTGTGTCATGTAACTGGCATGACACAAGTGTGACAATAACTTTAACTCTGGAACGTTTTCATGCCTTTCAACTGCTGATACAGGCCAGTCGATAGGATCATTAGTCAGCCATTTTGGTCCTGACCACCAACTTTCGCAAGTAGCTAATTCTAAGCACGAGAGACCTCGACTACAGATATCCGCTGGGTTGTCATGGGTGGAAACATGTCGCCACACCGCTGTAAATGTAGTTTCTCTAATTTGTACCACCCGATGTGCTACAAAAGTTTTAAGTTTATGCGGCTCTGTGTTCAACCATGACAATACGGTCGAGCTGTCTGTGAACAACACGATATTTTTAACATTGAGCCTTTTATTAAGAAAGGTAAAGATACGAGTTACTACTTTAGATAGCAACACCGCACCACAAAGTTCCAATCGATTTACGGTGAGAATTTTGAGTGGTGCTACCTTAGTTTTAGCGATTAATAGATGTGTTTTAACCTTGTCTAAAGTGACCACGCGGAGATAAATACAACAACCGTACGCTTTGGTTGATCCGTCACAGAATCCGATCAGTTCCACTTCTGTGGGATGTGCTGATTGATGGGGTATGATTTGCCGAGGTACTTCAATAAGGTTTAAGTTTGGTAGATCGAAGGTAAAATCCCGCCAGTCTTTAGCTATGTCCCTGGGTACGGGTTCGTCCCAAGTAAGGTTAAGACGCCATAAATCTTGTAGAAGTATTTTTGCCTTCAGAATGAACGGTGCCAGCCACCCCAGTGGATCAAATACGCGAGCCACGTGGGACAAAATGGAACGCTTAGTGAACTCTCCATCATCGATACAAGAGTGAGAATAAGTGAATGCATCAGCTGAAGGGTCATACTGAACTCCTAAGATTTTCAGAGTAGATTTGTTACCTTCTTCTGAGAAAGGTTTCGGAGATTGGCAATGGTCCATTGGCAGAGTTTCAAGGAACGCGTTAGAATTACTACTCCACTTACGGAGTTCAAACTGTGCGCAACTTAACAACTTTACGAGTTGTTCTCTTAGTGCGATAGCTTCACTCACAGTGGGCGCTCCAGTCGTGATATCGTCCATGAAGGTCTCATGAAGAAGTGCCTCAGCAGCGCGTGGGTACTCAGCACCGTGATCTTCAGCTAATTTATGCAAAGTACGTATAGCGAGATAAGGTGAACTACTCACACCGAAACTGACAGTAGCGAGTTCATATTCTTTGACTGGGTCACTTGAAGACTCTCGCCATAGCACATGCTGATAGCAACGATCGTCAGGTCTTATTAAAATCTGACGATACATTTTTGATATGTCACACGTGAACACTATCGCATGTAGTCTAAACCCCGTTATTATGTCTATAATATCAACTTGGAGCTTAGGTCCAGTGAACACAAGGTCATTTAGAGATTTACCGTTTGTTGTCTTGCAGCTTGCGTCAAACACAACGCGTAATTTAGTTGTCGTGCTTTCTGGACGAATGACGCAATGATGTGGAATAAGATGAGGTTTTTTCGTGTGTGAAAAAGGATTAGATACAGGATACATGTGACCCATACTCTCATACTCGCGCATAAAGTTTACGTAATCGTGCTTAAGTTGGTCTTGTCGACTAAATTTTCTTTCAAGGTTAGTTAGTCGTGATAATGAACTATTGTATGAATCACCTAAGGTACAGTTATCGTCTTTTAATAGAATAGGCACTACATAACGACCGTTAGGTTTTCTATAAGTCATATCTGTGTACAAACGTTCACACAGGTCATCCTCTGGTACGGTAATAGGTATACGCGGTGGTTCCTCGACTTCCCAGAACCGCTTTATCTGCTCATCTAGCGAGTATGTGGAAGCTAGTAATGAGGAAGCAGTGGAAGGAGGTACTAATGCATCGGTATTGACCGCACCACTGAGTATCCAACCGAAAACGCTATGCAGAGCGGCTGGTAGGCCGGGCCCCAGCTTAATACGTTGTCCATCATAGATTTCATGAAATAGTTCGGCCCCTATCAAAAGGTCAATTTTTGCGGGAATGTCATAATCGGGGTCAGCTAAGATTAAATGTTTGCAATGATCTCGAACGACTGACGGTACGATGATGCTAGGCATCTGTGCAGTGATATTATCCAAAACAATCGGTTTAATATGATATTGTGGATTGTCACCGTCCAGCGGTCTTATATTACATTCCGTCGTGCCCTTTACGTGAAACACGGTGTTCTGTCCTAAACCGGCTACTGTAAGATTGCAACGGCGGAGGTTTAAACCGAGTGTCCGTGCGCAAGCAGCAGTAATGAAACAGTCCTGTGCGCCACTGTCAATCAATGCGCGCACGGTGTGCTGTGCACCGGACGCGATATTGCACACGCGCAATTGACAAGTGCCTAGTAGTACTATACCACGGCTATTCCCGACATGAGCTACAGTACTCGCCTGACTGATAGGAGTGCTAGTTGGTTGCAATTGTTCAACGTGTAACAATGTATGATGACGCAATCCGCATGATGTGCAAGATACTTTAGAGAAACATGAATCTATGATGTGGTTTGTACGTAAACAATTCATGCACATGTTCTTTTTGTTTACTAATGCGAGTCTACCTTGCGAGTCTAAAGATTGAAATACGGGGCACTTATAGATAGAGTGCGCTTCACCACAACAGGAACATGCTACGGTTGTTGACGCTGTTGTTGGGTTAGTAGATTTCGCTAGATAAGATGTACGTTTTGATCTGCTATAAGTTTGCCTATTATTTGCCGGCGAAGGATTTTTTTCGTTAAAGGTACGGTTAGCATTAGGATTACCGGAGGACAATAGGCTAGTTTCTAAGATCTTTACGTAGTCTTGAAGAAACTTTAATAGTTCAGCTAGTGTAGGTAACTGTGAACTGTTTTGTGACTCAAAACGTTTACGAGTGTCTGCATCGAGTGTCCGCGAAGCTAAATGAAACAAAATAAACTCCCCTAGGTTTGGAATATTTAGAGATTGGAGTGCGTAAAACGACTCATGTAATAAATTGGTTAACGCTTGCAATTCCTGGAAGCTACCAGATTTTACGGCAGGTTGATTAAAAAATTTGTCTAAGTACGTCAAGGCCAAGATACGCTTATTTTGATAACGTTCGACTAAAGTATCGAAAACAACCTTGTAATTACTTGCAGTCATTGGGACTCCCTTCGCAATAGACAATGCGTGTCCGTGTAAACATGAAACAAGATAATGAAATTTTTCAATATCCGTGATTATTTTATTATCGTGTATCAAAGTTGTGTAGGTATCATAAAAGGTTTGCCAATTTTGTATATTGCCGTCAAATTTTGGTAACTCAAGTTTGGGTAAGCGCGCATTTAATGACGTAGCTGCTTGCGGCCGCGCCGACGATTCGACATCTAATTGTGCGTTGCGGTTCATGCTCAAATCGCATGTTATAGCTAAAGCATCGGCCGCACTAATAACCTCGTAGTACAACTCGTCAAAAGAACTGATCAAATTTTGATCGATCTGTTGATTGGGTTTTATGGCTAGCTCCAATGATTGTATATCGTCACACAATTGAACAAACTCATCACGAATTGAATGTAATCGCGTGTACCTCGACTTGAACGCCGACACCTTTGAGCGATCTTGAACCATCTCCTTGGCAAGATCGTAAAGGATTTGCATAGCACGGAAAACATATTCGCGTCGCGATCGAAGTATTTTGAGTTTACTTTCTTCCATTGTTTGTTTTAATATCTGAACAATGAGTTTGAATAGATAGACGAAAACAATTTACGTGGATAGCTAAATATAATAAGATATATATAACCTGAGGGTAGATGTAACTTGGTAACAGATAAAGATAGTAAGGTTAATAAAATGTAACCGTGAAATGTGTGGTAAAGAATTTCTTAAAGACTTATAATATATGTTATATTGCCATAAACAGTTAATAATCCAGCTAAGATCGACTTTATATGAAGGCTAAATCTATTTCGCTGGTATAATACTACTGATTTAAGATGACCAATGAATCCGTATAGTATGACCCAGTATAATACCATAAAGTAACCCACGATATTTAGTCGGATTATACTTTTACAATAAAATTGTTTATAATTGGTAATTAAAAGTTTTTATACCAATAAATCAACTGAAAATAGACAATTAGTGTTATTACCATAGGCATTCGCGCTCGAATAGGACCACAATTTATGTTTACGTTTAAATTGAAAACGAGGATTTGATAAGATGAAAGTTTTAGTAAAAGGCTAAAGTCTGGATAGATTTAAGGAATAACAATAGGTAGGTACTCACAGCTTATATTAGTCGTTTCAACAGTTCCTTACACACATCACTTCGTCACCTTTTTATGGAGTTTTTATTTAATTTGCATAATTTGTGCCCGCGGGACACGTTTAGTTTTGAAGATGGACGATACAGAATAGTTCCTCTTGCCGCCGCGTGCCGGGTTTCGTCGCTTTCGTCGGTTGTGTGTAGGTGGCACGAGGATTTAAATTAGGATAGAATATTGGATAGGGAAACATACAAGGAAAGACCTTAAGCCTGTTCACCCTTCATTTAGAAACCCTCTCTATGGGTTAGGTGGAAAATAGTAATTTATGATATAGGTGCGGTAGGTTGAAAATTACAGCCGAGGCTATATTGCTAGCCCGAACCGTAGGCAAGGGCTGCAAGAAAGCAGAGGCTGTAATTATCAAAGTGCATGTGTGTCAAACGACGTTTTTCAACATACTTGCGAGGAACAAATACGAAAATTTCGATACTATTTACTTTATCTTTTTGATAGCAAAAATAATCTTATTAAGAAGGTTTATAATTAAATCTTCTAAAGTTCTACTTCAGTAGGTAAAAAAAACCTTGGTTTGTTGTTATATGAAAAACGAATGAAACAAGCTAAGTACAATCTCCTTGGTGAGAAGTGTGGAAACGTTGTTTTTTTCTATATATTAAAACCGAAGGGCGGTACAGTACAAAAAAGCACGAGTACGTAATATACTACATTATGACACTAAAATAGGTGCATTTAAAGGTCCGTTACGCGCTAGTGTGTTGAAAAAACTTTTTAACTCACAATATGGCGTCTAAAATCCGCCAGTTTTTTTAAGAGTCCCCTACGCTATCAAGATTAATCTAATGATATCTCATACATTAAAATCGGCTTACTCGTTTTGAAGTTATGGTGTCAATTTTTTTTATTGCTTATAGGTAGCCAGGTAACTAGGTAACACCTTCAACCACATCATCACTTACCACCAGGCGAGACTGTGCTGGGCCTATCATAAATATAAAAATATGATAAAATTTTGAGTAAACTGCCATTATCCGCGTTCACCAAATAAAAACAGAAATATCTCATAATGAATTTGTTTGCAATTCCTATTGTATGCATTATCATTTTGGTAAAACTGGCAAGTTGAATTCTTGCTGCGGTCTAATGACGTATTTACTAGTATCTATATATCTTTTAACAAATAGAACTACCTCAGCTGAGTCATGATATACAAATGCGTACACACAGCCTAAACAAATTAATCTTATCTTATTTGATACGAGTATCTTTGTAATTAGCGATCCTATCTCATATTCAGCTACCTAAGTATAAAACAGCTGTTGAATAGAAGTTTGTTCAAAAGAAAAACGTGCTTGGAAAACCGACTTCAGCCGTATCAGCTTCAGCTCTACTCTTGTAAAGTAGCTCGCGGACATCTACACCGTATTGCCAGCGCCGCTGGCCCAAAAACTCCTAGCTCTCTTGGCGAAAGTCTGGAACGGTGTTGGTTTGTGATAAAGTAAAACAGTAGGCAGAAATTAAATTACCTTCCAGCTAACTAACAGTAATGTAATAGTAGATTATGATACAATTGAGCTAAGTTGCTCATTATACACGAGGCTGTGTATTGCAGCCGAGCCGTAGGCGAGGGCGTAAATCCGCCGAGTTTATAATGAGTAAGTTGTTACGAGTTTCATACGCACTCTTTCAACACCCTTGCGAGGAAAAAAAATATATATTGCACAAATGCGATACCAACAACATACGAAAATTAAGTATGGAAAATAGCGCGCAAGTTTTTTTTTTGCGCCCGGCAAATGTGTTGTGGTTTATTACATATAAACCTCTTTGATGTTACAAATCTGTATTACCCGTTTAAATTGAAAATGCTCTGTTTACTCGCATATAATTTGCAGTTAGGTACTAACATAACTTTGTAGGGATAAATTACCGATTGATTTGAAAATGCTCTGTTTACTTGCATATAATTTGCAGTTTGGTACCAACTTAACTTTGTAGGGATAAATTACCCGATTAATTTGAAAATGCTCTTTTTACTCGCATATAATTTGCAGTTTGGTACTAACTTAACTCTGTAGAGATAATTCTATTACGCACTAGTGTATAATATTATAATGCACGAGGGTATTATAGTTCGGTTTATGGTCCTAAGAACAATATAATAAAGCTCACTTTACGAGCAAGGGTGTTGAAAACATATTAAGCGTAGAGTTTCCATACAAACTTAGTATTGTCATATTTTAAATACCAAGTGTTCAAACGCGGTGAAATTTTGTATGCATATTACTGAGCCTAATATCTATGCTCCTGGTTTGCCAGTTTTTCGATTTATTATTAGTTTTATCCCTAAATGTCAAAATAACAAACCCATACAAACGATATTTTTATTTTTTTTGCAAATACTTAACTTTACGTAAATCTGGCAAACCAGAAGCATAGATATTAGGCTCAAGAACATACATGCAAAGTTTGAACACTTAGTATTTAAAATATGACGAAATTACGTTTTTATGGAAAGCTACCCTTAAGTGGAGTAACTATAACAGATGCCTTTCGTCACAAGTGAAGAATTGTACTGCGCCCGTCACACTGAGACATACAGTTGTTAAGTCTCATGTGCCTGTAATTTCACTGGCTCTCAAGGACTGCTGCCGGAATACGCTGTTGCTAATACGGTGCTTGGCGACAGATTTTCTACATTAGGATGGTAGCTAGCCAGTCAGGCAATCGCAAAATGCCCTTCCACCATGCGGTGAAGCTCAAGTCGGCGGTGGGGATTGAACCATGGAGCTGCGGCACGGCAGTCCATAGCTATTACCGCTCGGCCATCATTTCTTCAAAAGAATATATTAATTAGTCGTTTAGTCGTTCATTAGACAACAGAATGTTATTCAATTCAAAGTCAAAGTCAAAATCATTTATTCCATTTAGGCGTCTACGACGCTCTTATGAAGGTCAATTACAAATTTTAGTATTCAAATATTTTACATTGTACTGCCACGTTCAGCAAATAAATTGTATAGAGCCACTGCGAGAAGAGCGGGCAAGAAAATCGGGGCCATGTTTTTAAACATCTTTTAACAATGTGTTACATACTTAATATATAATAGAGTTATTACAATATTTGTTTAAATTATGTAGGTGACAGGCAATAGCTTGGCAGAGGCGGAATTGTCCAGGCATTTTTGTCGTTTATGTAATCAGAAACTGTGTAGTAGGATTTTAATCAATATGTTTTTCACGTGCAACTTGAATTTCCCTTCTGTGAGCGTTGTAATATGTTTGGGAACTTTATTATAAAACCGCACACAATTACCTAAGAAGGACCTTTTATTTGTCTTTGCTAATCTAAAACCAGGCACAGCTATTTTATCTTTATTCCTAGTATTGTAATCGTGATTGTCACTGTTTAATTTCAATTTACTCAATTTTTTACGAACATACATAATATTTACAAATATATACAGACTTGGTAAAGTTAAAATATCAATTTCATTAAAAAGATTCCTCAGAGATTCTTAAAAACTTGCACATATTATAAATAATATAATTAGAAAATATTTAAAGTTAGTACCTATAGGCTATCTCCTTACACAATTTGTTCAATAATGATGTTATCACCTTAATATTATCAAGGTCCTATTAAGATTATTTTTATCTTCATAATTACGCACAATAAATAGCAATTTTATCTATATTGAACGTATTTAAAATGTGATCCGAAATACGTTCACAGATATGGAATGAAAGTAATTTATCTACACTTACCTGGATTATATTATATACAATATTCCCCTTTTTATGTTATGACGTTTTGTACAACGTCATATTTTTGTTTTTAATATAATTGCGTTAGTTAAGCCTTTGACCACAATCTCATCTGATGGTAAGAGGGTTGAGGGTGGTCGCTAGCCAGGCGGGCATTCGCAAAATGCTCCACCATGCGGTGAAGCTCAAGCCCGCGGCGGGATTCGAACCATGGACATGCTGCGCGGCAGCCCATAGCCAATGAGCCATCACGCCTTCAACACTAAACTTCAAGTAAAATAATTGTTGTCTTTCGTTATTTATACGTAAATAATAGGAGCAAAGTATACCAACAAAGTTAGCCCATTGGGTGCCGGGTTGAACTGACAGCTTAAACTGGGATCCCCAAGACGCCTGCCAAGTGTGGGAATTAGGGCAAACCAATGTCAATAGGAGATACGTTGTTCAACCGTGGATGAGATGTTATTAAAATTAATGATATTATTTATAAGGCATTAAATTTGAGAATGAATATTTATTAAAACTAATAAACTTTATTATAATATAATGTTTTAACAATGGGCGTATATTACTAAAATATTTCAAAGATAAACTTGAATTATGAGCTTGCAATGCAGTAAATAGATCGACTTCTACGAAATCATAAATGTTAAAAACATTGGGTACTCTGACTAAATAATAATTGCATTATATTAAATACATTATCGAAACTAACAACGTGAATAAGTTAGATAGCTCCGACCTCCGTTTCAAATCCACTACAGTTTCAAATTCAAATTCATTTATTTCAGGTAAAATAACCCATAAATCCTTTCAACATGTATAAAAATCAAATAATTAAATAGTAAATTTATGAAGTGGTCAGTATAACAATATGTCAATGTAATAATCCGAAAATTTAAATATGAATGAATAATAATAAAATTAATGAATAAACAATGTCACCAGAATAATCAAAATAATAATAAAATACAATATAATTAAAATGTCATAATATAAAAATAATGTAATACCCCTACAGATTAGCTTAATACCTTCGCTTCGGCATTGCTACAGCAACATGTCTGTTGCAACAATGCCGAAGGAAAGTGCAATCGAGCCTGGCCACAATCATCGCCAGGACGGTGTTGGAGCTGGCCCGCACGCGACGTGCCAAAGAAATAGCACGTTTTCGCATAGTCGCATGAAAACAATCTGTTCGCGCCTCCGCAAACATTCCTGAGGCACTGCAATACCGGGGCAACCCCAACACCGCTCTGAACGCATTATTGTATTGGACGCGGAGGGAACCGTAGCTTTTTTCCGTGTAATTAGCCCACAGGCTGCACGTGTAGAGCGATGTACAGTAGGCTCTAAAAAGAGTTACCTTGACCTCATTTGAGCATCGTGCAAACCTGCGGGCTATCATATTCGCTCTTACAGACAGGGCCCTCCGCTCCCGGTCAATATCTGCGTGGTCTTGAGTTCATTAGTTACTATGTGTCCCAAGTATTTAAATTGTTCGACTCTTTCAAGGGGAACACCATTCAAGAGAACTGGCCGTACGTTCTGGGGGCATCTCGCCTTTTTGCTTTCAAAGACCATATATTGACTCTTTGTGACATTGTATATTAACCCATGGCCACTTGCGTACTCTTCACAGGTCCGTACCATCTTTCTTTAGCCACAGACCGACGCACTAAGCAGCACCATGTCGTCTGCGTAGCTTAGGTTGTTTACACATGTTCCATCTATGTGACAGCCAACGTGTTGACTGCTTAGTGCGACGATGAGGTCGTTTATATACAAATTAAATAGCGTGGGGGAAGACAATCCACCCTGCCGGACACCACACTCAAGCCGATATGGATCCGACATTGTCCCCGCCCATCGGACACTGTTTGACTGGTGTGCATACCAATATTGGAACATACTGACGACATCATGGGGCAAATCAGTGCTCCTCAGCTTGTTCCAAAGAAGGTCGTACGACACCAAGTCAAACGCCTTAGACAAATCGAGGAAGCATGCATTCAATCACAACCAGTTTTCTACTGACTTAAAAAAATTGAGGAGGTACTCAATTCATCTGTTTTTTTTATGTTTGTAGGTAACAAACATAAAAAAAACAGAACTTATGAATGGTTGAACCGATTTTAGTGATTCTTTTTTTATTTGAAGGTTTTGCTTGCCGTATTGTCGCATTTAAATTTCATTAAAATCAGTCAAGTTGTTTTTGAGTTACACTCCAATAACTGAAAAGTATTTTCCTATCTTCATGATATAGTCATTGACAGTGAATGACAATCGATCCCATAAGTGGCAAGGGTCACTAAAAACGGTGTTTTTTTTTTACAAATAATGGAACTGACTTCAGCACTCAAATGTGTTAAATAATTTGTTGAAGTCGGTACCATGTGCACAATATTGTGATAATAGTTTCTTTTGAACCATCATGGTACCGACTTCAGCAAGTTATTTCACACATTTCAGTGTTGAAGACCGTTCCATTTTTTACGCAGATTTCGAATGATAACAACACGTTTCCAAGCTTGTAAGGTGAAAATGTAATAGTTTTATGATTGATATGCATAAGAAAGAATCGGTAATCTAGACAGGGAAATAACCTTATCTTCATTTAATAATAAAGATATAAAGATTAACGAATCTATAGATTAAAGAAACCTTTATAAGTAACCAAAGTATACCTACGTCTTTTTATTTCTTTCATTCTTTCACTTACCGGGATTCGATAAAATAAAATGATTTGTGTGGGCGAGCTCCTTGCTATAACTGACAGGATCAAACCCCAAGATAGATCGTATGAAGGCTCTTATTGTCGAAGATTAAGGCTTATTTTCGGCGATGACCCAAAATTAGTTTTGAAAAAGGTTTTTGTACATGCCTGTAACGATTTTAAAAGAGTCAATTTTTTCATGCTATTGTGACGGAACACGCTCGATACCCCTTGTCTATAACAGATCCATTTCGTCACAAGTACAACGAATTGCACTGTGCCCATCGCACCAGTTGTTGAGTCTCATGTGCCTGTGGTTTAATTACTTACTGGCTCTCAAGAACTGCTGCTAGAATAGATTACACTATAAGGTGCTAGGGAACACATTTTCTTCTTGAGGGTAGCTAACAAAAGCTAACCAAAATGTCCTTCCACCATGCAGTGAAGCTCAAGCGGGCGCGGATCAAATCATGGACCTATGTATGGCACGGCAGTCGGCACAGTTTTCCTTTGTGGTCCGTCGGGTTGGGGCTTGAAATATTTTCCACAGAAAGGTTACCTACATTATTATAAGCACACGCGCAAAGTTTCAAAATCAGGAAACACGTAGTTTCACAGAAAAAAATATTCAAAATCAATTATTTTTCAATATTAAGCCTGCACCAAGGTAATTGTGAAATACTTACGTTCGTTTGATCCCTTGCTGTATCTTTATTTCTTAATTTTGAGTTATACAATTAATATATATGGTATTTAAGGATTCATTCCATTCCCCTCGTGCGTCCAATCTGTCCACCTCCTATGACACAATCGTCCAAACTGCTCACGTTTTTTTATCCCGCGACGCCCCGTAACGTTTTTTTGTAGTACTAAGTAGTTTTCCATTACCTAAACATGTCACCCTAACATCCCCATACCCCAATATATTACCTATACCATACAAAAAATAACATTTTCATACATTTAGTTTGAGTGGATCAAACAGCGAATAAAAATATATTTTTCCAGATTTTGAGGTATTTTGTTTTTTAATCGAGTTTATTTGTGGCAGTCTCCAATCAACATAATATAAACTTCTTGGTACCAATGCAATCCTCATCATATTCTCTTTACGGGAAAAGAAATGAAAATAGACCTTTTCATGGAAAATTTTACAGGAAAATGGGTTTGAACAGACGACGAAAATGGCGGGAAACGGCATTTTTTATATATTTTTTTTATTTTATTTTTCCGAAACTATTCCACCTACAACTTTGTTTTTTTTTTTAATGTGTGTATTTATTATGGTTCTTTACCCATGAATAATACCAGATTGTAAGGATAAATATTTTATAAGTAGTAACGAGATTAAAACAACGCGATTTTTTTTAAGAATTTTGGCGGGAAAACTGTACATAAGCGGATTTTATTTTTTTTCTCAAAAACTATACCACCTACGAATTTGGTTTTTCTTTTGATATGATTATTCAGATGTAATCTATACACCTGAATTGTTTCAGATGTTTAGGTTTACAGGTTTAAAAGTAGTTTAAACCTGTAAACCTAACGAGATTATTTATTACGTAAATTTCGATCGGTGAGTGTTTGCGCGGCAAAATGCATCGAGTGAAAGTTATTTTTTTTCATTTCATGATTTGAGTAACTTTTCGTTACCATGGAGTAATGCGGTTTTTTTTGTTGTATAGCCAATGATAGTAGCTTACTAACAACGTTTAAATAATAACGATCGGATAAATACAAGCTTTACACTAAACCTTTTTTTTAGACCACCGGAATTCCAGCCGTAACAAAAACAGGGGTCAAATAAAAAAAACTATAAAAAAAAAAGTTATCAATCCTTATCCTTTTAATTTCTTTTAACATCGTTATTGACTTATTGCCTATACAAATGCAAAATTACAGCTTTCTAGGTTAATTACTTTAGAAGTAGTTACGAGATTATTTTTAAATGACATAAATCTATACAAAATTTTGGCGCCAAAATGTAATTTGAGCTGGTTTCAGATTTCATATCAATTTTAAACATACTTTCTGTTATATCAGAATATTATGGATTTTTTCTCGCATAGCCAAGGATCCATCCTCACGAAAACCGTTTGAATTATGAAAATCGAACTTACGCAGATTTTATGGTGAATATGTAAACACGACTATTGACCGCTAACCGGCAGGCCGGTTGGGACACATAAGAGAAAATCCGGCAGACCGGAGGATACGCGCCTAAGGATAAATTATACACTTTATAGACACATTACTTAAAGTTTCCTCGATCGAAAAAAAATCCAAACAATTAAATAAACCCTTAGTACGGCGTAAATACTTCACAGAAAGTCATTAGTTTTTGAATATTAAAAAAATAACGTGATTTCAATAACCTTTTTTTCAAATAGGTAACATTTATTTTTCAAATAGGTATTTGGTTTTAGTATACGAAAGAAATAGCTAAATTCACGCACGTTCCGCCCATTTTAGACAGAGCCGCGATTTTTTGTCCCTGTCCCCTTTTAGTACAGCTTCGGCCGTCGGACGGGGACGGATGCTGGCGGCGTGCCTTTCTCACACACACATACGCGAATTCCTAAAAAGCTCGGTGCACTCTTAATGCTAATCCGTAGGGAATAGGGATTGATAAATCTGTGGTAGCACAGATTATATAGAATTCTAGCCAATGCACGTTTCGTTTTACGAACGGTTATATAAATTTACGTAAATCTATATACATGTTTGTAAACCACTCTTATTGCAAAGTAATGCATATTTTACAAGAAAACGATATAAAAGAAATGTACATTAAAAATATATTAAATAAGAACAACCCACCAGGAAAAAAAACTAGGTTAGGTTGTAACCGCGACAACACAATGCGCGAGCTGAGCGAGCGAAGCGAGTGACAGCGGCTGGCGAAGCACTATAAAATCTGTTACACATCCAACAAAACAATAATTTGAATTGAAGTTTTACAAAAAAGTATGGTTATGATATTACAAAAATATGCATAAATCAAATACCTTGTAATAAAAATGGCGGGAAAGGGAAGGGAGAATCCTCCCCTCTCCCCTTCCGGGGCGCCAACTCCCACCTTTTATGAAGCCATCATAAAAAGGAGCGTTTTGTTTCATGCTTAAAATAATCATTTTTAGACACAAACTATCACCGACAACACAACCGTGTAAAGCAATATTGGTTTGATCCTACTTAAAGAACGAAGGAAATATGTATCACGGATGTGCAAGCGAAATACAAGATGTTTATAATATACCGTTATCCCGCTCGCACTGTTCGGACCCACGATGTTATGGAACGGATTTACCATAGTTTTACGACATTTTATTGTATGCTGCTCAACAGCTGTCTGTAATTTTTTAGTTTCACTCATCTAAGAATTCTGCTGCATTTATTATAAAGAATAATAGAAATAAAAACATTGCATGTAATTTACACATTAATTAAACCCATTTTTATCGGATATATCCAAAATCAAGTTTAAATCCGCTGCTAGGAAGTAACTTTCTTAAGATGGCTAAACATGACGGATTTGTCGTTGGAACAGCAATAGTTCGTACGTCAAAGTTCGCGAAAAGAGTGATAAATTTCTTGTGACGTCATCAAAACGACGAGCGATTCTAATACTGTTTGTAAGATTGCTTAACTGACGTGGAGGTATAAAATTTAGCAGTATGACTAAATTATTATTACTATAAGAGGTGAGAGTTGGCCCCCAGCTCCTTTTTAATGCCAATCGATTTAAAAATAAATATCTTAATTTTAATCCACAAAATAAGGAAAATTAAAAAAAAAAAAGTCAAGAAGGAACCCCTCCCTCCCTCCATTCGACGGACGTCAATGGAAAGTCGTACCCTGCAGTCCATAGCAGCTACAACCGCTCGGCTATCATTGCTTCAAAAATATTTGTTCATTGTTTTGATCGCAGCTATAACAAACCGCTCGGAAGACTACAATAGTAGATTTTGATACAAGTGAGCTAAGTTGCTCATTATACACGAGGCTGTGTGTTGCAGCCCGAGCCGTAGGCGAGGGCGTAAATCAGCCGAGTGTATAATGAGCAAGTTGCTCACGAGTTTCATACGGACTTTTTCAACACCCTTGCGAGGATAAAATGAAAAAATATATATGTTGCACAAATGCGATACAAACAACATACGAAAATTATGGAAAATAGCGCGCAAAATTTTAATTTTGGCGCGCAGCAAATGTATGTTTGTTGATTACATATATACCTCTTTGATGTTACAAATCTGTATTACCCGGTTAAATTGAATATGCTCTGTTTACTCGCATATAATTTGCAGTTAGGTACTAATTTAACTTTGGAGGGATAATTCTATTACGCACTAGTGTATAATATTATTATGCACAAGGGTGTTATAGTTCGGTTTATGACCCTAAGAACGATATAATAAAGCTCACTTTATGAGCAAGGGTGTTGAAATGATTATTATTAACCATTAGATATGGAGCCCCAATAAATACCTGACAAATTAAGATTAGATATATCATTGCTATTATTTATATGCAATTGTTTATCGTGCTGGCGCATTACTAGATAAGTAAGTAGGTGTAGTGAGGTCACTATATTGACATAAAAACACTTGAATAGTGGCTCCGTGACTTCCGCTGTTTTCAAAATTTCCTGAAACGGAATTGACAATAAAATACCATATAATTTTTCTTTTATTTTTTTTTTATGTTATTTTGACGGGACAAGCCCGAGGCCCACCTGGTGTTAAGTGGACTAACCTCTGCCTATAACAGACGCACTTCGTCAGCGACGAATTGCACTATGCCCGTCACACTGAGACGTCCAGTTGTTAGGTCTCATTAGCCTGTAACTTTTCTGGCTCTCTAGGACTACTGACGGAACACACGGTTAGGTGCTTGGCGACAGATTTTCTTCTTGAGGGTGGTCGCTAGCCAGGCGGGCATTCACAAAATGCCCTTCCACCATGCGGTGAAGCTCAAACCCGCGGCGGGATTCGAACCATGGACCTGCTGCACGGCAGTCCATAGCCAATGCCACTGAGCCATCACTGCTTCAATATAAAATAATAATTATCGAAACTGCTCATAAAATTTCCAATGGTTGGTAAATGCGACCTGTAGAGAAGAGCTCTACCGAAAATCTGAACAGAAGAAAGCATTATTGCTGAAGCTGAATCGGAGACGCTTCGCTTTGCTTAGGATTCGCAATTAGGACAGATAAGTCTGCTAAGGACCGAAGTGATCTCTTATTAGTAAAGTACGAATGAACTTTTGGGTAAAGTTAGGTTTATTAAATACATTTATCCTCAAAAAGACATTACATATTACACTTGAGAACAATACTGAACATTTATGAAATTACCATAGTGTCATCCTATCTAGTAAAGGTACCTACCGTCCCAAGCAACGTGTTAATTTGCTCAATAGGTTGCAATGTGCAATTAGACATTGAGCAAGTTGTTTTTTAAACACGTTGAAAGAGTTTACATTTTTTATGCGTGAGGGTATCTTATTATAAAGTTGTGCTCCTTCGAATCGTTGTTTTTTTGCCGTAGTTGGGTCTAGCTTTTGGTATGATTAAAAAACTAGCGCGACGGGTTGGACGTTTTGTAGTTTCTTTAATTTGTTTATGAGAAATATTACTGTGAATACTTTTGTTCAGAATTTTACAAATAAAAATACATACATAAATAAAAATACATACATTATTATTATATCTATATAATTGCTTCACATTCACTATTTTGGTCTCTTTATAAATTTTTGTAGTGGATTTCAAAATAGGATATTTAAAAAGCATTTTTACTTTTTGTTTTGTGCAAATTGCCAATTCGGCCAGTTTTGTTTTTGAGGCGCAACAACAAATTTCAATTAAGTTTAGTAGGTGCCGTTTAACCAATGCATTGTAGATGGTGTATCGTATTCTATATGGAATACATCGAACTATATGACGGAGTAAGCCAAGGAGGGATGAAAGTTTTTTTGTTAGGTGATCAATATGAGAGTTCCAAGTCAGGGAGCAGTCCATTCTCAATCCAAGATAAGTACTTTCCATTGTTTTTTTGTTGTAAGGGTACAATATAAACTGTTAGTGTTTCGTGCACCAGAATAAATTTATTTTTGGCTTTGAACAGAATGTAGCAAGGTTTTGCAATATTTATAGTCAAAAGATTGTACTGAAACCAAGAGTTTAAAGTATTTGAGTCGTTTTGTGCATTTTGTGTTAAATTGTTTATAGATGAGCCAAAGTAGAATAAACATGTGTCATCTGCGTAAAGAGTTAGATAACCACGTAGCCCAATCTCGTGAATGTTATTAATATAGACCAAGAAAAGGAGTGGGCCGAAGATAGATCCCTGAGGGACTCTATTTTATTGCTAAGGCATCACTTTTGAAGTGTAAAAAATTCGACTTGATACCCTGACAAAACTTTTGTCCATTTTCTGACACTGACAGTAGGCAAAATTTATATCTGTTAATAGCGTCAAATAATTTCAATGTACTAAGTAAATAGGCGATGTACTACTACTTATGTACAGGCGGTGCTGCCACATCAGTGTGCGCGCTGACCATAATATTGGCAAACCAGTTACATACTTGTTTTGCATTTTTGAAATCAATGAACCGGTTTGCCTAACTTCATTAATATGAGTCGTGATTTGTCAAATCAAACCAGCATTTACTGCATTCTCATGCGATTCAACAAAAAAACCATCGAAGCAAAACATTTTTTGCCAACGACGAGTTGCACTGCGCCCGTCACTGAGACGTAGGTACCGTTGTTAGGACTCATGTGCCTGTAATTTTACTGGCTCTCAAGGACTGCTGCGGGAACACACTGTTAGGTGCTTGGTGACGGGTTTACTACTTCAGGGTGGTCACTTGCCAGGGGGGCATTCACAAAATGCCCTTCCACCATGAGGTGAAGCTCAAGCCCACGGCGGGATTCGAACAATGGACCTGCTGAACGGCAGTCCATAGCCAATGCCAATGAGCCATCACTGCTTCATAATGAAATAAAAAATATAGAAATAAATATCAACCATAAAATCGATAAATAACAAAATCTAGTAACAAATCCGCCTAATTTTTCTGCTTAACTTAAATAGACGTGACGTAACAAACGCCACGCAGCCAAACCGCTTCCGATTTGGCTTCCGATTTTCTACACGAACCATCCTCAAGAGGTGTCTCTTCGAGGGCACGCTGGAGACACATCCTAAAATTTTTATATATTTTTATCCTAAAATCGTTATACTTTAAATAGCAAACGAGGTCCTTAGCCTCAGTTTGATCAAAAAACTTAAACAAACTAACAATCAAATCTTTCCTCTTTAATATATTATTATATACTTTAGACTAATTTATTATGATTTACTAATTAAACAACTTTAAACGGTTTAAATCGCGTATATTTATCATTATTTTTGTCCCGACGTTTCAAACACTCTGCAGTGATCGTGGTCACGGGGTGACTAATTAGTTTTATATGTCACTTGGGTTATTAAGAAATTATTTTGTTTCAACTACCGTCACAGATTTTATATTAATCATAACGTTCGCTATTCACGCAGTATTCGCTCAGTGTCCAGAGGTCTTGCAGATTTCTGTCGGCCATGGGATTTAATTAATTTGATAACAGGATCCCAAGCAGGTGGTACTTGCCAACCATCATCTCTATTGAAATTTGGGTACTTTTTGATTTCAGCCTCGCGTTACATTCTTGGCATAAACCGGTACTCTCTTGCGAGGATTTGTGGATTGTCGAACCGGATGTAGTGGTTGGGTTTGTTCTGAGCGTGTTCACAAACCGCAGACTGGATGAGCGTCTGTTCTTCATGTCAGACAGAGACAAAATTATTTGTTAAGCAATCCACTATACTAATATATTCTGTGAAAATTTCAATCAGCTACATATTCTGTTCCACAGCCCTTTTATAGGTCGGATTTTAAGGACGACCGAACAGCCGAGTGTTAGTAATAGGGTCCTGTTTTTAGGAAACCTTAATAACGGAACCCTAAGTAGGTAAGTATAAGTACGTACCTGCTTAAAATCTCACGCATTCATCACTTTTACAAAGGAAATGGCTTTTTATTATTATATCATGAAAGTGTAATTGAGAACTTTTGAACCTTGGCAAAACCCGCATTTTTAATGCGATTGTGACGAAATGAGGCCCACCTTATGTTAAGCGGTAAACTCTGCCTATAACAGATACATTTCGTCCGAAGTGACGAATTACACTGACCCGTCACCCTGAGACATACAGTTGTTGAGTCTCATGTGCCTGTAATTTTACTGCGGCTCTTAAGGTCTGCTGCTGAAATATACTGTTAGGTGTTTGGCGACAGATTTTCTACTTGAGGGTGGTAGCTACCCAGACGGGCTTTCGAAAATGCCCTACCACCATGCTATAACGACTGCCGTCCTAAAACAACAACCGGCGGCGGCTTAACGTGCCCTCCGGAGCACATGCACGCTCAGTAGTAATGTCTCTAATGGTCACCCATCCAACTCATGACCGCGGTGGACGTTGCTTAACTTAGCTGATCGGTTAACAACGGTTAAGCAAACTTCGCTACGAGCGCTTCAAAACTTCAACACTGTTAATCAGTTTTGGGGACCCCTGTACTTAGTTATGATAAGGTTCCTACAGCCTTGTATTAACATTACAGAATAACTAATAGTATGTACTAATATTTGAGTCTACAAGACCATAGTAAAAACATTTAGGTCATTATGTAACTCGACTCGACTTGACGTTGCTTGATTGTAATCAACAAAATGTTTTAAAATTGCTTCGGTTCATTGACCTACTCCGCTGCGTCCGCTGAACTTGCGGTCAACATTTTATTTTTTTCATCTCACTAGTATGGAAAGGCAAAAAAAATTGCTCACATTAGGTGCCATAGCAAGAATCTCAAAGTAAAAACCCCATATTCTAGTGGGGTGTCACTGTCTATAGATCATTGAGCGGAGTACGAATATATTTATTCATAATAAATATTTAAAAATATTTTAAGCAAACATCAAATTAATATTTTAATACTTAAATAATATAAAAATATATCTAGTGATATTTCCGCCTAATTTTCCTGCTAAGCCGACGAGCGCATGATCGAGAAACTTCTTCATTCTCGATCATGCGCTCGTAGAGTCAAGACCTCCTGAGGATGCTTCGTGTAGAAGCGATACGCGTCGAAAATTCTTCCGGTTTGGCTGCATGGCGTTTGTGACGTCACGTCGGCTTAGCAGGAAAATTAGGCGGAATTGTCACTATATATTTTTATATTTTTTAAGTGTTGTATTAAAATATTAATTTGATGTTTTCTTAAAATATTTTAAAAATATTTGTTGTTATTAAATATGGATTTCCGCAAAGTAACGCCTGAATCTATACATTGAATATATTTATATTTCAAAATAACTGGGGTTCGATAAAGTAAACAACTTTAGACCATATTCTTTACTGTATCAGCCGGATTGTCTACAGAACACAGCCTCCCACATTTATCAGGGTTTTCCATAGTCCAAACGCTTGGCAGGCATCTGGGGATCGCAGTTTAAGAAATCAGTTGCTCAGAAGGTGCTGCTGCCCGGTATTTTATCCTTACTCGCCTCCTACGACACCCACAGGTAGCAATGGGGGGTGACATTCTAGCCCGACACCCCACGGGGCCACTATGCTTACGGGGTCTATTTCAAAAACTAAACTGATTAAGCATCTGAAAGTAGGTACTACTAACACATCATATATGTCTATTTTATACTGTAGTACTAGTAATATGCAACAAATAAAGAATTTTGAAGCAGTGATGGCTCAGTGGCACTGGCTATGGACTGCCGCGCAGCAGGTCCATGGTTCGAATCCCGCCGCGGGCTTGAGCTTCACCGCATGGTGGAAGGGCATTTTGCGAATGCCCGCCTGGCTAGCTCCACCCTCAAGTAGAAAATCTGTCGCCAAGCACCTAACATTGTGTTCCGGCAGCAGTCCTTGAGAGTCAGTGAAATTACAGGCACATGAGACTTAAGAACTACGTCTCAAGGTGACGGGCGCAGTGCAATTCGTGACTTGTGACGAAATGCATCTGTTATAGGCAGAGGTTAGTCCGCTTAACATCAGGTGGGCCTCTAGCTTGTCCGTCACAATAACATTTAAAAAAAGTACTAGTAAGTACTGTGGGGTGACGAGCCAGAATGTCATCCCCCCCATCTCTTCCAGTGGTTGTCGGAATAGGCGACTAAGGATAAATAAAATACCGGAAGTTGGGCAGCAGCGCCTTCTTACGTCTTACACTGCGACCCCCAAGCCGCCTGCCAAACGTAGGGTTTATTAAGGCAAACGGCTGATATAGTTAGTACTTTATTATCCTTATAACTAAGAACGCCTATTTAAAATGCAGTTTTGAAGCCATGATCAAAACCAACAATTTTTTTTTCTTTTCTGTCGCAATACAGAACCCTAAAAGAGTCAGGTCCCATTCGTACTTGGCCAGTGTTTTATATAAACTAATATAATAAAGAGGAAAGATTTGATTGTTTGTTTGTTTGAATTGAATAGGCTCAGAAACTACTGGACCGATTAGGATGAAATTCGGTATGGAAATAGTATGAAACACGGGAAAGGACATAGAATAGTTTTTATCCAACTGCGCAAAAAGAGGTTAATGGTTTTGCGTGATAACCGATATACCCGCGGGCGGAGCCGCGGCCGATAGCTAGTATTATATATATTTATATATATTTTACATGGAATACTCATACTTACCTATACTAATCTTCGATGCAGATAAGTACAATACTGTACATTTTAATGAAAGATCATTTACATAGCAAATCACTGCAAACATTTTAATTTGTTTGACCTTACCATGTGAATTTATAAAAGTTTATCCCGCCACACCACAAAAACTATTTAACAACAACCTCATTAATTAAAAACACAATATTTTTTAAATTTAGAACGCTATCACAGTCCCGGCGGAATTCAACAGATTTTAGAACGAAATAAAATAGTTAAATCAAATAAGGCGCGCGCGCGCGTGGTCGCGTCTAAGTTTCGCGGCAAACTGATAATTATTCTTGTTTTATTTTCATCAACAAAATACACAGGTGGTGTAAGGTTTTCATTATCTTGGAGAACGTTTATTGGTTCTGTTTCTTATTAGGTAATCATTTCGTAGGCAAACGTCACACGCAGAAGCCGGTATATAGATCTTAGATATAATAAAGCCCATCCAGTAATTATATTAGGCTTCAATAAAATACAATCTACATGCAGTTGAAGCTTGAAGAAAGGAGTGTTTTGCAAATTCAAAAGAAGAAGGACTATAGGTAGTACGTCTAGGTACTAATAGTAGAAGTATTTCGGATTTTCATTCTCGTGCTTGGTAAGTACTTATGCATCTGGTGATGAATATTTTTACGACAGCATCGTTGGTTGAGTGACGTTATTGAATTATAGCTAATAATTCCATAGTTACAAGTCGCATAGGAAGTATAAAAAAATGTAGTATATTATTAGTATATTTAAATAGTATTTTCCAAAACTTATCCGAGCGCTTGGGCGATGCGTCGCGTGTGTTTATCAAAATGCTGGCATCTACGAGTATTTCAAGGAATAAGCGTTACAATTTAATGATGCAATGCTAGGGTGTGCCATTTGGCTGCAGTAGTGGGCTGGATCATTTGGACTGCCTGTGAGTCTGCAATGAGTTGTAGGTTATCTACCTATACGCTTTTATTGTATAGCTGTTGTATATATTTCGTAGTATTTTGTTAATAAAAGCATAGCGTCGGAAGAAAAAAAAAACAATATTCTTAATTAAGATTTTCTGTGTGCTTAAAGTAAACATTATTCTCATTTAACTATTCACATTTTATCATTCAAATTTCAGGCATTAATGTGACGGCATCAAAAGACAGTCCTTAAGTGTATTACTGCGCAAGTCGACAAAATTTCACACCCCTGCTTTTGTCTGACTGTCAATTTTGGCAATTATATGTAGCTTTTTAGTGACTTTTCCAAATCATTCATTATCACCTACGAAATTTATTCGTAGATTATCACATCTGTATCGACAGTGTGGGTCGATGACCTTAAGTGAAATTCTACGCGCGAAAGTAAGCCAATATCATCGAGTAAGGACTTTCAAGGCTCGCTAGAGGACACGCCTTTCATTCTGATCTTCCTACTTACCTTATTCCACATTTTTTTTTAAATGTAATTGTCATGGATCAAGCACGAGGCCCACCTGATGTTAAGCGGACTAACCTCTGCCTATAATAGATGCATTTCGTAAAGTCACGAATTGCACTGCGCCCGTCACCTTGAGACATAGTTGTTAAGTCTCATTGTGCCTGTAATTTCACTGGCTCTCAAGGACTGCTGCTGGAACACACCGTTAGGTGCTTGGCGACAGATTTTCTACTTATTTTTTTTTTATTGCCAATAGGCTAACGTTTGATCGCATGAGCGAGAAATGGTGGTCAAACGCTAGCCTATTGGCCCCAGCCAGCCAGCGCAGGCATTTGCAAAATGTCCTATACAACGGCCCAAAGAGTCCAAATTTAAAGGCCGCCTAAACATCTTTTGTACAGGAATTCTTATTTCGAAAAACTGCGGAAAACTAGGAATAAACATTAGTCTCAATGACTAAAAATTTCTTCTACTTATTGGAGAACTTGAGCAACAAATATTTTGTGTATCCACTGTTTTAAGGTGCGGATAATAAGGTCCACCTTAATTCAGATAAAAAGCTTGAAAACATTGTTTAGACACATCGCAATTGTTACATCTTAAAACTCCAAACAAACGTATAAATTAATTACTTAAAGATTATATAAATATTTAAATAAGAAGGGGGTTGGTGTAGGGACACACACATGCAACGTGAGCATATTGTGATGATATTACAAAAGTAGTCTCATTCGCTCAATTGCCCCCCAGCGTTTGTACCGAGCGTCCGTACTTCAGCCCACCTTATTAGTATAACTTTTATGTAACTAAAATAGTAATTCTGCCGGATAATAATTAATGGTGATCACCGAAACGGAGTACTTTATTTACCCTTCCCTTCCAGTAGAAGTCGAGAACACGCATAAGGAAGAAATAAGGGCGCACATATAAACCTGGATAGGTAACGTGCGCCACGATATCAGATAACCTTTCCAAGAACCTTACACATGTATATAATGCAACTTAGTTTTTACTGTTATATAAACAAAGTAATGGTACTATAGTCGGTGCCAGATAGCATGGCAATAGATTTCGTATATTTTAGAGTTGTTTATTTGTACCGTTGCGTCCTTGTAGGCCCTGTACCACGGAATTCTAGCGATACGAGTTTAGAATATACTATAAATTATAATATAATATAAGTTTAGACATCGTGGTGAAGGCCAGCGAATGACCTCTATTGCCAAGCTATTTGGCACCGACTATAGGTAGCCTAGGTTGTATATTGAGGCCCATAACCTCTTTCATATATTCGGTGAACAAAGACATTTTAAAATATTTTGTTTTAAAATGTTATAAATGTATAGGCACTCAACAATTTATAAAAAAATTAAGCAGGTTATTCGTTGAATAATTATATTTAAACAAACTTAACTTTTAAAAAGGAACGAACTTTACTATGCGATTTATTGAATACTTAGAATTTATGCGGGCTTGCAGCAGTTTTCAATAATGTTATCATATGAATTAACATTAAGGATATAGTTAATACAAGATTAGTGTTAGCTGTAAATCGTATTTAAGTTCCTCTCAATAACAATAGTAGCTGCTGCTAAACAAAGCAATAATTAGCTGTAAATCGTGTTCCTCATAATAATACATTTACAATACTGTAATTTCATTTAGTTCAGTTCAATTATTTTTTGGTATGGTCCTTATCATACGGTAGGATTAATTTACCCTCCAGTACCTTATAAGAACTTCCAATTAAGTAGTCACCCTTAAAAATATCTCGTATGTTTATTGAGTCACCTTCGTTATCAACAGCTTTTTCTTTCAGTTTTGTTCCATTCCTGGTTGAAAGTACTTTGGGAGTGTTTAGGATGATTTTCGATACACATCTACCTACTATTTGTGGTTGTCTTACAATGGGACTTCTTACACTTCGACTTCTACGAAGAATTTATTATAACAAAATAATTAATTAAATGAATCATATTATTATTATTTTCATAATGAATAGATTCAGGCGTTACTTTGCGGAAATCCATAATAATTACAAATACATTTAATAATAACAAATATTTTTAAAATATTTTAAGAAAACATCAAATAAATATTTTAATAAAACACTTAAAAAATATAAAAATATATCTATGTAGTGACAATTCCGCCTAATTTTCCTGCTAAGCCGACGTGACGTCACAAACGCCACGCAGCCAAACCGAAAGAATTTTCGACGCGTTGCGCTTCTCACACGAAGCATCCTCTGATTTCTCGATCGTGCGCTCGTAGAGTCAAGACCTCCTGAGGATGCTTCGTGTAGAATCGAAACGCGTCGAAAATTCTTAATTTGATGTTTTCTTAAAATATTTGTTATTATATTATTATTTTCATTATACGCTCCGATAAAGCGTGCTTAGTGTGTGCTCTCCTCTACTTAGGAGATGATAATATTACTGAATATTAATGACCTGCATGAACATACCCCGCCACCTATGATTTTTTTATATATAGGGTAAAGCGCCCAATTATTGACACTTTAAGGGTTACCATGCAAAAATTACATACTATCAAATACTTCACGGTGTTTCCAGATTGAAAACAGTTAGTATAGGTAATGGTGGCTATTGTAGAAATTTTCCAGTAAATTAAAATGGTAACAATATGTTATTTTATACTTCTTTTCTATATTTACATGAATCAGTACGATTTACCCAGATATTGACACAGTCTGCCGTATTATTGTCACGTGTAATTCCAATTACTGACACTCAGTTATATTTAACAATAATTAATTAAATAAGTATGAAATGATACTATTGAATACTTTTTATAATAAAACAAATAGTTCTTAAACACTCAGAGCTTATTAATCAGCCTTTATTCATACACATATTATTTTCATCATACATTGTCATAGAAAATAGGAATATTTTTTGGAGTGTAATTAACATAACATTAACTTTGAAACCAACCACAGCCAATCGATTGAAAATATTAATTATCAAAGCAGGTACTACATCAGTCTTCAAAGTCTGTTAGAAATCTTTCAATTTCTCCGGCAGTATACAATACTTTGTTATTCTTATTAGTAACTTCAGTCTTCTCTATCAAACTTGATTCACCTCCTTATATTATCTGCCTGATACTTCTTTCTTCTAAGTTTTTCAACGTGCTTAGTTTTCACTTTCTCTCTTTTGAATTTATCTTGGGTTTCATATTTAGAATCGTATAAGTAACTGTAACAAAAATAATGCTCATTATGTATTCAATAAAAAGGCAACATAAGGGTCTGATGATTAGCCACGTTTATCCATAGCCGACATAATCCTGAGTCCATTAATTGACATACATTTTCCAATTACCGACACTGGTGTTCATAATTGGTAATATCGATTTGACACCCATGACAAAATTTGGAAAATGGCTGAAATTTAATAAAATATTTATGTGTGATATTTATCACATCAGATTTTTTTTATTAAACATCAAATTAACCTAACAAACAAATAATTTCTGAAACCCAGTTATTGTCATGTGTGTCAATAAATTAGAATTCGACTACTTTAGACATACCAATAATTGACACCCCTGTAAAATCCAAATTAAGTTAATTCATTGAGAAATACATGCTGGAAACACTTATTTAAATACGGAAAATCAGCATATCTCAGTATACAAAGAAATGGCGGACAAAAAACAAGTAATTCTAAGTAAATGATATGACGCTTACCTTGTCAAAACTCTAAGAAAACAGATTTTTTCCCTTGGAATTGCACGATCACTGTTTGTGTCAGCTGTCTTGTCGCCATATTAGCCTATTTGACAGCTTGGAGTTGCCAGACCCAAAAATAAAAAATCTACCAGTATTTATTTTATCAAGAGGTTACGTTCAGTAGATTTCTTATTTAAAAGAAATAAAATTGATGTGTAAATTATTTGGTAGGGTGTCAAGATTAGGACACTCTACCCTATTGAAGAAAAGAAATTCTGAAAAATAAAACATTCACCTTTTTCTAACATTATTTATTATATCTCCACTTAACAACTAAATAAGTATATAACACATTTCTACAACAAAATAAATTATAGCTACATTTCGTTTATAACATTTCTCGGCACACAAAAACATATTAAAATTGTCATGACGCATTTAAATTTTATTAGGGGGTTGATAATAGGGTGCGTTCAAATACCTGAGCAAGTTATGAAAACATGAATTGATTAGAAAATAGGTATGACCTAGGACGCATCCGACTAACTTACACACGGGTGTGACAGCTAGGACACAAATTTCCGAATCTTTCTACTGTACGTACAGCAGGTTAGGAAATGTATTTCCTAACTTTCACCCTAGAATAGGCAGTTGCATATCTTATTTATCACAATAGCTATTTAAACCTCTTTACTATTTAAGGACACAAATTTGAGATAGGTCTATATGGTCTAAATCGCTCGATGTTAGTGATATTATAGTATAGTACCACCAACTTAACTGTGCAGTTCGCGAGGGCGCTACTAGTCATGGAAATAAACTACAAACTGTCACAATTTGAAGGTATGTTGTAGTTCTTTTTTCTGCCGCCTGAACAGATAAGTTGGTGGGTCTGTAAATCCAGAAAAGTAGTTTAACTTGACGCCTGTAGAATTTAGGAGTAGAGTGCACCGAGCGCTCTCCATACAAACTTAGTATCTTCATATTTTAAATACCAAGTGTTCAAACTCGGTGAAATTTTGTACGCATATTGCTAAGCCTAATATGCTTCTGCTTTGCCAGATTCTCGATTTATTATGTATTTGATCCCTAAATGTCAAAATAACAATTCCCATACAAAACGATTTTTCAATTTGTTTTTGAATATACTTTACGGAAATATAGCAAACCAGAAGCATAGATATTAGGCTGAAGGACATACATGCAAAATTTCACCCAGTTTGAATACCTAAAATATGACGAAACTACGAGCACTCTAGCCCACTCTAGTCTGGATACTCAGGTTGTGCCATATCTTAATTTTTATAGGTATCTTTGTAATATGTATAACGAATATACTATAGCAAATCAAATCGTAGCTACCTACAGAGACGACTTTTACGATGGTTAAAAATCATCAACGCGCTCGATATTTGCCATAGTGTGCATGCTGTGGCGCGCACACAACAAGCTGCGTTAATGTATAACAGTTTGAAATAAATAAATTAATGTACTAGACCATATTAGCATAAAATATTACAATAAATTTTAATAGAGGGTCAACAGGAGTTCATATTACTGTTGGCTCCAATGCGGCTCAAAAGGGATAAAATCCTTATGTCCCCCACTGAGGAGCGCTAAAAGTGGGGGACAACAGGAATAAGCCATGTCAAACTACTTGTTTGGTTTTAATAAGGTGATAGTGTGAACGTGAGACAAGAGTATTCAAGAATGTTAAGGTTAAGAAAACAAATTACTTTTTAAATACACTCGAGAGCAATGAATCCGGGTCACTTAAAGAATGTTAAAAATCTCGGAAACTAAAAATGATAGGTTAATGCAATAAATTGTATTTAATAGACAATGTAATACTCCTTAAATGAAAGTAAAAAAAATATGAGTCACCATACATTTTATTAACACAAAATTACATAAAGAAAAAAACTGCTGATCTCTCCTTAAAACAAAAATAGGAAACATGAAATTTTTGAACTTTATTACGATTTTCTTGAATTTTAATACTTCGTATTGCCTCCTCGTGCTTCCATTACTGCGTTTACGCGGTTTGGCATGCTGTACACCAAGTTCCTTATACGATTTTGGGGAATATTCTCCCATTCCTCTGTGAGAGCAATTTTGAGCTCACGAAGCGTGATTGGGGGAGGGTTTCGTTGTTTTACGCATCTGCCTAGCTCGTCCCAAGCATGCTCGATCGGGTTGATATCCGGGCTGCGCGCTGGCCACTCCATACGAGTAATGTTCATCTCTTGAAGGTAGTCATTCACAATCCTACCTGTATGAGGTCGGGCATTGTCATGCATAAATATAGCATCCTCACCTAAATTGACCATAAATGGACCAACGTGATCATTGAGGATTTCTTCCACATATCTTACGCTAGTTAAAGAGCCGTTTTCTATGATCACCAGCTCTGTGCGACTTTCAGAAGAAATTCCGGCCCACACAAGTACAGACCCACCACCGTAGGCTACTTTTTCTTCGATGCATGCTTGCTTGAATCTTTCCCCTGGTCTTCGATACACTCTGTGTCTTCCATCGTGCTTGTAGAGCATAAATTTTGATTCGTCGGAGAACATAACTTTTGACCAATCTTCAATACTCCAATTTACGTGGCTCTGGGCATATCTTAGTCTCGAAATACGATGCCCACGCTCCAGTTTAGGGCCGTTTGCAGGTCTAAGGGGTTTTAAGTTAGATTCAGCAAGCCGACGTCTTACTGTCCATGCACTTGGGTTACTTCCTCCGAGGCGTCGAAACTGATTGGTGAGTTCAGTTCCTGTGAGAAAGCGATTTCAAAGCATGGTGTTCACCAAGTATCGGTCTTCTCGTGCTGTGGTACACCTGGTTCTGCCCGTTCCTGGTCTGCGTAGGTTAGAACCAGTTTCTTCGTAACGTCGGAGAACTCTTTGTACTGTTGACAGCGACACACCGACAGTCCTGGCTGTATCGCGCTGACTCCGGCCGGTTTCCAGCATTGTAAGTATTCTGGTGCATTCTTCAGGCGTAAGCGACATAATTTCAGCTTGAATAATGAATATAGAGCACTATCAACATGGTTTATGTACCCACATAAATGACAGATTACAAACAAAAGCAAAACCAAATGCTGTAATTTCGTAGTTCCATCTTCGAAAGTGGCCCTTTTTCAAATTTGATTTTTTTATGATATAACTTTACAATAACTAAGAAGTTTTAATACCTTCATTTAAGGAGTATTACATTGTCTATTAAATACAATTTATTGCATTAACCTAGCATTTTTAGTTTCCGAGATTTTTAGGATTCTTTAAGTGACCCGGATTCATTGCTCTCGAGTGTATATTATTTGTATTAAGAATAGGAATATTCTTAATAGCCGCCAAGCAATAATCCTTGCATTTATATTCTGGATTGAAAGACATAGTAGTATTTTTGTCTATGACTACAATCACAACTGATGGTAAGTGATAATGTAGTCGAATACAGAAAATAGTCTGACCCTAGAATGTAAACTGGCTCTGAGACAGCTGCCGGAAAACATGTGGTGCTTAGGGACTCATGTCCCTGTCAGTCTCATGACTGTTAGCTTACTATACAGAATTGAAAAAATGCCCTACGAGCTATGTATAAATATGTAAAGAAGTATAATTCTGATACAGTGACCGCTTTGATTTCGGACTCACAAGTAACAAAATACGAACAATCTTCCAAATTAAATTGGTTAAATGACTTGGACCTTAGAAATTATCACATCCGATTGGTCGCGTCGCGGGAGTGTCGTTGCGCCGCTCTGTACACTTTTTAATACCGCGCCCGCCGCGGCATCGTTTCCGTTCTGCTGGTTTTGAGCTTGACTCAGATATCTTTACATATTTATTCGTAGCCTACGGCCATGTGCTGAAGCTCAAACTGGGGTATTACTGCTTCATATTGGAAGAGGTAGAACCTATGCAGACCGGAATCTTACCACCTAGTAATGTTGTAAGAGATGGATGCAGAAATAGCAGTTATTTTTTCTGATAAAACTGTAGATAACGAAAGAAAGGATGCGCTTTATAAAGTTATTTTTCTGGTTAGTCTTTGACACACCATGTCACCCTACGTTAAGTGATGAGACTATCAGGTTGTCTAGAATAAAAATGGTCCTTGAGAACGACTTTGCGTTTGAGCAGTGATGGCACAGTGGCATTGGCTAGTGACTGCCGCGCAGCAGGACCACGTTTCAAAATCCGCCGCGGACTAAAAAAAAGTAATTTAGTGTAGCTGCCGGAACACAGAGCGGCAGCTTTTCTCCTTTTTCCCTTAACAAGGCGAGCATACACAAAATGCCCTACCACCATGATAAGAAGCTCGAATCCGCTGCAGGAATTGAATGACGGACACCGAACACTGCATTAGTAACTCACTGCTACTAAACTAGTGTTTAATTGTACCTAGATATATCAGTTTTAAGAAGTTTATTCACAAATAAGACAAAGTCAGTTACACAAGAACATGGTTAGACTTAAAATATTCAATAGACAATAATGTTGTCTTAGGTTTTCGCGATTATTACACATAGTAATTAAACAACTTTAAACGGTTTAAAACACTTTCAAACACTTTGCAGTGATCGTTGTCACGGGGTGACCACGATCACTGCAAAGTGTTTGAAACGTTGGGACAAAAATAATGATAAATATACGCGATTTAAACCGTTCAAAGTTGTTTAATTACTATATTCAATAGACATTTGTCGTCACATTTAAAAGTATCGAATAAAAAAAATATGTATCTTATATGTTAGCCTTTGACCATTATCTCACCTGATGGTAAGTGATGATATGGTCGAAATTGTTCAGGCTAACCTAGAATTATTGCATCTCATGGACAGCTGCCGGAACATACCGTTAGGTGCTTGTCGATAGATTGTCCACTTGAGGGTGGTAGCTAGCCAGGCGCCCGCCTTTCGCATTCGCAAAATGCCCTACCACCATGCAAGAATGATGAAATCGCTACACAAAATAAACACAAATCACTTTAGTCATCGATCACTAACGTCATGCGTGAACGTTATATGAAAAAATATATGATTGTAACAACGATATATATTGATATCATATTTTTTAACAATTTAAACAGATATGCAATCTATTGCTTTCATATTATACATTTGAAAATACGAATACATATATGCTTATACATAGACATATATTAAATATCTTTTAATGTTATATCGACACTTGCAAGGTAAACTTCCGCTATCGAAATATTATCAAAAATTATTTTGATTATTTTTCGATAGGGAAGTAATTTCGGGATGGGGAAGAAAGGTTCTCGAGTGGTTACCACATTACACGACTTACAGTTGGCGGGCCCCCCACTAAGTGGACTGACGACATCATAAAACTCGTGGGCAGCCAATGTTGCAAGCGACCAATAGCCGTTCTTTTTGGCGTTCTATGGGGGAGGGGTTTGTTCTACAGTGGACGTCTTCCAGCTGATGATGGTAATTTAGTATTGTTATTTGTATGTACCGCCAAGCACCTAACAGCGTGTTCCGGCAGCAGTCCTTGAGAGCCAGTGCTAAATTACAGGCAAATGAGACTTAACAACTGTCTCAAGGTGACGGGCGCAGTGCAATTCGTCACTTGTGATGGAATGCATCTGTTCTAGGCAGAAGTTAGTCCGCGTAACATCAGGTGGGCCTTGAGCTTGTTCTGTCATGTTATTAAACGATCATGTAAAGTTATATAAATAAATAAAGGCAGCTTGCGCCTATTTCCAAATATAATATCCAACTTTTTCTATAGAACTACGTATTGAACAAATATATCTAGTTCCAAAACATTTGTTCATTTTACATCGATAAGTGAAAATGAGAACATCATGACTGTAGTCAAAGCCAATTAAATACGCATCATTAGGGATAACTCAAATACTACTCGACAGATCTCACTCAAGTTGAAAACATGACAAGCACCACCCTTTATAAAAAAAAAACATGAAAATCGGTACATCATGAAAAAAGTTATGAGGATGACTCACGAAAAAAACAGTCGAATTGAGAACCACTTTTTTTTTTTTGAATTCGGTTATAAATATTGATAATGCTAGATGGAAGTTTATCTGTCACGTAATAAAATATTAAGTTGATTAGTTCAGGCTCCCAAACAACCTCATTTCTTCTTGGACTCTATAATTGAAGACTTCTAACAAAAATAGGTGGGAATTTTCATAAGTTCACCTCATCGCCCGTTTGTTTGTTACAAGGTTGTGTGCTAAAGCTATCCAAATTAATAGCATTTATTTAATGGTACTGACAACAGGAATTAATATAAATAAAATGGTATTGATACCTTGCAAAAATCGATATAAAAACGTTGACAACTCATAGATTTAGAGAGGATTTAAATAACACAGGAAAACCCCTAATTAATGTATATACCCCTATACAATAAATTGACGAATACATTTATATTTTAACATTGATATAAATATCCATTTATTATACTAAACCTACATTTACAAGAGTATATCATATATTTATATTATATTGAAAACAATCTAGCAGTGGAATGTTTAACATTGAGCACCCTAATAAATATTTTTTTCTTATATATTTTAATAAACACAATAATATGTATGAATATTTTTGATACATCTAAAATTTTACTATCACAAAATGATTACTTTAAGAAATATACTTAACTAAACATGTTTATAAATCAATAATCAATTTTTAAACTATACTACCTTTAATAAGTACATCAAATAAATACTGATTAATACAAAAAAATAATACAATAAAATTGAACTATTAACTGTAAGTGATAATAAATAAGTATATTTTGCTAAGTTGCATGGTAACACTTTTTTTATAATTATGATTCAGTCCTCAATATTTTTTAAGACCGTTGTGAATGTTAATAACCAAAAAAATGGGCCAGCAAGATGTCTTTGACGAAGAAACTTTAACACAGGATTAATATATGTTTCAATAAAATTAGTAGCAATAAATCTGGTTACTATCAAACGTCATTTAATACTTTAGTCATAAAACTTAAGCTTAAAGGATAGCGTTACGCATTTTCTCGAGCAGATGAAAAGAGATGAAGGTATCGGTGGTTGACAAAAAAATTAAAGCTATTGCTAAGTATATGGAAACTGCGTTGGTTAATTAAATAGAAATATCAATTATAACTTTTGTATTTATTCCTGTTCCGAATAGTAAAACAAAACTAGGAAATTATTTATGAATTTTATAAAACAATTTTCTAGTTTTGTTACGAATAGATGCCTGAAAATATATATTTTGAAACCAAATAATTTCAGTGTAAAAGTGTTGAAAACAATGTTATTATTACTCATATCCTCAACTACCTTTTGAATTAGTCTTAGTGTCCAATCTCGTAGTTTTTTTTTAATTTTGCGCTTACTTACGTCTTTTACGGGGCCATGAGCAGAAAATATATGTTTGTATTTTATTATTAGTACTAAATGACGTTTGATAAATTTAGAAACCGATTATTAGTAAATGAGTATGTATTTATTTTGATTCAAATTTTAGACAATTGTTATATAACAAAGGACGGAAATTATCAATATGGAAAAGTAAATGGTGTCGTAATATTCACACAAAACAATTTAAATGTAGGTTTATCAACAAAAAAACATGATTATAAACTTTCAAATTATACACACAATTTTTTTATGGAATTCCACAATTTAAACAATATAAGAAACGAATAAAATCTTTTCTAGTAAATATGGTAGTAAATAATAAATTTTAACTTAGTTTAATATCTAATAATATAAAAAACTGAGCGCTAGGAAACGTGGCATACAATGTCATTGTTCATGTAGCAATTCTATACTGAATCACCAAAACCATAATGTAACTAAAGAAGCAAAAAGTATCTTGATAAGAAATACTTGCTAGATGATTTACGATACTCGCTTAATTCGACCCACAGCCACACAACGGCGAACCTAACACTGACTATATTAATGTACTTTATTATCCACGTAACAAAGTGCATTGGTTTTTCTCAAGAAATCAAAAACAAAACGCGATAGAATATGTTACGTCAACGACATTTTATGCTACCCTCTCTTGCGCTCAGCGTAACTTAACAAGCAACACAGGTAACTAATTTCGTTGATATATATGCAATCAATTTGCCGAGACATAAAAATATTAATATCATTTCGCATTTTCGGTATCATTAGCAAAATTATATATAACTATCGAAAATCAAATTTCTTAAGTCATCTAATTATCGATTCAAGTGGCAGAAAAATGGACTACCAAAATAAAACTTAAACTGTTGCAATTCTTGATTTGATTTGCTATAAGCATTCTTAGTGCATAGGAATTTCATCCCCACTGGCGCAGAGTCAAGGTGCATCGAAGCATCCCCACAGTAAGTTTAGTGAAAATAATATTTTAACAAATTATTGGAGCACAAAATTTTTTTTATGCCTGGGCGGGAATATTTAGTTTAGTGAATTCACCAGAAAGAGAGACATGATTCATTATGGTTCTCTGAATCTATAAAACTAAAGTCTGTTTTTCTCTGCCACCGCACTTTCTCGTTATTGCTAGGCACTGCGGAATCTCCAATTTTTTTATATTTTCACGCTCTCGCTGTCGGAAGCCCACGCAATAAAGCGCTTCACGTTCTTATCGCTTTCTAATTCCTTAGTAGCATTGAGCATATTTACCTTAATTACCTACTATTTGGATGGTGATTGTTTAACTAAGCTGTTTTGTAGAAGAAACTGCGCAGTGCAGATAATGTTGATGCTTACTTATAAAATCGTCATGGATATCTAGGTAAAGTTAGTTAACTTTGAGTTATAGTATATGGTGTGTAATTGAAGTTAATATTTTTTGTATTTAATATAGGATGAAAAAATTATCGATTACTACCGAGTTTCTTAAGAAGATAAAATGTATGTTTAATTATTATTTTAATACTTATTTTATGTCTCAGCTTTTTAACTAAATCTTTGAACAGCAATTATACATTCTCTTCTAAATTCTAATATAACTTTATCTATATAAAAACGTTATATTTGTTAAGCTATCTCAAACTCCATTTGGTCTATAATCAATGCATTAGCTAAAGCATTATTATTATTATGTTTCATTTTTAAAGTTCATATATTATTAAAAGTCCATTAAATGGAATGTTTTTTCTATATTAATACAAATATATTTGTAATCAGAAATACTTCGTATGCACGCTTTTGATTGTAAACAATATAATAAATAGTAAAAACTTAAATAAAAAAAAACAAATATTATATAATTTCGTTTCACATAATGGCACCTGATTATTAAATAATTTCATATTATTATGGCAAATTAATGAATAAATATGGAATGTATCTAGGAACGTCTGTTCAATATTAAGTACATGATTTATATTAAATTAAAAACACGCTTCAAGATAAGAAAAAAACAATAAGCTACAAAAAACGTATTTTTAACTTATGGCGTTAGAGCTCAGAACTATCGATACAAAACATAAGGGCAAGTTTCAAGTTAATATCAGGATAAAGATCTTAAATCTACATTTTATAGCCTTTATTATAGCTACCAGTAAGTTAAGTAGTTTGGGGTGAGGCTTCTATCATAAGAGACTGATTGAATTAATATTCCTAAAGACTGCACGTAATAATCACCGATTCCAATCGCGTAGTCAATACCTGATGACGCTTCTTGTAGATCTGAACGCTTTTTAAGTAGTTCCGATTGGGTTTAGTGGACGTAAACTTATTTTTGAATTCATATCGGAATTATCGCTGATTTCATTTCTTTCCGGTATTGAAATAACATTTAAAATTCGTTACATTGATCTATGTATTTGAGCATTCAGTAAGTCGACATGACGCCATTTTGAATATTTCATAATCATACTGACTCCTGATTGGTAGAAATTGTCTAAAACAAAAATGGCGCTGTATCGCATCAATCCTAGTCTCTCATTGGTCGAATTCAATCAAGATGGCCGACGCAAAATGGCGTCTTACAAAAGTGATTTCCTTAGATCTTCGTGAGATATCCATCTAATTCCAGGACTGGTGGAAGCTCAATATCTTCAAGTCTGATTGAGGATGGGTTGAACGGGAACTGAACGGAGAATATCGTCTTGGTGTCCATCAGGAGGTTTTGCTGTAACAGAAACGTAAGTCAATTGAAAAATTAAGTGAGACGAATTACTTAGCATTCCATGGATTCACCGCGCGGGCGCCGGGTCCATAGCGTTGCAGAGGAAGAGGCTCCAGTCAAGGTGCCTAGGACTTGCAACCCAGTGAGTAAGGTTAACCATAAAAACTAACTACTAGCTACCGAGAGACTCGCCGCTTCTCGTATGATTTCGAGGACTCTGTCGTGGCGACGGGAATAATGACCCCTATCAAGGAGCACCTTGCATCCTACCAATAGTTACCTTGCTGTACCTATCGCCTCCCGACAAATACCGCAAGACTTTTCGGTGGTTTTCGGTATAATTTTTTGGGCTGTCCGTACCGTGGTATGGTACCTAAAATATATTTTTAATTGATCCACAAAGGGAAAACTTGTATGTATTTTGGGTTTCACCACATACCACGTTATGAATAAACCCAAATCAGGTCTGTTTTTATTCCTTTGGTGTAATAGACTATGGGAACACAATGTACGTCTGTCTTTTTTATGAGGAACAAGCAGAAAACTTATAACAAATATATTAACATAAAATTATTAAATAAAGTAAAGTCTACTGTTTTTAAAGAAGTAAAAATGCAACCAAAAGTAAAGTTGATATGCGAATCAGATTTTAAGTTCTTTGTTAACTTATTCATCAAACCGTATAGTCTTTAATGGCTGGCATATCTCAACCACTCAATGGTCGTTTTCATGGACAGACATTTTTTATAAATAACGGCGGTATTGCCTTTATTAAAAAATCATTATAAACTATATAGCACTACTCCAAAAGAATTTAGATCTGTCTACAAGCACAATCTACAAGCCATTGACAGGTAGTCTAAACCAGTTGGCAGTGTGTTCAGCATGCTGGCAGCACTGCCCCACGGAATTGGAAATAAGTGCCAGTATTTTGATCACGCTATGCATCTGCCAAGCGCTCTGATTTTTTTTTTATAAATGGATATTTATATAGATGAACATTTTTATGGTAATTTTATTGTAATGTACGTTGTCCTAGTTGAAAATTAAGCATGGTAAAGCATACCTTCTTCGCCGGTACTTAACGTGCCCTCCGAAGCACGTGCACGCCCAGTAGTAATGTCACTAGCGGTCACCCATCCAACTCATGACCGCGGCGGACGTTGCTTAACTTAGCTGATCGGTTAAGAACGTATAGCAAACTTCGCTACGAGCGCTTCAAATCATACTGTCTAAAAGTACAAAAGGAACTAATGCTAATTTAAAGTTCATCAGAGGGAGCAGAGTGCAGTATCTTACGTGTTCCTTCTCCGGGTTGGTGCCAGGCTTCTCGTACATCTTCTGTTGTATTTTGTCTATGAATTCTCGCGTCACTTTCACTTCATACTCTTCCGCAGGCGTGTACATGTTCAGTATCTGCAATAAGACAAAATATTATTTGACAAGAATTAAAAATAATTAATTTGTCACAAAAATCGTAACTTTAACATAACTAGTTGGAAAACTATAGTCATTTTAGATTATCTACGATCGGGTCCGATTTTAGAAATTGGTACCAATAGCACGCTCACAGGTGGTCCGATTTGTTCGTTGACGTCACTAAGCAGCGCTAACAATACTCACGGCCCCGGGGACGGGCACCGTCAGCCCTCGATATTCATATTATTCATTTATATTTAAACATTATTTACAGTTATTAAATGTCTTAGGCTAATAACAATTATGAGCCCTGTAAGGGCATTGCAAGCTGAAGTATACTTATATTAACATAATTATGTAGCGCCATTCATTTGTAAAAATAACAATCTGGATTAATTTAACATCATAGTATATATCCTCCGTGCCAATAGCGCTCTCAGCGAAATTCGGACCATTGGCTTGGTTATGAATCTGTGGCTCAACTGTCACAACACATAAAATGTATAAATAAAAAAATAAGATATCTTTACAGTTGTTTGACAGCTCGTAATTCTCCCTCTTTTCTCTACAACAGTTAATACCCGTAATTTTTTTGAAAAAGTTAGTTGGTTCTGTATTTGTTAAGATAGATGAATGACGTCATATGCACGCTATTGCTTGGTCCGAATTGTTAGTAATGCATCCGGCCGTGAGCATGCATATTCAAATCGTTACAACTGTTAGCAACTATGGTACTGTTGGCGCATCTCGGACCACATACCTAGACATACTTATTATAAAAATGCATTAGGTGATGGTGATACGCCTCCTAGTTTGCCTTCGTATGGGATAGGAGGATAATCGACCAGGCGTTTCACCTGGCGGTAAGTCATTATCCTTGCCTCCGAACATCCGCAACACAAGAGGTTTAGGGGTACGGATGATGTTTCAAATTGAATTCATCTCAGCATATTGCGATCCCCAAGACGCCTGTCAAGCGTGGGGAATATGGCAAATCCCCTGTTAATAGGGAAGGGTGTGTTCAGCAGTGGACGATCCGGCTGGTACTATTCTAGTAACAGTTATAATATAGTAAAACAGCGGCGTCAATCCTATAATATAGGTCTGCATCGATGTATGCAATGAACTCGACATTTTTCCTCAAACCTTATTTAACTTAATGAATAGATTCAGGCGTTACTTTGCGGAAATCCATTTTTAATAATAACAAATATTTTAAAAGTATTTTAAGAAAACATTTAATTAATTATTTAATAAAACACTTAAAAAATCTTTATAAAAATGATGTTATATCTAGTGACAATTCCGCCTAATTTCCGTTAATTAATCGATGTCTCGATCGTGCGCTCGTAGAGTCAAGACCCCCTGAGGATGCTTCGTTTAGAAGCGAAACGCGTCGAATACTCTTCCGGTTTGGCTGCGTGGCGTTTGTGACGTCACGACGGCTTAATAGGAAATTAGGCGGAATTGTCACTAGATATATGTAATTTTTATAAAGATTTTTTAGGTGTCTTATTTAACTTTAAAAAGTCACTTCAAAATTTGATCTTCTAAACATTCTACATTCTGACGTTGTATACCTTTAAATTACCTACTTTAATTATCTGCAAAGATTAACAAAATTACCATGTTAGTTTTAAATACAACTTTACATATAAGTTTCTTTAATTTGTTAAATGTTTTTGAACCAAATTTATAAAAATAAAAATAAAATAAGAAACTCTATATATAAAATTCTTTCAATTCTGGTAGTTTTAAAAAAAGTTGACAGTAGGTTCTCGAAAGTCGTCGATAAGGGATTATAATTGTATAGAAAGTTCCTAAAGTCGGCACTCCGCTATTACCTATATTGAATACTGCAAAAGTCGGCACTAAGCTCCGAAGTCGGCACTCCGATATTAGCTGTATTGAATACTGCAAAAATCGGTAAAGTGTGAAAGTCGGCACTAAGCTCCGAAGTCGGCACTCCGCTATTACCTATATTGAATACTGCAAAAGTCGGCACTAAGCTCCGAAGTCGGCACTCCGCTATTACCTATATTGAATACTGCAAAAGTCGGCACTAAGCTCCGAAGTCGGCACTCGGCTCCGAAATCATCAAGTTTAAGTTGTTACATCGCAAATATCTAAGTAACTGAATTCATGTTCTAAATTCAAAACTCATTACTGCCCTCCATGAAAGAAAACAGCAACTTTATTCGCACTTATCTGTGACGATCTATTTTGTAATAAATGAAACAAAACATATATTACCTTGCTGACTTGCCCGGCTGTGAGGTTAGCGCACATATCGACCGTGCTCTGCACGTCGTGCATGGACTTGCGCGCCTGCAGCAGCTGCACGGCTTGCGTTATCGGCTTCAGCATGCTCACTATCTCTTCCACCTAAGGATGCCACAAACAAACTGATTAGGGAGGCCATATGAGTCAATAATTACGTTTTTCTGGACAACATTTTTATAGAGCTACCCTCATTTCGTTTGGTGATGTTTTAATGGTTTCACACATTCGATAATAGAATAAAAACTCTTAATATGAGCACTCACTCGCATACATTTAAAGTTGTAATCATGAGCGAAACTTGTTATAATTACATAAAAAGTAATACAAGACATAATTGTAATAATTACAAAAAAATATATTAAAAGAAAAAAAAAATAATCACAAAAAAAATATTACCAGAATAAAATTGTAATAATTACAAAAAAAATATTACACGAACAAATTGGAATCATAACAAGAAAAAATTGTAATCAATACAAAAAAAAATCATTACAAGAAACCATTGTGCATATATTACAATTAAAGATAGTTATCATTACCACAACATGTAATAAACCAAAAGTAGATGACCCCGTGGGGTGCCGGGTTAGAATTGCACCTCCCCATATCAACCCGTGGGTGTCGTAAGAGGTGACTAAGGGAAAATACCAGAAGGTGGGCAGCAGCACCTTCTATGGAACTGTCATCTGACCCTGCGATCCCCAAGACGCCTGCCAAGCGTGGGGATTATGGCAAAAACCCCCTCGATAGGGGAGGCTCTGTTCAGCAGTGGACGATTCGGCTGATACAGTACAGATGACTAAACGATTCTCGCTATCACAAAAAGTACGAGATGTTAGGTTAAACCGAATTTTAGTACTTAAGGGTGAACTGGACGATCAGTTCTCCACACAAACGTAGAAGGGTGATCACTCCCTTGTTTGAGATTTTAGGTCCAGAATTAAGTATGATACCGATAGATCTCGTCATTATCTAGGCTTTTATCGGAACGAAATCGTAGAAAGAACAAGTTTTTATATGAAAATCTTTGTGGTGAGAAGTGTGGAAATGTTTTTTTTTTCTATTTAAAACACAAGTGCGGTAAAGTAGAAAAAAACACGAGTGCGTAATAGACTAAATTATAACACTAAAATCGGTGCATTTAAAGGCCCGTTACGCGCTAGTGTGTTGAAATCTTAATAAAATAAGATGAATTTAATGTTTTTAAACTAGCCCAGTGTTTTCTGTAGTTTGTTTATTTGTAATTTCATAGACACTGAAAAACACTTTTACCACTGCATAAATCCTTATGTACTTTGTGAACTGTTTAAACACTTTCTTCATAAAGTAGCTCTATGTTAATGTTTAAAAGTAGAAAAAAGCTTTCTTTGATTTTGCATGTAATTTCGGCTCTATGGATTAATTATGATAAATATATTAATAATGATTACCTATTGTTGAACACTATTGAAAGTTGTGCTTGGTATCAAAATTCTAAGCACTAGTTTAGGCATTTATAGAAACTAAACAGGCTTGTTCAAAATTAGTGTCTAAGCTTAGGATCTTGATAGTTCACTTACCACATTTTATTGCTCGATGTACTAAGGGACGGATATCAATGCCGTAACACTACACTTTTGCTAACCACATTGCTTCTCCATTTTAAAAGTGAACTGTTCTGAGTAAATGTTAGGGAAACACGAGTAAATCTATTTTCACATAAGTGACATAACCTATTTTCTTGTATGAATATGAATACGTGGCTGATGGCATGTCAAACAATAACCACGTGACGACACGTAGGCATACGTATTTTTTTGTCTGTGGCAGCTAGTGATGCCATGTCCGCATAGATTATGTAGCGAGGTATTCTGTACATTCTATATCCCGTACATTCTAGTATTTGTGTAGTGGTATATTACTGTATAGTATATGTTTATATATATATATCATTTATAATTTTATATATGCTAGATAGAGCAATACAGTTCGACCAACTTATCTGTTCAGGCGGCAGAAAAAATAACTACAAAATTCCCTCAAATTGTGACAGTTTGTAGTTGATTTCTTTTACCAATAGCGCCCTCGACAACTGCACAGTTAAGTTGGTGGCACTATAAACACGTTATTCGCTGCATCGCCACAGATAAATCACAAAGATATGTTCAATATGTTCTAAATGGTAGTAAAAGTCACAATGTCTTATTTATTATTTAAATATTTTATAATTTTTATTTATAGTTCTGTTTCTGTTATTTAATTGTTTTGTTATTTAATGTCATGTACGTTCGTGATGTTGGTCGGGAGTGCCGTCTGAAAACCAGCGCTTAGGTTCAGTTTTGAACCTGGCACATGCTGAGACGGGACTCGTTCCTAGCATCGCGCAACATTGCAATTGTTGTATTAATAGTTGTATTACATATGTATTTAATTGTGCTTCAGTAAAAGCTATTGTAGTGTTGTGTAGTGCCGGAATAAACTTCATTTCATTTCAAAAAAAAAATGTAGTATAACAAAGCTTTATGGCACATAGTCCTGGATTTAAGTCCAACAAGACCTTGGCCAGTATTTTTGGCCAATGAACTTACACTTTTCTGTCCGTATTCAGCGAGATGTTCCTTAATCCAAGTTTCGAGATGGGAGATGTTGAACCTGATCTGCAGCCCTTTCGCCCAGCAGCACAGATCTTTGCGCAGAAGCAGCTGGTTCAAGCTGAACGCGCATATGTAGTAGAACAGCTGGAAAAATAGTAAAGTGGCTTTAGCTTCGTAGCGTGACAGGACATGTCGCGTGTCTAGCTGACTACCAACGCCATCTAGTAGAAAGTTTGTCGCAACTTTAGCAGTGCTATAAATATAGTGTTAAGGTGGTGGACCTTTTCATTTAACATGAGAACACATCTGAAAAATATCCGCCAATCAATGTACAGGATAACCGTTTGGCACATGTGCACTCGAAGGAGGAACAATCAATTTGACCCGCAGTCCTTAAAAATATTTAACTTAGGAATGAAGTTATCTTTTTAAAGAAAAAAAGTGTATGCCGTAGTGTATTAAACGACAGGCCTTGAGAGCCAAAAAATTATACCATATCATTACATTGTAATTGTTTAAAAAAATATTATATATTCTTCTTGGAAGCAGCATTCTTAACTTTACTGTGTTTAGGCATAAGGGGACGATAGGGAGGAAATTACTAGGACGAACAAGACATAAGCGCTGACGTCTCGGAGTGATGAGCGCAGTGCAGAATGAAGACGGTGACGCTGCAACTGTAGTAGACAGTCGTTAGGCTTATCATCAGATGGGTGACATATCCGAGACATACATATCGCCCGCGCATATATATTTTTTTCTGAAGGTAAGTCAATTTATAACAATAATATCAATCAATTATCAAGTCAATTAATAAAAGTTAAGTTAGGATTCTCTTTCAAAATGAGGGCTGCAGCTTTAGGTCCTTTAGTATGCAAATTATACTATAAAAAAAAAACAAAAAAAAAAACGCAAATTGATGTACAGTCGCCTGCAATATAAAGTATGCATATAGTAATTTTCAAAATTGTGGCAACGACTTCTTTCTGTTTCTCTCTATGTACACAGAAGTATCTTAAGATCAAAGAATAATCTATTTTTTTACACTACTGCCCAAAAGGTTTGGATTTTATGGTTCATGTATGTATATTTGTGAGTTTCTTTCACTTTTCCACCGTAACGTCTTAACCGATTTTAATGTAACATTAGATTCGTCTAGATAGCGCCAAAGACACTGGGTAACTAAAATAAAATAACAAACTGGCGAATTTTAGACACCATATTGCGAGTTTATTTTTCTTCTAAGCCCTTCATGTACTGCAATAAAACTGAAGGGCTTTAAACACAATTTCATAAATATATTACTAGCAGTTTTTATTTCAATAGAACGATGAAACTCTTAACGAAGATAAATAATTTTCAGTGGGGTTTTTACTTTTATAATTGATTTATAATTGTTTTCCTCGACTGTCATTCTGAATTTCGATGATCAAAATCGCGATGTAACGTTTTACGTAAAGTATACGAGTTCGATCAACGCTTCTTCGAGAGAACGCTCCTGCGATATTACTTATATTAGAATGTTCTCCACCACGATGCACGCAACTTCGAAAGTATGCTATTGCGATGAACTGAATCGAGACTGTATTTTATTGCGACGCCTGCAACTTCAAAGTTTATCATATCTACATATTTCTTTTAGAATCTATTCTACAAGCAACACAAACGTATTCTATTTTTACCCAATTACTTAACCGTACGCCATTCGTTCGTTGTCATTTTGTATATTTTAAACCATCAATAGTGCCAGTACTCAGCGTCTTGCCAAATATTCTTATATGTCCCATATATTAATGGGAGAACTTATTGCCATCTATTGGGCACAGTTCTGAGTTGCCGGTCTGAGTTCTATGGTTTTTATTAAATACATAAATTACAGAAATTGTGGTATAGAACTAATTATAATACTAATAATTTTTTTACTAATAATTTGCTACTTAGACTTGTATTTGGCTGGTTTCGATTTTTATAAACTTTTTTGTACTTAAATATTATAAATTAACCGGCAAAAAACACTCACGTTGAGGATCGAATACGTCGACCCGGGTTTTTTTGTACTTTTAAGTAATGCGTGCTGCCTAAAAGATCGATTTTCACTACCTACACTACAAGTCACCATCAAAACACGATGTTGATAAAATTTAAGGAGGATGAACCTGGAAGTAAACCAAAAAAATAATAAAGAATTATCAAAATCAATGCATAATTGCTGGAGAAATCAGTTAACTATATAACAAAAACAGTGAAACATAGCACCTCCTCCTTTTTTAAAGGCAATAAAAAATAGAATACGTTTGTGTTGCTTGTAGGATAGATTCTAAAAGAAATATGTAGAAATGATAAACTTTTGAAGTTGCAGGCGTCGCAATAAAATACAGTCTCGATTCAGTTCATCGCAATAGCATACTTTCGAAGTTGCGTGCATCGTGGTGGAGAACATTCTAATATAAGTAATATCGCAGGAGCGTTCTCTCGAAGCAGCGTTGATCGAACTCGTATACTTTACGTAAAACGTTACATCGCGATTTTGATCACCGTAATTCAGAATGACAGTCGTTTTCCTCATGTTAACTTCGATAATTAAGAATTTAGGGACACATTATTTTGAAAATTACAAAGTGTTTTTTTATATGCTATTGTGACGGAACAAGCTCGAGGCCCACCTGATGTTAAGCAAAATGCATCTGTTATAGGCAGTGGTTAGTCCACCACTGCCTATAACAGATGCATTTTATCACAAGTCATGAATTGCTTCGAGACCCGTCACTTTGAGACGCAGTTGGTAAGTCATGTGCCTGTAATTTCAATAGCTGTCAAGGACTGCTGCCGGAACACACCGTTAGGTGCTTGGCGACAGATTTTCTACTTGAGGGTGGTAGCTAGCCAGGCGGGCATTCCCAAAATGCCCTTCTACCATGCATAACATGTTATTGCAGGAGACTGTACACGATAGTAGTTTGCAAACCTGTACTAGATAACGGTAATATACGTTTTGACCGGGAGTTCTTACGAATATTCCCTTAAATGAGTTATGACCTCTTTTTTTATCATAGGGAAAAAATAGAGCCCAAAATTGGCATGATTTGAAAATTTTTAAGCAATGATGGCAGAGCGTTAATAGCTATGGACTGCCGTGCCGCAGATCCTTGGTTCGATCCCTACCGCCGGCTTGAGCTCCACCGCATTCGATCTGCACCGCACGTAGAAGGGAATTATGCGAATACTGGCCTGGCTAGCTACCACCCTCAAATAAAAAAATCTGTCGCCAAGCACCTAACGGTGTGTTCCGGCAGCTGTCCTTTGGATCCAGTAATTCTAGGTTAGCTTGAACAACATCTTCACTTACTAATGTATTGCTTAAATATTAATTTAACATTTCATTTTAAAAATAATTGTTATTAGTATTACTATTTCAGACTTTAAACCACTACTCATATTTTCCTTGCCAGAAAAACCAAATATTTATACTTTTCTTTCTTCTTTTGTGCTAATGTATTGAAATTGAACATTACAAAGTCATATCTACCAACGTCACTTATGTTGTATACAAGGGTACCTGTTTAAATATGATAACCCTGAGCGGATGGTCGACGGCGTAGGTATGCAGATGCTCGTGTATGACTGTGAGCTCGTGCTTGAGGCGCGTGGGGGCCGGCGTGGGGCCCGCGGGGCCCGCCGCCCTGCCCGCGGGGCCCGACACGCCGCTGATCTCCTCGTGCTCCAGCACCGCGGGGATTATCAGCCGCTCCACTTGCCGCTGGAGGAGTTGGATCAGCGCTGGAAGGTACAACAACATTGTTATTGCTAAATTAATATACGAGTAAAATCACCATTCATTATATTGGGCTCCTATATTGGTTATTAGCTCCTATTTAAGGTTGCCTGGAAGAGAACGCTAATAGTGATAAGGCCACCCATTGTGACACTTTAGTCAAGGTTTTTGTTGGAATCAAATTTGTGGTGTGCCGGGCTAGAATGTACAAACTGAAACCTTAACTTGAAATCATAATCTAGAAAAAAATACCATCAATTGTCACTTTGACAGCTGTCTCTATCTCCATGACCTATCACTATGGAATTTCACTTTGAAAGTTGTAAATAAATCATTATATAGTACATATATATATCAAAAACATTGTGATCGATACTCGATCTGTCATTTGGACAGATATCACATATTAGGTTACGTCCACGAATAAGAACGCCTAGATATTCATCTAGAATGATCAGAGTAACACAGTTATTTATTTAAAAGGTTTTTGAAGCAATGATGGCCGAGCGGTAATAGCTATGGACTGCCGTGCCGCAGTACCCTGGTTCGATCCCCACCGCCGGCTTGAGCTTCATCGCATGGTGGAAGGGCATTTTGCGATTACCCGCCTGGCTAGCTACCACCCTCAAGTAGAAAGTCTGTCGCCAAGCACCGAAAGGTGTGTTCCGGCAGTAGTCCTTGAGAACCAGTGAAATTACAGGCACAATGAGACTTAACAACTATGTCTCAATGTGACGGGCGCAGTGCAATTCGTGACTTCTGATGAATTGCAACTGTTATAGGCAGAGGTTAGTCCACTTAGCATCAGGTGGGCCTCGAGCTTGTTCCGTCACAATATCATAAAAAAAAAAAGTTAGATCTCGACTGCAGTTACGTCATAAGGAACACTTAAGCACAGACTCAGTAGAAAACGAAAGAGTAGATAGATAGATAGATAGATAACTCTTTATTGTACACACCACTACATTACAATAATACAAAATACGAAGGATTACAGTCAAGTGTTACAATGGGCGGCCTTATCACTAACAGCGATCTCTTCCAGGCAACCTTTGAATGGAGAGGAAATAGAGGAGTAATAAGACGGGGGTGCATTAAATTAATATTAACAGCCAGTTGAACAGACTGCTAACTTACAATTTAAACAGAAATATTTTCCTAAACAAAAACAAACAGAAATGACTTAAATACTAGCAATATGCCTTTATAAACTTACATACAACAATACAATAATATACACATAAACACACACACACACACTCACTATACAATTTGTAACCAATTATGCTTTTTAAAGTACGTACATTTCGTATATCTATCCTACAATTGTGATGATGAAGTACAAGCGATAAGCAGCTTTGAACAGAATAGGTGTAATTAATCAGACAAGTAAAAATTTTTGACTTGAATTTTGAATACGTTTAACGATTGTGCTTGCCTGATAGAAATCGGTAGTGAATTCCACAATCGAACCGCTTTGACTGAAAAAGATTTATCGTAAAATATTGTGCCATGTTGAGGCATACTAAGGGATAGGTTTTCTGATGACCTTAAATTGAGAGCATTTGCAGTGTGAAGGAAATTAAAACGTTCCTTAAGATAGCGCGGGGTCAAAGGATTGAACAAAATATTGTAAAGGAGAGAGAGTATGTGAGCATTCCGGCGAAGACGAATAGGGAGCCACTTGAGCTTAGATCGAAATTGAGATATGCGGTCAAATTTGCGCAAGCCAAATATAAACCTGATGCAGAAGTTTTGAAGACGCTCAAGCTTATCTAGCTGTTCCTCAGTGAGATCTGGATAGCAGACATCAGCGTAATCTAGAATTGGGAGTAATAGAGATTGCACAAGAGCAATTTTAGTAGTTACAGGGAGAAAGTTGCGCAGTCTCTTTAAAGCACCTGCAGTGGCGTACAATTTGCGACTAGTTGCTTGCAGCTGAGGAGCCCAACTCAAGCAACGGTCGATGGTCAAGCCCAGATTTTTAACAGTTTCACTATAGGGGATAGGGACTCCATCAAAATAAATAGAAGGAATAATAGACCAGTCCACCCTTGAGATATAACGTGAACTGCCCACAATTATCACTTGGGTCTTGCTGGTGTTTATTATAAGGCCAAATTTTTTGCACCATTCGGTAATGCATGCTAAGTCGTCGTTTATGGAATGTATGGCTTCAGAAAGCTTGTCGAGAGGTGCTTGAGAATAGATTTGAAGATCGTCTGCATATAAGTGGTAGGGAGAAGAAAGATTTTGTGAAATTGTATTGATGAATATTGCAAAAAGGAGAGGTGATAGAACGCCGCCCTGTGGGACACCAGCAGTTGTGTAACACCAGGAAGAGAATTTCTCATCTAACCGTACTCGTTGCCGGCGCCCAAACAGATAACTATGAAGCCAATCGAGTACTGTTGGAGATATGTTAATAGAGCGTAGTATTGCTAAAAGTATGTCGAAATCAACAGTGCAGAAGGCATTAGTGAAATCTAATAATGTGAGTACAGTCAAGTTTCCATTTTCCATTGAAAGGCGTATGTCATCAGTAACCTTTACAAGAGTACTCACAGTACTGTGCCCAGAACGGAAACCTGATTGGAATGGATTCAGGAGCCCACGACTAGAAAGATATTTGCTAATTTGACTATGAACAAGGCGCTCTAGAACTTTAGATAAAAATGGGAGAATAGATATAGGACGGTATTCGGAAAAAGATTTAGGGTTAGGTTTTTTAGGTAAAGGAATTATTTGGGCTTCTTTCCAGATGGTAGGATATATGCCGTTGGAAATGGAATTATTGAAGATGAAACAGAGTATAGGAAGGACGATATCAAGGATAGGCACAAGCATATTACGACTAATTCCATCGCCGCCTACAGCATTGGAAGTGACGGAAAGTAAGCTCTTCTTAACATCACAATCGAGTACTCGATCAAGAATAAAAGGAGAGTAGTCAGGAATTGGTAAGGATGAAAGATAATTAACAGTGTTTGATTTTTCAGAGACATCTATAGGAGAAGTTGAAGAGAAATGGAGATTAAGAGAATCTATGTTTAAATCGTTAGGAATACGATCTTGGCGAGATTTACCAATTCCAATAGACCTAAGAAATTGCCAGATCTTTGCTGGATCATCGTTCTCAACGGAGTTATGGACATGGCGACGTAGAGCATCCCTACACACCATATTGCAGCGATTTCGTATATTTACATATTTATCTTTATTATTGTCACTAGGGCGGATTTTATACTTATATTTAGCAGTGGACTTTTGGTGCATTAACAATTATAGTAGAGAATAGAGTATTTAGGAGTCAAAAAAAAGGTATTCGGGCTCTATGCTCAGCAAGGCGTAAAGACTCATGCAGGCCTTTATTTAGAAAATTGCAAATATTAACTCTTCCATGTCTATACATAGAAGAAATTGCTCTTTTTGTTAAACAACATCCAAATTTCTTCGAAATAAAAGGTAATGTACATCGCTCTACTCGATATAGGAAAATCTTGTAATGCCTAAATCTAACTTAGCATTGTTTCAAAATAATACATATTGTATGGCAATAAAAATTTACAATAAAATCTCAATAGCCATTAGAGACTTACCTTTAAGTAAATTTATATCTAAATTGCGTACTTGGCTATTACACTATTCATTTTATTCTATTGACGACTTTTTTAGATGTAAAACTAAAGTAATATGTAATTGATTTACCTTCGGACATAATTTCATGACGTACTACTTTATAATTAAATTCAAATATTTCAATGTTTATATTTTTTGACATTGTATCGCTTCTCATTAGTTTAAAGATATTGTATTTTACTGTACCATTCAATATATTTAAAATTTGTACGCCGCAAGGCAGAACATACTGGAACCTTTTAAATACTGACATAATTTGACAAGACCTATGTATCCATACCCATACCCATGTTTTTGACTAATAAATAATTCATTCATTCACAACTACGAGTTCTATGAGTTATGCTAAGTTATGCCATAAGGAAGTAACATATTGGATGGTACAACTATTTGTGCATATTGATTGATCCATAGTCCCTATGGACCAATCAAGCTCTTCATTATCACTACGTAGTATAAAACAAAGTCACTTCTCACTGTTCTCATTTTTTTTTATGCCTGATAGGTTAGCCTTTGTCCACTATCTCACCTGATGGTAAGTGATGATGTGGTCGAAGATGTTGTTCAGGCTAACCTAGAAGTACTGGCTCTCAATCTACTTGAGGGTGGTAGCTAGCCAGGCGGGCATTCGCAAAATGCACTACCACCATGCAATCTATAATCATAGAGAAAGTACTATTTCTCTATGGTATAATACATGCATAATATAGTAGAAAAACACTGATCATTTTAGAGGTTTCTAATGTGATGTCGTAAATAAACATGTTTTTTGCGCTTACATTGCAAATGCTGGCTAGATCAAAATACTGTACTACAGTATTGTACACCTTAAAAAGATTTACAAAAAAGTGCGTGATGGTATATGTTAATCTCTTAGGGATACCCTACAGGAACCATTTTCTATCCTTTACTTTTTACGAGAAATAATTGCTTATTTACGAAGCGATTTTAGGCAATACAGCATTAATCCTTAACCAATAAAGTACCTTAAATACGTTGTGCATTTAATATAGATCAATATGACCTTTACAGCATTAGATTTTTCATTGCGCGTTGAGTGTTTTTCACATGGCCAATTATATGTCGCTCTTTCAAGAGTAACTTCTAAAGAAAACATGTTTGTATTGTCTAATGACATAAGCTTTGAATATTGTATATAAAGACATTGTGTAGTATATTTAGTATCAGCATTGCACCCGTGCGAAGCCGGGGAGGGTCGCTAGTCTTCAATAAAACATAATTGAACTTAACACCTGATATTGTATTTAATGTATAATACAGTTACGATTTCGAACAAATAGAGATCATTCGTTCATTCTCACCGTACTTTTTTTTTGAGGGTTCGAATGCCTTCGCAGTGCTCTCCACTACGGGGGTGGTGGAAGGAGATGTGTGGTACTTGAACCCATTAAAACGCCCCGTGAGCAGTCCTCCGCCGAGGTGGGGCAAGATAGAATCGCGTTAGTATTCACCATCTTGCCCCGGCGCGTTAGGCCTTAACTTAATCAGGCCTCTGCGCCTGTGTAGTGGCGACCTTCCTCACCAAGGCTACCCCTTCAAACGCGTAGGGACGTGCAAGTTGATGGAGAATCCCCAGACTCTCCACCAGTGACCCCATGGAGATGGGAGGAGTCGGGGAAACTGCCGCCTCCTCGTCCTCGTTCGTCTGCACAGGAGCGGGGCAGCATGGGCATCGCCCTCATAGGCCAGCTCCGCGGCCTCCTGCGCCATTACCCCCTCCCCGAAGGAGACCACTGCCTGCTACGTTCTTTCTCCTCCGAGCATGGCGTCTCACCCTACCACCTAGCCCAGTCTAACCTGAATCTCTAATGTACCTTGGTATATCCAGATCCCGATATCACTGAGCACCTGCCGGTACTCCGAAAGGTCGAAGATCCTCAAGCACTGCTGGTTCTGTCGCGGCGTGTTGGATGACTGGTATACCGCGTCACCGCTGTACTGGCGCAGGTTGTTTAGTAGTCTGAAACATAACAATTAACACATAGTCTTATGAAACAACGGAATACTGATGACTATGGTCAATCACTGAAATGAATGATAAACAACAATCAGCAGAAAATCTGTCGCCAAGCACCTAACAATGTGTTCCGACAACAGCCCTTGAGAGTGTGTTATATTACAGTCACATGAAACTTATCAACTTTATGTCTCAAGGTGACGGGCGCAGCTCAATTCGTCTTGTGACAATTTTTTTTAATTATTTTTTATGTTATTGTGACGGAACTAGCTCGAGGCCCACCTGATGTTAAGTGGACTAACCTCTGCCTATAACAGTTGCAATTCAGAATTGCACTGCGCCCGTCACATTGAGACATAGTTGTTAAGTCTTATTGTGCCTGTAATTTCACTGGCTCTCAAGGACTACTGCCGGAACACACCTTTCGGTGCTTGGCGACAGACTTTCTACTTGAGGGTGGTCGCTAGCCAGGCGGGCATTCGCAAAATGCCCTTCCACCATGCGGTGAAGCTCAAGCTCTAGACGGGATTCGAACCATGGACCTGCTGCGCGGCAGTCCATAGCCAATGCCACTGAGCCATCACTGCATCTGTTATAGAGAGGTTTTTTTTAATAGTAATTTCTACCCACTAACTCGTGGTCCGTACTCTTTTTTTTTTGTAACATTATCATTTTTAACTTGGAGGTCGTTCTCCATCTTATCAATATTCTTCCTGAAATGAAGTTAGCCTAGTTTTAGTTACAATAACTTAAATCTAAAGTGAGTCCATTCTTAAATATATTTATACTATATATTTCTCCTTATATACGAAGCAGTGATGGCTCAGTGTCATTGACTATGGACTGCCGAGCGTAGATCCAGGGTTCGAATCCCGCCGCGGGCTTGAGCTTCACCGCATGGTGGAAGGCCATTTTGCGAATGCCCGCCTGGCTAGCGACCACCCTCAAGTAGAAAATCTGTCGCCAAGCACCTAACGGTGTGTTCAGGTAGCAGTCCTTAAGAGACAGTGAAATTACAGGCATATGAGACTTAACAACTATGTCTCAAGGTAACGGGCGCAGTGCAATTCGTGACTTGAGACAATATGCATCTGTTATAGGCATAGGTTAGTCCGCTTAACATCAGGTGGGCCTCGTGCTTGATCCGTCACAATAACATAAAAAAAAACTAGTTTGTTAGTTTATTACGTTATACTAGAATTTAGACTTATTACGTTATACTGAATAGTATTAAAATACAAATTCAGTTTGTCGTTGCCCTTGTTTAGAGCCTCCACATCCTCCACTTGGTGACTCTTTCCCTCTTCTGTACCCAAACCCTGCGCTTCATGTACGGTTAAAGTGCAGGACCTTGAACCAGACCCATATCCTTTGCTGACGAGTGAGGCTTTTCCTTCTATGTCAGCACTAGATAGAGGGTGTTCTGTAGATCAGTTGGTATATTTGCACTTTTGTAACGTTCTAGCTTCAGGGAAGTTAGGGATCGCGATGAGTCAATGCCCGAGTACACCTCGCTGAGGGCGTATGCCACATCCATGGTTTTTGTGGGTGCAGAACAGTTGCTGGCTGATGGAAACCAACGTTTTTGGACTACAGTACCTTATATAGAAGAGGTCTCTATCGATATAGGACAGTTGGTTGACATCTCCGATGATGACGACATCCTCAGCCTCCAGCAACCGTGCGGCCATTATGATGGCCCCGAAAAGACGTTTTTCTCTACGCTCCATGAACCCATTGGCCAATACGGAGGCCAAGGTACGCACTTTGGATTTTACTCAGTCGCCAATGCGTAGCGCTACCCTGTCTCGCAGATCTTTGGCTGCTTCGGTTTTGGTAGTTATGATGTCCTTATCAGCATCAAAATTGTCAACTATCCAAGTTGTTTTCCCACATCCTGGAGCCCCATGTGATGTCTGGAATCGTCCATAGTTCACGTGCTGCTGCTGGATCAAGTGCCCCCGATATGGTTTGAGCCATTTCGAGGATTTTCTCCTACAGCATTATTTTTGTGCAGCGGGCTGTTACGACAATGGGATCGTTTGGTGGTGTATGGAAGATGTTTCAGCCAGTCCGCTGCGTTTCTCTTTCGTACAGTTTGATAAACCCACCAGTGGAGCTGAACGCGGCGATATACCGGCCTAACATTATTCATGACTCGGGAAGTGTCGTTGCCATATATTTATTTTTATTGATTGTAAACTTGATGAGACCGAAATCAAAGCGGTAACTTTAACAGAGTTACAGTTCTTTACATGTTTATTCGTAGTAGACGCCTAAATTAAATATATAATTCAGATTTTGACTGTTAAAGTCTTTTATAACAATGATCTCACCTGAGCATGTTCGCCAGCCACAGTGCGTGATACTCGACACTATCTGACCGTTTCTTGAGCGTCTTCTTGACGCCGGTCCGGACTGCCTTCATCAGCTGGTGCATCTTCGGCTCGTCGTCCACGTGGTCCATGTGCCGCAGCATCATGAACAGGATGTAGGCCGGCAGGCCCGGCAGCATCATCACTGCGACTTTGGGTTTTAGGTCTGAAAAAGGGTTACGTTTAAGGAAATTAATTTTCATATTAAAAAGATAACATAAACGAGCAAAATTTTAGTCATATGCGGGATCGAACCCGCGCCATCCACCCCTACAGCCGGGGTATGCTCTGACTGCATAGCTATAGGGTTATCCACACCTATAGCTGGGGTATGCTGTGACCACTAAGCAAACATGACATAGGACTCACAACTCTAATTTGTCCTTTCGTTCTCAACCATCGGATGGGGATGGTACGACATCTACAATTCAACGTTGTATAACAAAAAAGAGTGCAGGTTTGAATCCCGCACATGACTATAATTTGTCAGTCAGGCGTCATATGTCATGTTTGCTTAGCGGTTAGAACATACCCCAGCTATAGGGGTGGATGGCGCGGATTCGAATCCCGCACTCAACTTAATTTTTTCTCTCGTATTTATGTAATTAAATCCGCGGAGCATGCGTCATAGACACATAAAAATATTAAGATAATGTTTTACTGTACATTTTTAATTATTAGACACACTGCAAGAATTCTTTGGCTAGTAGTAGTGAGCAGGAGAGGAATGAAATACGCTTTAGCTCGCTCGCTGTATTTTCGATAGGCAACGGTAGTAACAAAGCTATATGTTATATATTATTTTATTTTATTCGGAAAACATACAGTGTTTACATAGCAGTTTTACATTCAATATAATATATCTATACACCATTTAAGAACGTTTTCGCATATAGAAACTATTTAAACTTGCTTGCTTTACAATACAGTCTTTAAATATAAAATAAAAAAGTAATCAGATATACAAATTGGTAGCTTTTGTTGTGAAATAATTACAAGACAGTTAGGGGTTAACGCCAAACCAATTATTAGAAATTTTATTTCTTACCACATTTGGAGGCGAGTTAAATAGATCGAATTCGGGATAGTTGTACAGTCTATTGACACTGTTTGCAGATCTTATGAAAAATAAGTTTTGCCTATTATTAGTGCCACTTTGAGGAACGTGTAGATAAGTTATGTGTCGCACGGGTCTAGCTGGTACCTTTAGAATTATTTGAGATAAAGAATATGAAGAGTCAATTCGATATTGCGCTATTTTCAGTACCATAACTATGTCAGCAATTCTGCGCCTTTACCCCCAAAAGGGGTAACATGTGATGTCCTCTACATCTCGATGCATATTACAGGGTTATTTTACCAATAACCCTGTATATTATGTTACTTTAAGGTATATATTTTATGGGCCTTATAATGCTAAGTTGCCTGAAATAAATGGTTTATTATATATTATTATTTAAGTATTATTAGACTCAAAATGTTAATACTTACCAAGTATCAGTTTCTTGGTGATGATGCCTTCGTCTTGTACCTTGTATTCGAACATGCCCAAATATTCTCTCTCTTTCTTGCGTGTGACGGGCGCCATGTCCAACATCATACTGGCGTTCGGAGGCACAACGGAGTCTGTGGATAAAATATATATATTTTTATGCCAGATTGGTTAGCCTTTGACCACTATCTCACCTTATGGTAAGTGATGATGTGGTTGAAGATGTTGTTCAGGCTAACCTAGAAGATATTGTGTCTATGCATCGTGGTAGGGCATTTTGCGAATGCCTGCATGGCTAGCTACCTCTTTCAAGTAGAAAATATGTCGCCTAGCATCTAACGGTGTGTTCCGGCAGCAGTCCTTGAGAGCCAATGAAATTACAGGCACATGAGACTTAACATCTATGTCTCAAGGTGACGGGCGCAGTGCAATTTGTAACTTGTGATGAAATGCATCTGTTATAGGTACAGGTTAGTCCGCTTAACATCAGTTGGGCATCGAGATTGTTTCGTCACGAAAAGACACAAAAAGACATTGTTCCGGTTAACCTAGAATTACTGGCTCTCAAGGACAGCTGCCGGAACACACCGTTAGGAGCTTGGCGATTTTCTACTTGAGGATGGGAGCTCAAGCCGGCGGTGTGGATCGAACCAGGTCTTCGACCATCACTTACCATCAGGTGAGATAGTGGTCGAAGGCTATCTATCAGCTATATATATATAGATATAAAGTTAAATAAGCCATGCCCAAATCTGGATCATATAGACATTGATATGTAAATTAAGATACCTACATAATATTTAATAAATGTTTTGATTGTTTCCAATATTTCCTTTATGTTCTTAGAGAAGATTAAATGCACCGACCGCACATAAGTGAGATAGGGGTAGAAGATGATGATAATGGTTTGATACAATGTATGTATATCGGTGCTTGAACGTAATAGGTAGATTGCAAACTGCAGTATCGCCTTTGAATCAGTAGTGGCTCGGTGGTAATAGCTATAGACTGGCGAGCCAGGGGACTACGGTTCGAATTCCGCTACGGGCTTGAGCTACACTGATAGTGATATGGTATTGTTCAAAAGCTCGTCTGGCTACTATCAAGTACAAAATCTGTCGCCAAGCATCTAACGATGCACTGTAGGCTAGTCCTTGAGATGCAGTTCTCTTTGTAGTTTAAGCGTCTTAACCATTCTCAATTAGGTCAAAAAAACAGTAAATTACTCCGGGCAAGAATCGCACCCCTATACCTTTATGTGAGAGTCGTAAGAAGCGACGAAGGGAAAAATAACAGAAGGTGGCTAGCAGCATCTACTGAAGAACTGCCAGCTTACCCTGCGATCACTAAGACGCCTGTCAAGCTTAAAAGGGGAAAACAATAATATGTTTTTCATTACCATTGTGTTCCATTATGTCGCTTACGTCTTCCACTCCGACATCTTTAAGTTTATTGACGAGAAGACGTATTTGATTTTTGTACCGGCGGCAGCTCTCAGAAAGCTTGTCCACGCGCTCCTGAAAATACATAACGTATAATTGTTATTCTTAAGAATTGGTACCGAGTAAAACGTGTTACCTGTGCCTATAACAGATGCGGTTTCGTTATCATAAAGATCTAGCATACCGCATCTCACTTTATTCATTTTAATATTTTTTTTGTCAGTATTGTGGGTATGCGAGTATATAATTGACAAAGCAGTTGCATTTCGACTGCGAAACAGCGCGTTCAAATTACATTCGTGGAGCTTTGCATCTGTGTGTAATTAGGATCTAATCGCGTCATTTTACATCAAAATATCGGCTGGTGCTTGTGAAAGCCAGGTAGATTAGCAAAGACAAATAAAAGGTCCTTCTTAGGTAATTGTGTGCGGTTTTATAATAAAGTTCCTAAACATATTACAACGCTCACAGAAGGGAAATTCAAGTTGCATGTGAAAAACATATTGATTAAAAAATCCTACTACACAGTTTCTGATTACATAAACGACAAAAATGCCTGGACAATTCCGCCTCCGCCAAGCTATTGCCTGTCACCTTCATAATTTAAACAAATATTGTAATAACTCTATTATATAGTATGTATGTAACACATTGTTAAAAGATGTTTAAAAGAATGGCCCCGAGTTTCTTGCCCGTTCTTCTCGCAGTGGCTCTATACAATTTATTTGCTGAACGTGGCAGTACAATGTAGAATATTCCAATACTAAAATTTGTAATTGACCTTCATAAGAGCGTCGTAGACGCCTAAATTGAATAAATGATTTTGACTTTGACTTTGAAAGCTCCGGAGCATATACATGTGTTGTGAATTGTAAAAACATAACAGGAAGAACATCGGCGAGGAAGACGACTCCAGAATATATTATCGACGAATTTGGATGGAACCTAAGTGAGATGCACAGGCATACTCAAGTACGTACTGTTTGATATTGTCTCCGGCATCTCGTAGTCCCACAAAAATCTTACTGAGTATGTTTTGCAATTTTCCCAGTGTGGTATTAAGCCACCACTGCTACCAGCTATTTCGGCTCGGTGCGAATGCTACAGATGCATTACAGTTGTTAGGTCTTATGTGCCTGCAATTTCACTGGTTCTCAAGGACTGTTGCCGGAACACACTGTTACATGCTTGGCGATAGATTTTCAAATTTTTTATTAGGGATAACTCAAATACTATTCGTCAGATCTCAAATTTAAATGGGATCACATGACAAGCACCAGCTTTCAAATGTAAAAAGAATCATCAAAATTGGTATACCATGCCAAATATTACTAAAGAACCTCCTCCTTTTTTGAAGTTGGTTAAAAAGCACACCGCGGCTCCAAGATTCAAGGGAGGACTGTCGCAGGTTCAAAACCTGTTCACAGTTTAAATTATTTCGTTTATTTTTATTTTTAACCGACTTTCAATAAAAGAGGAAGTTCTAATTCATTCGACATGTATTTTTGTTATGTGTATGTTTGTTACCTCATCTTTTATGTTTCAACTCTCAACTTTGTCCAAATGTGTGAATGTGAATTTGTGTGTCGATGAACCGATTTGATGATTCTTTTTTTAATTGAAAGCTTGTGCTTCCCGTGTGGTCCCATTTAGATTTCATGAAAATCAGTGAAGCCGGTTTTGAGTTACACTCCAATAACTGATTTTTAGGGTTCCGTAGTACCTACAAGGAACCCTTATAGTTTCGTCATGTCCGTCTGTCTGTCCGTCTGTCCGAGGTTTTGCTAAGAGACCGTTTGTGCTAGAAAGCTGCAATTTTGTACGGGTATGTAAACTTACCACGCCGACAAAGTGGTAAAATAAAATTCTGAAAAATATTTTTTTTTAGTGTAGCTCCCATACAAGTGTTGTGGGTATGAATTTTTTTTTCGTCGTCTATTCCATCGAATGGGGTATCATTGAATAGGTATTTTGAAATGATTTAGGGGTTGCTAATACTATTTTTCGATTTAATGCTCCATTTACGAAATATTCAACTTTAAAGTGCAAATTTTTGTTCCAGTAGGGCGTCCCCCCCCCTCTAAAACATAAACTACTGGCTTGAAAAAACTGAAAAAATTCATGATGATAGTGCAGTTCATAAACTTTCAAGGAAAATTATAGCGGTTAAGATAACTTTATTACTTTAACAGTAATAGTCGTTGAACTTGGGTATTAGATAATTTTGCAACAAATACAAAATCCTTAGAATAAATCCTTTAAAGTTACTAAGATGAAGTACTGGAAGGACTAGGAATCGGTATAGATAGTTATGTACTATAGGAAGGGGTGGAGGGGGAGAGGGGAGGGTTGTAGCATTCCCCCAGAGGGGTGGGGGATTACGAAGACTATTTTTTTTTATAATAATAATATAAAAAAAAAATGCGTATCTACTTACATTAGAAGGACTTTAGGTATGGTATATATGTATATATTTTGTGCAGTGGGGTGGGGGAGAGAGGGCGGAATATTCTTTATTAATGGGAGGGGGTTACAGAAACCTATAGTTATTTTTAATACTGATGAAATTTCTGGAAATTTGCTTCTTCTTCATGAAAATAATTTGTCATAAATCACAAGCACGAAAACGTCAACAAAAAATGGTTAGGCTTAGAGACAAATGTCTTATTAGAAGTGAAGTAATTCTATGACAGCTCCGGCGCTGTGGGTACGCAGCTTTAGTCGTCTCGCAACCCTATCGCAGCGTACTCGCTACACCTTCGCAGTAGACTTGCGCCGCTCCCACTCCGAGTCTCTGGCTTATAAAAAGCACTCTAGGGGTAGGGCAGACAAGACTGCTTGGAAGATGGGTGCTCCAAAAACAGCAAGTGACCCAGTCGATATTAGTAACATTTACTCGAATCATTTCCAATCAGTATTTGAGCCCTCAACTGTTACCGACGGTTATAATGCAGATAATAAATTTTATATTTCTGAAGATTCGACACGTCAGATTTAATTATCAGTGATGTTTGTTGTACTATAACCAAATGTATATCAAATCGGAACTACGTAGGCTCGATCCAACTAAGGGCGCTGGAGTTAATAATGTTTCACCATAAGTTCTTAAATACACCGCTGACACCATTTGTTTTCTAGTCCACCATAAATTCAACCTAAGGATTATTTAAAGTTGTAGCAAACTGTCGCCCAATCTCAATTTTGCCCACCTTATCGAAGCTTTACTGAAATATTTAAAACGTAGACAATAACAAACAAACAAACACGTGTGTTTACTGATTTTCAAAAGAGGTTTATAGAACGGATCACAGGATTTCCCTAGACAAAATAGCTTATAACGCTATTCGAGGTAATTTATGGCGCTGGTTCAAATCATATATCACGAAACATTTCCAAAAAGTTGGCTTTGAATCAGATGTGGTTCCAATAAGTTCTGGGAAGGTCCAAGGGTCAATTTAGGCCAGTTACTGTTTAGGGTCAAATGATATAAAAAAATATTTTAAGTGTTTAAAATAGCTATTACATGCCGATGACCGAAAAAGGAATCATTCTATAAATACTTATCAAGACCACTTAAGATTCCAAAAAGATCTGGGCAGATTTTTACTGTTAAATTTATTTAATAATTAATAAAATTAATTTAATAAAATTAATAAAAAAGTTAATTTTATTAAAAAATATTTTACTACTAAGACAAAAACAAATAATTTTATACAAATACTAACTAATTTTATTCCTCCTTTTTGTGATACATTTATGATGAGTTTATGACTCTAAAACTAGGCTGGTGGCCTGTATCCTTCTTCGACAATCTTTCACACATCTTTATTTTTTCTTTTATATATACTATTTAGTAACAATACAAAATTGAACCAATACATTGAAACATATATACATATAGGAAAAGTATTTAACGAAATTATTTTTATTCGAAATTCATGTCATTTTGTATATTTTTAATAATTAATATATACGTGTAGTCATTATTCTGTGGTGTAGTATTGGTGTACGAATTTAAGTGAATGTTTGAGTATACGTGCATGTGATTTGTAATGAGTAATTTTACATATGTGTTATGGGATTCTAACTTTGATGAAGTTCAAGTCATAAAGGATAGATAATAATATTAGGTAGTAAATTAATCGTTAATGTAAATATTCAAAATATAATAATAGCACGTGGTTTAAAAATATTTATTATTGTCATAAGGTCCTCTAGTAACTTCAACAACGAATTAACGTATTTATTGCATAATATTAAACCATTATGAAGAGCTGCTAAACAAATATATATTTTTGCAATTAAACTATAGGAGTCACCAATTAGATATTATGCTTCTGTATGACCTATATCATAAGTCATAACAGATATGACTGTACAGAGTTGATCGATTACCTTCGGTATAAGGTACTTTTTAGACCTCATCTCATAACCCCGTCTCATAATTATTATGATAAATACGAATATTTTTTCATAGGGAAAATATTGTGACTGTTTGTTGGTTCTTGAATATATATATGTATATAGAAGGGACTGTGCATATATATATATATATATATGCACAGTCCCTTCAGCATCGTTATAGAGTATACACTATATATAGATATATATACATATACAGTGTAAACTCAAGGGGCTGTGCATTTTATGGCGTTATAGAGAGGTGTCGTTAAATGGAGAGAAGAAAAAAGTTTGTGAGCAATTAAGAAACATATAGATAATCCATGATCCCTACTTACTAGTCACGGTCAACAACATTCTACACGTGCAAGCAATCACAAGTTATAAACAAAAGAACAAATTGCTTAGAAATTTATAGGTAGAGAGATAAAAAGATAAAGAACAACAGAATTATTCTATATTATGATAACGGGCTACTACGGAACCCTACATTACGCGTGGCCCGACACGCGCTTGACAGTTTATTTTTTCCTATCTTGATGATATAGTCATTGACAGTGAATGACAATCGATCCCATATGTAACAAAGGTCACTAAAAATGGTTGGCTAAAATTTTTACCTAATAATGGTACCGACTTCAACACTCAAAAGTGTGAAATGACTTGTCGAAGCCATGCGTACCATGCGGACTAAAAAATCCAGGTGAACGGCTAGAAAACCGAACAACATATTATTTTAATGAATTTTTATTGACTAGGCTAGCCTTTGACCACTAATGGTAAGTGATGATGTGGTCGAAGCTGTTGTTCAAGGTAACCTACGATTACTGGCTTTCAAGGACAGCTGCCAGAACAGACCGCTGAAGCGCTCGTAGCGAAGTTTACTTAGCTGTTCTCAACCGATCAGCAAAGTTAAGCAACGTCGCGCGCGGTCATGAGTTGGATGGGTGACCGCTAGTGACATTACTACTGAGTGTTTCCGTGCTTCGGAGGGCACGTTAAGCCGTCGGTCCCGGTTGTCGTCTAAGGATGGCAGTCGTTATAGCATGGTGGTAGGGCATTTTGCGAATGCCCGCCTGGCTAGCTACCACCTTCAAGTAGAAAATCTGTCGCCAAGCACCTAACGGTGTGTTCCGGCAGCTGTCCTTGAGAGCCAGTACTTCTAGGTTAGCCTGAACAACATCTTCGACCACATCATCACTTACCATCAGGTGAGATAGTGGTCAAAGGCTAACCTATCAGGCATAAAAAAAAAGACCATGACTATGGTGAGTGACGGAATACAAATATTTAAAAAAATCTAAATATTATGAATAAAAAGGAATATATAAAAAAACATTCTTCTCAAAATGTTGCTAGAACTAACAGAAGTCAACCCTAAGAGGTTGTTAATTTTTTTGTATATAGCCTTATAGTGATATTTTACCTGCAAGGCCAAACTCTCAGCTGCAAGTCTGATGATTTCATTCTGCGCAAACTCTTGAGCTTTGTTCTTCGGTTCAGCACTCAGCTCCGCACTAAGCAATCTATAACAGAGTTGAAGATAACCAGATCAGTACTCCGCACCAGTGCAATCATCCAAGGGTAAGTAATGAGGGATGATGGACATGGAAAGTAAGGAAGGGTTTAAGCGTGGCCATGGAAGGTCCGTTTTGGTGACAAAATGGCCATGACGAGGACCGATGTGTGGTTACTGCGTGGCCCTATAAAGATCTGCTTCGTGGTTACAGCATGGCCCTGGAAGGAACGGTAACTGGTGAAAAAAGACTTTGATTTAATATCAACACATATCAATGTTTTAGTTATTTAATTTTTTTGCAATGTCATATCCCTTGATTACACTACAAATTCCATCTCCATACGATGTTAAAAAACGAAGGGATGCGCCGCATAATATTTAACGTTGGCTTAGCGATTAGAGCATATCCCGGCTATAGTAGTTGGCGCGGGTTCGAATCCCTATAGACTATATTTTTTCCTCTCGTTATAATTTTATTGTATTCATTAATATATACTTTCTTTCTTTTTTGTCTGTTCCAGTGAATGGTTAAAATATGACAGTTGTTTTGAACTTGACTTGATTTTTATTTCATATATAATATTTTCTTTATAATAATTATTATTAGATCTTGACATTGACAATCTTTATTACCTATTCATAATGTTATGGTTATAGACCAATATTAACTATTTGGTAAAGTGCTCGTTTGAACAGATAGTTATATATTTCATAATTCCTAAATTCAATTTAGTGCTAATTGACAGGCATTATTGTTGCTAGTTTCTTCTTCAATATTGTGATTTAATTCTGAGTGATTGTTGTCTATTTTATCGCAATAAACAAATAAAAATAAATAATTTTCCTTGAAAAAGGCTGTCATGTGTCAACAGTTTGGCCCGTAAAATATCACAAGTAAAATATCAAGAAAAGTGTGTGGTTATATCATAGCTGAAAGGGCCCGTTGTGTGGTAGCAGTTTGGCCGTTATGTGTATAAGACCGTTTTATAGTAACAGCATCCATTAAAGGTTTGCAGTATGGTGACTTCGTAGCCCCGAAAGAACATATGTGTGGTTACACCATGACCCAGCAAAAGGACCATAGTATGGTTACTGCGAAGCCCCGAAAGAACCAGTATATGGTTATAGAATTGCTCAGAAAAAGATCAATGTATGGGTACTGCATCGTCACGTCAGGACTAATGTATGGTTACAGCATGGCCTATCCCGTATTATGGTTGCTGCGTAGCCCCCACAGGACCTCATTATGGTTACAGGCCCAGTGATGGCTTAGCATGGTTACTGCGTGGCCCCGAAAGAGCCAATGTATGGTTACAGCATGTCCCAGAGGAGGCCAGTTGTGTGGTAACAATTTGGATCCAGATAAAACCGTTAAATGGTAAAAATATGGCCCAAATAGGATCGTAGTAAGGTTCCTGCACAGTCCAGAAGGAACCAATGTGTGGTTATAGTGGCCCAGAGAAGGCTTCTGTAGTATGGTTACTGCTCAGCCCCGAAAGGACCAGTGTATGGTCCAGCATGTCCCCGACAAGGCTGGTCGTGCGGTCACAGTTTGGCTTCAGATACGTCCGTTGTGTGGCCCAGAAAAGAAACGTAGTATGGTTACTGCGTAGCCCCTTATGGACCTGTATGGTTACAGCATGGTCCAGTAAAGGCTTGTTTTGTTTTGACAGTTCGGCTTCAGATAAGTAAGTTGTATGGTTACGGCGTGAAATAAAAAAGCGTTGTATGGGTACTGCGTAGCCCCAAAAGGACCAATGTATGGTCACAGCATAGCCCAGAAAAGGACCGTAGTGTGGTTACAGCATGGCACAGAAAAGTATAATAGTATGGTTACTGCGTAGCACCGAATAAATCAGAGCATAATTACACCATAGCCCAGTAATGCCGTGGTATGGTTACTGCGTGGCCCGGAAAGAGCCAGTGTATGATAACAGCATGTCCCAGAGAAGATCCGTTGTTTCCTCACAGTTTGGATCCCGATAAGACCATTATTTGGTAAAACATAAGGCCCAAATAGGATCGTAGTAAGGTTCCTGCACAGTCCAGAAAGAACCATTGTGTGGTTACAGCATAGCCCAGAAAAGGCTTATGTAGTATGGTCACTGCGTAGCCCCAAAAGGACCTGTGTGTGGTTCTGCATGTCCCCGTCAAGGCTGGTCGTGTGGTCATAGTTTGGCTTCAGATAAGTCCATTGTGTGGTAACAGCATTGCCCAGAAAATAAACGTAGTATGGTTACTGCGTAGCCCCTAATGGACCTGTATGGTTACAGCATGGCCCAATAAAGACTTGTTTAGTTTTCACAGTTCGGCTTCAGATAAGTCAGTTGTATGGTTACGGCGTGAAAACAAGCGTTGTATGATTACTGCGTAGCCCCAAAAGGACCAATGTATGGTTACAGCATGGCACAGAAAAGTACAATAGTATGGTTACTGCGTAGCTCCGAAATTATCAATGTATGGTTACAGCATAGCCCAGAAAAAGACCGTAGTGTGGTTACAGCATGGCACAGAAAAGTATAATAGTATGGTTACTGCGTAGCTCCGAAAGTATCGGAGCATAGTTACAGCATAGCCCAGTAATGCCGTGGTATGGTTACTACGTGGCCCGGAAAGAGCCAGTGTATGATAACAGCATGTCCCAGAGAAGCCCCGTTGTTTCCTCACAGTTTGGATCCAGATACGGCTATTATTTGGTAAAAAAAATAAGGCCCAAATAGGATCGTAGTAAGGTTCCTGCACAGTCCAGAAAGAACCATTGTGTGGTTACACAGCATGGCCCAGCAAAAGGTTGTGTGGTATGGTCACTGCATAGCCCCGAAAGGACTTGTGTGTGGTTCAGCATGTCCCCGACAAGTCTGGTCGTGCGGTCACAGTTTGGCTTCAGATAAGTCCGTTGTGTGGTAACAGCATTGCCCAGAAAAGATTGTGTAGTATGGTCACTGCATAGCCCCGAAAGGATCTGTGTGTGGTTCATCGTGTTCCCGACAAGACTGATCGTGTTGTCACAGTTTGGCTTCAGATAAGTCCGTTGTGTGGTAACAGCATTGCACAGAAAGAAACGTAGTATGGTTACTGCGTAGCCCCTAATGGACCTGTATGGTTACAGCATAGCCCAGAAAAGGACCGTAGTGTGGTTACAGCATGGCACAGAAAAGTACAATAGTATGATTACTGCGTAGCTCCGAAAGTATCAGAGCTTAATTACAACAAAGCCCAGTAATGCGCTAGTATGGTTACTGCGTGGCCCGGGAAGAGCCAGTGTATGATAACAGTGTGTCCCAGAGAAGACCCATTATTTGCTAACAGTTTGGACTGCGTAGCCCCGAAAGGTCCTGTGTGTGGTTCAGCATGTACCCGACAAGGCTGGTCGTGTGTTCACAGTTTGGCTTCAGATAAGTCCGTTGTGTGGTAACAGCATTGCCCAGAAAGGAAATGTAGTGTGGTTACTGCGTAGCCCCGAATGGATCTATATGGTTACAGCATGGCCCAGTAATGGCTTGTTATGTTGTTACAGTTTGGCTTCAGATAAATCAATTGTATGGTTACAGCGTGAAAACAAGCGTTGTATGGTTACTGCGTAGCCCCAAAAGGACCAATATATGGTTACAGCATAGCCCAGAAAAGGACCGTAGTGTGGTTACAATACTATGGTTACTGCGTAGCTTCGACAGGATCAGAGTATGATTACAGAATGACCCAGAAAATACCGTTGTATAGTAACAGGTTGGCTCGATATGATGCCGTGATATGGTAACAACACGCCCCCGTCAAGGCTGGTCGTGTGGTCATAGTTTGGCTTCAGATAAGTCCATTGTGTGGTAACAGCATTGCCCAGAAAATAAACGTAGTATGGTTACTGCGTAGCCCCTAATGGACCTGTATGGTTACAGCATGGCCCAATAAAGACTTGTTTAGTTTTCACAGTTCGGCTTCAGATAAGTCAGTTGTATGGTTACGGCGTGAAAACAAGCGTTGTATGATTACTGCGTAGCCCCAAAAGGACCAATGTATGGTTACAGCATGGCACAGAAAAGTACAATAGTATGGTTACTGCGTAGCTCCGAAATTATCAATGTATGGTTACAGCATAGCCCAGAAAAAGACCGTAGTGTGGTTACAGCATGGCACAGAAAAGTATAATAGTATGGTTACTGCGTAGCTCCGAAAGTATCGGAGCATAGTTACAGCATAGCCCAGTAATGCCGTGGTATGGTTACTACGTGGCCCGGAAAGAGCCAGTGTATGATAACAGCATGTCCCAGAGAAGCCCCGTTGTTTCCTCACAGTTTGGATCCAGATACGGCTATTATTTGGTAAAAAAAATAAGGCCCAAATAGGATCGTAGTAAGGTTCCTGCACAGTCCAGAAAGAACCATTGTGTGGTTACACAGCATGGCCCAGCAAAAGGTTGTGTGGTATGGTCACTGCATAGCCCCGAAAGGACTTGTGTGTGGTTCAGCATGTCCCCGACAAGTCTGGTCGTGCGGTCACAGTTTGGCTTCAGATAAGTCCGTTGTGTGGTAACAGCATTGCCCAGAAAAGATTGTGTAGTATGGTCACTGCATAGCCCCGAAAGGATCTGTGTGTGGTTCATCGTGTTCCCGACAAGACTGATCGTGTTGTCACAGTTTGGCTTCAGATAAGTCCGTTGTGTGGTAACAGCATTGCACAGAAAGAAACGTAGTATGGTTACTGCGTAGCCCCTAATGGACCTGTATGGTTACAGCATAGCCCAGAAAAGGACCGTAGTGTGGTTACAGCATGGCACAGAAAAGTACAATAGTATGATTACTGCGTAGCTCCGAAAGTATCAGAGCTTAATTACAACAAAGCCCAGTAATGCGCTAGTATGGTTACTGCGTGGCCCGGGAAGAGCCAGTGTATGATAACAGTGTGTCCCAGAGAAGACCCATTATTTGCTAACAGTTTGGACTGCGTAGCCCCGAAAGGTCCTGTGTGTGGTTCAGCATGTACCCGACAAGGCTGGTCGTGTGTTCACAGTTTGGCTTCAGATAAGTCCGTTGTGTGGTAACAGCATTGCCCAGAAAGGAAATGTAGTGTGGTTACTGCGTAGCCCCGAATGGATCTATATGGTTACAGCATGGCCCAGTAATGGCTTGTTATGTTGTTACAGTTTGGCTTCAGATAAATCAATTGTATGGTTACAGCGTGAAAACAAGCGTTGTATGGTTACTGCGTAGCCCCAAAAGGACCAATATATGGTTACAGCATAGCCCAGAAAAGGACCGTAGTGTGGTTACAATACTATGGTTACTGCGTAGCTTCGACAGGATCAGAGTATGATTACAGAATGACCCAGAAAATACCGTTGTATAGTAACAGGTTGGCTCGATATGATGCCGTGATATGGTAACAACACGCCCCAAAAAGGACCGTTGTATGGTTACTGTGTAGCCCCAAAAGGACCAGTGTATGATTACATCATAGCCCAGAAAAGGGCCATCGTATGGTTACTGCGTAGCCCCAAAAGGCCAGTGTGTGGTTACAGTATGGCCCAGAAAAGGCCCGTTGTATGGTAACGGTTCGCCAAGAAAAGGAGCGTAGTATGGTTACTGCGTAGGCCCCAATGTATCTGTTTGGTTACAGCATTGCCCAGTAAAGGCTTGTGTTGTAGTCTTAGTTCGGCTTTAGGTAAGTCAGTTGTATGGTTACAGTGTAAAAACAAGCGTAGTATGGTTACTTCGTAGCCCTAAAAGAACAACTCTGTGCTTACGGCTTGACCTTGAAAAGGCCAGTTAAGTGGTCATTGTTTATCCCTGGATAAAAAAGTTGTGGTTACATAACGGCTTGGCAAAGAATCGTGAATGGTCCAAAAAAATACTATTTATTGGACCATTCACATTAAGGGTATGATTACATTATTACCCAGAAAATACCGTTGTATGGTGACAGGTTGGCTCCATATAAGGCCATTATATTGTGACAACTCGCCCCAAAAAAGACCGTTGTATAGGTACTGTGTAGCCCCGAAAGGACCAGTGTACGGTTACAACATGGCCTAGAAAAGAACCGTAGTATGGTTACAGCGTGGCACAGAAAAGTACAATAGTATGATTACTGCGTAGCTCCGAAAGTATCAGAGCTTAATTACAACAAAGCCCAGTAATGCGCTAGTATGGTTACTGAGTGGCCCGGGAAGAGCCAGTGTATGATAACAGTGTGTCCCAGAGAAGACCCGTTATTTGCTAACAGTTTGGACTGCGTAGCCCCGAAAGGTCCTGTGTGTGGTTCAGCATGTACCCGACAAGGCTGGTCGTGTGTTCACAGTTTGGCTTCAGATAAGTCCGTCGTATTGTATGGGTACTGTGTAGCCCCGAAAGGACCAGTGTACGGTTACAACATGGCCTAGAAAAGAACCGTAGTATGGTTACAGCGTAAGCCCTCAAGAAACTGTGTTTGTCAGCAAGACTCATAAAATGCTTGTTGTGTGATGACAGCTAAGCCCCATAAAAGATCGGTATATGATAACAACATTATCTACAAAAACAGCAATGTATGGTTACTACCTAGCCCCAAAGGGACCAGTGTATGGTTACAGCACAGCCCAGAAAAGGACCGTGGTATGCTTACAACATGGCACAGAAAAGCACAGTACTATGTCGCGTAGCTCCGCAAGGATCAGCGAATGGTTATTGCATGCCCCAGATAATGATAAGTATTGTCGCCACATATGTTATAAAGCCTAAGTTCAATTGAATGGATATATTCTTATGACGACAAGAAATCAACAAGTATCAAAGGTTAACCAGGAAACAAGAGTGAACAACACCATGTTGTCATTATGAGAACTATTCGAAATTTGTGCCATATTATATTTAAGCATGGGGCCTAGCGCCCCCACGGACCTCCTCAACTCCCCTTATAGTCCATCCCAAGCCACCGCAAGCTTGGCACTTCATGCTTGCTTCTTTTAGATTACGTTTCATGTATAATCGTATTTGGATTTCTCATACATTCGTCTTGTTTCCTAATTTTCCTATTGACTTGAACAATATGTGTAGTCAGTTTGTACCCATATAATATAAAATAAGTGGTTTGCGTGGTAACAGCCCTGAAAGGGCCAGTGTGTAGTTTCAGTATGACCCAGAAAAGGCTTTTTGTGTAGTGAATTTGGCCCCAGTTAAGTCCATTTTGGACAGCATAGCAAAGGCTCACGCGTAGTATGGTTATTGCGTAATCTCAAAATGACCAGTGATGTTACAGTTTGACCTCTAAATTACCCATTGTGTGGTCACAGTTTGGCCCCGGATATTACCGTGGTTTGGTAAGAGCGTGCCCGTAAATTATAGTTGTGTGGTTTGCAGCGTGGCCAAGAGTAATTGTTTTGTGCTTGCAGCAAGGCCATAGGAAGATTCTTCTCTCGTTATTAGTGTTTGTTAGTTAGTCACACATATCTGTCTATATGAAACGAATTTCTGTGTTATAGTGTGATTAGAGCACAACCTTGTCTGGTCTCAGCATAACTTTGCAAAGGACCGTGGTACGGTTATTCGTATGATCCTGAAACCGAAGTTGAATGTGGTAATAACATGTCCCTAAAAGGACCGTTGAATAGCTGCCGCAAGGCATTGAAATAGAAAATTGTATCGAAAAGTGTAGAATTAAAAAGTTGCGTTGTAGTTAGGGTTGTTAGTTGAAAGCACTTTTGTGTGGTTGCAGCATGGTACTGAATAGAACAGTTGTATCTTTGCAGCATGTCGCTGCAATACGTTGTATGGTCTTTGAAAGGCTTGAAACAAAGCGTACTGTGTGATTCTAGTAACGCCAGTTTTATATGGAAAAGTTAACGGACTGGTTACCGTCTGGCCCTCAAAAAGGATAGTTGAGGGGTTATCGCGTGATCCTGAAAAGGACTGTATTGCTGTAGCACTGAATGAGCGCTATCTAATGTAGCGTAGCCTTGAAAAGAACTGTTTTGTGGTTACAGTTCTGCTTTAATATGCCTGTTGTGGGGTTACATTACGTACACAAGACAAGCACTTATTTTTGCAGTTGCCTTGAAGAGGTCCAATGTATCGTTACAGCGTGGCCCTGAAAAATGTCGTGATGTAGTTAAAACATGGAACAAAGGGCCGTAGATTGGTTACAGCATGGCTCTAAACGGACTGTTTCGTGCATACAGCATGGCCCTAAACGGACCGTTTAGTACATACAGCATGACCCTAAACGGAATGTTTAGTGCATACAGCATGGCCCTAAACGGAATGTTTAGTGTATACAGCATGGCCCTAAACGGAATGTTTAGTGCATACAACATGGCCTGATAATTAACCTTTGTATAATTACAGAACGGTCTAAAGACTATTATGCAGTTACGTTAAAAAAGGCACTCCTATCGCTGAAAATATATTTATGGTTTCCTTGGCAGTGCTGTCGGCAACATACAACAGAAGGTTCAGTTTTTTTCCTCTTTGACGGAATATGGCTTTTGTGCATGAGTTTAGAAGGGCGGAACTAACAAACACATTGATCGAACCACTGTTAAAATCACTTTTTTATCATTAATTGGATGGAATTGATTTTGTGTGGAAATTACAGACAGTAGTAGTACTCCTACACATTATCAATTATTGCATACATACATAAAATCACGCCTCATTCCCTGAAGGGTAGGCAGAGATCACGGATTTCCACTTTCTACGATCCTTACATGACGACACTTTCGCTACATCTACGCTCATCAATCCTTTCATAAATAAGCGTCGGTTTAGGGTACTCTTGACCTGGCCTTTTTTCAGAATGACTTCAATCTGATTTCATAACGTTCGCCTAGGACTTCCCCTTCCAACACTTCCGTTCACTTGTCCCATGTATACCTGTTTAGTCATTCTCATTTCATTCATTCTCTCAACATATCCAAACTATCTTAACTTACCTTTCTCGTTTTTTTGTCACTACACCCTCATTCACACCACATCATTCCCTAATCACACTATTCCTTATCCTGTCACTTCGTTTGACTCCAGTCATGCTCCTCAATGCTTTCACCTCCACTGCATTTATTCTACTTTCATGCTTTTTCAGCCATACCCAACTTCACTACCATACATTAGTGTCGGAACCAACACTCTTCTATGAACAGCCAGACGAGCCTTTTTAGACACCTTCTGACTGTTCATAAACGCGTGCAATGCTCCGTTTACCATGTTTCCAGCGTTCACTCTCCTTTCTATATCACTTTCAAACTCACGATCTTTTGTAAACATGGATCCTAAGTATATATCAATTATTACTTCCACAATTTGGTTCACAAAACTAAACGATTATATTATTAAATGAATTTAATTTGTATACATTATAACAGCAATAAATTGAATTTTGAAACTTAATATTTAAAAATTAAAACATATTTCATTTATTTAATTAAAGCGAATTCAACACTGAGAAAGTTAAATGCACAAAGACGCTTTTCGATGAAAACATCAATTTCAAATAATTCTTTACATTGAAATGTTTTTTCCAATACCTTCTGAGTACTTCTCGAATTATCGTTCTTTTTACTTCTTCATAGCGGCTGTAAGAGATGAAATGCAATAATGTGCTCTAAAACTATAACATTAGGGTATAATTCAAAAATAAATATTATAGGGTCTTTGACCGTTAATTAATTCGCAACTTTCAAATATTTAAGTAGTTACTGCATTCTGTACCCAAGGGCATAACAGTAAAATATTAGGCACATAAGAGTAAATAAACAATTTCACGATTTATTCGAATCATATTTTACAAATTATTGGAGCACAAAATGTTTTGCTCCGGGCGGGAATCGAACCCGCGTCCTCCGGTTTCGCACCGGATGCCTAAACCACTCGGCCACCTGGGCACGCTACTTCTAGCCAAAATTTCGTTCTCCAATTGTATTACTTTAACCATCATAGGGGTAGGTGTTAATACTCATCCAGACGATTTCCTCAGACACATGCCCAAAAAATATTACCCGTTTCGTCTTGGGGCCGAATATTTACGGCAGATTAGTCTTAATTAAACTACTGGTATCTTTATTATGGAAAATAACTTACTTCTGATATTTTTCGTTGTCTTCCCGAAGCCTCTCTATCTCCGCTTTCGAATTTGATATATGTTCTGAATAGAATTTCTTCTCAGACAAAAGCTCCTCCTGTAGTTGTCTGAAAAAATATGTAAAGTTCTATTTTATTCGTAGGGTTCTATGAAATGTTTATCTATAATAGTGGTGCACATCACATATGACCAATCAATGTTGACCCGAACGAAGCGATTTGCTTCTTCGTTCATCATACGAACCGCCAGGGAATGGAACAACCTGCCTGAGTCTGTGTTTCCGGTTATTTACAATATGGGGGTCTTCAAAACGCGAGTGAATAGGTATCTTTTTGGTAAGCACGCTCCATCATCGATCGCATCATCACTTAACATCAGGTGAAATAGTGGTCAAGTGCTACCCAGTCAGGTATAAAAAAATGTGCGTGTTCTTGACTGTATGACGGAAGGGATAATATAAGTTCTACATCTCGGTGATCACCGTTAATTATTATCAGTCAAAATTACATATTTACTGACAAAAATAGGTTGGCGGGATGAAATACGGACACTCGGTACAAACGCGGTGAGGGAACGGAGAGCATTAGGCGACTTTTGTAATATCAGCAAATCGCGCTCACTTTGCATGTGTCCCTACAAATATACAGGGTTATTAGTAAATGGCTAACAACCTCTTAGGGTTGACTTCTGCTAGTCCTAACAAACATTTTGAGAGGTTTCTTTTAAGTTTTAACAAGTTTTTTTTATATTTTTTTATCTTTAAAATATATGGAATAATACATTACAGGCACAAGAGACTTTTAACATCAGGTGGTCATCGTGCTAATTCCGTAAAACATTTTTTTTATCAATACAAAAAAATCATCTCAAAGTGTTTGTAAGGACTAGCAGAAGTCAACCTTAAGAGGTTGTTAGCCATTTACCATTAACCCTGTATAATTGATTTTCAAGAGCGTATTATTTTTTGATAGGCTAGTTATTGGCCAGTATCTCACCTGATGGCAAGTGTCGAAGTTATCAAGGCTACGCTAGAGTTACGGGCTCTCAAGGATGGGTGACCGCTAGTGCCATCTGCTACAGAGCACATGCACGGATTTGAGGGCAAGTTAAGCAGTAATAGTTAGATTTAGCTATAGCATTGGGCCCGTCTGGCTTGCTACCTATAGTACCAAAATCAAATTGGCGAAACGTGATGTTTACACACCTTTGCCTACCCCTTCGGGAAATACAGGCGTGATTTTATGTATGTATGTATATTTAAAAGAAAAGTGTCTATGTGTTTTACACTACGAGTAAATAATAAGTCTATTTCTTCGTAGGTTTTACAGTATAAAAATAAGTTACTTGATGATTTGAAACAGAAGAATCTTCAGAAAGAAGCTTACTAAGTGGCTATTAGATAATTTTTATTATAGTGTAAAATAGTATTTAACACTATAATCGAAACATTGTCGATAGTCATATCGACTCACAGTAAGTTGATTCACGCTGAAACACCCGTGTTTTCAAACATAAACTATAAATATGAGGGTAAGTTTTTATAATACTTCATATCGACTCACAGTAAGTTGATTCACGCTGAAACACCCGTGTTTTCAAACATAAACTATAAATATGAGGGTAAGTTTTTATAATACTTCATATCGACTCACAGTAAGTTGATTCACGCTGAAACACCCGTGTTTTCAAACATAAACTATAAATATGAGGGTAAGTTTTTATAATACTTCATATCGACTCACAGTAAGTTGATTCACGCTGAAACACCCGTGTTTTCAAACATAAACTATAAATATGAGGGTAAGTTTTTATAATACTTCATATCGACTCACAGTAAGTTGATTCACGCTGAAACACCCGTGTTTTCAAACATAAACTATAAATATGAGGGTAAGTTTTTATAATACTTCATATCGACTCACAGTAAGTTGATTCACGCTGAAACACCCGTGTTTTCAAACATAAACTATAAATATGAGGGTAAGTTTTTATAATACTTCATATCGACTCACAGTAAGTTGATTCACGCTGAAACACCCGTGTTTTCAAACATAAACTATAAATATGAGGGTAAGTTTTTATAATACTTCATATCGACTCACAGTAAGTTGATTCACGCTGAAACACCCGTGTTTTCAAACATAAACTATAAATATGAGGGTAAGTTTTTATAATACTTCATATCGACTCACAGTAAGTTGATTCACGCTGAAACACCCGTGTTTTCAAACATAAACTATACATATGAGGGTAAGTTTTTATAATACTTCATATCGACTCACAGTAAGTTGATTCACGCTGAAACACCCGTGTTTTCAAACATAAACTATACATATGAGGGTAAGTTTTTATAATACTATAATAAAAAATACACTTTTCATTATATAAGGGATAACTCAAATATAACTCGTCAAATTGAGATGGGACCACATGACAAGCAGCAACTTTCGAATATAAAAAAAAACATCAAAATCGGTACACCATGTAAAGAATAGTAACACACCAACAAAAATGCAGTCGAATTAAAACCTTCTTTTTTAAGTCGGTTAAAAACATGATAAAAAAGCTATCTAGAAGAAAAAATATAATTTAGATAATAATACCGCATCCTTGCCTTAATTGGTTTTTGATAAGAATCTTTATATATTGCTAAATTATACAACACCTTTCATGAATATATATATAAGTTTATATATTGCTATTTATACTACATTTAGGATGCATTACATGATCTGTGTTGAAACATTTTTTTATTGCTAATATTATGTATGTTGCGTATCACAACCAGAAAAGTCTGTCGCCAAGCACGGCGCAGCAGGTTGTTTCGAAATCTATTCTTGAGAGCCACTATCCATTCTAGGCTAATCCATTTTTTTTTATGTTGTGACTGGACATGCTCCAGGCCCCTCTGATGTTAAGCGGACTAACCTCTGCCTATCACAGATCATTTCATCACAAGTCACGAATTGCACTGCGCCCGTCATCTTGAGATATAGTTGTTAGGTCTCATGTGCCTGTAATTTCACTGGCTGTCAACTAGCTAACCAGGCGGGCAATCGCGAAATGCCCTTTCACCATGCGGAGAAGCTAAAGCCGGCGGTGGGGATCGAACCAGGAACCTGTGGCACGGCAGTCCATAGCTATTGCCGCTCGGCCTCCATTACTTCGTAAAATGGGAAAATATCCATGACATTACAGGTGAGATAGACAGTCAAAAACAAACATCCTGACCATAAAACCAACTCAGTAAAACCTCTTTTCTTTCCAAAATTAGGATAATTTACCTGTTGATACCCTTCTGAGCTTCGTATGCTGTAGCCAGTTCTCCATCTTCATTTATGATGTCCACGTCTGAACCGTAGTTGGAGGATGCGAGCGACTTTAGATTCACCGTCTGTGAAAATAACGTCGGAAATTGTATACTACATGTCAGGACCGCCAAGATGAAAGGTCATGTGGATGATAATAAATTATAATAAATAGATAATGCGTTTATGAAAACAACAAAAGTTATGGTACCACTTTAAAGGTCTGATTCGAGGCTAGAACAACGGACAATAAAAACTTCCAGCGGGACTTGAACCCGCAACCCCAGAACAATATCCTGGTGCATTTCCAATTATGCTATGGAATCGGGTGCTGGACAGTCGAATTTTCTCCATCCATTTGAATGCACATCTTTTTGGCGTTGGCGACATCTATCTAAATAGCAGAAGACTATTTACTTAGGCTGGTAGGTTGATATACGAACAACACTGAAAACCAAATCGATGAAACAATTTTTTATTTTGACTAGTGATATTTAGATCCTGTACCAGAACGGTACTTGTATTCTGGAGTTGCGGATTCAACTCCCGCTGGAAGTTATCTTTTTCCATCCGAAACAATTACTATGTTTGATACTGCTACATGAAAAATATGTAAGTAATTCAAAATTGATCAAGATTCAAAGCGCACTCCTATATTATACAGGGTTATTGGTAAAATGCTAACAACCTCTTAGGATTGACTTCTGCTAGTCCTAAGAAACATTTTGAGATATTTTTTTTTGTATTGAAAAAAAAATATCTTTTTTTTTTAATCTTTCTTTTTTGTTTTTTTTTTATGTTTTTGGCTTAATAAGCACGAGGAAAACCTGATGTCAAAAGTCTCTTGTGCATGTAATGTATTCTTTCATATTTTTATTACGTTGCTCGATGTAAATATTCAAAACTCTATTCAAAGGGACCACGGCGCGGTCTACTACCAGAAGTCAACCCTAAGAGGTTGTTAGCATTTTACTAATAACCCTGTATAACTTGATTATAATTATTTTGAATAACACCACTGAACCTTTTATTTAAGAAAAAAACAGCGGAATGTGAATTTCATTAAATTTAGCTGAGTTTTAGCAGCAAGGGGCGTGCTTTAGGGTTTGTGCTATCAAAAGCGTTTACTTATATTTATTACACAACACTCATTACCGATAGTTTAGCCTTAGACAATAGTCTCATCTATACTTAAGACATAATGTAGTTGAAAATTAGATCTGTATAAATCTAGAATAGAAATCGTTTCTGGGACGCTGCATACAATGCATCCAAATATATACAGATATGGCTAAACTTACAATGGAAATCGGTTTTGGATCGCTGCATAATATGCGTCCAAAAATATATATAGATCTGGCTAAACAAGAAATTTGTTTCTGGGACGCTACATAAAATGCATGTACAAAATGTATATCAAATATTGTTCCGTCTGCGATAGGTAAAAAATATACATAGATCTGACTAAACCTACAAGGAAAATCCGTTCTGGGATTGTTCCATCTGCGTTAGGATTATTTCTAATGTTACGTCGTAAAGAAGTATGTAAGCGTTGTGTAATAAATACTAGGCGTAATGCTTATTACCACCAACACAACTAAAATAGAGTAAAATATAAAAGTTCTTATTTTGTTTGTACCAAAATGCAAAATGATAACTCTAAACATTAAAAATATATTAAATTTTTCAAATTATTAGTTTATCTTTCGATCTATTTGCTTGAAGGCTAATTATTATAATAAATTTGTATTGGAGTGAAGTCCAACGACTACTATATTCCCTAATTTAAATCAAACACACATGTATGTATTTTGAAAATAATCCTGATTTGATAGAGATGTTTTATACCAAATATAATTCTGCACGAGTTAATAGTAACTTAAAATATTGTCTCAATATTTTCTGACAGTTACAAAATTTAAGTCAATTGAAAACATACAACAGAATTATATTTTTAGTCAAATAATAAAATCTGGTTGGTCTAGATAAATACCAATCAGATTATTAGAAGAATAAATGATTCTTGCGGTATTTTCTCTATTAAAACATTCTTAACCAATTAAAAACATAAAATATAACGCAAAATATATACCAGGTATAAAATCTGGTTGGTCTAGATAAATACCAATCAGATTATTAGAAGAATAAATGATTCTTGCGGTATTTTCTCTATCAAAACATTCTTAACTAATTAAAAACATAAAATATAACGCAAAATATATACCAGGTAAGAAATCAGCAAGGTCATGCATGTAAAATAAAATAAATCAAATAATTAAACTTTTCACAAGGCTTACTAAATATTACGCAGACTTAACTAAAAAATAATTATATAGTTACATTTAGTTATTTTTAACTAAATAAGCGGGATAACATCAAAAGCCACGAATTTCTTAAACGTTTTAAACATTACTCACAACACTCTTGAGAGCATGGAACCATGGTTTCTGTTGTTAAAAAAAATACATATAATTTAATAAATAATATTAAGATATACATATACTTAAACTTATAAAATATTTAATAATCAAGTTAACTAGCTTTCCGGCCGCGGCTCCGCCCGCGGGTATATCGGTTATTGCGCAAACCATTAACCTATTTTTGCACACTTGGATAAAAACCTATCCTATGACCTTCCCCATGTCTCAAACTATTCCCACACCAAATTTCATCCTAATCGGTCCAGTAGTTCCAGAGCCTATTCAATGCAAACAAACAAACAATAAAATCTTTCGCCTTTATTATATTAGTTTAGATAAAACTTAAGCCGTAAGATTTCATAGACGTCAACATGAGTTTTAAAAAAGAGGGTTAATTGTTTTTCAAATTGTTTAAGTAAAATACTGACTTCAAACGAAATATTCATATTACTAAGTATAACTCAAATACTACTCGTCAGTTCTCATTTCAAATGGGATCATACGACAAGCACCAACTTTCGAATATAAAAAAATACCATCAAAATCGGTATAACCTGTAAAGAGTTATGAGGTAACACACACACACAAAAAGAAATAAACATTCGAATTGAAAAACTCCTCCTTTCTTTGAATTCGGTTAAAATCGTTATTTTAAAGCCACATTAAGTATTTTGACGTGTAACTTATAAGGCTCCACACCGAAGTGACAGCGGCCAAACTAAGCAGTTTTACTGTCAAAACCATTTTAGTTTTACCGTCAAAACATTTTCTACTTTACTAATATTGAATATTTTAAAAATATTCTAAGAAAAAACTAAATCAATATTTTAATAAAACACTTAAATATTATGTCTAGTGACAATTCCGCCTAATTTTCCTGTTAAGTCAACGTAACGTCATAAACGCCATGCAGCCAAACCGGAAGACTTTTCGACGCGTTTTGCTTCTAGACGAAGCATCCTCAGGAGGTCTTGACTCTACGAGCGCACGATCCAGACATAGATAATTAGGCGAAATTGTCACTAGATATATTTTTTTTAAAGTTTTATTTAAATATTAATTTAATGTTATTATTAAATATGGATTTCCGCAAAGTAACGCCTGAATCTATTCATTATCTTAGAGTTGGGTAAGTCGCGCGGCCAATCGCTAAATTGATGACAGTGGCTAAGTCTAAATGGATTGCTAACAAAACTGCGTCAGCGCGTCGGCTGCCACTTGCGGCAGTAGCCTTGGGAGCCGGCTGCAACTCTCGTAACATTTACCAGAGATTTGGAACAGTAACATATTGTTTTGTATTCCTTCATATGTTATTTTTAGATACATATTTCAAAGTATCATTAAGGTAGTTCAAAGTCGTAAAGAAACTCGACACTGTCGTAAAGGAACAGCAAAATTACAGATTATAATAAGCTGTAAAGTAAGGTGTGACTTAATTGTTTTTAGAGCATTGCATTTATTTTATGTTAGATAAAAGTCAATTATTAATTTGTACGTCAAGTGATCATAAACGGTTTTAACAGCATCTTAGACCACTATCTCACCTGATAGTAAGTGACGATGCAGTCGAAGATGCTGTACAGGCTAACGTAGAATCACTGGCACTCAAAAACAGCTGCCGGAACTAACCGTGAGGTGCTTAAAGATTTTATAATTATCCTTACGCATCCATAGATAATGAGATCAATAGAGTTTCATTCATAAAATGGATGATATCGCCATCGTCGGATGCCAATTGATTGGATAGAAGCTTGCTATGCAGGCATTCGCAAATGCCCTACTACTATGCAATAACGACTGCCATCCTAAGACAAGAACCGATACAGACGGCTTAACGTTCCCTCCGAAGCACGTGCAAGCTCAGGGCGTCAAGTCTGTTAATCAATATGAATCTATAATGGACTCGGCCTGGGGCTCGATTCTCTTAGCTATTGAACGGCGTTAACGCAACTTAATTGCATAAAAACTGTAGTTTTTGTCAGTATCCGTAGTCTGCCCGCTATTTAGGTTCGATCGCAAGTCAGTGGCTTGCTATCAATAGTTTTTGACATATTTGGTATGCTGTAAGCTATTTTGTTGCGATTGCGTTGCTACAGTAGCATACAATATTTTGGAGGATTTTAGATAGAAAAATACCTAAATGATTTAAATATATTTATTTTATGTATTGTTTGCTAGAAAACCACTGTATTAATGTTTTGACTGATGCTTGATTGGTAGATGTTTTCATTATTATTTCAGTGGCAACATTTGCACAACCATACGATAGCGACGCGATTGCTATACAACTGCGATTAGGAGCTAGAATTAGCAGACTACCGAATTTGACATTACCAGCAGTTCGATCGCAGAAGCATCGCAGTAGTGTGGCGTTTGTTCAATAGCTAAGAGAATTGGGGCCCTGATCAATTTTGACAGTTTTGGTAGTCTACTAACTTCATATCGTTCATATTGAGTCAATATTGATTCAATCTCGGTTTCGTATGAAAACTAAACGAAATAATAAAATAAAAATAAATAATAACGAAATTGTTTTCTGAATTACCTTACTATTATCTTTTTGTTTTTTGTTGGAAATATCGTCAAACCAGCCTAGAATCATCATAGATTCATATATTCATAAGGGATCAGCAGACTACCGATTCTGTCTTGTATGAATCTTGAATGTATCTATGCTGAATATGAACATGTAATTTGCAGACTTGGCCCCCAGTAGTTATGCCACTAGGGGTCATCCATACAATCGCAGTGAATATTCCTTTAATTCCCTCCCTACCTACTTAAAACCACTAGGCAAGCCCAGCGCGAATGCTACAAAAACTTAAACGCCTTATTTCTGTTTAAGGGAACGGCACACATGAGGTAATATTAGGTAAATGAGTTTGACAGTGACAGATGTAAGTAAATTGCTCTGAAAAATGACATACGAAGTACGTATACCTTAACTAGCCTGTGGTTAAAGCCGTAGTGACGTCACAAAATGGCCATCATCGACTTGAAATTTAGGGCCAATGTGGAACTGTTAAATAAAAAATGCTTTTTTTTACCGCCGGTATGCGTATATTTTAAATAAAATACTATATACAATACTATGTTTTTATTTGTAGCTGATAGGCTAGCATTTGACAAATATCTGACCTGATTGTAAGTGATGGTGTGGTCGAAGATGTTGTTTAGGCTAACCTAGAATTACTGGCTTTTCAAGAACAGCTGCAAGAATACACTGTTAGGTGGCAATAGATTTTCTACTAGGGTGGTATATAGTCAGGCAGGCATTCGCAAAACGCCTTACCGCCGCTCGTATTAAAATATTTTGTCCTTGAGTACTTCTTTAGGTTAGCCTGAACAACATCTTCGACCACATCATCACTTACTATCAGGTGAGATTGTGATCAAAGGCTAATCTATCAGAAAAAAAAAAACGCACACACTTAAAGACCTGATTAGATTACACTCACCTATTAACGACCACACAAGAATGAGATAAGGGAGGAAGGCGATAATGACTATTGTAGTAGTAGAAATCACAAAGTGTTATTATTACCTGTTTATTACAATAGTAGAAATGGCTCCTGTGTGCTGGCGAGTCCAAAAAATACGTCTTTGATAACTTTATACCGGTCAACGGCACCGCCATTGTGACATTCATATAAGAATCTCTGTAAATAGTTTTTTTTATCTAAAAACTTGACATTTCCACGAAAACTCACAATGTTTTTATATTATTTTAGTGATTTTATAAATATAAACATACGAAAAGGTATACCTACATGGAAGATGAGTTAAACTAATGATAGACTATAAAACTTAAAAAATCAAACAAATTGCGTGCCGGACCAAAAAAATTACTTAAATTTAATCATAAAGGCCATTTTGCACTAGTGTATTTCTATATAAGTTTTTATTATAATATTATTTTTTAAGTTCTTGTGCAAATAAAGTGTTTTCTATCTTCTATCATATTGACAAAATTATATTAAATCGGCGTTATCACTATTTTGTTTGTCAAATACCAAAATATAGCGAAATTTATTTTTGACACATCATATATTTAATGATACAGCAGTTTAAAGTTCAAAAGAATACCAGATGGTAGGTATCTTGAGCGAAGGTCCGTCTGGATAGGTACCACCACAACGTGAGATGTTCTGCTTCGAAACAGAAGTCTGCAAGGACTACTGTGTTTAAGGGTCAAGGGCATAGTAGCAAGTAAAATTACTAGGCAACGAGATGTACAAACTAACGTGTTAGGGTGACGACTGCAGTTTGGTATTGGACAGTTGGAAAAATGTGACGCTTACTATCATGCAGATGACCTGTCTGTTCCATTACTTCAACATTAAAAAAACGATATACAAGTGAACCTAGTAGAAGCGTGTTAAAATATATTCTAAGAGAGTCAAAATATGATAACCGTATCAGCCGGATTGTCCACTGCTGAACACAGCCTCTCTCATTATGTCAGGTTAGCCATAATCCCTACGCTTGCCAGGCGTCTTGGGGATTTAAGTGTGAGATATCAGTTCCACAGAAAGCGCTGCTGCCCACTTTCTGGTGTGTTACCCTTAGTCGCATTTATAGTACCACCAACTTAACTGTGCAGTTTTCGAGGGCGCTACTGGTCATGGAAATCAACTACAAACTGTCACAATTTGAAGGAATGTTGTAGTTCTTTTTTCTGCCACCTGAACAGATAAGTTGGTGGGTCTGTACGTATGTTGATTACTAATAGAAATATTATTAATTGTGTTAATATTCAAAAATATTTTTCGATGGCTAAGCAAATTAGATTAATTACATCTTCCATTAAAAAAAAGCTTATCGACATTGCACCACAAAAAGAAATACCTTATCACAATACTTTATAATTGCACTTTCACTAAACTAAGGCATTAATTTAGTTAACACTAAAAACGCTCAAGATTTCCCAAAACACGAACTAAACTTATTACCGGATATTCTGTATTAAATGACTAATATTTATTTAGCTTTGTATGTAAATAACATGACACGCAATAAAAACACGAGCGACCGCCGACTAGTTTGTTTTTAAACTAATCGTATCATCGGTATTCTCTCATAAACAATGTTTTAAGTAGGTTGTAAAAATACTAGACTAAAATGTTTAGTATTTTTTTGAAATCCTTAAAAAAAAAGGAAAATGTGGACAATACCAAAAGTTTTTTTTTTTTATTTATGTTTGATAGGTTAGCCTTTTACCACTATCTCACCTGATGGTAAGTGATGATGTGGTCGAAGATGTGGTTCAGGCTAACCTAGAAGTACTGGCTCTCAAGGACAGCTGCCGGAACACACCGTTAGGTGCTTGGCGACAAAAAAAAATGAGTATACTATATCATTACAATTTCCTATCCCCGTAGGGGTAGGCATAGGTGTCAATTTATAATTTATTCATTTTGATTCTGAATTATTATTTTTTCACGTAGGTACACTTATGCTGTTTTGTTGCTTGCGGAAATAAAATATTTTTTACTTTCTTTTAGTCATATATACGTTATGGTCTCCTGTAACAGGGGACGAGCCTATTGGCATACACCGGGTCATATTCGAGACTTTGGACTGCAACTAACGAAAGAATCGCCGACTAGTTTGTTTTTAAACTCATCGTATCATCGGTATTCTCTCATAAACAATGTTTTAAGTAGGTTGTAAAAATACTAGACTAAAAATTTTTGTATTTTTTTGGATTGCATTTATAGAAGGAAAATGTGGACAATACCAATGTTATTTATTTATAAACAGCTGTTGGACTAGTTAGTAAACTATATCATTACGCTTTCTTATCCCCGTAGGCGTAGGGGTATGTATAGGGGTCTATTATTTTTAACCGACTTACAAAAAAGTAGGAGGTTCTCAATTCGACACTCATTTTTTAATGTATCACCACGCATATATTGTACAGGGAGTCCGAATTAGATAATTTATTTTTTTATTATAAAGGGTATACATAGGTACGCTTTATATGGTGAGGAGGTGGTCCCATATACATTTCATCAAAATCGGTCAAGTAGTTTTTAAGTTACACTCAAATAACTTAAAACGCTTGACTTACCTAGATGACTTGGTAGTTGCAAGTTTTGTCGATGGTAAAAATCGATCGTTTAACCAGTAATTATTATTAAAAAGGGAGTTTTTTTTTTACAAAAATGTGTATTGATATAAAATGTGTGTTTTAGTGTAAAAATCGGTTTACTTTTTGTAATTTTTTTCTTTTCGTGTATACTTATGCTGTTCTGTTCTTTGTGTCCTAAATAAAATCTTTTTTTTTTACTTTATTTTCGTCATATATACGTTTTGAACTCCTGTGATTGGGGACGAGCCTATTGGTATACACCGAGCCGTGTTCGAGGTCTTAAAACAAAAGAAACAATAAAACTTCTTTAACAGAAAATCTAATAATTTGTCTGGCTCGAACCAACGACTCCCCAAACAAAGAGAACCTAACGCGACGCGTGGAACCATGAAGATAGTGTACCTACTTTATACTTATTATGATATGTGTGTATACACATATGTGATAGTGTGACCTACTTTACGCTTATTGGAGTAACAAAATCTAATGTATTATTTGCAAAAATTTTCTCAAAAGTTTGTGATGAAACCGCATATGCGTTATTAAATTTGCAAAATATATTCTATTTATATTATATGTTCAAAGACAGCAGAGAATAATCGAGCAACTTTTTGTATTGTATAACAGGATTCATTTTTAGGGTTCAGTACCAAAGGGTAAAAACCGGACGCTACTACTAAGACTTTGAGAGCCAGTAATTCTAGGTTAGTCTAAACAACATCTTCGACCACATCATAACTTACCATCAGGTGTGATAGTAGTCAAAGGCTAACCAATCAGGTATTAAAAAAAAAGTCTCCAATGTCCGTCAGTCTGTTTGTCACCAAGTATATCATGAACCGTGATAGCTAGACAGTTGACATTTTTCACAGATGATGTATTTCTGTTGTCGCTATAACAAAAATACTAAAAATTGTCCAAGTGCGAGTCGGAATCGCGCACAAAGGGTGCCGTACTTTTCGGAAAATATAAAAAAGTACCGAAAGATGGAACCAACTTCCACACTCAAAAGTATGAACTTGTTGAAGTCGGTACCATGATAGTTCAAAAGTAACTATTAGCAAAATATTGTGCGCATGGTACCGACTTCGACAAGTTATTTCACACTTTTGAGTGCTGAAGTCGGTTCCATTATTCGGTAAAAGAAAACGTTTCCGTTTTAGTGACCCTTGCTACTTATGGGATCGATTGTCATTCACTAGCAACGACTAAATCATCAAGATAGGATTTTTTTTCAGTAATTGGAGTGTAACTCAAAAACGGCTTGACCGATTTTGATGAAATTTTAAACGGGACCACACGACAAGAATTAGCTTTCAAATAAAATAAGAAATATCAAAATAAGTTTAGCAAGTAAAAAGTTCTGATGTAACATACAAAAACAATAAAAATATACTGACTAATTAACAACCTTGGCCTTTTTTTGAAGTCGGTTAAAAAAAGTTATAATGTAGTGTCTAATGTTGTAGATAATGGTACGGAACCCATCGTGCGCGAGTCCGACTCGCACTAGGCCAATATTTAAAACCTCTCTCGCTTTTTTTAGGCCAAGGATTAGAAAATTTTTGCCATAACTTTTTTAAACACGCATAACTGGTTTATTAAAAATATCCTATTCATAGCGGACGTAGCTATCTTTACACACTATCTAAGAAATAAGATGAAATTAAATGAGATTAATTTTTACTTTCTGTTGTTTAGGTAACCTACATGTTTTTTTTTATTGTTGTTGTGACGGAACAAGCTCGAGGCCCACCTGATGTTAAGCGGACTAACCTATGCCTAGAACAGATGCATTTCATGACGAATTGCACTACGCTCGTCACCTTGAGATATGGTTGTTAAGTCTCATGTGCCTGCAATTTCACTGGTTCTCAAGGATTACTGCCGGAATACACCGTTAGGTGCTTGGCGACAGATTTTCTACTTGAGAGTGGTAGCTAGCCAGGCGGGCAATCGCAAAGAGCCCTTCCACCACGCGGTGAAGCTCAAGCCCGCGGCGGGATTGAACCATGGACCTGCGGCACGGCAGTCCATAGCTATTACCGCTCGGCCATCATTGCTTCTAATGGTAGGTCTCTTTAGCGAGAGTACGCCTTGGTAGGTATCACCGCATTACATATTTGAAGCAGTAGTGCGTAAACACTACTGTGTTTAGGCGCGAAGGGCACTGTAGCACATGAATAAAGATTACCTCGCGGGGTGCCGGGTTAGAATTGCACCTCCCCATATCATCCCGTGGGTGTCGTAAGAGGCGATTAAGGGAAAAATACTGGAAGGTGGGCAGCAGCGCCTTCTAAGGAACTGTCATCTTACACTGCGATCCCCAAGCCGCCTGCCAAGCGCGTATGGCAAATACCCCCTTAATATGGGAGGCTGTGTTCAGCAGTGGACGAGTCGGCAGTTACAGTACAGTACATGTGACTGTAGTAAGGTGAAATGACTGGGCAAAACAGGCACAATCGTCTCGGAGTGAGAAGCGCAGGGTAGTGACACATTGCACTGCAACTGTATAAAGTATCAGACATATGCTTACCATGAGCAGGTCGTTTTTTTTATGTTATCGTGACGGAACAAGCTCGAGGCCCACCTGATGTAAAGCTGATTAACCTCTGCCTATAGCAAATTAACTGTTTACGATGTTTTAGTTTATTTACTTTTTAGTGCATTTTTCTACCGACACCGACGAGGTACTCAATTCGAATGTTTTTTTTTAATGTTTGTTACCTCAGAACTGTTGACAGAGTGAACGGATTTTGATGATTCTTTTTTTATTTGAAAGCTAATGCTTGCCGTGTGGTCCCATTTAAATTTCATCAAATTCGGTCAAGCCATTTTTGAGTTACACTCTAATAACTGAAAAGTATTTTCCTATCGTGATGATATAGTCATTGATAGTGAATGAAAATCGATCCCATAAGTAGGTCACTAAAAAGGGTGAAAAAAATTGTTTACCAAAATTTTAATTTGTTTTTTCTTGTAAAATTTTATAAATTAATGAGTTAAAATATTTTCCAAGCGCCCGTAGTACATTTTGGAGCCATTATGGGATTTAGCAAGAATTGAGGTACTTAATAAAAAAAAAATACTGATATACAGCAAAATAATTATCAGAAATAAACAGACAATCACATTGTTAGAATTTATCATTACATACAAATGTATGATACTAGGACAAACATAATTTTTTATCATTTTTTATCTATGATACGAGATGTCTTGTAAGATAAAACGTGTCAGGATGTTGACTCTTCAAATATATGGGACGTCTGACACTTTGTAAATAAGAATATGATAACAATTTATTGGAGTACAAAATTTTTATGGCCAAGGCGGGAATCGAACCCGCGTCCTCCGATATCGCGTCGGATGCCTAAACATTGGGCATACAATTTTGTACTCCAATAATTTGTTCTATATATTTTCGCTTCGCACGTGATTGTAATAATATTTAGAAAGAATATGACTATTTTGAAAATAAAAACAATAAATAAAAATAAGTCAATTTTGAAACAATTTTTGCTTTGGCTCGACCGGTGGTTCTAAGTGGCCGCAGGGATTCTAACGAGTTGTAGGGTAAATACTTTTGAAGCAATGATGGCTCAGTGGCATTGGCTATGGACTGCCGTGCAGCAGGTCCATGGTTCGAATCTCGCCGCGGGCTTGAGCTTCACCGCATGGTGGAATGGCATTTTGCGAATGCCCGCCTGGCTAGCTACCACCCTCAAGCAGAAAATCTGTCGCCAAGCACCTAACGGTGTGTTCCGGCAGCAGTCCTTGAGAGCCAGTGAAATTACAGGCACATTAGACTCAACAACTATGTCGCAAGGTGACGGGCACAGTATATATATATTATAGGCAAAGGTTAGTTCACTTAACATCGGGAGGGCCTCGGGCTTGTTCCGTCACAATTACATAAAAAAAAACTTTGTATGATAAAAGTGAAGAAAAATCATAAAAGAGAAATGTCCTCTGCCTAGTACATTTGATGGCGTCTCTCGGAGACGGCAACAGTTAGGTAGGTGGTGTTTGACCAAATTTCATAGGGAATCAGAAGAGCAGTCGAGTGACACCTGTCAAAAATCCAAAATGGCGGATTGCAAATAGCCACCATACAAAATCCTTCGACCCCACCGAATCTCGGACGTTAAGATTACGATTGCACGTGAATAAAATAAGAGTTGCGTATTTAAAACAATACAAACGATAAAATTTTTGACCATCTCTATTTTTAATTCGATTTTATTCTAGAAGTCTAGAATATCACGTGGCTAATTAAAACACAAAATATTATGCGTATTATAGACCGACTGGTTATAAAGGTCAAATTTACACACACTATATTTTTAGACACTAAATAGAAAAGTAGAAAACCTTGTTTTATTTATTTAGGCATTTTTTAAATGTTATTGTGACAGAACAAGCTCGGGGCCCATCTGATGTTAAGCGGACTAACCTCTGCCTATAACAGATGCATTAGGTGACAAGTCACGAATTGCACTGCGCCTGTCACCTTACATACATAGTTGTTAAGTCTCATGTGCCTGCAATTTCACTGGCTCTCAAGGATTACTGCCGGATCACACCGTTAGGTGCTTGGCGACAGATTTTCTACTTGAGGGTGGTCGCTAGCCAGGCGGGCAATCGCAAAATGCCCTTCCACCATGCGGTGAAGCTCAGGCCGGCGGTGGGGATCGAACCAGGGACCTGCGGCACGGCCGTCCATAGCCAATGCCACTGAGCCATCACTACTTCGTTATTGCTGCATTATTATTTATTCAATTCAAATAATTTATTTCAACCAACAAGGATCATGTGACAATATCGTTTCTAACAAATCAAATAGATATCAGACAAAATAATAATTGAATGTCATAATTAATATAACTCATGAATGTGTGGCATCCATACTAAAATATAATTATAAATAAATCAACAATAATAATATGCATTAAATAAATAATAAATTATACATCAAAAATTCAATTATTAAATGTCATCCATACATATTAAAATAACTAACCATTAGTCAGTACATCAATCATATAGCTATGATTCAGGTACTGACAGTCGAATCTTTCAGCAAATGGCTTCAGAATGCAATATTTATGTAATAGCTATACAATCTCGGCTTCAAAATAAGACTATTCTATGACAACCAAGGAGTACATAAGGTCAAATCAACACAGCGTTGGGTCCTGTTTTTTTTCCACTATTATTCTTTGACCACTATCACATCTGTTGGTAAATGATGTAGACGATGATGTTGTTCAGGATAAGCTATAATTACTGGATCTTAAAGAACAGTAATCAGACCACAATTTTTTTTTACCATTAGATGCTTTTCGATAGATCTTCGCAGAATGGGCAAAATATCACTAATCACGTAGTCTTGGGTAGGGTGTTGCCGCATATTAGACACTACATGGCATTTTACCATCTTAAGGCTCTTATTTTTTATTTTTTTATTTGTATATGATAGGCTAGCCTTTGACCACTATCTCACCTCATGGTAATTGATGATGTGGTCGAAGGAGTTAACAGGCTTAACCTATAATTGCTGGCACTCAAGGACAGCTGCCAGAACACACTGTTATAGGTGTTTGGCGATAGTTTTTCTACATGTGGATGGTAGCTAGCCATGCGGGCATCCACAAAATGCCCTACTACCATGTTGCCTGCCATCCTAAGACAACAACCGGTACCGACGGCTTAACGTGCCCTGCGAAGCACGGAAGCGCTCAGTAGTAATGTCACTAGCGGTCACCCATCCAACTCATGACGGACGCTGCTTAACTTAGCTTGATCGGTTAAGAACAGCTAAGCAAACTTCGCTACGAGCGAAAAGGCTGGATCTTTTGATTGCGTTGGCTTAGAAGTTTGATTTTTTCACAGCTCAAGGGACAGTAGACCTGAGTATTGATACGAACTTCAGTTTGATACCCCGTGGGGTGCCAGGTTAGAATTGCACCTCCCCATATCATCCCGAGGGTGTCGTAAGTGGCGACTAAGGGAAAAATACTGGAAGGTGGACAACAGCGCCTTCTAATGAACTGCCTTCTAACACTGGGATCCCCGAGCCGCCTGCCAAGCGTGGGGATTATGGCAAATACCCCCTTAATAGGGGAGGCTGTGCTCAGCAGTGGACGAGTCGGCTGTTACAGTACAGTACCCCCACGCGTTCCTGAGAAAAAGGGTCTTGACAAGCAGCCAGACGGACAACAAAGTGATCCTATATAAGGGTACCGTTTTTTTCTTTTTGATGTACGGAACCCTAAAAATTACTCAAAATCGGTGGACACGGATTCAATTCCCACCCGGGTCAAAATTTTTTTTTCAATTATTTGGAAATGTGATATACCTATTTGTTTACTACCAGTGACATTTTAAAAGTGGTGGGACAATATACTAAATTTAGACAAAATTTATGACAAGTTTCTTTGCATGCTAAATGAGTTTTAGCCTTGAGTGTGCATAATTGGTAAGCGCAGACGTATCGAATCGGAATTGCATTAACTTAAAATCGCCTAATTCTCGCATTACACGCGAACTTGTCCCAATTCGAGACGATGCCGTTTACATCTCGTAGTACTACCAAAAGTACAACCAGCAGTAACACGGGTAATTTATCTGTCGTACTACCGACTCCCTTGGTTGTTGGGGTTTTTGTGCCATCTTACTACTTAACTAAGCTGATCGGTTAATCGCTGCGGTCATGAGTTGGATGGGTGATCGCTAGTGGCATTAATACTGAGCGTACACGTGCTTCAGAGGGCACGTTAAGCCGTCGGTCCCGGTTGTTGTCTTAGGATGGCAGTTGTTATATGGTGGTAGAGCAATTTGCGAATGCCCGCCTGGCTAGCTATCACCCTCAAGAAGAAAATCTGTCGCCAGCACCTAACGGTGTGTTCCGGCAGTAATCCTTGAGAGCCAGTAATTCTAGGTTAGCCTGAACGCCATCTTCGACCACATCATCACTACATCAGGTGAGATAGTGGTCAAAGGCTAGTCTATCAAATATATTTAAAAAATAGTCTACTAGTACCGTAATATATATATAATAGTAATAGTTGGCAGTTTTCCCAGCATTTTGACAGAATTACCCAGATGCAATGAGTTGAGCCGTTTTACAGTTTTCATGATGTATAAAATAAATATTGCCTCGCGCCCTGTACTGTAAAATTGAATTTAAATTCAATTTTGCTACTCTAAAGGTTAAAAATTTAGATTGTGTCGGGATCTTGTCGATGTCGGCATTTTTTTAACGCCACTACCATAGCTCCTACGCCGAAAATCCACAGCCTTAACTAAAGATACTTGATGGAACAATGATTATTCAAAGCGATTGACTTACAACTGTCACTTCTGTTTATATTATTCATTTCTGTTTATAAATAATTTAGTCTTTAATCAACATCTCACTTGTTGATAATTGATGACGTGGTACTTGGCAACAGATGTTCTACATGACGTTGACAACCGGACAGGCGAGTATTCGCAAAATGCCTAAGTACAAGTATGAGTATACTTTATTTACTGTCCGATTCTTTCTTGTACTGGAAATTAATGTATATTTTGTAATTTTCATCAGAATTGTTATAGACTTCCGTCCATATCTATTTATAAATATCTTTATGTATAGGGTTGTCTGGAAGAAATCGCTTTCAGCGATAAGACCGCCCATTGTCACACCTACTCTTAGTTATTGTTTTAAGTTAGTTTGTAAATTTCAATGTGGCAAAAAAGTGTTGTCTATATATTTATCTATGAGCAAGATTATTGTAAAGTCAGCATTTTACACTTGGACCTAATTTACCAACACTTAATTCATTCAAATCAGTTCGCAATCAAGAGCGTCGTGTGTATCGAATCATTAATTTAAGATCCGTATTTTATAAAGTTTTATCACATCATTCATCATATTGTTTCGGCGCAGCCCAGACAACCTCCATGCAGTGAATCTAACTCCCGCGGCTGGGTTCGAATCTTGGACCACCTGCGCAGACCAGGCAGTCCTAATAGCTATTGCCATTGGGCCATGACTTATTAAAACTATGACCTAATCTGCGTTATATTTTTTTTTTGCAGAGCGATGTAGTTTTCTATTATAAGCAGGCCTGGCCACTTTAGGTACACATCTACAGATACATGGGCGTATCCGTCCAGACGGGCTTATTGTACGGTGCGGGCCGCGTCAGACGAGATCAGAGATATGCGTACACATGCGACAGAAAGGGACGCCTTGTAGATGAATATAAGTATTAGACTCCGTGCTTTGCAAGCTGAAGTGCACTTTATTGCTTCGTAACTAGAGTCGCTTATTTTGGAATGGCTTGGCGGAGTGACCCTACTGTTCCTTTTTATTCTGTGTTATATGTCCCGTTTTAAGCCACGTGACGTACAGTTACAAAAAGAATTTTTTAATTACTGAATATAAAATATAGCAATGCTCAAATATAATTTATGAAAAGATGCAATTAGTAACGTAAAATGTCCTTCGTATCGCCAGAAACACTAGGCTCAGTAGCTACAAAAGCACGTCTAATAAAAATAAAGGGCATAGTCCGTTACTGGCATATACCTACTTTCCCCCACCAAAATAAAATGTTTTTCCTGAACAGGAATGAAACTCGTGCCCATCGGATAGGGTTAATGATTACTAATCATTCATATTCTAGGGCAACATGGCCTAAATGACCGTCCTGCTGAGATGGCTTTGAAAATCTGGATATAACCACGCTATCTCGGACACTATGTAATAACTTAGTGATTATGATTGTGATATGTTCTGAAAACTCTTTTGCAGTTGCTGGAATGAGTTTTATCCAAATCGCACCAGAAATGCCGGGGTTATAACAGACCAGTACAACTTGAACTTTAGTTTCAGTATAAATGTTCATGTCAACGTATTAACGTATGCTGGATTTTATTTTAATCACGTTTTCCAGTCTTTTTTGGTGTGGGAGGGGGGGATAGTAAGTATGCCACGCTCCGTACAAAAAGTTACAAACCCCTTTCTTGTAGTTCATTTTTATTTTTTGTATTTATTTGTTAGGCATTCCGCGAAAATAACACTTAGTCTAAAATTTTTACCCATTACCTATTTATTTCTAAAAAGCCCGTTTAACCAGTTTCTATCCAAAATGTGCGTACTTTTTCACAGCAGTAAGTAGTAATACATATATACAAAATCATGTTATATTAGTATTTTTTATTGTAGTGATATTTTTTCTGCAAAAAAACATTTATTAAATAGGGTTATTGGAAAAATGTTAACAACCTCTTAGGATTGACTTCTGCTAGTCCTAACAAACATTTAGAGACAAAAACTTTTTTTTGTGTTTGCTTATGTGTATTTGACGGAATCAGCACGAGGACCACCTGATATTAAAAGTCTCTTGTGTCTGTAATTTATTATTTCATAGTTTTTATTACTTACCTCGATGTAAATATTCAAAACTCTATTCAAAGGGAGCGCGCGCGGTCTAGTGTTGCCGCGGCGGGCGCTCTTAGCTCGGAGTAGGCATTGTCTTTTACTACGAGACACAGACCTTAAAAGTGTCAGACAGTACTAGAAAAACTGTGTTTTAAGTTATAACGGGCACAAGAGACTTTTAATATCAGGAACATATCGTGGAAAAAAAAACTCATGATGTTCGTTAGGACTAGCAGAAGTCAACCCGAAGAGGTTGTAAGCATTTTTCCAATAACCCTGTATATTATGTGAATAAAAGTTAATATTGCCACATACCTGATTGCTCAGAACACTTCTAAGTTGAATACACTCATCCCGTCTCCTATCCAACTCCTTTTGCATTACGCCCATTTTTTCTGGAAATAAAATAAAATATTACATACTTTTACGTAAAACATACCTAGGGTTGAAAACGTTTGTAGGCATGTCATTGCAGCGAAGTGTTCTAAAAAGCAATAAAAAATGGTATGCATCTAGCCTGACCATTTACCCCAAGATTTTTTACATATTCATTGATTTTCAAGTGTACACCATCGAAAAGAACTTGTAACAAGCGAAACCAGTCGATTTTTGATGTCATGCGTGAGCTTCCGATGACTATAACCTGTGTCTTTAAAAGATTTACACTAATTCCATACGACTTACTCCACTCAAGTATGTTTTGCAAATCGGAGTTGGTGGAACGTATTGCCTCAGGTAGTTGATCTACGTGTGCATGTCTATAAATTTGAAGGTCATCTGCATATACGTGGTAGAACAAAGTAAGTTGATCAGAGATACCGTTAATACATATAGCAAAAAGTAGAGGAGATAGAACGCCGCCCTGTGGAACACCAGCTGTCGTAACCTGCCATGATGAAAAAGTATCATCAAGCCGAATACGTTGCCGGCGTCCGTACAGGAAACTGTGAAACCACTCAATTACTGTAGGAGATATATTAAGAGAGCTAAGGATTTCTAGTAGTAAGTCGTAGTCGACACTATTGAAAGCATTGCTGAAGTCGAGTAGCGATAGTACAGTCACCTGCTTATCAGCTATGTCGAACCTAATACCGTCTGTGACTTTAATTAGTGCTGATACTGGACTGTGGCTAGGACGAAAACCGGATTGGTAAGGATTCATTAGATTGTTGTAATTTAGAAAAGAACTTAGTTGATTGTATATGAGGCGCTCTAAAACTTTGGAAAAAAGGGTAAGATGGAAATTGGACGATAATCGGAATATGAAGACGGATTTGACTTTTTTGGAAGAGGAATGATTTGCGCTTCTTTCCATAAGGATGGAAAGGTGCTTTCAATGGACTTATTAAAGATATGTTGAATGATAGGAAGAGTTTTATCAAGTACAATCATTATCCAATTACGACTGATACTATCGCTACCAACTGCATTCGAGATAGATAATATACTCTTCTTAATATCACTAACAAAAATATAAGCTAACCTAACTAGGAAATTTAATTAGACCTTGCAAACAACTCAGTCAACCCCGCATTCGTGTTCACTTTTTTTTTATTCATAATTGGTTCGCTTTTGACCACACCCTGCCTGATGTAAAGCATTAATGTGGTCTAAGATGGAGCACGCTTACCTAGAAGAAAATCATTTACTTATAATATTACTTGCTCAGTGGTCAAACTGAAGTCAATATAACTCACCCAAAACTCCCTTAGATAGCAGAGCGGGGTCACCGGCGGCTCGCAGCCTGTCCAAATGTTCTCGAAGCTTCTTGTTCTCGATCTCCAACTCTTCTACCTTGAACCGGTCTACGTTGGAGTTCGTCGGCGGGGAGGACAGCCGGGCTGAGGGCAGGATAACTTTCTTATAGTGAAAGCATTCTTACGGCATAAAGGTATAGTAAATGAATATATTATGTCGTCATGACAGTATGATCAGCCGCCATATTGATCAAAAAGAAGAAGAAGATGAAATCAATTTTGACATTTGGACTTTTTCAATGCAATCTCCTTAAACCAAGCATAGAGTATAGGTGTCGTCACCTTTTTATAGCGCTGACCTTGAATGCGCAGAAATCGTTTTAATTTGATAAGCATAAAGCTATATATTAAGAGTTACAAGTCGGAAAATGTCGATGGCAAGCCTTTAAGTAATAAAAATGAGGGTAGATAATTTCCCTTACTCATGAGACGTTCTTCGAGATCGTTGGCACGTTTTGCAGTTCTTGACAGTTCACTCTGCAATGCTGATAATCTATTTTGCATGCGTAGTACCAAGCCGGCGTCTGCAATCTGTTCAACAATAATACACTGTTATTATATATCATTAAAACATTAAGACAACACGATGTTGTCTTAGGTTTTCGCGATTATTACACATGGTAATAAAACAACTTTAAACGGTTTAAATCGCGTATATTTATCATTATTTTTGTCCCGACGTTTCAAACACTTTGCAGTGATCGTGGTCACGGGGTGACTGAAACGTCGGGACAAAAATAATGATAAATATACGCGATTTAAACCGTTTAAAGTTGTTTAAGACAACACGATTTCAACTGACCCTGATACCATTTATCATGTATATGATAGATATATTAGTTCGTAGCGAAGTTTACTTAGCTGTTCTTAACCAATCAGCAAAGTTAAGCAACGTCGCCCGCGGTCATGAGTTGGATGGGTGACCGCTAGGGACATTACTACTGACCGTACACGTGCTTCGGAGGGCACGTTAAACCATCGGTCCCGGCTGTTGTCTCAGGATGGCAGTCGTATAGCATGGTGGTAGGGCATTTTGCGAATGGTCAGCCTGACTAGCTACCACCCTCAAGTAGAAAATCTGTCGGCAAGCACCTAACTGTGTGTTCCGGCAGCTGTCCTTGAGAGCCAGTACTTCTAGGTTAGCCTGAACAACATCTTCGACCACATCATCACTTAACATCAGATAAGATAGTGGTCAAAAGCTAACATATGGCAGTACAATGTAGTATACTTCAATACTAAAATTTGTAGTTGACCTTCATAAGAGCGTCGTAACGCTTAAATTGAATTAATGATTTTGACTTTGACTAAGATAAAAAAAAAATGTGTGTATAGGTGGCCGTACTAAGAGGTGGTATGCGTGGTAGGTCACTAGGTGCCTTGGTCTTTTGCTTGTCGGCACTTTGATGAGATCTAACAGATAGCAGACCTGATCTCTCACGAAGGCGCACTTCTTCACAGTAAATCATAAGTACTCTTACGAGTCAGGCGTGTAGGAAGAATGTAATGTAAAAGAAGGAAGCAAGAGAGGTATGTACATATATCAGTAAGTGAATATCCAGCCTACACTTGCGGGACAAAGATGTAATGTTTGAAATAATCATTTATAAAGTAAAACAATTGGGTTCAATGACCGAAGTTCTTCATGCTCAACGAAATGACCAATATTTAGTACATTATTCAAAGAAGTAATGATGTAATTAAAAAAAAATAATTAAACTGTTTATTCCTTAAATATAGTATAAATAAAATCTATGAGACTTACCAAAATCTTATAATTAAAGATTGTAACGTAAGCCTGTTTAGTATTAATTTGGCACATTACAACTAACTTAAATTCCTTACAAGTATGGTACGCGTACCGGAAACATATTTTTTGATGTATAGATAACTTCCAGCGGTATGATATATATACATTGATATACTTACATATTTATATACATTAATGCTTTAGTATATTACAATCAAAAACCAAGTTAACACGGGTTAAACTAATCGGCGAGATAAAACATTTTACTTGACTTTTGAAGGTTGACAAGGATTGTGCACGCCTGATAGTAACTGGTAATAAGCTACATAAGGGAATAGCTTTCACTGAAAATGAGTGATCATAAAATACTGTGCCATGTTGAGGCATACTGAGGGTAAGATTATCTGATGACCTAAGATTAAGAACATTGGCATTGTGAAGGAACGTTTCAATTTCAAACGTTCCTTAAGAGCGCACCGAGCTTTTTAGGAATTTGCGTATGTGTTACTCAGAGTAAGGCACGCCCCCAGCATCCGTCCCCGTCCGACGGCCGAAGCTGTACTAAAAGGGGACAGGGACAAAACATCCCGGCTCTGGCTAAAACGGGCGGAACGGGCGTGAATTTAGCTATTTCCTACGTATAATAAAAACAAATACCTATTTGAAAAATGTGATGTTTTATTATAATAAAAAATCTGGTGACTTTCCGTGAAGTATTTACGCCGTACTACGTACTACGTACTACGTATAGGTTTATTTAATTGTTTAGATATAACTATGGATTTATTTTTTATCGAGGAAACTTTAAGTAGTCGTGTTTCTAAAGTGTATGATTTATGGAATGAATCCTTAAATACCATATATATTAATTGCACAACTCAAAATTAAGAAAAAAAGATTCAGCAAGGGATCAAACGAACGTAAGTATTTCACAATTGCCTCGGTGCAGTCTTAAGATAGCGCGGGGTCAATGGATTTAACAAAATATTGTAAAGGAGAGAGAGTATATGAGCAATATAAGAGAGAGTTACCGGTGCGGGTCCGTTCTGCGTTCCCTGAGTGCCGGCGGACCAGTTGACAGCTTCCAGCGCCGGCCGGTTCGTCTCCACCGAACGCACGGATCCGTACCCATAATCCTGATGCACAAACAAACATCATCATTGCAAGAACTCTGGACACTGAGTATGTGGTTTTTTTTTTTTTTTTTATGCTTGATAGGTTATCCTTTGCCCACTATCTCACCTGATGGTAAGTGATGATGTGGTCGAAGATGTTATTCAGGCTAACCTAGAAGTACTGGCTCTCAAGGACAGCTGCCGGAACACACCGTTAGGTGCTTGGCGACAGGTTTTCTACTTGAGGGTGGTAGCTAGCCAGGCGGGCATTCGCAAAATGCCCTATCACCATGCTGTAACGACTGCCATCCTAAGACGACAACAATGGTATCATAGATGGTGGTAGAACATTGCGAATACCCACCTAATATAAAGATATAAAGAAGTTTTTCAACACACTCGCTCGTAACGGGCCTTTAAGCATTTAAAGATTTTAGTGTCATAATATAGTCTATTACGCACTCATGCCTTTTTTTACTTTACCGGACTAGTTTTTTAAAAAGAAAAAATAAACAACGTTTCCACCTACGAATTTATTCGTAGGTTTCCACACTTTTCACCAAGGACATTGTAGTTTGTTTCGTTCGTTTTTGATATAAAAACAAACCAAAGAGTTTTTTACCTATTGAAGTAGAACTTTAGAATATTTAAGTATAAACCTTCTTAATCAGATTATTATCAGCTATCAAAAAGATCAAGAAAATATTTTCGTATTGAAATTTTCGTATTCGTTCCTCGCAAGTGTGTTAAAAAACGTCGTATGAAACTCGTGCGCGTTGTTTATTACAATCTCTACTCCATTTAGTTGCATAATGTACTATTATTAGCCCTTTTGTAATTTTTTCGTACAGGCAAGTCCAAGGTACTTTTAATGCATATTTATACTACTTAAATATATTACATTCTAATTACGTCTATGTAAATAAATAAAATTTTAATAATCATAATATTTTTACATTTAAATACAATTTACAGTTATCACGTTTGCACTTGTCCTAAGAACAATGATTCGAAAAGCTGCATTGACATGTATTCTTTTAATTTGTAGAAGGGATTGTTCTCAAAAAAGTTCGTAAGTGTTAGTTTGAACAAACTATATTTTAAGCTTTTTGGTAATTTATTATACATCAGTATTTTCGAATAACGACCTTGTTTCTGTACTTTAGCTAATCTGATTTTTGGTACAACCCGAATTTCATTATGTTTTATAATTCTTATTCCAGCAGTCTTTGATTGCTAATTCTTCAAATTGCTCAATCTTTAACCATCAGAAGAGATATTTGTAAAATGTTAGCCTATCGTCAATAAAAAAATTCACTGCTTTTCTCTCTTTTATCTGGTGGACTAACTTTTGGGCAATATGTCATCTGATGGTAAGTGAGATGCGTTCGAAGATTTTGTTTAGGCCTTAGGTTGAATCTAGGATGATTGGCTCTCAATAACTGCTGGCGTAACACAACTTGGCGACAGATTTTTTAACTAAACGTAGCAGCCAGGTATGAATTTAGAAATTCCTTACAATCGTGCAATGTAATTTGTTTGAAGAGCGCATTGTAAGCGGTATTTCTGACTTTTGTAGGTGGCTTTGCGGTTTGTATATCTTTATTTTTATTCCACGGATACATCTCCTTTCGCGAAAATTTGATATGTATGAGATTTAACAAATATTTTATGAATAATATTAGAATTTGTTTTAACATGTGCTAAATAGGCACCACATGCCCAGTGGCAATAATTATGCATGCGTGTTTTTAATCTCGCCGGAAGCTTGAGCTTTGAGCTTCAATGCATTTTAGGTAAAGTATTTTAGGTAAAGCATTTTAGGTAAACCATTTTAGGTAAAGCATTTGACCTGAATACACTTTGGCTAGCTACCCTGAAAGAGAAAATCAAACGAGTCCAAACACTTTTTGGGGTGTTCAGCCAGCGGTCCTTGAGAGACACTACCTTCTAGGTTAATTTAGCTGTTTACCATCCCAAACCAAATTTATCAACACGAAAATGAAAATCAAACGCAGAACTAAGAACTCTAACAAATATAGCGTAACTTTCATATCATGATAAGCTATTATGGGTGAACGCCTGGAAAGGTACCACCTGACTGCTAGGTATAACTATTATAGAGCGTTACTTACATCTTCAACGGTAGTCTCTTGTTGTGAATTGTTGCTGACGTCCGATAATGATCTTTTGTGCTCTGTCTTTGGCGGTGGAGGGGCCCTGCAACCGAAATAAGAATTTAATTGCCAGGTCTTCGCGTATATTACACATATACATGGAACGACATAGCATCTATTTAAAATATAGCATTTATTTAAAATTGGCTGCCCCCGCGGTTACACCCGCGTGGTGATGGATGAAGATAATCAAAAGTATCCTATGTTCAAATTTCATTAAATTTCATCAAAATTGGTCCAGCCGTTTAAACGTGAAGAAGTAACAAACATACAAACACACCCAAATACTTTCACCTATAATATTAGCGTGATATAAATTGTCGTATGGTGTGCCGGGAATGACACCCCCTTATCGCTACCTGTGGATGTCGTCAGAAGAGGAACGTAAAATACTGGAAAGAAGGCAGCGCCTTCTGAGGAACTGATATGTTAAACTGTGATCTCCAAGATGCTGGCCACGGGTGGGGATTATGGCAAACCCCCGCCTTAATGAGGGAGGCTGTGTTCAGCAGTGGACAATCTGACTGATATAGTAGCATACACATAAATTGAACAACGATAAACAATATCGCGTTTATTAAATATTATCTTGAAGTTTCAAACACTTTGCAGTAATGGCGGCTTCGGCCTACCTGTTAATGTAGAATAATTGATAAAAAAAAATTTATTGTGACGAAACTAGCTCGAGGTCCACCTGTTGTTGAGCGGACTTACCTCTGCCTATATGCATTTCATCACAAGTGACGAATTGCTCCCGCCAACTTGAGACAAAGTTGTTAAGTCTTATATGCCTGTAATTTCACTGGCTCTTAATAACTACTGCCGGAACACACCGTTAGGTGCTTGGCGACAGATTTTCTACTTGAGGGTGGTAGCTAGCCAGGCGGGCAATCGCAAAATGCCTTTCCACCATGCGGTAAAGCTCAAGCCGGCGGTGGGGATCGAACCAGGGTACTGCGGCGCAGCAGTCCATAGCTATTACCGCTCGGCCATCATTGCATCAAAATCAATTACATATTAGAAATAATATCTGAAATCGAACCGGCTTTGTTTACCGTCTCTGACAAAATCCATTTCACTTATACACAATATTTTTATTTTTGCAAAGACGTATGCTCCACGGATTCCATTACAAAATTACAATGAGAGGAAAAATTATAGTCATGTGCGGGATTCGAACCCATCACATCCACCACTATAGCCGGGGTATACTCTAACCACTAAGCCAATTGGACATATGACTCTAATTTTGTCTGACCATAATATGGGGAGGGTGATACCTATAGTTCTACTTACGTTGTGCTAGAAGCAAAACTATTTTTTACCGACTGCAAAAAAGAGTAGGTCTCTCAATGTTTGTTTGAGTGACACGATTTTGATGATTCTTTTAATTTGAAAGATGAAGCTTGCCGTGTTGTCTAAAATAAAAATAAAAATCGGTTAAGCCGTTTTTGAGTTACACTCCAATAACTGAAAGTATTTTCCTATATCTTCAATGATATACTTGTAGTCATTGACAGTGAACGACAATCGATCAAAAAGGTAGATTTTTTTTAACCAAAAAATGGAAACGTCTTCAACACTCAAATGTGTGAAATAACTTGTCGAAGTCGGTACCATGCGCACAATATTGTGATACTAGTTACTTTTGGATCATCATGGTACAGACTTCAACAAGTTATTTCACATTCATTTGAGTGTTGAAGTTGTTTTTTTTTGCAATTTCAAACGTGTTAACGATGATGAAACCCTATAATTTTTTTTTTTTTTATTTTTGCACTGACGCATGCTTTGCGGCTTATACTACGATGCGGGTTCAAATCCTACACAAGACTATTATTTTTCCTCCTCCTGATTTTGGATCAAATTTCTATGTTAGTAATATGATTCGAGACATACAATGCCGTCGCAATGTCAGTTACGCGCTGAAGCTCATGTCCTTCGTACGAAGAACTTAACAAAACAGCCCGAAAGATTGGCCTAAGGCCACGTGAATAAAGGAACAGAATGAAAGCTACGACAACTTTGTCAGCTCACTGAGCTGGTTCAAACTGTGTTCTGTACCTGAACGGGCGCCATCCACTGCGCTGTGTCCGTTGCAGCCCCCGCGCGTCTTATCAGTGACTAGTTACGCACACATAGGTATGCGTGTAGTAGTGAAGCTTTCATTCTGTACCGTTCTTTATGCGTGTGGTAAGCTTGTATATCCAATAGAGATGTGTGAGGGAGATGCGCTGTGTGCAAGAAAAAATCTACCACTGAGACCGTTTCGCTCAGCTAGGCTAGGAGAATGGAGCAATCCTTTGGTGGTTTTTTCCTCGGAAACCGCTAATCTTCCTCTTTATTGTCTAATTGGAATGGTGATGAAAATTATCTTAATTTTAAAATTAGAACTCCATAATGGGTTCGTTTTCAAAGGAATATATGTCAAAATTAAGTTCATCTCCATTACAGCATTTTTTGACAGCTAGGCCCCTCTAAGGTCGGTAAATATCTAACAATACTAATAGGTAATAGAAGGACTTCTAGTTCCTAATAAGTTTAAATCAAATGGTTTTCAATATAGAAACTGACTGCGCAGTACGAGATTTTGACTATTGTATTTTGTTTCTGTAATGGAGAAAAGCATGCCGGTTAAAATGTCAACCCCATTCTTTCTATCCTAAGAAGCTCTTTCCGTGCCCATTCTTTCCGTGGGTATCGTAAGAGGCGACTAAGGGAACAATACCGGGAGATGTGAAGCAGCGCCTTTTGAGGAACTCACAACTAAGGGATTCCAAAGCAGGGGTTGAAAACCGGTTCCAAATTTCGGTACGGTTCTTCATTTAGGTTCATATAAAGGTTCCATATTTCGGTACGGTTCTTCATTTAGGTTCCTATAAAGGTTCCATATTTCGGTACGGTTCCGGTTCTGGTTCCGGTTCGGTTCCGGTTCCAAAGAACCGGTTCCATAGAACCTATTTAAGAGGTTCCAAATGGATGGAAGGGATGCCTTTATAGCTTGCGCTGCTGACTAGAATGGATTTTTATTATTTTAAAGGACAGATGAGAGTGTAAGCGCTTGGCGTATTTGTACTTATTGCTTCCAGTCGAATAGTTTTTTTTTGTATGACCATGTTTATATCTTTTTTGTTTTATAGAAAAGATAGTAAGATATTCTATGAAAGTCCCATTTACTTATCAACATCGCGGCTAATTGATTTTAAAGTTATATGATTATATTGATTATAATTAAGGACTAGAAAATCTGCCGCCAAGCACTTAACGGCGTAAGCCGCTATGTGTCCCTGAGAACCAGTAAATTAGCATGGTGGTAGGGCATTTTGCGAATACCCGCCTGGCTAGCTACCTCCCTCAAGTAAAAAAATCTGTCGCCAAGCACTTAACGGTATGTGCCGCTATGTATCCTTTGAACCAGTAGTTTTGCAAGGTGGTAGGGCATTTTGCGAATACCCGCCTGGCTAGCTACCTCCATCATGTAGAAAATCTGTCGCCAAGCACTTAACGGTGTGTGCGCCTTATGAATGAATCCTTGACAACCAGTATTTCTGCATGGTGATACGGCATTTTGCGACAAAAATATAACCTAGTTAATCTAAGGTCACACAAAGACCACATATATGAAACAAAATACATTGAGCCATATAATAAATAAATAATAAAAAAGTATAGGATGGATGTAAAAATATGGCTATGAGCCATATGTTTATGTGAGCATCAAGCTTACTAAGGGCCTGTTTCAGAAGAATAGAGTAAGTTCCGGTTATACTACCCTGAACATATTTAATAAATAAATCTCTTTACGTTTCAAAGTCATCGATTAAGCCTATCCATCGGTTAAAGCTTGAAACGCGCTGCATGTTAACTGTGAGTTTTATCATTCAGTAAAATAAAACTTATAAGTTAGGTATATGTAACCTCCTTTTTGAAGTGAAAACTTCTTTAGCGGCGTTGAGCACTTTTTCTGTAATGGGTATAAAATCTTAAACTCGCGTCAGGACACGTGACCTGATCGAAAAAGCGTAAGACGGATGGAGAGTAGACAGCTATCCCCTCTCTACGGCGCGGACACACTTAAGTCATTGCATGAGCGCACATAAACAGTACGCGGCCAGAAGCTTGATCCGTACGTATGTCTCTGTAAAAAATATTTTTTTTACGATCGTGGCCATTGAGTGCAATAAAAATGCCTACATGCGCCATTAAATGGTGCGGGAAAAATAGTAAAACATCCAATTACAAAACAGATGGAATTACCTTTAATATTGAGAATCGGGAGAGCAGTCGGATGACATTTGTCAAAAATCCAAAATGGCGGATTTCAAAATGGCCGCCATACAAAATCCTTCGATCCCTCAAAAAAGTAGCTGGTTCTACCAGAAAGAGTTGAGTACGGTTATAGTAATGTATTACGAAAATGACTAAGGGGCTTAGCTGAGTAGGGGAAAAATTAAAAACCCTAGAAATGACGCCTGCCAAGTAAAGCTGGACTACGTATCTCGAAAACGGTAAGAGATATGTTGGGGGTGTTTGAACAAATGTCATAGGGAATAGGGAGAGCAGTCGCATGACACCTGTCAAATGTGCTACTCTCATTCTTCATACATTATTTGGAGTATTTAACCTTACAATGTCAACTGTATTAGGAGTGTTTGTGGGAATTTCAACTCAATTTAGAGTAATTGTCCTACTGTCAGTGTAGCGAGCCCGAAGGGCGAGCTTTTGGTGAGGCCGAAGGCCGAACTTTCAGGCCGCGAGGCCGTAGGCCGAGTGGACGGTGCGCGAGCCCGCAGGGCGAGCGCTAGGCGAGGCCGCAGGTCGAGCCGTCTTAGTAACTTGCGAGGCCGAAGGCCGAGCTCAGACTTGCACCGATTTGGCTGAAAATCGATATATAGGTTGTTCTCGTCATCCTTATTCCAAATACGAAATTTTTATTTCGATGACGTCTGCCAAGTAAAAAAAGTTACTCCGATTTGGCTGAAACTCGATATTTATGTGGTTCTGGACGTCCTTATTCTAAATCTATTTTTTTTTTTTCGATGACGTCTGCCAAGTTAAAAAAAGTACTCCGATTTGGCTTAAATTTTATATCTAGGTTGTTCTGGACGTCCTTATTCCAAATATGAAATTTTTTTTTCGATGACGTCTGCCAAGTAAAAAAAAGTATTCAGATTTGGCTTAAATTTTATATCTAGGTTGTTCTGGACGTCCTTATTCCAAATATGAAATTTTTTTTTCGATGACGTCTGCCAAGTGCAGATAAATCACGTATCTCGAAAACGGTAAGAGATAGGTAGGGAGTGCTTGACCAAATGTCATAGGGAATCGGGAGAGCAGTCGAATGACATCTGTCAAAAATCCAAAATGGCGGATTTCAAGATGGCCGCCATACAAAGTGCTCATTTTTCGACCGTATTAGGAGTTTTTGTGGGATTTTGGACTGAATTTGGAATTATTGTCCTATGATAGTGTTTAGCAAGCCCAAAGGGCGAGCTCCTGGTGAGGCCAAAGGCCGAATTTTCGGCTCGCGAGGCCGAAGGCCGAGCGCATGGTGCGTGAGCCCGAAGGGCGAGCGCTTGCCGAGGCCGCAGGGCGAGCCATGTTAGTAATTTGCGAGGCCGAAGGCCGAGCTCCGACTCAAGAGTATTTTCCACGTCACCGACTGGTCTCCATGGCAACTGCCCGCGGTAACCGAAGCACCTACGAGTGGGGTTCCTAAACAAAAGTGACTCAGAATCTTGGTCCCATTCTGCCCGTACCACCTTTTTATGGCAGTAGGGTGAATTTGCTTTTGTGGCTACAGTATGGTTCTTTATTGTATTGAGAGTTTATATGGGATTTCATACTTCTATTGGAGTTTTGAAATATTTTTATTTTAATTTAAAAGGTGTTTTGATATAGTTTAAAATAAAATTAATAATTAGTTCACGAATAATAAGGTTAATGAATACAACAGTACAATTTTGAACAGTTTTGAAAATAAAATTGTTTCATTGGCATCGGATGTTTTCGTTGGTTGTCATAATGCAGAACAAGAAAATTTTGTAAGGCAAAAGTTACATAAAATGAAACCTGACGAGACTGGTGGATTACCTTATGAACTAGTTCTAGTTCCTAACCGACCCTATATGATAACCATAAACATAGATGTCGCTGATGGTTTATCTAATGGCACTGTAGGAAAATTACTACTCATAGAATCTGATAAAAATGATGAAATCACAAGACTTTGGTTCAAATTCTCAAAATCCATTGGTCAAAAACGTGCAACAAAATTTAGAAGCCACATTGCACGCTTGAAAATCGACAAAGACGCTGTTCCAATTTCTTTACAATCATCGTCAATACCACTCAACAGAAATAAAACTATAGTGGCAAAAAGAAAACATTTTCCACTGATTTCGGCTTTGGCGATGACAATTCATAAATCCCAAGGAGGTACGTTTGATGCTATCGTTTATGAATACAATCGTTCTCATTCAAGAGAATTGGTGTACGTTGCGCTATCAAGAGTAACTAGTATAGAAGGTTTGTTCTTAGTCACTGAAGACGACACAAGGGCGAGATGGAAATTTCATCATGGCAGAGTAGGAAACGCACAGGTGGAAGATTCAAACGCAACAAAAAATCAAAAGAGATCAACAACTCATCGAGAAGATTTATCAATTGAATTGAAACGTTTACGTGAAAATCCTTTGCAAACCATCACCAAAACACTTGTAGATTTTATTTATAAGAATAATAGATTGTCTATTTTTTCATTCAATTGTCAGAGTTTACGTGCGCATGTAGATGATCTAGCAATTGACGCTCTTGTTAAAAAGATGAATGTGTTAATTTTATCAGAAACTCATATGGGTAACAATGAAATAATTGACATTCCGAATTTCAACTTTGTTGCGAGTTTCAGAAGAAATAATCGTCCCGCGGGAGGAGTAGCTATTTATCAAAATATGAACACAGTTCATTATTGCACAAATTATATGGATGTGCATGTGAAATACAACAGCATGTTTAATGCCACTGTTTCTGATATCGGTGATATTTGTATAAGTCGTTGCCACTCTGGTGATAATCAGTTCATAATTATGGTTGCCGTTTACATCTCTCCAGATAAGTCATTGCGTGCTATACGAGACTTCTTGTATGAAAATTTATTCATTTATTCTCATGATGCATCTGCATTGCTTAAAAAAAAATTGGAAAAAGCTTTGATGAATTGCCAATGATTTTGAGTGGAGATTTCAACATAAACTTCGCAGACGATAAAAATCAACTATTAATTGAATTTTTAAATAATGAATTTGGTTTAACTATGTCGAATGATCGCAATCTTAGCACAACGAAATACAAAACTACTATTGATGCGGTCTTTATTAGACATTTAAATAGGTTCGAATCAAAACAGTTCGTTTCTTACTTCAGCTACCATAAACCTATCGTATCAGTTTTAGAGATTAGCGATGATAGTTCTGGTAATGATGATGGTGAAAAAGTCGTTGAAATTATGGATGAAAGTTGATTTTTCGGAGAGATAAACTTTCTAATGTAAAATAATTGTAATAGTTTTAAAGTGTTAAATTTTTAATGTAATATAAATTGTCATGTTTGTGTACGATAGCGCAATAAATGAATATTGTATTCTACCACATAAATGATAGTACTTTTATACTGATAAAGCAATTGGTGCAAAATTATTCCCTAACCATTCCAAAATATCAAACATGCTCAACGTTAATTAATAATCAAGTTTTCACTTCTGCCGGCACTCCCGGAGTGCAACCCGTCTTTTTTTATATTGCATTTAGCATAGCTTACTTGTATGACTGTTCCACAGTGACCCACGGTACATGTGGATTTACTTTGAATTTCGTTATATATAAAATATGAATAAACGAAATTACGTTTCCTTCCCCCTATTTTGCAAGGGATAAAAACCTAAAAACACACAGTACAAACATGCGGCGTGCGCACTGGTACCTAAATGTAAGTACTGACTGGATCAATTCAATTATGTATGATGTATTTTATCCTCCTTTGGATGCCCGTACAGCACCGCTATCGTACCGTTGCAATAGTGCCGAACGAATCCAACTAAAAAAGTTCAAACGTGTTTTACATGCCTTTCGTTCACATCGCGTACCGATAAAATAAAGGTTCTTATAGAGGTTTCGGTTCCGGTTCCGGTTCTGGATCGGAACCGCTAATTTGGTGTTTGTTTTCGGTTCCGGTTCTGGATCGGAACCGCTAAATACCGGTTCCGTACCGGTACTTTTGGAACCTTTTCGACCCCTGTTCCAAAGACGCCTGCCAAGCGTAGAGACTATGGATAATCCCCCCGGCATTGTTCAGCGGTGGACATTCCGGTTGATGTGATGATGCGTGATGAAAGTAGAAAAAAGCAACTCAAGATTTATCAGCGAAATTTTTGGAGTATGTAATATAAACATTTCTAATATTATCTGATGATGCATTATGACTCAACTAATTGAAGATAATCGTTACAATATTTATCAATTTATTATTTGTCAAATCATGTGACACGTAAGTAGTACACCCATATTACAAATGTATGTAAAATATACATCATACACTCGATTTTTTAATTAAATTATCGGCAGCGGCTCTTTTTATTTATGATACGCAAACATGCCAGCTACCCAGAGTCCTTCTCCGCTACATTAAGGAGTGGGGATGGCTTGGGTAGAGGCTGGCGGGGGAAATGCACAGAACACCCCAAGCGGGACGTCAGTGCAGGACATATCTGACGCCCATTTGCAGGCTTTGTCCCCGGGTGGTAGCGACGTGCCATGTGTTCTGGTGCATCGTGAGGGGTAGCACCCCAGGAGGGGTCCGGCAACGGACAACCGTGGCGGGTTCGTGTTGAATGCTAAAGCGTCCCTGCGATCCCGCCGAGAAGCGGTAGAGATGGAACACCGTGTGTTATAGTCGGTAGGGGCACTTGCTGCTGTGGGAGTAGTTGGTGCCGAGTCCGACATATCCTGGCCTTCCCGGGGTGGACGGGAATGCGTAAATGCATTTTCACACGTTAAAAAAAAATTACATATCACCCCCAATAAGAATAGAATAAGATACGCAAACATTTGACCAGTATCACGTGGCAAGCGACGACGCATTCGTTTGTGATACGCTTGCCTAAAAATATCTTTATTGAGTTTGTATCTGAAGTCTCTCAGATCGTACCTAACAGCAAAAAGAGACACTGGCATGGATTCCATACATAACGGAAGTGTATTCCTAGAGTTTTTCATACATACGCAGTTTCGTTATATTTTAAACTAGGGTAACGCCCGCGTTAAATTTAGAGTAAAACAATTCTTCTTTCCCTATACCTCCTCGAACTAGTATATAGAATAGAAACCTCAAAAATAACAGTATTTCTCCACTATTTAATGGATGTTATTATACATATAAACCTTCCTCTTGAATCACTCTATTTATTAAAAAAAACCGCATCAAAATCCGTTGCGTAGTTTAAAAGATTTAAGCATACATAGGGATATAGGGGCAGAGAAAGCGACTTTGTTTTATACTATGTATAGACACCTCAAAAATAACAGTATTTCTCCACTATTTAATGGATGTTATTATACATATAAACCTTCCTCTTGAATCACTCTATCTATTAAAAAAAACCGCATCAAAATCCGTTGCGTAGTTTAAAACATTTAAGCATACATAGGGATATAGGGGCAGAGAAAGCGACTTTGTTTTATACTATGTATAGACACCTCAAAAATAACAGTATTTCTCCACTATTTAATGGATGTTATTATACATATAAACCTTCCTCTTGAATCACTCTATCTATTAAAAAAAACCGCATCAAAATCCGTTGCGTAGCTTAGAACATTTAAGCATACATAGGGATATAGGGACAGAGAAAGCGACTTTGTTTTATACTATGTAGTGATAAGCAACGCGCATGAAGAACATCGCTTCGTCAGGCCTGACTCACTCCACACTTTAGGTGGCTACAGGTACATCGGCGTACCCGTCCGGACGGGTTATTGTACGGTGCGTGTCGCGTCAGAAGAGATCAGGGCTATGCGTGCACATGCGATAGAAAGAGAAACGCCTTGTAGAGAATATAAATATTAGGTACTCCGTGCTTTGCGAGCTGAAGTGCACTTTATTGCTTCGTAGCTAGAGTCGCTTATTTATTGGAATGCCTTTGCAGTGTGAATCTCTGGTCCTTTTTGTTCTGCGGCTTCGTGCGTTTATTTAAATATCTACTATGCACGGATGCCGTGTTCTTCCCGTTTTGTCTGATGAAATAAAATACTTCCTGTCAACTGTGGTGTTTCAAGTTTTGAGCTAAATGCGCTCTTCTCTAGACATTCTTCTGAACTCATTATAGAAGATAAAGAACAACTTACCTCTGCAAAGAGTCCAGTCGTTCTTGCAGCTCATATTGTGCTGTGAGAAGCTTCTGCCGACTCTGTCTCTCGGCTTCTAGTTCCGCGCTTAGTGCATTCTTCTCTTGCTCATTCTTCTTGTCTCGTTCTAGAATACGAAAAGATATGTATTGTTAAATATTGAACATAATAGTAAAAAGAATATAATCCGGTCAATTTAGACTTCCAAGGTTTCAAAATTTCACACTTGGCTGAAAATTGGTAGGGTTGTTCAAAACACTATTATATATATGAAATGTGAAGACTCATTGATCCGACACCTATAAAAAAATACTCGGGGTTGTACGGGGACAAGATAGTAAATATAACGTGCTAAGTACACTACCTTGCGGATGTTCGTGGGCGACGGTATTCACTTACCACCAGGTGAGCCACCTGCTCGTTTGCCCTCCTATACCATAAAAAACACCCCAAGGGTGGCGTGGAGACAGTGTCCATATTATGACGATTACAACTCTCTGAATGGTAATAGGTATCTCTATAACGGTGGCTCTTAGGAAAAAAGTATTTGAATTTTTTAAATATATTTATCTTGTTTATCTTTATCTGATCTACAATTTTTGTCTGGACTAATTCTGTGATAAAACTTACCGTTTTGCTGAAAAACCCGTTTTTCGGACCTTTGACCCCGAGTAATATTTTTTCCAGGTGTCGGATCGATAAGGACTTTCATATTTCATGTATAATAGTGTTTTGAACAATCCTACCAATTTCCAGCCGAGTGTGAATTTTGTAACCTCTCCCCTAAGAGATATGCTGCAAGTATTCGTCGGACTAGAATTCTAATTCGCACTGAATAACGACGTACAGCACGTTAATTATGGCTGTAAAAATGTATAACAAGCTGACGAATGATTTGAAAACTATTAAAAGTGACATTAGATTTATACTAAATTTGAAACGGTATCTTACTGACAACGTCTATTATTCCATTGATGAATATCTAAATGATAATCATTACCGACTGATTTTAAATTCGTAATAATTTATTATTATACAGAAAACATTCAATTTTATTAAAATAATGACCATTCCATTTATAAATTCTTCTAATTACATGCGGTATCTATCGCCAAACACCTAAGTCGAGGTATTTGGTAGACTCAAAAGGTTGCCATGGATACAGAGGTCTAAGAATAAGAGCACGTTAAGCCGTTGGTTCTGGTTGCTGTTTTGGGATGGCAGTCGTAATAGCTTGGTGGTAGGGCATTTTACCCGCTTGCCTAGATATTTATTTTATTTATATTATAATTACATCCATGTTAATTAATACCGTCTTTTTTATGTTATGTGACGGAACAAGCTCGAGGCCCACCTGATGTTAAGCGGATTTACCTCTGCCTAGAACATTTCACCACAACTGACGAATTGCATTGCACCCGTCACCTTCACACAAAGTTGTTAAATCTCATGTGCCTGTAATTTCACTGGCTCTCAAGGACTGCTGCCGGAACACACCGTTAGGTGCTTAGCGACAGATTTTCTACTTGAGGGTCGCTAGCCAAGCGGGCGATCGCAAAATGCCCTTCCACCATAGGGTGAAGCTCAAGCCCGCGGCGGGATTCGAAACATGGACCTGTTGCGCGGCAGTCCATAGCCAATGCCACTGAGCCATCACAGCTTCAAGATTTTGGTTGCTTGCGGTAACGAATCGCTTTGCATAAGGAACGGATGTGATCGAAACGATGTCCGGATTTATGTGCCTTATATATGTCGGGAATCCCGTATTTAATATTAAAAAATTACACTGCATAATGTAAGAATATTTACTTCCATTGCGTGCGCATGACTGAAAACCCAGCTTGCCAAAGTTGGCACACAATGTGCGTTGAGTCCTTCATAAGTTCTCGTCGGACATTTTCTCCACAATTCAGGGAAATTTACCTCTGCGGATAAAATTTTTGTCCTTCTATAGACCGTTAAATATGACGTACCTTTCCAAAACTTGGCTCGATTTTCGAACTCTTCGTTCCACGCGTACACTTCAGGCTTCTGCGCCTCTTTGGCCACGTCTATCACTAACTCCAGTGGTATCACCATTTTTTAAGTTATTTACTTACATAATACTAAAGAAAAACGATATCAAACAATATTTTAACTTGTACCGCTATTTTTCAACTTCCGAAGAGACCATTTTATAAAATGTATGTTTAATTCAAAACCGATTTCAGCTATTTCCTCAACAAAAAGGTTTATATTGGATGATTTTATAAACGCTCGAACTAGTATAAAATTGTAAAAAAAATACGACTTTGAGCTTCTTGTAACTCTAAGTCAAGAGTATTTTATAAGTGTTCAGTTCAATCTCTTCTTCATGTGTCGACTCTAGTAAATCGGTAGTCGGTACAATTTTTATTATTCTTTCACTCTATTTTATCAATTTTTATGTGCACTTCACACCTATGCGTACTATGTATAGTACGCATATTACTCTTCATACAGTCCTTCCAAACCTTCTTTTTTATTCTCGCCGTTTTGAAGTCAGTATCAATGTTTAAAATTAGTGAAAACTCAGTACAGCACGAGATATCAACTGGCGGCCAGCAACAACTCTACAATGTGTACCCGACACTAACAAAAATAACTTTTTATTGATTCACTAAGACGACTATATCATTGTTAGTATAGTCTACACATCACCTTGATAACTTTAAAGTCTATAGTCTCTAGAACGTATCATAAACCATCATAATAATAATAAAACAGTTCAATTGCAGTCACTAAAACCAAAGTTCCTCACTTTACTTTAGTACTTTAAGTAATTATTTTATTAAAACAGCATTGTATCACAGTTGTACAATACAAAATTTTCACATATTTCAAGCTCTTTTTTTGGATATTAACCTATACCATCACGATATAGCCAACTGTGCATAATATTTTCATTACATCGATCGATTTGATAAAGTAATTAGTACTTTTTATCATATCAGGACATACATATCTTATCGCCTTTTATTCAATGTCTATCATTGTATAATATATAAAATGATAAGGTTTTGGCAATGAGGATTATTGATTTCGTGTTTCCAAAAACCAGGAACTGCGAGAGCTAGGGCTGTGTCCCATACTGTTTATACAAGGTGTCCCAAGAAGTAGTGATATACTGAAGCTGGGAGGTAGGGGAGCTACAGGGCTATCTGAATCACCCCATGTATGTTCCGCGATTTTTCGTATTTTCGGAGTTATGACTATTTTTTTAAATTTTCGCTTATCGCCGAGTACGATGAGATTTTTATTTATGGTGACGTGAATTATTGCGGTAGATGCTTGATTATTTTTTGTGTGCTAAGCTGATAGATAGGCCAATTCAGTATGGTAACATTTACGGTCATTAGATTTTTTAATGGAATAAAATATAAATTAAATGCCAAGAAAGATAAAATTACCCAGTACGTTCACAAATTCAAGGGCACTTAAAAAAATAAAATCACTAAAAAAAAATATCGTTTGGCTTTTAAAAACTTGCTCTATCTATCAGGTAGCTATCCTGAAAATATAATTTTATTATTCATAAGGCTTCAAACAAAAAGTTGAAATGTAAATGTGGTAAGTGCAAAATTTTTATTTACACGATGATTAATGCAAGCAAAGTAAAACCAATTACAAGGTGTTTAATTACAATAAATTTTCAAAATGGCCCCTGTTGCGGAAAAAGTTGTCTTTTAAACGTCTGAATGCACTTCTATTATTTTTAATGGTTTCTGATACTCTCAATTTCCGGGTTAACACTTCCAAATTGCGGCATTCTCTCGAGTAGACGAGGTCTTTGTAGTATTCCCATAAAAAAGAACAATGGGGTTTAGGTCTACTTTAAACTACGAGCGCGACTCAAACCCGCGACTATTCTTCTCTGTGGCCGATACAGGCTTTTTCAGACTGAGCCGGTTACGGTAAGTGTCATAGTTCAAGCTCATTCATTCTTTCTTATTATTTAAACATCGCGTCGAATAAGAAAAATGATTGTTATACTGTGAAAGTTTTCTTTTAGCGAGCACCCTTGTAATCTTAGACAGATGAGGACAATAAAAAAATATTGCACAACAAGATTTTGATTTTAGTACATTTCAAAAGTTTTGTGTCTTATTAGGGTCCCAAATTTTTTTAAAGTGTATTAATCTAAGACGTTACAGATAACAAAAATAACATATTTCAAGTCCCAAACTTGCTATATTACTATATAATAATAATCTAGAGAAAAATAAAAAATTGCACAAAACTCACCTTCCAGAGCCATTTCATAATGCTCCTTAGTACTTCTCAGTTCATTCGCCAACTTTTCACTTTCTCCCTCCCACACCTCTCTGTCTTTGTTGTACTTGTCTTCTATCTCTATTTTCTCCTCTTTCAGCCTTCGGGTGCTGTCGCGTTCACTCGCCAGTTGGACTTGTAAAGCGAGGATGAGATTGTCCTTTTCGCTGTTGTCGTTTCTGAGAGATTTTGCTTCAATTTCGACCAATTTCAGGAGCTCTAGTTTGGCCCTGGAATAAAAATAACCTTAGAAAAGTGTTCCCTTATCGTTACAGTTTTAGTTACAAGCTAGAATACCAGGTCCCATTAAATATTCCATTTAAGGGCTAGCAATTTATTTTTTATACTTGTGACTATACAAGAACAAAATAAACAACAAATAAAGAACTTGAAGCGCTCGTAGCGAAGTTTACTTAGCTGTTTTTTTATATTGTTATGATTGCAATAACGCCTGCTATGCGGATTACATTACAAAATTACAAATATACGATAGGAAAAATTTAATTATCCCGCACATGACTTAAATTTTTCCTATCGTATATTTGTAATTTTGTAATTTACTTAGCTGTTCTCAACCGATCAGCAAAGTTAAGCAACGTCGCCCGCGGTCATGAGTTGGATGGGTGACCGCTAGTGACATTACTACTGAGCGTTTCCGTGCTTCGGAGGGCACGTTAAGCCGTCGGTCTCGGTTGTCGTCTTAGGATGGCAGTCGTAATAGCATGGTGATAGGGCATTTTACGAATGCCCGCCTGGCTAGCTACCACCCTCAAGTAGAAAATCTGTCGCCAAGCACCTAACGGTGTGTTCCGGCAGCTGCCAGTACTTCTAGGTTAGCCTGAACAACATCTTCGACCACATCATCACTTACCATCAGGTGAGATAGTGGTCAAAGGCTAACCAAACAGGCATAAAAAAAAATGTCTTCAAATCTTCGACCACATCATCACTCATCGTAATGTGATCAACTAAGCCATCCCGACTTTAAGTACAACGTTACCAAGTCGTAACAATTTTCATTTCTAAATTTCCGTTAAAACGCAACCTAATTTGGTAATTTTCGAAATGCGGGAATGCGAGACATTGAAAATAATATTGGGCTAGCTACGCCGAGCGATTCCACCCGCGTAGACAATGATCTAGCTAGAGTGATGAAAGTATCCTATGTGTTAATCCAGGACATAAACTATCTATATGCCAAACGAAGTGCACTTTCTTTTCAGTACGGTAAGCGTTAAAGCGGAGGCCAGTACTTAAGATTTAAGGATGCTTTGAAAAGACATAGGAGGATAAGGCTGCGCAACGCCCCGAACGGTTTCACCTCATCCACGATCAGGTAAGTGCCTTCGAAATACCCACCACGAGGAACTTTTCAAAAAGCTTGATGAACTCAAGGCCCGACCACCAGCGGCCATTACATACAATTACATAAGCCAAAATATCAACATGCCCCAAGTGCGCTCGTACTTTCTCCAACAAAATCGGGTACTCAAGCCACCAGAGAGCGTATCAAAGGATTGAACTACAGAACCTAGTACTAAATCCCTTAATTCAACACGCCTTTTTGAAGCGCTCGTAGCGAAGTTTGCTTAGCTTTTCCTAACCGATCAGCAAATGTTAAGCAGCGTCCGCCACGATCATGAATTGGATGGGTGACCGCTAGTGACATTACTACTGAGCGTGCACGTGCTTCGGAAGGCACGTTAAGCCGTCGGTTGCGGATGTTGTCTTAGCATGGCAGTCGTTATAGCATGGTGGTAGGGCATTTTGCGAATGCCCGCCTGGCTAGCTACCATCCTCAAGTAGAAAATCTGTCACCTAACGGTGTGTTCCGGCCATTGTCCTTGGGAGCCTGTAATTCTAGGTTAGCCTGAACAACATCTTCGACCACATCATCCCTTATCATCAGATGAGATAGTGGTCAAAGGTTAACCTATCAAGAATAAAAAAGCCTATCCAGAACTTACAGTCGCTAAGGCCGAAATCAATCAGGACTACATCATCATCATGCCAAGTTTTTTCCGAATCAGTTAAGCTGTTTAATGCGTGAAGAAATAACCATACACAATGATGTCCTCACTCACACACAAACTCTAGCATTTATAATAGGAGATTTAGTGTGATGAGAAACTCACTTGAGGTCCACAATCTGGGCCATCAGCGGTTCCACCTTCTTAGCCTTGTCCTGTGCAGCTTCCAGCCTCTGCTGCAAGCTGATGATCTTGTTCTCGAGACCTTTGTTCAGAGTCTTTACGTGGTCGAGGGAACGAGCTTCGATGCGCAACCGCTTGTACTGCTTCCGGGCGAGGTACCTACGGATCTGAAAGGCAGACACATAAAACATTATAAGTTTCTTATTGAATAATGAAACACGTTTTTATAATGAATAGATTCAGGCGTTACTTTGCGGAAAGACATCAGTCTCATCAGTCTCGATCGTGCGCTCGTAGAGTCAAGACCTCCTACGGATGCTAAAGCGAAACGCGTCGAATACTCTTCCGGTTTGGCTGCGTGGCGTTTGTGACGTCACGACGGCTTAACAGGAAATTAGGCGGAATTGTCCTAGATATATATAAATTTTTTTAAAGATTTTTTAAGTGTTTTATTAAATCATTAATTAGCTGTTTTCTTCGAATACTTTTAAATTTTTTATTATTATTATACACGTTTTTTTTTACAAAATAAAAAATTTACAAGAGAATAAAAAATATTTTCATGTGTGGGATTCGGACCCGCGTCCATCCGCCCTTATAGCCGGGGTATGCTCTGACCGGCTGAGCTAACATGACATTTTGACTCATAACTCTAATTTTTGTCCTTGTTTTTACAACCATCATATGGGGATGGAGCGACACCTATAGTTAAAATTACGTTGTACTACAAACAAGACCACCATACCCCGGCCATAGGTGGACGCGTGTTCGGATCCCGCACATGACTATAATTTTTTATCTCCTAAATTTGTAATTTTGTAATGTAATCCGCAGAGCAGGCGTCATTGCAAACATAACAATATTAAAAACGTTATTATTCTTTTTCTTACCAATTGAAATTTTTTTTTCGGTGGAATTGCGGGTAGTTTTAAATTGAGTCATCATCTAAATTTGTGCTTGACCTAAAATTTAATATTTAACCACAGTATCTGAAACGTTTACAAATACTGTAAGCTAATTGGTCAATGGATAGGTATACGAATCTTATGCTTAAATATCCTCTACACAGTACCTCGTTTTATGACCGTTCGTTTTCGGTCGAAGCCGTCAGACTCTGAAATGCATTGCCACTTGTACTAAGCGAGCTCCGTCCTTAAACGTTTTTGTAGACAAAGTTAAAGATTTATTTTATTTCATTACCCGTCGTGCTAGTATAAGCTCCATACATATAAACATCATATTTGTATACGGTATTTTGTATGTTTATATACATTAATATATATGTGACTATACATGTATGTATTTTTGTATGTATGTGTATATATTATTGTGTAAAAACATATTATTTATTATCTATATTGTATAATGATCTAAATTTTACTATTGTATGTGGGTATTTTAATTAGTCAAATTGTGTTTATGAATCATGCTATTATTTATATTTTTATTATTATTATTTTTCTTAATGTTTTTAATGTATCCTATTTAAATATAATTTAATTTTCACTGTATAATTATTAGTTGTGTGTGTGTGTTATCTGACATTATTATATTTCAATGTGTAATTTATATGCGTATTAGAATTGATAATAATTAATGTAATTGGTGTAAACCGTTTTAATTGTAAATAAATAAATAAATAATATATTGTAGTTATTTATAAATATCAATACTATTAACTATATTGTACACTGTCATCCCTTGTCAAAACTAGCTCCTCTCCATTCAAAGGTTGTCTGGAAGAGATCGCTTTGAGCGATAAGACCCGCCTATTGTTCGCTATTATAAGCTATATATTTTTAATTTTGTTATAGTTTAAGGTGTTCAGTAAAGAGTTTATCGATCTATCTATATATGACGTCCATGTGACCATTGAGCGTTCAGTTACTGTAAGCTAATTGGTCAATGGTAGTCTATGACGCTACAGGTGACCAATGAGCGTTCAGTATTCAATCTGTTGACTACTGAAAACTTTGACAAACGTTCCAGAACTAAAACATGACACTGGCAAATGCACAAGACGTGCGAGACCATATCCTGACACAGGGAAATAAAGTTCCAGAAACAGGAGCCTAAATGTTAGGATTATCGTTGTTTTGTATTGAACCAATAACCATTTTGGATTGTAGCATGAACAGTCATTTTTATTTATAGCTGGTAAGCTATCCTTTGACCATTATCTCACCTGATAGTAAGTCATAAAGTGGTCGAAGATGTTGTTTAGGCTAACATATAATTAATTTATTCGCATTATGCTCTGCTATGTAAACTATAAATATCAACTATGTAACTACTTATTTTATATGACACTTTCTCAGTAATATAAATAAAAGTTACTTACAGCAGACTGAGCCACGACGATGTTCCTTCTAATTTTATTTGCCTTTTCCCTCGCCAGGTATCCTCGGATGTAGCGCTGGACGGTGATAACCTGAGGAAGACAACACCAATACAATATCTCTTATACTATATGGCAACCATATAATTTTGTTATTAATAATTTCTGATTGAAATCGTTATTTTGACAACGATGTTATTTATGTACACTCACAACTTTACAGTGGGATAAACATATACATGATCGATCCAGAAGACTTAGTTCTGCTGCATATGCAGTTCTTAGGATAAGACAGTTAACAGACGTAGCTACTGCTCGCCTAGTTTATTTCGCGTACTTCCACAGTATTATGTCGTATGGTGTATTGCTGTGGGGAACTGCTGCTGATATAGAGACAATCTTTATCCTACAAAAACGTGCAATTCGAGCCATATATGAAATGGATCCTAGGGAATCTCTGAGGGATATTTTTGAAGAAATTGACATTTTAACTTTTAAAGTCTTTATATATTTGAAAATATTATGTTAGGTACATTTTAATAAAAATTAAATAAATTTAAAAAACAATAAAATAAATTAAACCAACGCGCGTTATTGCCCTGCTATTGATGTTTTCTTAAGTGGCAGGCTACGAATAAATATGAAAAGAAATCAAACTCAAAAACAGCTGAACGCAAACCTTACCGCAGCGGGCGTGGTGTAAACAGTGTACCGAGCGGCGCAACAACGTCACCTTGACGCGAACAATCGGATGTGATAATTTCTAACCGCCAAATCAATTAAGAGCGCACCGAGCTTTTTAGGAATTCTCGGAATGAAATGAGCGGAACGTGCGTGAATTTATCTATTTCCTTCGTATAATAAAAACAAATACCTATTTGAAAAATGTGATGTGTATACGTTATAAAAAAATCACGTTGTTTTTTTATTATTAAAAATCTGATGACTTTCCGTGAAGTATTTACGCCGTACTAAGGGTTTATTTAATTGTTTAGATATAACATTGGATTTTTTTTCTATAGAGGAAACTTTAAGTTATCGTGTTTCTAAAGTGTATGATTTATGGAAAAAATCCTTATATATAATATATATTAATTGCAAACTCAAAATTAAGAAATAAAGATACAGCAAGGGATCAAACGAACGTAAGTATTCCACAATTGCCTCGGTGCAGGCTTAACCAAACCACTCGAACTTGGAAGATGGTGCGTGTTTCGTTAATTGTGAATGAGCTTGATGAGTCAGAAATCAAAGCGGTAAACTGTATGAGAGTTTTTAAACTGTCGCGGTCATTAACACTATAATTAATATTACTGTAACTGTATCAGCCGGATCGGCCACTGCTGAACACAGCCTCCCCTATTAAGGGGGTTTATGCCATAATCCCCACGCTTGGCAGGCTTGGGGATCGCAGTATAAGTTGGCAGTTCTTTAAAAGGCGCTGCTGCTCACCTTCCAGTATTTTCCCTTAGTCGCCTCTTACGACACCCACGGGACGATATGGGGAGGTGCAAGAAAGAGGGTAGACCGGTTCGTCTTCTCTTAGTGCCTACCACCCACTCGCATTTATTCTTAAGTGGAAGACTTCGTAAGCGAGAACCAGTCTTGATGGGCACCACCACTATGTACTGTGTTTGGGCGTGAAGGGCAAGAATGGCTGGGTTGGATAAGTGGAACAGCCGAACCTAGGGCTACATCTATCACGAAAGTTCATCCACTTACAGCGAGTATCCGCTTCTTGTCCTTGTAAAGCCTCCTGGCGAGGAATCCCCGCGCCCTCGCCTGCAGGCCGATGGCCAGCTTCCTCAGCCGTTGGTACTTGACCCGCGCGAGCCATCCGCGAATGTTGCGTTGAAGCTTTACGGCCGCTCGGTTGCGGCGAATTGCTTGGGCTTTGCTGTAAAGAGGATATAAGATTAAAACACTGTACTGTACTGTAATGTATCAGCCGGATCGTCCACTGCAGAACACAGCCTATAAAGGGGGTATTTGCCATGATCCCCACGCTTGGCAGGCGGCTTGGGGCGCTGCTGTCCACATCCCAGTATAATTATTCCCTAAGTCGCCTTTTACGACACCTACGGGATGATATGGGGAGGTGCAATTCTAACCCGGCACCCCACAGGGATATTAAAACACTGTTATAGAAAAAATGGAGTGCCGGACTATAATGTCATCTCCCACTTTATTTTTTTATGTTAATGTAACGGAACAAGCTCGAGGCCGACCTGATGTTAAGCGGACTAACCTCTACCTATAACAGATGCATTTCATCACGTCACGAATTGCACTGCGCCCGACACTTTGAGACAGTTGTTAAGTCTCATGTGCCTGTAATTTCACTGGCTCTCAAGGACAGCTGGCGGAACACACCGTTAGGTGCTTGGCTATAGCGGCATTGGCTATCGACTGCCGTGCCGCAGGTACATGGTTCGAATCCCGCTACGGGCTTGAGCTTCACCGCATGGTGGAAGGGCATTTTGCGAATGCCCGCCTGGCTAGCGACAACCCTCAAGTAGAAAATCTGTCGCCAAGCACCTAACGGTGTGTTCCGGCAGCAGTCCTTGAGAGCCAGTGATATCACAGGCAGAGACTTAACAACTATGTCTCAAAGTGACGGGCGCAATGCCATTCGTGACTTGTGATGAAATGCAACTGTTATAGGCAGAGGTTAGTCCACTTAACATTAGGTTGGCCTCGGGCTTGTTCCGTCACAATAAAAAAAGAAGATATTACTTACAACATCATTGTTTCATTTCCTCGCAATTGAAGTGAAAATCAGAGTGTACAAAACTGATTTAGCCTCAATTAAAATACTAGCTTTAGACTCTGACTCGGGCTGTTGAACGTCTCGGTACGAAACCCTCGGTTTACGAGTTCAACGCGTACTTGGCTTTATTAAACATTATTTCAATACGTATGTTGCTCACCGTCTTGACAGGTATCCCCTCGCCCTGGCCTGAAGTCCTCTAATAGCCGCCGACAGCCGCAGGTACTTCCGTCGGGCGACGAACCTGCGCACGCAACTCTGTACCAGCACGCAGTAGCGACGTTGTATGTCTGCTCGGATTTTTTCTAAATACGCCACCTGTAGGGGTAAAACGCTTATATATTGACTATTTGGTATAGCTCCCCTGGGGGTACCGGAACCTTGTTATAGCGGCAACAGAAATACACTGCTTGCCGTGCACAAACATGCTGTATTTAGTTAACAAATTACTGGAGTACAAAATTGTATGCCCAAGGCGGGAATCGAAGCCGCGTCCTCCGATATCGCGTCGGATGCCTAAACCTTCTCGGCCATCTGGACACGGCATTTCTAGCCGAAATTTCGTGCTCCAATTGTATTACTTTAACCGTCGTAGGGGACCGTGCGCTAGAAATGCCGTGTCCAGGTGGCCGAAGAGGTATAGGAATAAAATTTTGTACTCCAATAATTTGTTAAATATTTTTTCGCTTAGCACGCGATAGTGCTTGTATTCATATTTAGAAGTGCTGTATTTAGGTTTGAAGGGCACTGTAGCACGTGAAATATCCGGACAAACGAGACTTAAAAACAAATGTCTCGGAGTGCCGAGCGCAGTGCACTGTCTCACTGTAACTGTAATGGACAGACGTGATGCTTATCACGGCAACAGCTTGTCCATCTCGGCACTTATAACATTTTTTTTTAAACCTAAAAGTGAAACCGACTTCAACACTCAAAAGTGGGAAATAACTTGTTGAAGTCTGTACCATGATAGTTCAAGAGTACCTAGTATCACAATATTGTGGGCTTGGTACCGAATTCGACAAGTTATTTCACACTTTTGAGTGTTGAGGTCGGTTCTATTTTTAAGTAATAATATTTTTTCATCCTTGCTACGGGCTCAATTACGGGATCGATTGTCATCCACTGTCAATAACTATATCATCAAGATAGGAAAACACTTTTCAGTTATTGAAGTGTAACTCAAAAACGGCTGGACCGATTTTGATGAAATTTAAAAGGAACGAGACGGGAAGCATCACCTTTAAAATAAAAAAAACATCAAAGTCGGTTCACCCAGTCAAAAGTTCTGAGGCAAACATAAAAAACACAGTCGAATTGATTACCTCCCCTTTTATTGGAGTTGGTAAAAAAAAAGTTGGAAACAAGGTGCAAATTTTACCAGATTCCCTCTTCAGTACTTTAAATATAAGTTTTATTTACCTGTCCAGCTCTAAAGAAGATCTTGCTAGCCCCAAACTGGTATTTATCAAGATCTTTGACATGCCGCGCCAGTATCCTCTGGCAAGTTGCTTTGATGTTGCCGCGGTCGATTTCCTTTTGTAAACAGAGTAACCGATATCTGCAAAAAGAAACGATGGAAAGATATATCATCGATAACTTACGATAAAAATATATTATTACTAGTACAAAATTACAAATTTACGAGAGGAAACATTATAGCCGGAGTATGCTTTGACCGACTGAGCTAACATGACAATGACACATAACTTCACTTTTTCGTCTCGTTCTTTAACCATCGTATAAACCGCAAATATAAAATAGAACCGCAAATGACTATAATTTTTCTTCTGGTAATTTTGAAATGTAATAAATAATAATTCGCAGAGAATGCGTTATTACAATAATAAAAATATAAAAATTATATTATAAGTAGTTATGAAAATGATCAGTAACATATAATAAAATACAAGTACTTATTGAAATGTAGTTCAAATCTAAAAAAAATCGAAGCCATTTTATCATTTTCCTGATTGTAATTCTTTCTTTGCAAGTTCGGTAAAATATTTAACAACAGATAAACGTATCAAAAACATGTCTACTTTAATGTTGTAAAATTTTAATTTATAAGACATCAACTAAAATTATTTAAAGAAAAGGGCCTGTTTCAGAATGTTTGAGTAAGTTCCGGGTATACTACCCAAAACATAAAATAACTGAATGATAAACATGACAGTTTACATGCAGCGCGTTTCAAGCTATAACCGATGGATAGGCTAAATCGATGACTATGAAACGCAAAGATAGTGTTTTATTTATTAAATATGTTCTGGGTAGTATAACCGGAACTTACTCGAACATTCTGAAACAGGCCCTTAGACATATAATATTACGGATTTTGTTGTAGATATTGATGTCCTCTATAAAATTGTAGGACTCACTTTGCTCCATTGTCAACAATTTCCGCAGTGTACGCGATATAACGAATTTTTTAGCATTTTTTTACACATTGGGGTACATTATCAAAGTTTTCAGACGGATCCCTAAGTTTTTTAAAATATTCTATAGCCTATGTTCATCAGAGATAGTGATAGATTTTAATGATGAAAGAATTTTTCAAATCGGGCGTTTCTAGGACTTCAAAACAGAAAGAAAGCCCGTTGTGTGCTCAATAAGCAGCAACGCCCTGCTCACATTGTCGTGAATGGCACATTGTAATTATTAGGTGCATTTTACACCATTTGCGACTTCTAATAGGAAGATATGGAACAGTTCTTATATTTCGGGAGCTATACGGCATAACAGAATTAAAAAGAGGGTATATTGATCTCTCATTTAGCACTATCAGGAAGTTGTTATAAGGATTTTACTGATATATGGAATGCATATAATTAAGCGACAATTAAAGATTCAGGCATTCACAGGAGTCCATACAAAAACCTTTAAAAACATAAAGAATTATTACTAAAAAAATATTTTAAGAAAACATTAAAATAATATTTTAGCAAAACCCTTATAAAATATAAAAATATATCTAGTGACAATTCCGTATAATTTTTCTCTTAAAGCGACGTGATGTCATAATAGCCACGTAGCCAAACCGGAAGAATTTTCGAAGCGTTTTGCTTCTACACGAAGCATCCTCAGGAGGTCTTGACTCATCGAGCGCACGACCGAGACATCTTTCTCGATTATCAAATATGGATTTCCGGTAAGTAACGCCTGAGTCTCATTATCATAATTTTACGGGAGTATTTGTTAATATTATGTTTTATTTGTCAGATCTTAAGAGAGAAGAAATTCACACATTAAAAAAATCAAACGAAAGTTATTTACGTTTTCAAACGGAGTAGACCATTATATCTGAAAGTAAAAGTTATTTAAATCTAAAAATAGTCTTTTCATGTAAACAGTAAATTATATGAAAATTAAACGGAAAACCATGAAAAAAATTATAAAACATTATGAACGTATATAGAATTAAAATTACTATTTCTAGGTCTTATGCGACGCAATAGGAACTTATTATCGAATAGAAAAACTCAAAAGTGTGAAATATCTTGTTGAAGTCGGTACCGTGATAGTTCAAAATATCACAATACTGTGCGCATGGTACCGACTTCAACAAGTTATTTCACACTTTTGAGTGTTGTAGTCAGTTACATTTAGAGGTAAAAAACTTTGTTTTTACTTATGTACATATTAATCTATATTTATATCTTGTTTAAAAAAAACACTAATATGACTATTATGTGGCCACAATTCTATGAATGTTAATAAACATACCTATGGAAAAACTCTTGGTACGGCCATCTCGACGGGAAACCGGCAGCTGATATCCTAATGGTCTCCAACACACCACATGCTCTGAAATACAAAAAAAAACAATATTAACTAAATAATTCATAATGTTAAACTGTTTATGCAATATTCCGCTTAGCTCTTCGTGGTAAACGAATCAATTCCCCTACGAGGTATTTAGACGCCCGAGCGCAGTGAGGGCGGCTGTAGTCCGAGTAGGAATTAATGACTTTCACCCGTGTAAAACACTCTACTTTTCATTTCGAAAATGAGAAAAATATAAACTTTTTTCTATATTATTTATTTATAATAATAACATGAGTAATACCTGTTTAAAATTAATGCGGCCATAGTCCAAGTAGGAGGTTATATAATTTACATCCGTGTTAAACACTCTACTTTTAATTTGGAATATATGGAAAGTGTAAGGAAATAGTTCTTCTTCTAAAATTATTTACTTAAAATGATAACATGTGTAGAAGATACCCATATAAAATTAATTGAGTTTACAAAAATGACTTTAGTATACACTTACTTGAGAAAGTCACATTAATTCTGCTATAGACCAATTCTTTTAGCCTTGCCTTTACATAAACACAAACGTATTCGTTATTATTATATGTTACTATACAGCTGCTAAGCTATTTTCGAACCAAAAACACTTTAGACTTCTAGTTTTGTTTACAACAATGGTTATCATGGTTACAAGACATGCCGTCCCTAGAAAAGGAAGCATTTACTGTGAGTTTTTCCCCCCTTAGCTTAGCTTTAGCTTACCTTCGAACCACCCGCTACTCGGATCAAACAAACACTACTTTCAGAGTATAAGAATAGAAAAGGTCTTTTTAATACTTTTACTTAGTATGATATCTAGATTAACGGGTCGAAGCATAGTCAACTTGATGGATTGTTTCTCGTCATTGGTCGTGCAGCAGCAGCAAAGGTAACTTTAATTGCTATGTACCAGGCAGGTACATGGTTCGATTCCCACCGCCGCGGCGGATGAAAGTCCACTTCTGTTGCTGAAGGCTACATTTTATGATTCTACAGCAGCAAAATGCACGTGTCGAATCAAATTTCAAATGTTATTGTGACGGAACAAGCCCTAGGCCCACCTGATGTTAAGTGGACTAACCTCTGCCTATAACAGACGCATTTCGTCAGCGACGAATTGCACTGTGCCAGTCACACTGAGACGACCAGTTGTTAGGTCTCATTAGCCTGTAATTTTTCTGGCTCATCACTGCTTCATCAAATATATATATTCCGTATATAAATATTCCGATTACATCAGGATCTGCCTTTTTTTTATTACTGATAGTGGTTGTAGATAGAGAAACAGGAGCAGTATGATGTTAGATTGTTTGTCAAGGCATACATAAGGTGTGTGTGAGGGTGAGTGTGTCCATGCCGATATCTACCATATTCGTTTGACACCTCTAACTTTGTCGAACTTGAAAGGGAATTTCTCGTCAATGCAGGTCGAAATCGTTTCGTAGAGCGCCATCAAATGGTGATAGACAGGTATGGAATAAGGTAAACATGATAAATGAGTAGGAACGAGAGTGTTTAAATATGTTACACATTACAGTTACACCTATGTTGGTTGACCGCTATATCGTGGTCGAATTTAAAATAATTTTATCGAATTTAATGATTAAACATAAGTGTTTGTTGACCGTTATAAGTTTGGACAGAGGGCATGGAAGTGAGAAATAGTGTGGTGTAAGTAAGAGGGAGTGTATGCGTATATGTTCGTAATGCTTATCTCTATTCATAGGCAGCGTAGTCGTAGACTGCGTAGTCTTATTTTAGAATAATGCATAATTTAGCATGATGCAACATTGGTATTTTTGTTCATCATATGTGTGTTCATGTGGAACAGAGTGAGTGAGTAGGAGATAATAGTTGGTGATATGTTCGCTTATTGCAATATAGGTATTTATACAAAGACCGATGTCATAAGTGTGGAAAGCGTGGTGTGGTACAGAGAAATAGTGCGGTGCCAGTATGTAAGAAGTATCTGTGTGTGTTTGCAATATCTACCGCTGTTGGTTGAAAGCTCCAGCATGAAGCATTTTGAAGCAGTGATGGCTCAGTGGCATTGGCTATGGACTACCGCGCAGCATTTCCATGGTTCGAATCCCACCGCGGGTTTGCGCTTCACCGCATGGTGGAAAGGCATTTTGCGAATGTCCGCCTGGCTAGCGACCACCCTCAAGTAGAAAATCTGTCGCCAAGCACCTAATGGTGTGTTCCAGCAGCAGTCTTTGAGAGCCAGTAAAATTACAGGCACATGAGACTTAACAACTACGTCTCAAGGTGACGGGCGCAGTGCAATTCGTGACTTGTGACGAAATGCATCTGTTATAGGCAGAGGATACCGCTTACCATCAGGTGAGCCTTGATCTTGTTCTGTCACAATAACATAAAATAAGTATTTTTTTTCATTGATGCACCATAGTTACTTTTTGGTCGTTGCCAATATGATTATTGTAAATAAATGTGACAGACAGGTGTACAGAGGGGTGTGGGGGGGTTAGAGTAACAGTGTGATGAAACTCTGTAAGAGGGTGTGTGTGGGTGTGTTTGACAATAATTACCTCATTACAAAAGTACAAATTTACGAGAGAAGAAATTATAGTCTCTCTCTCTCTTTGCGGGACTATAATTTTTTCTCTCGTAAATTGGTAATCTTGTAATGTAATCCACCGAGCAAAAGTTATTGCAAACATAAAAATATTTAAAAAAATTTTACCTCAGTTGGTTGACAGCTCTTGCGTGGTCGAACTTGAACGGGCATTTCTCGTCATTAGGCTTGATGCAGCGCACGTAATGTGGAGTCGTCGCGGACAGCGTTGCCATCAGCGCTGACAGCGACGCACGGAACTGGGCGCCCACTGTCTGCTTCTGACCAGAAGCTCGTCTTGGCGGTTGCTGCAACATAATTGGTGTATAAAACATATGCATATTAACTTTTACTAGTACATTACTAGTACAATGTGTAAGGGCGGTAATTAAGGAATTACGATCGAAGCTCTAGTAGAAGCCCAAAGACAAAGACTGAGGGCTTTCTGAGTTAAGGTTCGTAATTGCCGTACCAACCGTGAAACATACAATGTTTTTCCTCACATTTGAGAATAAATAAATATGAATTATAGCTTTAATACACAAGTCAGCACAACTATTATTACGAAATACGTGAACTTTTTTTAAGCGGATGGCGGGCTTTTTGTCTCACCACAGATTATACAAATGTTTCGTTCGGAAACGTTAAGGGCAAATACTTACGTAGGTATACAGCCATGACGGAGAAATAAAATAATTTCGACGTTTTGATACAAAATACTATTAAAATCAATTATTAAGAACATTAGTTGAGTATTTAAGTAACATTTAACGAAAAAAAATATTGCAATCAGCAATTAAATTCCTGTTTAGATAACATTTTAAGACAATCTTTCAATTGCTTGTATTTTTCCTTGCTTGAACTTGCATGACCTATGTGCAGTGCTATAAATTAAAAAAAAAAACTAAATATAATGAGGAGATAAATCAATATCATGCTTTGTGATGATCTACTACATAAATTAAGGAAGTTGCACTTTTTTTTTAATTACTGTTACGTAATTGCCTTTGACCACAATCTCACCTGCTGGTAAGTGACGATGTGGTCGAAGGTGTTAACAGAATTAGAGTTAATTAGAATTAATGGCTCTCAAGGACAGCGGCCGGAACACACTGTTAAGTGCCTGGCGACAGATTTTCTACTTGAGTGTGGCAGCTAACCAGGCAGGCATTCCCGAAATGCCCTCCTACCATGCAATAAAAATTCTAACCCTGCACCTCTACGGGACTAATGTTAACTCATTGGCATCATCGATAATGAGAACAATAGAAATTAATTCATATATATCTCATATATACCATATAGACCATAAGGGTAATAGAATCATCAGGACCATATGGTCCTGATGATGCCAATGGACAATGAAAATGCCCCAAAATTAATTACTATCACCTAAGGAAATAACCCAGCAAAATTACGATTAAATACAAAACAATTCTTCAAAGCTTACCGTGAGACTGCCGACAGGTAAAGAAGGCGTAGTTCTTCTTCTAGAAGGGAGAGGCAGCGTGTTCGTCTGGTCGACAGACCTGTCGCTGGCGAAGATGTCGTGGATAAGTCGACAACAAGTGGACGATTTGATGCATTCCACTTGCTCCTCCGACACTGTGTCGCGATTCTTTTCAAGAAAACCTCCGGATTGGTACTCCACGTCGTCAGCGAAATGTTTGATTATGAATGCTGTGGGCGGCAACATTGTAAAAATAAATAAGGCATGTAATTTAAACGACGAAATACAAACATTAAAATGCGATAGTGTGTGTAAGGGTGTGTATGTGTGAGGGTGTATGTGAGACTGTGTAAGTGTTGCTAGTCACTCCAAAAATTTGGTACATACATTACTTGGGATTTAGAATACGATATCTATCTCTCTCTAACAGATCCATTTCGTCACAAGTGACGAATTGCACTGCGCCCGTCACCCTGAGACATACAGTTGTTGAGTCTCATGTGCCTGTAATTTTAGTGGCTCTCAAGGACTGCTGCCGGTACACCCTGTTAAGTGCTTGGCGACAGATTTTCTACTTGAGGGTGCGAGCATTCGCAAAGTACCCTCCCACCATGTGGTGAAGCTCAAGCCGGCTGTGGGTATCGAACCATGGACCTGCGGCACCGCAGTCCATAGCTATAACCGCTCGGCCATCATTACTTCAACAAACTTACAATACAAATACTCTATATTGAACAACAATACAAACAATATAATTATGTTACAGAAAGTGAAGCAGTGATGGCTCAGTGGCATTGGCTATGGACTGCCGAGCAGCAGGTCCATGGAATCCCGCCGCGGGCTTGAGCTTCACCGCATGGTGGAAGGGCTTTTTTCGAATGCCCGCCTGGCTAGCGACCACCCTCAAGTAGAAAATCTGTCGCCAAGCACTTAACAGTGTGTTCCGGCAGCAGTCCTTGAGAGCCAGAAAAATTACAGAAACATGAGACCTAACAACTGTACGTCTCAGTGTGACTGGCACAGTGCAATTCGTCGTTGACGAAATGCGTCTGTTATAGGCAGAGGTTAGTCCACTTAACAACAGGTGGGCCTCGTGCTTGTTCCGTCACAATAACATATAAAAAAACATAGAGATATAAGCAAAAGAATGTACAATGGGCGGCCTTATCGCTAAGTGCAATTTCTTACAGGCAACCATTGAATGAATATAAAAGCATATTGAGAACGGTGGTGTACAAGATTACAAAGAAAATATCAAGAGCCTTTTTTTCAACTTAGCCTTTGCTGAACTAACCAATAGTTGAACAAAGGCTAACCTATCAACTGTAAAAGAAGTAGAATATGCAACGATATTGAGTTACCTGAGTTCCCGAACCTGGGTTTCATGAAATGATGATACTTGACACATGTCTTGTGCAATTTCTGCGCGAAGCCGGCATCGGAACCTGAACAAAGAAAATATATAATAAGTAGATATTATATAGACACTAATATCATAAAGAGGAAAGATTTGTATTTTTGTATGTAACGAATAAACTTAAAAACTACTGGACCAATTTGAAAAATTCTTTCACCCTTAAAATCCTACATTATCCCTGATGAACATATACTATAGAATATTTTCAAAAAATATGTTTGAAAACTTCTATAAAATAACCTAACGCGTCAAATAAAATACCTATAAAAATCGTGATATCGCATATGCTGCGGAAATTATTAAAATAATTTTATAGAGGACATCAATATCTACAAAAAAGTCCGCAATACCACATGGCTAACTATTACAGTTATGCCACAATAACTACTTTTTACGTGTTTAAATTTATATTTTTTATACCCTTGCGAAGCTTGGGCCGGCAGCTACTTATCAAATATTACTGTTTTTACTTTAAAGATGCATATATGGAAATGAAGATTAATGAAGCAACATGGTCCAATATATATCATCTCCGGAAGTCGCAAGTGGATACCAATATCATCCTCAGAAAAACAGCCGTAGCACGCACATTTCATATGTACTTGTATCACAACACTAGAGGTGCGTTCGTTTTGGCTCGATTGCGTTTGTAGCAGTTTCAAAAGTGGTATTTGTGTATTAGCGTTCGGATAGAAGCTTTTGCTATTTTTGACCACCAATTACTGCATGCTATCCGAACGGCTTAAAACATACTTTGACAACCGACAATATTTTAACAATTTTGCACAGTACGAAACATGAAATCAATCTCTAAAATTAACAAAACAAGTAGGTACCTACTACATAAAATATAAATACCATATGAAAAACTTGTGAAACTATCAATCGCGCCAAATACAAATGTCAAACCAACAGTTGTCAAAAAACGATCACAACGATCCCACGGTAAGACGTGGATCAAAAATATCACTTTTCTCTGTCATTTTTAGCGTTTTCAAAGCTATCCGAACGGTGAGCGAAAACGATATTTTTGCTCACGAAGTCCCAAATCGAACGGCCCGTGTGATCATTTTTAGCTTTTGTGAGTGTTATTTTTGGAACTGATAGGCTATACGAACGCCCCATACGACGAAGTGCACAGCGTCCATTACCCTGAGACATAAAGTTGAGTCAATTTTCATGTGCCTGTAACTTTACTGGCTGTCAAGGGCTGCTGCTGGCACACATTGTTAAGTGCTTGGCGACATATTTGTACATATTTGTAACGAGGGTGGTAGCTAGCCAGGCGGGCATTCCCAAAATGCCTTTCCACAATGCGGTGAAGCTCATCATCATCAAGTAGAAAATCTGTCGCCTAGCACCTAACGGTGTGTCAGTCCTAGAGAGCCATGTCTCAAGGTGACGGGCGCAGTGCAATTCGTCACTTGTAATGAAATGCATTTGTTATGGCAGAGATTAGTCCGCTTAACATAAAGTCAGCCTCGAGCTCGTTTCGTCACAATAAATTTAATATATAACATTACCTTGCGGCACTCGACACTCCTCGTCCAGAAGCGCCAGGATTCCCAGTCGGTCTTCTATCAGCTCGATGCAAGGTTGGTTGTCGTAGAAGTCGATCATTTCCCAGGATATTTCCTCCTGCATGAATAATCGGAACGTGTTGAATACTAGGATCTAAAGCCGTAACCTATAACTTGAAGAAAATAAAATAAGATTTCCAAGTATTCTTTTAATTCCTCGGTTTGAAACAGGCCTACTTTACTGGTTCTTAACCGATCAGCTAAGTTAAGCAACGTCCGCCGCGGTCATGAGTTGGATGGGTGACCGCTAGTGACATTACTACTGAGCGTGCACGTGCTTCGGAGGGCACGTTAAGCCGTCGGTCCCGGTTGTTGTCTTAGGGTGGCAGTCGTAATAGCATGGTGGTAGGGCATTTTGTGAATGCCCGATAGGCTAGCTACCACCATTAAGTATAAAATCTGTCGCCAACCACTAAGGGTGTGTTCCAGCAGCTGTCCTTGAGAGCCAGCAATTTTAGGTTTCAGGTTTCGACCACATCATCACTTACCATCAGGGGAGATCAAACCAGTCAAAGGATAACCTATCAAGCATAAAAAAAGCTTGTGAGCCAGGCCTGCCCTAAGGCACACGATGCGTAAAACAGAATGCAGGTTCGGTTCTCGCTCTAGATTATAATCGAGTGCTCCAACAACTTGTAAAATGTGATATTTGGTAAACTAACATGTGATCATAGACCTAGGATTTTTTCGCTACCCTAAGCCTATGCATGTGATTGTGTTTGAAATCACATTTACAAGTAGGTACATTTGATTTTATTTAATGATATAATAATAATAATTTATTCAAAGAAATTGCTCATACGATATTTCTTCAGGTTAGATAAAATGTAGGTATATAATACAAGTATATTATTATTGGCTAGAAAATGTTGTACATTTTAAGGTAGAGTATCTGCTGCTGAACTAGGCTCTTCACCTGTATTTCAGCATACAGCGCTCCTCCCCTTATATCGGACTGCTACTAACCACTACTTTTAGTATAGTATATATTTTTTTTTTATGCCTGATAGGTTAGCCTTTGAAAATAAAAAAAATTTAAAACCTAAATAAACAACTTTAAACGGTTTAAATCGCGTATATTGATCATTATTATTGCACCAACTTTTTTCCGACTACTTTAGTATTTTAAATTAATATTACTATAAAATAAAGCTCATACAAGTGATTTCTTAAACTATTCTGTACCGTGCCTCTATTTGTATAAAGCAAGCGTTGTTATCAATATATTATGCATACATACATTCCTGCATAAGTATACATAATTATATATTACTGTTTGGGGGAATGGTGGACAAGTTTAAAAAAATCTGAAATATCAAATAACGGCCATATGGACGATTAATGGTCTTAAAAGAAAATGCTGCAAAATAATATTTTAAAAAAGACAGCATTATGGCAACGGTATCACTCCTTATTTTTAATAGCTTGCTGGAAATACATGAGCAGTAAGAAGACTTGCCAAAAAATTGTGACATGCATTCTTATTCTCCGGAATAAAGACAAGATGTTTCTACCAAAAGCAAGATTAGCAAAAACTAATGAACAATGTATGTATTGTTAATTATTATTTAAATTGCCAGCATGCTGGGCACGCTGCCAACTGATAGTGGGCTAGAGCATTAGGACTGCCTATGAGTCCAAATGCTTTTATTGTAGTAGCTGTAGTGTTGTATATAGTTCGTAGTATTTGGTTAATAAAGGCATACAGCCGGAAAAAAAATGTATTTAAATATTGAAATGTATAATAAATTGCGTAAGAGTATATAAATTTAGATCATATTAGTTTCAAACAAACCCTCAAATTATTTTTCCAATATAATCCCTTCTATAATATTAATGATTTTTTTACTATGCAATTACCAGAATCTTCATTTATGTACAACTGATATACCAATATATAATTATTCAATAAATATTGCTTTCAAATTTGATGACAAACCTTTTAATTCATTTTGCTTAATTGATGAGCGATTATTTTTTATATAAATTTGAATATTTTTTACGATTTTTCACAAATTTTATTGTTTTATTGCCAACATGTCTAAACAACTTTATATGGTATGCTTATCTGTTTATTATAATTGTATAAATGAAATTGTTTCATATTACTTTCACTTATTACAATGCTGAGTAATATTTCGATGAATATGATTGTTTTTATGTATGTAATTAGTTATTATTAAGTTATTTAATTTCAATTGAAAATATTAGGTAACCTAGTATATAAAATTATAGACTAATGATATTTATTTAAAAAACATATTTTACATTGTATACTGACTTGCCTAGAATAATATTATTAGTTATTATGGTCAATAAATGATTATGATTCTGATTCTAAATTAATTTATGAGTGTGTGAGTGTGAGAGGGTGTGTGCACATATCCTTTGTATGTATGTATGGGGTCGTGTAAGGCAATATTTAAACCTACCTTGATATACTCGTCCTGCTCTAACTTGAAGACGTGGCAATTGAACTGCTGTTGCAGCTTCTCATTCGCGTAGTTAATGCAGAATTGCTCGAAAGAGTTGATATCGAACGTTTCAAAGCCGTAGATGTCGAGTACGCCTGAAAAACAAAGAGATTTGGTTAATTGAACCCAATCTTAATAACATTAGTGTTAAGTTTCAATTAAATTTATTTGTGGTAATTTAACAACTTTAACGGGGTATGCTCTAACCAATTGAGCTAACATGACATGACGTCATAACTCAAATCTTTCTTATCGTTTTTTAACCATCGTATTGGGATGTAGCGACATCTATAGTACCACTTGCGTTGTACTACAAACAAGACCAATAATTTTGCAATTGATTTTATACTTGTAAATGATGACGCAACCTTATATTTTTAATATTGTTATGTTTGCAATAACGTCTGCTATGCGGATTACGTTACAAAATTACAAATATACGATAGGAAAAATTCAAGTCATGTGCGTGAAAAAAAATTTCCTATCGTATATTTGTAATTTTGTAACGTAATCCGCATAGCAGGCGTTATTGCAAATATAACAATATTAAAACTTTAAACGGTTTAAATCGCGTATATTTATCATTATTTTTGTCCCGACGTTTCAAACACCTTGCAGTGATCGTGGTCATGGGTGATAATTGGTTTTATATGTCACTTGAGTTATAAAGACATTATTTTGTATCAACTACCGTCAGAGATTTTAAATTAATCATAACGTTCCCTATTCACGCAGTATTCGCTCACAGTGTCCAGAGGTCTTGCAGATTTGTGTCGGCCATGGGATTTAAATAATTTGATAACAGGATCCCAAGCAGGTGGTACTTGCCAACCATTATCTTATTGAAATTTGGGTACTTTTTGATTTCAATAGCCTTGAAACATTCTTGGCATAAAGCGGGACTCTCTGGCGAGGATTTGTGGATTGTCGAACCGAATGTAGTTGTGACGGAACAAGCTCGAGGCCCAATAGCAGGCGTCCATGCAAAAAATACAAAATCAAGAAAAAAAATGAAGCTACAAATCTCCAATAACTCTCAGACCCGGGAATCGAACCCAATACATCTTCGAAAAAAAAAAACAACGCTTCAGATACTCCACCGTCAGTTTTATACAATATTAGGTTTTATGTTCTTGTGTTTCGTCCAGTGTGTTAGAGAAAACGTTTTGTATGACCCTAAAACTGTGCCCAGTGAATGGCAATAGGCTTGCTCCCTATTAGACAAAAACCCAATAGGCGAAACCTATCCCTTCGGGAAATACATACATTATTTGTTCGACAAATAAGGAAAACGTAAAAAAATTACGCTCGCTTCGCTCAGACTCACCAATAAAATGCTTCCTCGCCTGACTGGTATCAAGCGCTCTGTTGACAGCATGCACGAGCCAAGCGAACAGCTCGCCGTAAATTCGCTTCGCTAGCGCGTCTCGAGCGAAGTTCGCTCGCACCGTGTCCATTCGCGACACTATGACCTCGTGAGCGGACTGTATGCGTCTGTGCGTCAGCCACATGTTCAATTCCGTTCCGGAGACGCCGAGGAGGGAGCACACTGTTGATAGGTGCTTGTCGTTAGGCTGCAACGGTTTTTTTTAGAATCAATGAATGTGTCATAATGCTACCTTTATCCCACACGTGGAGTCCTAGTTTAGGAGTTTATCAAACATATTATCATTTATAGATAAGTTAAGGATCATAATATTGTTTTTTTTTTAATGTTATTGTTACGGAACAAGCTCGAGGCCCACCTGATGTTAAGCGGACTAAACTCTGCCTATAACTGATGCATTTCATCACAAGTCATGAATTGCACTGCGCCCGTCACTTTGAGACAAAGTTGTGTGTGCTGCAATTTTACTGGCTCTCAAGGACAGCTGCCCGAACACACCGTTAGGTGCTTGGCGACAGATTTTCTACTTGAGGGTGGTCGCTAGACAGGCGGGCATTCGCAAAATGCCCTTCCACCATGCGGTGAAGGTCAAGCCCGCGGCGGGATTCGAACCATGGACCTGTGACACGGCAGTCCATAGCCAAAGCCACTGAGCCATCACTGCTTGTTTAATAAATAATTTAGCATTCTAAGATTGGTTTGTTAAATAGGGATGCATCTTAAACTTGATTTATGAAATAGTTTACTGTACTGTACGGTATCAGCCGGATCGTCCACTGTTGAACACAGCCTCCCCAATCAAGGTGGTATTTGCCACAACCCTAAGCTTTGGCAGGCGGCTTGGGGATCGCAGTGTAAGTTGGCAGTTCTTTAGAAGGCGCTGCTGCCCACCTTCCAGTATTTTTCCCGCAGTCGTCTCTTACGACACCCACGGGATGATATGGGGAGGTGTAATTCTAACCCGGCCCCCCACGGGGAATAGTTTACCATCTTAAAATAAGATTATTATACAGTTGAACATCTTAATATTGGTCTTGTTAATAATTTATTATCTACATATTGATTTTTTTAATAGTTTGGCATTTTAACCTTGGTTTCTTAAATAGATGAACACCTTGAAGCAGTGATGGCTCAGTAGCATTGGACTGCCGCGCAGCAGGTCCATGGTTCGAATCCCACCGCGGGCTTGAGCTTCACCGCATGGTGGAAGGGCATTTTGCGAATGCCTGCCTGGCTAGCGACAAATAGAAAATCTGTCGCCAAACACTTAACGGTGTGTTCCGGCAGTAGACCTTGAGAGCTAGTGAAATTACAGGCACATGAGACTTAACAACTATGTCTCAAAGTGACGGGCGCAGTGCAATTCGTTACTTGTAACGAAATGCACCTGTTATAGGCAGAGGGCCGCTTAACATTAGGTGGGCAACAAGCTTGTTCCGTCTCAATAACAAAAAAAACCTTACTATTAGTTTATTCTGTTTGTCTGTTAAAAGCATAACCAAAGTTGAGATTAGTTTATTTATATAGAATGAAGCAGTGATGGCTCAGTGGCATTGTCTATGGACTGCCACGCAGCAGGTCCATGGTTCGAATCCCGCCCAGAGCTTGAGCTTCACCGCATGGTGGAAGGGCATTTTGCGAATGCCCGCCTGGATAGCGACCACCCTCAAGTAGAAAATCTGTCGCCAAGCACCTAACGGTGTGTTCCGGCAGCAGTCCTTGAGAGCCAGTGAAATGACAGGCAAAATGAGACTTAACAGGCATGTCTCAAGGTGATGGGCGTAGTGCAGTTCGTCACTTGTGATGAAATGCATCTGTTATAGGCAGAGGATACCACTTAACATCAGGTGGGCCTCGCGCTTGTTCCTTCACAATAACATAATATATATATATATATAGATCTAATGTGTTTATGTAATCTTACATTTATATAAGCCCCTTCTTCGTCCCCCTCAGGGTTCGGCTGCGTGAGGTCTATGTTGCCGAGATGCAAGATGGCGGCGAGGATGACGTACATTTCCTGTTGCTCCGACTCCGTTACACCTGGAAACATTCAACGAAATTCGGAAACCGGTAAAGCGCGAGTCGGACTAGCAAGAAGCAATGTTTGTCGTATGAAACATCGCATTACTGGCTTTTTATAGTCTGTTTCGTTTATATTTCCTGTAAACTTTTAATGTATCTATATTATACAAGGAATAAAGGTAAAATAGCGGTGGCAGGTTTTAGATTAGCATAGACAAATAAAAGGACCTTCTTACGTAATTGTGTGCGGTTTTATAATAAAGTTCCCAAACATATTACAACGCTCACGGAATGAAAATTCAAGTTGCACGTGATTTTGATTAAGAAATCCTACTACACATTGTGAATACTTAAACGACAAAAATGCTTGGGCAATTTCGCCTCTGCCAAGCTATCGCCTGTCACCTACATAATTTAAACAAATATTGTAATCATTTTATTATATAGTATGTAACGCATTGTTAAAAGACGTTTAAAAGAATGGCCTCGAGTTTCTTGTCCGTTCTTCTCGCAGTGGCTCTATAAATTTTTGTTTAGTGAACGTGGCGGTACAATGTAGAATATTTCAATATTTAAATTTGTAATTGACCTTCTCTAGAGCGTCATAGGTGCCTAAATTGAATAAATGATTTTGACTTTGACTTATTCCGTATATAGACTCAGTAGTATTAGAAATAAAGGAGGAAGTCATTTTTTTTTTAATATATTTGTTTATCTCAAAACGATCCTATTTATTTGTTAGTTGTCAGATAATGCTCTTGAAAGAATGTCTTATTACAATCTCTAAAATTCAAATTCAGGATTAGTTTATATTTTCTACCATTTAATCTATATACCAGTGATTGGGTTATTTTTTTTATATGTATAAAATTTTTACTTTTTCAGTAGAGAAGATTCTGACAAAATAGACCATGACAGACAAAAAGACACAGAAATAATTCTTTTAGGACGGAACTGTTTTTTTTACTTATCTTTTTTCTCATCAGATTTACAAACCTCAAATTATTGATTTTTCATCATGAAAGTAACTTACCTAACGTAGTCAGCGCGGATCTAGTCTCGTTGAACGCTTTGAGGTCATCTACTCCATCGATGTTCGGACTCCCGCCCTGGTTTAAATAGTGAAAGGAATCTTGGTGATCTGGAAATAGAAAACAGGAAGATCAATTTGCGGACATCCACGTTTAATAATCACAATATTAAAAAAAACAGACGAATTGAGTACCTCCTCGTTTTTCCTGAAGTCGGTTAAAAGCAAAAAAAAATGTTTATGTTATTTTGTCGGTACTCACACGTATATCACCTGATGTTAAGCTGTGACCTTAGCATATAGCAGATGCATTTTCCACTGCGCCCACCACTCTGAGACATACAGTTGATAAGTTTTATGTGCCTGTTATTTCATAATTACTTACTGGTTCTCAAGGACTGCTGCCTTTTGGGTGAGAATGGTAGCTAGCCAGGCGAACATTCGCAAAATGCCCTTCCACCATGCGATAAAGCTCAAGCCGGCGGTGGGGATCGCACCAGGGACCTGCAGCACGGCAGTCCGCTATTACTTATTAAAAGTGAAGTTCCATTTTGTAGATTTATAAATAATCATTCTGCAATTTGAAAAAAAAAATGACATTCCTTTATAAATCAGGTTTAAATCTATTACATTATTTAAAATTAAAAACTTTGTCGAAGATGTTGTTCAGGCTAACCTAGAAGTACTGGCTCTCAAGGACAGCTGCCGGAACACACCGTTAGGTGCTTGGCGACAGATTTTCTACTTGAGGGTGGTAGCTAGCCAGGCGAGCAATCGTTAAATGCTCTTCCACCATGCGTTGAAGCTCAAGCCGGCGGTAAGGATCGAACCAATAACCTACGGCACGGCAGTCCATAGCTATTACCGCTCGCTTATCATTGCTTTACAATTATCAAAGGTGAAGCTCCATTTTGTAGATTTAAATATGTACATATAATCATATTGTCATAAAAAAAATAGATATTCCTTTATAAATGAGGTTGAAATCCATTACGTAAATTTGGACTGCCTGTGAGTCTGCAATGATTTGTAGATTGTCTAAATGCTTTCACTGTAGTAGCTGTTTATATGTGTTGTATACAATTCGTAATATTTAGATAGTTCTTGCCCGTTCTTCTCGCAGTGGCTCTATAATTTTTTTTAAACGTGGCAGTACAATGTAGAATATTTCAAAATTAAAATTTGTAATTGACCTTCATAAGAGTTTCGTAGACGCCAAAATTGAATATATGATTTTGACTTGACTTGTAATATTTTGTTTGTAACAAACAAAATATAATATGTGAAGAATTATACAGTGAGTAGAGGAATAAGTTTTTTATTATTTTATTATGCCTGATAGGTTAGCCTTTGACCACTATCTCACCTGATGGTAGGTAATGATGAAGTTGAAGATGTTGTTCAAGCTAACCTAAAAGTACTGGCTCTCAAGGACAGCTGCCGGAACACACCGTTACGTTCTTGGCGACAGATTTCCAACTTGACGGTGGTAGCTATCCAGGCGGGCATCCGCAAACTGCCCTTTTAAGCTATAACGACTGCCATCCTAAGACAACAACCGGGAACGACGGCTAGTAATGCCACTAGCGGTCACCCATCCAACTCAAGACCCCAGCGGACGTTGCTTAACTTAGCTGATCGATTAAGAACAGCTAAGGGTGCATACCATTTGAAGAGATTCGCTAAAAACGATCACACTCCCAAAAAGTGGTTCCACATGGGTCTTGGCGTTATTTTCGCCATAAACGCTATGAGGCTACTGGAACAGTTTGAATTCCCTACATCTAATGTCAAAAGTGACAGAAGTGGCAAAGTGGCATTCTTAGCGTTCTTATCCTAAATGGAACAGGGGATGACAGTTACAAACGATCACAGTGATCACAACCACAGACGCAGAATGTGATCAAAATTATCGAAATTATCGTTCTTAGCGACAAATGGAACATACCCTAAGTAAACTTCAGTTCAAAATACAAACCTAACTGTAGCTCAGGCATGTGTGGCGCTGCGGCACACAGTTGATAGAACATGTGGTAGTTCCTCTCGCCCCCGCTCTGGTAGACTACTCTTGACTTCTCCAGTAGGTATGTCCTCATGCTGGCGCCACATATCCTGTACTGCGAGTCGAAGTGTATTTCTATGAATTTGCCGAAACGAGAGGAATTGTCGTTACGAGTTGTTTTCGCGTTGCCGATTGCCTGTGGACAAATAATATACATTTATAATAATAACAAATATTTTAAAAGTATTTTAAGAAAACATTTAATTAATTATTTAATAAAACACTTAAAAAATCCTTTATAAAAATGATATATATCTAGTGACTATTCCGCCTAATTTCCTGCTAAGCCGACGTAACGTCACAAACGCCACGCAGCCAAACCGGAAGAGTATTCGACGCGTTTCGCTTCTAAACGAAGCATCCTCAGGAGGTCTTGACTCTACGAGCGCACGATCGAGTCATCTCGATCGTGCGCTCGTAGAGTAATTTCCGCAAAGTAACGCCTGAATCTATTCATTATATACATTTATTATAGTTACTAGCAAAAAGCTGAGCTTTGTGATGGCTCGCGTTTATTTCACAACGTGATTCTAGTGGTGTCATCTAGTATTAAATAGATTAACTACGATGTATTTAAGTATTGAGTTTAGTTCTATCGCAGTGATGTTAACTCTTTGGTTTTCTAACAGATGGCTTTAGTAGTACAATAACATTCTATCCAATGAATACAAATTTGTTTATGTTAATTATTTTGTTTATGGTTATAAAATTATTATTTCTTTTGACAGATAACACTTCTAGATATGAAGTTAAATTACTATGTTAAAGCAGAAATCTATAGGCGTGATAGTTTTTCAGTAAAGTGTGCCACAAAATTTTCAAGTTGTAGGATAGTGATAGGGCGAGCGAATTGATTGTTCTGCTGAGCGATTAAATACCTTGGTATTGGTTACTGTACTGTATCAGCCGGATCCTCCACTGCTGAACACACCCTCCCCTTTACAGGGGGTATTTGCCATAATATCCACACTTGGCAGACGGCTTCTATATACTATAATTTTTCCTCACGTAATTTGGTAACTATGTTTAATATTAAAATTACCTCACCTTGGCTTACCAACTGACGGATGCGTGAATAGCTCCTTATACATTTAATATTGCCTTAGACAAGCTTCCAGGAATAAAAATAATGTTATAAGTGCAAGTCCAACGTACAAGTAGTAATAGAGGTCAGTGAACTGAAACTATTTTTGTCATTTCATTGATTACAATCAATGTCAAGGTCGCGAGGGGTGAGTAAGAAGCGACTAAAGGACTCAAAACTACGAAAAGGTGGGTTAGCAGCACCTTTTGAAGAACTGGGGGCCAATTCTCACCCAACTATCTTATAGTAATATTAAATTAATCTTACTGCAAAATTGTATACCGCCACGTCTATTAAGCAAGTTTCCAATCGGTAATGGAATCGCTCAGCGTTTTGATGACGTCTAAACAATTTGTTCACTCTGTTCACGAACTCTGACGTTACATTAAGTACAAAGTATTACTGTTCTAACGACAAATCCGTCATGTTTATCCATCTTGAAAAAGTTGCTTTCTAGCAGCAAAATTTAAACTTGATTTTGACTATTTTACGATAAAAATGGGTTTAATTAATGTGTAAATTACGTACAATGTTTTTATTTCTATTATACTTTAAAATAAATGCAGAAAAAATATTTGATGAGTGAAACTATAAAAACCTACAGACAGCTGTTGTTGTGCATCAGACAATAAAATATCGTAAAACTATGGTAAAACCGTTTCATAACATCGTATTTCGGAACAGTGCGAGCGGGATAACGCTATATTATAAACATCTTGTATATCCCTTGCACATCCGTGATACATATTTCATTCGTTCTTTAAGTAGGATCAAATTAATATTGCTTGACGCGATTGTGGGTCGGTGATAGTTCGTGTCTGCAAATGATTATTACAAGCATGAAACCAAAAGCTCCTTTTTTATGATGGTTTCGTAAAAGGTGGGAGTTGGCCCCCAGCTATCTTACACTGCGTACCCCAAGCCGCCTGCCAAGCGTGGTAAGTTACCCTCCTCCCCTTCCCCCGCCTAATAGAGGAGGCTGTATTCAGCAGTGGACGATTACACTCATGCAGTACTGTCAAAGTACACAATCGCCCTGCTGTTTTATGCATGTTGGTGCAGCAACACTAAAGGCACAAAACAATATAATAACAAGGTAAAAAAGAGACATAGCTGACTTCCTTACCTCCATAATTGGACTGGAAGCGAGCACCTTCCTTTCTATCTGCGTCTCCGTAGCATTCCCGCCCACCGCTGCGAAGTACCTCATGGCGTATTTAGCTGACACGGTCTTGCCGGCCCCAGACTCACCGCTAACTATAACATACAATAATATGACATACTAAGGGCCTGTTTCAGAATGTTCTAGTAAGTTCCGGTTATACCTACTACCCAGAACATAAAATAACTGAATGATAAAACTGACAGTTAACATGCAGCGTGTATAGGCTAAATCGATGACTGTGAAACGCAAAGATAGTGTTTTATTTATTAAATATGTTCTGGGTAGTATAACAGGAACTTACTCGAACATTCTGAAACAGGCGCTTAGACTCGTAGAAATGCATCTCAAAGTTAAGATCCATCTTAAGTTGTTGTTTTTGAGAGATGTAAGGTTTAAGAGGTCTTTTACATTTTGCAGCCCTCTCACTCGCACTTTTAAAGATTATTTCAAATAGCAACAATATGGTTTATATTTTTTAAAATGTAGTCAATCATTATTTCGCTGCATGCAACTATAGATGTTCTCAACATATTTTTACTTTGTTACATGTTGAGTCCAATTAGAATTAGAGGCCCAAAACTTAAAATAACTAAATTACGCGTTTTGGATCCCCCATTACAGATATCAAAATGAAAATTAGTAGAGAACATCTATAGTTGCATGCAGCAAAATAATGATTGACCACATTTTAAAAAATATAAACCATATTGTTGCTATTTGAAATTATCTTTAAAAGTGCGAGTGAGAAGGCTGCAAAATGTAAAAGGGCTCTTAAAGACGAGAAAGAGATTCCCAATAAAAAAACTTTTTATAGATACACATTCGCCATTTCGTTCTTAACAAATAAATACTATAATATAAATTGTAATTTGTAACAGCTTGATGTCCGATATGATATAGTCAGCGAGGTGCTTTTTGAAGGCACTGATTGAGTGCAATTCTTTTATGCGTGGGGGTAGCTTATTATATAGTGGTGCTCCTTCAAAGGTTACAGTTTACTTGTTTCTTTTTTTTTTGATGTGTTAGTCCTGACTCTGGACAAAACTAAATAACCAGTTCGACGGTGTCTACGCTTACTAATATTTTTAGCTTTAGTAATTTGTATATTAGTATGTAAATGTTTGTTGAGACATTTTTCTAATAAACATACATGTGCAATATGTATTTTTAATATTGATAATCAATATTTTTGTATATTTTAGTTGTTGCAGATAAAAATTGATACTTTCAAATCAGCTTAGTTAATTTATATTGTTTTATTTGCAGACCACCCAGATTAGTCTTAGCAGTGCTACCCCAGATTTCAATTAGATATAATAGATGTCCCATACATTAAAACGTCAAAAATGCATATTTTTTTATGGGTCAGATGGGCAAACGAGCAGGCGGCTCACCTGGTGGTAAGTGATCACAGTCGCCCTTAAACATCCGCAACACCAGAGGTCTCGAGGATGCGTTGCCGGCCTTTGAGGAGGGAATGCTCTTTTTATATTGTTATGTTTGCAATAACTCCTGATCGGCGGATTACATTACGTAATTACAATTTTACGAGGGAAAAATTATAGTCATGTGCGGTTTTCGAACCCGCGTCCATCCACCTCATAACAGGGGTGCCTGTTATGGGGTGGATGGACGCGGTCATCAGGGGACAATCCGGCTGATACAGTAAATAAGGTATGATTAAAATCGTCTTACCAATAATACTCTGGTCCCTCTGTTCCCTCTCCAGCTTGGTATAGGCCTCCTCTGACACGGCGAATATGTGAGGGTCGAGGTCCCCCATCGCCTGGCCGCGGTACGCCATGATGGTCTCATCACCTTATAAATTAAAGAGTCCATTTAAAAGAGATGAGTACCTAGGGGACTGTCACGCAGCGGTTCTAGGTTCGAGTTCGAGTTTCACGCATGGCAGTACGGCACTTTATTTTTGGGAGGAGGATTTTATTATATATATATAAATATTATAAAAAAAAAAGTTTCGAGCATATCAAATGCTCATCATCATGCCCGCTGGGAGCTCGCAGACGCAGCTGCGCAGTCACCCTGATGATGAGCATCTGATATGCTCGAAACCCGCGAGACGTATTCGATTACCAACGTGAGTGTTTTTTGCCGGTTTAATTTATAATATTTAAATATGTGTGAAACTCACGAGAATTTCAATTCATATATATTTGTATATATATTTTATAGAACCTCCTCTAGGTTCTCAATATTCGATACGTTTTTTTTTATGTATGACCACGCATATAAGTTTTTACAGAGTAGTCCGATTTTGAATAATTATTTTTTTACCTTTAAGTTGGTCCCATATAAATTTCATCAGAATCGGTCAAGTAGTTTTAAAGTTAGACTTAAATAACTGAAAATGCTTGGCTTACCTAGATGACTTGGTAGTTGTAAGTTTTATCGAAGTTGAAGAGTATTGTAGGTAAGAAAAAATTTATTTTTTAATCAGTAATTAAGGATTAAAATATTGTTTTACAAAAAATGGAACCGACCTCTAACACTGAAAAGTATGAAGCAGTGATGGCTCAGTGGCATTGGCTATGGACTGCCGCGCAGCAGGTCCATGGTTCGATCCCCGCCGCCAGCGTATACGCTTCACCGCATGGTAGAAGGGCATTTTGCGATAACTCACTTGACTAGCTACCACCCTGAAGTAGAAAATCTTTCGCCAAGCACTTAACAGTGTGTTCCAGCAGTCTTTGAGAGCTAGTATAGTTACAGGCACATGAGACTTAACAATTATATGTCTCAGGGTAACGGGCGCAGTGCATTTCGTCAATTGTGACGACATTCATATGTAATAGGAAGAGGTCACCATGTGGACTGTTTGAGTTAGATCAATCACATAAAAAAAAACTTTGACCACTTTTGGGTGATACTTGATTTTCTAATTCAGGGTGGTAGCTAGTCAGGCAAGCTTTCGCAAAACGATCTACCATCATGCGGTAAAGCTTTGAAGACTTAAAAAGGTTAAGCCCACGGCGGTATTCGAATCAAGGAACGTCTGGAGCCATCCACTGCTTCAAATCTACTAGAGGTATACGACAAAACAAACTTACCATAAATGGGTAGATCATGGTAAGGGTTGATTGCAACGAGCACGATTCCACAGTATGTATAGATGGCGTTTCGATCGCAGAATCTGAAACATAAGATAAACCATGTTTTTTATTATTCCTGATATACTAGTCTTTGACCACTCTGATGGTAAGTGATGAAGATGATATTCAGGCTCACCTAGAATAGTCTCTCAAGGGCAGCTGCCGGAACACAGCGTTAGGTGCTTTACGACACATTTTCCACTTGAGCGTGGTCGCAAAATGACCACCATGCTATAACAGCTGCCATCCTAAGACCACAACCGGGACCGACGGCTTACCGTGCCTTCCGAAGCACGTGCACGCTCAGTAGTAACGTCACTAGCGGTTATCAACTCATGACCGCGGCGGACGTTGCTTAACTTTAATAATAACAAATATTTTAAGAAAACATAAAATTAATATTTTATTAAAACACTTAATAAATATAAAAATATATCTAGTGACAATTCCGCCTAATTTTCCTGCGAAGCCGACGTGACATCAGAAACGCCACGCAGCCAAACCGGAAGAATTTTCGACGCATTTCGCTTCTACACGAGCGCACGATCATTTCTCGATCGTGCGCTCGTAGAGTCAAGACCTCCTGAGGATGCTTCGTGATTTTTTCTTAAAATATTTTGAAAATATTTGTTATTAATAATTATGGATTTCCGCAAAGTAACGCCTGAATCTATTCGCTGCTTAACTTTATATTAAATTTAAAATTAAGTTAACTTCCCTACGAGCTGAAGCTCTAAAGCTCTAAGCTAAAAAGGTTAGATTGCGGTCAAAGGCTAGCCTATCAGAAATAAAAAAGGACTATCAGTGAAAACTACATACATATATAAAGCACTAACACACGATAGCGTACCACAGTATATGCACGAGTAGGCAATATGAGTAATCCCCATATTATGAGTAAGGCGCATCACATACAAGAACCGGAATTCGAGAATGTTTACTCAAGTGTTCTTGTTAGTTATGACAAAACGAGCCATAATTTTACTTGAATAAAATTGCACTGGTGCTTGGAAATATTTATAGCTTCAAAATCGTCGCAAACAATATGAACACCACTGGAACAACTATATAAAATTGTCACCAAATCACTCGAGGAGTTGGGATGGCTTGACGCCGAGAAAACGCAATAGAAAAATAAATCGAAGCAAAAATAATCATTGGCTATGGACTGCCGCGCAGCAAGTCCATGGTTCGAATGCCGCCGCGGGCTTGAGCTTCACCGCAGCACGGTGGAAAGGCATTTTGCGAATGCCCGCCTGGCTAGCGACCACCCTCAAGTAGAAAATCTGTCGCCAAGAACCTAACGGTTTGTTCCGGCAGCAGTCCTTGAGAGCCATTACTTCTAGGTTAGCCTGGACAACATCTTCGACCACATCATCACTTACCATCAGGTGAGATAGTGGTCAAAGGCTTACCTATCAGGCATAAACAAAAGATAAATTATTTTAACCGTCATAGGGTAGGGCGCGGTCATCAACCAGACTACTGGACTTCATCTGATCGTAAGAAATGCATTTTCAAACACTTAACTGTCGTAATGATGTCGCTACCCATCTATATTTTTAAATATGATTACAAACTCTATCGTGCTCTGAACCAAAATCACATTTACAATTTAGAACACACTGTTAAGTGCTTGGCGACAGATTTTCTACTTTAAGGTGGTAGCTAACCAGGCGAGCATTCGCAAAATGCCCTTCCAACACGCACTGAAGCTCAGACCGGCGATGAGGATCGAACCTGCGGCACATCAGTCCATAGCTTTTACCGCTCGTCTATCATTGCTTCAAAATGGAGGGGTGATATTCTAGCGCGGTACCCCACAGAGATTACTATACTATACCTACAATAATGATTATTAAATATGAGTCAATGTATGACTTCTAAACGCTCATGGGTGGAAAGATATGGCTTTGCCAACGGATGTAGTTGGGATTTTTATAATACTTATCGTGATAATGTAATATGCCTACAAAAACAATACAAAGCCATGAAACACACAATTTCGTTTATCAACTACCAAAGGGTTTTTTGTTAATAGGCTTTTTTGCATGGTGGTAGGGCATTTTCCGAAACCCGCTTGGCTAACTACCACCCTGAAGTAGACAATCTGCCGCCAAGCTTCTCATGGTGTGTTCCGGCAGCTGTCCTTGAGAGCCAGCACTTCTAGGTTAGCCTGAACAACATCTCCGACCACATCATCACTTACCATCAGGTGCGATAGTGGTCAAGGTCTAACCTATCTGGATAAAAAAAGGCTAGCCTTTGACACTATCTCACCTGATGGTAAGTGAAGAGAGAGCTGACCCTATCGCGCTGGTACTAGCGGGAGTAGGAGAAGCTCCTTCTCTACCGCTAGGAAGCACATACTGAACTTACGATGCTGCCGCGACGCCCCGGCTAAAGGACCAGCCAGGACGCGCCCACTTCTAGTCTCCCGAGCGACTAGCTCACTGGATTTCCCGGAGGAGGGATTCACCCGGTGGGCTGAGGCCGAGTAGATTTTTTACCCCTAACCAAGAAGATTAAACCAAGTCTGGCTTTACAATCCTATGACCCAGTTGAAACTGTGTTTACATGGCACCTCTTATCTACAATTCGTTACCACATGGTCGATCTTCCTTTCAACAGTTTTTGTAGAGATTTAAAACAGTGGTTGGTTGAGGAAAGTTTTTATACTGTTGATGATTTTTTAAAGAAAGGTTCGTGTCGCTACTATGCGTATAAAGCGTTGTAGGTTTTAAGAAAATTACATTTACTTGACCAAATTCTATAATATATTTTATAATATTATTTAATACACGTTTTTATTTAATGCATTGTGTATATAGATTAACAAAATGATTATTGATGTATGTTTTTTTTTTTTTTTTTTTTATATTATTGTGACGGAACAAGCCCGAGGCCCACCTGATGTTAAGTGGACTAACCTCTGCCTATCACAGACGCATTTCGTCAGCGAATTGCACTGTGCCCGTTACACTGAGACGTCCAGTTGTTAGGTCTCATTAGCCTGTAATTTTTCTGGCTCTCAAGGACTGCTGCCGGAACACACTGTTAGGTGCTTGGCGACAGATTTTCTACTTGAGGGTGGTCGCTAGCCAGGCGGGCATTCACAAAATGACCTTCCACCATGCAATGTAATCTGATTTTAATATTTGTACACCAGTTGACTGGTTGAATGTAGAGAACTAAGTTTATTTTATCTTAAGAACTATTTGTACCTACTTTCAACAAATAAATATTTGAATTGAATTGAAAACTAGCGACCTGCGATGGGAACCAAAATGCGCGACAACGCGTCCGTGCGGCACACCGTGTCCGCGCGAAAATGAAGCATGTATTATAATAAGTCATTAATACCTTATGATATTATCAGGTCGATACTAAAGAGTATGTTCCTTTGATTTAAAGATAACAAGTGAACATTCAAAATCCTTTTAAATATATGTTTAACAATTAATCGTATCATAATTGCGTATTTAATTGAGATTCATCGTTATTGAACACTAAATGATTATAATCGAATACACGTTGTTATATAGTTTATAATAATAATTTATTCAAAGAAATTGCACATACTATATTTCTTTGATTAGATATTATTACTTTCACTACATATGTAGTATAAGACAAAGTTGTTTCCCGCTGTCTGTCCCTATGTATGCTTAGATCTTTAAAACTACGCAACGGATTTTGATGCGGTTTTTTTATAGATAGAGTGATTCAAGAGATAGGTTTGTATGTATAATACATGCATAATATAGTAGATAAACACTGATAAGGTTGAGGTTTCTAATGTGATGTCGTAAATAAACACATTTTTTTGCGCTCACATTGCAAACGTTGGCTGAACCCTACGAGATAGATCAAAATAATGTACTACTGTATTGTACGCCTTAAAAAGGTCTACAAAAAAGTCTGCGGTGGCTTATGTCTATTCTTATGTATATCTTAGGGATAACCTACAATAACCAAATTTTATCCATAACTTTTTACGAGAAGTAATGGCTTATTTACGAAGCGATTTTAAGCAATACAGCATTAATACACCTTTTGTACATTGTGCATTTCAAGAGTAACCTCTAAAGATAGCATGTTTGTATTGTCTAATGACAAAAAAGCATACGTTGTATTTTAATACATTGTGTAGTATATTTAGTATCACTAGTTCACACGTGTGAAGCCGGGGCGGGTCGCTAGTGTAGGTATATACCACAATTATATCAATTTGCTACAAAATATTGTACATTAAACTAGAGTATCTGCTGCTGAACTAGGCTCATCACCTGTATTTCAGCATACATCGCTCCTCCCCTTATACTGGACTGCTACTAACCTCTACTTAAGTATTTTTACCCGACTGCCTAAAAAAGGAGAGTTATTTTTTCAGGGTTCATATATGCATGTTTGTGAGTTTCTTTATTCCACCATAACTTCTTAACAGTCTAACCGATTTTTATGTAAGCGATATTGTTAGTTCCGTCTTAAAAAAGCAAGTCTAGGTATTAGCAACACTAGGTACATAAAAATAAATTATTAAAACAAAATGGCGGATTTTAGACGCAATATTGTTAAATATAAAATTAATTTTTCTAGACCTATCGTACCTATTAAAATAAAGGGCTTTAAAAAACTATTTTATAAATATATACAACTTGCAGTTTTAATCTCAATTGAACGAAACGTTTAAAAAAATAATTACTACTATATTACGTTTAGAAATTGTATTAAAATTCAGTAACATAAATAGGGCAACGCAAAAGTGAAAGAATTTGAGACATCAGAATAAAACCTAATAAAATGCTCATTTAATTTGAATCTTACAAGGTTTGTAATAAAATCGACATTCCAGTAACATCACACCAAGATTTGAATAAGAAACTTTAGTTTAAATGTGTTGGTAACTTCACAGGGAGACTCGACATATTCGGGTAGCAAAAATGGACATTATTTTTTGTATTAACTTTTTTTTTTGTTACTTTGTCTTTTAACTTTTATTGACAAAGTAAATGTAATACGTTTGAAATTGCTTTTTACAAAGCTAGTAAATACATCACTTCGTACATGTGAGAACAAAAATTTGCCATACTTACTCATACATTTATTTAATAGCATTAAACGTAAATAAAAATGTAAAAGTGTAATAAAATTTTGGCTTTACCCTTAACGAAAATAAATAATTTACAGTTTTTTTTTATTATTTTAATTAATTTATACTTGTAAATGAATACTAGCGACCCGCCCCGGCTTCGCACGGGTGCAGTTCTGATACTAAATAGACTACAGAATATCTTTATACACAACGTTCACAGTGATCTATATTAAATTCCCAATGTATTTAAGGTACTTAACCCTAGGTCGGTCGCGCTAATTGTTGTAACATCGTCGGTCGCGTGGGGCCTTTGAAAGCCCTGATTTCAATTTCGTATATTTTGTAAATTTACTAGTAATTATTTTATTGTTAAATAATAATTAGCAAAATATTAATGTATATTTTATAATAATAAAACGTTTCGCAATCAAATCTAATTTATTTAGCTTTAATTTCACTCACACTGAAAAACAAGAAATTCTGCACATTTTTGGCATCTTTGACTAAAAATTATAATAATTATAACAAAATTATTTTTTTCTTCGAAATTAAACAAAAACTAGCAAAATGGAGATCTTTTCGTTCCTTTGAAACAATGTTATCAAGAAAAAATAATCAGATAATTAAAAAAAATCAGCCTGCTGTGTGGTCTTCCGAACAGTTGACACAAACTGATGCTGCGTGTCTCGGGCAAATGTTTTGCCGGCATGAAACACATGATGTCGAATATTTTCTATCGACATTTCGTGGACAATATACGCATCTTTTTCTGGACATTTGTTCTTGATTTTGACGTTGCTCTTGCAGAACATTATTTCCAGTAAATCGCTTTATATGTTGCCGGAGTTCTCGTGGAAGTGTGTTTATTGTGCTTCTATATTTCAGGTAATCATCAAAAAGGGAAAAAGCTAGCTTCATTCGAATCATCTTCTTCTTGTTCTTGAAGCCACCTTATTATTTGCTGGTCTTGTGAGGGGTCCATTTTACCTGATAATCACTAATTAAGCACTTGACCTTATATAAAAAAAATGTTACACAATCGGTCGCATGGGGTCTTTGAAAGCCCTTGCGCAAAACAGACGTGTTTCCTACTCAAGTGCAGCGCAAAAACTGACTTTCGCGTTCATTGTTTAGTACTTAAGTATATTTTAGAAAGCTACTGTGAGTTACAGATCTGTAACTAAACTGTAAAAAAATATATATCAGTTTTTCCGTAACCCGTGCTTTTAAAGACCCCATGCGACCTACCGCGGGTTAATTGGATAAGGATTAATGCTGTATTGCTTGAAATCCGTATACTATGCCATTGTTTTTTTTTTATGCCTGGTAGATTAGCCTTTGACAAATATCTCACCTGATGGTAAGCGATGATGTGGTCGAAGATGTTGTTCAGGCTAACCTAGAAGTACTGGCTCTCAAGGACAGCTGCCGGAACACACCGTTAGGTGTTTTTTTTTTATGTTTATGTGACGAAACAAGCTCGAGGCCCACCTGATGTTAAGCGGACTAACCTCTGCCTATAACAGATGCATTTCGTCATAAGTCACGAATTGCACTGCGCCCGTCACCTTGAGACGTATTTGTTAAGTCTCATGTGCACAGGCACATGAGACTTAACAAATACGTTAAGCCGTCGGTTCCGGTTGTTGTCTTAGGATGGCAGTCGTTATAGCATGGTGGTAGGGCATTTTGCAGCATGGTGTAGGGCAATGCCCTACCACCATGCTATAACGACTGCCATCCTAAGTCAACAACCGGAACCGACGGCTTAACGTGCCCTCCGAAGCACGGAAACGCTCAGTAATGTCACTAGCGGTCACCCATCCAACTCATGACCGCGCGCGACGTGGCTTAACTTTGCTGATCGGTTGAGAACACCTAAGTAAACTTCGCTACGAGCTCTTCAAAAGTAAAGGATAAAAAATGGTTATGGTGGGTTATCCCTAAGAGATAGACATACACCATTGCGGAATTTATTGTAGACCTGTTTAAGGTGTACAATACTGTAGTACATTGTTTTGATGTAACTCGTAAGGTTCAGCCAGCGTTTACAATGTAAGCGCAACAAAATGTGTTTATTTACTACATCACATTAGAAACCTGTAAAATTATCAGTGTTTCTCTACTATATTATGCATGTATTGTACATATAAACCTTCCTCTTGAATCTCTCCATCTATTAAAAAAATAGCACCAAAATCCTTTGCGTAGTTTTAAAGATCTAAGCATACATAGGGACAGACAGCGGGAAGCGACTTTGTTTTATTATGTAGTGATTACTAAAACATAAAACTCATACAAGTGATCTCTTAAACTATAGTTATTTTGTACTTGTTGAGAATTAAATTATCCTTTAATTATAAATTAACATTAATATTATTATTTTTTGACCTGACTTTTGAGACCTCTTTATTTGATTAATTAATTTATTTGAAATTGTTTTTCATTATTATATGTGCAATATGTATTCTAATTAATTGTATTTGATTGACATAATGATTTTGTTTTATTTTTGCCTGACATTTGTAAAAAAATTGATTTAATTATTAATATTTTAATGCTTATGGGTATAATTTTGCCTGAAATAAAAGAATATATTTATATTGAATATATTAAACTATTTTGTGAGACCGTTATATACGTAATAACGATTTGCATTACAGTATTTTGTAATATAAGACGTACCGTATATTATAACATGGACGCATTTTGTATTGTAATCTGGACACATTGGGTAATGTATACTAGTCTTTTTTTTTTTTTTTATACTTGATATCTTAGCCTTTGACCACTATCTCACCTGATGGTAAGTGATGATGTGGTCGAAGATGTTGTTCAGGCTAACCTAGAAGTACTGGCTCTCAAGGACAGCTGCCGGAACACACCGTTAGGTGCTTGGCGACAGATTTTCTACTTGAGGGTGGTAGCTAGCCTGGCGGGCATTCGCAAAATACCCTACCACCATGCGTACCGTATATTATAACATGGACGCATTTTGTATTGTAATCTGGACATATTAGGTAATGTATCCTACACTTATTGTTTATTGTAATCTAAACGTAATTTTTATTTATTGCAAGAAAGTCGTCTTGTGAATTGTGACCTACGTGTGTTTCTTGTAATCTACACGTATTGAGTATAGAGTAAACTAGAAGTGTATACTAACATAATATATTAAATTGTAAAAGGTGACCTTTTAGGTATTGTAACCAATTACTTATTGCACAATCACAGAAACACCTGCGTAGTAAAGATCTACAATCATTCATATTCTATCTAAAAACTAGATATTGTATTGTGTATAGTAACATAAGCTTATTTTGTGTTTTAACTTGTTAAACATGTTGTATACTGTAAACTAGTCGTACTAATAATGTGTATCATAAAATTACCTCATAGCATAGAACATATAATAATACTTCGTATAGAATGGACACTCCTCTCCCCCCACCAAAACGAGTCTTCCTCACCGCGCCACGGATTCTGCGCTGTCGCTAAGCTGACTTGAATACGGGACGCGCAACTCGTGCGCGATGACGTGACAACGAAGCGTGTCGATTTTACGAGAATTTTAAAAGTTGAGAAGTACTCTTGTATGTACTCTTGTGCTGTTTACGGTTGCTTATCAACTAAATGAGAAAAGGGTTGTTTGTTGTAAATAATGTTTTTTTTATTATACGAGAAGAACATAAATTACCTATTTTTGTGATTATTATTATTATCATTACTTGTATAAAATGTGAACTTGAAACGATACTTATTGTATAGTGTAGGTATCTATTATTGTATAAGTAATGGAGTGAAATGTACCTACTCGGTTGTGTGTTGCATATTCCTACGTCGTACATGGAGTTGGATCGTTGTGTTTCTTAAGGTAGGTAAGGTACGCATAACCTACGAAATATAATAAGTCATAATAACAGCATCAAAAGATTATTAGGTTGGTAAGTACAACAATAATTATTCATACGATGACAACCTTAGACTTCACGCACACATTTACGCGTGTACAAAAACAACGTTTGTGTAGTGTCTGTGTAATAGGTAGTTAGAACGCGGCTTTTGTATAGAGAATGAGTCGAGTGTCCAGGCTGTGCTCATAGTCTTTGTAACCAATTACATATTGCACATTAACAGAAACAGCTGCGTAGTAAAGATCTACAATCATTCTTATTCTATCTAAAAACTAGTTATTATATTGTGTATAGTAACAGAAGCTTATTTGGTGTTGTAACCTAGACGTTTTGTTTATCATAAATAAATATCTCTTAGTCTTTGTAACCAATTACATATTGCACAATCACACAAACAGCTGCGTAGTAACGACGTAAAATCATTATTATTCTATCGAAAATACTAGACATTGTATTGCGTAAAACACATAAGCTTATTTTGCGTTGTTACCTAGACGTACTGTGTATCGTAAAAAATACCTCTTAGTCTTTGTAACCAATTACTGTATAAGCTGATTCGTCCACTGCTGAACACAGCCTTCCCTATTAAGGGAGTATTTGCCATAATCCCCACGCATGGCAGGCGGCTTGGGAATCGCAGTGTAAGATGGCAATTCTTTAGAAGGCGCTGCTGCCCACCTTCCAGTGTTTTTCCCGTAGTCGCCTCTTACGACACCCACAGGATGATATGGGGAGGTGCAATTCTAACCCGGCACCCCACGGGATGCCCGGCACCCCACGGGATTGTAACCAATTACATATTGCAAAATCACGGAAACAGCAGTAATGACCTACATTTAATGATCATACAACATGTCATTCTTATTATATCGACATACATGCAAAACGGGGCGTTGAATCAGAGAAGCGTGCGGAAGGCGAATAGCGTCACTTTTGGTACATACATCGACCGGAATCATCATCATCAAATATAATCATTATAATTAATTGTATTTAAAAATTAGTTTATAAATTATAATTGTATTTAAAAATCCAATAAATTATATAGAAAGTTTTTTAAGTACTTCGGCTGCTGTCTGCATTTTAACCTAGACGTAGGGTGTATTGTCAAGTAGATGTATTGTGTATGTTAAACAAGAGGTATTGTATTAATATTATTACTTACGGGATTTGTACCGTGGTGATTTTTATTTTTGAACTCCTGAAAAATCACCACGGTACAAATCCCGTAAGTAATAATATTATATTAGTTATCTAGTAAACCGAGATAGTTAAAAAAACGTATTGTATTGTAACCTATAAGAAATATTGTATAACGTAATTGTAACATAGGCGTGAACTACGAATAAATTGATATTTATTTGTAGGACGTGAAGAATTGAAAAATAAGTCCTTATAAAGAAATAAATAATTGTTTTCTTACCTAACTTTTAAATTATGTAATACGGCGGGTTCATGCAGGTACGAGAGCGAAGTCAGATCATTCTGTCCAATCAGCAGGGACGGATTCCGCAGTGGAGGCATGTGATTCTCATCTTTAATCTGGTGGTAAAACTTGGTCATTAGTCTACATACGATGAAAGAACTACCAAACGGCTCATGGCGATCAAGGAGAAATATTGGCATTGCTTAGTACTTAATCACGTCATATCGGCCGAACTTTGCATATTTGTAGTCCATATTCCAGAATGCTGAGCAGTTTTTCGGCTAACAATTTTGCAATCCGTAACGACAGCAATTCGCAATCAAAATCATAAATACTTCTTCTTCTTCTTTAGATGGCTTTTAAACGCTGCTTGACGTTTTTCTGCCAGTGTCAGAGAAATCATAAATAAGTGTATCACATGTCAAACATCAAACCACTGAGCAAGTAATATTACATCAAACTCATGATATTGACATACCTACTTTCATGTAGTCATTCACCATCACCATCATTTTGGCAGAATTGTGACATTATGCTACATACTATACCTAATCAATGACATAGATTACGTAGACAGGATCTTTAACCCTTAGTTGCTCGCGTTGATAAGCTTTACTATTGGTCGCGTGGGGTCAATTTGACCCCAAAATTCAATCGCCAATAAAACAATGACTGCATAAAATATGTGACTTTTTATTATTTTTAAAACATTATTTATACTAATTACTATGACATTGTAGTTTGACTGTCTATTATATAATCAATACTAAATAGAAAACACCTTTTCATTTCGGAGCTTTTTCCTCACAACAATTATGGCATATCACGCCTTAGTGTTCATTGCATACATAATTATTGAATTAGTTACACACAATCTTTGTTTTTTCATCCTTGGATCTTGGACAAATGTGGCATCTGCTACGAATTTTACGTTGGCCAACTTGTGAAGAAGAAATGGAACAAATACTTACCAAAAAAGTCTACTATGTTATTGCTCGCGTGGGGTCAGGTTGACCCCAAAAGCACTCTCCTGCTACAACCGTTCTAGACAGCGATGTGATAGTTAGCTACAACTTAGGAAGCTACTTGGAACTTTTACACGCTCTGGGGTCAATCTGACCCCACGCGAGTAATTAAGGGTTAAGACAATATTTCTGTTTGTATTGGATGTTATGTCTATGGTTGTATTTTAGCAGAGCCATATCAATTTGGACATTAACTTATAAACATTGTTTAAATTTTTAAGACGTTATTTAGCACTGCGCGAAGTAAAACTCTTGTGTGCAGTAGGAAGAGAAAAGTTTTAATAAATGCACGTTTCTAGAGTACACGTCCACGGAGAAGGAATTTAGGTCATCGACCCCTATCATCTATCCCCTATCATATGTCATTTTCCTACAGACAGTTAGAGATGAGTTAAATACTACTGTCTATGAATTAAAGTGTCGATAATGCTCTTGCATCTATGAAGACTCACACAGAAGTTAATAAAAACCACTGTTTGAGAGGAATAGCAATCAGTTTGTATGCAAATTACAAATATAGGCGATTGGGTGCTAGGTAATAACTTATCATTGATTATTTTCAGATATTTACATTTCCATACATGATTATTAAATAAATTGTGACCCATAAACGCAGAAAGTGGAGCTTTTTATGGGGTCGAGAACTTTCTTTGGTGGCCAGGAACAGTTACACATGGGATTAGCTTTAGTTCTCAGGTTACTTGCGAGAAGTTGACCTTGATTATTTATCTCGCCACTTTGTTTGGAAGCCATCTTGTATCTGCCATCTTGGATTAATTAGTAGATTGTAACAAAGACTACATATAAGCAATTAATTTTCGACGACACATTTAATTCGGGATAAAATGGATTTTATGCTTGAGTTATACACCCAGATTTTACTTCAATTGCAAGGAAATTAACAATATAATTTAACTAACTAATAAACATCAACGATAGTGTTTGTAATACATATATCTCTAATTAAAATAGAAACTGATATTCGAAATATGTTTTATTTTAAACATTGTTCTATTGTGTGATCTGTGGCTGTTATTATCACATATCAAAGGCTATTTCTCACATGAAATCTATCCCAAACTAAACCTCTTTGAGCAATTTAAACAATATAACATTTTTATACTCTAGTGCATAAAATACTGTTTTCTATTGACTAGTGCTTAAAAAGCCGTTTTAGTCTGCTTACAACGGGCATTAACGAGAACTGCTCGACCATAAGAAGTATTTTATTTTTATATGTAATTGAACTATAGTGGAGATATTTACCTTGATCTGCCGTATCTCGCCGCTCTGGTCCAACTTGACGATGAGCACCCCAGAGCGATAGTCGGACGTGACCGTCGCGCTCTCCCATACCTTCTCTGGATGTTCCACCCATATTCGGGCGTCCTGTAAACAATATGTCAATATGAATAACAATATGTAACTATATAATTAAATTTACTTTTCTGATACTTTTATGGGAGGTTCATTTTTTCCGACAGATTAGCTTTAGATCACTATCTCACCTGACGTTAAATGATGATGTGGTCAAAGATGTTATTTAGGCTAATCTAGAATCACTGGTTCTTAAGGACAGCTGATGAAACACATCGTTAGGTGCTTGGCGACAGATTCTCTACTTGAGGGTGGGGCATTCGTAAAATGCCTTACGACCATGCTATAACAACTGCCATCCTAAGATAACAACCGGGTCCGACGACTTAACGTGTCCTCCGAAAACGTGCATGTTCAGTAGTAATGCCACTAGCGGTTACCCATCCAAGTAATGGCCGCGGCGGATGTTGCTTAACTTTGCTGATCGGTAAAGAACGGCTAAGCAAACTTCGCTACGAGCGCTTCTATAACCATATCTACGCTAGTAGATAAAAAGCACTTTTCCACGCAGATTGCGAATGATAAAAGGCACCTTTTCGAGCATAGAAGGTTAATTTTTTTTTTATGTTATTGTGACGGAACTAGGCCCACCTGATGTTAAGTGGACTAACCTCTGCCTATAACAGACGCATTTCGTCAACGACGAATTGCACTGTGATTGTCACACTGAGACGTACAGTTGTATTTTTTATAAGTTTCTGTGTTTCTAATTATATTTTCAATTTTTTATGTGAATGTTTTACGCAATATTGCAAACTGAATTCAAATTTCATCTCGGAAAACAAACTCCCCTTTCTAGGTTTTACGTTAAATGAAAAAATATTTGTGTGGGTGAAAAATGGCCTTTTTAACAAAGTCAAAATCATTTATTCAATTTAGGCGTCTACAACGCTCTTATGAATGTCAATTACAAATTTTAGTATTGAAATATTCTACATTGTACTGCCACGTTCAGCAAATAAATTGTATAGCGAGAAGAACGGGCAAGAAACTCGGGGCCATTCTTTTAAACATATTTTAACAATGTGTTACATACATACTATATAATAAAGTTATTACAATATTTGTTTAAATTATGTAGGTGACAGGCAATAGCTTGGCAGAGGCGGATTTGTCCAGGCATTTTCGTCGTTTAAGTAAGAACTAAACTACAAACTACATAACAACACTCAAATATGTCGCTTACGCAATTAGCATACTTGCGCCGCTTGAGTCATTCCGTCGAAGTAGTATAAGAGAAGACATTTTTTTTTATGTTATTGTGTTGAAACAAGCTCGAGGCCCACCTGATGTTAAGTGGCCTCGAGCCTCTGCCTATAACAGTTGCAATTAATCAAAAGTCACGGATTGCACTGCACCCGTCACATTGTGACATACTTAGTTGTTAACTCTCATTGTGCCTGTAATTTCACTGGCTCTCAAGGACTACTGCCGGAACACACCTTTCGGTGCTTGGCGACAGACTTTCTACTTGAGGGTGGTAGCTAGCCAGGCGGGCAATCGAAAAATGCCCTTCCACCTCCAATTCTAATTCCAATGAAGCTCAAGCCGGCGGTGGGGATCGAACCAGGTTACTGCGGCACGGCAGTCCATAGCTATTACCGCTCGGCCATCATTGCTTCAGCATTCCGTCGAAGTAGTATAAGAGAAGACATTGATATTGAAGATCCAAACAGTAGACAATGTATAATATTATCAAATTTACTCGATACTGATTAATGAAATCAGAGCAGCAACTGAGTTCGCAACATATTACAAAACTTTTCATTTAACCTATAGGCCGTTGGTCACTATCTCACCTGATGGTAAGTGGATAAGTGGTCGAAGATGTTAAACAGTCATTTAACAGATGACGGAACCACTAAGGTGCTAGGAGACAAGCTTTAGGGATGATTTATATTAGACCGGGCCGTGTCCGGGCCGTGGCGAGGACGGGGCGGGCCGGAGCGTACGTTAGTAGGCGGGCCCGGACAGGACACGGATCAGGCACTGTCTAATATAAACTGCTTCATACAAAATGCCCCGTCCGGGCCACGTACACGGCACGCCACGGGCACGGCCCGGTCTAATATAAATCTACCCTTATACTTGAGGAAAGTAGATACCCAGGCGGGCATTCGTATAGCCCGTGTAACCTGTGGGAATCGTAAGAGGTGATGCAAGCCGTCTCAAAATGAGATCCCCAAGACGCCTGCCAAACTTGTTGATTATGGCAAACCCCCGGGGAAAGAAGTTTATTCGTCGGTCCACGTTATAGCTGTAGATATGATTAAATCGATAGCAAAACTATGAAGCAACCAGAAAAAGGTCAAAAGTAACACTTGAAATATTAAAAACACATACATATACATAAACGTCTATTTTTTTCACTCATGCGCACATACAACACTCACACACATACACTCTAACCACACCAGTCATCAAGTATTTACTTTTATTTTTCATTACCCAATAGCGGAAAACATTTGATATGATGTCATTCGCATGTTTGTATAAGTTGTTTCTGTTTTATTTTATACTATCAGGTGAGATAGTGGTCAAAGGCTAACCTATAAGAAATTAAAAAAAGAATACTAGCGGCTCGTCCCGGCTTTTCAGGGGTTTAACAAGAATTATTAATTGAAACACATAAAAAGTAGTTTTTGTGACATAACTGTAATAGACATATGGTATTAAGGACATTGTGTAGATATTGAAGCCCTCTATAAAATTGTAGTACATCACTTTGCTCTATTGTTAATAATTTTCGCACCGTACACGATATAACGATTTTTTGGTATATTTTTCACACATTGGGTTACATTATCGAAGTTTTCATACGGACCCCTAACTTTTTGAAAATATTCTATAGCCTACGTTCATCAGGGATAGTGTAGAATTTTAATGGTGAAATAATTTTCAAATAATTTCAGTAGTTTGTACGTTACATACAAGAATATAAGAACAAAAAATACTAATCTTTCCTCTTTATAATATTATAGTATAGAAGTATAGATAATTAAGAGTAGAGTGCACGGAGCGCTTTCCATACAAACGTAGTTACGTCATATTTGAACTACCAAGTGTTCAAACTCGGTGTAACTTTGCATGTAGGTATATCCTTGAGCCTAATATGTATACTTCTGATTTGTCAGATTTCCGTATTAAGTATTTTCAAAAATTATTCGGAAAATAGTTTTGTATGGGTATTGTTATTTGACATTTAGGGATACAATAAATCGAAAAACTGGCAAACGAGAAGCATAGATATTAGACTCAGCAATATTCATACAAAATTTCACCGAGTTTGAACACTTGGTATTTAAATATGGCGAAACTAAGTTTGTATGGAAAGCGTGCACTATACTCTTAGCTATATATAACAAAGCTCTTTTTTATCTCCTACACATATCAGCAAACATCTGTCCGAGTAGAGATATGCTGAAAAAAGAGCACTTTTTCTCCTGTGAGAAGGGACTAACGCTGCACAAGCTGAGCATTACCCCGTTTCCACCTAAAAAATAAATAACATAGTTATTTTTTAAATAACATAGTTGTTTTTTAAATAACATAGTTATGTTAAAATAACATAGTTATGTTAAAATAACATAGTTATGTATTTAAAAAAAAACTCAAACCATGAAGATTCTATGTCAATTCGAAGTACCTATTACAATAAAACGGCAATTTCATACTTTAACCCCTATTACTAAGCAAAGAGATTTTTAAGTATGCAAAGAATGATAAAAGAGATCCAATAAAAGAGTACTTAACCACCGCACACATTTTTATATAAAATATTTAACATAGTTAAATATATCAAAAAAATTACATAGTTATATACATACAATAAATAACATAGTTATATATATAAATAAATAACTTTATATAAAAAATGGGTAATGCCACCATAAAAATTTCAAACGCTATGGCATAACCATAACTTCCTCAAAAAATTACACAAATAACATCGAGCTGGGAAACGAACAGTAAACGTAAATTTAGACCTAAAGAGGAGAAATTCAGATAATAGTCCTTTTTATTCTAGTTTCAAATGCATCTTAATACAGACGCTGTGTGTGTAGTATCAACCTTCACATGATGCGAGTAAATGTTATGTAAATTTGGGGCCTGTTTCAGAATGTTCGAGTAAGTTGAATTTTGAAGCAGTGATGGCTCAGTGACATTGGCTATGGACTGCCGCGCAGCAGGTCCATGGTTCGAATCCCGCCCAGAGCTTGAGCTTCACCGCATGGTGGAAGGGCATTTTGCGAATGCCCGCCTGGCTCGCGACCACCATCAAGTAGAAAATCTGTCGCCAAGCACCTAACGGTGTGTTCCGGCAGCAGTCCTTGAGAGCCAGAAAAATTACAGGCTAATGAGACCTAACAACTGGACGTCTCAGTGTGACGGGCACAGTGCAATTCGTCGTTGACGAAATGCGTCTGTTATAGGCAGAGGTTAGTCCACTTAACATCAGGTGGGCCTCGGGCTTGTAACGTCACAATAACATACAAAGAAAAAAAAAAAGTTCCTGTTATACTACCCAGAACATATTTAATAAATAAAACAGTATCTTTGCGTTTCACAGTCATCGATTTAGCCTATCCATCGGTTAAAGCTTGAAACGCGCTGCATGTTAACTGTCATTTTTATCATTCAGTTATTTTATGTTCAGGGTAGTATAACCGGAACTTACTCGAACATTCTGAAACAGGCCCTTAGGGTCCGTTTCAGAATGTCATAAAGTTTCAGGTTGCTAACCAACGCATAAAATAACTGAAAGATAAAAATGACAGTTAACATGCAGCGCGTTTCAAGCTTTAACCGATGGATAGGCTAAATCGATGACTGTGAAACGCAAAGATAGTGTTTTATTTATTAAATATGTTCTGGGTAGTATAACCGGAACTTACTCTAACATTCTGAAACAGGCCCTTACCGAATTTGTATACACGATTAAAAATTGCTGAATTTTAATTAAATCGATATTACGATGTACTCAGTAGTCCAGAATGTTGGTAAACCAGATCTAATAAGTACATATATACTAGTGTGGACCGGTATCAAAGCTGCTACAAGGCCTCTGTCCAACGAATATATTAATACTAATTGAAATAATTAAAAAAAATGGGTAAATTATACAGCGGTGTTAAATTTGATAGAAAACAGTTGTCTTACGCATATGATTGTCAGCAACAGGTATATGTATATACAAGGTTTATATAATTTTTAGAGCTCCGTACCTCAATAGGAAAAACGGAACCCTTGCAAGATCACTTTGTTGTCCGTCTGTCCGTTTGTCAAGACCCTTTTTTAGGAACGCGTGGAGGTATCTAGCTGAAATTCATATCAAATACTCAGGTGTACTGTCCCTTGGAGCTGTGAAAAAATCAAACTTCTAAGCCAACGCAATCAAAAGGTACAGCCGTTTATTTTCCACACTCGCAAGGGAATCAAAACATGCGGGGTACTTCCCGTGAACGCAGAATTTTGAAATTTAGAACGAACCACAGACAAAGGCGAAAAATTGCGAAAGTATACATTTTTAGTTACATTATATAATAAAAATATGTTAATTAATTTTAAAATGTTATGGATTTCATTGAGCAATAAAATTACCATAACTTTTACTTATTACAGGTTTGTACGGGGCCCTCGGTCTGCGAGTCCGAGTCGCACTTGGTCGCTTTTTTCAATGTTAAGACGAAGTGGTCTTTGAAAACGGTCAGACTGACGGCGTAGGAATGAGACCTCGTCACACTTGCGAGTAAGCGAAATAGAGCTATGTAATATTTAAATAGCTTGCGTAAATAGTATTATAGTAATTAAACAACTTTAAACTGTTTAAATCGTGTATATTTAGCATTATTGTTATCCCGATGTGTCAAACACTTTGCAGTGATGGTCTCAGTCATCCCGTGACCACCGTGGGTGTCGTAAGAGGCGTCTAAGGGTAAAATATCTACCAAGAGGTGGGCAGCAGCACCTACTGAAGAATTGCTATCTTACTCTGCAATCTTTTAGACGCCTGTCAAGCGTGTGGATTACGTCAAAACCCCCCTTGGATGCCAAGCATCAAAGTCCAATAGCAGGACAGTGTGGGTCTATTTACGAATGAAATTATGTTGTTCCTACGAACTTTATTCATTCGTAGTGTTGTTCTCATTATCTATGATGCGCATCGATTAATAGGGAGACGCAGTGTTCTGCAGTGGTTATTCCAGCTGATACAGTACAGCACAGTGTACAGTGTTATTTTTTATTAATTTTGTTTCTTAGTAACTAATGAAGATGAAGAATAAGTTTCTTAGAACTTTGAAGAGCTCGTAGCGAAGTTTACTTAGCTGTTCTCAACCGATCAGCAAAGTTAAGCAACGTCGCCCGCGGTCATGACTTGGATGGGTGATCGCTAGTGACATTACTACTGAGCGTGCACGTGCTTCGGAGGGCACGTTAAGCCGTCGGTCCCGGTTGTCGTCTTAGGATCGCAGTCGTTATAGCATGGTGGTAGGGCATTTTGGGAATGCCCGCCTGGCTAGCTACCACCCTCAAGTAGAAAATCTGTCGCCAAGCACCTAACGGTGTGTTCCGGCAGCTGTCCTTGAGAGCCAGTACTCCTAGGTTAGCCTGAACATCATCACTTACCATCAGGTGAGATAGTAGTCAAAGGCTAACCTATCAGGCATAAATAAAATAAAAAAAATGCATATAATTTTTTAAAAGGTACTAAAGTATATTAATTTGATATAGGATATATCTTTCCCTTCCGACACCTCACATTACGATAACTTAGTAAGCCTGAGGAAACGAGGCGTAAAACAAGTCTCGTATAACTACGGAACGCACGTGGCCACCCACGCCTTGTTTACCACGCTTCGATTCTAACAGCATGACCTCCTTACAATGTTATCTGTTCGTAGGGCTACATTAATTATTTTTAGAGTTACGCACTGGAAATCGAGACCTTGTTACTTCCGGTATCAGCCGGATTGTCCACTGCTGAACACAGACTCCCTCATTTTTTTTTAAACCTGATAGTTTAGCCTTTGACCACTATCTAACCTGACGGTAAATGATGATATGGTCGAAGGTGTTAACAGGCTTAACCTAGAATTACTGGCTCTCAAAGACAGCTGCCGGAACACACCGTTAGGTGCTTGGCGACAGATTTTCTACTTAAGGGTGGTCGCTAGCTAGGCTGGCATTGGCAAAATGCCCTTCCACCATACGATGTATAAAAATAACTGGTGCATTCCGTGTTGCTACGGAACCTTTGGTGTGGGAGACTTGGCTTGTTTTATTTATCTATTGACCTCCATATGTAAATGTAATCTAGGAAAGTGATTTCCATCAACTTTCAATTGTTATATCATCACAAAACTTGGCAAATATGTTTAGTTCTGATTCAACATGGTATTAAGTGCGGTCAGAAAGTTTGCGACATCAAAGATTTATTTGGAATCCCTGTTTTTCCTACGACAAGGTGGGGAAAGATTGGGATGCGTTCGGGTGCGAAGCGAAATTTGTTTTTAGAAAAAAATTGGTAGCAAGAATTTTAGGGAAGTTGCAGCGAGAATTCAGTTCAACAATAGTCTAGCGCGAGGAGTTTAATAAATTGTTAGGGAATGCAGCGCGGATCGAGATAAGTTTCGCTTGGTTCAGGATGGGCTATTGATTTTAAAGTAACGTTTGTTATGCACAATAAACAAACGTTTGTTTCGTGAAACTTTAATTCGTGTTTTATTGATCAAATTAATAAAAAAAAATATATTGCAATTAATGGATTTTAGTATTATTTTGATTCGTCGTGTTGATTTACTGAGACTTAACACAGTATTTTGAGATTGCGAAGCTGATTCACCTAATTGATTACACATGAGCTAGAGCAAAATATCAAGAGAATAGTTGCTCTATCAACTTTTGTATGGGAACAGCACAACTTAAACAATATCAATATCATTCTCATCAGTCAACAACAGTCCACTAGAGTCTAGAGTCAGTTCGATTTCCATATGGGCTATCTCTGACTACGAAAAATTCTTCGGCAAGGTCTATGTATTCGGGTGGGCGGACACAAATCCAATGGCATAGCGTGCTACTGGTAGCGACTACTCTTCTTAAAAGTGACCTATCAATTCAGTGTTGGCGGTTATAAACTTTTTCAGCTTAAGAATTATAGTTGTCAGTCATTAGTCTCTTGTTTCTAAATTCGAAACGGGTCTTTTCACGCTCGAATAAAAATCAAAATAATTATATTTTGACTAACCTCGACGTTTCGATCAAGTTGCATTGACCGTGGTCACGAGTAGACTACTAGTAGACTTGATCGAAACGTCGAGGTTAGTCAAAATATAATTATTTTGATTTTTATTCGTGCGTGAAAAGACCCGTTTCGAATTTAGAAACATGAGCTTAGTTCACGAAAGTTTAAAGAAAAACATTAGTCTCTTGTTTTTCAGGCAACATTTTTCCACACTCATGGTGGAGCTACCAGCGAGTGGCTAAAATTGATTCAGAAGAGTAGGATTAAGGTTGCCTGTTATTTTTTAACATGAATCGTTTAATTTAAACTAATATAATAAAGATGAAAGATTTAATTGTTTGTTTGCATTGAATAGGCTCTGAAACTACTGAACCGATTAGGATAAAATTTGGTATGGAAATAGTTGAGACACTAGGAAGGACATAGGATAGTTTTTATCCAACTGCGCAAAAAGAGGTTAATGGTATGACCGATATACCCGCGGGCGGAGCCGCGGCCGGCATGCTAGTATTGAATAAATTGGGAATTGCTCGAAGAATAATATTTACGCTTGTGATAGATTTCGTATTATAGTACCTAACATACAGAATGCACTAGCCTCTTTCCAGTCCCGCAATCCAGCCCTTAGATAGGGAGTAAATCTGGAAGTTCATTAGGAAGGCCCTACACAACACATCAATATGTTCACAATGGGAGGAAGGTAGTCAGTGAAAACAAGACAAGCAAAAGGTTATAAGTTATAATTATATTATATACTTCTACTTTTTATCATCATCATGGCAGGATACAGTCAAATACTTCTAGGTTAGCCTGAACAACATCTTCGACCACATCATCACTTACCATCAGGTGAGATAATGGTCAAAGGCTAATTTATCATCAGGCTTAAAAAAAAAAAAAAAAAAAAAAAAAAAAAAAAAAAAAAAAAAAATTTTACACCATCCATTTTTTTAAATTTTTTTTTATGTTATGGGGACGGAACAAGCCCGATGCCCACCTGATGTTAAGTGGACAAACCTCTACCTATAACAGATTCATTTCATCAACGACAAATGGCACTGTGCCCGTGACACTGAGACGAACAGGTGTTAGGTCTCATGTGCCTGTAATTTTACTGGCTCTCAAGGACTGCTGCCGGAACACACCGTTAGGTGCTTGGCGACAGATTTCCTACTTGAGGGTGGTCGCTAGCCAAGCAGGCATTCGAAAAATGCCTTTCCACCATGCGGTGAATCTCCAGGCCGTGGCGGGATTCGAACCGTGGACCTGCTGCACGGCAGTCCATAGCCAGTGCCACTGAGCCACCACTGCTCGAAATTCAATCTTAGGAAGACAGCGCCTACTTAAATGCATCATTACAATCCATAAAAAGTACTTTTTTTATGTTATTCTGATGGCACAAGCTTGAGGCCTACCTGATGTTAAGCGGACTAACCTCTGCCTATAACAGATGCATTTCATCACAAGTCACAAATCGCACTGCACCCATCACTTTGAGACATAGTTGTTAAGTGTCATGTGCCTGTAATGTCACTGGCTGCCGGAACACACCATTAGGTGCTTGGCGACTTGAAGCTAGATAGGTTCATATGTAAATCGACAAGAGATACTTGATAAGTTTTGTCTAACATTCACATAACTGAGGCCAGATTTTATACAAGGCAGAACACACCAAAACATTTTGTTATTTTAGTATTTAAGTAATGATGACATCAAATGCTTATAAATGTTCAAATGTTACCCATTAGCATTGGAAGTACTAATTTGACAAAATACATACTTCCTTTATGTTGTCATACAATGGCCACAAATAAAATCTTATGTATGCGACAAATTAATACAACATGAATAAGTGGCTCATTTTATACATGGGTACATATTATGTAATACTATCTTAAAATCATGTATGGTGTGTTAATGTCTCTCGGCAATCATCGTATTTCCGAATGCATCATCCTATGTCTATTTATTATTACATTTTTCATGTGTAGGTCATAATTTATATTCAGAACAACATACTTTTCTGTTGATTTGTCTTGATTTCTTCTCGTATATAGAGTTGTAGAACTGTTACCCTTTTTAAACGACTGCCCAAAAAATTTTGTCAGTTATAAGTCTATTCAATCCAGTCACAACATTAAGGCAATTTTCTTTAAACTTTTTTATTCAAATAGAATGGAAACAAGGCCTGTCTGGTGTTAAGCAGTAGCCTCTGCATAAAACAGATGTGAGTTTTTAAACTGTTGGCCATGAAAACTATAATTATTATAAGAAACGGTATGTTTACAGTACAAGAAAGAGAGTAGACCAGTTCGTCTGCTCTTAGATTTTTTATTTTTTTATGACTGATAGGTTAGCCTTTGACCACTATCTCACCTGATGGTAAGTGATGATGTGGTCAAAGATGTTGTTCAGGCTAACCTAGAAGTACTGGCTCTCAAGGACAGCTGCCGGAACACACCGTTAGGTGCTTGGCGACAGATTTTCTACTTGAGGGTGGTAGCTAGCCAAGCGGGCATGCGCAAAATACCCTACCACCATGGTATAACGATTGCCATCCTAAGACAACTCCGGAACCGACGGCTTAACATGCCCTCCGAAACATGTGCACGCTCAGTAGTGATGTCACTAGCGGTCACCCATCCAACTCATGACCGCGGGCGACGTTGCTTAACTTTGATGATCGGTTGAGAACAGCTAAGTAAGCTTCGCTACGAGCGCTTCTAAATATATTAGTGGCTACCATTTACTCGCATAGACTTCAGTTCGCTCGTGATCATGGCGCTTGCAACAGTGCCGAAATATCGAGGGCTCGAAACTAATCAAAAACCCGGTAAATATCCCATTTGTTATAATATAAACAGATGTGGTTCATCATAAGTGGTGAACTTCACCGCATCCATCACTCTGAGACATAAAGTTGCTAAGTCTCATGTGCCTGTAATTTTACCAGCTCCCATTTCCAACCGGTACACAATAATGCAAACATTGCTATTTGGCGGGATAAAAGTGTACTGGCAGTACATTCCTGGAAAAACATACATGAAGACTTCTATTGCTACTGAAATCATCTGATACAGCTGTGCCAGTATGTTGCCTACCGATGGAATTTTGACTTTCTTCACTAATTGAACAGGTATTTGGTATAAAATTGTCCATGCGCGAATCAAACAGTGATTAAAATATCTACATTCCTCCTCATATTTTATTAAATGATAGTCACATACTTTTTTCCATTATTCAGGGCCAATCATATAATTAATAGCTACATGAGATGAGACTAAATGTTTTTAATTGGATTAAAAATGTTTCATTCATAACTAGGAAATAGTGGTCCTGACAATAACAACTTAATAAATTTTTTTTTTTTAAAATCTGACACATCAACATCAGTGGAGTGAGCATGCCGCAGCAGCTGGTGCAGCTCCCTCAACTCGCGCATTGTTATGGTCACCAGTAACCTGATACTGTCCACATTGTTTCACTCATTGTCACATCTAAATATGACTCGTCATTAGTACATTCTTTTTTCCTTAGAGTCCCATAAAGTACACACAAACCAAGATTTGTTATACACTTTTTTACACAAAATATTTCAGTATTCTAAATTAAATTTTTTTATGTCATAGTATTACGGATATTGAAACCTTTTCACATTCAATATTTTAGTTATTCTTGTATATCTAATAATGATGGCAGGGGATAATATATGCCACAAAACAGTAAAATATATACTTTAATTAGCACCACCACCAGGTTTTACTTCATCCTTGAAAATGCCATTATTGGCAAAATTTGGGTGATAGTGGTTAAAGGATGACAGCATATCAATGATAATTGAAATTGTTACTTTGATTTTTTTATGAGTCGGGCTTGAATTGCAAAGTTTAAAGTTTGTCAGTAAGGGTGGTGATGTGTTGTTTACTCCTTTACGCTGAAATGGCTGAACTGATTTGAATTAAACTTTAGCTCCTGGATTAACACATCTTTTTATCATCATCACTTTCCTTATTTTTATATGCGGGTGAAACCGCAGGCTCAAGTAGCACATTAGATTAAAAAATCTTGACCACAACAACCAAGATTAGGTTTATGGCACAGCAATCAGATTAGATATAAAGATAATTAAAACAGCTAGATGTGAAGTCATCATTGCATAAAAACGTAAGTAATAGTGGCTCGTAAATATTCATAAGCATAACTGATAATTGCATGCTTTCTGAAGAAGATGGGTACCTAATAAATGTTTTTAGTACACTCCACTACCTGGCTGTTTATTAGAAGAAATAATTTTCATAATTAGTAAAAAACAAAAAAGCATAAGTATACGAACCTGTAATATACGATAAGATTGCCGTATTTTTCGACAAGTTTTAAAATAAGAATAGAAAAAAATATTTGGCTCATTTTCAGCCAGTGTTTTTACCTTTGTGTAAAGCTCTTTTGTGGTCATTTTGTGTTAAAATTTTTCACAGCACTAATTTTTTTATTTCACCACGAGGTCGCAGATTTTAAATCTCATTTTATTTTGTAAGGTAGAAGTCGATACCAAAGAAAACAATTCTCTCTCAATCACTCAATGGCACAATGCGAAACGTCACTGATTACATACTATTATAATATTATTGACATTTCACTTCAGTGTTATCAGTTTTTCTATCAAAAATCACAACGAATATCAGCATTTTATTTCCTGAACCAGACAAACGATTTTCACAAGGAAACATAAATTCTACTTAGAATCTGATGAGAATGATCACAAAAAACTAACTAAAGCAATACAATGAAAATTGAAAGTTGAATCTTATCACTTTGATTCCGATTTTCCCACGGTGCTACCATGTGGAAATACATTAAAAGTAGGCCAAACTACGTTTCATTTTACGCAGTCACTATTTTCAATTTTGTTTCTGCTTGAAGTCTCGAACGAAGATAGATAATGTGACTGTCAAAGAGATGGGAGCCTCCATGAAAAATAATGTACGGCCAATATTGTACGGACTATAATGCACAGCTGATATTTATGATAATTCTAGTATTTGAATTCGATATACTGGGTTAGTAATGCGCATCATAGGTAATGATAACAATTGAATTTCATTCAGATATGGACGATATTGGTTTCGCGTTGTCCTGAAATATTGCCCGTACAATATTGGTCCGTATTGCTAATGCGTGGCCGATATTGTACAGCCATAATTCATGAACATGTTTACGAATTTTGAATATGCTTATAACAGGTCGTAATAAGTATAATGATACAATGATTTATTAGTACTTATGTGAATTTATTATTTAGTTTAAACGATATTACATATTTAATACATACGCCATATTACATATTTAATTAGGGCGAGCGAAGCGAGCCCTGTCATCATCCCACATATTGAACATTTTGTGGCCCCCATTACTGAAAAACTATCACGCCTATAGATTTGCTTTGACTACTATGTCATTTAATTTCATATCTAGATGTGTTATATTATATGTCAAAAATATATTATTTTATAACCATTGAATAATTTTACATTAATAATTTTGTATTCATTGGGTAGAATGTTATTAAACTACTAACAGATAATAATAATAATAATAATAATAATAATTTTTATTTGGAACCATAACACAATTTAGTTATAAACACATGAGAATCGATGACACCTGCAGAAGTATAAAACTGTGTCGCAGATGTCAACGCCCTCCTCCGAAAGTAAACTAACTATATAGTTCCTCAGTAGCAAACAAAGTGAACTATTAAAAGTCAACTATTTAACAAATATGTATTTACGTACGAGAAGACTAACTATGGAAAAAGTTGTAAAATAAATGTATATATAATTATTAGAGCTAATAAACGTAATAATATATGATCGTATCGATTGGGCATGGAAACTGGGTTAAGGTGAGTGAAAGTAGGTAAATGAAATGTTTTTTATATATGCATACGGTAGGGATTTAAATATGGGTATTTATATGTGTGTGTTGTGATGTGGTGTGTGTTACGGTGTGATGTGGTGAGTGTGTGTGTGTGTGTATATATGGTGTGTGTGTGTGTATATATGGTGTGTGAGTGTTATATTTTGAGTGCCAAAGTGAAATGAGCTGTGATGTGACGTTATTTTAAAACAACAAGGAGGTCTTCTGTATCCTGGTACGACAATGATTGCAACCATTCAATGCATTTTAGTTTGCATTTATATAATGTAAGGGGATATATATTCAATTGTCTGTTTAGCTTATTGTACAGCATCGAGCTCATAAAGCGATAATGTCGTTTTGCAGTTACCGTCCGTCTTTTTTCTGTGGTGCATACTATATCCCATCTGCGTTTATTATTTATTAGATTTGGATCATATGGCATATGAGTATGTTTCCTTAAGACAGTTTGCAGAATAAAAAGTTGTCTTACAGTTAAGACTTTGCATAACGAGTATAGCTCACTAGTAGGAAATCGACGTGGTTTATAAGAGAGGACTTTTAGTACCGCTCTTTGTGCCCTTTCCAAATATATCATATTTGATTTAACAGAACCACCCCACGAAGTTATGCAGTATGTCATGATAGATTGGGCTAGGCCGTAGTATATAGTCTTTAGGTACTGGAAATCAACTATTTGTCTAATATTTTTAAAAACATAAAGTAATTTTCTGACTCTAGACACCATAGATGCAATATGTTGATTCCAAGCCATTGAACTGTCTATCGTCACCCCTAGATATTTAATGTGATAGGACCGTTCTACTGACATGCAGTTGCAGTCGGTAGAACCAACGCCATTATCACACAGATGGGCACGTAAAACGAACGTAGGAGGTGGTAGACCGATTGTACTGACAGCGAAAGCAATGAATTTCGTTTTGGAAACATTGGGGGTTAATAGGTTCGAACATAACCAGATCATAACATGACGTAAAGCATTCTCAGAGAGTCTGCGTACATCTGACCAGCTGTGGCCATGGACCAGAAGGACTGTATCGTCAGCGTAAGATACTAATTTACAATTTGGGAGGGAAAGGTTGCACAAATCATTAACGTAAACTAAAAACAAAGTAGGTCCCAAGACGCTTCCTTGAGGAACGCCGAAACTGAGCTGTTTCTCGCCACTTTTAATACCGTCTATAGAAACTTGCTGAGTCCGATTGCTGAGATAGCTGCGGAACAGGTCTAGAACTCTGCCTCTTATGCCTATACTTTCAAGTTTGGAAAGAAGAATAGGAATAGAGACAGTGTCAAACGCTTTAGAAAGATCTAGAAAAATACCGACAGTTTTAAGCCTTTTATCAATATTTTTGACTACGGTATCCGAAAATTCTAACACTGCATCCTCAGTGGACTTACCTCTTCTAAATCCAAATTGATTTTTAGAGAGAACATTATTTTCATTTAGGAATTTTACTAATCGCTTGTTGATAATTTTCTCAAAAATTTTTGACATAACTGTAAGCACAGAAATAGGTCTGTAATCTGTGACACTGTCTCTATTACCATTCTTAAATATGGGATGTACAATAGCTTTTTTAAACACTTGTGGAAAAATACCAGCCGAGAACGAGATATTGAATATATGATGTAATATAGGGACAAGTATAATTCTGGCGGCCTTAATAACTGATGTTGAGATGCCATCCCATCCATTTGCACATTTATCTCTAAGATTGATGATGATCTGATCAATTTCATCATAATCGATGCTAAATAAAGCCATAGAATGTAAAGGAGGTGGACTATGAGCGCCGGCAAATTGAGCATTTAATAATGATAAAGTGTTACTTTGACATTGAGGAAGTATATTGGAGGCCAGATTAGATCCAACACTAGCAAAATGTGAGTTGACTATATCAACTGAGGTGGATGGGTCGTCAGACAATTTTAATAAATAACTTGCAGAAGAGTGCTTTTTGCTTATATGTGCAAGCTTGTTAATCATATTACAAGCATCTTTGGGGTTTCTCCGAACCTTCTGAAATTCCTGTTGATGGTATTCTCGTTTAACTTTTTTAAGTAAATTGTTACAGAATGTACGGTAACGAGTAAAAATTAATTTGTTTGCAAGGTTATCTGGGTTCTTTTTAAATATTTTAAAGAGCTTATCTCTATGGCGATGGCATCTGTTAGAAATCCAAAGAGTTAATATCGCTGCAACAGAAACTAAAAACTAAACTCAATACTCAAATACATCGTAGTTAATCTACTTAATACTAGATGACACCAATAGAATCAAGTTGTAAAATACAGACCCACCAACTTATCTGTTCAGGTGGCAGAAAAAAGAACTACAACATTCCTTCAAATTGTGACAGTTTGTAGTTGATTTCCATGACCAGTAGCGCCCTCAAAAACTGCACAGTTAAGTTGGTGGTACAAAGCTCAGTTTTTGCTAGTTTATAGATTCCGGCGTTACTTTGCGCAAAAATATATTATTTAGAACGCTAAGTCCACTAATTTGGCAAACAGACATTAATTTATACTCGTAAGCGCATAAAATTACATTCGACCATATTAAAATTAAACATCTTATAAATTCATAATCACAGTCAAATACTGTATTCATTAAATGACAAATATTAAATAATTGCAAAAGTGTTTAAGAAATAACATTCATATTTTTACTATCGAGGAATTTATAAATATTATAATAAGGTCTCTTAGTCAAAAAGTCATTGAGTAGGATTAATATATCGATGTCAATTTTTAGAACGGATAGCTGGACTTGCTGAATTTTGTTAAATATTAATGGTGCCATACAGAACACACTCCTACGCATCAACTTGGTGCTGCATCGCACTTGTAGTAACATACATGGGGTTCTTCAAAAAGGGCGTGAAGAGATTTCTTCAGGGTCGGCAAAGCGCGAGTGATACCCCTGGTGTTGCAAGCGTCCATAGGCTACGGTAACTGCTTACCATCAGGTAGGCCGCATGCTTGTTTGCCAACTTAGTGGTATTAAAAAAATACCTATTCGACGATTATTTTACGTATAACTACTTACTTATCAAAAATTGCATTTTCATTTATATATAACGACTAGCTGTACCTGCGACTTTGTTTACGATTGCCGTACGTAATTATTCACATTTGAGCACTGTTTATCTCCTATTAAGCAACGCTGTGGTCTGCGGTAAAGCATAGCTCAGAAAGGAGCATTTTACTTTGGATTTGAAAACTCCGGAACCATTTTCCAGAAGACAGTTACAGTAGTTAAGTAACTCAAAGTTCCTTCGCGGTTCGCGCAATAAATGTTGAAGCAAAGTACTTTGTGCGTTTCTTTGTGATTTCGATTTTAAAACGGCGTCTTTTCGCCGAGGTACTTCTTGTTTGGCGGTAGAACGAAAATATATTAGATTGTGCACTTCCATTGCGCAATCTCCGACAAAAGATAGATAGTCATATAAAAAATATTGTGCGAATGTTCCAGATTTTAAAGTTTATCCTAGCAAGGTTGCAAAACTTAATAAGGGTGCCAAGCTGCCCGGGAGTTGGTAGGCTGCCCGTCGGGTGCCGGGCTGTCCGTGGGGTCACTCGTCACTATTCTAACAGAAAAAGAATGATTGAAATCGGACTACGCGTTAATAAATTACATTTTGACTTTCATCCCCTTTCACGAGGGAACCGTTCTGAATTTCGGGATAAAAACGAAATGTTCCATATAAAAAAGATTTCATTAAGAGCGCTCGAACTTAATAATAAAACCTGTTTAAATGATATTGCCACAATTTTTGTTTTATTTTAAAGGATATTCGCTGACATATGTATGGAATATAATTTCAGCCAAATGGCCGCCGCGAGTCCGCTGTAGGTGGTGTATCCTGGTGGACTAATTTTGAATAGAATTTTCGCATAAATAGGGCTCAGTTTCACGAAGAGCGCGAGTTATGTTGGCCTTCAGGGCGGCAGTTGACTGTGGTTGTGGAAAAAAGTTGTGTTACGTTGGCCACATTCATGGTAAACTTAACTTATTAAAATGTAGGCAGTACTATTTCTTACATTTGTGCAGCAAAAAGTCGACTTTAAAGTGAAACCTTTACATATCGCGACTGTACATTATATTTTTTTCTGTTTTAATATTATTATGTTTGCAAAAACGCCTGCTTGGCGAATTACATTAGAAAAATAAAAAGCTACGAGAAAAAAAAAATTATTTAGCTTGTAAATTCCCGCACATGACTATATTTTTTTCTCTCGTAAATTTGTAATTTTTTCTGTTATTCAAAACTTCACTTTTTAATAAATATATTTAAAAAAAACTCTCATTTTAAATATAACTTAGTTCTGATTCGCTAACTTGCATTCGAAACGAGATTTATTCGTCCTACGACCTCAAGCAAACATTTTTCAAAGATCACTTTGTCTTAAACACGTACCGTAGGCTAAAAACTATTTAAAGACAACTTGAATATCGCCATCTAGAGTCGGGTAGCCGCAGCTTGAATACAAATTAAGTGGCCTCCGCTGCTACTTTATAAAAAGAGTTAAGTACTATTATCTTAAGGGGCTGGGCCCACAGAACATAAAAAAATTTTATGTTCTGTGGCTGGGCCAGCTTGACGTTTTCAGGTCGGCCCATAATGAAGAAAAATTGTTAGATACTTTAATTAGACACCTCATAATATAAAGGTTATTTACGACCGTTAACTTATTGAATCAATATTGTTATCCAATGAGATATTAAAGTTTTTAGGGAGCCGATCTGAATCCAAATAGCGTGCCAAATTTTTTGTTAGAATCGAGAGCTCGGAATCCCATGGGCAGCCCGGCACCCCACGGGCAGCCCAGCACCCCATGGGCAGCTCGGCACCCCACGGGCATCTCGGCATCCTTATTTAGATTTGCCAGCTTGCTAAGATAAAACTCTAAAATCTGGAACATTCGCCACAATCAATTTTTAACTATATATCTTTTGCCGAATAGGTACATTTTGGAGACAGCGAAATGGAAGTGTACAATCTAATATATTTTCGTTCTACCGCCAAACAAGGAGAACCTCGGCAAAAAGATGCCGTTTTATAATCGAAATTCCAAAGTAACGCACACAGTACTTTTCTTCAACATGTATTGTGCGAACCGCGAAGGAACCCTCTATTAGTTACTTAACTACTGTCTTCTGGAAAATACAACCCGGGAGTTATTAAACCCAATGTAAAAAGCTCCTTTCTGAGCTATGCTTTACTAGGAGTGATTCATCGCGACATTCGCGACCACAGTGTCGCTTAATATAAGATAAACAGTGCTCAAATGTGAATAATTAGTTTGCAGGTACGGCAATCGCGAACGAAATCGCAGGTACAGCTAGTTACAAATAAAATTGCCTGTTTTCATTATAAATAAATGACCTATCGAACACGTATTATTTGCTGGCGACCTTTTTCTTTTGTTCTCTAATAGTTATTTTCGAACTGAAATTCTCGTGAGTTTCACACATATTTAAATATTATAAATTAAACCGGCAAAAAACACTCACGTTGAGGATCGAATAAGTCGACCCGAGCATTATCAGATGCGACGTATTCGATTCTCAACGTGAGTGTTTTTTGCCGGTTTAATTTATAATATTTAAATTCTCTAACAGTTATTTAAATTTATATCAACATCTAACCGACATGCCAAAATCTTTGTTATCATAAACTGTTCAAACTGCTCAAATGTGAATAATTAGTTTGCAGGTACGGCAATCGCGAACGAAATCGCAGGTACAGCTAGTTACAAATAAAATTGCCTGTTTTCATTATAAATAAATGACCTATCGAACACGTATTATTTGCTGGCGACCTTTTTCTTTTGTTCTCTAATAGTTATTTTCGAATTGAAATTCTCGTGAGTTTCACACATATTTAAATATTATAAATTAAACCGGCAAAAAACACTCACGTTGAGGATCGAATAAGTCGACCCGAGCATTATCAGATGCGACGTATGCGATTCTCAACGTGAGTGTTTTTTGCCGGTTTAATTTATAATATTTAAATTCTCTAACAGTTATTTAAATTTATATCAACATCTAACCGACATGCCAAAATCTTTGTTATCATAAACTGTTCAAACTGCTCAAATGTGAATAATTACTTTGCAGGTACGGCAATTGCGAACGAAATCGCAGGTACAGCTAGTTACAAATAAAATTGCCTGTTTTCATTATAAATAAATGACCTATCGAACATGTATTATTTGCTGGCGACCTTTTTCTTTTGTTCTCTAATAGTTATTTTCGAATTGAAATTCTCGTGAGTTTCACACATATTTAAATATTATAAATTAAACCGGCAAAAAACACTCACGTTGAGGATCGAATACGTCGACCCGGGTTTCGAGCATTATCAGCGTATTCAATTCTCAACGTAAGTGTTATTTGCCGGTTTAATTTATGATATTTAAATTCTCTAACAGTTATTTAAATTTATATCAACATCTAACTGACATGCCAAAATCTTTGTTATCATAAACTGTTCACAAATTTTACAAAATCTAAAATTATGGAATTTAGACCATATCGAAAAACGCCTCTTATTATAATATTAAAAAAAATTAAGGCAGATCCTCATGTCTTTTGCGGGAAATTACAATTTTTAATAGTTTTATTTCGTACCCATTCTTTATGATTACCATATTCGACAGCTTAAAATAATATTCGTCGTAAAATATGACGAAATTAGGTTTGAATGGAAAATGCTTCGTGCACTCTAGCCTCACGATGCTGTAGGTAATTCGTAATTCTTAGTTTATTTTCAACACCCTTGCTCGTAAAGTGAGCTTTATTATATCGTTCTTAGGGCCATAAACCGAACTATAACACCCTCGTGCATAATAATATTATACACTAGCGCGTAATAGAATTATCCCTACAAAGTTAAGTTAGTACCTAACTGCAAATTATATGCGAGTAAACAGAGCATTTTCAATTTAATCAGGTAATTTATCCCTACAAAGTTAAGTTAGTCCTAACTGCAAATTTTATGCGAGTAAACAGAGCATTTTCAATTTAACTGGGTAATACAAATTTGTAACATCAAAGAGGTTTATATGTAAATATATTTTCGTATGTTGTTTGTATCGCATTTGTGCTATATATATTTTTTCCTCGCAAGGGTGTTGAAAAAGTGCTAAGAAACTCGTGAGCAACTTGACCATTATACACTCGGCTGATTTACGCCCTCGCCAACGGCTCGGGCTGCAACACACAGCCTCGTGTGTAATGAGCATTTTATCTCACTTGTATCATAATCTACTATTATAGGTGTACGTATTACGTATAAAATATGAATTATCTTTGAGAGTTATCTGCACTATAGATACGCAAGGAGCAAAGGGTACCTATTCACTAAATAAAATAAAAATCCGTTCAGTACAATTTATTCATCTAATCCAGCCTTTAAACACTACAAAAAAAATTGTATTGTCTTAAATATTACAACATAAACGAGTCCAAAGCTATGCATTTAAAACATCTCAGTCATAGTGTATGTAGTAGGTATTTGCCGCGTAAGTATAGCCGTGAATTCGTGGTCTTAGATTTTCTTTCTATTTATTTTCTTGTGATGGGAACCAAGCCTGGCAGGCTTCTGTGGCGATCTCGCACAATGCCGTGAAGGTTTTCCCCCGTGAATCGTAATCTGAAAATGGATTAAAAGCAATGTAGTTTTTAAGAGATCACTTCCAATAGAGAATAGAGCAATGCAACCACCGGGATATTTTTTCGACTATTTTTATCGCCACATATCGCTGCGATACTCCGACCTGTGTCCGACAGAATGGTCAATGGCGGACGGCGCGCGGCCGTGGCAACTGGTGGTCACGGTTAGGACAAATTTATAGCAAAGTCTTGGCGGTATTGGCAGCAATTCTGTTGTACGCTCACTAACTATACTAACTAATTAAAAGTTCTAATTTTAGTTTTAGGATTTCTAAGTCATTCTGCTGAAAGCCGTGATTATGATAAAATCCGCAACAATATATTAATTGCAGAACATTATAGCTTTAGTCAACACCAATTTACATGTTGATTAATTTTAGGTTAAATTGTCTATGATTCCACCTAATCTGACAAAATTATGGTACAACAGAATAGCAAATATGCAAATTTCACTAAGTTTAGTAACCTTAATAATTTTAGAGTGAATTAACTAAACTATGGCCCCAACAGAATAAGGAATGTTCATTTGACATTTCTAAATCTAATTTTACTAAATTTTAGTTAGTTTTTGGCAACAGAATTGCTATCATGCATAGTGCGAACATCTGCGATCCGACGCAATCACATGTGATAGGGCTTTAAAACTTTATGGTTGTTGATACATTGCAATGCAAATTATCATATTCTTGGTTAAGTCTGTTAGCACCTTCGACCACATCATCACTTACCATCAGGTGAGATTGTAGTCAAAGGCTCACCTATCAGAAAAAAAAATGATCACCATCTGCGGGACGGTATAGTCCCTTTTGCAAAGGTTGTAGACTGAAAAACTAAACTATTGCGACTGGCCTAGGGGCGGGTTCTGCATCACCTGCATGATGAGTACGTAGGTACTGTTCCATAGGAGCAGTCGAAGTATGTCTGTATCTTACCGGTGGGACCTCTCTTCCCGAACATGATACCGTTCATAGGAGCGTTCTTGTAGTTGGCTTCAGTGACGTCAGCCAGTGACAGGAGGACGGCCAACACGCAGGCAACGAAGATTGTAAGCCGGAACATGGCACAGGACATCTGCAGATAGGTACATTAATAAATAAACTTCACGCGATCATGTCATCGCATCAATTTTGCATAAAACGGTGGGCCACATTGCTCGACGAACCGATAACCGATGGGGAAGAAAGGTTCTCGAGTGGCCACATTACACCGGAAGACGTAGGGTTGGTGGCCCACTAGGTGGACTAGTAACATCCTAAAAGTCGCGGGTAGCCAATAGTTATATTTAAGTTAATAGTTATGTTACAAGCCGGTAATATCGTTGAAATATAAAATATTCTTAAAGCGGTCCTAGCGAAGTTTATTTAAGGTGCGTTCGTTTTGGCTCGATTGCGTTTGTAGCAGTTTCAAAAGTGGCATTTGTGTATTAGCGTTCGGATAGAAGCTTTTGCTATTTTTGACCACCAATTACTGCATGCTATCCGAACGGCTTAAAACATACTTTGACAACCGACAATATTTTAACAATTTTGCACAGTACGAAACATGGAATCAATCTCTAAAATTAAATCTCAAAAAAGTAGGTACCTATATTATTATTAATTCTTTGTTAATGGCTTCTGCTAGTTACATATATAAAAAACCATTATCTCTATGTAAAAAAACTTGTGAAACTCTTCAATCGCGCCAAATACAACTGTCAAACCAGCAGTTGTCAAAAAACGATCACAACGATCCCACGGTAAGACATGGGTCAAAAATATCACTTTTCTCTGTCATATGTAGCGTTTTCAAAGGTATCCGAACGGTGAGCGAAAACGATATTTTTGCTCACGAAGTCCCAAAACGAACGGGCCCGTGTGATCATTTTTAGCGTTTGTGAGTGTTATTTTTGGCACCGCTAGGCTATCCGAACGCCCTATTAGCTGTTCTCAATGATCAGCAAAATTAAGCAACGTCGTGCACGGTCATGAGTTGGATGGGTGACCGCTAGTGACATTACTACTGAGCGTTTCCGTGCTTGCCGACTCGGTTGTTGTCTTAGGATGGCAGTCTTTATAGCATAGTGGTAGGGCATTTAGCGAATGCCCACCTGGCTAGCTACCACCCTCAAGTAGTAAATCTGTCGCCAAGCACGTAACGGTGTGTTCCGGCAGCTGTCCTTGAGAGCCAGTACTTCTAGGTTAGCCTGAACAAAATCTTCGACCACATCATCACTTACCATCAGGTGAGATAGTGGTCAAAGGCCTATATAATAACCTATCAGGCATAAAAAAAATCGTGTGGCAATGTATATTATGATATAAGTGCGGTAAGTTGAAAATTACAGCCGAGGCGATATTGCAGGCGAGGGCTACAAGAAAGCAGAAGCTGATATTATCGAAGCGCACGTATGTCATACGACGTTTTGTAACATATTTGCGAGGAAATAAATAAAACTCGGGCTTACTTAAACGAATAAATCATTAATTACTTCTTAAAGCAGGTAGAAAAATTTTAACAATTTGTAAAATTGAAAAATTGAACAATTTGTAAATTGATTTGCAACCTTGCCAGTTTGGGATTTTTAATGTTGTCAAGTTACTAATAAAGTAATTTTGCGTTTTGTTTGTAAAACCATTTTTGTGTTTTGTTACAGATAAGTGGTTGTAATATATGGTCAAAATTAATTAAATTAAAGAATTAAATATTTATTTATTATATTATATCTCCCAAAGTTAATTTTATACATAAAATGTAGACCACTTTGCTGACATAAAAACTCTTTGCTACGATTGAAAAAAGTACTGTTCGTTTTAGAAGGAGCATCTTGATAAACCGTGCGTTTTACCTTATATATACTTAAAGAATCTCTTGCGTTTTACATTACAATAACGCACAAGTATCTACGTTATGAGAAACAATACGATATTGAAATTGGTGAAATAAGAGACTCTTTACGAGCAAATGTATTATTACTATATGGTTATAATATAGCCGTTCTTTATGGCTTTCTATGAGGGGAGGCTTTGTTCACGATCACTGACCACCGAGCATGGCATTAGAACAAAGGCCTACCCCATTGGGCAGGGGAAAGGGTTGCTATAAAGGCGTCACTGTAAGTTAGCAGTTGTTCAGAAGGCGCTGCTGCCAATCTTCTTGTATTTTCCGTTTGTCGCTTTTTGTTACTCCTACGGGAAGTTATATGCAATTCTAGCCTGGTACCCCATCGGCAGCCCCGTATCCCATAGTCAAGCCGGGCACCCTGCGAGGATATTAAACTATAGTAAATTACTGTTCGTTTTAGACGGAGCATCTTGATAAACTGTGCGTTTTATCTTATTAAAAAGAAACTCGTGCGTTTTACATTACAATAACGCACAAGTACGTAATGAGATACAATACGATATTGTAATTGGTGAAATAAGAGGCCCTTTACTAGCAAATATGTTATAAAATATATTTATTGCTTCAGGCGAGTGTTTAGCTACATTTTCTAATTATTATTTCAATATTATTAATATTTCAATTACTTAAATTTTCTGAACTGGATCCAAGCCAAGAAAATGTTCTGTTTAGGGAATTAACACATAACCTTTAGTTATATATTAGTTATTTTTATGGGCACTAAAATGACAAAGCCGTCCACCGAGGTGACCTAACTGAGCACCGAAATTACATTTTGGACGCGTAAAGTACAAGTCAAAACAACCACCGAAACGGTAGTTTCATTGTGCTCGTTCACCAAAATGCTATATAATAACAAATACTTTTAAATATTTTAAGTAAACATCAAATTCATATTTTAATAAAACACTTAAAAAATATATCTAGTGACAATTCCGCTTAATTTCGACGCGCACGATCGAGAATTCTCGATCGTGCGCTCGAAGAGTCAAGACCTCCTGAGGATGCTTCGTGTAGAACCGAAACGCGTCGAAAATTCTTCCGGTTTGGCTGCGTGGCGTTTGTGACGTCACGTCGGCTTAGCAGGAAAATTAAGCGGAATTGTCACTAGATATATTTTTTAAGAGTTTTATTAAAATATGAATTTGATGTTTTCTTAAAATATTTAAAAGTATTTGTTATTATTAAAAATGGATTTCCGCAAAGTAACGCCTGAATCTATTCATTAAAATGCTATATTTATGGCGGGAACGCGCAGCAAGGTAACGATCGTCGATCAAGCATGCAAAACTAGGAACGCTGAAGAAGTCTGACGGCTCTTACACAATATCAGACCAGGAACAGTTTGAACTTCTCCTACAAACCCACTTTCCAGATTGTCAGATAGACAATGAAGGGGAATGGGAAACTGAAACTATGCAGAGGCCGGGTAATGAAGACTGGGCCTTTGCGGACAAAATCGTAACGGAAGAAGCTCTGTTATGGGCAGTTAGTACCTTCCAGCCATTTAAAGCTCCAGGCACTGATGGAATCTTCCCAGCGCTACTGCAATGGAGCATGAACAAGATAAAAACTCACCTCTTGGCCATTTTTAGGTCATGTCTAGCATGGAAGTACATACCTAAATCATGGCGGGAAATCAGAGTTGTGTTTATACCAAAACCAGGTAAAACAGATTACACTAATCCAAAGTCATACAGGCCGATAAGCCTAAGCTCATTTATGTTGAAAACTCTAGAGCGACTCTGTGACAAATATTTAAGAAGTGGACCTCTAGCGGAAAATCCCATCCACAAAAATCAACACGCCTATCAATCGGGCAAGTCTACAGAGACTGCTCTCCACCATGTGGTATATAAGATCGAATCGGCACTAGAGAACAAGCAGTCCTGCTTATCTACTTTTATTGACATTGAAGGGGCCTTTGATAAAACCACCTTTTCCAGTATCAATCACGCACTGAGAAACAGGGGTGTTGATGATAGGGTGAACACTTTCGTCACCAACATGCTCTCTAAGAGAGCAGCAAGTATAGAAACCTCGGGGACAACTCGCTGTCGTGTAACACGAGGATGCCCACAGGGGGGGGTTTTGTCACCTCTGCTATGGGTAGTAGTGGTGAATGAACTGGTTGAACTCCTGAACAAAGATGGCATGGTCACAATAGGATACGCTGATGACCTAGTTATAATGGTATCTGGACTATTTGAGGCAACTCTATGCGAATAAATGCAGAATGCATTTCGCGTAGTCGAGATGTGGTGTAAACGCCACAGTCTATCTGTAAACCCACAGAAGACAGAGTTAGTTATGTTTACACGAAAAACAAAGTTAGGGAATCTCAAACTTCCCACACTGTTTGGGACAAAATTGACCTTAAGTAAGGAGGTCAAATATCTTGGGATTTGGCTAGACAGTAAGCTTTTGTGGGGAAAACACGTAGAACATATCACAACAAAAGCTACAAAAATTTTGATGCAAAGCACTAGAGCAGTAGGGAAAGACTGGGGTCTTAAACCAAAGCTCTGTCGATGGATCTACACAGTCATAGTACGACCTGTCCTCACCTACGGCTGCGTAGTGTGGTGGCCACGAACAAGACTTGTGACTACAATAAAGAAACTGCAGCAAACCCAAAGACTGGCTTGCTCGCTGATCAGCAGCTGTATAAAATCAACACCATCAGTTGCCCTTGATGCTATCCTGGGCTTGACGCCATTGCATCTTCATATACAGCAAGAGGCGATGGCGGCAGCCCTAAGGATAAAGTCAACCGACCAGTGGATAGGCACGGGTCAAATCACAAACCATTGTCGAATACTAGACAGGGCCACAAAAATAATACCCGAATCAAGGCAAGGCACGGACAAAATAGCTAGCACCTACCTTGACAACAAGAAGTACAAGCTGGTTACTGAAAACAGCGCTACGGCAGACATATCACCGTCATATAATATTTACACAGATGGCGCGAAAAGCAAAACAGGTGTAGGCTGTGGCTACTACTCACCGGAACTTGGAATCTTGGACTCAAAAGGACTTTATAAGACGACAACAGTAATGCAATCAGAGGCTATGGGCCTACTGCTAGCTGCGAGGGCATTATTACGTCTAGAATTAACACCCAATTTAGAAAGTGAGCAAGAGGGTAAGCTCCTACTTTTCACTACGGATAGTGCGGCAGTAATATATGCACTCAGAAAACCAGTAACCAGGTCTAGAGTTATTGCTGAGTGCCATGCTGCCCTACAAAAATTATCAAACAATTATAAAGTAATAATAACATGGACGAAGGGACATAACATGTGCCCGGGTAACACCATGGCAGATACTCTGGCCAAAGACGGGGCAAAAAAACAGGTATGTGATGACGCAAAGAGCCTTTGCAAACCATCAGTAATGGAAATACGAGAACTATTGCGTCGTCACACCGAGAGAGAACAACAAAACCTGTGGGATAAGTTAGAAGACTGTAAACATGCTAAGGCCATGTTTCCAACTCTAAACAAGAAGCTGACAAATAACCTGCTAAAGCTACAGCGGGATGAATTGCGCCTTGTTATAGGCCTCTTTACGGGTCACTGCAACCTGAACTACTTTCTGCACAAAACGGGAGCAACAGACAGTCCTCTATGTAGAGGCTGTATGCGTGAAGAAGAGACCGTGGAGCACGTCCTATTTCACTGTGAAGCCACGGAACAAATAAGAGTTGAAACGGGTCTATGTGAGCCATTCTCACCATCGAAATCCTTTCCACCACCACAAACGTCACTGGAGCAGCTATGCCAGCGACCCAGAGTCCTTCTCCGCTACGTTAAGGAGTTGGGATGGCTTGGGTAAAAGCTGGCGGGGGAAATGCACAATACACCCCAAGCGGGACGTCAGTGCAGGACATATCGCCCCCAATTAGAATAAGATTATTCTTATATCTTCTATTAGCAATAAGAACGATCGTCGATTGACAAAAAGTGGTCAGCGCTTTGATGTGCGCCCTTACAATACTCTAGTCTTTTTTTTTTTTTTTTTTTTTTTTTTTTTTTACATTAGATGGGTTTCCGTTTGACTCCATCTCACCTGATGGTAAGCGACGATGAAGTCGAAGATGAATCACGCTTGCCCAGAAGAAACCTATTTACTCTTTTTTTTAAAACACCAGGATTATACGCACCTGGAAAGACTGACGATGGGAGAGAGTTCCACTGCTTCGCTGTTCGCATGATAAAAGAGCTCTGAAATCGCTTTGAACGAACATGCGGCAAATTGACAGTGAAGGGATGAAAGCTCACTCCGCGTCTGGTAGTCTTATAGTGAAATGGAGAAGATGGTATGAGATCATGTAGCTCTTGAGCACATTCACCGAAGTGAATGCGATAGAAAACCGACAGACAAGCTACTTGGCGTCTATGCGACAGACTTTGAAGTTTTCTCTCAACTAGCTTGCTGTCGCCAATTAGCTTAGTGGCACGCTTTTCTACTGAGTCCAAAGCCGCAAGCTGGTACTTTGCTGAACCATCCCAGAGGTGGCTGCAGTACTCTATGCAAGAGCGCACTTGGGCCTGGTAAAGAGTGAGCAGTTGCGATGGAGTAAAGCAGCGCCTCACTTTGTTCAGTATGCCAAGTTTTTTGGCTGCGGTCTTGGCTTTGGACTCTATAGATTGGCCATAGTTGAGGTTGGGAGATATTTGCATGCCGAGCAACTCAATGCCATTTCCGAACGGTATCGGTTCACCTTGGAAAGACGGCGGAACAACAATACAGTCCCGTTTGGCAGAGAAAAGACACGCTTGCGTCTTTTTGGTGTTAAAAGAAACCAAATTGACTGCACCCCAATCAGACACCGCTTGTAAAGTGGTGTTTGCTCTCTCGATCATGGCAGCTCTTGAGGACTGGATCTCAGATTTCTTGGCTCTAGGATTAGGAATGTATCTCTCCACTACTGTACTATCATCTGCATACCCAACAATACCCGGTGTAAGGAGGTCGTTTATATGCAGAAGAAATAAAGTAGCAGAGAGAACAGATCCCTGGGGTACTCCGGCATTAATACTCATCTTTTCTGATGAGCAGCCATCTAGGACCACACGAATAAATCTGTCGCTCAAGAAATCGGCGATCCAGTTACAAAAATCTGGTGGGAGGCCATATCTGGGAAGCTTGCTTAATAGGCTGGCGTGCCAAACTCTATCAAATGCTTTTGATATATCAAGAGACACTGCCAGAGCCTCACCTTGCCGCTCGATAGCCTCTCCCCAGTAATGAGTGACGTACACCAGAAGGTCGCCAGCAGACCGGTCTCGGCGAAAGCCGTATTGGCGGTCACTGAGCAAGTCGTTTGCTTCTAGGTTGTCAAGTAACCTGGTGTTTAGTACGCGTTCCATAACTTTGCAGAAAATGGAAGTGATCGCTATCGGTCTGTAATTACTGGGATCTGTTCGAGAGCCTTTCTTGGGTACAGGCTGCACATTAGCAAGCTTCCATCCTTTTGGCACCTTGCCGGTCCTTAAAGAGAGGCGATACAAGCGCGTCAACACGGGAGCCAGCTCAGGCGCACACACTTTTAAAACTATAGCGGGAATACCATCCGATCCAGAAGCTTTGTTGACGTCCAGACTCCGCAGCACTTTGAGCACTTCTTTCTGGTGGATTGAGATTTTGCTCATTTCGTGTTCGCATGGAGGAACGAGAGTAGGAGTGCTTTTACCGGAGTCCATCCGTGAGTTTTCTGCAAAAAGGTTAGCAAAGAGATTTGCCTTATCCATTGCAGTGTGAGCTAATGACCCATCTGGTTTCAAGAGCGGAGGGAGAGAGCTGTGACAAAAATTAGCTTCGATCGATTTAGCCAAACTCCAAAAAGCTCTGCTTCCAGAGGGGTGGGATGCTAATTTGGCTCCAATGCGGCTAACTCGATCAAAACTAGCCTGGCGCAATGCTTTCTTATACAGCTTGGTTGCAGCGTTGTAGTCCCGTTTTTGTCACTGAGGGTTGCTGATTTGGAGACACGCGCTTCAGCCCACGCCTTGTACTTTTCGTGCTTAAGCCTTTCGGCTTTAGCACAGTCAGAGTTGTACCAAGGACGCGCCGCGGAATTGGGTACCTGGTCACGAAACGGGATAAAATATTCCATTCCTTGGTTTATAACATCGCAAATGGCATCAGCGCAAATGGATGGGTCCTCAGAAGGAAAACAGACCTGCTTCCAAGGGTAAGCTGCATAAAAGTGTCGCATCTCATCCCAGTCCGCTGAAGTAAAGCGCCACAGCCGTCTGCATTTTCTAGAACTATAATCTGGGGGAGAAAATGTGGCCACAGCATTAATTAGACAGTGATCAGAATTTCCTATGGGAGCAGATACAGAGACTGAGTATCTATCCGGATCATTGGTTAAGATTAAGTCTAAGCAGTTAGCTGTGTGGCCTTCCACATCGGGTATTCTTGTGGACTGGTTAACAAGTTGAGTAAGGTCGTGTGATAGTGCAAAATTAAGCGTTTCACGGCCAGCATGGTCAGTTTTCTGAAAGGGAAACAACCATTCTTGATGGTGAGCGTTAAAGTCCCCTAGGATCATGACTTTGGCTTGAGGATATCTCTGCTGCACAGTGTCGACCGAGTCGCTCAGGTATTCAAGAAGTCGCGAAGTTTCCAGATCGCCGCTGTGTGATCTGTAAATGCAGGCGTACACGATTTGTTCTTGACCTGTATCCACCAAAGTCCACAGGACGGAAAAATCTGGTGTGTCCAAATTACGGAGACGTTTGCAACAGATATCATCACGAACGTAGGAGCACACGCCAGCGCGAGGCTTAAAATTGGTCTCCAGGGTATAACCTGGGTAGTGGAGGTGTGTCGTGTCAGCTGGATTTTTTATCTGAGTCTCCGTTAAAAAGAGCAGGTGGGGTTTGTTAGTCTCGAGATGATGAAAGACAGAATCGAGATTTGAGTGGAGTCCTCGTATGTTTGAGAGCTGCACTTTTAGTGTGAGGACGTGCATCTGCCGTTTAAACTTTCTCTTTTTATATTTGTTTTTCATGGTTGGTGAAGGTAAATAGGTTTACAGGCTTAATGTGCACGAGATGTTAGGAACTTAATCAATCGACTCACAAGCACAAGACTGCGAAACTGAAAGACTTGCGCGGAGACCGCGGGGACGCCCGAACCCCCCTGAAACTCTTCATCGGTTCCTCACAACCGGTCGCCAATCGGCCCGATGATGAGTCCCAGGATTTTACACAAGCGGCGGGACAGCCTTTCATAGTTGGCTAGGCTATTATATGGGTCCCCTACAACTTGCGGTCGGCCAGCAGAGATCACCGTGCTTCGGATCCCGCTACCCTCCGAAACAAGCCTCCCGTCACAGCAATACGAGTTAGTCGAAGCCAATCTTATTCCCAAACACAACTGCACACAAAAAGCCCGTCGAAACGGTGATACTGGCCATCACGGTGGAACACGACGGATCGACAAAACTATGCCAGTGCAACTTTCGTTCACCGTGATGAGTATATATTTCGTATGAAACCTTGTGTTTGCACTTTGCACATATCAGTAACTGCACTAGAAAAGAATAATATTTTTTTAGCAGTACTACAATCACTGGTTTCTGAAATAATAGTAAACAAACCTATTTATCTAATCGTTTTTCATGTACAAGCCTCATTACAATGAAAATAGTATTGGCGATAGCTAGCGCAATGATAAATTGAGCGATTTAACATTTATTTTGATATAATTAACAAAAATTTATTAATTGCCTCAAGTCAGTAGCTATATTTGCTTTTTTGAAAAACACATTTCCACTTTATTTTGATTTTCTACACTGGAGTTTTCATCCACGCCACAAACATTTGCAGCTTACATATCTTAGTAACGAGATTTTAATTTTTAATTTATTAAAAGCAATGACGTAATAGAAGGTAACATGATAATAAATAGATTCAGGCGTTTCTTTGCGGAAATACATATTTAATAATAACAAATATTTGTTATTATTAAGGTAATATGACGCGAAACATCTTAGCATAATTTTGCTTCGTCATAATATTTATTTTGTGATCACAAATATAAATAAAATTAAAAAAGAAGTGTATTATTTATGGGATTTACACATATTAGTATTTCGAACGTACAGTTCCCGGCTTAATAATTAAAGGACTGTTCCATATACTCCCATTGGATGCCGTAAAACACGAGTTCAGGTCAAATGCGCGTAATGAGCAGCATGCCAGCCCTCGCGTCAGTGTAAGTTGCTTTACTGCACATTGTGCGCACAATGGTGCTCCCTACGATACGTCCGAATTTAGCGTACCTATAAATATATAAATACAACGAGAGCATTCAGCAGTTGGAATAAAGTTGAAGTTAAAACGTTTTCACAGATATAACGGTATTCAGTTGAAAATCTACTGTAATATTAAAGAAAAACAGTTTTTGCCGTCGGGTGTAAAATTTTTATACTAAGTGAGTTTATTTTTATTTTTTAGTAGTGGTGCGCTACTGGAGAAACAACTTTTTCACATATAACGGTATTTAAATTAGGTGCAGCTACAAGACACATTTACCAGTACAACAAACAGGATAAACTTATAAGAAAATATCTACCTTGACTTTGATATTTTTCTTCTTGACAACACCGCTGCTGACTGGCAACTAATGTCAGGGAACTATCTTCCCGCCGTTTTATACAAGAAAATCAGGGCGGTAGGTACATCACACCCAATTATTGGATTATTGGAAACTGACCACAGGGACTCTAGGGATTATAACTTGGTTAGTGCATTAGATTAACAACAGAAAGCTTCTCGCAGCTCCTTGATGAGTTTAGCGGCCATATTGGATTCAGTGTTTGCAGAGATAATAAAGTTTAGGCGAGTAAGTATATGTAACTAACGTGACCATCCTTTAAATTATGTTAATTTATTCTTTAAATCAATCGGCGATTACTCGTCTCTTACCCTTATTCCCACTTGCATGGTGGAATGGCATTTTGCCAATACTTGCCTGGCATGCTACCACCCTTAAGTAGAAAATCTGTCACCCAGCACCTTACAGTGTGTTCCGGCAGCAGTCCTTGAGTACTAGTAAAATTACAGGCACATGAATCTCAATAACAACTACGAGTATATTCTATGCCGAGTGCCGGGCGCAGTGCAGTTCGTCACTTGTGGCGAAATGAATCTGTTATAGGCAGTGGATAGTCCGCTAAACATCAATGGGGCCATGTGCTGGTTTAATCACAATCACATAACAAAATATGTAAATCGGTAGGTACCTACAATGTTTTGTATAAGACAAGAAAATATAAAAAACACAAATAAAAATCAATGACATCACATGTCACAGCTTTGACTTGGTTTTATGACCAACTGTCATCCTGAAGTCAACTCTCCTATAGCATGCTCTGTAGTACACCCATTACCTCTCCCGTAAGGAGTTTTGTACCTGTTGTGCGCCCAATGCGCAGCAATACCCACTCACATCGACGTGCTGGCATGTTGCACAATGAGAAACGTTTACCTACATTACGTAATAGATACTTATATAATAAATAAAACTAGGAAAGCAATTGGTACAAGCTTTATATAAACATTTCAGTATTTGAAAATATATTTGTGTGCCAATATAATTATGGCAACTTACCCGTGGCCTTGGTTTTTGGACGCAAAGTGCCAAAAACAGCTATTTTATTTGTTTTACAGCTAATAAGCTAGCCTAGTTTGACTATTATCTCACCTTATTGTATTTAGTGATTTGGTCAAAGATGTTGTTCAGGCTAACCTAGAATTACTGCCTCTCAAGGACTGTTGCCGGAGCAAACTTGTTGTTTGGTGTTTGGCGACATATTTTCTTCTTCTTGACTATAGTAGCTAGCCAGGTGAACATCCGCTAAATGCTCTATAATATAACCGGGACTGAGCGACGGCTTAACATGCCCTCGAAAGCCATGGTGCGCTCAGTATGCTACTAGGAATCGCACTTCCAAGTCATAACCGAAGCGTACTGTTATAATATAGATTTGCACCCTAAAATATATGTGTCAGCCCTAACTTTCGCCCATTCAGCAGTTTCCATTTAGATGCAATAATTGTCATATATGAGTAACTCAGTTCAGCCCCATCTTCCGTCGCGATCACATCATACATTTACCGACTTTCCATTTCAGTGTAAATTTCCATTAAGTATTTTCCTCAATAAAACTCTTCTGTGAAAGTTCAGTTTTCTTTTTTAAAAAGACAATTCCGGTTTCCATTATAACAGTACGTTGCTTAGTTAATCGGTTAAGAACGATTAAGCATAGGAAACACTACTAGTGCTACGAAGTTAGTAGATCCAATGATTTAACTGCTGCACAGAAAATCCATGGTTATAGTCCTACCGCGAGAGCTGCACCGCATGGTAGCGCAAATATCAGCATAGCGAGCAGTCCCCATTTTGCGAACGCCTAGCCAGCTACTGCTCCTCAAAGATAACATCCGCCAAGCTCATAACGATGCGGTTCCAGTAAGTGCCCTTGAGAGTCAGTTTCCATTGTAGGTTAAGACTATTTACCGTCTTCGAGATCGTCACTTGCCATCACGAAATCGTGGTCTCAAGCATATACGAAATAGAGTCTAAAGTCGTTGCTCTCTACATCCATAGTTGCAATAGTAATGCACATTCTTGATCTCTGGGTCTTGTCACACTGAATGTGTCTTGGGGTGTGCTCAAATCGAATGCAGCCTGCACTGCTTGCATCCTGTGTGACCATTATTTGACGGTCTGCGCAACCGGCCAGCGATCCGAACAGGTTAATATTTTTTTTATGCCTGGTAGTTTAGCCTTTGACCACTATCCCAGGTAGGAAGGTGACGTCAGTGACCTTATTGGGACCTTTCATGTCTACGTCTAATAGACGTGTCAGACGTTACAGCCCTATTTAAGACGTCTAAATGACGTATAATGTCAGCTGTATCAATGACGTCATATCGTAACCATAATAAGACGTCTTTCAATTACGTTTATTTGACGTACAAGACGTCACATCGTCGTCTTAATGATGTTTCGTATCTGACTTTATAATAACATCACGCCAATACCTTAAATATACGTCTCTTTTTTCGTAATTTGACGTAGTAGGCGTCTTAGCCCAATCTGACACGTCCAAATGTATAGGACATTTAATTAATATTATATTTTAATTAAATGTTAGTTTTACTGTAGGACTTTAATGATATATAGTAGTATTATATAATATGTATAATTAATTTACACCGCGGGAAGACGTCGGTATCCGGGAAACAGAATACCTTGTCCGGACACCGACACACTATTTAGATTGTTTAAGTACTTTAAATTGAAATAAATAAACATTATTATTATTATTATATATTAACGCGATACGACGTTTTCTTTACGTCGCTATACGACGTCATGATATAACGTCTTGTACCTGTGACATTTTGACGTCATATATTGAGCTCACTAACGCCACTCCTGACGTAGTGGAAGGAAAATTCCTACCTGGGATCTCACCTGATGGTAAGTGATGATGTGGTCGAAGATGTTGTTCAGACTAACCTAGAATTACTGGCTCTCAAGGACAGCTGCCGGAACACACCGTTTGGTGTTTGGTGACAGATTTTCTACTTGAGGGTGGTAGCTAGCCAGGCGGGCATTCGCAAATTGCCCTCAACATAGGTACTCTATAAATATTTACCGATACACTAGATATCTCTTGGTTTTTTTTTAATATTGTACACCACCATTCCTTGTCGAATCTTACTCATCATTACAAGTTTGTCTTGAATATATCGCTTTGACCGATAAGGCTGCCTTTTAATTATTGAAACATATAATATGTTCGTAATCTAGATTTTGTTAAGGAGTTTATTAATCTATCTACATTTGTAAAGATCATAATTTCGCCAACGAAAACACATCACATGAATTCCCTAACCTACTAGATATTTAATTATGATTCCATCTTGTCAGCGATATTGTCTTTATATCTATGTGAACCACGTATTAGATAAGTAATAAGATTCTATACTCCAGGGAACTGCACATTGCAATGGCTATCCTATCAATAATCCATTTTATATACAGGTAGTTCCTAACTTTGAAACCAAGCGACTTATCTTCTACTAAGATTTGTGTTAGGTACTGTATCAGTCGGATCGTCCACTGCTGAACACAGCCTCCCCTATTTAGGGGGTATTGGCCATAATCCCCACACTCGGCAGGTGGCTAGGGGTTCGCAGTGTAAGATGGCAGTTCGTTAGAAGGCGCTGCTACTAACTACGCTGCTACGACTACGGGAAAAATACTGGAAGGTGGACACCTTCCAGTATTTTTCCCTTAGTCGCCTCTTACGACATGATATGGGGAGGTGCAATGGTAACCCGGCACAGCTCGGGGACAATTAGAATAGAGTACGTTAGGTATTATATATACTAAATGTTTTAAGAATATTCATAGAGATAAAAGAATTTTCACTGATTTAGCCTACTCACATGCGCCCCTCCACAAACTGGTTACATTTATAGTCAGTCTTGCCTCGGAACCGGAAGTCGATTCGATCAAAAGACAAACTGTGACGTTATGTGTTTAATAAGCCGTTTTCTTTAAAGTGGTGAACATTTTTAAGCCAACTTCTCATAATAAGGCGGTCTTCAAATCTAAGAGGAAGTGTCCCGCCTGATGTTGAGCGTTACAGTGACATGTATGTTCTGATTACATGTTATTGCACTGCGTTCGTCACTCTCCGATACATCGGTTTTTTTAATATTCACTACTAGTGATTTCACTTGCTACATATTGTCACGTACGCTTAAGGTAGTGCTAGCACACTGTGTAAATGATCTTCTAACGTTAAAGCAACAACTTTCAGAGATCCCCAGAAAATTAAAACACCATGTATGTTCACAATATTCCTTGGAATCTATTTTCTTGTATAAAAGGGTTGCGAAATTGAGATACAGCATCAGTTCTCCTCAGTTCTTCGACGAGTAACAAGTGAGGTTACCAATAATTCATCATTAAAAAGTGGTTTGTATATTATTTTGTATTTTCTAAGTAGTACGTGCCGTTCCTCTTAGCTAAATCTTTTCGTCCATATTTCATTCTATTGCCTGATGGTAAAGCATTTCGCAAATGAAATCCAGTAGAAACATTTGCCAAGCACGCAGTAAGTACACTAAAGCAACTAAGCTTATAAGTAGCATGCCACCACTCGTGTTGGTGTATGTGGGGGTTGCTGCACATTAGACGCTCAACAGGTACAGAGTTTCTTACCCGTATCACCCCAATTATTAGATTGGTAGCGGGCGGGTATAATACAAACGAGAGCATATCCAAGGAGTGTTGACGTCAGGAAGGCGGCCAGCCATAAAGCCGAAGCCATAATATAACAATAATAAAATTGTGTCCTCGTTTTATGAACAATATATTTTTAATAATATGCTATTTATGTTAATTCTTAGAGGCGACATAATATAGTACCGACCGCTCATGTGTACGACAAGGGCGAGAATCTAATGACGATTAATTGAAAAAATATTTATTTTTAAAGAAGTTGACAGCCTAGTGGTAATAGCTACAGACTTCTGCACAAGGCGTTCATAGCTTCGAATCCCGGTGCGGGTTGGCTTCTAACTATTAAGTTAGGGAGTTTTACGAATGCTCATCTACCTAGCTGCCACTCTGATGTAGGAAATCACGTCCTTACAAGTAATGAATAGCTAACTTACAGCTGTAAAAATTGTAGCGATAAAAATTATTTAAAAATATAAAAAAAAAAGTTTTTTGAAAAACAGTGACAGTTCCGCCAACAGCCTATATACCTACTTCTTGTCAAGCTATTAGATATAAATTATATATTTTTAAGTCCTTTTCTAAAATATTCATTAAAAACTCTCTTAAAAATAAATTAAAATTATTTCTTATTATTAAATATGGATTTCCGAAAAGTCACGCCTGAGTCTATTAATTAAAATAGTAATTAATAAAATAGTACTGATATGCAGTCCTGCATTTTAATGACCTTATAAAACCTTTGAGCAACGTAACCGGTTTTTTTTTCAGATCAATATAGCCATGCGTATCTTCGTGACGTTCTGCTTTATCGTGGTGCTGTGCGTATTGGAAATGACCGAGGCTACTTTCAGGAAGCCCCCGTTCAATGGGTCTATCTTTGGGAAACGAGGCAATGTCGGTATGTACAGACTCGGCAATTCAACGGGGCAATGCTGCCAGCATGCTGGGCACGCTGCCAACTGGTAGTGGGCTAGAGCATTTGGACTGCCTCTGAGTCTGCAATGACTTATAGGGATCAAAATACTTTTATTGTAGTAGCTGTAGTGTTGTATATAGTTCGTAGTATTTTGTTAATAAAGACTCGGCATGTAAATTTGATATGTGGTAACGAGCAGACACAGCTATAGATCAAACAAAAACGTCAAAAAATATTTTAAAAAGTATCGTCACACAGTATGTAAGTAAAAAATTCTGGAAGTCAGATCATGATGACATGGCCATATTGTGTGCAGGTCAAATATTTCCAACCACAATGTAAATTACGTATTTTTGTACGTCTAATATCACATAGAATATTTTCAGTTCTTTTCTTTTGGGTAGAACTTTATTCTCATAAGATATACATAACTTTAATGAGATAAGTAACTAAAAATAAATTTCACAACTGATTAATCTCGGGTACTGTCTCAATGTGTAACTTTAGTTATTTCTTATTTTTTTAAATATTTTCAATAGTTTTTACATTCCAACCAATAATGTCTTCTTTCCGTAGTTAGACCTGCCTAGCATGCTGGGCACGCTGCCAATTGGTAGTGGGCTTTGGACTGCCTATGTTTCCAAATGCTTTTATTGTAGTAGCTGTAGTGTTGTATGTAGTTCGTAGTATTTTGTTAATAAAGGCATACCGACGGTATAAAAAAAATAGTTATATATGCTGTGGTAGAACATCTTAAAAAAAATTGAATATATTAGTTTTTTCGTATAATTTTTTTATCGACTTATGACTTTTGTATGACTTATTTTATTTAATTATCTTTTATATCCCAGAATACGACTCTACCGGCCGAGCTCTGTCCGCGCTTTGCGAGATTGCTGCTGAAACCTGCCAGGCGTGGTATCAAACCTTAGAGAGTAAATAAACTGGGCCGTTCTTGTACCTACTTTTGTATCAAATGTATATTTATGTAGTAATCACCCTATTATAAACAATAAATATATTATGGCATGACTGATAATAAGTAACTAAGTCTCTTTTATTTATATTATAAGTAAATCCCTACATTAATGTTTAAAAGATCTCAGAGATTATCAAAGATTAAGGAACTAAGTAATAGAATCAAACATACAAACAGCATACATAAAGTATCTTTTCAACACCCTTGCTCGTAAAGTGAACTTTATTATATCGTTCTTAGGGCCATAAACCGAACTATAACACCCTCGTGCATAATAATATTATACACTAGTGCGTAATAGAATTATCCCTACAAAGTTAAGTTAGTACCTAACTGCAAATTATATGCGAGTAAACAGAGCATTTTCAATTTAACCGGGTAATACAGATTTATAACATCAAAGAGGTTTATATGTAATCAACCATCATACATTTGCCGCGCGATAAAAAAAAACTTGCGCGCTTTTTCCCATAATTTTCGTAAGTATGTTGTTTGTATCGCATTTATTCAATATATTTTTGTTTTCCTCGTAAGCGTGTTGAAAAAGTGCGTATGAAACTAGTGAGCAACTTGCTCATTATACACTCGGCTGATTTACGCCCTCGCCTGCGGCTCGGGCTGCAACACACAGCCTCGTGTGTAATGAGCAACTTAGCTCACTTGTAACATAATCTCCTCCTCTCTGATTTTTAAAGTAGATAGGAAAGACAGTGAACTGACGCATGTAAATAATGTACTATCTAAGATTTGTAAATGGTTCGCCGTTAATAATCTTCTCCTAAATTCAAAAAAGACGAAATGTTTAAAGTTTTCTTAACCAAATGTTCCTTATGTTGAACCAAACATAAACCTTGGCCCAGATAAACTCCCTATTGACAAAGCGACAGTCTTCCTGGGAATCAAAATGGATTCCACTTTACAATGGGATCCACATATACATGATCTCTCCGGAAGACTTAGCTCTGCTGCATATGCAGTTCTTAGGATAAGACAGTTAACAGACGTAGCTACTGCTCGCCTAGTTTATTTCGCGTACGTCCACAGTATTATGTCGTATGGTGTATTGCTGTGGGGAACTGCTGCTGAGATAGAGACAATCTTTATCATACAAAAGCGTGCAATTCGAGCCATATATAAAATGGGTCCTAGGGAATCTGTGAGGGATCTTTTTAAAGAAATTGATATTTTAACTTTACCAAGTCTGTATATATTTGAAAATATTATGTATGTACGTAAAAATTTGAGTAAATTTAAATTAAACAGTGACAATCACGATTACAATACTAGGAATAAAGATAAAATAGCGGTGCCAGGTTTTAGATTAGCAAAGACAAATAAAAGGTCCTTCTTAGGTAATTGTGTGCAGTTTTATAATAAAGTTCCCAAACATATTACAACGCTCACAGAAGGGAAATTCAAGTTGCATGTGAAAAACATATTGATTAAGAAATCCTACTACACAGTTTCGGATTACATAAACGACAAAAATGCCTGGACAATTCCGCCTCCGCCAAGCTATTGCCTGTCACCTACATAATTTAAACAAATATTGTAATAACTCTATTATATAGTAAGTATGTAACACATTGTTAAAAGATGTTTAAAATAATGGCCCCGAGTTTCTTGCCCGTTCTTCTCGCAGTGGCTCTATACAATTTATTTGCTGAACGTGGCAGTACAATGTAATATATTTCAATACTAAAATTTGTAATTGACCTTCATAAGTGCGTCGTTGACGCCTAAATTGCATAAATGATTTTGACTTTGACTTTGACTTGACTACTATTACATAATAAATCATACATCAAAAGTGCCTAGGGCTCTTGTATATTTTGAACTATAAAAAATATTCAATAAATATATACCAAATCTAATTATCCAGACTGTTTTTTTTAATTTAATTCCTATGTTTAAGTAAACAACGAATCCCTATATTATGTATGAATAAAGAAAAAAATATTTTTTGCAATTTGAAGAAATATAACCTAAGTTGATGTCGTCAATCAAATGGCAAAAAGAACAAAAAAAAATAGGTATACTTATTGCTGTGTTTATTGTAAAATTATACAATAATTATACGAATAATCTGTGTTTCTACTATTTACACTAATCACACAAGCAAAGAGCTTTTGGGATGCTAAAATCAGTTCATCAAAATCACTTTATGGAATGGTCGCCCACGTTCTTTGTAACAAATCAAAGAGCTGTTGTGGGGTATGCACGGCATCCATACTTGGCAGAGCTCTTCTTTGTAGCATATCCCATGAATGATCAATGGGGTTGAGGTCTGGCGATTGAGCAGGCCACGGCAGAACGTTGATGCGAGCATTGGCAAGAGTGCGAGTTACGACTCTAGTGTGTGGACGTGCATTAGACGAAACAAGTTACCCAAACGGCTTCTCAAAGGGATGATCACTTCTGAAACAATACTCTCCGCATAAATCTGAGCATTGAGGTTGCCCCTGGTCCAAATGAGATCTGTTCTTCCACCGATCCAAATACCGACCCAAACCATTATTGTTCCCCCTCCATATGGGTGAACTTCTTGACAGAATGTTAAATGGTCTTGACGTCCAGAGCTCCTCCAAACTCGAGTACGTTTTGTATCGGCCCCATACCGAAACGAGACTCGTCACACGAATAAAATCTCTATTGCGACAATACTCGAAAACGTACTAGATCCCTAGGTACTTTTGATGTGGGTATATCAGTAATGGGTAATTAGGTACTAATCAAAACCGGCGCGGCGGTATACCTTTATTAAGAAAATACTACAAACTAAATGCAACACTGTCTGTGGGGTGCTGGGCTAGAATGTCACCCCCCATCTCTAACCGTGGGTGTCGTAAGAGGCGAATAAGGGTAACACACCAGAAGGTTGGCAGCAGTGCTTTCTGAGGAACTGATATCTCACACTACGATCCCCAAGATGCCTGCCAAGCTGGGGATTATGGATGGCAAATCCCCCCATAATGGGTGAGGCAGTGGACAATCTGGTTGATACAATACTAGAGCTACTACAATGAAAGCATTTAGACGGCCTATAGAAGCTCTTGGACACGCACAGGCAGTCTAAAAGCTTCATCCCACATGTAAATGCTCTAGCCTTCTGCCAGTAGGCAGCGTTGGATTGCAATGCTTATTCGTTGAATCTATATATTAATGGTGTGGCAGAAGGGATTTAGTTAGATTTTAGGAATCTTTAGTGCCACAGACCTACCTATAGTTTAGAGCTAAGGGTTATTATATATAAGGTTATGAAAACAATTAAGAACGTTACAATATCACATTTAATTCTGTACTACAGACTTGTACTAATGTTGTTCCGCGTTATTTTCAAAGCCTAATTATGATTTACGAGCTCACGAACAGTCGCCTTAAGAGCTATCACTTAAACGTGACTGGCCTTGTCCCGGGCACTGAGATGTTGGTGCGGTGGTAGCCAGTCAGACGTCCCTCGCAGCACACACGTGGGTAGAACGTAGGTGGTTCACTCATAGACAGTTGTATCACACAACATGTGCGGTAAGGGCAGCGTGCCCTAGAATAGGGGCCGCCTAATGAGCAGCAGCAAACGGGGTAGACAACCTGGCTGCGCTTCACGCTGATATATGTTGATACGCTGATGGAGCATTGCACGTGTTTATGAACAGATACAAGGTGTCTAAGAAGGCTGGTTTGGCTGTTCATGGAGGAGTATTGGTTCCGTCACTAATGTATGGTAGCAAAAGTTGGATATAGCAGAAAACGTATGAAGGTAGAATAAATGCAATAGAGATGAGAGCATTGAGAAGCATGAATGGAGTCAAACGGAGTGACAGGATAAGGAATAGTGTCTCGGGTGAATGAGGACGTAGTGACACAAATCGAGAGGGGTATGTTAAGATGGTTTGGACATCTAGAAAGAATGAATGAAATGAGAATGACATAACCTGTATGGTTACTTCTTCAAAATTGTATTATTTCGTTGATCACCTTGGACTTTTAAAAAAACTAATATTTGTTGACATCCACATATTTTTCATATAAAAGATGTGTCTAAACCAGCATATTTTCATATACGCGTCCATTTTTCTTAGAGCTATATAAGTGAGTCAGTATAGTAAAATTTGGGGACAGATAGACCAGTAACGATGCCACAGCGATCAAAAATATTTAAATTAGAAATAAAAGGGATATTTATTTATATTTAACTTTAATTAACCAATATTGCCATAAACCCTGCATCATTTATATCATGAATCTAGCCGATCCATAATAATTTTGATCAAAATAACGCGTCAGTCTTCATTCTATTTAATTTCTTGAACATACATGAAACAGTAAAAAAATACAATATAAACTGAAAAAAATATCAAAAAATAAAAACTTTAAAGGGAAACAATTGAATTGATGTTGCCCCTTCCTAACTGAACTTCAAAACTGAACCAATATTCCTTTTTCTTCGAACAACTGAATAAGAAGAAATGTAGCGTGTCAACCGACTTATTTTGTAATTTTATAAAAGACACGTTCTCACCCAGGAATAAAAGGGGACACTGACCAGTGAGGGCTACGGAGCAGGCACGGGATCTCGCATCCTCACAATCCACGAAGCCCAGGGACTGACATACGAGTAGCGATTATTGAGCAATCAAAACCGCGGGTAGAATGAAGCTGCACGAGAGCGTCACACACGCAATCGTCGCAGTCTCACGGCACACCGGGACTTTTAAGGTACTATGCTGACGATTAAAATGATGCTATTGGACGGGTCGGTCAGTTAGTCGTCCGCGAATTAGACTAAGAAAATTTAAAATTTCACACATAAAAAAAATTATGTTTTACTTTCCCTTTTTTGTAATGTGTTTAAATGTAGTGTTTAATTATAGTTTTCTCCCCCTTTAGCAAGCGGATTGGTTCGGTCATGCTCACTAAAATGTGTTGTTAAGAGGCGGCGTCGTGTGTCGGTCGCTCTCTTCCTTGAGAAATGGTTGAGGAGGACAATGGCTGGCACGCGAGTCAACTCCAAAGATTACAGATTCCCCGTTCAACTCGTGAACGACTGCTACTTGAGGACACTGTTCCTCAGAAAGCCTATGCTAAGCTGTTTATATCTGATTTATAATAATATATACCTGTGTGAGAAGGGGGGTTTTTCCAGAATCCCCTTAGTCTCAAACTTTACCACGTACGTCGTAGTGTATTTGGCTGGGTTCCTGGAAGTCACAGGAAGAGAAACCAGCCGATCTAGGTATTTGAATACGGGGGGACAATTATAATCCTCGCACCGACTAGAGGCTCGCTAGGCGTTCCGCCAAAGGGATTATTAGCTATAGATATATAATATATAGATAACGATAGCTAAAAAAAACTTTTACGATAATAGCGGTCCGCGTGTAAAGATGCGTAGAAATATTGATTAGAATAGGAAATGAAGAAAAAAGTTGCTTTGGTTAGGTTTTTAGGTAAATCTACTGTAGAATTTATAGAAAACCTTGAAATACCAAAGATTTGATGTATCTTCAATACTATAGCTCCGATCGCGCTCAAAAATAACTGTAACGATCGAGACTAGCGGCCCGCGTGTAAAGATACGTAGAATTATTGATTTGAATAGGAAATAAATTAAAAATAAAATTGCAAAAAAAAAATTGCTTTGGTTAGGTTTTTAGGTAAATATACTGTAGAGTTTTCAGAAAACCTTGAAATACCAAAGATTTGATGTATTTTAAATACTATAGCTCCGAACGCGCTCAAAAAAACTCACAACGATCGGGAATAGCGGCCCGCGTGTAAAGATGCGTATAACAATTGATAAAAATAGGAAATAAATGAAAAAAAAATGCTTTGGTAAGGCTTATAGGTAAATCTACCGTAGAATTTATAGAAAACCTTGAAAAACCAAAGATTTGATGATTTGGGAAAGATATTGTTGATGGACACATTGTTAACTTTACTCTATTTAGCAATTTAAGTCAAGCTAAAATTACTCATTAGTCCGTATTGTTGGCTAGATTGTAAAATAATAACGTATTAAGTATATCATTAGAAAAAAAAATAGTTTAGATAATATCATAAATCACCGATATCGATAGAAACGTTATAATTTCGAAACAGCAAAGCTCTTAAGATCGCAGCCATTTAAGTTGCCACTTTTATGGTTTCATATCTCTATTCCATAGATACAATATGTCCATGGAAAAGTTACGCACTAACTAAAGTTTTTTTTAATTGTTAGTCGATTTTCTACCTCTTAATTGCTCTGAGTTTTTCACAGACTCCTGGATCCGTGTCATTTATTAAGTTAACTAGACGCGTTTTACCTAGCAATAAAACGCTTATTAATATACTTTTTTTTATGTTATTGTGACGGGACAAGCTCGAGGCCCACCTGATGTTAAGGGGACCAACCTCTGCCTATAACAGATGCATTTCGTCACAAGTCACGAATTTCACTGCGTCCGTCACCTTGAGATAACAACTATTTGTTAAGTTTCATGTGCCTGTAATTTCACTGGCTCTCAAGGACTGCTGCCGGAACACACCGTTAGGTGCTTTGCGGCAGATTTTCTACTTGAGGGTGGTCGCTAGCCAGGCGGGCATTCGCAAAATGCCCTTCCACCATGCGGTGAAGCTGAAGCCCGTGGCGGGATTCGAACCATGGACCTGCTGCGTGGCAGTCCATAGCCAATGCCACTGAGCCATCACTGCTTCAAAACCTTACTCGAAGCTTCTTAAATTGAGATAGGCCCTATATTTCCCGTCTTTTATTTCTATATATCTTTATAGTTTCCTCCTCCCTTTTCCTGACGTCAATTCCGCAATGACATTGGCAGCATTCAAAGTTATGAGTGCCGCCATTTTTATTTCTCATTAAGTCTGATATATCACCTGGACGGCGATTCTCGTGCATAGTGATATGAATATCATAGTATTTGATTAAAACTTTCGTAAGTAGTACACATATTTAAACAATTATGAAACCGATTTCACTTACGTTAGAACAGCCGAGTAGTTCGATCTCGACCGGTTTCGCGACCTTCAGAGTCGCTTCATCATGGAGTACGTACGCTCCCGACCGCGTCCGCGCAAGCACTGTTGTTTGGTTGCGCGGCGGCGGCGGCGGTGGCGGCGGAGCGGGCCGCGCGCGCTGCCGCTCGCCTCGCACGCTCCGTCGGCACCGTCGGCGGCGCCGGCACAGGTGCACTATCTTCATCGTCGTCACTGCTGTCACTTATAATCAAACTTCCCGTACACGCCGTACTAATTGTGTCTTGCGACAAGGTGTTTAATTGACTATACTGTGCGGTACTGTTCAGAACTGGTTTCCATGCTGGTGCCAACATCCATCCACGGTCGCGGTTGAAATTGGGATGACGGCCAATTTCTATAGCTTCCCGTACTTTCCGGGGTATGAGGAACTTCTCCCTTGCTAAGACGGTAGCCTTGTCAAACCTTAAAAAATGGCTCGCCTCTTGAGCGTGTTCTGCAACCGCGGATCTACTGATGTCCAAGTTCTTAACACTTTTTATGTGCTCAGTTAGTCTTGTTGCAATGTTACGTCGAGTTTCACCTATGTAACTTTTGCCGCAATCACAGGGGATCCTGTACACTCCTGGCACGTTTAATGGCTCCTTGTCCTTTGGCGTTCGCAACAACTGCCGTAATTGACCGGCTGGGCGATAAAATGTCCGTATGTTATACTTCCGCTGTAAAAGGGCCCCAATCTTATCGGTCACTCCCTTCACAAACGGCAAGTAAATCGGAACACGGTCAACTTTACTGGCTTTTTTGCGCTCTGTGCCATACGCCCAACGCGTACACTGCCGCCACTTGTATCCATTCTGCTCTAACACCTGCCTCACGTGACCCAACTCCGTGTTTATATACTGTGGATCACATAAACTATGTGCGCGGTTGATGAGAGCTTTTGGCACGGACATCAGTTGCGACGGGTGATGGTGGGAGTCTGCTCTCAGGTACCGGTCTGTGTGCGTGGCTTTCCGGTAAACCGAGTGGGTTATAGAACCGTCTGGTTCACGATATACCCTTACATCTAGGAAAGGCAAACTCCCCTCACATTCTTCTTCAACCGTGAACTGTATTTTCGAGTGCACAGAATTTAAATGGGCGGTGAATAACGGCAACGCGTCCTTGGTGATTATGGCAAAGACATCGTCCACATAACGCCACCAGTAACGTGGTTTTTCGCTAGCGCTCTTCATGACCTGTTCCTCAAAATGTTCCATATAAATATTGGCCACAACTGGCGCTATAGGTGAACCCATGGTGACTCCTTCCACTTGCATGTAATGATTACCCCGCCAAAGGAAATAACCGTTCCTCAGACAACATTCACTTAGCTCTGTGTAGTCGTTTGGCAGACCAGCCCCGTGGAGCAGGTCGCCAATGATTTTTATAACTTCTTCCAGGGGCACGTTCGTGAAAAGTGATGTCACATCGAAACTTACCATTATTTCAGTTGGCAGTATACGTACATCTGTTAGCAAGTTAACAAAATGTCTGGAATCCTTCACGTAGGATTGGGTTTTTCCTGTGAACTGTTGCAGGACAGTTGCCAAGTATCGAGACAGTTTGTACGTAGGCGCATCTATCTGACTGACAATAGGTCTCAAAGGCCAGTTGGGCTTATGGACTTTCGGTAAGCCATAGATTTTTGGTGATGTGGGGTTATGGGGGCGAAGACGTGGTAATAAATCTACCTCACTACACTTTTTTAAAAGATTCAGGACTTTTGTGGTCACACGTAATGTCGGATTATAATTGACCTTCGTATATGTGCTATTGTCACTTACCATTTGCGTCACTTTTAATTCATATTGATCCGTATCAACAACCACTACCGCATTGCCTTTATCTGCAGGTAGTACCAACAGATCTGAGTTATTTCGCAACTCCAACAGCGCTTTCATCTCGTCTCTGCTGATATTACCTTTCGGGGCTTTAGATCTTCGCAGCATTGTTGCGATGTCCTGTCGCAGACATTCGGCATCGTGATGTGGTATCTTATTGCGTAACACCGCATTTTCGACACTAGTGATGATGTCTTCTAGTGGAATTTTCTTAGGTGCGGGTGCAAACTTTAGGCCTCGAGACAAAACGCTAACGGTTTCTTCCGTTAATGCATGTGAGGATAAATTTATTACATTGGCACTACAGCCAGTTTTCCCCTTATCAATGTTTATGTCTTGTTGCGAACTAGTTGCAAAGGCGGTATCTTCTTTTAGTTTTAAATTGTGAAACTTTCTATCATGCCTCTTTTGCGTGAATTTAGCAACACTGTATGCTCTGCTATAGGACATAGCATCCAGAATATCCCATAACTCGTCATCCAAAACTTTCGCTAGCTCAATATGTAAATCATATACTTTCCTGTTTGTACACATCAGTTTCTGGCGGTAGTCTGAAATGACTCGACGAAGAAACTTTTCGTTCGCAACACGAAAGAACTCCACGTAATCCCGAATACACTTTACCGGTTTTATGCGTGCAAACTTTGGTATAAGTCCACTATCACGGCACATCACCACATATTGTAAACCGCACTCGAGTTTATTACGTTTAATTCGTAAGCGCGTAAACTCCCTCACTTTTTCTTGCCATACCGTACCGTAACGGTTAGCTAACATTTGATTAAAACTTTCGTAAGTAGTACACATATTTAAACAATTATGAAACCGATTTCACTTACGTTAGAACAGCCGAGTAGTTCGATCTCGACCGGTTTCGCGACCTTCAGAGTCGCTTCATCATGGAGTACGTACGCTCCCGACCGCGTCCGCGCAAGCACTGTTGTTTGGTTGCGCGGCGGCGGCGGCGGTGGCGGCGGAGCGGGCCGCGCGCGCTGCCGCTCGCCTCGCACGCTCCGTCGGCACCGTCGGCGGCGCCGGCACAGGTGCACTATCTTCATCGTCGTCACTGCTGTCACTTATAATCAAACTTCCCGTACACGCCGTACTAATTGTGTCTTGCGACAAGGTGTTTAATTGACTATACTGTGCGGTACTGTTCAGAACTGGTTTCCATGCTGGTGCCAACATCCATCCACGGTCGCGGTTGAAATTGGGATGACGGCCAATTTCTATAGCTTCCCGTACTTTCCGGGGTATGAGGAACTTCTCCCTTGCTAAGACGGTAGCCTTGTCAAACCTTAAAAAATGGCTCGCCTCTTGAGCGTGTTCTGCAACCGCGGATCTACTGATGTCCAAGTTCTATATCTATATATAATAAATATAAAACTATTTTTTTTTTTTTTTCATTTATTTATCAAAGTAAACAATTGTTTTACAAAAGATTTGTTAGCAATAGCATAGAAAAAAACCACTAAGGTTTGAAGAAATTGAATGGTCCTGATCATAAAAATGTATAACTATCGGAATCTAATGCGAGCAATGTCAAGTCATGAATTCTCCTTCCCGAACATAAGAGTTATAAAGCTGCGGTGTGTCTTTGTGCTTAAAAGTTATTTTTTGGATATTCCTCTATGATTTTGATCCAAAAAATAATGCTAAATCATTAATATTCCAAACTGGAGTTTTTGTATGATGTTTGCATGGTTTAAGTAGCGATATAGATTTTAAAACATGTTTAACTAGGACATGAGAACTTAGTTGGCCTGAGATTTCTGGGTTACAAAGAGTGGAAATCGCCGATTTGTGTAGTAATATAGAATTATATGACAATCCATGAATTAAGTGAAGATCTGTTAAGAATCTGGCAAAATCACTTCCATTCAGGGTGGAAGGGTTAAGTTTGCTCCTCGCACCAACTGCGCCATTTTTTCCATGCAGAAAATAGACTACACTTTGACTAGAATACACTTTGCTTTTTGAAGGTCGCCGTGATTGTTTTAAAAGTTTTAACTGATTTATATCCCAGGACGTTAATGACCTAGACCACCCCCACATTGCCCCACTTCCAGAGTCATTTCCAATACGTTGTTAGGTTAAACTGTATCGATAAAGACTTTGTCTGAGTGTGTCAGAGTGAATGAGAGAGCTAGGGATCGTGCTTTGACATCCGGCCGCCAAAATACCCGTTGCCTTCGTGGGACTACTAACAAGTATGTTCCCTGGGCTTGGTTGAGGTGGCTGAGGAACTTGGGTATCGGAAATGGGGAGTGGAAATACCCATGCTAGGCTGCACTTCCACATTTGAGAGAAGGCATCGTGGAACAGGGCTTGCTTGTGGGTCAGATCTAGAGACACATAATTTATCACAACATGAGCTTCGCTGGAAGCAAACTAATCTATTACAGGTGTTCTCCATTTGGAGAAGACTTTGTTCGTGCATTCTGGAGAGAGATGCCATTCTGGAGTTATGCGTAGCCTTAAAAGATGATCGGCGCCTCTGTTGTTAATTCCGGGAATATGAAAAACTTTTAGATAAATCTGGTATTTGTCCAGAATTTGCGAAATTTGGTAGGTCAAGTCCAAAAAGCAACATAGTAGTATATATACTAAAGGTATATATTGACTATATAATATATACCTTTGAGTACTTTATTCTGGAATCTTTGGATTATCTAGAGGTTGCTTTGTTTAGTACAGCCCCATAGCTGAGCTCCATAAGGCCGTACTGGCATAAGGACTTGCTTGTACAAAACAATTTTATTTTGTACAGACAACGAGGAATGCTTCTCAAGTAGCCAGTATATCTTCTTGTAACGAAGTTCTAACTCTTCGCGTTTCTTTTTCACATGAGCTTTCCAGCGAAGCTTTGCATCAAGTGTTATTCCAAGGTATTTGGCAGTATTTTCGTATGGTATAACGTATCCATTTACATATGTATACCGAGTTGTAATTGGCATTTTTATTAGTGATTACACTAATAAAAATGCCAATCACAACATGAGCTGGAATTTCGATTATGAAATGAACTGATTTAGATTATGAATAGATTCAGGCGTTACTTGATTGCGTGATTTAGATTCATTGAGCTTTATTCATTATTTTTTCGTCCATTCGGAAATCTTATCGATGGCTAATTCTACTTTTACCACTACTTCCTCATGAGTGGCCCCTATAGCCATTATAGCTGTATCATCAGCAAAGGTTGCAATGATGTTTTTTTCTAAGTGTGGAATATCACAGGTGTACAATAAGTACAAGGTTGGACCAAGGACGCTTGCCTGTGGTACTCCCGCTTTAATTTTTTTTAATTTCTGAGTATGAATCACCTTGTCTTACTCTGAACATCATTATGATAAGATTCAATTATATCAGCAAATTGCTTCGGTAGTATTTGTAAGCTTATGCATTAGCCCATATTGCCACACTTTATCAAATGCTTGTGCTACATCCAGGAACACTGCAGAGCAAACTTTCTGTTCTTGGAATTATTTTTCAATTTTGTTGGTAATTCTGTGCACTTGATCTATTGTAGATCTTTTCTCTAAACCCGAATTGGTATTCAGGGATTAGCTTCCGTTCTTCTATTACAGGTTTTAGGCGTCTCAATAGTAACTTTTCAAATAATTTTGACATGATTGGAAGCAAAGATATTGGTCTGTACGATATGGTTTCGTGAGCTGGTTTACCTGGTTTAGGTATCATTATAACTTCAGCAAATTTCCACACATCAGGTACATGTTTAACTCTGAATATAGCATTTATTAAGAGAGTCAGTTTCACTATGGCTTTTCGAGGAAGATTGTAAAGTCCTGTAATAAGATCGTAACAGGTTACGATTTCTACTATATATAATATAATAAAGAGGAAAAGTATTTGTTATTATTAAAAATGGATTTCCGCAAAGTAACGCCTGAATCTATTCATTATCTAAAGAGGAAAGATTTGATTGTTTGTTTGCATTGAATATGCTCTGAAATTACTGGACCGATAAGGATGAAATTTGGTATGGAAATAGTTTGAGACACGGGGAAGGACATAGGATAGTTTTTATCCAACTGCGCAAAAAGAGGTTAATGGTTTTGTGCGATAACCGATATACCCGCGGGCGGAGCCGCGGCAGGAAAGCTAGTTGTATATAAAACTAATGCCATAGTATACATGGATTACATGGATACATGTAGAGTATAAGCACATACCATACAAATTAATATGTAAAGAAATCTAACTCTCATACGCTTATCTATATATATATTTTATCGCTATGATTTGGGACTCATTAAATTCACAAATAATACACTCAATCTTCCAATTTCAATTGGATTGATTGGTTATTGACTTCGTGCTTAGAAACGGTCGCATCCTATTTGTCGCGTCAAGGTAATGTTATTCCGCTGTTCACTTTTTAGACCACGTCCGCCGCGGTAAGGTTTCCATTCTGCTGTTTGTTTGGCATGGGTTACATGTCTTTACATATTATTTATTCGTAGCACACAATACAGAACAGGGCATCCCAGGCAAACACATAGTACCTAGCTACCTATAATTTATTCTGATGCGACTGAATAACTTTAATTATACTTTCAGAAACTTATTCAACGCGTAAGAAACGAGCCGAGAATTATTGTTGATACGTGATAAGTGCTTTCAGTCACTTGAACTGCAGTGTATACATCAATTGTAAAGAGGAATAAAGATGATTTTCGCGGTGAAATTATGCCGCAACCCACAAACAAATAGGAGTTCTGGTGAAAAATTCCACCGGCCAAGCATTGGATTTAGTAATCATTTATGTAAGACAACACAAAATTAATAAAATATCTTAATCCTTTTTCAAGCGCAAAAATATATCGATTAAAATCCTCGATTATATATTTTCAAAACTATATCCATAGTATACGCAACCTGACAAATTAAATGGAGTAATCTGGCATGAAACGTCAAGATTGTGTCGTCTTCGCAAAATATTTCCGAATCATATTGTGACAAATGTTTCCCTATCTCTTCCTACCACTGAGTTTACAAAATACAAGATGCGTCCATGGTACCATGGCGTCAATATGGTGTATATTATTTTGTATAATCTATAATAATTATCGAACAATAGTTCAAAACCATAGATTTCATAGATCCTTGAACTTAACACTAACGTCGTCGTTCACACCATGGATTTACACCCGTAAGTAGAACGAAAAGGAATCGGTTGTTAACAACTCGATTATTCCGAAGTACTAGTATTCTGGGGTTCCGAACCTCTGAAGGTTGGAACCTTTTAACGGTTATTGGTCTCTGCTTTTAACTATCAAAATCGATCGTTGAGAATATATAAAAAGGTAAGTGAAATGAAACGTATTTTTCTAGTCTGCTTTCATTTACAAATTATAACGTCAAATATGTCAACAATAAAATTACGATCCTTATTGGCTCGAATGCTGTCATTTTGCTAATCGACCAATAGAATATACCTAAATAAAATTTGCTATACTCCAATGAAAACAGACTTTTAAAATTAATGGCCATTCGCTCTTTAATTTGCACCTTGTGTTTTGCTAAAAATAAATTTTCTATGGTATTTTACCGCATTAAACAGACAAATGTTCTAAAAAAAACAACAATATCAAGTGTGGTTGTACTAAAGAGAAGAATTAACGAGGAATAGATACCGTATCATTGAGACGAAAACGCTGCAAAATTTGAGGTAAAGTATACATGATTTTATTTATTTCCGTGGCTTATTTATCAACGAGACGAATTAGGCATGCAAATTTACGTTGCTCGTAACAATCAAGAATTCACCGTATCTTTTGAATACCTAGCGTTTCACTTGGAATGGAAGCAAGTTCAGTGATGATGTCGTGTTTGTTAAAGTTATCTCCAGTTTTGTGTCAACAATTAGTGTGATTTGTACATAATTTATTAGCCGTCTCTACCTAATGTTTTCTTTATAACCGTGTTCGTATTGGAATCTTATGAGAGCTGGAAACTTTCAGGTAACCTTGATAATGTTGTCAGTTGTTTACAGGTTATACTTACTTATATACTTTTAAATAATAATTGTAGAAAAATACCTAGGTATTATAACGACAAACTTTATAAACCTTCTTGTTATTGTCCTTGGAATGATATGACAATACATTACCAGTCATTCAATTTATATGTTATATTTACCATAAAACTATGTACACAAAAGTGCATACAATAACATTTAAAATACATAAAAGTGTTGTGTGTGAAGTGAAAAAGTGGTGTCATTATTTTTTCAGCAAAGTGGCAACATAATTCTACATGAATATCAATCAAATGGCTGAGGTAGCAGAACCACCATCTAAAAAAGCTAAGAAAATGGATAATATAGACGAGTTCATTGAAAACATTGTTAACTCAGAGATCAATTTGTTGCCAATCCTGAGTGACTCATTCTATGAATGCATACCTTTAATAAAATGCCATGCTGGTCATGTAAAAGACACTAAGCTTTTGTCAACAACTATACGAACATTGAATGAAAAACTGCCTCTAACCGACTTACAGCATTTGAAACGTGTTATGAAGCAATGTGTCTTACTATGTCCCCTTGATGTTTTAAGTGGAACCAACTGTCTATCTATTCAAGATTTCATTGAAACACATGTGCCAGAACTGAGAGATGCCTTTGACTATTTCAAGGAAGTTGATGTTCCATCAATAGCTCCTATGACAAAGAAACAATATCTGGAAAGCTGTAAGAATTGGAGTTGTAATTTTCACCCCAATAAATATATAGAAAAACTACTTAGTGACTCTTGTTTCCCACAACTTGAGCTCAAATCTCATAGAACTTACATGGGAGTAGCTTTTCATATTGCAAGAACTTTTTTAATAAAAAACAACTATACTCCAACCATGCAAGATTTATTTCGCTGTGAAGTTAACGCTGCAGTTGTAGTTGACCAATCTACTAAATTAGTTGTGACTGTTGCGTTTGACAACAGACTAGAGCATCCTATTCAACATGCAGCCATGCTAGCCATAGACAATGTAGCAAAGACACAAAATGGAGGTGCATGGGACACCGACAAATTCCTAAATGATTGTGCAATGGGTCAATTGAAAGAGAAATTTCCTAAAGTTATTTTCGGATCACGAAAGTATGTCAGTAAGAAAGATGCAGGAGAAAATGAAAACGTTGATGATTCACCGTACTTGTGTACAGGTTATGATATATATTTAATTCGGGAACCGTGTATTATGTGTGCTATGGGGTTAGTGCATGCGAGAATCAAACGCATCTTTTATACTTTTGAGAATCAAGTGCATGGTGCAGTACGGTCCAAGACGAAGCTACACTGTGTGCCATCTCTGAACCATCATTTTGAAGTGTTTACTGGATTTGAAAATTAGTCCTTTAACCCTGTGTACTTTAAGCAAGTAATTGTTTGGTATGAACTGAAAGTAATGCATTTCCCACTAATTATAGCAATAAAATTTGTATTAGTATTATTTTTTTTTTTTCAAAATCATTTAATACCATATACATGCCTGAACACTCATATTTTTAGCAAGCTAGAATTTTTGATTGGAATTAGTAAATTAACTTTTCTATATCTTGGACTGAGGCGGTTCTTTTAGGAATTTATTTCTATTGCTCCCAGTATCTAAAATGCGGAGGGATGAACTGCTCCATATCAACCGCTGTCAATATCGTCCATTTATGAATGAAAGTCTATTGTTATTTTTATCTATGATGTGCATGGGTTAATAGTCATTTTCATGACATAAACTCAAATTATTAGACAATTACAATAATAACAACAATGGGACTTATTATTGTAAAAAAAACAAGTCACATTTTGTATATGCCACAATGTTGATGTCTATATCAGCCGGATAGTCCACTGCTGAACACAGCCTCCCCCAATATGGGGCGGTTTGCCATAATCCCTATGCTTGGCAGGTAGCTTGGAGATTGCAGTGTGAGATATCAGTTTTTTATAATATTTGTGACTCAAAGAGGCACCTTATGTAATTATTTCAGAATTGACAAAGTTGGTTATTAATTTTTTGTTTTGAATTTACACCATATTTGTGTAGATTTTATATACATATTAAGTAGTAAGTTAACATAGATTCGAAAAAAAAAACAAATATTTACTACAACTTCTATTGAAAGTAATAATAAATAATACAATATTTGTAAATCTACATATCCAAGAGCGCGCTCATGGACATAGTGTAAAAAAGGCAAAGTGGAAATTTCAAATCTTCCAGGGGAATATGTCTCCAGTCCATGTGAACTCCGGACATGACCTCCAATCCATATTACACTTGAAGCCATGATGGCCGAGCGGTAATAGCTATGGACTGCCGCGCGGCATTACCCTGGTTCGATCCCCACAGCCGGCTTGAGCTTCACCGCATGGTGGAAGAGGTTTTTGCGATTGCCCGCTTGCTAGTCACCCGTGACCATGATCACTGCAAAGTGTTTGAAACGTCGGGACAAAAATAATGATAAATATACGCGATTTAAACCGTTTAAAGTTGTTTAATTACTATGTGTAATAATCGCGAAAACCTAAGACAACATTATACATAATTGAACCCTGATAACATAACACTCCTTTTTTTGGGCAGTCGTGTAAAAAGAGGAAACCGTACAAGAAACTTTTTTTTTAGTGTTATTAGTTTTTGATCTATTGTAAAAACGGTAGTAGATACAAGCATCAAATTTGATATGATAATCAAAAAAAGATATGTCCAATATATAAAGTATATCGACAAATAATAATATTTGGCCAAGCGCGGGGTGGACTCCCGCTAGGGATCTCCAACTGTATGTAAAAAATAACATACATTCTGTGTTAGTACGGAACCCTTGGTGTGTGGATCCCTACTCGTACTTGGTCGGTTTAACACATAATTTAAGTTAGTACCATGAAAGTAAACGTGATCCCTAGGAAAAACAGGCATGATCCCATACCACAGAAAATAAAGGACCAGAAGGAACACTTGGCAAAGCCACTCCAATAAATAAGCGACTCTAATTACGAAGCAATAAAGTGCACTTCAGCTCGCAACGCACGGAGTACCTAATATTTATATTCACCTACAAGTAGTCTCTCTTTCTATTGCATGTGCACACATAGCTCTGATCTCTTCTGACGCGGCACGCACCGTACAATAAGCCCGTCCGGACGGATACGCCGATGTACCTGTAGCGACGTACCTAATGTGCGGAGTGAGCCAGGGCTGCCCATACTTTTAATTCGTAATCTTTTCCGCCAGGGGCGTTGTTAAAAAATGTATTGTGTAAAACGTTTTCATGGTTTGTGTCAACTCGTGCTAGTCGTTACCTATTCTAAATTATTAACCGCGATGAATGAATAATTGGATAAGCGTATCCACCAGTATATACACAATCATATAACGTATGTATTATTCAAACAATAACTTCGATCTTTGATCCGATGTTATTTAAATGGGAATTTGATCCGATGTTATTTTGAAGCAATGATGGCCGAGCGGTAATAGCTATGGACTGCCGAGCCGCAGTACCCTGGTTCGATCCCCACCGCCGGCTAGAGCTTCACCACATGGTGGAAGGGTATTTTGCGAGTACCCGCCTGGCTAGCTACCACCCTCAAGTAGAAAATCTGTCGCCAAGCACCTGACGATGTGTTCCGACAGCAGTCCTTGAGAGCCAGTGAAATTACAGGCAAAATGAGACTTAACAGGTATGTCTCAAGGTGACGGGCGCAGTGCAGTTCGTCACTTGTGATGAAATGCATCTGTTATAGGCAGAGAATACCGCTCAACATCAGGTGGGCCTCGCGCTTGTTCCTTCACAATAACATAAAAAAAAAAGTGGAAGTTCTGAATAGGACTGTTTTTCTTGTGTGTTACCACATAATTCGTTACAGGAAGTACCGATTTAGATGATTTATTTTATATTCGAAAACTAAAATAGTAATTAACAATCATATCATATTATTCATTATTAAATTAATTATTTCATTAATGTGGTCCCATTTCAATTTGAATGAGATGACGAGTCAAATACTTTGAGTTAATTGAGTTACTACTAATAAAACTTTTTTTTTTTTAACCCATGTAAGTAATCCATACCATGTTTATTTTCATTATCATTTCATATATTTTCATTTTACATTAGTAGGTAATCTGTGCCCACACTGATCACTCGTTCGTTTTTTTAATTTTTTTATTTGGTATTGTGACGGATGCAGCACGAAGCCCACCTGATGTAAAGCGGACTAACGTCTGCCTATAACAGATGCATTTCATCACAAGTCACGAATTGCACTGCGCCCGTCACCTTGAGACATAGTCGTTAAATCTCATGTGCCTGTAATTTCACTCGCTCTCAAGGACTGCTGCCGGAACACACCGTTAGGTTGGGTAAGACCGTTAGGTGCTTGGCGGCAAATTTTCTACTTGAGAGTGGTCGCTAGCCAGGCGGACATTCGCAAAATGCCCTTCCACCATGCGGTGAAGCTCAAGCCCGCGGCGGGATTCGAACCATGGACCTGCTGCGCGGCAGTCCATAGCCAAAGCCACTGAGCCATCACTTCTTAATTTTTTTATTTTCATTATCATTTCATATATTTTCATTTAGCATTAGTAGGTAATCTGTGCCCACACTAATCACACGTTTGGTTGTAATGCATTAATTACTAAACCAAATTTAATGAAAATTGATTGTATTTTGGAGAATGATATGCCATCTCTATGTGACTGTACTTCGCTGTACATTACTGACAGTTAATCAGTGTGTACAATTGGCAGTGCCCACATTATATTGTAGCTCCTATTGTGAGATCATGTCTCGTGGATGATTCGCTGAATATTTGAACGGTTCATTGACCTCTACATTGCCTTCAACTTTACTCTAGGCGCAGTGCGCATGCTGGGGGCCAACTCCCATCTCTTACGAAACTATTATAAAAAGGGGCGTTTTGTTTCATGCTTAAAATAATAATTTGTAGACACGAACTATCACAGACCCAAAAGCGCGTCAAGCAGTATTGGTTTGTTCCTACAGAACGAATGAAATATGTATCATGGATGTGCATGCGAGATACAAAGTTTATAACATAGCCATAGAACATAATTATAATAATTACATAGCGTTATCCCGCTCGCACTGCTGCGAATTACGATGTTATGGAACGGTTTTACCATAGTTTTATGACATTTTATTGTATGCTGCACAACAGCTGTCTGTAACTTTTATAGCTAAACTCATCAAATAATTTTGCTGCATTTATTTTAAACAATACTTAGAAAAACATTGTACGTAATTTACACATTAATTAAACCAATTTTTACCGTAAATAATCGAATCCGCTGCTAGAAAGTAGCTTTTTTAAGATGGATAATCATGACGGATTTGTGGTAGGAACAGTGATACTTCGTGTTAAATGTCACGTCAGAGTTCGCGAAAAGAGTGAACAATTTGTTGTGACGTCATCAAAGCGCCGAGCGATTCCGTTACCGATTGTAAGCTTGCTTAATTGACGTGGAAGTATTAAATTTAGCAGTAAGATTAAGTTATCAGTGCAGGTGTTGATAGTTCTACAAAGGCTATCAGTGATAAAAAGAGTCCACTTTGCTGTATTGAAGGCCTTGACTGGGCCTCAATGAGAATTGTCTACGCAAGAGCGTGATTCGTTCTGGCGTAATCTGGTTTACATTCCAGGCAATAGAGGTATAAGAGTAAAGGCAGATTCATACTTTTGAAACTAGACTGAAATAACGGCCAAGCTTCTTAAGGTACCTATGATCTAATTACGTTTTTTCTTTCTTTTCCTGAAAGTACGTGGTGTCGTTGATCTAGAGAAGGCGAAGTTCTTCTCCCTGTTTGGCGGTTCTGTCGTGAGCTCAGAAAGTACTTAGAAAGCACCTGCAGGTTATTCTTTCCATGTACGATCTGGCGTTACTGCCACGTATAGTGTGGCTGCTGGCTTTCACTAGGTATCGGCCGGGAGGAAAGTGGCGTGCGGGTCTCCATGCAAATGTATTCTCCAATTGTCTTCCTGGATAATGCCTATAGAGCAATCGGTTTTGTACATGAAATCTAGGTCGGCTAGACACGACCTGCTGAAACTCAAAATGCCCTATTTTACTGACATGATCAGAGAAGCACCAGACAAATTCGAAAAGTTTATAACATAAAAGAAAATGATTACAGCCTCTTTCTCTTCTCTTTTTGATGACAAAAAAATATTCAATCGGCATAGTTTTTGAAAAGAAAACAGGGGTATCTCGTAAATTTTCTTTCTATTCCTCGCCGGCATCGGTACATTGAGCGGCACAGTGACACATCAGTAAATCAAATTCTTGACTCTGTGATTAGTTTACAATCCTTGCTCGACGTTAAGGCTTTGATTCGGAGTCCTGGCAAAGTAAACAAGAGTAGGTGACAGTTCTTTGAAAACGGTCAGAATCACTAATAGTAGTGTGCTTGTCCGGAAATCGTTGGTCCTAATGTATCCGAAAACTTCTTAATCACTTCGAATGAGTTGTGCTTACGATGTTGACGCTTAGGAACCAAATGAGATTAAGGTGTTGCCCTTTCATAGTTTACTTACGAATAGTTTGTGCTAAAGTTTGGCCAGCAGTTCTAGTCGATACAAAAGAAACCTAAAAATACTGCCCCGTTACTGTGCGCCCACCGCCTGGGAGAACGTATCAAATGACAAATCAAGGAAGCAGTCAATAATCATTCGCTGAATTGAATGGGATGGGTAGATATGCAGTGCCCATAAATCCAAATTATTCTCATCAAGCTATTGCATGCAACATCATCTTCATACCCTTAGCATATTCCTGATCGGGTCGGCGCTAGGATTTCCTATGAGAAAACAATGATAACCTGTTTTTGACCACAGTCTCACTGATCATGTGGTCTAAAATGGTGAACAGCCTAGAATTAAAACAGGTTCTTAAGGACTGCTATCTGTTCAAACAATTAGGAGTGTTGGTGACAGATTACCTTGAGGGTGGTATAGGCAGGCGGCCATTTGCATTATGCCCTTACCATGATGCGGTGAAGCTTAAACCCATACCATGGCCCTTCCGCGTTTCGTCTACAACTGGTCTATCACTGCTTTAAAACCTGATGTTGGATTTTACAGTTAAGTACTGATGTGAACTCAGATGGCTTGAGTGCCCAATTTCAGCTGTCAAAGTTTTGGAACAGTTGCTACTTGTTTGCTCGCTGTTTACATAATTGTATATATGACGTTAGAAGATGGTTTGTAAAAGAGTATTGTAAGGCCATTTTAAAAAGGATAGCTCCGAATAATTTACCCGTTCTTCTCCTAGTGGAACTATAGCCATTTTTCTAAACGCGTCAGTAGGATATTTTTATAGTAAAATTTTGTAATTGACCTTTACAAGAGCATCATTAACGTCAAAATTTTGTAAATGTTTTTGACTCTTTTTTATTTCGAAGCAGTGACGGCTCAGTGGCATTGGCTATAGACTGCCGCGCAGCAGGTCCATGGTTTGAATCCCGCCGCGGGCTTGAGTTTCACCGCATGGTGGAAGGGCATTTTGCGAATGCCCGCCTGGCTAGCTACCACCCTCAAGTAGAAAATCTGTCGCCAAGTACCTTCCGGTGTGTTCCGGCAGCTGTCCTTAAGAGCCCGTAATTCTAGGTTAAGCCTGTTAACACCTTCGACCAGGTCATCCCTTACCATCAGGTGAGATTGTGGCCAAAGGCTTACATATCAGAATTGAAAAAAAATTGTTGTTTAAGTTTTAAAAACTATGGCAAGTTTTGTTTATAATGATTATTTATCTAAAGGTTAAGACTCGTGGGATATTTATCTGAAATTTCTATTAAGCGTTGAGGCCCGCGGTCGTCCCAATCGTTACTCCCAAAAGAACTTCAAATTAACTCGAAACTGGTCGAAGACATTTCCAGTAAATAACTAGAATTTTGGGAAGGTAGAGAAATAGTTATTGTTCTTTAGATGCTTATTTTACAGTCCCACCAACTTATCTGTTCAGGCGGAAAAAAAAGAACTACAACATGCCTTCAAATTGTGACAGTTTGTAGTTAATTTCCTTGACCAGTAGCGCCCTCGAAAACTGCGCAGTTAAGTTGGTGGTAACTATAATCGCGATCACGCTGACACATTTTTGTGTGTGGTTGTTTTGTCTTCTTTCCGACTACTTGCGATTTCCTTGGAGACAATCTAGGACTCAAATCCACACTTAGAATATAACTAGCAAAAAGCTGGGCTTTGTGAGCGCTCGCGTTTATTTTACAACCTGATTCTAGTGGTGTCATCTAGTATTAAGTAGATTAACTACGATGTATTTGAGTATTGCGTTTAGTTCTGTTGCAGCGATGTTAACTCTTTGGTTTTCTAACAGATGGCGTTAGTAGTACAATAACATTCTATCCAATAATTAATACAAAATTGTTAAATTTTTTTTTAATGGTTATAAATTTATAATTTTTAACACATAACACATCTATCTACATATGAAGTTAAATAACTATGTTAAAGCACAAATCTATTGGCGTGATAGTTTTTCCAACATGCGGTGAAGCAGTGGGAATCGAACCATGGATCAGCGGCACGGCAGTTCATATCTATTACTATCTACTATCATCTATTACCGCTCAGACTTTATGGCTTCTAAGCAATATTTGAATATAATCATAATGTTCGCTGTCATGTAAATAATTTGGTATGAAGACATCATATATCTATACATGGCCTTGCTTATGAGACAAACAGAGCTCAAATATGAATAATTATTCTGCAGGTACGGCAATCGCGAAGAAGTCGCAGGTACAGCTAGTAATATTATAAATGCGAAAGTTTGTTTGAGAGAGGATGTGTGTGTCTCTTTGGGAGTCCTTCCCGTTGAAAACTAAAGCGATTTCTATGAAAGTTTGAACATAGATAGTTTAGATCCTGGATTAACACATAGCATACATCTCGCTATCATAATCATCACTTTTCATCATTGTCTGCGCGAGTGAAACTGCGGAAGAAGTCCCTTCAGCTTCAACAGAGGTAGACAAAGGTATCTCTAAGAATTCACATGGCTAGATATATTTGATCCCATGAAATAGAGGCGAGCATATTGCCATCTTCCGCCTATCGGGCACAAGTCCAGACTCCGGATTACCATTGAACTTGGTTTAAAAATATTTATTCCCAATAAGACAATACAGTCACTTACTTGAGAACATTGCTTAAACATAAATTAAAACTATACATTAGTCATGCCGTCTATCATTGACAATAATATAGTAGCCAGTAGCCACCCATCCAATGCATTATTTACCTAAAAGCGAGTGATCAGTGATGACATGTTGAGCTAGTTGGGTTTTCAATGCATTAAATGAGTTGACACTTTTAATTTTTGAGGGTATCTTGTTGTACAGTTGTACTCCTTCAAATGTTAGCATTTTTTTGCCATAATTAGTTTGGTACTTTGGTAGGACTAAGTAACTAGTATAACGGTTACTGCGCTTACTTATTTGTTTCATTATAGTAAACTTCAAATTAGAGCGAACTTCAAAAATTTTATTATTATCCGAACACAGTACCGGCATAAAGCATAAAAAAGAATAAAAATCTCAGTATGCCACGACCTCAATACAGACGGACCACTAGTTTGCACCAGCTAAACTAGGAAGTACCTATTAAAAATATTGATATCAAAATATTGTTTACTATTTCTATGATTCGCCCGTGTAACCGTCGCTTTCAGCCTGTACATACAATCCGACCAATCAAATCAAATTCTTTACAATCACGTTCCAAATACGAAATACACTCCTTAACTGTCATACTACACCCATACACACTGTGCTCCCCCTCATTCTTTAATTTGAACACGCAGCATTGCAATCCAGTCTGCTGACCGATTTGGCCGTTGCACTTACCGAATTAAAAAGTAAATTTAAAAAGTTAAAAGTTCACGCGGGAAAGTTTTTGACAACAAGAATTATGACAGTTTAAGATCATGGAGATGTTCGTTTTTCGAATGGGGATGCGCGCGTTTGACGCTTTTTGGTGAGTCAAGTTTTTTTTTTAAATGGCTAATGCATAGAATAAAATGTCGTTTTGGTGTAACCAAATTGTAATGAGTAACTTGACGATTATATTGATTTTTGTTTAATAAATAGTATTAGCTTAATGGTTGATTAATGTCATGACAAAACGCCGCGCCAGATTTGGTTTTGTGATCGGTAAATTCCTGTTAGAATCGCCTTTAAGTGATAAGCCTTACCTTGGTGACACATATTTGTCAATAGTAACATTGCTATTATATAGAATCTGTTCAGAAAGACAATGGACTTGGGATTGACTTTCGGACGTAAAATTTACAATAATGATAAATAATAATGTACATATGTAAATTATATATTAAGATGTACTCTCTTTCTTTACATACGTACTTTAATTAGGTGTACTTAGGTAAGTACATATTGGTTTAACAATAGAGAAAACACTTGTTTTATTTTTCATTTTATTAAGCTAGGTATTGTTATGTTTTGTTATTGAAAAGCTTTTAATGGAATATGTACAATGGAATCGCTGTGTCGCTTGTATTTCCATAAAGGGTAGGTGGTGTCCTAAAAACCCACGCTACGTCACACGTTTTTGGTTCCATATAAAAGGGGGCGAGTCTTGTCATTTTCTGGGCACAGTTCGAGACTCAGGATTGTAACTGAAAATTATTTTGTCAGAAAACCCCATCAACGGTCTCAGGGATTGAACCCAAAAAGTTGAAATTTCAAATTGGTGCTTTTAAACACACCAATGAGGCACTTAAAATAGCAAGTAGGTTTTATGCACACTATTTATTTTTAAGATTTTAATCTTTCAATGTGTGTTGTTCATTGCCTATAAAGACATATCTAAGCAAAATTAATTGAATGTGGTTCTTAACCGGATTAAACCCACGAAAATGCCAAACGCGTTCCGTCTTCATATCCTCACTGCAATTCAGTCAGTACGCGTATTTCGCCGTTGCACTATACCGTAATTAAATAGTTGATAATTACATGAAGCCTTTTTCGTGTTCGATTTGAACATGGAGTTTTCTTTTTTATTTGAAAAGCGCGCGCGCTTTTTAACGTGTTTCTAGGTGAGTTCTTAATTTAAGTGCGTTCGAATTGAGTCAATAGCGTTTGTTTCAATTTTCGCAGATTCAATATAGCCCTGGCGTTCGATTAGCAAATTTTTGATCATTTTCTATTTTTGACAGATAACATCAATGTAAGTGCCGATATGTTTTTATTAAGTTGAGATGATGAAACCTTATAAGGCGGGAACTATACTTGCCAAATTATGTTGACGTTTCCCTAATACCATATAACAATGTGGACCCATCATAAATCATAGATATAATTCAATTATACCTATGATTTTTTTTCCGTTTTAATTCAATCTTTTTAGAGTTAGAAGACGGTTTTGCTTTATTTTTTAAACTATTGTTTTTAAATACGATAAATAATGCTAAAAAGAAGCGAGTGAATGTCGCGTAAAATATTGTTTATCGTCGGCAACAGTAAATACTATTAAATCATCCTGATATGTGAATACATTTTCAGTTTATTTACTATAACGTATAAACTAACGATTTTGATGAAATGTATATCTATCTCAGAGGTATTTTCCAATAAAATATACAGTCGAACATATAACCCCCTCCTTTTGGAACTCTGTTAAAGAAACAAATCTAAAATGGCGGCGATAATCAATAAGAATGACTGTAGTTAATTTGTAAGATTAAATTTTAATTGGTACACAATATTCATGGAATTTCTTCTAAGTTATTACTTATTGTAATCAGCCTGCTTATACTTGTTGACCGACTCCAAAAATAGGAGGAGCTACTCAATTCGTCTGTTTTTTTAAATATTTTTTACATCAGAACTTTTGACTAGGTGAACCGATTTTGATGATTATTTTTTTTATTTGATAAGTCAAAGTCAAAGTATATCTATTGCTGAATTACATGTGCAAAATGATATTATAAACTATAATTGGTTCAATGTAATCTGCATTTTAAGGGCGTGCAATATTTATCTTAGATACATACAATAACAAATAATGGGATTAGATAATTAAATTACACAATAAAATACGAAATTAAAATGTCAAATTAGAATTCAAAGTAAATTACAGAGAAATATAAAAATTGGTCAATATGAGGATAAATTAAAATTACCATTACCTACCTAAGTTTTAAAACCAAGGTTTTCAATTAAAAAGATTTAAATATGACAGGAACAGTGGAAATGTTCCATTCCCGATACTTTTAGTGCAGCCCTCGTAACTGGTTGAAGTCGGTACCATGATGGTTCAAAAGTACCTATTATCACAATATCGTGCGCATGGTGTTGAAGTCGGTTCCATTATATGATAAAAAAACTTTTAGTCACAATAATCAACATAAATTTCTCTCACTTGCTCATTATAGACAGCTATGTGTGAAACGATTATTGGCGCCATTTTAGTTTTTTTTTAATTCTACTATTTTTATTTATAGCTGATAGGCTAGCCTTTGACTTTTATCTCACCTGATGGTAAGTGATGATGCGGTCGTAGGTGTTGTTCAGGCTAGCCTAAAATTACTAGCTCTTAAGGACAACCGCCCGAAAACACACCTACTACTATGTTTTCTTAAAATTCTAGACTTAATCCGAGTTAAGTCTGGAGTTTAAGGAATTATTAATTGTTTAAATTTAAGCATAGCCTTATTTAGTCTACATTGTGTACTAAAAGGTGACAATTGTCAATAGCTAATTTTTTGTCACTATCGGACTACGTAGGAGTGAAAGAGTAAAATCGCGATTAGTTTAGGTAAAATCCAAAAGAAAACTCAATAACACAAAACTAATATAATAACGCAAATCAAAAATTATACTTTTATTGATAATTTCCTTTTTTTTGTTATATTTTCAGACAAAAAATTTCGATATTTACGTTACAAGCGTTATTTAGAGCCAACTATACAATTTTATTCCATCGAGAAAATTTAAAGAATATGGATTTTGGACTTTTCTTGGTCTTAGAGAATATGACCAATAACACATAATTTTCTTGCTCCAACAAACTAAATGTGTTACGTTAAACATATATCAGAAAAACAGATAAACAATTTATCAATAATTATTACAATTACAGGTCATTTTAGGGTTCCGTACCCAAAGGGTAAAAACGGGACCCTATTACTGAGCCTTCGCTGTCCGTCCGTCCGTCCGGCTGTCACCAGGCTGTATCTCAAGAACGGTGATAGCTACATTTCACAGATGATGTATTTCTATTGCCGCTATAACAAAAAATACTAAAAATAAAATAAAATAAATATTTAAGGGGGGCTCCCATACAACAAACTTGTTTTTTTTTACCGTTTCTTGCTCGATACTAATAACGGTGACAGGTAGACGCTTTAACTATTCACAGAATATTTAGTTACGGAACCCCTCGTGCGCGAGTCCCACTCGCACTTGACCGGTTTTTTTTGTTCATTTATACATGCAAAGCAATACAGAAGCGCTCGTAGCGAAGTTAACTTAGCTGTTCTCAACCGATCAGCAAAGTTAAGCAACGTCGCGTGCGGTCATGAGTTGGATGGGTGACCGCTAGTGACATTACTAAGGAAACGCTCAGGCGTTTCCGTGCTTCGGAGGGCACGTTAAGCCGTCGGTTCCGGTTGTTGTCTTAGGATGGCAGTCGTTATAGCATGGTGGTAGGGCATTTTGCGAATGCTCGCCTGGCTAGCTACCACTCTCAAGTAGAAAATCTGTCGCCAAGCACCTAACGGTGTGTTCCGGCAGCTGTCCTTGAGAGCCAGTTCTTCTAGGTTAGCCTGAACAACATCTTCGACCACATCATCACTTACCATCAGGTGAGATAGTGGTCAAAGGCTAACCTATCAAGCACAAAAAAAAAACATTCAAATTAAATCACATCAAATTAAGAATAAATATACAAATATAAGTTACGTATTTCGTAAATAAATTATATAATTGCAATGTTATTAATATATTATGGTCAAATACAATATTATGAACACTGTATGAAATTTAAAAATACCAAGTTATTATAAACGTCCAAGTAAAGCTATTTGGCATTTGTCAGCGTCTTAACGCAAGACTGTTTCTTTAATGAAGTAACCTTCGAAAAAATATACTATAATAGTAGTATATTTAATCGAAGGTCGTAACACAACGTTTTTTTTTATGCCTGATAGGTTAGCCTTTGACCACTATCTCACCTGATGGTAAGTGATGATGTGGTCGAAGATGTTGTTCAGGCTAACCTAGAAGTACTGGCTCTCAAGGACAGCTGCCGGAACACACCGTTAGGTGCTGGCGACAGATTTTCAACTTGAGGGTGGTAGCTAGCCAGGCGGGCATTCGCAAAATGCCCTTCCACCATGCAAAACGTGCACCATGCAACGTTAGGTGCTATGACAGGTCTTGACACTTGACGGTTGTAGCTTTTTTCTTTTTTATTGTGACGGAACAAGCCCGAGGACCAACTGATGCTAAGCGGACTAACCTCAGTCCATAACAGATGTATTTCGTCAACGACGAATTGCACTGCGCCCGTCACACTGAGACGTACAGTTAAGTCTTATCGATTGGGGAGTCTGCACCAACACAATGTATTCACCGAAACAAAGTGTTTTTCTCATTTAGTTCGGGGTAGTACCTCGATGCCGCCCGTGGGTTGCTGGGATAGAATGGACCCCCATTTTTTCTGGAACTGCTGTGTTACACTGCGATCCCTGCCGCCTGCCAAGTTTGAGATCATGGTTAACCCCCATTTTTTTAAATCTTTGATAGGTTAGTCTTTGACCACTATCTCGATAATAGTGATGATGTGGTATAAAATTAAGTATTTTTGTATGTAAAGAATAACTTTAAAACTAATGGACCGATTTGAAAATTTCTTGAACCAATAAAATCTTATATTATCCCTGATAAACATAGGATATAGAATATTTTCCATACTTTTTAATTTATTTTAAATACCCGGGTAATCCGGTTCGGGTCGATAGTAAAATGTTTTTTATTTTTTTTATGGGATAGGAAGGCAAACGAGCAGGCGGCTCACCTGGTGGTAAGTGATCACCGTCGCCCACGAACATCCGCAACACCAGAGGTATCGAGGATGCGTTGCCGGCCATGTTCTGTGAAAATGTCGACCGTATAACTTTTACGGTTCCAAATATATGTAAAGGACGGACGGACGGACGCACGGATAGCCGTTTAATTCCACGGAACCCTAAAAAGGACGTTTACAATCCCGTGTAGAGGCCGCCACATCATCATCCAACTTCCCGTAGCAAATACCCAGCAACGTTTTCAAAAACCGGCAAGGTCCGGCAAATACCGGCGACCACCACTTACAATAAATCTCACTTAAGAGCAAGAAACGTCGCTGTCTTAGGCAATCATCATGTCCATACCAATTTATCTCATAACACGAAGACATACAGATCATTTTACAGTATCATGGTGCTATAAGATAATTTGCGTGGCGTAACGCTGCTGATGTTATATAAACCTTATTTTTAAAGTATTAAAGATCAGGTTGCTGTGAATGGTTGGTTTAATTTGCGCTGGTGACTCCTCGTCATGCCATATCGGTCTTTTAGTACGTGATGTTAAAGCGTAGATTTGTCTGAATGTGTTCGGTTCAGCAATTGCCTTGATTGTAAGCAGCTTCTTCCTGCCACGTGCTAGATCACGGTGGTTGATACTGTGATGAAATGTGATGCGCGCGTTGGTCTTTAGAAGGTAGTTTTTTTATGCCTGATAGGTTAGCCTATCACACCTGATGGAAAGCGACGATGTGGTCGAAGATGTCGTTCAGGCTAACCTAGAACTACTGGCTCTCAAAGACAGCTGCCGGAACACACCGTTAGGGGCTTGGCGACAGATTTTCTACTTGAGGGTGGTAGCTGGCTCTGCGGGCATTCGCAAAATGCCCTACCACCATGCTATAACGACTGCCATCCTAAGACGACAACCGGGACCGACGGCTTAACGTGCCCTCCGAAGCACGGAAACGCTCAGTAGTAATGTCACTAGCGGTCACCCATCCAACTCATGACCGCGGGCGACGTTGCTTAACTTTGCTGATCGGTTGAGAACAGCTAAGTAAACTTCGCTACGAGCGCTTCAAAATTAGTTCTTGAAACTGACACCAGTTTTACTGTAGGTACTTATTCTTGAATTTTTTTTTAGCAAAATGTCTTTTGGTTAAACCTAGAAATTTTATTAAAAAAGAGGAAAGATCTTAATCGACGCGTTTACATATATATATTTTATATAAGAACACGCGTAATATCTTTCTGCTAATCACAAAACATAACACAACACAAAACACACTATTATATATATAATAGATGCGAAAGTTTGTAAGTGAGGATGTGAGAGTGTGTTTTTTATTTTTTATTTCTGATAGGTAATCTTTTGACCACTTTCTCACTTGATGGTAAGCTGATGATGTGGTCTAAGCTGTAGACAGTCTTAACCTAGAATTACTGTCTCTCAAGGACAGGTGCCGGAACACACCGTTAGGTGCTTGGCGACAGATTTTCTACTTGAGGGTGGTCGGTAGGCAGGCGGGCGTTCGCAAAATGCCCTTCCAACATGCGGAATGTATGTGTATGTTTGATACTCTTACGCCAAAACGGCTGGACCGATTTGCATGAAACTTAGAATTGTATCACAGTGTTTTAATACCTAGTTACTCGTATGTGCAGTTTCATACATTACTTTGCTGCTGTATCTGCCGGATTGTCTACTGCTGAACACAGCTTCCCCCTTTAAGGAGGGTATGGCCATAATCCCCACGCTTGGCAGGCGTCTTGGGGATCGGAGTGTAAGAAAGCAGTTCCTCAGGCCACCCGGTATTTTACCATTAGTAGCCTCTCACGACACCCACGGGAAGAGATGGGGGTGACATTCTAGCCCGGCACCCCACGGGCACACCACCATACCTCCTCTTATAAATTGGGGATTGAACCAAAACTCATGATTCAACACCGCTTTTGCGCTTAACACAGACATATAAAAATTGGCTTATAAACTTTTTGTAATGCTATTAAAATGGAGCGCACAGTAAATGCGTTCCATTAGAAAAAAATACGGAAACACCTTGGTGATATTCATTTGTTAAAAAAAGTGTCAAAATATGTTTCTATTTAAATTTCGATATTGTGTTTATAAATTATATCAATTTAAACCCGTTTTGAATAATAATACTAATCTTACGACATGAGAGTAGAATAGGTTAGTTTTTTTTAATGTTGTCGACTTCCTGCACCTAAAAGTGTGAAATAACTCGTGGAATCCGGAATCATCACGGATTGTGGAATGAGCTCCCCGCCGTGGTTTTCCCGATGGAGTACAGCATGGGTTCTTCAAAAAGGGCGTGAAGAGTTTTCTTCAGGGTCGGCAACGCGCGAGTGATACACCTGGTGTTGCAAGCGTCCATAGGCTACGGTAACTGCTTACCATCAGGCGGGCCGTATGCTTGTTCGCCAACTTTGCGGTATTAAAAAAACAAAAAACCACATAATCACGATGTAGAGCTCCGAAGTTTTCGAATTAGCGGTACTGACTTCCACAAATTCCTTCACACTTTTCAGAGTAGAAAAAAATGTGAAACCCCCGTTAGGTATAAAAAAAGGAGGTTACAGGCGACATCCTATTTGAAATGAAATAGTTCCTGAGGATAATGTTATCTAATAACCCATCTCTTTCATTTTTCAGATCAATAGTGTTTGGAGCTTTTACCTTCATTCAGTAATCAGACAAGGACGGAGTGACCCTCCACCTCGTGTTGGAGCGAGAGCGACATCACCAGCGCCGGCGCACTCTTGAATGAACAAATCCCGGAAGGGAATGAACGTATCCTTGAGCGAGAAGCAGATCTGATATTGAAGAATTCTTCTCTTTGTTGCTTACGGCTTGTGAATGGTATGTTTTTTTAGCTTGCTTTCACGTCTGCCAGCTTATTTCCTGTTCGGTGCTATTTTAAAATAACTTTTAGTTATGTTATTGTGACGGAACAAGCTCGAGGCCCACCTGATGTTAAGCGGACTAACCTCTGCCTATAGCAGATGCATTTCGTCACAAGTCACGAATTGCACAGCGGCCGTCACCTTGAGATATGTTGTTAAGTCTCATGTGCCTGTAACTTCACTGGCTCTCAAGGACTGCTGCCGGAACACACCGTTAGGTGCTTGGCGATAGATTTTCTACTTGATCGTACACGGTCGCTAGCCATCCGGGCATTCCCAAAATGCCCATCCACCATGCAAACTATGGATGAACAATAAATCTTAAACGTAACTATATAGCTAATTCTGGCTGCACTTGCACCTTGTAATCATATGATATCTTCCTGGGGGATTTGGAAGAAAAAATGAGTGGATTTTTCTGTAAACTTGTTATTTTTTCAACAAGTGAGCAAAGTTTGTTTTTGGTGCGTGTGCTTACTTTAAATCTAAGATAAGTTACCTTTTCTTTTCGTGGTGGAGAGGTGAAAAGGAATTTACCAGCTGCAGCGTAGATACGCCTGTATTATTATTTATTTTTCTGACATTATTGAGTGTGACTTTGAAGCAGTGATGGCTCAGTGGCATTGGCTATGGACTGCCGCGCAGCAGGTCCATGGTTAGAATCCCGCCGCGAACTTGAAAGGGCATTTTGCGAATGCCCGCCTTGCTAGCGACCACCCTCAAGTAGAAAATCTGTCGCAAAACACCTAACGGTGTGTTCCGGCAGCTGTCCTTCTGAGCCAGTAGTTCTCAGTTAAGCCTGTTAACATCATCACTTACCATCAGGCGAGATTATGGTCAAAGGCTTAGTAATAAAAAAAAAACAATAGCGCCGGCTCTGTTTTTACTGCTTGACTGTCCTTGCGGTATCGCCTTTCAAAACACACTGCCTTATTAATTTGACCTAGTTTTAAAGTCACACTGTCATTTAATGTATAAACAAATCAATGACACGTGTCCTATTTGTGTTGGAAGAAGGGTGGCCTAAATTTGCGTGTACTTTGTGGTACGGCATTTAGGCTGCCTGGGCCAGTAGTAAATCTGTCGTCAAGCATCGTAACTGCGTGGTCCTGCAGGTGTCTATGAGGTTCCTATTCTAGGTTATATCTTTTCACTACCTTTGACCGCATCATCAGACACCATCAGGTGACATTTCGCTCAAAGGCTTGTATGTCAGCATTAAAATGATGGTATATTAGGCAACCTTTAAGGGTGAACTGGCCGGCCCGTTCTGCATACAAACGTGGTGGGGTGATCACTCCCTTATTTGATGATTTAGGTCCAAAATAAAGCATAATACCGATTGATCTCGTCATTGTCTAGGTTTGTATGATGCCGAAAATTTAATAAAATAATTATCTTGAGAATGGCCTCGAAACATTTTCATATAAAGTTTTCGAGGCTAATAACTTGCACCTTAATTATCTTTTTAAAATTTTGGCATCATACAAGCCTAGATAATGACGATATCAATCGGTATTATGCTTGAGTCTGGATTAAAAATCTCAAATATGGGAGTGATCACCCTACGACGTTTGTATGGAGAAGTGACCAGCCAGTTCAACTTTGAGGCTCACTGCAGTAAAAAAAAATATGGTATGTTAGGTAATTCAGGCCCACTGCTACCATGACCTTCTCTAAAGGTAGTGTATCAGTAATGCTTACGAAGATGGGAATTAATAGTATATAAAGCCCGCAATGTCATATAATAGTGTACTTCGCTCCTAACCAAAGCCTTAATATGTTTTACCTATTATTTCAATAATGTTTATATATTTTTACATTGTACACTTCTTATTAGTTTTTAGATATTATATTTTTTGGTAACATTCAACATACAGTGTTATTGGTAAAATGCTAACAACATCTTAGAGTTGACTTCTGCTAGTTCTAAGAAACATATTGATAAATATTTTTTGTTTGAAAAAAAAAATATATAAGTTTTGTTTAATTATAATATATTATAATATTAATAGTTTGTGTATTATAATGCCTACTGCGAGCTAAGAGCGCCCGCAGCGGCAACACTGGACCTTTGACATCAGATGGTCCTCGTGCTCATTCAATCAAAAATGTATAAAAAAACACACAAAAGAAAATTGAAACAAGAAAAAAATATAGTTTTATTTTCAAATCAAATTAAAAATCATTTCTAAATGTTTGTTAGTACTAGCAGAAGTCAACCCTAAGAGGTTGTTAGCATTTTACCAATAACCCTGTTATTTGAAATTTATACGCCGCAAGGCAGAACATGCTGGAAACTTTTAAATACTGACTTAACAAGACCTATATATAAAAACAATGTTTTTCACAAATAATTCATACATTCATATGACAGGACTCGATAAACTATTCATAAAAATTATATGCCAATAAATAATTGAATCGGTCAGTTTTGAAGGAGAAATCAGAGAAAACGAAATGCTCCTTATCGTGAATTTTCTTCCTATTGCCAGCCCTGGTTCACTCCACACTTTAGGTACGTCGCTACAGGTACATCGGCGTACCCGTCCGGACGGGTTATTGTACTTGCCTGCCGCGTCAGAAGAGATCAGAGCTATGCATGCACATGCGATAGAACGGGACGCTTTGTAGATGAATATAAACATTAGGTACTCTGAGCTTTGCGAGCTGAAGTGCACTTTATTGTTTGGTAGTTAGAGTCGCTTATTTATTGGAATTTGCGGAGTGATCCTTCTGGTCCTTTTTATTCTGTGGTATTTCTCGCAAGTATCAGAATCATTTATTGCATAAGCTGTACCGAAATTGATGTTATAACAATTTTTCATTGAGTCTCTACAGTTTCGTCCTTTTCGGAGATACAATATTTAAATATATTATTAAATTTTATGCGTGTAGATTAGTTTACAAAAATGACATTCAATATAGATAAAATATTATAAAAATGCCATCTTTGCTATTTTATCATCAAGATATTCCTTAAGGTTGAACTGGCCGGTCACTTCTCCGCATACAAACGTCGTAGGGTGATCACTCCCTTATTTGAGATTTTAAGTCCAGACATAAGCATTGAGCACCGATTGATATCGTCCTTATCTAGGCTTGTATGATGCCAAAATTTTAAAAAGATAATTAAGTTGTAAGTTATGAGCCTCGAAAACTTTATATGAAAATGTTTCGAGGCTAATAATTCCCAAGTTAATTATTTTATTAAAATTTCGGCATCATACAAGCCTAGATAATGACGATATCAAACGGTATTATGCTTTATTTTGGATAAATCTTCAAATAAGGGAGTGATCACCATACGACGTTTGTATGGAAAACGGGCCGGCCAGTTCACCCTTAATATCTTATATCGTTCCCTCTGAAAGGTCGAACTGAGGGACGGATGACGCGTGCATAGTAGTCGTAGCTTATGGTTCCGTTTTCTTGTGAAGAATCCTAAAAAGAAAGATGATGGGATACATTGTAGACATCGCACGTGGCCATGCCTCGTGTATCAATTGACATACGAAGTCCAACGACTTGATACGTCTCGGAAATTGATCGTGCCGACGCAATAACAATTTGCCTTTTTTGAAGCAGTGATGGCTCAGTGGCATTGGCTAAGAACTGCCGTGCTGCAGATCCATGGTTCGAATCCCGCCGCGGGCTTGAGCTTCACCGCATGGTAGAAGGGCTTTTTGCGAATGCCCGCCTGGCTTGCGACCACCCTCAAGTAGAAAATCTGTCGCCAAGCACCTAACGGTGTGTTCGGGCAGCAGTCTTTGAGAGCCAGTACTTCTTGGTTAGCCTGAACAACATCTTCGACCACATCATCACTTACCATCAGGTGAGATAGTGGTCAAGGGCTGACATCTCAGGAAAGAAACATAGAAAAAAGGTACCTAACCAGGGGTTTACAGAACCTTGGGGACTAATACCCGGTCAAGGACATGATTGTTTACCAGCCTCGACCACTTCATCACTTACCTTCGTTCTGTTGGGGTTTCAGTGCGTTTATAGGCCAGCACCTCATGGGGCAGCATTTGGTTAGTTTTGGTTATAAGATAGATAGATAGATAACACTTTATTGTACTTTCTTATTACAATTAATATTAATTATACTTATACCCCGTGGGATGCCGGGTTAGAATTGCACCTTCCCATATCATCCCATGTGTGTCGTAAGAGGCGGCTAAGGGAAAAATACTGGAAGGTGGGCAGCAGCACCTTCTAAATAACTGCCATCTTACTCTGCGATCCCCAAGCCGCCTGCCAAGCGTGGGGATTATGGCAAATACCCCCTTAATAGGGGAGGCTGTGTTTAGCAGTGGACGATTCAGCTGATACATAGCTACCCAGGCGGGCATTCTCAAAATGCCCTACCACCATGCTATAACGACTGCCATCCTTAGACAACAACCGGAACCGACGCTCCGTAGTAATGTCACCAGTGGTCACCCATCCAACTCATGACCGCGGGCGACTTTGCCGATCGGTTAAGAACAGCTAAGTAAACTTCGCTACGAGCGTTTCACAAACCTGCTACATAACGTCAATGTAAATTTTCTTAATTTAGGTTTTCTTCATTCTTATACATATTGTTAGTACGTTAAAGTTTCATCAGAGGCGCTGTCGAATAAAAATATGGATGGAAACCATTTAACTTATAAAAAACGGGAGTAACGGCATCCATACCTCGAACTTTGGCGCTGCGTAGAGATGTTGGATCACTCTGCATCTTCTACCGTATCTATCACGGGGAGTGTTCCGAGGAACGGTTCGATTTACTACCTGCAGCTCAATTTCGCCATCGGACGTCTCGACAAAGCACGATGTTCCATCAATTTCATGTTGACGTCTGGAAGTCCAGACCAGCGATTTTCACGGCATTTCCTACCTCGCACTGCCACAATATGGAACCAGCTGCCAGGTGCAGTATTTCCGAACGGAAACCACTTCGGGGCCTTCAAGAAGAGAGCATATTCCCTCCTCAAAGGCCGGCAACGCATCCTCGATACCTCTGGTGTTGCGGATGTTCGTGGGCGACGGTGATCACTTACCACCAGCAGTTTACTCTTTGCCCTCCTAAACCTAAAAAAAAATTACAAATCAAGCAAAGTCGCCTGATTGAGTATCAGTATCTTAATCAGTCTAGTCTCGTATCGTAATACAATGGAAGTGTAGCTGTGTGCATTATTTTCGTGACATAAGAACGTACCCGATCTTCCTTTTTTAGGGTTCCGTACCCAAAGGGTAAGAACGGGACCCTATAACTGAGACTTATAGGGCTGTCGCTGTCCGCCCGTCCGTCACCAGGCTGTATCTCAAGAACGGTGATAGCTAGACAGTTGAAATTTTCACAGATGATGTATTTCTATGGCCGCTATAACAACAAATACTAAAAAAAATAAAATAAATATTTAAGGGGGGCAGAACCCAGGGATGCCCCGTATCAGTTATTAGTGTGCCGTCATTGTTTATAAAACAGTCGCTCCAGATAAAATAAAACAAAAATAATATTATTTTTGACTATGCTGATAATTGGGTTTATCTGCCAGCTCCAGCTGAGGTGGATAAACGGGGCAATCGTATCGCCTTGGTGCCTTATCACTCACTACCACTATTGAGCGTGTCCCGATTTTCCGAATGGAGGTGATGCCGATATAAAAGTGTGCGTTGTAGTATAGAATTTCATATAAAGAAGCAGTGATGGCTCAGTGGCATTGGCTATGGACTGCCGCGCAGCGGCTCCATGGTTCGAATCCCGACGCGGGCTTGAGCTACACCGCATGGTGGAAGAGCATTTTGCGAATGCCCGCCTGGCTAGCGACCACCCTCAAGTAGAAAATCTCTCGCCTAAAACTTAACGGTGTGTTCCGGCAGCAGTCCTTGATAGCCAGTGAAATTACAGGCACATAAGACTTAATAACTATATCTCAAAGTGACGGGCGTAGTGCAATTCGTGACTTGTGACGAAATGCATCTGTTATAGGCAAAGGTTAGTCTGCTTAACATAAGGTGGGTCTCGAGCTTGTTCCGTCACAATAACATTTGAGGCTATATCGATGCGGTGCCGGTGAATCAGTGTGCGTCAATCATTATTTACTGTGAATCTCTTCCCAGTGCCACTGGTCGCCGCGCCGCGTCTCTTTTTTCTATTAAGTTTTTCTTATACGTTATAGGTTAGCCTTTGAATACTATCTCACCGTTAAGTGATGATGAGATCGAAGATGTTGTTCAGGCTAACCTAGAATTACTGACTCTCAAGAACAGCTACTGGGACACACCGTTTGGTGCTTGGCGACAGATTTTCTATTAGAGCTAGCCAGGCGGGCAATAGCACAATGCTAAAATCTGTTCCCTTTCGTGCGTCTGTCTTACATTACTAGTGGTGGTGAAATAATACCAGAGTGTGGGTAATTCAAATGTGTTCTGTCAAAGAATATCACTAGATATTCTTTGCATAATATTCTGTGTAAATCGTTTGTTGAACATTATCGCGCATAAGGAGTTTTTAACCGACTTCAAAAATGGTGTTAGTGTTTAAAGTGATGTGTATTTTATATGTATTAATACCTCTTTAATGATCTTGATGAATATATTACAAAATTACAAATTTACGAGAGAAAATATTATAGTCATGTGCGGGATTCGAACCCGCGTCCATTCACCCCTATAGCCGGGGTACGCTCAGACCGCTTGAGCTTAAGATGACAATGACTCATAACTCCAATTTTTCCTCTCGTTCTTTATGTAACCTCTGCCTATAATAAATGCAGTTCGCCATAAACGACGAACTGCATTTCTCCCATCACTCTGAGACAAAAATTGTTAAGTCTCATGTGCCTGTAGAAATAATCCCTGGACCACCTCGTTCACAAAGAGTTATACTGTTGTATTTGTCAATACGCGACTACCATAACCTGATAATCGCAATTGCCGATGGCGATCATTATGGTGTGCGAAATTTTTCAAATAAACGTGCTTAAAAAAAAATAAAAAAAAAACTTAGGAGTCAGTGCATTGGGTATTGGTAAGCTTCGAGTGTCCTTCTCCGCAATAAGCGAAGTTTGCTTAGCCGTTCTTAACAGATCAGCGAAGTTTGCTTAGCCGTTCTTAACAGATCAGCTAAGTTAAACAACGTCCACTGCGGTCATGAGTTGGATGGGTGACCGCTAGTGACGTTACTACTGAGCGTGCACGTGCTTCGTGCACGTTAAGTCATCGGTCCTGGTTGTTGTCTTAAGATGGCAGTCGCTATAGCATGATAGTAGAGCGTTTTGCGACTGCCCGCCTGGCTAGCTACGTACCACCTTCAAGTAGAAAATATGTCGCCAAGTACCTAACGGTGTGTTCCGGCAGGTGTCCTTGAGAGCCAGTATTCTAGGTTAGCCTGAACATATCTTAGAACACATCATTACTTACCAGATATGGTAGCTAGCTAAGCTATGTATAAAAACACCTTTCCGTTGTTAATTTTTGTTGGTGGACTTATTGAAGCTTGAATTTATTTTATTTGGACTACTAAATCATTTAAGTTTTTTCCCTCTCTCTGATAGATGAACCTCAAAATGCCTGCCAACTGTGGGGATTATGGCAAACCCCCCTCTTAATGGGGGAGGCTGTGTTCAGCAGTAGACAATCCGGCTGATACAGTACAACAGTACATTTGAAATAAGTACCTAGATAAACTCGTCGCTCGACACTAAAAGCGATCCATAAATTCATATATTGACACAGAATAAAAAGGACCAGAATGATCATTCCGCCAAGCCATTCCAATAAATAAGCGACTCTAGTTACGAAGCAATAAAGCGCACTTCAGCTCGCAAGGCACAGAGTACCTAATATTTATATTCACCTACAAGGTGCCTCTCATTCTATCGCATAGCCGCGCATAGCTCTGATCTCTTCTGACGCGGCACGCACCGTACAATAAGCCCGTCCGGACGGGTACCCCGATGTACCTGTAGCGACGTACCGCGGAGTGAGTCAGGTCTGATATTGATGCCGCAGGTCTATTGTACGCCGAATTGCCAGGGTGCGCCGGTATTGCCATTGATATACCATGAAGGTCGTAAGACCTTGAATTTGTCGTTAAATGCCAATCAATTGTGATTATATTCATTGAGTTCTCAGAACTAACTGATCTGCTGATTTTGTGAATCAGAGCGTAATTTGAATTAAATTGTATGATTCGGAAGTAATTAACCAAAGTTACACAAAACATATTTCACAATCACATTAAAAAAAAAATTAACGAACTATAGCCAAGCGGTAAACTATAGATTGCTGTGTCGCAGAGCCATGGTTCGACCTCCACCGCCGGCTTGGGCTTCATTGCATGGTGGAAGGGCATTTTGCGATTGCCTGCCTGGCTACTACCACCCTCAAGTAGAAAATCTGTCGCCAAGCTCCCAATGGTGTATTCCGGCAGCAGTCCTTGAGAGCCAGTGAAATTACAGGCACATGAGACTTAACAACTATGTCTCAAGGAGACGGGCGCAGTGCAATTCGTGACTTGTGACAAAATGCATCTGTTATAGGCAGATGTTAGTCCGCTAAGTAATTTCACTGGCTCTCAAGGACTGCTGCCGGAACACACCGTTAGGTGCTTGGCGACCGATTTTCTACTTGTGGGGGTTGCTAGCCAGGCGGGCATTCGCAAAATGCCCTTCCACCATGCTGTGAAGCTCAAGCCCGCAGTGGGATGCGAACTATGGAACTGCTGCGCGACAGTCCATAGCCAATGACACTGAGCCATCACTGCTTCAAAACCTTGCCTTTACAGGGCTTTTAAACCGTAATAGTTTGTTGAAAGTAATTACTACTCACACTAAACAGCTTTACTAAACACAACCACTAAATACGAAAGAGCGTTACTAAACACTAATCAAAGTGAAAACAAGCCTTACCATCAAGTGATACTGTATATTTTGGTCAATTTAGACATTCGAAGCTAAATAAATTTGCACCAAGCTGAAAATCAGTAAGATTGTTTAAAATATGATTAAAATAAAATTTGAAAGTTCCCCATTTTTCCCCTGTATGGAAAAAAATATATTCAAAGTCGAAAGGTCAAAAAAGTGAGTTTTTTTGCATTTTTCACCAAAACTGTAGAATTGTAGATCATAAAATTATTTTAAAAAAATGTGTCAATACTTTTTTTCTACGAGCCACCGTTATTGAGATTCAAAATTTTTATACTCATGCATATTATGACGATTACAACTTTTTGAAGATTCAAATTTAATTTATAATCATATTTTAAACAATTTTACTGATTTTTAGATTGGTGAGAATTTATGTAGCTTTACTATTCTTTTTTGGTCTAATTTGACCGGACTATGTAATTAAAGCCAAAAAGTATTTGTTCTGAAGGAACTCTCGTTATGCTAATTTGAAACACACAAAGCCGAATTTGTAAAACTTTAATCTCACACCACTTAAAATTCGCATCATTAGATAACCATCTCCAACCGTTGTTTAATCACCTTAATATATATCAATTGAAGTAGAAGCCCATCAGTGACCACGCGTGTTCATTACTTGTGATTACTTTTAATTGACCCCGTGACACTCTGACAGAAACACCTATACGACTTTGAATCTTAAATAACAGAGCAAAAGGTTCAGGATGTTGAGTTGCCCGTAATTTTTTCATGGAACTGCGTCAGATGACTTTGAACTTTACGTTTTTCAATGTAAGTCTCAAGATCTTAACATTTCACAGGGACGTTTGAAAACGTAAGGACTCATTGAAATTTCAGCCTTAAATCATAGAAAATAGAATTCGAATTGTCAAGAAAGCTTTGCAGGATTGAGGTTTCTGTACATCTGGACAGATTGTGACTGAGGATGTTGAAAATATACCTTAATACTTTAAATGAAGATTGATTTTAAAGTGATCATGTGTGCAATGTAGGTCAAAAAACAATGGAAGGTTTAGAAGATTGTTTGGAAAATTTGAGAATGGAAACTAAAGTCGAAAAAATGCATCTGTGGTAAGTTTTCCTCCAAAGGTGCTCTTAATTTCGGATATACAAATTTCACTTAATCTTACTCGTCTGCACTAGTATCCGTTTGTCCTGATTTGACATGGACATCTTCCAGTTTCTTCCGTTCTTCTCGTTTCCTGGCTGTCCTTGTCCATGCATTACTAACGATACTTTTAACGTCATCTTCCCATCTCTTAAATGGTGTTTCTAGTTTACGAGTTCCCTTTCTTGGATCCCCTCAAATTATGTCCATCTCTATTTGTTTCTTCGTACGATATGTTTCTCTTGTTATTTCCTATTATTTCCTTTTTCTGATGTGTTCCTTATTCCATCAGTTTTGTCTATGTTTAGTAAACATTTCTTCATTGACTTCCAGAAGGAAGTCTTTCAATTTTACTATGCTATTTAGTGAGGACCCTTATTTGGCAACCACATGTTAGCACAAGGAGCATGCTTGTTACTTACATACTTGATACTTGATAGGCGGGCTGTTATCCGCACCCATGCCGTCTGTAAGCGGCTCATTGTGCGTGATTTCGGGTGGCGTGCGTTACTCCAGCCACCCGATGTCGTCGAGGAAGGCCAGCAGCTCGCTGACGCCGGTGCAGGCCTCCTTGACGGTCCTCGGTGTCCCGAGGAGTTCTGCCCGTTGAGGCGCCACGCTCACACACTCAGTGAGTTTCTGCGCGGCCGTTTCTTCCGCCTCCACGCACCCTCGGCACAGAAGGCTGTCTGTAACACCTAAAGTAAACAGGTGTTTATTAAGTGAGCAGTGTCCCGTGATAATTCCGACGACTCGTCGGAGTTGGTCACGTTTTAGGGAGTCTTTTGGAGTATCTCGGGTTGAGATCCGGGAAAGCCTCCTTTGACTGCCTGCAATCAGTGATACTTGCCCAGTAGTCCTGGTGTTTTAATTTAGTTCTGTTACGAATCCAGGCTCGTATTAGACTGTATGGCAAAGGGATTATTGGTTCCGGTCCTAATGGACGTATGTTAGAGCCTCTCCTCGCCAGCTTGTCTGCCGCATCGTTGCCTCTGGATCCACTGTGCCCTTTTATCCATTGGAGAGTAACATAGTTATTAGTACTTACTTTTTCCAGTAGATTATGACACTGTTTGGTGAGCCCTGATGTGTGTTTGTACCGTTGCAAGGCTCGTAGGACTGCAGTGCTATCGGAGAGTATTCTAATATTAAAGTCTGATACCTTCCTTCTTAGTACTGCTGTAGCTGCTTGTATTATACCCACACACTCCGCTTGGAATATCGAGCTGTGCTTACCCAGGCCCGTAGCTATGTGGATGTTCAACTCATCCGAGAAAGTTCCTGCACCGGTGCCTGTTGTTGTTTTTGAACCATATGTATCAATTCTTACTTCCTTAGCTCCTGAGCTGTCTGTCGGCTCTTCATACAGTTGTATCTTGAAGCTTTTGGTGAATAAGTGTTCTTTATGTTGTTTGTCATATATTGAGTTTAGGATAGGATATTCTGTCGTAAATTCGTCTAAGATGGTGGTGTGACCGGACAGATTGCCCCTATCCCAGAGCTGTAGAGCCTGCAACCTAAAAGCAGATGCTGCGGCTTCTTGCTGAACGAACAGAGCATGCTTGTTTTTGAACAGTTTTCTTTTAAATGTTTACACATATTTCTTAATTTTTCGTAAATATTTTCTTAAAGTTCTCCTTCCAAGCATTTCCAATTCTCGTAGCCATTTCTTTTGAAGTTTCATCTGTAGGTGAGATAACTTGGCAAAAATATGTGTTATCTGGAACATGCCTAATTTAATTTCCGTTGATTGTTATTGGTTCTATTATGCTGTTCTTATAGACGAAATGAGACGAAAGATAAAATTATTAAAAATAACCACACATAATTCTATCTTGACTTAATAAGTTAGCATCGGACTGGACCACTATGGCCAATTTATGAATGAAATTCTATTGTTATAATTATCGCCGATGCCAATAGGTTAATTTTAACGCATTGACATTAATATTTTGATATATCAATTTTAAATATTTCATTTGTTTGTAATTAATAATAGCATTCAATATTAATAGACTTAGATTATTTTTTTAAAATTGTACGCCACATGTGGCAACGACATGAGTTACGAAATTTAAGTAACTGTACCACCTAGTATTCCGACTGATAAATTATTTGAATTTGAATTTGTCAGAAGTCATAAAAAATCAATACCAAGGTGTTTTCTTTTTCGACGATTATGGTTCAACAAATTTAAAATGTGCTTCTAGGTTTGGAGTTCTATGATAGCAAATGCCTACCTCATTTTAATTGTTTAATGTATAACGTTATCCGCGTATTAATCTAACCAAAGATTAGTGAAATTTGGCATTATAGAATAAAATGATGGCGCGCTGTGTGTCCTTTAAAAAAACCTCATTTAATATCACTGCATTACTTATATAAAAGTTATGAAATCACATTGAATAAGTAAAGGTGTTGACCGGACAAAAGTTAGGGTTCGTCTACTTAAATCATTCTGAAAAATTGTCATATATCTACCCTAATATTATAAAGAGGAAATATTTTTATTTTTGTATGCAGCGAATAAACTTTAAACCAGCGTTTTTTTTTTTTTTTTTTTTTTATGCTTGATAGGTTAGCCTTTGACCGCTATCTCACCTGATGGTAAGTGATGATGTGGTCGACGATGTTGTTCAGGCTAACCTAGAAGTACTGGCTCGCAAGGACAGCTGCCCGAACACACCGTTAGGTGCTTGGCGACAGATTTTCTACTTGGGTGGTAGCTAGCCAGGCGAGGCGGGCATTCGCAAAATGCCCTACCACTAAGCAATAACGACTGCCATCCTAAGATGACAACCGGGACCGACGGCTTAACGTGCCCTCCGAAGCACGGAAACGCTCACTAGTAATGTCACTAGCGGTCACCCATCCAACTCATGACCGCGCGCGACGTTGCTTAACTTTGCTGATCGGTTGAGAACAGCTAAGTTAACTTCGCTACGAGCGCTTCAAAATTTCGATTTGATAAATTCTTTCACTATTACAATAATATATTATAAATTTGAAAATATTCTAAAGCACATATTCATCAGGGATAATGTAGATCCCTGATGAATATGTGCTTTAGAAAATTTAAAAAATAAATGTTTTTTTTTTGTTAAATACAAGCTGGGGCGGGCCGCTAGTAAGTCATATAATGCTTACATTTTTATGCCTAAGAGCATTAACCTTTGACTACTATCTCATCTTATGGTAAGTGATGTTGTGGTTGAAGATGTTTTACTTGAGGGTAGCTAAACATTGAATTTACTTAGAACTAAGTTTGTTCATAACAGAACGAGCCGATCAAACTCAATGCTTAAGATAATTCAATTATTTTATCAATTCAATTTCTTGATGCATCATTATCGTCTGTACCTATTGGAAGCTAAGGAGACTTTACTAAGCATAGCTCAACATCCTTAGTATAGGATTCCGTTTCCAATTTATTTTTGTCTTACAAATTTAAATCGATGATTGTAAAATTAGGTTCGTGTGGTTCACGGTTTGTTAAGTATTGTTGACCTGTAGCGTAGGTCTCATTGCAAATTGGTTCTTCCGTTTTGGATACCATGACTTTTGGACTGAGAAAAGTAGGATTTCCTGTCTCTAGACAAGATTACTAGTCCTACGGTGATTGTTACTCATACTACGTACTATCTTATCATTGTAAATGACTGTGATATTAGATCTTATAATTTAACTCAGTGTTTTTAAGGTGTATATAAGAGACTAAGGGCCTGTTTCGGAATTACTAAATCACAAATATACGATAGGAAAAATTTAAGTCATGTGCGGGATACATTTTTCCTATCGTATATTTGTGATTTTGTAATGTAATCCGCATAGAAGGCGTTATTGCAAACCTAACAATATTAAAACCTGTTTAGAATGTTCGAGTAAGTTCCGGTTATACTACCCAAAACATATTTAATAAATAAATCATCATCGATTTAGCCTATCCAGCGATTAAAACTTGAGACGCGCTGCATGTTAGCTGTCATTTTTATCATTCAGTTATTTTATGTTCTGGGTAGTATAACCGGAACTTCTCGAACATTTTGAAACCGGCCCTAAGTCGAATATAACCTGACCTTAAAAGGGTTCTACTTTTGCAGGATGTATATAAGTTAGTGTCTTGTCTTCGTAGCTATTTCCTTACAAACGTAGTTTCGTTATATTTACAAACTACGAACAAATTTTTTTGTGCCGGAGGGAATTTTGTTCTCCAATAATTTTTAAATGTGGCTTTCGTTCAGCACGCGATTAGTGCTTGTAATCATATTTAGAAACTAGCTGTACCTACGACTTCGTTCGCGATTGCCGTGCCTGCAGACTAATTATTCACATTTGAGCACTGTTTATCTCATAAGCAACGCTATGGTCTACGGTGAAGCACTCTTAGTAAAGCATATCTCAGAAGAGAGCTTTTTACCTTATATTAGGTCCTTACATATGAAATTGGCGTTTTTCGTACTGGCCACTTTAATCACGAATTTCTCCTCTTTGGTAAGGAATTCCAAATTCAAATTTGTACAGCTATAGACTCATGTATTTGTGCTTCGATGATCGTCATTTATTTGTTTTTTTTCTTCTGTTTTTTTCTGTTTGCGTCACTCATTTTACAAAATGGAAAACCTTAAATATCGCATTATTTACGAGTACGAGTTCCGCCGTGGCACTAGTGCTGCGGAAACAACTCGAAGGGTGAATGATGTGTATGGCGGTCGTGTTGCAAAAGAAAACACAGTTTGTTTTTGGTTCCAACGTTTTCGTTCTGGAAATTTCGACCTGCAGAACAAGCCCCGTGGACGGCCTGAGACTCAAGTTGATAATGAAGAGTTGAAGGCTATTGTGGAAGCGGATCCATCGCAAACCACGTCCGAGTTAGCTGCAGGCTGCGATGTTAGTGATAAAACTGTTTTAATTCACTTGAAGCAAATTGGGAAGATTAAAAAGCTTGAAAGGTGGGTACCTCACGAATTGACTGAAACAAACCGGCAAACGCGCGTCGACTGCTGCGTTACATTACTAAACCGGCACAATAATGAAGGTATTTTAAACCGAATCATTACCTGTGATGAAAAATGGGTTCTTTACGATAATCGGAAGCGCTCAGCGCAATGGTTAGATCCTGGCCAGCCAGCCAAATCCTGCCCCAGGCGAAAATTAACCCCAAAAAAGTTACTTGTAAGCGTTTGGTGGACTAGTGCCGGTATTGTTCATTACAGTTTTATCAAATCTGGCCAGACTATTACGGCTGATGTCTATTGTCAGGAATTGCAAACCATGATGGAAAAGCTAGCGGCTAAACAACCTAGGCTGGTCAATCGCTCCACGCCACTGCTGCTTCACGACAACGCTAGACCACACACTGCGCTACAGACGGCTACTAAATTAGAAGAGCTTCAATTGGAAAGTCTAAGACATCCTCCGTACTCCCCGGACCTTGCTCCAACAGATTACCATTTTTTTCGAAATTTGGATAACTTCTTGCAAGGGAAAAAATTCAACTCCGATGGGGCAGTCCAAATCGCCTTCAAAGATTTTATTGATTCCCGTCCGACTGGTTTTTTTAGTAAAGGGATCAATGAACTACCTATGAGATGGCAAAAGTGCATAGAAAATAATGGTTCATACTTTGATTAATTAAATATATTATATTAAAAAATATTCGACTTTTTGTTCCTCCCATACAAAACGCCAATTTCATATGTAAGGACCTAATATTTGAAAACTCCTGGGTTGTATTTTCCAGATAGAAGGTAACTCAATGAGTTCCTTCGCGGTTTGCACAATAAATGTTGTAGCAAAGTACTTTGTGCGTTTCCATAAAACTTTGATTTCAAAACGGCGGTTTTGTTTGGCGGTAGAACGAAAATATATTAGATTGTGCTCTTCCACTGCGCATTGCGAGTTTTATCTTAGCAAGCTTGCAAAACTAAATAAGGGTGCCGGGCTGCCCGTGGGGTTCCGGGCTGCCTGTGGGGTCGTAAGAGGCGGCTAAGGATAACACTACAGAGGGTGGGCATCAGCGCTTTCTGAGGAACTGATACACACACACACTGCGATTCTCATGACGCCTGCCAATCGTGGGTATTATTGCAAACCCTGCCATAGTGTAGGAGACTGTTTTTAGTAGTGGACAATCCGCCTGATACAGTAAGTCAAGCTTTGCCTTGAGCCTCTCTTGAGTCACTAGCTGATATTTAGCAGATAAATCTCAAAATTCTCCAATAAGACAATGGTATTATTAGTAAATAATACGGGATATATATGCAGGTATACATAAAATGTTGACTTGGTCATTTTGGTCATAAGGTTTTCACTATGACCACATCAGGCGGATTGCCCCCTGCTGAACATAGCCTTCCCATTAAGGGGGCATTTGCCATAATATCCAGGCTTTGCATGCGTCTTGGGGATCGCAGTGTAAGGTATCAGTTCTTCAGAAAGCGCTGCTGCCCACACCTTCTGTATTTTCCTTAGTCGCCTCTTAGGAGACCCACGGGTAGAGATGGGAAGAGTGACATTCTAGCCCCCCGGCACCCCAAGGGTTTTTACTATTATCTAAACTAATATTATAAAGAGGAAAGATTATGTCACAATAACTACTTTTTAAAAAAGGAAAGATTTGATTGTTTGTTTGCATTGAACAGGCTCTGGAACTACTGGAAAAATTTGATAAATTCTTTCACCATTATGTTTATTATTACAGTTATGTCAGAATAACTACTTTTATATGTATTTTTTTACATATACCCGTGCGAAGCTTGGGCGGACCGCTAGTAGCACATATTTTATGATTTAGAGGTTTCTATAAAATATCAATGTATATATAAGGTCAGATGATAAAGTGTTACGAGTTTGATAATAAGAGATTTTGAATTCTCTCTAATCGATTAACCCATACAGAACCACGAGCCCAACAAGACAGTACCCTATCCATCTTGCGACATGACCCTGCACAAGTGGTCCAATTCAGGGCCCACACATGCCCAGCCCCGTCCCCATTGGTCGACGAATTAGCCAGCGTACTGCGTACTTATTCATTTGACCGTCTTCGAGGCACCAATTTATCAATAGACGTTACTCGGAGAACTCTTTGCTTGCCATTTTTTTCGCAACATCAACGGCGCAAAATTGAATCGCGAGTGGGAAATTTTTGAATTAGGAGTTTTTCAACCTTGCTTTGAGTCATATCCGTGAGTTAAAATCGAAGGACCATAAAATTTCAATTGACTTTACTAAATTTAATTTAGTTTTTGTACCGGTTTCCCGTTTGCTTTAAGCCAAATGTGTGACGTAGCCAAAATGATGGATTGAAAATGTTTTTCGTGAAAGACGGCGACGGCATGATCTAGTGCTCATTCGCCAATACGGCTAAGTTCATCAAATTTGGTGAAGCATTCTGGATTCGTCTCAAGTGTAAAACTTGGTGCTAAAGGACTTTGGAAGGTGAGGTACTTGGAGGTGGCGTGGATTGGTAAAGTAGTTCCTGTTCTGTATATTTTAATAATCATAATATAATATATGTATAGTAGGCCTTACGTAATGGAAGCTTTTTGTGAGGAGTGGAATAGTGGATGGAAATCGCATTATGAGTGACGTAATGGAAGCGTTTCGTGAGGAGTGGATAGAAATCCTACTATGAGTGACGTAATAGAAGCGTTTCGTGAGGAATGATGGAAATCGCAATGTAACTCGAATGGAAAGAATTGGGGGAGGACGTTTCCCACCAAAACGCCTCTTAGCAAGACTCCGTCTTGGAGGTTACCAGAGTCAGTTATTACAATAAAGTGTGCAAACATACAAGAGTAAAAGGTACTGTTGCAATTAAAATGATCAGGCCAACGAACCATGAGAACAAATGTTTTGCGATGACGAGCGCAGTGCAGTGTCACGCAGAACTGTGAACACTGTGACACTGCGACTGTATTGATCAGGTATTACGTTTACCATCCGCTGGGCGGTTAGTCCATTTCGTCACACAATACCTTTGAAAAATGTTGTTAGTGGGTAGCGCAAATGAACTCATTTAATAAAATGGTACCGAAAAAGGCATCTGAATATATTGGAGATTAAGTATAAATATAAAAATAAAGCGAAGGAGTCTTTATTATGAAACCTGCACGGTGGACGGGCATTTTGCGATTGCCCGCCTGGCTAGCTACCACCCTCAAAAAGAAAATCTGTCGCCTAACTCAGTAGTTATAATCGTTCTAACTCAGTAGTTAAACTTACCAGTGACCTATATATATACTAGACGCGACATCTCGAACGAGGATAGTCGACCAGTGCAGGTAAGCCGGCCGGCACATTCTCCCCCAAACGCAGTCTCGTAGAGATTACACGGCCTTTACGTTCGAAAATTATGTATTACCAATTGTGTATTTTGAATACACAATTTTCGAACGTAAAGTGCGTGTAATCTCTACGAGTGCCCAGTTGCGGGTGGGAGAGAGGATGCCGGCCGGCTTACCTGCACTGGTCGACTATCCTCGTTTGAGAAGTCGCGTCTAGTATATATAGGTCAATGGAATTTACATAGATTTCTTACAACACTGTACACCGCCCTATGGTTTCAGAACTTTTTATAGAGGATTCATATCATGGGTGTAGATAGTCTTGTATACAACTGTATTTAATTTGTCTCGATCGTGCGCTCGTAGAGTCAAGACCTCCTGAGGATGCTTCGTGTTGAAGCGAAACGCGTCGAATACTCTTCCGGTTTGGTTGCGTGGCGTTTGTGACGTCACGTCGGCTTAACAGGAAATTAGGCGGAATTGTCACTAGATATATATCATTTTTATAAAGATTTTTTAAGTGTTTTATTAAATAATTAATTAAATGTTTTCTTAAAATACATTTAAAATATTTGTTATTATTAAAAATGGATTTCCGTTAAGTAACGCCTGAATCTATTCATTGTATTTAATTTGTTACTTGTATTAAAACACTCATGTGATACTACATTCGTGTTTTAATACATACATACATAAAATCACGACTCTTTCCCGTAGGGGTAGGCAGAGACCACGGATTTCCACTTACTACGATCCTTACATATCTCTTTCGCTTCATCTACACTCATCAATCCTTTCATACATAAGCGTCGGTTTAGGGTACTCTTGACCTGGCCTTTTTTCAGAACGTCTTCAATCTGATTTCGGAACGTTCGCCTAGGTCTTCCCCTTCCAAAACTTCCGTTCACTTGTCCCATGTATACCTGTTTAGTTATTCTAGTAGCATTAGTAACTATGACATAACTAGAAAAGGGCGATAATTTGTAGATTTAGAATTGCATAGAAGTCATGTAGTGGTTATGTTGACAACTACTTAGTATAAAACATGTGTATACATGTGCATGGTGGTAGGGCATTTTGCGAATGCCCGCCTGGCTAGCTACCACCCTCAAGTAGAAAATCTGTCGCCAAGCACCTAGCTGTGTGTACCGGCAGCTGTCCTTGAGAGCCAGTAGTTCTAGGTTAGCCTGAACAACATCTTCGACCACGTCAACACTTACCATCAGGTGGGATAGTGGTCAAAGGCTAACCTATCAGGCATATGATGATGAATATTCTGCTGTAGAAAGTAACGATCAATCCGCAATACAGTGAACATCTCTTTCGTAAAATAGGTTGTTGACTGAGATAAAGACACTATTGCCCGTCTTCTGGTTGGATTTCTCATCGAGATTTTCGATATAGGGTATCGCTTGCCTAGGCTTTCTTAACTGATTAACTAAGTAAAACACTAAGGGCCTGTTTCAGAATGTTCGAGTAAGTTCCGGTTATACTACCCAGAACATAAAATAACTTAATAATAAAAATGACAGTTAACATGCAGCGCGTTTCAAGCTTTAACTGATGGAGAGGCTAAATCGATGACTGTGAAACGCAAAGATAGTGTTTTATTTATTAAATATGTTCTGGGTAGTATAACCGGAACTTACTCGAACATTCTGAAACAGGCCCTAAATATTGGCATTGCTACTGAGCGTGCACGTGCTTCCGATGGCACGTTGAGCAGTCAGTCCCGGTTATTGTCTTAAGATGGCAGTCGTGATAGCATAATTGTAAGACATTTGGAGACTGCCCGCCTGCCTAGCTTCCTTTCTCAAATAGAAAATTTGTGGCCAAGCACCTAACGGTATGTTCAGTTGTCCTTGAAAGCCAGTAATTCTAGGTTAGCATGAGAACATCTTCGAAAACATAATCACCAATAGGTCAGTGGTCAAAGGATATCCTGTCAGTTGTATTTTTTTTTATATACAGGGTTATTGGTAAAATACTAACAACCTGTTAGGGTTGACTTCTGCTAGTCCTAAAAAAATGAGTTTTTTTTTTTGTTTTTTTTTTCAATATTTTTTTTAATTTTCTTTTGTGTTTTTTTTATATGTTTTTGACTGAATAAGCACCAGGACCACCTGATGTCAAAAGTCTCTATCATGTTTTTATTACTTTGCTCGATGTAAATATTCAAAACTCTATTCAAAGGGACCATGGCGCGGTCCAGTGTTGCCGCGGCGGGCGCTCTAGTCTCGTAATAGGAATTAAGATCCAAAAAAAAATTTGAAAAAATTACATTTTTTTTTTATTTTCAAAACTAAATGAAAATCGTCTTAAAATGTTGCTTAGGACTAGCAGAAGTCAACCCTAAGAGGTGTTTAGCATTTTACCAATACTGTAACAGCCGACTCGTCCACTGCTAAACACAGCCCCTATTAAGGGGGTATTTGCCATAATCCCCACGCTTGGCGGCTTGGGGATCGCAGTGTAAGATGGCAGTTCTTTAAAAGGCGCTGCTGTCCACCTTCCAGTATTTTTACCTTAGTCGCCTCTTACGACACCCACGGGATGATATGGGGAGGTGCAATTCTAACCCGGCATCTCACGGGGGACCACTTACCCTGTACATATATTGAGCTTTTATACTTTCATACTTGATTTTACCAATAACCCTGTACATATATTGACTTTTAAATTTGCCCTTGTGTTTTCACACGGCATTCTAGCTCCAAAACGTCAGAGTTATTTTTAATCGAAGGCAGGCTTTAATGGGACATAACTGTGATTTTATTTAGATTTTAGTATAATGTAATATAAGCAGATCTTATCGTAGTATTATCGCAACATAGCATCTTGCTATCTGATATTTGAGATAAATAAAAAACAACTCTACTTGTTTGCATTAAAGGTGCTTTTGCAATAAATTGCTCTCTGAATATGATGAGCTGATACTGACCTACTCAATTATTGATTATTATTTTTTTTTTTATGTTATATTGTTTTTGTCATAATTTTTGTCATGTGACTCCTGACAGTGCTATTTATATACGTTTACATGTGTGTGCTACCGAGAATGTAGTTTTTTTTTATGCCTGATTTACCACTAAAGATATAAAGAAGTTTTATTAGCCCTTCAGTATTTTTTTTTTACAGGCAAGTCCAAATTTCATTTAACACATATAACTACTTAAATAATTCTAATTAGGTCTATGTAAATAATTGATAACAAATTTATAATAGTAATTTTCTTACACCTAATATAGTTAAATAATTTACAGTTATCACGTTTGCATTTGTCCTAAGAACAAAGATTCTACAAGCTGCATTGACATATATTCTTTTAAAGCGTAGAAGGGATTGTTTTCAAAAAGTTCTTAAGTTTTAGTTAGAACAAAGTATATTTTAAGGTGGTCAAGCTTTTTGGTAATTTATTATACATCAGTATTTTCGAATAACGACCTTGTTTCTGTACTTTAGCTAATCTGATTTTTGGTACAACCCGAATTTCATTATTTTTTATTTTTTATATGTACTCATATACATATATACTATCTCACCTGATGGTAAGTGATGATGTGGTCGAAGATGTTGTTCAGACTAACCTAGAATTACTGGCTCTCAAGGACAGCTGCCGGAACACACCGTTACGTGTTTGGGGACAGATTTTCTACTTGAGGGTGGTTGTTAGCCAGGCGGGCATTCGCAAATTGCCCTACCACCATGCTATTACGACTGCCATATTAAGATAACAACCGGGACCGACGGCTTAACGTGCCCTCCGAAGCACGGAAGCCCTCAGTAGTAATGTCACTAGCGGTCACCCATCCAACTCATGACCGCGGGTGACGTTGCTTAACTTTGCTGATCGGTTAAGAACAGCTGAGGAAACTTCGCTACGAGCGCTTCAAAACATTATAGTATACTAACATTAATGTAAAAGTGTGTCTTATGTCCTTGGGTTTACAGAATTTTATTGCTCATACTTTACTCATAATGAGATCTTATTCATATATTATGAAACTAATTAATTAAATAAGTAAATTATATCATGCTAGCTTTCCGGCCGCGGCTCCGCCTGCGCGTATCTCGGTTATCGCGCAGAACCTTTAACCGGTTTTTGCGCAGTTGGATAAAAAGTATCTCATGTCGTTCCCCGGGTCTCAAACTATTTCCATACAAAATTTCATCCAAATCGGTCGAGTAGTTGTTAAGTTTATTCGGTGCATACAAAAATACAAATCTTTCCTCCATATAATATTAGTGTAAGTAGATGTTCCTCCAGGGACCACATGGCGTCAAGTCTGCTAATCAATATGAATCTATAATGGACTCGGCCTGGTCAATTTTGACAGTTTTGGTAGTCTACTAACCGAGATTTAATCAATATTGAAGCGAAACTTGTCGAAAATTCTTCCGGTTTGGCTGCGTGGCGTTTGTGACGTCACGTCGGCTTAACAGGAAAATTAGGCGGAATTGTCACTAGATATATATTTTTGTATTTTTTAAGTGTTTTATTAAAATATTAATTTGATGTTTTCATAAAATATTTTAAAAATATTTGTTATTATTTAATAAAATAATAATAAATAATAAAGAAATTGTTTTCTGAATTACCTTACTCGTTCTTCTTTTTCTTTTTTGTTGGCAATATCGTCAACTAGCCTAGATTGATCATAGATTCATATATTCATAAGGGATCAGCAGACTACCGATTCTGTCTTGTATGAATCTTGAATGAATCTATGCTGAATATGAACATGTAATTAGCAGACTTGGGACATGTCATTGTCGTAAATATGATTCTAGTTTCTTTTTAAACGACTTCAAAAAAAAAGGAGGTTCTCAATTAGACTGTATATTTGTTACGCGATAAATCAGTCAATTATGAACTGATTTTGATAATGGACTTTTGTCGGGTTGAGAGTAGTTCCGAATTGAAGAAATATATGTATATATATATATATATATATAAATATAAATATATGTATATATATATATATATATATGCCGTACTTTATAGTTCTTGGTGGTTTTACTTGTATTTTTAAGGTTATGTTTGATTGTTCTTTTTGTGTTCTTGGAAACTGTATTTTTTATCCAATTTTTGTTACAACTTTGTACCCCTATGCCTCAACCCCTAAATGCCGTGGCCACCGCGATAGTGCGAAAATTCGCGCCGTTGCGAGAAGTCAAGCAATTCGGATATGATAGAAAGAGGAAAAAGGGTTTTCGAAAAAAGCGTATAAGAAACCAAGGATCCTCAATTTTCACGGAAAATTTTTCATAGGTCTAGGTACAATTTATTTATAATTAAGTACCTACTTATTATTCTATTTTGGTATTCTTTATAAATATTTTTCTATGCACGCTTTTCTTTATTCTGTGCATCAATCACACAGCCATAAACCAATTCAGTACAATTGTGACGGCGGCGTACGACAATTGTCGGATTTATTAACTGTCAAGGACTCTTATCTTGTAGTCTGAACGGTCATTTGCACATTATATAAAAATATTTTTTATCGTTGTTATGCCTTTATTAATAATATATTACGTACTATACACAACACTACAGCTACTACAATGTGAGCGTTTAGATAACCTATAAGTCATTGCAAACTCACAGGCAGTCCAAATGCTCCAGTCCACTACCAGTCAGCAGTGTGCCCAGCATGCTGGCAGCATTGCCCAGTTGAATTGCAATGCTTATTCTTTGAGCCAAATAGGTGCCAGGATTTTTATCACGCGTCGCATCGACCAAGCGCTTTGATAAGTTTTGAAAAATACGACAAGCTCCCGGTCCCCATGGCCATTAAAAATGCTAGCAAGTTAAGTTTTTACAATAATACGGTTTTACGTTTCGCATCTTCACGAGATGCTTCGTTTACATAGTCAGAATTCACTACCACCATACTTAGTAAATGTACGTATTTATTAATTTTACATTTCTACATACTTGCATGGTGGTAGGGCATTTTGCGAATGCCCGCCTGGCTAGCTACCACCCTCAAGTAGAAAATCTGTCGCCAAGCACCTAACGGTGTGTTCCGGCAGTTGTCCTTGAGAGCCAGTACTTCTAGGTTAGCCTGAATAACATATTCGACCACATCATCACTTACCATCAGGTGAGATAGTGGTCAAAGGCTAACCTAACTGGCTTTCCTAACCTGACTTTCATGAACTATCTAATTAATCAGTTAATGTCACCTTCGAGGTTATTAAAACGATGCTAATTTTTAGCTTGCACTCCGTTAGTTTAGAGAGTGTCAATTATTTTGTTACGTGACCAATGTCATTTATATATAAATCGTCAGTGTGTTATACTGAATTGCATTATTCCAAAGTGATTAGATCCGCTCAGCCACAAACACGCATCCGAATATTATGAAATTAATGACTGGCATGGATTCAGTAACAATCTATGTACATAGTACATAATTTAATCATCTTCGGCTGAGACCCTCGCATATTATTAAAGCGAACTTCATATAGTACCACCAACTTAACCGTGCAGTTTGCGAGGGCGCTGCTGGTCAAGGAAATCAACTACAAACTGTCACAATTTGAAGGAATGTTGTAGTTCTTTTTTCTGCCACCTGAACAGATAAGTTGGTGGGACTGTAAAGTAAATTCGTTCGTATACACATTTCAGCATTAAAAAATCATGAAATATGACAGACAATTTGCTGTACATCTTTATTGTACTCCTTCCCATATTCTGATACAATCAAGTCTACCAAGTTGTAAAGCAATTCAATGCGTTTGTTACGGTTGTCGCCAATTGTCGCGTTCATTAACTGTCAAGGACCGTGTCACTCGTGCTATGATTGGTCGATTGCGCCAGTATAACTAAAATATGTGTATATTGTATGTCTATACATATTAGGCTATGCGTTTTTATATGAGGGTTTGATTTGCTATTCGATTCTTAGATATCAGCAATACAGCGCGTTAAGAGTGAACTAGCCGGTCAGTTCTCCATACAAACGTATTAGGGTGATTACTCCCTTATTTCAGGATTTAGGTCCAAAACAAAGCATGATATCGATTGATCTCTTTATTATCTAGGCTTGTATGGTAACATTTTTTTAATAAGATAATACAATTGAGAGTTATGAGCCTCGAAATATTTTCATATAAAATTTTCGAGGCTAATAACTCTCAACTTAATTATCAATTTAAAATTTCGTTATGATACAAGCATAGATATTGACGAGATCAATCGATATTATGCTTAATTCTGGACCTTAAATCTCAAATAAGGAAGTGATCATCCTACTACGTTTGTATGGAGAAGCGACCGGCCAGTTCAACCTTAAGCTGTCATTGTACACGCTCCCAATACAGGCCATACACCAGATTAACACTCAGCACAAATAATAGCTACATAATGTGTATTAAAATTTATAATAAAATTCCTAATAACTTCAAAGACCTGACATTTAATCGATTCAGAACACAATTGACGCGGTGGCTTGCTGAGAAATATTTCTATAGTTTAAATGAATTTTTTGATTATAAATTATAAAGATATATAAGTAGCTTTCAAATGACATGTGTTTATATATAATTTTAGATTTTATTGACATTTATTGGTATATAATTTGTATTGAATTTTCTTAACAGTTTAACTTGACATTAATTAATTTGAAATTGTATTCATACGTCTGTAAAGACAAGTTTTAGCGGAACTACATTCTTATTATTATTATTATTAATTTCTAAATTGGCGAAGGAAGAACCATACTGATCCAAGTGATTTTTTTTCTATATTGGAGTTATATGCAACAAATGCAAGGAAAAAAATATTCAATTGATGCCACATTTATCCAAGTACAAAAAGCGCCTTATATTGCTCAATTTTTTACTTTAGCATTATACTTTCAAAAATATATCCTGCTATACTGATCCAATATTTATTTTTAATCTGTTTTTTTTTCTCTGGAGAAACCAACATTTTGACAACTTTTAATCACAATATTTTATTTTAATTTTGTTTTATTTTCTCTCTATCATATTAGCCATAATTTCGATAAAGATTAAAGCATAATAAATCACGTATTTTTTTAAAACAAGTTCAAACGCGTTTCCTTCTTTTTCTCAATTTAATGAAAATGATACTTGGATCAGTATGGTTCTACCGTCGCCAATTGTACTTGAAACTTATGAACGAATAAATGAATATGATAAGTAAAGAAGTCTATTAATGTTTTCAATAACCGGCTGTACTCACGCGTATTGGTCGAGATTGTCGACCTAGGTTTCGGGCATGTCCGATGCCCTTCATCAGGTGAGTTCACGCGTCGACAATCGCGGCGACGACTCCGCGCAACTAAAGAAGTCTAGTTTGAAAACGGCGCACGATACAAGAGAAGCCAAAATAAACGTATGTGACTGCCTTGCCGGAGGTCCATGCTTCGATCCCCACCGCTGGCTTGAGCTTCACCGCATGGTGGAAGAGCATTTTGCGTGTGCTCACTTGGCTAGCTATCACCCTCAAGTAAAAAATTAGTAGCCAAGCACCTAAGACTTGACAATTGTATGTCTCAGGGTGATGTGGACATTTGTTGCTTTTTCGACGAAATGTATCTGTTATTGGCAGAGGTTACCGCTTAATACCATGGAAACCTCGTGCGTGTTTCATCACAATAACAATAAAAAAATATATATTTTGTTGTTCAAAAATATCTTTATTGGTAATATTGGTTAAACCAACAATTTTCACTCACCTGCAATACTGGTCACAATCGACAAAACTTGCAACTACCAAGTCATATAAGTATGTCAAGCATTTTTCAGTTGTACGTAACTTGTATACCATCTACTTGACCGGTTTTGTTGTTTCTTTTTATTTCTCACCTGACGGTAAGTGAGGATGTGGTCGAAGATGTTGTTCAGGCTAACCTAGAAGTACTGGCTCTCAAGGACAGGTGCCAGAACACACCGTTAAGTGCTTTCAAATAGAAAATCTGTCGATTTTCTATTTGAGGGTGGCAGCTAGCCAGGCGGGCATTCGCAAAATGCCCTACCACCATACTATAACGACTACCATCCTAAGACAACAACCGGGACCGACGGCTTAACATGCCCTCCGAAGCACGTGCACGCTCAGTAGTAATGTCACTAGCGGTCACCCATCCAACTCATGACCGCGCGCGACGTTGCTTAACTTTGCTGATCGGTTGAGAACAGCTAAGTAAACTTCGCTACGAGCGCTTCAAAATGTTGTTATTTATATGGGACAACCTTGACGATATACCCTATTCCAGGCAAAAAATATTATCAATATCGGCCTACTCTATTAAAAGTTATGCGTTGTCTTACATAAAATATATATATATATATATACTGAACGAAGTGATAACCTTCTCCTTTTTAGGGTTCCGTACCCAAAGGGTAAAAACGGGACCCTATTACTAAGACTTCGCTGTCCTTCCGTCCGTCCGTCTGTCACCAGGCTGTTTCTCAAAAACGTGATAGCTAGACAGTTGAAATTTTCACATACCAACAAACTTGATTTTTTTCCGTTTCTTGCTCGATACTAATAACGGTGACAGGTAGACGCTTTAACTATTCACAGAATATTTAGTTTTATGTTCTCTTTATATGTAATTTATTAAAATACAATAAAATAACTTCCATACAATAAAAGAGATTTTCGCTGTTTATTTGCTAAAAATAATAATAATTAAATTGCTCAAAATAATATAAAGGTACGAAACCCTTCGTGCGCGAGTCCCTTTCGCACTTGGCTGGTTTTTGTTTTTGGAATTCGGTTAAAAATACTTAAACAAAATTATGAATCCTGATAAAATGAAATTGTACGCTCTAGAAAGAGCGGGCAAGTCATTTATTTTCTCATAACAAATGGATACGACACTAATTGCTAGTATATCACAAATAGGGTTACCACCTTTTTTTAGGACGAAGAGAGTACTTTTTTATTTTGGTAGGACAAAAATAAAGTATAAGTACAGCATAAAAAAAGAGTAAACATTTTTATCATTATTAGTCCTTAAAACATATTTTCTTTCTTATTCTGCATTACTTTTTCGTATGTTTCATCTTAATACAATAGGGTTGTTGACTTGTTTTTTTTAAGTATGTTAAATTATTTAGAACACTGAAATATACACCTAGCATTTTTAATTTTTTTTTTAGGAGTCATGAAATACTAGAAATCCATCTTTTTATTACAACTTTTAAAATTGGCGCTAAAACATCATTCAATGGCGGCCTGTATGCTTATGACGTCACTAGGGCAAAAACAAATAGTGCTGAAATGTAATACGTTTTGCTTGCTTGTTGTAGTGTCGTGCGTAATCGATTATACAGGTTGTTCGGCAGAACGTGTACCATAGTGTAGGGGTGTATGTAGACTGAATAAAACAATCACAGAACCAACACAGTTCGAAGCACGGATACATGAGTGGCAGCATTATCAATTATTTTTCATACGTGGTAATTAAACAACTTTAATCGGTTCAAAATCACAATTTTATTGAACATTTTTGTAATCCCGAAATGTAAATATTTTCAAGTGATCGAGACAATGGCGGGCAGTGACATCGGAATAAAAATAATGATAAACATAAGCTTTTCCAACTGTTTAAAGTTGTTGTATTACTATGAGTAATGATTGCAAAATGTTTCCATACATTCTTGTTCCGATTTGGGTTTTATTATATATGCTGATCTTTGATCAAATCTCAAGGCTAAAAAGTTTGATCAAAGATAAGTGAGTCAAATGTACGTATTACACTATTAAATATATGGGATCCAATGGATTTGACAGTGTAACAGTAAATCGATAGTGATGCGACAGTTTGTGGTTTGCTTGCTATCAGCAATTACTAATGTCAATTGTCACTGTCAAAACCTTTGGAAGCAAACTCTCATGATTACTATTACCTATTCTGTGGCTTTGTTTTTGTCCTTATGACATCATTTCCGCCTTTACTTCCGTTTGAGATCACGTGACTTAAAGAAAATTTAAACACATTTTGTTTATTCAAAATAAAGGTAATCCAATGTAGAATAAATAATTTGTTAATTTCATCGAGTTTTGTGCTCCAACTACTATCATGTTAACGTTACACTGTATTTTATTTTAGACTGTGTCAACTACCCTATTGTCCTAAACTCTACCATGCTTATGTAGAATATTTTGCATTAAATTTTCAAAATGGTAATGATACCAGTTTTTTTTAGTCTCTTACTGATAACCAGTAACGAGCCACTAACAATCAGTTTTACGTAAATAGAGTATTTTTGCGTACTTTATTGGTGTCGTAGATTATAAAGTACGCCTACATGAAAAAGAGGACAATACTCTATTTTAGAGTACGGGTGGTAACCCTAATCACAACTGGCGTAGATTGGCCTCCAAGGACATACCACCATGGATAGTCGTAAATATGTTTTATGTGTACTAGATTTTTGTGATTTCACTGCCGGCTTCTGTTTCAATCGGTTTATATTAAATTAGTACTACGAGTCGGAGCCAGTTGGTAGTAAATCTTTATAATAAATGGTTGAGTTTTATTGAAGAGCTACTTCATAATTTATTTTTTACTAGCTTTCTGGCCGCCGCTCGGTTGTCGCGCAAAAACATTAACCTCTGTTTGCGCAGTTGGATAAAAGCTATCCTATGTCCTTCCCCGCATCTCAAACTATTTCCATACCAAATTTCATGCAAATCGGTGCAGTAGTTCTGGCGTGAAAGCGAAACACACAGACAGATAGATAGACAGAGTTACTTGCGCATTTATAATAGTAGCATGGATTTATAGCTGATAGGCTAGCCTTTGACCATAATCTCATCTAATTGTAAGTGATGATGTGGTCGAAGATGTTGTTCAGGCTGACCTAGAATTACTGGCTCTCATCGAATAGTTTATTTGTAAGAATACAAGAAAGGTGGATCTTAAAAACACAGTTTTACTCTGTCTGCAAGCAGACGTGCAAATATTTCATGAAGTTACATTGCAATTTAAATGAGTCTTATATTTTACATAATAATTATTATAAATTTATATTCTTTGAATTCCTTAACACTATAAGAACAATTATTTAACAGCCATGCAGTCAACTTTTTTAAAAAATAATTTCCAAACATTACTTTTATGCTATTGGGTAAGCAGTTCAAGGACATAGATAGAATAAGAACTAATGTGTTGAGAGCGCAGTACAGTGTCAAACAGAATGAGACCGTGCCACATCAACTGTAATGGACAGGCGTCAAGTCAACAGGCGGGGTCCGTGTCGTAATTTCTAATCATAAAAAATAACTACTTTAGGTCGGTAGCTTGTCGAGCGGACATTTTCAAAATGCCCTACCACTGTGCTAATGTCGGGGGTCGGTGAATATTTCTTTGCTAACATCACGCAAAACAAAACAAGGAAATAATTGTTTTTGAAGTCTATGGTACAAGATTTATATCTACACTAATATAAAGAGGAATGATATGTATTGTATTTCTTTTTTTTATGTTGTTGTGACAGCACAACCTCGAGGTCCATCTGATTCTATATTATTATATAGAATCAGATGGACCTCTGATTCTATGATATCTAAGCGGACTAACCTCTGCCTATAATAGATGCATTTCGCCACAAGTCACGAATTGCACAGCGCCCGTCACTTTGAGACATAGTTGTTAAGTCTCATGTGCCTGTTATTTCACTGGCTCTCAAGGACTGCTGCCGGAACACACCCTTAGGTGCTTGGCGACAGATTTTCATGTTGTTCAGATTTGTATGTAACGAATAAACTTAAAAAACTTCTGGACCGATTTGAAATAATTCCTTCACCATTAGAATCCTACTTCTATCCCTGATGAACATGACTATAGAATATTTTTAAAATTATGTATTTTATTATTTTTTGTTAAAGAAGCGTGCGAAGCGAAGGTCCGTTAGTTCTTATTAAAAAACAAATACTAAAACTGTCGTTTCTTCTTTACAGGAGCCGTGACCCCCACCACGTACCACCAGAATCGAAGTCACCGGTTCCCAAACCCCACGCGTGGACTAATGGAGGCCCACCAAACCGCATACCACAAAAAATCCACTAAAATCCGCCAACTACCCGCAAAATCGAAAAATACCAAAAATTTCACACCCAACGTTCGTTTCACCACGATGCTTTTGAAAATCGAAAACGAACTACTTCAAAGTCACCGCCAAAGAGAGACAACCGGTATCAAGAAGTTATACAACTCGTTCTTCGTCTTGTTCTAACTTCTTGGACGTATATTTTCCATCACGAATCATCCATCATCGGACATTTAGTTTAGTGTATGTGTTCGTCTAAGAATTGACTATGCATGAGTGTTATAAAGAAGATATCGCTTGGGAAACGAGTGTGAGACTAGCTCTGTTGAGAGAGGAAGACGTTGGGATGTATTTGGAGGAGCGAGAAGGAAGGAAGAGGAAGTGGGACGGCAAGATGATGCGGCGGGACGACAGTGAGGAGCGGGAGCAGAGGAAAATGCCGCCGAAGAAGGTTATGGGTAAGTTATTCTTACATTCCTTTATAAGAATGCTCGCCTGTTTAGCTACTTCCTTCAAGTGGAGAATCTGCCGCCAAGCACCTTATGTTAACGTCTAGTAGCAATCCTTGAGAGCCACTAGTTCCAGGTTAAGCCTTTTAACACCTTCGACTACATCATCATACTGTATCAGCTGGGTTGTCCATTGCTGAACACAGCCTCCCCCATTATTGGCCTGTTTGCCATAATCCCCACGCTTGGGGTCTTGGGGATCGCAGTGTGAGATATCAGTTCCTCAGAAAGCGCTGCTGCCCACCATCTGATAAAAATACCAAAAAAACCTTAGTCGCCACACATCCACAGGAAGCAATGGGGTGGGTGACATTCTAGCCCGGCAGCCCACGGGCATCTTACTTACGATTACTTTATTAGAAAAACTTTTTTATTGCCGATAGGCTAGCCTCAGTAAAAAAAACAAGTACATTGTCGCCTTAGAATGGCGCCACAATCGACTTTTTTTTGGCAAGAAATCCTCTATTATTATACTAGCGACCCGCCCCACAGTAGATCGAAACTCGTCTTTCATAGACATAGAATCTTGAATTATTAAAGGTCAATTTTTTTGCTTGGGACGAGTTCTGTTAATCATTGTTATACTATAAAATGGGATGTGCGACAATTGTGAGCACAAATAGGCAAGATATAATTTTTTTTTGAAAAATTTGTATGGGACTAACATATAAAATGTCAATATCTCCGTAATCACAAGTTTGGCCGTTATATCCTTGCACACGTATATAGTACTAATTATTTATGATTTTTTGATATACTTTGTTTTGCGGCACCACTTGCGATTTTTTTTTTAAAAATCGTCAAAGTTATTAATTTTTTTTTATATTGATGACTGTTTGTAATGCTAAAATATGCGATTATTAGTTCTAGTTTAGGGTATTTTATAAATCTTAACAGAAAACTTTCTAAGAAATCACAAGACTGTTAACCAAAACATTTTCACGTCTCAATACAACTTGCACGGTAATAATAAATTATATATTTTTGAATCTAATCTAGTCACCAGTAATGGTGACTAATAACTAACTTAATGACCTCCGTTACTTCTAATGGTTAAGTAGTCATTTGTTAATGACCTCCGTTACTTCTAATGGTTAAGTAGTCATTTGTTTATGACCTCCGTTACTTCTTATGGTTAAGTACTCATTTGTTAATGACCTCCGTTACTTCCGTTAATACTAATTAATATTGTACCTAATTAAGTAAATGAATATAACATCTAAAGTGACAAATGCTGCTTAATTTCAAAATTAGTTGTGATAATGATACCCTCATTACCAAAACTAATTATAAATTAAGAAAAAATAGTACCCTCATAATTAGTCAATACCTATAAATAGTCAAAAATCAAATTATGTAGCTTCAGTTCATTTTGAGTACTTCTACTGCTAACAACTAATAGTATCTACCTACCCGCTTACCCCGTGATTGTGAATAATGGAAAGTGTAATTTCAAACTTGGACTTGTTTGTTATTCTGAGTAGTCAGAATACTAAATTCGATCACGAAATATTATTTAACACGCTTGTTAATCGACTAGATTCTAGCCTTTCCGATGAAGACCGTGTTACCCTCAAGGAATTTTGTCGGAAATTCACACGGGCTGTTCAGAAGAGATGGATAAGATCCCACCGCAAACCTGATATTTTTAGACGTGATTATTCCAATTGGCTTGAGGCAAATATTGACTGGCCAAGCTGCGTACAAACAAATTTGCTCATACAAGAATCGGTAAATGAAAGTACTTATGCTGAACCCTTACCATCAACGTCAACGATGATATCGGCTTCAACAATGACAAAAAGGTCGCGAAAGCCCTTTGAAGATTTAAGCAACAAGCAGAAGAAGAGGAGATCAAATGAACATAAAGATGAAGAACCTGTTGAATTAGCATATTCAGCTGCAGCACTTTTAAAACAAGATGGTCGTGAGGATATTGCATACGTTATTGAATACATGTTAAAAAATCCAGATGCAACAGCAAGAATTAAGGAAATGATCAAAAAACCAGTCCCTAAAGTATTATTTTCACCAGAGAAAGCACTGGGTTTGTTGCTTTCATTAAAATTATCAAAATGGCAATACATCACTTTGAGGGAAACAACAACTCGAGAAGGTTCGAAAGATATATATCCGTCGTATTATAAACTTCAAAAGGCTAAGCTTCAGTGTTACCCTCCGGAGACATTTGTGACCATAACGGATAGCTCAGCTTCGATTGCACTCCAAGCATTACTAGATTTAACAGTGACCAGGATTATTGAAAGTCTTCCTAGTACTAGTGAAATACAAGGCAAGCAATTGATTTTAATATCGAAGTGGGGATTTGACGGTGCATCCAACCAAAGTAGATATAAGCAGAAAATAGACAGTGAGCAAGATGATTCCAGCATATTTATGACCTCTTTGGTTCCTCTAAAGTTAACAACAGGAGAAGGTGATACTATTTGGATAAATCCAAAACCCTGCTCTTCTACATATTGCCGCCCAGTGCAGTTCAGTTTTTTGAAGGAGAGCAAAGAAGTTGTCATGAATGAAAAAACTAGAATGGATAATGAAATCCAGGCTTTGATTTCCACAAAATACCAAGCAAATGAGATTAGTCATCAATTGTTATTAACAATGATCGATGGCAAAATTTGTACATATCTCTCGGAAGCTAAATCAAATGCGGCCTGCTACCTGTGTTTGGCTAAGCCAACCGAAATGAATCAGTTAGATAATGTAACGTCAAAGACCGTTTCTACTGGTTCCTATGAATTTGGATTGTCACCACTACATGCCCGTATTAATGTAATGGAATGTCTTTTACACATAGCTTATCGCCTCGATTTTAAGAAGTGGTCTGCGAGGGAGGAATCTCACAAGATACTGTTACAGACCAGAAAAAAGCTTATCCAAGATCGATTCAGAGATGATCTTAATCTCTTGATCGACATCGTTAAACAAGGGTCAGGCACAACTAACGATGGTAATACTGCGAGAAGGTTTTTCGAGTTTCCTGAGAAAACTGCAGCAATAACAGGACTGGATGAAAACCTTATCTACAGGTTTGCCGTGATTCTGCAGGCAATCACTTCTGGTGAGATAATTGATGTGCCTAAGTTTAAAGAGTATACCAAATTAACTGCCGAAAGATATGTAGAACTTTATAATTGGTATTACATGTCCTCAACTGTCCACAAATTATTAATCCACGGAGGTGATATAATAGCCGAAAATGCTATTGTGCCAATTGGGAGTCTATCAGAAGAAGCTTCAGAGGCCCGCAATAAAGACTTCAGAAGATTCAGGGAACATCATTCAAGGAAGAAGAGTAGACAAACATCTAACGAAGACATCCTCAACATGCTTCTTCTCTCATCTGATCCTCTGATTTCTTCAATAAGACCAAAACTGGATGCCCATAAGAAGCAGGTATACTTTAGAGAAGCTTTAGATCTACTCAAACTTCAGGAACCTCCGATAGAGTTCTTGGATGTAATGGGAACTGTAGAGTCAGATTCTGAAGTGGATTCTGATGGTGGTGAAGTATTAGAATAATTTAACTTTTAATATTATAAGTAGTTACTTAATTATTGTAATTTTATTTTCACTTGTATTTGACTTATTTATTTATTTATTTTACTTATATTAATTGTACTTACCTAAATCATTTTATTTGATTCCAATTTAATATTTATTGTGTGTAATAATTTCAATTTATTTTAAATTTCAGTTGATTTCATCTTTTGTTAGATTTAAGTATTTAATTTAATTTATTTTGAAGAATTTTATGATTTCTGATATTTATATTTGATATTCATGATTTTATTATGTTTTTTACATTAATAAAAAAATCAATTCTTTCTAAACTTCTTTTTTAATTTTATAACCCAACTTATCTAAGTATCTAATACTAGATAGTTTAAATCTCATATAAGATAAAAGTTTTTATCTTAATTTAATGATAGTTTTATACTATGGATCTGCATAGTATAAAACTGATAAATTACGTATATTTGAAGCATTAAATATAGCCTATAAAAAAGAATGATAATTCTGCACTAATTATTAAATTACGGAGCTCTTAAACTTAATACATATTCTTTTGAGTGTATCCTTTCGCTAATTGCTTTATTAGGTATTTAGTCTATCTGATCACCTAACGGAGGTCATTAACAAATGAGTACTTTTACAGTACTCATTTGTTATTGATTACCATACCATTACAGGTGACTAGATTAGATTCAAAAATATATAATTTATTATTACCGTGCAAGTTGTATTGAGACGTGAAAATGTTTTGGTTAACAGTCTTGTGATTTCTTAGAAAGTTTTCTGTTAAGATTTATAAAATACCCTAAACTAGAACTAATAATCGCATATTTTAGCATTACAAACAGTCATCAATATAAAAAAAAATTAATAACTTTGACGATTTTTAAAAAAAAAATCGCAAGTGGTGCCGCAAAACAAAGTATATCAAAAAATCATAAATAATTAGTACTATATACGTGTGCAAGGATATAACGGCCAAACTTGTGATTACGGAGATATTGACATTTTATATGTTAGTCCCATACAAATTTTTCAAAAAAAAATTATATCTTGCCTATTTGTGCTCACAATTGTCGCACATCCCATTTTATAGTATAACAATGATTAACAGAACTCGTCCCAAGCAAAAAAATTGACCTTTAATAATTCAAGATTCTATGTCTATGAAAGACGAGTTTCGATCTACTGTGCGCCCCGGCTTCGCACGGATGCAATGCCGATACTAAATATACTACAGAATGTCTTTATATACAACGTTCACAGCTTTTATGTCATAAATAAATAGGTACCCGGCTGGAACTCGCGTTATATTTACCGGATAGATTCCGACCAGTTTCGGGCTATATTGTAGCCCTTCGTCTGGGAGTCACGGTTGTGCGAAGCGGCGAGCGCGGGCCTCACCACGTAACTAAGTGAAGCTATTATGTCATTAGACTATACAAACATGTTTTCTTTAGAGGTTACTCTTGACATCACATTAGAAACCTCTAAAATTATCAATGTTTCTCTACTAGATTATGCATGTATTATACATATAAACCTTCCTCTTGAATCGCTCTATATATTCAAAGAAACCGCATCAAAATCCATTGCTTATTTTTAAATATAAAGCATACAAAGGACAGAGAGCGGGAAGTGACTCTGTTTTATACTGTGTAGTGATTCCTACTTTTAATAATAATTAACTTTAAGGTGTGTTCTCACTTCGGTGGCGGGAATTTCAAAACACTTTTTTTCTATTGAAGCTACAAATACACATAACAGTTTTTTGTTGTACCTAGGTTTGGTTACCACTACCTGATCATAGTACTCGTATTCGCAAGCTTAAAATAATATTGCTAGTATTATCTTGAACAGTTATTGAAGTTAAATTAACATGATTACGTAAATTACCCCTACCGTATCAGCTAGATTGTCCACTGCTGAACAGCCTCCCCCATTAAGGGGGATTTGCCATAATCCCCACGCTTGGCAGGCGTCTTGGGGATCGCAGTTTAATATATCAGTTCCGAAGAAGACGCTGCTGCCCACTTTTCGGTATTTTACCTTTAGTCGCCTCTTAAGACACCCACAGGTAGCAATGGTGGGGGTGACATTCTATCCGGGCGCCAAGCACTCCACGGGCATGGTAATTTAGGTAACCCAAAGTTAAATTACGCGCGTAACCTAACACCGCGTAAATATAAAAAATGAATGAATCCTTTTCAAAATAATTTCAGTATGTAATAAAAATATATTTTAGATATCGTAATTAATCGTTCTTTAAATCTCATGTATTTCATGATCAAGCGTAATAGTTTGACAGCCGAACAAATAGGCAAAATAATATTTGAATTACAATATTTTGTAGTTAAAATATTATTAACTAGAGGAAAAATTATAGTCATGTGCGGGATCCACCCGCACCCATTTGCAAAAATCAAATATAAAAAAATAATTTGCCCATGATGTCAGCGATGACTGTAGTTATGTATAAAGTCAATAAAAATTACGCAAAAGCACGTATGGTTTATAGTCAAATTTTCAGAGTTTTGCTCCCGGGGTGGTAACAAGTCAGGCGGGCATTCACAAACGCCCGCCTGGTTAGTGACCACCCCCAAGTAGAAAATCTGTCACAACGGTGTGTTACGGCGGCTGCCCTTGAGAGCCAGTAATTCTAAGTTAGCAGCAACAACATCTTCGACCACATCATCAATTACCATCAGGTTAGATAGTGGTCAAAGGCTAACCTACCGCCATAAAAAAGAAAGGTTTTTTTTTTTCATTAAGCAGTCTTAATATGATCAAGTTTATGAAAACACATGTAATGATTCACCTTTCTACTTCGACATGGCATTTAAGTTAGGTGGATCACGCGAAAAAAGTCGCGGGAGGCTCAACAAACAGTAATGAATAGATTCAGGCGTTACTTTGCGGAAATCCATAATCCATACTACTATGAGCGCACGATCGAGAAGTGTTTTATTAAAATATTAATTTGATGTTTTCTTGTTATTATCAACCAACAGTATATAAAATTAACCAAACGATCAGTCAAGTCACTTACTAATCGCTAACAGGTCTGGTTCAATTGTAAAGAACCATCAGTATGTTTACACAAGTCAACCAATCACTGCACAAGTCGTCAAAGATTATGTACAACATAGACAAGACGTTTGATTGATGAACTGTCAATACTGACAGACTGTCAATACTGAAAACTTCTAGGTTAGCCTGAACAACATCTTCGACCACATCATCACTTACCATGAGGTGAGATAGTGGTCAAAGGCTAACCTATCAGGCATAAAAAAAAAAAAAAAAAAAAAAAAAAAAAAAAAAAAAAGTGTATGTGTCTTTTGTTGGCAAAATTAAGTATTTGCACAGCACAAAAAATATTTACCGAAAAATAGAAGTGACTTCTCCAATGTGTGAAATAAAAAGAAAAAAAATACTTACCAAAAAATGGAACTGACTTCAACGCTCAAATGTGTAAAATATCTTGTTGAATTCGGTACCATGATCGTTCAAAACTACCTATTATTACAATATTGTGCGCATGGTACCGACTTCGACAAGTTATTTCACGCGTTAGATTTTTTCACTCTTTATAGTGATCCTTGCTACCCTATCTATATAGGAACGATTGTCATTCACTGTCATTGACTATATCATCAAGATAGGAAAATATTATTCTGTTATTGGAGTATTATTCAAAAACGGCTTGACCGATTTTGATAAAATGTAAGCTGGACCACACGACAAGCAGCAGCTTTCAATTAAAAAAAGAATCATCTAAATCTGTTCACCCAGTCAAAAGTTCTGAGGTAACAAACAAAAAAAACTACAAAAATAAACATACGAATAGCGTACCTGCTCCTTTTTTTGAAGTCGGTAAAAAGGGCCAGAAGGATATCTACGCAAAGCCATACAAATAGATAAGCGACTCTAGCTACGAAGCAATAAAGTGCACTTCAGCTCGCGCAAAGCTCGGAGTATCTACCTAATTTTTATATTCACCTACAAACCGTCTCTCTTTCCATCGCCTAGCTCTGCACTCTTCTGACGCGGCAGCTTTATATCTAAAGTGTGAAGTGCGCTACTAGGCCTGATATTTTTAACTATTTATCTAACGCTATCGAATTAACACTAATGACATTATTCATAAGGGGTGTTAAAACACGAATGTGTTTAAAAAACGGAGGCGAGGTTCGCTATGGACTGCCGCGCAGCAGATCCATGGTTCGAATCCCGTCACGTACTTGAGCTTCGCCGCATGGTGGTATGGAATTTTGCGAATTCCCGCCTGGCTAGCCACCACCCTCAAGTAGAAAATCTGTCGCCAAGCACATAACAGTATGTTCCGGCAGCAGTCCTCGAGTCAGTCAAATTACTGGCACATGAGACTACTGTACGTCTCAGTGTGACAGGCACAGTGCTATTCGTCGTTGACGAAATGCGTCTGTTATAGGCAGAGGTTAGACCACTTAACATCAGGTGGCCTTGGGCTTGTTCCGTCACAATCACATAAACAATATAAAAATATATAACAAGTATAAATTATAAAAAAAATATAATACGACTGCAAATTATTTATTTTTGTTAAGCACTTTATTGTTCCATTGAAATTTAAACTGCAAGTTATTATATTATATATTTACAGAATCTTTTTTGAAAGCCATTCATTTTGATAGACCGTTCGATGTATTTTTAAGAAAAAAATGTTTTCCTCTCAATATGGCGTCTGAAATTCGCCAGTTTTTTCTTCTTTTTTTGTATCTAGTGTCACTTATATTGTGCTATCAAGACGAATCTAATGTTATCTCATACATTAAAATCGGTCAAAACGTTTAGAAGTTATGGTGGAATAAAGAAACTCATGAAGTAAAACCGGGATCGTGGGTGGACCATTCCGCCGTCCTGGATACCAGTCTTCAATGTTTATGATACGGCATCGGAGTTGTGGAACCGCGAAGAGGACAGTACTAGTGTAGTGTGTCAACAATCCTATACCTGTCAAAACGACGGTGACAATCACAGTGATAGTGACCGAAGTGACAGTTCGGACGGAGGAATTCTGACTTTGACAGCTGCGGCGCAACCGTCTCAACGCCAGTTACGTGCTTCACGCTCATGATTGTGCACGCTCGCCGCTGTGCACAATCATGACTCCCAGACGAAGAACTTCAAATAAGTTCGAAACTGGTCGGAGCAATATCCGGTAAATATTACGCGAGTCCTATCCGGTTACTAAATAATTAATACATACATGAACCCTGAAAACATAACACTCTTTTTTGGGCAGTCGTGTAAAAAGAGTAGATTAATGGGTTCGTAGTACTACATTTCGGACAAGTCCATGGAATGCCGGGCTAGAATACCACCCCCTATCCCTTAGGTGTCGTAAGAGATCCGTCGTCGTCGAAATAGTGAGGGAAGGCACTATTTTGTATATTCGGTGCCAAATAGCATGGCAATAAATTTCGTATATTATAGAGTTGTTTATTTGTACCGTTGCGTCCTTGTAGGCCCTGTACCACGAAATTGTAGCGATACGAGTTTAGCAATAGACCATAATTAGGTTTCGTGGTACAGGGCCTACAAGGACGCAACGGTACAAATAAACAACTCTAAAATATACGAAATCTATTGCCATGCTATTTGGCACCGAGTATAATAAATAATTTAGTTCGAAATGCTGTAACTAATTTGCCTCTAATAAGTATTGCAATCCAACGGGGCAATGCTGCCAGCAAGCTGAGTACGCTGCCAACTGATAGAGGGCTGGAGCATTTATCTGTGGGTTGTTGATATGCTTTCGTCCCAGCAGCTGTAGTTGTATATAGTTAGTAGTGTTTCGTTAGTACACTGAGAAAAATCTAAAGTCAAAAGCGCCCTAATGACGGCCAATTTATATGGTATGAAGGCAAAAAACCGACCAAACGTAAATACGTATAAAAACGCCTTCCAACTATAAGGCGTTAAACGAGGTCAGTGAAGGCGAATGTTTCTTTTCGTCTTCATTTAAGGTGTATTTTGTGGTCTTTCTTAAATATTGACTTTTCTATGAGGCGGATTAAGTCGTACGTTATAGTGATAATCACCGTATATAAACGCCGTAAAAGTTAGGTATATTTTATGGTCAATACTGCAATTATTATCGTATAACGTTCAATTCTGAAAATACTTTCCGGAAGGCGTTTTTTGACGGTTGTGTTTATTATAAAACATGGTACATTTTTATTGATTTCGCTTTGCGTGGTGAAAATTATCTTAAGAGTTGTGAATTCATCTTGCGTAGTTACAATTCAACGGTAAAAGGTCAAATTTGATTTAAGCTCCAAAGACGTTTTTCTCAGTGTAAAAGCCATGTTTTTTGTATTCCTGATGGGTAAGCCTTTGATTACAATCTCACCTGATGGTAAGTAATGATGTGGTTGAAGGTGCTAACAGGCTTAACCTATAATAACTGGCTCTCAGGACAGCTGCCGGAACACACGGTTAGGTGCTTAGCGACAGATTTTCTTCTTGAGGGTTGTAGCTAGCCAGGCGGGCATTCGCAAAATGCCCTACCACCGTGCAAAAGTGAAGTCAACAAAAAATATATAATTTTTTTTTACTTCACCATTAAATTAGCAAGGTCCTGTTAAATTAGTTGTAAATTAATAACAATATAATTAGCTGGAATATCCTGTGAAATTCTGTATGTTAAGTTTTATAATAATTCCATTTTATTCGCGGCCCCTCTTTCCTGAGATTCCTTGATTCTTATTCTCTAAAAATATGTACTCGAAGATATACGCAACGCGACACAACGCACCTTCTTTCTTATCTACACCAATTACTTACTCTTCGCCAGTACATCAACTGATAATGACGTCAATATATTACATTATTATCGTCTACGAAACAGTCCATATTCGTTATTCGTTGCTAAGCTACGTTTTCAACAGTTCGCTGAAATATTGAAGCGGGAGTGACGCGAATATCGGTAACAAAGGGACTGTGTCGCAATAAATGAAATTTAGACTTTACGATTCCGTTCGCGACACGGGTTCTGGAGTCGAACGTGAAAATTTACTATAGGACTGTATCACAGTGAAATTTTAATTAAATCGATAGTGTTTGATAGCTTCTTAATTTTACAAATGTTTTTAGACCAGTGTCTTGTTTCTATATTCAAATGAAAACAAAGAGATTATGTTACGAAGTTGCATAGTTGAAAAGTGATTTTGTGAGTGATATATGTGCAGTGAAAAGAAACTATACTGGAAATGTGTTGTGATCATTTGAAGACATAGTGAATTATAAATATGGTCTAAAATCGGTTAATCAGAGCAATGATATACGACGTTTGTTTTCATTGCTGTTCTTGAGGTTAAGTTTATATCTGTGAATGTTTAAATGGTCAATACAATTTACAAAGTTAGTTTAGAAAAAGCTTGCACTTAAAGAATTAATTTCGCAATTCGAAAAATTCGTATACCCTTTTTTGTAGTATACCTATTATCTTTCCGGTAATCAGGGTGCTATTAACATGTTAAGGAGTCCACATAGAAAAACTCAACATGAAAATAAGCTTAGAGAATATGGAACAGTCTTTAGTTTACTAGATAAGCCGGGAACAATATAGTAACACAGGGCTTCCACACCTCGTAAGGACCCTGGTGCTACACCGGCTGTGCCCACAACCGACGCCCCAGGCCCTTTCAGTAGATGTGGAGTGAGAGCCCGGTTGGTTCGCCTCCGTGTCCGCACTCTACAGATCTGAAGAGATAGACCATCTCTCTCCCTCTCCCGTTCCTCCGTCTCCACACTAATTGTCATCATGAAAATGCATTTACGCATACACACCCGCCGGGGAGCAGGTGGTTATGTCGGGCACAGGGTCACTCTCTTCTACTGTGTAGAGCGTAGACACGGAGGTGAGCCAATCGGGCTCGCACTCCACCTCTACTTAAAGGGCAGGGGCACCCTGTGTAATATTGGGGTCCTTACGAGGTGTGGATGTCCTTTGTGTTACGGGGCATCTCACGAGGCAAGAGATGTCAGAATTCCCCAGAGGTAGGCTTGTTGGGCAGCGACGTCGGTGGGGGGCTACGGCTGAACATCATGGGGTTTCTGATCGGTTGTGAGGCCTGTTGGCTCTTAGTCTGACATAATCTTCCTGCTCGTGCATTTTCCCTTGTCAAAAAAAGGATGAAAATTAGTACGACACTTAGTCCACATATCCTAACGATGTCGCTTGTCAAGACTTCGCCTATAATATCGTTTATGCCCTTGAAAGGTTGACAAACTAAATAATAAAAACTTTTTTTTTATGCCTGATAGGTTAGCCTTTGACCACTATCTCACCTGATTGTAAGTGATGATGTGGTCGAAGATTTTGTTCAGGCTAATCTAGAAGTACTGACTCTCAAGGTCAGCTGCCGGAAGGTGCTTGGCGACAGATTTTCTACTTGAGGGTGGTCGCCAAGCAGGCATTCGCAAAATGCTCTTCCAACATGCGGTGAAGCTCAATCCCGCGGCGGGATTCGAACCATGTATCTGCGCGCTGCATATATTGCAATCATAATCAAATATATTGTATTGTATGTCAGTAGCTAGCCAGGCGGGCATTCGCAAAATGCCCTACCACCATGCTATAACGACTGCCATCCTAAGACGACAACCGGGACCGACGGCTTAACGTGCCCTCCGAAGCACGAAATAAATTCTCATAATCATCCAAGTTTTATCACATATTACCGCTCAAGAGCATTTAAACTTGTAATACATATGTTTACAATCGGAACCACGCAGAGGACGTGATAATTGCTACACGGCGACGTACTACGTGATAATAAGACCTGTGTCAATACTTCACCACTTTTGTATACAAAATCGGACAAGATAACAACTCTAAAAACACCCATTTTGGTAGTACAGCTTATTAGGTGTAGTGTATAGGCTGATTTTCCGAAATACCGGAAATTTTATGACCAGCAGTGCAAGTACCGTAGTATGGCACGTTAAATTGTCGAATCGCTATGATCGATAAATTTAACGAATCGTATAGCCCATTGCAAGTATGGAACTTTTGTCGATAACTCTTATCGACGGCTTACGATCGTGAAATTGGATACTGTATGTCGATTATTACGAAATAGCAACTTCCAAACTAGACTGCTTTTTCACAGATTATTAAAATCGTTCATTCACTGGGTAAATTAGTTTTTCTGAAAATAATTCTGTTCTAAGCATTTATTTTTGTAAAACAGATAATAACAGTATTTGTTTGATGAATACAACAAATTAACAAAATTTTAACTAAATTAATAATTAAATTTTTTTAGTATTAAAATTAAGTTTTTTTTTCCAAAGCGAAAATAATGGTAGACAGCTGACTGAAGTTATCTTCCAGAGATGTGACTACGTGGTGGAAAAAAAATGTTTTTATTAAATATATAAACGTTAGTATTTTTGTTCAGCATATTCGCTGAATAATAATTAAACCAATAAATGATCTCAAAATTCTCCTCCCCGCTGCAGAAGAAATAAACAAACACGATGAAAAGGGCCAGTGAAAACTTTTTTATATTTCTTGTCTTAAATAACAAAATTTAAAGATGTATGAAGGAAAATTTTGTAAGATATAAATACCGATTCAGTTACGGATGATAGTTTTAGTACTTAGCTAAGCACCTGCCTATAATATTCTTTTAAAGGAATAGGCCAAATCAATAATTCTATCTAATAGGTATACGACGAGTACAATTTCTTTCTATATTCGGAATAGATTCCTGGAACATTCTTACAAAAGTTCGATAGGTAGGGTCGTTGGCATTCGTCAACCTCTTCTCTGCAGCATTTGGCTATTTCTATAAGCCCACCGCTCTTCTTTTAATGATAAAAGGGCCCAAAAATTCATTTTGAGATTATTTGCAGTTATATCGACCTTCTTTTAGAACCTGACAAAACAATCGTTAAAATCTACAAAATAGACGATCTTAGACTTCATTTTAAAGTTCCATGCTAGGGTTATCGTCAAAATTCGTAAAATTTTAACGAATGTTTACCAAATTTAATTACCGATCGTTTAAATAGGTTTCATACTTGCAACGTCAACAAAACATCGATATAACCCGTTTTATCGAATTTAGACGATTTTTAATGTCTTATTTAGCGATCGGTAAGTATGGTACTTGCGCTGCAGGTTTGAAAATTACATAGATTTAAAAATCAATTTGATTTATTATACCGGTGTATTTTTGCTGACGGGACAGTAAGGCGCCGAAGCGCTCGTAGCGAAGTTTACTTAGCTGTTCTTAACCGATCAGCAAAGTTAAGCAACGTCGCGCGCGGTCATGAGTTGGATGGGTGAACGCTAGTGACATTACTACTGAGCGTTTCCATGCTTCGAATGGCACGTTAAGCCGTCGGTCCCGGTTGTGTTCTTAGGATGGCAGTAGTTATAGCATGGTGGGCATTTTGCGAATGCTCGCCTGGCTAGCTACCACCCTCAAGTAGAAAATCTATCGCCAAGCAGCTAACGGTGTGTTCCGGCAGCTGTACTTGAGAGCCAGTAATTCTAGGTTAGCCTGAACAACATCTTCGACCACATCATCACTTACTATCAGGTGAGATAGTGGTCAAAGGCTAATCTATCAAGCATTAAAAAAATATAAAGTACTAGCTGCCCTTACTGTCTGTGCTGATGTTTCTAGTATTCAAATCTCAGTTGGTCCAGTAGAGACTTTAGATCCTTATAAGAAACAGGAACGATTGGCATCAAAAAAGTTTTTGTGTAAAATGACCATTTTCTGGCTGTCTCTAATTTTTTCCAACATCTGTAGATGCAAATCAGAATATCTTAACAATTTATGGATAGTCTCCATAGGTTAAGGCGCTGTCCTGTCTAAAAAATTCAACTTGTATATTTTTTACCGGCGGTATGCCTTTATTAACAAAATACTACGAACTATATACACTACAGCTACTACAATAAAAGCATTTGGACTCATAGGCAGTCCAATTGCTCTTGCCCACTAACAGTTGGCAGCGTGCCCAGCATGCTGGCAGCATTGCCCCGTTGAATTGCAATGCTTATTCTTTGAGCCAAATAGGTGACAGCATTTTGATCACGCGTCGCACCTGTATATATTTAAAAAAACTGTCGTCGAAAAGTATTTAAGATATTTGTTATATTTAAGGTTCCGTACGGAAAGGGTAAAAACGGGGTCCTATTACTAAGACTCCACTGTCCGTCTGTTTGTCTGTCATATCATAAGGCTGTATCGCATATGTCATCTCATTATTTCTGTAATAATTATGTTGCCGCTATAACAACATATACTAAAAATCGGCCTAGTGGGAGTCGGACGCACGAATAATTCCGTACCCTTCGTAAAGACAAAAAAACATTTTATGACATAATGTTGTATAGATAAAGGTATGGAACCCTTTGTGCGTGAGTCCGACTCGCTCTTGACAGACTATTCAAATCCATGGAAATGAGGGTGTTGAATTCGAAAAAAAAAATACTGGTCAAGTAAGAGACGCAGAAAGCACAAAATAAAATCAGTTTAAAATATTTACAAGTGAACGGAAGTGTTGGAAGGGGAAGACCTAGGCGAACGTTCCGAAATCAGATTGAAGATGTTCTGAAAAAGGTCAGGTCAAGAGTACCCTAAACCGACGCTTATGTATGAAAGGATTGATGGGTGTAGATGAAGCGAAAGAGATATGTAAGGATTGTAGTAAGTGGAAATCCGTGGTCTCTGCCTATCCCTACGGGAAAGAGGCGTGATTTTATGTATGTATGTAAAATTATTATCTTGTTTTAAAAAATATACCCCTACTATTTTTGACTTTTGGATATTAATATTATTATTTGTTAGGCAAATCGCCTAGCACATATCCTGCGAAAATTTCAAACCGCTACCTATTACCGTTTTAAAGATACAGGCCCTTAAACATTGAAAGAACGGACGGAGCTTAGAAGAAGAGTCGGGGCTTAGAAATAGTGTCCCGTTTCGTAGTACGATACCCTAAAAATAAGCAAAAAGGTTTTATCCATTGCATAATTATTATGAATACTTGTTCAGTTCCACTGCTGAACTAGGGACGCCTCCTTCCATCCTGTTATATTTTCAATTTCAAGATAATAATAACAAAAATCTCTATTCATAATTTTATTTATTAAATAATGGAACCGACTTCATCACTCAAATGTGTGAAATAACCTGTTGAATTCGGTAAAATCTGTCGCCAAGCACCTAACGGTGTGTTCCGGCAGCAGTCCTTGAGAGCCAGTAAAATGACAGGCACATGAGACCTAACAACTGTACGTCTCAGTGACGGGCGCAGTGCAATTCGTCGTTGCATCTGTTATAGGCAGAGGTCCACTTAACACGTAAACACATCAGGTGGGCCTCGGGCTTGTTCCGTCACAATACCATGCGTTGGACTGTGATTTCCCCAAAGACCAACAAAAACAGAGACACGAACACTTAACATTACATCGACCTACATAACCCCGCGTGTGTCTCGATCGAGTGATAACCCACACATATACCAGTATATTTCAGATACAGCTTGACCTGTACTTGTGACCTTATCATCTATCTCGTTTTCTCCTTCTGTGTAATTTACCTACAGATTACTTAATATGGATTGTTTGATATGCTGCCCTGTTTAGTCTTCGTGATAAATCTTCAGCCCATGCTGCATAATCCTAGTTATTATTGGGTTAACCGGATGGAACTGGCGTTATGATAGCTAGAAATTAACCAGTTAGAGCTACTACGAAGTCTATTGTCCGGGAGTAAGCAAAGCAGACACGAGCCTTACAGCGCATAACTCTAACATTCCCTAATAATAATTATTAGGGTGAGCGAAGCGAGCTATATCACTATCTCACAACTTGAACATTTTGTGGCCCGTTTTACTGAAAAGTTATCACGCCTATAGATTTGTGCTTTCACATAGTAATTTAACTTCATACCTAGATGTGTCACCTATCAAAAAAATATAATTTTATACACATTAAAAAATAACGTTAACAATAGTGTATTAATTGGATAGAATGAAATTGTACTACTTACGCCATCTGTTAGAAAACCAAAGAGTTAACATCGCTGCAACAGAACTAAACTCAATACTCAAAAACATCGTAGTTAATCTACTTAATACTAGATGACACCACTAGAATTAGGTTGTAGAATAAACGCGAGCCCTCACAAAGCTCAGTTTTTTGCTAGTATAGATAAAACTCGTAGTTGTTAGTGAGGGAACCTTGGATTCACGTGGCAATGATCGGAAATTACCCGACCAGTAAGTGCAAACTAAGAGGTCTCTTTTCTGGGAGTAAAGAATGCGCAGTACAGACGCGGGCCATACAGCGCATAACTCTGACATTACCTAATAATAATCATATAGATAAAACTCGCAAGTCATAGTTATTAGTGAGGGAACCTGCTTGAATTCGCGTGATAATAACCGGAAATTATTCGACCAGTTCAAACTGTTTCGCTGTTCATCGCCTGAGAGTTTCAATTCCGCAAAGGAGGCACGGACTGTAATTTGCACCTCAGGGCATAACTATGACATTTCAGTATTGGATAAATCGGCTAGGGTTGAAGTTATATTCAGTGGAAATTATTGTTCAGTTCGAACTACTATGGAATCCTTCGTCTAGGAGTCAAAATTGCGCAAAGCACGTCCTAGATAATATTGGGTACCGGTTAGGATTGGCGTGATATTTATTGGGAATAATGTGACTAATTTGAGCATTTTTTATGTTTTTGCTTAACTTATTTCAATACTAAATAAATTAGAACTATCTATTTACATCTCAGTATAGTCTCATCAGTCATAGGCTTCCTTCGTCTTGGAGTCAAGATTGCGCATAAGTATGACATTACCCAATAATATATTATAGTCAAAACTAGCTAGTCATAGTACTTATTGGGAACGGCGTAATATTTACCGGATATTTGGGTCAAACACGGAAAAATATAGTCTGTAATTGGAATGACTACCGCTTATATATTTATGATCGCCTAGTACCATGCAGTATACATACGTTTTTAATTATAACTTGAGAGCCAGTAATTCTAGGTTAGCCTGAACAACATCTGCCACCACATCATCAATTACCATCAGGTGAGATAGTGGTCAAAGGCTAACGTATAAAAACATATTGATTAAAAAATCCTACTACACTGTTAATGATTACTTAAACGACAAAAATGCCTGGACAATTCCGCCTCTGCCAAGCTATTGCCTGTCACCTACATAATTTAAACAAATATTGTAATAACTCTATTATATAGTAAGTATGTAACACATTGTTAAAAGATGTTTAGAAGAATGGCCCCGAGTTTCTTGCCCGTTATTCTCGCAGTGGCTCTATACAATTTATTTGCTGAACGTGGCAGTACAATGTAGAATATTTCAAAACTAAAATTTGTAATTGACCTTCATAAGAGCGTCGTAGACGCCTAAATTGAATAAATGATTTTGACTTTGTATCAGCTATAAATATATATACAATAAAAATTGGAAAAAATGCGATGGCATAGATTATACAATAGTCGATTTATGCAAAACGTAGTGGGATGATAGCGGTTGTGGACTGAAAACGAAATATTCACAAAATAATTTAATGGTTTTTTTTAACCCCACAAGTATATATTTCAGTTTTAGACTTAAAATGTATGTTTTTGTAAACCGTTTTATTATTTTAAATCTAAAACGGAAATACTTGTGGGTTAAATACTGAAACACTCAAAGTGAATTAGAATCGTACATAATTTCAGCCATAAATGTAGCAAATATATCAACGAGAAATATAATTATAGTGGCAATGCGGCCAGCATTTTGGGGACACTGCCTAATGGTAGCGAAATATTGTATTAGTTTTTTTTTTTAGTTAATTTTAAAGTTTTTAGTTAAATATAATAATCCGTAAAATTTAGTTATATTTGTAAGCATTACTAATTATATATGTATTTTATTATACTACTATAAAAAAAAATTGTACCTAGACTGGATATATTTAACTTACACGTGCGTCACAAATTTGCACCTCAATACCAATACCCAATTTGATCTCAATCAAGTAAAGTAGAAGGCCTGCCTTGCGGCTATTAAAAACGAAAATCTGGGCGTCAAGTCTTGCTAATCAATATGAATCTATAATGGACTCGGCCTGGTCAATTTTGACAGTTTTGGTAGTCTACTAACTTCATAGTATCTCAATATGAACGATGTTCATATTGAGTCAATATTGATTCAATCTCGGTTTCATATGAGAACGAAACGAAATAATAAATTATAACGAAATTGTTTTCTAAATTACCTTACTCTTCTCTTTTTATTTTTTGTTGGCAATATCGTCAAACTAGCCTAGATTGATCATAGATTCATATATTCATATGGGATCAGCAGACTACCGATTCTGTCTTGTATGAATCTTGAACGAATCTATGCTGAATATGAACATTTAATTAGCAGACTTGGCCCCCTGAACTCTCAGGCGATGACCTACGAAACAGTATGAATGTATGAACTTCCCGGATAATTTCCGGTCAATGTCACGCTAATACCAGCCGGTTCTCTCAATAATAAGTATGAATAGCGAGTTTTGTCTTTAATTATTATTCGGGATTCTCGAATTACGCGAATCCATAAATGTAGGAAATATATCAACGCTAAATATAATTATAGTACCTAAGCTTGATATATGTAACTTACACGTGCGTCATAAATTTGCACCTCCATACTAATACCCAATATTTTGATCTCAATCAATTCAAGTAGAAGGCGTGCCTTGCAGCTATTAGAAAATATAAATAACATGCAATATTTATCTTCTTCTTCCTGCCCGTATACCACGCCGAGTAGGGTTGGTAAATCGTGAATTTTGCCTCCACTACGTTAATTCTGCACCTCTAGATTTATCAAGCTTTCGTCTTAGGTAGCTAAAAAATTACACCTTTTTTAAAAGGTACACAATTACTTACTTTTTTTACTTTGATTAGCCGTTCTTAACTGATCAGCTTGCAACTTGGATGGGTGACCGCTAGTGACATTACTACTGAGCGCTACCGTGCTTCGAAGGACTCGTTAAGTCGTCGGTCCTGTTTGTTGCCTTAGGATGGCAGTCGTTACAGCATGGTGGTAGGGCATTTTGAGCTAGCCAACACCCGCAAGTAGAAAATCTGTCGCCAAGCACCTAACAGCGTGTGCCGGCAGCAGTCCTTGGAAGGCTGTTCATAGTCTAACTTTAGTCTGATAATTTCGACAACATGATCCGTTATCAACAGGTGAGATACACGTCAAAGGGTAGCCTATCAGTAATCAAAAAAGAATGTCTAAATACTACAATCAGTCTAACACAAAACTGATATCGCGAAATAGCAATAAATTATATACTATGTACTTACTCTCGACGCTCTTACCTGCCAACGCTGCAGCAATAGATAAAACAAAATATAATCAGGGCCTCTTTCACGACCTTTAAGTAAAGTGACGAGTAGGCTAATTGCCGGTTTAAGCCACAAGTAACTGTGTATATGAATTTCACAATGGTTGAGTAGTGCTAGCCCACAGATAAAGTGATCACTTACTTACTTCTTGGTTCATCTATAATTTATACAGGTTCCAAAAGAAGGTTGGTTTCGCAAACTCCATATTGCTCTTGCATGCGAAGATCAAGTTTTTTAATCAAAACTCTAGAAATCTCCTAAGGTCTATAAGGTCAGCACTCCTATATCACAGTCATAAAACTGCAGCATTTACTGGCAGTTTCCGATATTTGGCGACGAAGTGTTGGAATATCATCCCTCCACCCATAAGAAACCTCAATTCAAAATTCACTTTCAAATCTAATCTCCGAGCTTATCTTCTAGGAAAACAAAAACTAGGCATTCCCAAACACTTCGTATGCCAACTATAATCTACTTAATACGCCGTTCGGTTAAGCTGGTAAAATCGCACACACACTCTTACTCCTCTGCACATATTTTATTTTATATTTCTTTCACCTGACTTGCAGTAAGCTACACAAATATAAATATATTTAATCTATGGTACACAGATTGTTGTATTGCACTCGTTTCGCCTCGTCATCTCGAGGGTGATAGCTGAAAATCAGTGTTTGCTCTTTGAGCAATATTATTCGCTGAGCTATGACCTATTTGTTATGCTGCAACACACACGTACTTTTATTTTTTTGGTAGCAATCCCTACATCGTCTTGTTTTAAGTAGGTAACCATTAAGTGAAATAAGACTTTGTAAAATAATGTATGCAAAGCTGTAGGTATCAATAATTTATTTTATATTAGGAATTAGATAGATAGATAGATAGATAAGGCATTTATTTGTCTCTCCAATACACACGTACAATCAAATAAAGTTTACAGACAACCATACTCGTAACTAATTCCTAATATAAAATAAATTATTTATACCTACAGTTTTGCATACATTATTATACAAAGTCTCATTTCACTTAATGGATGCCTACTTACAACAAGACGATGTAGGGATTACTACCAAAAAACATAAAAGTGCGTGTGTGTTGCAGTATAACAAATAGGTCATAGCTCAGCGAATAATATTGCTCAAAGAGCAAACACTGATTTTCAGCTATCACCCTTGAGATGACAAGGCGAGACGAGTGCAATACAACAATCTGTGTACCACAGATTAAATATATTTATATTTGTGTAGCTTAATGCAAGTCAGGTGAAAGAAATATAAAATAAAAATAAAATATGTGCAGAGGAGTAAGAGTGTGTGTGCGGTTTTAGCAGGTTAAACGAACGGCGTACCTATTAAGTACATCATAGTTGGCATACGAAGTGTTTGGGAATGCCTAGTTTTTGTTTTCCTAGAAGATAAGCTCGGAGATTAGATTTGAAAGTGAATTTTGATTTGAGGTTTCTTATGGGTGGAGGGATGTTATTCCAACACTTCGTCGCCAAATATCGGAAACTGCCAGTAAATGCTGCAGTTTTATGACTGTGATATAGGAGTGCTGACCTTATAGACCTTAGGAGATTTCTAGAGTTTTGATTAACCAACTTGATCTTCGCATGCAAGTATTCAGGGTTTTTATACTTTACAACGTCGAAGACAAGTCCCGCTAAATGCAGCTCTCTACGAGATTCCATATTAAGTATAGAAGCATTGTTTAAGATGGGAGTAATATGGCTTCTTGGAGGGACATTAAAACAGTACCGGCAACATGCGTTTTGGACGCGCTGTAATAAACGTTGAGTCTTGCCGAATAAGCGAGGGCCATAAACAACGTCTCCATAGTTAAGTCAGGATAGTATTAGTGACTCGCAGAGAGTGATACGCGACGTTTCTGATAATTGGTCCCTAATTTGGTATAACACTTTGAGGCGGTAAAAACAATTTTTGACCATACCAAGCACATGGCTTTCAAATCTCAGATGACTATCGAAGATTATACCAAGATTTCTAGCTTCATCTACACGAACAACATGTTCTCCACAAATCTTAACGTCTGGATCACCGCAGATTTTATTGAGTTGCTTTCTTGTGCCCATGACCATATATTTTGATTTTGTGGGGTTTAACACAAGTGCATTACGTCTTGACCAGTTAGCAATTCTCTCCAAATCCTCATTAAGCTGTATTACTGCTTGTGGTATATTATTGGGCGACACTGACAAGTACACTTGTACCTACATCGTCAGCATAACAGTGGTACTTACAATTATGGATAACATTGGTGAGATCAGCACTGTATATAATGAAAAGAAGTGGGCCAATTATAGAACCTTGAGGAACACCGCGATCAATGAGCCTAGGATTGGACAGAACACTGGTACCATCTTTTCTAACCAATTTCACTGACTGGTACCGGTTGCTCAGGTAATTTTCAAACCATGTGACTGAGTTTTTGTGTAACCCATAGTATGATAGCTTAGCTAGAAGGAGACGTACATTAAGACAATCAAAAGCACGGGAGAAATCTAACAGAGTTAGAACGGTGCTATGGCCAAGATCTTGTTCCGCTAATACGTTGTCTGTGACGTCAAGCAAAGCCGTCGCAGTACCGCGACCCTTACGAAATCCAGATTGTAAAGGAGGCAAAATATTATTAGTTTCTACAAATTTTGTCAGCTGTACGCAGACAGCTTTCTCTAGCAGTTTCGAAAGGAATGGCAAAATACTAATTAGTTAAGAGTACGGTTGTCTGTAAGCTTTATTTGATTGTACGTGTGTATTGGAGAGACAAATAAATGTCTTATCTATATATCTATCTATTGGGTAAAAACTTCTTGATTAAAATTGTTTTGAAACAGTCATTGGCTATGGACTGCTGCGCAGTAGGTCCATGGTTCAATTCCCGCCGCGGGCTTGAGCTTCACCGCATGGTGGAAGGGCATTTTGCGAATGCCCGCCCGGCTAGCTACCACCTTCAAGTAGAAAATCTGTCGCCAAGCACCTAACGTTGTGTTCCGGCAGCTGTCCTTGAGAGCCAGTGAAATTACAGGCACATTGAGACTTAAGAACTATGTCTCAAAGTGACGGGCGCAATGCAATTCGTAACTTGTGATGTATCTGTTATGGTCAGAGGTTAGACCGCTTAACATCAGGGGGGACTCGAGCTTGTACTGTCATAATATCATAAAAAATGGTATAATTAACAAAATAGTTCTCACACATTCTTACCATTTAGGCATGCAAATGATTAAAATTACAAAATTAATAGTATTAGTTTCATTACAAAGACATAGTATAATCGTCAATAGAAGCCATTTAGTTGTCATTAGATAGCAATAAAATTACTAAAATAAATTCATTCACATTATGTTTAATCTTAACAAATAAACTATAGGTTATTATTACATTCATTTAAATATAAAATTCATAAAGATATTCAATTAGGCATAAAAATCAAATTAATACATAAAATTACTATTGGTGTCTTAAATTATTGTCCTTCAAAAACTCCAGAATACTTTAATAATATTTATATAATCCATTCGGTAATATTCTAATTATGAAATGATATACAGACTTTTATTGGCATATTTTATTTACATACTTCTTTAAGAAAATTAAAAAGTTAAATTAAAGCATTATTCTTCTAACAAGACAATCCTTTAAAACATTTTTTTAATTATTATAGTACAATGTTTCCCGACTAAGAAGGTTTCAATTCAATTTAAGTACACATTAGATATCTATGGTGAACGCGCTGCGCGCGCAACGTGCTGGTTCCGAGCCATAGACCAATAACAGACTTTTTCCATTTTGGCGCTATTTCGTACATACGAATTCGAGTAATATTTTGTTGGATAAAAAAAATATTTATTGTAGCTACCTATAGATTAAATAAAGTAGTGTATGCAACTGCATATAATTAGGTTTTATAACTCTCGTGTAATCTTATTATGAAACTCGCCTGCGGCTCGTTTCAAAAAACTACACTCGTGTTTTAATACCTTCTATTATATGACAGTTGCATAAACTACTATTTCCAACTAGAATCTTATTTTAGTTTATATATAAATTAGACATATTACATTCTTTTAACTACATTGGCAGTTTATTATATATTAGGGGCCATACAAAATACACTTTTACTCATATTAGTATCAGTATTAGACGGCATTGCGCATAAACTATTTTTATTTCGCACATTGAAGTTATCATTGAATATGATAATAATTAAGTACCTGATGTTGCTCCTCACAAACAATGCTACTTCATAAATGTAGCAACAAGGCAACATCAGTACGTTTAGAGACGGAAAATGCGGTTTGCAACTATCTAGTACTATTTATGTGACATATAGCTCAGTAGCACTTTTTGGGCCACAAATACGTGGTCTTTATTAGTAGATTTAGCCCAGAAAATTACCCTGTATCTCAATAGTGAAGCTGTACACCTACGAATAAATATGAAAAGAAATGTAATTCAAGCTAAAAAAACAACAGAACGCAAACTATACCGCAGCGGGCGTGGCTTAAAAAGTGTACCGCGCACCGCGCGGCCCTGTCAGTTCGCCGCGTGGGCTCGAGTCATGCAGTTGTACCGCGGGAATTTGCAACTGCACTTATCTATGTTATTCTGCGTTGTTTAAAAAATACCATAGAGTGAAATAAAATGGTTGAGAAGCCATACGGATATAAAAAAAATAAGGAATACCTTTTATAAACGAGTAAAGAACAATGTTTTGGAAACCCATACTTGACTACTCTGGATAGTTTTATGCAACATGAATTTTACATTAAATCAAAAATAATTTGGAACATTGTTAGTCCTAAAACATTTTATATGAAAACAATTCCCCATATTTTTTTTTGTGTACCTAATTTTTTATGTCAAACATGAGCTAGAAATGTCATAAAAATACTTTGAAAAAGGTCCTCAATTCTAATATAGTATTTGTGCTACTAATGACATAAAAATATCCTAGAAGTAGGGCTTAGGTCTGACAACTGTCAAAGTGTCAATTGATGTCGTATTTTTCAGTATTGATTTCATTTTTGGGATACAAAGGACATAAATATTACAAATAAATTGATCTTAGGTCTTATAACTGTCATGCTTGAGATATATTCCTAGGTAACTATTATATCAATTGTAGCCAAAACATAAAATTATAACAGATAAATACGAAATCAACTGTGACGTTGATAGTTGTCACACCGATGGATGCGGTATAGTTAGTTCCAATAGGTATATATAATCCATCTACTTAATTTGGTATTTTGTTAGCTATTTGGCTGTGTACGAAGACATTATACCTAATTAAGATATAGTGTGATAATATATACCTATTTTTTATCGAGAATTCAATGTCTAGACAAACCTAACATAGATTTTACGACATTACTAACATAAAGTATATTTGTGATTTTGTAATAAAGCATAATGTTTTAGTTATATTTTTTTGGATAATATATTTAAAAAAAGTAAGGAGACTTTTTCGTTCACTATGCCAATGCGGGGTAGCAGAACGGTTCTTCCAACTAACGGCAAAAATTCGAAATGGATGAAGTCGTCGAAGGAGAAATAATCGTGGTGTCTTGCAAAGCGCCAGATATATATCTGAAAAATTAATACCTAAGTATTCTATTTGGGTGAAAGATATAACATATTCTCGTTTGAAAAAAACTGTTTTCCACGACTCTACAGAGGTAATAATCGATTTCACACAAATTTTAGAAAGTAAAATAAGGTCTTATTAATTGTTGAAATGTGGGTGCGACGTGAAATTACTGGATAATTTACTGCACCGCGTCTCTCCGGTGCCGCAAGGTAAGCACTTGCGGCAGTGGCGCGGCGGCGGCGCGGTACACCCGTGACGCAGAGTTGCCTTCGCAGACATCTCTGTAGCGCTTCGTCCGCGTCGTGCCTCTCCGATGCCGCATCACTATAGTGCGGTTTACGCCATTAATAAATCGATGCAAATTAATATTTCTCAAGCCCCGCCGCTTCGCTGCCACGTTGTGCCGCAGTAGTGCGTTTTGGCCTTAAGGCTATGACGGCGGTGACAACATCACCTTGACGCGACCAATCATATGCGATCATTTCTAAGCGTCAAACCAATTAACCAATCAAATTGAATTTGGAAAATTGTGCGTGTTTTGTTTCTTGTGAACTTGATGAGTCTGAAATCAAAGCGGTCACTGTATCAGAGTTATACTTCTTTACATTATTTATTCGTAGCTATACACCCATTTTATGCTGTTACTAAGGAAGCTCGCTTTAAATAAGTAACCAGATAAGATCACGTCCAGCTATTTTTCTGCATTTATCATCAAATTAAACACGTGACATTTATGATACACATTACTATTAAAATGTCTTCGATCTTATCTTTTTGAGTTAACCACTAGATATCTAAGAAGATTTAGATTTTTATCTTTTGAATCGATGTTTAAAATAAATGATGATTAATTGAATAGTATCCTCTTATAATGTTAAATAGTTTTAAATCAAGGTTAATATTTTTTGCAATACATTTAGAAATATGAATTCTTAATTATTTTTTCATTAAATCATATATTTTGCTGTGATTGTGATGAAAATTTACCAAATAAGAACAAATGAATTTGAAAATGTATAATGGTTTTGCTTTTATGAATAGGTACGGTTTTTGGTGAAACATAGTGAAAAAACATTACTAAAAGAAAAAACAATAATGGATAAGTACCTATATTTTTTTATTTCACCCACAAAGTAACGATTTATGTAAAATTTTCATTTTTAATGCCCTACTATTTTACCACTGTTCTCGTTTATATAATATGTATACATGTACTTTGCTACACATATGTATTATTTAAATAAGGTTTTCAAAAGTACGAGAACCGAAATAACATTGCTTACAAAATAATTTGCCCAACACACAATTTTGCACCTCACTATAGCGACGGAAAAACTACACGTGCAAGAAGCTTAAATAATATATTAAATAAGAGTAAATTAACTAAAACAATTCAAAGTCAAATTACTACACACATATTTAGGAAATTTTACTGAGGTTAGATACATAAAAACCTTTTCCGCGCTAACGGATAGAAATCATTTTCCACGCAGATTTCGAATGTTAAATAACACCATTCCGACCGTGTGAGGTGGAAATAAATATATTTGCAACCTAACACATGGGGTGTCATAGTCAAAAACTCGTTAAGTTATTTTTTTAATGTAAAGTAATTATTTACTTGGAATGAAATAGTTGTCAATTTTTGACGATTGTTATCACGGGGTCTGACTCAAAAAATAAACTAGTTAGTAATCTTACATTTCGAATAATTATGTATCACATTCTCTGTTTGAAGCAGTGATGGCTCAGTGGCATTGGCTGTGGACTGCCGCGCAGCAGGTCCATGGTTCGAATCCTGACGCAGGCTTAGCTCCACGCACGGTGGTAGGGCATTTTGCGAATGTCAAATACAAATATACGATAGGAAAAATTTAAGTCATGTGCGGGATTCGAACCCGCGTCCATCCACCCCTTGAGCCGGGGTATGCTCTAACCAATTGAGCTAACATGACATGACGTCATACCTCAAATCTTTCCTATATCGTTCTTTAACCATCGTATTGGGATGGAGCGACATCTATAGTACCACTTGCGTTGTAGGTACTACAAACAAGACCAATTTGTAATTGGTTTTATACTTGTAAATGATGACGCAACCTTATAATTTTGTGATGTAATCCGCATAGCAAACGTTATTGCAAACATAACAATATTAAAACTATCCGGCCGGTTTTTTTTTATTTGTCGATCAGATGAAGTCTAGTAGCCTGGTTGATGACCGCGCACCATCCCCTATGACGGTACAGTTAATACAATTGGATCACTAAGTTTCGGCTCGAACGAACGAGTATGTTCCGGGTGCCGAGTGGAATAGCCATCCGACGTGAAATCGGAGGTTTTTTTTATGCCTGATAGGTTAGCCTTTGAGCACTATCTCACCCGATGGTAAGTGATGATGTGGTCGAAGATGTTGTTCAGCTAGGCTAAAGCTACCACTTGCGTTGTACTACAAACAAGACCAATTATGCAATTAGTTTTATACTTGTATAATATGATGACGCAACCTTATAATTTTAATATTGTTAGGTTTGCAATAACGCCTGCTATGCGGATTACATTACAAAATCACAAATATACGATAGGAAAATTTTTAAGTCATGTGCGGTATTCGAACCTGCGTCCATCCACCCCTTTAGCCGAGGTATGCTCTAAACAATTGAGCTAACATGACACAATGACTCATAACTCTAATTTTTGCTATCGTTCTTCAACCCTCGTATCGGGATGGAGCGACACCTATAGCTCAACTAGCGTTATAATCCCGCACATGACTATAATTTATTCTCTCGTAAATGTTGTTCTTTTGTAAGATTTATGTATTTGATTTCTTTTTTATATTTGTTGTAGAATACAGTAGCAAACTGCAATAAAATAACTTAATAATATCACATTTTTAAACCATTTTTGTATTGATATCTATCACAATCATTCATTTGATATATATATATCAGATATATGTTGTGACATATATCCTCGAACCCTGAAGAGATCAGCTAAGGACAGAATTCGTTGGAGAACTATAGGTTTCCTTTGCCAAAAGACACTTTGAATTAAAGTATATAAGCTAGTAATAGAGCATTTAGCATCTAACACAGACTAAGAATATAAACAGTCATTAAAAAAACAAAAATAAAGGTTTATTATATTATATAAAGTAAATTTGCAATACATTTTTGGAAGAGGGTTAACTATGCTATCTCGGGGCCCGGGTTCGAAGTCCTGTTGTCTGATGATTATGATATAATATGTTAATCTTAGTATCTACCTACTAATTTAACACTGATAAGATAACGATAAATAAAGCTAAAAAACATTTAAATAATTTTTAATTCTAATTTTATTGCCATTTAATATAAATTTAAAGCCTTTTTATCAGTTATTAGATCTGACACTCATCTTGGCATTTCGAATCAAATTTGTATATCTATGACAACTTCTTAGGCTCTTATCGTTTTTATATAACCGTACTTATTAATTCGCGAAAAATATTGTGAAATATTCCCGAGACAAACTTGTATTTGCCGGTGGCGAAACATGAAAACTCATTACTCCACATCGAATTCCTATCTATTTGCAATATTGCGTAGATAGTGGCGCCATCAGACTGCGTACGCGCAGTTTGTATATTGACAATGTGATAATGTTTTATATCAGCTATAGTAGTAAACAACATTCTTACGTCAGTTTGTTCCCTCAGTATAAGATTACGATTTTTGGGTGAAGAATCTTTTTTTTTATTGGATTGCGTGTAATGTGCTTGAGAATTAGCTTATTCGGTCTATTGGTTTTGAGAGATTTTTCAATCGTTGATTTTTAGAGCAGTCTTGTTCACATTTGCTCTAAGGTCTTGAATCTTTTCTTAGAAGATTTTATCTGTATCTGTAACATCCAGTTTCATATTTAGTTTCAATACTTGTATTTGTTTAGTACCAAAAGATTCACGGAAACTTCATATTGGTACATATTTATAATAAACTTCACAGATATAAACTTAACCCCTCGCCATAATAAGTGCTAAGTGAAGTGGAATACAAAACAATCAATTATACAATGAAGACACTAATAAACGGACAAAGATCCAGAAAAATCGTTGAGTGTGTGTGTAAACAATCACATATATGGACGTTCAAATGCTGGTGTTTCTGACGAAGGAAGAAATATCACATATTTATCAATAACAATACTGTAGTCGTCTCCCGCCATCTTTTGGTTAATATTCCGAACTATCACAAATGAACTTGCAAATATATTTGAGCCATAAGATAAGTGCAATTAAATATCTTTGGAAAGTATCCAGAAGATAAATCAGACTGGAAGTAAAATTAAGCAAGATCAAGAAAATTACAATATTGAGTTGAAAAACCATTTAAGAAATTTTTGGTAACGGAAATTGGCAAAATTATATTTTAAATTCTTAAATAGTTGAATACTGCTACATGGAAATTGGACAACAGTTAGCAGAAACCAAGAACTAATAAAGAGTTAGTGCTTCGCTTTACTCGACAGCGAAAAGCATCAAGAAATTTAAACGAGACAACACGTAAAGTTGTGTAAAACGCCATCTAGCGACTAACCCGTTGAACTACTTGTGAAACTAAGCTGGCTCCATCTTCCATCCTGGAGGGTGACTGCATGATGGTTGAGGACACCTCGCAGCAGCCCGATCGGGTTTCCGCAGCTGCTGTTCTGCAGTTTGCGGCGAGGGAAGCTCGCGAAGGACGGAGGCTTGCAGAGTTCGGTGCCCACGCTTTTGCAACCATCACTTATAATGCTTATGGTATATATATTTTTTAATTTAATTTACTAATGTGTTTATAGCACAGTATCATGGCTTACTTGCAGTAGTGAATATTCTATAGGTTTTTTTTTTAAACCATTGAAGACAATATAATCGTCTCTCATTTTGTTGAAATATACGTTGGTTTCTTTTAGGTGTAGGGAGCGTTTAAAATTCGAATTTTATTTGCGCTAAAAGGCAATGCAGACTTGTTGCATCATCAACTGCAATTGTTTTTTTATCTGCTTGTCCGATTGGATCAAATTGCGCTTACTAGTAAAATATATGGATTAAGGTATATACATATACTAGTTTTTCGGGCAGTGTGCGGGCCGCATGCGGCCCGCATTTATCGTTATGCAATTTGAAACAATATCAAAACACCTTATACATTTAAAAAAAAAACAATATTCTATAACAGTATGAAATCCCATATAAACTCCTTATACAGTAGAGAACCAAACTGTAGCCACCAAACCAGATTCACCCTACTGCCATAAAAAAGTGGTACGGGCAGAATGGTACCAAGATTCTGAGTCACTTTTGTTAAAGAACCCCACTCGTAGGTGCTTCGCTTACCACGGGCAGTTGCCATGGAGACCATTCGGAGACGTGGAAAATACTCTCAAGTCGGAGCTCGGCCTTCGGCCTCGCAAGTTACTAATACGGCTCGGCCTACGGCCTCGCCTAGCGCTCGCCCTTCGGGCTCACGCACCCTACGCTCGGCCTTCGGCCTCGCGGACCGAAAGTTCGGCCTTCGGCCTCACCAGAAGCTCGCCCTTCGGGCTCGCTACTTCACTTATGTAGGACAGTAACTCTAAATTTAGTCAAAAATCCCACAAAAACTCCTAATACAGTCGAAAATATAAGGTAAAACACTCCAAATGCAGTATAAAGAATGATAGGAGCACGTGGGGCACATCCAAAATAACGGATTTCAAGATGGCCACCATACAAACTGTTCCGCCCCTACTGAAGCTCGGCCTAAAGGCCTCGCTTCAGCAGGCTCGGAGCATTTTGTATGGCGGCCATCTTGAAATCCGCCATTTTGGATTTTTGACAGGTGTCATTCGACTGCTCTCCCGATTCCCTATGACATTTGTTCAAACACCCCCTACCTATCTCTTACCGTTTTCGAGATACGTCATCCATCATCACTTGGCAGGCGTCTTTTTAATGATTTTCGATTTTTCTCATACTCACCAAAACCACCCGAACATTTTTGCCATACTTCATTTTTACCCTACTCTGCTCCTTCTAGGAGAACATTTATGTCAGTGAGTGAGTGGTAATCGAGCTTTATATATTATAATAAATAAACTAGTTTTTCGGGCAGTGTGCGGGCCGCATGCGGCCCGCATCTATCTTGAGTCAGTAGGAACTGTCAAAAAAAACCTAATACGTTAAGAGAAAATAAGTTCAAAAATCTAATAGAAGTATGAAATCCCATATAAACTGTCAATACACTAAAGAACCATACTGTAGCCACCAAACCAGATTCACCCTACTGCCATAAAAAGGTGGTACGGGCAGAATGGGACCAGGGTTCCGAGTCACTTTTGTTAAGGAACCCCACTCGTAGGTGCTTTGGTTATCGCGGGCAGTTGCCATGGAGACCAGTCGGAGACGTGGAAAATACTCTCAAGTCGGAGCTCGGCCTTCGGCCTCGCAAGTTACTAATACGGCTCGGCCTACGGCCTCGCCAAGCGTTCGCCCTTCGGGCTCACGCACCATACGCTCGGCCTTCGGCCTCGCGGACCGAAAGTTCGGCCTTCGGCCTCACCAGGTAATTGCCCTTTGGGCTCGCTATACACTAATGTAGGACAGTTACTCCAAATTCAGTCCAAAATCCCACAAAAACTCCTAATACAGTCGAAAATATAAGGTAATACACTCCAAATGCAGTATAAAGAATGATAGGAGCACCTGGGACAAATCCAAAATGGCGGATTTCAAGACGGCCCCCATACAAACTGCTCCGCCCCTACTGAAGCTCGGCCTGACGGCCTCGCTTCAGCAGGCTCGGATCAATTTGTATGGCGGCCATCTTGAAATCCGCCATTTTGGATTTTTGACAGATGTCATCCGGCTGCTCTCTCGATTCCCTATGACATTTGTTCAAACACCCCCTACCTATCTTGTACCGTTTTTGAGATACGCCATACATCTTCACTTGGCAGGCGTCTTTTTAATGATTTTCGATTTTTCTCATACTCACCGAAACTACCCGAACATTTTTGCCATACATCACGTTGTTCCTACTCGTCTCCTTCTAGGAGAACATTTATGTCAATCAGTCAGTGGTAATCGAGCTTTATATAATATAAACTAGTTTTTCGGGCAGTGTGCGGGCCGCATGCGGCCCGCATCTATCCTGAGTCATTAGGAACTGTCAAAAAAACGCCTGACACATTAAAAAAAAAGTGTGTTCAAAACTCCAATAGAAGTATGAAATCCCATATAAACTCTCAATACAATAAAGAACCAAACTGTAGCCACTAAAGCAGATTCACCCTACTGCCATTAAATGGTGGTACGGGCAAAATCGGACCAAGGTTCTGAGTCACCTTTGTTAAGGAACCCCACTCGTAAGTGCTTTGTTTACCCTGGGCAGTTGCCATGGAGACCAGTCAGAGATGTGGAAAATACTCTCGATTCGGAGCTCGGCCTTCGGCCTCGCAAGTTACTAACACGGCTAGGCCTGCGGCCTCGCCAAGCGTTCGCCCTTCGGGCTCACGCGCCAAACGCTCGGCCTTCGGCCTCGCGAGCCGAAAGTTCGGCCTTCGGCCTCACCAGGAGCTCGCCCTTCGGGCTCGCTACTACACTAATATAGGACAGTCACTCCAAATTCAGTCAAAAATCCCACAAAAACTCCTAATACAGTCGAAAATAAAGGTAGAAGACTCCAAATACTGTATAAAGAATGATAGGAGCACGTGAGACACATCCAAAATGTCGGATTTCAAGACGGCCACCATACATACTGCTCCGCCCCTACTGAAGCTCGGCCTAAAGGCCTCGCTTCAGCAGGCTCGGATCATTTTGTATGGCGGCCATCTTGAAATCCGCCATTTTGGATTTTTGACAGGTGTCATTCGACTGCTCTCCCGATTCCCTATGACATTTGTTCAAACACCTCCTACCTATCTTGTACCGTTTTTGAGATATGTCATCCATCTTTACTTGGCAGGCGTCTTTTTAATGATTTTCGATTTTTCTCATACTCACCAAAACCCCGCGAACATTTTTGCCATACATCATTTTTACCCTACTCTACTCCTTCTAGGAGAACATTTATGTCAGTGAGTCAGTCAGTCAGTCAGTGGTAATCGAGCTTTATATATTATAAACTAGTTTTTCGGGCAGTGTGCGGGCCGCATGCGGCCCGCATTTATCGTTATACAGTACTAAACTATATCAAAACTCCTGATACGTTGGAAAAAAGTATGTTCAAAACTCCAATAGAAGTATGAAATCCCATATAAACTCTCAATACAATAAAGAACCATACTGTAGCCACAAAAAACAAATTCACCCTACTACGATAAAAAGGTGATACGGGCAGAATGGGACCAAGGTTCTGAGTCACTTTTGTTAAGGAACCCCACTCGTAGGTGCTTCGGTTACCGCAGGCAGTTGCCATGGAGACCAGTCGGTGACGTGGAAAATACTCTCAAGTCGGAGCTCGGCCTTCGGCCTCGCAAGTTACTAACACGGCTCGGCCTGCGGCCTCGCCAAGCGCTCGCCCTTCGGGCTCGCGCATCATACGCTCGGCCTTCGGCCTCGCGGACCGAAAGTTCGGCCTTCGGCCTCACCAGGAGCTCGCCCTTCGGGCTCGCTACTACACTAATGTTGGACAGTAACTCCAAATTTAGTCAAAAATCCCACAAAAACTCCTAATATATTCGAAAATTAAGGAAAAACACTCCAAATGCAGTATAAAGAATGATAGGAGCACGTAAGACACATCCAAAATGTCGGATTTCAAGACGGCCACCATACAAACTGCTCCGCCCCTACTGAAGCACGGCCTAACGGCCTCGCTTCAGCAGGCTCGGATCACTTTGTATGGCGGCCATCTTGAAATCCGCCATTTTGGATTTTTGACAGGTGTCATTCGACTAAACTTCCGATTCCCTATGACATTTGTTCAAACACCCCCTACCTATCTCTTACCGTTTTTGAGATACCTCATCCATCTTCACTTGGCAGGCGTCTTTTTTATGATTTTCGATTTTTCTCATACTCACCAAAACCACCCGAACATTTTTGCCATACATCACCTTGTTCCTACTCGTCTCCTTCTAGGAGAACATTTATGTCAGTCAGTCAGTCAGTGAGTCAGTCAGTGGTAATCGAGCTTTATATATTATACTAGTTATTCGGGCAGTGTGCGGGCCGCATGCGGCCCGCATTTATCGTTGTGCAAGTTTGAACAATATCAAAACACCTTATATATTAAAAAAAAAATTCAAAACACCAAAAGATGTACGATTTCCCATACAAACACTTAATACATTAGAAAACCGTACTGTAGCCACCAAACCAAATTCACCCTACTGCCATAAAAAGGTGGTACGGGCAGAATGGTACCAAGGTTCTGAGTCACTTTTGTTAAGGAACCCCACTCGTAGGTGCTTCGGTTACCGCGGGCAGTTGCCATGGAGACCTGTCGGTGACGTGGAAAATACTCTCGAGTCGGAGCTCGGCCTTCGGCCTCGCAAGTTACTAACATGGCTCGGCCTGCGGCCTCGCCAAGCGCTCGCCCTTCGGGCTCACGCACCATACGCTCGGCCTTCGGCCTCGCGAACCGAAAGTTTGCCCTTCGGCCTCACCCGGAGCTCGCCCTTCGGGCTCGCTATACACTATTATAGGACAGTAACTCCAAATTCAGTCAAAAATCCCACAAAAACTCCTAATACAGTCGAAAATGAAGGTAAAACACTCCAAATGCAGTATGAAGAGTGAGAGGAGCACGTGGAGCACATCCAAAATGTCGGATTTCAAGATGGCCGCCATACAAACTGCTCCGCCCCTACTGAAGCTCGGCCTAACGGCCTCGCTTCAGCAGGCTCGGAGCATTTTGTATGGCGGCCATCTTGAAATCCGCCATTTTGGATTTTTGACAGGTGTCATTCGACTGCTCTCCCAATTCACTATGACATTTGTTCAAACACCCCCTACCTATCTCTTACCGTTTTCGAGATACCTCATACACCTTTACTTGGCAGGCGTCTTTTTAATGATTTTCGATTTTTCTCATACTCACCAAAACCCCCCGAACATTTTTGCCATACTTCATTTTTACCCTACTCTGCTCCTTCTAGGAGAACATTTATGTCAGTGAGTCAGTGAGTCAGTGGTAATCGAGCTTTATATATTATAAATATTATAAATAAACTAGTTTTTCGGGCAGTGTGCGGGCCGCATGCGGCCCGCATTTATCGTTGTGCAAGTTTGAACAATATCAAAACACCTTATACATTAAAAAAAATTATTTCAAAACACCTAAAGATGTACGATTTCCCATACAAACCCTTAATACAATAGAGAACCGTACTGTTATCACCAAACCAAATTCACCCTACTGCCATAAAAAGGTGGTACGGGCAGAATGGTACCAAGGTTCTGAATCACTTTTGTTAAGGAACCCCACTCGTAGGTGCTTCGGTTACCGCAGGCAGTTGCCATGGAGACCAGTCGGTGACGTGGAAAATACTCTCAAGTCGGAGCTCGGCCTTCGGCCTCGCAAGTTACTAATACGGCTCGGCCTGCGGCCTCGCCAAGCGCTCGCCCTTCGGGCTCGCGCACCATTCGCTCGGCCTTCGGCCTCGCGGACCGAAAGTTCGGCCTTCGGCCTCACCAGGTGGTTGCCCTTTGGGCTCGCTATACACTAATGTAGAACAGTTACTCCAAATTCAGTCAAAAAACCCACAAAAACTCCTAATACAGTCGAAAATATAAGGTAAAACACTCCAAATGCAGTATGAAGAATGAGAGGAGCACCTGGGACAAATCCAAAATGGCGGATTTCAAGAAGGCCACCATACAAACTGCTCCGCCCCTACTGAAGCTCGGCCTAAAGGCCTCGCTTCAGCAGGCTCGGAGCATTTTGTATGGCGGCCATCTTGAAATCCGCCATTTTGGATTTTTGACAGGTGTCATTCGACTGCTCTCCCGATTCTCTATGACATTTGTTCAAACACCCCCTACCTATCTCTTACCGTTTTCGAGATACGTCATCCATCATCACTTGGCAGGCGTCTTTTTAATGATTTTCGATTTTTCTCATACTCACCAAAACCCCCCAAACATTTTTGCCATACATCATTTTAGCCCTACTCTGCTCCTTCTAGGAGAACATTTATGTCAATCAGTCAGTCAGTCAGTGAGTGGTAATCGAGCTTTATATATTATAAACTAGTTTTTCGGGCAGTGTGCGGGCCGCATGCGGCCCGCATTTATCGTTGTGCAAGTTTGAACAATATCAAAACACCTTATACATTTAAAAAAAAAACAATATTCTATAACAGTATGAAATCCCATATAAACTCCTTATACAGTAGAGAACCAAACTGTAGCCACCAAACCAGATTCACCCTACTGCCATAAAAAAGTGGTACGGGCAGAATGGTACCAAGATTCTGAGTCACTTTTATTAAAGAACCCCACTCGTAGGTGCTTCGCTTACCACGGGCAGTTGCCATGGAGACCATTCGGAGACGTGGAAAATACTCTCAAGTCGGAGCTCGGCCTTCGGGCTCGCATGTTACTAATACGGCTCGGCCTGCGGCCTCGCCAAGCGCTCGCCCTTCGGGCTCACGCCCCATACGCTCGGCCTTCGGCCTCGCGGGCCGAAAGTTCGGCCTTCGGCCTCACCAGGAGCTCGCCCTTCGGGCTCGCTACTACATTAACGTAGAACAGTTACTCCAAATTCAGTAAAAAATCCCACAAAAACTCCCAATTCAGTCGAAAATGAAGGCAAAACACTCCAAATGCAGTATAAAGAATGATAGGAGCACGTGGGTCACATCCAAAATGTCGGATTTCAAGACGGCCACCATACAAACTGCTCCGCCCCTACTGAAGCTCGGCCTAAAGGCCTCGCTTCAGCAGGCTCGGATCATTTTGTATGGCGGCCATCTTGAAATCCGCCATTTTGGATTTTTGACAGGTGTCATCCGACTGCTCTCCCGATTCCCTATGACATTTGTTCAAACACCCCCTACCTATCTTGTACCGTTTTTGAGATATGTCATCCATCTTTACTTGGCAGGCGTCTTTTTATGATTTTCGATTTTTCTCATACTCACCAAAACCCCCCGAACATTTTTGCCATACATCATTTTAACCCTACTCTACTCCTTCTAGGCGAACATTTATGTCAGTCAGTCAGTCAGTGAGTCAGTCAGTGGTAATCGAGCTTTATATATTATAACTAGTATTTCGGGCAGTGTGCGGGCCGCATGCGGCCCGCATCTATCTTGAGTCAGTAGGAACTGTCAAAAAAACACCTGATACATTAAAAAAATAGTGTGTTCAAAACTCCAATAGAAGCATGAAATCCCATATAAACTCTCAATACAATAAAGAACCATACTGTAGCCAATAAAGCAAATTCACCCTACTGCTATAAAAAGGTGGTACGGGCAGAATGGTACCAAGGTTCTAAGTCACTTTTCTTAAGGAACCCCACTCGCAGGTGCTTCGGTTACCGCGAGCAGTTGCCATGGAGACCAGTCGGAGATGTGGAAAATACTCTCGAGTCGGAGCTCGGCCTTCGGCCTCGCAAGTTACTAACACGGCTCGGCCTGCGGCCTCGCCAAGCGCTCGCCCTTCGGGCTCGCGCTTCATTCGCTCGGCCTTCGGCCTCGCGGACCGAAAGTTCGGCCTTCGGCCTCACCAGGTGGTTGCCCTTTGGGCTCGCTATACACTAATGTAGGACAGTTACTCCAAATTCAGTCAAAAAACCCACAAAAACTCCTAATACAGTCGAAAATATATGGTAAAACACTCCAAATGCAGTATGAAGAATGAGAGGAGCACCTGGGACAAATCCAAAATGGCGGATTTCAAGAAGCCCACCATTCAAACTGCTCCGCCCCTACTGAAGCTCGGCCTAAAGGCCTCGCTTCAGCAGGCTCGGAGCATTTTGTATGGCGGCCATCTTGAAATCCGCCATTTTGGATTTTTGACAGGTGTCATTCGACTGCTCTCTCGATTCCCTATGACATTTTTTCAAACACCCCTTACCTATCTCTTACCGTTTTCGAGGTACGTCATCCATCTTCACTTGGCAGGCGTCATTTTTATGATTTTCGATTTTTCTCATACTCACCAAAACCCCCCGAACATTTTTGCCATACTTCATTTTTACCCTACTCTGCTCCTTCTAGGAGAACATTTATGTCAGTCAGTGAGTCAGTCAGTGAGTGGTAATCGAGCTTTATATATTATAAACTAGTTTTTCGGGCAGTGTGCGGGCCGCATGCGGCCCGCATTTATCGTTATGCAGTACTAAACTTTACCTTAACCCCTAATATATAAAAAAAAAATAAGTTCAAAACTCCAATAGAAGTATGAAATCCCAAATAAACTCTCCATACAATAAAGAACCATACTGTAGCCACTTAAGCAGATTCACCCTACTGCCATAAAAAGGTGGTACGGGCAGAATGGTACCAAGGTTCTGAGTCACTTTTAATAAGCAACCCCACTCGTAGGTGCTTCGGTTACCGCGGGCAGTTGCCATGGAGACCAGTCGGAGACGTGGAAAAAACTCTCAAGTCGGAGCTCGGCCTTCGGCCTCGCAAGTTACTAACACGGCTCGGCCTGCGGCCTCGCAAAGCGTTCGCCCTTCGGGCTCACGCACCAAACGCTCGGCCTTCGGCCTCGCGAGCCGAAAGTTCGGCCTTCGGCCTCACCGGGAGCTCGCCCTTCGGGCTCGCTACTACACTAACGTAGGACAGTAACTCCAAATTCAGTCGAAAATCCCACAAAAACTCCTAATACAGTCGAAAATATAAGGTAAAACACTCCAAATGCAGTATAAAGAATGATAGGAGCACGTGGGTCACATCCAAAATGTCGGATTTCAAGACGGCCGACATACAAACTGCTCCGCCCCTACTGAAGCTCGGCCTAAAGGCCTCGCTTCAGCAGGCTCGGATCATTTTGTATGGCGGCCATCTTGAAATCCGCCATTTTGGATTTTTGACAGGTGTCATTCGACTGCTCTCCCGATTCCCTATGACATTTGTTCAAACACCTCCTACCTATCTTGTACCGTTTTCGAGATACGTAGTACATCTTAACTTGGCAGGCGTCTTTTTAATGATTTTCGATTTTTCTCATACTCACCAAAACCCCCCGAACATTTTTGCCATACATAATTTTAACCCTACTCTGCTCCTTCTAGGAGAACATTTATGTCAATCAGTCAGTCAGTCAGTGAGTGGTAATCGAGCCTTATATATTATAAAGGCCTCGCTTCAGCAGGCTCGGAGCATTTTGTATGGCGGCCATCTTGAAATCCGCCATTTTGGATTTTTGGCAGGTGTCATTCGACTGCTCTCCCGATTCCCTATGACATTTGTTCAAACACCCCCTACCTATCTCTTACCATTTTCGAGATACGTCATCCATCATCACTTGGCAGGCGTCTTTTTAATGATTTTCGATTTTTCTCATACTCACCAAAACCACCCGAACATTTTTGCCATACTTCATTTTTACCCTACTCTGCTCCTTCTAGGAGAACATTTATGTCAGTGAGTCAGTCAGTCAGTCAGTGGTAATCGAGCTTTATATATTATAAATAACTAGTTTTTCGGGCAGTGTGCGGGCCGCATGCGGCCCGCATTTATCGTTATGCAGTACTTAACAATATCAAAACTCCTTTTACATATAAAAAAAATATTTCAAAATTCCAATAGAAGTATGAAATCCCATATAAACTCTCAATACAATAAAGAACCATACTGTAGCCACTAAAGCAAATTCACCCTACTGCCATAAAAAGGTGGTACGGGCAGAATGGGACCAAGGTTCTGAGTCACTTTTGTTAAGGAACCCCACTCGTAGGTGCTTCGGTTACCGCGGGCAGTTGCCATGGAGACCAGTCGGAGATGTAGAAAATACTCTCAAGTCGGAGCTCGGCCTTCGGCCTCGCAAGTTATTAGTACGCCTCTGCCTACGGCCTCGCCAAGCGCTCGCCCTTCGGGCTCACGCACCATACGCTCGGCCTTCGGCCTCGCGGACCGAAAGTTCGGCCTTCGGCCTCACCAGGAGCTCGCCCTTCGGGCTCGCTACTTCACTAATGTAGGACATTAACTCCAAATTCAGTCAAAAATCCCACAAAAACTCCTAATACAGTCGAAAATATAAGGTAAAACACTCTAAATGCAGTATAAAGAACGATAGGAGCACGTGGGACACATCCAAAATGTCGGATTTCAAGACGGCCACCATACAAACTGCTCCGCCCCTACTGAAGCTCGGCCTAAAGGCCTCGCTTCAGCAGGCTCGGACCATTTTGTATGGCGGCCATCTTGAAATCCGCCATTTTGGATTTTTGACAGGTGTCATTCTACTGCTCTCCCGATTCCCTATGACATTTGTTCAAACACCCCCTACCTATCTCTTACCGTTTTCGAGATGTGTTATCCATCTTTACTTGGCAGGCGTCATTTTTTTGATTTTCGATTTTTCTCATACTCACCAAAACCTCCTGAACATTTTTTCCATACATCATTTTAACCCTACTCTACTCCTTCTAGGAGAACATTTATGTCAGTCAGTCAGTCAGTGAGTCAGTCAGTGGTAATCGAGCTTTATATAATATAAACTAGTTTTTCGGGCAGTGTGCGGGCCGCATGCGGCCCGCATTTATCGTTATGCAGTACTAAACTTTACCTTAACCCCTTATAAATTTCAAACAAATAAGTTCAAAACTCCAATAGAAGTATGAAATCCCATACAAACTCTCAATACAATAAAGAACCATGCTGTAGCCACTAAAGCATATTCACCCTACTGCCATAAAAAGGTGGTACGGGCAGAATGGCACCAAGGTTCTGAGTCACTTCTGTTCAGGAACCCCACTTGTAGATGCTTCGGTTACAGCGGGCAGTTGCCATGGAGACCAGTCGGAGACGTGGAAAAAACTCTCAAGTCGGAGCTCGGCCTTCGGCCTCGCAAGTTACCAGCACGGCTCAGCCTTCGGCCTCACCAGGAGCTCGCCCTTCGGGCTCGCTACTACAATAACGTAGTACAGTAACTCCAAATTCAGTCAAAAAACCTACAAAAACTCCTAATACAGTCGAAAATATGAGGTAAAACACTCCAAATGCAGTATAAAGAATGAGAGGAGCACGTTTGACACATCCGAAATGTCATTCGACTGCTCTTCTTATTCTCTATGACATTTTTTCAAAAACCCCCTACCTATCTATTACCGTTTTCGAGATACGTGATTTATCTGCACTTGGCAGACGTCATCGAAAAAAAAATTCAAATTTGGAATAAGGAAGTCCAGAACAACCTAGATATCGAGTTTCAGCCAAATCGGAGTAACTTTTTTTACTTGGCAGACGTCATCGAAAAACAAATTTTTGATTTGGAATAAGGACACCCAGAACCACCTAAATATCGAGTTTCAGCCAAATCAAAGTAACTTTTTTAACTTGGCAGACGTCATCGAAAATTTTTTTTTTGATTTGGAATAAGGACGTCCAGAACCACATAAATATCGAGTTTCAGCCAAATCGGAGTAAGTTTTTTTACTTGGCAGACGTCATCGAAATAAAAATTTCATATTTGAAATAAGGATGACGAGAACAACCTATATATCGATTTTCAGCCAAATCGGTGCAAGTCTGAGCTCGGCCTTCGGCCTCGCAAGTTACTTACATGGCTCGGCCTGCGGCCTCGCCTAGCGCTCGCCCTGCGGGCTCGCGCACCGTCAACTCGGCCTACGGCCTCGCGGCCCGAAAATTCGGCCTTCGGCCTCACCAGAAGCTCGCCCTACGGGCTCGCTACACGGCCAGTAGGACAATTACTCCAAATTCAGTTGAAAATCCCACAAAAACTCCTAATACAGTCGACATTGTAAGGTCAAACACTCCAAATGCAGTATAAAGAATGAGAGGAGCACGTGTGACAGGTGCCATTCGACTGCTCTCCCGATTCCCTATGACATTTGTTCAAACACCCCCAACCTATCTCTTACCGTTTTCGAGATACGTAGTCCAGCTTTACTTGGCAGGCGTCATTTCTAGGGTTTTTAATTTTTCCCTACTCAGCTTAGCCCCTTTGTCATTTTCGTAATACATTACTATAACCGTACTCAACTCTTTCTGGTAGAACCAGCTACTTTTTTGAGGGATCGAAGGATTTTGTATGGCGGCCATTTTGCAATCCGCCATTTTGGATTTTTGACAGATGTCATCCGACTGCTCTCCCGATTCCCTATGACATTTGGTCAAGCACCCCCTACCTATCTCTTACCATTTCAGAGAAACGCTATCCAATTTTACTTGGCAGACGACTTCTTTGAGTTTTCGGATTTTTCCCATACTCACACAAACCCCTTCTACACTTTTCCCATACATCACTTTCTTCCTTCTCGACTCCTTCTGGGAGAACAATGATGTCAGTCAGTCAGTCAGTCAGTCAGTCAGTGTACGGTAATCCAGCTTTATATATTATATTATAAACTAGTATATCGGGGAGTGTGCGGGCTGCATGCGGCCCGCATTTATCGTTGTGCAATTTTAAACTATATCAAACATTTATAAATGTTAATAAAAATGATTCAAAACTCCAAAAGATGTACGACGTCCCATACAAACTATTAATACAGTAGAGAATCAAACTGTAGCCACCAAACCAGATTCACCCTACTGCCATAAAAAGGTGGTACGGGCAGAATGGGACCAAGGTTCTGAGTCACTTTTGTTAAGGAACCCCACTCGTAGGTGCTTCGCTTACCTCGGGCAGTTGCCATGGAGACCAGTCGGAGACGTGGAAAAAACTCTCAAGTCGGAGCTCGGCCTTCGGCCTCGCAAGTTACCAACACGGCTCGGCCTGCGGCCTCGCCAAGTGCTCGCCCTTCGGGCTCGCGCATCATACGCTCGGCCTTCGGCCTCGCGAACCGAAAGTTCGGCCTTCGGCCTCACCAGGAGCTCGCCCTTCGGGCTCGCTACTATACTAATGTAGGACAGTAACTCCAAATTCAGTCAAAAATCCCACAAAACTCCTAATACAGTCGAAAATATAAGGTAATACACACCAAATGCAGTATAAAGAATGATAGGAGCACCTGGGACAAATCCAAAATGGCGGATTTCAAGAAGGCCACCATACAAACTGCTCCGCCCCTACTGAACCTCGGCCTAACGGCCTCGCTTCAGCAGGCTCGGATCAATTTGTATGGCGGCCATCTTGAAATCCGCCATTTTGGATTTTTGACAGGTGTCATTCGACTAAACTCCCGATTCCCTATGACATTTGTTCAAACACCCTCTACCTATCTTGTACCGTTTTCGAGATATTTTATCCATCTTTACTTGGCAGGCGTCATTTTTATGATTTTCGATTTTTCTCATACTAACCAAAACCCCCCGAACATTTTTGCCATACATCACGTTGCTCCTACTCGTCTCCTTCTAGGAGAACATTTATGTCAATCAGTCAGTGGTAATCGAGCTTTATATATTTTACTAGTTTTTCGGGCAGTGTGCGGGCCGCATGCGGCCCGCATTTATCGTTATGCAGTACTAAACTATATCAAAACTCCTGATACGTTGGAAAAAAGTATGTTCAAAACTCCAATAGAAGTATGAAATCCCATATAAACTCTCAATACAATAAAGAACCATACTGTAGCCACTAAACCAGATTCACCCTTCTGCCATAAAAAGGTGGTACGGGCAGAATGGGACCAAGGTTCTGAGTCACTTTTGTTAAGGAACCCCACTCGTAGGTGCTTCGGTTACCGCAGGCAGTTACCATGGAGACCAGTCGGTGACGTGGAAAATACTCTCAAGTCGGAGTCTCAAGTTACTAACACGGCTCAGCCTGCGGCCTCGCCAAGCGCTCGCCCTTCGGGCTCACGCACCCTACGCTCGGCCTTCGGCCTCGCAAACCGAAAGTTCGGCCTTCGGCCTCACCGGGAGCTCGCCCTTCGGGCTCGCTTTACACTAAAGTTGGACAGTAACTCCAAATTCAGTCAAAAATCCCACAAAAACTCCTAATACAGTCGAAAATTAAGGAAAAACACTCCAAATGCAGTATAAAGAATGATAGGAGCACGTAAGACACATCCAAAATGTTATTCGACTGCTCTCCTCATTCCCTATGACATATTTTCAAAAACCCCCTACCTATCTATTACCGTTTTCGAGATACGTGATTTATCTGCACTTGGCAGACGTCATCAAAAAAAAATGTCATATTTGGAATAAGGACGTCCAGAACAACCTAGATATAAAATTTAAGCCAAATCGGAGTACTTTTTTCTACTTGGCAGACGTCATCGAAAAAAAAATTTTTGATTTGGAATAAGGACACCCAGAACCACCTAAATATCGAGTTTCAGCCAAATCGGAGTAACTTGTTTTACTTGGCAGACGTCATCGAAAAAAAATTTTTTGATTTGGAATAAGGACACCCAGAACCACCTAAATATCGAGTTTCAGCCAAATCGGAATAACTTTTTTTACTTGGCAGACGTCATCGAAAAAAAATTTTCAGATTTGGGATAATGACACCCAGAACCACCTAAATATCGAGTTTCAGCCAAATCGGAGTAACTTTTTTTACTTGGCAGACGTCATCGAAACAAAAATTGAATATTTGGAATAAAGATGACGAGAACAACCTATATATAGATTTTCAGCCAATTCGGTGCAAGTCTGAGCTCGGCCTTCGGCCTCGCAAGTTACTAACACGGCTCGACCTGCAGCCTCGCCTAGCGCTCGCCCTGCGGGCTCGCGCACCGTCCACTCGGCCTACGGCCTCGCGGCCCAAAAGTTCGGCCTTCGGCCTCACCAAAAGCTCGCCCTTCGGGCTCGCTACACTGACAGTAGGACAATTACTCTAAATTGAGTTGAAATTCCCACAAACACTCCTACTACAGTCGACATTGTAAGGTTAATTACTCCAAATAATGTATAAAGAATGAGAGAAGCACATTTGACAGGTGTCATTCGACTGCTCTCCCAATTCCCTATGACATTTGTTCAAACACCCCCAACCTATCTCTTACCGTTTTCGAGATACGTAGTCCAGCTTTAATTGGCAGGCGTCATTTCTAGGGTTTTTATTTTTTTCCCTACTCAGCTAAGCCCCTTTGTCATTTTCGTAATACATTACTATGACCGTACTCAACTCTTTCTGGTAGAACCAGCTACTTTTTTGAGGGATCGAAGGATTTTGTATGGCGGCCATTTTGAAATCCGCCATTTTGGATTTTTGACAGATGTCATCCGACTGCTCTCCCGATTCCCTATGACATTTGGTCAAGCACCCCCTACCTATCTCTTACCGTTTCAGAGATACGCCATCCAATTTTACTTGGCAGACGTCATCTTTGAGTTTTCGGATTTTTCCCATACTCACACAAACCCCTAGAACATTTTTGCTATACATTACTTTCATCCTACTCGACTCCTTCTGGGAGAACAATGATGTCAGTCAGTCAGTGAGTCAGTCAGTGTACGGTAATCCAGCTTTATATATTATTAATTTTAATTTAATAATATATAAAGCTCGATTACCACTGACTGACTGACTGACTCACTGACATAAATGTTCTCCTAGAAGGAGTAGAGTAGGGTAAAAATGATGAAAAGCAAAAATGTTCGCGGGGTTTTGGTGAGTATGAAAAAAATCGAAAATCACTAAAAAGACGCCTGCCAAGTAAAGATGGATGACATATCTCAAAAACGGTACAAGATAGGTAGGAAGTGTTTGAATAAATGTCATAGGGCATCGGGAGAGCAGTCGAATGACACCTGTCAAAAATCCAAAATGGCGGATTTCAAGATGGCCGCCATACAAAATGATCCGAGCCTGCTGAAGCGAGGCCGTTAGGCCGAGCTTCAGTAGGGGCGGAGCAGTTTGTATGGTGGCCATCTTGAAATCCGACATTTTGGATGTGTCAAACGTGCTCCTATCATTCTTTATACTGCATTTGGAGTGTTCTACCTTACATTTATGACTGTATTAGGAGTTTTTGTGGGATTTTTGACTAAATTTGGAGTTACTGTCCTACATAAGTGAAGTAGCGAGCCCGAAGGGCGAGCTCCTGGTGAGGCCGAAGGCCGAACTTTCGGTCCGCGAGGCCGAAGGCCGGGCGTACAATGCGCGAGCCCGAAGGGCGAGCTCTTGGCGAGGCCGTAGGCCGAGCCGTATTAGTAACTTGCGAGGCCGAAGGCCGAGCTCCGACTTGAGAGTATTTTCCACGTCTCCGACTGGTCTCCATGGCAACTGCCCGCGGCAACCGAAGCACCTACAAGTGGGGTTCCTTGACAAAAGTGACTCAGAACCTTGGTCCCATTCTGCCCGTACCACCTCTTTATGGCAGTAGGGTGAATTTGCTTTAGTGGCTACAGTATTGTTCTTTATTGTATTGAGAGTTAATACGGGATTTCATACATCTAATGGAGTTTTGAACATACTTTTTTTAATGTTTAAGGTGTTTTGATATTGTTCAAACCCTACATTAGTGAAGTTGCGAGCCCGAAGGGCGAGCTTCTGGTGAGGCCGAAGGCCGAACTTTCGGTCCGCGAGGCCGAAGGCCGAGCGTATGATGCGCGAGCCCGAAGGGCGAGTGCTTTGCGAGGCCGCAGGCCGAGCCGTGTTAGTAACTTGCGAGGCCGAAGGCCGAGCTCCGACTTGAGATTATTTTCCACATCTCCGACTGGTCTCCATAGCAACTGCCCGCGGTAACCGAAGCACCTACGAGTGGGGTTCCTTCACAAAAGTGACTCAGAACCTTGGTCCCATTCTGCCCGTACCACCTTTTTGTGGCAGTAGGGTGAATTTGCTTTAGTGGCTGCAGTATGGTTCTTTATTGTATTGAGAGTTTTTATGGGATTTCATACTTCCATTGGAGTTTTGAACATTCTTTTTCTTAAAGTATTAGGGGTTTATGTGAAATTTCCAAATGACTCAAGATAGATGCGGGCCGCATGCGGCCCGCACACTGCCCGAAAAACTAGTATAATATATAAGGCTCGATTACCACTGACTGACTCACTGACTCACTGACATAAATGTTCTCCTAGAAGGAGCAGAGTAGGGTAAAAATGAAGTATGGCAAAAATGTTCGGCGGGTTTAGGTGAGTATGAGAAAAATCGAAAATCATTAAAAAGACGCCTGCCAAGTAAAGATGAATGACATATCTCAAAAACGGTACAAGATAGGTAGAGGGTGTTTGAACAAATGTCATAGGGAATTGGGAGAGCAGTCGGATGACATCTGTCAAAAATCCAAAATGGTGGATTTCAAGATGGCCGCCATACAAAGTGATCCGAGCCTGCTGAAGCGAGGCCGTTAGGCCGAGCTTCAGTAGAGGCGGAGCAGTTTGTATGGTGGCTGTCTTGAAATCCGACATTTTGGATGTGACCCACGTGCTCCTATCATTCTTTATACTGCATTTGGAGTGTTTTACCTAATATTTTCGACTGTATTAGGAGTTTTTGTGGGATTTTTGACTAAATTTGGAGTTACTGTCCTACATAAGTGAAGTAGCGAGCCCGAAGGGCGAGCTTCTGGTGAGGCCGAAGGCCGAACTTTCGGTCCGCGAGGCCGAAGGCCGAGCGTATGATGCGTGAGCCCGAAGGGCGAGCGCCTGGCGAGGCCGTAGGCCGAGCCGTATTAGTAACTTGCGAGGCCGAAGGCCGAGCTCCGACTTGAGAGTATTTTCCACATCTCCGACTGGTCTCCATGGCAACTGCCTGCGGTAACCGCAGCAACTACGAGTGGGGTTCCTTAACAAAAGTGACTCAGAACCTTGGTACCATTCTGCCCGTACCACCTTTTTATGGCAGTAGGGTGAATCTGCTTTAGTGGCTACAGTATGGTTCTTTATTGTATTGAGAGTTTATATGGGATTTCATTCTTCTATTGGAGTTTTGAACATACTTTTTTACAACGTATCATGAGTTTTGATATAGTTTAGTACTGCATAACGATAAATGCGGGCCGCATGCGGCCCGCACACTGCCCGAAAAACTAGTTATTATTATATAAAGCTGGATTACCGTACACTGACTCACTGACTGACTGACTGACTGACTGACATCATTGTTCTCCCAGAAGGAGTCGAGTAGGAAGAATGTGATGTATGGGAAAAGTGTAGAGGGGGTTTGTGTGAGTATGGGAAAAATCCGAAAACTCAAAGATGACGTCTGCCAAGTAAAATTGGATGGCGTATCTCTGAAACGGTAAGAGATAGGTAGGGGGTGCTTGACCAAATGTCATAGGGAATCAGGAGAGCAGTCGGATGACATTTGTCAAAAATCCAAAATGGCGGATTTCAAAATGGCCGCCATACAAAATCCTTCGATCCCTCAAAAAAGTAGCTGGTTCTACCAGAAAGAGTTGAGTACGGTTATAGTAATGTATTACGAAAATGACTAAGGGGTTTAGCTGAGTAGGGGAAAAATTAAAAACCCTAGAAATGACGCCTGCCAAGTAAAGCTGGACCACGTATCTCGAAAACGGTAAGAGATAGGTTGGGGGTGTTTGAACAAATGTCATAGGGAATCGAGAGAGCAGTCGAATGACACCTGTCAAATGTGCTACTCTCATTCTTCATACATTATTTGGAGTATTTAACCTTACAATGTCGACTGTATTAGGAGTGTTTGTGGGAATTTCAACTCAATTTAGAGTAATTGTCCTACTGTCAGTGTAGCGAGCCCGAAGGGCGAGCTTTTGGTGAGGCCGAAGGCCGAACTTTCGGTTCGCGAGGCCGTAGGCCGAGTGGACGGTGCGCGAGGCCGCAGGTCGAGCCGTCTTAGTAACTTGCGAGGCCGAAGGCCGAGCTCAGACTTGCACCGATTTGGCTGAAAATCGATATATAGGTTGTTCTCGTCATCCTTATTCCAAATATGAAATTTTTATTTCGATGACGTCTGCCAAGTAAAAAAAGTTACTCCGATTTGGCTGAAACTCGATATTTATGTGGTTCTGGACGTCCTTATTCTAAATCAAAAATTTTTGTTTCGATGACGTCTGCCAAGTAAAAAAAGTTACTCCGATTTGGCTGAAACTCGATATTTAGGTGGTTCTGGGTGTCCTTATTCCAAATCTAAAATTTTTTTTTCGATGACGTCTGCCAAGTAAAAAAAGTTACTCCGATTTGGCTGAAACTCGATATTTAGGTGGTTCTGGGTGTCCTTATTCCAAATCAAAAAATTTTTTTTCGATGACGTCTGCCAAGTAAAAAAGAGTACTCCGATTTGGCTTAAATTTTATATCTAGGTTGTTCTGAACGTCCTTATTCCAAATATGAAATTTTGTTTTCGATGACGTCTGCCAAGTGCAGATAAATCACGTATCTCGAAAACGGTAATAGATAGGTAGGGGGTTTTTGAAAATATGTCATAGGGAATAAGAAGAGCAGTCGAATGACATTTTGGATGTGTCTTACGTGCTCCTATCATTCTTTATACTGCATTTGGAGTGTTTTTCCTTAATTTTCAACTGTATTAGGATTTTTTGTGGGATTTTTGACTGAATTTGGAGTAACTGTCTAACTTTAGTGTATAGCGAGCCCGAAGGGCGAGCTTCCGGTGAGGCCGAAGGCCGAACTTTCGGCTCGCGAGGCCGAAGGCCGAGCGTAGGGTGCGTGAGCCCGAAGGGCGAGCGCTTGGCGAGGCCGTAGGCCGAGCCGTATTAGTAACTTGCGAGGCCGAAGGCCGAGCTCCGACTTGAGAGTTTTTTCCACATCTCCAACTGGTCTCCATGGCAACTGCCTGCGGTAACCGAAGCAGCTACGAGTGGGGTTCCTTAACAAAAGTGACTCAGAACCTTGGTACCATTCTGCCCGTACCACCTTTTTATGGCAGTAGGGTGAATCTGCTTTAGTGGCTACAGTATGGTTCTCTACTGTATTGAGAGTTTATATGGGACTTCATACTTCTTTTGGGGTTTTGAAATATTTTAGTGTATTGTAAAAGGTGTTTTGATATAGTTTAAAATTGCATAACGATAAATGCGGGCCGCATGCGGCCCGCACACTGCCCGAAATACTAGCCGCCATTTTGGATTTTTGACAGGTGTCATTCTACTGCTCTCCCGATTCCCTATGACATTTGTTCAAACACCCCCTACCTATCTCTTACCGTTTTCGAGATGTGTTATCCATCTTTACTTGGCAGGCGTCATTTTTTTGATTTTCGATTTTTCTCATACTCACCAAAACCTCCTGAACATTTTTTCCATACATCATTTTAACCCTACTCTACTCCTTCTAGGAGAACATTTATGTCAGTCAGTCAGTCAGTGAGTCAGTCAGTGGTAATCGAGCTTTATATAATATAAACTAGTATATCGGGGAGTGTGCGGGCTGCATGCGGCCCGCATTTATCGTTGTGCAATTTTAAACTATATCAAACATTTATAAATGTTAATAAAAATGATTCAAAACTCCAAAAGATGTACGACGTCCCATACAAACTATTAATACAGTAGAGAATCAAACTGTAGCCACCAAACCAGATTCACCCTACTGCCATAAAAAGGTGGTACGGGCAGAATGGGACCAAGGTTCTGAGTCACTTTTGTTAAGGAACCCCACTCGTAGGTGCTTCGCTTACCTCGGGCAGTTGCCATGGAGACCAGTCGGAGACGTGGAAAAAACTCTCAAGTCGGAGCTCGGCCTTCGGCCTCGCAAGTTACCAACACGGCTCGGCCTGCGGCCTCGCCAAGTGCTCGCCCTTCGGGCTCGCGCATCATACGCTCGGCCTTCGGCCTCGCGAACCGAAAGTTCGGCCTTCGGCCTCACCAGGAGCTCGCCCTTCGGGCTCGCTACTATACTAATGTAGGACAGTAACTCCAAATTCAGTCAAAAATCCCACAAAACTCCTAATACAGTCGAAAATATAAGGTAATACACACCAAATGCAGTATAAAGAATGATAGGAGCACCTGGGACAAATCCAAAATGGCGGATTTCAAGAAGGCCACCATACAAACTGCTCCGCCCCTACTGAACCTCGGCCTAACGGCCTCGCTTCAGCAGGCTCGGATCAATTTGTATGGCGGCCATCTTGAAATCCGCCATTTTGGATTTTTGACAGGTGTCATTCGACTAAACTCCCGATTCCCTATGACATTTGTTCAAACACCCTCTACCTATCTTGTACCGTTTTCGAGATATTTTATCCATCTTTACTTGGCAGGCGTCATTTTTATGATTTTCGATTTTTCTCATACTAACCAAAACCCCCCGAACATTTTTGCCATACATCACGTTGCTCCTACTCGTCTCCTTCTAGGAGAACATTTATGTCAATCAGTCAGTGGTAATCGAGCTTTATATATTATAACTAGTTTTTCGGGCAGTGTGCGGGCCGCATGCGGCCCGCATTTATCGTTATGCAATTTGAAACAATATCAAAACACCTTATACATTTAAAAAAAAAAACAATATTCTATAACAGTATGAAATCCCATATAAACTCCTTATACAGTAGAGAACCAAACTATAGCCACCAAACCAGATTCACCCTACTGCCATAAAAAAAGTGGTACGGGCAGAATGGTACCAAGATTCTGAGTAACTTTTGTTAAAGAACCCCACTCGTAGGAGCTTCGCTTACCACGGGCAGTTGCCATGGAGACCATTCGGAGACGTGGAAAATACTCTCAAGTCGGAGCTCGGCCTTCGGCCTCGCAAGTTACTAACACGGCTCGGCCTCTGGCCTCGCCATGCGCTCGCCCTTCGGGCTCACGCCCCATACGCTCGGCCTTCGGCCTCGCGGGCCGAAAGTTCGGCCTTCGGCCTCACCAGAAGCTCGCCCTTCGGGCTCGCTACTTCACTAATGTAGGACAGTAACTCCAAATTCAGTCAAAAATCCTACAAAAACTTCTAATTCAGTCGAAAATGAAGGTAAAACACTCCAAATGCAGTATAAAGAATGATAGGAGCACCTGGGACAAATCCAAAATGGCGGATTTCAAGAAGGCCACCATACAAACTGCTCCGCCCCTACTGAAGCTCGGCCTAAAGGCCTCGCTTCAGCAGGCTCGGAGCATTTTGTATGGCGGCCATCTTGAAATCCGCCATTTTGGATTTTTGACAGGTGTCATTCGACTGCTCTCCCGATTCCCTATGACATTTGTTCAAACACCCCCTACCTATCTTGTACCGTTTTTGAGATATGTCACCCATCTTTACTTGGCAGGCGTCTTTTTAATGATTTTCGATTTTTCTCATACTCACTAAAACCCCCCGAACATTTTTGTCATACATCATTTTAACCCTACTCTGCTCCTTCTAGGAGAACATTTATGTCAGTCAGTGAGTCAGTCAGTGAGTGGTAATCGAGCTTTATATATTATAAACTAGTATTTCGGGCAGTGTGCGGGCCGCATGCGGCCCGCATTTATCGTTATGCAGTACTAAACTATATCAAAACTCCTGATACGTTGGAAAAAAGTATGTTCAAAACTCCAATAGAAGTATGAAATCCCATATAAACTCTCAATACAATAAAGAACCATACTGTAGCCACTAAAGCAGATTCACCCTACTGCCATAAAAAGGTGGTACGGGCAGAATGGTACCAAGGTTCTAAGTCACTTTTAATAAGGAACCCCACTCGTAGGTGCTTCGGTTACCGCAGGCAGTTGCCATGGAGACCAGTCGGTGACGTGGAAAATACTCTCGAGTCGGAGCTCGGCCTTCGGGCTCGCTACTACACTAATGTAGGACAGTCACTCCAAATTCAGTCAAAAATCCCACAAAAACTCCTAATACAGTCGAAAATAAAGGTAAAACACTCCAAATGCAGTATAAAGAATGATAGGAGCACGTGGGTCACATCCAAAATGTCGGATTTCAAGACGGCCACCATACAAACTGCTCCGCCCCTTCTGAAGCTCGGCCTAACGGCCTCGCTTCAGCAGGCTCGGATCATTTTGTATGGCGGCCATCTTGAAATCCGCCATTTTGGATTTTTGACAGGTGTCATTCAACTGCTCTCCCGATTTCCTATGACATTTGTTCAAACTCCCCCTACCTATCTCTTACCGTTTTTGAGATATGACATACATCTTTACTTGGCAGGCGTCTTTTAAATGATTTTCGATTTTTCTCATACTCACCTAAGTCCCCCGAACATTTTTGCCATACATCACTGTGCTCCTACTCGTCTCCTTCTAGGAGAACATTTATGTCAATGAGTGAGTCAGTCAGTCAGTCAGTGGTAATCGAGCTTTATATATTATAAACTAGTTTTTCGGGCAGTGTGCGGGCCGCATGCGGCCCGCATTTATCGTTATGCAGTACTAAACTATATCAAAACTCCTGATACGTTGGAAAAAAGTATGTTCAAAACTCCAATAGAAGTATGAAATCCCATATAAACTCTCAATACAATAAAGAACCATACTGTAGCCACTAAAGCAGATTCACCCTACTGCCATAAAAAGGTGGTACGGGCAGAATGGTACCAAGGTTCTAAGTCACTTTTAATAAGGAACCCCACTCGTAGGTGCTTCGGTTACCGCAGGCAGTTGCCATGGAGACCAGTCGGTGACGTGGAAAATACTCTCGAGTCGGAGCTCGGCCTTCGGCCTCGCAAGTTACTAATACGGCTCGGCCTACGGCCTCGCCAAGCGCTCGCCCTTCGGGCTCACGCATCATACGCTCGGCCTTCGGCCTCGCGGACCGAAAGTTCGGCCTTCGGCCTCACCAGGAGCTCGCCCTTCGGGCTCGCTACTACACTAATGTAGGACAGTAACTCCAAATTCAGTCAAAAATCCCACAAAAACTCCTAATACAGTCGAAAATAAAGGTAAAACACTCCAAATGCAGTATAAAGAATGATAGGAGCACGTGGGTCACATCCAAAATGTCGGATTTCAAGACGGCCACCATACAAACTGCTCCGCCCCTTCTGAAGCTCGGCCTAACGGCCTCGCTTCAGCAGGCTCGGATCATTTTGTATGGCGGCCATCTTGAAATCCGCCATTTTGGATTTTTGACAGGTGTCATTCAACTGCTCTCCCGATTTCCTATGACATTTGTTCAAACTCCCCCTACCTATCTCTTACCGTTTTTGAGATATGACATACATCTTTACTTGGCAGGCGTCTTTTAAATGATTTTCGATTTTTCTCATACTCACCTAAGTCCCCCGAACATTTTTGCCATACATCACTGTGCTCCTACTCGTCTCCTTCTAGGAGAACATTTATGTCAATGAGTGAGTCAGTCAGTCAGTCAGTGGTAATCGAGCTTTATATATTATAAACTAGTTTTTCGGGCAGTGTGCGGGCCGCATGCGGCCCGCATCTATCTTTAGTCATTTGAAAATTCCACAGAAACACCTAATACTTTAAAAAAAATGTGTTCAAAACTCCAATAAAAGTATGAAATCCCATATAAACTCTCAATACAATAAAGAACCAAACTGTAGCCACCAAACCAAATTCACCCTACTGCCATAAAAAGGTGGTACGGGCAAAATGAGACCAGGGTTCTGAGTCACTTTTGTAAAGGAACCCCACTCGTAGGTTCTTCGGTTACCGCGGGCAGTTGCCATGGAGACCAGTCGGAAACGTGGAAAATACTCTCAAGTTGGAGCTCGGCCTTCGGCCTCGCAAGTTACTAAAACGGCTCGGCCTGCGGCCTCGCTCGGCGCTCGCCCTTCGGGCTCACGCATCATACGCTCGGCCTTCGGCCTCGCGGATCGAAAGTTCGGCCTTCGGCCTCACCAGGAGCTCGCCCTTCGGGCTCGCTACTTCACTTATGTAGGACAGTAACTCCAAATTTAGTCAAAAATCCCACAAAAACTCCTAATACAGTCGAAAATATAAGGTAAAACACTCCAAATGCAGTATAAAGAATGATAGGAGCACGTGGGGTACATCCAAAATAACGGATTTCAAGACGGCCACCATACAAACTGCTCCGCCCCTACTGAAGCTCGGCCTAAAGGCCTCGCTTCAGCAGGCTCGGAGCATTTTGTATGGCGGCCATCTTGAAATCCGCCATTTTGGATTTTTGACAGATGTCATTCGACTGCTCTACCGATTCCCTATGACATTTGTTCAAACACCCCCTACCTATCTCTTACCGTTTTCGAGATACGTCATCCATCATCACTTGGCAGGCGTCTTTTTAATGATTTTCGATTTTTCTCATACTCACCAAAACCCTCCGAACATTTTTGCTATACTTCATTTTTACCCTACTCTGCTCCTTCTAGGAGAACATTTATGTCAGTGAGTCAGTCAGTCAGTCAGTGGTAATCGAGCTTTATATATTATAAACTAGTTTTTCGGGCAGTGTGCGGGCCGCATGCGGCCCGCATTTATCGTTATGCAATTTGAAACAATATCAAAACACCTTATACATTTAAAAAAAAAAAACAATATTCTATAACAGTATGAAATCCCATATAAACTCCTTATACAGTAGAGAACCAAACTGTAGCCACCAAACCAGATTCACCCTACTGCCATAAAAAAAGTGGTACGGGCAGAATGGTACCAAGATTCTGAGTCACTTTTGTTAAAGAACCCCACTCGTAGGTGCTTCGCTTACCACGGGCAGTTGCCATGGAGACCATTCGAAGACGTGGAAAATACTCTCAAGTCGGAGCTCGGCCTACGGCCTCGCAAGTTACTAACACGGCTCGGCCTCCGGCCTCGCCATGCGCTCGCCCTTCGGGCTCACGCCCCATACGCTCGGCCTTCGGCCTCGCGGGCCGAAAGTTCGGCCTTCGGCCTCACCAGAAGCTCGCCCTTCGGGCTCGCTACTACACTAATGTAGGACAGTTACTCCAAATTCAGTCAAAAATCCCACAAAAACTGCTAATATAGTCGAAAATAAAGATAAAAAACTCCAAATGCAGTATAAAGAATGATAGGAGCACGTGGGTCACATCCAAATTGTCGGATTTCAAGATGGCCACCATACAAACTGCTCCGCCCCTACTGAAGCTCGGCCTAACGGCCTCGCTTCAGCAGGCTCGGATCACTTTGTATGGCGGCCATCTTGAAATCCGCCATTTTGGATTTTTGACAGGTGTCATTCGACTGCTCTCCCGATTCCCTATGACATTTGGTCAAACACCCCCTACCTATCTCTTACCGTTTTTGAGATACGTCATCCATCTTCACTTGGCAGGCGTCATTTTTATGATTTTCGATTTTTCTCATACTCACCAAAACCACCCGAACATTTTTGCCATACTTCATTTTTACCCTACTCGTCTCCTTCTAGGAGAACATTTATGTCAATCAGTCAGTCAGTCAGTCAGTGAGTGGTAATCGAGCTTTATATATTATTAATAAATAAATAAATAAACTAGTATTTCGGGCAGTGTGCGGGCCGCATGCGGCCCGCATTTATCGTTATGCAGTACTAAACTTTGCCTTAACCCCTAATACATATAAAAAAAAATAAGTTCAAATCTCCAATAGAAGTATGAAATCCCATATAAACTCTCAATACAATAAAGAACCATATAGTCACTTCTAAAGCAAATTCACCCTACTGCCATGAAAAGGTGGTACGGGCAGAATGATACCAAGGTTCTGAGTCACTTTTGTTAAGGAACCCCACTCGTAGGTGCTTTGGTTATCGCGGGCAGTTGCCATGGAGACCAGTCGGAGACGTGGAATATACTCTCAAGTCGGAGCTCGGCCTTCGGCCTCGCAAGTTACTAATACGGCTCGGCCTGCGGCCTCGCCAGGCGCTCGCCCTTCGGGCTCGCGCATCATACGCTCGGCCTTCGGCCTCGCGGACCGAAAGTTCGGCCTTCGGCCTCACCAGGAGCTCGCCCTTCGGGCTCGCTACTTCACTTATGTAGGACAGTAACTCCAAATTTAGTCAAAAATCCCACAAAAACTCCTAATACAGTCGAAAATATAAGGTAAAACACTCCAAATGCAGTATAAAGAATGATAGGAGCACGTGGGACACATCCAAAATGTCGGATTTCAAGACGGCCACCATACAAACTGCTCCGCCCCTACTGAAGCTCGGCCTAACGGCCTCGCTTCAGCAGGCTCGGATCACTTTGTATGGCGGCCATCTTGAAATCCGCCATTTTGGATTTTTGACAGGTGTCATTCGACTGCTCTCCTTATTCCCTATGACATTTGTTCAAACACCCCCTACCTATCTTGTACCGTTTTTGAGATATGTCATCCATCTTCACTTGGCAGGCGTCTTTTTAATGATTTTCGATTTTTCTCATACTCACCGAAACCACCCAAACATTTTTGCCATACTTCATTTTTACCCTACTCTGCTCCTTCTAGGAGAACATTTATGTCAGTGAGTGAGTGGTAATCGAGCTTTATATATTATAACTAGTTTTTCGGGCAGTGTGCGGGCCGCATGCGGCCCGCATTTATCGTTATGCAGTACTAAACTATATCAAAACTCATGATACGTTGTAAAAAAGTATGTTCAAAACTCCAATAGAAGAATGAAATCCCATATAAACTCTCAATACAATAAAGAACCATACTGTAGCCACTAAAGCAGATTCACCCTACTGCCATAAAAAGGTGGTACGGGCAGAATGGTACCAAGGTTCTGAGTCACTTTTGTTAAGGAACCCCACTCGTAGTTGCTGCGGTTACCGCAGGCAGTTGCCATGGAGACCAGTCGGAGATGTGGAAAATACTCTCAAGTCGGAGCTCGGCCTTCGGCCTCGCAAGTTACTAATACGGCTCGGCCTACGGCCTCGCCAGGCGCTCGCCCTTCGGGCTCACGCATCATACGCTCGGCCTTCGGCCTCGCGGACCGAAAGTTCGGCCTTCGGCCTCACCAGAAGCTCGCCCTTCGGGCTCGCTACTTCACTTATGTAGGACAGTAACTCCAAATTTAGTCAAAAATCCCACAAAAACTCCTAATACAGTCGAAAATATTAGGTAAAACACTCCAAATGCAGTATAAAGAATGATAGGAGCACGTGGGTCACATCCAAAATGTCGGATTTCAAGACAGCCACCATACAAACTGCTCCGCCTCTACTGAAGCTCGGCCTAACGGCCTCGCTTCAGCAGGCTCGGATCACTTTGTATGGCGGCCATCTTGAAATCCACCATTTTGGATTTTTGACAGATGTCATCCGACTGCTCTCCCAATTCCCTATGACATTTGTTCAAACACCCTCTACCTATCTTGTACCGTTTTTGAGATATGTCATTCATCTTTACTTGGCAGGCGTCTTTTTAATGATTTTCGATTTTTCTCATACTCACCTAAACCCGCCGAACATTTTTGCCATACTTCATTTTTACCCTACTCTGCTCCTTCTAGGAGAACATTTATGTCAGTGAGTCAGTGAGTCAGTGGTAATCGAGCCTTATATATTATATATTATAACTAGTTTTTCGGGCAGTGTGCGGGCCGCATGCGGCCCGCATCTATCTTGAGTCAGTAGGAACTGTCAAAAAAACACCTAATACGTTAAAAACAGTGTGTTCAAAACTCCAAAAGAAGAATGAAATCGCATATAAACTCTCAATACACTAAAGATCCATACTGTAGCCACTAAAGCCGATTCACCCTACTGCCATAAAAAGGTGGTACGGGCAGAAAGGTACCAAGGTTCTGAGTCACTTTTGTTAAGGAACCCCACTCGTAGGTGCTTCGGTTACCGCGGGCAGTTGCCATGGAGACCATTCGGAGACGTGGAAAATACTCTCGAGTCGGAGCTCGGCCTTCGGCCTCGCAAGTTACTAACACGGCTCGGCCTGCGGGCTCGCCAAGCGCTCGCCCTTCGGGCTCACGCGCCATTCGCTCGGCCTTCGGCCTCGCGGACCGAAAGTTCGGCCTTCGGCCTCACCAGAAGCTCGCCCTTCGGGCTCGCTATACACTAACGTAGGACAGTTACTCCAAATTCAGTCCAAAATCCCACAAAAACTCCTAATTCAGTCGAAAATGAAGGTAAAACACTCCAAATGCAGTATGAAGAATGAGAGGAGCACGTGGGACACATCCAAAATGGCGGATTTCAAGATGGCCGCCATACAAACTGCTCCGCCCCTACTGAAGCTCGGCCTAAAGGCCTCGCTTCAGCAGGTTCGGACCACTTTGTATGGCGGCCATCTTGAAATCCGCCATTTTGGATTTTTGACAGGTGTCATTCGACTGCTCTCCCAATTCCCTATGATATTTGTTCAAACACCCCCTAGCTATCTTGTACCGTTTTTGAGATATGTCATCCATCTTTACTTGGCAGGCGTCTTTTTAATGATTTTCGATTTTTCTCATACTCACCAAAACCATCCGAACATTTTTGCCATACATCATTTTAGCCCTACTGTGCTCCTTCTAGGAGAACATTTATGTCAATCAGTCAGTCAGTGAGTCAGTGGTAATCGAGCTTTATATATTATAAACTAGTTTTTCGGGCAGTGTGCGGGCCGCATGCGGCCCGCATCTATCTTGAGTCAGTAGGAACTGTCAAAAAAACACCTCATACATAAAAAAAATTGTTCAAGACTCCAATAGAAGTATGAAATCCCATATAAACTTGTAATACAGTAAAGAACTAAACGGTAGCCACCAAATAAGATTCACCCTACTGCCATAAAAAGGTAGTACGGGCAGAATGGTACCAAGGTTCTGAGGCACATTTGTTAAGGAACCCCACTCGTAGGTGCTTCGGTTACCGCGGGCAGTTGCCATGGAGACCAGTCGGAGACGTGGAAAAAACTCTCAAGTCGGAGCTCGGCCTACGGCCTCGCAAGTTACTAACACGGCTCGGCCTGCGGCCTCGCCAAGCGCTCGCCCTTCGGGCTCACGAACCACACGCTCGGCCTTCGGCCTCGCGGACCGAAAATTCGGCCTTCGGCCTCACCAGGAGCTCGCCCTTCGGGCTCGCTACTTCACTAATGTAGGACAGTAACTCCAAATTCAGTCAAAAATCCCACAAAAACTCTTAATACAGTCGAAAATGTAAGGTAAAACACTCCAAACGCAGTATGAAGAATGAGAGGAACACGTGGGACAAATCCAAAATGTCGGATTTCAAGACGGCCACCATTCAAATTGCTCCGCCCCTACTGAAGCTCGGCCTAAAGGCCTCGCTTCAGCAGGCTCGGATCAATTTGTATGGCGGCCATCTTGAAATCCGCCATTTTGGATTTTTGTCAGGTGTCATTCGACTGCTCTCCCGATTCTCTATGACATTTGTTCAAACACCCCCTACTTATCTCTTACCATTTTCGAGATACGTCATCCATCTACACTTGGCAGGCGTCTTTTTAATGATTTTCGATTTTTCTCATACTCACCTAAACCCCCCGAACATTTTTGCCATACATCACTGTGCTCCTACTCGTCTCCTTCTAGGAGAACATTTATGTCAATGAGTGAGTCAGTCAGTGAGTCAGTGGTAATCGAGCTTTATATATTATAAATAAATAAATATAATCGCGTACTACGTCTGGCCTGGCTCACTAAAGTACGCTTTAGGTACATTGGCGACAGGATTATCGTAGGTTGAAGTACTGATGGCCGAGCGGTAATAGCTATGGACTGCCGTGCCGCAGTACCCTGGTTCGATCCCTACCGCCGGCTTGAGCTTCACCGCATGGTGGAAGGGCATTTTGCGTTTGCCCGCCTGGCTTGCTACCACCCACAAGTACAAAATCTGTCGCCAAGCACCTAACGGTGTGTTCCGGCGGCAGTCCTTGAGAGCCAGTGAAATTACAGGCACATGGAGACTTAACAACTATGTCTCAAAGTGACGGGCGCAGTGCATTTCGTGACTTGTGATGAAGTGCATCTGTTATAGGCAGAGGTTAGTCCGCTTAACATCAGGTGGGCCTCGAGCTTGTTCCGTCACAAAAAGGTACGGTGTGTGCCGCGTCAGAAGAGATCAGAGCTATGCGTTGCTATGAAGAGAGACCTTGTAGGTGAATATAAATATTAGGTACTAGAGTCGTTTATTTATTGGAATGGCAAGCGGATTGATCCTTCAGGGGCCCGATTCTCTTAGCTATTGAACGGCGTTAACGCAACATTTTAATATATTTTTTATGCATGTACATGGGTACATAAATTGATTAAGATGTAAATAAACCTTAATTGCTTCACTACATTCAACCCTATTAGGGTGTGCAAAATAAATTGTGTAACATATGCTTTTTTTTGTGTTAGTTCTAGTTGTTTAAAGTGTTTAAACTTCTAGGTTAGCCTTAACAACATCTTCGACCAAATCATCACTTACCATCAGGTGAGATAGTGGTCAAAGGCTAACCTATCAGGCATAAAAAAAAATACAAAATTCACATTGCAAACACAAGAAAATTAAATGTCAGTTAAACATTTACATGCCCCAAAAATTAAATGAAACTAATAAATAAATTTATGTCAATAAAATAAATTATGTAAAATTAATGAATGTTAGAGAATAAGATAATGGTAGTCATAATATATATTTTTTATCATTCATAAATTAATTAATGGAATAGTCTACCTTATCTAGCAAATAACATTTCAGTTTGTATTTGAACACGTAAATAATTGCATGAAAATTGTAGTTTTTGACAGTATCCGTAGTCTGCTCGCTATTTAGGTTCGATCGCAAGTCAGTGGCTTGCTATCAATAGTTTTTGACATATTTGGTATGCTGTAAGCTATTTTGTTGCGATTGCGTTGCTACAGCGGCATAAAATATTTTGGAGGATTTTAGATACAAAAATAGCTAAATGATTTAAACATACTTATTTGGCGAAGGTAGAACCATACCGATCCAAATGTCATTTTTTCTATATTGGAGTTATAAACAACAAATGCAAGGAAAAAAATGTTCAATTGATGCCACATTGATCCAAGTACAAAAAGCGCCTTATATTGCTAGAGGACCTCAATTTTTACTTTAGCATTATACTTACTTTCAAAAATATATTCTGCTATACCGATCCAATTTTTATTGTTGTCTATTTTTTTTCTGCAGAAACCAACATTTTGACTACTTTTAATCAAAATATTTTATTATATATTTTTTTTATTTCGTCTGACATATTAGCCATCATTTAGATAAAGATTAAAGCATAATAAATCACGTATTTTTTTAAAACAAGTCAAACTCGTTTTCTTCTTTTTCTCAATATAATGAAAACGATACTTGGATCAGTAGGGTTCTATCGTCGCCATTCATTGTATTGTTTGCTAGAAAACCACTGTATTGATGTTTTGACTGATGCTTGATTGATAGAAGTTTTCATTATTATTTCAGTGAAAACATTTGCAAGCCATAGCACAGCCATACAATTGCGACGCGATTGCTATACAACTGCGATTAGGAGCTAGAATTAGCAGACTACCGAAATTGACATTAATAGCAGTTCGATCGCAGAAGCATCGCAGTAGTGTGGCGTTTGGTCAATAGCTAAGAGAATTGGGGCCCAGGTCCTTTTTATGATGTGACTACGTTAAGGAAGCGTTACACCCACGTTACATACACGTTTGAAGCGCTCGTAGCGAAGTTTACTTAGCTGTTCTCAACCGATCAGCAAAGTTAAGCAACGCCGCGCGCGGTCATGAGTTGGATGGGTGACCGCTAGTGACATTACTACTGAGCGTTTCCTTGCTTCGGAGGGCACATTAAGCCGTCGGTCCCGGTTGTTGTCTTAGGATGGCAGTCGTTATAGCATGGTGGTAGAGCATTTTGCGAATGCCCGCCTGGCTAGCAACCACCCTCAAGTAGAAAATCTGTCGCCAAGCCCCTAACGGTGTGTTCCGGTAGCTGTCCTTGAGAGCCAGTTCTAGGTTAGCCTGAACAACATCTTCGACCACATCGTCACTTACCATCAGGTGAGATAGTGGTCACAGGCTAACCTATCAGGCATAAAAAAAAAACCTACGTTTAATATAATACATAAAAAGGTGTTTACTAGTACATAGAACTGGTGTAGATACGTATGTTGTATATGGGGATTACCAAGCTAATTTGAGCGTTATTTACGGCCTTAATGCAGACATCTGGATAATATTTGCATGGATTTAACATCGATGCTTAGATCGCGAGATTGTTTCTGATAAGAACCAAACAGGTCCACCAAATATAGCTCATGTTTATTTCTCAATAAAAAATGACTCAAAACGTTGTATTATATTATATGATAATTGAATTTGTAAGCACTTACGAATGCTATACGAATTGCTGCGCCTACATTAGCAATAAAATGTAAAAATATTAGCTTTATACCTTCTTTAGATTACGAGATATTTTTTGATACTTTTTGATTTATGAAGCAGTGATGGCTCAGTGGCATTGACTATGGACTGCCGTGCCGCAGGTCCATGGTTCGAATCCCGCCGCGGGCTTGAGCTTCACTGCATGGTGGAAGGGCATTTTGCGAATGCCCGCCTGGCTAGCTACTACCCTCAAGTAGAAAATTTGCCGCCAAGCTCCTAACGGTGTGTTCCGGCAGCTGTCTTTGAGACCCAGTAATTCTAGGTTAGCCTGAACAACATCTTCGACCACATCATCACTTACTATCAGGTGAGATAGTGGTCAAAGGCTAATCTAAAGAGCTAGCTGCCCTTACAATCTTATTAATTAGTAATCCTTGGGAGCCAGTGAAATTACAGGCACATGACACTTAACACTTATGTCTCAAAGTGACGGGCGCAGTGCAATTCGTGACTTGTGATGAAATGCATCTGTTATAGGCAGAGGTTAGTCCGCTTAACATCAGGTGGGACTCGAGCTTGTTCCGTCACAATAACATAAAAAAAAAAAATAACACTGTCCTAAATGTATTTGCAAATAGGTTTGATTGTCACTACTTCAATCATTGTTACATGGTTCATGCATTGACGAACAAACAAATGACGCAGAGACAGGCGAATTTTTAATATGATGTCATTTTAAAATTATTATTCACTATTATTGTTTCTTAATTGTAATTACTTTAATTTTATGGCATTTCATTTAATGTAATCTAATTTTAAAATGTAAATAATGTATAATATTGTAATTATATGACTTATGGTTGAAATAAATGATTATAAAAATATATAAATAATTACGAATAATATATTTACGCTAACTACATATAAGACAGGAACACAAGAACATATTGTATGAAACCCTGGCAGGGCACTAAGATGATATACAGCCCTCTCGTGCGTTTAATGCACACAACACCCTACTCACATCCACGTGAGAAGTAGCATATTGCTCATTTGGCGCACTTTTCCCGTAGTCGCCTCTTACGACACCCACGGGAAGAAATGGGGAGGTGACATTCAAGGGTTCGAATCCAATTATATTTCCTTTTTTATTTTAAGCTGATTGTCAAGCCTTTGACCACAATATTAACTGATGGTAAGTGATGTTGTGGCTGGCTCTCAAGGGCAGCTGCCGGAACCGTTAGGTGCTTGGCGACTAATTTTCTACTAGAAGGTGGTAGCTAGCCAGTAGGTCATTGCAAAATGCCATATCACCATGTGACTAACATAATTTTAATGTTCATGTTCTATTATGTCCGTATGTATCGATCACTGTCAAATTAAAAACTAATTTATCTTTATATCAATTTGCATTAAAGTCAAATTAAACTATCGACTATCTCTTTGGTTGACTGGCGTTAAACGTGTCTATTGAATCTCGATGATTTGGGTTCGATCTTGGGTACGGACATGAGACGAATTACTTAGCATTCCATGGATTCACCGTGCCGCCGCGCTGGGTCCATAGCGTTGCAAAGGAAGAGGCTAGAGGGGCCTGGGACTTGCAACCCAGGAGTAGAGTTAAGGAGCCCCTTTACAATGTCATCAATGCTCCCCTTCACCGATCGAGCCTCCTCCCCTACCTAACCAAATTTGGTAAGATCCTACTAATGCCGCCTTAGATACACGTTCTAGGAAGTTACGGTTGTTCTTGACATGCCAAGGTGTTCAAGTAGGTTATATAGGGATTTCGCTGGTATACCCCTTGTTTCAACTTCTACAGCATATAAATTTTGCACATAACTGTTTTTGGTTAATTCTTTTGCTAGGTCATAATATCTGTTTGTTTTTATTGTGTGGTCTTTAGGTATGTTTGACCGTAACCCTCATCTCTACCCGTTGGTGCCGTAAGAGGCAGCGAATATGGGTAAAATACCTGAGGGTGGGCAGCAGCGCTTTCTGAGGAGTCGCTATCTTATACTGTGATCCCCAAGACGCCTGCCAAGCGTAGGGATTTGCCAAAACCGGGAAAAAGTAATGATAAAACGAACTGTCTAACACATATTCTCTCAGAAGCCGCACTGTAGTGTCGTTGAAGTACGACCAATCACAAAACCCGTTCAGCTATGTCCGCGGTGGCGTTAAATGTGGCGATTCATTTATTTTTAATTTTTTGATGGGTTAGCCTTTCACCGCAATCTCACTTGATGGTAAGTGATGATGTGGTAGAAGGTGTTAACAGGCTTAACCTAGAATAACTGGCTCTCAAGGACAGCTGCCGGAACACACCGTTAGGTGCTAAGCGATTGATTTTCTACTTGAGGGTAGTCGCCAGCCAGGCGGGCTTTCGCAAAATGCCCTTCCACCATGCATAATTCCTTGGTTATCGGTGTAAACTTAAATAGTATGGCATGCTTAGCCTTTCATAGCTCTCGTAGTTATATACCATGTGCGCTAAACTTAACGAAGTTAGCTTAGCTCGCAGTCTGGCCTGCGCTTAATAAAGCTTAGCCTGACTCAGCCTTGGCCGGTTTTTCAAACTATCAAGTACCAAATAATTAATCCGAAGGTAATTTAATTTTTTTTTTATTTTTTTTTTATGCCTAATAGGTTAGCCTTTGACCGCTATCTCACCTGATGGTAAGTGATGATGTGGTCGAAGATGTTGTTCAGGCTAACCCAGAATTACTGGCTCTCAAGGACAGCTGCCGGAACACACCGTTAGGTGCTTGGCGACAGATTTTCTACTTGAGGGTGGTAGCTTGCCAGGCGGGCATTCGCAAAATGCCCTACCACCATGCTGTAACGACTGCCATCCTAAGACAACAACCGGGACCGACGGCTTAACGTGCCCTCCGAAGCACGGAAACGCTCAGTAGTAATGTCACTAGCGGTCACCCATCCAACTCATGACCGCGCGCGACGGTGCTTAACTTTGCTCATCGGTTGAGAACAGCTAAGTAAACTTCGCTACGAGCGCTTCAAAATTAGTTACTACACCACAGCCATTGCCATCCCGAGTTATCACTGCTAGACATTATCAAGAGAACTTTGACCTGAGGCCGGGTTGGGGACATCCAATAACTAGTTTACACTGCTATATCTACACTTTCTTATCAGAGCTTAATAATTCTAATTTTACCAGGTGGTGTGCAAATTCTTCTATATATTTTACAAATTATTTAAACACAAAATGTTATGCTCCGGGTGGGATTCGAACCCGCGTCCTCCGATTTCGCGCCGGATGCCTAAACCATTCGGCCACCTGGGCACGCTATTTCTAACCGAAATCTCGTGCTCCAATTGTATTACTTTAATCGTCATAGGGGACCGTGCGTGGTTGTCTACCAGACTACTAGACTGCATCTGATCGAAAGAAGTGCTTTTTCAAACACTTTACTCTCGGAATGATGTCGTTACCCTTCTATATTTCTAAATTAGAGTACAAGCACTATCGCGGGCTAAGCGAAAAGCACTATTGCTTGTGCTTGTAATCATTGATATTTAGTAATTCTTCTTTATAACTGAGGTTACATGATCAAACACCGGGCTCTCCGGCGAGCTCGAGTCAAAAATAATGTCCAGATTAGTGTATCTCCAAGTAGCCACAGAATCAATATCCGTAAGGCCTTCTCTCAATGGTATAACACTGCAGTTGTTGCGGGGCTATTAGTTCCGACCTCCTCAAGTTCTCTCGGCGAGTGCTCAAGCCGAGGTCTGAACCACAGTGGTGCCCTTGAGCTCGCTGTCAACCCCCCCGATAGTAGCGGAGCGTTATCGGCGCCCGCAGCAAACGTAAGTAGAAGGCTCTTTTCGCCTCCTACGATTGTCTCGAGAAAAGTGCCTTCCAAATTGTCCTTGACAAATCCGTGTTGAAAATTGAAAAATTGCACAATCGCATCCATGTGAAAAGTATTATAATTCTCTTATTTTCGCGCTCTTCGGACTCAAAATGTCATAGGCAACTTGCAGCGCGCGTTGATATCGAACTTTATTTAATACATGTTTTATTTTTCGTTACAAACCTCTATAATTGATCTTTATCGCCCCCTTAAGAATTACTAAGCAAGCTCCACTATGAGTGCTTCAGAATAAGATTTACATAAAAAAAAAGTAATATAACACTTAAGTAATCGCATAACACAATAAATCAACTCCGGCGCATCGAGACGGCGCGTATAAACAAGACTATCTCAGGTCATTACTTTAATTGGTTTCGTTTACCAAACCGTTCTGGATACTGCTTTATCTCTAGTTTCGTGTATTTCATTCGATGTTCTAGTTCATGTACTGATTTACATTAAAAAATTGCTACAGAATAAAAATTACCAGAAGGGCAACTCCGTAAAACCATTCCAATAAATAAGCGACTTTAGTTCCGAAACAATATAGTGCACTTCAGCTCGCAAAGCACGGGTCACCTAATATTTATATTCACCTACAAGGAGTTTCTCTTTCTATCGCATGTGCACGCATAGCACTGATCTCTTCTGACGCGGCACGCACCGTACATTAACCCGTCCGGACGGGTACGTCGATGTACCTGTAGCTTTGTACCAAAAGTGCTCAGTGACCCAGCCTGCTTTGGTCAAATACGTAAACCATTGCAAAGTGATTTATCTCCTAATTTAGTTGAAAAATCTTTTATGGAATATTTCCCTTGAAAGCAGTCTCCTTATCAAGTTAAATTACTAGGAGTACGAAACAAGAAGTAACGTCTCGGAGTCCAAGCGCATGCTATTTCCAGCAGAACGAGAGAGTGACAATACCATTGTAATAGACAGCCTTGTCGCTTACCGTCAGGCGGGCGACTTGCCTACTTCAATCATTTCATAAAAAAACAACTAGTCCTGACCTGACCCTAGGTTCTGTGATTCTTCAATGCGTTTCTAATTTAAAGTCTGCCCATCATCAGAAGTAACCTGGTCGTACGTGGTGTTTATCTCTATCCTAAGGGCATAGAATACATTTTTATTTGCAACCAGTTTTACGGTTTTGTAGAACTCTATGTGAACGACTTCGTCCGAGGAAGTACTACCACCTACCTAGAAATGGGTCAAGCAGTAAAGGTACAAGTTGGTAGCCGACTGCATGCGACAGCAGCAGACGACATGTCGTCGCTTCATGTCATTATGACACGTCGTTGCGTCATGTCACTGCAGTCATGATTTCGAATCCGACTGCAGACGGCAACAGCAGATGGCAACCAGTTGATTTTGAGTGCTCCGTCAAACAAGATGTCTGACGTGTTCGAGAATAGTGATCGCATTTTTTTATATATTTTATTAGAAGAGGAAGAAGACGATGATGACTTGTTTTTATTATACTGAAAAACACGAAAAGCTACACTTCCTATATGCTTAAATGCAGAGCAAGTGAGGGAACTTATTCAATACTAATCAAAAACCATTTGAAAAGCGATATGAAAGAAATCCATTTTGAAAAGAAACACGCTCGACGTGTCGTTGCTCCGGCGTCAGCGGCACTACTGATCTGCGGTCGGACGACACTGCCGTCAGCTGCTAGATGACGCGTCGCTAGCTTCATATCGCTAACTAAGGAGGGAATTTCATAGAAATTAGAAATACGTAAAATCCAGTGTCGCTGCGACACGTCGTTTGCTGCAGCTTCATGTCGTCCGCTACCAACTTGTACCTTAATGTTCTCACTATTGTGTTCCGGTTTGAAGGGTCTATGCCGGTGAAATTATAGGGCTGTTATAGGCTGTGGTTATCGCTCAACACCAGGTGGGCCTCGGGCATATTAGGTCACATTAAATTTTTTTTTAAAACAAAATGGAACCGACTTCTACGCTCAAAAGTGTGAAATAACTTGTTGAAGTCGGTACCATGACAATTCAAAAGTACTTATTATCACAATATTGTGCGCCTGGTACCCACTTCGACAAGTTATTTCACTCTTTTGAGTGTTGAAGTCGCTTCCATTTGGAGGTAAAAATATTTTTTTACCCTTTTTATTTTAGTGACTGTTGCTACTTAGGGGATCAATTGTCATGCACTTTCAATGACTATATCATCAAGATAGGAAAACACATTTCAGTTATTGGAGTGTAACTTAAAAACCGCTTTACCGATTTTGATGAAATTTAAATGGGACCACATATAAAAATATAAAACAAAGAATCATCAAAACTGGTTCACCCAGGCAAAAGTTCTGAGGTAAAAAAATAAAAGAAATACAGTCGAATTGAGAACATGCTCTCTTTTGAAGTCGGTTAAAAAAATAAAAATAAGTGACTTTTTAACAATGGATAGATTTCAAGACTCTAGTGCTTGGCACTTACTTCGTATGTCCAATGTGTTAATAAAAACTAACAAGTATTTTTTTGTTGTGTAGCGGCGTTGGGCGACATGGGTGGCAGCGGCACCAGCTCCTCATCATCGCACATGTCCCCCGGGTGGCAGGTCAACGACCTGGACCTTGACCTCCCCGGGGAACTGTCTATGAAGTGAGTATCCAGTTTTGTACAGGCTTCACTACTGCGCTGGTGTATTACTTATGGGATGGCGGTCTAGAACTGCACCCATATCTTTCTGTGCCAGTCGTGAGAAGCGACGAGGGGTTAAATACCAGAGGGTATCCGCGTCTTACACAGGGTTATTAGAAAAATTCTAACAACCTCGTAAGGTTGACTTCTGCTAGTCCTAACAAACATTTTGAGATGAAAAGTTTTATTTCAATTAATTTTTATTTTTTTAAATACTTTTTTGTGTTTATTTATATGTATCTGGCGAAATAAACACGAGGACCACCTGATGTTAAAAGTCTCTTGTGCCTGTAGTTAAACAACAATGCCTACTCTGAGCAAAGAGCGGCCGCCGCGGCAACATTGGATCGCGCCGCGCTCCCTTTGAATATTTACATCAAGCAAAGTAATAAAAAATATGATATAATAAATTACAGGCACAAGAGACTTTTAACATCAGGTGGTCCACGTGCTTATTCCTTCAAATACACATAAACAAACACCAAAAAAATAACTAAATCGGTACCCGGTTGGGACTCACGTTATATTTACCGCATAGCCCTTCGTCTGGGAGTCAGGGTCACAAAGTGGCGAGCGCGGGCCTCAGCACGTAACTGACTTTTGTTTTCTACATAACATACATACATAAAATCACGCCTCTTTCCCGTAGGGGTAGGCAGAGACCACTTACTACGATCCTTACATATCTCTTTCGCTTCATCTACACTCATCAATCCTTTCATACATAAGCGTCGGTTTAGGGTACTCTTGACCTGGCCTTTTTTCAGAACGTCTTCAATCTGATTTCGGAACGTTCGCCTAGGTCTTCCCCTTCCAAAACATCCGTTCACTTGTCCCATGTATATCTGTTTAGTCATTCTTATTTCATTCATTCTCTCCACATGTCTAAACCATCTTAACATACCTTTCTCTATTTTTGTCACTGCATCCACATTCATGCCACATCGTTCCCTTATCACACTATTCCTTATCCTGTCACTCCGTTTGACTCCAATCATGCTCCTCAATGCTATCCATGAATAAGTTGAACAGCCACGGTGACGCTACACATCCTTGTCTAACACCTTTTTCGATGTTAAACCAATCAGTGTATGTCCCATTTATCCTAACGCAAGCACTGGAATCCTTTTAGAGGGATTTCAGCGCTAGGATCAGGTTACCATTCAGCCCATGCATAGAGAACGCTGACCACAGTTCGTGCCTACTCACCCTATCATAAGCCTTTTCTAAATCTACGAAAGCGCAATAGACCTTTTGGCTTTTCGCCAAGCATTTTTCGGCTATGCATCGTAAAGAAAAGACCTGATCCGTACATCCCATTCCCTTTCTAAACCCTTCTTGTGCATCCCACACTTTCTCATCTGTCTCTTTTATCACCCGTTCAATCAATACTTTCGCATATAGTTTACCGACGACGCTGAGGAGGCTGATTCCACGGTAATTCTTGCAGTCTTGTTGCGACCCTTTTCCTTTATAAAGCGGCACAATCACAGCCTTGCACCAGTCACCTGGTACACGGCCGCTCCTCCAACACATATTAAAAAGGCGGTGCAACAGACTACCTACTATGTCTCGCCCAGCTCTCAGCATCTCGACTGACACTCTATCATATCCTGCAGCCTTTCCTAATTTCATACCCTTTAAGAGCCATTTCACAAAATCACGCTACTGAAGTTTAGGTAAATGCCAGCGCATCGCTTACACAAGCGAAAGAAGTGACGACGGAATAGCGTGACTGTGAGTAACATATTTTGATACTAGCACTCATTAATAAAGAAATCTAAGTTGCGAATTTTAAAATTGTGTGATTGGCATGAGTAAATAATCAATTTCTTGTCGATTACTTGCTAATGTAATAGAAAAGAAGTAGGCATGTACATTAAATAGTCAACCTGCATCGTGAATCTTTTATTTAAATTTCATCTTTGATGAATAAAAATAGATATGTTTGAATCATTTATTGTAACAAAAAACTTAAAAAATTATACGGCTTAAAATTATATAAATATTTGATGTAACGGCATTGATTAAAAGCTGAGGACTAAAAGCTCTTTCTTTTAAATTTTCCAAAAATTGCTGTTTTCCTCGTTCACACTCTTCAGTATCTATATCCAGTCGTTAACACTGTCTGTCATAAGGACTATACATAGGATTGAGGTTTATTTTTCTGTGCATCCGGAAAACAACTTAGTACCAACCACAAACGTCCCATGACGTTTTTGGTTTTCCATTACTTTAACATGTCACCCTCATATTCCCATACCATAATATATCACCTACACCATTAAAAAAATAACATTTTCATCCATTTATTTTGAGTAGACCAAACAGCGAAATGTAAATATATATTTACAGATATTGAGGTTTTTTTGTTTTTAAATCGAATATCTTTGATGCAATCTAAAATCAACATATATATACTTCTTGGTACCAATGCAATCCTCACTATATACTCTTATGCTCACTATTTCCTCTATGGAAAATAAATGATAATACACCTTTTTATACAAAAAAAATACTGGAAATGGGGTTTGAACACACGACAAAAACGGTGGGAAATAGTAATTTAATTGCTATTTTTATTTTTTCGTAACTAACTCACCTAGAACTTCGATCTTCTTTTAATATGATAATTTACTATTGTTCTTTAGCCATGAATTGATACAGGTTTTTACGCCAAATATTTTAAAGTAACAAAATTAAAACAACCCAATTGTTTTAAGAACTTTGGCGGGAAAACTGTATTGCAGAGCAATTATTTTTTCTGTAAAACTATACCACCTACGGCTTTGGTCCTTCTTTGATATTATTATTTACATGTAATTTATACACCTGTATTATTTCAGATTTTTTGGTTTAGAAGTTTAAAATTAGTTACGAGATTATTTAATACGCAAATTTGCATCGGTAAGTGTTTGCGTTTCAAAATATATCGAGTGAAAAATGACTTATACATATGCGAAATTGCGGTTTTCTAGATTTATAACTGTTGAAGTAGTTACGATATTAATATGACGTAATATTTTGGGGCCAAAATGTAATTTGTGCTGGTTTCAGATTTCATCAAAATATTCAAAATACTTCCTACTTCATACGTTATCTCAGAAAAATATGGATTTTTTCTTGTATGGGCAAGGATGCATCCTTTTGAAAACCATTTGGATTATGAAAGTTGGACTTACGCAGATTTATGGTAAATTTGTAAATACGACTATCGACCGCTGCCTGCTATCCCGGTTTGTACAAATGATGGAAAAGCCGGGAGGCCGGTTTGTACAAATTTTCAATAGAAGGTAGTTTAATTTCCAGCTGAAGTTATCGCTGTGTTCACTTATAGACATTATCTGAATCCAAAAATTGGAAATCAATTATTCTCCTGTCATCTAATCCTCCTAAAACAAAAGTTGTATTGAGTTACTAATTTAAACTAGAATAATATAAAAACTAGCAGACCAAAAAGAAGAAGTCAACCCTGTGAGGTTGTTAGCATTTTTCCAATAATGCTGTATAAGGCTGCATAATTGTGACGTTTCCTTTTTTTAACACAATGGATGAACAGAAACTAAAGAAGTAGTTAACAAGACAACAATAAATATATTATGGACAAAAAAAAATAGAGTATAGTTTGTTACATAAAAAAAATATCGATATGATCAAAACTCTGTGGTCGCACTATAAACTTGCATCTAAGCGTTCCGCGTACGAGACGTCAGAGCAAGGAAAACGAACACAGGTCCTACCTCGATGGGCGCTCGCGCGGTACTGATCGCCTCGCGCTTGTACATTTCAATTTATGAGCATTTCGAGTTATGTTAAATATTTTTTCTTGTCTAACAAAACAGAGTTAATATCACAATTTATTAAAAATCAGATTAATTAAAGAATGAACTTTCTTTTTATATAATATCTGTTTGGAATTACACTTTATTAAACGCAATATATGGTGGTAAACTGCTGATATAATTCGTGGAAATTGGCGCAAGATCTTTATTTTTTTTCTACAATGACGTTAATTAGCGATATTCTAGTACACTATGTGTCAACAGGATTATATGCCTGATGCACAGTTTTTTTTTTTTAGTAAATTTGATGAATCTTTATACAAGAGATATAACTCTGAAGTTGGCTACGTGTACTTTAATTCGTAAAACAAGGTGCGGGAGATTGGTCACTACAAAATAATTAATGTCATGTTTGTAAATCTGGTACATTAACTGAAAAGAGAACAGATTATTCTATTTTTATCAGTTATTAAACAACTTGTAGATATTTCCTATGATAGTAAATTAAGCGCTTAAAATCTTCGTATACCGCATTAAAATGTGAAATGCCTCTTAACGCTTTCAAAATCTCATCCATACCTATTTCATTTTCATCATCACTACTATTCATATAGGTTTCCGGAACCTGGCCCAGTGTTCCCTCTCTTTCAAATAAACTTTCAAAATATTCTTTCCATCTTTTCAACACACATTCTTCTCCTTTTATAATGCTTCCATCATGACCCCTGATTTGATTAAGCTCTGAGTTTGTGTTTTTGCCTCGAGCTGTTCTTATGGATTTCCAGAAAAATTTAACACTTGACTGGAAATCATCAGAAAGCCTTTTTTCAAACATATCCTTTCGTTCATCTTTCTTTCTGCACACAACTTCAGTAACTATCTTTTTCAATCTCCTTTCTTGCTTCACGTACATCATCATGCGTTGCCATTTGTACTTTTTGGTTAGCTTTTGGTGTTAACCAATCCAGCCATGCTTTTTTCTTTTCATCCACAGCCTTTTGCACTTCATGATCCATCCACACGTTCCTTTGCATTTTTCTTTTTCGCCTTTTAGAAATTCCACACACATTGATGGCAGCGTCTACCACTCCTTCCTTTGTTTTCTAAAAGAAAACAAAACAATAAATTTCCAAACAAAAAATGATCATTTCAAAATGTTTGTTAGGACTAGCAGAAGTCAACCCTAAGAGGTTGTTAGCATACTACCAATAACCCTGTATCAATATACAGCGTATTTGTGATCTTGCCATCTTACACTGCGATCCCCAAGACAGTCTGCCAAGCGTAGAGATGAAGGCAAACACTCCAACGGGGATTCAACATTTGTTTAACTGTGGACGTTGATACGGCGACTAGGATGAAGATTTCCATATCAAAATAGAATTATCTTGGTCAAATTTTCATTATTTTATTAGCAAGCTACCACACGCGAGTAGAAAATCTGTCGCAGCGCACCTAACGGTATGTTCCGGCAGCTGTCCTTGAGAGCCAGTAATAACTAGGTTAGACTGAAAAACATCTTCGATCACATCGTCACTTACCATCAGTTGAGATAGTGGTCAAAAGCCTATCAGCAATAAATAAAATAAATAAAAGTCAGGGACTAGATCTGACCCTAACAATTACTGGGCAGGACAGCAATTGACGCAAGTCCTGCGTAGCGCCAGATTTGCATTGGGTTCCTACGTCAGAGTAACCCATATGGTCATGTTACACCGGCAGCGACCCACTTGAGTCCGAAATCAGCGACTTCTAAGTAAGCGACGTCAGATCTCTGCCCGGGGGGAGTTCTTCAACCGGCTCAATGTAGTGGAGGAGGGCACGTGTTCTGCCACAGTTCCACACGGGCTTCCTTTGGGTTTTCTGTCAAGGCTATACTCGTATAAACTTGAAATCTATTTTGAGGATGTATTCTAGCAAATTAACGTTTGAAATGGAACCGAGGACGTGATCGCTTTACACTTTATTGTCGTTGCAGTGAGGCGCTGCTGTCGCTGCCTTCGTTGGCGGTGTTCAAACAAGAGGCGCCGTCACCGACCGGCAACGTGCTGTCTCCGCCGCGCCGCGCGTGGCCTCATCGGCGCAATGATGATAGACAGGTAACCATCGTACTCTCTAGCAATTCACTTGAACCCCTTGTAGTGGAGCTTTCCTAGTTGTTTTGAAGTGCTCGTAGCGAAGTTTGCTTAGCCGTTCTTAACCGATCAGCAAAGTTAAGCAACGTCCGCCGCGGTCCTGACTTGGATGGGTGACCGCTATTGACATTACTACTGAGCGTGCACGTGCTTCGGATGGCACGGTAAACCGTCGGTCCCGGTTGTTGTCTTAGGATGGCAGTCGTTATAGCATGGTGTCAGGGCATTTTGCCTGGCTAGCTACCACCCTCAAGTAGAAAATCTGTCGCCAAGCATCTAACGGTGTGTTCCGGCAGCTGCCCATGAGAGCCAGTAATTCTAGATTAGCCTGAACAATATCTTCGACCACACCATTACTTACGATCAGGTGAGATTTAAATCAAAGGCTACCCTGTAAGGCATAAAAAAAATTACACGATCATTTTTTTTTGTGTTGTACATTGACTGTGTTGGTTCCGACACTAATGTATGGTAGTGAAAGCTGGGTATGGCAGAAAAAGCATGTAAGTAGAATAAATGCAGTGGAGATGAGAGCATTGAGAAGCATGATTGGATTCAAACGGAGGGACAGGATAAGGAATAGTGTGATAAGGGAACGATGTGGTGTGAATGAGGATGTAGTGGCAAAAATCGAGAAAGGTATTTTAAGATGGTTTGGACATGTGGAGAGAATGACTGAAATGATAATTACTAAACAGGTATGTATACATGGGACAAGTGAACGGAAGTGTTGGAAGGGGAAGACCTAGGCAAACGTTCCGAAATCAGATTGAAGATGTTCTGAAAAAAGGCCTGGTCAGGAGTACTCTAAACCTACGCCTATGTATAAAAAGATTGATGAGTAGGTGAAGTGAAAGAGATATGTAAGGATCTAAAGATTTTATATATTAATAAATAAAAAAGAATTTTCAATAGTTCCCTTAATAGCATACTATACTTAGAATCAACAGTATCAAAATGTCACATTTTTAATAGTTTTTCCCTCCGAAGTTCTGTCATAGTGTTTACAAAACTAATAAAGACTTTGTGTTGGCAGATTACAAGCATGGTGGTGGACAATAACCGTGATTCGATGGAGGAGGGTGGATGCCAGGAGTCACCAACACATAACGGCGTCATGATGCAGCAACACGGTGAGTAACTTCGTATTATCTCATCAAGATCTTATATTTCAATTAGATTATTGGACATCCAGATATGAAGTTAAATTACTATGTTAAAGCGCAAATCTATAGGCGTGATAGTTTTTCAGTAAAAGGGGTCACAAAATGTTCATTTTGTGGGATAGCGATAAGGCTCGCTTCGCTCGCCCTAATGACACCAGTTCTGTCGTGGTTGCTGCAATTATTTATTTACCTACTTTTAGTGCATATTTTTTTAGTTTTTTTTTTGTTTGAACTCGTTTTTGTTGTTGATATTCGCGAATTTATAATACTATGCCCCGTGGGGTGCCGGTTTAGAAAGTCAACCCCTCTCCCACTGCTACCTGTGGGTGTCGTAAGAGGCGGCTAATGGTAAAATACCGGTAGGTGTGCAGCAGCACCTTCTGAGGAACTGCTATCTTCAACTGCGATCCCCGAGACTCCTGCCAAGAGTGGGGAGGGTGGGCAAATCCCCCCTTAATGGGGGATGCTGTGTTCAGCACTGGATAATCCGGCTGATACAGTACAGTTATAATAGTATGACCTATTTAAGAAAAATAATGATCTATCGTACTTGCAGAAAATGTGTCTTAACAAATAACCATTCCCATTATAAGTTTAGCCAGTTATCATCCTTTACCATCATAAGTAAATGGCCATATACTAACGCATTTGATATAAGGAATGCATTAAAAAAATCAAAATGGAAATACATGCTGTTTTAAAAATCAATATTCAAATTATCGCAATAAAATAAAGGCCTCTTCTAGGCTTTACTCGACTGAACCAGTTTATACTTTATTGTTTTTTAATGAATCACTTTATTATGCATAAAATCCAAAACAGCTTTAGTGGGGTCGAAGTCAAAATGTTCAAGGAGAGATATATTTTAATACTGGTTGTATGTTCGCGAATTCCCCGCGTGGTTCAGTTTTTAACATAAAATAGAGCGGAACTATGAGTTTATGGAATATAACTATAAAACTACTTACGCTTATAACTATGTACGTTTATTATATCACTATCCCGCACCTTAAACATTTTGTGACCCCTTTTACTGAAAAACTATCACGCCTATAGATTTGTGCTTTAACACAGTAATTCAACTTCATATCTAGATGTGTTTTCTGTAAATGAATATAATTTTATAACCAATAAAAAAATAAACATTAACAATTTTGTATTCATTGGATATAATCTTACTGTACTAATAACGCCATCTGTTTGAAAACCAAAGAGTTAAAATCGCTGCAACAGAACTAAACTCATTACTCAAATACATCGTAGTTAATCTACTTAATGCTAGATGACGCGACTATAATCAGGTTGTAATATAAACGCGAGCCCTCACAAAGCCCAGATTTTTGCTGGTAGTTAGAAAGGTTCGAGTTTTAAAAACCTTTTCCGCGCTAGCGGATTAAAAAGTATTTCTCAATGCAGATTTCGAATGATATACAACGCAGGTTGTTCCAGAAAATTAAATTTATTCATAATATTACCGTTTCGATCAGCAGCTAAATTAATTTACTTCTCGTACCTTTGAATTTCTCGTTACGCTCACGATTCTATATTTGAGCCACTGGCTTCGCTCCGGGTTCAATCCTTCCAAAGAGTCCTTCCATTTCTCTGGTTCTAATAAAAGTACTCGCGCCTAGCAAAAACTTTGCAGCCTTGCATAACTAATAACTCTAACGCGTCTTTTCCGGCTCTGCTACATTCAGGCGTTGTCCCAAAAACATGGAAGACGGCCTTGGTGTACCCGATCGCTAAAAAAGGTGACCGCTCAGATCCGTCCAACCACTGCCCTATAGCCATAACGTTTTTGTTCTCCAAGATAATGTAATCCATTATCAACAACCAGCTCTTGCAGTATCTAGAGGAGCACCAGCTGATAAGCGATCGCCAGTACGGTTTTCGTCGCGGTCGCTCAGCTGGTGATCTGTTAGTATACCTTACGCATCGATGGGTGGAGGTGGTGGATTCCAGGGGTGAGGCGTTGGCGGCTAGTTTGGACATAGCGAAGGCCTTTGATCGGGTGTGGCATAAAGCACTTCTTTCGAAGCTTCCTTCCTATGGGCTTTCCGAGAAATTGTGCAAGTGGATCTCTAGTCTTTTTAGCAGATCGGAGCATCAAGGTCGTTGTCGACGGTGCATGCTCCGACTTGAAGCCAATTAACGCTGGCGTTCCGCAAGGCTGTGTGCTATCTCCGACTCTATTTCTCTTGCACATCAATGACATGCTGCAGCTCAGCGTTATTCATTGTTATGCGGATGACAGTACCGGAGATGCCTCTTACACCGGCCGTGCTAAAAATGTCTCGGGAAAACGTTGTGGAGAGTCGGAACAAACTTGTGTCTGAAGTCGAGACCATGTTGTCTAATGTTTCGAAGTGGGGCCGACTGAACTTAGTTCAATTTAACCCCAAGAAGACACAAGTTTGTGCGTTTACCGCTAAATTATCCCCCTTTGTCGTATCCCTCCGTTTTGAAGACACTCCCCTTGCCCCATCAACTAGCATCGGAGTACTATATTGTGTACAGCTTGAATATTTTCAAGTGGGTGCGAATGGCCAAATCTGATACTACGCGGAAAAGCGAAAAATACTCTTCACGTCCAAAGATAAAAATTAAATATGCACCGTATATTATTAGTTATACTACTGTATAGTATTCAATCAATTTATTAATTTGAAATTAGTACGTGTGAATGCCTTGAAAAGTAGCTCTACTTCCGGGTTTTTTAAATATTATCTATACAAGCTCAGATTATACTATGTGATAAAAGGCAAAGATGTCTGTCTGTAAACATTTTAGTTACGATTGTGCGGGTGTTTATTTTTATATATACAGCTCGTACTACAACTTTTGGGGCCTATCAATAGATACCTATCAAAGGGCGACAGACGCCAAGCACTTAACGGTGTGTTCCAGCAGCTGTCCTTGAGAGCCAGTAATTCTAGGTTCTTATTTTATAACTGATGGAATAAACTAGGTTTATAGGTTAAAAAATTCGCTAGTTTTGTCCATAATTATTATTTAGTAACCGGCTAGGACTCGCGTAATATTTACCGGATATTGCTCCGACCAGTTTCGAACTTATTTGAAGTTCTTCGTCTGGGAGTCACGATTGTGCACAGCGGCGAGCGCGGGATGAAGCACGTAACTGCGCGCGCTCGCCGCTGTGCACAATCGTGACTCCCAGAAAACTGGTCGGAGCAATATCCGGTAAATATTACGTGAGTCCTAGCCGGTTACTAAATAATAATTAGGTTTATAGGTTTTCCTTTTTCTTTATTTATCATTATTTTTCCAATAAATAATTCAAAAAACTAGAGATACAAGTTTGAGAAAATATCGGTATTTAAATACCTATTAATTCAAATTCCTTGAATATAATTATATAAATCAAAACCTATAAACCTGGATATTAATAACATCTATAACATTTCAAAAAATCTTCAAAATCGGTGATTGTTTAGGGGGGTAGAAACGTTTTCTCTTTTTGTATGAAAATTCGAGACTTCCCTCCAGTCTAAGTAAAAATAATAAGCTACAAGAAGAAGAAAAACGAGATGTTGCGCGTAGAATGTACAAGAACTCTACGAAATATATATTATTTGACATATTCATGACTCACTAACCTAGTGACGGCCTACAATTAATAATGAAGGTTCACATATTTATTGATATATATTAACATACACGTTTTTTCATATATGTTTTTTACCTCTACAGCACTTTAAGAACCGTTTTGGTGCTCAAAATCTCGCAGCGAAATCGATTTTTTCTGAGTACGTAGGAAACAGTAATTCGAATCTCAAACATCAGCTTTTATAATTAATTCCTACTAACAAAATAATAAAAGAACAATGTCTGTGTATTCTTGATGTACTTTATAAAGTAATAAATAGTAGTAAAAAATTCTACTCGTATCACTTCATAAGTTTTGTTTTTGATAAAATGTCATGCATAAATCTCCGAACTTAACGTCCAAAGAAAAATAATATTAATTAACATCGAAATGGCGGGAACAGCTTTTCCGTAGATGGTTTATCAGTTCTTTCATTAACTTTGTAAATACCCTAGGTGCCACAGACAGGCCATAAGGCATGGCGCAAAATTCAAAACAAGTACCGTCAAATTCAAAACGTAAGTATTTACGGTGCTCTTTTGCAATAGGAACTAAAAGATATGCTTCTTTTAAATCTATATTTGCCATAAACCCCCCTTTAGGTACCAGTGTAGCCGCTGTCCTGTGGTCCTCCATTGTAAAATGGATACAGGGTATAAATTTGTTTAAAGCCTTAAGGTTCAAAATAAATCTTTTACCCCCATTAGGCTTAGCCGCTAAAAATATGCTAGAAATAAAATCATTTTTAGATCTATTGCATTCAGATATAGCACCAAGACCTCGCAATTTATTTACAGATTGTAACATGTCTTCATGATCACTATAGGTAAATAAATTACGCGGGGTGTAGACTTGTTTTACTTTTCTACAAAATGGTATGGAATAACCCTCCGAAACCCACTTAAGTATTTCGGAATTTTTAGTAATGCGAAGCCAGCAGCTATAATAATGCTGGATTCTTCCAGCGTGTACCTTTACTGTTGACCCGTTGCACGGGGCTGCTTGCTCTGGTATGACTGTTTCTGTTGAGAGGAGACTCCTGAGGGAGTCTTACGGCCCGCTGTAGCTGCTGGTCTCTTCTGCCCTCCTTTCCCCCCTCTGTTCGATGAGGAGCAAGGAGGGCCCATCCAGTTTCCCTGTTGGCGTGATCTGCTCGTCGATGGTTGATAAGATGAAGAAGAAGATGTCATCTTAGGATTTGGTGGTGTCTTCTTGATTTGCAAACCATGCTTTTCAATAACCTTTGTGGCTTTTATTTTTTCGGAGAGCTTATTTCCGAAAAGCAAGTCATCTCGGTCCGCATCTTGCATGACATTTAAAAAGGATTTATCCAATCCCGGAGTGATAAACCTTTTTCTGGCTTCTGTTTCACCATGATGTAGGTCGCACAAAATGCGACAGCTGTCGCTCAGAAATTTTATAGCTTGAAGCTTTTCTGAGCCATCGTCTAGAAGCTGTTCTAAACCTTTGTTTAAAGCAGGGTATAGCTGCCGAGTTGCTGTTGTATTGCTTCGACACGCTTGTCACGCGCTCTGGTGCTCTCAGCAACTGCCGCCGAAATTTCAGGGTTTAATTTTGGTGCTTGTAGCATTGGGCAATTTTCCGGTATTAGATACTCTTTTATTAGTTTTTCCTTTGCTTCTTTATTCATGCCTTTTTTGAGAATGGGTGCCCAGAGAAGAGATAATTTTTCATGAAGTTTGGGACCAAACTTTGGAGCCTCTTCTGTGGTTTCTCCTAAGGCTACGAGAACGTTCGGGTCCAATTCTGGAGCCGAGTTTTCAATTTCATTTGCCTTATTATAGTTGTCCTTGGATGACTCTGACTCTGTGGCAGCGATATTATCGTTATCTATAAAAAATACAATAACAAAACGTTATTGAGGGTAGATGAGAAGATGGAAAAAAAATAATTATTGTGAAAAGAGATATTTGAGCCGGAAATAATGTAAATATCAATTTGCCTTCGTGTGGATACACGATCCACCTCCTGGCATGACATAATTAATATATGTAATTATGAATCGCTTTCGTGAGGATACACGATCCACCTCCCAGTATTACATACTTAAGATTGCCTCGATTAGTTTAATCATAGTCGTCTTACAGACAATTACGATACTCCCACGTGTTAACACACGGTTAACCTCTCGGGAAAAGTTACCTTCGTGATGACACACGGTCAACCTCCAGGCGTGGTAATCGAGGAATCAGGGAAAAAATCACCTTTTTAATATGTAAGGTAGGTAACTAACCTGATATATCTGAGTCTTCGGACGATGAGTATACAATTCTATTGTATCTACGTTGCTTTCCTTCTAATTTCCTGATTTTGCGTTGATAACGCTCAATTTCTTCTTCGTTTCGCCTTTTAGGCATGATGAAGATGGCGTCACAAGATTTTTGCACTAAACTGAACTTATTTCGTGTGGCACGTGCGAACGCTGCCTCGCTCGAAAAAAGAATGAGGGAACAGACAGCCGGAACGGAAATGAACGAATAGGCGGTAAATGTTGCCAGTAAAAAAAAACATATCGATTAAAAATCGATTCTCTAAAGTGCGAATAATGCCTTGCAGGATAAAGGACTACCTTGTAAAACTGTATCTGAAGAATGAAGCGATTCATATAATAATGATCGAACTTCACTTCAAGAAGTTCGTTTGATCTTATATTAACATCGAAATGGCGGGAAAGTAATAAAGAAAAAAAAAACAAAACATGGCCGAAATTCGCATCTTCTTTCATCGTTGTGGTGGCCAAGTGGTTCGGTGCCCGTATATAACCCGGTTGCTATTTCTATTTTAACTATTAACTATTATGTAAAGATTATTGACGCTTGCTAAGCGAAAATATTCATCGTTCATTATTGTCTCTCAAGGGCTGCGGCTGGACCATACGGTTAGGTGTATGGCGACAGATTTTCTACTTTAGGGTGCTAGCCAGGCGAGCATCCGAAAAATGCTCATTCACCATAAGGTAGATTAGAAGTATGCTAGATTAGGTCTAAGCAAATATTAATTATTGATGGACTTAGTCACAACACTATTAAATTTTTCACTATTAATGTGACGGGTATTGAAAAATTCACTTTACACTACCAGTAGTGCAGACCGTTGGTGTCAAGGGTATGAAAGGGAACCATGGACCTGCGGCACGGCAGAACATAGCTATTACCGTTCGGCTATCACTGCAAGTTATCTTTTTACATTTTTTTTTATGCCTGGTAGATTAACCTTTGACCACTATCTAACCTGATGGTAAGTGATGATGTGGTCGAAGATATTGTTCAGGCTTACCTAGACAGGCTCTCAAGGACAGCTACCGGAACACACCGTTAGGGGCTTGGTGACAGATTTTCTACTTGAGGGTGGTTGCTAGCCAGGCGGGCATTCGCAAAATGCTCTACCACCATACTATAACGATTGCCATCCTAAGACAACAACCGGGACCGACGGCTTAACGTGCCCTCCGAAGCACGGAAACGCTCAGTTGTAATGTCACTAGCGGTCACCCATCCAACTCATGACCGCGGGTGAAGTTGCTTAACTTTGCTGATCGGTTGAGAACAGCTAAGTAAACTTCGCTACGAACGCTTCAAAATCTGAAATAATTCTTATAGTTTCATGTCTTAAATTAGAGTTTTTTTTCAAATTTAGGCATAGTTGCAGGCAGAGCTAGTCTAAAGTTAACATTAAAATAAACGCGTATAAATAAGTATTAATATATTATGATAGGTCAGGGTTTGAATAAAGAGTTTTAAGTATTTATAATTCACAATACTGCATACATTTATAATGTGCTATTTTTGGCTAAGGTAAGACTAAAAACCAGTCTAAAACTATTTCGTTACTAATTCTAGTTCCGAATGGACGTTTTTTTTTATAATTCTATAATAATTAGATGTGTTTTATTTTTGTATATATTGAGATGTATCATAGTTTGGAAATGCTGAGGAAGGTTCATTTAGGTATGTTACATTTATTCTTTATTTTAATTTATTATATACTAGCTTTGCGGCCGCAGTTCCGCCCGCGCGTGTGTCGGTTATCGCGCAAAACCATTAACCTCTTTTTGCGCAGTTGGATAAAAACTATTCCATGTCCTTTCCCGGGTCTCAGACTATTTCGTTACCAAATTTCATCCAAATCAGTCCAGTAGTTTTAAGTTTATTCGTTGCATACAAAAATACGAATCTTTCCTGCTTATAATATTAGTTTATTTTAATCCATACCCTACTCATGTGGGGTCGGTACAATATATTTTTTGTAACAACGCAAGGACATATTACATATATGTGTTTGCAACTACATACAGTTTTCTACCGACTTCAAAAAAGGAGGAGGTACTCAATTCGTCTGTTTTTTTTTTTTTTTTTTTTTTTTTTTTTTTATGTTTGTTACCTCATATCTTCTGACTGGGTAAACTGATTTTAATAATTCTTTTTTTATTTGATAGCTGATGCTTGCCGTGTGGTCCCATTTAAATTTCATCAAAATTGATTTAGCTGTTTTTGAGTTACACTCCAAAAACAGAAAAAGTGTTTTCCTGTCCTGATATTATAATCAATGTTTGTTACCTTAGAACTTTTGACTGGGTGAACCGATTTTGATAACCTTGTTTTTATTTAAAAGCTGATGCTTGCCGTGTAGTCCCATTTAAATTTCATCAAAATCGGACAAGCCGTTTTGATAATTTAAGTCTGTTATATGTTACTATATCTGGTGGTAAGTTAAACATAAGCCCATAAGTAGCAAGGGTCACTAAAAAGGGCGAAATAAAATATTTTACCAAAAAAATAGAACCGACTTCAACACTCAAATGTGTGAAATAACTTGTCGAAGTCGGTACCATGCGCACAATATTGTGATGATAGGTACTTTTGAACCGTCATGGTACCGACTTCAACAAGTTATTTCACACATTTGAGTGTTGAAGTCGGTTCTATTTTTTTGGTAAAAATTTTTATCATGTGTTGAATTCATGAAGTACAAGCACGTAAATCAACAAGGGTATACTCTATTTATAATTTGAAAATTTATGAACGTTGAATAGTGTAAAGGCAAAAATCGGACCTCTTTTAAAGTAGTTGCCCTGTGTCTGTCAGAACCCCTTTTTACAGGATATCAACTTAATATTAACATTAAGTAATATAAGGTCTTCGATCCCTTATTAATATAGAAAACGATAGCTTTTATGTCGCTGCAATCAAAAGATATATGTCACTTTATACTGCCCGTTGAATTAAAATCATGAATTTTTGAAAGAACGGTAGTCATATCACTAGAATAGAAAAACATCTTAAAATTATTAATTAGAGTATTTTTTTATAAAAAAAAATTTACTTTGAGATTACAAACTTACATTTGCAACTGGGGCGTTGACTGCAAATTAGATCGATGTATGTGAAAACACGTTATTTTAACTGCAAAGTTAAGTTTGTTAATAATTCAGTATGTCATTAGAGGTATGTTCGGTGCTTGTACGCATTATATTGTGTCATAGTATGCGAGGGCGACAAGCACCTGCCGGCCGGTTTTTGATATAAGGATCATACTTTGGAGCAGCGATTGAAGGTTCATTTGTGAATAAAAGTTACAATTACTGGTTTAGAGTAGGCCTTTTTCACGACCTTCAAGTAAAGTCTCGAGCATGCTAATTGTCGGTTTAAGTCACAAGTAACCGTGTATATGAATTTCACAATGGCTGAGTAGTACTAACCTACAGTTGAAGTGACCACTAACTTACTTCTTGGTTAATCCGTCTATAACTTTTATAGGTTTCATAATTCATAATTGGTATTGCAAACTCTATACTAGGTAAAAACTTCTTGTTTAAAATTATTTTCGACGTATGAATGAGTGACATTGTTGACAGACTTTGAACGGATATTTGAATTCACTTCGAAGATCCTTCAAGTAACCATAGAGTGGTTAATCAGAAGTCTGTTTTCTATTGTGAAACTAAAAAAACCATAATTTTAACTTTTATTAGCCGAGTTACTTTAACTAGGAAGTAAATAATTGACACTTTACTTAAAGGACATGAAAGATGTCTTTACTTTCATATCTGTCAACTATTCATACTTCGAAAATAATTTTAATCAAGAAGTTCTTACCCAGTGTGGAGTCTGCAATACCAACCTTTTTTTGAAAACTGTATAAATGATAGACAGACCAAGAAGTAAGTTAGTGGTACACTTTAAGTGTGGGTTAGTACCGCTATCGTGAAATTAATATGCACGGTTACTTATGACTCTAATCGGCAATTAATCTACTCGAGACTAATTTAATGTCGTGAAAGAGGCCCTTAGAGTAAGACGAGCGCAGTGTAGAGTAACACAAAACTTTTCTTTAATCTGGGTGACTCTGTAACCATCATGGGTAGGCGCGGCATACGCAATTATCATCACTAAGTATATATTACTCGTATAAAACAATGTTTTCACTTCTCTAGCACGAAAAAATCATCATTGTTTTGGCGTTGATATGGCGAGCGCGAAAAAATATATTAAAGAAATAAAAAACAAAACATGATGAAAGTAAACCTTTGAGTTAAGAGTAATGACTACAGAATATGCAGTAAAGACCATAGACCATAGTCTAGTCAGAAGGTCGAATACATAATTTTCTCGCCGATAGAGATAAAAAGCTCTGTTTTACTCGAGGGCAAAGAATTTTATGTCTCATGCCTTTAAATCCCTCTCTGTGTTCAGTACTGTATAATAAAATCCTGTAATTCGAGAACAAAACAAATTAAAGCGAGTCTTTCCTTTTCAAAAGTTGTCATATCTCTCAAATAAAATATTAAGATATTCATTTTCTTGATTGAATTAGTATAAGTTGCGAATGTGTAATTGATTAAGATTAAACTACTAATTAGCCTTGTGTTTTAAGGCCACGTAATCGAAAGTTTAAAAAATATATTATAGATGTATTATATAATTTGGTCAAGAGAACATACGTTACGTCCTATATACTCGTAAGACAAGTTGTGGTGATGTTGTAATCGTTATTTCTGTTATATGCGTTCAAAATTCAAAATATGAAAAAAAAATCGTAACGATCGCGTGACGCTTAACAAAAAAACACATCCAAAAATATCTTTTAATTTTTAATGGCTGCTGTTTTTTGTATTGCCAAATCTAAGGAAAAGTAATGCGTGTTTTGATCAAACACAACTATAAAATGTATGAAGTAAAGCTAGTTTTGAACAGGCACCATTAAGGCTGAATCAAAACTGGTCTTTTTTCGTCGGACAACGCTTATTTTGGTATGCAAGTAATTTGTTTGCTGTTGTATGTACAACTTCGACATAAACAAAGTTTTGAAAAGATTTTATTCATTCAAAAAGCTCTCAAAGATGGTTAAGACAATTTTTTTAAAAGGAATTTCACCCTAATTTTATATTCTAATTATGTTATGTTTGAAAATTCAATGTGTATATCTAACTAAATAATAATTAATAATAAAAAAATCTCACTAGTAGAGGTACAAGTTGTATGTTTCATTCGAAAGCAAATTTATTTAGGTCTCATACTTTTAAATCTCTCACTGGGCTCAGTTGTCTATACTAGAAATCCCTCACTGTGCTCAATTGTCTATGCTAGAAATCCCTCACTCTGCTCAGTTGTCTATATTAGAAATCCGTCACAGTGCTCAGTTGCGTATATTAGAAATCCCTCACATTTCTCAATTTTCTATATTAAAAAACCCTCACTGTGCTTAGTTGTCTATATCTATATAATAAAACACTCACTGTGCTCAGTTGTCTATTTAGAAATCCGTCACTGTGCTCAGTTGCGTATATTAGAAATCCCTCACTGTGCTCGGTTGTCTATATTAGAAAACCCTCACATTGCTCAGTTGTCTATATAACAAAACACTCACTGTGCTCAGTTGTCTATATAAGAAATCCGTCGCTGTACTCAGTTGCGTATATTAGAAATCCTTCACTGTGATCGGTTGTCTAATAACAAATACCCTCACTGTGCTAAGTTGTCTATATTAGAAATACCCTCACTGTGCTAAGTTGTCTATATTAGAAAGCCCTCACTGTGCTCAGTTGTGTATATTAGAATCGCTCGCTACGCTTGTGTCAGTTCTTGGCTTCTTGGCACTCGCTCCAAAAAAAACTATGCTCAGTTATTGAACAAATTAATGTGTACGCATGCTGAACATTTTACTATTAATGAGTATACTGGGGATTTATTCGGTCGGCCATGAACTTTATTCTGACAATCAAGACAAGTAGAAGTTATTTATAGATACCAAGTATAATAAAAAATCTATTTAGAGGAAATTATTAGAACTAGTTCTATTTTTGTGAAATTGTTAGTCTCTTTGCTTGACCGGTTATTAATATTTTTACATTCATTATATATTCAAGTAATATAATGTATATATCCATTGCTTCGAATGCAGTTGGAGTCGATGGCATTAGTCAGAACATGATTATCCCTATTCTGGACATAATTCTTCCTATCTCTTTGCTTTATTCTTAACTATTCCATTTCAAATAGTGCATTTCCATCATTATGGAATGATGCACAAATCATTCCACTTCCAAAAAAACACAATCTTAAATCTTTTTCTGAGTATCGACCCATATCCATTCTTCCTTTTCTCATCAAAGTCCTTGAGCGTCTTGTCCACAAACAATTAAACTCCTTCCTTGTCACTAACCATCTTCTTAATCCTTTCCAGTCTGGATTTCGGCCAGGTCACAGTACAACAACTGCTCTCGTAAAATTTACAAATGATATCCGTTTCGGAATGGAAAACTGAATGTTGACTGTGTTATCTCTGCTTGATTTTAGCAACGCATTTAATACCATTGACTCCGATATCCTTTTGGTCATACTTCGCCCTACTAACATATCTCCAACGGCTATTGACTGGTTTCACAGTTATCTGTCTGGGCGCCGGCAGCGGGTTCGCCTGGATGAAAAATTTTTTTCGTGGTGCAACATAACTGCTGGTGTACCTCAAAGCAGCGTATTATCTCCTCTTCTTTTTGCAAATTTTATAAATTCAATATCCCAAATTATTACTTCTTCCTACCATCTCTATGCAGAGGACCTCCAAATATACTCGCAGACCTCACTGGATAATTTAGCAGAAGCCGTTGATGACATTAATAATGATCTACAACACATATCAGATTGGAGCAAAGCCTATGGTCTAAAATTAAATCCGCTAAAAACACAACTTATAATTATCGGTAGTTCACGAAGCATCTGTAACATTGACTGGAACACTCTGACTCCGGTTGTATTTGAGGGAGTACAAATTCCTTATAGTAAAACAGTCACTAATCTTGGAGTTGTTTTTGACCAATGCCTAACATGGATCCCGCAAATCGAAACCGTCAGTCGCAAGACCGCGGGACCGCGGGCAAGAAGCCTGCAGGATCTCTCAGAAGAATAAGAATTTTTTTACCAACTGCTACTAAAGTTGCGCTTGCACAGTCACTCTTACTCCTTATTTTAGACTATGCAGACCTCTCAGACTCAAGGACTGCTGCCGGGACACACCGTTAGGCGTTTGATTTTCTACTTGAAGGTGGTAACTAGCCAGGTGGGCAATCGCAAAATGCCCTTCCACCATGCTGTGAAGCTCAAGTCGGCGATGGGGATCGAACCAGGGTACTGCGGCACGGCAGTCCATAGCCCAAGTGATGAAGGAATTGAGGAAATTAAATTGTGGTGTCTACTGCTGGTGAAATGGCTTTCTTTCCTCCTCGCATACATCCCAGTCTTCGCATTTAGTGGTCCAGTCTTTGTCGTGCGAATCAAAATCGTACCACCACCTTTGTCTGAGTCGATATATGGTAGTAATATCGATACCGGTTAGATAGATACATGTATCTCATCAATCCACATACAAAGCTTCAGAAAAATCCCATGTTATCTGAAGTTGACCTCGTAAACGTAGTGATGGCTCAGTGGCATTGGGATATGGACTGCCGCGTAGCAGGTCCATGGTTCGAATCCCGCCGCGGGCTTGAGCTTCACCGCATGGTGGAACATTTTGCGAATTCCCGCCTGGTAGCGTGGTCCCTCAAGTAGAAAATCTGCCTCCAAGCACCTAACGGTGTGTTCCTGCAGCAGTCCTTGAGAGCCAGTGATATTACAGGCACTGAGACTTAACAACTATGTCTCAAGGTGACGGCCGCAGTGCAATTCGCGACGAAATGCATGAGTTATAGGCAGAAGTTAGTCCGCTTAGCATCAGGTGGGGCCTCGAGCTTGTTTCGTTACAATAACACTTAAAAAAATGCTGTGCTAATTTTGATTCTACTGTTGCAGGAAGTCCAGATGCGATGCAATGTCAACAGGCGATGCAGAGTGGAATGATGGGCATGTCCGGTTACCACTCACCAACCGAACAAGAGAACAAAAGTAAGTTCATTTTAATATTGTTAGGTTTGCAATAACGCCTGCTATACGGATTACATTACAAAATCACAAATATACGATAGGAAAATTTTCAGGAAGTCATGTGCGGGATTCGAACCCGCGTCTATCCACCCCTTGAGGCGGGGTATGCTCTAACCAATTGAGCTAACATGACAAGACGTCATAAAAAAACCTATTGTATATATGTGAGTTTGTAATGTAATCCGTATAGCAGGCGTTATTGCAATTTTGAAGCGCTCGTAGCGAAGTTTACTTAGCTGTTCTCAACCGATCAGCAAAGTTAAGCAACGTCGCGCGCGGTCATGAGTTGGATGGGTGACCGCTAGTGACATTACTACTGAGCGTTTCCGTGCTTCGGAGGGCACGTTAAGCCGTCGGTCCCGGTTGTTATCTTAGCATGGCAGTCGTTATAGCATGGTGGTAGGGCATTTTGCGAATGCTCGCCTGGCTAGCTACCACCCTCAAGTAGAAAATCTGTCGCCAAGCACCTAACGGTGTGTTCCGGTAGCTGTCCTTGAGAGCCAGTACTTCTAGGTTAGCCTGAACAACATCTTCGACCACATCATCACTTACCATCAGGTGAGATATCTTATCATGCATAAAAAAAAAACCTAACAATATTATATAAGATTGCGTCATCATTTACAAGTATAAAAACCAATTGCATAATTGGTCTTGTTTGTAGTACAACGCAAGTGGTACTATAGATGTCGCTCCATCCCAATACGATGGTTAAAGAACGATAGGAAAGATTTGAGTAATGACGTCATGTCATGTTAGCTCAATTGGTTAGAGCATACCCCGGCTCAAAGGGTGGATGGACGCGGGTTCGAATCCCGCACATGACTTACATTTTTCCTATCGTATATTTGTGATTTTGTAAAAGTAACTTCAGTTTTATCGCACACATTTCGATTTCTTACTCGACATCTCTCTATTATGTTGTCGTAGTTGGGATTGTTTGTTTAACACTCCGTTACACGCGGTTTCATTTATCAAGCCACGCGCGGGGCTCCACTGTGCCCCCTTTTTAAATGAGGATTATTTATATTATTAAATACAAGTAGTTCGTAATAGCGTAAAACTGATTTTAAAAATTGTTTAACAAGGTAGGAATGTCATAATTTATTTCTATCCGCGGGAGGTGTCCTGGTGACCTGTGATACAGGTTTTTAGAAACCTACTTCAGGCACCAGCCCCTCACAAAGATAGGTTTAATTTTGGCACTCTTGTCTGTCCATTTATATATTTTTACGTAAGAAACCTTTTGTGAGGAGGAAATAAATATATTTTTGATTTGATTTGATTTGATTAAATATAAATGTAAACTAGAATTGGTATATTCAAAATCAGCGGTTATTTATGCGCACGATCGATCGTGCGCTCGTAGAGTTAAGACCTCCTGAGGATGCTTCGTTTAGTAGCGAAACGCGTAGAATACTCTTCCGGTTTGGCTGCGTGGCGTTTGTGACGTCACGTCGCCTTAACAGGAAATTAGGCGGAATTGTCACTAGATATATATCATTTTTATAAAGATTTTTTAAGTGTTTAATGTAATAATTAATTTAATGTTTTCTTAAAATACTTTTAAAATATTTGTTATTAATAACTACAGGTACATTTGTTTTGCCTACTTGTATTACAAATAAGTAGGCTTATGTAGTAGAAACATAAGTCTGCGTATTTGTCAAGTATACGTAAAGATAGATGGCTCCCCAATGCCTCGCCAAGTATAGCTTGGTATATAATTTGGTTAAAAAGACGCTAGTTAGAGGTAAAAGATTTTTCAAGAAGAACTTTGTTTTCTTAAAAATAAAACAAAGAATTTAGATGAAGATGATTCAAATTTTTATTGTATTACGAAGAGAAAAGTTTGGCAAAAAATTATGAATGAAAAATGATATCTGGCAAATGTCCACCACGAGCACGCTGACAGATGTCGATTCTTTCATTAAAGTGTTTAATAACTTTTTGGCAAAATGGCGGTCTATTATGTTAATTACATGACGTTTTTGAGTTTTAAGTCTGCAATCGATTAAATTGGCTCCGTATAGACTCTGTCCGTAACATAGCCCGACAAAAAAAAACCAGTGGTGTTAAATCACACGCTCTGGCTGGCCTTTTAACCGCTGAATTTCGTGAAATTATGCGATCAGGAAATTTCGATTGCAATACGGCTGCGATGTTTTCAGTTGAACGACCCGGTCGTGCATGCGTTGGTGTTGGCACATTTTGTACCGAGCCTGACGACTCCAATTTAGAGATCAAATTTTTATAGCGGTCTCACAAAGACGACTATGTTGTCCGAAAATATCACAAATTTCACGAAATGTAACTTTAACAGAACCACCATTTTCATAGTGGATTTAAATTATTTTAATGCTAATTTCGAGCGAAATTGAATTCATTGTAACAATTGCCAAAGCATCTACAGTCCCACCAACTTATCTGTTCAGGCGGCAGAAAAAAGAACTACAACATTCCTTCAAATTGTGACAGTTTGTAGTTGATTTCCTTGACCAGCAGCGCCCTCGCGAACTGCACAGTTAAGTTGGTGGTACTATACTACGAATACGTCAAAAAACTAAATGTCAAAACTGTCATGCTGTTGGTGTTGCCCCAATTGAAAAACAAAGTCATTCGTGTTGAAAATCCCTTTACTTTTGCTTTGCCTATTCGCATTAGGCACATACGCCTACCTATCTTTGTCAAGTAAGTATACCAAAGCATTGATGCCATGGCCTTGCCAAGTATACCTAGGTTTATTATTATTTGGTCTTTAATTTTGGTATATATAATATATTTTGGTATATAATTTGGTCTAATAAACGGTACAGGTATATTTGTTTTGCCTACGTTATACACTTAAGCCCTACCTATCTCTTTCAATGTATACCAAAGCATAAATGCCTTATCTATGCTTTCGCTAGTATACCAGGGTATTGTTTGATTTGACAGACGCTGGTCTGCTGATGTGTTCTCCGGTGAGCTCTCTGGACGGGTTCCTTCACTCTCCTATGCAGCAGCGGTCTGATGCTAGCTTCAAAGATGACACTAGGTGACTCTATAATATTTACCAAATCTAAGTATCCAGACTGGTTTTTTTATTTAACTCCTATGTTTAAGTTAACAACGAATCCCCACATTATGAATGAATAAAGAAAAATAAATTTAGCCGTATATAAATACGTTAGTTAATGTCGTCAATCAAATGACAAAAAAAGGAAAAAAAATAGGATTTTTACTATGTTTATAAATTATATTAATTAATCATCTGTGTTTCTACCATTTACACTAATCACACAAGCACAGCGATTTGGCATGCTTAAAATCAGTTTATCAAAATCACTTTGAGGAATGGGCGCCCACGTTCTTTGTAACAAGCTAAAAAGCTGGTATGCACGGCATCCATACTCGGCAGAGCTCTTCTTTATAGCATATCCCATGCATGTTCAATGCGGTTGAGGTCTGGCGATTGAGCAGGCCACGGCCACGTTGATAAGCATCGGCAAGAGTGCGAGTTACGACTCTAGCCGTGAGTGGACGTGCATTATCGTGCATTAGACGAAACGAACTACCCAAACGGCTTCTCAAAGGGATGATCACTTCTGAAACAATACTCTTCGCATAAATCTGAGCATTGAGGTTGCGCCTGATCCAAATAAGATCTGTTCTTCCACCGATCCAAATACCGGCCCAAACCATTATTGTTCCCTCTCCATATGGTTGAACTTCTTGACAGAATTTTGAACGTCCTAGACGTCCAGAGCTACTACGAACGTTTGTATGGAAAGCGCTTCGTGAACTCTACTATTAAAAAATCCGTTCCGTAAAATGTGACAGCTCTCGCTTTGACAGAAGTTATATGATGGTCAATATTCACTACTTTGTACTAAAAATAAATTGAAGAAACTAACTTAAGGTTGAACTGGCCGGTCAGTTCTCCATGCAAACGCCGTAGGGTGATCAGTCCCTTATTTGGCATTTTAGGCGCAGAAATAAGCATAATATCTATTGAACTCGTCATTATCTAGGTTTGTATCGTAACGACATTTTAAATTTTTTATTAATTTGAAAGTTATGAGCCTTGAAAACTTAATATGAAAATGTTTCGAGGGTCATGACTCGCAAGTTAATTTTTTTTTTTTAATTTCGTTACCATGCTAAGATACCTACGTTTGTATAGAGAAGAGACCGGCCAGTTCACCCTTAACCATTAAAATGTAATTTTTCAGATTCCAATACGTTCTTGCTGCAGCGACATCTATCGCAACTAAGCAGAATGAGGAAAGTCTGACGTACCTGAACCAAGGGCAGCCCTACGAGATAAAGCTCAAGAAGCTGGGCGATCTCTCGCATTACAAAGGGAAAATACTAAAGGTAAAATAATAACTATATTAAATAATAATACATAACAATTTTATTATTTCTAAATATGATTACAAGCCCCAACGCGCCAAAATCACATATATAAATTATTGCAGCACAAAATTTTGTTTCCAGTAGGAATCGGACCCGCGTTCTCTGATTTCGTGCCTGTGCCTCAAACACTCGGCCATCGATACAAGCTCGACTGAGCCGAATTTTGTTCTCTAATTTTATTACTATTTTATTTTTATTGTTTTACACTATACTTGAACCTCCTATACAGGGCACTGCTGGTGTGATCGCTCCTCGCTCTAACCAATTAGATGCATATAATCATGATCAAGGCCTTACTAGGCTATTAAAATAGCCTGCATTTTTATAAGATGTCGCATACGAACAATATATTATTTAAGCGGAAATTCTCTTAGTTATAAACTATATGCAACATGAGCTACGCTATGAATTTAATATAACACAAGAGGGCACCGACCATAAATTTACATACGATATCTGCGACTGCAAATCGTTCTAAAACAAGCGTTTACTTTGTAAAACGGTTGCCAAGTTATTAGTCGTCTCAAATCTGGGAACTGCATATTTTCACCGAAGCAACAATCTAGCTCAAGGCGGTCGTTTATATGAGGATTTTATTTCTCGATAAGAATGAAGTGAAGTAGAAACTAGTGAAACTGGACTCTGCCAAATACTCTGCAATCGAGAAATAAATCTGTTCGGGCACTTAAAAGTTATGGTGGAATAAAGAAACACATACATTCATAAATAAACCCTGAAAATATTACACTCCTTTTGAGCAGTCGCGAGAAATTGAAATTCAAAGTCAAAGAATCCAAACTACTTGATAAAAACGAAATGCAAACTCATACAACAACGAGCTATCATATCTTACGCAAAATGACAGAAGAAGTGACAGCTGACGTACATGACAAAGAAAAGTTATGTCGAAACACTCGTGTCGTGGTTGGTTGTCATATCTTCCTCTCAGACCGAAGCCTGTCAATGGTAAAGGAGCAGGGCAGTGTCTTATTTTCCCGGCCATCCTTCGTCTATTAATGGATCCAATGGACGAGTTCCTTATGTGGCTCATGACATGAGTCTAAGTTCACAACTCGATCGCCGTTAGGTGTCTAGGTGGATCAAGTCATGCTAGGATGGTGAGAAGCCTAGCGTGACCGATCAGCTTCAGTGACTTGGACCACAGAGTGTCTTGATATATCAGTAGAGACTTCTTCTTCATGTTCACTCACGCTCAAGACTGGGTCCCTTGCGTATGGCTTCGATTTCTTTTTTCTAGTAATTTTAGGCGGTCTAGCGTGGAAGGGTAGGTACTTGATGATGTGGGCGTGATTTGAGGCGTCTGCTCTCGAATATTCTTGTCGCTAGGCGTCTTATAAAATCTTCGAGTTGCTCCATCGGCAGGTCTCGGACTTATTTAATTTCCGCACATAGCTCAGCGCGCTTACACTTATCCAGAGGCACTTGTTCTTTACTGTTTGGGGTCGCTTTTTGTGGGTGTTAGTTTTTTTATCTGTTAGGCTATCCTTTGACCACTATTTTACCTAATGGTAAGTGATGATGTGGCCGAAGATGTTGTTCAGGTTAACCTGGAATTACTGGCTCTCAAGGACACACGTTAGGTGGTTTGCGATAGATTTTCTATTTGAGGGTGGTAGCTGTCCAGGCGGGAATTCGAAAAATGCCCTACCACCATGCAAATCGAGCATGCCACACCGGAAGTCGGAACCGCGTACGTCATCCTCGACCTGATGTACGTCTTGTCTATCATAATTCTGGTCTTGAGTGGCAGCATCGATTTGAAAAATGGGTTCAATTTGGCTTTAGCCTGGTTTTCACATGTTTCTTGAAGTGGAGGCATCTGTCTATCGTCACCCCAAGATATTCGATTTGGAATTTCCATTCGATATCTTCACACATTAGCTTAAGAAGAAATATGGATTGCTAAGAAAATTAACAAGGTTGATAGCAGAAAACATGAATGTGTAATTTGTAGATTGTAAGCGCAAAAAAACAGTGATTTGTATATTCAACGATATCATATAAAATAGCCAGTGTACTTCGACCACTTGCTATGGCGTGTCTTAGCGGCCGATTTGTATATCGGATGATAATTTTACATACATAAGTCCGGATTAAATTATGAATATACTAACTACAAGCAGCCCGCTTTTTGGTTTGCATTTTTGAATATAAAATAAAAACTAACTTGAACGGTGTATTGAACACAACGGCTTCGCCCGCGTGGACTATCACTCAGGAACCGTTACCGGATAAAATTACCTTATATCCTTTTTTAGGAGCCGTGTAAAAAGTGTCATATATAAATATTCACTTGTTAATCTAAATAAATAAACGAATAATAAATTTATCGTTTTGTAGGTTGACCTTCAGTACCAAATTTTCCATAATATTTTCCATTCTGGTACACTTCGAAACATAGTTATATACTTGCCCCGCGGCTACCAGTCCACCAGTAGTGCCCCATGTCGAGTGTTGTAACGTCCCATAAAATAAATAGGATAGGGATTGAAAGTGGCTGAGCTCATCGCTTAAGTAACCTCGGTCCGAGATCAGTGGTGAGGCACCACTTGATGGATCGCAATACTATACTCCAGTTGTTTGTCATACTCGACGCGCGACGGACGTCTCATCCGAATTCCGATGTAAGTCTAGGGTTGCTTGTTTGTTGTCAAATTCAAAGTAGAATGTACCAAAAAGTATATAGTATTTGGCATCGTTAAATCAGGTTTTTAGTTTGTCGTCGACACAATAATAATTCTATAATATATATTATTTTGAAATAAAAGAATTGTAGTATACATTGCATGGTAACACATGCACGAATAAATAATCATAGCATTAAACATGGCAATGATATTTTGGTTATTGGTTTTTTATTTATTTACCGGTTTTTACATGTCTACCTTATAGAACTTGCACAAAGCTTTTAATATCGCTTCACTTTATTATTAATTGTCTATTAACCCGAAACGAAAACCATACAATAATCCAAGCAGCATCCAAAGTTATTTGGCGGCAGGGTACCAGTTAGATGTTTGTCGTTACTTCGTTCTCCTTCTGAGCTTTGAATTTCGTTTTTGGAGGTAAGCCTCCAGGTCGACAAAGAGGGCTATATCTACCTAGTTTCAAAAGAAGAAATAGAATCCCTTAAATCGGAACAAGTGCAGAACCGCACCATGACCAAATCATCTGCTGCGTCCATAGGTACTCACGATGCAGCTCCCGTCCCGGCTCACTCCACTACAAAAGCGAAGGAGCTTCTGGAGTACATCAATCTGATAACTTCACTCACATCGATGATTGAACAGTTGGAATATCGCCATAATTGTTTTATGGTGAGAGTACCGAACATAAAATGGGCAGCCTTCACGGAGGAGCAGTTTTGGCTGAAAGGGTTTGGTCGTTTTTAGAAAATTCCGAGGGAGACTAAGCGATTCCAAGTGCTACACGTCGGACTTCGTGTTTAACAGTTATAAATACCGACCTAACTATATAATGTTAGTCTATATGTTATCTATCAAAGTGTCAAAATATCTTTATTCGGTATAATGATATTTTAAGCGGTGCAGCATTTTTCTAGAGCAATAATGTGTTTGGTTTGTAGGGCCTGATCTGACTTACAAACTTACAAACCCAACACTCTACCTCAAGGAAGTGTCCTTGGGTGTGTCTTATTCTTAATGGTCCCTTTTATGATCAAATTCCTAAACCTTCAAAAACTGCTCGCGATCTTTTAGTTGAGAATTGAACCTTAGATATCCAGATCTCGTATTCCTATTCCATAAAGTTAATCAAAATTAATCAATCAATCAATTTATTTATTTACTGAAAATATGTACAGTGATTAAGGTCTTAAATATGACAAAGTGAACCAACATTTTCAATCGATAATAGGCTTGCAAAATCAGTTTAACTATATCTAAAGTATATTTTTAACTAAAAATAACTATATCTAAAGTATATTTTTAACTAAAAATAACTATATCTAAAGTATCTTTTATTAGACTTGATTATTATGCTCTTGTTGTCTATAAAAATACCGATTGCGCATTGTTATAATTTATTGAATTTAAAATATCTTGTATCTCTTAATAAAGTTTTAAAATGTACCTATTTATATACCACCAAGGCCGTGCACAATGTTTGCGAAACACATTTAGCTAGATTGAATTCCTAATCCAGTATTTGGTTTTTTGTCAACATTCTATACAAAATATTTAAATATCAGGTGATACTCATTCCGTTAACGATCTGGACGCATTGGCGGCCAGATATATATTGATATATATACAGATTAGGTGCGGAACCCTTGAAACAATATATATCATTATTAATATGATTTTGATTCATCCGACGTTCCGAAATCAGATTGAAGACGTTCTGAAAAAAGGCCAGGTCAAAAGTACCCTAAACCGACGCTTATGTATGAAAGGATTGATGAGTATAGATGAAGCGATAGAGATATGTCAGTATCGTAGTAAGTGGAAATCCGTGGTCTCTGCCTACCCCTACGGGAAAGAGGCGTGATTTTATGTATGTATGTATGATTCATCCAAAAATTTCAAACAAGCTGAAATTGACTTAGCAGCATTCCTATTATTTAAAATAGGGTAGCCCACTGTCAAATTAGTTTCACTCAGATATTTATTCATCCCAGAAGCATTGCGCAATTTTTTTTTTCATCGAAAATGACACTATTTTTTCCAAATTTACTTACATCCCTAGGGTGAATACTAACCTCCCAAGGGCGGAAAATCTTATTTACAACACGCATTCCCAGCTTAATGCGAATTTATTTATGAACATGAGTATGTAATCTTAAGTTTACTTACAAATTTGTGTGTAATTAATATCACTCGTGCTCGTGGGGTGGCCAGGCTAGAATGTCACCCCCACTGCTACCTGTGGGTGTCGTTAGAGGCGACTACAGGTAAAATACCGGAAGGCGGGCAGCAGCGCCTTCTGAGGTACTGATATCTTATACTAAGATCCCCAAGACGCCTCCCAAGCGTGGGGATTATGGCAAATCCCTTAGTGGGGAGGCTGGGTTCAGCAGTGAACAATCCGGCTGATACAGTGCAGTAATCACTCTTATTGTTCAAAATTGTCGATCTGGGTATCGGGCATATCCGTTGCCCTTCATCAAGTGGATTTACTTTTTTTTTGTGATGGAACAAGCCCGAGGCCCACCAGATGTTAAGTGGACTAACCTCTGCCTATAACAGACGCATATCGGCAACGACAAATTGCACTGTGCCCGTTACACTGAGACGTACAGTTGTAAGGTCTCATGTGCCTGTACTTTTACTGGATCTCAAGGACTGCTGCCGGAACACACTGTTAGGTGCTTGGCGACAGATTTTTTACTTGAGGGTGGTCGCTAGCCAGGCGGGCATTCGCAAAATGCCCTTCCACCATGCGGTGAAGCTCAAGCCCGCGGCGAAATTCGAACCATGGACCTGCTGCACGGCAGTCCATAGCCAATGCCACTGAGCCATCATTGCTTCAAATACTCAAACCAAAATCTTAATTTATGTGTTAATTGTTATAGAGCGTGATAAAGATATGCTTCCACGAGCGTCGGCTGCAGTACATGGAGAGAGAGCAGATAGCCCAGTGGCACGCCGAGCGGCCTGGGGAACGGATTGTGGAGGTGAACTATCATTTTATATATTACTGTACAGGGTTATTGGTAAAATGATAACAACCTCTTAGGGTTGACTTCTGCTAGTCCTAACAAACATTTAGAGATGAAATCATTTGAATAATTTTTTTTTTTTTTTATCTAGACTAGCAAAAGTCAACCCTAAGATGTTGTTAGTATTTTACCAATAACCCTGTATATCATGATTGAGAGTTAAAAAAAAAAAAACATGGTCAAATTAAATGAAAAACTATGGATAAGTTGATTAATGTAAAAAAAACACGAAACTTGCTTCCAATAATGCAGTTTTCATGAAGTTTTTTTTATGTGATTTTGACGGAACAAGCACGAGGCCCACCTGATGTTAAGCGGCAACCTCTGCCTATAACAGATGCGCTTCGTCAAGTGACGAACTGCACTGCGCCCGTCACTGTGAGACATGCAGTTCTGTAATGTGCTTGTAATTTACGAGTAAACAAACTATTATGATTTTGATATGATTGTAGCGAAGTTTACTTAGCTGTTCTCAACCGATCAGCAAAGTTAAGCAACGTCGCCCGCGGTCAGGAGTTGGATGGGTGACCGCTAGTGACATTACTACTGAGCGTTTCCGTGCTTCGGAGGGCACGTTAAGCCGTCGGTCCCGGTTGTTGTCTAAGGATGGCAGTCGTTATAGCATAGTGGTAGGGTATTTTGCGAATGCCCGCCTGGCTAGCTACCTCAAGTAGAAAATCTGTCGCAAAGCACCTAACGGTGTGTTCCGGCAGCTGTCCTTGAGAGCCAGTACTTCTAGGTTAGCCTGAACAACATCTTCGACCACATCATCACTTAGCATCAGGTGAGATAGTGGTCAAATGCTAACCTACTTATCAGGTATAAAAAGAAATGCAGTTTTCAAGCTATCGCCTGTCACCTACATAATTTAAACAAATATTGTAAATACTTTATTATATAGTAAGTATGTAACACATTGTTAAAAGACGTTTTAAAGAATGACTCCGAGTTCCTTGCCCGTTCTTCTCGCAGTAGCTCTATCCTTTTTTTGCCTAACGTGGCAATACAGTGTACAATATTTTAATATTAAAATTTGTTATTGACCTTCATAAGAGTGTCGTAGAAATTAATTGAAAAGAAAAAAAATGCTGCTTGTTTTTATTTTATTATGTTATTGTGAAGTAACAAGCGCGAGGCCCACCTAATGTTAAGCGGTATCCTCTGCCTATAACAGATGCATTTCATCACAAGTGACGAACTGCACTGCGCCCATCACCTTGAGACATACCTGTTTATTCTCATTTTGCCTGTTATTTCACTGGCTCTCAAGGACTGCTGCCGGAACACACCTTTCGGTGCTTGGCGACAGACTTTCTACTTGAGGGTGGTAGCTAGCCAGGCGGGCAATCGCAAAATGCCCTTCCACCATGCGGTGAAGCTCAAGCCGGCGGTGGGGATCGAACCAGGGTACTGCGGCACGGCAGTCCATAGCTATTACCGCTCGGCCATCATTGCTTCGAAATCGAAATATAACAATTAATATATCGAATTTAAACAATTATGTAATAATTTTGTTATATAGTAAGTATGTAACACATTGTTAAAAGACGTTTAAAAGAATGGCCCCGAGTTTCGTGCCCGTACTTCTCGCAGTGGCTCTAAAAATTTTATTTGCTGAGCGTGGCAGTACAGTGTAGAATATTTCAATAATAAAATTTGTAATTGACCTTCATAAGAAGCGTCGTTGAAGTATAAATTGAAAAAAAAAATGCAGTTAAGAGAACTATTGAAAATACCTTTTATTTAAGTCGCTTAATAAAGGAAGGCAAGCATCTGAACACGTTCTGCTGACGATCTGCGCGCGGCTAAAAACTTTTTCTATGACTTCGGGATATATGCATGTCAGTTAAATTTAATAAAGTTTTACCATTTTATCCCCAGGTGGACGTTCCATTGTCCTACGGCGTGATAAGAGTCGAGCAGCCGACGTGTCTGAACGCGCTGCACGTCTTCTGGGACCCCACCAAGGACGTGGGGGTTTATATCAAGGTAAAACTCTTGTCAATCATCTGACAATACATACATAAACCCTCTCTACAATATTTTATTCAACCCTTCTTCACCCCAGTACCTTAAGGTTGAACTGGCCGGTCAGTCCTCCATACAAACGCCGTAGGGTGATTACTCCCTTATTTGAGATTTTAGGTCCAGACTTAAGTATAATACCGATTGATATCGTCATTATCTAGGCTTGTATGATGCCAAAATTTTAAAAAGATAATTCAGTTGTAAGTTATGAGCAGCGAAAACTTTATATGAAAATGTTTCGAGGCTCATAATTCTCAAGTTAATTATTTTATTAAAATTTCGACATCATACAAGCCTAGGTAATGACGAGATCAATCGGTATTATGCTTTGTTTTGGACCTAAATCCTCAAATAAGGGAGTAATCATCCTACGGCGTTTGTATGGAGAACGGGCCGGCCAGTTCACCCTTAAAGAGCGTTTCGAATATCTTAATGCCTCTAATTCTCTTCGCTTACTGTCATCAGAGAATCTTATCCTTAAATTCCCTCCACACAGTACCTCGTTTTATGACCGTTCGTTTTCAGTCGAAGCCGTCAGATTCTGGAATGCATTGCCACTTGATACTAAGCGAGCTCCGTCCTTAAATGTTTTTAAAGACAAAGTTAAAGATCATTACCGGTCGTGCTAGTACAAGCTCCATAAGTGTAAACATCATATTTATATGTTTATATATGTTTGTAAGTATATATGTATGTATTTTTGTATGTATGTATGTATATATTGTGTAAGAACATATTTATTATCTATATTGTATATAATATTGTAGATATTAATAAATACCATAACTATGAACTATATTGTACACCGCCATCCCTTGTCAAAACTTGCTCCTCTCCATCCAAAGGTTGTCTGGAAGAGATCGCTTTGAGCGATAAGGCCGCCTATTGTTCACTAATATAAGCTAAATATTTTGAATTTTGTTTTAGTTTAAGGTGTTCAATAAAGAGTTTATCTATCTATCTAAACCCGTGAGATGCCGGGTTAGAATTGCACCTCCCCATATCATCCCGTGGGTGTCGTAAGAGGCGACTAAGGGGAAAATACTGGAAGGTGGGCAGCAGCACCTTCTAAAGAACTGACATCTTACACTGCGATTCTCAAGCCGCCTGCCAAGGCAAATGCCCCCTTAATAGGGGAGGCTGTGTTCAGCAGTGGACGATTCGACTGTTACAGTACATACATAAAATCACCACAGATTTCCACTTGCTACGATCCTTACATATAGGCTGCTCCTTCGCTTCATCCTTTCGCTTTCGCTTCATACATAAGCGTCGGTTTAGGGTACTCCTGACCTGGCCTTTTTCAGAACGTCTTCAATCACATTTCGGAACGTTCGCCTAGGTCTTCCCCTTCCAACACTTCCGTTCACTTGTCCTATGTACACCTATTTACTGTACTGTATCAGCCGAATTGTCCACTGCTGAAAACAGCATCCCCTATTAAGGGGGTATTTGCCATAATCCCCACGCTTGGCAGGCGACTTGTGGATCGACTGACCGAAATGAGATTGAATAAACACCTGTTTAGTCAATCTCATTTCATGCATTCTCTCTACATGTCCAAACCATTTTAACATATCTTTCTCTATTTTTGTCACTACATAACGATGTATATCATCATCATCATTTACCATCAGGTGAGAGTGGTCAAAGGATAACCTATCAGGCATAAACAAAAATGTATCTGTAAATTTAACAGTTTAAGCACAGAATAAAAAGGACCAGAAGGCTCACTCCGCATGCCATTCCAATAAATAAGCGACTCTAGCTACGAAGCAATAAAGTGCACTTCAGCTCGCAAAGCACGGAGTACCTAATATTTATATTCACCTACAAGGCATCTCTCTTTCTGTCGCATGTGCACGTATAGCTCTGATCTCTTCTGACGCGACACGCACCGTACAATACGTCCGGTCCGTATGGTTGTATGTGTATGGTTGCTGTCTCGTATATCGCACGCAAACCAGTCTCACACTCACACATCAACACAAATTCAACACAACGCATGTAAACATGTTTCCTACCGTCCTCAACTATTAAATAGCCTGCACCGTATTTTTTTTTTTATGTTATTGTGACTGGACAAGCACGAGGCCCACCTGATGTTAAGCGAACTAACCTCTGCCTATAACAGATGCATTTCGTCACAATTCACAAATTGCACTGCGCCCGTCACCTTGAAACATAGTTGTTAAGTCTCATATGCCTGTAATTTCACTGGCTCTCAAGGACTACTGCCGGAACACACCGTTAGGTGCTTGGCGACAGATTTTCTACTTGAGGGTGGTCGCTAGCCAGGCGGGCATTCGCAAAATGCCCTTCCACCATGCGGTGAAGCTCAAGCTGTGGGCGGGATTCGAACCTGCTGCGCGGCAGTCCATAGCCAATGCCACTGAGCCATCACTGCACTGTATTTAAAATTCCATTTAATTATTTTTATTCTACTATTTTTTTAGATGCAATTGTTTAGTTCCCTACTTGATTTTGTATCCATTTTTAACATTAGCATTAAGTATCCTATAACTAGGAACCATATATAACTTCCTACCTACAAGTAGTTCGTAGTAGCGTAAAACTGATTTTAAAAGTTTTATAACATGGTAGGAATGTCATAATTTATTTCTATCCGCGGGAGGTGTCCTGGTGACTTGTGATACAGGTTCTTAGAAACCTACTTCAGGCACCAGCCCCTCACAAATATAGGTTTAATTTTGGCTCTCTTGTCTGTCCATTTATGTATTCTTACGTAAGCAACCTTTTGTAAGGAAGAAATATTTTTTTTTGATTTTGATTCTTGAAATCACGTTCGTTGAGTAAAATACATCGTTAAAGAATACTGGCAATACCACTCTAATTAATGAGGTTTCTGAACGATGATATGGATTTTGTTTCTTTTATTTCCAGGTGAACTGCATCTCAACGGAGTTTACCGCGAAGAAACACGGCGGTGAGAAGGGCGTGCCCTTCCGTATACAAGTGGAGACCTACCTCGCCAACGACGACCACACCCGTCTGAACGCCGCCGCTTGTCAGATCAAGGTACTGTCATCTCAATGTCAAATAAGTCTTTTTTTTTTTTTTTTTTAATGTTATTATGACTTAAACAAGCTCGAGGTCCATCTGAAGTTAAGCGTACCTCTGCCTATAACAGATGCATTCCGTCACAAGTCACGAATTGCACTGCGCCATTACTGTACCTACTAATATTACCAATACAAGGTTGAATACACCAACAAGATTTTTTTTGAAGCAGTGTTTGCTTAGTGGCATTTGCTATGGACTGCCGCGCAGCAAGTCCATGGTTAGAATCCCGCCGCGGGCTTGAACTTCACCGCATGGTGGAAGGGCATTTTGCGAATGCCCGCCTGGCTAGCTACCATCCTCAAGTAGAAAATCTGTTGCAAAGCACCTAACAGTGTGTTCCGGCAGCAGTCCTTGATAGCCAGTGAAATTACAGGCCATGGAACTTAACAACTATGTCTCAAGGTGACGGGCGCAGTGCAATTTGAGACTTGTGACGAAATGCATCTGTTATAGGCAGAGGATAGTCCGCTTAACATCAGGTGGGCCTCGAGCTTGTTACGTCACAATAACATAAATATTTTTTTAACAAAGCGACAAGCTATACTCTTTCGGTTGTCTCACCTAGGCTCGGCCTAGAATAGAGACTGAATTAGGAACATAGTTTTTCTCCATATTTTATAATAAATTAATTACAAATATACGAGAGAATAATATATATTTCTTTTGATTTTTCCTCTCATTTATAATATACGAGCTATATACATAAAGCTATGTTAGTATTTTTTGTAATGTAATCCGCATGGCAGGCGTTATTGCAAACATAAAAATATTAAAATAAATTAATTAACTTATTTTATTGATAGGTGTTCAAACTGAAAGGGGCAGATCGCAAGCACAAGCAAGACAGAGAGAAAGTAATGCGTCGGCCTCGCTCCGACCTCGAGAAGTACCAGCCTGGATGCGAAGCCACGGTGCTCTCTACTGTAAGTCTTTCTCTAACCCTTTTATTTTCAGACTTATATAAACTGAGCAGCAACTTTACTGTATAACTAGAATGGTAATAAGAATAAACGTAAATATTACCGTTTTTTTTAAAGACCAATATCTCACCTGTTGGTAAGTGATGATGTGGTCGAAGATATTGGTCAGACTAAACTAGAATTACTGGCTGTCAAGTACAGCTGCACGAATTCAACGTTAGGTGCTTGGTGAAGACTTTCTCTGAGGGAGATAGCAAGTAAGGCGAGCATTCGCAAAATGCCCTACCATCATGCTGTAACAACTGGAATCCTAAGACAACAACCGGGACCGAAGTCTTAACGTGCCCTCCGAAGCACGGAAAATGTCACTAGCGGTCACCCATCCAAGTCATGATCGCAGCGGACGTTGCTTAACTTAGCTGATCGGTTAAGAATTGCTAACCCAAGCTACGCTACGAGCGCTTCGAAACTCCAGAGTGGATCTTCTTTTAGAGGAATTTGGTGGTATTTGGTCTGCCTAGTGTAGAACGAATGAATATAAGTGCTGTATTACTTTACACATGGCTTAAATCTGCATTTAAAAAAGGCCATAGAGTAAGTTATCATTACAATTGATGGAGCGATATGAAGTTATTACTCTGTCGGTCATGGTGTCCAAAAGCGATGGAGTAGTTATTAAGAGCAAGCCAAATCCATAACATACAAACATATTTATTAAAATCTTCATATTTATATGAGTATATTCTATTGCATCCACAAAAAGAAAAGTTTTGGAAATTCTAATCTCTATGAAAGTTCAGGTTCTCCAAAATATATTCCTAAATTATTATTTAAAATATTACTGTAGTCTGAAAGCTGTAATTTTTCCTCGCTGGTATGAGATGAAAAACTATGTGTTGCGGTTAGTAGCAAAGTTATTTCGCCTCTTCGTTACGCTCATGATTCTATATTTTCAATCCTAGAATTCATCGCTTCCTCAGGTTTCAATATACATAAGTTCTCTTGGTGCGTACTTATAGTGTACACTAGGTAAATAATAACTTTGCAGCCTCGCATAACAAATAACTATTGTAAACTAGTTTTTTTCCCTTTAACAACAACTGAGAGGCGAATAAGAGATCCGTAATGTTCATTGTTTACACTTAAGATTATATTGGTTTATATAAAAAAAAATTACATATAATACCAAGACCACGTATTATGGATTTGAAGTTTTTTTTTACAATTTACCTCACCATCAAGTGGACACGCTGCCAAAACCTTAGACGGTCTCTATTGTAATTATTTCTCTGTGAGTTAAGGTACAAGTCGGTAGCCGACTGCACGCAGCAGCAGCAGACAACATGTCGCCGCTTCATGTCGTCACGACACGTCGTTGCGTCATGTCGCTGCAGTCATGATTTCGAACCCGACTGCAGACGGCAACAGCAGATGGCAACCAGTTGGTTTTGATGTCTGACGTGTTCGAGAATAGTGATATCATATTTTTTATATCTTTTATTAGAAGAGGAAGAAGACGATGATGACTTGTTTTTATTATACTGAAAAAGACGAAAAGCCACACGTCCTGTGCTTAAATGCAGAGCAAGTGAGGGAACTTATTCAATATTGATCAAAAACCATTTGAAAAGCGATACGAAAGAAATCCATTTTGAAAAGAAACACGCTCTACGTGCCGTTGCTCCGGCGTCAGCGGCACTACTGATCTGCGGTCGGACGACACTGCCGTCTGCCGCTCGACGACGCGTCGCTAGCTTCATGTCGCTAACTACGGATGGCATTTCATAGAAATACGTAGAAACCAGTAGTGTTGCTGCGACACGTCGTTTGCTGCAGTTTCATAATAATAATAATTTATAATAATTTTGTTTATTGTGATAAAAAACGTTCACCAGAAACAATTACAAATTATCACACAGTAAAATTTACATTAATAATTATATAATCAAATGTCAAAAAAAAATCAAATGTCAACCAGAATAAATGTGAGAGTATAATATAATGTCAAATTAAATAAATTTACAAATAAACATGTCAATACTAGGGCACTAGGGCACATTCCATTGGTCTTTGAGACTCTCAATGTCTTCATGTCGTCCGCTACCAACTTGTACCTTTAGATACTACGATTGCTGCGTGTGTATTGGTAGGCCTGTAAACGCGCAACTTTTTCTAGACTGAGATTCTTTATTAGTGGCTGTAAACAATAACTAACAATATTAACATTCAGATACAAAAGACAAAGACTTCTTTGCATTATACAGAGCTGTGCACGGTGGAAAACATTGATGACTAGTGCCATCTATCGTTTGTTGCTCGCGACCCTGGTGGAAATTAGGACTTCAGTGGGATTGCACTAGTTACTTAGTGACAAGCGGGCTGCCTTTTAGTTTCGCCGCTTCTTTTCTTGCTGCCTTTATCCCACTAAAAACCATATGGTTTCCAATTAAAAATGATAATTTTCTATTTTCTTTACAGTTATCCAATGATGCCATGATGCCGCCTCCTTCCCTGGTCACCTCTCCGCCATATTCCCCGGAACTGTGGTAAGTAAAGTGTTCTCCTTTTCTATTTCAGATACTAAATGAGTCTCAGCATAGCTTAGTTTGTCTTCAGTTACCTGGTCTTCAAAGCTTGGGTTTCCAAGTATGGTTCCTAGCAGAAAAACCTTTCTGCGATGAGCGCATATAAAAATTGACTTGTTCTTAGGTCGATGTATGGAGTATGTTGGTGTGTATGTATGCGTAAGGGTGTTATTTATGTGTAGAGATCTTTCTATCGATAAATGCACTAAACGTGACAATTTTAATGTGTGAGGCAGGTCCAAATTTCTAATATGTCAGGTATTAAGTACTTATAAAAAATGGTCAAGCGCGTCTTGGCCCACGCGCAATGTAGGGTTCCGTAGCAGTCTCATAATATAGAACGATTCTGTTGTTCTATTTTTAATTTATTCCACTTTCTTCCTGCTGAAGCTAAAAATTTGAGTTTTGCTGCCAAGTTATTATTTTAATTGTAATTCTAAAATGAAACAAATTTCGTTTGTGAATTCTATAGGTACTCGAATGAAAGCGTAACGATAGCGCGATTCAGAAGCTTTTTTTTTTATTGTGTCGGGACAAGCTCAAGGCTCGCCTGATGTTAAGCGGACTATATAGATTATAGGCTAGCATTTGAACACTGTTTCACCTGATGGTAAGTGATGCTGTGTTCGAAGATATTGTTCAGGCTAACCTAGAATTACTTACTCTCAAGGACAGCTCTCGAAACACTGTTGTGCTTGGCGACAGATTTTCTTCTTTAGAATCGTAGCTAGCCAGGCGGGTATTGGTAAACGCTCTATCAACATGTTGTTCTGCCATCCCAAGATAGCAACAGGGATCGATAGCTTAACATAGCCTAACAAGCACGTGTACGCTCAGTAAATGCCCATAGCGGTCACCCATCCAAGTAAAACGCAGTGGACGATCCTTAACCTAGTTGAATAGTTAAGGGGAGTGTATTAATAGCGCTTTCCATACAACTCCTTTTACAAATAATTTACACTTTTTTTTATGAAATTGAGACGGATCAAGCACGAGGCCCACCTGATGTTAAGCGGACTAACCTCTGCCTATAACAGATGCATTTCGTCACAAGTTACGAATTGCACTGCGCCCGTCACCTTGAGACATAGTTGTTAAGTCTCATGTGCCTGTAATTTCACTGGCTCTCAAGGACTGCTGCCGGAACTCACCGTTAGGTGCTTGGCGACAGATTTTCTACTTAAGGGTGGTCGCTAGCCAGGCGGGCATTCGCAAAATGCCTTTCCACCATGCTTTGAAGCTCAAGCCCGCGGCGCGATTCGAACCATGGACATGCGGCACGGCAGTCCATAGCCAATGCCACTGAGCCATCACTGCTTCAAACACCTGTCTTTGAGCCTTATATCTAAGCTTCTGGTTTGGCAGTTTTTCGTTTTATTGTTCATTTTATCTCTAAATATGATTTCATACCAAACTATTGCACTAAATTATTTTGAAAAAAAATAATTTTTCGAAAAATTTGCATACCAGAAACATAGATATTGGGCTCAAGGAAACACATGCAAAATTTCACAAAGTTTGAAAAATTGTGATTTAAAATAGCCGATAGTGTGTTTGTATGGAACGCGCTTTGAATACAATAACTACTAGGCAAGCTCCACTACGAGTGCTTCTAAATTTCCAACAAGGCAAGTTACAAAGACAAATTAAGTTTTGATTACCAACTTTACACATTTTTGGATGCAGTGTTCAACTAAAATTTTCAAGGTAAGTAATTTTTTTTTTAAATCTTTTATTGTCTTGAAATTAATTGGCAATTGGATATAGTTCTGATACTCCTTAAAATATTATAATGCCATCATGTGGTCGATTGAACAGGAGAGTAGGTGCGTAAAGAAACACTTCGGAACAAGCTCCAAGCCCACCTGAAGTTGAGTGGACTAACCTCTGCCTATAACAGATGCATTTCGTCACAAGTCACGAATTGCACTGCGCCCGTCTCTTTGAGACATAGTTCTTAAGTCTCTTACTGCTGCCGGAACACACCGTTAGGTGCTTGGCGACAGATTTTCTACTTGAGGGTCGTAGCTAGCTAGCCAGGCGGGCAATCGCAAAATGCCCTTCCACCATGCGGTGAAGCTCAAGGCGGTGGTGGGGATCGAACCAGGGACCTGCGGCACGGCAGTCCATAGTTATTACCGCTCGGCCATTTCCTTTAACAGGAAGGATGGGGCAAGATCTGGTTGTACTTATAAATAAAATTTTGGCATCGGGTTTTGATATTGGCTATCGCTAAGTCGGTTAAGTAGGTAAAAGGCACAGTCTTTGAACTAGATTCGTAATAAGTTCCTAGTAAAACTTTTTATTTAACTTTGCAGGAACTCTTTTCATTCCTGCTGAATTATAGAACTACTTTACGTATAAAAAGTTTTCCTATCGAAATGAAATATTACTTGCTCAGTGAATCCGCCTTATCCGTTACAGAAATGTAAATTTTCAAATCGAGAATACCTCAACTTTATGAAATAGTGTTGTGCTAGTGTCGATAATCGATATAGATACTAGATTGAAAACTGTGCGAGTTTGTGTTCCTGTTATTTTTATTAATACTAGCAAAAAGCTGAGCCTTTAGAGGTCTCGCGTATATTTTAAAAACTGATTCTAGTGGTGTCATCTAGTATTAAGTAGATTAACTACGATATATTTAAGTATTGAGTTTAGTTCTATTGCAGTGAAGTTAACTCTTTGGTTTACTAACAGATGGCGTTTGTAGTTCAATAACATTCTATCCAACGAATACAAAATTGTTTTTTTTTTTTTATTGTCATAATATTATATTTTTTGACTAGTATTATTTTTTATAGGAGCATTGACGCATGCTAAGCGAAAACACAAACGTAGTAATTTCTATATTATATTTTTTTGACAGATAACTCATCTAGATATGAAGTTAAATTAATATGTTAAAGCACAAATCTATAGACGTGATATCATTTCTGTAAAAGGGTCACAAAATTTTCAAGTTGTGGGATAGTGATAGGAATCAATAACAGTTAGGTGCCTTCTTGTATTCTTTGTTAATATTAGTTTTATTATCGTCTTTTATCACAAGCAGTTATAACTAGGCGAATAAGATGCTACTCAAGTATGGAACATACGGTTTTTTTTATACTAGTTTATATGTATACAATGATTGTGGTAATCAGGTGAATAGTGGTACAAAAATACCAGCATGTACATTATTTAGTATCGATAAAATTCAATATCCGACGGTTTGACAATTTACAGACAATAAAATGCAGTAATATAGTATGTGTCAACTGGAACTAGCAAAACTATGAAAAAATGAGACAGATGATAGTTTAAACTTAATAACATACTTACTAAATATTCAACATAAAGAACAATTAAGGATGCACTTGCCCACGGCTCGAACTTATCAGCGGGCGAGGCTACAAAGCATGCTATTTCACCTATACCTTTGTGGGAAAGGGTAAGACTCCGTGATGAGTAGTACGAAGATAGTGATCGCGCATCACACACCCGTATTGCATCTACGCTAATTACGCACACTTGTTTGCGATATATCAATGAAAGCCGAACCATGCCGAACGAATTACGATGTTTGACGACGGACGGAGATAGTGTCTCAAGCTACGTCACGACGTGTGTAGGTATTTCTTATAAAATAATATTATATTATATATTCACAGAGGAATACATTTTGGTTCGGACAGTAGGTACCTGTTGTTATAATTTTCGTTCGTTTTATAATAACATACTGATGTTATTTCACCTATAGTAGGTAAATATTTAGTAAGTAGGGACAATGATTTGTAGGTACATAGTAAATGTATTAGTTTGTTCTTTTCATATTGATGTAGTAAATATTTACCTACAATAATTATTTATTACATAATTAGCAAGTTACTGCTTTTACTACAACATATTTTTTAAAGCAGTGACGGCTCAGTGGCATAGGTTATGGACTTCCTCGCAGCAGGTCCATGGTTCGAATCCCGTCGCGGGCTTAATCTTCACCGCGTGGTAGAAGAGCATTTTACGAATGCCCGCCTGGATAGCTACTACCCTCAAGTAAAAAATCGGTCGCCAAGCACCTAAAGGGAAGCAATCATGGCTCAGTGGCATTGGTTATGGACTGCCGCGCAGCAGGTCCATAGTTTGAATCCCGCCGCGATATTGAGCTTCACCGCGTGGTGGAGAGTTCGTAGCGAAGTTTACTTAGCTGTTCTCAACCGATCAGCAAAGTTTAGCACCGTCGCGCGCGGTCATGAGTTGGATGGGTAACCGCTAGGACAATACTACTGAGCGCTTCCGTGCTTCGGAGGGCACGTTAAGCCATTGGTCCCGGTTGTGGTCTTAGGATGGCAGTCGTTATAGCATGGTGGTAGGGCATTTTGCGAATGCCCGCCTGTATAGCTACCACCCTCAAGAAGAAAATCTGTCGCCAAACACCTAACGGTGTGTTCCGGCAGCTGTCCTTGAGAGCCAGTACTTCTAGGTTAGCCTGAACAACATCTTCGACCACATCATCACTTACCATCAGGTGAGATAGTGGTCAAAGGCTAACCTATCAGGCATAAAAAAAGAGCATTTTGCGAATGCTCGCCGGGATAGCTACCCAAGTAGAAAATCTGTCACCATGCAACTAACGTGAACTCAGTGGCATTAGCTATGGACTGCCTCGCAGCATGTTTATGGTTCGAATCCCGCTGCGGGCTCGAGCTTCACCGCTTGGTGGAAGGGCATAGGGCATTTTGCGAATGTTCGCCTGGCTAGCCACCATCGTCAAGCAGAAAATCTGTCAGTAAGCGCCTAACGGGAAGCAGTGATGGGCCAGTGGCATTAGCTAGTGACTGCCGCGCAGCAGGTCCATGGTTCGAATCCAGCCGCGATATTGAGCTTCCCCGCGTTGGTGAAGAGCATTTTGCGAATGCTCGCCTGGATAGCTAACCCTCAAGTAGAAAATCTGTTAGAAAGCACCTAACGGGAAGCAGTGATGGCTCAGTGGCATTAGGTTTGGACTGCCACGCAGCAGGTCTATGGTTCGAATCCCGCCGCGGGCTTGAAATTCACCGCTTGGTAGAAGGGCATTTTGCGAATGCTCGCTTGGCTAGCTACCACCCTCAAGTAGAAATTCTGTCACTAAACACTTAACGGGAAGCAGTGATGGCTCTTAGCAATGGACTGCCGCGCAACAGGTCTATGGGTCGAATCCCGCCGCGGGCATGAACTTCACCGCATGGTGGAACGTTGTTTTGCGAATGCTCGCCCGGCTAGCGAGCTTTGAGATGAGAGTGTGTCGTACCGATTTCAAAATCTGTCTCTAAGCGGTAACACATTTGGAATAAAAATTATCTAATCCTGGTAGAACACTTTTGGAATAAAAATTATCTACCTAGCCGTAACTGATTTAAATTATTTCCAATAATAATCAATAACTAATCATAGGTTATTTTTGATTAGGTAAGTGCCTACAATCATCGCTAAGTTTACCATATAAACTTTCGTACTACCTTAGGTATAAGTACCTACTACAAATATACATACTTATTCTACTAATTTACGCAGGTAGATACATAGTACTAACTTTATTATTTGTTGTGATCTTATAGCTATGTAGATAGGTATGCAATGTAATGCGCGCCCGCGAATGTCGATTTGACATCGCTGACAGTTGCGTGCCTAGGCAGGCCTATATGATACATGATAATTATATCGTAGATAGGTAGGTATCTTCCATTGAGCTTCTAATTCTAACCCTTTACTACTTTGTGTTAGGTAGGTACTTTCTCGAAGCTATATTACTGCTTAGACTATATTCTAAAAAGAATGCGGACTAGCTACGTCCATACCATATCTAACCAAATGCAGCTTTTTATATTGTCTAAGTGTTGCTAAAATGATTAGGTACTCACCATAGCTATCATGACCTGCGTATTGACTAATACCTACTAGGTACTAACTTAGGTGAGAGTAGGTGAGTACCTAGACATAGTTACGTATTTATATTACCCAAGTACCTATCTATATGGATTATGGCGTCCGACACTTACTATCACGAACAAACTAATCAAATGCGAAAGAAAATCCGGTCCCCAACTCCCAACATATGTAAATATATATATATATAAGTACGTAAGTAGGCATAGGCACTACATATTGGTAGTGTATACATACGTGCACACCAAAAAGCAACAGGGCATTCCTTCAATATAATATTATGTTCTAAGATCGCGGCGCGATGCACGTGACTTTTGGTAGTGTGCGTTTTGTTAATTATATATTAGTGTGCTGCGCATGAGACCCGCCCGCCCGCTTCCCTCACCGCGGAATGGAAGTATTGACATGAGATGCCCAATATTTTGAACGAAAAACTAGCGCGCAAAACTATGTGTGCCGACCTTTGGCTCTAGGATGTTTATGATTATACTACTGGATGTATTTGTTTTCCAAAATGTTATCTAAAATGATCATGAACTGAGCTATGCTTCTATGTAAATAATTTTAGGGATTTCATGCTCTATAAGTCGTTTATTTACGACTAAACATGCGCTAAAATTCGTGATATTACAGGGATATTTCGAGGCTTATAACTATCATGTGAAGATTTTTTTTACAAATCGGTGCCAAGACAAGCCTAGATAATGAAGAGATAAATCGATATCATGCTTAGTTCTGGACCTAAAACCTCCAATAAGGGAGTGATCATCCTACGGCGTTTGTATGGAAAAGTTACCGGCCAGTTCAACCTTAACGTAGGATGAAACTAGCGCGGATGCCAGTTTAGTTTTAATAACATAATACATAAATATTAAACATTGATGTACTAGTCCATGTTTCCTAGTTACAATATACCTTGCCTTGTTACTCGCATTAACCGAAGCTTTTGCTAATGCTATATTGCAACAATTTCTAAAATAAAATAAGTTTATTTTTTAATTTTATGTGGTATTATCTTTTCAAATATTCCGGCCAACGAATTATAAAATTTTGAAATTGGTGCTTAAACACATGGTGGTGAAGGCCATTTTGTGACGTTACTATTATAGTCCAGATTTGTCACTTCTTACATGCATTTTTAAAGAGAAGTGCTTATAACTGGCATTTTCATTTCCATATGAACTATTAGTAATAGCAAGAATTGTACCATTAAGACAGTGGTTCCGTTTTTGATTACGTGAAGTACAGATAAAAATGGATTTGTTATATGTTAAACGTAAAATAAATACGAATATATATATATATTAAGTTACCTTCCCTACTATACCGGCTAACATATTCACGTTATAATGCAATTGATATAGTACAGTCATAAGAATATTCTATCAACATATTTTTTGTGAATAATTCTCAGGTAACGAATCAATACTTTTCCATATCCTAATTGATAATTGTAAAAAAAGGACTACGGGAATAAAAAGCACAAAATCATACCACTATATCTTGCAATGGTAGAAGACGTTTGATACTACTGCTGACGCAATTGAAATTGATATAATATATCAATATTATTGTACTCGAAATCATATCGTTACGTCTAAACATCCCCGAAGAAGTAGGCATAGGTATCTAAACACACCTCTCACCGATACGCACCTAATATAGTCCTAGACTCTTAATCGTTGCTGATAATTTAATTGTCAGGCAATAGAACATATCCGGAAATAGAGCCCATGATAAACGAGACAGTCTCATTAGAGAACAAATTGGACAGCGCTGAGGAGTTTTTCACACAAACAAAATTAAGAATAGAATCGTGCGATTTCGACATGTTGTTAAATTGTAGTTCGTTAAAGGTGGCAGGGTTCCTGGTGAATTAGACTTCTGAATAGGTAACACTTTTTCCAACTATAATGCCTTTATGCAAGTGTCGACATTTCCACGTTCCGGATTTAAGTACAATCTAAATATTGAAATTTCCGCCACATGAACACTTTCTTGGGTAGCGAATGCAATGCAGTTCCATGCCGAATGTTTACAAGTTGTGTACAGCAGCATTTACTTTTTTGTAACGTGAGCACTGACCAGTAGATTTGAATGCTTATATTACTACAATTTATCGAAAAAAAAATATGTGAAGGTCGCATTAGTCATCCTACCGATATCCGATTCTACATGCATATATGTATATAGTTTGTATATTATGGTGTTACCTATGTTTGAGACTTTTTTCAATGCCGTTAATCAATGTTATATTCAAATACGGCGCTTAAACTTGGACTTTAAAAAATGTAGACCGGGACCGGATTGATGCCTTCGAAATGTGGTGTTGGAGGAGAATGCTCAGGATACCTAGGGTAATTATACACAAGTGAATCCACCCTGCGTGAATTAAAGACTAAGATAAGGCTGTCCAGCGTCTGTTTACAAAGAGTCCTGAAGTACTTTGGTCACATTGCTAGGAAGAGTAACGAAAACCTTGAAAAACTAATTGTCACTGGGAAGATAGAAGGGAAACGTCCAAGAGGTCGCGGTCCCATGCGATGGACAGACCAAATCCGCACCACCCTTGGCAACAGTATTCAAATCGCCAAAGACAGGATCAGATGGCGACAAACTGTCAAAAAATAGGTGATTTCCACGGGGTATCACGATTCTCAGCTTTGAGGATAACGACGCAAGGAGGAATCAATGTTAAATTTTAAAGTAACGTTTTCAGGATCGTTAACTGCGCAACAGTTATATTATGATCACACAATATAATTAACGTTCAAAAAGGTAGTGACAATAGCGTTAGGTTAACATGTCAGCTTTCCAAATCTTTCACACAAATCTCGGTCAACTTCACGTCTTGCGATTCGCTATTTACCAGTTTAAACTAGCAGTTTATCCAGCTGCGACCACTTTAAGTAACAGTCGTTAAATTAACGGCTTGTTAAGTACCAGCGAGTATGAAAATCAAACAAACTGCCGCCGTTGGAATAACATTCATATGAGTGCGCTGCAACGATGCGGTAAACCCTCTGCGATCGTGAAAAAAAAAGACATCCTAAAGTAATAATTCAAAACTTGCTTATGCTCTTTAGATTAATTTAACAATAATGTTACTTACTTACAAGCAAAAGACCAGGACATGTAAGCAAGTCTGTCTTGGTTCTTAAGATTTTGTCCATAGTAAGATTTTGAATTAATTCTTGAAGCAGTGATGACTCAGTGGCATTGGCTATGGACTGCCCCGCAGCAGGTCCATGTTTCGAATTCCGCCGTGAGCTTGAGCTTCACCGCATGGTGGAAGGGCATTTTGCGAATGCTCGCCTGGCCATCGAACACCCTCTAGTAGAAAATCTGTCGCCAAGCACCTAACGGTGTGTTCCGGTCCAGCAGTCCTTGAGAACCAGTGAAATTACAGGCAGGACTTAACGAACATGTCCCAAGGTCACGGGCGCAGTGCAATATGTGACTGTGATGCAATGCATCTGCTTATAGGCAGAGGCTCGAAGCGCTCGTAGCGAAGTTTACTTAGCTGTTCTCAACCGATCAGCAAAGTTAAGCAACGTCGCGCGCGGTCAGGAGTTGGATGGGTGACCGCTAGTGACATTACTACTGAGCGTTTCCGTGCTTCGGAGGGCACGTTAAGCCGTCGGTCCCGGTTGTCGTCTTAGGATGGCAGTCGTTATAGCATGGTGGTAGGGCATTTTGCGAATGCCCGCCTGGCTAACTACCACCCTCAAGTAGAAAGTCTGTCGCCAAGCACCTAACGGTGTGTTCCGGCAGCTGTCCTTGAGAGCCAGTACTTCTAGGTTAGCCTGAACAACATCTTCGACCACATCATCACTTACCATCAGGTGAGATAGTAGTCAAAGGCTAACCTATCAGGCATAAAAAAAAATAAAAAAAAAGGTTAGTCCGCTTAACATCAGGTGGGCCTCAAGCTTGTTCCGTCACAATAACATAATAAAACAATGATAACCAAGCTGTAGTAGCTATGGACTGCCTTGCTGTAGGTCCATGGTTCGATCCCTACCGCCGCGGCGCGCCGGCTTGAGCTTCATCGCACGGTTAAAGAATTTTAAAGTTGCGAATGCTTGCCTGGCTAGCTATTACGTTCAATCGGTAGCCAAGCACCTAACAGTAGTAAGGAACTATGAAAATACAATGCAGTTCGACACTTATGACGAAATGGATCTGTTTTAGGTAGAGATAATCGCTAAACATCAAGTTGGTATCGCGCGTATGCCGTAAAAATAACATAAAAAATATCTTACCTGCTGGTAGGTAATGATGTGGTACTTAACGTCTTTATGTTAGCGGTCTATATCTAGGAAGGTAACTTGTCATCACAAACGTCTGTCTATACAGGTTTCTGTTTGTCGACAGATTAAATATAAATAATAAATGTATGGTAATGTCTATAATTTTATCATCACACTAACGGCCTGTTTCAGAATGTTCGAGTAAGTTCCGGTTATACTACCCAGAACATAGAATAACCGAATGATAAAAATGACAGATAACATGCAGCGCGTTTCAAGCTATAACCGATGGATAGGCTAAATCGATAACTGTGAAACGCAAAGATAGTGTTTTATTTATTAAATATGTTCTGGGTAGTATAACCGGAACTTACTCAAATATTCTGAAACAGGCCCTTAGTAGTTACCATCAAAAACTAGCTCCTCGTAATTTTAAAACCTTAACATGTTACGTACAAAGATTCTCGTTTTGTGTATGCGGTGTCAGGTTGGGTCAGATACTTTTGGTTGTTAGTTAATATAAATTACTTATATAGATTTTTCCGCTTGCCAGTCGTTGGCTGAAAGTTAGTATCAAATGTCATGACCAATCAGTTTCCGCGTGGACCAGTCAAATGGTGTCTCACATGACACGACAATTGCTGCAATTTATTGGTCTAATTTTAGGGTGTTACATATCGAATCAACGGGCGAAAACATTGTTTATGAAATACTATATGCCGAATAAGTGTATATGATGCATAGCTAAAAGAATACACTTGTTTTTTTTAGTGCTATTTTGACGGAACAAACTCGAAGCCCACCTGTTGTTAAGTGGACTAACCTCTGCCTATAACAGATGCTTATCACGTCACGAATTGGACTGCGCCCGTCACTTTGAGACGTAGTTGTTAAGTGTCATGTGCCTGTAATTTCACTGGCTCTCAAGGACTGCTGCCGGAACACACCGTTATGTGCTTGGTGACAGATTTTCTACTTGAGGGTGGTAGCTAGCCAGGCGGGCAATCGCAAAATGCCCTTCCACCATGCGGTGAAGCTCAAACCGGCAGTGGGGATCGAACCAGGGTACTGCGGCACGGCAGTCCATAGGTATTACCGCTCGGCCATTACTGCTTCTGCATATTATAAATCACAATTGTTGCATGGTGGAAGGGCATTTTGTGAATGCCCGCCTGGCTAGCGCCCTCAAGTAGAAAATCTGTCGCCAAGCACCTAACAGTGTGTTCCGGCAGCAGTCCTTGAGAGCCAGAAAAATTACAGGCTAATGAGACCTAACAACTGGACGTCTCAGTGTGACGGGCACAGTGCAATTCGTCGCTGACGAAATGCGTCTGTTATAGGCAGAGGTTAGTCCACTTAACATCAGGTGGGCCTCGGGCTTGTTTCGTCACAATAACATAAAAAAAAAAAAAAAAAAAAACTTAGAAAGTAGATATGACTTATTTATATTTAGTTACTTACCTATTACAAGTTATTACAAGTTGGGTAATACTCGTAGAAGGAAAATATAGTGTATTACGCACTGGTGAGATACATTTATGTTTTTATTCTTATCATAATTAAAATTAAATAATCCTTAATATATCGTTTTTATATCACCTTTATATAACATCTTAATAACCTTAACGTACAAAAAATAAAATAGTTTTAAGATATGTTATTTATAAAACAGAAATTATTGTAATCAATCCAAAAAATCGATAGTGTAGGCGTTGTCTCTTCTAAATGTACATCACTATTAAAATACAAAAATGGAACGTAGTGATGCGACAAAACAGTCCGTTTATTTCCAACATCCGTAAGTTCGGACATAACGTAATTGGATAGGCAATGTCCCTAATCGTCTTATTTACCATGTAGATTGCTCAATGGGGGCCAATTGTGGCCCTTGTTGTGTAATTTAAGCTATTTATAGCTTAGACATGTGTATATTGTATACATGTGTATACAATCGGTTGGGACACATCATTAAGCTTGTTTTATTTAGGTAACCAAAGATGTTTAGTACGAAGCGCTCGTAGCGAAGTTTGCTTAGCCATTCTGAATCGATCAGCAAAGTTAAGCAACGTCCGCCGCGGTCATGAGTTGGATGGGTGACTGCTAGTGACATTACAACTGAGCGCTTCCGTGCTTCGGGGGGCACGTTAAGCCGTCGGTCTCGGTTGTTGTCTTGCGAATGCCCGCCTGGCTAGCTACCACGCTCAAGTAGAAAATCTGTCGCCAAGCACCTAACAGGTGACATAGTGGTTAAAGGCTAACCTATCAAACATAAAAAACGCGTTTTGCTATATATGTTTTTGATCCATTATAATGGGGGGCGATGCTATTGTCATCTATTGAGTAGGGTACATTTGCTTCCCAAAATAGTGCCATTATTAGTGTTCAGCAACTCAGAAGCCAATAACGGAATCGGCATAACTAAACACCTCCCCGTGGTCGTGTACTCTAGCGTTATGTTCTCATGTCACATCCGTGGCAAGCATATAGGAATGAGCGTATTATAGTTAAAGCAATAGAAAGTTGCAGAATAGAATAGTAACTTACTACGTATATACTATTCAGCAATTTTCTAATAACTTACTATTCCATTCTGTATCTTTCTATTGCGTTACATAATTTTCCGAACTCGATCAACTGTCTATTAAATGACTAGTAACTAAATGTCTCCTCGACTATTTATGTCACTGCAGTGTAAGTACATCGGGTTATAACATAATTTTAAACGTTATTCATGTGTATAATTCGATGTTTTTATATTAACATTAGTAATTTTTTCCTACAACATGTTATATATATAATAAAAAAACATGCAGAAGCTCACGAACATAAACTTCACCACCACGTAAATGATGAGGCAATCCAGCTTCTTCCAACCAGCAAACAACACAGACATAGCGAGAGAAACGGACAAAACCTTTTTGAGTTAGTGTAGTTGACTGACAGTGATAAGTAGTGAAGTGAGTGCTACATATAAAGTACACAAGAACACAAAGTGTCTTCCCCTTAATAGAGACAATAAGACAGGTGTTAATGGATACATTTGTCACTTTACTCTATTTAGTAGTTTAAGTCAAGCTAAAATTACTCATTAGTCCGTATTGTTGGCTAGATTGTAATATATTGACGTACTAAGTACACCATTAGAAAAAAAACCAGTTGTATACGTATTGTAACGACCAACAAGTTCATAACAGACATCCGGCTTCTAGTTGAGATGATCAGTCTCGATTCAGTCTACAAATGCAACATCCTATAAGAGCGGAACAATACTAAATTGCTTTTATTGAAGCAATTTTCTCATGAGCTATTTTGTTATCAATTTAAATTTTGAATGTGTCCTTCCTCGTCCGTAGAGGTTATATAAGGATCTTGACTTTATCATAATGATTCTTTTATAGAATTGAAAGGAAATTATATTATCCGGTAACTAAATAAAACGTTAGTAAATCAAGAGCAGCGCAGTGTGCTGCAGTTTCTTTTTTTCAGTACGAATAGTGCATCAGACGCACTCTAGTCTTGAAGTAAAATAGAAACTATTCTTACGTCACAATATGACTTGACATAAAATCTTCACGTAATTGTGCAAAATGACCGATAACTGAAGGCGCTGTGACGAAGGTTAAATTTGCCAGAAGGGGGACTGGTAATTTTTACCTCGTCGAGTCTTACGACTATACTGTAGGAACATAATTATGGGGTGGAGATTGAAATTCTAGCACGGTTGTCGGCACCCTACGGGGTATTATCTATATGTATTATACTCATAGTATGAATGGGGGCAGATAATACAGATATAGAGTCAAAGGAAGGACTGCATTGCATGGACTGCGTGAAATGCGTCTGTAAGTGCGAATACTGCTATTTCAAGTAAAAGAGTGGAGTGGAAGTCGAAAACATATTCGTAAACTCGACAATAGATCTTTCATTTATAAGTATTGTTATAAGCATTCTGAACGAGAATATATAATTTCTGTTAGTAGTAAACATAATATACAATTGACCTGCAGACCTCTCTGTTTGACCACTGTATGTAATGACAAGTTCTGTGACTCTTTGACCTTTTTCTCGTTTAATTTTTGTACACCTACGCTTTTTTGTGTCACAATCGGCTATATTTAGGTGGACTCTGCGCCAAGGCTAGGTACAACTCGTTTACTCTACAATTCTAGATTGTAAACGATCAAAGTATGTCATAGAATTGATTCATGATTTCATAACGAATCTCATCTGCTCTTTTATTCCCGGAAATAGAAACATGCGTATAGGTATATGCCATCGTTTTTCCAAAACATAAAATAAAAACAAATTCCTATTCCTGTAGTAAAAGTAAAGTATATTGTAAAAAAACTTATGTTTATGTCAAATAGCTCCAACTAAAACCTTAACTATAATATGATGGTAATCACAAGGTACTTTTAATTATTATGTGACTTTAAAATTTCGACTGAATTGTCTTGAGGGTTTATTAGCAGCATTATTAATTAGCATTTGTAAAGAATATATTTTCATGCACAAGTTTATGTATATATATATATATTGTTATTTACTGCTAAGTTACATTCAAATCACGAACGAGAAGTTATACCTAAGTTAATTCAAATCAATATAATTTGAATGAAGAAGTTACTATGCTAAATTTCGACATTTCTCACATGTAACATTGTGAGTTTCGTGTACAAGTTGGCTAAATTTAGATCAAGTCTGCGGTATCGCCTAGCCATAACCTGTTTATTCTAGATCGCGGTCTGAAGATGTAATTGTAGTGCGGATTTCATGAGTCGGGGTGATGAACTCATCGTTATAATGGTCATTGCAATTTTCTTCAGTGCATTCCTGTTGCAACTTATCCTATGAGTATATGGTCGTTTTAAAACTAATCTGTAGTTGCAATGGAAATGGATCTGTTTTGTTTTATTATGTTTATTGTTAGCCTTTAGTGTCTCACTGCTGGCGAAAGGCCTCTCTTTCTTCCTTCCAGACATCCGGGGATTTTGGCTTTGGCGGTTCAGTCTTGGTCGTGCGAATCAAGATTGTACTGCCACTTTTATCTGGGGCAACTTCCGGGTCGTTTTGTCTTTGGCACCCAATTTATAATATTTTTTGATTGGTTGAATTATTCAGTAAGATAATTTGACTTCCAGGATAACTGCGTTTCATCTCATGTTGGTAATACTCAACCGGGCGTTCCCCTAGTTTTATAAATATGCAATTATGTAGAAAAAACCTTTTATTTGAAGAAAAGTTTAAACTGTAGTAGCTATTTACCGTTCATATATAAAGTTAGGTACCTACATACGAGTACATCGATGTACTCGTATGTACGAAGCAGTGATGGCTCAGTGGCATTGGCTATGGACTGCCGCGCAGCAGGTCCATGGTTCGAATCCCGTCGTGGGCTTGAGCTTCACCTCATGGTGGAAGGGCATTTTGCAAATGCAGTTGGTTAAGACAGTTTTCAGTAGGGTTTGAATTATAGACCCTCTGTGCAGCTGTCTATAGGACCGCTATTGCCACTAGGCCATCACTGTTTCAGAACAATTCTCATATATTCGCGATCCTTAGAAAACTACTTACTATAATTATTATGAAAATCAGAATTAAATAATAACCTAATATATAATAACCTAAGGAGTCCATGTACATATCAAATCTGTCCAGTTGTTTCGGAGGTAACAATATAACAAATATAATGAAAAACTAAATACATATGTGCAAATTGCGATAAACAAATATCAGTAACACATTTTACAAGCGCTGTTAATGTTAATTCATACCAGTTCGCATTTGATTGTGTCTAATGAAACGAAATATAGATGTTAACAGGGTCATTGTTACTATGTAATTATATCATCTCGACTTGGCATTCGTTGCGGTTACATAATCAAAACAATTGAATATCCTTTTGTTTTGTCACAACAATGGTAGAACATAATAATATCTGTTTTTAAAGGAAAACACATAAAAATTAATCTTCATTGTTATGTAGTATCCATAGTATTTCTACTTGTTTTTTTTATTTAAGCAGCAGTAATATAGCATGTTAGTATTCGAGATCAACAATAATTGTTCTTGGGATTGGCTACTTCCGCTGGCAATGCGTTGCAAGGTCCCGTTAGGAACGCCTTTCTCCATGGAGTTCAATTGTTTCTAATTTACCTCAAAACAAAACACAATCTTATAATAGTTATAATACTTATAACTATCAACTTAACGAGACCAAATATGTGTTCTAAATTTTATTCTAAATGTATTTCAAATAATCAAGTTGTGAAAACGTTACATGTTTTCTTTAATAATTAAATAGTTTTATTATGTATAAAATATTCAACCATAACACTTGGTTAATTATTTTATTTCATTATTATTTTAAGAATGTAGTTCAATTGTTTCTGATATGTTACAAATTAAGTCGTTCATATTAGTTGGACAATTGCTAGCTAAAAAGTCTTTAGAAATGTGTTCCCGAACAATTAGTATATCCTTCATAATGTCACAAGAACGTGAGCGGCATAATAAAAATGCCGGTCACGTTCTTGTGAAACGAATTAAAATATTACATAACTGTTAAAAAACACACATACTTATATTTGTAACTCGCACCAGAAATATTGAAAATCAAAGGTGTAAATACATCACTAGATTTGAAAATTAAAGGACCAGTTACAACACTAGTTACAATAGATACATCACTAGTTACAACTAAAGGTGCGTTCGTTTTGGCTCGATTGCGTTTGTAGCAGTTTCAAAAGTGGCATTTGTGTATTAGCGTTCGGATAGAAGCTTTTGCAATTTTTGACCACCAATTACTGCATGCTATCCGAACGGCTTAAAACATACTTTGACAACCGACAATATCTTAACAATTTTGCACAGTACGAAACATGGAATCAATCTCTAAAATTAACAAAAAAGTAGGTACCTATATATTATTATTATTTCTTTGTTAATGGCTTCTGCTAGTTATTATATAAACATATTGTGAAACTCTTCAATCGCGCCAAATACAACTGTCAAACCAGCAGTTGTCAAAAAACAATCACAACGATCCCACGGTAAGACATGGGTCAAAAATATCACTTTTCTCTGTCATTTGTAGCGTTTTCAAAGCTATCCGAACGGTGAGCGAAAACGATATTTTTGCTCACGAAGTCCCAAAACGAACGGCCCGTGTGATCATTTTTAGCGTTTGTGAGTGTTATTTTTGGCACCGATAGGCTATCCGAACGCCCTATAAAATACGTTTGTATCGCATCGCGGTGATGTAGAAGTTGTAATACTGAAGCATAGTGAAGCATCTTCTCAGCAAAGCCTAATGAAAAAAGTATTGCTAGGTACAAAAAAGACTGACTGGGAGAACATAGTCTCTCTGGGCGTAGCTTCATTTGGGCTAATTGTATTTCGTCACATGCTTGTCAACTGCTGATAAGTGGGATATTATCGAAAAGTAAAAACCCGATAAAGGTTTGGGGAACTTGAAAAAATTGGCAGAAGCATGACGTATTAGGCGATTTGTGGGCACGTCATGATGATTTTGTTTTAAATTTTTACGTTTTTATAAATTTATCGGTTGCTTGTGTTACATAGTATTAATCACTTTTCACTAATCATACGACCTTCTTAGTACGAAGTTCAACCGTTGCAATTTGATTTTATGTTAATTTAACAGTAGCAGGTATTACTCGTAAAGTCGGCAGTATCACCAATGACTTGCCCGTTAAATCGGTGCAGTCTGTAATTTAAAATTATCCAGTCATTGACATTACAGCACATAGCCAAATCCCATATTTATATTGAAATAATTTAACAGCACCTTGGAAGGAAAACGAATTTCAGTGTTTGGTAAAATGCATCTGTTGCTCTGATTTTAGTCGTTGCGGGCAGGAACATCGGCTTAACATCGGACTTGATCAGAATCCGGTTGTCGCTTCATAAAATAAAGATATTATTACAATGAAACGCCCATTATACAGTGATTGAAACTCCTTTGTTCACATGGGAACATGTAATTTGATTCTACATCCAAAACAATCTTAAATGCTCGACCAGATGATCGCGTGTTTACCAACATAAACACACCCACGTCTCAAACTGTTATGTGATTAGTTTAAAAATATCTGTTATCTTCCTCATAGTTGGAGCATTGCCATGTGCAAAGTGACCTGTTGACAACATTGGCGAATATCGAAAGTGTGCTAATTAACATTATTGACATTTATCTTTGCACGGTTTAAGTACGAAGTGACCCAATATCCATAGTCTGGGTTATTGTCTTCTTAGGTCAAACATCTTCAAAGTCCAACGCTTTCTAATTCTTTGTATTTCACATACTTAAATATCCTTAGACGAGGTTGTAGTTTTGTATATAGCATTATCCTGTACATTTATTACACGCAGATGTGTGTAAATGAAACATACACATATAGGGCGTAAACCACTTGACGCCGCTATCGTTATTTTCGATAATTTTGACCACATATTCTATCAATGGTTCTAATATATGTTATAACCATAGACGCAAAATGTGGTCAAAATTAACGAAAATAACGATAGTGGCGTCAAGTAGAATACGGCCATAATATTGTGAAGCAGTTTGTAGATACATCTGAAAATATCCAGTTCACTAAATCAACGTCTTGGTCCGTAACAATTTATCATCCCAGCAAACTTGTTAACGGTTGTAAGCAGTAACTGGATGTAACCAATCGGTACGAATGTGGTCAATACGTGAACTGAGCTCCCCTCACTTGAAACTGCTGTTAATTTAATCAATTATAGTTCAGCTTGGTTTGTGCCGCTCTGCCAGAGTACATCTATGAGTCACTTATAGTCCGTATTATCGTTCTTCCAGTATTTTATTTATCTTTCACTAACAGTAGTCGGCCCTCATTTTCTCAGCTGTGTGCATCCCAGTGTTTATTATCGAAGCGGAGCGCGAGCGCAACATCTACGTTACAGCTTGGGCAGAAATTCTTTCATTCTTTTTTGTCTGATTTACGGTTGCTGTCCTCTTCCAGATCACATTTCTTAACCGATATTCTTGATATTTTGGGAGCAGATTCGATACAAATATGGAATTTAGTTGTTGATTTACTTTTTAAACATAATTTTCAAACCGGTGCAAAAATGGGTGTTGCCAATGTAAAAAAAATTTTTAATAATTGCGAGTTCACAGTCTCTAGTTCTAATAGTTCTTACGAAGTTACCTCAAAGTTTTATCCTTGGTTTGGTTAAAATTAATCATATTGCTACATTTCTACAGTTATGGATTATAATTCGTCATGCAACTTACGTGATAAAGTAATAATATTTCAGCCAAAGGTAAGACTGTTCATGGTAGAATAGCAAGGCATTGCAGTTTCTCAGGTTTTCGCCATTAATACACATATTAAGATTTAAACAATTTTAACAGATTTAACGGTGTATATTTTACTTTAACAAAATAATATCAGTAAAAAAAACTTGTTTAATCAATCCGCAAGGCGTACACACGAATAAATAAATAAAGATGTAAAAGTAAGTACGAGTATAACAAGTCTTTATAAGTCACTTACTATCAGGCATAAAAAAAAAAAAAAAATTGCGTAAACGCGAATACCTTTTATGATGGTTCGTCTAATTGGATTCTTGCTTAGCTGATGTTTAAAAGTAAAGATTTTGCATTGATGAATTACGTTAAAGTCTAAAAAAATACATATAATATATAGGTACCTACGTTAAAGTTCTAGAAATTTAATACGATAATACTGTGCTTTCATATTCTTGGATGATTAATATTTATATATTTATAGCTAATACATGTAACAAAGCTTGATAATTATTGTTTAATTACTATGTGTAATAATCGCGAAAACCTAAGACAACATTATGTATTGAACTTGCCGTGTATGTTATCCAATGTTATATGGTTACTAAGTATTTATATTCTATTGAACAGAAGACTACATGCAAAAAAGTTATCTCTTTAAATTGATTGAAACCATAGGTATATAACTCTTATATTATCTCCAACGTAGCTGAGCTAGAACCTCCTGTTATTTCGTATATATATTCTGTATCATCCATCCAACATAAATACTTTCCTTGACCTCTAAATTTAAATATTCATTGTCTGTATCTACATATAAATAATGTCCATTCATCTTTCGGTAAAATAATGGGTGTGTCACACCCACGCAGCAGATATATACGTCATTATCAAATTATCGATTTATATTAAGTGCGGCTGATGTGATGAGTGTTATGACGGAACAAGTTATTCCACAATGTTGTCGGTCAGTCTGACTACTAGAGATTATACAGTAGTATGTGTTTATGTTACATCAGGATTATGTGCTTGTATTTGTAGAGCTGTGCTATTTAATTCATGTTGTCGATGTAAAAATGTCGATACATCGTTAAAATTAAAGTACACAAAATTGCAGGCAGCCACAGTATAAATATATTAAGCTACTTTTTTGCTGTTTGTGCTGTAGCCAAATGTAGGAATTCTTTATTCTTTAAAATATTGTTGCATGTTTTTTGTGTCACATGCCTCATTTATACAATGTACAACGTAATAAAGATTCAAATGTTTTTTATAACAGCATGGCAGTTAATATTTCAACTCCATCCCACGTATGTAGGGTTGGCGCAAGATGTTTCTGCAACACTAAGAAAGACGTAATAACATATGTAATTACATGTATGTCTTCTGTAACAAAAAAAAACACAGTGGACGCACAAGAAGCAGTGATGGAGTGGCCGTAGCTATGTGCTGCCGCCCTGGAGGCTTGCTCACGCTCGTAGCAGAATTCTAACCACTGTTAGAATTCTAACCACTGTTAGAATTCTACCACGGGTATAAGTTTCACCGCAAAGTGGTTGGTACGTAATTTTGCGAATTCTCGCCAAGGGCCTAATGGTGGCTCGCCTGGCTGGCTACCACCCTCAAGTAGAAAATCTGTCGCTAACCACCTTACAGTGTGTTCTGGGAGCAGTCCTTGAGATTCGGTAAAATTACGGGCACTCAGTGCACGTCACTTGGGTGCCGTGCAGTTCGTCTTTTGTGTCTAAATGTATCTGTCAAGTTATCACTTAGAGGTTGTCCTCACGCTTGTTCTGCCACAGTCCCATAAAAAAAATGGTTAGAATGTTATTTAATACAGAGCATGAAAGGTAGGATGTGACATGGAACTGCCAATGAAGGCTACTAGTAAATGCTATAGCTATGACTGGTTCTTGCGGGTTCCTAGTGGATCCTTTTATAGTTAACCAAAACTGCATTGCTTATACTGACTAGTCAGAAATCGCAGATTGGAAAGTTTAAGAACAAGATCTAACGCTCTTAAAAGCTTACTATTATATTTAGACATTTTTCCAGACGTTTCCAAAACAGCTAATCATAACGTAACGCCTGATTTTTCTAAAATAATGTTGAATGCAATATTTTCATAAGAAATCATAGCCATATATTTACATACCTACCATCTTATGCAAGTAAACGAAGGTTTTATGGGAATGAATAAAGATAGAAATATCTGCCAGGACGATAACGTGTGGAAATCTGTATACTTTCCTGTCTTTCAAAAAAATGGGCGTTAAGATTGTGTAGGCATTTCCGAAATATGTACTTAACATTGTCAAAATTGCAAATCACGTATTAAATCAAAAATGCAGCACGGTCTTGTAAATAATCTTGATTATTTTACGGTGAATGGAATCGTGTCACATCACTACTGTGACGACGTTCCCGCTCGATGCACCGACCATAGCCGGCCGCGGCCTCCGTGAACCGACTAAAACCAGATTCGATCCAATAGGAGCGCTCGCCTCACTAGCGGCAATCTAGCCACCAATCAGGGCTCAGTCGACCGCGCTCCGTTGCCCGTCGTGTACTCAATTATACTTGATAATTGTTTATTTTCCGCAGTTCCGCTGATAAATCTACATTTTCGTGTTTACAAACCGGTACAATCTCATATTGTGACTTTGTGCAATTCCGACTACTTCAGTGCCATTCGCAGATTGGTATTTCTGTGCGCTGGTCGTTGAAAATAATGTTGGACAAGTGACTGTTCACAGAAGTTATAATTTCGTGTCGTGTTCTCGTGTTGTCATCACAAATGGTTGTTGAAGCGGGTCGTGGTGAAGCTATGGTGGTATCGTGTGGGCGTTCTTACCGCCTGGGATCTGGTGCTTTCATCTTCTTCAACTTGACGCGCCAGGACTATAGCTGACCAGAAGACAATTATGCTCGTATTCGAGCAGAGACTTAGTGCTCGTCACGCTGGCCGGGGGATCGTCTTGCAAGCGCGCTTGGTACACGGGTTGGAAGCCCGCGGCTGGCGGATGAAATTCTCCCTCTTGAAGGCTGAAGTGGAGATAGACGCCGATCAGGAAACCTATATTGAGTTGGCGCGGAGATTCAAGGCAGCGAACGTACATGTTCGTCGACGAACGAGATTAGCGTAAATATCCAGATTTTTCTGCTTAGATCTTGATGAAAGTTGATTAGGTTGCGTGCGTGTTTAGGTACTATTTGAACTTTTTGGTTGGATTTAATGAAGTCAAACCGCAGTTTAGAACAAAAACAAGGCTAACGGGGTTATGGTGACTAAGTTTGTAAACCTTGTAAATAAAATATTTTCACTTCAACTGAGCAAAATTTGTCTTCTCAGATTGATAATGATAACTGAGTATGAGTCTTTTTTTTTTCAGGAAAATAGAGAAAACCCTCTAGGGCACTAAAGGGAACTCCTGATTTCAACATAGTATATAATATTTTGTATCTTGACCTATACACAAGCAATCTGTCCATATTATTAGGCATTACGCTTTCTTTGTTCATTTTAGTATGGAGAACTTGAGAGATCACAAGCAATCTAGATGCCTAGAAGATTAGAAGCCATGCTTATTAAACCTCATCCCAACAGAATAACAAACATTTAGGAGTAAATAAGATTTAAAAAAAAAATGTAAGTTACATTGCTCCCGAGCTGGTTGAGATTACCTCAAAATGAGTGTATACATTTTCAGTAACAAAAGTAGGTCAAATGGATAAAGTATTGAAAAGTCTTTTGTACTTGTCTACATTACTCTTTCTTACTAATAGTTATTTTTGATTGAAATGTAAGATTTTTTATCTGGTCCGCTTTACATACAAAAATGTTTATATTGCTTTTGGGAAATCCACTTCGATATCACTGGTATATGGGATAGACCATTAAAAATGTTGTGAGAATCCCTTACTGATCATGAGCCTTAGACTTTATATGACTGCTGCTTAAGTGCATCCTGGCTACATAACGAGCAAAGCAATAGCTTAAGGGTGAACTGGCCGGCCCGTTCTCCATACAAACGCCGTTGGGTGATCACTCCCTTATTTGAGGATTTCCAAAATAAAGCATAATACCGATTGATCTAGTCATTATCTAGGCTTGTATGATGCCGAATTTTAATAAAACAATTAAAGTGAGAATTATTAGCCTCGAAACATTTTCATATAAAGTTTTCGAGGCTCATAACTTACAACTTAATTATCTTTTTAAAATTTTGGCGTCATACAAGCCTAGATAATGACGAGATCCATCGGTATTATGCTTTATTTTGGACCAAAATCCTCAAATAAGGGAGTGATCACCCAACGGCGTTTGTATGGAGAACGGGCCGGCCAGTTCACCCTTAACTAGCTTTTGCTTTGCAGCATTGTACACATTCAGTGTCCAGTCTTAAGAACTCTAGCTCTGCTCATCTATTTTCTTCGCTGTGCAAGGCATTTAGCATTGCTCTCTTTTGTGCCTTCAGTATAGAGTAGACAGGAGTGGGTTGAAAATGGAGGTTTGCATCAAAGGCAATCATGAAACTTTTAGATCAAATCTACCATATAATATAAACTATAAATATTTTACCTATTTTGGTAGGATCATAAATTTTTTTTGACGAACCCATTATTGATTGCAAAACTATGATTATGATAAACTTCATAGATCAAGCATGCAAATTCGCTCGCTCATACCCGTACATCTACATCGGCATGTAATTTGCATCCTTGATCTTTAGAGGTTAATGTTTAACTGTAGGTATGAATGTAGTCTCATAAGGTTATTAATTTATTATTATAGAGACATATTTTATTAATCTGATCATCAAACTATTTCAAGTTAGAGATACTACAAAACCCAAACTAGGTATATGTCTTAGCAACATAATTTGAGATGATTATTGATGTAATCAATATAATATATACATAATAAAACTGACCCAAGCACACTGACAATTTTTTATTATTTATTTTTTACACTTACACGGCTTTGACTACAATCTCACCTGATGGTAAGTGATGATATGGTCGAAGGCTTAACCTAGAATTACTTGCTGCTGCCGGAACACACCTTTAGGTGCTTAGCGACAGATTTTCTACTTGAGGGTGGTTGATTCCTTGACAGTGATTCGAACCATGGGCCTGCTACAGGGCAATCCATAGCCAATGCCAGTCATCATTGCTTACAATTATTACATTAAATAAATGTATGCAATTAATAGACACATAAATGTGTAAGATATGATGATAATTTGGACAAACATAACATAATAATGCTCAAAACTCCTAACTGTACCGGAGATACCTTCTGTTCAGTTTGTCAAATGTCTGTTTTTAACTGACTAAAAGACCTTGATATGTCGAATAGCCATAACTTCATTGCTGGGATGAGTATCTAAAGAAGCATTATTAGAATTTTATCAAGTTTGGTTAAGCCGGAGGTAAAGCTTGAGCAGTAAAGAGGAGCATTGATTTACATTGTACACAGAGCCCTCACCTGAACCTTACATCTGAGTTGCCAGTTCCAGTCTCCATCTATCTTTTCCCCCTACAATGCGTTAGACCTACAGGGTTAATCCTTAAAATAATAATCAATTTGTCTCATATCATACATATGCCAACATCCATCATAACAGGTGTACATTCTGCCTTGAAGCAATGTTGTGCAAATACTACTGAGTTTAGGTGTGAAGAGCACTTTTTGAAGTGCTCATAACGAAGTTTGCTTAGCTGTTCTTAACTGATCAGCAAAGTTAAGCAACGTCGCCTGCGGTCATGAGTTGGATAGGGGACCGCTAGTGACATTACTACTGAGCGCTTCCGTGCCTGGACTATTATTAGTTCAGTAATTCCACTTCCTAATAACATGACATAAGATGTAAAGTCTTGAATGCATTGCAGTGTCAGCAGTATGATAATGGTGACCCTAAACAACCTATACCTAGACAGAATTTGTCATTCAATGGTACAGTTAAATGGTCCAATTTATAAAGATCATCTGCATTCCAATTGCCGGTAGCGTGCAACAGAACCGCCTACATTATGGCAACAATCATTCACTTAAAGTGATGAATGTGATATCGCTTCAGACAATTTGGTAAACAAGGATTCAATTGAGGTCTTACGTAAGTCCCAAATATAGGAATGCGTAGCGTATAGATATTAATTTCTAATATTCATCTCAATAAATTTAATTGTTTCAACTAAACAGATATACAATGATATCCTCGCTATGGACAACAATGCAGGGCCTCATAGACAAGAAAATTGTTGCAGGTTGCCTCGAAAATCAACAGTATTCCTCACAATGCTACTTACTACGATAGGCGGGTTGTTTTCCGCACCCATGCCGTCTGTAAGCGGCTCAGTGTGCGTGATGCTGGGTGGCACCTCACAATGCTAATCGATGCCATTATCCTAAAACCTATCTATGTGATTACCTTAGATAGATCATCAGCTTTTTACTGATAACATCCAAAGGACTAGAAAAGTCAACACTACATGTAAATGATCGAGTCCTGCCTGAGAGAGGTGATTATTAGTCATGGATACAACTATATGTCCAGACTGCTGAGGTTTAACTCAATTCCAACAACTCGCTTTCACTGAAATAACTACATACAGGGTTATTGGTAAAATGATAACAACCTCTTAGGGTTGACTTCTGCTCGTCCTAACAAACATTTTGACATTAAGTTTCATTTTTGTTAAAAAAAAAATATATAATTGATTTAATTATTTTTTTAATATTCTTTTGTTTTTTATATGTTTTTAACTGAATAAGCACGAGGACCAAGTGTTGCCACGGCGTGCGCTCTTAGCTCATAGTAGGCATTAAAACAAAAAAAATAATAATTTCAAAGCAAAAAAAATCTACTTATAATGTTTGTTAAGACTAGCAGAAGTCAAACCTAAGAGGTTGTTAGCATTTTACCAATAACCCTGTATAAATGTAAGTTGTACAAATGTATTCAAAAATATATCTAAACCAACACTACACATACATATCTACTGAGGAGTCTCTATAATAAACAACATATTCTGCCCAATCCCAGCTTATGTCTACCTTGAAAATATCAGCGGCATTCTAAACTACAAGTAACTTATTCTCAACCCAAGTTGTGGTAAGTTTACTAAAATCTGGCTGCCAGTAGAAACCATTTGACAGTTGTATTGTTTTTACAAAATTACAAATTTACCAGAGGAGAAATTTAAGGCCAGTCCGGGATTTTTCCTCTCGTAAATTTGCAATTTTGTAATGTAAACCGCAGAGCATGCGTTACTGCAAACATTAATAATATTTAAAAAAATAGTTTGTATTGTTGCTATGCCTTTTAAATGGAGAAATATAAATTTAATTCCAGTAAAGAAAGTGTTCAGACTAGCATGTATTGTATACAAAAAACTGCTAAATGCAGTCTCTCAGTGGCTTTAAATTAAGGCATGCTCACATGGTAATTGCAATTGGCAATTTTTATCATTTATTAGTTTTGCAAACTGGCAACCAAGAGGCGGCAAAAGAGGTACGGGTCGCCATGTCAGGAGATGAGAAGATGATTTGAAACAGACAGTGGGACCATTCTGGTTGAGAGTAGCAAGGGACAGGACCCATTGGAAGGAATTGGAGTAGGCCTATGCCAAAAGGCACATCAAACTTAGGGACCTCTTGTTACCCTATGTTTAGGAATTTTTATATAGTTGAGCAAAAATATTCTGTGTAGATTTAATATCAGGCAAAAAGTTAGTAAGCAGGAAGAAAACAATGTTAAAATTAGTTCCACAATAGATAAGTTATTATCATTTATCTATTCAGGAAACATAATTATATTCCTAGTAATTTATTATCATGTAATATTATTTTTTAATTATTAAGTGACGGGAAGGCAGGTCATCTGTCTGATGGTAACCGACATGCCTGTCCATTACAGTTGCAGTCCAGTGTCACCATACTCATTCTGATGTCACTCTGAGACATTAGTTCTTAAGACTCGCCCAGTAATTTCACTTGATACAGTGCCCTTATTGCCTTAACACAGTACTGTTTGTACACTACTACTTCTATCCAGAATATCTGATACTGTGATGGTACCAAGACAGAGACTAATTTCTTAGCATTCCATGGATTCACCGTGCGGGTGCCGGGTCCATAGCATTTCAGAGGAAGAGGCCCCAGTCAAGGTGCCTGGGACTTGCAACCCAGTGAGTAAGGTTAAGGGGCCCCTTTATGATGCATCAATGCTCCCTTTCACCGCTCTAGCCTCCTCCCCTGCCTAACCAAATTTGGTAAGATCCTACTAATGCTACCTTAGGTACACGTTCTAGGACGGAAGTTACGGTTGTTCTTGACAGGCCAAGGTCTTTAAGTAGGTTATACAGGGATTTCGCTAGTATACCCCTTGCTCCAACTTCTACAGCATATAGATTAACCACATAACCGTTTTTGGTTAATTTATTTATTAGGTCATAAAGAGAAACACCTACGAATTTTGTTGCTATATTTGTGCCATCCATGGATACGGGTCCCCCTATGGAACGACTGAAAGAATTCATTATTACACATAGTTAAATTCAACCTTTTTTGTATGACCGCTTGTGGCATTGCTACTGAGCGTTTCCATGCTTCGGAGACACATTAAGCCATTAGGTCCTGGTTTGTTATCTTAGGATGGTAGTTGTTATAGCTTGATGGTAAGGTATGGTAAGTGATGATGTGGTCGAAGATGTTGTTCAGGCTGACATAGAGTTACTGGCTGTCAAGGACAGCTGCTGGATCACACCGTTTGGTGCTTTAGACAGATTTTCTACTTGAGGGTGGTCGCTAGCCAGGTGGGCGTTCGCAAAATTCCCTTTCACCGTGCGGTGAAGCTCAAGCCCGCCGCGGGATTCGAACCATGTAACTACTGCGCGGTAGCCCATAGCCAATGCCACTGAGCCATCTCAGCTTCAAACGCTTAAGGAATCTTCTAACTGATATCTGCTTTTCTTTTGTTGCAGTGTGACTCCGAAAGCTGTCTCAAGCCCCATGATGGTCAACCAGCCCCAGCCTGGTGAGTTTAACTGCATCCTAGACCCTAAACTTAAGCCCCTGAGTCATATTTTGCCATGTATCCATAAAAAGCATATTGATGGAACATTGATGAAACACTGGAACAATCTAGATATTCTGGATCATTCAGGACCATTTCATCCTCTTCGGTCCTGAGTCCTGACACACTCAATTCCCAACTTCCTTAAGAAGTGAATCATTGTGAAACCTTCTTTCCTTACCTCTGAACCCATCCTTGCAGTCCCAAACCGAAACCACAGATACCTTTTTACACCCACGGGCTGTAATGGTGGTATTCAAAGTTATAGCTACAGTTAATTATGCAGTTTTTTCATTCAATTTAAATTTTTATATTTGGCACTACTAAATTCGGTGTATGCTAGCTAATCCAATCTTTATTCTATTTCTAAGGGCATCTCACGATCCCAGGGACGGATGAGCGAGGGTTCGAATCCTGCTCCCGCATTTATTTAAGGCTTATCAATAACAATTACATTGTTACATATAGTTTACACCATATTATAACTCTAGGTTATTAAGCTAAATGCATGCATTATTTTTAATAACCGAGAAGTAAGTATGCATAAAACGAAAACTATATGTATACTAAATGAAAAATACAACTTTGTATGTAACTTTAATGTACAATATAAAAAAAGTTAGAGAGTAGGGTTGGCCGATTCGGCCGTGACTGGTAAATTCAAATTCATTGACCGAGCGAGAACTTAGTGCGAGCGAAGCGTCTCTGCTTCAACTTAAACAAAAATGCTTTCGTATGTCCGGCTGTTCTCCTCTACAGGTCGCATTTCTTCACTGATTATCACGAAATTTTGTGAGTAGGTTTGATAAGTCCATAATTTATTTTAGTCGATTCAGTTTTTTTTTTTTTTTAAATGACTGAGATATACATTATAAGGTGTTGAAAGTATGGACGCCTGCGCTTAATTTAATGGCCATGTTCTGATACGCACGTCAGTTGCCTAAAAGAGATATGCTCTCTCGTATAATCAATTTTTTTTTCCATTTTTTTGTAGCCAGTATATTAATTTGAGATAAATACATTACCAAGTATGTAAAATTATTGTATATATACTACCTACTTTTTTTTTTTTTTTTTACTGGCGGTATGCCTTTATTAAACAAATGCTACAAACTATATACAACACTACAGCTACTACGATACTACAGCTACTACAGTAAAAGCATTTGGACTCATAGGGAGTCCAAACTACCTACTTATTTCCGATACAACTAGCCTTCGCTGGGGCCCGCGTGTCATTGATTTTCTTGGACATAAGTCCAAGAAAATCATTTATTATTTACATTACATATCTAGATTTTTGTATTTCTTGACCCATTAGCATGCACAGTGAACCTATATTCAATTGTAAGCTATGCAAGGGCAGACTCGCGAGGTCTACAGCTCGGAGAGCCACTAGTTTTATATTATGCCAAGGAGTCTCCAAAAACCTATTATATAGTTTTGATATTCGTTCAAGCATATTCGCTTGGCGTTTGCAAATATTGCTGTGTTAGAAAATTGTTCTGTGCCATATTAAAAAAAAAAGATTGTAAATTAGTAATATTTGGTGACCCATGCTTGAATGGTCCAGTAAGATCACAAAACAAATGAAGTCTATTCTTTTACAGCTATTCTGGCGTCGTCAAATCAAATGAAACCGCTGTACTGCCAAGAGTAAGTATTCATCTACATAATTTCATTTTACGTATAAACACACATATTTCACACATAAACTAACACACACATACTCGTCAGCTCCTATGAAATTTGCATAATTTTTGCAAAATGAGGGCATTTTATCCTTAATCGTCTTTTATGATATCCAACGAAGGATAGTATTGAATATATATAAATATAGAAAAGTCCTAAAGCCTGGAACTATAGGAGAATTACCACATATTACTTCTTTATATGCATGAACGGGGATTTGTAATAGAAAATAATAAGATAAGACATTTATCCTGGGAAGCTAGAAATAATTTTAATATTGTTATGTTTGCAATAACGCCTGCTATGCGGATTACATTACAAAATTACAAATATACGTGAGGAAAAAAATTAAGTCATGTGCGGGATTCAACCCGCGTCCATCCACCCCTTTAGCCGGGGCATGCTCTAACCAATTGAGCTAACATGACTATGACGTCATAACTCAAACTTTTCCTATCGTTCTTTAACCATCGTATTGGGATGGAGCGACATCTATACAACTTACGTTGTACTACAAACAAGACCAATTTTACAATTGGTTTTATACTTGTAAATGATGACGCAACCTTATAATTTTAATATTGTTATGTTTGCAATAACGCCTGTTATGCGGATTACATTACAAAATTACAAATGTACTATAGGAAAAATTTAACGGCTAAAGGGGCGGATGGACCCGGGTTCGAATTCCGCACATGACTTAAAAATTTTCCTATCGTATATTTGATATTTTGTTATTATAATAGAGTCCCATATACACCTACGGTACCCTAAAATTTTACTCGTTAACAATTGTCGCGTTGTCACCAAAAAGTTTCTACCCCAGCAAAATTACACAACGTCTTTGACATTAGAAACTGGTTTTCTATTATAATCTAGAATGTATTGTGCTAGGCACACACACACACACACCAATACACGTGTACGTACAAACTAATACTAACATATGCTAGACGCTTATGACTCACAGACATCTGTTTTTCTATGTATTGTTAATATCGTTGCTACACATATTATTACGTCTAACGACTTAACGGCGGAAATACACATGACTAGTAGCTGGCACACTTGCATAAAAGCTCCTTGCACATGCCGGCTACTATCATTTGCATACGCTAACTGGCATGCCTTTACCTACCACGCAAGTAGATAGCATAAAGCCGAGGATACACGTGCCTGTAGAATGGAACAGTAGCTTGCATGCTAGTTAGCGGCATATAGAAGTTACTGGCGCAATGTGGATAGACTTGCAAGTTCAAATTGCATGTATTTGCGTCCTTGCATGCCTGTATTTGCAAGACATACAGGACTGTAAGTGGCAAAAGCTTCTTGCACATGCCACCTACTTTCATGTGTATACGGTAACTGGCATGCCTGTATCTGCCACGCAAGTAGATAGCACATTTAATTTACTGGCATGCAACGTGAGGTAGGGGCCGCGGGGGGCTGTCTCGTGAACTAGTTTGCGTATACGTCTTGCAAATACAGGCATGCGAGGACGCAAATTACATGCAAGTTTAACTAACAGTATTACGAGGAACAATATTAAGGATAAACTAAAATCACACCTTTTGAACAGCCTGTACAAAACACACTGGATGGTAAAAGAACAAGTTTTGTTATCGGCTCGAGTCGTCTTTTACTGCTCGGCGAAATAAAACCAGTATAGTTGTCCCTTTTCCGCATTAGCGTTTAGGTTGCTACTTATGTGTGATCATAGTTCACTTGTTATTGTTATGAATTTTGCGTAATGTTATGTTATTTGTCAACAACTCGACTTTTGTACGCATACGACAAATCTCTGTTATTTTTGGTATGCTTATTTTTGCTTTGTTTTTATAAATGATTTAAATAAATAAATATATAAAAAAAGCAAATCTATCTACACTACGCCAGTAACTTCTATATGCCGTTAACAAGCATGCAAGCTACTGTTCCATTCTACAGACATGTGTATACTCGACTTAATGGCTGCAGAAAATAGTTGTTTTCAACAGCTGCACAATCTATAAATAATCAAGGTCGCGTATTATGTATATTTATTTATTTACAATGCATTATTATTTACATTAGATATCTCATTGTTCTGATATTGTAATATACGATATGTAGATTAAACTTATCAATAAGGTTCCTGAGTGTTATGTTATGATGACGCTGTGGCGATAGGTGAAAAAGCACGTGTTTCATCTTTATCATGTCATTGTCCCATGCTAAGTGGGGTCGACATAAAGTGTGTTTTTCTTCAAAAAAGGAGGATGATATTTTCAGTTAGGTTGAATGTTTTTTTTAATCTCATAAGCTCATAACTCACGTCATTTATGAACCGATTCTGAATATTCTGTTTCTATTTAAACTTAGAGATTGGTAACACAGAAATTTTATCAAAATTGGTTTAGATGTTTCGTTTAATTAAACTTAACTTTGTCATCTAAGTAAATAAATCAAATTTTTTTGCGTTGCATAAGGGGGTGTAAGAGAAACAAATGCAACAATAGAATCGATCTAGCGATCCTATCTCTTTCTCTTACATCATTCATCTTCCTCGCAAATCTGTGGTATATACGCAGCATTAGTTTGCTTTTCAGCACGGGCTCAGATAATGGTTGACGCAAACTAACCCACCCAGCACCGTTTAAGTCCATACCATTCTACAGCGCACTTGCACTAATTGACGATATATCGGCATCAGCGCTTGTTGGACATGCTGAACAATGTGAATACGGTGCTAGGACGATACGTTTGCGTTGTCCTTTACCAATTTGCGTTGGCTGTTCACAAAACCACGGCCCTAACATTTTTTTACATGGAACGAGCACATGAATAAAGAACGGTACAGAATGAAAGCTTCACTACTACACGCACAGCTATGTGTGCGTAACTAGTCACTGACAACACTTGTAAGTATGTCAGAACCGGTTTGAACCAGCTCAGTGAGCTGTCAAAGTTGTCGTAGCTTTTTTCATTCTGTTCCATTCATTGTTCATGTGAACCGAGTCCCTTCCTAACGCTACGTTCCCACGGTGCTTGGGAGGATTATCATGAAAAGTTTATCCTCGTTGTTACAGTGGCAATGAGATGAAAGTGAATTCCCCGCCGTGCCACTCGCCCGGCGCCATCTTACCGGACTTACAACAACCCGTCGAAGACCCCGACAAGGTATCTTAATATATTCATTTGTGTACATACATATTATTCTATACATCCATATCTTACCGAGAGTTGCAGGAGCTTTGGAGACTGCCAGTTTCTATTCTAAGCGGGCTTGCCGTTATCGTTTACCCATATCCTCACTTACCAATGTATAAATTGTATAAGAAGGTCATCAAAATATTTAAAAAAAATCATAAACAAATTCTTAACTCCTGGCCATACGATTCTTTGAAACACAACACGAGCCGCGCCGCCAGTCGAGTGCGCCCTAATAGCACATGAGTAAAGAAAGGAACAGAATGAATTCTATGACTACTTTCCCCGTTCACTGAGCTGGTTCAAACCGGTTATATAACCGATCGGGCGGCACAGTGGCACGTCTCTTGCCAGTGAATAGTTACGCACACATAGCTGTGCGTGTAGTAGTGAGCTTTCATTCTGTACCGTTCTTTATTCATGTTCTAATAACATGTGTAGTACCCAGTGTGCAGGACGCTTAAAACGACAAGGTTCTCCATATTTAATACTAGTTTAATTAAACCGAATATTACATCAACACAATAACTGTAATATGTGATTTTTCAAACCTTTTTTAATCCATTGTTAGTAAATCAAACAAAATTGAAACAAACTTTTTCATCGAGACATTGAACTGTATTTGGTGCCACAGATATTTTGATTTTTCTTGGAAACAAATTGAGTTACTTAATAGAAGGAAAATATAGTGTTATATATTGGGATTTGTGCATTACTTTTCAAAAACTGAGAAATATTTCAGATACAGACAAAATATTCCTATATTTCTTATCCGCTTACTGTGACCATATATAATGTATTTCAGGTTGTGGCCTGTACTCGTAATGAGGCTCGCAAAAAGGCATAAATAAAGCGAAAACCAAACAAAACACTGTTTGACTAAGATTGATTTTAGCGGGAGTTGCAATGATGCGTTTATGTCTATCAGGCTATTTGAAATGCACACAAGTTAGACAAAATAAAAGTTTCCTACATGAACGAAAATTTCTGGTTCCAAGGGGAGTTGAAGCGCTCGTAGCGACGCGACGTTTGCTTAGCTGTTCTTAACCGATCAGCAAAGATAAGTAACGTCCGCCGCGGTCATGATTTGGATGGGTAGCCGCTAGTGACATCACTACTAGTGACTACTACTAGGATGGCAGTCGTTATAGCATGGTAGTAGGGCATTTTACCAATGCCCGCCTAGCTAGCTACCACCATCAAGTATAAATTCTGTCGCCAAGCACCTAACGGTGTGTTCCGGCAGCTGTCCTTGAGAGCCAGTAATTCTAGGTTAGCCTCAAAAACATCTTCGACCACATCACCACTTACCATCAGGTGAGATAGTGGTCAAATGTTAACAAAACAGGCAAAAAACATCCAGTTTCCATAATTAGCTCATAGATTTGATTTTTGAATCAAAATAAAAAACTGAAATTATTTGGTAACAAGTTCTGAATTCACAGCTTCCACCATTGAGTGCCTGGTTTATTTTAGTTTAATAATTATTTATTTCACAGAACTACGGTCTCTCCAAAGATGCGAGCGCGAACGAGACGCAGGCGTGGCTCACGCTACATAGGTTCTCACAGCACGCTTCCACCTTTGCCAACTTCTCTGGAGCCGATCTACTCAGGTAATTGATATGTTTCTTTATACAGTATAGGTTTTATAGAAGAGATTGATTCTAGTGATAAGACCTCCCATTGTATATTTATTAAAATAAAGTTACTGCAACAGAATGTTTTTATATTTACCGAATTATCTAAATGTCGCCTTGCGGAAAGAATTTCGGTCAATGACCCCCCAATCGTCGTGCCCCAGGTAATTTTCCTACAAACATATATTGCTCTTGCAATCAGACACATATCAATGTAATTTTTTTTAATGTGTTATTGTGACGGAACAAGCTCGAGGCCCACCACCAGATGTTAAGTGAACTGACATCTGCCTATAACAGATGCAATTCATCACAAGTCACGAAGTGCACTGCGCCCGTCACTTTGAGACATAATTGTTAAGTCTCATGTGCCTGTAATTTCACTGGTTCTCAAAGACTGCCGGAACACACTGTTAGGTGCTTGGCGACAGATTTTCTACTTGGTAGCTAGCCAGGTGGGCAATCTCAAAATGCCCTGCCCCCATGTGGCGAAGCTCAAGCCGGCGGTGGCGGTGATCTAACCAGGGACCTGCGGCACGGCAGTCCATAGCTATTACCGCTCGGCCATCATTGCTTCATTAAATAAATGGATATATTCTGTGTTTGCAGGTTATCACGTGACGACATTATACAGATATGCGGCCTGGCAGACGGGATACGTCTATACAATGCCCTTCACGCCAAGTGAGTCACTTTGCAACCTTATAGTATAGGGGGCTTAGGGTTGACATCTGCTTGTCCTAACAAAAATTTTGAGATGTTTTTTTTTTCTTTTTTGTATTTGTTTATTTGCATTTGATGGAATAAGCACGAGGACCACCTGATTTAAAACTCTCTTGTGCCAGTAATTTAATATTTCATATTACTTATGTCGATGTAAATATTCATAACTCTATTCATAGGGAGTTCGGCGTGGTCCAGTGTGGAGGCTGCTCGTGGCTCGGAGAGACTTTAAGTTTTTGTAGTACTGTCTGACACTGTGTCTTGTAGTAAAAGACAATGCTTACTCCGAATAAATACTAAATGTTTGTTAGGACTAGCATAAGTCAACCCTAAGAGGTTGTTAGCATTTTACCAATAACCCTGTGCTTTAAAGGTTAGCCTTTGACCACTATCTCACCTGATGGTAAGTGATGATGTGGTCGAAGATGTTGTTCAGGCTAATCTAGAAGTACTGGCTCTCAAGGACAGCTGCCGGAACACACCGTTAGGTGCTTGGCGACAGATTTTCTACTTGAGGGTGGTAGCTAGCCAGGCGGGCATTCGCAAAATGCCCTACCACCATGCTATAACGACTGCCATCCTAAGACAACAACCGGGACCGACGGCTTAACGTGCCCTCCGAAGCACTTGCACGCTCAGTAGTAATGTCACTAGCGGTCACCCATCCAACTCATGACCGCGCGCGACGTTGCTTAACTTTGCTGATCGGTTGAGAACAGCTAAGTAAACTTCGTTACGAGCGCTTCAAATATGATTGAAACAAGCACGAGGCCCACCTGTTCGTCCAGTAGTTTTTAAGTTTATTTGTTACATACAAAAATACAAATCTTTCCTCTTTATAATATTAAGTGTAGATGTACTGATGTAACAATATTTTTTATGAGAATATAACATCATGTCCACTTCATGTGCATGTCAGAATGCCATGATCATGCTATGATAATTAAAGAAGCATTCAGTGACATGCAATCACTATTAAATCACCTCATTTTAATTACATAGTGATCACACAAGTATTGAATGATTACCTTATCTCTCAAGTCGCATAACAAGTTTTTTAGTGAGAAAATTGTTACATTATGTAACAATTTTCTCACTAAAAAACTTGTTACTATTGAACCTTTGTGAGTTTATTGTTCATCTACAATAAAGAGGAAATATTTGTGTTTATGTATGTAACGAATTAACTTAAAAATTACTGGACCATATGAAAAAATCTTTCGCCGGTAGACACTATCGCTGATGAACATAGGCTATAGAATATATTTTAAGTTAGGGTTCCATATGAAAAAAGTCATAATATAACCCAATGTGTGAAAAAAAAACAATAAATATCTCTAAATATTATTACAAGCACTATCGCGTGCTGAGCGAAAATATATTTAACAAATTATTGGAGTACAAAATTTTTTTTATGCCCAAGGCGGGAATCGAACCCGCGTCCTCCGATATCCCGTCGGATGCCTAAACCCCCTCGGCCACCTGGACATGGCATTGGTAGCCGAAATTTCATACTCCAATCGTACTTTAACCGTCATAGGGGACGGTGCGCGGCATCAACCAGACTACTAGACTTCATCTGATCGAAAGAAGTGTTTCTTCAAACACTTAACTCTCGGTATGATGTCGCTACCCTTTTATATTTCTAAATATTATAACAAGCAAAAAAAAAATTTTCGCTTAGCATGCGATAGTGCATGCTAAGCGAAAATTTTTTTTTTTTTTTGCTATCCCTCACAAAGCTCAGCTTTTTGCTAGTTAAATATTATATTTTGCATGGTGGTAGGGCATTTTGCGAATGCCCGCCTGGCTAGTTACCAACCTCAAGTAGAAAATCTGTTGGCGAGCAACTAACGGTGTGTTCCGGCAGCTGTCCTTGAGAGCCAGTAATTCCAGGTCTGAACAACATCTTCAACCACATCATCACTTACCATCAGGAGAGATAGTGGTCAAAAGCTACCTGTTAGATATATAAAAACAAAATATGTACTCTCAACATTATCTTTCAATCTAAAACAAAGCAATTTAAACACTGCTTGGTGCCCGAATTTTTGGACGACACTGTTGTACTTCAGACGTATTCTTTACCAGGAAACAGGTATTCTTTCAAAAATATTTTGATCATTCATACCTAAGTGTAATGATTTTGTAACCATTTTTGGAAATGTTTATTGAATAATGTTTATTATTCAAAATATTGTTTTTTTTTTTTATGCCTGATAGGTTAGCCTTTGACCACTATCTCACCTGATGGTAAGTGATGATGTGGTCGAAGATGTTATTCAGGCTAACCTAGAAGTACTGGCTCTCAAGGACAGCTGCCGGAACACACCGTTAGGTGCTTGGCGACAGATTTTCTACTTGAGGGTGGTAGCTAGCCAGGCGGGCATTCGCAAAATGCCCTACCACCATGCTATAACGACTGCCATCCTAAGACAACAACCGGGACCGACAGCTTAACGTGCCCTCCGAAGCACGGAAACGCTCAGTAGTAATGTCACTAGCGGTCACCCATCCAACTCATGACCGCGCGCGACGTTGCTTAACTTTGCTGATCGGTTGAGAACAGCTTAGTAAACTTCGCTACGAGCGCTTTGTTCGTAGAACACTACATTTTTATGGCAGGTCGTAATCGATACTTGGTATCCTGATAACATCGGGCGCGTTAGTCCCATGGCCACTGAAACGGTGACAGGATATGCGAATTTTGTGCCCTATCTGTTATTGTAATCGTCATAGAGTACGATGCGGTCATCAACCAGTTAACTGTACTTCGTATGACCAAAGGGAGTGTTTTACCGTTATGTAGTTCATTTATATGAAGCAGTGATGGCTCAATGGCATTGGCTATGGACTGCCGCGCAGCAGGTCCATGGTTCGAATCCCGCCCAGAGCTTGAGCTTCACCGCATGGTGGAAGGGCATTTTGCGAATGCCCACCTGGCTAGCGACCACCCTCAAGTAGAAAATCTGTCGCCAAGCACCTAACGGTGTGTTCCGGCAGCAGTCCTTGAGAGCCAGTGAAATAACAAGCAAAATGAGACTTAACAGCTGGTATGTCTCAAGGTGATGGGTGCAGTGCAGTGCGTCACTTGTCATGAAATGCATCTCTTATAGGCAGTGGATACCGCTTAAAATCAGGTGGGCCTCGCGCTTGTCCCATCACAATAACATGATAGCCAAGGCTCCCGTATCGAATTAAATGATAACTAATTTGTCTGGAAAATTTAACTCTTTTCTATGCTGTAGAAGTTGGAGCAAGGGGTATACCAGCGAAATATCTACTTAAAGACCTTGGCCTACCAAGAACAACCGTCACTTCCATCCTAGAATGTGTATCTAAGGCGGCATTAGTAGAATCTTACCAAAATTTGGTTCGGTAGGGGAGGAGTTTCGAGCGTTGAAGGGGAGCATTGATATATCATAAAGGGGCCCCTTAACCCTACTCCTGGGTTGCAAGTCCCAGGCCCCTCTGGCCTCTTCCTCTGCAACGCTATGGACCCGGCACCCGCACGGGGAATCCATGGAATGCTGAGTAATTCGTCTCATGATAACATTGCTACCCTTCAGAATTTCCAATTATATTTGGGGATTGAAATATTGTTGTGTATATTTGCAGACGCATCGAGCCACGTCTCACAGTGTATGTGTGCCCTAGTGGTTGCAGCATCTACAGCGCTTTGTATCTACACGCGTGCAGAGCTCAGGAGTTACTGGGGAAGCTCAAGGCGATGCTGCAGGACTGTGCCAAGGTGAGAATCCTAAATAATTAAGTAATTTTTGCTTTAGTACCTGCCCATAGGGTGCCGGGCTAGAATGTCACCTCCTTATTGCTGCCTGTGGGTGTTGTAAGAGGGGACTAAAGGTAAAATACTGGGAGATGGGCAGCAGTGCCTTCTGAGGAACTGATATCTTAAACTGCCATCCCCAAGACGCTTGCTAAGCGTGGGGATTATGGCAAATCAACCCTTAATGAGGGAGGCTGTGTTTACCAGTGGACAATCTTGCTGATACAGTACCTGCAAAGCGAATGCTCGATGCCCTGTGGGGTGCCTATTGAAACATTGAAGATTTGCACCCCCTTTGTCTTCCTGTGGGATTCGTGAGAGGCGATTAAAAGAACATTAGAAGGTGGGCAGCAGCACCAGAAAATCTGCCTTTTTGCACAGCGATCTCCAAGCCACTTGCCAAGCTTGGGGTTTGTGCCAAACGGCCCCTAATGAGGGAAGGCAGTGCTCAGCAGTGGACAATCCGGCTGATGCAGGAAGCGAATCATTTACGGTTATTCATGACAGGCCACAATCTGTCAAAAGGCTATTAAACGGGATTTAGCTTGTATGCTTTTGCTCTAACTTGTACAGTATATACAGAATCATTGTCATTTTACACAACTATGGCAAAACCAAAAAAAGGTTTACGATATTAGTAGTCTATGTATTTCTAAATAAGATTTCAAGCACTATCGCGTGCTAAGCTAAAATCATATCTTACAAATTATTGGAGCACAAAATTTTATGCTCCGGGCGGGAATCGAACCCGCGTCCTACGATTTCGCGCTGGATGCTTAAACCACTCGGCCACTGCCACTAAACCAGTCTATGTATGTTCAACTGTATAGCCTAAACTAGTTATCAGATTTTAAGGAATGAGGTGTCAATCGATTCATTATAATGTTCTGGGTGACATAGGCTGCATGTTTTACCCGACCATAAAGCCAAAAGGATTATGTTTTTAGCAATCAGTATATTATGGAATTAGACTCAAAAGAACAATGAAAAGGTCTATTATTCAGGCTTAAAACACTAGGACTAATTTCCTCAAAGTACTCTCAAGTACCTAAAAGTAGCTCCAGTAATTAATATCTCCATTTTCTTCTTTCCCAGGACTGTGAGACTATCCTTGTGTCGGGTCCAAACGGAAAGAGAGTTCGTCTCACAGACGAGCTAGTGCGACACTTGCCCGACAACTCGACCTATCGACTGGAACGGCTTGAAGACAACAGTTCACTGCTATTGTCTCCGACTAATAATTAAGACAATAATTTTAATGTCTACTTCGGCCATGGGATAGGAACCAGTTAAGTCAAATCTAATATTGGATATTTTCTTTTGATGTATTTGATCCCAGTATTCACCAAGATTTAACGTTAGAAATGCCATATCAGAGGCCTATTACGTTTAGAGGCAATAAGAGGCTTTTAACTGGTCTTCTAGCAGTCTTAAATCAGTTGCACTCGGGGCTGGCCCTAACTCGAGGGAGCATCTTTAAATCAATATATCTAGAATTATATGAACAATAAATGCGAATATCAGTTAAGATAATGAAAATTAGTTAGTGATTTTTCTGATTGTGAAACTCGAGTTTGAATGTGAACGGGATAATCTGTATTTATTTGTATTGTTTTGGTACAATACGTCTTCACTTACAACACACATGATAATACGAGGACATGTATGTAAAATCTTTTGAATCTGGTTATATAGCTGGCTGATGCCAAGTGTGTCCTTGCCCTGGGAAAATTATTTTATCGTCAGTTTTTCTATCATCCATTTCACAAAATGGTCGAAGTGAGACGTTTAAATGACCTCAAAATGTTATCTAAACAACAAACTACCAATGTAATTTTATAATAAGTTTGAGTCTATATAATTCTTTGTAAAAAATAAATAATATTTTAGGTATACCATTGTATTGTTGCGAATTGTTACTTCATAACGAATATGAGCCATTTCGGAATATGCTATCCGTTTAACAAAACACCTGTTCTAAAATAACAGATTCTTTAAGTCAAAAAGACTCTTTCCTCGTAATGTCTGTACACTAAAATACACATTCTCATATCACCCGTATGTTCAAACTCGTTAATCATAACGGTAGTGAGGGGACGGGAACGGTCGTTTTGGGATTAGGTCTTTTTGGGAAACGGATATCAAGCCAAACATATATATTAGTACATAGTGGGTATTTTTTCAATGTTATTGTGACGGAACAAGCTCGAGGCCCACCTGATGTTAAGCGGACTAACCTCTGCCTAGAACAGATGCAATTTCATCACAAGTGGTCTCTCTCTTACCTGCTTGCTTGACACGAAAATCAAAAAAGTAATAATAAAATATCAGCGATATATTGAATCAAACTATTTTACACAAGAACAGTTACTTGATTTTGAATTTATAGCATAGCAACCTGTAACTGTAAATGGTAATAGGCTTGTATCCTGTTACATGGGACCAAAATACATCTAGCTATGTAGGGGTGATTAGGCACCTCAGCCTATCCCTTTGGGCATATACATAACTAGAGTTTAATAGAGATTTACCCGCTAAAATAACATGATGAGCTATCATCATGTTATTTTATCTGAATATAATGGATATGTACTATTATGTTTAGACAGAATTTATATATTTTTTGTCATCAATCATTGTAAATATTTTGTTTAAATAAAAAGTTATTTCTACAAATTTGTAATTAAATAATATTCCATTATGAGAGTCATCATTAGTCTATTAATTATTTGCCTGAAAGAGATTGTTATTAGTAATAAGGCCCACCTAATGTGATGAATGTATGAGCTTTGTATATTATATGTGGAGGCTTGTGTGTTATACAGCTTTTTAAACTATTGACTTTTAAACTATAAAGTTTCTGTTTAAACTATAAGGTTTCTGTTTAGAAGGCAAAAATTATATGTCAATATTTGTCTTTATAAGTTATTACTGAAAGACTATGATTAGCTATAAACTTGTGCATAGATCTGATAAGTCTTATTTAAGCTTTTATTCAAGGCAGTTTTGCCTTTTAATGACACTTATCATAAATTTGAGTAATCTACCTGCTGTTGCAGGCCAACATGCTGGAACCATTGCTCTGTTGCGATAGTTTACAATGCTAAAGTTAGTTAAGATATACATTGTTACCGGATATGACATTTTGAGACCGATAATATCGTGTCAATTAAGTACTTCCTTTTTGAAGTCGGTTATAAACTGAAGATGCTTAGCAGCATTTTAGGCTAAGTTAAATGCTGCTAATAATGTTTTGTACTATTCTCAAATGAGTGTGTACTAAATTCTTACTAGCCACTTAAGGGGCTGATCACAGACAAGGATAGCGCTATACACTGCCGCGTGCAGTTGAAGAGAGATAACAATGAGCGCTAGTGAAAAAAGTTGCTGATTACTTCGATACTCGATCAATCGAAATTCGGTCTATTGAGACTTTACAAATGGTTATGGAACAATTAACGGTTTTAATAAATTCGTTACATAAATGCATTTTTGATATACGTAGAAATATGTGTGTTAAATGTTTATTTTTTTGGCGATTTATTATATCGATTGTTTACCTTTTTGAAATACTGACATATATATTTGTGTGTGCAGTTGAAGAGAGATAGATAACAATGAGCGCTAGTGAAAAAAGTTGCTGATTACTTCGAAACTCGATCAATCGAAATTCGGTCTATTGAGACTTTACAAATGGTTATGGAACAACTAACGGTTACAATAAATTCGTTACATAAATGCATTTTAGATATGCGTAGGTATATGTGTGTAAAATGTTTATGTTTGGCGATTTATTATATCGATTGTTTACCTATTTGAAATACTGATATATATATATTCAATGCAGCACCATTGGTCAATGCATTACGCTTATATAGCGTACTTTTTGTGCCTTAAAAATATGTATAAGTGCCTAACATTGTTAAGTTGGGTTATTTAGAGGCTATGTAGTACTATTTAAAGAGTATAAAAATACTCCACAGTGTGCTAAAGTACACGTAGTATGGAATTGACTTATAATGTACGGAGTGAAGTGAAGAAGAAGTAAAGTAAAGAAAGATCGCGATTTGTTTTATTAATGTTGGTATTTACTAATAATGCATCTCATTATTTCATCAAAACTAACATTGTTGCCAGATTTTACTAAAAAACTACCAAATTTAGTAATAAATTGAGCAATGTATGGAATTAAATTGCTTGAAAGTGGTGCCATCTTGCTTTAATAAAATTATTTTTCTTTTAGAGATCTTGATTAAGTTTTTGGCCAGTATCTTACCTGTTGACAAGTCATGATGTGGCTGAAGATGGTATCACATTGAACGCTATAAAAATCAAATAATTCCTTGCTTTTGTTAATGTTGCGGTGAGCGTTTTAGTAACTTCGGGTTTTTATTTTATAATTATAATTTTAAGTTTTTTTTTTATTGTGAACTGTCATCGGTTTATAAAACTGATGACTTGATTTTTAATATAAGTAAACCAATGTAAATGGTTTTATGGCTATAATTATGTGGCTAATTTTATAATGAAACGTTGTTTTCATATTGGAAAAAAATGTACCAAAAATTTATAAGATTTTGTAATCGTAGTATAGAAAATAAATTATAATATTTTAGTCGATAAACTCTATTTTATCTGTCGTAATAATATTGCTTGTATGTGGTCAAATTATTAACATATTATTGTTTCCTGGCTCTTATGTCCCACATCTATCATTCCCATAGATTAACTAAAAAAATCATACAAGAAATTAAATTGTAAACCTTATGATAAAAGGTATCAGCTGTGTATTTAAGGCGCTCTCAAGTGCTAAATACCTTTACTTGAACAGATTTTTAGCAACATGTATATAGTTTGTAACAATAAGAAAATTATATATTAATCTTGATAACATTATCTAAGGCCAAGAAAAGTCCGAAACACGTTTCCTTAAAATTTTCTCGATACAATAAAATTGCAAAGTTGACTCTAAATTAAGCTTGTAACGTAAATATCTTAATTATTTCCGTATGAATGTGTATGAAACTATATTAATAAAATAGCAAAACTTTATCAAGAGAGACAAGAAAAGTTACATTTTCGATTTACGTTAATAGCTTTGTGTTATCAAGCTTTTTTTCGGATTTTAACTATCCGCCATCGCTGCGTCTCTTTCATTCCTTCGCAGTCCGATAGTGTCAAAAATTCAGCATTTGACAGCGTCTTAAGTCGAAATAACGAAAGAGGGCAACACTTTCCAACACCATTACATTTGCAAGCTGTTTAACATGACTTCTATGATCACTATAAAAACATTTTTTAAGTTTAAAAGGCAGCTTTAACAGTTTGATTAAAATTGTATGTTAAACTTAGGTTAGTATTTTATATAGTTACCTATACAAATACATAATTAAGGCCTTAAGGCGTAGGCATATTATTAAGTGTTTATACCTATTGATATTTTAAATGATGCATGTTAATAATTTATATTATAGTTTTTTTTTTTCAAATTGAGGTAGTCTCTTTGTATGGTTTAACATTCGAAATTCATGCCAGCTTTTATAACTACCTAAGGCCGTTTTGAACGCTGCTCGTATTGCGTACTGTTACATCAAGGCCTGGTTCCACAATCGTCAGATAAAATTATCAGACTGATAAAATGTTATACTACCATATTTAAAACAAATGATATTTTCTTTTGAACAACCAACTTTAGTTTTTTCTATAATGGTTTTGTAGACATTTATTGTTATGAATAATAACATCTGATGATTGAAAAAAATTTAATCAACATTAATATTTGTCCCATAACAGTATATTGTAACCGAATCAGGCTTATTCTTAGAGAGAGGGGAGATCTTTTTCGCTTATTGGTTTCATCACTTGGTAATATAATATCAATATCACACAATAAACATCCCTATGCTTCTTTCCCTTTGATGTAAGCAGAGACCACAGATTTCCACTTACTACAATCCTTACATATCTCTTTCGCTTCATCTACACTCATCAATCCTTTCATACATAAGCGTCGGTTTAGGGTACTCTTGACCTGGCGTTTTTTCAGAACGTCTTCAATCTGATTTCGGAATGTTCGTCCTAGGTCTTACCATTCCAACACAATAAAACCACAGTAAATAATATCTAAATAATTTAAAACTAGTAATTACAGTGTCGCTACTTTTCCCCTCTGTGTAATTATTATGCGCATACGCAGGGCTGTATGAAGCCGCGTTAGATAATACAGCAGTCTACAATTGACTATGTTATTTTTATAGTACTTTAAGATATCCTCAAATAATACAGATTTAATATAAATAATGTATAATAATGCCATTTATTAATAAGTTTGTTGAAAGGGTTTTGTCAGATTCAGTGCCTTATAAGTGCCTGAGGTGGTCTGTGGACCACGCGCTAGTTGCAGAAGGAGTATTACAATAATGTATATTATAAATGTTTGTATTTATAAAATATTGCATGTTCTAGATTTAGTATATGTATGGATTTTATGTAGTCAATAAATGTGTATATACCTAGGTAAAATGTGTTTTATTGTTACACTTTGTAGATTTTTTAGTCTTGTTTGGTTAGTCTGACTACTATCTCACTTGATGGTAAGTGATGTGGTCGAAGATGTTGTTAAGGATAACCTAGAAATGCTGGCTCTCGAGGACAGCTGCCGGAACTCACCTTTAGGTGCTTGGCGACAGATGTTCTACTTTAGGGAGGTAGCTAGCCAGGCGAGCATCCTCATAATGCATTACCACCGTGGTATAACGACTGCCATCCTAAGACAAACAACCGGGACCGACGGCTTAACGTGCAAAGCTTGTTAATTTCGATGTTGTGTTTAATTGAAAATAAAAGAAAATACTACCTTTGTATGATGGGCAATTTTATGGGGAGAACATTATTCACCTTTCCTATACCTAATCACCGTATTTGGTTTTACAAATTAGTTATAGAGTTACCTTACATATACATAGAAGCACACGTAGGGTTGGGTTAGACAGATATAAGTGAACTAGTAGTTCGCCCCGAACTGGACCTCGCGACATCTCGACAAGCAACTCATGTATGTACAGTTATGTGAAGATAGGACAGACTGTACAGAAGTTACTGTTTAATGTGAATACAATCATTATGATTACATAACATTGGACATACAACACTTAAGAGGCCTTTTACATTATGCAGCCCTCTCACTCGCACTTTTAAAGATAATTTCAAATAGCAACAATATGGTTTATATGTTTTAAAATGTGGTCAATCATTATTTCGCTGCATGCAACTACAGATGTTCTCAACATATTTTTACTTTGTTACATGTTGAGTCCAATTAGAATTAGAGGCCCAAATTTTAAATAACTGAATTACGCGTTTTGGATCCCCCATTACAGACATCAAAATGAAAATTAGTAGAGAACATCTATAGTTGCATGCAGCGGAATAATGATTGACCATATTTAAAAAAATATAAACCATATTGTTGCTATTTGAAATTATCTTTAAAAGTGCGAGTGAGAAATATAAAATCATAGTAAGTGCATAATGTAAAAGGCCTCTTAAACTAAATATCGATTAATTATTATAATGTTAATCATCTTTTATAATATTTGTAAATTTTTTGATAAGTTTATCTTTTTATTTGTATTTGTACATATTAACGCAATGTCCATTATTATTATTTGCTAAGGATGCACATATATAAATTAGATTTGAGCCCCTAGGATAGCTGTTCGAATATTGGCAAAAACCATTTTCAATCCATTTCAATTCACTTAAAAAGCACTGGACCGATGTTTCATAATTACGTTCGGTTGTTCTCGTCTACAGGTCGCATTTCTTAACTGATTCTCGTAATTTTGTGATTTGATGTAATAAGTGAAAAGAACTTTAAAAAATCGTATACTTAACTGCAACAACAAAATATTTTGAAAAATGTTACGTACCTTTTTTGTTAAGAGGATGCAACTTTTTTGAGGCTGAAGCCGACGCTAAGGTCGAAGCCGCCGCCGACGCCGATGCCGACAAAGACGCCGATGCTGAGACCGACGTGTACGCCGACGTTGAGGCCAACGCCAAAGACGACGTCGACGCCGATTCCAAATTCGACGCAGACGCCGACACCGACGCTGACGTCGAGGCCAATGCCGGCGCCGATGCCGATGCCGACACCGACGCTGAGGCCGACACCAACACCGACGCCGATGCCGACACCGACGCGACGTGGAAGATATTTTCTTGTACCCCTTTCTACTTGATTTTTGTACATTGTCTTCTTCACGATGTTGTAGGTAGGTTAAAATGAGGGCAAGATCATACAGCATTGCATTTGGCTGCATAAATAACAAAAATGTTCGAATGTGGGAGATCGTGTAAACATTGTGTACACCACTGAAAAGTGTGATTTTTTTTTCAATTACGGCTTCGTTTTCTGAAAAGTATAAAAGGACATGTATTTTCATATGGTATTGGACCTTGTAAATAATATGAGCTCAGAGAGTTTTTTTATCAGGTACTTCAACAAGTTATTTCATGTTTTTAGTGTAAAAAGTCCGTTTTATGTGAACTTTCAATCAAAACAGTTTTTTATTGTAAAGGTGTTTTTTTTTCGTTTTTTTATGTTATTGTGACGGATCAAGCAAGAGACCTACCTGATGTTTAGCGGACTAACTTCTGCCTATAACACATGCGTTTTGTCACAAGTCACGAATTGCACTGCGCCCGTCACCATGAGACATAGTTGTTAAGTCTCATATGCCTGTAATTTCACTGGCTCTCAAGGACTGCTCCGGAACACACCGTTAGGTGCTTGGCGACAGATTTTCTACTTGAGGGTGGTCGCTAGCCAGGCGAGCATTCGCAGAATGCCCTTCCACTATGCGGTGAAGCTCAAGCCCGTGGCGGGATTAGACCATGGACCTGCGGCACGGCAGTTCATAACCAATGCCACGGAGCCATCACTGCTTCAATTACTATTACAACTATTACTTATTTACCAAACATTTGAAGCCCCACCAGACGTTTGGCAACAAGTGCTGAATGCACTTTAGTTTAGGCAAAATGCGTACGCGCACGCGCCAAGTGAAGAGTGACCGACTAGCTTAAAAACACCACTTTGGTACAAAGTTACTTGTGGGGTATGTCAGTAAAAGTGGTAGAGTCTATAATTTACATTATTGCACCATATTTAGAAACAATATTCAATCTTTGTGACGATAGTGGAAACTTCCCCGATTTAATGAAACAAAGTAAAATCACTCCAATTTTAAAGTCGGGGTCTACATCTGACCCTTGCAATTATAGACCTATTTCCATCTTACCTGTTCTGAGTAAAGTATGCGAAAAAATTATGCTCAAACAACTACTATCCCATTTTAACAAGCATAATTTATTAAATGAGAATCAGTTTGGTTTCACCAAGAGCAACTCCACAACAGATGCAGGTGTTCAATTGATGTCGCATATACTGGAAGCCTGGGAGTTCACATGATGCTATTGGCGTATTTTGTGATCTTTCCAAGGCATTCGACTGTGTAGAGCACTGCACTCTGATTCGTAAACTTTACCACTATGGTATTCGTGGAAAAGCTCTGAATCTTATAGAGTCATATCTGTCAGACAGGCTACAGAGGGTTGGAATAAGTGGCAATACTTCTTCCGGGTCATTGGTAAAAATGGGAGTACCACAGGGATCAATTTTGGGACCTTTTCTGTTTCTAACATATATTAATGATCTGCCTTGCATGGTTTAAGGTTTCTGCGATATTGTTTTATTCGCAGATGATACCTCTCTGATTTTTAAAGTAGATAGGAAAGACAGTGAACTGACGCATGTAAATAATGTATTATCTAAGATTTGTAAATGGTTCGCCGCTAATAATCTTCTCCTAAATTCAAAAAAGACGAAATGTTTAAAGTTTTCTTTACCAAATGTTCCTTATGTTGAACCAAACATAAAGCTTGGCCCAGATAAACTCCCTATTGACAAAGCGACAGTCTTCCTGGGAATCAAAATGGATTCCACTTTACAATGGGATCCACATATACATGATCTCTCGGGAAGACTTAGTTCTGCTGCATATGCAGTTCTTAGGATAAGACAGTTAACAGACGTAGCTACTGCTCGCCTAGTTTATTTCGCGTACTTCCACAGTATTATGTCGTATGGTGTATTGCTGTGGGGAACTGCTGCTGAGATAGAGACAATCTTTATCATACAAAAGCGTGCAATTCGAGCCATATATAAAATGGGTCCTAGGGAATCTGTGAGGGATCAGCTGCAGCTGTCCTTGAGAGTCTAGGTTAGCCTGAACAACATCTTCAGCCGCATCATCACTTCGGTACCATCAGGTGAGACAGTTGTCAATCAGCCATAATTATATAAATTGAAGCCGTGATGGCTGAGTGGCATTGACTGCCAAGCAGCAGGTCCATGGTTCCAATCCCGCCGCGGCTTGAGCTTCACCGCATGTTGGAAGGGCATTTTGCGAATGCCCGCCTGGCTAGCGACCACCATCAAGTAGAAATTCTGTCGCCACCTTACGGTGTGTTCCGGCAGCTGTCCTTGGAAGCCAGTACTTCTAGGATAAGCCTGTTAACACCTTCGACCACATCATCACTTAACATCAGGTGAGATTTTGGTCAAAGGCTCCATTATGCCAAACTCGTCTGTGAATATAAAACTTTTTGGAGTTTTGAGTCTAGATTCATATTTGACATAATGAAGTTCGAGTCTAAACTCGAACTCGTCTCTGAATGTCAACTTAGAAGTGGTGATTTTAGGCTCGTTTTATTATTGAACATATTTTTTTTCGGGTATTGTTCCATCGCTCTATATTTATAGGCGGTGCGCGCGTAATAATCACGATTTCAATGCCTACGAATTCCGGAAAGCGTCACATTTCAATCAGATAACATTAAAATGAATACTCTCTGCTACTAGCCTATGCCCCAACTGCTTTCATTTGCTATAAAAGAGAAAAGTGATTCCAACGCTATAGAAATAAAGTTCAAAACAGATTGCAGCTACAGTGAACGGGATGGCAACGCCGCGTTCAGTAATGTTTTTAACCAAATATTTACATTTTTTGGCGGGATAAAATGATTTTGCTTGTTACACAAAAACTATGGGGCCTATTGTATTGAAAATGTTGGTGCCGATGGCACAAATTCTACCCTACATTTTAAGCCATTAAACAGTATTCTAGGCTTTCCCGTTTGAGCTGTCCAGCATGTGTTAGCTGGGGACATGTGTCCCCAGCTTACACGTTGATTTGAGCTTGTATCTCCAAAACCTTAATAGCCAGAGACTTGAAAATTTTAGTGCCTTTGGCACAAATTTGGCTCTAAATTTTGACATATTAAACAAAGTCGTAGGTCCATTCGTTCAGAAGATACAGATGAGTAGCTGTAGACACGAGGTCTCCAGCTTACACGTTAAAATCGAGTCATAACTACTACAGCTTTCAAGTATGACGTTCAAATTTTTTTGTGCCATTGGCACAAATTATGCTCTAAATCCCTGGATAAAGTATATAACCACATCTTCAGCCGTTTCGTATATACAGCATGTGTCAGCTGGAGACCATAACGTCAGCTAACACACTAATAATCACGCGTAGCGTCGAAGTTTATTTGGCACCTAAATTTTGAGTTGGTATTCATAATTGCACAAAATATGCTCAAATATATGTGAACACACCCTCCCCAGGGGAGATTTTCCTTAATCCCCACGCTTGGCAGGCGTCTTGGGATCGCAGTTTGAGAGATCAGTTCCTGAGAATGCGCTGCTGCCTTTAGTCGCCTCTTACGACACCCACAGGTACAATGGGGGTGACATTCTAACCCGGCACCCCACGGGCAAGTCCAATATTTTCTTGTACCCCTTTCTACTTGATTTTTGTACATTGTCTTCTTCACGATGTTGTAGGTAGGTTGAAATGAGGGCAAGATCATACAGCATTGCATTTGGCTGCATAAATAACAAAAATGTTCGAATGTGGGAGATCGTGTAAACATTGTGTACACCACTGAAAAGTGTGATTTTTTTTTCAATTACGGCTTCGTCTTCTGAAAAGTATAAAAGGACATGTATTTTCACATGGTATTGGACCTTGTAAATAATATGAGCTCAGAGAGTTTTTTTATCAGGTACTTCAACAAGTTATTTCATGTTTTTAGTGTAAAAAGTCCGTTTTATGTGAACTTTCAATCAAAACAGTTTTTTATTGTAAAGGTGTTTTTTTTCGTTTTTTTATGTTATTGTGACGGATCAAGCAAGAGACCTACCTGATGTTTAGCGGACTAACTTCTGCCTATAACACATGCGTTTTGTCACAAGTCACGAATTGCACTGCGCCCGTCACCATGAGACATAGTTGTTAAGTCTCATATGCCTGTAATTTCACTGGCTCTCAAGGACTACTCCGGAACACACCGTTAGGTGCTTGGCGACAGATTTTCTACTTGAGGGTGGTCGCTAGCCAGGCGAGCATTCGCAGAATGCCCTTCCACTATGCGGTGAAGCTCAAGCCCGTGGCGGGATTCGAACCATGGACCTGCGGCACGGCAGTTCATAACCAATGCCACGGAGCCATCACTGCTTCAATTACCATTACTACTATTACTTATTTACCAAACATTTGAAGCCCCACCAGACGTTGGGCAACAAGTGCTGAATGCACTTTAGTTTAGGCAAAATGCGTACGCGCACGCGCCAAGTGAAGAGTGACCGACTAGCTTAAAAACACCACTTTGGTACAAAGTTACTTGTGGGGTATGTCAGTAAAAGTGGTAGAGTCTATAATTTACATTATTGCACCATATTAAGAAACAATATTCAATCTTTGTGTCGATAGTGGAAACTTCCCCGATTTAATGAAACAAAGTAAAATCACTCCAATTTTAAAGTCGGGGTCTACATCTGACCCTTGCAATTATAGACCTATTTCCATCTTACCTGTTCTGAGTAAAGTATGCGAAAAAATTATGCTCAAACAACTACTATCCCATTTTAACAAGCATAATTTATTAAATGAGAATCAGTTTGGTTTCACCAAGAGCAACTCCACAACAGATGCAGGTGTTCAATTGATGTCGCATATACTGGAAGCCTGGGAGTTCACATGATGCTATTGGCGTATTTTGTGATCTTTCCAAGGCATTCGACTGTGTAGAGCACTGCACTCTGATTCGTAAACTTTACCACTATGGTATTCGTGGAAAAGCTCTGAATCTTATAGAGTCATATCTGTCAGACAGGCTACAGAGGGTTGGAATAAGTGGCAATACTTCTTCCGGGTCATTGGTAAAAATGGGAGTACCACAGGGATCAATTTTGGGACCTTTTCTGTTTCTAACATATATTAATGATCTGCCTTGCATGGTTTAAGATTTCTGCGATATTGTTTTATTCGCAGATGATACCTCTCTGATTTTTAAAGTAGATAGGAAAGACAGTGAACTGACGCATGTAAATAATGTATTATCTAAGATTTGTAAATGGTTCGCCGCTAATAATCTTCTCCTAAATTCAAAAAAGACGAAATGTTTAAAGTTTTCTTTACCAAATGTTCCTTATGTTGAACCAAACATAAAGCTTGGCCCAGATAAACTCCCTATTGACAAAGCGACAGTCTTCCTGGGAATCAAAATGGATTCCACTTTACAATGAGATCCACATACATATACATGATCTCTCCGGAAGACTTAGTTCTGCTGCATATGCAGTTCTTAGGATAAGACAGTTAACAGACGTAGCTACTGCTCGCCTAGTTTATTTCGCGTACTTCCACAGTATTATGTCGTATGGTGTATTGCTGTGGGGAACTGCTGCTGAGATAGAGACAATCTTTATCATACAAAAGCGTGCAATTCGAGCCATATATAAAATGGGTCCTAGGGAATCTGTGAGGGATCAGCTGCAGCTGTCCTTGAGAGTCTAGGTTAGCCTGAACAACATCTTCAGCCGCATCATCACTTCGGTACCATCAGGTGAGACAGTTGTCAATCAGCCATAATTATATAAATTGAAGCCGTGATGGCTCAGTGGCATTGACTGCCAAGCAGCAGGTCCATGGTTCCAATCCCGCCGCGGCTTGAGCTTCACCGCATGTTGGAAGGGCATTTTGCGAATGCCCGCCTGGCTAGCGACCACCATCAAGTAGAAATTCTGTCGCCACCTTACGGTGTGTTCCGGCAGCTGTCCTTGGAAGCCAGTACTTCTAGGATAAGCCTGTTAACACCTTCGACCACATCATCACTTAACATCAGGTGAGATTTTGGTCAAAGGCTCCATTATGCCAAACTCGTCTGTGAATATAAAACTTTTTGGAGTTTTGAGTCTAGATTCATATTTGACATAATGAAGTTCGAGTCTAAACTCGAACTCGTCTCTGAATGTCAACTTAGAAGTGGTGATTTTAGGCTCGTTTTATTATTGAACATATTTTTTTTCGGGTATTGTTCCATCGCTCTATATTTATAGGCGGTGCGCGCGTAATAATCACGATTTCAATGCCTACGAATTCCGGAAAGCGTCACATTTCAATCAGATAACATTAAAATGAATACTCTCTGCTACTAGCCTATGCCCCAACTGCTTTCATTTGCTATAAAAGAGAAAAGTGATTCCAACGCTATAGAAATAAAGTTCAAAACAGATTGCAGCTACAGTGAACGGGATGGCAACGCCGCGTTCAGTAATGTTTTTAACCAAATATTTACATTTTTTGGCGGGATAAAATGATTTTGCTTGTTACACAAAAACTATGGGGCCTATTGTATTGAAAATGTTGGTGCCGATGGCACAAATTCTACCCTACATTTTAAGCCATTAAACAGTATTCTAGGCTTTCCCGTTTGAGCTGTCCAGCATGTGTTAGCTGGGGACATGTGTCCCCAGCTTACACGTTGATTTGAGCTTGTATCTCCAAAACCTTAATAGCCAGAGACTTCGCAGTTTGAGAAATCAGTTCCTGAGAATGCGCTGCTGCCTTTAGTCGCCTCTTACGACACCCACAGGTACAATGGGGGTGACATTCTAACCCGGCACCCCACGGGCAAGTCCAATACGATTTCAGTTAAATACCTACGCGTTTAGTCCAATAGTTGACAAAAACTAGTTTTACTCTGAATTTTATTTTTTTACAATAAAAACAAGAGCTGGTCTTAAAGCCACTCTTTTTTTTTTTTATCCTGATAGGTTAGCCTTTGACCACGATCTCACCTGATGGTAAGTGATGATGTGGTCGAAGATGTTGTTCAGGCTAACCTAGAGTACTGGCTCTCAAGGACAGCTGCCGGAACACACCGTTAGGTGCTTGGTGACAGATTTTCTACTTGAGGGTGGTAGCTAGCCAGGCGGGCACTCGCAAAATGCCCTACCACCATGCTATAACGACTGCCATCCTAAGACAACAACTGGGACCGACACCTTAACGTGCCCTCCGAAGCACGGAAACGCTCAGTAGTAATGTCACTAGCGGTCACCCATCCAACTCATGACCGCGCGCGACGTTGCTTAACTTTGCAGATCCACTCTGATTATAATATTACATTCATTCTCCACCTGTATTTCATAATAATCTGAAAACAAAAAAAAAAAAAAAAAATGTACATGGAGAGCAAATTGTACGGAATTGTGGTAGTTCTGTATTTAATATTATGAACTCAGTGAGGCACTCCGGCTGTGTAACACCAGCTCTTGTTATTGTTAAGTATAATTAATAAAGTTATTGTATTTTGGTTCGAATCCCGCCGCGGGCTTGAGCTTCACCGCATGGTGGAAGGCATTTTGCGAATGCCCCCCTGGCTAGTAACCACCCTCAAGTAGAAAATCTGTCGCCAAGCACCAACGGTGTGTTTCGGCAGCAGTCCTTGAGAGCCACTGAAATTACAGGCACATGCGACTTAACAACTATGTCTCAAGGTGACGGGCGCAGTGCAATTCGTGACTTGTGACGAAATGCAACTGTTATATGCAGAGTCCGCTTTACATCAGGTTGGCCTCGAGCTTGTTCCGTCACTAACATAAAAAAACAATGAGGTTCAATTACCAGGATCAGTTTATAAGCGTAACACGTATTTGGATACAAAGCATGTTGGATGTAGAGCGTCTTCGACAAAGAGTATTGGACAACGCGCGTATTGCACGTTAAACGTATTTGAATGCGACGGAAGGTATGCTCCACACCACAAAATAGAAGGACCAGAAGGATTACTTCGAAAAGCCATTTCTATAAATAAGCGGCTCTAACTATGAAGCAATAAAGTATACTTCACAATGCTTCCTGTTCTTGGAGCACGTATCTAAAATGTATATTCACTTGCAGAGCGTTTCTCTTTTTATCGCATATGCACGCATAGCTCTGATCTCTTCTGACGCGGCACGCACCGTACAATAAGCCCGTCCGGACGGGTACGCCGATGTACCTGTAGCTTTGTAAATACCTAAACTCTAAAGTGCCATGTGAGCCGTGTACATGTCTCCAGCTTACACAATTTAAATTACTTAATTCTGAATATGCCAATGTTTAGAGCAATCATGATTATTGCCACTGGCACAAATTATGCACTAAATCCCTGGCAATAGTATATAACCACATCAGCAGTCGTTTCGTACTTATATACAGCATGTGTCAGCTGGAGACCATAACGTCAGCTAACACACTAATAACATAGTAGAAAGAGTGGGGTCCCCACTCCTACTATGCTAATAATCACACGTAGCGTCGAAGTTTATTTGGCACCTACATTTTGAGTTGGTATTTATAATTGCACTAAATATGCTCTACATATTCGCATATTCAGAATTAAGTGATTTCAATTGAGTAAGCTGGAGACACAGCCAGACCTGGTTGAGCCAGTACAATATGTGTTCTTGGGATTAATTGCAACAACGGACATAACATATTGTATAAAGTTTAATGGTCGGCTTCCTTTCAGACACCTTATGAATGCTTATTTTTACAGCTGATAGGGTGGGCAAGCCTTTGACACCATATTACCTATTTGTAAGTTATGATGTGGTCGAGAAATTGCGCAAGTGTTTGCCGGGTCTTTACTCTGAGTCCTAGACTGGCGCTCAAATATAACTAAAGAAACGCACCGCCGTTCATGGCGATTACTTTGTTGTAGGGATGTAGCTAGCCAGCCAGGCGCTAGCTTTCGCAAAGTGCCCTGCCACCATGCGGTGAAGCTCGAACCCGCGGCAGAATTCGAACTATGGCTTTAAAAGTTATAGCCGCTGCTATTCGGCTCATAAGGGTATTGCATTTTTTTTTTTATGCATGTAGGTTCTCCTTTGACCACTATCTCACCTGATGGTAAGTGATGATGTGGTCGAAGATGTTGTTCAGGCTAACCTAGAAGTACTGGCTCTCAAGGACGAGGTTCGCAAGGACAGCTGCCGGAACACACCGTTGGGTGCTTGGCGACAGATTTTCTACTTGAGGGTAGTAGCTAGCCAGGCGGGCATTCGCAAAATGCCCTACCACCATGCTATAACGACTGCCATCCTAAGATAACAACCGGGACCGACGGCTTAAGTGCCCTCCGAAGCACGTGCACGCTCAGTAGTAATGTCACTAGCGGTCACCCATCCAACTCATGACCGCGCGCGACGTTGCTTAACTTTGCTGATCGGTTGAGAACAGCTAAGTAAACTTCGCTACGAGCGCTACGTGCAGCAGAACTCCTTACTACGACGTGAGTAATGTCATTACTGTACATGCGGCGCATCATCCCCTTTCAGTCGCAACAAGAAAAAGGAAAATAACGCGGTACGACCACAAACTCGTCATATTAGTGTATTTGCTTGGTGATCCTACGTGTTGTCGAGTTTGAAAGACAATACAATATTATTGGTGATAAAACTCCTTCAGGTTCCGAATGTTGAATTCCAATGACGTTGAAGTGGCAATAATGTTGATTCCCGATTTACAGCATTATGATAGGTGTTTGCTCTGACAGCTGTCAAAGGGACAGAGATTTGCTTCCTGTTATTAATTCATTGGTATGTATAAAGTAAAACACAACAGTTGCTTATAAAATTTATTAAACAGTTAAAAAGGCACATTAACATGGACTTATAATACTGACACCATGCGGTAGACCTTCTTGTGATGAATTAAAAACAATTTAGTCGATTTAAAAAAATAAATAAGAATATCGTCTAACTTAAAAATATAAGCAGATGTTTAAGAATAACTAATTGGCAAAACTATAGCAGTTAAAAGTGTCTCGGAATGTCTTAACAATGGAAATGTTTTAAGTAAATTTGATTTAATTTGTAGTTTATCATATTATTTTTAGTCAATAAAAAAAACATTGTCACTGGCCTCGTTTTAGTGTGATCGAGGTAATTTGTGTTTTGTACGGTGGCCATCTTGAATTCGCCATGTTAGATTTATGACAATGTCATGAACGGGTTGTAAAGAGCATTTGAACAAATGCCAGTAGTAAGATCTATGACAACTGTCATAAAATTCAAGATGGTGGATCCAAAATGGCTTCGAAGCCATATAAGCCCATATAATCTTGGGCCGAAAGCAGTTTGTCCTCATGCACCTACCAGCAGGAGCAAAAGGGAACGCCCTATACGACAATGATTATGCGACAAAATTGAAGATACACATGGCTTTTGATAACAGCCTACAAGTTACAATTAAACAATGTCTTAAACTTATGTACAAATAAACCTTTTAAACCGAGGAATTTACCAAGTTTAAAAAAACGTAAATACCAGGATAGAATTTTATGCTAATTTTAAATCTTGAAGCATAATAATATATGGAAAACTATCATTTTAGTACACCGGGTTACGATTAAAGTTTATTTTAATATTTTGACAGTAAAATGAGTGACAGCTGCGGTGATGAGGCAGCGATTTAGCCCTCATGCTGCTGATTATCGTCTCTTTCCTTCCACGCTCCTAGCTTATATAGTAGGGTAGACGAGACTGCTGGGAACTTGGGAGCCTACATTAGGTTCTGTCGAATTAATGTAATAAAGTGTTAATCGAATTGACAAAATTTATTTACTGAATCTAATCGCTCGAATAGTAATTTTAAAGCTAAGGTTGAAATGGCCGTTCAGTTCTCCATACAAACGCCGTAGGGTGCTCATTCCCTTATTTGAGATTTTAGGTGTAGAATTAAGCATAATATCGATTGAACTCGTCATTATCTAGATTTGCATCGAAACGAAATTTTAAAAAGATAATTAAGTTAAAAGTTATGAGCCTTGAAAACTATATGAAAATGTTTTGAGGAGAACTCTCAATTTAATTATCATTTTAAAATTTTGTTTCGATACAAACCTAGATAATGACGAGTTCAATCGATATCATACTTTATTTTGGACCTAAATCCTCAAATAAGGGAGTGATCACCCTACGACGTTTGTATGGAGAACTGACCGGCCAGTTCACCCTTAATTCCAGAAATTACTAAGTGTAGCATAAATTCCAAGTATCATAAATTCTGCTCAAATAATTTAGTTACCTACATAATATTGTAAACTAGCAATATTGATTGGAAGTAAAGTATCGGGCTGCAAGGCTAAATGATTGAAGCATATAAACTACGACATATTGTTAAGAGTATGGTAATAGGTAAAAAGGGAGTATCCCATCACAATCAAATGTTGCCTTATATGTAGCCAACCAACTTAAATAATTATTTAAAATATAACACAATATTTTAACAATGTTGTGAAGACTTCAATATAACTTATGTAATAAATACATAACACGTTTAAACTTAGTTCGCACAAGCGATGTTATTAAAGGTAAAAAGTCACGTCGGAGAATACTACAACGTGTCATTTTCAACAATAAAATTTTATAGAGGGTAAACAGTTTTGTTGAATATTCTCAATTTTTAAAGAAATTACTGATAATCATCGCATATACCAGTCAAATGTTTGTCGAGGCGTAATTGTTATTGCTTAAGTATAAATGGCAGAAAAACTGTCCTAATTAAGCAAGTTTGAAAACAGCGTACAATGCAATTCATAAAAGGACATAGTAAGATGTAGCCCACACGCTCAGTCAAAATGTTCTCAACCAGTGGAAAAATTACCAAATGCTGCAGTAGTTTTGTCATAAACATAATATACAAAGCTTTAGTCACCCCGTGACCACGATCACTGCAAAGTGTTTGAAACGTCCGCGTCGGGACAAAAATAATGATAAATATACGCAATTTAAACCGTTTAAAGTTGTTTAATTACTATGTGTAATAATCGCGAAAACCTAAGACAACATTACAAAGCTTTATTTTAGATTGAATTATAATAAATTTTTAGACTAAAAATACTATATTTATGTGAATTTGAAATAATATTGTTGTATAGTAATTAAACAACTTTAAACGGTTTAAATCGTTGTGATTTTGCAGTGATCGTGGTCACGGAGTGACCCCACGATCACGATAGGAAAAATTTAAGTCATGTGCGGGATTCGAACCCGCGTCCATCCATCTTTTAGCCGGGGTATAATCAATTGACCTAACATGACAATAAAGTCATAACTCAAATTTTTCCTATCGTTCTTTTAACCGTCGTATTGTAATGTAATCCGCATAGCAGGCGTTATAGCAAAACATAACAATATTAAAAAAATAATATATAATTATTTATGCATTGTGAAGGCTGAGTGAGGTCGCGGGGCTTTTTTCCTAATGTGATCACGATTTGGGGTCGTTCTATTAAAATGTAGAAAACCACTGCTCTATTTAAAGTCAACAATTTTTAAATAAATTGACTTAATTAATAACTCAAAAATGGAATGAACATAAAATGCTGACAGTTTGGTATTGGTCCACTAAAATTTTATAATTTTGGATCACTATTAATCTAAAACTTGTAAAACCTAGCAGATAAAATATTTATAAACAGGCTACTGTATATATTTTGTATCAAATAACTACTAACAGAATAAGATAGATATTATGTAATTGGATGAATGTATATTTTTCATATCTTTAATTTAGCAAAAAAATTCTTTATGCTTATTTTATATTACACGAGCTTGAAATAACACGTTATTAGCAGTTTTATAAAATTATATGGGTACATATTTATAAAAATAGATTTCTCTTATTTATTTATAAGCTAGTGGCAATGTATAAAAATATTTATTTTATCATAATTGTTAGTCAGGCATGCAATCTATTATTTTTTACAATACAATGTAATTTTCTTATTTTACAAAAGCTTAATATATTCATAAGACATAAGGTCGTCAAAAATACAATAGTGACACGAATCGCCTTCGATTCCTATTAACAAATTGTTATTTAACAATTAAAATGTAAGTAGAAGATGGAGGTGTTCCAATTACAAAAAGCATCTGCATGTAATGGAATAGGCCGTGAGGTATGTAAAGATTACAAACAGATAACAACCTTATGAAAACAAAGAAGACTATTTAAATTTAAGTAGAAGGAATTCTTCATACCGAAAGACATCCACGTGAATTGAAATAGGCCATGATGATCTAATACTGTTGATGCTGGTCGTAACGGGCAACGTAATTTGCTGGAAGCATGCCTGCGCGTCCCGTGCGAAGTACTTGCCCTGTCATCCAGCCCTCGTCTATCGACGACACATTTGAAATCAGGTCCCCTTCGCGGAATGATACCTGAAGATAGAAAATGGAATCAATGCGTTAATTTGACTCTTGATTCGAAACAAAATAACGTCACCACACAAGTACAGTATGTTTGTCAAAATAGTAACAGAAAGCTGTATCAATATTCGAACCACAGATAGAGAACTTAGGGTCAAGGTTACCATTACCTAATTGATTACGATGAGCTACGTGGTCGTTTCTGCCCATATCTTTCCTGCAAATAGTTCCTGCGCTCACTCGCTAGATGGCGCAATTATATTTTTTAATCGCAGTTTAAGACATCAGTTCCTCAGAAGTCGCTGCTGCCCACATTCTGTTTTTATTGCTTGATAGGTTAGCCTTTGACCACTATCTCATCTGTTGGTAAGTGATGATGTGGTAGAAGATGTTGTTCAGGTTAACATAGAATTACTGGTTCGCAAGGACAGCTGCCGGAACACACCGTTGTTAGGTGATTGGCGACAGATTTTTTACTTGAGGGCGGTAGATATTTAGGCGGGCATTCGCAAAATGTCTTATAACCATTTCCCATTTTATCTTTAGTCTCATAGATAGTAATGGGTGACATTCTAGCCCAGCACACCACGGGACATTTTCTCATTAATTATTTTTGCATTAGCGCCTGGTAAAGCTGAATAAGCCTTAGTACAGATTTTTATAAAGTTTGTTAATTTTAAGAAACTTTGCTTGCAGACAGAATACATTGTGTCCTGTTTTAATTACAAGTTGATTGACGAGATCCCCCTTAACCGACGCTTATGTATGAAAGGATTGATGAGTGTAGATGAAGTGAAAGAGATATGTAAGGATCGTAGTAAGTGGAAATCTGTGGCCAATGCCTACCCCTATGGGAAAGTAGCGTGATTTCATGTATGTTAATTATAAGATCTCTACCTTTCAGGTGTTCCAGCAAATAAATAATTTGATTACAAAATTACAACGAAAAGAATATTTAAATACTTTTGCGCCTACCGCCTAAATAACGTTTAAACATTGGTACATCAGTAAACTTACCTCATCGCTGTCGTTCGCTTCGTAGTCGTACATAGCGATGAAAACATTCTGTAAGAAAATGAGATGTAAGAGTCTATAAATATCTAAATGAGATGTAAGAGATGTAAGTCTGTAAGAGAATGAGACGGTTTAAATTACAAATACAACGAGAGGAAAAAATATAGTGGCTAAATATAGCGCTGCCCCTGATAATTAAAGAGACGTATCTATCTTTTATCTGTAATAGCAAAAAGCCGAGCTTTGTGTTGGCTCGCGTTTATTTAATAACCCGATTCTAGTGGTGTCATCTAGTATTGATAACATTCTATCCAATGAATACATAATTGTTAATTTAACTTTTTAATGGTTATAAAATTATATTTTTTTTGACAGATAACACATCTAGATATGAAGCTAAATTACTATGTCAATGCAAAAATCTATATGCGTCATAGTTTTTCAGTAAAAGGGGCCACAAAATAGTAATACTTATCTTGATATATTAGTTTCTTTTTACTTGCTAAAATGTTAACATATATTTATATGCTTAAAGTTACTTATAAAAATAATACCCGTTGTTTTTATGTGTCCTTTCGCCTTTCGGGTTAAGGCTGAAAACCAGCGCTGATTGGTTACCCAATTGGCACAATGCTGAGCTGAAGCCCTTTCAACACCATTTCTATGTACGATTTATTTAGGAAATTCAGTAAATGTATCAGTAAATATTTTGTTCTGCGTACAATATTTAATCTTTAATTATGTGTTGAATAAATATTTTCAATGTATTTCATTTTTATAAAATTCATAGTCATACATAAATATATATATAAATACGAAAAACCTCATACCGTGGTCATACATAAATATGTATATTTATGTATGGCCACGCATAATTTTTATAGATGAATCCAATAATATATTTGATTAGTTTAATCAATTTTATATAAATGAAATACATTGAAAATATTTATTCAACACATAATTGAAGATTAAATATTGCACGCAGAACAAAATATTTACATTTATTTATACATATATATTACACGTCAACTTGAGATCCTCTTCCTTTATTGGAAGTCAGTTGAAATTGCCTAAAATACATTATAACATAAAAAAACAGTCTTGATTAGTATATGATGGTGAGTAGTTACCTGATTCATTTGGTTCTGCTGCGCACTTTGTCTGGGGGACTGTGGTACCTCGTTGGCTAGCGGGTCCAGCTCGGTGACGCGGCCGATCTGACGCGTCTGCTGTTGGGACTGACTTGGTTGGTGTGCACCTGGAAAGTCAGTCTCTTATTTTAGAAAAGTCTTATTATGATAGTAATTAAACAACTTTAAACTGTTTAAATCGCGTATATTTATCATTATTTTTGTCCCGAATTTTCTAACACTTTGCAGTGATCGTGGTTACGGAGTGATATTTTACTAAGCAAATGATAATGAACAGAAGTGAAAGAATTTAATTCATTTTTAATATTGTTATGTTTGCAATAACGCCTGCTTGGCGAATTACATTACAAATTTACGATTACCATCCCGATACGATGGTTGAAGAACGAGAGCAAAAATTAGAGTTGGTGTGTCATGTTAGCTCAATTGGTTAGAGCATACCTCGGTTAAAGGGGTTAGACGCGGGTTCGAATACCGCACATGACTATATTTTTTTCTCTCGTAAATTTGTAATTAAATTCATAATTATTACAAAATGTACTAGCTTAATTCAGTACTGTGTAATAAAACCAATATTTTACGCAGTACCACCTCACCTGATGGTAAGTGATGAAGTGTTGGAAGATGATGTTTAGGATAACCTAGAATTACTAGCTCTCAAGGACAGCTGCCAGAACACTCCGTTAGGTGCTTGGCGACAGGTTTTCTCCTTGAAGGTGTTAAATAGTCAGGCGGGCATTCGCAAAATGCCCTACCACTATGCTATAACGACTTCCATCCTAAGACAAGAACCGGGACCGACGGCTTAACGTGCTCTTCGAAGCACGTGCACGCTCAGTAGTAATGTCACTAGCGGCACCCATCCAAGTGATGACCGCGGCGGATGTGCTTAACTTAGCTGATCAGTTAAAAACGGCTAAGCAGACTTCGCTACGAGCGCTTCAAACTATGAATAGTAATATTAACGTTTTAATTAGTAATTTCATCCGTCGAATGAGATGGCTTTTTTTATTTTTTACTGTACCTAATTTCCTTTCCAAGGGCATTTTTAGAAGGGACGCCCGGTCGTAAGGAACTACTTAACCGTCATCGTCACCTTAATAAGGTCCGATGGGAATTAAAACCCCAAATGTCTATTAACATACGGGGACGTTGGGATTTTAAATTCCCATTATCCCCACTAACGTTAATAGTGGTGACGTTGGGAATAAATCATACTTGAATTTAGTATAAATAAAACAAACTTAGATAATTAAAACCAAAACAGTGTTAGCTACAAACAGACCACACAAAACAATGAACGGTTATGAAAAATGGCAATGGATAATCAGGACAATAACATAATGTTAAGTACCTACGCTTACCTTACAACAGCAGTGTCGCACTGAACTTTAAAATATTAACTACCGCGCAGTACTATACTGCGAATATTCTATAAGTATGTTCCAACAAGATTTCTATACGATAGGTCTACCTGTTTCTAAACGAGTTTAGAACTTATAGGTTCGCTTCTGACCACTATCTGACCTGTTGGTAAGTGATGATGAGGTCAAAACTGTATAGCAGGTTATACCTCGAATAGACAACAGCTCTTAAGGACAGCAGCCGAAATAAAACCTTTAGAAGTTTTCTACTTAAATCTGGCAACTAATGGAATCCACGATCGCAAATCGTCAGTCCATTATTACTACTCCAAGCTATCAAAAAAGTACCCCACGCTCACATATAACGACCCCCTAGATGGCAATAAGATCGCCAACTACTAAATGGGAGTCAACAACATCCGGCGCAAAAGGATGTTTATAAACCTCTGACAAATGGTAACCTCGAGTATATACAAGTAATAAGTTTCTACCGCTAGAAGTAAGTTTCTACTATAGTAAGTAGTCAGTTTCTACTAGAACTAGTAATAAGTTTCTACTAAAAGTAGTAGTAAGTTTCTATTAGAAGTAGTAATAAGTTTATACTACTAGTACTTTAGTATGTTTCTGATACTAGTGGTAAATTTCCACTACAAGTAGTTAAGTTGAGTAGGAGAAAGTTTCTAGTTGAAGTAGTTGTTTCTACTACTAGAAATAAGTTGAGTAGTAGAAAGTATCTGAACAAACCTCTCTTGTCATTGGTGCTGTTGTAAATAAGGGTAGCCGAAGATCGCTGAGTATTCGGTACCGTTCTAGGTCCATCACTTAAGGGGTCATAGTCTTGAATACGACCAATTTTCTGCTGCTGACCATAATTATAATCCTGATACTGATACCCGTAGTCATCCCGCTGTTGATTTTGTTGCGGTTGGTAGTACTGCTCTTGATACTGTCTCTGATTCTGATGTGAAACATTCTGATTGGTTGGAACATTCTGGTGTGAAACATTCTGATTGGTTGGAACATTCTGGTGTGAAACATTTTGATGAGTAGAAACATTCGGATGTAAGCTCGAATTCTGAGCGATGTTCTGATTGGAGTAGCTCTGCGGCGGTGGAATTAAATTCTGTGCGTGGTTTGATACACTTTGTGTAGCGTTCTGATGTGTTGGAACATTTTGATGTACTGGAACATTTTGATGAGCAGAAACATTGTGGTGGGCCGGAGCGTTCTGATGCGGTACATTGTGGTTGTAGTTCTGTCCGCTATTGGAGCTTGGTGTGTACTGAGTAGGTTGGTACTGGGTTGGGGGTGGCTGGTATTGAGTGACCGGTGTCTGGTAGTGGTTTTTCGGGGGTAGATGCGGCGGGGGGAGCATTTCCGTGGCGTAGCTGTCGATTTGCTGATGATAGTCGGTTGGTACTTCTAAATGGGTGATGGTGACAAACAGACAAATATTAGAACATATAGATGGTAGTGTTAGCTCAGAAAAATAGTAATGCATCAAAATATATTTTGACGGTCAGTTTTTTTTTACGAAATATCCATAGACTAACTCAAAAAGAAGTGTTTTTATGACATATTTCTTATGTTATGAATAGGGAAATACGCGATGTATATTTAGTATGATTTCTGGTATATATATGATGTTTTTTCATGTACTCGTAAATAATTCATGATATCATACTTGGACAAACCAGGCCTTATTTCACGTGTAATTTTAGACATACATAGTATTTCCTTTTCCTCAATTGTACAGGATAATGATTGTAAAATTATTGACATGCCTATATCATTATTAATTGAATGCCATAGTATATGTATTTAGGGTTATTGGTAAAATGCTAACAACCTCTTAGGGTTGACTTCTGCTAGTCCTAACAAACATTTTAAGATGTATTTTTTCTTTAAAGTTTTTTTTTTGTGTATTTGACTGAATAAGCACGAGGACCACCTGATGTTAAGTCTCTTGTGGTTGCAATTTTTATTTCATATTTTTTATCACTTTGCTCGATGTAAATATTCAAAACTCTATTCAAAGGGAGCGCGGCGCGGTCCAGTGTGGCAGCGGCGGGCGCTCTATAAAATTTTAGTACATTACTTTGCTATATTGCCAATATATATATTTTTTTATGTTATTGTAACGGAACAAGCTCGAGGCCCACCTGATGTCAAGTGGACTAACCTCTGCCTAAACAGTTGCAATTCATCACATGTCACGAATTGCACTGCGCCCGGCACATTGAGACATAGTTGTTAAGTCTCATTGTGCCTGTAATTTCACTGGCTCTCAAGGACTACTGCCGGAACACACCATTCGGTGCTTGGCGACAGACTTTCTACTTGAGCGTGGTAGCTAGCCAGGCGGGCAATCGCAAAATGCCCTTCCACCATGCATAATTTCCGCAGCGTACGCAATATAACATATCTTTGCTATTTTTTCAAGCATTGCGTTTCATTATCGAACTTTACGTACGGATCTCTAAAAACACAGAACAGTAGCTATAGAAAATATTCTATAGCTACTGTTCATCAGTGATAATGTAGGATTCTAATGGCGAAAGAATTTTTTAAATCGAACCAGTAGATCTTAAGTTTAGTCGTTACAAACAAATATCTTTTTTTTCCCTCTTTATTATAGTGTAGATGTTGACATGATACAAAACTATTTTCCTGATCATCAAAGAACACAGTTAGCAAATATAATGGCCTCGACGTATGAACACATTCGTGGTTTTAATTGCACCACGTTCCCACGGTTTTACAATAAACATTATGTGCTAGATGCGTTGTGCTGGGAACTATGAAGTGCTCTCGTGAATCATTTCTTACGTTTGTTAGGTATTGCTTAACTGACTGACTTTTGGGATAGAGTTTAGATTAAGGCTAAGCAGACTTATTATCTTAATCTTGTTTTATTGTCTTGGACTTCTCTGTATCAGCCGGATCGTCCACTGCTGAACACAGCCTCCCCTATAAAGGGGGTATTTGCCATAATCCCCACGCTTGCAGGCGTCTTGTGAATCGCAGTGTCAGATGACAGTTCTTTAGAAGGCGCTGCTGCCCACCTTCCAATATTTTTCCCTTAGTCGCCTTTTACGACACCCACGGGATGATATGGGGAGGTGCAATTCTAATTCGGCACCCCACGGGGTCCACGGGATGATATGGGGAGATTGTCTTGGACTTAGCAAGCTATATTTAATGCTAGCATCCCGTAGCGTAGCTCGCGTGGAAATCAATATCGAGCTCCCTCGGAATCTACTCACTAATTAGGTTTAAAAAGTATCCTATGTTCTAATCTAAGATCTAAGGAATATATGTACCAAATTTTATCAAAATCCGTTAAGCCGTTTCGGAGTTAAGTGAACACATACATTCACAGTATAGATATACTGAAAGGTTAAATAAAAATAAAAAAAAATAAGGTTAATTCAAGATAAATAATACACATGTTTTTATCGCGATTAAGTTTTGTGAATTACATCCTATATAATATTTATTGTTTTGAAACTATTCACAAGAGCACCATTTAATGACAACATAAACCCAAACCAACATATACACGCAAAGTATTATAATTATATGACTTTTCATCAGGGCTGTACGGGAAATAGGATCTGATCAAAAGATCGTCATTTGTTTAGTCTATTAAAATATATCGATTCTATATTTGAATCTCTTCGTTTATAGATGCGCTTCCCCGCACAGCCCTAGTGGAAAGGACTGCCAACCATAGATCAGAATAAAGGAAAGATTCAGTATTCAAACTTATTTTTACATGGAAAACAAACAGCTAACACAATGGCATAGCTAGGCGAATTTCGGTACATGAGAGCCTGATAGATTTCCCTTATGGATTCATTTAATAAGCTATTATGGAAAAAAAATAAAAAAAACACGTTTATTGTTAAGAAATGGAGATTAGGGACTTATGTAGAATATATGATTATATATATTATTTTTTAAGTCTAGAGAACTATTAAAGAAAACATGATCAAATTAAATTTTAGATAAATAAGCTCTAAAAATGCTGTAATTTTTTTTTCATTTTAATTTTCTATTTGATCCCTGACACTCTTCTGAATATTAAAATACTTAATCTTTAATTTGATAGTTGGAGTTATATATATATATATATATATATATATATATATATATATATGTTTTATTACTCTAAAAGTCTAGGGAACTGTTAAATGGAAAACATGATGGAATCAAATTTTATATAAAAATCTACTTTTTTTAATTTTCTATCTGATCCCTGACACTCTTCTGCATAGTAAAGTACTTAATTTTACTTTCTTTAGTTAGGTTAGAAAGAAACAACAATAAGGTCACACATAAAACAACAAACAATACAAATGTTTTGTGTTCTTCCTCGATATATAATAATAAGATAATCGATTTGTACGTAAATACATGAAGTAAACAAAATATAACCATAGTTTGGTAAAACATTTGGTAGAATGTGTTTGAGAATTCGACTTGTGGATTTAATAAACAAAAGACAATGAAAAGAAAAAGCAGTTCACTTGTAATATATCGATAACGAATCTTCCATTTTATGTTTGATCTATAGTATTAAGGCATGTTATATTACAATAATAAAGTGTAATGATGTGTTATAGAATTACGCTGCGTATCTACCAGAAATGTGCGAGAAAAATATCCACCAATAAGAACGCTCCATTTTCCTAGCCACGCTGATTACAGCGATGCTATTGGTAGATTTTCTCCTCGCTCATCTTTGGTCGATACGCAGCGTAACAGTGCATGTGCTTACCGACGAGCTCGCCGTTCTCGTTGATCTGTCGTTGCTTCTCCATCTGCGCCTTCTTCTCCAGGTCGCCGTGGTACGCCACGTTCGATATGATGCGGGTGTTCGCTTTGATTCGCAGGGTTTCGGGGTCGTCTGCCACCTGGAAAGGGCAACAGGGTTTGTTTTTTATTGTGACGGAACAAGCCAAGGCCCACCTGATGTTAAGTGGACTAACCTCTGCCTATAACAGATGCATTTCGTCAACGACGAATTGCACAGCGCCCGTCACAGTGAGACGTACAGTTGTTAGGTCTCATGTGTCTGTAATTTTACTGGCTCTCAAGGACTGCTGCCGGAACACACTGTTAGGTGCTTGGCGACAGATTTTCTACTTGAGGGTGGTAGCTAGCCAGGCGGGCATTCGGAAAAAGCCCACCATGCTGTGAAGCTCAAGCCCGCGGCGGGATTCGAACCATGGACCTGCTGCACGGCAGTCCATAGTCAATGCCACTGAGCCATCACTGCTTCAAAAAGGGTTGTTTGATAACTTGGGTATCTCTATGGGCCATGCGTTCGATCGAAATCCGCATGCTATAGTTATATCTTAATGTAAAATGGCGAAACAAAGGAAGTATACTTTCGTTGGTCGGTGCCTAAGTTTGTAGAACTTACCAGCCTACCTAAGGCTGTCATGCCAAAAGCGAATTTCACGTATTGTTCCGCGTTACGCCTGCTCACACATTTGCAGTGGCACGAAGAGATTAGGGCTAGAAAGTTCCGCGTGAGGCTGCGTATCCACCTGGAAATGTGTTTGGATACGCAGCGTAATATTGCACTGCGCTCGTCATCCCGAGACATTATTCATTAGATATACGACTACGTATATAACATCGAATTTTTGCATTAACGCCTGCTTAACGATAAACGAAATTTACAAACAAAACGCCGAGCCGTGCTGTTATAGCTACGAACTGCGGTGCAACAGGCCCATGGTTCGATCCTCACAACCGGCTTGAGGTTTTTTTTTATGCCTGATAGGTTAGTCTTTGACCACTTTCTCACCTGAAGGTAAGTGATGATATGGTCGTACCACCAAGCTAAGACCATGCTGAGCTTCACTGCACGGAGGAAGGGCATTTTGCGAATGCTCGTCTGGCTAGCTACCACCCTCAAGTAGATAACCTCTCGCCAAGCACCTAACAGTGTGTTCCGGCAGCAGTCCTCGACACAGCCAGTAAAATTACAGTCACATGATCAACTGTATGCCTCAGAATGGCGGGCGCATAGCAATTCGTCACTTGACGAAATGCATCTGTTATTAGTAGAGGTAAGTCCGCTTAACATCAGGTGAGGCCTCGAGCGAAGCGCTCGCAGCGAAGTTTGCTTAGCTGTTCTTAACCGATCAGCAAAGTTAATAAACGTCCGCTGCGGTCATTATTTGGATGGGTGACCGCTAGTGACATTACTAATGAGCGCTGCGTGCTTCGGTGGGCACGTTAAGCCGTCTGTCCCGGTTGTCGTTTAGAATGGCAGCCGTTATATCATGGTGATAGGGCATTTTGTGAATGCCCGCCTGGCTAGCAACCACCCTCAAGTAGAAAATCTGTCGCCAAGCCACTAACGGTGGGTTCCGGCCGCTGTTCTTGAGAGCTAGCCATTCTAGGTTAGCTTGCAAACAACAACAACAACATCTTCGACCACATCATCTCTTACCATCAGGTGAGATAGTGGTCAAAGGGAAAGGTTAACCTATCAGGCATAAAAAAGAAGCTTGTTCTGTCGTAAAATCACGTAAAAAGTACTTTTTCAAACACTTCACTATCGTGAGTCTGCCTGTACTGTACCCATGCAACTACCCACCCACATGATCTCTTTGCTGAGTGGCCTACTACCTCTCCTCTTCTACCCTGTTTGGTAAGTGTGGAACATCTCACCTGTGTGAACTTGCCCTTGCTCTTCTCGAAGTCTGCGTGGTACTTGACATTGCTCTGTATCTTTGTGTTTTCAGCTATCCGTTTGAGTTCGGGCGTTTCCGCCATTGTCGTATGTTTCGCTTTTGGAACGTGTCTGTAAGGTAGGATAAGAAAATATTAAAAATTACAATATTTTTACTAGTAGTTTGTCAAACCAGGAGTTAAATCCTTTCTATAAGTTTAAATATCTGGGGTATAATCGATTAGTATGTATGGAGGATGCGTTTGTTCAACAGTGGACGCCTTCCAGATGATGAATCCATTACTTACATGAGTTGAACACTGTACTTTTATCACTGATACGATTTAGCTGGTTTTTACTGTGTGTGGTGACGGCTTTAACAAAGAATTACTGGTTCTAAAGGACATTGCGGGAAGACATCGTAAGGTGCTCGGCGACAGATTTTTTACTTGAGGGTGGTAGTTAGCCTGGCGAGCATTCATAAAATGCATTAAATAATTAAAGTTAAAATGGCACAATTAAAGCTATTACAAAATATAGCATTGAAGAAACTATAAACGTAAATAATAAACAATAAATTTTCATATTAATTGCTTAGTACTTAATAATTTAATAAACGCTTTCAACTTTATCTGCAAATAAAAAAAAAGTCAAGAGAAAGTCAAAGTAGTCGAAGAAAGGGTTCCGTAGCAGCTGTTAGTATAATAATATAGGACTTATTATTGAATATTATTATTATATTATATTATTATTGTTATTATTATTATATTATTATTGAATGAGCACATAAATATTTATTACATTAAAAGAAAAGCAACACTAAAATAAATAAATAATGTAACCATATCTATGGCCTAAAAATGTTATACATAAAAATTGTGAGCTCCGTTTCCTACCAGGAGGCAGTCATAAGTAGAAAACAGAGCTCAGGTCACTGTCCACGGTTAGGGTACCCAAAAGGCTGGCATCATTACCCCGTTGAATGGCAATAACTAATTCTCTGGCGACGGTAAGCGCCAGCCCTATAAATACCATAGGGTATTTTAACCTTACCGGATAAGCATATCTTTGTCATACTCAGTTCTACTTGACCTAGCCAGGCGGGCACTCGCAAAATGCCCTACGAGCATGCTATAACGACTCCCATCCTAAGACAACAACCGGGACCGACAGCTTAACTTGCCCTCCGAAGCACGTGCACGTTCAGTAGTAATGTCACTAGCGGTCACCCATCCAACTCATGACTGCTGCGGACGTTGCTTAACTTTGCTGATCGGTTAAGAACAGCTAAGCAAAACTTCACTAAGAGCGCTTCTAAAGCGCTTATATAGCAGTTAAGTTATTTTTCTCCTCTAAATTTCAATATTTTTCGTGTAGCGGTTTTTTACCTAGACGTTTACCAAATTTCAGGGTTGCAGGTCTAAGTCTCTTAGGGCCTGTTTCAGAATGTTCGAGTAAGTTCCGGTTATACTACCCAGAACATAAAATAACTGAATGATAAAAATGACAGTTAATATGCAGCGCGTTTCAAACTTATACCCGATGGATAGGCTAAATCGATGACTGTGAAACGCAAAGATAGTGTTTTATTTATTATATATGTTCTGGGTAGTATAACTGGAACTTACTCGAACATTCTGAAACAGGCCCAATCAACTGACCGTGACACTCAGAAGGACGTCGTTCTAAATTAATACAATATTTTACAATATTATAATTCCTAATCACTTACTTAATTTAGGCGTTACGTTGCGGAAATCCATATTAAATAATAACAAATATTACAAATGAACGAGAGGAAAATTTTAATTCATGTACGGGATACATTTTTCCTCTAGTAAATTTGTAATTTTGTAATGTAATCCGCATAGCAGGTTTTATTGCAATCATGCCAATACTAAAAATAATAACAAATATTTTTAAAATATTCTAAGAAAACAATCAATAAATATTTTAGAGAAACACTTAAATATATTAAAATGTATCGATCTATAGACAATTCCACCTGATGTTCCTGTTTTTGAAGATTTTTTGACGCGTCACGCTTTTACACGTAGCATCCTTAAGAGGTCTTGACTCTTCGAGCTGACGGTTACCTTTTTCTCGATCGTGTGCTCCAAGAGCGTGAGAATCTCCTGAGGATACTGAGTGTTTTTCTAAAATATAAATGTAATGTTTTTTTTTAATAATTTTAAAATATTTATTATAAGTAATTAACAAATTATTGGAGTACAAAATTTTATGATAAATATATTTCGCTTAGCACGCGATAGTGCTTGTAATCATATTTAGAAATATAGAAGGGTAGCGACATCATAGAGAGTTAAGTGTTTGAAAAAACACTTCTTTCGATCAGATGAAGTCTAGTAGTCTGGTTGATGGCCGCGCACCGTCCCCTATGACGGTTAAAGTAATACGATTGGAGTATGAAGTTTCGGCCACAATTGCCGTGACCAAGTGGCCGAGGGGGTATAGGCATCCGACGCGATATCGGAGGACGCGGGTTCGATTCCCGCCTTGGGCATAAAATTTTGTACTCCAATAATTTGTTAAATATATTTCGCTTAGCACGCGATAGTGCTTGTGCTTCCTTCCTTCTTGTTTAGTTTAATTAAGGCGAAACAATAATAGTTCCGTATTGCTACGGACCCCTAAGACCAACAACTGCTCAATCAAACGTTCTAGCGTTGCGTGCCACTTTTTTGCGACCAACTTGTTGGCCAATCATTAGTGGCGGTAAAAAATGGCACTTCCTTTGTAAAGGCAGTAAAAGCGCGAAGAATCGTGGAATACTTTCGTTTTGTCAGATTTAGTCCGGTGTCGTCACAAGGTAATGTGTAATGGTATGGTAATAACTATGTTTGTGAGGTTACCTCACATTATGTTAAGAATAAGAATAATTTTATTTGCTCAAAACACGAGTATACATACATAATATGACTAACACATGTGCATATTTTTTTTTAATTTTTTTTTTTATGTTATTGTGTTGGAATAAGCGCGAGGCCCACCTGATGTTAAGCGGTATCCTCTGCCTATAACAGATGCATTTCATCACAAGTGACGAACTGCACTGCGCCCATCACCTTGAGACATAGTTGTTAAGTCTCATTTTTGCCTGTTATTCACTGGCTCTCAAGGACTGCTGCCGGAACACACCGTTAGGTGCTTGGCGACAGATTTTCTACTTGAGGGTGGTCGCTAGCCAGGCGGGCGTTCGCAAAATGCCCTTCCACCATGCGGTGAAGCTCAAGCTCTGGGCGGGATTCGAACCATGGACCCGCCGCGCGGCAGTCCATAGCCAACGCCACTGAGCCATCACTGCTTCAAAATGCATGTTAAAAACAGGTAGAAAGAGAAAGATTAGTGTGCTTCGATCGTGTTTTGCCCTAAGGCGTGCAAATTTGTGGAGCGATGGCATGCAATTATAATCAAACATTAATTATTGTATCAGAATAGTAGTCAATAGATTCTTAGATGTTATACGTTACGGGGGCTATTCAAATCAGTTCGGAGCTTGTAACGTAAAAATGCCATACCGCAGTACCCTGGTTCGATCCCTACCACCGCGCGCCGGCTTGAGCTTCACCGCATGGCGGAAGGGCATTTTGCGAATGCCCGCCTGGCTAGCTACACCCACAAGTAGAAAATCTGTCGCCAAGCAACGGTGTGTTGCAGCAGCAGTCTTTAAAATCCAGTGAAATCATTGGATATGCATCTGTTAATCCGCTTAACATCAGGTGAACCTCGACCTTGTTCCGTCACAATAACATAAAAAAAACGTTCATTCTCAATGACAGCTGTACGCGGCGGTTACGCCCTTTTGGATTTACAAAATGCAGAAAAATTAGAGAACATGATAATTTTCACATGGATACGATTGTCCGATTTAAGCCGGCGGTATGCCTTTATTAACAAAATACTACGAACTATTATATACAACACTACAGCTACTACAATAAAAGCATTTAGATCCCTATAAGTCATTGCAGACCCACAGGCAGTCCAAATGCAAGCGTTTGAAGCGCTCGTAGCGAAGTTTACTTAGCTGTTCTCAACCGATCAGCAAAGTTAAGCAACGTCGCGCGCGGTCATGAGTTGGATGGGTGACCGCTAGTGACATTACTACTGAGCGTGCACGTGCTTCAGAGGGCACGTTAAGCCGTTGGTCCCGGTTGTTGTCTTAGGATAGCAGTCGTTATAGCATGGTGGCAGGGCATTTTGCGATTGCCCGCCTGGCTAGCTACCACCCTCAAGTAGAAAATTCTGTCGCCGAGCATCTAACGGTGTGTTCCGGCAGCTGTCCTTGAAAGCCAGTACTTCTAGGTTAGCCTGAACAACATCTTCGACCACATCGTCACTTACCATCAGGTGAGATAGTGGTGAAAGGCTAAGCTACCATGCATAAAAAAAAAATGCTCTAGCACACTACCAGTTGGCAGTGTGCCCAGCATGCTGGCAGCATTGCCCCGGTTTCAGTAATATCAACACGGATTTGTTGAGGTTGTAGGGATATATAGAAGTATGTAAGTTCCATGTTGGTGTAAGCCATTTTGTTTGCGAAAGAGAAATGAATGATCGGAAGTCGGCCAGTTACTGCTCACTAACCGGCTAGCGTTCTTGTGTTTCGATAAGGGATTTAGTAATAAATAGTAAAGTGAATTTTGGGTTTTATCATTGGAGGTCAGTCAGTGGCAGTAGCTAAGTACGTCGTAGTTTAAGGATCGATTCTCTGATATGAAGTTTTAATCTTTGAAGTTTTGATCCTTTTGAGAAGATCGATATTAGAGAGAAAAGAAAAGATCGATATTAGGCTTTACTAAATAAAAGTGTATATTGTATGACTCCAAGGATTTATAATAAATTACCAGAAAACATTAAAAATTGTAATCCATCTAGCTTTAAATTAAAAGTTAAGAACATACTTATGGAGAAATGTTATTACAATATAATTGATTACAAATTACAATGAAATCTATGAATTATAACTTTATAATTTGACTTAATCTTATTTGCAAATTTTCGTTGACATTTATTTATTTACTGACATTTCTTTATATTTTATATTGCTGGTTTAATTAATTTTATTTCTCATAACATGACATAGATCTGTATATTTTAATCTGTATTATGTATCACTTTGCCTCCTGTATTCATTTGCATGCTAATTATGGCAAGGATGTATATGGCACTTTTTAATATTATAAATGTTACAACATGTATTACCTACATCTTGCAAATAAAAATCTTTGTCTATGACTTTAGGATTCAGAAAAAAAAATACGAAAAATGGAACCGACTTCAACACTCAAATGTATGAATTTTTTTTTTCATTCATACTTGCACACTCGCAGGGGAGCGGGTGTTTATGCCAGGCTCAGGGTTCTTCCTCTTCTTCACAAATGGCTCTTATCGTTGCTTTAACGATATACTGCCTATGTCTGGTCTGTGTGGCTAGTGTACGGTAAGGCTCAGGGTTATACTCAGGTATTGACAATTTAAATTCAGTCAGAAGTCAACTAACATAACAGTGACAATTTCAATTCAGTCAATTACAGTAAGAAGTTTTTGCTTCGTTTAGAAGCGAAACGCGTCGAATACTCTTCCGGTTTGGCTGCGTGGCGTTTGTTACGTCACGTCGGCTTAATAGGAAATTAGGCGGAATTGTCACTAGATATATATCATTTTTATAAAGATTTTTTAAGTGTTTTATTAAATAATTAATTAAATGTTTTCTTAAAATACTTTTAAAATATTTGTTATTATTAAGAAGTTTTCGTTATCGAAAAAACAAACATCAAAAGTAGAAGATTAGCCATACCGCTCCAATGTATGACTAGTATTTTCCAATTAGTATAAATTACTAACAAATTAAACGAATTAGGTAGTCAATGCGCCGTGAAGTAGTCGATCGCATGACATAATTGTTACGGAACACCTTCGTTCACGTGTGAATATGTCATGCGTTACACTTTGTGAGAAGCTGACCGGCGGTTTCACTAAGGAGCTTAATTTTTCGCACTTAGAAATGTATGATTTGGATGTAACAGTAGTTTATTTTTTTAATTCAGTTATCAATATGACAAGGATTATTAATAGGTAACGTTCAGGGGAGTTTTAATAATAATTATAAAAATAATAAGGACCATTACACAGAAATCAGACATTTATCGGGTCAGTAATTTTATTTTGTGACCAACCCAATCCACTGATTGTTTGTGATGTCACGTCGGCTTAACGAAAGGCGGAATTGTTACTAGAATTACATATATTTTTTTATATTTCTTAAGTGATTTGCTAATACATAAATTTAATGTTTTCTTAAATATTTACGCAAAGTATCGCCTGAACCTATACATTATCAACCATCTGGTTTTGTGACCGAGTTTATTGGCAATCTGATAATCCGTTTTACACATTTATACGTACATTCAAACGGATGGTAGAAATTCAACTGTCCAGCACCCGCTTCCATAGCATAATTGGAAATGCACCAGGACGGTATTCTGGGGTTGCGCGTTCAAATCCCACTGGAAGTAATATTTTTTCTTTCAAAACCATTTCTATGTTTTCGCTTAGCATGCGTCAATGCTCTTTTATATAATACTATGTATTTATTTGTAAATATACATATATATATTTGACAAAAATATTTATTTATATGTACCTATTTATCTACTTTAAAATATTTTCAAAGAGATCAATATATTGTTTACCGATGACAAAAACAATCTATCAAATTAATTCACACTGTTACGCAGCACGATGGATATCGCCATTGTTTAAAGTAACTCAAATCTATCTACCGCGACTTAATTTATATTTTATTTCTTATGGTTCATAAAAAAATATGCACGAGTATTTCTTTTATTTCTTTTCTTTTGATGATTCTCAGCCGACACCTCTTAGCCTATAAAATGCAAATAAGTAATGCATTACAATTTTCAATGGCTAATCGGTGTACAAGACATAAAAGGGAGTTATGGATCGTATGCCGTTGTAATAGTGACGCAATTACATTGACAGACTTTTATTTGAATTGATTAGTATGCTTGTAGTAATTCAAAGTATAGTTGTAGAGAAAAGTTAATTCCATAATTGGACGGGGAAAAAAAAACAAATTTTAATATTGTTATGTTTGCAATAACGCCTGCTAGGCGAATTACATTACAAAATTACAAATTTCGATGTGCGAGAGAACATTTGTGATTTTGTAATTCGCCTAGCAGGCGTTATTGCAAACATAACAATATTAAATTTATAAGGTTGCGTCATCATTTACGCAAGTTTAAAACCAATTGCGAAATTGGTCTTGTTTGTAGTACAACGCAAGTTGAACTACAGGCGCTCCATCACGATACGATGGTTAAAGGAATGAGAGCAAAAATTAGAGTTATGAGTCAAAGTCATGTTAGCTCAATTGGTTGGAGCATACCCCGGCTAAAGGGGTGGATGGACGCGCGTTTGAATCCCGCACAGGGCTATGATTTTTCTCTCGTAAATTTGTAACTTTGTAATGTTATTCGCCTAGCAGGCGTTATTGCAAACATAATAATTTAAAAAATTATAAGGTTGCATCATCATTTACAGGTTTAAAACCAATTGCATAATTGGTCTTGTTTGTAGTACAACGTAAATTGAACTATAGGGGTCGCTCCATCCCGATACGATGGTTGAAGAACGAGAGCAAAAAAAATTTATGAAAAAAATTGTGTCAGGAAGTGGTCAGTATTGTTTTGCTTAACTTAGTACCACGCAAAATCGATTCTTAATTACACTTCACACTAATATTATAAACTGCAAAAGTGTGTACGGATGTGAGTGTGTTTGTTACGCCTTCACGTTGAAACGGCTGAACCGATTTGGATAAATCTTTTTTTTTTTTTATGCCTGATAGGTTAGCCTTTGACCAATATCTCACCTGATGGTACGTGACGATGTGGTCGAAGATGTTGTTCAAGCTAACCTAGAAGTACTGGCTCTCAAGGACAGCTGCTGGAACACACTGTTAGGTGCTTGGCGACAGATTTTCTACTTGAGGGTGGTAGCTAGCCAGGCGGGCATTCGCAAAATGCCCTACCACCATGCTATAACGACTGCCATCCTAAGACGTCAACCGGGACCGACGGTTTAACGTGCCCTCCGAAGCACGTGCACGCTCAGTAGTAATGTCACTAGCGGTCACCCATCCAACTCATGTCCGCGGGCGGCGTTGCTTAACTTTGCTGATCGGTTGAGAACAGCTAAGTAAACTTCGCTACGAGCGCTTCGAAACATCATAATAATCTTTGAATATAGATAGTTAAGGTTTTGGATTAACACATATCATCATCATAGCTTTGCATCATTGTCTACGCGGATGAAACAACAGGGCGCAGTAGTACAGACGAGAACAGCAATGCCCACGTATACTTTTTATGCAGAAAAGCAATGTGATCTGGCAGCTTTACAAAGGCCAATTCTTCGTCAAAATTTTCGCTTACCAACTGGTGATAGGTATACTTAGTTGGGGTAGTTAATCTTATCAGAAATAGAAGTTATCAATACAATTTCGTTCCTGACTGCACAAGACAATAATACGAGTGAGAGTGAGTGAGATACCTGTATTATTAATTTCACTTTAGCTCGCTATGTACTTAAAATGACCAACGATGGCATTCAAGGATGGTTGCCCTCAGACAGGCTGTAAACTTATGTGACATAGAAGACAATAAGGTACTGAAATAGCATCCACCATAATAAGTTTTGAAGCGCTCGTAGCGAAGTTTACTTAGCTGTTCTCAACCGATCAGCCAAGTTAAGCAACGTCGCGCGCGGTCATGAGTTGGATGGGTGACCGCTAGTGACATTACTACTGAGCGCTTCTGTGCTTCGGAGGGCACGTTAAGCCGTCGGACCCGGTTGTTGTCTTAGGATAGCAGTCGTTATAGCATGGTGGTAGGGCATTTTGCGAATGCCCGCCTGGCTAGCTACCACCCTCAAGTAGAAAAATCTGTCGCCAAGCACCTAACGGTGTGTTCCGGCAGCTGTCCTTGAGAGCCAGTACTTCTAGGTTAGCCTGAACAACATCTTCGACCACATCATCACTTACGATCAGGTGAGATAGTGGTCAAAGGCTAACCTATCAGGCATAAAAAAAAACAGTCCCAACTGATGAGAGTACTGTACTGTAACAGCCGATTCGTCCACTGTTGAACACAGCCTCTCCTATTAAGGGGGTATTTGCCATAATCCCCACGCTTGGCAGGCTTAATAACTGTATGTCTCATTATGACGGGCGCAGTGCAATTCGTCACACGACCAAATGCATCTGTTATAGGCAGATGATAATCCGCTTAACATCAGGTGGACCTCGGGTATGTACGGTTACTAAAACATAAAAAAAAATGTACAGCCCTGCGTATCCAGACTAGAGTAGGCATTTATTTATTATTTACAACTAAAACTATTTATTCATCATCATCATCATCAGCCGGATGACGTCCACTGTTGAACAAAGGCCTCACCCATATAACGCCACAAAGAACGGCTATTAGCCACTTGTAACCATTGGCTACCCGCGACTTTCACGATGTCGTCAGTCCACCTGGTGGTCCAAACGATTTATTAACTATTATTTATTGATTTATTATTAACGGCATTTGAATCTCCCTCTCTCCTACTGTTTTTACGTTGCAATCGTTCTTACCACGTTAACAAATATAACATGGGACGTATAAGGGCGTTTTCCACTTGACGCCAATTTCGATAAATTTGATCACATTTTGTGTCTATGGTTCATATTAAAATGTTTTTTTTTTTATGCCTGATAGGTTAGTCTACGACCACTATCTCACCTGATGGTAAGTGATGATGTGGTCTAAGATGTTGTTCAGGCTAACCTAGAATTACTGGCTCTCAAGGACAGCTGCCGGAACACATCGTTAGGTGTTTGGCGACAGATTTTTTACTTGAGGGTGGTAGCTAGCCAGGCGGGCATTCGCAAATTGCCCTACCACCATGCTATAACGAGTGCCATCTTGTGCCCTCCGAAGCACGTAAGCGCTCAGTAGTAATGTCACTAGCGGTCACCCATCCAACTCATGACCGCGGGCGACGTTGCTTAACTTTGCTGATCGGTTAAGGACAGCTAAGTAAACTTCGCTACGAGCGCTTCAAAATGTGGATCCATAGACGCAATATGTAGTCAAAATTAACGAAAATAACGAAATTGGCGTCAAGTGGAAAACAGCCTAAGTTTGACGTACTCAAAATTGTAATAAAATCCAGCCTAACACTTTTGTACTTGCCTGTACAACACAATGAAACGAACGAGTGAGTCAACACGTAGAGCGTTCATTTAATTTCACTTTTGTCGGCCATGCACGCTTTAATACAATTTGTGGCTACTTTTGTTATATGTTGTTACTTGTTATGAAATAGCACCGCTTTTATTAAACTTCGGATTGTGGCGAATGAACTTTCGAAGCGCTCGTAGCGAAGTTTACTTAGCTGTTCTCAACCGATCAGTAAAGTTAAGCAACGTCGCGCGCGGTCATGAGTTGGATGGGTGACCGCTAGTGACAATACTACTGAGCGTGCACGTGCTTCGAAGGGCACGTTAAGCCGTCGGTCTTAAGATGGCAGTAGTTATAGCATGGTGGTAGGGCATTTTGCGAATGCCCACCTGGCCAGCTACCACCCTCAAGTAGAAAATCTGTCGCCAAGCACCTAACGGTGTTCCGGCAGCTCTCCTTGAGAGCCAGTACTTCTAGGTTAGCCTGAACAACATCTTCGACCACATCATCACTTACCATCAGGTGAGATAGTGGTCATAGACTAACCTATCAGGCATAAAAAATCATTTTTGTGGGAGAGTAAGTAGAGTGCACGGAGCTCTTTCCATAAAAACGTAGTTTCGTCATATTTTAAATACCAAGTGTTCAAACTCTATGAAATGTTGTACGCATATTGCTGAGCTTAATATCTATGCTTCTGAATTGCCAGTTTTTCGATTTATTATTTATTTTATCCCTAAATGTCAAAATAACAGTTCCCAAACAAAACGATTTTTCGAATTATTTTTGAAAATACTTTATTTTACGGAAATCTGACAAACCAGAAGCATAGATATCAGGCTCAAAGATATACATGCAAAGTTTCACAAAGTTTGAACACTTAGTATTTAAAATATGACGAATCTACGATTGTATGCAAAGCGCTTCGTGAACTCTACTCCTAAGTACGCAGCTTCGTTGTGTCAAAATTCAAAATTAAATATTCAATTTAGGTGTCTACGACGCTCTTATCAATCAATCTTATATATAAAATTCTCGTGTCACAGTTTTCGTTGCCATACTCCTCCGAAACGGCTTGACCGATTTTGATGAAATTTTTTGTGCTTATCCGGTATCTATGAGAATCGGCCAACATCTATTTTTCATCCTCCTAAATGTTAGGAAACCCCTAAATTTTTTTTTTATTTTTTAGACAAAATTTTTAATTTCTATTTTTTTATGATACAACATACAAAAATACATACAATCCTCAATTTTCACCCTTCTACGATCAAATGGCAAAGCAACGTTTGCCGGGTCAGCTAGTATCTTATAAAAGTCAATGACAAATTTTAATATTGAAATATTCTACATTGTACGATGTTATATTATTATACGTTCGAGGAAGCTGTGACTGCGTTTCAAAAGGCCGTCGAAGAGCCCTAAGAACGAGTGGGCGAAGTGCTTTTCTCAGTAGTTCCATCGGATGCGGCGATGTATTGACATGAGTGGACACTATTTTGAAAATATATAATAAAACTAATAACTTTCTGGTTTAATCAGTTTTTGATTTTATAAGAACTTTCAGTTTGCTCCTCGTAATAATACATTATGCTAAGTTGAAAAATTACAGCAGAGGCGATATTGCTACAAGAAAGCAGAGGCTGTAATTATCAAAGCGCACGTATGTCATACGACGTTTGCTAACATATTTGCGACGAAATAAATAATTCTCGGACTTTTTTAAACGAAATATCTTTAATCACTTAATACAGCAGTTAGAAAAAATTTTAACAATTTGTAAATGTTTATTTTTTTAATTTTATCTCCCAAAATTAATTTTATTCATTAAATGTTGACCATTTTTCTGCCATAAAAACTCTTTTCTAAGATTAAAAGAGTACCGTTCGTTTTACACGGAGCATCTTGATAAACCGTGCGTTTTACCTTTTTAAACATAAACTCGTGCGTTTTACATTACAATAACGCACAAGTACGTAATGAGATTTTTATGAAGCGCTCGTAGCGAAGTTTACTTAGCTGTTCTTAACCGATCAGCAAAGTTAAGCAACGTCGCCCGCAGTCATGAGTTGGATGGGTGACCGCTAGTGACATTACTACTGGGCGTGCAAGTGCTTCGGAGGGCACGTTAAGCCGTCGGTCCCGGTTGTTGTCTTAGGATGGCAGTCGTAACAGCATGGTGGTAGGGCATTTTGCGAATGCCCGCCTGGCTAGCTACCACCCTCAAGTAGAAAAATCTATCGCAAAGCACCTAACGGTGTGGTCCGACAGCTGTCCTTGAGAGCCAGTACTTCTAGGTTAGCCTGAACAACATCTTCGACCACATCATCACTTAACATCAGGTGAGATAGTGGTCGAAGGCTAACCTATCATGCATAAATAAAATGAGATACACTACGATATTGAAATGGTAAAATAAGAGACCCTTTACGAGTAAATCTGTTATAAAGGTATATAATGACTTTTAGTTAGTGTATTACGTTTTCAGTGAGTCAATCATAAATACCTTGTGGTTGATTAGGTGTTAGTAAGGGGTTTAGTGTCATCTTTATATCACGTTTTCAGTGAGTCAACAATAAATGCATTGCCATTGCAAGACAAATAAAAGATCCTTCTTAGGTAATTGTGTACGGTTTTATAATAAAGTTCCCAAACATATTACAACGCTCACAGAAGGGAAATTCAAGTTGCATGTGAAAAACACATTGATTAAAAAATCCTACTACACAGTTTCTGATTACTTAAACGACAAAAATGCCTGGACAATTCCGCCTCTGCCAAGCTATTGCCTGTCACCTACATAATTTAAGCAAACATTGTAATAACCATAGGCTTAGAGCGTAGCGAAAAAATCCTACGTCTATGGTAATAACTCTATTATATAGTAATATGTAACACATTGTTAAAAGATGTTTAAAAGAATGGCCCCGAGTTTCTTGCCCGTTCTTCTCGCAGTGGCTCTATACATTTTATTTGCTGAACGTGGCAGTACAATGTAGAATATTTCAATACTAAAATTTGTAATTGACCTTCATAAGAGCGTCGTAGACGGTTAAATTGAATAAATGATTTTGAGTTTGACTTTGACATATTAGTATAGGCGTTAATGTAATCTTTATATTACGTTTTCAGTGAGTCAACAATAAATGGTTTGTCATTGGAAATTACTGGAACATTTTGTGTATGTTATGATTCTGAATAATTTACTTCTATAATACAGGAATGTTGAACGATTGACGTAAATCTATTAATTTGTCACGTAATAACGCGTCAGTTCAGACAACACGTAATGTTTTTGTGCCAGGTCACGAGGAACGTCTTGCGGATAAAGTGTGTACTTAATAATTTCTACGTTTGAAGATCCTTTGGTTAGAGGCATAAGAGGAATAAATACCATCCAGAAGTACCATGGCCAGTTCACGATGTAGTATTTATTTTGTGTAGTGCACGGTTTAGATATTTCAAAACGGACTAACTCAATTTTATGGTTTGAAGAAATACGAAGAAGAAAAGCAGGGTAAGACAATCTTAAGGGCATGATACCAACTGGTAGTGGGCTGGAGCATTATAGACTGGCTTTGGGCCTGCGATGGCCTCAGGTTGCCTAAATAATTTCGTTGTAGTTGCTGAAGTGTTATATTAAGTTTATAGTGTTTTGTTAAAAAAATAAAATAAAACCGACATCATCACTCAAAAGAGTGAAATAACTTGTAAGTCGCTACCATGACAGTTCAAAATTATCTATTATCACAATATTGTGCGCATAGTACCGACTTCGACAAGTTATTTCACACTTTTCGGTGTTGAAGTCACCCATACAACTTACGAGATCGATTGTCATTCGTGACAAAGACTATATCATCAAGATACGAAAACACTTTTTAGTTATTGGAGTGTAACTCAAAAAAGACTGGACCGATTTTGATGAAATTTAAATGGGACCACACAGGAAGCACCAGCTTACAAATAAAAAAGTCTAAAGTTCTGAGATAATAAACATAAAACATAAAAAAATACGAATCGAATTGAGAACCTCCTCCACTTTTCTACATCAGTTAAAAAAAATAGAGGAGTAGACTTTTCTTTTAGGGATCATCCCTTTCCCTATTGATGACGAAGGGATAGTAAATTACTTACGATTCACAGTAAGGCAGCTTCCCATATCCTTTGTACGTCCTCATGTTCAGTGTCATGCCGCACTCCTGGCATTTGAAGCAGCCTTTGTGCCACACCTGGAATCAAAAATAATGGTTATTATTTGAGTACAGTACAAAAAACGCTAGAAAAATTTAAAATGACATTCTAGCCCGGCACCCCACGGGGTCTTACTTGTACCGTGTCCTAGCGAGTCTAAAGGGCAAAATACTTTATAACGTACCTCTTTCAAGATAATTATCATATATCAACATCATTACATTAGAACCTTCTAAAATATTAAGTGTTTCTCTACTATATTAAATCATAAATCATTTATTCACTTGCTAGAATAGGTAAACAACATTTGATAACATTGTGGTCTTAAATAGGTTACTCTAGTTCCTCTATCTCCGCTATATAAGCATGCAAGGGTTACATATATTACACATGGGAAATATTGTTTTCAGATAATATTATAAAAAATATCAATATAAAAATGTCACACTTATAAAATATGATGTCATAACTCAAAAAATCAATGAAAAAATGTCGCTCTTACAAAATAATACACATATTACATAACTTAAGGGTGAACTGGCGGGCCGTTCTCCATACAAACGCCGTAGGGTGATCACTCCCTTATTTGCGGATTTAGGTCCAAAACAAAGCATAATACCGATTGATCTCGTCATTACCTAGGCTTGTATGATGCCGAAATTTTAATAAGATAATTAACTTGAGAGTTATGAGCTTCGAAACATTTTCATATAAAATTTTCAAGGCTCATAACTTTCATGTCACACTTATAAACTAATACACTAATGTCATAAATTCAATGAAATTATTTTATATTTTTATCATTAAGAAATTCATTGACAGTATAATACGATTTTTCTATAAAAAAGAGCACATTTGAAAGTCCTAATCTCATTTTCAGCACGTATACTTTTTGGTACCTTGTTGTAAATGATTGGGGCCATACAAAACAAACTACGACGCAATAAAAAGGATTTGTATTTAATTGGCAGAAGACGCAGTTGCCCATTTCGCCGTAGTATACGTATGCGTCCGTTGTATTATACGTATAAACGTTCTCTATCGATTAAAAGATTTTGAAGCAGTGATGGCTCAGTGGCATTGGCTATGGACTGCCGTGCAGCAGGTCAATGGTTCGAATCCCGCCCAGAGCTTGAGCTTCACAGCATGGTGGAAGGGCATTTTGTGAATGCCCGCCTGGCTAGCGACCACCCTCAAATAGAAAATCTGTCGCCAAGGACCTAACAGTGTGTTCCGGCAGCAGTCCTTGAGAGCCAGAAAAATTACAGGCTAATGAGACCTAACAACTGGACGTCTCAGTGTGACGGGCACAGTGCAATTCGTCGCTGACGAAATGCGTCTGTTATAGGCAGAGGTTAGTCCACTTAACATCAGGTGGGCCTCGGGCTTGCCCCGTCACAATAACATAAAAAAAAAAAAAAAAAAAAAAACCGCATCAAAATCGGTTGCGTAGTTTTAAAGATCTAAGCATATATAGGAACAGACAGAACGCGAGAAGTGACTTTGTTTTATACTATGTAGTGATAAAAAAAAAAAAAAAGCCTTAAGAAATCCAAGGAAACCATGGAACAGTCTCATTCTACGATCTCTTCAAAACAATGAGTAGCTACAATAATCTTGGGCCTCGAAGCCAGTTTGCAAATGACCTAATTTCCACGTCAACAATGGAAGGTGAAGCGGCATCTAACAATAAACATTCCGTATTTTGCGACGTCATGGATTAATTAACTAATTAACTGTCTGTCGATAGGTACAGTTAGGGTCGAATGAAAGCCGATTATAATTTTGCACAATTAGATTCGAGGACTCGGGCTTTATGCCTTATAGGTTAGCCTTTGACCACTATCTCACCTGATGGTAAGTGATGATGTGGTCGAATATGTTGTACAGGCTAACCTAGATGTACTGGCTCTCAAGGACAGCTGCCGGAACACACCGTTAGGTGCTTGGCGACAGATTTTCTACTTGAGGGTGGTAGCTAGCCAGGGCATTCGCAAAATGCCCTACGACTGCCATCCTAAGACAACGACCGGGACCGACGGCTTAACGTGCCCTCCGAAGCACGGAAGCGCTCTGTAGTAATGTCACTAGCGGTCACCCATCCAACTCGTGACCGCGGGCGACGTTGCTAAGTAGAACTGCTAAGTAAACTTCGCTACGAGCGGTTCGGGTCTGCAAAATTATATTCATTCTGTACCTACAATATCCCCCAAATTTGTAACTATATCTAGGTATATGTAGTGGTCAAGAAATACTATGTTTTAGCATAGTAATACCAGTTTTTTTTTAAATCAAAAACAACCGATTTTGAACATAAAATACTACAATATTAGGGATAACTCAAATCGTCAAATCTCACTCAAATTTATATGGAGCACATGACAAGCACCGACTTTCGAATTTAAAAAAAAAGCATCAAAGTCTGTACACCCTGTAAAGAGTTAGGAGGTAACACACACAAAAAATACAGTCCAATTGAGCACCCCCTCCTTTTTTGAAGCCGGTTAATAATAATCTGACTGGATATCCGAAAGAAATTTAAAAGCCTACTGTAGTCGGGATACGCAGGGTTGTCCATATTTCAAAGTTATATATATATATATATAATATGAAGTAATACATTAAAAGGCACAAGATACTTTTGACATCAGATGGTCCTCGTGCTTATTCAGTCAAAAACTTATAAAATAACACAAAAGAAATTAAAAAAAAATAAAAAAAAACATCTCAAAATGTTTCTTAGTACTAGCAAAAGTCAACCCTAAGAGGTTGTTAGCATTTTACCAATATATATATATACAGGGTTATTGGTAAAATGCATGAATAAGCACGAGGACCACCTGATGTCAAAAGTATCTTGTGCCTTTAATGTATTACTTGATATTTTTTATTACTTTGCTCGATGTAAATATTCAAAACTCTATTCAGAGGGATCACAGCGCGGTCCAGTGTTGCCGCGGCGGGCTCTCTTGGTTCGGAGTAGGCATTATATTTTATTTTATTATTCAAAAATAAATAAAAAACTCAATATCTTACTTAGGACTAGCAGAAGTCAACCCTAAGAGGTTGTTAGCATTTTACCAATAACCATGTATAGGTATCTATGTAATATGTATAGGTAATACGAGTAGGTATACTATAGCAAATCAATTCGTAGCTTTTGCTACATACAGACACGACTATTATGATTGTTAATAATTATATTCTTCTAACATCACGTGCGGACGGGTGCGCTCACGTACAGTCCCAACAACTTATCTGTTCAGGCGGCAGAAAAAAGAACTACAACATTCCTTCAAATTGTGACAGTTTGTAGTTGATTTCCTTGACCTGCAGCGCCCTCGCGAACTGCACAGTTAAGTTGGTGGTACTATACAAGCCACGTCTGGTACCGCTCTATGAAGTCAAAAAAATCTAACCTCGCTAAAATGTGACCAATTGTATCTCTAACAATTATACGCGGTGGGGCAAAAGTAATCACCCTATTAGAAAACCCTACAACTTTTGCAAATGGCGCCAAATGTCAATTCCGTTTCGACATTTGTGAAGTAAACAAACGCAGAATACAGTCCCACCAACTTATTTGTTCAGGCGGCAAAAAAAGAACTACAACATTCCTTCAAATTGTGACAGTTTGTAGTTGATTTCCTTGACCAGCAGCGCCCTCGCGAACTGCACAGTTAAGTTGGTGGTACTATACAAGCCACGTCTGGTACCGCTCTATGAAGTCAAAAAAATCTAACTTTCGCTAAAATGTGACCAATTATATCTCTAACAATTATACGCGGTGGGGCAAAAGTAATCACCCTATTAGAAAACCCTACAACTTTTGCAAATGGCGCCAAATGTCAATTCCGTTTTGACAGTTATGAAGTAAGCAAACGCAGAATACAAATCGACAAGCCATCAACGGGGTTGTTTTCGGGAAGCATTTCCGGGTCGCTTAATTTCCTGTTTTGATGATTTGCACTGGTCGGCCAGATCCGGCCCGATTTAACCGTTCCAGACGTTTTTTTTTATGAGTTTTTTAAGTCGCGTGATTACGTCAACAAGCCTCAGACTCTTGAAGCCCTCAAGGCGAATATTAGCTAAGAATGAGAGAATCTGTTGCCCGAAGTTCTGGCAAGAGTGATGGAAAATGCCATAAAAGGAGCTATTATGGTCATCAACTCTGGCGGCGACCACTTGGCAGATATCATTTTCTCAACTTAATGGAATTAATTCTAATGGATTAAATAATTAAATATCATAAGAAGTACCAATAACATTAAAAAAAAAATTACAGCTAAAGAACATTGCTTACTTTTGCCCCACCTTGTAAGTGTTGAAAACTTTCAAATCGGACAAAGGCATCCATGTGAAAAGTATTATTTTCTCTAATTTTCGCGCAGCCCAACGATTTTTTTTATTTAAAAGCTTTCAACTGAATTAATTTGACCATTCAGCTGATCGTTATTAAAAAAATGCCAGGCTAAGGGCGTATCATACGACGGAGAGACCTCATATCGCACTATACTAGCGAGCGAATCGACGCAGTCGTGAAATAGTGTAAGAAAACAAATTCATTTAAAAAATATTCTTTTTGCTTTTGGCTTATAATTTTTTATTTTTTTTATTGTGACGGAACAAGCCCGATGCCCACCTGATGTTAAGTGGCGTGACCTCTGCCTATAACAGACGCATTTCGTCAACGACGAATTGCACTGTGCCCGTCACACTGAGACGTCCAGTTGTTAGGTCTCATTAGCCTGTAATTTTTCTGGCTCTCAAGGACTGCTGCCAGAACACACCGTTAGGTGCTTGGCGACAGATTTTCTACTTGAGGGTGGTCGCTAGCCAGGCAGGCATTCGCAAAATGCCCTTCCACCATGCGGTGAAGCTCAAGCTCTGGGCGGGATTCGAACCATGGACCTGCTGCGCGGCTGTCCATAGCCAATGCCACTGAGCCATCACTGCTTCAAGGGTATACTGCTTATAGGGTTGCTACGTAATAATTAGAAATTAAATATAATACGATGTTCTCTTTCAACTGTCTTTGAAATGTTTTGCCAATTATGCCCTATATAACAGTCCGAACACGGCAACGGCCGTATCGGGTTGTGTCCAACGATGCGGCAAGAGTCATTGCGCTTGGGTCACGGTGGCGTGACGGTATTCTATGTCACCATCAGTCTCGTTTGACTCAGGACAAACCGTCAACTAAGTATAGTACCACCAACTTAACTGTGCAGTTGGCGAGGGCGCTACTGGTCATGGAAATCAACTACAAACTGTCACAATTTGAAGGAATGTTGTAGTTCTTTTTTCTGCCACCTGAACAGATAAGTTGGTGGGTCTGTACATAAAGGTAATAGACTATAACTAAATCACAACTAGTCACTTAAGGCTAGAGTGCTCGTGGCGCTTTCCATATAAACGTAGTGTCGTTATATTATAAATACTTATAGGGTTCAAACTCTGTGAAACTAAATGTATATCCTTGATCCTAATATCTATGATTCTGGTTTGCCAAATTTGTGTAAAATTAAGTAGTTTCAAAAATCATTTGCAAAATAGTTTTGGATGGGAATTGTTATTTTGACATAAAATAAATAAATAAATCGAAAAACTGGCAAACCAGAAGCATTATATCAGGCTCAGCAAGATGCATAATTTTTTTTACCGAGTTTGAACACTTGGTATTTAAAATATGACGAAACTACTCTTAAGATATTACAGTGCTCAAAAAAGGTAAATTCAAGTTGCACGAGAAAAACATTTTACACCAAAAAATAATTTTACACAGTTTGCGATTATTTAAAACGCTCAGGGCCACGGGACTTTCAACCCAGAGTTGTGAACTTAAATTTTTTTTATAGCTGATAGGCTAACCTTTGACCACTACCATACCTGATGGTAAGTGATGATGTGGTCGAAAATGTTGTTCTGGCTAACCTAGAATTACTGCCTCACAAGTACTGCTGCCGGAACACACTATTCGGTGATTGGCGACAGATTTTCTACTAGAGCTTGGTAGCTATCGTGCAAATTTTGCTGCATAATTGCATTCTAGGGCTCGTTATGCGTTTACTTATTTTCTTTTTCGTTTCCTAACCCCTCATTTTAAGGTGTATACTGTATAGTTATGATACACTGGCTTGGAAATGTAGAATCAACAGAAAATGCTTTCCTAGGCCAGATGTATCAAAATTATACACTTAAATCTAAGTAAATGAGAAAATTCTGTTTTAAGTAAAAGAAAACCATAAATAACAACTTATGGTTTTCTTTTACGAAATCCACGGCAATGGAAGGGCGCAATTCTATCCCCGCCTCCCCCGGGTGGAATACACCTAAGTTGAATAAATTATTTAGACATCAAGACTTTTTTTTTTTAATGCCTGCTAGGTTAGCCTTTGACCACTATCTCACCTGATGGTAAGTGATGATGTGGTCGAAGATGATGTTCAGGCTAATCTAGAAGTACTGTCTTTCAAGGACAGCTGCCGGAACACACCGTTAGGTGCTTGGCGATAGATTTTCTACTTGAGGGTGGGAGCTAGCCAGGCGGGCATTCGCAAAATGCCCTACCACCATGCTATAACGACTGCCATCCTAAGACAACCGGGAAGGACGGCTTAACGTGCCCTCCGAAGCACGTGCACGCTCAGTAGTAATGTCACTAGCGGTCACCCATCCAACTCATGACCGCGCGCGACGTTGCTTAACTTTGCTGATCGGTTGAGAACAGCTAAGTAAACTTCGCTACGAGCGCTTCAGACTCGTTCTAGTCACAAATAAGATACAGTTTCCCTCGGCGAATGATGTCCGAGAAATGTAGCGTCCCCATGGTTACCCTATCGTCCAACCACTCCCATATCGTTATTGATTGAATTGATAATTCAATTCGTTCATAATTCCGGCCAATCATGACTACTCACAAAATGAATCTCCTTTGTATTGTTGTAGTACTTACGGCATTAAAAAATACTCAAGCCTCACTTTAAGGAAAGCCATACATTAAATAATGTACATATAAACTACTTTTTTTCTACCGACTTTAAAACTGACTTTTTAAATGATAAAGTTGACATGAAATATAATTAATAAATAATATGACCGAAATTATGACACCGTCCCCTATGACGGTTAAGGTAATGCGATTGGAGTATGAAATTTCGGCTACAATTGCCGTGTCCAAGTGGCCGAGGGGGTTTAGGCATCCGACGCGATATCGGAGGACGCGGGTTCGATTCCCGCCTTGGGCATAAAATTTTGTATTCCAATAATTTGTTAAATATATTTCGCTTAGCACGCGATAGTGCTTGTAATTATATTGAGAAAAAAATTATATGACTTTATTAATTGTATTAAGTATCTAACTATGATAAGTATGACAAATTGTTTAATATTAAATTTCTATAATGATGTATGATAATGTAAATTCTAACTAAATTTTTGTACGCCGAATAAGGCAAGAACATGTATTGTACTAACCAAATGTATTTATACCATCCTGTATGCTTTTGTAATTCGTATACATACCATGTCTTACAAATAAATTATTCTATTCTATTCAATTCGTCTGTTTTTTTTATTTTTTTATGTTTGTCAACTTAGAACTTTTCACTGGGTGCACCGATTTTGATGATTATTTTTTTATTTGAAAGCTGATCCGTGGTCCCATTTAAATTCATAAAATCATCAAAATCGGTCAAGCCATTTTTGAGTTACACTCCAATAACTGAAAAGTCTTGATGATATAATCATTGACAGTGAACGACAATCGATCCCATAAGTAGCAAGGGTCACTAAAAAGGTGAAAAAATATGTTTTCCAAAAAATTGCACCGATTTCAACACTCAAATATGTGAAATAACTTGTGAAGTCGGTACCTTGATGGTTCAAAAGAACACAATATTGTCCGTATAAGTGTACAAATTTTTTTTGGTTGTAAAAAAAAACATCGTATTACTTTACAAATTCACAAATATACGATAGGAAAAATTTAAGTCATGTGCGGGATTCGAACCCGCGTCCATCCATCCCTTGAGCCGGGGAATGCTCTAACCAATTGAGCTAACATGTCATGACGTCATAACTCAAATCTTTCCTATCGTTCTTTAACTATCATATTGGGATGGATCCGTAATCCGATGATGCAATCCGCATAGCAGGCGTTATTGCAAACCCAACAATATTAAAAAAAATCCTATTACTTGTTCATACAATGTAAGTGATTGAATTTTTTCTAAAAAATATCTATCAAATCACTTTTAGTCCCTCAAGGATTAAAAAGTGTACTTTAGTCCCTGTTTACAAAGAATAAACTAGCTCTGTTCAAATAGTTGTGAATAAAAAACTTTTTTTCATACAAGCTAATTGCAATGTTTGCCACATATTACGTAATACTACGTAGTATTAACAGTAGTAAGTACTAACAAGAAATTATCCACAATTACTGGCACTAATTATAACTGAACCATTACATACAGCTCGAGTCTCGACAGTAATGTTTACATTTGCAACTATTTGTACATGAGTCACAAAGTCCCGCTCGGGCTGAGTTTCAGCAAGGCATTCGCCAAATCGTCGCTTAGCAAACAACACCGCTTAAGTAATTTTGACTTACAAAATTACAAATATACGATAGGAAAAATTTAAGTCATGTGCGGGATAAATTTTTCCTATCGTATATTTGTAATGTTATCCGCATAGCAGGCGTTATTGCAATCAGAACAATATAAAAAAAATTTTGACTTGTTTTAGAGGAGAGTGAAAAGTAAGAAATGACTAGTGATCCTTAAGGGTGAACTGGCCGGCCCGTTCTCCATATAAACGTAGTAGGGTGATCACTCCCTTACTTGAGGATTTAGGTCCAAAATAAAGCATAATACCGATTGATCTCGTCATTATCTAGGCTTGTATGATGCCGAAATTTTAATATGATAATTAACTTGAGAGTTATGAGCTTCGAAACATTTTCATACAACATTTTCGAGGCTCATAACTTTCAACATAATTATCATTTTAAAATTTCGGCATCATACAAGCCTAGATACTGACAAGATCAATCGGTATTATGCTTAAGTCTAGACCTAAAACCTTAAATAAGGGAGTGATTACCCTACGGCGTTTGTATGGAGAAGCGACCGGCCAGTTCACCCTTAAGCGGCTAACAATATATGATTTAATGTGTTGTATCCGATTGGTTGGTTCTATGTGCAAACAGAAGCTCTTGCCAATGGCATTAAAATGTCGATACCACCGCCGCCAAAATTCGCCTTGAGCGGTGTTGTTTGCTAAGTGACGAAATGGCGATCCATCTAAGCTGGAACTTCAGAAGGGTAGATGGTACAATATTCTTTTGAAGCAATGATGGCCGAGCGGTAATAGCTATGGACTGCTGTGTCCATGCGATCTCAACCGACGGCTTGAGCTTCAACGCATGATGGAACAGCATTTTGCGCATGCTCACCTGACTAGCTACCCCTCAAGTAGAAAATCCTTCGCCAAGCACTTTAGTGTGTTCCGACAAGTCCTTGAGAGCCAGTAAAATTACAGGCACGTGAAACTTAATATATAAATGTCTCATTGTGACGGGCGCAGCGAATTTCGTCACTTGCGACAAAATTCATCTGTTATAGGCAGAGAATAGTCCACTCAACATCAGGACGGCGCCTCGTGCTTGTTCCGCCACAATTCCATAAAAAAGGAAGTAGGCAAACGTTAAAAATACATAAACTATCCGCTACAGATCGGTCATTAATTAAAATAATGGAACCTATTATTATTCTTTACGCATACGCACATGCTAATCTTTAGCGGTTAAGTTACAGGTACTTTTTTATATACCATAAAGGTGGCAAACAAGCGTTCAGCCTATCTCAAGTAAGTGATCATCAGGTAAGTGATTACCGAAGTCTACGAGCGCTTGCAATACTAGGGGTTTCATTTGCACGTTGCTGAACCTTAACTGTACCAGGAACAGCACCCATATTGTCTTACTTAACTAGGATGATGGAGACGAACTTCGTTTTGATGTTGGAAGTTCAGAATGGTTATTGTTTTCGGAGGAATTGTGTAAGAATTTGGTTGCGATGGGTTTGAAAACTAACAAATGTGAGTAAAGGCCTGCCTCCGCACTTAAGGTACGTCGCTACAGGTACATCGGCGTACCCGTCCGGACGGGACTATGGTACGGTGCGTGCCGCGTCAGAAGAGATCAGAGGTATGCTTGGCTATGCGATAGAAAGAGAGACGCCTTGTAGGTGAATATAAATATTAGGTACTCCGTGCTTTGCGAGCTGAAGTGCACTTTATTGCTTCGTAGCTAGAGTCGCTTATTTATTGGAGTGGCTTTGCGGAGTGATCCTTCTGGTACTTTTTATTCTGTGGCAAAATTACATTGAAAATGTTGCTATTTCAAAATAAACCATTCTATATAGTACATAGGGTATGTTATTAAATACATTCATGCAAACATGGAGGGTGACTGATCTTTGTTCACGATTCCTTTAACTGCGTATTCTTTTCTAAATATAAAACGTGGCCGCCATGGTATAACGTTAACCATCTGCGACCACATCATCAGTTCAGGTGAGACTACTAACCAATTAGCAATAAATATTTTAGGCTACGCCGATGGCTCGCTGAAACGCACTCCTGGCGACCCCGTTTCGGACTTTTTGCGATGTTTGCTCGCTCTGGAATTCTATATTTACATTATATTTTTCAGTTTATGGGACATATAGTACTTCAGAAATACAGGCAAGACTTAGAATAGGATACATGATTTTATTTTTAATTATTTTTAACTGTTCCTCATGCTGGTTACATTTTTCGTGGGTGTCTCGTCTGGGTGGGTACGAGCATCTTGTTCATTTGACCCAGAATGTGTACTTATTTTTAAGGACAACTGCCGCAGCACATCGTTAGGTGTTTGTCCTATCACTACCCTCCAACTCGAACATTTTGTGGCACACTTTAATGAAAAACTATCACGCCTATAGATTTGTCCTTTAACAGTAATAGTAATTTAACTTCATATCTAGGTGTGTTATATGTAAAAAAAATAACATTTACATTTTGTTTTCATTGGATAGCATAGCTAGCGTTTGACCTCTATCTCACCTGATGGTAAGTGACGATGTGGTCGAAGGTGTTAAGGCCTTACCTAAAATTACTGGCTCTCAAGGACAGCCGCCGGAATACACCGTTAGGTGTTTGGCGACAGATTTTCTACTTGAGTGTGGTCGCTAGCCAGGCGGGCATTCGCAAAATGCCCTTCCACCATGCGGTGAAGCACAGGGCCGCGGAGGGATTCGAACCATAGACCTGCTGCGCGTCTGTCTATAGCCAATGCCACTGAGCCATCACTGCTTCAATCCAGAACGTGAACTTGTTTTCAAGGAAAGCTGCCGTTTAGGTGTTTGGCGGCAGATTATTAGGAGATCTTATTACGAGAAAATTGGACCCTGTTGTCCAATTTTCTCGTAATAAGATCTCCTTTTTCAGACATCCCCACGGGCGTTTCAATGGTGTGTCTTTGGAACTATAATACGTAGGCAATATAAATATTCACAGAATGAGTGTCAGTATTGAGGATTGCGTAACTAATAATAATAATAATAAAAATGTGACTGCCTGTGAGTCTGCAATGACTTGTAGGTTGTCTAAATGCCTTTACTGTAGTAGCTGTAGGTGCTGTATATAGTACATAGTATTTTGTTACCAAGAGCATACCGCAAATTGTTTTTTTTTTTTTGCTTTTTTTGATATTGCTCTATTTTAGAAACGGTAAGACATATCAACGTCAAACTTGTTATGGTAATAGTCCAATATAATATAAAACCGGCCAAGTGTTTTTTATAGCTGATATGCTAGCCTTTGACCACTATCTCACCTGATGGTAAGTGACGATGTGGTCGAAGATGTTCAGGCTGACCTAGAAATTACTGGCTCTCAAGGACAGCTGCCGGAACACACCGTTAGGTGCATTTTAGACGCCATATGGTGAAAAAAAAAAGGTTTTTTCTTTCAAACCCTTCGAGCTCGGTATTAAAATGAAGGGCTTTAAAAAATACATATACTTAATACAAATAACTTGCAGTTTGCATCTCATTTTACCGATAAAACGTTTAGCGAAATTAAATAATTTGCAGTCGGGTTTTTTACTTTTTATATTAATATATTCTTGTTATTTCTTTATAGCTGATAGGTTAGCCTTTGACCACAATCTCACCTGATGGTTAGTGATGATGTGGTCGAAGATGCCGTTCAGGCTAGCCTAGAAATTACTGGCCCTCAAGGACAGCTGCCTGACGACACCGTGAGGTGCTTGGCGATGTAACTAAAACTTAGTAGAATATTGTCTACTTGAGGGTGGTAGCTAGACAGGCGGACATTCGCAAATTGCACTGCCACCATGCTATAACGACTGCCATCCTAAGACGACAACCGGGACCGACGACGGCTTAACGTGCCCTCCGAAGCATGGAAACGCTCAGTAGTAATGTCACTAGCGGTAACCATCCAACTCATGACCGCGGGCGACGTTGTTTAACTTTGCTGATCAGTTGAGAACAGCTAAGTAAACTTCACCACCATGCAAATTGGTAAAGACTTCAACAAGAACGGAAACCTTCATCAGTTATAATCCAAACTTCAATAAGTATCACGTAGGGTCGGGCGCGGACGCGGGCGTGATATTACGTAAACCGATTGCCAACTGCATAGTTATCGCAATTAGCTTGTGCTAAGTGTGAAAGTCCAACGGTTAACGGTTACAATGTATGATTTAACCTTTTGTTCCATATCGAACGATAGAAGATATTGTCTATGATATATAATTAGGGTTCCCTACCTCAAAAGGAATAAACGGAACCCTTATAGCATCACTATGTTGTCCGTCTGTCTGTCAAGACCTTTTTTCTCTGGAACGCGTGGAGGTATGAAGCTGAAATTCATATCAAATCAGGTCTACTTTCTCTTGGAGCTGTGAAAAAGTCAAACTTCTAAGCCAACACAATCAAAAGATACAGCCGTTTAAACCGCAAATTTTCGACACTCGCAAGGGAATCAAAACCCATAGATTATTCGCAAGAACTCAGAACCCGTGAACACAGAATCTTGAAAATTGGTACGAATCAACGTTTTATAGCACAGATAAAGGAAAAGTTGCGAAAAGCATATATTTTTGTCGAAAAAATATTTTTTATATGTTATGGATTTCATTTAGCAATAAATTACCATAACTTTCACCCAAATCTACAGGTTTGTACGGAACCCCTCGGTGCGCGATTCCGACTCGCACTTGGCCATTTTTTTTACAATTAGCAACCGGCTAGTACTCGCGTAACCAATCCTCAATATTCCAATACTATATCGAGAAAAGTAATATCGAGAGCTGGGCTACGTTCAGAGCCTCAGAGTGTCCTATATTTAAGCAAAATGAATCCAAATAAATCATTGTTAACCCAAGAGTAGTAAATGATCACCAAAATTAAACTTGCTGTAACGGCTGACATTCTGAGATAGCAAGCGGTACCGAATGCTTAACGTGCCTCCGAAGCACGTTCAGCAGTAACGCTACAAGCGGTCATGAGCGCAGTGAACAATAACTAATCCCGCCCAGAGCTTGAGCTTCACCGCATGGTGGAAGGGCATTTTGCGAATGCCCGCCTGGCTAGCGACCACCCTCAAGTAGAAAATCTGTCGCCAAGCACCTCACGGTGTGTTCCGGCAGCAGTCCTTGAGAGCCAGTGAAATAACAGGCAAAATGAGACTTAACAGGTGTGTCTCAAGGTGATGGGCGCAGTGCAGTTCGTCACTTGTGATGAAATGCATCTGTTATAGGCAGAGGATACCGCTTAACATCAGGTGGGCCTAGAGTTTGTTCCATCGCAATAACATAAAAAAAAAGAAAAAAAAACTAAGTTGATTGGGTAAGAACGACTACGCTTATAGCGTAGTTTGCTTAGTATGTTGTGTGCCTGATGTACAATAGGCACAAAATGTTGCTGATATGACTTACTCGGTTAATACGACATCTAACAGCAGGCATATAACAGTTACAGGGCGTATTCCATTTGACGCCTATTTCGTTATTTTCGATAAGTTTGACCACATTTTGCGTCTATGGTTGTGATAACTGTGATCGTTTGTTCTCCCCTGTTCCATTCAGGATAAGAGCGCTAAGAATGCCACTAAAATTTGCCACTTTTGTCACTTTCGACATTAGATGTAGGTAATTCAAACTGTATGCCAAGACCCAAGTGGAACAAGTTTTTGGGAATGTGATCGATTTTATCGTTTTTGGCGAATTTAACTCGAAATGGTACGCACCCATAATCATTCTATAGTAGGAAATGACCCCGTTTTTTAAAAAGTCTGTTAAATTGTCTAATTAAAACACCAATAGCGCAATGACAAAGCGGTACTTAGTTGGTAACCATTTTAAGTTTTCGTCACTAAATATAGTATACAGCAGGGGTGGCCAAGACGTCGACCGCGGAGGCATTTTTGGTAGCCCGTGAGAAGCGGCATATCGAAACATTGCTATAAACAGGAACAAATTAATCGCAAATGTAAACTCAATTACAATTAACACTTATATTTTCTTTATTTATGGTGTTTTCCTGTATGCGAAGGCATGAATATTGATATGTACCTAATCTATTAAAATTGTTGGATTCATCGGTGCTGAAAATAGATGAATTCATCGCTGCTGAATCAGTTTCGGTGAAGAAAGAAATTCAGCAAAATTTGGTGAGAATTCTTATTGAAAGCAAGAGCAAAATAAAATGCCATGCTTCTGAAAATTTTCACTATTTATCTTTGACGGTTATTTTTAAAGATCCTCGGATTTTAGATCTTTGAGAATGAATATTTCAACTATGAATTCGATTTAAACGACACATCAGTCGGACGAGCATTTGACTTCCTGCTTGCGTATTGCAGTTAGTTCATACACAGTCCGGCATTATAATTCTATTATTATAATCTAGCCTAGGATATAGTTGTTCAATAAGTTCAAAGTGAATTATAAAAATTATAAGTGAAGTAGGTATTTATTACTATGAAAACTTTATAATTAACTTTGTTACTTAATACTGTATAGAATATACACAAACAGTTTTGCCATTTTTTATCCATTGCTGGTTGCCCGTGGAGTTATTTTAAATTATAATGTAGACCGCATGGTTTAAAAGTTTGGCCACCCCTGGTATACAGTTTCAGACCCAAAGAGCAGAAAAAGATGTATTACGGTCACTAAGCCGTCTTTCTGTCTGCCTATTCATCTGTATGAATGAGCCAATCATCATCAACTCAACAAAAACTATTACGTCCACCGTTGAACAAAGGTCTCCCTCATTATATGGGGGAAGTGGTGCTACAATCCCCAAGCTTGGCAGGCGTATTGGGGATCGCAGTGTAAGTTGTCAGTTCTACAGAAGGCGCAGCTACCCACCCTTTAGTTTTTCCCTTTCGTCGCATCATGCGACTTCTAGACTAAGATTTGGGGGGTAAATTCTAGCGTGGCATGGCATTGGGGGCAAAAACAATGAGCTAAAAACCTAAAATGTATATATACATATATCTAGCAAAAATAGATATATCTATTTTTGCTAAGAATTTTGACAGATATTTAAGCAATGATTACAATAGAATTAAATATTCAGTGAGGGGAGAAACAAATGAAAATTTACATGTAAAAGAAATGTAAGCTAAGAAAAACGTGGGCTTAATATTAGCTTAAATATATGTTGTACAATGGGCGGTCTTATCGCTTAGAAGAAATATCTTCCAGAAAACCTTTGGATGGAGATGAGTTAACATATTTTTACTAACGGTAGTGTAGCTTTTAAATACTAATGGTACATACAATGTCAGGAATACGTAATAGTACATTATGATTATGATATAAGTGCGGTAAGTTGATTATTACAGCCGAAGCGATATTGCTAACCCGAGCCGTAGGCGAGGTCTACAAGAAAGCAGAGGCTGTAATTATCAAAGCGCACGTGTGTCATACGACGTTTTTCAACACACTTGCGAGGAACAAATACGAAAATTTCGATATGAAAATATTTACTTTATCTTTTTGATTGCAACAATAATCTAAAGCACAAGTACTAAGTTCTTATGGAATACGTACATCAGCAAATTCACAGGTGTGTGCGTGTGCTCCTAACTTGCAACACATGTCCATATAAGGCACCGGCTACTTTACCCTTGCCAGTTGCAGCACCACCAGATGGCCGTCTTTCTCTATGTAGGTTATGGATTGCGAATAAACAACTTGACTTGAATCTGTGCACTTGTCACGAATATATAGTTGTAACAACAACATCCATACGGACATAAAATTTCTATACATTGGGCGCACTCAGTTTTCAAAAGTATTAAGTATTAAGTAACTTGTGGACCCCCGTGGGGTGCCAGGTTAGAATTGCACCTCCCTATATCATCCCGTGGGTGTCGTAAGAAGCGGCTAAGGGAAAAATACTGGAAGGTGGGCAGCAGCACCTTCTAAAGAACTGCCATCTTACACTGCGATCCCCAAGCCGCCTGCCAAGCGTGAGGATTATGGCAAATACCCCCTTAATAGGGGAGACTGTGTTAAACAGTGGACGAGACGGCTGTCACAGTAACATGTAGAAGCCTTATATAACCTTACAATATCATAGTTCGACTTCCAGAAGTTATTTTACGAGTTTACCAGTTGTTCAGTTAAATATGTAACATCCTATGGAGTCATGTTAGGCTGGTGCTTTTTAATTGAAAATCATCTTATACAGGAGGTACATTTTTGCTTCATTTCGACAATAGGATGAAGAAAACGTTTCCCTCGTGGTTCTACTATAGGAGAGTATACAGAGCGACTCGAATCGTCGAAGATCAAGCTCTCTCCGATCGACTCGACTCTTTGGCAATACGTAGAGATAGGTAGGTCACCACTATAGGGTATCGTTTAATTTTAAAAGACCCACCGTACCACCAGGGGTATGGCCGACTATGGCCAGGGGTACGGTGGGTCGAAAGGGCAAATATCCACACTGAAAATACCCATCAGTCTGAGATTTTCTGACTAAACATACTAACTGACCGCCCATCAAGTGTAATGTATTGGGAGTTTCTGGCACGACGTAAAGCCAAGGTTTGAGTGGGCATATGGTGCTAAATCGTATTGACAGCTAATTTGTGCGCCCAAAGCGCAACTACAACCTTATTGTCGAATAGTAAGGGAATGCTGCTTTATGAACTAAATTTATTTCTACCTTGTTTAAATAAACTGTGTCACTTGTACACCATGGTTTTTCCTGGACAATAGTCGCCGTAAACCAATGACATCTCATTCATTATGGTCGCAACCGATTTTCCTTGTTTGGTAAGGAACTTTACAACGGCACGATATTAGATTTTTTTCATATTTCACTTTTCACTCCCGGTTATGTTGCTTGGTTGACGATAGCTCAAAGACTAATTGTCTAATAACACTGAAACGTATTTATACTAATTATGAGTCACTGAACTAATGAGCCTTATCACCCCCATAGAACCCTCTCATTCCCCAAACTTAAAAACGGTCCCTCGTATATGGATCTACAATATTTTCTAAGTACCTATATACCTATATATTTTGCATGGTGGAAGGGCATTTTGCGAATGCCCGCCTGGCTAGCGACCACCCTCAAGTAGAAAGTCTGTCGCCAAGCACCGAAAGGTGTGTTCCGGCAGAAGTCCTTGTGAGCCAGTGAAATTACAGGCACAATGAGACTTAACAACTATGTCACAATGTGACGGGCGCAGTGCAATTGGGAGTTGTCATGAATTGAAACTGTTATAGGCAGAGGTTAGTCCACTTAACATCAGGTGGGCCTCGAGCTTGTTCCGTCACAATAACATAAAAAAAACTAAAAAAAAACAAAAAAAACCTATATATAACTACATAACTTATTAAACTAAGCACCCCTCTATACTCTTATGGGATATTTATACCTATACTACAGCCAAACAAGAATTCTAATCGGTAATCACATACCGTCGGCATCGTCCACTTCCTGTTACCTACACGAAAATAAGTTGATTGCGTCATTGACTATAACGGAGAACTTACGAACGCGAGCAGACATTCTCGATATTACGGCTAAGTGGTCACATGGTTCCGTGGTGTAGTGGTTATCACATCTGCTTTACACGCAGAAGGCCGCCAGTTCGATCCTGGCCGGAATCACATCTTTTTGTATGTGGTACATTTTTTGTATTAATCATTCATGGACGACACTTATGTTATAGAGTATATTTTGTATGGCTCCCTTATTATATACTAAAATTCCTAAACAAATAAGAGATCTTGATATTGCAGTGTTTAAACGAAAACTTAAAAGAATATTAGCCCAAAAATGTTACTATACAATTAATGAATTCCTGATTGACAAGAATGTATCGATTTGTGTTAATAATGACTAAAATAAAATGACTAATTGTAAATTTTGACATTGCTTTTTCTGACATAATATGTAATTTTGAAATAATCGGTATAAATATAGACGAAATTAGACTATGAAAAACCAACAACCACACATAATTCTTGACTTAATTTTAACGCATTGACATTAATATTTTGATATATCAATTTTAATTATTTCATTTGTTTGTAAATGTATTCAATATTAAAAGACTTAGATTCTTTTTAAAAAAAATTGTACGCCACATGTGGCAATGACATGAGTTACGAAATTTAAGTTACTGTACCACCTAGTATGCTAATGTATGATATATACTCACCGTGTTCTGACAAATAAATAATTAGAATTTGAATGGTTTGTGAACATAACAGTACTTGTATTTTTAACTTTCAATATTGATTACGCTGAAGCCTGATGTTATTCTGCGAGTTAAAAATAAATTGTTTTACGCGAGTTAAAGTGGGACATGTCACATTTAAGGCTTGAATGCTCGTGGCGCTTTTTATACGAATGTAGTTTCGTCATATTTGAAATACTAAGTGTTCAAACTCTGTAAAACATTGCATGAATATCTTTGAGCCTAATATCTATGCTTCTGGTTTGCCAGATTCCCGTAAAATTGGGTATATTAAAACATAATTAGAAAAGTCGTTTTCTATGGGAATTATTTTAACATTTAGGGATATAATAACATATAATATTAGGCTCAGCAATATGTATACCAAAATCTCACCGATTTTGAACACTTGCTATTTATAATATGATGAAACTACTTTTTAATGGACTATCGGACTGCGTAGGAGTGAAAGAGAGGCAGCGATGGTGGATATTTTTCTATAAAGACTGGAGAGATATGGAATCGTGTTTTTTTTTTATCTTTTGTTATAAATTGGTTCGCGTTTGACCACACTCTGCCTGATATTAAGCTTTGATGTGGTCTAAGATGGAGCACGTTTACCTAGAAGAAACCTATTAATGTTTTCAATAACCGGCTGTACTCACGCGTATTGGTCGAGATTGTCGACCTAGGTTTCGGGCATGTCCGATGCCCTTCATCAGGTGAGTTCACGCGTCGACAATCGCGGCGACGACTAGTAGAAACCTATTTACTCTCGATAAGACATCCATGTTGCATATTATTGTTTATTTATTTTTGTGTTTTCGGTTCAAACATAGTGTTTGTCATATCCTCTAGAATATTATATATATTATTCATAGAATATCTGTAAGGCATACGCTATTTCTAAAAAAACGTGTTCAGAATGTCCCTTTCTGTAGTAGTAGTTGATCGGTTAAGAACGACTAAGCCAGCTACGCTACGAGCGCTTCGTTACATAGCTTGGGTTAAGGGTATCACGACGATGAAAATGTACTTAATCGTTATAAACAACTGTTATAATTAAACCGAAGAAAACGCCACGAAAAGATATTCAACGCTTTTATCGCTAAGCTGTTACGCAAGGTCGATAATTGGATATCAACAGCCACTTTATTTCTTAGAATTAGTATTTAACAACTTTTGGATAGATAAGGAATTTGTTTTGGCTGATAGTCAACTATACAATATTATTAGGTAGGTAGGTACTTATATCTCCGTGGGTACCGTGGCGTGCTTGAATATCCCAGTACATTTGCTATGAACATTTGATTTTTATAGGTTTGTTAGCTAAGTAAATAGGGTGCATACCATTTGAAGTTAGATTCGCTAAAAACGATCACACTCCCAAAAAGTTGTTCCACATGGGTCTTGGCGTTATTTTCGCCATAAACGCTGTGAGGCTACTGGAACAGTTTGAATTCCCTACATCTAATGTCAAAAGTGACAGAAGTGGCAAATTTTAGTGGCATTCTTAGCGTTCTTATCCTAAATGGAACAGGGGATGACAGTTACAAACGATCACAGTGATCACAACCACAGACGCAGAATGTGATCAAAATTATCGAAATTAACGTTCTTAGCGACTAATGGAACATACCCCTAGTTAAGAACCATAAGACCAAGTTTTATTATAAATTTGTTTTCTAGGATATATACACAATAGTATATGACTTCTTAAAACTTCTGCCCTCCTGGTACTTTGAAAATTAGTTACAAAATATTATATTTTCTGAAATCGTAAATTTAGGTGGGATCAGAACGGAATAGTAAAATAATTAAAAATAAACGGATCCCACTCTAAATTATAAGTGGGATCAGAAGGAATAAAAACTTAATAGAAAATATAACTGATACCACGTGGTATCTCTTCGTGGGAACGGAACGGAATACACCAATTTTTCATTATATAATTTTAACCGAACTACGAACAATGACAGCCAAACTAGCAGTGAAACAGCCCCGACTCATGAATCGATATTCACCATTATTGCTCCATGATAACGCGAGACCTCATACAGCACAAGAAACCGTTTTAACTCTACGAAACTGCAATTAGAAACCATTCGTTACCCTCCGTATTCGCCAGACCTTGCTCCAACGGACTACCATTTTTTTTCGTTATTTGGACAACTTTCTATGTGATAAAAAGTTTTCTTCCCAGAAGGCTGTACAAAATGCTTTCACACAGTTTGTCAAATCTAGATCATCAGAGTTCTAACGCATAGGCATTAATGACTTTCCTATCAGACGGCAGCAATGTATAGATAATAATGTTAAGTAATTTGATTAAATAAATGTTTTATATTAATAAGAAAAACGAATTTAAATTTTTCAGTACAAATCGGCGATTTCATACTATACCTAGTACTTATAGAACTTACTGTGCCGTGGGAAGCAAACATACCTAAGGACCACACAATAAAAACTAAGAAATATTATGACCTAACAAGTGAATTAACCAAAAATGGTTATGTGGTTAATCTATATGCTGTAGAAGTTGGAGCAAGGGGTATACCAGCGAAATCCCTGTATAACCTACTTAAAGACCTTGACCTTTCAAGAACAACCATAACTTCCATCCTAAAACGTGTATCTAAGGTAGCATTAGTAGGATCCTATCAAATTTGGTTAGGAGGTGGTTCGAGCGGTGAAGGGGAGCATTGATATATAATAAAGGGGCCCCTTAACCCTACTCCTTTTTTTTTTTGTATTTATTGTGTGGTCTTTAGGTATATTAAATGTATGTTCATGTTTCATTTTATTTTCTGATACAAGGTGATCAGAAACGCCCCCTTAAAGATGGGTTCGAAAATGAGTAATTTCTCAATTCAACTGTTTCTGGACATATATATACTTGCTGAAGCTTAAGTTTAAGAAATTGCACCTTACTGTAGCCTCATTACAGGCCACTGTAATTTGAATTATTTTCCACACAAAACTGGAGCAAGTAACAGTCGAATATGCAAAATTGAGACCGTGGAACAAATGCCACTGCAATGTGAAGCCACAGATCAAATAAGAATTACAACAGGACTTCAAGAATTTGGTGACATTTTGGTCATTTTCACCAACAACATCGTCACCACCACCACTCTACTGGCACAGCTATGCAAGCAAACCAAAGTCCTTCTCTGCTTAAGGAGTTATCATAACTTGGGTTGAAGCTGGCAGGGGAAATGCACAATACACTCCTAGCAGGATGTCAGTGCAGGACTTATGGTCTCTGTCACAGACAGCCCCTTGTGCAGAGGCAGTATAGGCAACAGAAGAGATGGCCGCACATGCGTTCATTGAGTGAAGCAGTGTGGTGTCCCAAAGAGCAGAGCACCTTGGTATGTCAGGGACCGTCTGGGAGGCCTGCGCCTGATGCTTACATTCCTGGCTTAACAACAGCCACCAAACTCCATGCATAATAGGCTGCACAATAGCAGCAATATTGCAGAAAAGAGCCTTCACACTAAGTATAAAATCACGTAAATCACATAACTTCCAAAGCTTGAAACCCAGCACCAAAAACATATAGAAAATAGGTTGGTGCAATTTTTTAAAAATAATTAATTTAGAGTTTATTTTAATACATTGAATATTAAGGTTACACATACAAAATGTTTGACAAATATGCATGAAATTTTGTATGTAAAATATTTCACTTGTTCCTATTAGATTAGGATAACTTCATTTTACGACAGACTCTGGTTTGGGCAGATTCATTTTACAACAGATTCGTGTTAAGGCATAAATCATACAGTTAATTCCTGACGTGTTATCTGCCTTTTGTGCTAGTGCAAGCTTATTAGCATAGAGCATTAAAAAAACTGCACTAAGGGCTAATATTCAGAAAATCATTAGAAAATCTTTTTCTTGGTAATGAATTATAATGTCTTTCATATTTACACATATGATAAACCACAGCATTGACACCATTTGTTTGTCAGTCTAATCAATTGATTATGTTGTGGAAGTGAATAAAATATAGATGACTAAATATAAATAATCAATGTCTTGAAGCATTGATAGTTGAGCAGTATTATCTATGGATTACCATGCCGCAGGACCATGGTTTGATTAAAATACCACCCACTTGAGCTTCACTGCATGGTGGGCATTTTGCAAATGCTCGCCTGGCTAGTTACCACTTTCAAGTAGAAAATCTGTCACCAAGCACCGAACAGTGTGTTCTGGTAGCAGTCCTTGAGAGTCACGAATAGTATAAAAAGCCATACTATAAGGTTTGGAGGTACCTACTGCAATTAACATGAGTGCAGTGCAAAATGATTAGAGATTCAAATCACACCTAAGTTTTAACCCCAACCAGGCTAGGAATGTTGTTTAAACACGATTGTAAGAAAGAGGTTAGTATTACCCTGGAACTGAAAATACAAAAATCATGCTACTAGTTGCAACCAAAACGCAGAAGACATCTCTTCGTTTAACTCAAAAAGATTTGCTGTACAGAGCAAGAAGAGATTATTTAAATGTTCAAAAAACAACTTGTACAAGTATCCTTAGCATACCGGTACTTGTAAAAGCTAAATTGATAGCTTTTATTTGTGACATATGTATTTTATGACAATATTATAAAAAAAATTACACAAGTTTGAAGAATAAGTAGCTGTTTTGCATAAGCAAATAGTGAACTGAAAAAATAATGGAATAAATAAGCCTATTACCAGTATTCTAATAAGTGCTTCACATTTACAACTTCAGCTAAGATCATTCATTTTATTATGGAAAGTGTGCCAGTGAAACATGCACTCAGAAGACCACCAGTTCTATCATGTAAAAATAATAATATTTAGAACAATACTAACATGGATGGACATAGTTTGTGCCCAAGTACCACTATTGCAGATACTCTGGCTAAAACTGGGGCAAAAAGCAGGTAAGAGATTGCTGCCTAGCAATAAGGCCGCCAATTGTACTATTTTTAAGATATTTTAATCTTGTAACTAGTATTTATAATTTTAAAAGTGCAATAATGTGTTATCTATCTAAGGAACCTATTTGTACCCTCCGAAGCATGGAAGCAGTCAGCAGTAAATGCCACTAGTGGTCACCCATCCAAGAAATGATTGTAGTGGTAAGGTAAAAAATAACAAAGTTGACTGGTTAAGAATTATTAGACAGCTTTTCTAGAAGCGCTTCAACTCTGCTACAAGCTCTTCCTACTACAAATTTGGTAGGGATCAATGTAATTGGTGAAAAACAGACCCTAAACATTTAAATAACTAACATCAATTAGATTTATCTGTACATTAGCACCTTACAATGAGGTTGATAACAACCAAATAACTTTTATCTTATCATAGTGGCAAACATGACGCCAATAAAAAGTAAACACATTATTTTTTACGACTAGGTACTTAGATAACATTGAGAGTTTTAAAATTAGTTTCTGTCACCGCCAACAGATTCGCATTTGAATACAATCGATACAGAATGTAAGGCAAGGTCGACTTATTACCCGAGAGGGCTCTAATTAGGTAAAAGGTCGCACGTACAGTTATGGCATTATACAGACCACTACAATGATATCAGCGTCAATTTAAATAATTTTATGAGTCACACGTCCGGCAGAATGAATTGATGTCCACACGAGTTACGAAAAAAGGTGCTCCCATTCGAAATTTTAAGATACCCGAAAAGTTGTGACAGTTGAATATACAAGTATGGGAAATAAACAGGAAGCTGCGCGTGATATAGAAAGCGAGTTTCCTTTGGAATGTAAGTGAAAATTACCTTGTCTAAACATTTCAATTCCTCCGTCGGATACACAGTTTTCTCGCACCTTGCGCAAGTTTTATTCATTTTGAACGATTGTCATACGATAACACATAAAACAATAAACAGCAATGATATAACACCGTGCAACACAAGTTTTCACAATTCACAAACAAAGTTTCGAAATCACTTTTGTTGGAAAACACTCAGGAGCACAAATTTCGTAGCATCCCCAAACGCGCATGCCAAAAAATGACAAGTGGCGTTAATGGCGGTCGTTAGGGCTACCAACGCGCAGGGATAAAATATCTACCAACGAATGCTGCCCTCTCCGCCCGCCTCAAGAATTACCCATATCGAATGTAATTTTCCTTTTTAACTAACTAGGTATCGTTTAATTCAGACGGCAAACAACAGTTTACTCTCTCGTCAAAGTGGTAATATAGGACATTGCAATAAAAAAAAAACTATTAATAAATTTAATTGCTCTACAAATAAAATATATAAAAATAAAACTACGTGCATAAACATTTTTCCTTCTGAAGAACGGCCAGAGCTTCATTGAATAATTGCTTGGACGTTTGGATCATTTCCGTCAAATGATTATAATCTTCCTGTTTTTCCTCTTCAATCATTTTCACTTTGTCTTCCATTATCTTTAGTTTTTCTTCAGCTAATTCTAGCTTGTATTTTAAATCATCCTTATCTAAAGTCTCATAGCCATCAGGTTGAGATTCGGATGATGTGCTTTCACTTGGTCTCTCTGCAACTGCACTAATAGAAGACTGTTTTTTGGTAACAGATCCAAACATGTCAAATTCTTTAGCTAACGATGTTTTAGAGAGACGTGATCCTCTTTTTGGTTCTTTTAAAACTTTAATCTCATCTTCAAGAGACCGCACTTTACGTTCAAGACGTTTTTTCTTCTCTTTTAATTTCCTGTAGGATATATCCAATTCTTCCCATTTGTGTCTTTCAGCAGAAAGTCGTTCATTTAAGATTCTTACTAAATCTGAGAGCTTTTTAATTTCGTTATCAGTAGCTGTCTTCATCGGGGAAAAGAACACGCTTTGTAAAGAGCATTCTTCGTATCTCAATAGTTGAGCACGTAGCTCTTCTATTTTTGATGTTTTTTCAGAGGCTTGTTTTCTCAGTGCATCGATTTTAACGTCCGTGTTTTTGATGAGCTTTTGATACTCGGCCATTTCACTGTTCATTTTGTTCATTTTAATAGTGTTTTCTTTGAGGATCTCTTGGTAGTAAAGCTCAGAGCTTGTGATTTGACTCTATAAGAAAAAGAATGATCTGTAAAATATTACCTACATAACTATATTTATGCAAAATGGATCGTTTCGAGTTACTTGCAGTAGATACAGCTAAATTTAAGACCACACTGGTCTTTTTAAGGTTAAAAGAATATGTTTCTTCTTGTTATTCTAATATAAAGTTATACATATCATTGAACCTCGGTGCTCATAAATACAATTTTAGAAAGTTAATCACAAAAGCTTACTCTCTGTTCATTAATCAACAGGTCATCATGATTACTCTTCTCGACAAAAGTTTGAATCTTCAGTCTGATAGTCGTAGAGTCACATTCTAAATTTCTGATTCTGCACTTTGCTCCTTCTAACTTCTTCTTAAGTTCCTGGTTTTCTTCTCGAAGATACTCTAAGTCTTTCATAGCTTGATCCACTTCTTTCTTTCTTTTTAGTTCAAGTTCACGTAGAACCTGCATTTAAAATTTAGTTAAGTTAATTAGAATACCTACTTCGAAATGCATTCGAGTAGCATAAAATGTAAAATGTGATTTTATAGTAAAGATTTTACTGTTGGCGGATACTGGTAAATAAATATTCACCATACAATAGTAGAGTACCATATCCATATAAGAAATAAATTTAGGTTTGTAATTACGTAGTTTTGGTCACTCTTCTTAACCTCTTTTTCTACCTGGCTTGTTTTGCCACTCAGTTTATCTTCTAGTTCACCAATCCTTGCTTGCAATACACAGATCTGTTGAGCCCTTCCTTTCCAGCCAGCTAAATCATGTTGTAACTCCTTGATACTGGTGAACTTGTCTCCAAGTTCTTGTTGTAAGATTTTTGTAGCTATAAGTATTTCATTCTTGAGCTCGAGATTTCTGTTCTTGCTTTCGTATAATTTTTTGTTAACAACTGCTAATTTACTATTTAGTTCTTTTAACTCATCAGGATTTGCGTCTATTGGTTCATTTTTACATACACATATATCTAACTTCTCGTGTTCTTTGTTGAGTATGTCAAGTTGTACGATTTTTCGTTCTAAAGCAGCATTTTTGGTTTTGTAACTCTCAAGTTCGGCGACTAAATGCCTGTTTTGTTTACAAAGCTCGGTAATCTTTGCGCTTATAATACCGGCAGATTTTGAGGATATGGCTGGTCCTGATCCAGATATGATATCTCGTATGCGTTGATTCAATTCATTGATCGTTTTGTTTAGTTCTTTTATGTCTTGGTCTTTTAAGAATATACACTTTCTAAGTTCATTATTTTCGCATGTCATTACCTGATGATTAAACATAAAATGTAATTATTTTTTTGCTGATAGGTTAGCCTTTGACCACAATCTCACCTGATGGTAAGTGATGATGTGGTCGAAGATGTTGACAGGCTTAACCTAAAGTTACTGGCTTTCAAGGACAGCTGCCGGAACACATTTAGGTGCTTGGCGACACCATTTCTACTTGAGTGAGGTAGCTATCCAGGCAGGCATTCGCAAAATGCCCTACCCTCATGCTGTAACGACTGACATCGTAGGACAACAACCGGGAACGACGGCTTAACGTGCCAACCGAAGCACGGAAGCGCTCAGTAGTGACTTCAATAGCGGTCACCCATCCAAGTTACGACCGCGGCGGACGTTGATTAGCTGATCGACTAAGCAAACTTCGCTACGAGCGCTTATTATATTTTACTATCAATTGACAGAATTGATCCATAAACAAACCACGTCATTAATGCCTACTTGGGTGATCTATTTGCCAGATATCTGAACTGTTCTAAGTTTTGAAGCAGTTATGGCTCAGTGGCTTTGGCTATGGACTGCCACGCAGCAGGTCCATGGTGCGAATTCCATCACATGGTGGAAGGGCTTTTTGCGAATGCCCGCCAGGCTAGCGACCACCCTCACGTAGAAAATCTGTCACCAAGCACCTAACGGTGTGTTCTGGCAGCAGTCCTTGAGAGCCAGTGAAATTACAGGCACATGAGACTTAACAAATATGTCTCAAGGTGACGGGCGCAGTGCAATTCGTCACTTGCATGCATCTGTTATAAGCAGAGGTTACTCCACTTAACATCAGGTGGGCCTTGAGCTTGTTACGTCGCAATAAAAAATATAAAAATATAGACAATAATGTTGCAATGCTGCTAACCAGAAGTTTGAAAGTTTGTATCCCATGACTGATTGATCTTCCAATACACTCCAGGTTATTCTATGACCTACATTCAGCTTGCTCAGTGGCAGGCTGGAAGAAAATCTGTTACCAAGCACCTAATAATATGTTCCAATTTTTGTGAGATCTTGGTCAAAGCTTTGTCAATCTGTTAGAAATATAATTGACAATATTTTGTCTAAGATGAGTCAGTATAGATGAAGACAGTGGTACGCATTATATTGAATATTTTTTATATGTACCTTTAGCTGTTCAATAAGATGAGCGTTCAGCTCAGGAGGGTATAAAAGGTCTTCCGGTTCAGGATTTTCTAGCTCTGCTAACATTTTAAGCTTCATTTCGTCAGTTTCATCTATTTTAGCTGCTACGTTAGCTAACTTTTCTTCTTTTGCTTTCGCATTTTTCACATTCTGGTCAGTTTTATTTTTACTCATGATGGAAATAATTATTCAATGAATTATCTTTGACTTTTAAATGACAAAGTAATACGAAGTTACTACTTATCAAAGACAATTGTTTTATAAGATAAGTTTTTATTCGTAGGTATTTTGTTTATATGACAAAGTTATCAATATAGTCCGTTATATCCAACATTATATTAAATTGAACCACAAATTAAATAGATACGTCTAAAACTTGAACGCTTCGTATGTCAGACAGTAGTTATGATACCGCCAACAGTTAAAAAATAATTGTCACAGTCAAATCAGTCAGCTGTCAGCTGTTCTTGAATTTCATATTGATTTTTTGGTGTTGTTTTTTTGCTTTAGTTAATTAATAATAAATTATTTTAATATCGGTGTTAATTTTTGTTATCTTTATGATAGTGCATTAAAGTGGCCACGTTGTTGTATTTATTTTCGCCTTCTCAGAGCTTCAGGCAAGTAGTAAATTGATATGTCCTTGTACCTAGTTCCTTCTGTGGCATAGAAAATCATTTCTTATCGGAAAATATACAAACAAAGCATCTTCACGGCACGGTTTTATTGTTGTTTACGTGTATTATTTAACATTTGTACAGTAACGTGACTAGAATGTGATATTCTCTATAATATCTGAGACATTAGGCTAGTGAGAGGTCTATCTTGTGTATGAAGCTAGGAAGAAAATGTTTTAATTGTACCAGACCAAGTAAATCAATAACTGTATACTACACACCGCTAGCAGGTATGGTATAGAACACATTGTCTCACCTATTGAAAAACAACATAATTAGAGTTTCAACAGCACTTTGATGTACATGGTTTTAAATTTCATAGTTTTAATGTCAAAACATGCTAGGTTGGAGGTCCCAAATGGATTGTTATTTCTCAATAAAAAAATTATGTCATAGTAGAAATGAACAACTTAGGATGTGCCTCGACAATAACTTGACATTCATGTAGAACCATCATGGGTCCCTGTAGGTTAAGTTAACTATTTGTTTTTAAATAACACCAAAATTATCATTATTTTAACCTTAGATCAGTTACCCAATGCTTTTGTGACTGATAGTGTCCATGACAACATACATAGCAACCTATCTTAAATTTATACCACAGGGGAAAACAAGGAACAACACTCAAAAATTTCAAACTTGACTATGTCATCAAGTGGTTTTTTAAATTATCTTTATCATAGCAAACATACTGTGCATGCTACTATCTGTATCAAAAGATGACAATTTATTTTTGATCATGGTTAAGTAGAACCATCTTAGTCTGTGTGAATAAAGCAAAAACTATAACAGCTATTTTTGTTCAACAACCATGATAAAAAAGAAAAAAACATCGTTCACATGTTTTGTTATACTTGAACCAGTATAGTAAAAACCTTAAAATATTTAAAATGAGTTTAGCTACTAAATATAAGTAAAATAAAAACAAATGAAAGTATTCATAAAGTTGTATGCAATATATTGCATTCCACTTTACTTCAATTTCTTTTGCATTGACCTTCCTGATTTTTTTTCTTGTGGTCGGCATATTAGGTTCCAACTCATTTACATTATTTTATTTATTCATTTTACTTTAATTAAAACGGCAACAACTAATTTCAATAATTAATGAGAATTATATAATAATATAAAAAAAAAACATGGTGAACAATATTATTTTTAAAGTGCAAAATTCATACATTCTTTTCACAAAAACGCAGACATTCTACAATGATATCTGGCCAACACTGTTACATATCGGCTCTGCAAATAGTCTGTGCCTTCAGGCTTAGAATTGTTAGGAATACTTATTTCAGTTAGTGCCTCACGCAGATTTAAAGCATTGATTTTACCTTAAAGCCTACTGGTTGGTTCAGTTCCCGTCTGACTTCCAATGAATTACAACCTAAACAACCCAGCAAGAATTTGGTGGGGTACATATAAGCTCATACATCACTAGTTACTACTCATTTCTTGCATAAGTCATCTATGACCGATGACAGTGGAACTTCCACACTATACATACATTGACATTTTTACTATTAGTCTGCCTTCATTGAATCGGCAACTTCACAAGGCTTTCTCTGATTCACACAAGTGATCAAATTATTTAGTTATATTCTTAGATAAGAGATTTTCTATTCTGAGGTTATGTTATATAAGTATCTACTTAGTGAGTGCAATATTATCTAAATAATTACATCTACTATGTTTTAAGCTTATATTCTGTATCTGTCATAGCATCATTACCAGGACTGTTATTTAACCATTTTACCTCTATGTGTGAGGACTTGTAAATGATTTCTTCATTTTATATATTTTGATTACCTAATTTAAGCTATGTAGTTGGTGGTCTTCCTAAGATATAATAAATAAATAAATAAAATGATTTTGTATCATCATTTATCACATTGCTAACCAACAGATGTATAAAAGGAGATTATACATTATATCCAATTAAGGGGGAGGGGGCCGCCATTTAAAGTGGATGGTGTCTTCAGAAGTTGCTCCTGTCACATTCTGGTATTTTACATAATGCAACTTTCTGAACATGTTAACAATATCTGCAGAGCTTTATTCACAATAATTGTTACAGTATACAGGGTTATTGGAAAAATGCTAACCGCCTCTTAGGGTTGACTTCTGCTAGACCTAACAAACATTTAACATAGTATAAGACAATGCCTACTCAGAGCCAAGAGCGCCCGTCGCGGTCTTCGAATGGAAAGCTGAACGCGTGAACGAGCAACTGTTCTATTTCTGAACAAGTCCTGACTGCTCTTTGTTTAACCAATACACTCATTGTCTTATATTGAGATATAACCAAGATTCTTTTCCTCAGTTATCTTCCTGACTGAGAAAAAGACAGTACGATACTCTGTCACACTCACGCCATAAGAGGGCAAAGGGTTGCCGGAAATATATTTTTTGTCCATGCACACAAATTAATTGAAGTGTATTTGAGCTCTAGAGTCAAGTGTCGCCAGTCAGCAATCCTTATGAGAGCCATCCAGTTTCTGATGAGACATTATGATGATTGCGACGTGGCACGGCCCTTATGAGTGCTTCAGGAAGTACCACTACATTTTCAGAGAGGACTGCACTTCAAGTCATATGAGTATACGAGTATATCATTATGTGATATGTATGGCAAATAAAACCAATAACACTATGTTTAAGCCTTTTTTTTTATTGAAGAAAGAAGATTCAGGTGCTATCAAAAATTCTGCTTTCCATACAAAGACGTAATTTTTTTGATTTGATGAGTCCATTTCGTATGTAAAAAAAATAATGTGGTACTGAAATTTCTGTTTTTGTACCATACTGGACTACTGAAACAAGTATAAATTTACGTTTCACACTGCGGGCGGCAGCTCGCTGTGATCAATATCCTGAGGAAGGCTTCCGGTAGAAGCCGAAACATTGTCGATAGTCATATCGACTCACAGTAAGTTGTTCACGCTCAAACACACGTGTTTTCAAACATAAAATATAAATATGAGCGTATGTTTTTATAAGTATAAATTAATTAAAAAGTTAAAAACCAAAATTTTCTTTGTTCCATTGAAATTAAAACCGCAAATTATAATATATATGGAATCGTTTTGCGATTGCCCATCATTTTGACACCAAACTCGATGGGTTTGGAAGAGAACCAAAAATTATATCTCACAATATGGCGTCGCAAATGCGTCAGTTTTTTTTATTGTTTAAGGTATGCCTTTGATCACAATCTCACCTGATGGTAAGTGACGATGTGGTCGAAGGTGTTTACAGGCTTAAACTAGACTTACTGGCTTTCAAGGACTGCTGCCAGAACTCACCGTTAGGTGCTTGGCAACAGATTTTCTACTTGAGGGTGGTCGCTAGCCAGTCGGGTATTTGCAAAATGCCCTTCCACCATCCGATCGGTGAAGCTCAATCCCGCGGCGGGATTCGACCCATGGACCTGCTGCGCGGCAGTCCATAGCCAATGCCACTGAGCCATCACTGCATCAATTGTTTTATGTACCTAGTGTCACTTGTGCTATCAAGACGAATCTAACGATATATCATACATTAAAATCGGTTAAGCCGTTTAGAAGTTATGGGGGAATAAAGAAACTCACAAACATACACACATACATAAACCCTGAAAACATAACACTCCTTCTTTTGAGCAGTGGTGTAAAAACATCGAATACGAAATATTTTTTTATGTCATTGTGACGTAGCTAGCTCGCGGACCACATGATATTAAGCTGACTATCCTCTGCCTAGAACAGATGCATTTCAACATAAGTGACGAAATGCGCCAGTCACCTTGAGACAGTTATTAAGTCTCATGTGCCTGTAACTTCACTGGCTCTCAAGGACTGCTGCTGGAACACACCGTTAGGTGCTTGGCGACAGATTTTCTACTTCAGGGTGTTATCACCCTAGCCTAGCCAGGCAGGCAATCGCAAAATGCCCTTCCACCATGCGGTGAAGCTCAAGCCGGCGATGGGCATCGAACAAGGGTCCTGCGGCACGGCAGTCCATAGTTATTACCTCTAAATTTTTTTTTATGCCTGATAGGTTAGCTTTTGACCACTATCTCACCTGATGGTAAGTGATGATGTGGTCGAAGATGTTGTTCAGGCTAACCTAGAAGTACTGGCTCTCAAGCACAGCTGTCGGAATACCGTTAGGTGCTTGGCGACAGATTTTCTACTTGAGGGTGGTAGCTAGCCAGGCGGGCATTCGCAAAGTGCCCTACCACTATGCTATAACGACTGCCAGCCTAAGACAACAACCGGGACCGACGGCTTAACCTGCCCTCCGAAGCACGGAAACGCTCAGTAGTAATGTCACTAGCGGTCACCCATCCAAGTCAAGACCGCGCGCGACGTTGCTTAACTTTGGTGATCGGTTGAGAACAGCTAAGTAAACTTCGCTACGAGCGCTTCTAAATTACGATATGGCAATTATGGGATTTTAAATGTGTCTCTTTCGTTTCCAGGTCACCATGCCGGGCACAAACCTCATCGTCCCTGTGGTCCTATGGGGTAAACATGCTCCGACTCACTGCATATCTTCAGTGTACTTATCACGCGACCAGCGCACCCTGGTCACTGGTTGCTATGATGGACAGATATGCATATGGCAGGTGGATCCTGAATCTTTGAGGATGACCCCGCGTTGTCTGCTGGTCGGCCATACAGCTCCTGTCACTTGTCTCTCCAGGGCTTCTATCATACAGGTTGGTGTTGGAATACGTTCTGAAGCAGTGATGGCTCAGTGGAATTGGCTAGGGACTGCCGTGCATCAGGTCCATGGTTCGAATCCCGCCGCGGGCTTGAGCTTCGCCGCATGGTGGAACGGTGGTGGGGTTGAAGGCATATGAGACTTAACAACTATGTCTGAAGGTGACGGGTGCAGTACAATTCGTGACTTGTGACGAAATGCATCTGTTATAGGCAGAGGTTAGTCCGCTTAACATCAGGTGGGCCTCGAGCTTGTTCCGTCACAATAACATAAAAAAAAACCGTCCAGTAATTTTAGATACAAAAATGGATACAAAAAGACTATTTTATGAATGCTGTTCTATTTGCATTGGTTTTAGGACAATAACTACATAGTGAGCTCGTCAGAAGCCGGCGAGATGTGCACATGGGACCTCGTCGATGGGAAATGCAGAGAGAGTGTCAAACTCTCTCAAATACATACCAACATTCAGGTAAGCGTGTATCAATTTAAAGAAATCTGTGGCACCGCACAAACTCCGCGACCTCAGTGAGCTACTCTAGCTCACTGAGGTCGCGGAGTTTGTGCGGTGTGGGCGCAGTGTGGACTGTTTACGTTCTGCGTTGTATATTGCTGTTGAATGATTTCACAGAGAGCTAGCGAGGATGCTACAGGAGGACAGTATGGTATTAGCTAGGGTTAGTAATAAAAACAAGAGGTGCCATGTGTCTAGCCCGCTATTGTTGCAGATAAGTAACAAATAAAACAAAAAAAAAATATGGAATTGACTTCAACACTCAAATGTGTGAAATAACTTAAAGTCGATACCATCATGGTTCAAAAGTACCTATTGTCACAATATTGTGCTCATGGTACTGACTTGGACAAGTTATTTCACACATTTGAGTGTTGAAGGCGGGTCCATTATAATTAAAAAAAAACCCTTTTTAGTGATTTGCTTATGGGATTGATTGTCATCGACTGTTAATAACTAATTGACTATATCGTCAAGATACTTTTCAGTTATTGGTGTGTAACTCAAAAACTGCTTGACCGATTTTGATGAAATTTAAATGAATCAAACGGCAAGCATCAGATTTCAAATAAAAAAAGAATCATCAATATCGGTTCACTCAGTCAAAAGTTTTGAGGTAACAAACAAAAAAAAAATGTTATCCTTAGCGCGAGTTCGGATTCGCGCTTGACAGTTATTATTGCATGTTATGTTGCAATTCTTGTATATGTGTATCTCGTTCTGCTCTTCGTTACTTTGCGAAAATCCACGTTTAATAATAACAAATATTTTAAGACATGCATTTAATTAATATTAAAAAATAACATAAAAAATATAATAATAAATCTAATGTAAATTTTGCCTAATTTTCGTGTTAAACCGACATAGCTATTTAATACCAGAGATTTCTCGACATTTCTCGATCGTGCGCTCAGAGTCAAAACCTTCCTGATGATGCTTTGCGTAGAAGCGAAACCCGTCGAAAATTCTTCCGCCTTGGCCACGCGGTGCTTATGACGACATGTTGGCTTATCAGAAAACTTAGGCGGAATTGTCAGTAGATTCCTATATGGAATCTATGGCCCCGTGGAGTGCCGGGCTAGAATGTCACCCCCCGATTGTTACCCGAGGGTGTCGTAAGAGGCCACTAAAGGCAAAATATCGGAAAGTGGGCAGCAGCGCCTTCTGAAGAACTTATAAAAACTTAAACTGCTATCTCCAAGATGCTTGCCAACCGTGGGGATTATGGTAAACCCCCTTAATGGTTGAGGCTGTGTTCAGCAGCGGACAATCTGGCTGATACAGTAATGCAAATAATTATGTATGTATTTTAGTAATATTTTCAATTTTTAATATTGTTGTGTTTGCAATAAGGCCTGCTGGGCGGATAACAGTACAAAATTACAAATTCACGAGAGAAAAAAATATAGTCATATGCGGGATTCGAACCCGCGTCCATCCACCCCTACAGCCGGGGTATGCTCTGACCTACTGAGCTAACATGAAAATGACTCATAACTGCAATGTTTACTCTCGTTCTTTATTTGACCATCGTATCGGGAACGGAGCGACACCTATAGTTTAACTTACGTTGTACTACAAACAAGACCAATTTTGAAATTGGTTTTAAACTTGTAAATGATGACGCAATCTTATAATTTTAATATTGTTGTTTGCATCCACTGTACTGTACTGTATCAGCCAGATCGTCCACTGCTGAACACAGCCTCCCCGTTAAGGGGGTATTTGCCACAATCCCCACGCTTGGCAGCCGGCTTGGGGATCGCAGTGTAAGATGGCAGTTACTTAGAAGGCGCTGCGCCCACCTTCCAGTATTTTTCCCTTAGTCGACTCTTACGACACCCACAAGATGTTTTTTTTTTATTTTTTTATTCCTTATAGGTTAGCCTTTGACCACTATCTCACCTGATGGTAAGTGATGATGTGGTCGAAGATGTTGTTCAGACTAACCTAGAAGTACTGGCTCTCAAGTACAGCTGCCGGAACACACCGTTAGGTGCTTGGCGACAGATTTTCTACTTGAGGGTGGTAGCTAGCCAGGCGGGCATTCGCAAAATGCCCTACCACCACGCTATAACGACTGCCATCCTAAGACAACAACCGGGACCGACGGCTTAACGTGCCCTCCGAAGCACGGAAACGCTCAGTAGTAATGTCACCAGCGGTCACCCATCCAACTCATGACCGCGCGCGACGTTGCTTAACTTTGCTGATCGGTTGAGAACAGCTAAGTAAACTTTGCTACGAGCGCTTCAAAATATTTCAAAATAATATCATTATTCATTCATAATTGGCAAACTTGTCTTCGTAATACAATTAAAATTTGAATCATCATCATCTAAATTCTTTCTTTTATTTTGTTTTAGAAAACAAAATTGTTGTTGAAAAAGTCTTTATTAATATTTTCCGTCTTCAGGCGTACCACATGTGCAATAGCGAAGACCTGCGCCTGTTCTGCAACGGGTACTACGCAGAGATACTTATCATGGATCCGTTCTCACTTGAGATCTTGTTCAGTCTCAGTTCCAAAGTGAACCCGGATTGGATCAGCGCCTTGCACGTGAGTACAATCTATTACCACGCCACTATAATCTTTAGGGGGGGAGGCAGAGATATCTAAGCTCCCACGTGGCCCCTGACTTGTTTTGGTCCCATAGGGCACGTATGGGGATGTTTTTTTTGTTTTTACCTCGAGGTGCTTGGCGACATAATATTTTCTACATGAGGGTGGTTGCTAGCCAGGCGGATATTCGCAAAATGTCCTTCCACCATGCGATGAAGTTCAAGCCCGCGGCGAGATTCGAACCATGGACCTGCTGCGCAGTATTCCATAGCCAATGGCACTAAGCCATCACTTCTTCGAATTATTTGTATTAATTTACACCCTACGCCCGTGGGGTGTCGGGGAAGAATGTCACACCAGAAGGTGAGCAGCAGCGCTTTCTGAGGACCTGATATCTCACACTGCGATCCTCAAGCCGCCTGCCAAGCGTGGGGATTATGGCAAAGTCCCCACAATGGAGGGTGTGTTCAGCAGTGGACAATCCGGCTGATACAGTACAGGTTGAAATGAATATGTAGGTTACTTTTTAATTTAAACCTTTAAAATGTGGTAGATCTTTAAAAATGCGCCCAAATGTCTTCACCACTACATGCAAAATAGTGTATATACGTAATACACACAACCTCAGCAAAATCAGTGGTTCGTCAGTCATCGTGGTGTGCGTGCGATCTGTGGGGACGTGTCCGAGTTCACAGTAAAATCGCACGCACACATATTTAAATGATCACGAGAGATGGGTGTGAACTTTTAGAGCGAAACAATCTTACATTTGTCATAAGGTGTTTAAAGTACCTGAAAAAAAAAGTGATAAAGTTTGTATACTTCCATGTTCAATCCATGTTTACAAAAGATGGAGAGTGTGAAAGTGACATATAAAGGAGAGTGAATGCTGGAAACATGGTGAATGGAGCATTGGACGCGTTTATGAACAGTCAGAAGGTGTCTCAAAAAGCTCGTCTGTTCATGGAGGAGTGTTGGTCCCGACACTAATGTATGGTAATGAGTAAGTTGGGCATGGCAGAAAAAGCATGAGAGTAGAATAAATGCAGCGGAGATGAGAGCATTGAGGAGCATGATTGGAGTCAAACGGAGTAACAGGATAAGGAATAGTGTGATAAGGGACCGATGTGGTGTGAATGAGGATGTAGTGACAAAAATCGAGAATGGTATGTGAAGATAGTTTGGACCTTTGGAGAGAATGAATGAAATGAGACTGACTAATAAGGTTTACCTGGGACAAGTGAACGGAAGTGTTGGAAGGGTAAGACCTAGGCGAACGTTCCGAAATCAGATTGAAGACGTTCTGAAAATAGGCCAGGTCAGGAGTACCCTAGACCGACGCTTAAGTATGAAAGGATTGATGAGTGTAGATGAAGCGAAAGAGATATGCAAGGATCGTCTCTGCTTACCCTTATGGGAAAGAGGCGTGATGTTATGTATGTATGTACATATGTATAAAAAATAAAGTATCCAATATCAAAATATTGGCTAGTTATCTTTTTAATATTTTACAGGTCCTTCGACCATCTTCAAGAAAAGACGACGTCGTTCTTGCAATATCAATTACTGGGACTGTGAAAGTGAGTACAGTGAATCTTTTTTTTTAATGTGAATAAGTAATGGAATACACCCCCCTGCTGGATGCTTGGTGTTAAAAGCAATCATCTCAGTTTATGACTGTTACATTTCGTCATAAGTGAACAATTGCACTGTGCCTGACTCACCCTTTTTTATGTTATTGTGACGGAACAACCTCGAGGCCCGTCGATGTTAAGCGGGCTAACCTCTGCCTATAACAGATGCATTTCATCGCAAGTCACGAATTGCACTGTGCCTGTCACCTTGAGACAAAGTCGTTAAGCCTGTAATTTCACTGGCTCTCAAAGACTGCTACCGGAACACACCGTTAGGTGCTTGGGGACAGGTTTTCTACTTGAGGGTGGTAGCTAGCCAGGCGGGCAATCGCAAGATGCCTTCCACCATGCGGTGAAGCTCAAGCCCGCGGTGGGGAGCGAACCAGGGACCTGTGGCACGGCAATCCATAGCTATTACCGCTCGGCCATCATTGCTTCAAACCCTGAGACATCAAGAGGTTACGTCTCATGTGAATGTCACGTCACCGGTTAAAAAATCACCGGCTTATCTACACATAATCGAGTCTCACACAGCACGATTCATGCGTTCCTTCTTACCGCATACCTGCAAAATGTGGAATGATCTTCCATGTAACATTTTTCCGCAGAGCTACAGTATGGATTCCATCAAAAAGGGTGTTAAAAGAGTACTACAGGGTAGGCAACGCATTGGTAACGCCCCTGGTGTTGCAAATGTCCATAGGCGACGGTAACCGCTTACCATCAGGTAGGCCGTCTGCTTATTTGCCACTGCATATCATAAAAAAAATGTCATTTCACCGGCACTCATACCCTTCAAACCGGAATACAGTAATGCGAACATTATTGCTTAGCGGTAGAAATTGGTATGGTGGCAGTTGATTCGAGTGAGATTCGGATTATTAAAATGTATATAAGCTCGAAATATGGAGATCAGCAAGGTAAAGTTAGAGACTAGGTAGAAGGCTATCTGTTTAAATATACTTTTTCACAAACATCCATGTCATAAGACGCTCGATAAGTGTGGGCCAATAAGTTTGAAAGCGTACGACAAAGACAAACAATTGGGGTCACTGACCGAAATTTCTTCTGATCACTCCACAATACTTTATGAATGTAGTATGCTTAAATTAACTGTTACTGTTTATGTAATGACTTTTGAAATGGAAATAATATAATAATAACAATATGGCGTCTAAAATCCTGGAGGATTTTGTTATTTTCTTTATTTTTATGTACTTAATGTCACTTTCGCTGTCAAGGAGAATCTAACGATATCTCTTATATTGAGATCGGTTAGACAGTTCAGAAGTTATGGTGGAATAAAGAAACTCATAAACATACATACATACTTGAACCCTGAAAACATAACTCTCCTTTATTTGGGCAGTCGTGTAAAAACTAACGCTCATGCATATATATGATATGATTGCAAAATAGTGATGGAGAAAAATGGACCCCACGGGGAAGGTACTCACAGACTATGAGAGCTTTCAGTAGAAGCTAAAACAATTATCGATCGTGTAATAGACGCTAGAAATTCGTTGTTTTCGATAAATAAAAAAATATATACCAACTGCAAGCATTTCATGCTCAGACTGAATTGGTTAACTTTGACAAGGTTTTATGAGTGTCCCTGGAAAGGAAAATATTTTGTGTTAACTTTCTATTTCATAATAACAAATATTTTTAAAATATTTTATGAAAACATTAAATTAATGTTTTAATAAAACACTTAAAAAATATGCCGACGTGACGTCACAAACGCCACGCAGCCATACCGGAAGAATTTTCAACGCGTTTCGCTTCTATATGAAGCATCCTCGGGAGGTCTTGACTCTACGAGCGCACGATCGTGAAATAGACTCTCAATTATAATAGAGAATTAGAATCGAAATACGTCGAAAATTCTTCCGGTTTGGCTGCGTGACGTCAGGTCGGCTTAACGGGAAAATTAGGCGGAATTGTCACTAGATATATTTTTTAACTGTTTTATTAAAATATTAATTTAATGTTTTCTTAAAATATTAAAAAAAAAATTGTTATTATTAAATATGGATTTCCGCAAAGTAACCTAAGATAATGAATAGATTCTAGCCTGAATCTATTCATTATCTTAACTAACTATTCTTTAGCTAATTCTACTTAACCTAATATAAAAGTATAACATATATTTATATACCTTAATTTTTAGTATTATTTGATTGTAACTAGTATTTTTTTCACATACTAATTTTAATACCTATGTAATTTATTACTTAATCACAATTACCTGAATACGGAAGAGCGAGACCCTCTAACACTGGTATGTCAATACTTAAAAGAGAGTCTCAAATATATAAAATGTAAATTAGATTAAGTTTACGGAAATAAATATTTTGTATTCGCGAGTCTCTCGGTAGCTAGAGCAAAAAAAGGTCTGACCACGAATAAACGACACGTCGATTTTGTAAAAGAAGGGTCATCTACAAAATCTAAATCCAAGCCTTACTCCATCTTAGGCGCAGCTCCCGATTGGACTCTTTTGATGGACACGTATGAAAAACATTACAAAATTCCTGAGGATGTTGGTGTTTCGTCATCCAGACCAGACATATTTTTATACTCAAAAAATCTAAAACGCATAGTACTCATAGAACTTACTGTGCCGTGGGAAACAAACATACCTAAAGACCACACAATAAAAACAAACAAATATTATGACCTAACAAACGAATTAACCAAAAACGGTTATGTGGTTAGTTTATATGCTGTAGAGGTTGGAGCAAGGGGTATACCAGCGAAATCCCTATATAACCTACTTAAAGACCTTGGCCTACCAAGAACAACCGTAACTTCCATCCTAGAACGTGTATCTAAGGCGGCATTAGTAGGATCTTATCAAATTTGGTTAGGTAGAGGAGGAGGCTCGAGTGGTGAAGGAGAGCATTGATGCATCATAAAGGGGCCCCTTAATCCTACTCCTGGGTTGCAAGTCCCAGGCCCCTCCAGCCTCTTCCTCTGCAACGCGATGGACCCGGCACCCGCACGGTGAATCCATGGAATGCTAAGTAATTCGTCTCTTGTATTTAGCGTTGTGAATATTTTGTCAGTATCATTGTATCATTTCAGGTATGGTCCCTACTAGGACACGAGAACAAGCAATCGGAGCCTATTTACGAGAACGAGTCGAAACAAATACGTTGTCTTAACGCGCTGTCACTCAACTGCTGCGCTTACAACCAGAGGACAGTGCTCATTGTGTGCGCCAAGTATTGTCAGATATACGATGCAGGTAAAATAAAATACTCACAATAATAGCGTCACGTTTCAGTTTAGAATAATATACATGATCTCTCCGGAAGACTTAGTTCTGCTGCATATGCAGTTCGTAAGAATAAATGGCAATACTTCTTCCGGGTCATTGGTAAAAATGGGAGTACCACAGGGATCAATTTTGGGACCATTTCTGTTTCTAACATATATTAATGATCTGCCTTGCATAGCCAAAGATTTCTGCGATATTGTTTTATTCGCAGATGATACCTCTCTGATTTTTAAAGTAGATAGGAAAGACAGTGAACTGACTCATGTAAATAATGTATTATCTAAGATCTGTAAATGGTTCGCCGCTAATAATCTTCTCCTAAATTCAAAAAAGACGAAATGTTTAAAGTTTTCTTTACCAAATTTTCGTTATGTTGAACCAAACATAAAGCTTGGCCCAGATAAACTCCCTATTCACAATGCGTCAGTCTTCCTGGGAATCAAAATGGAGTCCACTTTACAGTGGGATCCACATCATATACATGATCTCTCCGGAAGACTTAGTTTTGCTGCATATGCAGTTCTTAGTATAAGACAGTTAACAGACGTAGCTACTGCTCGTCTAGTTTATTTCGCGTACTTTCACAATATTATGTCGTATGGTGTATTGCTGTAGGAAGCTGCTACTGAGATAGAGACAATCTTTATCCTACAAAATTGTGCAATTCGACATTGGCTATGGAGTGCCGCGCAGCAGGTCCATGGTTCAAATCCCACTACAGGCTTGAGCTTCACAGCATGGTGGAAGGGCATTTTGCGAATGCCCGCCTGGCTAGCGACCACCCTCAAGTAGAAAATCTGTCGCCAAGCACCTAACGGTGTGTTCCGGCAGCAGTCCTTGAGAGCCAGTGAAATATAGGCACATGAGACTTAATAACTCAATGTCTCAAGGTGATGGGCGCAGTGGAATTCGTGACTTGTGACGAAATGCATCTGTTATAGGCAGAGGTTAGTCCGCTTAACATCAACATCAGACGGAACAAGCTCGAAGGTGATTCCTTCGAGCTTGTTCCGTCACAATAACATAAAAAATATATGTATGTATTATGCGTTACGTTTGAGTTTAGAATAATATACATGATATATCCGGATCCGGATCCTTCGCTGCATTCTTATGTAGTTCGTAAGGTAAGACAGTAAACAGACGTAGATACTGCTCGGCTAGTTTATTTCGCGTACTTCCTCAGTATTATGTCGTATGGTGTATTGTTGTAGGGAGCTGCTGCTGAGATAGAGACAATCTTTACCCTACAAAAGCGTGCAATTCGAGCCATATATAAAATAGATCCTAGAGAATCGCTGAGGAATTAAAAAATAAATATTTTTAACTTTAACAAGTGTGTATATATATTAAATAATTATGTATGTTTGTAAAAAAATGAGTAATTTTAAATTAAACAGTGACAATCACGATTACAACACTAGGAGTAAAGATAAAATAGCGGTGCCAGGTTTTAGAATAGCAAAGACAAATAAAAGGTCCTTCATAGGTAATTGTGAACGGTTTTATAATAAAGTTCCCAAACATATTACAACGCTCACATAAGGGAAATTCAAGTTGCACGTGAAAAACATATCGATTAAGAAATCCTACTACACAGTTTGTGATTACTTAAACGACAAAGATGCCTGGACAATTCCGCCTCTGCCAAGCTATCGCCTGTCACCTACGTAATTTAAACAAATATTGTAATAATTGTATTATATTGAAAGTATGTAACACATTGTTAAAAGACGTTTAAAGAATGGACCTGAGATTCTTGCCCATTCTTCTCGCGTTGGCTGTATACATTTTTTTTGTTGAATTTGTAATTGACCTTCATAAGAGCGTCGTAGACGCCTAAATTGAATATGTGCTGTCTCGAGTTAGGTAGAGTATTTATGGTGCAGAAACGATGTGTGAGAATAATTAATAAGACTTGGTTTAACAGCTGTAAGCCTCTTTTCGAAAAATGCAACATATTTCTTTTACCATGTTTTTATATTAAAAATATTTAAGTTTTTGCCAAACAAAACCCTGACTATTTTCTGAAACGCAGTGAAGTATATACCAAGAGCACGTTAAATGCCCTCCGAAGCACGTGCACGTTCAGTAGTAATGTCACTAGCGGTCACCCATCCAACTTATGACCGGGCGACGTTGCTTAACTTTGCTGATCGTTTAAGAACAGCTCTCAGCAGAGAAGCTCAGCAGAGAAGATATTATTTCATACTATCTTCGCTACGTTCTCCCCTAGCTCCGCTAAGCTGTTCACAATAGGCTTTATGGATAGCTTCAGACTGAGCTCATTAGTATAGTAATCCGACGCAGTTATTACAATATTAGTCATTTATACTTATAAAATATGTTTCACACACGAGTTTTGAACAAAACTATCAATTTATAGCCTTTTCGTAATATCATTAGGATTTAACCGGCTATAATCTTATCGATTATGTTCGAAATATACAGAAAGCTAGGACAGACAGATGAAGCGCTCGTAGCGAAGTTTACTTAGCTGTTCTTAACCGATCAGCAAAGTTAAGCAACGTCGCCCGCGGTCATGAGTTGGATGGGTGACCGCTATTGACATTACTACTGAGCGTGCACGTGCTTCGGAGGGCACGTTAAGCCGTCGGTCCCGGTTGTTGTCTTAGGATGGCATTCGTTATAGCATGGTAACCAGCCTCAAGTAGAAAATCTGTCGCCAAGCACCTGTGTGTGTGTTCCGGCACCTGTCCTTGGGAGCCAGTACTTCTAGGTTTGCCTGAACAACATCTTCGGTCACATCATCACTTACCATAAGGTGAGATAGTAGTCAAAGCCTAACCTATCAGGAATAAAATAAAAAAGGTTGATAGCACAGCTGATGCAAATAGGGCTCCATTTTTTTTCTATCTTGAACTGCGATGTTTTTTAAAACAATTTCTGATTGTCTGTTGAAATTACTTTCCAGGTGATTTCTCAGTACTCTGCTCCATCCAAGCACCACAAGGCGAAAGATGGATGTCGGGGGATTTCCTCGCCCCTGACCGCGTCCTGGTCTGGTCTACCGAAGGCAAGGGATGTCTGTTCAGACTTCCTTCCAAGTAAGTCCATATATTGCAGTGATGAGTGAAGGCGGGCTTGTGGTTGGCTATTGGATTGCTAAAACCTTTGTGGCGTAGGTTGTGGGTTTTTAGAACAGTATGGATATGTGTGTGAGTGCCTGGGTGTGTGTGTGTATGACAGATAAACTTTGGAATAACAATATCCTCATTTTAATTGTACTTATGATTCTGGTTAGGATATTGACTGGGCTTTTCTAATGAAGAAATTTTCAGTAGCAGTCCGGAGTCTGAAACAGTGTACAGTAGATGGCAATAGACTTGTCCGTTATTAGAGTGGAAGTATAGAGTAAGTGGTTAGACTAATTTTGCTAAAGCTCATGGGATATAAACCTTTGATATGATACAGGTAAGATTTATGTTAGTGGGGATTAGTAGGGAACTACTTGTTTAGTAGTCCCTTAGTTAATTAGTTCCCTATTTAATTTGGGATCTCAGATGTTGTAAAGGTCATCAAACTATTGTGTGGAGCTTGTGAGTTATATGGGAGTACATATATTTGAACAAGTAACTCTGGTTTTCAATAGTGAATGAACGAATGATTAGATACAAGTATAATGTAAGAATGAATAAGGTTTTGAAAGCAAAGTTACCGAAATTTAATTGATTTTTCGTAAAGTAAATGAAAGAAACCTATAGGTATGCAAGAATGAACGAAGTTAAGCTCCTTTTGAAAAATTTATAAATTGATAAGTAATTTACATTTTGGAACATCAAAGTTACCACTACTTTTTTTTTTAATAGTGAGTGAATGAATACTTTCTAAACGAATTAATGACGTTTCGAAATCTCCTTAATGACATTTAAAAAGTTGTCTACAGGAAAAAACCAGTTAATGTGTTTATGTAAAATGAAATGAATAAACGCTTAAGAGTTAATGAAGTTTTGAAAGCTTCTTTGTGGTAATTGATTAGTTGTCCAATATTGGAAAATTCCAGCGAGTGTGTTTTGAAAATAGAGTATGAATGATTATTAACTTGCGCATCATAGATTAGAGAACAATTGAAATTCATTCAACAAAGCCCGAGTTTAGATGAGTGTGAAGCTCGTTACTTTAAAAAAAAAATATGTTCTGAAAGCTTATATACGGCAATTGATAGCATATATTTCGCGAAAATTACTGCTAGTATGTGTTGTGTAATAGTGAATGAATGAATGCTTTATAAAGGAATGAATGAAGATTTGACAGATCTTTTATAACAGCTGACACTTGTCAAACATTTGGAACAGGACTAGAATGTGGTGAATTTGAGTTTGATATTACCGTTAAGCCATTTAGTTGTTGAGGCTTTCGTGACAGATACCGAGAGATATGCGAGAGAGACGGTGCGAGAAGGAAAAATCCACCAATAAGATCGCTGCATTAAGTGTTGCTAGGAAAATGAAGCGATCTTATTGGTGGTTTTACTCGCACACCAGTCATCTCCCTCGCACACCCTCGTGGACACGCAGACTTATACGTATATTTTGGTGTGTGGAAATTGCTCTTCAAATTAACATATGCAGTGTAAACTCTATATAACGACACTGAAGGGCATTTTATGGAGTTATAGAGAGTTGGAAATGGAGACAAGAAAAATTCGTGAGAAACTAAGAATATGATAAAGTATAGATAAACCATGACTTCTACTTATTAGTCATGGTCAATAACAGTCTTCACGTGCAAGCAATCCTAATTTGTAAACAAAACAACGGATTATTATTATTATTATAAACGGATTATTTACCGTGTTTTTTATTGATTTTGAGCCCTCGATGTTTCGGAACTGTTGCAAGCGCCATGATCACGAGTAAACTGAAGTCTATGCGAGTGTATGTTAGGCACTAAGAACAGACGAACCGGTCTACCCTCATTCTTCTACAAGGTGATGCTTATATTGTTACTGTCTGTCACTCACACTACTATTTAAGTTTCGACATGCGAAACTAACGATATCAGGTCGTGAACTATTTGTAACACTTCTTCGGCTCTTGCATAGGTTATAACAATAATAGCATAAGTTAGGTGACGATAATAGCATTGTCTTGCTTAAAAAACGTACAAGAAAGAGGGTAGACCGGGGCCCCAATTTTCTTAGCTATTGACCAAACGCCACACTACTGCGATACTGCTGCGATCGAACTGCTGTTAATGTCAAATTCGGTAGTCTGCTAATTCTAGCTCCTAATCGCAGTTGTTTAGCAATCGCGTCGCTATCGTATGGCTTGCAAAGGTTGCCACTGATATAATAATGAAAACTTGTATCAATCAAGCATCAGTCAAAACAGCAATACAGTGGTTTTCTAGCAAACAATACACATAATAAATAAATTTAAATCATTTATCTATTTCTTTATCTAAAATCTTCCAAAATATTTCATGCCACTGTAGCAACGCAATCGCAACAAAATAGCTTACAGCATACCAATTATGTCAAAAACTACAATTTTCACGCAATTAAGTTGCGTTAACGCCGTTCAATAGCTAAGAGAATCGGGCCCGGTTCGTCTGCTCTTAGAGCCGAGCATCCACTCGCATAGACTTCAGCTTACTCGTGATCATGGCGCTTGCAAGGACTCGAGAGTCAAAAACAATTAAAGACACGGTAAATATCTCGTTTGTAATAGTAATTAAGGTGTTAATGACCGTGTCAGTTTAAAAACTCAAAACAACGAATTTCTTAGAAAGTTCAGTATGCATGATGCCGTCAGTAGATTTTATTACGAGCTTGATATGGTTCTCCGATTAACCCTTCATCGAACGATATGCTTCATCGAAACCACGCTTAAACGATTGTCGCTTTAGCGAAAAAACTATTCGTCGAACGAACGGTGCGCAATAATGAATACAGTAGTGTGACTCGGCAGCGGCGTTAAATTAATTACATGCACCCTTATATTTTATAATTAGTATAGTACTTAATATTGCATGCCTCATGTAAAGGCCGAAAAGAGTGAATTTTAAAATGTTTAATGTAAGATCTCTGTATTACCTTTATTCGCAATAAATGAATTGAATTGTTTTCGGTGAAACTTTGAATGTAGAAAGATTCTTTCGTCGAACGATCTGTCAGCAAGGATAGTTTTCGGCGAACCTTTGAATGGAGAAGGATTCTTTCGGAAAATAAACCGTCGTCAAGGAGTGGTTTCGGCGAACCGTTCGTTCGACGAATAGTATTTTCGCTAAAGCTACAATCGTTTAAGCGTGGTTTCGATGAAGCATACGTTCGATGAAGGGTGAATCGGAGAACCATATCAAGTCGTTTATTACGAGCTAGGATAGTAAAGCGACAAAAGAACGTGCAAATTTTCAGTTTTTACTAATATTGGCAACTTGAAAAGTACTTTTTATTTTTTATTACTTAATTGTTGTCGTTATTGAGAATGGTGCAATGCTATATAAACTGTATCATTGTATGGAAGACAAGCTAAACCAACCAAAGTCAAGCGATTTCGACGCTTTACGGAGTTTGTCGTTAAATCGAGTGACATTACATGGAGTTTACACTGTAATTGAAATTAACATTCTTATATTTGGGCATGAGTCATCGAAATTTGTTTATCATTAGATATCCATTTGAGCACTATATGCCTATGTGTTAAGTAGTTTGTCTGTTTGTGAACTGTGTGGAAATTTGTTAATGTTAACTGATGGTATGAAAAAACATTTTTTTTTACTATAGGCTTGACTTAGGCCTTGTTAAACAGATTCGCAAATCAAAGTCATGGCGTAATAATTAAAAAATACGTTGTGTTGTATGAAATGTTCTATTGAATAAGTACTCAATATGATAAATTCGTAATAGAAAATAATTGCTCAGTATCTCCCGTAGTACTTAAGAGGCCTTTTACATTTTTCAGCCTCACTTTCACTTTTAAAGATAATTTCAAATAGAAACAATTTGGTAATGATTTTTTAATATGTGGTCTGACATTATTTTGCGACTATAGATGGTCTCAACATATTTTTATTTTGTAACATGTTGAGTCCAATAAGAAGATTAATTAGAGGCTCAAAATTTTAAATAACTAAATTACGCGTTTTGGATCCCCCCTTACAGATATCAACATGAAAATTAGTCAAGAAAATCTATAGTCGCATACAGCGAAATAATGTTAAGAAGAGAGAAATAGTTATACGAACTAGCAACAAAAGCAACAAAAGTTTAAATTTAGAATTTTCCGCCATCGACGTCATCTATTACCTAAAACTAGCTAGAACGAAAACATTAGCGGCCGCTTGCAAACAAAAAAACAGCATTGAAATTGGTTCAGCTGTTTAGCAGCTACGATGCCTCGAGACAGAATCACACACACTCACACAAGCAAGGCTTCAAACCTAAGACAAATGTTGTCGACGGAGGATAAAATTCCGCTACTTTGTAAAAAGCGGTATTTTTATATAGTTAAAATTATAAGGGCTTTCGATATTGGTGCTGAACTAGAACAGTACCTTCCTCCCCATATCTTCCTGTGGGAAGTAAGAGGCGACAAAGGGAGGCAGAAGTCGCAATATAAGATAGTAGGTCTTCTGAAGACCCTCGCATCTTATATTGCGATTCCCATGCCGCCTGCCAAGTGTACGGATTATGGAAAACCCCCCTCAATGGGGAAGGCTGTGTTCAGCAGTGTCCGTTCCGGCTTATACATTTACAGATATACAGACTTACAGTAACTCGCGTAATCCAATAACAAAATATTATAAACTCATCAACTTAAAGGACAAATCTTCAGTCCTCTTGCTTATTTATCATGACAAAGTTCCACACAGTTCACGGCCAACCTAAAGCTAAATACCATAACACAATAACATAAAATGTTTTTCTTATAGCAAACTGCGCGGACGGGCTCTCAGTAGGTCAGCACTGTTTTCATTTACTTATGTAGCTAGTGTATTTTATTCTAATCAAACAACTTCAATGGGTTCAGTCGCAAATACTTTACATTACTTTTATACTGACGTTTCTAAACTAAATTAGTGGCAAGCAATGTTTCTCACTCTGGTAAATGGAGCTTTTGAGCGACAGAAAGAGATAGAGATACGCGAATATGCCGTTGCGTACCGATATATCATAACATGGCATCGAACTTTGCGTACGTTGACCGCATGAAATTGATTGATATATATACGTACGATTACGCACGACTCGTGCCCCATATCATCCTGTGGGTGTCGTAAGAGGCGACTAAGGGAAAATACTGGAAGGTGGGCAACAGCGCCTTCTAAAGAAGTGCCATCTTACACTGCGATCCCCTAGCCATCTGCCGAGTGTGGGGATTATGGCAAATAGGGGAGGCTGTGTTCAGCAGTGGACGAGTCAACTGTTACAGTACGCACGACTGGGTACGATAATTTCGTACGTTTTTGCGTTTATAGTTGCAACGTCTGACATTGGTGTGATTATATTCATACGTAAAACGAATTCATTTATAACAGTAGAAACACTTTTCTAAGCCCATTGTGATCCCACTATGTTGGCACGGTGGTAAACTACGTAAGATAATCTGTTTTATACGTAACACTGTTAAATTTTGAGAGTTCACAGAGATATTTAAAAAAATCGTTTTGACCACGTACTGATATTGTGGGCTCTTGTTGCGAATCGATGAACAATACGACAACTGATGATCACTGATATTTACGTATATAAATTGCTGCCAGTATGCGCGTAATAAACGTATGATATAATTTACAAATCCATATGTAAAATGCGACTAGCGACTCTTACCTAGTCTTTGGGGTCCCATAGAACCTCGAAAGTTCTGAATTTTGAATAATAACAAATACTTTTAAAATGTTTAAAAAAAACATCAAATTAATATTTTAATAAAGCACTTAAAAGTATTTGTTATTATTAAAAGTGGATTTCCGCAAAGTAACGCCTGAATCTATTCAGTATCTTCGGAATTTTTGTTGCTTAGGTATTCTATTCGTACCCACAACTCAATATTTGTCCGAAAACTTGCCGACGCGTAAAATGCGAACACCCTTAGCCACTTGTCCCACCACCGCGCCGGCGAGAAAGCAAGTGTATATCGACTATTTTCTCGCTATAGCAACGTACAAAAGATCCAAATCTCGTGTCAATAAAAGAGATCTACATATATATAGTTGATCGCTAAATGTTGGCGAGTTCTCAACCGCATACTCGCTCAGGGATGTCGCTTGGTTGTCAAAACATCGCCAAAAGACTCTCGCTTACTCGCTTGCTAGCCGCTCCCGCTTGCTAGATATGTTAGGGAGCCGCCCCAAGCGAGTATGCAAATAATCACCCAACGACTAAACTATTAGAACTACTACTCTCTACACGCTGATCGCTTCTAGTTTCTAGCATCACTAGCTTATCGCTAGCGGTGGGAGAGGTGCCTTAGTTATATGACGCCACATTGATCAGCAAAGGCATTTACGTGTATCTCTGTCCCTTTATGTCGCTTAAAAGCTTTTCTTTTTTTTTATGCCTGATAGTTTAGCATTTGACCACTATCTCACCTGATGGTAAGTGACGATGTGGTCGAAGATGTTGCCTAGAAGTACTGGCTCTCAAGGACAGCTGCCGCAACACACCGTTAGGTGCTTGGCGACAGATTTTCTACTTGAGGGTGGTAGCTAGCCAGGCAAATTTCTAGGCATTCGCAAAATGCCCTACCACGGGGCGGATTCTCGCGAGTATACTGCGGCATTTCGCTTATTAACAAAAAACATGACTAAGTGTGTATAAATTCGATTTTATTAAGAAGTTCTGGGCAAAATCTCCGAGTATAAAAGATATAGAAAACTTTACTAAAGGTGAATGAAATTGACCTTCTTGATGCGGTCAAAATTGCCATAACGAGACATTCACGTGATAAGCTTAGAGAGTGTTAAATTGAGTTTGAGGTTTAAGCTTTCGATCTAATACCAAAACCGAAATCAAATATAAAATATTCTAAAACAAAAAACACATATAAACTAAACCATCGTATAGTTTGTTTTGCTCATTTTATATCGATGAGTGAAAATGAGAACATAATCAATTTAGTCGAAGCCAATTAAATACGCATTATTAGGGAAGACTCAAATACTAGTCAGATCTCACTCAAATGAAAATGGGACCACAAGACAAGCGCCAGCTTTCGTATAAATAAAAAAAAAATCGGTAAAAAAAATTATAAGGTAACTCGCAAAAAAATATCACACACACAGTGGAATTGAAAACCTCCTTCTCTTATCTTCCTCCTTCTTTTTTTGAAGTTGATTGTAAGCGTCCGTGCCTGACTCCTGCAGGAAATATGTGCGTGAAAGCTAACCCAACCCTTGTCTAATGTAAAAACAGCGAACGCAAGACTAGCAATATGTTCGGAACATTGATTAAAAAGTGATGTAAAGTATTGCGATTTCATCTTCTGAGTTGTTTAAAAGTTGTTTAGTGTATTTTATACTGGTTTGCTTGCACTATTAAGTATGCTTGATGTATTTTTGTTTGATTTTCTAGATACGTACGTATACAGCATGCTTGATGTGATAAAAAAAGTTTTTATTAGTTTTTTAATTCTTATTCAAGTTATATATAAATACGTTTCGTAGGCAGAGTGATTAAAATACGTCGCTGTGAAGTATCGAAGTCCTGGTTTTGATTCCCAGTTCGGACAGTTATTGGGTATTTCCAAGATTAGCTACGGAAGCTAAAAAAGCAATATAATATTTTTTTGTCGTGTTATTTTTATTGTGAAACACGAGGCCCACCCGATAAACGGTAACGAACTGCATCTTAAAGCTGTAATTTTTTTTATTTCGGGTCAGGCATTGTATATGCCATATCCTCTAGAATACAATCTATTTTATTCATATGTAAGCCGGACACCCTTTCACGCGAACATTGCCAGACCGACACACAAAACATTCTCGCTGTGAAATGGTGTGGTGATTGCGCGGTGCAGTATGACGCTTATATCCGGTAGATAGTCATATATCCTGGTCGAGTTAAATTGCCACTAGAACTGATCAAAATATTGACGTACAAAGGTTATGTGAGTATCAAAGAAGTTATAAAAAAAATGGAGACTAGCGTATATACAAAGACGCTACTGGTACTGCAGTGCTAAGATGAGGTGCGGTGTGGAAGCGGGATGGGGTAACGCGCACCGGCCGCAGCAGCCGCACGCGCCGGAATCAGCGGAGTCGTTCAGAAAGGCGGGTAGTTGCGAAAGTGCAAATATATACATTTAATCTGCTTCGCTGTATTGTATTGGGAGGAATGTACACAATATTTATATCTATGCCGAGCTGATTTAAAATGTCATATAATAGGGCTTTCGCCCTTAGAAATATGGCCTCATCATCTTCCCCATAGAGCCGTCCCTTACCACCAGAACCATTTCATATCACCTTGCATTGGTAATTATATATTTATTACAAAGCTATATGATGATAAAGTTTTACTCACAAGAGCTCCAAAGTTATGCACGTTTTACCCGGCATCCACACTTCGACTGTCACTCTCGCTAGCTACAAGGGCACTGAGTCACTGACAGCCGCCATCTTGTGCCCCCACCCATAGTACTAACTACCTTCATTTGACATTTTAATGTGTAGCGGAAGTATTTATTCATTTCACATTTGGTCAATTTAGTACTTTTATTATTTAATATGTTAGATTTTGTTTTATAATCGCGTTCGCGACACGGGTAGTTCGGCGTGGATAGCGGCGTGACGTGCATTTCTGAATGAATTCGATGACTTCGGCGCGTGCGATTACTGCGGCACGTCTTGGTGCCGCAACGTCTAGGGTCTGTAACGAAGTGCCAATTTAACTCGATCGGGTAATGTATGGAATAATATTTATGTATGCGCTGTTTCATACATTTAGTCTACGTAAAATGATGTGAACAGAGCTTTAGATAAAGCGGTGTTGCTGAATTAATCACTTTCGATTACGTGCATATTGTATAAATTTAATTCTAATATGTTTTTCACATATATTTAGTAATGTTACTTACGTTAATGAAATAATTTAGGATAAAGCTTTACCTTAAATATTTTTTTGATTATAATTAGTTTACAATGAAGTAGGTATAGATGTTTTATATTCTGTTACTTATGCTTTGCCTATGTACTAACCATTGTTCCCATTTGTGTATTATATATTTTATTATAAAATATAATTTTTACACTACACATAGAAATACTGAGTAATAACAATATTTTAGATTATGTTTGCCTGTTTTTTTTCGGATTCACTTAAGTGCTTATGCTGTAGAAGTAGGAGCGAGGGGTATACCAGTGACATGTCTATCCCCTTACCTGGCTTGTTGAGACTATCGTAAGTTCTTGGTAGGTCAGTACACAAATCGGCATTAGTAGGATTTACCATTTAGTAGGGCTAAATAGGGTCGGGGCAGTGATCGATGCCAAGCTGATGCTGTACTTGTGGAGGGGCGACCTTGCTCACGAAGGCTGGGCAGCCTCCACAAACACAGAGGCTCGATTTAGTTCGGGCCTACCGCCGAGGCAAGATGGTGAATGCTAACTCGACCCTATCTTGCCCCACATCGGTGGAAGACTGCTCACGGGGGGGTTTTAGTGGGTCCCAGTCCCACACATTTTCCACCACGAGGGTGGAAGGAGGGGAGGTGAGAAGGCAATTCCACACCTAAAAAAAAAAAGAGTGATACCAAGTACTGAGAAAAGCTCCAAACTCAACATTAAAGCATATGCTTTATGCGGTTGTCCGACGGTAGCCGACGAAAAAGTGTGAAGGGCAATGTAGCAAATGCAACGACTGGGTGAACGAGAGATAAAACCGAAGTCTCGTCGAGTGCAGTGCAGTGTCATGCAGAACAAGGACAGTGGTACTGCAACTGTAGTGGAGAGGAGTGATACTTACCAACCAGGCGTTCGTATAATCAATTCGGCGCATAAAAAATACAAAAGCGGTACATATTGCTTAGGGTTACGCTATCGTTGAGTTCTTTGACATCAAGCCGTCAATTTCCATGTTTATCAGGCGTTAAAATTTAACTTAAACTATGTAGGCTTCCCGAAGATGAGTAAAAAGATTATTCGGTCGCCTTTTATCCAAGTCATGATCGTAGCGGGCGTTGCTTAACTAACTTGATGTGAAAACGACTAGACAAGCTATACTACGTGCACTTCAAAATCTACTAAACATGACTTAACATCAGGTGGGCCTCGAGCTTGTTCCGTCACAATAAAATAAAAAAAAAAAAGGACCATAATGGACACTCCGCAAAACCATTACAATAAATAAGCGACTCTAGCTACGAAGCAATAACGTGCACTTCAGCTCGCAATGCACGGAGTACCTAATAGCTGATCTCTTCTGACGCGGCACGCGCCGTACTATAAGCCCGTCCGAACGGGTACGCCGATGTACCTGTAGCGACGTACCTAGAGTGCGGAGTGAGTCAGGGCTGGTTGTTGATAGATTATACTGGTCCTCGCTCCTATGTCCAAACTACAGCATCACAACTTAAGTGGAAACTGGGATTAAGGTATCGTTATATGTCATAGGCTAAGTTGTATTACCTCTTGCAGCTCAGTGCCGGATCACAAAGGGTTCCATGGCCCAACAGTGGATCACGACAGCCCCGTGCTGTTTGGGATTCTCGCGCATCCTGATAATAAGGTATGCGTTATATAAGTAAGAGTTTTTATATGCAACAATTTCCTAAGGCTCAAATGCCGACGTTGCAGCGACCAGCAGTTTTATCATAGTAGAAAGAGTGGGAAGTAAGTTATCTTCATACAAACGTACCGCACGCGGCTTGTTTGTGTGCGCCATAGTATCTATGCGTCCCGCACGCACACTCTAACACAATCTCGACCCGTTTCTCATTGCGCCAGCCGGGGCTAACACCGAACAAGGATAGCGCGTCACGGCTTTTCGGCACCGCTAAATAAACGAAAAAAGTTTGATAATCGCAGGAGAACTTAATGCTGAACTTAGTGTTCGGCTTGTCTCTGTTTAGATTACCTACTGAACAGGAAAGGTAAGCAAGTCACTTATTCTAGCATACCTATCATTTTTACATGAGATGAGTGAGATACCTACTTATTTTTTTATTGTATTAGGTAGGTATGCCCCGCTTCGCTCGTCTCTGGCCCCGCAAACACATAGGTATCGCCTGTCGCTCTTTCTTTCGTCGTGAGATGTTTCATCATCGTTTAGGTAAAAGCGGCCTCACTAACCCTGAACCCAGATAACGCAAGTAAAAAATGCAACTTCCCGGCCCTTGCCTATTCTAGGAACTGATTTAAAATTTAGCATATACATACATTATAAATAAGTAACAACCCTGAGACAGGCAAGTATGGTAGGTAATTATATCGCGGATTGGGCCGGAGATGGCCTACTTCCTCTCTTTCTACTCTGGTTTTATTGTCAAGCCATTATCGATTTTGTCTCTATTTCTGTAATATGTGAGATTTAAACAAATAAAACAAATTATTTTAATGGTAGGTTCATGGTTCGAATGCCCGCCTGGCTAGCGACCACCCTCAAGCAGAACGTCTGTCGCCAAGCACCTAGTGTACCAACACCAGTGTGTTCCACCCAACGGTAAGCACCTAACGGTGTGTTCCAGCTGTCCTTAAGAGCCAGTAATTCTAGGTAAAGCCTGTTAACACCTTTGACCAAATCATCACTTACCGGGAGGTGAGATTGTGGTCAAAACGCATCAGAAAGTAAAACAAAACACAAAATTAATTGCGAATATAATTATGAATTTTTAAAAAAATATCTACTCTCACTCACAATAATTTTTTGGATGTATGTCAATTGAACTGATTATTTTCACTGACCCTGATTGTCGAGCTTGAAACAATTTTTACGACTTTTATCATCATTTCAGCTATTGTCCTGTCCACCGTCAATGAGGTTCATAGTGACATCTTGCGGTGGAAAACAACGTAGGTTGTTGCTTCGCGGTGACTCTGCAGGCGTCGTCTCACTTTGGAACGTCGACGACGCCGCGACGCCTGTGCTTAATCAAATGCCTTGTAAGTCATGTAATTTGTAAGTCATGTAATTTGTAAATCATGTAATTTGTAAGTCTTGTAATTTGTAAGTCATGTAATTTGTAAGTCATGTTATTTGTAAGTCATGTAATTTGAAAGTCATGTTTTTGTAAGTCATGTAATTTGTAAGTCATTTATCTTGTAAGTCAATTTGATTTGTAGAGTTTTGATAAGTTAATATTAAACCGCGAGTTTCTTGCCCGTTCTTCTCGAAGTGGCTCTATAATCTTTTTTGCTGTACGTGGCAGTACAATGTAGAATATTTTAATATAAAAAAAAATTAATTTTACCTTTATATGAGCTTTTTGGGATGCCTAAATTGAATAACTGGTTTTGACTTGACCTCAATCACACCTGATGGTAAGTGATAATGTAGTCGAAAGTTTCAAAAGGCTTAACCTATTATTGCTAGCTCTCAAGGAAAGCTGCCATAACATACCGTTAGGTGCTTGAAGACGTATTTTCTACTTGAGAGTGCTAGCCAGGCCAGACTAGTTGTTGTGCCGGATTAGAATGTCACCCCCAACCTCTTCCCGTGGGTTTCGTAAGAGGTGACTAGGAGTAAAATTCCGCATCCTTAAATGAGAAGTGAGCCAGGGCTGGCTTAGGTAAGTTATAAAACGAATGCCTAAAGAGTGAGCCAAATATCTAAAGAAATGTAAGTCAATCTCAAAAAAAACAGAGCGTGGTTTAAAAAGTGTACCGTGTTGTTCAACAAGATTACCTTGACGCGACCAATCAGATGCGATGATTTCTAAGCGCCAAATCAATTAACCAATCCAATTGAATTTGGAAGATTGTGCGTGTTTTGTTAATTGTGAACTTGAGGAGCCCGAAATTAAAGCGGTATCTGTATGAGAGTTACAGTTCTTTACTTATTTATTCATAGGCGATATTGAAAAACTGTGGTGACGAAGGCCCATCATATTTGGTTAGTTACAGAGATCAAAATTCTATAGTTATTTTTATTTTATTTGGAAAACATACAGTGTTTACATAGCATTTTTACTTTCAAGATAAAATATCTATACACCATTTAAGAACATTTTTGTGTAAAAATGTAAACTATTTAAACTTGCTTGCATTACATTACTGTCTTTAAATATAAAATAAAAAGTAATCATATATACAAATTGTTAGATTTTGTTGTGAAATGTTTACAAGACAGTTAGGGATTAACGCCAAACTAAATATTAGATTTTTTATTATATATTTCATTTCTTACCACATTTGGAGGCGAGTTAAACCATGATTGTTTGTCCCGTAGGGTGCCGGGCTAGATGTCACCTCACATTGCTACCTGTGGGTGTCGTAAGAGGCGACTAAAGGTAATATACCGGAAGGTGGGCAGCAGCGCCTTCTGAGGAACTGATATCTTATACTGCGATCGCCAAGACGCCTGCCAAGCTCCCCTAAATGGGCTGTGTTCAGTAGTGGACAATCCGGCTGATACAGTACCATAGATTGCTGAAATAACTTTTTCTCCCCTGTTACGTCATCCACCAGTAGGACATGGAACAGTCCTTGATTCTTGAACCAGGAACTGAATATTTATTTTAATTCATTATTTTCAGCTCACGCGCCAATCGTGATGACAAGTCTGGACATGGCCTGGGCGGAAATGAACCCAAGCCCTGTGGGAATATTGGACCAGTTAAGCCAACCTGAAGAATCTGGTGAGGATATAAACTTATTAGCTTCTCACTATGGCCACATGAATAAAGACGGTACAGAATGAAAGCTTCACTACTACACGCACAGCTATGTGTGCGTAACTAGTCACTGACAAGACGTGCCCTGGTGGTGCCCGCTCGGGTACAGAACTGGTTTGAACCAGCTCAGTGAGCGGGGAAAAAAATCGTAGCGTTTGTTCTTCTCTTTATTCATGTGTTCATGAATGTTAATTCATGAATTTCATGATTAATCTCTTTTTGTAGATCAAAGCATAGAGCACATACTTTACAAATTATTAGAGCACAAAGTTTTTTGTCCCGGGTTGGATGCCTACAATTTCGCGCCGGATGCCTTATCCACTGGGCCACCTGGACACGATCTTTCGAGCCAAAGCCTTGTGATCCAATTGTATTAGTTTAACCGTCATAGAGGACGGTGCGCGGTCGTCTACCAGACTAGACTTCATCTGATCGAAAGAAGTGCCTTTTCAAACACTTAACTCTCGGAATGTTGTCGCTACCCTTCTATATTTCTAAAAATTACAAGCACTATCGCGTGTTATGCTAAAATCATATTTATTGGAATCAAATTATTGGAGCACAACATTTTATGCCCCGGGCGGGAGCCGAGTGGCCGAGTGGTTTAAGCATCAGGCACGAAATCGGAGGACGCGGGTTCCGCCCGGGGTTTTACGTAGCATGATATACTTGACATTTCTTGATAAATAGATTTCTCTTTCAGATATAAAGCTAACAGCCTCGATCTACCTGCTGGCCGCTAACCGGCTAGTGGTGGGCCGCGAGGACGGGTCTATAGTTATCGTGAACGCGACACACACGGTACAGCTGCAACTGCTGCACGGGAATCATCAACAGTTGGACGGTGAGTATTAAAATACAGTGTAAACTCCATGCAATTTCACTTCGATTTAACGCCAAACTCTCGAAAGCGTCGATAATTTTATCGCTTGGCTTTGGTTGGCTTAGCTTGTCTTCCATCAGTGTTGCCGTTCAACAAATTTAAAAGTCTCGTTAAAGAAATTCCTCTAGATATGGAAAAAATCGTTCCATAAAAATCCGCTAAATGTCGCTAAAACTCATACATGTATGTAACGCTCAAAAAAAGTATCGCTTCTGGTTTCATTTTCCTACTAGAAGATGATGTACCTCATTAAATATTTTCCATGAATAGAAAATACAACTTATTCTGCTTACATAAAAAAACGTTATTCTCTCATTTTGTTTCGTCTTCTCGATTTTGGTATGCAAGACACATAATATGTAGTAAAATTTTTTGATGTAATCAACAATCTTGGTCATCAGCAGCTTATGCATCCCAATTGAACTGGCTGTCAACCTCAGTTTCTGCTCATTACATTTTAAATGAAAAGGCAATATAAAAAATATTGTGCTTTTAATCTTACAATTTTAATTAACTTTATAATCTTGCAGTTTTAATTGCTTATTCATATTTGAGATCAATATTATGTAAAAACCATTTCAAAATAATAATTATAAGCTAGGCACTTGTAATGGTCTTCCTTTGCGAACTTGGTTAATTACATCGTCTGGGAAAAAAATTGCATACACTAATATAATTAAATTGATTTATTATGTTTGAGAAGTCAGTATCTTTATATACTAAAAATGGTTGCCCTTCTAGTAATATATTGATTCGCCTAAAAGTCGCTAGAAGTCGTCAAAAACGTTTTTCTCGCTAAATTCAAAATTTTATCCGCTAAACATTCACAAAATCCCCTAGTTCTAGCGACAAAGCCCCTAGAATGGAAACACTGTCTTCCATACAATGATACACTTTATATAGCATTACATCCTCTCTCAAAATCGACAACAATTAAGTAATAAAAAGTACATTTTATGCTAAAATTTGTAAAAACAGCGCAGCTGTGTACGTTCTTTTGTCGCTTTACTATCCGATAATAAACTCGATGAAATAAACTCGACTGTTGGCGTCATGCATACCGAACTTTCTAGTGTAGACTGTTGTGGACCATGACTAATAAGTAGGAGTCATGGATTATCTATACGTTTCTTAGTTGCTTAGTAATGCATAGTCCCTTCAAAAGCATTAAGTTATATATATATATTATTAACATCAGAAGTGTTATTGAATTAAAAAAACAACAATTTTATAACCTAAGAACAGTTTACATGTAATTACTTAGTATTTTGATTTACAATAGAACTTACATTAATCAAACACCCATCAATTCAAAATAACACGATAAGTCTCCAAAATAACAAAGAACTTACAGCAAATCGCACCGAGCACCCTTTCAAAAACCTCACTCTACGAAATCTAAAATCTCACCGTCAAAATGACTGAACCACGTGGTGGGAGCCGTATTCTAGAGTCTGCCGTATCTATGGTTCGGTGACGTTACAATGTGCAGCAAACCGTTAAAGATTATGCTAACAATATATATATATATATTTTATGCCTGATAGGTTAGCCTTTGACCACTATCTCACCTGATGGTAAGTGATGATGTGCTCGAAGATGTTGTTCAGGCTAACCTAGAAAGCTAGCCAGGCGGGCATTCGCAAAATACCCTACCACCATGCTATAACGCCTGCCATCCTAAGACAACAACCGGGACTGCGGCTTAACGTGCCCTCCGAAGCACGGAAACGCTCAGTAGTAATGTCACTAGCGGTCACCCATCCAACTCATGACCGCGGGTGACGTTGCTTAACTTTGCTGATCGGTTGAGAACAGCTAAGTAAACTTCGCTACGAGCGCTTCAAAATATATATATGTAATGTAAAATCAGGGTTTTAATAAGCTTGGCAACGGCTTCAACAATTCATTATTTATAATTACAATACAAAAAGAGATATAATTGTTTTTTTTTATTTCAGACTGGCCCCCACATCAATTGCTTCTCGGCCACAACGGTAGAGTCAACTGTCTTCTATACCCTCACCATGTTCATCCCAGGTACGTTTTTGATATTATACACTTGTGCTGTTTATCTGTCGCCAAGCACTTTACACATTCCGGTAGCTTTCCTTCAGAAATAATTTTGGCAAACTGACAGCGTCATTGAACATATAATTAACTTTCAACAGAAGGAAACGGTAGCACATAATAAAAAGGAACAGAAGGATCACTCCGCAAAGCCATTCCCATAAAAAAACGACTCTAGCTACGAAGCAATAAAGTGCACTTCAGCTCGCAAAGCACGGAGTACCTAATAGTTATATTCACCTACAAGGCGTCTCTTTCTATCGCATGTGCACGCATAGCTCTGATCTCTTCTGACGCGGCACGCACCGTACAATAACCCGTCCGGACGGATTTGTCGATTGTAGCTTTGTACCTAAAATGCGGAGGGAGTCAGGGCTGACAGTATCTAGTCAAATTAAAAAGCTTATTCAATTAATAAAGACAGAAACAACTAGATCTTTTTATTGCTGATAAAAGAAGCCAGCCTTTGACTGCTATCTTACATGAAGGTAAGTGATGATGCGGTCGAAGATGTTGTTCAAGCTAACCTAGAATTACTGGCTCCCAAGGACAGCTGAAACACACCGCGGGCATAACAAATACAGTTTTTATCATGCTTACATAACACCAACGCAAGATTTTTTATTTGCTAACATAATAAAAACGGAAGTGTTGGAAGGGGAAGAACTAGGCGAACGTTCCGAAATCAGATTGAAGACGTTCTGAAAAAAAGGCCAGGTCAGTACTACCCTAAACCGATGCTCATGTATGAAAGGATTGATGAGTGTAGATGAAGCTAAAGAGATATGTAAGAATCGTAGTAAGTGGAAATCCTTGGTCTCTGCCTACCCCTACGGGAAAGTGGCGTGATTTTATGTATGTATGTATTACTTTTTCTCTAGTTTTGAAGCGCTCGTAGCGAAGTTTACCTAGCTGTTCTCAACCGATCGGCAGAGTAAAGAAACGTCGCGCGCGGTCATGAGTTGGATGGGTGACCGCTAGTGACATTACTACTGAGCGCTTCCGTGCTTCGGAGGGCACGTTAAGCCGTCGGTCCCGGTTGTTGTCTTAGGATGGCAATCGTTATAGCATGGTGGTAGGGCATTTTGCGAATGCCCGCCTGGCTAGCTACCACCCTCAAGTAGAAAATCTGTCGCCAAGCATCTGGCGCCTAACGGTGTATTCCGGCAGTTGTCCTTGAGAGCCAGTACTTCTAGGTTAGCCTGAACAACATCTTGGACCACATCATCACTTACCATCAGGTGAGATAGTGGTCAAAGGCATTAAAAACAAAAAAAACAAAGGTTAGTCCGCTTAACATCAGGTGGGCCTCGTGCTTGATCCGTCACAATTACATAAAAAAAAAGATAATGTTGTTACATATTCATGTTTAATTACAGATACGACAAAGCTCACTTAGTGTCTGGCGGTATAGACTTCGCCGTCTGCCTGTGGGACTTGTTCAGCGGCGTGTTGCTGCACCGCTTCTGTGTGCACGCGGGGGAAATCACGCAGCTGATCGTGCCGCCGCATAACTGTAGTGTAAGTGTCACCTTTGTTGTCTTCGGCCGATGTATATAGCTTAGTATCTCGACCGTAGTTACATGAACTTAGCTGACCGAACCAAACGTATTTAAAACGTTGCACCTGCACTGTATGAGAAGGGGGGTTTTTCCTGAATCCTCTTAGTCTCAAACTTTACCTCGTACGTCGTGGTGTATTCGGCTTGGTTCCTGGAAGTCACAGGAAGAAACCAGCCAATCTAGGTATTTGAATACGGGGGATAATTATAATCCACTCACTAACGGCTCAATGGGCGTTCCGCCAATGGAATTATTATGCTAAAACACCGAACTTATTCGAATTGCAATTTGAACGAGTTAAGGACTTATATTCGCGTAAACTTCCCTTGGTCCAGAAGTTGACGTCGCTGGTATCTCGCCGATGGGTAGGAGGCAGTCACTGACCTCCAGATTTCACTAATACTTCCGCTTTGTAAAAGTCTTGCATCAAGGACGCCCGGCGTCCGAATAAACATCAAACAACACTTTTGCACTTGCATTAACAATACCCAAAATGTCCAAATTACTTGCCCGCGACCGCGCGCCTAGTTCAACCAAACAGAAGTATGGGGCTACCCGCGTCGTCTATGTCAAGCAGCATACTAGCAGAAATAAATTAACTGCCCTACCGTACTGACGCCGCGCCGGAATAATGTTGTGAACAGTATCCCCGTCCGCACGAATATGAACCCTACACGCCTAGAGATAAGGTTTCAACCCGAATGCATAGTTTACTGAACATGCACTATACAGGGTTATTGGTAAAATGCTAACAACCTATAGCTATATAATGGGGGAGTCTGTGTTCAGCAGTGACACTCCGGCAGATACAGCTAATGATTTATATATATTTATTATATTTAGTTGCTCTAGCGTTCGCAAAATACCTTACCACCATGCAGTCTGCCTGATGTCAAATATCATAATACCATGACAAATTTAAAATACCCATACATCATTTAATGTGTATGGTGTTAAAGATCTATCACATTTTGTTGGTAACAGAGATTAATGTTGTCCTATTATAGTTTTATCCTAGTACCGTGAAATTGTCCCAGGTACTAATTTTAGCGAGTTAATAATTATATATATTTTTTTCTTCTAATAAAAATATTTTGAAGTATATTAGACCGATTTCAAAACAACTCGATGTCGGTAACATGGTGGTTCAAAAGTACTTATTATCACAATATTGTACGTATGGTACCGACTTCAACAAGTTATAAAAAACAAATTTCACCCGTTTTTGTGACCCTTGCTACTTATGGGATGGATTGTCATTCACTGTCAATGACTCAATCATCAAGTGAAGAAAGTTTTTCAGTTATTGGAGTGTTTTACAAAAACACAAATATACGATAGGAAAAATTTAAGTCATGTGCGGGATTCGAACCCGCGTCCATCCACCGTATATTTGTGTTTTTGTAATGTAATCCGCATAGCAGGCGTTATTGCAAACCTAACAATATTAAAAATATTAGAGTGTTACTCAAAAACCGATTTTGATGAAATTTACATGGGAAGCATCAGCTTACAAACAAAAAAATAATCATCAAAATCGCTTCACGTAGTCACAAATTCTGAGGTAACGAACTAAATTGAGTACCTCCTCCTTTTTTTAAATCGGTAAAAAGGAAGAGATACACAATCGGACTGAATTTTTTTTATGATTACCTACCTCAGAACTTTTGACTGGATGAACCGATTTTGATGATTCATTTTTTATTTGAATGCTGATGCTTCCGGAGTGGTCCCAATTTCATCAAAATCGGGTCAGCTATTTTTGAGTTACACTCCAATAACTGAAAAGTGCTTTCCTATCTGATGATATAGTCATTGACAGTGAATGACAATCGATCCCGTAAGTAGCACCAAAAAGGTCACTGATAATTTTTTTTATACCATAAAATGGAACCAACTTCAACAATCAAAAGTGTGAAATAAATTGTCGAAGTCGGTACCATGCGCACAATATTGTGATAATAGGTACTTTGAACTATCATGGTACTGACTTCAACAAGTTATTTCACACTTTTGTGTGTTGAAGTCGGTCCCTAAATAATTAAATTAATTAGTATGTATTAAAAAGAACAGTGTAAATAGCACGTGGAAGTATTATTTTTAGTTAACTGTTTATTAGCAAAACATGACCACGCAGATCAATAAAATATCCCATGTGTTTTTTTTACAGCCACGAATCCAGAAATGTATATGTTCCGTCGCGTCCGACCACAGCGTTACCTTGTTGAGTAAGTGTTTTGAAATTTACAGTACGTTTTACATTCTTGCTTTGCATTTTTTTTTTGTATTGCTGATAGGTAAACCTTTGTCCACAATCTCACCTGATGGTAAGTAATGATGTGGTCGATGGTTGGACTGGCTCTCAAGGACAGCTTCCGGAACACACCGTAAGGTGCTTGGCGACAGATTTCCTAATTGAGGGTGGTCGCTAGCCAGGCGGGCATTCGCACGTGTACCTCAAATGAAGTGTCGACATAGCGTTTTCCATACAAAAGTAGTCGAAACTCGGTGAAATTTTGAATGCATGGCCTTGAGCCTAATATGTATATAGTTTTCAGTTTTATTTTTTTCTTGTTTCCAGTTTTTTGATAGCAAACCTCTGATCTCGTTACGGTTATCATATATAATTTATGTAAATACATAATTTAAGCAAATATTACATACATATATTCACGCCTTGTTCCTGTAGGGGTAGACAGAGACCGCAGATTTCCACTTGCTACGATCCTTGCATATCTCTTTCGCTTCATCGATACTCATCAATCATTTCATACTTAAGCGTCGGTTTAGGGTACTCCTGACCTGGTCATTTTTCAGAACGTCTTCAATATGATTTCGGAGCGTTCGCCTAGGTCTTCCCCTTCCAACACTTCCGTTCACTTGTCCCACGTATACCTGTTAAGTAATTCTCATTTCATTCATTCTCTCTACATGTCCAAACCATCTTAATATACCTTTCTAAATTTTTGTCACTACATCCTCATTCACACCACATCGTTCCCTTATCACACTATTTCTTATCCTGTCACTCCGTTTGACTCCAATCATGCTTCTCAATGCTCTCATCTCCACTGCAGTTATTCTACTTTTATGATTTTCCTGCCATACCCAACTTTCACTACCATACATTAGTGTCGGAACCAACAGTTGTCCTTACATTCGCGGGGGAAAGAGACAAATATCTTTGATAAAGGTCAAAACCTCTTGTAGGTGCTATTACATTTGTTTTAAAAGTTTAGGCATTCAAATAGAAACTTCTCAGCGTTACAACTCGCCAAATAGAAGTTACAAACTGACTTAGTGTTAGCTTATATTTTCCAGTCCGGTTCCAATTCTTACCTAGTAAGTTGTCGCCTGACACTTACCGGTTCGCCCAATTATTAATTTTCCTTCTAGTCGTGAGCCAGCTGCCGCCGTGAGAGGTCGTGCGATATGGACGAGGATTCAGTTGTAAAGCACTGTTACTTTGAATGAAAAGAAAAAGAAATTCTTTAATTCATACCATATTTATAAATATTAAAGTCCCACTTATGGAATTACATTTATAATATAAATTAGCGTGTCCAACATTTTAATATTAATAGTAACACACCTAGCGAAAATGATCAGTACGCGCTTAGTCACAGAGTTTAAAATACACTGACGCCGGGGTATCTAGATCGGGTTGCGACCGAACTGTATGCGGCGATGGATATCCTTAGTACGTATCGGGCGCCTCTTGCTTACCGGCTTGGGCATTAGCCACGTCCTTACCGGCCGGTATCTTGCTCACTGCTCTTACTTACCGGGCAGAATCGGGCGAGCATTTTGTATTGGATTTTAGCCTCCAGGTACCTTACTTCTTAATAATAATCGGCCCGAACCGAAAGGTTTGAGTTGCCACTTAAACGTTTCAGAAACTTCATATAATATCCGCAGTGATTTTTTCTTTTTAAAATTGTTCTTAAAGACAAATACTTGATGCTTGTTCTCGTGCGTAAAATATCAACTATGCTGTCAAAATTACTGCAGACTGGCATAAGTAGACCACCCTATTTTATTTATGATACATGTGTAGATTTCTTAGATTTTGCTTTATTAAATTTTCTTTTATCCCTAGGCCTAGCTGAACGGAAGTGCGTCACGCTAGCGTCCCGCCACCTGTTTCCGGTGGTGAGCATCAAATGGCGGCCCGCGGACGACTTCATGGCAGTCGGTTGCAGCGATGGTACAGTTTACGTTTGGCAAATGGAGACCGCTCATCTAGACAGGGTTCTACACGGTAAGATATATCCCAATCTATATATTCTGTCACATTTCTTCATTTATACACATACATACTTACACACACCACACGAATGCTCTTATAAGAACCAGATTAGAAGCTTGTTTCCGGCCAGGGCCTCAATTCTCTTAGCTATTGACCAAACGTCACACTGGTAGTCTGCTAATTGTAGCGCCTAATCGCAGTTGTATAGCAATCGCGTCGCTATCGTATGGCTGTGCTATGGCTTGCAAATATTGCCACTGATATGATAATGAAAACTCTATCAATCAAACATCAATACAGTGATTTTCTAACAAACAATACATTTAATAAATATATTTAAACAATTTAGCTATTTTTCTATCGAAAATCCTCCAAAATATTGAATGTCACTGTAGCAACGCAATCTCAACAAAATAGCTTACAGAATACCAAATATGTCAAAAACTATTGATAGCAAGCCACTGACTTGCGACCGAACCTAAATAGCGGGCAGGCTACGGATACTGTCTAAAACTACGATTTTCATGCAATTAAGTTGCGTTAACGCCGTTCAATAGCTAAGAGAATCGGGCCCCAGTATGAAAATCAAACCAACCAACCTTGAAATAAGATTCATAATGCTGATATGAGTCTTATTTCAAGGTTGGTTGGAACACGCTATATAACGTGACAGTTACGGTCATCGATCTGTCCGAAATGTAAGAGAATTTTAGAATATAATACTTTTCACACGCCTTTCTTTGTTTTCGAAATCTTATACTCGTATACAATTGACATGCTATTATAGAAAACTGTCAATATGTGTTATTACGGAGTAAACAACCATTTCTTCCATTCCTAAAAAAATATTTTACTTCATAAGTTTTTCAAAAGTATACATTGGAAATGTGTGAAATGAAAGTTTGTTTTTCATTTTTGAATATATTCTGTCAAATTTATATACACCTTAAACAGATTTTCTAAAACTAACTATGAACTTGTAATGTCTAATAAGAACCATTAATTTCAATTCTGCTCTTTAATATATGCCGGTTGTCTATAGATTCTGTCACACACTCTCATTTACACAAATACATATTTGCACACACTGTGTGCTGAGATGTGTCGATGAGTATTATGAGTTAATTAGTATATTGATCGATCGATATACTTATATTCCGATGTTGACAGAGTGAGATGGATCATTACCGTCATTGGTCAGGGTGAGGCCAATGCCTTTGTTCTTGTTTTGAAATTGTTGAGGCCCGTTTATATTGAAAATAAAATGCTACTAAAATTTACTGTAGAGAAAATTTAATTATTATTTTATGATTTAAATTTGGATACTTAGTATATTCGTATCTAAAGCCTTAGAAAGGTCCAAGTAACAGACATAAATTGGTGTTTGTCTGTCTGTGTAATACTTGACAGTATGCTTAAGACTGAAGATGGCCGCTTCGATAACCCGGGTCGAAACCCGAACTGAGCATCGTGAAGCTTAAAGTGCTTACCTAAATGAGTACTAAGCACACTGTCAAATACCTTCTGAAATTTTCTGTTCGCGTTATATGATATATATTTACTTTCTGCAGACACGTCAATAATAAATCTCGTAACATATTTAGTACATGTTCTTTTTAATTTGTTTATTATTGCAATAACGCATGCTCTGTGAATTATATTACAAAAATACAAATTTACGAGATAAAATATTATAGTCATGTGCGGGATATGAACGCATTTGAACTCAAGACCCTTCAAATGTCAAAATTAATTTATTGGAAAAATATATAAAATGATTTTCGTTTTTATTCCCATTCTAGTTACAGCCAGTAGGCTTATTGTAGTACGTAGTAGGTACCAGTAGGTCGCCCGTGGGGTGCCGGGCTAGAATGTCAACCCCCATCTCTACCGGTGGGTGTCGTAAGAGGCTACTAAGGTTAACACACCAGAAGGTGGGCAGCAGCACTTTCTGAGGAACTGATATCTCTTACTGCGATCTCCAAGCCGCCTGCAATGCGTGGGGATTATGGCGAAACCTCCCTTAATGGGGGAGGCTGTGTTCAGCAGTGGACTAACCGGCTGATACAGTACCAGTAGGTCAGATACACCGAAGTCTTCCCTTTTGTGCCGTATTTCGTCCATACTTGATTAATTACTGTATATTTGTACGAACAGGTATGATAGCGGAAGAAGTGCTGGCGGCTTGCGATGAGACGGTTGCAGACGATTTGGGCGGTTCCGTGTCGAGCGATTCCCAGGGCCTCGCCAATCCCGCTGTGCATTTCTTTAGGTAAGTTAATATTATACATTATTACATAATTTTACTATAGAAACGAACGTTGTTTACACTAATTTTAGTAAATAATACGGGATAACTCACGTGAATAAGACAGATAGCTCCGACTATAGTTTCAACCACATTCGGTGGTCTTTTTTAAGGGGAGCTCGGGACGCCCGCGTTGATGTCTCGCTTAGCAATAGTTCTTAGTGGTAAGCGAGACGTCAAAATCTGATTTATTCACGTGAGTTATCCCGTATTATTTATTATTATGTAAATGATAGTTTCAAAAACACCAGATCAGAAAGTAGTCGCCCAGAAGGAATATGCATTCTGTGTAAGGAAGCGCAGTCGATGCCGAAGCGAGTCCTGTTAAAACACTGTTTTAGTTTGTTGATACAAAATTGGCTGTTGAAAACTGACTTGAATTTACTCGATTGACCGCCTGGGTGACACTGCATATAGCTTCACGGAACCTCTGTTCATACACGTGGTTGCGAGGGGGGGTTTTGAATTAAATGCATTTTAAGCTTATTAGTTCTTAATTTTCATAATAGTTGGTTCTCTAGCTCCATTACTACCGAACTCTTACATTATTCCGAGTAATGGAGTTTCCAAGGAAAACAATGACCATTATTGAGCTCTAAATATGAATTTAATGAGGATATAAAATTCGTCATAACAAACAATAAGGTTGCCGTCCGTTGATTCAAGTATTTGTAACTGCATCATGGCGCCTATCTTCCCGTGCACAGACCCAAAGAATACAGTGTCTATTATTAGGGCGCGCGAAGCGAGTCCTACCACTATCGCACAACTCGAACATTTTGTGGCTCCCTTTACTGAAAAACTATCACGCCTAAAGATTTGTGCTTTAACATAGCAATTTAACTACATATTTAGATGTGTTATCTGACAAAAAAAAATAGAATTTTAAAATAATTAAATTAAATTACCTACTAACGCCATCTGTTACAAAAGCAAAGAGTTAACATCGCTGTAATAGAACTAAAGTCAATACTCAAATTCATCGTAGTTAATCTACTTAATACTAGATGACACCACTAGAATCAGGTTGTAAAATAAACGCGAGCCAACACTAAAGCTTTTTACTAGTTAAAATTCTTATTGGAATCGTACGGTTCGTACAGTGCGTTCCGAACATCCCTATTATAGACACAATTTGAAATGTTGTTCCGTTCGCAGAGGTCTCCGGCACCGCAACGTGGCCGCGATGCGTGCCGCCACGCAGCGCGGGCTGGCAGCGCTGCAGCACCAGGGCGGCGGCGGCAGCCTCGGCCCGCTAGCGGAGCCCTCCAGGGCGCGTCGGGCTCCGCTCACTGTGCAAGGGTTCCGCTCCAACCCCGCTGGTAAGTTCTGCATATCTTTATACACAGTTTCGGCTCAGAGACTGTGACCAACAGTGTTTAGCTGTCCAGTACAAGCCGTTGCCAGTGAGTGAAAGTGCGGGGGGTATATCCATTGGCTGGTGAAAGTATGAAAGGAGCGGAATACAGTAAAGAAACCCAATGAAGAAGCTGCACAGTGGTACCTGGAATTCGTCTGATATCCTCGTCTTCACGGGTCCTCCTGGATGTACGAGGGTGAATCAAAAAGTTCTTAGAAGTGCATATATATGAAACCTTTTTGGATCAAGTTCGATATTCAAATTAAAGAGTGTCTATCACACTATATTTATGCAGACTGTCACTTATTTTTGTCAGTTCGTTCGCATGTAATAAATTTTTTTGTGCAACGAGTTGCTAAAAAGTCAAAATTATGGATAAAAGTGAGTTACGTGCGGTGATAAAATATCTCAGTTTGAAAAAAATGTCTACGAAGGAAATTTTTTTGGACATTCAGCAGACATTAGGGGGTGATGCTGTACCCTATTCTACGGTTGCGTACTGGGTGGCTGAATTTAAAAGAGGTAGATCAAGCTGTAAAGATGACCCGCGTTCTGGGCGGCCTTCAACCTCCGTTACAGAAGAAAATGTCAAAAAAGTTGAGAATCTGGTTTTGGAAGACAGAAGAATGACTATAAAACATATAGCTGAGATCCTAAAGATATCTTTTGGTAGCGTTCAATCCATTTTAATTGATTCACTGGGGTTCAAAAAAATGTCTGCAAGATGGGTGCCACGAATGTTAACCGACGAAAACAAAAAGCGACGTTTGGAAATTTCCAAGCGTAATCTCGAAATGTTCCAGCGTGATCCGGATAATTTTTGCCGTCGTCTTGTCACCATGGATGAAACGTGGGTCCACCATTTTGATCCTGAAACTAAAAGACAAAGCATGTCTTGGAAACGACCATCCTCTCCATCCATTAAAAAATTTCGAGTTGCTCCTACCGCTGGCAAAGTTATGGCCTCTGTGTTCTGGGATAGTGAAGGAATCCTTTTTATTGATTACATGCCAAAAGGCCAGACGATTACTGGACCCTATTACGCAAATTTAATCCCGAAAGTGCGTGAAGCGATTAAAGAAAAACGTCGTGGAAAACTGTCGTTGGGCGTGTTGTTCCTTCAAGATAACGCTCCTGCTCATCGATCGGAAGTTGCGGTCAACGCAATCCGCTGTGCTGGCTTCAATCTCCTTGACCACCCACCATATTCTCCGGACTTAGCCCCAAGTGATTTTCACTTGTTTCCAAAATTAAAAGAGGAAATTCGTGGAACAAAATTTCACGATAATGAGCTGCCGTAGAGGACTTTTTCGAGAGTCAAGAAAATAATTTTTTTTCACAAGGAATAAGGAAGTTAGAAACACGTTATTCTAAATGCATTGCATTGGAGGGAGATTATGTAGAAAAATAAAATATTATTATTTAAATCTTTGCATTTTTTAATATTGATTCCAAGAATTTTTTGATTCACCCTCGTAGCTTCTGGCCAGAGCTTCACTATAATATTTCTTCGATTGGTGTACTATGTGATATGATCACAATGCGCGGCGCGGGTTAAGGCATATGGTGCTGGTGGTATCTTCAACAAGCGGTAAGAACGGAGCGTAAATCCAGATTGCTTGTCCTGGTCCAATGACGACCAGTATTTTTACTGTGCAGGAAAAATATATGTAGGGTATGTATGAGATATAGTTGCCTATGAAATATTTTTTCTTTTTTATTTATGCCTGATAGGATAGCCTTTGACCACTATCTCACCTCATGGTAAGTGATGATGTGGACGAAGATGTTGTTCAGGCTAACCTAGAAGTACTGGCTCTCAAGGACAGCTGCCGGAACACACCGTTAGGTGCTTGCCTACAGATTTTCTACTTGAGGGTGGTAGCTAGCCAGGCGGGTATTCGCAAAATGCCCTACCACCATGCTATAACGACTGCCATCCTAAGACGACAACCGGGACCGACGGCTTAACGTGCCCTCCGAAGCACGGAAGCGCTCAGTAGTAATGTCACTAGCGGTCACCCATCCAACTCATGACCGCGGGCGACGTTGCTTAACTTTGCTGATCGGTTGAGAACAGCTAAGTAAACTTCGCTACGAGCGCTTCAAAAAAATAAAGCCAGCAACACTTGTGTTGCGAACAGAGACATCTAACGACAAAGATCAAAAGCTTTCATAGTATGGTTTTGTTTTTCAATCTACCCCCAACTTTAAACTTTTCTTAATTCTCTGTGTGTTCTGGATGCAAATATTTCTGAGACGCTTTCTGAGGAACTGATATCTCACACTGCTCCTGTCACAGAGTAAATACCAATGGAGATAATGTGAAAAAACAAATATTATTAAAATATTTGTTAATAATAACAAATAAACCCAACACAACAACCCAAGTAACATGTCTCGGTCGTGCGCTCGTAGAGTCAAGACCTCCTGAGGATGCTTCGTTTAGAAGCGAAACGCGTCGAATACTCTTCCGGTTTGGCTGCGTGACGTTTGTGAGGTCACGTCGGCTTAACAGGAAATTAGGCGGAATTGTCACTAGATATATATAATTTTAATAAAGATTTTTTAAGTGTTTTATTAAATTAAATAGTTAATTAAATGTTTTCTTAAAATACTTTTAAAATATTTGTTATTATTAAAAATGGATTTCCGCAAAGTAACGCCTGAATCTATTCATTAAAATATTTGTTGTTATTAAATATGGATTTCCGCAAAGTTACTCCTGAATCTATTCATTATCTTGGTGTTCATGTATTTTTTGGCTTATTCCAGATATCCCCTTTGCATCTGGCTTTCAAAATTATATTTGAATGTTATTTGTAATTTTACTTATTTCATAAAATGTTTAATTTTACTTGTATTTTTATGTACCTCATCAATTGCATTGGTGTCAATTTCTTTTCGTGTACATTACCCTCGTTATTGTTTTGAATTTTTTTTAAGTATGTAAATGGCTACCAGGAATTTTAAAGTTGGAGTATACAATGCAGGTTCTCTTGGCACCAACCACGACAACATTGTAGCTTCAGTCTATCGGTTTGGTGTCGACATCCTAGCGCTCAACGAGACCTGGCTACACGCGGGGGAGGAGGGGCGAGCGCCCGCTATCCCCGGCTATCGGCTGAGGCACACGCCGAGACCACGCACACATCGCTCGCGTGGTGGCGGTGTTGGTTTCTACGTGAGAAGCGGACTTACCGTGCGGACCTGGCGCCACCCGGTGGACCCGTTACACACCACCGTTGAACAGATGTGGCTTGTGGTAAACTTCAATGGCAAACAGTTGATCGTAGGCACGGCTTATAGACCCTCTTGGGTGAATATTGATTTATTTTTTGACGCAATTTCCGACTCTATTAGTTCAATTCCCAAATATGACAATTTAATTCTTTTAGGCGACTTTAATATAAATTATTTAGATACCAGTAGTGGCCAAACTATTAAATTAAAAACTTTTCTTTCATGCTTTAAGTTAGATCAATTAGTGACTGAACCGACACACTACACAGAAACTAGCCAAACATTGATAGATTTGGTATGCACTGACTTGCGGCCGAAGTGTATTTCCTCGGAATTAGTAGGTACTTTCTATGGCCATTGTTTGGTAGCCTGCGAGTTCAATATAAAGCGGGTAAAGCAGGTTCCCTACACTGTAACATATAGACCTATAAAATTTATTAACATGGACAATTTTAATGACGATCTTCAAACTATTCGATGGGATCTTTTAATGCAGCATACTAACATTAATGAAATGGTAGTCAATTTTAATCATATTGTTATTTCGCTCTTCGACTATCATGCGCCTATCAAGTCGGTAGTTATAAAAGAGCGCTCTTATCCTTGGGTCACAGATACTGTAAAACTTATGATGAGGTTGCGAGACGAAGCAGCTGCGGAGTACCATAAAACTAAATCTGAGGTTAAAAAACAATATTATAAGTCACTAAAATCAACAGTTAGTCAAGCCCTTTACCACGAAAAGTCAGCTTATTTCAAACAAAATATTAACAATAACATGCAAAATCCCAAACTGCTCTGGAAAAATCTTAAGCAAACGTTATTACCTAGAAAAGACTGTGAATTGCCATCCTCTTTCAATGACCCCAATGTAATAAATAATCACTTTTTAACCTTACCTGCGTGTGCAAATGTTTCTATCACACAGTTGTCTTTTTTGGAGCATCATAGATATAGTGATGCAGTTTTTCATATTGATCAGGTGAGTCAGAACCGTTTGATTCAAATAATAAAAAGTCTTAAATCTAATGCGCTAGGTTGCGATGGTATTAGTCTAGATATGCTGGTGATGACGCTACCGCATACAATAGGTATTATACAGGCATTGATAAATACCTCCATCGCTACTAAAATATTCCCCAAAATCTGGAAACTAGCAATAGTGCGCCCGTTGCCAAAACATTCAAGTCCAGTAGAACTTAAAGATCTCCGACCTATAAGCATTTTGCCATGCCTATCTAAAATTCTGGAAAGAGCTGTCTGTATACAATTAACAGAGTTTCTTGAAAAACAGAAAGTTCTGCCAGAAATTCAGTCGGGATTTAGGAAAGGTCGAAGTACCACAACCGCACTATTGGATGTTACCGATAACATACTTGGTGCTCAGGACAAGGGAATGTGTACTATCTTGGTTTTGCTAGATTTTTCCAGGGCTTTTGAATCTTTGAATATCAACCTTCTGTTGTCAAAACTAAGTTACTACGGATTTGATTCTGAAGCTGTCCAATGGTTTAGCAGTTACCTCAGTGAGCGGTATCAATTTGTGAAAATAGGACATCTCGATGGCAGTTCACTTGTGTCAGACAAAGTAGCAGTTACACGGGGGGTGCCTCAGGGATCCATTTTGGGTCCGATTCTCTTTATTTTGTACTCTGCTGACATTGTAAAATACATTCGCAATTGCAAGGTGCATATGTATGCAGACGATATGCAGATTTACATCTCTTGCAAACCGTGTGACATTGATAATGCCATAAATAAGCTGAACGAGGATCTCTCATCAGTGGCCGCATGGTCATCAAGTAACTGCCTGTTGTTGAATCCAACCAAAACTAAATACATGGTTTTCGGTAGCAAATACCAACTTGCTAGTCTCCGTCCGTCGATAAGCGTCACAATTCTAGGCGAACCCATCGAACGAGTATATGAGGCGCGTAACCTGGGCCTACACATGGATTGTGAACTGCGGTACCAAAAACATATAGCTGACTGTATGATGACTTCCTTTTATAAATTAAAAGTTTTATATAAATTAAGACCCTACATAAAAGAAGATTTGCGTATACAGTTGGTTGAGTCATTGGTTTTATCCAAGTTAAACTATATGGATGCAGTTTACGGCCCAAGGCTACTTGCCAAAACTAAAAGGCTGGTACAACGGGTGCAGAACGCATGTGCCAGATTCTGTTTTAACATCCCGATCAGGTCACATGTTACCCCTTTTCTTAACAACGCTATGATGTTAAAAATGATGCATCGTCGAAAGGTACACTTAGCGTGTCTTCTGTTTGGCGTTATAAATTATAAAATGCCGTCTTATCTGAGCGACAAGTTGAAGTGGTTGGTAGGACGTGGGCCCCAAGGCTCCCGACAAGCTTCGAGGCAGTTGGCGACTGAATGGCATTGCTCAGCCGCTTTTAGAGGAAGTTTCCGTTACGCTGCATCGAAATGTTGGAACAACATCCCGCCACCGATAAGAAATCTGCATTGTTTGCATACATTTAGGAGAAATCTCAAAAAATTTGTTTATGTCCATCAAAAAAGCGAGGAACTTCTTCTTCATGACACCACTGCAATTTAGTTAGTTTATGTTATCTTATGTTTTTTTTTGTTTTTAAATTATGTTTAGTTTAATAAGTAAATGAAAGACAATTTTTAGTTTTTTAATATAATTAGTAAGTATATAAATATTTTTTTTAAAAGTCTGTTCAATAGACAAACGGGTTTTGTTTGCAAATATTTATTATTTAAGCGCGCACTGTTGATTTACACGTGCGTGAGGTCACCTCCCTATACTAACGGAAGATCAGCGCTGGTTGCAACCAACCAGCTTTTTGCTGAGTTAGTATAGGGTTGTGACAAACACTTTGTTTATTTCTCAATGTGTCATTAATTATATATTTTCCCATTATGTATAGTGTTTGTCGCAAATAAAGTCATTCATTCATTCATTTCTTCTGCTATGAGGAAGCGTTGTCGTAATATGAGAGATATATTTACTAAAGTACTGACGATGCTTTATTAACTTTTGTCTGTAGACCCTGAGAGCCATATCCTGTTCTTCGACATCGAGGGTCTGATCGTTGAGCTGTTGAGTGAGGAGTACTCCTGCATGAGCCCAGCTAGTTTGGAGGTAAACTTCACAAAAATATATAATGTATTTTCTGTATCATAAGCTCTAACTTTAATATTTACAAACAGTACCGACCTTATAACAAAATCACAAATATACGATAGGAAAAAATTTGAGTAAAAAAGTCGTGTGTGGGATTCGAACCCGCGTCCGTCCACCCCTTGAGCCGGGGTATGCTCTAACCAATTGAGCTAACATGACGTCATAACTCAAATCTTTCCTATCGTTCTTTAACCATCGTATTGGGACCGACCTTAGTTATTCTATAATTTTCTTACCTTGTTTTATATGTCTATTGAACATCTATAGTTGCATGCAGCAAAATAATGATTGACCACATTTTAAAAAATATAAACCATATTGTTGCTATTTGAAATTATCTTTAAAAGTGCGAGTGAGAGGGCTGCAAAATGTAAAAGGCCTCTTAAGTATATTTTTGTCTTTATTTATGTATGTTTAAAAATATGTATGTATATATAATTATTGTATGTTATGTACTTATATAAATATATACCTATATATAATCTTACTTGACGTATATTTTTGTGTATGTGTATAACATAATTCATTTTTGTCTTGTTTAATTAAGTTCTCTATCAATTTTTCACTGTTCTAGTATTTGTTACATTCGATTAAAAACCCTGTCCATGTACGATCAAAATGTCCAATATTGTTGGGTTGTCTGGAAGAGATCGCTTAAAGCGATAAGACCGCCCATTGTTTCACATAGTTATGATTTATCTTTAGTTTAGTCTTTTATTTTAAAATTAATCTTTGTGTTACAATAAAGAGTTTGACCACTATGTCACCTGAAGGTAAGTGAAGATGCTTTCTTCACTTGTCTTCGGGTGACTAGCAGCGCTTCACGGCAGCAGTCCTTGAGAGGCAGGGAGCAGTGCAGTTCGTCTTGAGACGAAATGCATCTGTTATATGCAGAGGATACCGCTTCAAATCAGGTGGGACTAATGTGTATTCCGTCACAACCCCATAAAAAAAAATAACAATCAGTAAAGAATTTAAAAAAAAACTGATGTATCACTAATACCGTACTTCATCATCATCACAACCTTCGGAACGTCCACTGCTGAACAAGGTCTCCCCCAATTTGCCATGTAAGGGGTATTTGCCATAATCCCCCACGCTTGGCAGGCGTCTTGGGGATCGCTGTAAAAGTTGTCAGTTCTTCAGAAGGCGCTAATTCCCACCTTCAGGGAATTTTTCCCTTAGTCGTCTCTTACGACACTCCACGGGGTTATACTTACAAAAATATGTACCGAATTTGGACTTCCACCTCTTAACGATGGCAGTTACAAGTAAGAATATATGATTGCAGGCCGCCGGATTGATAACGAGCGAATACATGAAGGTGGCAGCACTGACGCAATCGGCGAGCCCAGATGCTACTAAACGGATATCAGGTAAAATATTCTTCATGCTATCTTCTCGCTGGCCTAGGGGTTAAATTGCCGTACATGTAAAGACGGTATACGGAGGTTTTAATCCAATAGAGGAGAATATGTCCTGCTCCAAAAATAAGTATATGAAACAATTTTTTTTCTTTTTTATTTATTGCTGGTATGCTAGCCTTTGACCACAATCTCACCTGATGGTAAGTGATGATGTGGTCGAAGGTGTTCACAGGCTTAACCTAGAATTACTGGCTTCAAGGACAGCTGCCGGAACACACCGTTAGGTGCTTGGCGACAGATTTTCTACATGAAGGTGGTCGCTAGCCAGGACTACCATCCTAAGACAACAACCGGGACCGACGGCTTAACGTGCCCTCCGAAGCACGTGTACGCTCAGTAGTAATGTCACTAGCGGTCACCCATCCAAGTCAGGACCGCGGCGGACGTTGCTTAACTTTGCTGATCGGTTAAGAACAGTTAGTAAACTTCGCTACGAGCGCCTCAAAATTTTAATCCCGCAAACGGAGAACATGTCGTGCTCTAAAAATGAGTATATGAAACAATATACTGTATCAGCTGGATTGTCCACTGCTCGCCATAGCTTCCCCCATTAAGAGGGGTTTGCGATAATCCCCACGCTTGGCAGGCATCTTGGAGATTGCAGTTTAATATAGCAGTTCCTGAGGCGCTGCTGACAGCTTCCGAAACTTTTCCTTTAGTGACCTCTTACGAAACCCACAGGTAGCAATGGAATTTGACATTCGAGCCCGGCACCCCACGGGGCTGTACAATATAGTGTTACTTATTTTTTTTTATGAGCCATGGTCTTTGAATCAATAAGACGCCTGGCAATCGTCATGGCTATCCAATATAGCTGCAGTGTTCCCTTTCTTCTTCTGCTTGATACTAGACTGCGTTCGTCACTCGACAATACAAATATTATTTATTGTATAACACTAATGTTACAAAATATAGAGAATTCTTAATGGTTCAAAGGGCGGACTTATCGCTTAAATGGATCTCTTCCAGTCAACCTTAGAATGGAAAATATAGATATGTGGTGTAAATTTGTAGAGATATTATATATATATATATATATATATATATATATATATATATATATATATATATATATATATTTATTTTTGTTATGTTATTGAGACGGCACAAGCTCGAGGCCCACCTGATGTTAAGTGAACTAACCTCTGCCTGTGTTAGTGCAATTCGTGAGTTGTCATGAATTGCAACTGTTATAGTTGCAATTCATGACAACTCACAAATTGCACTGCGCCCGTCACATTGAGACATAGTTGTTAAGTCTCATTGTGCCTGTAATTTCACTGGCTCTCAAGGACTACTGCCGGAACACACCTTTCGGTGCTTGGCGATAGACTTTCTACTTGAGGGTGGTCGCTAGCCAGGCGGGCATTCGCAAAATACCCTTCCACTATGCGGTGAAGCTCAAGCTCTGGGCGGGATTCGAACCATGAACCTGCTGCGCGGCAGTCCATAGCCAACGCAACTGAGCCATCACTGCTTCAAAAAAAATATGTAGGTAGAGAAAATATAAATATATTAGCGGGCCGCGGGCGCGCTGATAACGCACGGGTATTTAATAATACTTAAAAAAAACTATAGCCTATGTTAATCAGGGATAATGTAGGATTCTAATGGTGAAAGAATTATCCAAATCGGTTCAGTAGTTTTTGAGTTTATTCGTTACATACAGAAATATAAATCTCTCTTTCTTTATAATTTTAGGTAGATATACAGGATTATCGGAAAAATGTTAACAACATCTTTTTTTTTGGTGTTCTTATCTGTTTCACGGTATAAGCACAAGGACCACCTGATGTTAAGTCTCTTGTTCCTGTAAAGTAATATTTCTTATTACTTAGCTCGATGTAAATAATCAAAACTCTATTCAAAGGGAGCGCGGCACGGTCCAGTGTTGCCGCGGTGGGCACTCTTAATTTTTTTTAGTAAAAATGTATGCTTTTCGCAATGGTTCCTATAACTATGCGTTGCTTAGTAGACGTTGCTTCGTACCACAATTCATGATTCTGAGTTCACGGGAAATACCCTGTAGGTTTTGATTCCCTTGCGAGTGTCGAAAATTTGCGGCATAAACGGCTGTACCTTTGGATTGCTTTGGGACTGTATAGCTAGAGTAGAGTATTTGATATGAATTTCAGTTTGATATCTCCACGAGTTCCTAAAAAAAGGGTCTTGACAGACGGACAACAACGTGATCCTATACGGGTTCCGTTTTTTTCCTTTTGAGGTACGGAACCCTAAAAGTAAATTAATAGATTCAGGCGTTACTTTGCGGAAATCGAGAAATTTCTCGATCGTGCGCTTGTAGAGTCAAAACCTCCTGAGGATGCTTCGTGTAGAAGCGAAACCCGTGGAAAACTCTTCCGGTTTGACTGCGTGGCGTTTGTGACGTCACGTCGGCTTAACAGGAAAATTAGGCGGAATTGTCACTAGATATATTTTTGTATTTTTTAAGTGTTTTATTAAAATATTAATTTGATGTTATCATAAAATATTTAAAAAATATTTGTTATTTCTAAAAGTAAAGTTGTAATATTTGGAATACCTAGGATTGTACGGTAATTATAATAAAATGTTTGTTGCACGCTTGCTTATGGATAGATTTCTTTGGACGTGTAAAGGACAAGGCGGGCGATATGGAACGCATTTTGAAGGAAAAAGACAAACATGGTTGGTACATTTTTAACCGGCGGTACGCCTTTATTAACAAAATACTACGAACTATATACAACACTACAGTTACTGCAACGTAAGCATTTAGACGACCTACAAGCCATTGTAGACTCATAGGCAGTCCAAATGCTCCAGCCCACTACCAGTTGGCAGTGTGCCCAGCATGCTGGCAGCATTGCCCAGTTGAATCTCAATTTTATATATTTTTGGACATGTTATAGATGTTATCAATATCAAGCTTTATAGGTTTTGATTTTTATCATTATGTCAAAGGAATTTAAATTAATGGCAATGAATGAAAAATTGTCATTTTCTCAAAACTTGTATCTCTAGTTTGTGAATTATTTATAGGAAAAATAATGATAAAAAAAGAAAAAGGAAAACCTACAAACCTAGTTAATGCTATTAGTTATAAAATAAGATTTTTTATTTTTATTTGATTAATGTTTACTATAGGAGAAAAGTTTTCTCCCAGAACGTAAATTATGCGCAAATTCTAAGTCAATACTTGAAGAAGCTGCAATTGTCTTTATCGCACCATTCTGTTCGGGCGTTTAGCAGCGAGACAGCATTAGTTCAAAAATAAGTATTTTTCTAATATAGTTATATAATATAGTATTCTAATAGAGAATGTTAGCCAGGCAGGCATTTGCGAAGCTGTGAAGTTTGAAATAAAAACGTTGTTTATTGATGATGATATTGTTGTACAGGGATACTGGCAAAGATGAAGGAAGGTGCTGAAACTATGCAGACGAAGCTTCAAGCCAAAGCAGAGCAGCTCAAGGGTCACTTGGACCCCAAGGGTAAGTGCTAGGTTAAGTACTAACAGTGATCGTGAAACTGCGGCTCGCGGGTCCGGTTTTAATTTGGATTTTATGCGGCCCGCAGCGGTAATTATAAATTCTATCTAAACAACATGATTTCTCAAGGAATCTTTACTGCTCGAACACCGGTCGGATATTTTGACTAAACACAGTGAGTGCTTGTATGTATATTTAGTTAATAATGTATCTAAACAATGAAAATAAATACATTTTATTTGGATCTTCAACATGTGAACAAAAGCAGATGTAGAACGATGGTAGACGCGACATTTTTAGATAAATAAAACTGTGTTTCGGAATTGAACGCCCTCCTCATTAGCAACTAAGGTACAATTCCACATAATATATAGTATAAAAAAGTGTTACACATATTGATAATCAACTTTAATTGTTTGCGTGTGTGTGTGTGTGTGTAAGAGAGAGAGAAAGAGAGAGAGAGAGAGATGTGGTGTTTTGTGTAAAAATGTGAAAATTATGCATATGCAAACATAACAAAAGACTCGATTATAATTTTTATATTATTTTATTATATTTTTCATAAAATTAACTTTGTGAAGTTAAACACGTTCAATTTATTAAGCATCGTGAGAAGCAGGTGTACGCTGCATCTTATAAGACTTTAAGGCGACCTCGTTTTGTGTTTTGACCGTACTAGGGTACGGTGTTTTTAGGCACGTTTCCTGGCGAAAGCTATATATTCGCTTTGAAATAAATATATCCTGTAAGAGCTATCTTGAAGTTTGCTATCCAGGTCTCAAATGTATCTTGTTAGTTGTAGTAGGATAGACTTCGCACCTCGAACTAATTGAACATTTTGAAGTACTGAGTTTTTAGATTAGTTTTTTTAGAGGTATCCAATTCGTTTGGTACCAAACTTGGGTCAGATATTCTTTAAGTTCGTACGAATGTTTTCATGGTCCATTTCTTCAAACAGTCGTTAAAACTATTGATGATATATTTTTTAAGATTGTACGGATTAGAAAAGCTATTTGCTAGTTGAGTCGAAAACCAATTTCATTTGCTTGAAAATGTAATCGGGCACTAATAGGGGTATGTTCCATTAGTCGCTAAGAACGTTATTTTCGATAATTTAGATCACATTCTGCGTCTATGGTTGCGATCACGTGATCGAACTGTCATCCCCGTTCCATTTTTGGATAAGAACGCTAAGAATGCTACAAAAATTTGCCACTTCTGTCACTTTTGACATTAGATGTAGCGTTTAAGGCGAAAATAACGCCAAGACCCATGTGGAAAAGTTTTTGGGAGTGTGATCGTTTTTAGCGAACCTCACTCAAATGGTACGCACCCTTTTTTTTTTTTTTTTTTATTTTTTATTGTCATGAGGAAAATGCATTTACGCATACACACCTGCCGGGGAGCAGGTGGTTATGTCGGGCTCAGGGCCAACAGGTACCCCACTACCGACTAAAAACCTCATGGTGTTCCGCCATCTTCGAATAGTGACAGGTGCCGCGGGGTCACTCGCGCTCTCATCCGCAGCCCCTGTCGACGTCGCTGCCCGCTTGAACGGGCCCAGTCTCTGGGAATTACTCCCCCCCCCCCCCAATGCCACTTCGTGGGATGCCCCGGAACACGAGGGCATCCACACCTCATGAGGACCTAACCCTGATGGGGGGTGCCGGCCGTCCCCACGGCCGACACCCCAGGTCCCCTAAGCGGAGACGGAGTACGAGCACGATCGGCTCGCCTCCGTGTCCGCGCTCTACGGAGCGGAACAGAGAGAGGATCTCTCTCCCTTTCCCGCTCCTCCGCCTCCCTCTGTAAGACAATTGTCTCGCAAAACGAGGCCACCGCCTCCCACGACCTCTCGTCACCGATCATCTTTACGATGATGGCCGGCAAGGAGAGGTCGGACCCCACAACCGCGATCAGGGATCGCCGCGGTCCCGCTCCTCCTGGGCATGCCTCCAGTGCATGCTGGGCGGTGTCTTCCACGCAACCGCACTGGTGGCAGACCGGGGAAGGCTCCCTTCGTGCAACGTTACACAGGTATCTCCCGAAACAGCCATGTCCCGTGAGAACCTGTGTCAATCTAAAAGAGAGCCTTCCGTGCCTTCTTTGGACCCACTCTCCGAGTACGGGCCGGATCGCTTCGAGGAGTCGTCGAGCGCCGGCTCCCCTCTGTGTGGGTCCTGCGAGGAGCCTCTCGCGCCACGTGGCGAGAGCTGACGCCCTAGCGTCATCGCGCCAGTGCGCCACCTCCCGCGGCGCCGGTCGCTCGTCCCGCTCCCGAGCCTGCGCTCTGCGCTGGTAGACCGAGGCTAGGACTTCTGCCTCAAGGTCCCACGGGAGCAGTCCGGCGAGGACGCACGCAACTTCACAGGAGAGTGTGCGGTACCCGCGACACACTCTCACCGCCATCACTCTCTGCGCCGCAAGCAGGGCAGACGTGCCCTTTTGGCGGAGGGAGCCTGCCCATATCGGGGCACCGTACAGGGCCATGGAGCTGACCACCGCTGTATAAAGGCGGCGGCAGCTCCCCTCTCCTCCCCTGGTATTTGGGAGAAGGCGACTTAATGCGCCAGCTGTCCTCAGCAGTTTGGGGGACAACAACCGCATGTGTGCCTCGAATTTCCATTTACAGTCGAGGACGACGCCGAGATATTTCAGCGTCGACCCAACTGGAATGGAGGCTCCACCCACTACGATGGTGGAACCTGCAGGTGGCGGCCGTCGTCGGCCATAAAAGTAAATGGCCTCAGACTTATGGAGTGCCACCTCCAGGCCCAGCATCCGTATTCTGGCCACGATCGTCGCGACTCCGGCCGTGGCCAGGATTGCCGCCTCTCTGTAGTCGCCTCCCCGAGCGGTAACCAGCGTGTCGTCAGCGTAACAAACGACGCTGACGCCACGGAGGTTAGCGCCACGAAGCACCCAATCATACCCGACGTTCCACAGGAGGGGGCCTAGAACCGACCCCTGCGGAACGCCGCGCGTCATGGGACTTCGTCCCTCCCCATTCGTCGTCGGGAAGACTACTTCCCTATCGGAGAGATAGTCCCCGACGAGTCTTCGAAGGTACTGGGGCACTCTGTGGTGATCCAGTCCCCCGAGTATCGTGGTCCAGGGCAGCGTGTTGAACGCGTTGGCAATGTCCAACGACACAGCAAGCAACACGCCGCCACTGGAGCACGCCTCCTCAGAGAGGTCGCGGACGCAGGAGATGGCATCCAGCGTCGAGCGACCTCTCCGGAACCCGAACTGGGTAGGTGCCAGATCAGGTCCTGTCGTCTCCAGGTGTTTGATAAGGCGGGCAGCAACTACACGCTCCAACAACTTGCCCGCCTCATCAAGCAGCACGATGGGACGATAGCCCGCAGGCTCGTCCGCGGGACGGCCCTCCTTCCTTAGCAGGACAAGCTTGCCCCTTTTCCACCGCTTAGGGAATTTACCCTCCCTGAGGCACCTTTCAAACAGGGCATTCAGAGAGGGCCCCAGATGCTCGAAGGAGAGTGCCCACGCGCGACCCGGTATGCCATCAGGCCCGGGCGCCGTGTTCTTGGCCCTCATCCTGAGCAATGCGGCGCCTATCTCTCCGTCGGAGATAGGGGCAGGCTCGTCCTCGACCACGTCGAGATCAACCATTGAGGCCAGCTGCGCAGTGGGAGGCGTAAAATCTGTCCCCGGGGCACCGGGGAACAAGCCATCAACCACCCTCTGGAGCACCGCCGGGAGGAGCGAGGCAGTGGTGGGGGGGGGCCCAGGGGCGAAGCTTTTGCCTCGCCCACATATACGGGCGGCCCCACGGATCGCGCTCAAGCCCCTCCAACAGCTGTTCCCAGGCTCGCTTCTTGGCCTCCTTAATGGCCGCTCGTAAGGCCCTAGAAGCCTCTCTGTAGGCGGCGTACAGGGACTCCAACACCTCGGCTCACGCCGCCTCCGCCTCCGATATCGCTGGTATCGGCGGCGCCTCGTTACACAGGCTCGCCGGAGTTCGGCGATCTCCTCCGACCACCAGTAGACTTGGCGTCTGGACTGTGGGGCCCGTGCGCGTGGCATCGCTGCGTCACAGACGCGCGACATTGCCTCGCACAACCCATCCGCTTCCACGTCAACGTCCACTAGGACTGGGTCTGGAGGAGATCTACCCCACGCCTGGACGAGGGCCGCTTCCTGCAGTACTTCAGCGTTGAGGCGCTTCAGGGCCCAACGCGGACCGATCTCACGCGATCGCACTGCGTCCGTCTGGAGCGAGGAGATGCTAAACCGGATATACCGGTGGTCGGAGAGCGTCTCCTCGTCCACCAACACCTGCCAGTCACGAATACGGCAGGCGAGGTTTGGAGTGGCGAACGTCAGATCGACAATCGAGCCACCCCATTGACGGACACATGTGTTCTCCGTCCCGCAGTTCATCACGCAAAGGCCAACCTCAGCCAACCACTCTAACAGGGTGCGGCCCCGCGGGTCCGTCGTCGGGCAACCCCACGCCGGGGATTTGGCGTTGAAATCCCCAAGGACGACCAGGGGGCGGGGGCGGGTCTGGCCAATAAAGGTTCCCACCTCGCTGAGGAGGGCCTCGAACTCGTGCAGGGGTCTGTTACGGGAGTGATAGACCCCTACGACAATTACGTGACCAACCGTTGCTGCCACATATCCCCTGCCCCTCGTCACTCCTTCGAGGGGGGGGGAGTGGGCCGGCGATTGGATGGTGATTGCCGCCAAGCCGTCTAGGTCACCTACCCAGTCAGACCTGGGCGGAACCCTGTACGGCTCGGCGATCACCGCCACCTTTATCAATCGCTCCGCCATGCACTGCAGGAGAAGATCCTGAGCACCAGCGCAGTGATTGATATTCGCCTGGAGGAAAGTTAGGGCCATCACTAACTCACCTCCATGCGCTCCGCCTGCCTTTTTTCAGGGCCGGGCGGCTGTGTCTTGGCCTTAGCCTCAGACGCAGCAACCTTACGCTTCGCCCTTTGTTTAGCCGGGGGCTTGGCGCAAGCCTTGCCCCCAGAAAGGTGGTCAGCCGCCTTCCCCGCGGCAGCACAAATGGTGCAGTGGGGAGCAGCAGAGCACGCGTTGGCCTTATGGCCTTTTTGACCGCATCGATAGCATTCATCGCTGCGATCAACTTCCGCCCTGCACTGGGCTCCAACGTGACCCAGTGCAAGGCATCGGTAGCATCGGCGTGGCCTTGGATCTAGGATCCGCACCTGCGCCGCTACCCAGCCAATAAGAACGCGGCTGCCATTGGCCACAATCTTCTTCGCAGCAGTAACTGGGCACCGAGCAAATACAGTACCCATACCCGCAGCCCCTTTTCTTATTACTCCTACATTCACAGATGGGATAGGGCAATTGCCAGCCTTTGCGAGAGCCTCCCCCAGCTCGTCAGGTTGGACGGAGTCATCCAGCCCAGTAATTCTGAGGTCCGCAGTGACAGTAGGCCTAGTGACGCGTATGTCATCTCTGTCACAGAAGACCTCTCTGAGCTTTTCAGCCAGGGAATCCGCCTTTTCCGAGCTTTCAGCTCCAGGAACCTCAAGTATTCGAGCGCCTGTAGCCGCCATTCTTATTTTAAGTGGGGGTACCCCTATATCATTGAGCCTTATGCGGCTCTTGGCCTCCGCCAGCACCTTAGCGTAGGTCTCGCCGCTCTCCTCTGCCCCTGGTTGCAGCGTTATAACCACCGCTGCAGTACGTGGGGGGCGGAGTTTAGCTGCACCCGTTTTCGACGGCTTCGGCGCCGGTTTTCGAGGTTGAGACTGCGCTGGCGGGACAGGTCTTGATTCTTGAGCTCTCGCTTTTGGGGCAGGCCTCGTATCACGGGTTCGTGCTGGCTCCACCAACCTTTCACGCTGCCTCCTGTTGGAGCCTTTCTTAACCACCTTAGTCCACTGCTCCAAAGCAGGAGGAGGCGGATGGTGTTCGACCTTACCGCTAGCCTTTGGCGTGACCGAGGTCCTCGCTAGAGGTTTAGGGGCGGCGCTCACTGGCACTTCGCTTGCTGTCTCGCTGCGCTTGTCAGCGCTCAGAGGGGGCCTCACCCGTTTTTCAGGTAGGAGCCTCTCCTCCAGTCCCTCGATGCGGGCATTCATCATGGTGCCGACCTGCACCATGATTGCCCGCGTTATCTCCTCCGTAGAAATCTCCTTTCTGGCCGCTGGAGCTGGGTCTGACTGCTGGACCCGCAACGCCCGCAGCTGTTCCATTTCGTGGCGGAGGTCTTTTACCTCCGTCGCTAGCCTTTCGTTGGCCTTCACTAAAAGGGCCAACTCCTCTGTCATCGTGCGGGCCCGTATTTCCTTGAAGGATGCCTTTATCGTCTCCGCGGCATCCTTCAGGGCCTTCACGCTTGTTCCTTTAAGGTTCCTGGACTTGGTGGCCACCGTCATGATGGTGTCCACCGAGGCCAGAAGCAGCTCGTCTATATGAGCTGCGTCTTGGCCACTCACAGTTTGTGGAGTAGCTTCAGACGCAGCCACCTTTTTGTATTGGGCCGCTGTTGCAGCCACCCTCGTCTGCCCTGTAGTGGGCGCTCGCCCGCGTCCACGCCGGGTGACTGTGACCTTGGGTGACGGTGAGGAGTCACCCAAGTCACCCTCCTCTTTACTTCTTGGGCGTTTCCGCAGCGATCTAGCTGTGGAAACCCCCGAGCCTTGGGACGACACCGTCACACAACTCATATCGGAGTCTGACTCCGACACGATGTTGGTACAGGTCACCGCAGCAGCAACAGAGACAGGTCTGGCGAAAGGACTGCGCTCCCGCCTTGCTGCTATTTTATTCACACTCGACGTGGTGGTAGCAGATATGGCGCATGGACTGCGCTCCCGCATTGCCACGTCGTCCAGTCGAGTTACTGGATTGTCGCTATCTATGCGCTCCATTATAACTCTAGGGTCTTGTTTTGTCAACGAGACCAAGCTGCTGCACCGATATGGTGTGCGCGCCACCAAGTTTTCCATTTGCTTGCCGGAGTCATTTTTTATCGCTGAATCAATGTCCGTTAGGCATTTGCCAAGGTCGTCGGTGCGCGGGCCGGAGCCCGCGAAGCGGTTGTTGCCCCCCCCCAGATACGATGGGGCAGCCTTCTTTCGAAGGGTGGGATTTACCCACCTGGGGATTATTACCAAACGCTTGTGAATCCATTGTTTTGTTCCTTTTTGAAGGGGTGAGGTCCCCTTGTGGTGCCCTCGCAGCCGGGTTCCCCCCGACTATACATCCCATGTGCGGGCACCAAACAACGGGATTTGGAGACGCATAATGCCCGACAGGGTGGCCGAGTTGACCCTCCCTGCCGCGCCGCGAGCCTTGAAGGCCCGCCATCCCACGACCCGAAGGTCCGCTGCAGTCGCTGTAAAACGACTGCCGTCCGAGTGTGCCCGACAGGGTGGCCGAGTTGACCCTCCCTGCCGCGCCGCCGGCCTTGAAGACCAGCCATCCTACGACCCGAAGGTCCACTGCAGCTGCGGAAAAGCAGCTGCCTCTTCAGTTTTGCCCGACAGGGTGGCCGAGTTGACCCTCCCTGCCGCGCCCACCGTCAAAAGCGACGTCGCTCCACCTCGTGCACAACAGGGGAAACCTGTCGTGCCGCCAGCCTTGCAGGCTGGCCATCCTACGACCCAACGGGTCCGCTGTCCCTTCTCGGGACCCCATCTCCGCGGATGAACCGCCTGCTCATCCACTGTGCCCTATGCTAGTTTCATAGGGACACGCGGAGAGCACCTACGTGTCAGGATTTTAGCCAGCAGCCAACAAGATCCCATATAGAGAAGTTATTGACTGCTGCCCAGGGTGCACCGGCCCAAACGCTTCTGTACTCCCCGGATAATACGTATCCGTAAGAGACCAGGAGCATTAAGGCACACGGGGAGGTATCCTGACCAAGCACCCCAAATGGTACGCACCCTAGTTAGGCCACGGGCTGTCTAATGATACGAACTTATGCACTTCTTTCTTAATTGCGAGCGATCGCTCCCTCTCGCTCGCGCTATGTCATTATGCAATGTGACACTTGGCCACCAGATGTCATGGCGGACCAAGAAATAAAATTATCTAGTTCAACATTCTACGCCATATGTTTTGATCCACAAAACCAATTCTAATAAAATAAATAGGAAAATATCCATTGATAATGTGATATAAAATCTATCATCGTGATAAAGTATTATCACGATGATTTATACTAAGATCTAGTTTTTTAATCTATGACACGAAAATATCTCTCCAAAACCAAGACACTATGAAAAATTATGCACTCACCATAGAAAATGTAATAAGTCGCCTTATGTATGGCTATTTTACAAACCTACCTGTATATAAATGAGATAACGTTTTGCTAAACTGCATCTTTAGTTTTTTTTGTTTTACTCGCTCGCAAAGCACCGAGTACCTAATATCTATACTCACCTACAAGGCGTGTTCTATACCTTTTTTACCTACCTTTCTATCGCATGTGCACGCATAGCTCTGATCTCTTCTGACGCGGCACGCACCGTTTGATAAGCCCGTCCGGACGGGTACGCCGATGTACCTGTGTACCTAAAATGCGGAGTGAGCCAGGGCTGCCCTTGCCTTAACTTTTTTATTTAATAATTGCTGTGATAGACAACTAACAGGAAAATTATGCGGAATTGTCACTAGATATATTTTTAAGTGTCTCTAAAGTATTCATTAAATGTTCTCTTAAAATATTTTTTATCTTCCTACTATGCTAATAGTAGACAACGTAATTGGAAGTAAATATTAGATGTAACCAAAAAAAAAGGGGAAATAAAATCGGTCAAACCGTATAAAATAGTTTTTTATAAATAATTATTTTCATTCATAATTTTGTAACATGTACAAATTATTAGAGCCCAAAATTTTTACTAAAAGGAATCAAAACCACGTTTCCCGATTTCACCACTCGGCCACCGGAACATTCTTTCTTCCTTAACCGTTATAGGGGTCATTTTAGTCAGTCTGCGCGAAATTGAGAGCCGCGGCTTCATTTCCCGCTTGAGACAAAAATCTTGTGTTCTATTCATTTGTGAATATAATTTTAGCTTAACACGCTATATTGTTGAAAATCATATTTGAATATAAATTCAATTTCAGGTAATAATTATCATCTACATTTTCGATGAAGCGGAAAATGACAATCTGAATTAATGTATTTTATTTCTGTAATTAACATGACATTTAGATCTAAGTGTTCCCAAATACAATGCGCTGACATTTTGCGCCAAACGCATTGCTTTTAAACCTACGCACCACTTATTCACCTTATATACTTTCAGCCTACTAAGGAAATGCAAGTTAATATACATTTAATATATATGATATACGAGTCGAATCTACTTTTGTCTAGGAGGTAGTAAAATTAACAATATCCAAAATCGAATTGCTATTATTAAACCTACACACTACTTATTCATCTTATATACTTTCAGCCTAGTAAGGAAATGCAAGTTAATATACATTTAATATATACGATATAGTTACGAGTTTATTATTTATCATGTTACATTATATATACACTATACGTCGAATCTTGAATCTTTTGAAGCGCTCGTAGCGAAGTTTACTTAGCTGTTCTCAACCGATCAGCAAAGTTAAGCAACGTCGCGCGCGGTCATGAGTTGGATGGGTGACCGCTAGTGACATTACTACTGAGCGTTTCCGTGCTTCGGAGGGCACGTTAAGCCGTCGGTCCCGGTTGTTGTCTTAGGATGGCAGTCGTTATAGCATGGTGGTAGGGCATTTTGCGAATGCCCGCCTGGCTAGCTACCACCCTCAAGTAGAAAATCTGTCGCCAAGCACCTAACGGTGCGTTCCGGCAGCTGTCCTTGAGAGCCAGTACTTCTAGGTTAGCCTGAACAACATCTACGACCACATCATCACTTACCATCAGGTGAGATAGTGGTCAAAGGCTAACCTATCAGGCATAAAAAAAAAAACTACTTTTGTCCAGGTGGTAGTAAAATTAACAATATCTAAAAAAACTAATTGCTATTATTAAACCTACACACCACTTATTCATCTTATATACTTTCAGCCTAGTAAGGAAATGCAAGTTAATATACATTTAATATATATGATATAGTTACGAGTTTATCATTTATCATGTTACAGTATATACTACTCTACGTCGAATCTACTTTTGTCTAGGAGGTAGTAAAATTAATAATATCCAAAATCGAATTGCTATTATTAAACCTACGTTTTTTTTTTTTTTTTTAATGTTATTGTGAAGGTACAAGCGCGAGGCCCACCTGATGTTAAGCGGTATCCTCTGCCTATAACAGATGCATTTCATCACAAGTGACGAACTGCACTGCGCCCGTCACATTGAGACATAATTGTTAAGTCTCATTGTGCTTGTTATTTCACTGGCTCTCAAGGACTGCTGCCGGAACACACCGTTAGGTGCTTGGCGACAGATTTTCTACTTGAGGGTGGTCGCTAGCCAGGCGGGCATTCGCAAAATGCCCTTCCACCATGCGGTGAAGCTCAAGCTCTGGGCGGGATTTGAACCATGGACCTGCTGCGCGGCAGTCCATAGCCAATGCCACAGAGCCATCACTGCTTTAAAACGTACTACTTATTCACCTTATATACTTTCAGCCTACTAAGGAAATGCAAGTTACTATACATTTAATATGTACGATATAATATGTTGTTGTGTTTGTTATTAAAATTATTTCCAGTCATGAGAAAACTATACGAAAATGATGTTTTACTGTAACATGTATATAATACTGCTTATATTTAATTATAATTACTACTTACCCAGGCGTAGTCAAGGCGATCTACATTCATAAATTATTTTCGTATCTTTACTGCGACACACGGACGTTAAAAATGCTGAACGATCGTTGTATGAAGTAATTAATTTTATATGTTACACGTGTGATTTTATTGTTAAAACACCACCGTCCATATTTTTTAGATCTACTTCTTTCCATCCTAAGGTTGTCTGGAAGAGATCGTTGTGAGCGATAAGACCGCGCATTGGACCTACTTAAGTTAACTACTCCATGTATTGATTCCTTTGTTAATCTGACGTCAATAAAGAGTTTTTGTATCGTGTCGTATGTCTTTGTACAATCATGTGCAGTTAAAAAAGTATAAAAAATCATATACCAGATAATGTCTTTAAGTAGAATTGTGCTAGCGTCACTGTGACGAGCATTATTATTATTAACTTAAGAGTTAGACTCTTGTCGGAGCAGGTGAAGCAATGTTCTCCATTTTGTTCTATTTAAGGCGACCTGTTTTATCTCTCTGTACGACTTGACATTCACTTGTTGTTTTATTTGGCTCATGTAGCTTATCCGTGGCCTAACCCTTTTTTGCTTTCCTTCTATTTTCCCTTCAATTATGTTTTTAATAAAGTTGTCATGTTGGAAAAGATGGCCAATGGAATGAAATGGTGACCAACGGAGAAGTTCTAAATAGTTCTAAACAGTCGCACTTCTTCAAAAAGTTTGTTATACATACTCTATGGCTATAATATTACAAAAATTGCTTGCTTTTTTGACATTTACTATAAAATATATTTAATTATTATCTAAATTAGGCTTTTTGGATGTCATCGTTAAAAAGTATAAGTAACAATTTTAAAGTATACTCAGTATAATAGCGAAAATTTACCAAGCGTACAAGTCTGCCAACATGCTCGTTGTACTTTCTCCGCCTGTATCTCACCAAAGCCTACGCCCTCTTCAAGGCAGTCAAGCTTCCGAGTAAACCAGATATGTTTAAAATATATCAAGTTGCAAGTACACATTTAATTACACCTTATTACAATTGCATAAAGGCCATATTCCTTTAATATTCATGTGCGAGAACTATGTTTGGTGGTTTAAATGTTAACAAGTTCTTATTCTTTGTTCGGGATTAATGAGAAATCATTTCCTGATTGGATCGAGTATACTTTAAATCTACTTGTGACTTAGTATTTCCCGAGGGAATACGTCATAACTAATATTTCAGGCAGACAGAGAGACCAAATAGAAGCATTATAGTAGAGTTATTCATCAAAATGCGTGTACACCCTTGAACTTCGATAGTTCTTTATTTCAATACGACAACTAATTCGAAAAAAATTACTTTGTTAAATCATCCTAACATAATAAATATTACCAGAGACTAACGTAAGTACCTAGTCTAGGTTAAGTTAAATAATAGATAATATTAAATTGTATATTATCTAACCTAACTTAAAACAGTGACTTGTTGAACTATATTTTTTCGAAGTAAGTATCTTGTCGAAATAAATAATAATAATAATAATCTTTATTTTTTATAATAATAATAATAATAAATAATAATAATAAAAACTATTTATTTGTGATTAGCGAGCCCAAGCGAAGCCGTCGCTTGGGTATTTAACCAAAAATTGAAAATATATATAATTACATTTTTTGAATATATTCTATAGTCTATATAGTAGTTTGAGAGCCAGTACTTCTAGGTTAGCCTGAACAACATCTTCGAGCACATCATCACTTACCATCAGGTGAGATAGTGGTCAAAGGCTAACCTATCAGGAATAAAAAAAAAATATAGTCTGTTCTATAATGAGGATTATTTTTTTGATAATGGTAGTAATTTGAAGCATTTGCAAGGGGTTAGACTGCTACGCAAAGGATTCATGGATGGAACCTTGTTTGGCTTCTTTGGCTTGAGTTTACTGCATGGTGGTAATGTTATTCCAGCCTGGCTAGCTACCAACCTCAACTACAAAATCTGTCTCCTAGCTCCTAGCACACTGTTACGTTTGTTCCGGCTGCGGTCCTTGAGAGCTAATAACTGTAGGTTATCTTGAACGACACCTTCGACCAAATCAGCACTTACCAATAGCTTAGGTAGTAGTAAAAACCTAGCCAATCAGAAATAAAAAAGCTACACAGTTTGTGATTAAATTTTTTATCTACGCATGCTTTTGACACTTTACTTTATTTTAGATGTCCTAATCCATAGTAGAAGTAGTTATAGGCAAATTTATGTTCAAAATTGGTTTAATAGGTACCTTAGAGCGTAAACTTAAAGCGTAAATAAGCATAATTTGATAACATAAAATCCACTGACACACTGACGAATTGTCAAACATACATACTTTTTTAATTAGCTGGAATATACTGTCTTGTATTATTATAGTTTCTAGGTATCTCCAACAAAGAAAAACAGTTTAGTTTGCGTCCTGCTCAAGGCAGTTTGGTACCTGTCAAGCATAATTGCACCTTTTTATAATTGCAGAATAGACAACTTACTTGAAGATTTATTACTAATGCATGGCTGATTTTGTATTAGTTCTTTGTTTATAAAAGTAAGCTGTATGCTTCCAATTGGAATCTTCCACTCTATTCGCCCTCTAATTTCCACGTACAGTCCCACCAACTTATCTGTTCAGGCGGCAAAAAAAAGAACTACAACATTCCTTCAAATTGTGACAGTTTGTAGTTGATTTCCTTGACCAGTAGCGCCCTCGAAAACTGCACAGTTAAGTAATATAAAATACTTTTAGAAGTCTACCCTCATTAGTTTAGCGGCGTAAGCGTAACGTCTGTATAGTACGGTCGAATCAAAAAATAATATTGGGTTCTTGTGATATAAAATTTGCAAATAGCAGCCTTGAATTGACAATTATTGTGGTCGGTATAGATGAGAACTGATTAGATTCATTTGAAATAGGAACTAATAACTTAAGTGGATAAATATCCGTGTTTATCTTTAAACACCCCAGCCTATCAGTAGATATACAGGCGTGAGGTGATATTATTAAATACATCTTTTTTCAGTCACACTTATTACGTCATTATATTACAATCTGGCCAACAATACGGACTAATGAGTAATTTTAGCTTGACTTAAACTGCTAAATAGAGTAAAGTTAAGAATGTGTCCATTAACACCTATCTTATTGTCTCTATTAAGGGGAAGACACTATGTGTTCTTGTGTTCTTTATATGTAGCACTCACTTCACTACTTATCACTGTCACTCAACTACACTAACTCAAAAGGTTTTGTCCTTTTTAGCCTTCTCACTATGTCTGTGTTGTCAAGGAGCTGGATTGCCTCAACATTCACGTGGTGGTGAAGTCTATGTTCGTGAGCTTCTGCATGTTTTTTTTATTATATCGACAACGACATCCATTTTCAGGTGACGATAGAGGTCGACAGTTCTAATGTACCGTGGTGCATTGACTATTATTAAATCATAAATAATTATATAGTTATATTATGAAATCCTTCTCTGTAACTAAGTGACATGCCCGTTTCGAGTATAACGCTAAGATAGATATCGATAAGTACCTACCTTGCCAATTTTAAGCCACTGAGATACGCATATATCGATAGCTCCCAACTATTTTTTACATTGCCTAATAAACGTAAAAGGTCCAATTCCAAGTTCTGTACTACCTTTATACATCACACACACAAAAAAAGTATATTTTCCTTTTCTATTCTGCCTTGAAGCATTAGTGTGCAATTAGACTACAAAGGCACAGGAGCAAATGAAATTATTTGGTCACCAAGACTTAAGAACAAATCATGGTCACTTAACGTCGGCCCATCGCCTGCAACTTTATAAGCCTCTGGTTTGGCCTCACTTGAAGTACTGCTCTCACCTCAGGGCGGGATCTCCCCAGTACCAGCTTCTTCTATTTGACAATCAAGTTCTCTCCGGTTGGCTCGACCCTTTGGCACTACGTAGAGATGTTGGATCACTCTGCTTCTTTTACCGCATCTATCACGGGGAGTGTTATGAGGAATTGTTCAATTTACTACCTGCAGCTCAATTTCGCCAACGGACGTCCCGACAAAGCATGATGTTTCATCAATTTCATGTCGATGTCTGGAAGTCCACAACCTTGCGATTTTCACAGCATTTCCTACCTCGCACTGCCACAATTTGGAACCAGCTGCCTGGTGAAGTATTTCCGAACAGATACGACTTAGGGGCCTTCAAGAAGAGAGCATATTCCCTCCTCAAAGGCCGGCAACGCATCCTCGAGACCTCTGGCATTGCGGATGTTCGTGGGCGACGGTGATCACTTAGCACCAGGGGAGCCGCCTGCTCGTTTGCCCTCCTATCATCATGTCTCGGATGACGAAGATAGTGTAGCGTTAGAAAGAAAAACACTGCACACGTAATGGGCAGGCTTAAAATTCAATGCTGTTATTAGATAAATCAGAGACTAGACGCTTATGTTAAGAGCATAAAGACGAAATTGAAAAAAAATATATAAACCAATATACCATCCAACATGCGAGCTGTTCATTCCATCCGTGTGTCACAACAACCAACGCCCTGTACAAGGCAGTCCAGTTTCGCCGTTAATCGTAATTGCACTTTATTACTATGTAGTATAATGTCATATTCCTACAACGTTCACAAAGGGCTTGGCCGGTAGTATGTTGAAATGTGTTCTAGTTGTAGTGCTTTTGTCTGTGTGTACACAGATTACTTTATAGTCACTATTGTATTGTAAGGCTCTTACTCAAGGCGGTGTCCACATACTGTTTCAGTCGGATAGTCCACTGCTGAACACAGTCTGACTACCCCGTGAGGTGCCGGGTTAGAATTGCTCCTCCCCATATCATACCGTGGGTGTCGTAAGAGGCGACTAAGGGAAAATACTGGAAGGTGGGCAGCAGCGCCTTCTAAATAACTGCCATCTTACACTGCGATCCCCAAACCGCCTGCCAAGCGTGGGGATTATGGCAAATACCCCCTTAATAGGGGAGGCCGTGTTCAGCAGTGGGCGATCCGGCTGATACAGTACAGTACAGAACACAGTCTCCCCCAATATGGAGGGGTTTGCCATAATCCTCACGCTTGGCAGGCGGCTTGGGAATCGCAGTGTGTGATATCAGTTCCTCAGAAAGTGCTGCTGCCCACCTTCTGGTGTGTGTTACCCTTAGTCGCCTTTTTACGACACCCACAGTAATGGGGGTGACATTCCAACCTCGAGTAGAAAATCTGTCGCCAAGCACCTAACAGTGCGTTCCGGCAGCTGTCCTTGAGAGCCAGAAACATTACAGGCACATGAGACTTAACAACTGTACGTCTCAGTGTGACGGGCGTAGTGCTATTAACATGATGAAATGCATCTGTTATTTGCAGAGTTTAATCCACTTAACAGGTGGGTCTCGTGCTTGTTTCGTCACAAAACGATAAAAAATAAAAAAAATAAAAATCTATCCCGGCACACCACGGGTGTCCACATGACAAAGTAAAATTAATCGTACTATTGTGAACCACGAATAAATATGTAAAGTAGTGTATCTCTCATACAATTACCGCTTTGAAAGTTCATAATTAACAAAACACGCACAATCTTCCCTCGCGTCACCGGTTAAAAGCTCATCCACACATAATCGAGCCCTGGAAGTCTCACACAGCTTGATTTATGCGCTCCTTCTTACCGCATACTTGCAAAATGTGGAATGATCTTCCATCCAGCGTTTTTCCGCAGGGCTTCAGAATGGATTTCTTCATAAAAGGTGTTAAAAGAGTCTTACAGGGTCGGCAACGCATTGGTAACGCCCCTGATGTTGAAAATGTCCATAGGCGACGGTAACAGCTTACCATCGGGTGGGCCGTCTGCTGGTTAGCCAACCCATTACATAAAAAAAAAAACATATATTCAATTGAATTGGTTAATTGATTTGGCGCTTGGAAATGATCGTATCCGATTGAGCATTGGTGTCCAATTATTGTTATTACTCGCAAGTACCAAAATCTTGTAGAATGGTTAAGAAACCTAACTACAAGCGTATAAAAACTCTTTGAATTAGAATTATCGACCACTGACCTCAAGATCTTCAGGGGCTGTCGATGCACTGAGAAAAATCTAAAGTCAAAAGCGCCCTAATGACGGCCAATTTATATGGTATGAAGGCAAAAAACAAACCAAACGTAAATACGTATAAAAACGCCTTCCAACTAGAAGGCGTTAAACGAGGTCAGTGAAGGCGAATGTTTCTTTTCGTCTTCATTTAAGGTGTATTTTTTGGTCTTTCTTAAATATTGACTTTTCGATAAGGCTGATTAAGTCGTACGTTATAGTGATAATCACCGTATATAAACCGCCGTAAAAGTTAGGTACATTTTAGGGTCAATACTGCAATTATTATCGTATAACAAGTTCAATTCTGAAAATACTTCACGGAAGGCGTTTTTTGGCGGTTGTGTTTATTATAAAACATGGTACATTTTTATTGATTTCGCTTTGCGTGGTGAAAATCATCTTAGGAGTTGTGAATTCATCTTGCGTAGTTACAATTCAACGGTAAAAGGTCAAATTTGATTTAAGCTCCAAAGTCGTTTTTCTCAGTGTGGATATGATTATTTATACATATACATATACGATAATGTCATATGAGCCCAAAAAATCTTTATAACGAGCGGCACGCTATATAATCACATCGATGTGTTAGGCGGATTAACCTCTGCTTAGAACAGAGGCATTTCATCACAAGAGACGAATTGCACTGCGCCCGTTACTTTGAGATGTGTCATGTGCCTGTTAATGCACTGGCTCTCAAGGACTGCTTTGCAGACTTTCTACTGGTGGTCGCTAGCCAGGCGAGCATTCTCAAAATGCCCTTCCACCATGCGGTGAAGCTCAAGCCGTCGGTGGGGATCGAACCAGGGACCTGCTACACGGCAGTCCATTGCTATTACAGCTCGGTTATCGTTGCTTCAAAATATATTTAGTAGTGGTAAATTGAGTCTCATAAAGTCATATTTTGAACATGTTTTTATAAAGAGTATAAGTATACAGTACCTTACGGACATAAAATAAAATATATAATATTCTAGAGGATATGACAAATTCTGTGCCTGATCTGAAACCACGATTCCATATATTTATCTCGATAAAATAAAAACAAGAATATAGCTCTAAAATTTCTTCCTTAATCAAGTACAGTACTTCTAGGTTAGCCTGAACAACATCTTCGACCACATCATCACTTACCATCAGGTGGGATAGTGGTCAAAGGCTAACCTATCAGGCATAAAAAAAAAAAGTTTTTTCGTTTATATAATAAATGGTACAATACAGTAAGTTTTATTTTAAATTGTTATGTAGCATCCGTGTGAAATATTTTTTAAGAGTAAGAAATATTTTTTTTCGTATTTTAAATCTCCAAGTTATATGAATTTATAAAAAAAAAATACAAAATATTACGTAGTTCTGTTTCTCTATGTCTCCATCCTACGCTCTCAGTCTGACATTTTTCAAGGACTATAACGTCTTAAGACGTACGAGGCTTCATTTCAAAGAATGTGTGATCGATCTACACAACCTTATTTCCCCATCTCCATTCTTTCATCAAACAACAAGACGTACAAGAACATAGCATCCGTAAAGATTGTCGATATTCCAAAAAGGAGCACAAAGCACCATCGTACTACATAGATCTTTTGTACGGCTGTACGGAACACCCTACCAGCGTCTCTATTTCCCGATAGAAATAATCTGGAAGAGTTCAAGCACAGAGTGAATAGCTATCTGCTAGGCAATTATGTTATGGCTTTGACGCTTTCCTCCAGGTTTGCCCCATGCGGGACATAGGTCAAATGTTTACTTATCTAATAATAACAAATATCTTAAAAATATTTTATGAAAACATCAAATTCATATTTTGATAAAACACTTAAAAAATACAAAAATATATCTAGTGACAATTCCGCCTAATTTTCCTGTTTAGCCGACGTGACGTCACAAACGCCACGCAGCCAAACCGGAAGCTTAACGAAAATAAATAATTTGCAGTCGAGAATTTTCTCGATCATGCGCTCGTAGAGTCAAGACCTCCTGAGGATGCTTCGTGTAGAATCGAAACGCGTTTTGGCTGCGTGGCGTTTGTGACGTCGCGTCGGCTTAACAGGAAAAGTAGGCGGAATTGTCACTAGATATGTTTTTGTATTTTTTAAGTGTTTTATTAAAATATTAATTTGATGTTTTCATAAAATATTTTAAAAATATTTGTTATTATTAAATATGGATTTCCGCAAAGTAACGCCTGAATCTATTTATTATGTTTACTTATCTGTTGTAAAACTTACAGCAGCACCCTTCTTCACGTCAATATTAAAAGAATAAATTAATATTTATTTGCTTAGTATTTGAGGGTACTATTGCAGAGAAATATAGCATAAAAATACAGTTTCAACAAATTTCTGCCTATGGCGAGCCATTATTTAGAAATTTTACAATCACCGAATGACATAAAAAAATATTAAACAACTCCCCAGTGGGGTGCCGGGTTAGTATTGCACCTACCCATACCATCCCGTGGGTGTCGTAAGAGTCGACTAAGGGAAAATACTAGGTGGGCAGCAGCTCCTTCTAAAGAACTGCCAACTTACACTGCGATCTCCAAAACGCCTGCCAAGCATGCGGATATTTTATTTGCGGATGGCAAATACCCCCCATAATAGGGGAGGCTGTGTTAGTACAAATAAATTCCCTTGTGAATAATTAATATCCTTCCATGTCATTACCGTGTTTTAATTTTGTGGTATTTTATCGTCAGTATCCTATAATCTTTCTCACATGACCAAATTATCTTAGCATACATACAAATTTCCCTTGCCTTGCCATCTTCATTCTCCCTGTTTCAATAGGATTATTAAAGACTATAGTAGCCCCGCAATTGCAACCCCGCAGACATGTGACGATGGTGATGTAAAGTATCCTATGCGATAATCCAGGACCTAAAATATCTATATAGGTACCAAGTTTCATCCAAATCGTTTCAGCCGTTTCAGCGTGAAGAAGACAAACACACACTCTTATACTTACTCAAAAACTTTCGAAATTTAAATATTAGTGTGATTACTGCCATTGTTATATTAGTGATGTGGTACATACCTAATTTATATAGCACTTGTATAAGTTATATATTTCCAAACTCGTTACGTTATTATTCGACGCTTTGGTAATAACATAGGAATAAATAAAAATATCACGCCGGTATGTTTCGAAGGGTTTGGCTTATCATTCCCTAATTATGTTTGACTTTATTTAACAGGGAGTGAGCCTTTCGCCATCTGCCACGCACTGTTCCTAGCTGAAAATATTAGGTCCTTACATATGAAATTGGCGTTTTGTATGGGAGGAACAAAAAGTCGAATATTTTTTAATATAATATATTTAATTAATCAAAGTATGAACCATTATTTTCTATGCACTTTTGCCATCTCATAGGTAGTTCATTGATCCCTTTACTAAAAAAACCAGTCAGACGGGAATCAATAAAATCTTTGAAGGCGATTTGGACTGCCCCATCGGAGTTGAATTTTTTCCCTTGCAAGAAGTTATCCAAATTTCGAAAAAAATGGTAATCTGTTGGAGCAAGGTCCGGGGAGTACGGAGGATGTCTTAGACTTTCCAATTGAAGCTCTTCTAATTTAGTAGCCGTCTGTAGCGCAGTGTGTGGTCTAGCGTTGTCGTGAAGCAGCAGTGGCGTGGAGCGATTGACCAGCCTAGGTTGTTTAGCCGCTAGCTTTTCCATCATGGTTTGCAATTCCTGACAATAGACATCAGCCGTAATAGTCTGGCCAGATTTGAAAAAACTGTAATGAACAATACCGGCACTAGTCCACCAAACGCTTACAAGTAACTTTTTTGGGGTTAATTTTCGCTTGGGGCAGGATTTGGCTGGCTGGCCAGGATCTAACCATTGCGCTGAGCGCTTCCGATTATCGTAAAGAACCCATTTTTCATCACAGGTAATGATTCGGTTTAAAATACCTTCATTATTGTGCCGGTTTAGTAATGTAACGCAGCAGTCGACGCGCGTTTGCCGGTTTGTTTCAGTCAATTCGTGAGGTACCCACCTTTCAAGCTTTTTAATCTTCCCAATTTGCTTCAAGTGAATTAAAACAGTTTTATCACTAACATCGCAGCCTGCAGCTAACTCGGACGTGGTTTGCGATGGATCCGCTTCCACAATAGCCTTCAACTCTTCATTATCAACTTGAGTCTCAGGCCGTCCACGGGGCTTGTTCTGCAGGTCGAAATTTCCAGAACGAAAACGTTGGAACCAAAAACGAACTGTGTTTTCTTTTGCAACACGACCGCCATACACATCATTCACCCTTCGAGTTGTTTCCGCAGCACTAGTGCCACGGCGGAACTCGTACTCGTAAATAATGCGATATTTAAGGTTTTCCATTTTGTAAAATGAGTGACGCAAACAGAAAAAAACAGAAGAAAAAAAACAAATGAATGACGATCATCGAAGCACAAATACATGAGTCTATAGCTGTACAAATTTGAATTTGGAATTCCTTACCAAAGAGGAGAAATTCGTGATTAAAGTGGCCAGTACGAAAAACGCCAATTTCATATGTAAGGACCTAATATAATGAAGAACCCAATCACTTGTCGAATCCGGTGATTAAACCCTGGAGCTCGATTACAAAATGTCACTTTCTGTCACTCGATCAACGTTGTAGACTGCAATTTTTAAAAATTATCCTTTATATTTTGTTTTATATATTAGTTTTTCCTGCGCGGGTTTTGCATATCAGACTCCTATGATAAAGTATCATAAGTTTGAATGAGTATTATGTGGTGGTGGTAATGACAATTGACGGTCGTTTTGAATGAAGTCGGTCGATGTATTATTGCTCAGATATACCTGATGACTGCAAAGTTGACCTAAGTTTTTCGTAAGGATGAATTGGGGAAGTAAGACACATAGATAATTTTGTAAAAACGTGTTTTATTTACACTTTGGCAGTGATGGCATTATTTACAAAGAGAGTTACAACATTGAGACCGTTTGTTTTATATCGTTGAGCATTACGTTCCGTTTCACTATTAGCTTTGTTTACATTACTTTGAGCAAGCCGCCGACATTATCTGGCAACTCTATGCGATAGTGTTGCCAGACAAGACCGACAAAATCGATAACGTTACCGTATAACGATGTGACATTATTCAATAACGTTATCGGATAAGTAACTGTTATTTGTTCGCCGTTATTTTATGACATGCTATTAGATGTTATAAAGTAACGTCAAACAAATGGCAGATGGTTGTCGGATTTACCAAGCGCGAAGACCGTGAGCGCCGTAGCCGAGTCCGTAAGGGGCGACTCCCAAGGCAGCAGAGTAGCCAAGAGCACTTGGGTATCCGGCGTAACCGGCGTAACCGGTGTAAGCGAGAGGAGCTTCGACATGGGCAGCGCGGGCAGCGGCAACACCGCTGATGGCAGCGGCTTGAGATTGAGCAGCGGCAACGTAGTTCTGAGATGCGGCTAAACCGTTCCAGTAGGCATTCTCGTGCAAATCGCGGCTGGCTTCGGCGGACTGTCTGACGGCCTCAGTGTTGTATTGTACTGCGGCTTCAGCGGCTCTGGCTTGGCCCTCGCCAAAAGCGCGGGCGTGGTCCTGAGCGGCGACGGTGGCGTCGATGGCGGCGGCTTGCGCGTCACCGGCGTTGACACCGTATGCCAGAGGGGCGAGAAGCCCGGCGGAGGCGTAGCCGAGGACGGCGGCGAAAGCGATCTGGGGGAAGAAAATGTCCGTTATAGACTCACACAAAATATTTATATAGAATAACATATTGACTGAGTGAATTTGATGATCTAATCTGTTTTACTGTTCGCTGTGCTAGACTTTAAATAATTATTATATTGATGAAAAAATGTCTTGATTGACTATGATAGGAAATTTAGTTCATTTTAATCAACTTACAAATATTCTGAGCCAAATAAGTGTAAAATATTACATATAAATCAAATGGTAACGTGTTTTATTAAGTAGTTTAACAGTACTTCTAGGTTAGCCTGAACAACATCTTGTGTACCTACTTATTTAAGTACACAACGCCTAACAGATAATTAAAAATAATAATCTAAAACTCGTATATTTACTATTCAGTTCGAGTAGCAATTTCGTATCCATCATACTCAGTAGAGCGTTTAATTCTCAATCCGCCGAATTCTTAATAAAAAACCTAATAGCAGTTGCTATCAATTTTCGCAATGAATATTCGTGATGACAACACTAATTTTGCATCGATTATAAATAACGTTATAAGTAACGATTGTTTCTCTTTGGTATATGATTAGCGTTATTCTTCTTCTTCGTGTTGAAGAAGCGTTTTTATTAAGTATTGTTTTAATAAGTTTGTGTACATACAAAGCACAAAAAGATTTTGCTCATTACAAAAACTATTTTTATATTGAAACTCTTTGGAAATAGTAACTCTTGATATTTTTTAACATGAATTTGTTTAGTAGTCTATGTCGAATGAGATTTTGTCATAAATTTATTAGAACAATTTTTTATTGCCTGTTTTTATCACGGTTAATATAATATTGTCCGTTATAGTAAATTAGGTCTCGAAATAACCCGGTGGCTTGACAATGACATTCTACATACATAGCAGCGACATTTTTGTCTATCGATCCATTAAAAATCTAAATTAGTTCCGTGATAATGGCCCCTATATCAAAAGTACTGTCTAATCTTTTGTTTGTTGAAATTGATATAAGTACGTATATTTTTACGCGAATTTAGGGTTCATTTATTGAGGATGTCAATTCCTTTATTTTACAATAACTTTTAAATCCCCGAATAGATTTGAATTATAGGGTGTCGTTAGAATCCTTACATCACCTCCAGTGACAGTATACTTTTGGCAAGGCAGTTGCGTTTTTTAATTTTTAATAAATTTCTTGTAGGTATAATGTTATTGTTATTGGCTGGTGGAGTTATTACGTTAACAGATTTCTTTATAGAAAAGCATGACGCTATAATAGCGCTTACACGTTTTGCTTTATGTTAAGTTCTATACGGCAAATGTGTGCATCTTTGTCATTTCCACAATTATTAATTATATTCCAATGCGTTTAAAATTAAAATTCGATTCTAGAACACCATTCAAAAATTAAACCGGCAGTCACATATTAATCAACACTCATTTTGACGAGTCACTTCTGGCGGTATTTTCAAATTTCGAATTACATTTATCTTTTTGGCATCACTAATATGCTTTATATATATTTTTAAATTAAATTAGGTGAATGCGTACCAAGAATCTCATCGTGCACTTCTTTAGTAGACTGCGCGAAAGCTACTGAATGCTGTCATGTCCGACGCCTGGTCTTTTATACTCAACCCCTTTGCTTCAAGCTAAAATGTTGTAGTATATTGAAAGTGTATAAATATCCTTGTTGCGTATATGTGGACCTTATGTCTTGTTAATAAGGGTCAAAATATACAGAGATTTTATAGTTATATATAAGATACATTACTTGTTAAATATTTGTGCGGACACAGTCTCTCCGAATATGGAGGGGTTTGCCATAATCCCCACGCTTGGCAGGCGACTTGGGAATCGCAGTGTGAGGTATCAGTTCCTCAGAAAGTGCTGTTGCCCACAGTGTCCACCTTCTGGTGTGTGTTACCCTTAGTCGCGACATCCACGGGTAGTGATGGGAGTGACATTCCATCCTCGAGTAGAAAATCTGTCGCCAAGCACCTAACAGTGTGTTCCGGCAGCTGTCCTTGAGAGCCAGAAAAATTACAGGCACATGAGACTTAACAACTGTACATCTCAGTGTGACGGGCGCAGTGCTAGTCACATGATGAAATGCATCTGTTATAGGCAGAGTTTAATCCACTTAACCTCAGGTGGGCCTCGGGCTTCTGTCGTCACAAAAACATAAAAAATAAAAAAAAAATACAAATCTATCCCGGTACACCACGGTTGTCCACATGCCATAGTTAAATTAATCGTACTATTGTAAACCACGAATAAATATGTAAAGTAGTGTATCTCTCATACAGTTACCGCTTTGAAAGTTCATAATTAACAAAACACGCACAATCTTCCAAATACAATTGGATTGGTTAATTAATTTGGCGCATAGAAGTGATCGCATCCGATTGGTCGCAACAAGGTAATGTTATTGCGCCGCACGGTACACCTTAAACCACACCCGCCGCGGTAAGGTTTGCGTTAAGCTGTTTTGAGCTTGACTTACATTTATTTACATTATTGTTTCGTAAAATGTAAAACACTCTAACATTATTAGCAATGATTGATATGAATATTTTATAAGTAAGAGTGTGGAAGTAAAAATAAATATTGTTATTGTGTAAAATATCTGTTATTTCTCGGATTATACGGTTACCAGGTAAATATCAGTTCTGGTCCATGTTTTCCCCTTAGATGATTTCTTACATTATCATCTGGAACATTCGCCACAATTGTCTTAGGATGGCAGTCGTTATAGCATGGTGGTAGGGCATTTTGCGAATGCCCGCCTGGCTAGCTACCACCCTCAAGTAGAAAATCTGTCGCCAAGCACCTAACGGTGTGTTCCGGCAGCTGTCCTTGAGAGCCAGTTCTTCTAGGTTAGCCTGAACAACATCTTCGACCACATCATCACTTACCATCAGGTGAGACAGTGGTGAAAGGCTATCTGCCTACCAGGCATAAAAAAAACAGTTTTTTTTACTATCTACCTTTTTCCGGATACATTTTGGAGTCTGCGCAATGGAATGCACAATCTAATATATTTTCGTTTTACCGCCAAACAAGGAGAAACTTGGCAAAAAGATGACGTTTTATAATCCCAATTCCAAAGAAACGCACAAAGTACTTTGCTATAACATTTATTGTGCGAACCGCGAAGGAACTCTCTGAGTTACTTAACTACTGTCTTCTGGAAAATACAACCCGGGAGTTTTTAAACCCAAAGTAAAAAGCTCCTTTCTAAGCCATGCTTTACTAGGAGTGCTTCACCGCAGACCACAGTATGAGATAAACAGTGCTCAAATGTGAATAATTAGTTTGCAGGTACGGCAATCGCAAACGAAGTCGCAGGTACAACTAGTAATATAATATAATCGTATTCATGGACAACGACTCATTTTGTCTGTGGTTTTAAAGCCACCCAATCGCGAACGCTGATGTTTTTGGCGGGAAAATCAATAATTATATTATTTCTGGTTATTTTGCTAGTATAACTATTCTACGTGTTCTCATCACTTAATATGCGATATTTAAAACATTATTATGATATCTAATAAATATTTTAGTTACTAATTGAATAGATTATATCTGCATCGCTAAAACGTATGTAGATTTATATATTTTTGGCGGTTTTAGTGGTAATCTATTCTACTATCTATAGTCCACTTACTTTTATGAAGTAATGACATTGAATGATTTTAATTATTCACATGGGAATTTATTTATTATAGTTTAATATTTTATTTATGTTATTCGGTGATTGTAAAAGTTATAAATAACCGCTCGCCATGGGCGTAGTTTTGTTGGAACTGTATTCTTATGCTATATTTCTCTGCAATCGTACCCTCAAATATTAAGCAAACAAATATTTATTTATTCATTCAATATTGACGTGACGTGAGCAACACCCTTTTGCTGTAAGTTTTACAACGCAGATAAGTAAATATTTGACTTTAGGCCCACATGGAGCACACCTGGAGGAAAGCGATTTTGACGTCAAAGCCTTAACATAATTGCCTAGCAGTCACTCTGTGCTTGAACTCTTCAAGATTACATCTATCGGGATGTACAGGGCTATTGGAATAATGCTAACAACTTCATAGGGTTGACTTCTGCTAGTCCTAACAAACATTTTGAGTGTTTTTTTTTATTTACTTTTTTGTTTTGGTTTATGTGTATTTGACGGAATAAGCACGAGGACCACCTGAGGTTAAGTCTCTTGTGCCTGTTATTTAATATTTAATATTTTTTATTACTTTGTTCGTTGTAAATATTTAAAATTCTATTCAAAGAGGTCGCGGCGCGGGCCAATTTTGCTGCGGCGGACGCTCTTAGCTCGGAGTAGGCATTGTCTTTTACTACGAGACACAGAACTTAAAAGTGTCAGGCAGTACTAGAGAAACTTATTGTTTTAAGTTTTGAGTCTGAATTTCAATGAAATTCATTAATTTAGAATATTCTATATATTATTTATGTCTGTAAGGAATACACTCTTTCTAAAAACATGTTCAAAATATGACTTTTAGAGACTCAATTTACCTCAACTACTAAATATATTTTGAAGAAGTTATGGTAATAGCTATGGACTGCCGTGCCGCGGGACCCTGGTTCGATCCCCATCACCGGCTTGAGCTTCACCGCATGGTGGAAGGGTATTACATATTTGCGAATGCTCGCCTGGCTAGCTACCATCCTCAAGTAGAATATCTGTCGCTAAGCACCTAACATTGTGTTCTGGCAGCATTTCTTGATAGCCAGAAAAATGACAGGCACATGAGACTTAACAACTGTATATGTCTCAGTGTGACGGGCGCAGTGCAATTCCTGACTTGTAATTAAATTTATCTGTTATAGGCAGAGGTTAGTCCGCTTAACATCAGGTGGGACTCGAGCTTGTTCCGTAACAACACAAATTTTAATAAATAATATGAATATAATAAAGCTTCAAAAGCTTATTTAAATTTTTGTTATAAGGGTGCCTATTCATCGAGGTCTTCCTGGATATATTTTTGTTATTTTCTTCTTGTGGTATATTTTTGTCAGTATCCTATAATCTTTCTCTCATGACAATATTATCTTAGCATAATTACAACTTTCTCTTTCCTTACCATCTTCATTCTCCCTGTTTCAATGGAATTATTATTGACTAGCCCCGCGATTTCAACCGCGTAGACATTGATGAAATATGACGATGGTGTTATTCGTGCCATATATTCAATGGATCCTAGGGAATCTCTGAGAGATATTTTTAAAGAACTTGATATTTTGACTTTACCAAGTCTGTATATATTTAAAAATATTATGTATGTTCGTAAAAAATTGAGTAAATTTAAATTAAACAGTGACAATCACGATTACAACATTAAGAGTAAAGATAAAATAGCTGTGCCAGGTTTTAGATTAGCAACAAACACAAATAAAAGGTAATTGTGTGCGGTTTTATATTAAAGTTCCCAAACATATTGCAACGCTCTAGGAAAGAAAATTTAAATTGCATGTGAAAAAGATTTTGATTAAGAAATCCTATCACACAGTGTGTGATTACTTTAACGACAAAAATGATTGGACTTTTTCGCCTCCGCCATGCTATACTGTCACCTACGTAATGTAAACCAATATTGTAATAATTTTATTATATAGTATGTAACAAATTGATAAAAGAATGGCCCCGAGTTTCTTGCACGTTCTTCTCGCAGTGGCTCTATAAATTTGTTTTGCTGAACGTGGCAGTACAATGTACAATATTTTAAATTAAGGTTGAACTGGCCGGTCGCTTCTCCATACAAACGCCGTAGGATGATCACTCCCTTATTAAAGATTTAAGGTCCAGAATTAAGCATAACACCGATTGATCTCGTCATTATCTAGGCTTGTATGATGCCGAAATTTTAAAAAGATAGTTAAGTTGAAAGTTATTAACCTCGAAAAATTTATATGAAAATGTTTCAAAGCTCATAACTCTCTACTTAATTATCTTATTAAAATTTCCGCATGATACAAGCCTAGATAATGACGAGATCAATCGGTATTATGCTTTGTTTTGAACCTAAATCCTCAAATAAGGGAGTGATCATCCTACGGCGTTTGTATGGAGAACGGGCCGGCCAGTTCACCCTTAAATCTTGTAATTGACCTTCATAAGAACGTCGTAGACGCCTAAATTGAATAAATGATTTTGACTTTGAAGGAAAGTATCCTTTGCATTAATCCAGTACCTAAAATATCTATATATAAAGTTTCATCCACATCAGTTTGTAGTTTCAGCGTGAAGGAGACAAACATACACACTATCGTCCTCACTCTCTCACATTTTTATAATTAGTGTGATTACTGCCAGTTTAATGTTAGTGACGTGACATACCTAATTATATATAGGTCTTATATTAAAACTTAGTAATATTTTTGCAAAATCTTTACATTACTATTAGACGATTGGATAATGTTTATAATAACATACAAATAAATGTCAACAACATCACGCCTGTATGTCCCGACGAGTGAGGCTTATCGTTCCCTTATTAAGTAGTTTGAATTTATTTAATAGGGGGTGAGCCTATCGCCATCTACCAGCACAGTTCCACGCTCCTCATGAAAATATAATTGTCAGAAAAACCCAATTACTTGTCGAATCCGGGGGTTAAACCCTGGAACTCTGTTACTAGGTGCGGCATTTTTTTTTAATTCTAAATAGTTGGCGTTTGACCACACCCTGCCTGATGTTAAGCATTGATGTGGTTACGATGGAGTAAGCTTACCTAGAAGAGACCTATTTTTTTTTTATTTGAAGTCACTCATGTGATTTGCATAGGGAAGAACTGACGACGGTAAGGAGTTCCACTCTTTCGCAGTAGATACGCACGAGAAAAGTGGAAGGGAAGCGCTTCGTCTGAGTCCTAGGAATATCAACCATGTACAGATGGCGCCTCTTCGTTTGTCTGGACGTCCGATGGAAGAAGGGCGAAGGCGGAACTAAGACGTGCAGTTCTTGTACACATTCACCGAAATGTATCCGGTAAAAGACTGAGAGGAAAGTGACTTTACGGCGTTGCAGCCGAGACTCACGCAGAAAGTCGCTACCTCTCAATCTTCTCGCGTCTCTCAATCAACTCAAGTTGGTATTTGGCCTAGCTGTCCCAGAGGTTTTTATGTCACACGCTTTATGACACAAGATCAATTTCGCAGTCTAATAAGTTATATGCTTCATATAATGTTATATATCAGTATCTTCCTGCTCGAGTTTGTTAATCATCAGACTTGTATGATGATGTAAGTAGTTTTTTTTCTTATTTTTTAATATTATTGTGATGGAACAAGCTCGAGGCCCACCTGATGTTAAATGGACTAACCTCTGCCTATAACAGTTGCAAGTCACGAATTGCACTGCGCCCGTCACATTGAGACATAGTTGTTAAGTCTCATTGTGCCTGTATTTTCACTGGCTCTCAAGGACTACTGCCGGAACACACCTTTCGGTGCTTGGCGACAGACTTTCTACTTGAGGGTGGTAGCTAGCCAGGCGGGCCATCGCAAAATGCCCTTCCACCATGCGGTGAAGCTCAAGCCGGCGGTGGGGATCGAACCAGGGTACTGCGGCACGGCAGTCCATAGCTATTACCGTTCGGCCATCATTGCTTGATAAGTAGATAAGTTTGAATGAGTATTATGTGGTGGTGGTAATGACAATTGATGGTCGTTTTGAATGAAGTCGGCCGATGTATTATTACTCAGATATACCTGATGACTGAAAAGTTGACCTAAGTTTTTCGTAAGGATGAATTGGGGAAGGAAGACACATAGATAATTTTGTAAAAACGTGTTTTATTTACACTTTGGCAGTGATGGCATTATTTACAAAGAGAGTTACAACATTGAGACCGTTTGTTTTATATCGTTGAGCATTACGTTCCGTTTCACTATTAGCTTTGTTTACATTACTTTGAGCAAGCTGCCGACATTATCTGGCAACTCTATACGATAGTGTTGCCAGACAAGACCGACAAAATCGATAACGTTACCGTATAACGGTGTGAAATTATTCAATAACGTTATCGGATAAGTAACTGTTATTTGTTCGCCGTTATTTTATGACATGCTATTAGATGCTATAAAGTAACGTCAAACAAATGACAGATGGTTGTCGGATTTACCAAGCGCGAAGACCGTGAGCGCCGTAGCCGAGTCCGTAAGGGGCGACTCCCAAGGCAGCAGAGTAGCCAAGAGCACCGGGGTATCCGGCGTAACCGGGGTAACCGGTGTAAGCGAGAGGAGCTCCGACATGGGCAGCGCGGGCAGCGGCAACACCGCTGATGGCAGCGGCTTGAGATTGAGCAGCGGCAACGTAGTTCTGAGATGCGGCTAAACCGTTCCAGTAGGCATTCTCGTGCAAATCGCGGCTGGCTTCGGCGGACTGTCTGACGGCCTCAGTGTTGTATTGTACTGCGGCTTCAGCGGCTCTGGCTTGGCCCTCGCCAAGGGCGCGGGCGTGGTCCTGAGCGGCGACGGTGGCGTCGATGGCGGCGGCTTGCGCGTCACCGGCGTTGACACCGTATGCCAGAGGGGCAAGAAGCCCGGCGGAAGCGTAGCCTAGGACGGCGGCGAAAGCGATCTGGGGGAAGAAAATGTCCGTTATAGACACTCACACAAAATATTTATGTAAAATTACATATTGACTGAGTGAATCCCTACCTATTTGATTAACTAATCTGTTTTGCTGTCCGCTGTACTAGACTTTAAATAATTACTATATTGATAAAAAAAATGTCATGATTGACTATGATAGAAAATTTAGTTCATTTTAATCAATTTATAATACAAATATTCTGAGCCAAATAAGTGTAAAATATTACATAGAAATCAGAGGGTAGCGTGTTTTAATTAATTGCTTAATACGTTGGCCTTATAATTTAATTATAGGCCTTTAATTAATCCAATGTTTTATATGCTTATCATCATAGTAATAAAGCGCGAATCCGAGAAGGTTAAATTATAATCATGTGTTAATCGTTGCATAGCGTGTAGAAATAATTATTAACTCTTACATAACAAATATCTATGTTCCATAATAAACGTCCACAATACTAGATTAATACACAAATTACGAAAGTCTATGTTAGCTTTTTTATTATTATATCCGCCTTACTGTAGAACGACAAACACGTAAATGTAATCAAGAGTTATTAAAAAAACAATATACTACTGCTTTATTGTCCTGACTATAAGTGTCTAAATTTGTCTCCATCGAATATCTACAACATGACTCAACAAATACAATTCGATTGTAATCATCAATTATTCAACATTGTTCAAAGTCCTTCAACGCCAATGCAATTGCAGTCGAAACTGTCGAAAGGATATGCAATGGTCTACGCGAGTATATGTAAATGTTATGTTAATATTATTACGTTATTAGCGCGTTGAATACATAATCGGAAATCTATTAAATTATAGTGTTAAAAAGGAAACGTTAATTGATAAGCTCCCGTTTAAAATTGTTTAGTTGATGATATAATTAAAATAGTGCTGATTTACTTACACTAAGTTCTATAAATGGGGCTTTAACGGTATTTTGATAATTTACGATATAACGAAAACGTAAAACGATAATTGTTTTAACCAATGATCGGTTATATGGAACAAAGATTACAACAAAAAGTTTAAAAAACATCGGCCATTCCTCAGTGTTTTCTATTGAAAGAAATAATTGAGCTGGCATGACATCACAGGCCTCAAATAGATTGTGAGTTGTGAGTTTTCAAGAAGTAATGACCGCCTAGGTATGACTATATATCTATTTAAGTACACAACATCTAACAGATAATTAAAAATAATAATCTAAAACTCGTATATTTACTATTCAGTTCGAGTAGCAATTTCGTATCCATCATACTCAGTAGAGCGTTTAATTCTCAATCCGCCGAATTCTTAATAAAAAACTTAATAGCAGTTGCAATCAATTTTCGCAATGAATATTCGTGATGACAACACAATTTTTGCATCGATTATAAATAACGTTATTAGTAACGATTGTTTCTCGTTGGTATATGATTAGCGTTATTCTTCTTCTTCGTGTCGAAGAAGCGTTCTTAATAAGTATTATTTTTATAAGTTTGTGTATGTATAATGCACAAGAAGATTTTTCTCTGTACATTTTTTATTTTTTATTTTGAAACTCTTGGGAAATAGTGCTCTTGATATTTTTCAACATGAATTTGTTTAGTAGTCTATGTCGAATGAGATTTTGTCATAAATTTATTAGAACAATTTTTTATTGCCTGCTTTTATCACCGTTAATATATTGTCCGTTGTTAAATAGGGCCTCGAAATAGCCCGGTGGCTTGACAATGATATTCTACATACTGAGCAGCGACATTTTTTGTCTATCTACTAATTCGTTTAAAATTAAAATTCGATTTTAGAACACCATTCAAAAATTAAACCGTCAGTCACATATTAATTAACTCTGATTTTGACAAATCACTTTTGGCGGGATTTTCAAATTTCGAATTACATTTTTCTTTTCGTCATCACTTTTATGCTCTATTTATATTTTTAAATTAAATTAGGTGAATGCGTACCAAGAATCTCATCGTGCACTTCTTTAGTAGACTGCGCGAAAGCTACTGAATGCTTTCATGTCCAACGCCTGGTCTTTTATACTCAACCCCTTTGCTTCAAGCTAAAATGTTGTAGTATATTGAAAGTGTATAAATATCCTTGCTCCGTATATGTGTACCTTATGTCTTGTTAATAAGGGTCAAAATATACAGAGATTTTATAGTTTTATATAAGATACATTCCTTGTTAAATATTTGTGCGGACACAGTCTCTCCGAATATGGAGGGGTTTGCCATAATCCCCACGCTTGGCAGGCGACTTGGGAATCGCAGTGTGAGGTATCAGTTCCTCAGAAAGTGCTGTTGCCCACAGTGCCCACCTTCTGGTGTGTGTTACCCTTAGTCGCGACACCCACGGGTAGTGATGGGAGTGACATTCCATCCTTGAGTAGAAAATCTGTCGCCAAGCACCTAACAGTGTGTTCCGGCAGCTGTCCTTAAGAGCCAGAAAAATTACAGGCACATGAGACTTAACAACTGCACGTCTCAGTGACGGGCGCAGTGCTATTCACATGGTGAAATGCATCCGTTATAGGCAGAGTTTAATCCACTTAACCTCAGGTGGGCCTCGGGCTTCTTTCTTCACAAAAACATAAAAAAATAAAAACTATCCCGGCACACCACGGGTGTCGACATGCCAAAGTAAAATTAATCGTACTATTGTAAACCACGAATAAAATATATGTAAAGAAGTGTATCTCTCATACAGTTGCCGCTTTGAAAGTTCATAATTAACAAAACACGCACAATCTTCCAAATTCAATTGGATTGGTCAATTGATTTGGCGCTTAGAAATTATCGCATCCGATTGGTCGCATCGCAGTAATGTTGACGCGCCGCGCAGTACTCCGTATAAACCACGCTCGCCGCGGTAAGGTTTGCGTTCTGCTGTTTTGAGCTTGACTTACATTTATTTACATTACTGTAACAGCCGACTCGTCCACTGCTGAACACAGCCTCCCCTATTAAGGGGGTATTTGCCATAATCCCCACGCTTGGCAGGCGGCTTGGGGATCGCAGTGTAAGATGGCAGTTCTTTAGAAGGTGCTTTTGCCCTGTATTTTTCCCTTAGTCGCCTCTTACGACACCCACGGGATGATATGGGGAGGTGCAATTCTAACCCGGCACGGGGGGATTTATTTACATTGTTGTTTCGTAAAATCTAAAGCATTGTAACATTATTAGCAATGATTGATATGTATATTTTATTTGTAAGAGTGTGGAAGTAAAAATACTTATTGTTATTGTGTAAAATGTCTGTTATTTCTCTGATTATACGGTTACCAGGTAAATATCAGTTCTGGTCCATGTTTTCCCTTTAGATGATTTCTTACATTATCATCTGGAACATTCGCCACAATCAGTTATTTTTACTATCTATCTTTTTCCGGATACATTTTGGAGCCTGCGCAATGGAATGCACAATCTAATATATTTTCGTTTTACCGCCAAACAAGGAGAACCTCGGCAAAAAGATGACGTTTTATAATCCTAATTCCAAAGAAACGCACAAAGTACTTTGCTTCAACATTTATTGTGCGAACCGCGAAGGAGCTCTCTGAGTTACTTAACTACTGTCTTCTGGAAAATACAACCCGGGAGTTTTTAAACCCAAAGTAAAAAGCTCCTTTCTGAGCTATGCTTTACTAGGAGTGCTTCACCGCAGACCACAGTATGAGATAAACAGTGCTCAAATGTGAATAATTAGTTTGGAGGTACGGCAATCGCGAACGAAGTCTCAGGTACAGCTAGTAATATAATCGTATTCATATACAATGCGATTAAAATAAGAATAGGACGGGCTCTCGGCTAACTTCACTCATATTTACTCTAATAAGTACGAGCAGCAGAAAAAACTTCAAAATAGAGCAGTGCCATATATTTATACGTAATTTTAAATGAGTGACCCGAAATTGTTAATTTTAATAAATGCATTTTTTTATGTTGACAGCACAGACGCCATCTTGGTTTGATGGCAACGTGGGCGTCAGGGTCTTAATTCTCCGACAGTGTACCTACTACTATGCGACACGTTTCCGAATGTTAATTGATTTTCTCGTTTTATAATTTATTTTTTTGACTGTGTAATTTGTTGTTGTTGACTGTTTAAAATGTTTTTGGTGATTGTTATATTTTTTGTTACCCGTTACGATAATACCGATGATACTGACTTAGTTGGCCATCAGGACATGCGGCATCGAAGAGCAAAGCGATTCAAATTAATTTATTTATTTCTTTGGAAGACCAACAGTATTACAAATATATTATAAAAAACTAATACCTAAATTAAGATACCTAGGCACAAAATATTGCTTACAAATAAAATCAGTTCAAATTATTACAAAATTACAAATATGCGATAGGAAAAATTTAAGTCATGTGCGGGATTCGAACCCGCTTTCATCCGCCCCTTTAGCCGGGGCATGCTCTAACCAATTGAGCTAACATGACATATTCAAATTATTTATGTGTTTGCTGTACCTACAGTCACCTACAACTTCGTTTACCCACCTATGACTACTTGTTTTTTTACACGACTGCCCACATAAACGGGTGTGAAGTTTTCAGGTTTCAAGTATGTATGTAGGTATGTTTGTGAGTTTCTTTATTTCACCATAACTTCTATAAATGGCTTAACCGATTTTAATGTACGAGATATCATTAGATTTATATGATAGCTCAAGCGACACTATGTACATAAAGCAATAACAAACAAACTGGTGGATTTTAGACGCAACATAGTGAGTAAAACAATTTATTTATTCTTCCAAAGCCATCGTGTTGGGTATCAAAATGAAGGGCTTTAGAAAACGATTCTATAAATATATTAACTTGCCGTTTTAATTTCAATGGATCGATAACACGCTTAACGAAAATAAATTATTTGCAGTCGGGTTTTTTATTTCCTTTATTAATTTATACATGTTTTAGCATTTCTTTTTTTGCACACTGTACCAATTTTAGTTTTGACGTCACAACATGGCGCTAGGCCGATCCTATTCTTATTTTAATCGCATTGTACAACGACTCATTTTGTCTGTGGTTTGAAAGCCACCAATCGCCAATCGCGAACGCTGATGTTTTTGGCTGGAAAATCTATTAATATATAATTTCTGGTTATTTTGCTAGTACAACTATTCTACTGGTTCTCATCACTTAATATGCGATATTTAAAAAAATATTATGATATCTAATAAATATTTTAGTAACTAATTGAATATATTATATCTGCATCGCTAAAACGTATGTAGATTTATATATTTTGGCGGTTTTAGTGGTAATCTATTCTATTATCTATAGTCCACTTACTTTTATTAAGTAATAACATTGAATGATTTTAATTATACACATGGGAATTTATTTCTTATAGTTTAATATTTTTTTATGTTATTCGGTGATTGTAAAAGTTATAAATAACCGCTCGCCATAGGCGGAGTTTTGTTGGAACTGTATTCTTATGCTATATTTCTCTGCAATCGTACCATCAAATATTAAGCAAAAAAATATTTATTTATTCATTCAATATTGACGTGACGTGAGCAACACCCTTTTGCTGTAAGTTTTACAACAGATAAGTAAACATTTGACTTTAGGCCCACATGGAGCACACCTGGAGGAAAGCGATTATGACGTCAAAGCCTTTACATAATTGCCTAGCAGTCACTCTGTGCTTGAACTCTTCCAGATAACATCTGTTGGGATGTACACGGTTATTGGAATAATGCATTTTGCATGGTGGTAGGGCATTGTGCGAATGCCCGCCTGGCTAGCTACCACCCTCAAGTAGAAATTCTGTCGCCAAGCACCTAACGGTGTGTTCCGGCAGCTGTCCTTGAGAGCCAGTACTTCTAGGTTAGCCTGAACAACATCTTCGACCACATCATCACTTACCATCAGGTGAGATAGTGGTCCAAGGCTAACCTATCCAGCATAAAAAAAAAGCTAACAACTTCATAGGGTTGACTTCTGCTAGTCCTAACAAACATTTTGAGTTTTTTTTTTATTTAAAACTAGCTGAACCCGCGACTTCGTACGCGATTGCCGTACCCGCAAACTAATTATTCACATTTGAGCATTGTTTATCTCATATTAAGCAACGTTGTGGTCTGTGGTGAAGCACTCTTAGTAAAGCATAGCTCAGAAAGGAGCTTTTTACTTTGGGTTTGATAACTCCCAGCTTGTTTTTCCAGAAGACAGTAGTTAAGTAACTCAGAGAGTTCCTTCGCGGTTCGCATAATAAATGTTGTAGCAAAGTAGGTACTTTGTGCGTTTCTTTGGAATTTCGATTATAAAACGATATCTTTTTGCCGAGGTTCTCCTTGCGCAGTCTCCAAAATGTATCCGGCAAAAGATAGATAGTTAAAAAAATATATTGTGGCGAATGTTCCAGATTTTAGAGTTTTATCTTAGCAAGCTGGCAAATCTAAATAAGGATGCCGAGATGCCCGTGGGGTGCCGAGCTGCCCATGGGGTGCTGGGCTGCCCGTGGGGTGCCGGGGTGCCCGTGGGGTGCCGGGATGCCCGTGGGGTGCCGGGCTGCCCGTGGGGTTCCAAGCTCGCTCATCACTATTCTAACAAAAAAAGAATAGTTGAAATTGGATTACGCGTTCATAAAGTACAACTAAATAACATTTTGACTTTCATCCCCTTTCCCGAGAGAACCGTGCTAAATTTCGGGATAAAAATTTTACGATAATGTTCTTCGTGGTATGAACTCAAATCTTGTTAAGTTTCATTGAATTCCATTCAGTAGCCCATGGAGTGCTGGGCTGCCCGTCGGGTGCCGGGCTGCCCATGGGGTTCCGGGCTCACTCATCATTATTCTAACGAAAAAAAATAATTGAAATCGGACTACGCGTTAATAAATTACAAATCAGTGTACATTTTGACTTTCATCCCCTTTCCCGAGGGAACCGTGCTGAATTTCGGGATAAAAAGTATACAATAACGTTCTTCGTGGTATGAACTCAAATCGTGTTAAGTTTTATTGAATTTCATTCAGTAGCCCAAGGGGTGCTGGGCTACCCGTGGGGTGCCGGGCTGCCCATGGGGTTCCGGGCTCACTAATCACTATTCTAACAAAACAGAATAATTAAAATCGGACTACGCGTTCATAAATTACAACTAAGTAACATTTTGACTTTCATCCCCTTTCCTGAGCGAACCGTGCTGAATTTCGGGTTAAAAAGTATACAATAACCTTCTTCGTAGTATGTACTCAAATCGTGTTAAGTTTCATTGAATTCCATTCAGTAGCCCATGTGGTGCTGGGCTGCCCGTGGGGTGCCAGGCTGCCCATGGGGTTCCGGGCTCACTCATTACTATTCTAACAAAAAAGAATAATTGAAATCAGACTACGCGTTCATTAATTACAACTAAGTAACATTTCAACTTTCTTCCCCTTTCCCGTGGGAACCGTGCTGAATTTCGGGATAAAAAGTATACAATAACCTTCTTCGTAGTATGAACTCAAATCGTATTAAGTTTCATTGAATTCCATTCAGTAGCCCATGGGGTGCTGGGCTGCCCGTGGGGTGCCAGGCTGCCCATGGGGTTCCGGGCTCACTCATCACTATTCTAACAAAAAAGAATAATTGTAATCGGACTACGCGTTCATTAGTTACAACTAAGTAACATTTTAACTTTCATCCCCTTTCCCGAGGGAACCGTGCTGAATTTCGGGATAAAAAGTATACAATAACCTTCTTCGTAGTATGAACTCAAATCGTGTTAAGTTTCATTGAATTCCATTCAGTAGTTTTGGAGTGATGCGCGGTCGGGATACAAACAGACAGACAGACAGACAGACAGACAAAAATAAAAAAAATACAGTTTTGGCTTCAGTATCAGCTACAGAGTGCTCTCAAATTTTTTTTTGCAAAATATCTCTTATGTACAGAATTGGACCTGTTACAGTTTTATTATAAGTATAGATTTTTTTTGTGTTGTTTTATGTGTATTTGACGGAAAAAGTACGAGGACCACCTGATGTCAAGTCTCTTGTGCCACTTATTTAATATTTCATATTATTTATTACTTTGTTCGTTGTAAATATTTAAAATTCTATTCAAAGAGAGCGCGGCGCGGGCCAATATTGCCGCGGCGGGCGCTTTAGCTCGGAGTAGGCATTGTCTTTTACTACGAGACACGGAACTTAAAAATGTCAGGCAGTACTAGAAAACTTATTGTTTTAAGTTTTGAGTCTGAATTTCAATGAAATTCATTAATTTAGAATATTCTATATTTTATTTATGTCTGTAAGGAATACACTCTTTCTAAAAAACATGTTCAAAATATGACTTTTAGAGACTCAATTTACCTCAACTACTAAATATATTTTGAAGAAGTTATGGTAATAGCTGCTGTGCCGCGGGACCCTGGTTCGATCCCCATCACCGGCTTGAGCTTCACCGCATGGTGGAAGGGCATTACAAATTTGCGAATGCTCGCCTGGCTTGCTACAATCCTAAAGTAGAATATATGTCGCTAAGCACCTAACATTGTGTTCCGGCAGCATTTCTTGAGAGCCAGAAAAATTACATGCACATGAGACTTAACAACTTTATATGTCTCAGTGTGACGGGCGCAGTGCAATTCATGACTTGTAATGAAATTTATCTGTTATAGGCAGAGGTTATTCCGCTTAACATCAGGTGGGCCTCGAGCTTGTTCAGTAACAATAAAAAAATATAGCTATTGTGATTAGGGTGCCTACGAGTATATTCACCGAGGTCTTCCTGGAGGTATTTTTGTTATTTTCATCTTGTGGTATATTTTTGTCAGTCCTATAATCTTTTTCTCATGACCATATTATCTTTTTTTTTTATTTTATTTTATTGTGATGGAACAAGCGCGAGGCCCACCTGATGTTAAGCGGTATCCCCTGCCCATAACAGATGCATTTCATCACAAGTGACGAACTGCACTGCGCCCATCACCTTGAGACAGTTGTTAAGTCTCATTTTGCTTGTTATTTCACTGGCTCTCAAGGACTGCTGCCGGAACACACCGTTACGTGCTTGGCGACAGATTTTCTACTTGAGGGTGATATTATCTTTGCATTCTTACAACTTTCTCTTTCCTTACCATCTTCATTCACCCTGTTTCAATGGAATTATTATTGACTAGCCCCGCTATTTCAACCGCGTAGACATTGATGAAATATGACGATGGTGTTATTCGTGCCATATATTCAATGGATCCTAGGGAATCTCTGAGAGATCTTTTTAAAGAACTTGATATGTTAACTTTACCAAGTCTGTATATATTTAAAAATATTATGTATGTTCGTAATAAAATTAGTAAATTTAAATTAAACAGTGACAATCACGATCACAACACTAGGACTAAAGATAAAATAGCGGTGCCAGGTTTTAGAGTACCAACAAACACAAATAAAAGGTCCTTCTTAGGTAATTGTGTGCGGTTTTATAATAAAGTTCCCAAACATATTGCAACGCTCTCGGAAAGAAAATTTAAGTTGCATGTGGAAAAGATTTTGATTAAGAAATCCTATTACACAGTTTGTGTTTACTTAAACGACAAAAATGATTGGACTTTTTCGCCTCCGCCATGCTATCCTGTCACCTACGTAATGTAAACAAATATTGTAATAATTTTATTATATAGTATATAACAAATTGATAAAAGAATGGCCCCGAGTTTCTTGTCCGTTCTTTTCGCAGTGGCTCTATAAATTTGTTTTGCTGAACGTGGCAGTACAATGTAGAATATTTTATATTAAAACTTGTAATTGACCTTTATAAGAACGTCGTAGACGCCTAAATTGAATAAATGATTTTGACTTTTAAGAAAATTATCCTATGCATTAATCCAGTACCTAAAATATCTATATATAAAGTTTCATCCACATCAGTTCTGTAGTTTCTTTTTTTATTTATTTTAGAGTCAACAAACAGTACACAACAAATGATTACAGAAGTATAGTTTTGGGAATATAGCTAGTATATGTACCAACATCGTTAACCACAAATTATCATGATTGATTTGAACAGAAAAGTGTAATAATAAAGTTTATACATAGTTCTACCTACTTACAATAATGAGTTACTAACCAATTACCATAAGAGTAGATACATTTTTACATTTTTGTGCGTTAACTTAACTAAATAACTGTATGTGCGCAACATGTTCAGTCGAATGTCGATAGATAGTGGGGAGGCAGACATTATTTGATATATTATTATGATACATTATGATATATTAAAATATTTTGTTCCTATTAAAAGTAACAAAATATTTTATTACATTTAGTCAATATGAGTTATGCCGCCATCACCACTCAATGATAGTTTCAGCGTGAAGGAGACAAACGTACACACTATCGTCCTCACTCTCTGACACAAACTTTCGCATTTTTATAATTAGTGTGATTACTGCCAGTTTAATATTATTGACGTGACATACCTAATTATATACAGGTCTTATATTAAATTTACTCAGTAATATTTTTGCAAAATCGTTACATGACTATTAGACGATTGGGTAGTGTTTATAATAACATACAAATAAATGACAACAACATCACGCCTGTATGTTCCGACGGGTGAGGCTTATCGTTCCCTTATTAAGTAGTTTGAATTTATTTAATAGGGGATGAGCCTATCACCACCTACCAGGCACAGTTCCACGCTCCTCATGAAAATATAATTGTCAGAAAAACCCAATTACTTGTCGAATCCCTGGAACTAGTTGAGGAAATAGTTGGCGTTTGACCACACTCTTCTCGATGTTAAGCATTGATGTGGTTACGATGGAGCACGCTAACCCAGAAGAGACCTATTTTTTTTATTTGAAGACACTCTTGTAATTTTCATCGGGAAAAACTGACGTCGGTAAGGAGTTCCACTCTTTCGCAGTAGATACGCACGAGAAAAGTGGAAGGGAAGCGCTTCGTCTGAGTCCTAGGAATATCAACCATGTACAGATGGCGCCTCTTCGTTTGTCTGGACGTCCGATGGAAGAAGGGCGAAGGCGGAACTAAGACGTGCAGTTCTTGTACACATTCACCGAAATGAATCCGGTAAAAGACTGAGAGGAAAGTGACTTTACGGCGTTGCAGCCGAGACTCACGCAGAAAGTCGCTACCTCTCAATCTTCTCGCGTCTCTCAATCAACTCAAGTTGGTATTTGGCCTAGCCGTCCCAGAGGTTTTTATGTCACACGCTTTATGACACAAGATCAATTTCGCAGTCTAATAAGTTATATGCTTCATATAATGTTATATATCAGTATCTTCCTGCTCGAGTTTGTTAATCATCAGACTTCTATGATGATGTAAGTAGTTTTTTTTCTTATTTTTTAATATTATTGTGATGGAACAAGCTCGAGGCCCACCTGATGTTAAATGGACTAACCTCTGCCTATAACAGTTGCAAGTCACGAATTGCACTGCGCCCGTCACATTGAGACATAGTTGTTAGGTCTCATTGTGCCTGTAATTTCACTGGCTCTCAAGGACTACTGCCGGAACACACCTTTCGGTGCTTGGCGACAGACTTTCTACTTGAGGGTGATATTATCTTTGCATTCTTACAACTTTCTCTTTCCTTACCATCTTCATTCACCCTGTTTCAATGGAATTATTATTGACTAGCCCCGCTATTTCAACCGCGTAGACATTGATGAAATATGACGATGGTGTTATTCGTGCCATATATTCAATGGATCCTAGGGAATCTCTGAGAGATCTTTTTAAAGAACTTGATATGTTAACTTTACCAAGTCTGTATATATTTAAAAATATTATGTATGTTCGTAATAAAATTAGTAAATTTAAATTAAACAGTGACAATCACGATCACAACACTAGGACTAAAGATAAAATAGCGGTGCCAGGTTTTAGAGTACCAACAAACACAAATAAAAGGTCCTTCTTAGGTAATTGTGTGCGGTTTTATAATAAAGTTCCCAAACATATTGCAACGCTCTCGGAAAGAAAATTTAAGTTGCATGTGGAAAAGATTTTGATTAAGAAATCCTATTACACAGTTTGTGTTTACTTAAACGACAAAAATGATTGGACTTTTTCGCCTCCGCCATGCTATCCTGTCACCTACGTAATGTAAACAAATATTGTAATAATTTTATTATATAGTATATAACAAATTGATAAAAGAATGGCCCGGAGTTTCTTGTCCGTTCTTTACGCAGTGGCTCTATAAATTTGTTTTGCTGAACGTGGCAGTACAATGTAGAATATTTTATATTAAAACTTGTAATTGACCTTTATAAGAACGTCGTAGACGCCTAAATTGAATAAATGATTTTGACTTTTAAGAAAATTATCCTATGCATTAATCCAGTACCTAAAATATCTATATATAAAGTTTCATCCACATCAGTTCTGTAGTTTCTTTTTTTATTTATTTTAGAGTCAACAAACAGTACACAACAAATGATTACAGAAGTATAGTTTTGGGAATATAGCTAGTATATGTACCAACATCGTTAACCACAAATTATCATGATTGATTTGAACAGAAAAGTGTAATAATAAAGTTTATACATAGTTCTACCTACTTACAATAATGAGTTACTAACCAATTACCATAAGAGTAGATACATTTTTACATTTTTGTGCGTTAACTTAACTAAATAACTGTATGTGCGCAACATGTTCAGTCGAATGTCGATAGATAGTGGGGAGGCAGACATTATTTGATATATTATTATGATACATTATGATATATTAAAATATTTTGTTCCTATTAAAAGTAACAAAATATTTTATTACATTTAGTCAATATGAGTTATGCCGCCATCACCACTCAATGATAGTTTCAGCGTGAAGGAGACAAACGTACACACTATCGTCCTCACTCTCTGACACAAACTTTCGCATTTTTATAATTAGTGTGATTACTGCCAGTTTAATATTATTGACGTGACATACCTAATTATATACAGGTCTTATATTAAATTTACTCAGTAATATTTTTGCAAAATCGTTACATGACTATTAGACGATTGGGTAGTGTTTATAATAACATACAAATAAATGACAACAACATCACGCCTGTATGTTCCGACGGGTGAGGCTTATCGTTCCCTTATTAAGTAGTTTGAATTTATTTAATAGGGGATGAGCCTATCACCACCTACCAGGCACAGTTCCACGCTCCTCATGAAAATATAATTGTCAGAAAAACCCAATTACTTGTCGAATCCCTGGAACTAGTTGAGGAAATAGTTGGCGTTTGACCACACTCTTCTCGATGTTAAGCATTGATGTGGTTACGATGGAGCACGCTAACCCAGAAGAGACCTATTTTTTTTATTTGAAGACACTCTTGTAATTTTCATCGGGAAAAACTGACGTCGGTAAGGAGTTCCACTCTTTCGCAGTAGATACGCACGAGAAAAGTGGAAGGGAAGCGCTTCGTCTGAGTCCTAGGAATATCAACCATGTACAGATGGCGCCTCTTCGTTTGTCTGGACGTCCGATGGAAGAAGGGCGAAGGCGGAACTAAGACGTGCAGTTCTTGTACACATTCACCGAAATGAATCCGGTAAAAGACTGAGAGGAAAGTGACTTTACGGCGTTGCAGCCGAGACTCACGCAGAAAGTCGCTACCTCTCAATCTTCTCGCGTCTCTCAATCAACTCAAGTTGGTATTTGGCCTAGCCGTCCCAGAGGTTTTTATGTCACACGCTTTATGACACAAGATCAATTTCGCAGTCTAATAAGTTATATGCTTCATATAATGTTATATATCAGTATCTTCCTGCTCGAGTTTGTTAATCATCAGACTTCTATGATGATGTAAGTAGTTTTTTTTCTTATTTTTTAATATTATTGTGATGGAACAAGCTCGAGGCCCACCTGATGTTAAATGGACTAACCTCTGCCTATAACAGTTGCAAGTCACGAATTGCACTGCGCCCGTCACATTGAGACATAGTTGTTAGGTCTCATTGTGCCTGTAATTTCACTGGCTCTCAAGGACTACTGCCGGAACACACCTTTCGGTGCTTGGCGACAGACTTTCTACTTGAGGGTGATATTATCTTTGCATTCTTACAACTTTCTCTTTCCTTACCATCTTCATTCACCCTGTTTCAATGGAATTATTATTGACTAGCCCCGCTATTTCAACCGCGTAGACATTGATGAAATATGACGATGGTGTTATTCGTGCCATATAGTCAATGGATCCTAGGGAATCTCTGAGAGATCTTTTTAAAGAACTTGATATGTTAACTTTACCAAGTCTGTATATATTTAAAAATATTATGTATGTTCGTAATAAAATTAGTAAATTTAAATTAAACAGTGACAATCACGATCACAACACTAGGACTAAAGATAAAATAGCGGTGCCAGGTTTTAGAGTACCAACAAACACAAATAAAAGGTCCTTCTTAGGTAATTGTGTGCGGTTTTATAATAAAGTTCCCAAACATATTGCAACGCTCTCGGAAAGAAAATTTAAGTTGCATGTGGAAAAGATTTTGATTAAGAAATCCTATTACACAGTTTGTGTTTACTTAAACGACAAAAATGATTGGACTTTTTCGCCTCCGCCATGCTATCCTGTCACCTACGTAATGTAAACAAATATTGTAATAATTTTATTATATAGTATATAACAAATTGATAAAAGAATGGCCCGGAGTTTCTTGTCCGTTCTTTACGCAGTGGCTCTATAAATTTGTTTTGCTGAACGTGGCAGTACAATGTAGAATATTTTATATTAAAACTTGTAATTGACCTTTATAAGAACGTCGTAGACGCCTAAATTGAATAAATGATTTTGACTTTTAAGAAAATTATCCTATGCATTAATCCAGTACCTAAAATATCTATATATAAAGTTTCATCCACATCAGTTCTGTAGTTTCTTTTTTTATTTATTTTAGAGTCAACAAACAGTACACAACAAATGATTACAGAAGTATAGTTTTGGGAATATAGCTAGTATATGTACCAACATCGTTAACCACAAATTATCATGATTGATTTGAACAGAAAAGTGTAATAATAAAGTTTATACATAGTTCTACCTACTTACAATAATGAGTTACTAACCAATTACCATAAGAGTAGATACATTTTTACATTTTTGTGCGTTAACTTAACTAAATAACTGTATGTGCGCAACATGTTCAGTCGAATGTCGATAGATAGTGGGGAGGCAGACATTATTTGATATATTATTATGATACATTATGATATATTAAAATATTTTGTTCCTATTAAAAGTAACAAAATATTTTATTACATTTAGTCAATATGAGTTATGCCGCCATCACCACTCAATGATAGTTTCAGCGTGAAGGAGACAAACGTACACACTATCGTCCTCACTCTCTGACACAAACTTTCGCATTTTTATAATTAGTGTGATTACTGCCAGTTTAATATTATTGACGTGACATACCTAATTATATACAGGTCTTATATTAAATTTACTCAGTAATATTTTTGCAAAATCGTTACATGACTATTAGACGATTGGGTAGTGTTTATAATAACATACAAATAAATGACAACAACATCACGCCTGTATGTTCCGACGGGTGAGGCTTATCGTTCCCTTATTAAGTAGTTTGAATTTATTTAATAGGGGATGAGCCTATCACCACCTACCAGGCACAGTTCCACGCTCCTCATGAAAATATAATTGTCAGAAAAACCCAATTACTTGTCGAATCCCTGGAACTAGTTGAGGAAATAGTTGGCGTTTGACCACACTCTTCTCGATGTTAAGCATTGATGTGGTTACGATGGAGCACGCTAACCCAGAAGAGACCTATTTTTTTTATTTGAAGACACTCTTGTAATTTTCATCGGGAAAAACTGACGTCGGTAAGGAGTTCCACTCTTTCGCAGTAGATACGCACGAGAAAAGTGGAAGGGAAGCGCTTCGTCTGAGTCCTAGGAATATCAACCATGTACAGATGGCGCCTCTTCGTTTGTCTGGACGTCCGATGGAAGAAGGGCGAAGGCGGAACTAAGACGTGCAGTTCTTGTACACATTCACCGAAATGAATCCGGTAAAAGACTGAGAGGAAAGTGACTTTACGGCGTTGCAGCCGAGACTCACGCAGAAAGTCGCTACCTCTCAATCTTCTCGCGTCTCTCAATCAACTCAAGTTGGTATTTGGCCTAGCCGTCCCAGAGGTTTTTATGTCACACGCTTTATGACACAAGATCAATTTCGCAGTCTAATAAGTTATATGCTTCATATAATGTTATATATCAGTATCTTCCTGCTCGAGTTTGTTAATCATCAGACTTCTATGATGATGTAAGTAGTTTTTTTTCTTATTTTTTAATATTATTGTGATGGAACAAGCTCGAGGCCCACCTGATGTTAAATGGACTAACCTCTGCCTATAACAGTTGCAAGTCACGAATTGCACTGCGCCCGTCACATTGAGACATAGTTGTTAGGTCTCATTGTGCCTGTAATTTCACTGGCTCTCAAGGACTACTGCCGGAACACACCTTTCGGTGCTTGGCGACAGACTTTCTACTTGAGGGTGATATTATCTTTGCATTCTTACAACTTTCTCTTTCCTTACCATCTTCATTCACCCTGTTTCAATGGAATTATTATTGACTAGCCCCGCTATTTCAACCGCGTAGACATTGATGAAATATGACGATGGTGTTATTCGTGCCATATATTCAATGGATCCTAGGGAATCTCTGAGAGATCTTTTTAAAGAACTTGATATGTTAACTTTACCAAGTCTGTATATATTTAAAAATATTATGTATGTTCGTAATAAAATTAGTAAATTTAAATTAAACAGTGACAATCACGATCACAACACTAGGACTAAAGATAAAATAGCGGTGCCAGGTTTTAGAGTACCAACAAACACAAATAAAAGGTCCTTCTTAGGTAATTGTGTGCGGTTTTATAATAAAGTTCCCAAACATATTGCAACGCTCTCGGAAAGAAAATTTAAGTTGCATGTGGAAAAGATTTTGATTAAGAAATCCTATTACACAGTTTGTGTTTACTTAAACGACAAAAATGATTGGACTTTTTCGCCTCCGCCATGCTATCCTGTCACCTACGTAATGTAAACAAATATTGTAATAATTTTATTATATAGTATATAACAAATTGATAAAAGAATGGCCCGGAGTTTCTTGTCCGTTCTTTACGCAGTGGCTCTATAAATTTGTTTTGCTGAACGTGGCAGTACAATGTAGAATATTTTATATTAAAACTTGTAATTGACCTTTATAAGAACGTCGTAGACGCCTAAATTGAATAAATGATTTTGACTTTTAAGAAAATTATCCTATGCATTAATCCAGTACCTAAAATATCTATATATAAAGTTTCATCCACATCAGTTCTGTAGTTTCTTTTTTTATTTATTTTAGAGTCAACAAACAGTACACAACAAATGATTACAGAAGTATAGTTTTGGGAATATAGCTAGTATATGTACCAACATCGTTAACCACAAATTATCATGATTGATTTGAACAGAAAAGTGTAATAATAAAGTTTATACATAGTTCTACCTACTTACAATAATGAGTTACTAACCAATTACCATAAGAGTAGATACATTTTTACATTTTTGTGCGTTAACTTAACTAAATAACTGTATGTGCGCAACATGTTCAGTCGAATGTCGATAGATAGTGGGGAGGCAGACATTATTTGATATATTATTATGATACATTATGATATATTAAAATATTTTGTTCCTATTAAAAGTAACAAAATATTTTATTACATTTAGTCAATATGAGTTATGCCGCCATCACCACTCAATGATAGTTTCAGCGTGAAGGAGACAAACGTACACACTATCGTCCTCACTCTCTGACACAAACTTTCGCATTTTTATAATTAGTGTGATTACTGCCAGTTTAATATTATTGACGTGACATACCTAATTATATACAGGTCTTATATTAAATTTACTCAGTAATATTTTTGCAAAATCGTTACATGACTATTAGACGATTGGGTAGTGTTTATAATAACATACAAATAAATGACAACAACATCACGCCTGTATGTTCCGACGGGTGAGGCTTATCGTTCCCTTATTAAGTAGTTTGAATTTATTTAATAGGGGATGAGCCTATCACCACCTACCAGGCACAGTTCCACGCTCCTCATGAAAATATAATTGTCAGAAAAACCCAATTACTTGTCGAATCCCTGGAACTAGTTGAGGAAATAGTTGGCGTTTGACCACACTCTTCTCGATGTTAAGCATTGATGTGGTTACGATGGAGCACGCTAACCCAGAAGAGACCTATTTTTTTTATTTGAAGACACTCTTGTAATTTTCATCGGGAAAAACTGACGTCGGTAAGGAGTTCCACTCTTTCGCAGTAGATACGCACGAGAAAAGTGGAAGGGAAGCGCTTCGTCTGAGTCCTAGGAATATCAACCATGTACAGATGGCGCCTCTTCGTTTGTCTGGACGTCCGATGGAAGAAGGGCGAAGGCGGAACTAAGACGTGCAGTTCTTGTACACATTCACCGAAATGAATCCGGTAAAAGACTGAGAGGAAAGTGACTTTACGGCGTTGCAGCCGAGACTCACGCAGAAAGTCGCTACCTCTCAATCTTCTCGCGTCTCTCAATCAACTCAAGTTGGTATTTGGCCTAGCCGTCCCAGAGGTTTTTATGTCACACGCTTTATGACACAAGATCAATTTCGCAGTCTAATAAGTTATACTCTTCATATTATGTAATATATCAGTATCTTCCTGCTCGAGTTTTTTAATCATCATACTTCTATGATGATGTATGTAGTTTTTTTTTCTTTTTTTTTTAATATTATTGTGATGGAACAAGCTCGAGGCCCACCTGATGTTAAGTGGACTAACCTCTGCCTATAACAGTTGCAAGTCACGAATTGCACTGCGCCCGTCACATTGAGACATAGTTGTTAAGTCTCATTGTGCCTGTAATTTCACTGGCTCTCAAGGACTACTGCCGGAACACACCTTTCGGTGCTTGGCGACAGACTTTCTACTTGAGGGTGGTAGCTAGCCAGGCGGGCCATCGCAAAATGCCCTTCCACCATGCGGTGAAGCTCAAGCCGGCGGTGGGGATCGAACCAGGGTACTGCGGCACGGCAGTCCATAGCTATTACCGTTCGGCCATCATTGCTTCATAAGTAGATAAGTTTGAATGAGTATTATGTGGTGGTAGTAATGACAATTGATGGTCGTTTTGAATGAAGTCGGTCGATGTATTATTGCTCAGATATACCTGATGACTGAAAAGTTGACCTAAGTTTTTCGTAAGGATGAATTGGGGAAGTAAGACACATAGATAATTTTGTAAAAACGTGTTTTATTTACACTTTGGCAGTGATGGCATTATTTACAAAGAGAGTTACAACATTGAGACCGTTTGTTTTATATCGTTGAGCATTACATTCCGTTTCACTATTAGCTTTGTTTACATTACTTTGAGCAAGCCGCCGACATTATCTGGCAACTCTATGCGATAGTGTTGCCAGACAAGACCGACAAAATCGATAACGTTACCGGATAACGGTGTGACATTATTCAATAACGTTATCGGATAAGTAACTGTTATTTGTTCGCCGTTATTTTATGACATGCTATTAGATGCTATAAAGTAACGTCAAACAAATGACAGATGGTTGTCGGATTTACCAAGCGCGAAGACCGTGAGCGCCGTAGCCGAGTCCGTAAGGAGCGACTCCCAAGGCAGCAGAGTAGCCAAGAGCACCTGGGTATCCGGCGTAACCGGGGTAACCGGTGTAAGCGAGAGGAGCTCCGACATGGGCAGCGCGGGCAGCGGCAACACCGCTGATGGCAGCGGCTTGAGATTGAGCAGCGGCAACGTAGTTCTGAGATGCGGCTAAACCGTTCCAGTAGGCATTCTCGTGCAAATCGCGGCTGGCTTCGGCGGACTGTCTGACGGTCTCAGTGTTGTATTGTACTGCGGCTTCAGCGGCTCTGGCTTGGCCCTCGCCAAGGGCGCGGGCGTGGTCCTGAGCGGCGACGGTGGCGTCGATGGCGGCGGCTTGCGCGTCACCGGCGTTGACACCGTATGCCAGAGGGGCAAGAAGCCCGGCGGAAGCGTAGCCGAGGACGGCGGCGAAAGCGATCTGGGGGAAGAAAATGTCCGTTATAGACACTCACACAAAATATTTATGTAAAATAACATATTGACTGAGTGAATCCCTACCTATTTGATTAACTAATCTGTTTTGCTGTCCGCTGTACTAGACTTTAAATAATTATTATATTGATAAAAAAAAAGGCTTCATTGACTTAATTTAAGATTGATTATTATAATAAGACATTTAGTTCATTTTAATTAATTTTCAAATATTCTGAGCCAAATAAGTGTAAAATATTACATATAAATCGAATGGTAGCGTGTTTTATGCTTAAAACGTTGGCCTTATAATTTAATTATAGGCCTTTCATAAATCCAATGTTTTATATGCTTATCATCATAGTAATAAAGCGCGAATCCGAGAAGGTTAAATTATAATCACGTGTTAATCGTTGCATAGCGTGTAGAAATAATTATTAACTTTTACATAACAAATATCCATCTATGTTCTGTAATAAACGTCCACAATACTAGATTAATACACAAATTACGAAGGTCTATGTTAGCTTATTTTATTATTATATCTGCCTAACCCTATGTAGATAAGTAATAACTAAAAACGACACACGCGTAAATGTAATCAAGAGTTATTAAAAAAACAATGTAATATATTACTGCTTTCTTGAACGTTGTCCTGACTATAAGTCTAAATCTTGTCTCCATCGAATATCTACAACATGACTCAACAAATACAATTCGATTGTAGTCATCAATTATTCAACATTGTTCAAAGTCCTTCAACGCCAATGCAATTGCAGTCGAAACTGTCGAAAGGATATGCAATGGTCTACGCGAGTATATGTTAATGTTATGTTAATATTATTACGTTATTAGCACGTTGAATACATAATCGGATCTCTATTAAATTATAGTGTTAAAAAGGAAACGTTAATTGATAAGCTCCCGTTTTATATTGTTTAGTTGATGATATAATTAAAATAGTGCTGATTTCCTTACATTTTGTTATATAAATGGGGCTTTAACGGTATTTTTTATAATTTACAATATAATGATAACGTAAAACGGTAATTATTTTAACCAATGAATGGTTACATTACAAAGATTAACTTCAAAAAGTATTAATAAACATTGGCCATTCCTCAGTGTTTTCTATTGATAGAAATAATTGAGCTGGCATGACGTCACAGGCCTCAAATAGATTGTGAGTTGTGAATATATTCAAGAATCAATAACCGCCTAGGTATGCCTATTATACCTATTTAAGTACCCAACGCCTAACAAATAATTCAAAACAATAATATAAAACCCGTATATTCATTATTCATTCAGTTCGAGTAGCAATTTCGTATCCATCATACTCAGTAGAGCGTTTAATTCTCAATCCGCCGAATTCTTAATAAAAAACCTAATAGCAGTTGCAATCAATTTTCGCAATGAATATTCGTGATGACAACACTAATTTTGCATCGATTATAAATAACGTTATTAGTAACGATTGTTTCTCTCTGGTATATGATTAGCGTTATTCTTCTTCTTCGTGTCGAAGAAGCGTTTTATAAGTTTTATTTTTATAAGTTTGTGTATGTGTAATGCACAAGAAGATTTAGCTCTGTACAAAAGCTATTTTTATGTATAAGAACTCTCTTTGTAAATAGTACTTTAACATGAATTTGTTTAACACGAATGAGTTTTTTTAACATTTTTTTATTGAATGTTTTTATCACGGTTAATTTATTGTCCGTTGTTACATAGGGCCTCGAAATAACCCGGTGGCTTGACAATGATATTCTACATACTTAGCAGCGACATTTTTTGTCTATCGATCCATTAAAAATCAAAATTAGTTCCGTGACAATGGCCCCTATATGATCGACCTTGACGTCAAAGAATAGAGAATTAATTAGATACACCAATTTGCATGTAATGATGGTGAGAATGCATACTAGTTGATTAGTTACCAATTCAATTTGTTGTACTTAAATTGATTTGGCTTGGCAATTTGGTACATTTCATTACAAAATAATTATTATCTTCTGATAACTGGCGTGTTATTTACACGTGAAATAGGTTTAAAAGTTTGTTATTGATTTAAAATCCCTTTACTGTAGCAGATGTCTGATAATGTTGATGTACAAAAAGGCGATCTTAAAGTTATCAGAAATGTGTGGAATGGTCTTAATTTAAAAGACTGCAATATAATACAAAACAAAAAACCAGAGCAACATATTTTGAATAACAGTGAATAATTACAATATGGACACAGACGAGTTTTGAAGTAAAATAACAGCTTGTTAATTGTTCGGTTCTTTAAATCACAAAGAAAATGGTAAACCATTTAGCAACTGACATTTCTCAAACAGCTCGAGAAGCACCTGCCCTTCAAAGAAGTGTCTCATCTACGCGTAAGGCATACTTAAATACTGATATGTAACATGATCTTGACCAGACTATAACCGGACAACATGCACCTCACGTCTGTGACCGCAAAATGTATAACCATGTTCGTTCGACCTTCATTGCGTAGCATTGCCTAATTACTCCTCTGTATTGCCTATTCTTTGGTTAATTGAAATTGACATGCGTTTGTTTTTCAATGTTGTTCTTACTGACTAGTTGAGTTTCGGCGGGAACATTGTTTATGCCATAGATAATATTATTCCTTTACTGAGCAACTTTTTGGACATGTACATTTTAGTAAGTAGGTACTGTCTATGCTTTAGTTTGTTGAAATTGATATAAGTACGTATATTTTTACACGAATTTAAGGTTCATTTATTGATGTCAATTCCTTTATTTTACAATAACTTTTTAAATCCCCGAATAGATTTGAATCTATAGGATGTTGTTAGAATCCTTACATCATCTCCAGTGACAGTATATTAGATGGGAAAGCAGTTGCGTTTTTTAATTTTTAATTTTAATTTTCTTGTATAATGTTATTGTTACTGGCTGGTGGAGTTATTACGTGAACAGTTAACCACTTTTTTCTGAACTTGGTACTGATATTTTAAACAAAATAATTTATCAATTAATTTTGTGTTTAATTACAAACAAAATAATTTGTAAATTAATTTTTTGCTTTAGTTTTCCAAATTGTATTGGCATATAATAGGTATGGTCTTTATTTTTGGAGTGAGCATTCTTACGATGTTAATATTTTTCATTTTTACATGTCAAACAATAAGTAAAGTTAACGTGACAGATTTGTATATAAGCCTGTAGTACGTCATTACATTAATATTTATATTACTAATAGTCATGTCTTTAAAATGTAGAAAAAAGGTTTCTACATATCTCTTTCTTGACAAATAGAGCGCGAACTATGCTACACTTGACGTGCCCATAACGTCTGACTTTGAAAACCATTCTCCACGTGCATTTAAAGTTAACTTAATAACATAGCAATAGAGGCTATAATAATACACATTAATTACAAAAATATGTTGGTAAAATGCTTAACATATTAGCAAAGCATTCAGTGCGTTTGCAACCTTGTCACATTCAATTATACATTGTCATGTTACAATATACAATACACAACTGTAATACAATTTGATTTTTGGCGGACAAGGTTGAATCCGCTTGCCAATGTGATAACGGAAAAAGAAAAATGTAAGAGTATTTATTGCCATGCTGTTTGAATTTCGAATGAAAATTTCGAAGGAAGAACTTTTTACAACATCTACGAAGAGAAATGTCGTGACATGACCAGCACTATCGATTAATTAAATCGATTTCGTAGATAAAATATGCTCAATTTTACAAGTTGATGCATGACGCTATAACAGCGCTTACACGTTTTGCTTTATGTTAATTTCTATGCGGCAAATGCGTGCATCGTTGTCTTTTCCACAATTATTAATAAGTCAATGCGTTTAAAATTAGAATTCGATTCCAGAACACCGTTCAAAAATTAAATCGGCAGTCACGAATTAATCAACACTGTTCTTGACAAGTTACTTTTGGGGGGATTTTCAAATTCCGAATCACATTTTTCTTTTCGTCATCACTTTTTATGCTTTAAATATATTTTTAAATTAAATTAGGTGAATGCGTACCAAGAATCTCATCGTGCACTTCTTTAGTAGACTGCGCGAAAGCTACTGAATGCTGTCATGTCCAACGCCTGGTCTTTTATACTCAACCCCTTTGCTTCAAGCTAAAATGTAGTATATTGAAAGTGTATAAATATCCTTGCTTCGTATATGTGTACCTTATGTCTTGTTTGTAAGGGTCAAAATATACAGAGATTTCTAGTTATATATAAGATAAATTCCTTGTTAAATCTTTGTGCTCTATGTGTTTCTAATAAGATTCACTTTTAGGACAATTTCTACGATATGTAAAGGATTTCGTATTCCTGGCTTGAGGTATTATCAGCTCAATATCCTTATGCATAAAGGTGGTTTTGACATATTTTTGATGTGTAGGATGTAAGTCTACCAATGCCATTGCCATGTGTATATTTAAAAAGGGCGCGAACTGGCCTGTAATAATCGGAGCATAGACAAGGATATTTTGGCGCGCGTATGAATTTCATGACCTCAATTCTAAAAAGTATGTTTGATTGGAGGAAATTGTTAGAATTTATTAAACTGCGTTTAGTTTTTAATTAAATTTAATTGTAATTGGTACAAATGCAGTATTTAATTTAAGTGTCGAATTAGATTTTATTACTTAATAGTACGTAACGGTTAGTTAGATGTGTATGCCTGTTATAGTGAATAGTTTTCTTTTAGTTACCAATCAATGAGCTGCAGCCGGCTTGTACCTAAACGACTTTATCGCATCCTCTTGTTGGACGTCGTAAAGGGCGACATAGGGAATTTTTATACTGAATGTGCAGCATGCCACTGCTCACGTCGATTAAGATGTTGCTTCACAATGATGATGTGAGTGAGATGTTGCTTCACATTGAGCGCACAAACAAGGCTTCCCATCTTATTACAAGGGAAGCAAGTATCTCTAACAAGAGAAGTACTCTTCAGTGTGGAGCCTGGCAGGCAGCATTATACGGACCTTAAACGGAAAGACTAGAAAGATGCTAATGATTTGCTAAGGAACAAGCTTCCATTGGCATCCGAATGGACGATATTGTCAATTTATGAATGAAATTTTATTGTTATCATTATCTACGATGCGCATGGATTAACAGAAGTAATCTTCTTAATAATTAATGTTTGCTTATCAAATTAAAATATATATATATATATTCAGGCATTACTTTACGTAAATCCATATTAACAATGAGAAATATTCTAAAAATATATAAAAAAAAACATGAATATTTTAGATAAAATTTCCAAAAAATATTAAAATATGTCTATTAAAAATTTCTCCTAATTATCCCGCTAACTTGACGTGACTTTATAAACGCAACGTAACCTTACCGTATGAAATTTCGACGCGTTTCGAATGTTTACGAAGCATTATCAGGTCTTGTGCAATTCAGTGCAATTCGTCACTTGTGACACATATAAAATAGATGACCCCGCCTGGTTAAGATTTTTTTCTTTTCTTTTGTATGCATGATAGGTTAGCCTTTGACCACTAACTCACCTGATGGTAAGTAATGATGTGATCGAAGGTGTTGTTCAGGCTTACCTAAAATTACTGGCTCTCAAGGGCAGCTGCCGGAACACACCGTTAATGTGCTTGGCGACAGATAACAATGGTAAGAGGAATTTCTATGTGATAGGTCTCTTTAATCCAAGTACATATGTCTTTGTCGGTACCATCGCAGTGCTAGATATTATGCCTTGAAGGAGTAGTGTGCAAATATGTTAAATTACAAAGAGCACTATAGCAACTGAAATTAGGTACTAAAACTGAGAATGACTGAGACTTACTGTGAACGAGACAGAAAAAGTAACGTTGCATGGTGATAGTGCATTTTGCGAATGGTCGCCTGGCTTCTACCACCGTTAAGGGGAAAATCCGTCGCCAAGCACCTAACGGTGTGTCCGCAGCTGTACTTCAGAGCCAGTAATGCTAGGTTAGCCTGAACAACATCGTCGAACACATCATCACTTACCATCAGGTGAGATAGTGGTCAAAGGCCACCCTATCAACTATAAAAAACGTCTCGGGGTGCTAACGAGCGCAGAGCAGTGCAGACAACAGTGCATCTGTATTCTGGATATCTGGACCGACCTGACGTTTACCATTAGTTAACGAATTTTTCGTCTCGTTACCTCATCGAATGAAAAATATAATATAATAATATCAAAACAACAAATATTTTAAGAAAACATTAAGTTTTTTTTTATTGTGATGGAACAAGCCCGAGGCCCATCTGATGTTAAATGGACTAACCTTTGCCTAAAACAGATGTATTTCGTCAACGACGAATTGCACTGTGCCCGTGACACTGACACGTACAGTTGTTAGGTCTCATGTGCCTATAATTTTACTGGCTCTCATGGACTGCTGCCGGAACACACTGTTAGGTGCTTGGCGACAGATTTTCTACTTGAGGGTGGTCGCTAGCCAGGCGGGCATTCGCAAAATGCCCTTCCACCATGCGATGAAGCTCAATCCCGCGGCGGGATTCGAACCATGGACCTGCTGGCCGTCCATCACTGCAAAAATGAAGTTAATGTTAAGAAAAACACTTAAAAAAGATATAGTATGTAGTATAGTAGATATATCTAGTGACAGTTCCGCCTAATTTTCCTACTAAGCCGACGTGACGTCACAAACGCCCCGCAGCCAAACCGGAAGAATATCTATCTAATTGACGCGTTTCTATTCTACATAAAGCATCCTCAGGATATATTGAATTTTCGCGCGCACGAACGAAAAGATAATTTTTTAAATGTTTTTCTAAAATATTAATTTAATGTTCCTTAAAATATTTGGTAAATGAAATATGGATTTCCGCAAATAACGGCTGTATCTTTATAGTATTTATTGTTCCGGGCAGGCGTTATAAGCTTTTCAATTAGACTCGCGACTTTGTAAGTAATGATTTGATACTAATAAAACTGTACGAACATATCTGAAGTACATTGGAAATAACTTCACGCTCGGTTGCGTAGGTTTTGTTGGCGAGGTATGCGTTTGATAAATAATTAGGTATTATTTGTGCGTTGCAAGTCCTAGCGTTATTAAGAAAACTTGAATGAATCAGTATGGGACTGAGTCCCGCGTGACATTCGGATATACCTATCTGAGCTAAACTTATATATCTAAGCTAAACTTCGAAAGTAAAAGAAAATTAACATGAAAACTCAAGTATGTAAAGGGAAATTTAAATATCAGTTTTATCGCAATTGTACTCGTAAGTGATTATGGTATTCACCAAAATAAAACCTTTAACTATCTAATATTTTGCATCTTTACTTAATTTTATAATTTTGACATTGCACTTGATCTTTATTTGAGTGTGTGACGTAAATGGGTATTTAAAAGATAATATAATAATATCAAAACAACAAATATTTTAAGACGTAAATACCTATTGTTCTATTATTTACACGGTTTAGTACTTAGACATTTTATTTTATAAATAGTATAGTACTTACTTAATATAGCATGCCTCATGTGAAGGCCGAATACAGTGTATCTTAAAATGTTTAATGTAAGATCTCTGTATCACCTTTATTCGCAATAAATTATTTGAATTGAATTTAATTCATAATAATATAAAAAATAACATCAATATACATGATTTCGTCTATCCCTAAAATCGTCAAAAACACAAAAAAATACGTTTGGCCATGTCAAATGACACCACATCATGAAGTATTTGAAATATGCGAAATAGACCCGCCATTTTGCCAAAAAGTGATTAAAAACTTTGATGAAAGAATCGACATCTGTCAGCGTGCTCGTGGTGGACATTTGTCAGATATCATTTTTCAATAAATAATATCTGGCAAAATGTCAAAAAGTAATAAAAATTTGAATCATATTCATCTAATTTCTTTGTTTTAGAAAACAAAGTTCCTGTTGAAAAATCATTTACTTATTTAAGATTTAAGGTACTAAAATCAACTAAATTAAACAATTCCACTACATCTTCATTGTCATCATCACCCCCAGATGCCAACGATGGGCCTATACCACAGAACATATACTCAAATATCTATAGAAAATACTGTCCTTTTATAAAGCATTGGTAACTTTGTCGAAGACATTTTCTGCTAGGTCCTATGTGTGGAAGTTTTGTTTTACGATTTTCAATTGATGACATACTCGTGTCATTATAACGGAGTTCTTTGTTTCAGCAGTCATCCGGTTAAGTAGCTTACTTTTTTCAATGTTCATAACGCTGAAGATTGATGCTCCTTAAGCATTTAAAAATCCAACTCGGATGGGCAGCGTTCAGGAAGTTACGCGACATCTTCTCGTCGAACATCCCGCAGAACCTGAAGACCAGTCTTCAACCTGTGTTTGATGTTATGACATCGTTTCAGTGCCGCATAAGTGATGACATATGGCACTGAAACGTGATCCTTAACTGTGACCCTTATGGACAAGCTGGGCGACCCTTATGGGTCACTTTACGAGCTATGGAGAGAGCTATGCTCGGCGTTCAGTTTGCGCGATAAAATCCGGAACGTTCGCCAAAGAACCAAAGTCACCGACATAGCTCTCAGAATTTGCAAGTTGAAGTGGCAATGGGCGGGCCACATTGCTCGACGAACTGATAACCGATGGGGAAGAAAGGTTCTCGAGTGGTTACCACACTACACTGGAAGACGTAGAGTTGGTAGGCCCACCACCAGGTGGACTGACGACATCGTTAAAGTCGCGGGTAGCCAATGGTTACAAGCGGCTAATAGTCGTTTTTTGTGGCGCTCTATGGGGGAGGCCTTAGTTCAACAGTGGGCGTCTTCCGGCTGATGATGATGATGATGAAGCATTTAAATTTGAAAGCAACAAAACAGTAACTCAGTGTCCACTAATTCAGGGGGGTCAGACTGATTTTTCTAAGGGACCGTTTATAAGATTTAGGATGTGATAGCGGGCCAGACTCAAAATAAAAAACTCAAACATATACTTCATTAAAATCTTTACTTATTTAGAATAAGTACAAAGGAATTAATTATTAGAAATTTAGTATTCTGGTCATGCCAAGGTCCAGAAATCGAATTGTCGAAGAAATCGATTGAGAAGATACTTGTGGTCTCTTATCTTTGATAAGCTCATTGATGTCAGGTGTCTTATTGGAGCCATTGGAGGTAGTTATTTTCAGAATAGATTGACGATGTTCATCAGAAAGCCTTGAGCGAAATCATTTATTTTCATAACGGAGAACATCCGCTAGTATAAATGGGCACTACCAAAGATAGATAGGACACGTTTTGCATATTTTTTTTGAGCTAACATGACAATGACTTCAAAACTCAAATTTTTCCTATCGTTCTTTAACCATCGTATTGGGATGGATATGATGTATATTTGTATTTTTGTAATGTAATCCGCATAGCAGGCGTTATTGCAAACATAAATTGTTATGTTTGCAATAACGCCTGCTATTCGGATTACAATATTAAAAGCATGGATTTGTTGGTTAATGTATGTGTCATAACATAATCATAAATAAACACCCATATTTACAAGAGAGTTGATACCTGGGGCGTATCAGGAAGAGTTTTGGTACAAGAACAAAAAATGTCATGCAACACAACTGACATTTTAGATGCTACAAAGTCGTGGAATGTAATCGGGCGCCTGTTACACCGAACGTTATCACGTCTTATGCTTCAAGGATAAATATATCTATATACGATATTCATGCACCTGTCCTACTACCCCAGCTACTTAGCGGACATTTTATCCACTAATAAATTGCCTTGGTCGGAGATAAAACTCGCATCTTCCGGATAGCAGGTTAATGTCAGGATTAAGTGAAAACATATTTATATATATTTATTTTTATTGCTTATAGGTAAGCATTTGTCCACTATCTCACCTGATCTGTAAGTGATGGTGTGGTCGAAGGTGTTAAACAGGCTTAACCTAGAATAACTGGCTCTCAAGGACAGCTGCCGGAACACACCGTTAAGTGCTTGGCGATAGATTTTCCACTTGACGGTCGCTAGAAAGACGGGCATTTGCAAAATGCCCTTCCACCATGTGGTGAAGCTCAAGCCCGCGGCAGGATTCGAACCATGGACCTGCTGCGTGGCAGTCCATAGCCAATGCAACTGAGCCATTACTGCCTTAAAACACAATATTTATATACATGTGATTTTCTAAAAAGTTGATATCTGGGCCGTATTAAGAAGAGTTTTGGTACGAGAATAAAAAAAATCAACTCATTTAAGGTGCTATTTCTACGTGACTGCACAAAAAAAGGAGTGCTATGTATTCGGGGTTCATGTATGTATGTATGTTTGTGAGTTTCTTTATTCCAACTTAACTTCTAAACGTCGTAACCGATATAATGTATTATATATCATTAGATTCGTGTAGACAGCGCAGGTGACATAAAAAATTAAAAAACAAATCTGGTGAATTTCAGATGCCATATCGTGAGAAAAAAAAACCCAAACCCATCGAGTGAGGTATTAAAATGAAGGGTTTTAAGAAACGATTCCATAAATATATATATCACTTGCAGTTTTAATTTCAATCGAACGATACAACGCTTAACGAAGATAAATAATTCGCAGTCGGTTTTTTGACGTGTTAATTAATTTATATATATTTTTATTAATTTTAGTAAATAATACGGGATAACTCACGTGAATAAGTCAGATAGCTCCGACTATAGTTTCAACCACTGCCGGTGGTCTTTTTCAAGGAGAGCTCGGGACGCCCGCGTTGACTTCTCGCTGAGCACTGCGGGCGGCAGCTCGTAGCGCGCGTGACGTCATAGGTTTCCTTAGTTTTTATAACAAAATAATTTATATTTGTTTTGTGGAATGCAATCGAAGAGTGGAAATTATGGCAAATACCTATGGTTTGGTATGGTACTGTACATCAGTAAATAATAATTATTTTTAAACCGGCGGTATCCCTTTATTCACAAAATACTACGACCTATATACAACGTTACAGCTATTACAACTTATTGCTGATTCATAGGCAGTTTAAATGCTCCAGCCCACTACTAGTTGGCAGCGTGCACAGCATGCTGACAAATAATAAAATTAAGAAATGAATTTAGTAAGTAAAAACGGTAGTAATTTTTATCATAGCTATAGCTGAAACGGTGTGACAGGCAGCCATTTTAAATATAGGTACTTTTTGCTTATTTACAATTAACTTTGTTGTTCGTATCCTTGCGTAGTTTGTGTAAAAGGAGTGTCATGTGTTTTTTTTTCGGGCACCTTTGTGTTGAGCGTCTTGCTTGTCCTTTACAGTGCAGTGTCATCTTTGTCCTCGTTCTGCTTTAACGTGGTCACGGGTGGACTGAGGTGACATTTGGCGTTTGAGTTATTTGACTAAATAACTTCTATCTAACATAAAATTCACAAACATTTTATGACAAAACGGAACCGAGTTTTTGCGCTCTTTCAGTAACTTTTTTTATTGTAAAGACGAAGTGGACTTCGGAAAATGTCAGATTGAGGGGGTAGGACGGACAGACCTCGTTTCGCATGCATGTGAGAAAAACAGAATTATGTAATTTTTTTAAATAAATAAAAAAGTTCTTGTCAAAAACGGAAAATGTCATTCAGTTACTCTATCACAATAATAAAAAAAAATATATAAAAAAATAATAATTTGAAAATAAAATGAACGAGCACGGTTCCAGAACCCTGAAACTTTCTCTATCTGAAAAACTTACGAATAAATATATAAAGAAATGTAAGTCAAGCTCAAAAAAAGCAGAAAGCAAACCTTACCGCGGCGGGCGTGGTTTAAAAAGTGTACCGTGCGGCGCAACGACATTACTACGACGCGACCAATCGAATGCGATCATTTCTAACCGCCAAATCATTTGACCAATCCAATTGAATTTGGAAGCTGTTGCATGTTTTGTTACTTGTGAACTTGATGAGTCCGAAATCAAAGCTGTAACTTTTTAAAACATACACTTCCTTACATAGTACACTTCTTTGCAAAGTTAAGGAACGTCCACCGCGGTCATGAGTTGGATGGGTGACCGCTAGTGACATTACTACAGAGCGCTTCCGTGCTTCGGAGGGCACGTTAAGCCGTCGGTCCCGGTTGTTATCTTAAGATGGCAGTCGTTATAGCATGGTGGTAGGGCAATTGGCGAATGGCCGCCTGGTTAGCCACCACCCTCACGTAGAAAATCTGTCGCCAAACACCTAACGGTGTGTTTCAGCGGCTGTCCTTGATAGCCAGTAATTCTAAGTTAGTCTGAACAACATCTTCGACCACATCATCACTTACCATCAGGTGAAATAGTGGTCAAGTACTAAACTATAAGGAATACAAAAATAAATAAAAAAAAATATGAATAGGAAAAAAACCAATAACTCATCCGACGCAAACCTGGGAAATGGAGAATCCAAAACAGCATTTTTATACACATTCCAACGCGGCAGTCCGCATTACGAACCATAAATATACGTCTGTGGCCATATAAAGTAGCACCATTTGTAACTGAGCCATATTACCTCTTTATCGTTTAATAAAAAATATTAACTGTTATGATAGTTTCATGGCCATATAAGGAAATATAATTTAATATCTTAGCAAAACCACATAAGTAGTTTTATCTCATGGTCAGGGGCCAACTACCATGTCTTAATTCAGTCTTATTTAAACCTTATATTAACAATTTTAATTTACACTACCACATGTCACCATAGTAAACTTACATTAGAACTTCAACGTGAGAGCGAGCTGCATGCATTGAATCAAGACATTTGTACGATAGAGATAGCGCTATATGAACATTATTGTTTCGTGACGGCCGTGGTACGAATCTTAGTATCGATATTTTAAGTTTGAAATAATGATGTTGGTTTTCCATAATAGTTTTTAAATGGTGGGAGTTGAGCCCCTGGCTTGGTTCGCTCCGCATTATAGGTACAAAGCTACAGGTGTTTTTTTTAATGCTTGATTGGTTCGCCTTTGACCACTATCTCACCAGATGGTGGGTTTGAAGATGTTTTTCAGGCTAACCCAGAATTATTGACTCTCAAGGATAGCTGCCGGAACACACCCTTAGGTGCTTGGCGGCTGATTTTCTATTTGAGGGTGGTAGCTAGCTAGGCGGGCATTCGCAAAATTCCCTGCCACCATGTTATAACGACTGCCATCCTAAGATGACAACTGGGGCTGACGGCTTAACGTGCCCTCCGAAGCACGGCAGCTCAGTAGTTATGTCACTAGCGGTCACCCATGCAACTCCTGACCGCAGCTGACGCTGCTTAAGAGTAGAGTTCACGGAGCGCTTTCCATACACTGAGAAAAATCTAAAGTCAAAAGCGCCCTAATGTCGGCCAATTTATATAGTATAAGGCGAAAAACCGACCAAACGTAAATACGTACAAAAACGCCTTCCAACTAGAAGGCGTTAAACGAGGTCAGTGAAGGCGAATGTTTCTTTTCGTCTCCATTTAAGGTGTATTTTGTGGTCTTACTTAAATATTGACTTTTGATAAGGCTGATTAAGTCGTACGTTATAGTGATAATCACCGTATATAAACCGCCGTAAAAGTAAGGTATATTTTATGGTCAATACTGCAATTATTATCGTATAACAAGTTGCAATTCTGAAAATACTTTACGGAAGGCGTTTTTGACGGATGTGTTTATTATAAAACATGGTACATTTTTATTGATTGGTGAAAATCATCTTAAGAATTGTGAATTCATCTTACGTAGTTACAATTCAACGGTAAAAGGTCAAATTTGATATAAGCCTTTAAGACGGTTTTCTCAGTGTAGAAACGTAGTTTCATTATATTTTAAATGCTAAGCGTTCAAACTCGGTGAAATTTTGCATGTATATCCTTGAGTATATAGCTTCTGGTTTGCCAGATTTCCGTAATATTAAGTATAATTTCTAAAATAATTCGAGAAATCGTTTTGTATGGGAATTGTTGATAGTTACGGATAAAATAAATAATAAATCGAAATCAGAAGCATATATATTAGGCTCAGCAATATGCGTACAAAAATTACCGAGTGTGTAAAATATGACGAAACTAAGTTTGTATCGAATGCGCTCCGTGCACTCTACTCTCAACTTAGCTGATCGGTTAGGAACGGCTAAATAAGCAACAATACCGGTGCTTCAAAAATGCGCATCAGTAATTTACTGTACAATGTAGAAAAAAAATCTGACCACTGTACAACAGTAGTCAGATTTTTTTGTTATACTTTATGTTACTTTGGAAGGTAACGCAGGATATCGGAATGCGCCTATATTGTCGAAATCAACTGGGCGAGGTCCAAGTAAGGTCGCCTAGAAAGCTGATGAAATATCTGGCTGCATTGCTGCCTTGTTCCTGCGGTGGGCGTACGCATTGTCGTTTTATTCATATTAGTTTTATCCCATTATAATAGGCCGCGAAGAGAGGTTTCTGTTGAAAGTAGAGACTTTTTTTTAATGGAGGACAAGGATGAACAAAAGAAAAGAAAGTGTCCAAGTGGCCGAGAGGTATAGGCATCCGACGCGATATTGGAGGACGCGGGTTCAATTCTCGCCTTGGGCATAAAATTTTGTACTCCAATAATTTGTTAAAAAAAAAAAAGAAGTTTATTCAAAACTAGAACAATAAAAAGAGTGTTAAACTTAATCCTATAAAGTTTTAATAAACAATTGTCTTAATTTTTTATTTAATTGTGACGGAACAAGCTCGAGGCTCACCTGATGTTAAGCAGACTAAACTCTGCCTAGAACAGATGCATTTCATCACAGGTGACGAATTGCACTGCGCCCGTCACCTTGAGACATAGTTGTTAAGTTTCATGTGGCTGTAATTTCACTGGATCTCAAGGACTGCTGCCGGACCTCACCGTTAGTTGCTTGGCGACAGATTTTCTACTTGAGGGTGGTGGTTAGCCAGGCGGGCAATCGCCAAATGCCCTTTCACCATGCAAAAACTAATTACGGTAGTGAGATGTCCATTAGAGTTGAATGAGCGCCGAACACGCACCGCTACAAAAGGAGGAGTTGATCAACGAGCTCAAGGGCACCACTGTGGTTCGGATCTCGGCTTAAATCGCTGCCAAGAGACATTGGGGCGGTCTGAAATAATTACCCCAGTGCAACTGCAGTGTTGTATCGTTGAGAATGGGCACTACGGATATTAACTCTGTGACTATTTGGAGACACTAATCGGGACTTTATTTTGGTCTCGAGCTCGCCGGCGATCTCTATATAGCAAATCTAGAGTACACCCATTCAAGTAGTATAGAACGGAAAGACTAGGCTAACTTCGAAGCAGTAATGGCTCAGCGGCATTGGCTATGGATTGCAGCGCAGCAGGTCCATGGTTCGAATCCCGCCGCGGGCTTGAGCTTCACCGCATAGTGAAAGGGCATTTTGCGAATGCCCGCCTGGCTAGCGACCACCTTCAAGCAGAAAATCCGTCGCCAAGCACCTAACGGTGTGTTCCGGCAGCTGTCCTTGCGAGCCAGTCATTCCAGGTTAAACCTGTTAACACCTTCGACCACATCATCACTTACCATCAGGTGAGATTGCGGTCAAAGGCTTAAGGATGAACTGGCCGGCCCCTTCTCCATACAAACGTCGTAGGGTGATCACTCCCTTATTTGAGGATTTAGGTCCAAAATAAAACGTAATACTGATTGACTTCGTCATTATCTAGGCTTGTATGATGCCGAAATTTTAATGAAATAATTAACTTGGGAATTATTAGCCTCGAAACATTTTCATATAAAGTTTTCGAGGCTCTTAACTTACAACTTAATTATTTTTTTAATATTTTGGCATCATACAAGCCTAGATAATGACGATATCAATCGGTATTATGCTGAAGTCTAGACCTAAAATCTCAAATAAGGGAGTGATCACCCTAATACGTTTGTATGGAGAAGTGACCGGCCAGTTCAACCTTAATATAGCTTTTTAATAGGCTTTTAGATATTAATAATAAAAAAAATATAAATATGAAGAAATTTTTATTTATTTTATGCTTGATAGTTTAGCATTTGACCACTATCTCACCTGATAGTAAGTGATGATGTTGTTCAGGCTAACGTAGAATTACTGAATTTCAAAAATATTTTTAGTAAGTGATGGCATTGCAGTGGAATTTCACTTAGATAGTTCAAAGACAGTTTCGCTTTCCACAATGATTCACATCATCATGTATTCCCATCACGTTTGACAGAACTAGGTGACCAGGACAGTGTTCTGTTGTTATGTAATCGTGTAAGAGATCAGCCTTGTGAGTTTCAATCCACATTTGGGCATATAAAACTGTCTGATATGTCTCCTACGAAATATGTTTACACTCAATAAATACAATACTTAATAGATTTAGACGTAACTTTGCGGTTATCCATATTTAATACAAACATAATGCACAGCGCCCGTCACCTTGAGACATAGTTGTTAAGTCTCATGTGCCTGTAATTTTACTGGCTCTCAACGACTACTGCCGGACACACCGTAAGGTGCTTGGCGACAGATTTTCTTCTTGAGGGTGGTCGCTAGCCAGGGCATTCGCAAAATGCCCTTCCACCATGCGGTGAAGCTCAAGCCCGCGGCGGGATGCGAACCATGGATCTGCTGCGCGGCAGTCCATAGCAAATGCCACTGAGCAATCACTGCTTCGAAGTGTGCCTAGTCTTTCCGTTCTATACTACTTGATTGGGTGTACTAGATTTGCTATATAGAGATCGCCGGCGAGCTCGAGACCAAAATAAAGTCCCGATTAGTGCCTCTCCAAATAGTCACAGAGTTAATATCCGTAGTGCCCATTCTCAACGGTACAACACTGCAGTTATACCGTAATAATTATTTCAGACCCACCCAATGTCTCTCGACAGCGTGTCCAGCCGAGGTCCGAACCACAATGGTGCCCTTGAGCTCGTTGTTCTCCTTCAATTCTAATGGACATCTCACTACCGCAATATAATTTTGCATGGTGGAAGGGCATTTTACGATTGCCCGCCTGGCTAGCTACCACCCTCAAATAGAAAATCTGTTCCCAAGCACCTAACTGTGTGTTCCGGCAGCAGTCCTTGAGAGCCAGTGAAATTACAGGCACATGAGACTTATTATATGTCTCAAGGTGACGGGCGCAGTGCAATTCGTCACCTGTTATGAAATGCATCTGTTATATGCAGAGGTTAGACCGCTTTACATCAGGTGGGCCGTGAGATTGTTCCGTCACAATTAATAAGAAATTTGTTTTTTAAACTTTATATAGGATTAAGGCGCTGAAAAGTGCTAAATACCTTTACTTGAACAGATTTTTACCAAAATATATTTAGTTTGTAGCAGTAAGAAAATTATATATTAATCTTGATCACATTATCTAAGGACAAGAAAAGTCCAAAACACGTTTCCTTAAAATTTTCTCCATAGAATAAAATTGCAAAGTTGACTCCGAATAAAGCTTCTAACGTAAATATCTTAATTATTTACAAATGAATGTGTATGAAACTATATTAATAAAATAGCAAAACTTTATCTAGAGGGACAAGAAAAGTTACATTTTCGATTTACGTTAATAGTTTTGTGTTATCAAGCTTTCTTTCGGATTTTACCTATACTGATCGCGATTTCTCCATCGCTCTTTCACTCCAACGTTGTCCGATAGTGACAAAAATTCAGCATTTGACAGCGTCTTAAGTTAAAAACACTATATTTTTCTAGTATTGAATAAACTTTCTTTCGTTCATCCTTGTCCTCCATTAAAAAAAGTCTCTACTTGCAACAGAAACCTCTCTTCGCGGCCTATTATAAAATACAAGCGTTCACTTCACAAACTAGATGTAGGAATTTATTTTAATATATACGCTTTAACGAGTTTATGTGCTCGTGTTAATTAAAAAATATCGCTTTAGTAATAATAACTCATAGCTCTTTGTATGTAATAGTTGAAGGTGTTATGTATCTATAGGGTGTTTTGAAAATAGTTCCTTTTGTCTGACTTTTCATAATCGTATTTAAATATTATACAATAACCGGTAAAACACTTACGTTCCACCCTCAAGTAGAAAATCCGTCGCCAAGCACCTAACGGTGTGTTCCGGCAGCTGTCCTTGAGAGCAAGTAATTCTAGGTTAAGCCACCATTAGGTGATACTGTTGTCAAAGGCTTACCATCAGCAATAAAAAAATATGGTGAACGGGCCGGCCCGTTTTCCATACAAACGTCGTAGGGTGATCACTCCCTTATTTGAGGATTTAGGTCCAAAATAAAGCACAATACTGATTGATCTCGTCATTACCTAGGCTTGTATGATGACGAAATTTTAATAAAATAATTAACTTTAGAATTATGACCCTCGAAACATTTTCATATAAAGCTTTCGAGGCTCATAACTTACAACTTAATTATCTTTTTATAATTTTGGCATCATACAAGCCTAGATAATGACGATATCAATCGGTATTATGCTTAAGTATGGACCAGTTCAACCTTAATATAACATACATACTTGTATGTTTCGAATTGACAATCAATTTTTTTTAAGCCGATACTAAATATTATACAATAACCGGTAATAACACTCACGTTGGGGCTGGAATACGTCGACCCTGGTTTCGAGCATATCAGATGCTCATCTTCAGGGTGAATGCGCAGCTACGAGTATACGTCTGCGAGCTCTGGCGGGGACTTAAAGGCGAGTGGGCCCGGGTCGTACGTATTCGATCCCTAGCGTGAGTGTTTTGCCGGTTAATTTGAATATGTGTGAAACTCGAAAAAAAATCATTTTGACACATACCATTATATATATATATATTATTGGACCAGCAATTAGCCCTATGTAGTTAAAGTCATATCAAGAAGTTTTTCTTCTATATATTTTATATTGCCTAGAGGTAGACCGACAGGCAGGTGGCCCGCCTGATGGGTAGTGGCCTATGGACGTTTGTAACACCAGAGGGTTGGGTTACCAACGCGCTGCCGACCTAATTATTATTAATAATGGAGGGTGCCTTAAAACTTTTCAATTAACTCAAGCTCATTCACCTTTAGTCATGTTTCTATCCCTTTCAAACTTGGAGGTTGCGCTTAGAACTATTAATGCAGTCACGTAATTCACCTATAGTCTATGCCTCAAGAAAAAAAAAATTGAAGAAAAGAGGAAACATAATATCCATTACAATATCACAAATATACGATAGGAAAAATGTAAGTCATGTGCGGGATAAAAAAGAAAAAAAAATTCAAACATAACAATATTAAAAAAAACATAATATCCAATTTGTGATCCTAAAGAAATAGAAAGAAAACATATGTGCCGTAACTTAAGGTCACATTTCTTTTCTTCAAGGCCTTGTTTCCGTATCAAGCAGTGAATTTTAAGTTACTTATTAGTTTTTATCAATAATAATATATTGTTCATGTAGCTTATCGTCGTTGCTACTTTACGACCTCTTATGTGTAGAAACCAATTTCACGAGAAAAATTATAAAAACTTCCTACTGAATACATAAAATAAAATGGAACTTACTTCAACGAAAATAAATATACAGGGTTATTGCTAAAATGCTACACATCTCTTACGGTTGACTTCTCCTAACAAAATTATTCTAACATACAATTTGAGATGATTGTTTTTTTTGTGTTTGCTTTGACGGAATGAGCACGAGATCTTAAAAGTCTCTTGTGCCTGTAATGTAATATTTCATATTATTTTTTACTAAGCTCGATGTAAATATTCAAAACTCTATTCAAAGGGAGCGCGGCGCGGTCCAGTGTTGCCGCGGCGGGCACTCTTGGCTCGGAGAGAAAACAAAACATTAAACAATAAGTTTTCCAGTACTTTCTGACACTTGTAAGTTCTGTGTCTCTTAGTAAAAGACAATACCTACTCCGAACTTGGAGCGCCCGCCGCGGCAACAAGGCAACATCTTGTTCCGTCAAATACACATAAACAAACAAAAAGAACTCAAAATGCTTGTTAGGATTAGCAGAACTCAACCCTAAGAAGTTGATAGCATTTTACCCATAACCATGTATAAACCACATTATTTTTCTGCTTTTTACTTACCTATTTGTAAGGTAAACGAAAAATAGCATCATAGTATAAAAATATATTTACTTACATTGAAAATTATATTCGAATGTAGGTACAGTAGCTGAAATATCTCAACTTGCTAAAAAGACCTTTGATAACATGTATTACAAAAGTACAAATTTACGAGAGAAAAAAATATAGTCATGTAATTCGAACCCGCGTCCACCCACCCTTAGCCGGGGTATGCTCTAACCAATTGAGCTAACATGACACAGTGACTCATAACTCTAATTCTTGCTCTCGTTCTTCAACCATCGTATCGGGATAAAGCGACACCTATAGTTCAACTTGCGTACTACCTTCGATTATAATTCGTTAGTGATAGTAATTGAAACACCCTGTAGCGGGGCGTGTGCAAGAATTCAATTAAAATTCAAGTACATCTTGCAAATTAACGTCGTTGGTTGCAAGTGATACGCACTCCATCTATGCATATTTATGTACACGTAACTAGGGTTGTCAAACTATCGAAATTTTTACGTGATTTTAATATCGATGGTTGTCCATAAATATGCAATAGGGATTGCTCTATCGAACTATCCCAAAATAGCATTCCGTTCTGTCATAAATTGTTCATGAAAAGTTTCTTTAATTCTTGGAAGCTTACAGCCCTAAATTTATAAGTTAAGATTGACACTCACGTTTGAGGCGGGCCTAAAATGTCAGTTATACTAGCAATTGTTCTGTCAAATAAACCCAAAACAGGATTCCGTTCTGTCACATAAAAGTCCATGATAAGCATTAATTATTGGAAGTTTACAGCCCTAAAGTTATAACTTAAGGTTGAAACACACGTCTGAGGCGGGAAAACCAAATTGAAAAAGTTTTGTCATGCTTGTAGCTTTTTTTTCACGAGTATGGACATTGCTTGCATGAAAATGTTAATAAATTAATTGTTTATAAAAGTTTTTATTTATCTACCCTAAAAATGGCAATACACAAGCGTAAAACTTGGTGCGGTTATACTCTAATATCTAACGTATAACCACAAATAATGAAAACTGAGCAGGTGCGGATCGGTACGGGTATAAAAAAAAATATTTTGGTACCTATATTCTGTTTTGGTATAGAGTCCTATGCGAGTCCAAATCGCTCATGGCTGTTTTGGCCATGGCATGAAAATCATTTGTCAATTATTATTTTTTTAAAATGGCGGGAAATCATTTGTAAATTATTTTTTTTCACACATCAAAATGCTGCGTACGCAAAGAAAATGGAATTAAGTCGAAAAGATTTTAGAGCGATGATTTTTTATGGTTTTAAAAGTCTTGCGGAGAGAGTCCGCAAGACTGTGCCGCTCGTTTTCAAAATGCTTTTGGAAAAGAAGCACCTTGTTTGAGCACCGTGAGGCGATGGTTTGCTGAATTTGAGAGAGGTCGGGTTTCTCTACATGACGAATTTCGTGAAGGGGGGCGGCCTTCAACTACCGTCAAGGAAAATAATGTGGCTGCTGTTAACCGGCTAATTGAAGATAACCCGCGGATTACCTATGAGACAATTCGAGGACTATTGGGCATTGGTATGAGCCAAATTCAGAAAATTTTACACGTAGAATTAAAATTTCGGAAACTTTGCTGTCGTTGGATCCCTCATGAACTCAGCGGAGCAGAAGCGGGCTCACGTGGAATGGTGCTCACAGATGCTACTGAAGTACGACAACGGACATTCTAATGCTGTTTATGACATTGTTACAGGAGACGAAACGTGGATTTTTTGTTTTGAACCCGACAAAAACAGCAATCTTGTGAATGGGTGTTTGAAAATTAGAACAGGCCAACTAAAATGAGGCAGGTGAGAAACGTTGGTAAAAATATGATCGCGTTTTTTTTCTCAGTTACGGGTCCCATCTGCGGGGGGCGTTTGACATAATCCTCACGCGTGGCAGGCGGCTTGGGAATATTGTGTGCTATCAGTTCCTCAGAAAGTGATGACCTGTTTGACATTCTAGCCCGGCACCCCACGGGCTTATATATACTTAGTTTTATAGGACTTTATTTCTCGTTAGAACTATTTTCCACTTAAGATGAGATGCAAAACTTTGAATTTCAAATAATAGTCCCTTCCTGGAAACAATACAATGCTGGGGTAAATCTCCAATGTTAGGTATTGTTTCTTTCAGTTTATTCCTATAGCTAGTGATGCTGCTACAGTTTTTTTTTATTTCATTTGGTAATCCATTTCACATCTGTACTCCTTCAAACAATATCGTTGTATTTCCATAGTTGGTACGTGTCTTTATCAGCTCAAGTTTGATTTTATATCTTTATAAAATCATTTTTTATGCTATTGAGACGGAACAAGCGCGATGCCCACCTGACGTTAAGAGGACTAACCTCTGCCATAACAGATGCATTTCTTCACAAGTGAAAAATTGCACTGCGTCCATCACACTGTGATATACAGTTGTTAAGTCTCATGTGCCTGTAATTTTACTAAGGAAAGACAGATTATCTACTTGAGGGTGGTAGCTATGCCCATCTGGCAATACCCTCAAGTGGAAAATTTGTCGCCAAGCACCCATCAGTGTGTTTTGAGAGCTGTCAATGAGAGCCAGTAATTCTAGGTTAGCCTGAATAAAATCTTCGACAACATCATCACTTACCATTAGGTGAGATAGTGGTCAAAGGCAATCAGTTACAAATATCATGTTATCTTCTCACACTACCCTTGCTAATGAATAAGTAAGCTGTGGAATGTCCAGTTTATAGCAACGAAGGTCGACCGCCTTAACCTCGTATAGATAGATAGGTAGTTCTTTATTGTTACACCACTAAAATACAAATTTGATTGTCAGAAAAACTTAGACTAAAGTGACACTACCGGCGGCCTTAACACTTATAGCGATCTCTTCCAGGTAACCTTTGGTTGGAGAGGAAATACAGGAACTATCAACACATACATATATTAATATTACATTTATACCTGATAATTGATAATCAAACGAACTTACCAAGTGAAGTTCGATGACAATTATGTGAACAGCTTCATTCGACGCGATTTATTGTTTACATATTGTAGAAGCGCCTCCTAGCGTCAGCCCTGCACGATTTTTAGATTAGTTTTTTTTTTTTTTTTTTTTTTTTGTTACGGCAACACTTTTGTCGCCTATCCCCACTACGATACTTCCTGAACGGTCAGTCCCACATTTGAGTCATTTTGTTTAGAGCAGATTATAAGTACCCATATCACATTTTATTTGTATAGGGTAGGGTTCGAAAATAATATTATGTCTAGCGTGTATTAAATTGTAACTATGATATTTTATTATTTTTATCTTAGGGAGGGTATGTATAAATCGCGTCGAATGAAGCTGTTCACATAATTGTCATCGAACTTCACTTGGTAAGTTCGTTTGATTATCAATTATGTTTCACAGCTTCATTCTTTGCGATTTATTGTTTACATATTGTAGATGTTCAGAGATAATAAAATGTGCGGTAAAGACAAAAAAAACATTGAGCTATTAAAATCAAAATGTTTTATTTTTTGCATTTTTCTTGACAATTACATACTTAATGTTACGGTGCAATCAGATACGGAACTGAGTAAGTACAATTATAATATCTTACTTTAACATTAATCCATATAATATAATGTTTAAACTTACTACTAATATGTATAGTAATGTTAATACTTAATTTATTTTTGTTTCAGATTACATGATAACACCGTTGTTGCAAAATTGTTAGGGTCGTTAATTAGCTGCCTGTTATAAAATTTTGCAAAAACTGAAGAAGAATCAGACCATCCTGCAGTATTTCTTATTACGTCAATGTTGACGCCTAGTCTGTTAGCTGTGGATGTGGCTGCATGCCGCGTGCTGTGTGCACTAAATATAGAAGTATCTACTCCACTATCAGAAAGCGTATTTTTTATCCACTTACTGAGCGTTTGAGAAGATACCTTTAAGTGAGGTTTTTTGTAACTTACAAATAAATTATCAGTTTTACTAATTGTTTTTATTTTATTTATATATGATTCTAAGCACCTTGCTGGACAAATTTCAGGCTTGTTGTCAAAGTAAGGCAGTCTTAATAGTGGCTGTAATGAATTAGGCTTTGATGTTTTAATTAAATCTGGAATTTTAATTATTATATCTGTGGGAGATTGTATTTTGATGTTTTTAAGTTTAATTAAGGCAAAAGTTTGCACGCGATGTGCAGTCACCAAAGCCAACAGAGTTACAGTTTTTTTTGGAAAGAATTTCCAAGTTGAGATCCGTGTTTGGCCACTGCTGTGCTAAATAATCCAAGACTATGTTTGGGTCCCAGGTCAAGCTGTATTTAGGGTTGGTAGGTCTCAACTTAAAAACTCCTTTCATAAAACGGTTAATCCTATTATCATTAAGGTTATCCAATATTAAAGATAAAGCAGACTTGTAAGAGTTTATGGTACCATATTTAGCACCATTATTAAAAATGACAGTGAGAAAATGAAGGACTATGGGAACTGAAGCCGATATGTAGTTATAATTGTAACCGTTGCAATAATCAATCCAATGTTTTATACAACCATCGTATTGTTTATATGTAGAATCAGATAAGGATGCTACCATTATTTCTACTGTACCAGAAGACAAGCATTTTCTCAGTAAAGCTTGCCGGAAAGCTTCGCGGCAACCAACTTGAGGGTTCTGTGTAGATTGTGGTTCATCCTGAAAGGAGAAGTAAGCAACTTAATGTCAGGATCGAAATACAAAGGTTCTGAATTAATTATCTTACAAAATATAGGAAACCAAGGCTGTGTTGGCCAATATGGTACCACAACAATACCCTCTGCTTTTTCTTGTATTATTTTTTGCATAACTTTTGCAATTAGAGAAAATGGTGGAAATGCATAAAAGAACTTGTTCTTCCAAGTAACAGTAAAAGCATCAATAGTCAATGCTTCAGGATAATTTTTCCAGGTTATATAAACAGGGCATTTTGTATTACATCTACTGGCAAACAAATCAATTTCAGGTACACCAAAATACTGTGTTATTTTGTTGTAAGCATTGTTATTTAATTCCCATTCAGTATCTTGAAATGCTTTACGTGATAACTGATCTGCTTCATAATTATCTTTTGTATTTATATAAGAGGCAAAAATGATAAGTTTACGAATTTCACACCATTGCCATATCTCCCTTGAAATAAAATTTAAATGGTTATACTGAATGCTTCCCATTCTATTAATACATGAAATTGCAGTGACATTATCAATTCGCAATAAAATCTTTGAGTGCGCCATATTTTTTGCAAAGCATTTAAGAGCAAGAAAAGCTGCTTGAAGTTCTAACTCATTGATATGTGAAAGTTTTTCGTTTTCTTTCCAATACCCAAAAACTTTCTTGTCATTACAGAATGCACCCCAACCAGTTTTAGATGCATCTGAATATATTTCTAAATCATATTGGTCAAAACTAAGAGGGCAATATCCATTATCAATATGTTTTAACCACCAGATCATGTCAGGTCTTAAATTTTCAGGAATTTCAATACGTTGGTCGTAGCTAGAGTTACTCAATAAGCAGGAATATTTAAATTGTTCAAACTGTTTTGTATATAGCCATGAATATTGTAATGCTGGACAAGCAGACACTAAAAGGCCAACAAATCTAGCGAAATCTCGTAACTTACACCTTCTTGTATTCAAGATGAGGGTAGTTTTCTCTTTAATCTTATTTCTTTTTTCGTTAGGTAATTTTAAAAGAAGGTTTTTGGAATCAAAAACAAATCCCAGAAACTTACAGCTAGTTTTTGGTAATAAGCAGCTTTTCTCAAAATTTATCAAAAAACCTAAACTTTCAAATACATTTTTGGTTACTGTTATATTTTCTGTACATTCTGAATGGGACCTACCAATACAGAATACGTCATCAAGGTATATCACTGAGACCATGTGATATGATTTTCTGATGAATTCCATGACAGGTTTTAATAGTTTTGTGAAAACAAAAGGCGCAGAACATAAACCGAAAGGTAAACAATTGAACTCATAAAGATTATCGATATATTTGAACCGAAGGTATTTTTTGTGTTCCTTAAGTGTAGGTACCAAAAAATAGGCATCTTTCAAGTCAATAGATGCCATGAAGCAGTCTTTCGTTATGAGTTTTGACGCTGTCCTATAATCTTCCATTTTAAAATGCTTTGTTTCAACAAACTTATTTAGACATTTAAGGTTAAGTATAAACCTTTTATCACCGTTTGGTTTAGGTACTAAAAAAACAGAAGAAAGGAATTCATCGGGTTCATGATCACATAGGGAAATGGCATTAATATCTAATAAGGATTTAATGCATTTTTCAAAATCTGCCCGCTCTGTTTCAGACTTTGGATATACACTAGGTTTATAAGTCCGAAAAGGCGTAGATTTAAAGGGAATAGCATAGCCCTGAATCCATGAAAGGATTGTCTTGTCACTAGTTAATTTAGACCAGTTATGGGCAAAATATTGTAATCTACCGGCGAATTGTACCTGGTTTATTTCCGATGCGTGGCTTGACCCCTGGATGGCAAGGGGCGATCGCTCGGGCGTCGCACGATGGCCTGCGGCTGTCGTTGCGATGGGTTCGCCACTCTGCGATTGTCGTTCGGTTTGGTGTTCGTTTTGCGGTGTTGGGGCACGTAGTTTAAACGACCCTTATTCCCACTCGTTGAAGGTACATTTGGTTGCTGGAATTTAGGCTTTTGCGTATTTTTGAGAGCATCGCCAGACTGCTGAATAGCCTTGGCTGCTTTTAGTTTCTCCGATATGTTTTCTCCAAATAAAAATTTATCTCTGGCGGATTCAGTTAAGGCATCTTTTAGCTTTGCATTAATGCAGGAAATAACAAAGGAACGGCGAGTTTTTGTTTCAGAATGGTGAGTATCGCAAAGAATACGGCAAGCATCACTAAGTGGTTTTAAAATCTTTTGTTTTGACGTTTCATTTGAAATAACCATTTCCATGACCGTTGCTAAAGCAGATAGTGCAATACCAAGCTGTTTTTGCTTGTATTTAAGCGAAGAGTCCCTTTTAACCAAATTATCAGGTATGGCTGCCCTAACCTCTGGATTGAGAGTTGGAGCTTGCAACAGGTCACAGTTAAGGGGTACTAAATATTCTTTCAAAAGACCTTCTTTTGTATCTCTTGATAAACCTTTTGCTAGGATATCCTGCCACCTCTGAGCTACGTCTTTATGAATAGGTAGACCCATGGCAGTTTCCAGCTTGGGAGCATCACCAAGTAACATAAGTACCTCGCTATCCAGTTCTTGTTCATCTGGTTGTGGCTGCTGTGATGAAGCGGCCTGTAGCGTATCTTCGGTTGGAACGAAATGCGACGAGGACTGATTCGTTATAGATGGGCTCGGTGAGGGCGGGCTTGGTAAAATAGGTGTCATGCCGACATCGTGAAACGTGTCCAGTAACATGGGTGACTCGCAGTAGAAAGGCTCATCTGGAACCATGTCTGGTGGCAGCCCTGTGAACAAATATAGTTCATATTTAGAACATGTCTAAGAGGGTATGTGACAGTAACAGCCCAAGAAAGCGGCAGTACGCATCACTTAAGTTTACGACAGAGGAAACCCAAATACGGTAGCCTCGCATCATTTATTCATATTGATCCAGTATTTTTTGACAGAGGAAACCCAGGTATGGTAGCCTCGCATCAATAATATTGGCAAGATGTTTAACAATAATTCAGTGCCAGCAATATGTATAACACTTTTTTTTTTTTTTTTTTTTTTTTTTTTAAACAATTAATATCAATAGCGTACTAACCCGTAACTATATCTTCCGACGACGAACTACCCGTAATTCTTGGTAACTGTTCTTGTAATTTCTGATTTTTCGGCGAATTTCTTCCTCCGTTTTCTCATGCTTCCTTTTCTTCCCCATTTTTAAAAGCAATGCTTCAGAGACGTGGCTAGTTCAGTTCAGGAGACGTGCGAAGGCTTGAGCACGGAAACGCAGAATGACTCAAATGTGGGACTGACCGTTCAGGAAGTATCGTAGTGGGGATAGGCGACAAAAGTGTTGCCGTAACAAAAAAAAAAAAAAAAAAAAAAACTAATCTAAAAATCGTGCAGGGCTGACGCTAGGAGGCGCTTCTACAATATGTAAACAATAAATCGCAAAGAATGAAGCTGTGAAACATAATAGATACATATTTTACACACACACACACATATACATATACAGATATATATATATATATATAAAAATATTATCTGTGATATACTTATATCTGAATATAATATCTATACAATAAACATAGTATAGAAAAATATAATTTTTAAAGATGATTTTCGTGCCTGAATATGACATGCTAATCGAAAATCACATTCGCAAAATGTCATAAAATTATTACAATATTCGTATGTTTATTTATTTGAAGTACTGTATCAGCTGTATTGTCTACTGCTGAACACTGCCTTTTTGCCTTCCCCATGGGTACTTTACGGGTGTTTTGCCATAATCCCCACGCTTGTCAGGCCTCTAGGGGATCGCAGTTTTAGATATCAGTTCCTCAGAAGACGCTGCTGCCCACAAAAATAATAATAATAAATCTTTCTTGGAGGTAACAAGAATAATAAATAAAATTTAAAAAATACGGTTCCATAGAACGTAAATACGTTTAACTAATATATACATAAAAAATTATATTATTATGTGATAGTACATAAAAGTTTATCTCTGCATCCTCTCCCTGAACGAGCGGTATACCAACCCTGCAGGCCAATAATGTCAGGAACATCTTATATCCTCTAGGTCCTATATAAGTCTTAAAGTCCGTGGCCCTTAACTCCTCCAACAGCATCAAATTCCGTGTGATTTGCTCCTCACATCGGATCTTCTCTCTCTCTGACGTAATGCAGGATATCTTCTCCTTTCTCCTTGTCCCGTAGAGACAGGTGCTACGACTCATGCTACGACCCGTAGTGCAAAGATCGTAGCAATAGCTGTGCCACGATGATTGTGGTTCTGCCGAGTTGACAGCTCTTCTTTTTAACAAGGGTGTATTTGTTATTTTGGACATCACGCTGCATATCCTGTTTTTGTGTGTTCTATAGCAGTTTCAGATATTTGCGAAACGTATAATAAATAATATTGTTGAAGTAATGATGGCTCAGTGGCATTGGCTATGGACTGTGGTGCAGCAGGTCCATAGTTCCAATCCAGCCGCGGGCTCGAGCTGAGCATTTTGCGAATGCCCGCCTGGCTAGCGGCCACCCTCATGTAGAAAATCTGTCGCCAAGCACCTAACAGTGTGTTCCGGCAGCAGTCCTTGAGAGCCAGTAAAATTACAGGCACATAAGACCTAACAACTGTACGTCTTAGTGTAACGGGCATACTGCAATTCGTCGTTGACGAAATGCATCTGTTATAGGCAGAGGTTAGTCCACAAAATATCAGGTGGAACACGGGCTTGTTCCGTCACAATAACATTAAAAAAACTTACCTTATAAACCTTTATACTTATTTATTAATGTAATAACTTTAAATTTGCAACTGCTTAATAAATAAAGTAATCCTGTGCAATTGTTGGTCTGAACTGCTTTTGCCATTAATAGTATAAAAAAACTAGTTTATTTGCCCTTTAGGTTAATGTCACTTAAATATTTTATGACTCACTTTTCGATCATGCACTGTTTGATGTGATGTTCCACAACTTCTGAATAAGTTTTAATCGGTAGATTGGTAAACCATCAGATTTTAATCGTCATAGTATTAAGCGTATGCAAAAAAATGCAATATGATTTACAGTATAGCTGTTTGGTACTTGAGTTGTACTTGAGTTCAAAGCAATTATTTTGACCAGCTGTTCTTAAAAATATTTTCCTTAAGAAGAGAGTTACTCGTATGTCCTCAGAATTTATGTGTAATGAAAAATAAAATAAAAAAGGTCTACAAGGTTTAAAAAAACCCATCGTGTGCTGTATTAAAAAAAATACCAATAAATGTAACCGACTTCTTCACTCAAATGTGTGAAATAACTTGTTGAAGTAGGTACCTTGATGGTACAAAAGTACCTATTATCCCTATATTCTGCGCATGGTACCGATTGTCATTCACTGTCAATGAATATACCATCAAGTTAGGAAAATACTTGTCAGTTGTTGGAGTGTAACTCAAAAACGGCTTGACGGATTTTGATGAAATTTAAATGAGACCAAACGACAAGCATCAGCTTTCAAATAATAAAAGAATTATCAAAATTGGTTCACCGAGACAAAAGTTCTGAGGTAACGAACATAAAAAAATATATACAGGGTTATTGGTAAAAGCTAACAACCTCTTAGGGTTGACTTCTGCTACACCTAAGAAACATTTTAAGATTACATTTTTTATTGATTTTTTCTAATGTTTTAAATTATTTAAAAAAAAATTTTTTAAATGTTTTTGACTGAATAAGCACGAGGACCACCTGATGTCAAAGTCTCTTGTGCTTGTAATGTGTTATTTCATATTTTTTATTACTTTGCTCTATGTAAATATTCAAAACTCTATTTAAACGGACCACGGCGGGCGCTCTTGGTCCGGAGTAGGCACAAAAATCCATAATTTTTTTTTTTATTAAATATTAAAAAGAAAAGTGTTTTATTTCAAAACAAAAAAAAACATCTCAAAATGTTTGTTACGGCTAGCAGAAGTCAACCCTAAGATGTTGTTAGCATATTACCAATAACTCTGTATATATATATACAGATGAATTGAATACCTCCACCTTTTTTTGAAGTCGGTAGAAAACTGTTATGTCTCATGTGTCTGCAATGTCACGGACATGGCACCCATACCCTTCAAACCGGAACACAGTAATGCGAACATTGCTTGGCGGCAGAAATTCTTTCGAACACGTACAAATAGTTAACTAACCTTAAACAAAACCCGTGATAAACAATTTTGAAGCGCTCGTAGCGAAGTTTACTTAGCTGTTCTCAACCGATCAGCAAAGTTAAGCAACGTCCGCCGCGGTCATGAGTAGGACCGCTAGTGACATTACTACTGAGCGTGCACGTGCTTCGGAGAGCGCGTTGTTGTCCCCGGACGGATGTCGTTATAGCATGGCGGTAGGTTCCGAATTCCAGCCTGTGACCTGTCTAGCTACCATCCTTAAGTAGAAAATCTGTCGCCAAGCACCTGACGGTGTATTCCAGCAGCTGTCCTTGACGGCCAGTAATTCTACGTTAGCCTGAACAACATCTTCGACCACATCATCACTTAATATCAGGTGAGATAGTGGTAAAATGCTATAGGTACTATAAAAAAAAAACATATTATCCCATTGACCTATATATACTAGACGCGACATCTCAAACGAAATTCGTCGACCAGTGCAGATATGCCGGCCGGCATACTCTCCCACACATGCAGCTGGGCACTCGTAGAGATTACACGCGCTTTACGTTCGAAAATTGTGTATTATCAATTGTGTATTTTGAATAAACAATATTCGACCGTAAAGCGCGTGTAATCTCTACGAGTGTCCAGCTGCGTGTGGGGGAAAGTATGCCAGCCGGCATATCTGCTCTGGTCGACTAATTTCGTTTGAGATGTCGCTGCTAGTATATATAGGTCAATGTATTATCCAGATAAATTTATCCGCAGTTTGTAAAACTGTTACCAGTCGTTTATCTTGATTATATATTTTAATAGTATCTTTGCATGTAATTAGAGTATGTACATGTTGTGTTACGCTCAATAAGTCTAGACGACTTTTTTTTGTGGCACTTATGTCAAAGGAATTTCGTTTGAGTTGGTGCCATAAATAAATTACATGGGCGTGGACTAAATCACCTTGACAATTGAAATTCTTTAGTTATACTATTTCGTTTTGTTTTCAGTAGTTGAAACTATTGTTGAATTTTTAAGCTATTTAGAATGATTAGTTTCAGATATGCAATATCATTTTTGGGGTTCCGTAGACCGTATCCAAAGCCCTTTTAATGAGAATCTACTGTCTGTCTAATAATAATATGTAAATTTATAATAACAAATATTCTAAAAATATTTTAAGAAACCATTAAAATAATATTTTTAACTGACCTTAAAAAAGGAGGAGTTCTCTTTTTTTATGTTTGTTACCTCAGAAGTTTTAACAGACTAAGATGATTCTTTTTTAATTTGAAAGCTGATGCTTTCCGTGTAGTCCCATTTAAATGTTACTAAAATCGGCCAAGCCGTTTTTGAGTTACGCTCCAAAAACTGAAAAGTGATGCATCTGCTATTGGGAGAGGTTAGTCCACTAAACATCAGATGGGCTTTGGGCTAGTTCCGTCACAATAACATAAAAAAAACCATTTAAACAATAAATACTAAAAATGTATAATGTAGGTATTTTTGATAGGTGTGTTCAAAACCAACTAATATTTTTTTCGTTTACGCTCTGTTGTACTGCGGAACCTTAAAAGAGCTTGGCCCGACTCGCACTTGGCCTGTTTTTTAGCGTACCGTACTAAAAAAACGGGATCTGACTATAAAGCCGCGGCTGCCCGTCTGTCGGACTTTTAAATGAATGAATGACTGAATGAGTGAGTGAGTGAGTGAATAAATATTAATTTGCAAAAGTTTTAGGTACAATATTGCAGAGTTGTTACCTAAACTAATATAATAAAGAGGAAAGATTTGATTGTTTTTTTTGCATTGAATAGGCTCTGAAACTACTGGACCGATTGGGATGAAATTTGGTATGGAAATTGTTTGAGACCCGGGGAAGGACATGGGATTTGTTTTTATCCAACTGCACAAAATGGTTTTGCGCGATAACCGATATACCCGCGGGCGGAGCCGCGGTCGGAAATAGCATTATAATACAGTGTCAACAAAACTCTACCTAAATGGCGTGCACATGTTTAGTGTCTTTAAAACATTTTTTATCCACTTTAATTTAATCTCCGAGAATGATAAGAGTACAATTTAAAAAAAAAATTTCGAAGTCATTACCTAATATTTATGTTTAATATAAATAAGATATCACATAATATTCCCGTCAATTAATTGATAGTCAAATTATAGACTTATTTTTTTTTATCATCTAAGAAATAAAGGCCTTTATTAGCAGTTCGGTAAGTCTCTTGGTAAGTCTAATTTACACTAGGAAAATGTCTTGTAATCCCTATATTGGCGGATCGAAGAGGAACAGAAAACATTTTTAGAGAGGCGGAAAATATATCCATGTGCCACTTGATTCTGGATGTCTAGACCTCCAGAACTGTGCATTTCTAACGGCATTTTCTGCCTCGCTCTACTTGAGACCAACTTTTGCAAAATGCTCCAGCACCATGCGGTAAAGCTCACCTCCAAGCCCTGCTGCCATTTTCAAATATGCACGCATGCAATTGGTAATACTTGAAATTGTGTATAACTCCAGAGAGACTTCTAATTTTTTTTAAGTTGTAAATCTTTCAGGAAGTAGATAAAAGCTATGTGTATGTCATATTGTTTAAAAATGTAGATCGTACTTCTTACATCATGCCACTTGACCATGCCTTTGCTTCAATTAGTATTAGTAAACAGGCATGCTAGACAATTTTTCTACCAAATGGTCGTTATTGAAGCAATGATGGCCGAGCGTTAATAGCTATAGACTGCCGCGCTGCAGGTCCATGGTTCGAATCCCGCTGCGGGCTTGAGCTTCACCGCATGGTGGAAGGGCATTTTACGAATGCTCGCCTGGCTAGCGACCACCCTCAAGTAGAAAATCTGTCACCAAGCACCTAACGGTGTGTTCTGGCAGCTGTACTTGAGAGCCAGGAATTCTAGGCTAAGCCTGCTAATACCTTCACTTACCATTAGGTGAGATTGTGGTCAAAGGCTTACCTATCAGCAATAAAACAATCTAGTGAGTGGTGGTAGCTAACCAGATGAGCATTCGCATAATGACGCGCTACCATGCAAACATACGTCCTAAGAGAAATTTTGTAGCTGTTGCCGTTTCTCTGTTGGTTCCTTGAACCGGTTCTTATTCTTTTAGTCTTTAGAAGTAAAAATCTAGTTAGGACTTACTGACTCTTACAAATGAAATACCAAAGATACACTTCGAAACTAAATTTATTCAGACCTGCAATCAATTACCAACCAGTCTTCACGATAGCAGGAGACAATGCAATCTGAGGGAATGGTCCATATTTCAGCACCGGTGAAAGGGCTATTGGAGCTCCAATTGGGTACCCATAGGCTTGGATGGCAAAGGGGGTGATGATAGGAGCCAACTGCGTCTTCGCCTCAAGATTCTCCTTGGAAGCTTCGATAGCCACAGAGTTTTTCTCGGCATTCTGTTCATCAGCAGATTTAGTTAAAGCCTCGTTCTTCTCTTCAGGTTTTGCTTCTTCAACTTTAGCAGGTTCAGTTGCACCAGGTGTAGGTAGAGCTGGTTCGGCTTTAGCGTCGATGACAGTCTTGACAGCAGGCGCTACGATACCAGGAGTGTAGACGATCGGAGCGATTGGAACCCCAGCGTAGTATGGTGTTAATACGGCGTTTTTGGCAAGAACTGGTGCATTGCTGGCAATAGCGCCATCGAGCTGAGCTTCAGCGGTCTTAAGAGCATCTATGGCTTGCCACTGCTTATCCTGGGCTGACCAGAAGTTTTCTTGGGCGTTTTCCTGAACTGTATCGGATCCAGTGACGACTTCGGTTTTGATGTCTTCGGAGCCCTTTTCGCTCAGTTCTCGGGCTTTGTCGGCGGCGGCGATGGCCAAGTCTTGCGCCTGTACTTGTGCATCGATGGCGGCGGCTTGAATGTCCCCTGGAATCAGAGGAAGTCGTTTTTAGCAAAGGTCATAAAATCTTTGAGACTTCATTATGACTGTTTGACCCACATCGTTGTGGAGTAGGTGACAACTAATATAAGGCAGATCATCATCAGAATGCTTCTAAGTAGTGGTATATTTTGCATGGTGGTACGGTATTTTGCCACCCTTAGTTGAATATCGGGTTTCAAGCACCGAATGGTGTCTTCCCGCTGTCTTGAAAGCCATTTCTCATTCTAGGTAAAGTCTGTTTACTATTTTCAACCACATGATCACTTATCAGTAAATACAATTATGTTTAACGGCTTGCCTATCAACAATAAGACAAAAAACAGTTTATAATTCGAAGAAGTTGTAGGCTCGGGCCGCATAATTTATCGAATTTAATAATAGTTTTTTTTTAATTATATGTTGCATTAAATCAATTATCTATTTTTTATGTATAGGCGAGCAAAGCGACCCTATCACTTTCCCACAACCTAAGTATTTTCTGGCACACTTTACTGAAAAACTAACATTAACAATTTGGTGTTCATTGAGTAGAATGTTATTGTACTACTAACGCCATCTATTATAAAACCAAAGAGTTAACAACGATTGCAGCGTTGCAGAACTAAATTCAATACTCAAATACATCGTAGTTAATCTATTTGATACTAGATGACACCACTAGAATAAGGTAGGTTAAATATACGCGAGCCCTCACAAAGCTCAGCTTTTTGCTAGTTTAGTCAATTTATTTAATTCTTTATGTAAAAGGTCAGACTCTGCAAACAGTGAACAGAAGCTGGACAAAAGTATGCCTTAGTACATACACAATACACACACACACTCAAACTATGCCATCACGTAAGGTAAAATGTATTGAGAAGAATTTGCATTTAAATTTACATTGAACTATTTTGAAAAAGCAAATATTTTCCAAAGATTAAAAGTTGGATGAAATCACATTTTACACGTTAGTGGTCGGTAACGTCGCACTTCATGATTAGAAATAGGCCTCACATCGCTGTTCGCCGAGTTACTTCTTAATTTTGTATATCTTTTTTTCGGTATTTTATAGTTTCGATGCATTTAGGCCGCGATCATCGGTCGTATCCCGTGTGTTTGAGGGCAAACAGTGTTTCTTATATACTTGTTAAAATATTAGTAAAATACTGGATTTTTCTTATACTAAACTTCACCCCATACATTCGGAAATTGACGTAGTTAAATCCACATTGTACCATTGCGTGTAATATCGAATATCAAAAGATGGGTCTCCGGTAGCACACCACTTATATACAATAAAAATACACTTGCTTAGTATTAAAATTTTACACCGACAAAGGAAATTTGCTTCAAAATCACTTCAGTTGGCTTCAAAATTAAAGTCGATTTTCAAGTATCAACCACAACTACCCATTGGTAAATCGGTTTTAAACTTTTTGACCGATTCTAGTTTGGCACTCTAGGGTATGAACTCCTGGTATGCTAAAGCGTAAGCTTCAGTATACGACGGATATATGACGGAAACTAAGACAATATACCCTGTAGTGTTATATTTACCTGGGGATATGGTCGGGAGAGCTGCAGAGTAAGCCACAGGCAATGCTGCAACTGGCACCGGTGCCAGAAATCCGGAAGGGGCGGCCGTCGCGCACGCCAGAACAGCTGATACTATCTGAAAATCAAATTAAATTGATCAAACACTTACAATCAGGTAAGATTATAGGTTAATATAAGAAATAAACGTTAATATAATTACTTGGTGGCATCAACTATCTTCCCCAGATTATTTCTTTTACCATATATCCTAACAGTCCCCAAACAGAATAAGAAACATTATTTCAAGACGTTGTTGATTTAAATAATGTAATATCTAGTTCATTAAAGGTGAACAGCAGAATAATTGAATATTTAAAAGCAATTTAATAAACGGTCTAGTTTAAATAAAACATTGTTCGAGAGTTAGATCCGTTGGAGGTAGTTGTGTATGTAACTAAATTTTCATAAGTATGAACATTTCAATAGAGCATTCGTGGATTCAACATCAACAAATTCCCACCATTGGTATCCTGCGAAAAGGCGAAACGCGACAAAAAATTATAAAATTTGAATATTTTTAATGTTTAATTTACACAGAGATTTTTATTTATTTATTGGCAACTGGATGCATAGTCCTTATGCCTATTTCAAAAGCTCGCAGCGAAGTTTGCTTAACTGTTCTTAGCCGATCAGCAAAGTTAAGCAACGTCCGTCGCTGTCATGAGTTGGATGGGTGACCGTTAGTGACATTACTAATGGCATTACTACTGAGGGCACGTTAAGCCGTCGGTCCCGGTTGTTATCTTAAGATGGAAAAATTACCCAGAGATTCATCGGAAAATATTCAAAATATACCGGATTGTATAGAAACTAGAGTAACTAAATATCTTAGTAGAATTTGGAAAACCCAGACTAATTGTTAAAATCTACCAAAGTGCTCGAGGGAAAATACAGTCTGTATTTAAAAAAAAACAACTATTTGCAAACAAAAACAAAAATATTGAAAAAAAACTGTTTTCACCATTAAATGTTTACCCTATACAAAACCTAGCTTTGTAAATTTCCCTCATGTGAACGATTCGACTATAACATATCACAAATTATTATATATGACGTATTTTACACTTTTCGCACAAAATTATAATGCACAGCTTATTTTAATCACAGTCCAAAACCACAATCCACATGCACACCAATGAAACCTAGAACGGAGCAACAAATATGGCAACACTAATAAATATCTTTAATAAAAGAACTGACCAGAAATCTCATCTTGCTACTTCGATGGTCCCGATGGCTACTGATTGCAATCATCAGCCTACATTCCGTATTTATACCTGAATCCTCATTTACTTCGCATATAGAGCAAACAGGCTCGTTAAACGATATAGCAGTTGCCATTAAAACAAAAAAAAAGTCAGGCGTCAGAGGCGGGAAGAATGCAGGAAGCGCGCGCTTTTTGACTTATAGTACAGGCGCCATCTTTAATGTATTTCGTGTGTAATTTTCATATAATTTCATTTTGGTAAGTGTATTGTGCTGTTATGAATTGCGTCATTACATTTTATTGAAATACAATTAATGTTCAATACAACCTTTTTCTTTTGGGTTGGTCTATAACAGTTTTGTTTTTTATTTTTAAGAAATTATAGTTACTAACATAAGAAACGTTAATCTAATATGGTGTCTAATCTGTTGGTAAAATAATAAAATGTTTATGTTATAATAATACCATTGGTTATATTAATACTGATTTGGGTACAAACTGAACAAAAAATACGAATCTATAGATTGATAACAAGGAAAACTTTTAACTAATGCTACATTTTCTTTACCAACTTTCACACATGATGAGGTTCTCAATTCGGCTATGTATGTATATATTTATATATTTTTTGTATGTTTGCTCCGCGTAATTGCGTCTATATTTTATTATGAATTTTAATTATTTTCATTCCATTTAAATGTCGTCAAAATCTTTGTAGTTTTTAATTTGTAGTTACCTGAAAAATGTGTTGCATTCCTGGATGATTTAATGGTAAAAGCAACTTGTCGATGGTGAATAGTTAGGCGAGTGTATGGTCTAGTAATCTGTATGCATCACAAAAAAAATATGTTTTTTAAATCGATAACTATTCTATATTAAAGATATTTTATATCGAATTGCAATTACTTGTGGAAGTCGGATTATGATAATGTGAGGTCAGCGTTTTGAATCAGAATGGTACCGAATCAACAAGTTATGAAGTTGTTTCATACTTCTTAGTGTTGGAATTCAGTAAAATTTCTTTTAAATATTTTTAAATATTTGTTTTGCTATTATTGATTTCAAGAACATCGGAACCCGACTTCTAAAACTGATAAATAAGAAATTACTTGTTGAAGTTGGTGCAATGTTCATTCAAACACTTTTTCATAGTGACTTTGTACAGTAACCAATTCTTCAGTGTAAGAATTATGTCTCTTTTGATACAAAAAAATATTACTAAACTTTTTTGAGTCACACTGACGATCTCCGCCTCGGAGTTGCGGAGGTCCGTGTTGTTGACTTTAAAGGATTTCTGTTAAGCATGCCGCTTACAGCAACGACTGAGTTACTCGCGCACAATAATGGACGCCGCTGGATAACAGAGTTCTATACATTTATAAACACAGACAGATTAGACTGATAAACCTGTTTTCTTGGATATAATGTATGAATTAACCGAAAAGTAATGGATGTCTACCAACAAGAGCATTCCCGAGACGCAGTCAGACCGCATAACCTCATCTTTCTAACATGCACGAACGGTGCGATTCTGCTCCAAAAGCCAAAACTTTCTAATAAGCAAGCAAGGCAAAGTTATTGTTTCGAACTTTTCGAGTAGTTATTTGTTATGCAAGGCTGCAAAGTTGTTATTTATCGCGACTACTTTTATTGTAACCCCGGCTTAACAGGGAAATTAGGCGGAATTGTCACTAGATAAAATTGTATATATTATACATGTATTCCTTAAATCTTTCTTAAAATATTTCTTGATATTATATTGTAGGCATTGAACTTAATACTAACCAAACAAAGTCAGACCGCAAAGCCAAAACTTTCTAACAATATGTTAGTGTGTCTAACTTTGTGTTAGAAAAAACATATTATACCGACTCCACATAAGTTTGTTAAGGATAAGAAGATGATCATATAGTACGGTATACTATTACTTAGTTATGATAGTAAATTGCACTGTGGGCGACTATTTAGTTACGGTGTATTATTTACAAGCCATCCAGGTAGATCAAGGTTGTTTTTTGTTACTGATAGGCCAGCCAGCCAGTATTCCAACTTATGGTAGATGATGTGCTCGCAGATGTACAAGGTAACAGGCTAAACCTGGAACAGGAACTCAAATACAGCTGCCGGAATTACATAGGTGCTTGGTGAGCGTTGTCCTACTTGAATCTCCTTATAACAAATCAAATTACTCTAATATCAATATCCTAACAATTATTATTATATAGCCTTACTATTAGGTATATGCTACACGCTAACAGAGTGTGTACTCCGTTTTAATATTATACATAATGCAATAAATATATAAATAAATTGAGGTTGTGTAAATTAACAAGAAACAAAGTATATTCGTTTTGGTGCTATGCTTAAATTCGACTATCTTGAAATCTACTGCTCCTGAAATTAAAGTCAATCACGAGTAAGTATCAACGCATTAATACCTACCTGCATTATATAAAAAAGCAGCGTCGAAATCGGCCCAGCCGTAATTTGAAGCGCAATTTAAGATAACAGTTTTAAGAAGGCGCTGCTGCCCACCTCTTGGTATTTTACCCTTAGTCGTCTCTTACAACACCCACAGGAAGAAATGGGGGGTGACATTCTAAAGGTGGATTCCCACCTAACTACTGAAATAAAATTATTAATGCAGTTAATGTATATTAAGTGTATTTCAATTGCAAACTATAATCATGTTACTTTACAAGACAACATATTATGGTGATAAGCAAAATGTTTGATGATTTGCATATCATGTTAGTGATAAGAAATGTGTGAATGAGCACTTGAAACATTATATAATAATTCAGAACTGGATCTCCACGACACAGGAAATCCTAGTGTGGAGAACAGAGTCCAAATATCTAAAACAAAATTAAACTAACACTTGTATGTAGAAAAATAGTTTTAAGATTGTAAAACAATTTGCTTGCTGAATAAAATTATTATTATTATTATAATGCAAAAAAACCGTCGATAAATTAAAGTATAAGCTTTATCTCCATAATGCCCATAAAGAAAAATATGCTTAATCGCGGAATCGCTGCAATAGGGTGTGTAGAGATGCACACCGTCGCCATATCCAGAAATCTGTAGAAAATGAAGATTCAGCTAAAGTCTGGCAGTTCCTCAGGTCGCTTGGACAATATTTCAATATCGTTAGTACTTAATACATTGATATTTAATTTTTACATAATTTAATTAACTATTTTAGCAATTCTATGACATATTACCAAATTCTCTGACACATACTTTTTTCCCTCAATGTTTAATTTTAATTGGTAAGGACATTTCTTTTGTTATATTGTTTTATTTATGGCATATTGAAGAGGGAATATGGTAACATTAATCAAAATATTGTTCCAAAGTTATTGGTCATATAATATAATATAACTAGTATTTCGGGCAGTGTGCAGGCCGCATGCGGCCCGCATTTATCGTTATGCAGTACTAAACTATTCTTTAACAACTTATACATTAAAATAAAAATATTTCAAAACTCCAATGAAAGTATGAAATCCCATATTAACTCTCAATACAATAAAGAACAATACTGTAGCCACTAAAACAGATTCACACTACTGCCATAAAAAGGTGGTACGGGCAGAATGGTACCAAGGTTTTGAGTCACTTTTGTTAAGGAACCCCACTTGTAAGTGCTTTGGTTATCGCGGGCAGTTGCCATGGAGACCAGTCGGAGACGTGGAAAATACTCTCATGTCGGCTTTCGGCCTCGCAAGTTACTAATACGGCTCGGCCTACGGCCTCGCCAAGCCAAGCCTCGCGACCCGAAAGTTCGGCCTTCGGCCTCACCGAAAGGTCGCCCTTCGGGCTCGCTATACACTAACGTAGGACAGTTACTCCAAATTCAGTCAAAATTCCCACAAAAACTCCTAATACCGTCGAAAATGAAAGTAAAACATTCCAAATGCAGTATGAAGAATGAGAGGAGCACGTGTGACACATCCAAAATGGCGGATTTCAAGATGGCCGCCATACAAAGTGATCCGAGCCTAACGGCCTCGCTTCAGCATTTTGGATTTTTCACAGGAGTCATTCGACTGCTCTCCCGATTCCCTATGACATTTGTTCAAACACCCCCTACCTATCTTGTACCGTTTTTGAGATATGTAATCCATCTTTAATTGGCAGGCGTCATTTTAATGATTTTCGATTTTTCCCATACTCACCCAAACCCCCGAACATTTTTGCTCTACATTATTTTGCTCCTACTCGTCTCCTTCTAGGAGAACATTTATGTCAATAAGTGAGTCAGTCAGTCAGTCAGTCAGTAAGTGGTAACCGAGCTTTATATATTATTATTATTATTATTATTATATTAATCATATAATATAATTTACAATATAGTATAATATAATCTATGTAAGAGATGAAATATTTTAATAATTTAGTACTGTATTATTTTTAAGCTCATAAATTTTTGCATGCCAAGTGGCCAAATATGGCAGAACTATCTTATGTACTAAACAGCTTTAACACCTATATGTATAAGCAATAAACAATTTGATTTGATTTAGAGTCGGTAAATCTCGCCAAAATTCAGCTCCTAATAACTTAGACATTGATTCTTTGAATAAACACTTCTCTTCATCTTCCAATATAATGGATTTAGATAAAAATATAACATTACAACGTCTTTCTACTGTTTCAACTCCTGACCATTTACCATTTCTTTTAGTCAATTTTTCGCTTGTGATGTCAAGTGGAGCTTAATGTCTATCACTTCCAATGCAGTTGGAATAGATGGTATCAGTCGAAACATGATAAGTTCCTTTCCTTGATATTATACTCCCAATCCTTTGCCATATTATCTTTAACAATTCTATATCAAATTATACAGTCCCGTCAATATGGAAGGAAGTACAAATTATTAACTTACCGAAGAAACTCAATCCCAAATCATTTTCTGAATATTGTCCAATATCTATACTTCTTATATTTTTAATTTATAAAATATTATAAAAATGGGACATGGGCATAATAATTATCGTTTTTTAGCTACGGGGTCTTTAATTATCATTAACATTATATTAACCCATTAAAAAAATAAACTAGTTAGGAATCTAGAATTTCAGAATGTTATGTATCATAATCTCTATTTAAACAATAAATACAGGAAATTGATAACCTAATTATGAAGCTGTAAACAAAATCAACAATATCTTTTTTCGTTTATGCGCTATTGTAATGCGGAACCTTAAAAGAACTTGGCCCAACACGCACTTGGCCGGTTTTTAGCGTTCCGTACTAAAAAACGAGATCTGATTACTAAGCCTCCGCTGTCCGTCTGTCCGACCTTTAAAGGAAAAAATGACTGAATGATTGAATGCATGAATCTAATATTTATTTGCTTTAATTTTAGGTAAAATATTGCAGAGTTGTTGCATTAATATACAATTCCAACAGAACCTAAACGGCGTGCATATGTTTTGCTGTTTAACATTTTTTTTATCCACTAAAGTTCTTCACCGAGAATAATAAGAGTGCCTACAATAAAAAAAGACGAAGTCATTACCTAATAATCTGTACTAATATTCTAAAGAGGAAAGATTTATATGTAACGAATAAACTTAAAAACTACTGGACCGATTTGAAAAATTATTTTACCTTTAGAATCCTACACTATTCCTGATGACCCTAGGCTATAGAATATTATCAAAAACTGTTGCTCCGTATGAAAACTTTGATAAAGTAACCCGACGTATGAAAAAAATACAAAATAAAATCTTTATATCACATACGCTGCGGAAATTGTTGACAATAGAGCAAAGTGATGTACCACAATTTTATAGAGGACATCAATATCTATAAAAACGTTTGCTATACCACATGTCTTACTACAGTAATGTTACAATAACTATTTTATAGTTAAACACCTGTGCAAAGCCGGGCGGGCCGCTAGTGTTTTATATAAATAGTATGTAATATAAAATTCGTGTCAATTAATTAATGGTCGAATTAGATACCGATTTAAGTTTTTTATCATCAAATATACAAAGGCCTGTATCGGTGTTTGGAAACGTATGAAGTTTATGAATAAATTTCACATAATGTGTTACTATTGTTGATACCTAACGAGTTTTTTACGTTTTATTGGCTGAAGTTGTTAAATTTGTTTTCCGTCGTAAAAATGGTAATACAAACAAGCGTCAAACTTGGTACGAAAATAGTCAAATGTCTAACTTATTTAAAGTCAGCAATAAAAACCGGCTAAGTGCGGATTTGACTATCGGTAAAGATCTCGAGCTGATAAAAAAACATGTAGTTATTTGTTACATTCTGTGATTGTACGGAGCTCTTGGTAAGTCCAGTGCGTTTAACAGATGTCTTATAATCCCTACATTGGCGAATCAAAGAGGAACAGAAAATATTTTTAGAGAGGCGGAAAATATATCCATGTACAACCTGATTGTAGACGTCCGGACCTTATTTATAGCTTGTAGGCTAGCATATGCCCACTATCTCACCTGATCGAAGTCGAAGATGTTGTTTAAACTAACCTAGAAATATAGACTCTCAAGGACAGTTACTGGAACAGACCGTTAGGTGCTTGGTGACAAATTTTCCACTTGAGTGTGGTTGCTAGCCAGGCGGGCATTCGCAAAATGCCCTACCACCATGCGAAACCACGCAACCGTGCTATTCTAACGGAATTTCTGCCTCTATGTGAAACCAGCTGCCATCTGAAGTATCCAAACCGATACGACTGATAAACCTTCTAGAAGGGAGCATATATTCATATATTATTCTATTTAACATTCTGATAACAACCTCATATGTAGTCCTTATGCACACATACAGTTGGTAATACTTAAAAAAGCATACAACTCCAGAGAATTTCTTTTTTTTATGTTTGTAAAGCTCCCAGGAAGTAGAAGAAAGCTTTGTGTATGTCATACTTTATTACATTATTGCACCATATTTAGAAACAATATTCAATCTGTGTGTCGATAGTGGAAACTTCCCCGATTTAATGAAACAAAGTAAAATCACTCCAATTTTAAAGTCGGGGTCTACATCTGACCCTTGCAATTATAGACCTATTTCCATCTTACTTGTTCTGAGTAAAGTATTCGAAAAAATTATGCTCAAACAACTACTATCCCATTTTAACAAGCATAATTTATTAAATAAGAATCAGTTTGGTTTCACCAAGAGCAAATCCACAACAGATGCAGGTGTTCAATTGATGTCGCATATACTGGAAGCCTGGGAGAGTTCACATGATGCTATTGGCGTATTTTGTGATCTTTCCAAGGCATTTGACTGTGTAGAGCACTGCACTCTGATTCGTAAACTTTGCCACTATGGTATTCGTGGAAAAGCTCTGAATCTTATAGAGTCATATCTGTCAGACAGGCTACAGAGGGTTGGAATAAGTGGCAATACTTCTTCCGGGTCATTGGTAAAAATGGGAGTACCACAGGGATCAATTTTGGGACCTTTTCTGTTTCTAACATATATTAATGATCTGCCTTTTACATGGTCAAAGATTTCTGTGATATTGTTTTATTCGCAGATGATACCTGTCTGATTTTTAAAGTAGACAGGAAAGACAGTGAACTGACGCATGTAAATAATGTATTATCTAAGATTTGTAAATGGTTCGCCGCTAATAATCTTCTCCTAAATTCAAAAAAGACGAAATGTTTAAAGTTTTCTTTACCAAATGTTCCTTATGTTGAACCAAACATAAAGCTTGGCCCAGATAAACTCCCTATTGACAAAGCGACAGTCTTCCTGGGAATCAAAATGGATTCCACTTTACAATGGGATCCACATATACATGATCTCTCCGGAAGACTTAGTTCTGCAGCATATGCAGTTCTTAGGATAAGACAGTTAACAGACGTAGCTACTGCTCGCCTAGTTTATTTCGCGTACTTCCACAGTATTATGTCGTATGGCGTATTGCTGTGGGGAACTGCTGCTGAGATAGAGACAATCTTTATCATACAAAAGCGTGCAATTCGAGCCATATATAAAATGGGTCCTAGGGAATCTGTGAGGGATCTTTTTAAAGAAATTGATATTTTAACTTTACCAAGTCTGTATATATTTGAAAATATTATGTATGTTCGTAAAAATTTGAGTAAATTAATATTAAACAGTGACAATCACGATTACAATACTAGGAATAAAGATAAAATAGCGGTGCCAGGTTTTAGATTAGCAAAGACAAATAAAAGGTCCTTCTTAGGTAATTGTGTGCGGTTTTATAATAAGTTCCTAAACATATTACAACGCTCACAGAAGGGAAATTCAAGTTGCATGTGAAAAACATATTGATTAAAAAATCCTACTACACAGTTTCTGATTACATAAACGACAAAAATGCCTGGACAATTCCGCCTCCGCCAAGCTATTGCCTGTCACCTACATAATTTAAACAAATATTGTAATAACTCTATTATATAGTATGTATGTAACACATTGTTAAAAGATGTTTAAAAGAATGGCCCCGAGTTTCTTGCCCGTTCTTCTCGCAGTGGCTCTATACACTTTATTTGCTGAACGTGGCAGTACAATGTAGAATATTTCAATACTAAAATTTGTAATTGACCTTCATAAGAGCGTCATAGACGCCTAAATTGAATAAATGATTTTGACTTTGACTTGACATATTGTTAAAAATTTACATCATACTACTTACATAATGCCACTGGACAATGCCTTTGCTTCAATAAGTATTAGAAACAGGCATGCTTGACAAATGTTCTACTGAATGGTGGTAGCTAACCAAGGTGGGCATTCGCAAAATGACGTGCCACCATGCAAACATACGTCATTAAAGGAATTTGGTAGCTGTTGCCGTTTCTCTGTTGGTTCCTTGTGTCGGTTCCTAATCTTTTAGTCTTTTAGAAGTGAAATTCTACTTAGGACTTACTGACTCTTACAAATGAAATACCAAAGATACACTTCGCAACTAAATTTATTCAGACCTACAATCAATTACCAACCAGTTTTCACGATAGCAGGAGACAATGCAATCTGAGGGAATGGTCCATAATTCAGCACCGGCGACAGGGCTATTGGAGCTCCAATTGGGTATCCATAAGCTTGGATGGTAATGGGGGTGATTTTAGGAGCTAACTGCGTCTTCGCTTCAAGATTCTCCTTGGAAGCTTCGATAGCTACAGAATTTTTCTCGGCATTCTGTTCATCTGCAGATTTGGTTAAAGCCTCGTTCTTCTCGTCAAGTTTTGCTTCTTCAACTTTAGCAGGTTCAGTTGCACCAGGTGTAGGTAGAGCTGGTTCAGCTTTAGCATCGATGACAGTCTTGACAGCAGGCGCTACGATACCAGGAGTGTAGACAATCGGAGCGATTGGAACCCCAGCGTAGTATGGGGTTAGTACGGCGTTTTTGGCAAGAACTGGTGCATTGCTGGCAATAGCGCCATCAAGCTGAGCTTCAGCGGTCTTAAGAGCGTCGATGGCTTGCCACTGCTTATCCTGGGCTGACCAGAAGTTTTCTTGGGCGTTTTCGTGGACTACGTCGGATCCAGTGATGACTTCGGTTTTGATGTTTTCGGAGGCCTTTTCGCTCAGTTCTCGGGCTTTGTCGGCGGCGGCGATGGCCAAGTCTTGCGCCTGTACTTGTGCATCGATCGCGGCCGCTTGGATGTCCCCTGGAATCAGAGAAAGTCGTTTTAGCAAAGGTCATACAGTAATAAAAACTTGGAAACTTTATTATGACTGTTCGACCTACATCGTTATGGAGAAGGTGACAACTAATACAAGGCAGATCATCATCAGAATGCTTCTAAGTAGTGGTATATTTTACATAGTGGTACGGTATTTTGCCACCCTTATTTGCATATCGGTTTTAAAGCACCGAACGGAATCTTTCCGCTATCTTGAAGGCCATGTCTCATTCTAGGCGAGCCCTCACAAAGCTCAGCTTTTTGCTATAATTTATTTCTCGAATTCTTTTTGTGAATGGTTAGACTCTGACAACAGCGAACAGAAGCTGGACATAAGTATCCCTTAGAGTGTTCGTACACAATACAAACACACTCAAACTATGCTAACTATAATATATATGTATAGAACTATGAGAAATCATAAATTTGCCTTTAAATTTAGATTGAATATGCCGAGTGTTAAAAAAGTCCTGCAAGTAAATATTTTCCAAAGATTAAAAGCTGGATGGAATCACATTTTACACGTTAGTGGTCGGTAACGTCGCACTACATGATTAGAAAACTGGCCTCACATCGCTGTTCGCCGAGTTAAATTGTGAATTATTTATTTTCGGTATTTTCTAGTTTCGAATTTCGATACGCGCGGGCCGCGATCCGTTTGTTTGAGCGCGAACAGTGTTTCTTATATACTTACTTTTTAAAAGATTAGTAAAATACTGGATATTTCATTTACTAAAAGAAATTCATTCGTTATATTCATATTTCATTCATAATTATTAAAAATATTATTCATTTACGAAAATTCACCTTAGGTATACCACTTCTCGTACATTCGGAAGTTGACTGAGTTAAATTTATATTGTAGTATAGCGTGTAATATATCAAAAGTTTCACCATTAATACACTATAAAAATACACTTGCTTACTACTAAAATGTTACACCGACAAAGGAAATAAATTCAGGCTTCAAAATTAAAGTCGATTTTCAAGTATAAACCACAACTACCAATTGGTAAATCGGTTTTAGACTCAAGTTTTTGACCAATTATAGTTTGACACCCTAGGATATGAACTCCTGGTATATTAAAGCGAAAGCTCCAAGTATTATATGACGGAAGTCTTAGACAATATACCCTGGAGTGTTATATTTACCTGGGGATATGGTCGGGAGAGCTGCAGAGTAAGCCACAGGCAATGCTGCAACTGGCACCGGTGCCAGAAATCCGGAAGGGGCGGCTGCCGCGCACGCCAGAACAGCTGATACTATCTGAAATACAAATTAAATTGATCAAACACTTACAATTAGGTGAGGTTATGGTTATAGGTTAATATAAGAAATAAAACGGCTGACAATATAATATCTTGGTGGCATTGCTGGTATGTGATTTTGGTGATTGACTTGTGGGGACGGTCTCCTCAAACTGTCAAATGATGGCCTTTCTGACAGATCATTTATACAAACTACTACTATTACCACTTCTACCATTTAGGAGGGCTATTATCTCCACCCTTGGTAGACGTCTGGGGATCGCAGTTCTGCAGAAAGCGCTGCTAACCACCTTCTGGGGTTTTTCCCAACGTCCCTTGCGACTTCCTCGGAAATTATAATGAGGGGTGCTAATTATTTAATAAATTTACTGTTGTTTTTTTGTTTTTTGTTATTTATCGTCGTCACATAAATGTATGGCAAACACTTGATGGCAAGTTTTCTTATTAGTTAGATAACAAAATATAAAACTAGTAAAATACCAACTCATAATAAAATTTATTTTGTGTATACTAGTGACAAAATGTAAAAGAAAAAGAAGATTAATGGAGTACATTAATGAGATAATAATAATAATTTTATTGATTAATAAATAAAAAAAATCAAAAGGTAATATTGGAGTTAGAGTAAGTATTTTTCTTGCAAAAATATCGCGTGAAGTCGTTTGGCGTCGGGTTATAAGAAATTGCACAAGACAGTCTAATCGACCCCAAACAGAATAATAACATTCTTTCAAGACGTAGTTGATTTAAATAATGTAATAACTAGTTGTCATTAAAGGTGAACAGCAGAATAATTGAATATTTAAAAGCAATAATAAACGGTCTAGATTAAATAAAACATTGTCCGAGAATTACTTCGAATGGAGGTGGTTGTGCATGTAACAAAATTTTCATATGAACATGTCGATGGAGCATTCACGGATTCAACAACAACTTCCCACCATTCCATCACCATCCCATTGGTATCTTGCGAAAAGGCAAAACGCGACAAAAAATTATAAAATTTGAATAGTTTTATTGTGCAACTTAGACAGGGGTTGTTTTTTTTTATTTATTGGCAACTGGATACATAGTTATGCCTTTAGACAGGGTATACTGGGATGCTGGACTAGAATTGCATTTCTCCATGCGGGAGTCGTTAGTGGAGACGAGGGAAATAATACGAGAAGTTGGAAGCAATACTTCTAAAAAAATCTTACACTGCGTCCCACCTAATGGTCCCCCAACATCATATCATCATAAATTTAACGAGATCTAAATGCTATAAAATTTTGAAATAATAAAAAATATTTTAGGCAGAAGTTCATCGGAAAATATACCGTATAATTACTAGATTTGGGAAAGTCTAGGTTAATTGTTAAAATCTAGCAAAAGTGCTCGAGTTTAGTCTGTACAAGTCTGTATTTTCAAAAAAAAACATAAAATTTGCAAGCAAAAACAAAAATATAAAAAAAACTGTTTTCACCATTAAAAAAATATACCCTATACAAAATCTTTGCAGATTTCCCTACTGTCAATGATTCAACTAAAACATCATCATATCACAAATTAATATATATGACGTATTTTACACTTTTCGCACAAAATTATAATGCACAGCTTATTTTAATCACAGTCCAAAACCACAATCCACATATAGAAAACACCAATGAAACCTAGAACGGAGCAACAAATATGGCAACACTAATAAATATTTTTAATAAAAGAACTGACCAGAAATCTCATCTTGCTACTTCGATAGTCCCGATGGCTACTGATTGCAATCATCAGCCTACATTCCGTATTTATACCTGAATCCTCATTTACATCGCATATAGAGCAAACAGGCTCGTTACACGAGATAGCAGTTGCCATTAAAAATAAAAAAATAAAAGTCAGGCGTCAGAGGCGGGAAGAATGCAGGAAGCGCGCGCTTTTTGACTTATAGTACAGACGCCATCTTTAATGTATTTCGTGTGTAATTTTCATATAATTTCATTTTGGTAAGTGTATTGTGCTGTTATGAATTGCGTCATTACATTTTATTGAAATACAATTAATGTTCAATACAACCTTTTTCTTTTGGGTTGGTCTATAACAGTTTTGTTTTTTATTTTTAAGAAATTATAGTTACTAACATAAGAAACGTTAATCTAATATGGTGTCTAATCTGTTGGTAAAATAATAAAATGTTTATGTTAAATATACCATTGGTTGATTAATATTCATTTGGGTCCAAATTGAACAAAAAATACGAATCTATAGATTGATATAAAGGAAAACTTTTAACTAATGCTACATTTTCTTTACCAACTTTCACACAAGATAAAGTTCTCGATTCGACTATGTATGTACGAGTATATAAGTATTTATATATATTTTATATGTTTGTTACTCGATTACTCCGCCAATAATATTATGATGATTTTATTTTATTGGTAGATTATACCTCCTCTATATTTCCCATATAAATGTCATCAAAATCGTTGGGTACTTTATAATTTGTAGTCAATTAACTGAAAAATGTGTCTGATACCTGGATGATTTAATGGCAAAAGCAACTTATCGATAGTGAATAGTTAGGGGAGTGAATGCTCTAGTAATGTGTATGCCACTAAATATAATGACAAAAATATAGTAAAAAATATTATTAAGTCGATAGCTATTACGTATAATAGATATTTTTTTATCGAATTGCAATTACTTGTGGAATTTGGATCATGATAATCTGAACTCAGCGTCTTGAATCAACGTGGTACTGACTTCAACAAGTTATTTCATACTTTTTAGGGTTGGAAGTCAGTGGAATACTGGTGAAAGGCTGGCCTATCAGTAACAAAAAACAACCTTGATCTACCTCAATAGCTTGTAAATAATACACTGCAACAAAGTAGTCGCCCACAGTGCAATTTACTATCATAACTTAATAATAGATCGTACTAAGGATCATCTTCTTATCCTTAACAAGCGTATGGGGAGTCGGTATCATATGTTTTTTCTAACACAAAGTTCGACACAAGAACGTATTGTTAGAAAGTTTTAGCTTTCCGAACTGACCTTTTGTTTGATTAATATTTAGATTAAAGCTACAATATACAAATAACGAATATGTTAAAAATATTGAAATAGTACATTAAATTAATACTTAAGCAATAAACTTAAAATATATAAAAATATATGTAGTGCCGATTCTGCCTGATTTTCCTGTTAAGCTGACGTGATGTCATAAACACCACATAGCCACGTTTCGCGTCTACACAAAGCATCATCAAAGGTCTTGTTCTTCGAGCTCACGATCGAAAAACTACAATATATATTTCACCTGACAGGCTCGGAAAGATTTTGTTTATCATTCGAAATTTGCGTGGAAAAGTGCTTCTCATCCGCTGTCGTGGAAAAAGGTTTTGAAATTGGAAACTATGTAAAAGTTTCAAAAAATGAAATCACAACCCATTTTACCAAATTTAGTATTGCTACTTTTATTTTTTAATACAAATGAACGCAACTTTCCCACATTATTTAAGCTGTTTTCCTTTCACCTAGCATTGTTTTCGCTAGAATGAAGTGAAAAATTGTGTGTTGCGCTCGACAGCATGGCTATTTTGCATCTCATACCTTTGAAAACATCGCTACGCTCAGGATTTTAATATTCCCTTTTTAAAATCTTAGAGTCCTTCGCTTCCTCAGGTTTAATAAATTGGCATCGTCAGGACCACTACGTCCTAGTTATTGATGAAATTCTATTGTTATCATTATCGCCGATGCCAATGGGTTAATATTAGGTCCTTACATATGAAATTGGCGTTTTTCGTACTGGCCACTTTAATCACGAATTTCTCCTCTTTGGTAAGGAATTCCAAATTCAAATTTGTACAGCTATAGACTCATGTATTTGTGCTTCGATGATCGTCATTCATTTGTTTTTTTTCTTCTGTTTTTTTCTGTTTGCGTCACTCATTTTACAAAATGGAAAACCTTAAATATCGCATTATTTACGAGTACGAGTTCCGCCGTGGCACTAGTGCTGCGGAAACAACTCGAAGGGTGAATGATGTGTATGGCGGTCGTGTTGCAAAAGAAAACACAGTTCGTTTTTGGTTCCAACGTTTTCGTTCTGGAAATTTCGACCTGCAGAACAAGCCCCGTGGACGGCCTGAGACTCAAGTTGATAATGAAGAGTTGAAGGCTATTGTGGAAGCGGATCCATCGCAAACCACGTCCGAGTTAGCTGCAGGCTGCGATGTTAGTGATAAAACTGTTTTAATTCACTTGAAGCAAATTGGGAAGAATAAAAAGCTTGAAAGGTGGGTACCTCACGAATTGACTGAAACAAACCGGCAAACGCGCGTCGACTGCTGCGTTACATTACTAAACCGGCACAATAATGAAGGTATTTTAAACCGAATCATTACCTGTGATGAAAAATGGGTTCTTTACGATAATCGGAAGCGCTCAGCGCAATGGTTAGATCCTGGCCAGCCAGCCAAATCCTGCCCCAAGCGAAAATTAACCCCAAAAAAGTTACTTGTAAGCGTTTGGTGGACTAGTACCGGTATTGTTCATTACAGTTTTTTCAAATCTGGCCAGACTATTACGGCTGATGTCTATTGTCAGGAATTGCAAACCATGATGGAAAAGCTAGCGGCTAAACAACCTAGGCTGGTCAATCGCTCCACGCCACTGCTGCTTCACGACAACGCTAGACCACACACTGCGCTACAGACGGCTACTAAATTAGAAGAGCTTCAATTGGAAAGTCTAAGACATCCTCCGTACTCCCCGGACCTTGCTCCAACAGATTACCATTTTTTTCGAAATTTGGATAACTTCTTGCAAGGGAAAAAATTCAACTCCGATGGGGCAGTCCAAATCGCCTTCAAAGATTTTATTGATTCCCGTCCGACTGGTTTTTTTAGTAAAGGGATCAATGAACTACCTATGAGATGGCAAAAGTGCGTAGAAAATAATGGTTCATACTTTAATTAATTAAATATATTATATTAAAACATATTCGACTTTTTGTTCCTCCCATACAAAACGCCAATTTCATATGTAAGGACCTAATATAATTACTTGCAATAAATAATAATTTTGCAGCCGTGCATAAAACAATATTATTTCCTAACTAGTTAGACTAAAAAGTTAGACACAGTAACATATTGTTAGAAAGTATTGGCATTCCGGTCTGACCTACAATGTGATCTGAACTACAATGATCAACGCCTACAATGTGTTTTCTCTAACACCAAGTTGGGCACAAGAACATACTGTTAGAAAATTTGGCTTTGCCATTAGACTTCCTACTTTGTTTGTTAGAAAGTTTTAGCTTTGCCGTCTGCAGGCTATGTGTATCCACTTTCTTCAGATATGTTTTGCTTCCGTGCCATAGGGGACGAAACTATTGCCCTCCACCGCACACAGATCCAGACTCTGACAGTTACTGAGAATTCCTTTGTCAGAAAGATATTAAAACGATACTTAAAGCCACGAAAAGACCGTAAATCCGAAGAATCAGTCTTTTAACCTTTACAAACTTACTTGTCAACAATTTTTATATTAACATCGTATATATTGTACCCGTCCATACTCTCATTACCGTAGGCTATAAATCGGTAAATGTCAATTGTACAAGTTTTAAGAGTACCGTGCCTTCTAGAAAGGAACTTTTCTGCGTCGAACTATACGAGTATGAGTACTCCATTTGCGCTAGAATTTATATCAAAATATGGATCTATTTTGATAAAAAATTTTGCGTGAATTGACTCGCTATTTACCAAAAACCCAAAAAAAGTTGATTCGCCAAATTAAGTACAATTAGTAATTATAATTATTTACAAATTATATTTTTTTAATCTTTGCAAGAACTCTGTAAGTTCTTGCATGGTGGTAGGGCGAATGTCGTAAGGACAGACGGATATCGGAGTTTTATCCTTAAGCTTCAGTTTTGCCATTTTGGTACGGAATTCTAATAAAACTATACGGGACCCTTTAGTGAACGTGTACCACACTTAGTAAGTATTTTTTTAAACTTATATTTGCTTAATGTTGTTGAGGACATATGCACATAAAATCCAAGTACGTAAACTGGTTGCCTACGAATCTAGTAATCAATTAATTTAAACATTAAAAACTTAAATTGTGACGTGAATTATTTACATTTAGTGACATATTACACTTAATTCTTGAAGCGTTCGTAGGGCCATGATGGCCGACCGGTAATAGCTATGTCAAGTGAAAGTCAAAATCATTTATTCAATTTAGGCGTCTACGACGCTCTTATGGAGGTCAATTACAAATTTTAGTATTGAAATATTCTACATTGTACTGCCACGCTCAGCAAATAAATTGTTTAGAGCCACTGCGAGAAGAACGGGCAAGAAACTCGGGGCCATTCTTTTAAACGTCTTTTAACAATGTGTTACATACTTACTATATAATAAAGTTATTACAATATGTGTTTAAATTATGTAGGTGACAGGCGATAGCTTGGCAGAGGCGGAATTGTCCAGGCATTTTTTTAATCAATATGTTTTTCACGTGCAACTTGAATTTCCCTTCTGTGAGCGTTGTAATATGTTTGGGAACTTTATTATAAAATATAAAATTGTATCTTTATTCCTAGTATTGTAATCGTGATTGTCACTGTTTAATTTAAATTTACTCAATTTTTTACGAACATACATAATATTTTCAAATATATACAGACTTGGTAAAGTTAAAATATCAATATCTTTAAAAAGATCCCTCAGAGATTCCCTAGGACCCATTTTATATATGGCTCGAATTGCACGATTTTGTATGATAAAGATTGTCTCTATCTCAGCAGCAGTTCCCCACAGCAATACACCATACGACATAATACTGTGGAAGTACGCGAAATAAACTAGGCGAGCAGTAGCTACGTCTGTTAACTGTCTTATCCTAAGAACTTCATATGCAGCAGAACTAAGTCTTCCGGAGAGATCATGTATATGTAAAGTTGAATCCATTTTGATTTCCAGGAAGACTGTCGCTTTGTCAATAGGGAGTTTATCTGGGCCAAGCTTTATGTTTGGTTAAACATTAGGAACATCTGGTAAAGAAAACTTTAAATATTTCGTCTTGTTTGAATATAAGAGAAGATTATTAGCGGTGAACCATTTACAGATCTTAGATAATACATTATTTACATGAGTCAGTTCACTGTCTTTCCTATCTACTTTAAAAATCAGAGAGGTATCATCTGCGAATAAAACAATATCGCAGAAATCATTATTCATTAAGCATTCAAGGCAGATCATTTCGATATGTGCGATAAGACCCGATGGTCACAGCGTTGGTCTAAGGATGGGTGTCGTTATTGCATGGTGGTAGGGCATTTTGCTCTCCTGGCTAGCTCCACCCTTTTGAAGAAACCTAACCTAACGGGAATTCCAGAAAGCAAAAAAGAAAAGAAAGAGATTGAGTATATAGTAATTAAATAAATTAAAACGGTTTAAATCGCGTATATTATGGGATTACTAATGAAATTTTAAATAAACTATAACTTTTGCTATTCTCAAGGTCGTATATAAATATATAATTTATTTAAATATATATTTAAGCAAACCTTGATATTATTTATTTAGTATCAATGTGACAGTTCCAAAGTCTAAACCTAAGTCCACTCTCTTTCTGATCAGGCTACAACAAACGATATTATCTCGAATTAATAGATAACGATATCAGCCGGATAGTACACAGCCTCCCCTAGGTAGGGGGGTTTGCCATAATCCCCACGTTTGGCAGGTGTCTTGGGGATGGCAGTTTACTGCAGCCAAACTGTATTAAACCACAAACAAGATTAAGCTCGTAGCTCAAATTTGGCCTTTCTTTGTAATTTTGTAACATTAATTGGAGAAGAAAGGTTCTCGAGTGGTTCCCACATAACACCGGAAGACGTAGAGTGGATAGGTCCCCCAGGTGGACTGACAACATCGTAAAAGTCGCGGGTAGACCATGGTTACAAGCGGCTAATAGCCGTTCTTTGTAGCGTTCTATTGGGGAGGTCTTTGTTCGACAGTGGACGTCTTCCGGTTGATAATGATTTATCTTCTATGGACTGTTTTAAGCGAGGCTGACTTGCACTTGGCCAGATTTAATTAGCACGCTATATCTTTAAAATCTCTTTATCTGCAGTGTTCTAGAAAAGTACGTAGAGAAGAAGCACTACCCCTTTCTCCCTTATATCAGTCTCTTATAGCTCAGAGTGAGACGTGAAATAAGAGAGCAAGTTTTTCCACATGTTTACTCGTAATTACACATTATATTAAATACAATTGCAAATTGCAAAAATCGTTAATTACCTCATAAATTTCATTAATGCGCCAGACACGCACTTTTTGTTCTTATTGCTTGTACTTCGCGGACTCACAAAAGCTACTAGCGTGACTGCAAAATCATTTTCCCGGTTATAAATGTCCTCCGTTAAACTGCTAGACTATTTCTCGCTCCCCAGTTCTATTACTTATAATCACTCTACGAATAATAATGAAAAGAAATGTAATTCAAGCTCAAAAACAACAGAACGGAAACTATACCGCAGCGGGCGTGGCTTAAAAAGTGTACCGCACGGCGCTGTCAGTTCGCCGCGTGGGCTCGAGTCATGCGGTTGTACCGCGGATTTTTCAACTGAATTTATCAATGTTCTTCTGCGTTGTTTAATTCTGCAAAAATACCAAAATGTGAAATAAAATGGTTGAGAAGCCATACGGATATAAAAAAAATCAGGAATACCTTTTATACACGAGTAAAGACCAATATTTTCGAAACCCGTACTTGACTACCCTGGATAGTTTTATGCAACATGAATTTTACATTAAATCAAAAATAACTTTGGAACATTGTTAGTCTTAGAACATTTTATATGAAAACAATTCCCATATTTTTTTGTATTCCAAATTTGTTATGTTAAACATGTGCTAGAAATGTCATAAAAAATACTTTGTGAAAGGTCCTGAATTCTTATTTAGTATTTGTGCTACTAATGACATAAAAATATCCTAGAAGTAGGGCTTAGGTCTGACAAAAGTCAAAGTGTCAATTGATGTCGTATTTTTCAGTATTGATTTCATTTTAGGAATACAAAGGACATAAAAATTACAGATAAATTGATATTAGGTCTTATAACTGTCATGCTTGAGATCTATTTCTAGATAACTATTTTATCATTTGTAGCCAAAATATAAAATTATAACAGATAAATACGACATCAACTGTCACGTTGATAGATGTCACACCTATGGCTGCGGTATTGTTAGTTCCAATAGGTATATATAAGCTATATACTTCATTTGGTACAATGAAATACTACGAGTAGAATAATAGTTCTGAGGATGCTGGGCACGCTGCCAACTGGTAGAGGGCTGGAGTGTTTAGACTGCCTGCAAGCCTGCAATGGCATCTAGGTTGACTAAATACTTTCGTTGTAGTAGCTAAAAATATTTACTATAGATTGCAGCATTTTGTTAAAATACATACCGCCAAAAAAACTTGATGTTACTTATTAATGTAATACACGCAATAAGATTTTTTTTAATTCAAATTTAATACCAATTTATGTCTAGATCAATATCAACTTGCATAAAAAAGTTTACTTGAAATCCATTTCTACTCATTTTGCGCATTATATATACCGACTTTTAAATTATAGAATATAATTTCCAAGAAAGTATTTTTAGTAGTATTCCAATCTACTGAAATAAATTGCATGAAAAACCATAAATCAATTTTATAGAAAAAAGATGTAATAGAAAATGAATACGTAAACAAGCTAACATATTGTGGCATAACGCCATCCACGCGCATTTAAAGCTGGGACCGCACTACAGAGGTGCGGCGCGACGTGGAATCTGAGCGACCATCACTACCTACTAGTATTTACGGAGGTGCAAAGCAGTGCTGCAGCCAAGTACTTAGCAGCTACGGAAGTACTCACAAAACCTATCTTGACGACATGAACAACATAAAGTATAGAATACTGAAAATTATTGTACCTCCTAACATTAAAAATAAATACTCAGGTGACCCACTGGGGTTATTTAAACACTTGCATTATGTGATTGTGTAATTTATGTAATTAATGTAAGTGGTCTTTTGTACCGTTTTAATTATTGATAAATAAATAAATATATAAATAATTGCAACATTATTCTGGTTCATAAAAAAGTTCAATTAAATATGCTTCTCGAACAATAATACTTCCGAACAGAAATCCAATCTCCCATAAGTCATTCTAAATTCACCAGAAGCATAAAAATAGAAAACTACTTGTACCTAGAGACAATAACGTATACGGCAAAAAAATATCTCAATTCATAATTTCTCTTCTCATTAATAATCTGCCGTGTACAATTAAAGATAAAATCACAGAAAAAAATATTAAATATATTCTTCAAAATATTTTGTAACATTATTTTATAGCTATATAAAATTTAATATGCGTTACGAAGTTTGTTGTTTGATATAGTCTATGGTTGGACCGGAACGTTCAACACAAACCTTGCCCGCTATGGAATCTCCCATACTACTCTGAAAACGCTGGTATGCCTCAATCAATTTTAAGTCTTAAAACAGAGAAGTTAAAGAACATTTTCACAAGGTAAGAGTCTGAGAGTCCTAGTTATGGATGAGCGAGAAGTGTCGCTACTATTCTAGGAAATACAGCTTAGATATTAAGCATTTACGTTTATGTTCTAGAAACGGTGTGGCTTTGGCCGCACTAGGTTCTTCATAGGTGTTTATATCCTCATTAGTAATTGTGTTCTTTCGGCATATTTAGAACTCTACTGACTACTTATAGGCAAACGAATAAATTATATTTATATTATTTTATGTTTGGAAAATGTACAAACCCAACGAATGCAATAAAAAAAAAGAATATTCAAAATCTACACAGGTAAATGCTTGCAAGTCTATGCTACGAACGAAGTTAAACACAAGTAAGCCAATACGTGTTTTGCGGTTTTCTTTCTTTCGGACCCGAAGTTCGATATTTTGACGAATTAGAGTAGCCTTGGGGCCTGGTTCGTATATGTTGTATGCTCAGTGGGTAGCTACTTACTACACATACAATAAAATAATTCATTGAGCACCTGAGATAACAGCTATTCGTGTGAGCAATACTCATGCTTGACTCTAAAATCTAGGTCTATCTAAAATTTATCTTTTTACTGTTTTGTTTAGTTTTGTTATTTTGTTCGCTATTTGGCAGTGTACGTAACACATTGTAAGATATAGTGTGATACTATATACCTATTTTTATTGAGAATTCAATGTCTAGAAAAACCTCACATAGGTTTTAAGACATTACTAACATAAAGCATAATAATGAATAGATTCAGGCGTTACTTTGCGGAAATCCAGGTCAGGTTTTCAGGTCCATGGTTCGAATCCCGCCCAGAGCTTGAGCTTCACCGCATGGTGGAAGGGCATTTTGCGAATGCCCGCCTGGCTAGCGACCACCCTCAAGTAGAAAGTCTGTCACCAAGCACCGAAAGGTGTGTTCCGGCAGTAGTCCTTGAGAGCCAGTGAAATTACAGGCACAATGAGACTTAACAACTATGTCTCAATGTGACGGGCGCAGTGCAATTCATGACTTGTCATGAATTGCAACTGTTATAAGCAGAGGTTAATCCACTTAACATCAGGTGGGCCTCGAGTTTGTTCCGTCACAATAACATAAAAAAAAAAAAAAACATATTTAATAATAACAAATATTTTTAAAATATTTTACGAAAACATCAAATTAATATTTTAACACTTAAAAATATAAAAATATATCTAGTGACAATTCCGCCCAATTGCCTGCTAAGCCAACGTGACGTCACAAACGCCACGCAGCCAAACCGGAAGAACCTTCGACGCGTTTCGCTTCTACACGAAGCATCCTCAGGAGGTCTTGACTCTTCTAAAGAGTCAATGTCAAGTTTTATTAAAATTTTAATTTGATGTTTTCGTAAAATATTTTAAAAATATTTGTTATTATAAAGCATAATGTTACAAAATCACAAATATACGATAGAAAAATTTAAATCATGCGCGGAATTTAATTTAAAAAAAAAACCTTTCGTATATTTGTGATTTTGTAATGTAATTCGCATAGCAGGCGTTATTGCAAACCTAACAGCATTAAAGCATAATGTATTTTATAAATTTCTGGATAATAAATTAAAAAAAAGGAGCGCGATTTTTTCGTTGACTATAGCAATACGGCGTAGCAGAATGGTTCTTTCAACTAATGGCTAAAATTCCAAATGGATGAGGTCGTCGAATGAGAAATAATCGTGGCGTCTTGAAAAAAGGTAGATAAAGCTGAAAAATTAATAAGTGTTCTATTTGAGTGAAAGATATAACATATTCTCGTTTGAAAATAAACTGTTTTCCACGACTCTTCAGAGATAATAATCGATTTCACACACATTTTTGAACGTAAAATAAGGTCTTATGAATTGTTTAAACGTGGGTGGACCGTGTAATGACTTTGGAAATCTACTGCAGCGCGTCTTTCCGGTGCCGCAAGGTTTGCACTTGCGGCAGTGGCACGGCGGCGCGGCGCAGCCGTGACGCAGAGTTGCCTTAGGAGACATCTCTGTAGCGCTGGGCCGTGCCTCTCCGAAGCCGCATCACTATAGTGCGGTTTACGCTATTAATAAATGGATACAAATTAATATTTCTCCAGCCGCGCCGCTTCGCTGCCACGCTGTGCCGCAGTAGTGCGGTTTGGCCTTTAGACAATGACGGCGGTGACAACATCAACTTGACGTGACCAATCAGATGCGATCATTTCTAAGCGCCAAATCAATTAACCAATCAAATTGAATTTGGAAAATTGTACGTTTTTTTACTTGTGAACTTGATGAGGCTGAAATCAAAGCGGTCACTGTATCAGAGTTATACTTCTTTACATTATTTATTCGTAGTAATCACTATAAATAACAATATTATAATAATATAATACTTATTAAAAATACTACAGCTAGTTTTACTGAAGTTTTCGTTGATTCGTGACGGCAGCCGGAAGCATGATTTTGTACAGTTGAGTCCCATCGTCGTTGCCGGAGCCCGCGGGGCAGCAAGCTTCACGCTAAGTACCGCCCGCGCCGGCTGGTAAAACTACATTTTGTGTATTAAGTACGAATTGTAGGTGGGTGCGTGTGCGCCGGGTGGGGTAGAAAAGACGCGACGAGTTGCGAAAATGAACTTTCAACTTATGTGAAAATAGAATTTGTTGGGGTTTTTACAACTTTTCCAATCGTGTATACTATGTAGTCATACACGATTCATAATCATAATCCCTCAAAATTGGATCAGTCCAAAATTTTACTTTCCTTCGTTGATTATATTTTCGTCTTAAAAAGAGATATGACAAATAAGACGATTTGACGAGACCATTTTTACTGAACTAAAGTCCATGTCTCTGCTAACCTAAACACTGGCCAATGGGTATCGGGCAGTGTTCGGTTGCCCTGCACTGCTTGGCTTTTGGTTGGGTACTGCGCAAACAAAAGCCAAGCGTAGACTGGCACCGGCAACGGACCAATGACTCAATTATGTTTTTGTTAAAAACTGAAACTGATTGAAATCATATACTATTACGACTTCACTTTTGTTACTAACTAAAGTTGTTATTAACTTGACCTAAATGAATAACAGCTCCAGATAGAAACAAAAGTGAATTAGTAATCAATAAACTACCATTTTTCTGTGATTACGGAATCACAAAACTAATTTTTTCTATGATTTCAATCAGATTTTGTTTAATTTACATAATTCGCCTGCAGTGGAAAAATAGAGCAGCAGTGCCAATGCCGTTCCAGCAAGTGGAAAATCGCCCAGTAAGTTTACGGTATTCCACGGGTCGCTTAGGTGTGTCAAGCTTCATTCACAACTTTAACGATCGACTTAATTGACTCTTACTTTCAATTGAACTTGAACTTAGGCGGACGGATGCGAGGGCGTTGACCTGATGTAAAAAACCTGGTCGTGAGGATGAGTGAATGGCCTTTAACAATTTGATCTAGGTTCTGATTCCGGCTATAAGCAAGGCGCGTTGAAGTCTTTTCTATGAAAAACATGAATTGTGTTTGGATTGACAAAGTACCTACTTCATTTTCCAGTTTATAGGTAGTAAAACTTTTCTGTTTCCTTAAGAGGCCTTTTATATTTTGCAGCCCTCTCACTCGCATTTTTAAAGATAATTTCAAGCACACACTTTTCACACAACACACAATTTCACGAACACAGGCTATAGGAACATACAAAAAAGTTTTTTTTAAATACCTGTGCGAAGCCGGGGCGGGCCGTATATATATATATATATATATATATATGTGTGTGTGTTCATCTATGATACAAATATTTCCTCTTTATAATATAAGTGTAGATTTTAAAATGTTTTAAAAATTTTGATTTAATTACAAATTTACGAGTGAAAAAATTATAGTCATGTGCGGGATTCGAACCCGCGTCTATTAAAATTATAAGGCTGCGTCATCATTTACAACCAATTGCAAAATTGGTCTTATTTGTAGTACAACGCAAGTTGAACTATAGGTGTCGCTCCATCCCAATACGAAGGTTAAATAAAGAACGAGAGGAAAAATTGGAGTTATCAGTAATTGTCATGTTAGCTCAAGCGGTCAAAGCATACCCCGACTATAGGGGTAGATGGACGCGGGTTCGAATACTGCATATGAATATATTTTTTTCTAGTAAATTTGTAATTTTGTAACGTAATCCACCGAGCAAGCGTTATTGCAAACATAACAATATTAATATTAAATAAATGTTTTCCTAAAATATTTTTAAGAGGCCTTTTACATTATGCAACCCTCTCACTCGCACTTTTAAAGATAATTTCAAATAGCAACAATATGGTTTATATTTTTTTATATGTGGTCAATCATTATTTCGCTGCATGCAACTATAGATGTTCTCTACTAATTTTCATTTTGATATCTGTTATGGGGGATCCAAAACGCGTAATTTAGTTATTTTAAATTTTGGGCCTCTAATTCTAATTGGACTCAACATGTAACAAAGTAAAAATATGTTGAGAACATCTATAGTTGCATGCAGCGAAATAATGATTGACTATGTTTAAAAAAATATAAACCATATTGTTGCTATTTGAAATTATCTTTAAAAGTGCGAGTGAGAGGGCTGCATAATGTAAAAAGCCTCTTAATATAGGTTATTCATATAATTGTTCCTATTGCTGCTCAAACAGACACTTCATTGCTTATATAATACTGTGGTAACGTTTACGCCTAGTAATAAACACACAGCAATTTAAATAACATCTATTGCTCTTAGATTATAAAGCGCTCGTAGCGGAGCTTGTCTTTTTTTTATGTTATTGTGAAGGAACAAGCGCGAGGCCCACCTGATGTTAAGCGGTATCCTCTGCCTATAACAGATGTATTTCATCACAAGTGACGAACTGCACTGCACCCATCACCTGTTAAGTCTCATTTTGCCTGTTATTTCACTGGCTCTCAAGAACTGCTGCCGGAACACACCGTTAGGTGCTTGGCGACAGATTTTCTACTTGAGGGTGGTCGCTAGCCAGGTGGGCATTCGCAATCATTAATATTCGTTCAACTAGGTTAAGATACTGTAACATTTGATTACTTTTAACCGACTTTAAAAAAAAGGAGGAGGTTCTCAATGTGACTGTATTATATTTTCTTTGTGTTACCTCATAACTCGTAACTCCTTACAAGGTGTTACGTTTTTTTTTATGTTCGAAGCTGGTGCTTGTAATGTGGTCCCATTTAAATTTGAGTGAGATCTGACGATAAGTATTTGTTTGACCACTATGTCACCTGATGGTAAGTGATGATGTTGTTCAGGCTAACCTAGAAGTACTGGCTCTCAAGGACAGCTGCCGAAACACCCCTTTAGGTGCTTTGCGACACATTTTCTACTTGAGGGTGGTAGCTAGCCAGGCGGGCATTCGCAAAATACCATCCTAAGACAACAACCGGGACCGACGGCTTAACGTACCCTCCGAAGCACGGAAACGCTCAGTAGTAATGTCACTAGTGGTCACCCATCCAACTTATGACCTCGGGCGACGTTGCTTAACTTTGCTGATCGTTTGAAAACAGCTAAGTAAACTTCGCTACGAGCGCTACAAACTTTGAGTTATCCATTCAAATATAATAATGCATTTATTATATTTGTTAGGGTTCCGTAACTCCGTGAATTCTACTCTTAACAGTCTACCTACATAAATAGGTAGCATACCCACATATCCTACGTCTACGTAATCCAGGACATAACAAATATCTGAACCGAGGATTTTCAAAGCGGCAAGCCACTTCGCCACTTTTCCCCCGTGGGGTGCCGGGTTAGAATTGCACCTCCCCATATCATCCCGTGGGTGTCGTAAGAGGCGACTAAGGGAAAAATACTGGAAGGTGGGCAGCAGCGCCTTCTAAAGAACTGCCATCTTACACTGCGATCCCCAAGCCGCCTGCCAAGCGTGGGGATTATGGCAAATATCCCCTAAATAGGGGAGGCTGTGTTCAGCAGTGGACGTGTCGGCTGTTACAGTACAGTACGCCACTTCGGCAACGACGTAGTAACACATAATACGGAAACTATTTTAGCGAATTACGCATTAAAATATACTAATTTAATTATAATATCTAAATTATAAGCAATCACTTCCTTATTGTCAATAATTATAACCCACCTAATTGATGCTTTAGATAAATATATGGTACCTATTTCAGATATTATTATGTAAAAATCGATTGCAAAATGCGTATCAACCAGATAGAGTGTAATTCATACTGTTTTGACGCAAAATATTAAATTTGCATATGTTCCAGACGTTTGCAAATTTTCGCAAATGGTCAGAAATCAGATCATACCCGTTCCGGGCGTCCTGTCAGAGCTAATTATGCTCTGCCTAGCCAACATTTCACTACCTTCTTATCTTATTCTTATTCTAATTGGGGGCGATATGTCCTGCACTGACGTCCCGCTTGGGGTGTAGTGTGCATTTCCCCCGCCAGCTTCTACCCAAGCCATCCCAACTCCTTAACGTAGCGGAGAAGGACTCTGGGTCGCTGGCATAGCTGCTCCAGTGACGTGTGTGGTGGTGGAAAGGATTTCGATGGTGAGAATGGCTCACATAGACCCGTTTCAACTCTTATTTGTTCCGTGGCTTCACAGTGCAATATTTCACTACCTTTTGAAACGGTCAAATCTTAGCCAGTTGTCAAATGTGACAGATTTTACAATAAATAATATATGTTGTACAAGTTAAGCCAAAGATTAGTGATAACAGTCTCAAATGTTTGACTACGTACCGATTTCCAAAACATGCACAAAATATTTTACCATCTAAAAACATCGCTGTCAAACTCATATTTTGACAGTAGCTATAAAAAGTTGATCCAGGAGCATCGAGCATATTTAGCTCGACCAATATTTGCCCAAGGCATTGCAGGATCGTACCTTGGCAAACCAAACCTAACTACAAATATAAACATACTGTTTCAGGTTCCCGCCTTAGATATGCGTTACCTATTAAATACTGTCGCCTATGTATCGACAAGAATAAAAAGTCGATTAATCACGCCGTCCAAGCGGAAGTGGAATCGATATACTGACCTTGGACGCGAATAGTATACCAACTTGATAAAAACATGTTCACGGAATTTAGGAGCTGGCGTGCTTTGGATTGATTGTGGGGGTTTTGACAATTATATCCTTTTATTGTGAGCGCTGACATATTTGACGAAAAGTTAACAATATCAAAACGATGATTCATTCATGCAATGGAGATGAGAGCATTGAGAAGCATGATTGGAGTCAAACGGAGACAGGATAAGGAATAGTGTGAGTGAGGATGTAGTGAAACATCGATAAAGGTACGTCGAGATGGTTTGGACATGTAGAGAAAATGGATGAAATGAGATTGACTAAACAGGTATACATGGGACAAGTGAACGGAAGTGTTGGGATGGGAAAACCTAGGCGAACGTTCCTAAATCAGATTGAAGACGTTCTGAATAAAGGCCTGGTAAGGAGTACTCTATATTTTGTTTATATCTGCAGATTTTGATCATTCTTTTTTTAAAGAGAGAGTACGCTCTTATTGAAAATAATGATCAAAATCTGCCTTTTTGAGACTCATTTCACGGTCATATTTTTTTGGGTTGAAGCTGGTAAACATTAGGTTTTATTTTAAAGAACAGCATAAGGGTCTAATCTTAAAAAAACGATTCGGTTTAAACTATTTCCCTAGCGCCTGCCTCATTCCTCTTTACGCCGCGGAAGTATAAGGTCTAAGGTACAAGGTTGCATTTTTTATTGCAAATTCACCTGCAGCTGAATTTCGTCATCGGACGTCCTAACAAAGCATGATGTTTCATCAATTACATGTTGAAGTCTGGAAGTTCACAACCTTGCGATTTTCATGTTATTTTCTACCTCGCACTGCCACATGTTGGAATCAGCTGCCAGGTGCAGTATTTCCGAACGGATACGACTTAGGGGCCTTCAAGAAGAGAGCATATTCTCTTCTCAAAGGCCGGCACGTATCCTCGAGACCTCTGGTGTTGCGGATGTTCGTAAGAGAAGGTGATCACTTACCATCAGACGACTCGTCTACTTGTTTGCCCTCCTATACGATAAAAAACACTCCCTGATCTCGTTGGTAGGTAGGGTGGTTAGCAAGGAGTTCTATTGCACGCCCAATGTGCAGCAACTTTGCATGGGGCAGACCATTTTTACGAATGTTCGTTTAGCTAGCTACTATCCTCAATTAGCAAATCTGTCGCGAATCACCTAACAGTGTGTTCCGGCAGCAGTCCATGAGAGCCAGAAAAACAACAGGCACATGATGAGACTTAACAACTGTATGTCTCAGGGTGACGGGCGCAGTGCAGTTTGTCACATGTGTCAAAATGCATCTGTTATAGGCAGTGGATGCCGCATAACATCAGGTGGGCTTGGTGCTTGTTCCATCACAATCCCATATAAAAACTACCCTTTAACAACAACGTGAGTGACGGCATGCAAAAATGCGCCCATACGATCTTTAAGAATGAGAGGACAAATTAGAGGCATGAAACATATTATGTCATGTTGGCTTAGCGGTTAGAGTATACTCCGGCTATAGAGATGGATGACGAAGGTTCGAATCCGGTACATGACTATAACTTTGTTTCTTGTTGTAATTTTGTATTGCGGGCATGCGTCATTGCAAAAATAATATAAATACATATAAAAAAATTGCCTTTTGGTGGGAATTAATCAATTATAAATCATTTCGTCGATAACATTATGAGTAATGTGAACTGATGTTTTTATATTAGAGTATGACCTTGTTTTTTTTATTTAAATACTAAAGGTAGGTACTCACTTTCCGGAACTAGCAAACGTGTAATTTTAATGTAGTTACTAATGTCATAAATAATTATATTATACCATATAACATAATCTTGATCCTTATTTACAATATTTTATCTATTTATGTTATACACATATACATGTGGCTAAAGCGTCGTCGCTTTGGAATCTTCAAGGACATCTGCCGGAACACACCAGTTGATGCTTGGTGGCAGGTTTTCCAATTCAGGGTGTTATCTAGCCAGGCGGACACTCATAAATGCTGCACCACCATGCTATAACGATATCAATCCGACGACAACCGTGACCGACGGCTTAACGTGCCCTCCGAAGCACGTGCACGCTCAGTAGTGATGCAACTAGCGGTCACCCATCCAAGTCACGACCGCGGCGGACGTTGCTTTACTTAGTTCACCAGTTATTAACGACTAGACAAGCTACCACATCATTGGATGTAGTTGGAAATATATTCGGAGCAAACTAACGTGAGTTATCACGTCTTACTTGTAATCCCCCATAACTCACCGTGTGAATCGTAAGAGGCGGGAAAATACCAGAAGGTAGCCAGCAGTGCCTTCTGCAGAACTACCGACCTGCACTGTGATCCTCAAAACGCCGGCTAAGAGTAGGGAAGCTTTCTCCTTCTCATGAAGGCTTTTGTTCAGCAGTGAACATATCCTAGGTACATATCATGTTGTGGTGAGAACCAATATAACTGGCAGAAAATATATTTTAGTTCCTCAGAAGGCTCTGGTGCCCATCTTCTGGTATTTTACCCTTAGTCGCCTCTTACGACACCCACAAGAAGGAATGGGGAGGTGACATTCTAGCCAGGCACCCCACGGGGTCCCATGGATATGAAAAAATGCTAACATTAGTTAAAATGCCCAAGCTACCGCTGAAGTCCACGCCGCGCTCGCGCAATAAACCCAATATCATACAATGAAGTAACGGGTTGGTAATGTTTCTTCATAATGTTACTTCATACCTCAAAGTAGGAGTCTTCTCAACACAACAATAATTAATTTAATTCATTAAAGTATCAAAACCGGTCACTGGAGTACCTATAGCTAAGTACAAGTCGACTGGAAAACATACCTTCTGAACTTTATTATCTTAAGTTTACAACCAAACCTTACGATCTAAATTTTATTATATTTTTTTATGGCATAGTGACTGACCAAGCACGAGGCCCATTTGATGTTAAGCGGATAAGCCTCAGCCTATAACAGATGCATGTCACAAGTGACGAATTCCACTACTCCCGTCACTCTAAGACATACAGTTGTTAAGTCTCATGTGCGTGTTATTTTACTGGCTCTCCAGTAATGCTGCCGGAACATCCTGTTAGATGCTTGGCGACAGATTTTGTTCTTGAGCGTGGTAGCTAGCCAGGCTAACATTCGCAAAATGTCCTTCCACCATGCGGTGAAGCTCAAACCGGCGTTGGAGATCGAACCATGGACATACAGCACCGCAGTCCATAGCTATACAATATTAAACTTAGTATTGCAGTTTAATAATGATTACAGTGAAATTTACTGATAATATTCAAGTCTATTGGTCTTTTGGTACGGCAAAAGGTGATATCATTCATATTAATCGAATGAACGAAAACTGTTACAAAATAACTGGCACTCTCTCACCACACACACACATACAGACACACACACACACACACACACACACACACATACAGACACACACAGACACACACACAAGCGCGCGCGCACACACACTTGTCACTTACACAACAAACTTTTATATGCAGTATTTGAAATCTATCTTATTTTTACTCTTTCACAACAATTGATATATTTTTATTTGATTGTTTAATTGTATCTGTTTTTAGCCTTTTATACATATTGCCATGTTTATTTTACTTTATTTTTCTATTATTACAATGTGTAATGATGTGGCCCACTTGGTGACTGTCGTATTATATAAGTCAAGACTACAAAAATTGAATCTGTTATTGGCTGTAAGATATATATATATAAGTTGTATCTATCTATAACAAGAGCTGTAGATTCTGTAAATGAAAAAAAAATAAAAATAAATGTAATTTGTCATAAAATTATGCCGTATAAGTCTCTAGGCACGATAATAATAATATAATTATATCTTAAAAAATCACAAATATACGATAGGAAAAATGTAAGTCATGTGCGGGATTCGAACCCGGTTAAAGAACGATAGGAAAGATTTGAGTTATGACGTCATATCATGTTAGCTCAATTCGTTAGAGCATACCCCGGCTCAAGGGGTGGATGGACGCGGGTTCGAATCCCGCACGTGACTTAAATTTTTCCCATCGTATATTTGTGATTTTGTAATGTAATCCGCATCAAGCAGGCCTTTCAATCTTTATTGAAAAACTTACATAGCACAGAAGTTGTTGAAATTCTGCCTTTTGCTTTAGTAAAAACTGTGTTGCAAAAGGCAGTCGCTCCCATATTATATCAAAGTTTAACAATAAAAAACTTCACGAAAACTATCAAGAATTGTTATACAGTAGATATAATAAGTTTGTTATAGAGACCAAAAATACTAACTAGGATCAAACGATATGGGAAAACAAAATTAATTAACAATCTAACATATATATTTTATAACGCTGCTAAAACTATGTGAGTAAAAAATCTTAAGGGTGAACTGGCCGGCCCGTTCTCCATACAAACGTGGTAGGGTGATCACACCCTTATTTGAGGATTTAAGTCCAAAACAAAGCATAATACCGATTGATCTCGTTATTATCTAGGCTTGTATGATGCCGAAATTTTAATAAGATAATTAACTTGAGAGTTATGAGCTTCGAAACATTTTCATATAACATTTTTGAGGCCCATAACTTTCAACTTAATTATCTTTTTAAAATTTCGGCACCATACAAGCCTAGATAATGACCAGATCAATCGGTATTATGCTTTGTTTTGGACCTAAATCTTCAAAAAAGAGAGTGATCACCCAACGGCGTTTGTATGGAGAAGTGACTGGCCAGTGCAACCTTAAGTAAAAAGCATTTTAGAACGATTCATCATTACAAACATGACGCAATAATCCATGCTGTACTCTAGTTAAAATGGTTGCCCGGTATTTATCTACACGCTGACTGCGAGTTGCATAAAGCTAACTTTATGTAAATGCTAGAAACCATTGTGATACTCTACCCTGACTTTTAAGCTAGTAGCTATAAGGTTCATTTTGAAGGGTTTAGAGTACTTAACATCCGTATATGTGCTGTTACTTCTTTGAATTCACTTTGAATGTTTGTAGGCTGCGAATGATCGCCTGTCTGGATAACAGAAGCAGGAAATCTGTCGCCAAGCACTTAACTGTGTGTATCAGTTGCTTTTTTTTGAGGGCCAGTTTTCAGTCTATGTCGAGTCTGTTTATAATCACCATATACCATCATGTAAGATTGTGTTTCGTAAATTTTATAAAGTATAGAATTCTAAGGAAATGACTAAAACAAAATATAAATTACCATTTTCATTTATTCACACACATCCTCGTCTATTTGCCTGCAAGTAGATCAGTATATTTTTTTTTTTATAATTTATTTATTTACATTCCGAAAATGAGTATTGACTTTTTTTGGTTATAAATATACTATCACAGTTGTTTGTTATTTACCATCCGTGGGCGAGCCCGTGACCGTATCCGGCGGCGAGGCCGTGGGCGGCGTAGCCGTGAGCGGCGTAACCGAGGGGCGCGGCGTGGGCGATCACTCCGGGGTGGGTCTGGGATAGGGATTGGGATACAACGGTCTTGCTGGAGGCGTATGCGGGACCAGCGGCGTACGCGGGAGCGGCGTATGCGGCGTGGGCAACGGGAGCGGCGTAAGCGGCGGGGGCGGCGTACGCAACGGGAGCAGCGGCATAAGCGGCTACGGGAGCGACGTGTCCAGCGAGCTGCTTAGCCAAAACGGGGGCGACACCAGCGGCGGCACCGTCCAACTGAGCCTCAGCGGTCTTGACGGCGTCTACGGCTTGCCACGAATGGTCTTCGGCGGCGTTGATGGCCTGTCCCTGCAGTTCGGAGGCTTGGTCGTGGTATTCGCGGGCGGCGTCAACGGAGGCCCGGGCGTGGTCGGACGCGTCAACGTGAGCGTCGATGGCGGCGCCTTGGAGGTCACCGGGGGAGATGGTGGGCAGAGCGGGTGCGGCGTGGGCGACGGCTAGGGGTGCGGCGTGGGCGACGGCGAGGCCGTGCCCGTAACCGAGGCCATGTCCGAGGCCGAGGCCATGGCCGTAGGGGGAGGCCAGCAGGGCACCAGAAGGTGCGGCTGCGGCGCAGGCGAGGACGGCGGCGGCTACAATCTGTAGAATAAAAAACATATGTTAAAAAAATCACAGCCCGCTCAGCTTATGGTATCGCAACAAAAAAATTAGTGTAATAATTAATCCTTTCATCAAAACCGCGCATTATCAATATTCATATATATCTTTCATTCAATTTCTATACGAAGAAATAGGTCAATGAAGTTTATGTGGCTCTGTGGAATAAGATATGATCCAGAGACAAGCATGCTCCAATTTTAAAACCGTTCCATTTCATTAGTTTGATTCGCACGTCACTTTCAACACTTTGAATATGGAAAAGCACAGCCCGCGCCATTGTGCCAAGCAATAAATCCACACAAACTCCCAAACACTTCCTAATTTGGCTAAGCACGACTTAAGTTATCGTGCCACTGATTAAATCACACACAAATTCAAGTTTCTATTGTTAGCTGTTCAACTAACCAGAACTCTCATCGTGCACTTCTGTTAGACTGCTCGAAGGCTACTGATTGCTCTCATTTTGCCGCCGTCCGTTTTTATAGTAGCGCGCTGCGAGAAACGGAACGTATGAAAAAAGTAAGTGGTCGCTCTCAAGGGCGGGAAGGGTGTCAGGAAGCCCGCCAATTTTTGACGTGTACCAAATTCGAATTTTGACGCGGGGTCAGTCTGGCAATGGGCATAAGCTGCATTCTAACATTCTTCCTTGTTGTAAGCGGCCAATGTTTTATTTAAATACAAACCTCTTTTGTTTTTCATTGCCCGTACAAGTATATAATTTTCTATTAATGTAACTTGAGTACGTATGTTCTTTTTTTAAACTTTTCGCTCGCTTGTTCCCTTAATCGCGATCGTTTGTTTTGAGTAAATTAGGAATTATTCAAATATTACAACTTAATAAATAATAATATTGTTCGTTTATGAATATATTTCTATTGCAACGCCTGCTTAACAAATAAGCTTAAACAAAGATTCTTGGTGCTTTTGTATAAATATATGTAATATTCAAAACGATGTTGTGATTGATGTAATTTTTACACGGCTGCCCGAAAAAGGAGAGTTATGTTATCAGGGTTCATGTATGTATGTTTGTGAGTTTCTTTATTTCACCAACTTCTAACTAACGATTTCTATGAAAGATATATTGTTGGATTCGTATTGGTCGCGCAAGTGACACTAGATACATAAAAATATATATAAACAACAAATCGGATTTTAGACGCCATGTTGTGAGTTTTTTTTTCTTCCATACCTATCGCGTGGGGTATTAAAATGAAGGCCTTTGAAACACGATTCCATAAATGTATATAACTTGCAGTTTAATGTTCAATGGAACGATAAAACGTTTAACGAATATAAATAATTTGCAGTCGGGTTTTTTACTTTTCTAATTAATTGAGGTTCTAGTTTTGACCCCTGGGTAATGATTTCATATTTATATATTTTTGTACCTATTTTATTTTGTAATTAACAGTTATAGGTCCTATTGTACCAATATGTTTAATTTAAGTACAATATCTAACTTTTAAGGGCAAACGTTAATCAGAAAAGTCCTAACGTCAAAAAGACAAACTTTAGTGATTTCCCTGACGTATATATGTTGTAAAGAACTAGCGGCCCGCCCCGGCTTCGTACTGGTATTTAAAAAAAAATCCATTTTTTTTAAATATAATATTCTATAGTCTATGTTCATCAGGGATAATGAAGGATTCTAATGTTGAAAGTAATTTCTGAAAGTTTGTATATCTCACCACTTACATGTAAAGAAATATATAAAATTATTAAATTGATACGTATGTACGTCAGTTCATTATAATATTATATTCTGAAGCGCTCGTAGCGAAGTTTACTTAGCTGTTCTTAACCGATCAGCAAAGTTAAGCAACGTCGCGCGCGGTCATGAGTTGGATGGGTGACCGCTAGTGACATTACTACTGAGCGTGCACGTGCTTCGGAGGGCACGTTAAGCCGTCGGTCCCGGTTGTTGTCTTAGGATGGCAGTCGTTATAGCATGGTGGTAGGGCAATTTGCGAATGCCCGCCTGGCTAACTACCACCCTCAAGTAGAAAATCTGTCGCCAAGCACCTAACGGTGTGTTCCGGCAGCTGTCCTTGAGAGCCAGTTCTTCTAGGTTAGCCTGAACAACATCTTCGACCACATCATCACTTACCATCAGGTGAGATAGTGGTCAAAGGCTAACCTATCCGGCATAAAAAAAAAAAATATATTTTTATTTAAAGAAACAACCATCTTCACACATCAAACATGCATTATTACGGATAACTCAAATACGTACGTCAGATATCAAACAAATTTAAACGGGACCACATGACAAGCACCACCTTTCAACTATAAAAAAAAACCATCAAAAACAGTACATCCTGTAAAGAGTTATGAGATAACAAACACAAAAAAAATACATTCGAACTAAGTACCTTCTCCTTTTTTGATTCGGTTAAATAATAAAGCTTGCAGAGAATGATTAAGATGGCATAGATAAAAAATCAATTAAGATTGACAATTCGATCGTATCTAACATCCGACAGGTACGCCGCTGACTTGTAATATTTAATTATACAGAGCAAGAGTGAAATACTAAAAAAAAAACGATCAAGTGTGAATCGGACTCGTGCACCGAGGGTTCCGTACAAACCTGTAGGTGTATAAGTCAAAGTTACGGTATTTTTATTGCTAAATGAAATCCGTAACATTTTAAAATTAATAAAAATATTTTTATTTTATGATGTAGCTAAAAATTTATGCGTTTCGCATTTTTTTCTTTATCTACGCCTTAAGACGTTGCTTCGTACCAAATTTCAAGATTCTGTGTTCACGGGAAGTACCCTGTAAGTTTAGTTATATTCCCTTGCGACTGTCGAAAATTTGCGGCATAAACGGCTGTATCTTTTGATTGCGTTGGTTAAGAAGTTTGATTTTTTACACCTCCAAGGGACAGTAGACCTGAGTATTTGATATGACTTTCAGCTTGACGCGTCCCTAAGAAAAAGGGTCTTGACAGACAGACGGTTAACAAAATAATCCCACAAGAGTTCCGTTATTTTCCTTTTGAGGTACGGAACCCAAAAAAAAAATACAAATTCAATTGAATTTGTAAAATTGTGCGTGTTTTGCTAATTGTGAACTTAACGAGTCCGAAATCAAAGCGGTAACTATATGACGGTTAGACTTCTTTACGTTATTCGTAGGCTCAACGATAGAAATAAGAGGAAAGATAATAGGACTTCTTTTTATTTTTTTATGCCTGATAGGTTAGCCTTTGACCACTATCTCACCTGATGGTAAGTGATGATGTGGTCGAAGATGTTGTTCAGGCTAACCTAGAAGTACTGATACAGCGCGTTTTTTTAATACGTAATATCACGGAATGAAAATTTAAAGAAAAAGAGAGATGCGGAAAGCCTAAACACAATTTAAGCAATTAAATGAAAGATATAATGCCATGCCATATCACCAGGAAATTAAACTAAAATGCCGATAAAAGAAAGAAATAATGTCATGCCATATCATCTGGAAGTTAAACTTAAATGGCGATAAAAGAATGAAATAATGTCATGACATATCATCAGGATATTAAACTAAAATGGCGATAGAAGAAAGAAATAATGTCTTTCCATATCATCAGGAAATTAAACTAAAATGGCGATAAAAGAAAGAAATAATGTCATGCCATATCATCTGGCAGTTAAACTTAAATGGCGATAAAAGAATGAAATAATGTCATGACATATCATCAGGAAATTAAACTAAAATGGCGATAGAAGAAAGAAATAATGTCTTTCCATATCATCAGGAAATTAAACTAAAATGGCGATAAAAGAAAGAAATAATGTCATGCCATATCATCAGGAAATTAAACTAAAATGGCGATAGAAGAAATAAATAATGTCTTTCCATATCATCAGGAAATTAAACTAAAATGGCGATAAAAGCAAGAAATAATGTCTTTCCATATCATCAGGAAATTAAACTAAAATGGCGATAAAAGAAAGAAATAATGTCTTTCCATATCATCAGGAAATTAAACTAAAATGGCGATAAAAGCAAGAAATAATGTCCTTCCATATCATCAGGAAATTAAACTAAAATGGCGATAAAAGCAAGAAATAATGTCTTTCCATATCATCAGGAAATTAAACTAAAATGGCGATAAAAGAAAGAAATAATGTCTTTCCATATCATCAGGAAATTAAACTAAAATGGCGATAAAAGCAAGAAATAATGTCCTTCCATATCATCAGGAAATTAAACTAAAATGGCGATAAAAGAAAGAAATAATGTCATACCATATCATCAGGAAATGAAACTTAAATGGCGATAACTATAAAAAATGGCGATATACACATGGTATGCACTTACTGAAGCGGTAGTTATATTGTTATTGTTCCGGGACCTTCACGTGGGTCCGACCCGCACTTGACCTTTATAATTTATTTATTATTTGTTGTTCATACAGGGTTATAAGAAAAATTCTAACTACCTCTTAGGGTTGACTTCCGTCAAATAGACATAAACAAATATATAAAAAAATTATATCTCAAAATGTTTGTTAGGACTAGTCAACCCTAAGAGGTTGTTAGCATTTTACCAATAACCCTGTAGTGTTTTTACTATCACTATATAATACGCTTTTATACTACATACTCTCTTAGATATTTTTAAATATTTAGCTATAAAACTATGTAAAAAATATTTTTGTTCGTCTGTTTAGTAAGGTTTTTTTAATATTATTTATTAGTATACGCCCTAATGATACAGATTCTGTGAAAATTATGTGGGCTTAGAGACTACTATCGGTATTTACAATTTACAACTGAGTGTGCACGTTGGAGGGCACGTTAAGCCGTCGATCCTGGACCCCGGTTGTTGTCCTTAGGATGACAGGTGATATAGCTTGTTAGTAAGGCATTTCGCGAATGCCCGCCTGTCAGCTACCACCCAGTAGAAAATCTGTCGTCAAGCACCTTATAGTGTGTACCGGCAGCTGTCCTTTAGATCACGTGATTTTAGTTTAGCCTGAAAAACATTTTCGACCGCATCATCACTTACCATCGGTATGTTAAGTGAGTCTTGTTACAATTTGAAGACGATTAGAGGTTCAGCATCACATATCTAATAAATTAGCATAAATTTGAATAAATTGCGCGCGCGCAGCATTTTGCATCAATTTAGCATTCGGCATTCTGTTTACGCTGGAATCCATAAATATGTTTTCGATATTACGTTAATTGTTTTTTTTAGTAGAAAGCCAATTAGGTAAATTTTGAATCAATGTGATTTGTGAGCTTACATCTTTTTCATGATCTTAATTTTTGTTTTATGTTATTGTGACGGATCAAGCACGAGGCCCTAACGTCTGCCTATAACAGATGCAATTCGTCACAAGTCACGAATTGCACTGCGCCCGTCACTTTGAGACATAGTTTTTAAGTCTCATGTGCCCGTAATTACACTGGTACTCCTGGTATGAATATAACGCAAATCGTCACTTACTTTCAATCGATTTCGGGTCTTGTTTACATAAATACGTGGTTGAGAAAATAATTAAGAAAAAAAACATAGCAAGGCGGTTTCTCCAATTTTGATGTAATAATTTCTTTTTACACCAAAACTTCTCAAATGAATTAGATTGAATTCATCAAACAACATTTAAGGGTTTATTTTTTTGTCAGTCCGTTTTCCACTTCTCGACGCCACCCGCTTTTGCCTTTTGTTCGTGGACCAAATTTTGACTCGCGGACTACTGGTTGGGAACCGCTGCTCTAGAGCTATATTTTTTTTGCATAAACGTAGGCTAAGAAACACCTCTGTCATATAAAACAGATACTTCCAACACTAAATAGTATGAAATAACTAGAATAATGAATAGATTCAGGCGTTACTTTGCGAAAATCCATATTTAATAATAACAAATACTTTCAAAATATTTTAAGGAAACATCCAATTAATATTTTAATATAACACTTAAAAAATTATAAAAATATATCTAGTGACAATTCCGCCTAATTTTCCTGTTAAGCCGACGCGACGTCACAAACGCCACGCAGCCAAACCTGAAGAATCTTCGACGCGTTTCGATTCTACACGAAGCATCCTCAGGAGGCCTTGACTCTACGAGCGCACGATCGAAAACGTGTGCTATATTTTAGATATATTTTTAAGCGTTTTATTAAAATATTAATTTGATGTTTTCTTCAAATATTTTAAAAATATTTGTTTTTATTAATTATGAAATAACTTGTTGAATGAACATTGATCACACATTATTATAATCCGACTTCCACACATTATATTTTTCAGTGTTAAAGTTCGAAGAAGCTTGTCTTCCTAGAACGCACACCTTCAATACAATCATTCACTAGCCTAAATTACTGCTCGCCATAGACAAGAGTAGGATCAGCTGTAGTAAAGTGGCCATATTTGTTTCAAGTTTATGGAGCTATACCGTCAAATTAAACCGTTTAATTTTTTCAAATTGCATTAGAAATAACAGGCAAAATGAGATTTAACAGGTATGTCTCAAGGTGATGGGCGCATTGCAGTTCGTCACTTGTGATGAAATGCATCTGTTATAGGCAGAGGATACTGCTTAACATCAGGTGGGCCTCGCGCTTGTTCCTTCACAATAAAAAAAAACTATTTTTCCTAAAGCTAATAAAATTATAATTAAATCCCATGGCCGAAACAAATCTGCAAGACCTCTGGACACTGTGAGCGAATACTGTGTGAATAAGGAACGTTATGATTAATATAAAATTTCTGACGGTAGTACAAATAATTTCTTAATAACTCAAGTAACATATAAAAGCAATTAGTCACCCCGTGGCCACGATCACTGCAAGGTGTTTGAAACGTCGGCACAAAAATAAAAATAAATATACTCAATTTAAACTGTTTTAGTTATTACTTAAGTTATTTAATTACTACATTTGATAAAAGTCAATATCATCGCCTGTGGGGTGCCAGGCTAGAATGTCACCCCCCATTACTACCTGCGGGTGTCGTGAGAGGCGACTAAAGGTAAAGTACCAGAAGGTGGGCAGCAGCGCTTTCGGAGGAACTGCTATCTTAAACTGCCAAGTGTGGGGATTATGGCGAACCCCCCCTTTATGGGGGAGGCTGTGTTCAGCAGTGGATAATTCGGCTGATACTGTAGTACAGTACAATATCATGGTAGGAGTTATAGCTATGGTCTGCCAAGCCGCAGGTCCCTGGTTTGATCCACACCGCTGCCGCTGGCTTGAGCTGCACCGCACGGTGAAAAGGCATTTTGCGATAGCTGAAAATCTGTCGCCAAGCACCTAACGGTGTGTTCCGGCAGCAGTCCTTGAAAGCCAGTAAAATTACAGGCACATGAGACTTAACTGTCTCAAGGTGAAGGGCGCAGTGCCATTCGTGAATTGTGATAAAATGCATCTGTTATAGTCAGAGCTTAGTCCGCTTAACACCAGGTGAGCGTCGAGCTTGATCCGTCATAATAACATTAAAGTAAACACATATTTCGTTGGTTACAGTGATTTAAGTCATTCTCGTATTTTTTTTTTATGTTATTGTGACGGGACAAGCTCGAGGCCCACCTGATGTTAAGCGTACCTCTGCCTATAACAGATGCATTTCATCACAAGTCATGAATTGCACTGCGCCCGTCACTTTGAGACATAGTTGTTAAGTCTCATGTGCCTGTAATTTCACTGGCTCTCAAGGACAGCTGCCGGAACACACCGTTAGGTGCTTGGCGGCAGATTTTCTACTTGAGGGTGGTCGCTAGCCAGGCGGGCACTCGCAAAATGCCCTTCCACCATGCGGTGAAGCTCAAGCTCTGGGCGGGATTCGAACCATGGACCTGCTGCGCGGCAGTCCATAGCCAATGCCACTGAGCCATCACAAAATATACCTTTGTTTAGTAAATTTGGGCCTGAGTAGAAGTAAGATAGCAGCTGTATACCTAAACTCCTCTGCCTTAAACAAAGCAAACAGGAAGAAACAACCACCTTCACGCAAATTTTATGCAAATCCTAGCCAAAATCAATGACGTAAGTATGAAAATAGATTGAAAGTGTGTAACACAAGCTATTTCGATACTTATTAGTTAAAATAATTATATAAATAACTCTATTACAGGTTAAATAGAGCTCAAAACAGGTTGTAAATAGAACAATGAACTGTGAGACTGGGTCATTTCTACTGTTGCGTGACCAGCTAAGCTAGATACTTGATATAGGGTAGGGATGGGACAGAGCGGATTACGGATAAAAGTAATTAAATAAAACGTTAGGCCATTAAAATTTAGTGTCCAGTCGTGAAAAGCATGTATATAAATAATTTTTATTGGTCGTACCGCCAATGAGAATTCCCTAGTAAGGTGCCACGTAGACGGCCAGGGCCCAATCCAAAGCTCATATTTTATAAGCAAGATATTTTTGAGGCTCAACCCGCATGATGCTATCCCCAATGCACTACCATATAAATACATGAACATATCGTAAGACCTTTGGATTCGGTTCTGGTCGTCCACCTGGCACTCTGTTAGGGAATTTTCTATGTTAGAAGCCGATAGTAATAATGAAATACTTACAAAATCGCGTGGGTTGCGTATTGAGCAGCAAAGCACAATTTTTCATACATGTACCGCACATATTACACATATACTGTCATTCTCTCGGTGTATTTGGATGTGAACTTTTAATGATACAGATTGATCAGTTCTGTACTGAGTTTCCTCACATTTGATAGTTTAAATAATTTTCATTAATGGACGTCTGTTTATAGCGCTTTCCATTAAAAAAAGTTTTGTTATATTTCAAATACTAAGTGTTCAAACACAGTGAAATTTTGTATGCGTGTCCTTCAGCCTAGTATCGGTACTTTTGGTATATATACATGTTTTGTATATTTAAAAATTTTCAATACGAAAAAATCGCTTGGTGTCGGAGTTATTTATCTAATCTAAAATAAATAATAAAACGAAAAACATGCAGACCAGAAAGCATCGATATTTGGCTCCAGGAGCACGAAAAATTTCACATTTAGTATTTATCATATGAAATAAATACGTTTGTATAGAAAATTATATGAATACACTTCCCTTAAATCTGTTTAACCTTTGCTGAGTTTGATGTTAACCTATTATAATTTTCATAATTTAATATACATTTTTAATTATATCACATTTATAATCTATATTCTATGTATGATATAACTTGGAATTATTATGAAGAACTTAAAACTATATTTAATTCCCGTTACTTTCGTACCAAGTATAGTTTATATAGGTATATCTATTTATAATAGCAGGTCTTCTTACACAGACATTTAACACTTTTTCGCTCTAATTCATATGCATACATTAGTTTAGTGTTAGGAAATTTTAAGTATAATATACGTATAGTTTGGCTGTTCTAAAATGCGAGTCAAAATGTCTAGTAATTAACGTAACATTGTTAATTATCATAAATTTTAAAACAACTTGATTGTGTTGCGTATCTCGACAAATGAATAATTTATAAAAATCTAGATGTGTAATATACTTCTAGTTTATGGAACGTTCTTCTACTTCATAGACTAAATACTGAACGCTCATTAGGCAATAGTACCCAATGACGTGATATCCGACCAATGACCGTTCAATATTCGGTCAGAATTAACTAATCAAGACTGAAAATACGATGCATAACATAAAATTAGTTACAAGTCTAAATAAATAAAAAATATTTAACATATAATTGCATCTGAGAAGTGGATAGCTAGTTTGCTACCTTCTTGTGTCAGTTTTTGACGAGTAAAAAATATTAGTGTTCGTTCACATTTTTGGGCCACGTAGTGTGAGGCGAGCCTGTTGCCATTTCACGGGCATAGATCCAGATTTTACTGCTATCGAGAGTTTCTTTGTTAGAAAACGATCTTCTACCACATCATTACTCGATATTTGGGGTAAAGCAGCTATAGAAAGAGAATAGACTTGAGATTTGACTTTGGAAGTTTGATAATAATTATAATGATAAATAATCTATATTAATATTAACGACTATTAAATAATATCAATATTGACGACATTAAAATCGCGGGAAGACGGATACAGGCTGCTTCCAACAGTTCTATTTGGAAATCTATGATGGAGGCCTACATTCAGCAGTGGACTTCTTGTGACTGAAAAATACCAATATTGGCTTAAATTATGCATTGACATTAATAACCAAACGGGTAATTAGAAATAGTGATAATTAATTTAAATTTTAAATAATAATATCAAATCCACTCTTTCTAAACATACTCTAATCGTCAATAAAAATACACCAAACATTTACCAACCGTTGAAACAATAACCAAATACTAGACACAAAAAAAACCGATAAAAAACATAAAATTTTACAATCGTATAAAATTATATTTTATATCCGTAAAAGCAATAATCCGTACATGCGATGCGCATCACTTAACCAAGATCTGTACCCTCAAACCTTTAAGCTTACTTCACACGACGGAATTTGGTAACAAAGCTAATGTTGACATTACACCGTAATACACAATGCATTATACACACGTATTATACGTGCAAGGGAAGGTCGTTTATTTGAGTGTATATTATGGCGGTTCTCATGTTTTGTGACAGTTTTTCCCACGTACTAAAACATCACTAGTTTCTTAGTTTGAATCATTGGTATGTACTGGTATTATCTGGTTTAGGGTTGTCGTAACATTTTTTTTGGCGTAAGAACATTTTTTTCTACAAGTGTAAATTAATTAATAAACCGGCCAAGTGCGAGTGGGACTCGTTCACGAAGAGTTCCGTACCATTATTTGTAAACTAATATTGTAAGTTACAGACACTTTTCGCAGTGTCTGATTGAGCTGGGTAGGTACGGCGAAAACCTTTTTGTATTGTATGGGAGTCCCCTTAATTATTTATTTTATTTTGAGTGAATAGTTAAAGCGTCTACCTGTCACCGTTATTAGTATCGAGCAAGAAATGGTAAAAAAATCAAGTTTGTTGTACGGGAGCTCCCCTTAAATATTTATTTTATATTATTTTTAGTATTTGTTGTTGTAGCGGCAATAGAAATACATCATCTGTGAAAATTTCAACTGTGTATCACGGTTCTTGAGATACAGCCTGGTGACAGAAAGGTCCCGTTTCACCCTTTGGGTACGGAACCCTAAAAAAGTAAGTAAGTTGTAGGCTTTCCTAGAAATACTGGATCTCAAGAGCAGCTGTCGTAACACACCGTTAAGTGCTTAGCGTCAGATTTTCTACTTGAGCGTGGTAGCTAGCCAGGCGGGCATTCGCAAAATGCCCTACCACCATGTTATAACGACTGCCATCCTTAGACAACAACCGGGACCGACGGCTTAACGTGCCCTCAGAAGCACGTGCACGCTCAGTAGTTATGTCACTAGCGGCCACCCATCCAAGTCATGACCGCGGCGGACGTTGCTTAACTTTGCTGATCGGTTAAGAACGGCTAAGTAAACTTCGCTACGAGTGCTTCTAAAATGATTTACATAATTCCCACGCTTGGCAGGCGTCTGGAGGAGCATAGTGTAAGATGGCAGGTGCTGCTGCCCACCTTTTGGTTCCCTTCGTTACTTCTAGCGACTCCCACTGGAAGACATGTTACACAGGCGCTTCACTGGAAGATAATATTATTATAACAAATATTTTTAAAATATTTTATGAAAACATCAAATTAATATTTTAATAAAACACTTAAAAAATACAAAAATATATCTAGTGACAATTCCGCCTAATTAATTTAATTTAAAATTCAATTATTACAATTTTAATTTAATTTAAAATTAATTAGGCGGAATTGTCGATAAATATATCTAGTGACAATTCCGCCTAATTAATTCAATTTAAAAATTCAATAATTACAATTTTCTAAAAATTCAATAATACAAGCGGAATTGTCACTAGATATATTTTTGTATTTTTTAAGTGTTTTATTTAAATATTAAATTGATGTTTTCATAAAATATTTTAGAAATATTTGTTATTATTAAATATGGATTTCCGCAAAGTAACGCCTGAATCTATTTATTAGATAATATTATCGTAACACAAAGAAACGTTAAAATCGATTCAACCTTCAAACATAAGTGATATACCTAGTTCATACAAGTAGCGAGCTACCATGCGCTTGTCTAGTATAGTTCAAGTAAAGGTTATACCCACGTCTAACGACCACTTTAGCCTGACCTTTTCGATGATATTTTGCACGCTTTGCCTGTGAATCGATTTCTATGGTTTCCGAAATTGGTTGCCAGAAATAATAAAAAAAAATACGGAAATGTTTTACCTTATAATCTGCGTAATAATGAAAAGCAAATTATTCAAAACTAGCTTTCCGGTCGCGGCTCGTTATCGCGCAAAACCATTAACCTCTTTTTGCGCAGTTGGATAAAAAGTATCATTTGTCCTTCCTCGGGTCTCAAACTATTTTGATACCAAAATTCATCCAAATCGATCCAGTAGTTTTTAAGTTTATATGTGTCATACAAAAATGCAAAAATACAAATCATTCCTGTTTATAATATTTGTGTAGATAATGAAATTCGTGTCGTACCAAAAATTTGATTAGCTAAAGTAGGTACAAGGTCGTTATTCGAAAATACTGATAAATAAACTACCTACCTAAAAGCTTGACCACCTTAAAATATACTTTGTTCAAAGTAAAACTATAGAACCGTTTTGAAAACAATCTCTTCTACACATTAAAAGAATATATGTCAATGCAGCTTTTAGAATCTTTGTTCTTAGGACAAGTGCAAACGCGATAACTGGAAATTGAAGTTTACTGTATTAAGTGTAAAAATATTATGATTATTATATTTTAATCAATTATTTACATAGACATAAGTATAATTTAAAATATTTAAGTAGTATAAATCATTTGTTCTCTGTATGCCTCAAACGTTATAAGTCTTTGTTGGCTTTTTCAGTTTAAAAAACAAATTTAGTGACCACTATCTCATCTGATGGTAAGTGATAGTGTGATCGAAGATGTTCAGGCTGACCTAGAATTGCTGGGTCTCAAGGACAGGTGACGGTAGGTGCTTGGCGACATTATCTACTTGCGGATAGTAGCTACCCAGACGGGCATTCGTAGAACCTTATTCCATGGAACCCTGCGCGACAGTCCATGCTATTACTACTTGGCCATCACTGCGCTTATCAATTGTTGCCATGGTCTCGAAAGTCTCCAAGTAATTTTTCTGGCTCTCAAGGACTGCTGCCGGAACGCACTGTTAGGTGCTTGGCGACGGTCTACTTGAGGGTGGTAGCTAGCCAGGCGAGCATTCGCAAAATGCCCTTCAACCATGCGGTGAAGCTCAAGGCGGCGTGTAACGAGTATTATCACTTACACTCGTGTTACACACGTACTTAAATACTTTCGCAACTATAATATAAGTCGGATTCGGCATAGTTTGGTAGTTAATAATTTACTAAATGGTACATTGTCAGTCGGAATGCGGACTTAAATAACTACGCAGATTGTATTGTAGGTTAACATAAGTTTCGTTCGATAGCTACACTCGCGTCGGGTATACCTCTTATATTTACGCAATAGTTACCAGTAGTAAGTAGAGTTACCTATTGTGATAATTTAGTTAATAACTCTATCGTTAACTATTACTTTAGAATTAACTAGCTTTCCGGCCGCGTCTCCGCCCGCTCGTATATTGTTTATCGCGCAAAACCTTTTATCATTAACCTCTTTTTGCGCAGTTGTATAAAAACTATCCTTCTCAAACTATTTCCATACCAAATGTCATCCAAATCGGTCCAGTAGTCTTTAAGTATATTCGATGCATACAAAAATTCAAATCTTTCCTGTTTATAATTCTAGTGTAATCTAGCGGCCCGACCCGGGTACGCACTTACTAGGCATTTTACAAAAACTTTTTTTTTCTAGTATTTTATAGCCTATGTTCAGTACGTAGGTATAATGTCAATATTTAAAACACTATTGAAGAATCACTACTTATCAAGTTTGTAATATAACACTGCTTATAATGATATTATATGAATTCATATAAATTGTATTATATTAGTATGTCGTCTTCTTCTTCGCGCGGCAACTAGTGCCGGCGCGGACGCGCCTTCGGGCTCGGGTGGCCCCTTTGCGCGGCAGTCCTTCGCCAGCAGTACATCACTGCTGGGTCGCGGGGTGTGTGCCATATGGGTGGCACCTTCTTCTTGCTTCGGGGTATATGGTCAGTCCAGTCTTCTGTCTCCCTACTCGCCCTCAGCCCACCGGGTGAATCCCTCTGGTGGGAAGCCCAGTGAGCGAGTCGCTCGGGAGACGAGATGATAGCGCGCCCAGGCCGGCCCTCGGGGCCTGAGCGTCGCGGCAGCATCGGGGGCACAGTGAAGTGCTACCTAGCGGCAGGCAAGGAGTTTACCCACTCCCGCTAATACAAGCGGGATGGGGTCCACTCCCTCCCTGAGCGCCTGGAGCACTTCCTGCAGGGTGCAGAGGGCGGTCTCGATTAGCTCAAGTTCCGCCGCCGTCCTTATCTTCTTGTTACCTGACTCGCTCGCACGTGGGAGCGAGGCAGGTACGTGTTGTCGTCTCGGTCTCTCTGCCTTAGCACAGGGTGCTTGGGCCAGAGAGACGGTAGCTTCGGGTGCGGGTGCGGAAGGCGAGGGTGCGCTCTTCCGTAGCCCCTTCTTCTTCTTCTTCTTCTTCTTCTTTTTTGATTTCTTTCCCGGTGGGCGGGGGCAGTCGCGCGCGTAGTGTTCACCCCCACACCGTACGCACGCCTGCCGCCGGAAGCAATTGTGGGAGGAGTGCCTAAATGCCTGGCATCTGTGGCATTGTGCTGGGCCCCTCCTCCCACGCCAGTGCTCGAGCTTCACCCCCGGCATGCACAGAAGTTCGTCCACTTCGTATATGCCGGGAGTCAGGTTGGGAGTCCGCTTCATCGACGCGAAGAAGATGCAGCCTGGCCTGCCCTTCCTCGCGGAGATCTTCTTTACATGCTCGGGTTCGTACCCGAGCGCGGCAAGGTCTTCCATGATATCTTCCGGCCTGGTGTCTGCCGGAAGCCCTCGTATCGCCAGCTTTTGGTTGCGTTCCTTGGGGAGAGAGTAGGAGAACCATGTCATCCTTTCCGTCTCGTCCAGGCTAGTGAGGTAGGCCTGGATGGCACGGTACTCCTCCCCATCTGCTGGCGTGAAACGTACCCCTTTATTAAAAGGGCGTACAGTTGGTGGTCGTCCGAGTATCCCTTTAAGCGCGCGGAGGTGCTTCGTGCTGTTCGGGAACGATTCGAGCACGATCGGTGGGTACCGTTCCTTCGGTACCGGTGCCGATTGCGTGCCGGTGGTTGCGGTGGAAGTCTTCGTGTTTGTTGTGGTCGTCTGTGTAGGGGCCGTCCGTGAGGTTGATGCCACAGCCTCGGCATAAGCGGCAGGCGCACTTGCTGTCCCTTTCCCGCCCCGCGGGTGCGAGGTAGGAGGGGGACGCGGTGCTGTTGTTTTCCTGCCGGTGGTTGCGACAGGTGGAGAATTTTCTGTATGTCCTGGCGCGGCCGTGGTTACGGCGGCGTAGGACATGGAGGTGGGGACGTCTTGTTCGGGTGCAGTGGCCGCGGCCCAGTCCATGCGGTCTAGGGCGCGGGCGCAGGCGCGTTTGCCGGCTTCCTCGGCCTCCTCACTGCGCTTCCTGCGCACTCTGGGGACCGGAGGGTCGGCGGGCACGGTTGTCTTTGGTGGCGATTCCGGAGAATCCAGGATTACCACCACTGGTGTGGTGGTCTCAGCGGGGGCAGCGGAGGAGGCAGAGGAGGAGTCGTCACTCTGCGCCTCCGCTTCCCAGCTTGCGCGTTCGCGGCGGGCGGCTTCCAGCGTCTCCTCTATGGAGCGCCGGAACTCCCTATACCGCCGCGCGTCTTCGTCCGCTTCGGTGTTGTCAACTGGTACCCGCCGGGTGGACAGGGGTCTGTCCCGTGCGGGGGTCCTCAGTTGACCTCGAGGTTTTCTTGGGGCGTCAGGGCAGTGGCGGCCAGGTTCTGCCGAAGCGTTGTAATCGCTCGGCGAACTCATGGCCACTGAGGTTGCTTCGATCCACGCGATTCACTGATTCTTCGACTGCGGCATCTGCGTCTGCAGTTCCGGGCCAGTCGAGGATCAGGCTATCCAACTAGGTGGCAGTCTTCGCCCTCAAGAGAGGGGTGGAAATCGGAGGGTGTTTTCAATAAAACACCCCCGAGTTCTATGGAGTTTTGGTGCGAATTCGTGCGTGGTTTAACAAAAACAAATCATAAGCAAAGCTTTCCATATTAGTATGTATGTATATTTGTTTGTTAGTATATGTATATTTGGTTTTTACCAAGTATTTATTATATATTGGAATTTATGTAGTTATGTAAAATATTTATCAAAATGGTGAATGTAGAAACTTCATTTCACTCAATTGTTTTTTTTATTTTTTTTAATGTTACTGCATATTTTATATTGTTATTCTTTGTTCACCACCGTGTATCTTGAAAAGTGATACTGTCCAAACAAAGGTTGTCTGGAAGAAATCGCTACATGCGATAAGATAGCCCATTGTACTACCACTGGTTGACATTACTATTTCTAAGATTATTTAATGTATTTTTGGTGTGCAATGAAGAATTTTGTATTGTATTGTATTGTAATGTAGGATTCTAATAGTGAAAGAATTTTTCTAATCACTCCAGTAGTTTTTAAGTTTATTCGTTACATACAAAATACAAATCTCTTCTCTTTATTATAGTAGTGTACATTCTCGACTTTGTTAAAGTAATTTATTATTAGTCAATATATTCCTAAGTCTAAAAGTATTTTACTTAACGATTTATTACTATAATTTGAAGCACTCGTAGCGAAGTATCCTTATTTGTTTTTAACCGATCAGCAAAGTTAAGTACCGACCGCTGCGGTCATGGGTTGGATTGGTGACCACTAGTGACATTACTACTGAGCGTTTCCGTGCTTCGGAGGGCACGTTAAGCCGTCGGTCCCGGTTGTCGTCTTTGGATGGCAGTCGTTATAGCATGGTGGTAGGGCATTTTGCGATTTTCCGTTTGGCTAGCTACCACCCTCAATTAGATAATCTGTCGCCAAGCACCTAATGGTGTGTTCCGGCAGCTGTCCTTGAGAGCCAGTACTTATAGGTTAGCCTGAACAACATCTTCGACCACATCATCACTACCACTACACTACTACACTACCAAGCATAAAAGAATAAAAATGACTTCCACGATGCATCATTGATTTGTACGTGGTAGTAAATTGAATAAGGTTTATTTCCGATTTATTCTAGTAGCTAAATTGACTTCACTCTACGGCGAGAGGAGGGTAGATTTTACTTAGGAAATTTGTATTGACCTAATAGAGAACTATCAAAAGATTTCTCTCTTTTGGATGTTAAAAATGTAACCAAAGCGATAGATATGATCGCTTAGCATGCGATTTAGATACACTATTGCTAATTTAAAACTGGCGGGAAAAACGTACAGCTGATACCTTTGTTTCGATATTTATTCGTTGGTTTCGTTTTATTTTTCAGTATGTATTGTTGTAGGTAATTTTTTTTATGTGTTGCTTTAAACCAATGTATATAAGCAATTCGTATTACAGCACGGAATCATAACTTTTCGTGTCCTCGAATATATCCTCTATGAAGTTTCTAAATATGAATTTGAAGTACAGTCGCATGCTTAGCGTATAGTTATTAAAATCACATGCATCGCTTGAATGTCCGTAATGATCGATCCAAATCTGAAAATCAGTGAAAGTCTCCCTATGAAGATTTATCATCCTAACACATTTACATGTGACCTTTAGATTTGAAGTCATATGACATACAAATATATGGTCTGGTATGAAACGTTTCACTTTTTTTCCCTACCATAGAGAAAAATTGTTTCCTGCTATTTCGCTTTGTTTATCTCTCTTTTGGATGTTAAAAATGTAACTATACCTATCTAGCAAGGGATCTAGATTATAACAAAGGTATTAAGTTGAAATACCCAGTGAGTGGGTTAAGTATAGGTTGTGGGCAAAAAGTCGGTGTCCCCCACGAGGTCGCGGAATTATATCATTGAGTGTCCGGCCGCCGCTGCTGTCAGGAATGCGGGGTGAAAGGTACGCCGTTGGTGATGGGAGGTAGAGACAGCGGTTCTATTTTATGAGCGGTTGTTCTTAATTGAAATTATTAATTGAAATTTTCAAATATATATTGCGATGTAAATGATATTTAAATCGTATTCACAGATTTAAATATCATTTACATCGCTTGTATTTTCCCGACGTTTTAAATACTTTCTTAGTAGTGGTCGTGGTTACAGTGTGTGTACACTGTGTGGTCTAGCTAGGGATGAGTACGACGTAGGTGCTCAAGCAAAACAATAATGTAAAAGTTCATGCGTATAATTAGGTAATAGACAATCTCAGCTTGGATGACGTCTAACTAAACTTTACTAGTACCTATGTATATTGTGTCCCTACGGTATGGCGTATGATTAATTGGTTTATTTGTGATTTTGTACTGCCAGTTAAAAACTTTCAATAATTATTATCCCTTTCTTTATGCAAGCAGTAATTACTCACAGTCTTCACATGTATTGCAGTATTGTAATTTAATAACTAGGTTCTAAGCTGGTGATGGTTGTCCATCATCTTCGTTATTGAAATTGAGATTAATATAATTTCAATAGCCACACTGAGTATTCTTGGCATGGCATAAACCCGGTCTGACTGGCTAGAATTCGTGGATTTTGAAACCTTCGGCTTTAAATTATTTTAAATATACGCAATTTGAGCCATTTAAAATTGTTTCCTTATTCTACTTAACATGGCTTTGTACCTACCATTACGCTTCCGCTCCCGCTATCTTTTATTTCTCGCTCGCTTATCCACCGACTTGCAGACCTAAAAGTGAACGGCGCAGGAGGCGTGACGCAGCCTTACGTGCAAACCTATCTGCAGTTCAGACGGCTATATTACTAGATCGAACTGATACTTAGACAATGCGTTGCAATCCTGTAGTCCGACCTAATGCTGTTTTAATAAGATTTCACAATGCTTTTAGCGAGATTTGTAGACAAGAACAAGAACAATTGTAAGCTTATGAAGGATTTAAGTGCGGACGTGCTGAGTTCATTGTCATCTAAAGCGTGTTCTTGCATTACTATGAAAGTGACTTTAGAGAGTGACTTTTTGAGAGCCAGTACTTCTTGGTTAGCCTGAACAACATCTTCGACCACATCATTACTTACTATCAGGTGAGTTAGTGGTCAAAGGTTAAACCATAAGGAAGAAAAAATAACCTTTTTAATGGACTTCCAAAAATGGAGAAGGTGCTAAATTCAACTGTTTTTTTTAATGTTTGTTACCTCATAACTTTCGACTGGGTGAACCGATTTTGATGATTCTTATTTTATTTGAAAGCTGGTGCTGTCCGTATGTTTCCGTCCTATTTAAATTTCTTCTAAATCGCTCTAGCCGTGCTTGAGCTTCACCGCATGGTGGAAGGGCATTTTGCGAATGCCCGGCTGGGTAGCGACCACCCTCAAGTAGAAGATCTATCGCCAAGCACCTTACGGTGTGTTTCGGCAGCTGTCCTTGAGAGCCAGTAATTCTAGGTTAAGCCTGTTTACACCTTCGACGACATCATTACTTACCATCAGGTGAGATTGTTGTCAAAAACATGCCTATCAGAAATAATAAAAAAAATATTGAAAATCTATCGCAAAGCACCAAACGGCGTGTTCCGTCTACAGTTTTTAGAGGCCAGTAATTCTAGGTTACCCCAAAAAAAATAATCTTCGACCGCATCGTCAGGTGATATAGTGGTAGAGTGTTAGCCTACCAGTTATAAAAAAATATTGGTTCTCTTTTTTTATGTTATTGTGACGGTACAAGCACGAGGCCCACCTAATGTTAAGCGGACTAACCTCTGCCTATAACAGATGCATTTCATCACAAGTTCAAGTCAATGCACCATGGTACATTAGAACTGTCGACCTCCATCGTGACCTGAAAATGGATGTCGTTGTCGATATAATAAAAAAACACGCAGAAGCTCACGAACATAGACTTCACCGCCACGTGAATGTTGATGCAATCCAGCTCCTTGACAACACAGACATAGTGATAAGGCTAAAAAGGACAAAACCTTTTGAGTTAGTGTAGTTGAGTGTCAGTGATAAGTAGTGAAGTGAGTGCTACATATAAGGAACACAAGAACACATAGTGTCTTCCCCTTAATAGAGACAATAAGATAGGTGTTAATGGACACATTCTTAATTTTACTCTATTTAGCAGTTTAAGTCAAGCTAAAGTTGCTCATTAGTCCGTATTGTTGACTAGATTGTAATATAATGACGTACTTAGTACAACATTAGAAAAAAAAAAATTTCATCACAAATCACGAATTGCACTGCGCCCCTCACTTTGAGACATAGTTGTTAAGTCTCATGTGCCTGTAATTTCACTGGCTCTCAAGGACTGCTGCCGGAACACACTGTTAGGTGCTCGGCGACAGATTTTCTACTTGAGGGTGGCCGCTAGCCAGGCGGGCATTCGCAAAGTTCCCTTCCACCAAGCGGTGAAGTTCAAGCCCGTGGCGGGATTCGAACCATGGGTCTGCTGCACGGCAGTCCATAGCCAATGCCACTGAGCCATCACTGCATTCCTTGGACAACTCTGGGGGTACTGGGTGCCACGAGGAAGTGCTAGTGTATAAGTTAATATGATCCGTCGTAAGCGCCGCGGTCTCAATGTCGTTAGAAAGTATATTGTATGATTGATTTCTTCAATCACCGTTCTAGGAAGTTCTGTAGATATAATTATGTACTGGTATTATCCTTCACACTCGAATACCATACCGGTTGCTGTCGCTATACCTTATCCGTGTGGGTTTTATTGAATACAGATATGTGACAAGAATTTTCCTGACATATCCAAAATATCAGTATCTGGGAAAAAGGAAAAATTAGATATTATCAGGTTTTTTTCAGTAACAAGACATAATAATAAAAAATCAAGATTTAATTTTGAAGCGCTCGTAGCGAAGTTTGCTTAGCTGTTCTTAACCAATCAACAAAGTTAAGCAACGTCCGCCGCGGTCATTAATTGGATGGGTGACGGCTAGGCGCTTCCGTGCTTCTGTTGGCACGTTAAGCCGTCGGTCCCAGTTGTTGTCTAAGGATGGCAGTCATTATAGCATGGTGGTAGGGCATTTTGCGAATAACCGCCTGGCTAGCAACCACCCTCAGGTAGAAGATCTGTCGCCAAACACCTAACGGTGTGTTTCGGCAGCTGTCCTGAGAGCCAGTAATTCTAGGTTAGTCTGAAAAACATCTTCGACCACATCATCACTTACCATCAGATGAGATAGTGGTCAAAGGCTAACCTATCGAGCATAAAAAAAAAAAAAAAACCTTAATTCGAATATAAAATAGGATTCGAAAACAACGAAATAGAACGGAGAAAGTACAAACAGAATTTGTTTTGTAAATAAGTGTTTACGAGTGTGAGTTGAGAATACATGAGTGTGTGTGTAAGGAAGAGGGTGTGTGTGTAAGAAAGAGCAAGCCCGTGTGTGTGTGAGGGAGGCTGTGTGTTATGTGTGTGTGAAGCGATTATTTCAATACTATCAAGAGCTCTTCATTATCTTGATATAACGATGACTGAAGCCATTTGATACTGATTAGTTAGTTAGATTACTAGAACCATTGATTTGGTTTTGCATTAGTGTAAGGTAAGAGGGTACATTTTTAATTCTTTATTTAGCTTATTGTACAGCAACGAACTAATATAGTGATAAATACACCATAAGTCATAACTCATAACCCTTCAAATTTATCTCCATGTATACAGAATTACCTTAAAATCGAATAATTATTTGATTTTTTATACTCATGTGTATGTTAACCTCGATAGTAAAGAATTTAGTGACATTAAATTATTTTGAAAAAATCCGATGTGTAGTCAAGTCAAAAAAGCCATTTATTCACTTTAGGCGTCTACGACGTTCTTATGAAGGTCAATTACAAATTTTAGTATTGAAATATTCTACATTGTACTGCCACGTTCAGCAAATAAATTGTATAGAGCCACTGCGAGAAGAACGGGCAAGAAACTCGGGGCCATTCTTTTAAACATATTTTAACAATGTGTTACATACTTACTATATAATAGAGTTATTACAATATTTGTTTAAGTTATGTAGGTGACAGGCAATAGCTTGGCGGAGGCGGAATTGTCCAGGCATTTTTGTCGTTTATGTAATCAGAAACTGTGTAGTAGGATTTCTTAATCAATATAGTTTTTCACATGCAACTTGAATTTCCCTTCTGTGAGCGTTGTAATATGTTTGGGAACTTTATTATAAAACCGTACACAATTACCTAAGAAGGACCTTTTATTTGTCTTTCCTAATCTAAAACCTGGCACCGCTATTTTATCTTTGTTCCTAGTATTGTAATCGTGATTGTCACTGTTTAATTTAAATTTACTCAATTTTTTACGAACATACATAATATTTTCAAATATATACAGACTTGGTAAAGTTATAATATCAATTTCTTTAAAAAGATCCCTCACAGATTCCCTAGGACCCATTTTATATATGGCTCGAATTGTATATATACTTGTCATTGCAGGCAACTGTACCTATGTTACAATTATCAATCAACCATTTCAATTGACTAAGTCTCACCTCATTACAGTACAACATTCAATTCAACATAATTATGTTTATAAAATATGCCCTGCCACATCAAACAAAGGCTCGCTGGAGTTTATTAATGTTTACACAAAGAACATGATCTAAAAACTGCGCGTGAGTTGGGAAAGTGACCCTGACACTGATGCGTATTCTGTGGACTGGCGGAGATTAGATGTTACAGTAGGGATGGGATACGTTCGAGCTGGATTCACAGTTATCGATGGTAAAAAATAAAATAAAAATTCCGTAACTAATTCTGTGAATAGTTAAAGCGTCTACCTGTCACTGTTATTAGTATCGAGCAAGAAAAAAATCAAGTTTGTTGTATAGAAGCCTACTTACATATTTATTTTATTATATTTTTAGTATTCGTTGTTATAGCGGCAATAGAAATACATCATCTGTTAAAAATTCAACTGCCTAGCTATCACCGTTCTTTTGATACAGCCTGGTGACAGACTGACGGACAGCGAAGTCTCAGTAATAGGGCTCCGTTTTTAACCTTTGGGTACGGAACCCTAAAAACGAAATCATACTACAGCTTACATGTTAGAAGATAATAAATCTGGTAATATTATTATATTGCAAAAGAAGCCAATTCGTGCTATATATGGAGCGGATTCTAGCGAATTATTGATGGAGTATTTTTTAAAGAAATCAACAAATTATCTGTGCGAATTCATTAATATTATGTTTCCATTCGATATTATGGTGTTATTAAACGGCAATAAATATTTAATACTGATCAGTTGGTGGATGGTAATGGCAACACCAAAGCGATAGTAGCGCCGCCATTTGATGGGATAAACATACGACACGCTCTGTTATTGGCTGAGTGATTTCCCGCTAAAACGAGTGTTGACACGAAGTGAAGAGCTGAGGAGTGGGACATTCTTGTGACGACCACCAGACTGGAAACATCGGAGCCGAAGTACTAGTCTGTTCATTACAATATATTCTTGAAATTATATTGTATACTCGAAAGATATTAGGTAAATTTTAATTAAACTGTTAGCACCACAATTACAACACTAGAAATAAAAGTATACTAGCGGTGACAGGTTTTAGAATAGCTAAGACAAATAATAAGTATTTTTTATGTGTGTGATTTTATAATAAAATTCCTAAAGATATTACTGGGCAAAAAGACTAAAGACATAAAGGCCTATCATATTTTTATTTTTTTTATTAAGGTATAAATAGATTTTAGTCTCGCTTGCCTTTGACTGCTATCTCACCTGTTGGAGAGATATAATGTGTAGAAGATGGTAGCGGGCTCGCCTAAAACAGGCAAAACATGTTGATACAGACCTAGCTTAAGACCACATGCATGTTATTAATATATATATTTATATAAAATTTTTTATGTTATTGTGAAGGAACAAGCGCGAGGCCCACCTGATGTTAAGCGGTATCCTCTGCCTATAACAGATGCATTTCATCACAAGTCACGCACTACACTGCGCCCATCACCTTGAGACATACCTGTTAAGTCTTATTTTGCCTGTTATATCACTGGCTCTCAAGGACTGCTGCCAGAACACACCGTTAGGTAAATATTAATTTGATGTTTTCTTAAAATATTTTAAAAGTATTTGTTATTACACCGTTAGGTGCTTGGCGACAGATTTTCTACTTGAGGGTGGTCGCTAGCCAGGCGGGCATTCGCAAAATGCCCTTCCACGATGCGGTGAAGCTCAAGCTCTGGGCGGGATTCGAACCATGGACCTGCTGCGCGGCAGTCCATAGACAATGCCACTGAGCCATCACTGCTTCAAAATATGTATGACATCACATGTTTTTCGCAAATAAAATTATCTTATCTTATTACAAAATTACAATTATACGAGAGGAAAAATTAAAGTCATGTGCGGGATTCGAACCCGCGTCCATCCACCCCTTTAGCCGGGGTATGCTCTAAACAATTGAGCTAACATGACAATGACGTCATAACTCATTTTTTTTCTATCGTTCTTTAACCATCGTATTGGGATGGAGCGACATCTATAGTACAACTTACGTTGTACTACAAACAATACCAATTTTGCAATTGGTTTTATACTTGTAAATGATGACGAAACCTTATAAATGACAAATTTTCGAAAAAATATATTCATGTGCGGGATTCGAACCCGCGTCCATCCACCCCTTTAGCCGGGGTTTTCTCTAACCAATGGAGCTAACACGACACCATGACTCATAACTCTAATTTTTGCTCTCGTTCTCCAACCTCTCTTAAATTTGTAATGTAATTTTCAGAGCAGGCGTTATTGCAAACATAACAATATAAAAATTATTATTATCTATTTGGAAATAGCATCTAAAATGCGTATTATTGTCACACGTCCAAATAAAATAAATAGTTTGCGTTTTTGACATTGCACTCAAAATTTTCAGTTCCAACGTAAATACTATACCCATCACTATAATTAATAAACTTAAATCGTAACCGGGACAAAAAATACACAGGCTTATAATGGTAGCTCTACATCATTGTTGTGAAACAAGTCGTTACATCTGTTTGTTCGTCATATCATTTATTTTAGTTGCTTTTATATATAATTGTTTTTAATGGGATTTTAACAGATCATTCACGAGGCCCACCTGATGTTAAGCTGTAACCTTTTATAGCAGATTCTTTTCGTCAAGTGATGAACTGCACTGCATACAGTTCTTTAGCGTCATGTGCCTGTAATTTTACTGCCGGACTACTGCCGGAGCACATATTAGATGCTTGGTGACAGATTTTCTTCATTAGGGTGGTCGCTAGCCAGGGCGCAAAATGCCCTTCCACCATGCGGTGAAGCTCAAGCCCGCGGCGGGATTCGAACCATGGACCTGCTGCGCGGCAGTCCATAGCCAAAGCCACTGAGCCATCACTGCTTCTTCTGTATGTATATTTGTGAGTTTCTTTATTCCAACAGAACTTCTTTAGAAGTTTGGCTTAACTGATTTTAATGTATGATTTATCAGTAGATTTGTTTCGACAGCGCACAATATAGCGTAAAAACAAACTAGTGGATTTTACGCCATATTGTGAGTAAATTTATTTTATTTTCTCCTAAATCCCTAGAGTGGGGTATCAAAATGAATTAAATAAGGATTCCATGAATGTAAATAACTTGCAGTTTTAATTCCAATGGACCGATAGAACGCTTAATAAAAATAAATAATTTGCCGTCGGGTTTTTAAGTTTTTAATTAGTTTATGCTTGTTAAATATTTTTTCAAAAGATATCGTCCGACCGTGGATTTAGGAAAGGGAGGGAAATGCAAATAAATAGTCTAAGCGCAGCGTCATATCCCCTCCCTTCCTAAATCCGTGCATAAGACAAAGATTTTAATGAAGTTATGAAATGTGACTAAGGATTTATTGGTTCGTTCCCTGGCCAGCATGCATACGTGAAATTACAGGCACATGAGACTTAACTATATATCAAGTTGACGGGTGCAGCACAATTCGTTACTTGTGACGACGAAATGCATCTGTTATAGGCAGAGGTTAGTCCGCTTAACATCAAGTGGGCCTCGCGTTTGTTCCTTCAAATCGCATGAAAAATATCTATAGCTTATTTATCTTTTAAATTTCAAAAGAAAAGCATCAGACAAAGCTTCTAATAAAGTTATGAAATGTGACTAACGATTTGTTGGTTCGTTCCCTGGCCAGTATAAATACGTCCAACAACACGGAACTGAGCTCTGCTTTAGGTTAATTCTCATTGGAACAAGGGTCAGTTAGTCTGGACCCGCGTCCATTGCTCAACAAGTAGATTTATAGACCACCAGTGCCGCCATTAATATTGCCGTTTGGCGCATTTAGGCCTTTTGCAATCCTTAACTGTATTGCATTTCCTCATACTGCGCATGCGCATTTAGAACAGGTGCTTAGTATTGGCACAGATTATCGCAAGACCTAAATAAGGGAGCTTATAAAAATATTATATCTGAAGCAGTGATGGCTCAGTGGCATTGGCTATGGACTGCCGCGCAACAGGTCCATGGTTCGAATCCCGCCCAGAGCTTGAGCTTCACCGCATGGTGGAAGGGCATTTTGCTAAAGCCCGCCTGGCTAGCGACCACCCTCAAGTAGAAAATCTGTCTCCAAGCACCTAACGGTGTGTTCCGGCAGCAGTCCTTGAGAGCCAGCGAAATAACAGGCAAAATGAGACTTAACAGCTATGTCTCAAGGTGATGGGCGCAGTGCAGTTCGTCACTTGATGAAATGCATCTGTTATAGGCAGAGGATACCGCTTAACATCAGGTGGGCCTCGCGCTTGTTCCATCACAATAACATTAAAAAAAAAAAAAAAAAAAAAACATCATGTGTTGTTCATTATATCGACAAGTGAAAATGAGAGCATCATTATTGTAGTCGAAGCCAATTAAATACGCAATATTAGGGTTAACTCAAATACTAATCGTCAGATCTCACACAAATTTAAATGGGACCACACGACAAGCTTTCTAATGTAAAAAAACATCAGAATCGGTACACACTGTAAATGTAAAGTTATAATGTAACACACACACCTTTTTTGAAGCAGTGATGGCTCAGTGGCATTGGCTATGGACTGCCGCGCAGTAGGCTCATGAAATGAAATGTAATGAAATTTATTTATCGTTTTAACAAACATCATTCAATTTAAATATATCAGAGTACAATAATAGAGCAGTAATATTTACATTAACATTGGAAACACATTGGTACCCAAACTAGGACAGACCTGTGATATGGCGTACCAATCCCCCGGACATGAATAGTAAATTAAGATATTTAAAATAATTATATAATGTGATTCGAATGCCGCCGCGGGCTTGAGCTTCACCGCATGGTAGAAGGGCATTTTGCGAATGCCGGCGTGGCTAGCGACCACCCTCAAGTAGAATATCTGTCGTCAAGCATCTAACGGTGTGTTTTGGCAGCTGTCCTTTGGGGCCAGTCTTTCTAGGTTAAGCCCGTTAAGCGACCACATCATCACTTACAATCAGGTTAGATTATGGTCAAAGACTTACCTATAACCCAGCAATAAAAAAAACAGTCGAAATGAGAACCTCCTCCTTTTTTGAACTCGGTTAACCCATTGGCATCGGCGATAATGATAACAATAGAATTTCATTCATAACTAGGACATAGTGGTCCTGACGATTTCAACTTATTAAAAATAAGCTGTGACAGAGTTCTGCGTTTGCTTCGAATGTATTCGTACAGAACCCTAAAACTGTTAAAGGTCGTAACAGACTTTTCTTTGTCGTTATAACAACTATCTATATATTGACTGTTCGGATAGCCTTGTCTTACCATATTTATTCTTGAAGTAAGTTCTATCCGATTCAAGTACAGCGCTTGCGCAAGTCGAACTTGCACTTGGTAATGGTGCAACGGTCTTGTGTAGATCAGTAGAAAGGCTTACAAAATCATTTTATTTTATAGCTGATAGGCTAGGCTTTCACCGCTATCTCACTTCATAGTGATGATTTGGGAAATATGTTGTTCAAGCTTATCTAGAATTACTGGCTCTAAAGGACAGCTGCGGGAATACACCGTTAGGTGCTTGGCGACAGATTTTCTACACGAGGGTGTCATCATCAGTGTGATCTAGTCAAGCGGGTATTAATTTATTTGATGGAAATATTATTGGTTACTCACAGGATTTGAACTAGCTCATATATAATAATATGTAGGCACCAACGTATACATGTTTATAATAAAATATCGGCACCAGCGTACATGGTTATAGTAAAATGTGGGCACCAGCGTACATGGTTATAATAATATGTGGGCACCATCGTACATGTTTATAGTAAAATGTGGGCACCAGCGTACATGGTTATAATAATATGTGGGCACCATCTTACATGTTTATAGTAAAATATGGGCACCAGCGTACATGGTTATAATAATATGTGGGCACCATCGTACATGTTTATAGTAAAATGTGGGCACCAGCGTACATGGTTATAATAATATGTGGGCACCATCTTACATGTTTATAGTAAAATGTGGGCACCAGCGTACATGGTTATAATAATATGTGGGCACCATCGTACATGTTTATAGTAAAATGTGGGCACCAGCGTACATGGTTATAATAATATGTGGGCACCATCGTACATGTTTATAGTAAAATGTGGGCACCAGCGTACATGGTTATAATAATATGTGGGCACCATCGTACATGTTTATAGTAAAATGTGGGCACCAGCCTACATGGTTATAATAATATGTGGGCACCATCGTGCATGTTTATAGTAAAATGTGGGCACCAGCGTACATGGTTATAATAATATGTGGGCACCATCGTACATGGTTATAATAATATGTGGGCACCATCGTACATGTTTATAGTAAAATGTGGGCACCAGCCTACATGGTTATAATAATATGTGGGCACCATCGTGCATGTTTATAGTAAAATGTGGGCACCAGCGTACATGGTTATAATAATATGTGGGCACCATCGTACATGTTTATAGTAAAATGTGGGCACCAGCGTACATGGTTATAATAATATGTGGGCACCATCGTACATGTTTATAGTAAAATGTGGGCACCAGCGTACATGGTTATAATAATATGTGGGCACCATCGTACATGTTAATAGTAAAATGTGGGCACCAGCGTACATGTTTATAATAAAATATCGGCACCAGCGTACATGGTTATAGTAATATGTGGGCACCATCGTACATGTTTATAGTAAAATGTGGGCACCAGCGTACATGGTTATAATAATATGTGGGCACCATCTTACATGTTTATAGTAAAATGTGGGCACCATCGTACATGTTTATAGTAAAATGTGGGCACCAGCGTACATGGTTATAATAATATGTAGGCACCATCGTACATGTTTATAGTAAAATATGGGCACCAGCGTACATGGTTATAATAATATATGGGCACCATCGTACATGTTTATAGTAAAATGTGGGACCAGCGTACATGGTTATAATAATATGTAGGCACCATCGTACATGTTTATAGTAAAATATGGGCACCAGCGTACATGGTTATAATAATATGTGGGCACCATCGTACATGTTTATAGTAAAATGTGGGCACCAGCGTACATGGTTATAACTCTCTCTCGAGCGCACGATCGAGAATGAAAACGCACGAAATTCATTCTCGATCGTGCGCTCGAAGAGTCAAGACCTCCTGAGGATGCTTCGTGTAGAATCGAAATGCGTCGAAAATTCTTCCGGTTTGGCTGCGTGGCGTTTGTGACGTCACGTCGGCTTAGCAGGAAAATTAGGCGGAATTGTCACTAGATATATTTTTATATTTTTTAAGTGTTTTATTAAAATATTAATTTGATGTTTTCGTAAAATATTTTGAAAATATTTGTTATTATTAAATATGGATTTCCGCAAAGTAACGCCTGAATCTATTCATTAATCTCTCTTGGAGTGAGGGATGCCTCAGGGAGCATGCCTATCACAACAATGTCTTATAAAAGGACAATCTACTCCATCTGCAATCATAGCTAGGACAATGTTGTTGGTGGGCACCCTGCGCACCAGAGACGCGGCACGTTTGCGCATGTTCGCGTGGAAGCACTCCACACGAGCCTGCGCAAACATGCCTGAGGCGCAGAGTGTAGTTATTTGGTTGTTTTAACTTATTCCAAGGTTCGGAACGACTCGGTTGTTTTATAACCTCAAATATCGATTTTTGGCGGGGAATTAGAAAAATATATCGTTTTATGATCTTTGAAAAGCAATAACTACCGTTACCTGCAAAATACAAAAGAGTTCCTATAATTCTCTCATCAATGTCAAAGATAACTGACCGGTCAGTTCTCCATACAAACGTCGTAGGGTGATCTCTCTCTTATTTGAGATTTTAGTTCCAGAATCAAGCATAATATCGATTGATCTCGTCATTATCTAGGCTTGTATCGTAACGAAATTTTAAAAAGTTTATTAAGTTGAAATTTATGAGCTACAAAAACTATACATGAAAATGTTTCGAGGCTCATAACTTTCAGCATAATTCTCTTATTTAAAAAATGTTATGATACAAGCCTAGATAATATAGAGATCAATCGATATCATGCTTTGTTTTGGACCTAAATCCTCAAATAAGGGTGAACAGTTCTTCATATGTTTGTATGAAGAACTGTTCACCCCGACCGATTGTGATAGTTAAAAAGTTGCGCTCTACTCGAAGGTTGTGAACGACGTTAGAGTGAAAAGTTGCACTCCTAATGCGCTCTAATCAAGGTTCTGAACGGCTCCCTGTAGTAGCGGGACAACCTCATCAAATTGTACTCGAAGTCCATTATACGACAAATGCAGAGGGAAGTGATCAGATCAGCATGTTCGCTCTTACGGACAATGCCCTACGTTCACTTCGTAATTATGTTATGCCGTTCTAATCTATTTTACTATTCCGTGTTTTTTTTTAATTCTGTTTTATTGTATGATAACATGAAATCGCGTGTACGTTTGTTTGTGTTACAAACCGCATAACGTTTACAATTTAATATTGATGTGTTTTTAATAACCGGTATCAATGATTAACTGACCTTTTTTGAAGTAGGCGATGATTAATTCGTCTGTTGGATGTAATTATAGTTTTTTTTATTACCAGAATAGAAATTGATCCATAGACCACGCTATGCTAGAGTGCACGGAGCGCTTTCTATACGAATGTAGTTTCGTCATATTTTAAATACCAAGTGTTCAAACTTGGTGAAATGTTGTATGTATATTGCTAAGCCTAATATCTATGCTTCTGGTCTGCCAGTTTATTGTTTACTACCTATAGCTGTACCTGCGACTTCGTTCGCGATTGCTGTACCTGTAAACTAATTATTCACATTTGAGCACTGTTTATCTCATATTAAGCAACGCTGTGGTTTTCGGTGAAGCACTCTTAGTAAATAAAGCATAGCTCAGAAAGGAGCTTTTTGTTTTGGGTTTGTAAACTCCCGGGTTGTATTTTCCAGAAGACAGTATTTAAGTAACTCAGAGAGTTCCTTCGCGGTTCGCACAATAAATGTTGAAGCAAAGTACTTTGTGCGTTTCTTTGTAATTTCGATTTGAAAACGCCGTCTTTTTGCCTTGGCGGTAGAATGAAAATATATTAGATCGTGCACTTCCATTGCGCAGTCTCCAAAATATAACCGGCAAAAGATACATAGTTAAAAAAAAATGGATTTTGGCGAATGTTTCAGATTTTAGAGTTTTATCAAAGCAAGCTTGCAAAACTAATTAAAGGTGCCGGGCTGCCCGTGAGTAGCCAAGCTGCCTGTGGGGTGCTGGGATGCCTGTGGGGTGCCGGGCTGTCCTTGGGGTTTAGTGCTAACCCCACGGACAGCCTGTTGCCTATAGCTTATGCCTTTGACCACAATATCACCTAATGATAAGTGATAATGTGGTTGAAGGTATTAACAGGCTCAACCTAGAATTACTGGCTCATAAGGACAGCTGCCGGAACACAACGTTAGGTGCTTGGCGACAGATTTTCTACTTGAGCGTGCTCGCTAGCCAGGCGGGCATTTGCAAAATGCCCTTCCACCATGCGGTGAAGCTGAAGTCCGCGGCGGGATTCGAATCATGAACCTGCTGCTCGGCAGTCCATAGCCAATGCCACTGAGCAATCACTGCTTCTATTTACGTTTCTACACGAATTTTTATTTGTTATTTTGACAGTAGCAATTCCTTATCTCCGGCATATGTGCGGTCTACATATAAATGTTAAGATTACAATCTGCAGCCATATTAGCACATTAAACTATTAAATCTTTATTTGGTAGCTTAAGTAACTTAACTACTTACTGTGAGAGAATATTAAAATGTAAGAGTGCGTCTACGTACGCGGCGCGATTAACAATCGACGCGGGCCTAAAGCTGCGTTTACACTGGTTGTGTAAACGCAGCTTTAGGCCGCGTATAGTGACACTCCACTCGGATGCCGACTTTGATGTTCCTCGTTTCAATACAATACAATACAAAAATTCTTTTTTTTTTTTTTTTTTTTTTTTTATGCCCGGTAAGTTAGCCTTTGACCACTATCTCACCTGATGGTAAGTGATGATGTGGTCGAAGATGATGTTCAGGCTAACCTAGAAGTACTGGCTCTCAAGGACAGCTGCCGGAACACACCGTTAGGCGCTTGGCGACAGATTTTCTACTTGAGGGTGGTAGCTAGCCAGGCGGGCATTCACAAAATGCCCTACCACCATGCTATAACGACTGCCATCCTATAAGACAACAACCGGGACCGACGGCTTAACGTGCCCTCCGAAGCACGGAAACGCTCAGTAGTAATGTCACTTGCGGTCACCCATCCAACTCATGACCGCGCGCGACGTTGCTTAACTTTGCTGATCGGTTGAGAACAGCTAAGTAAACTTCGCTACGAGCGCTTCTTTATTGCTTACCAAGTAAAAGGAAATTACACTGATTAAAACTAATTATCCTATGGCAGTACAATGGACGGTCTTATCGCTATGTAGCGATTTCTACCAGGCAACCTTTAGATGTCAAGAAATAAGGGAAAAGGTTCGTATTGTGCTGACTGAGAGTCCGAGTAAACTCTGATCAAAATGTTTACATACCTGATATGTTTTTTTATTATTAAATACTACACACTACGGGCTCGTGGTCCGTGCTCTTATTTGTTTTTTTTTTGTTACATGTAATAATTAATTTTGTGTAATCGCGATCAGTTTTGTAAACTTATTAACAAAACTAGTAAATTAAATAAATAATGTGAATTAACTTGTCCCTGACGATAAGGTTTTGCTATTATCTTATAATATATTTTATACATAATTAAGATATTTTTGTTACAAGCATTTTATTCTTATAGAAAATTATAAAGTATCATCAATTACCATCAGGTGAGATAGTGGTCAAATGCTACGTATCAGGTAAAAAATAAATAACCAACTGGATATAAGCAGAAATATAAATATATATATATATATATATCTGCTTACCAACTCTTTATATAACTTATATATATATATTTATATTTCTGCTTATATCCAGTTGGTTATTTATTTTTTACCTGATACGTTTAAACCTTATCGTCAGGGACAAGTTAATTCACATTATTTATTTAATTTACTAGTTTTGTTAATAAGTTTACATAACTGATCGCGATTTAACCATCGCTGCCCCTCTTTCACTCCTACGCAGTCCGATAGAGATGGAATTTCTGAATTTGTTTCAAAGTTTTAATTTACCTTTGAGCCTTTGCGGCTTTAGAATTTATGGACTTTTCAATATTTGCGCGTTAGATGTTATGAAAGGCGACAGATAAAACTACTCTTAATGCGGCAGCATGCTACCACTCACGTCAATGTAAGTAGAGTGTTGCAGCACGTTAGGCGCACAAGACGCGCGTTCGTGCTCGTGTGGGATTTGCACTGATGACTAAATAAAAAACCGGCCAAGTTTGAGTGATACTCGCGCACGAAGGGTTCCGTAACTAAATATTCTGTGAATAGTTAAAGCGCCTACCTCTCACCGTTATTAGTAACGAGCAAGAAACGGTAAAAAAATCAAGTTTGTTGTATGGGAGCCCCCTTAAATAATTATTTTATTTTCAGTATTTGTTGTTACAGCGGCAATAGAAATACATCATCTGTGAAAATTTCAACTGTCTAGCTATCACCGTTCTTGAGATACAGCCTGGTGACAGACGGACGGACAGCGAAGTCTCAGTAATAGGGTCCCGTTTTTAACCTTTAGGTGCGGAAACCTAAAAACTCGCACGATTTTCGCCGCTAGCGTGGAAGTCGATTTGTTTTTTCTTTTCCTTTTCATGTTGTTTCTCTAAAGCAACAAACTATAATTGCACTTTTAGTGTTTGAATCATGGGCGTAGAGATTGCAATCGCCTTTCGTATTCTAGATTTGCTAACTGGCTACTTTAATTTTGAAAATAAGGCACTGGTAACACAAAGTTCTTCTTCTTCTTCTTTAGATGTCTTTTGCACGTTATGCAACAAAGTTTAAAAAAAAATTTGTAAGACACGCCCCGGAAGTTCGTTGCGAAATTGGAGCGAAAGATTTTCATACCGTAAATTTTTATTATAATGAAATTGTTAAGCTTAAACGATGTTAATTTACTATGTTTTCTGCTGATACTTTGGCCCGATATTGGGTAAACTTACCTTCATCTTTTTGTTTACTCCAATTACTTCATAACATTTTCATTTGCAGGCCGCGTCGCGCCTCGGTTGGCTTTGCATGCCGAAATGATTTGCGAATGGTGACAATAAAATTTCCCGTATTTTTGTAATGACTTTAAACTGTCAACAATCGTTCTTCCAAGCAGTGACAGTAACATTTTCGTAAATATCTATGTTTCAATTAAACAAATACATAAATGCTTTAGATATCTGATTCAACAATGACAGTCGATCTTCCTCTTGCCCTTCTGAACGTAAAAGGCAAGACGAAACCCTATTGAACACTTTGCTGTCTGCATGTTCATTTGTATACATACATACATAAAATCACGCCTCTTTCCCGTAGGGGTAGGCAGAGACCACGGATTTCCACTTACTACGATCCTGACATATCTCTTTCGCTTCATCAATACTCATCAATCCTTTCATACATAAGCGTCGGTTTAGGGTACTTTTGACCTGGCCTTTTTTCAGAACGTCTTCAATCTGATTTCGGAACGTTCGCCTAGGTCTTCCCCTTCCAACACTTCCGTTTACTTGTCCCATGTATACCTGTTTAGTCATTCTAATTTCATTCATTCTCTCCACATGTCCAAACCATCTTAACATACCTTTCTCGATTTTTGACACTACACCCTCATTCACACTACATCGTTCCCTTATCACACTATTTCTTATCCTGTCACTACGTTTCACTCCAATCATGCTCCTCAATGCTCTCATCTCCACAGCATTTATTCTACTTTCATGCTTTTTCTGCCACACCCAACTTTCACTACCATACATCAGTGTCGGAACCAACACTTCCCCATGAACAGCCAGACGAGCCTTTTTAGACACCTTCTGACTGTTCATTTGTATGTTCATTTGTTCATTTGTATGTCCCTAGCTTACTATTAATAACCCTAAAAATCACACAGTGTTCTAGGCTAATAATCCAGGTATAACTTAGGCATTAAAATGCCAAAGTCACGCAAAGTTCAAACTGGGGTCGTGCGAGTGTACATTATTCTAGTTCACATAGTCTCAGCTGCACATTGCACACACAACGTGACAATATTGTAGATTTAACATGTTTTTGTAAATAATACGGGATAACTCTTGTCAATTTGTCGTATAAGTAATTAGTACGGGATAACTCACGCGAAACAAATAGTTTTACTAAATAATACGGTATCGTACGGATAGTAAATAAAACTCATGTGAATTTGTCATATTAGTAATTAGTACGAGATAACTCACGCGATTGTAATTTTACTAAATAATACGGTATCGTACGGATAGTAAATAAAACTCATGTGAATTTGTCATATTAGTAATTAGTACGAGATAACTCACGCGATTGTAATTTTACTAAATAATACGGTATCGTACGGATAGTAAATAAAACTCATGTGAATTTGTCATATTAGTAATTAGTACGAGATAACTCACGCGATTGTAATTTTACTAAATAATACGGTATAGTACGGATAGTAAATAAAACTCGTGTGTTTGTCATGTTATTAATTAGTACGGGATAACTCAAGCGTAACAACTAATTTTAGTAAATAATACAGGATATCTCACACGAAACAAATTAGTTTAGTAAATAATACGGCATAACTTGTGTGAATTTACCATATAAGTCATTACTACGTGATAACTTACGCAAAACAACTAATTACACGACTGCCCAAAAAAAGGAGAGTGATGTTTTCAGTGTTCATGTATGTATGTTCATGAATTCTTCTAACTTCTAACGGCTCAACCGATTTTAATGTAAGGGGTATCGTTAGATTCGTCTTTATAGCGCAAGTGACACTAGGTACATATAAAAATTTAAAAACCAACTGTCGGATTTAAGACGACATATTGACGATACGATGAAGTCAACAGTCAAATCAAAATGAAGTCACCTAAAAAAACCATTCCATAAATATATGTATATAACTTGCAGTTTTAATTTCAATGGAACGACAAAACGTTTAACGAAAATAAATAATTTGAATTGATTTTTTTCACTTATATAATTAATTTATACTTGTTTCAGAAAATAATACGGGATAACTTACGCGAAACAAATAAGTTTAATAAATAATACGGGATAACTCATGCGAAACGAGATTTAGATTTTGATTTCCGCAGATTTTATTAAATTATTATCTAAGAGTACGAAACTTTCTAGTAGTAAATTTCGTATTCTCTTAATTCTTAATTCTAGCAAAAAAAATTTGTAATTTCAATAAATAATACATATTACTTTACCTACGTGAAATATGTCATTGTAGTCAATAATAAGGTACCTATGTATTATTTCGTAACATGTATAACATATTCTCGTGAGTTATAGCATAACGTATAACTTGAATAATTTACACCCGTACCAGTTATTTTGATTTGAATACCAACTGCTGAACCGACTATGATAAAATTTATTTCGGTTTAGTAGTTGATCCCATCCCATATAAAAATATCGGATGGGACCAATCTGAAAGTGTCGAATAAAAAATAATTTTAGTTATGAGGTAACAAAAATACAAAAATTCATACAACAGAATTGAGAACCTTCTGTTTTACAAAATCACAAATATACGATAGGAAAAATTTAAGTCATGTGCGGGATTCGAACCCGCGTCCATCCACTCCTTGAGCCGGAGTATGCTCTGACCAATTGAGCTAACATGCATACTCCGGCTCAAGGAGTGGATGGACGCGGGTTCGAATCCCGCACATGACTTTAATTTTTCCTATCGTATATTTGTGATTTTGTAATATAATCCGCATAGCAGGCGTTATTGCAAACCTAACAATATTAGAAGGAATTTTATTATACCTCCCGTATAATAAAATATTAACTCTCGCAAATAAGTAAGTTTTGTCAATAATTTGAGATAACTAATACGAATTTTGTCATTTCAATAAACAAAACATAATACTATACCTAAGAGAAATAAGTCAATGTAGTAAATAATAAGGTTATTTGTATAACCTACTCCCTTGAATAATTTACAGTTAGTACTAGTTATTTTGATTTGAAAAGCAAACTACTGAACCGACTATGATAAAATTTATATGGGATGGGACCAATCGGAATGTCGAATAAAAATAATTTTAGAATGTCGAATAAAAAATACAAAAAATCATACAACATTCAGAACCTGCTCTTTTTTGAGATGTCGGTTAAAAAAATAATGTTTTTTTTTTAATAAGCTTAATCTAAATTTTAGCATCAGATACATTCGATGAGAAATGTTGAAGTTGTTTAGCCAAAGGTTGAATGTTGTAACGCTTTGATTAGTCGCGCGGTATTATATCAGTAATTGGCTGGGAACGGACGGACAGAACACCTCTGTTTAATGTATATTATATATATTTGAAGCTCGTAGCGAAGTTTACTTAGCTGTTCTCAACCGATCAAAGTTAAGCAACGTCGCGCGCGGTCATTAGTTGGATGGGTGACCGCTACTGACATTACTATACGGAGCGTTTCCGTGCTTCGGAGGGCACGATAAGCCGTCGGTCCCGGTTGTTGTCTAAGGATGGCAGTCGTTATAGCATGGTGGTAGGGTATTTTGCGAATGCCCGCCTGGCTAGCTACCACCCTCAAGTAGAAAATCTGTCGCCATGCACCTGACAGTGTTTTCCGGCAGCTGTCCTTGAGAGTCAGTACTTCTAGGTTAGCCTGAATGACCACATCATCACTTACCATCAGGTGAGATAGTGGTCAAAGGCCAACCTATCAGTCAATAAAAAAAAAAACAGTGAACCCTGCATTCAAATATGACTATTTAATATTATATAGTTTATTATATATTATAATTAACACCTTGTTATGTGTAATTGGCCTTAATACTTTGTAATGGCTCTCCAGGACAGCTGCCGGAAGAAACCAGCAGGTGCTTTTTTTTTATTGTTTTACGGAACAAGCACGAGTCCAAACTGATGTTAAGCGGTATCCTCTGCCTATAACAGATGCATTATGTCACAAATAAAGGAATTTTAAAATAAAAAAAAAACAAATCTTTCAGCTCTCATAGCTGTATACCTGTCACCTTTTGGGCAATAAGGACGTTAAGATAAGAGACGTCCGATGTGCAGCAAAACTCTACTCACATCGAGGTGAGTAGTGGTAGTGGCATGCTGCTTATTCAGGTTTGGTTTTCCTCAGTTGTGTTGGTGTTCCAAGTACCTATTACGACAATCATCAGAAAACATAAAAGTCTTTTGTTCTAATTTTTAGGGTTCCGTACCCAAAGGGTAAAAACGTGACCCTATTACTGAGACTTCGCTGTCCGTTCGTCCGTCCGTCCGTCTGTCGCCAGGCTTGAAGCGCTCGTAGCGAAGTTTACTTAGCTGTTTTTAACCGATCAGCAAAGTTAAGCAACGTCGCCCGCGGTCATGAGTTGGATGGGTGACCGCTAGTGACATTACTACTGAGCGTTTCCGTGCTTCGGAGGGCACGTTAAGCCGTCGGTCCTGGTTGTCGTCTTAGGATTGCAGTCGTTATAGCATGGTGGTAGGGCATTTTGCGAACGCCCGCCTGGCTAGCTACCACCCTCAAGTAGAAAATCTGTCGCCAAGCACCTAACGGTGTGTTCCGGCAGCTGTCCTTGAGAGCCAGTACTTCTAGGTTAGCCTGAACAACATCTTCGACCACATCATCACTTACCATCAGGTGAGATAGTGGTCAAAGGCTAACCTATCAGGAATAAAAAAAAAAAAAAAAAAGTCTGTATCTCAAGAACGGTGATAGCTAGACAGTAAAATAACAATAGTACTAAAAATAATATAAAATAAATATTTAAGGGGGGCTCCCATACAACAAACTTGATTTTTTTACCGTTTCTTGCTCAAACTCAACTAATAACGGTGACGCTTTAACTATTCACAGAATATTTAGTTTTATGTTCTCCTGAAATATAATTGATTAAAATAAAATAAAAAATTTGAGGGGGCTCCCATACAATAAAAGAGGTTTTCGTCGTACCTAACCAGCTCAATCGGACACTGCGAAAAATTTCTGTAACTTGCAAGATTAGGTTACATATAATGGTACGGAACCCTTCGCGCGCGAGTCCCACTCGCACTTGGCCGGTTTTTTCTTTATTTTTTATCTATCCCATACAAAGCTACAAATATTTACTTCAAATTATCGAAATACGATACAACTAATTACTTTGAATAACTTAAAAGCATCTGATCTATATAATATCAGTTTCAAGGTAATAATAACTATTTATTTCTATATATACATTTATTATTACCCCGTGGGGTGCCGGATTAGAATTGCACCTCCCCATATCATCCTGTGGGTGTCGTAAGAGGCGACTAAGGGAAAAATACTAGAAGGTGGGCAGCAGCGCCTTCTAAAGTACTGCCATCTTACTCTGCGATTCCCAAGCCGCCTGCCAAGCGTGGGGATTAAGGCAAATACCCTCTTAATAGGTGAGGCTGTGTTCAGCAGTGGACGAGTCGTCTGTTACAGTACAGAGTGTATAATATGTTTATATTATCAGGTATAAATGTAATATTAAATTGATTTGTATAAAAATATATATTGTAAATAAGGTGTATTTTAAATTATGTATTTTATATTATAACGTAGCGTAATTTTTTTTAACTTGATGACTGTCTATTGTGTACACGCCCCTGACATAGTTCCTGTATTTCCTTTCCATCCAAAGGATGCCTGGATGAGATCGCTATTAGTGATAAGGCCGCTTATTGTGACACTTTAATACCCCCTTAATAGGGGAGGCTGTGTTCAGCAGTGCACGATTCGGCAGTACAGTACATTTATTATTACTGTCCTATATTCTTTAGCTGGTTACTGTAAGGTCTAGTGTTCTTTTTCCAAAGGTGACCTTAAAATGTGTTAAGCCTTATAGACAATAGCACCTTCTATGGTGATATTATATAGTCTATACTTTAAGTAAGTCATACCTATTTGCGCTCAAGCGTGTTGCGACACGGAGGGATCGCGCCGCGGACTGTTGCCACATAGCTATACTTATGTGCTCAATGCAGCCTCGATTTACGGTGCCAAACAGTACTATGACAAAACCCGTAATTTCCCTGCTCAATTGTGATGTTTTACATCCTCACTTTGACAGCTGTCAATATGAAAAATTATGATGAACTGAATTTGTGCCGGACGCGCACTGGACCAAATAAGTTTTAAATTATTATTTGGTCGAATTGCGTATTGCCGAAATTGCTTTTGACTTGTTGACAAATTGACTTAAGATGAACGCTGACATCTGTGTCGGAAAATTCATATAATTTTTTTTTAGTTTTTTTTTATTTAAGTCTAACTTTTATATATTCGGAGATTTTTTTTAACAGTATCTAACTATGGACTGCGGTGCCGCAGGTCCTTGGTTTGATCCCCGCCGCTGGCTTGAGCTTCAATGCATGGTGGGAGGGCATTTTGCGAATGCTCGCCTGCCTAGCTACCACTCTCAAGTAGAAAATATGTCGCCAAGCACCTAACAGTATGTTCCGGCAGCAGTCTAAGAGCCAGTAAAGTTACAGGCACATGAGACTCAACAACTGTATGTTTCAGAGTGACGGACTCAGAGCAGGCTGCGTGCAAATGTATCTGTTATATGCAGATGATACCGCTTAAAATCTTGTCGGCCAGGCAAAGTGGTTGTTCACAATCACATTAAAAAACACTAAGTTTGTATGGGAAGCGCTACTAAGACAGTTTCCTGAAAGCATTTAGAGAATAGTCGAAATATTATAAAACACGTTTCCTTATAAAAACAACGTTCTTATACCAATGCAATAATTTGTAGCACTTTACTCAGCAGAACTTATAACTAACTTATGTGTAAATAATAACAATTACCAGTGCTAAACGGACTTAGGTCCAAGGCTAAGCACGCCTACTTCATTCCAGGTAATCTGTGGCTTTACTTTAGAGGCAACGTCCTCACCTATTATGATTTGGATGGGTGACCGCTAGTGACATTACTACTGAGCGTTTCCGTGCTTCGGCACGATAAACCGTCGGTCCCGGTTGTCGTCTTAGGATGGCAGTCGTTATAGCATGGTGGTATGGCATTTTTCGAATGCCCGCTTGGCTAGCTACCACCCTCAAGTTGAAAATCTGTCGCTAAGCACCTAACGGTGTGTTCCGGCAGCTGTCCTTGAGAGCCAGTACTTCTAGGTTAGCCTGAACAACATCTTCGACCACATCATCACTTACCATCAGGTGAGATAGTGGTCAAAGGCTAGTCTATGAGCTGTAAATAAAGTTACAAAATAAACCATAATAGAAACTGAATACACACGTATAATAATTAGAAATGACTAACCATGTTAAGCAATTTGCAATGCGAGTAATTTTTGTGCAAGTGTGAGAACACTAAAAACCCACATATTGTCCTAATTACCGAATAACACTTGGAAACAATTAGCAAACTAACAAATTAGGGAGAGTACGTAGCAATCGCGCGGCCTACGCATACCGCGTTCGGTCAAGGCGAAGCTTAATTGTTTTTGATAATGTTTATTGCTACTTTGACTGGACTCAAGGTGCTTCAATTAGTTTTATAACAAAGGGAAGTTTTGAAACCAGTTTTTAGACCATATAGAGGTTTCTGTTAACAGGGATGTTTTTTTTTATTGTTATTGTGACCGTACAAGCCCGAGGCCCACCTGATGTTAATTGGACTAACCTCTGCCTATAACAGATGCATTTCGTCAACGATGAATTGCACTGTGCCTGTCAATGAGACGTACAGTTGTTAGGTCCCATGTGCCTGTAATTTGACTGGCTCTCAAGGACTGCTGCCGGAACAGACTGTTGATGCCTCATTTAATATTGCCATGTTCGAGTTACGTGTGCCGTTTCTCCCGTTTTTCATAATTTTAATGATAAGGTAACTCTCTAATTAGTTATATTTCAGTATATTGCGTACCTACCATTGTCTATTAACCATCGACATAAAAGAAAAACAACATTTATTTTTTCTTTTATGGGCTGTTGCTATACGAAACCCTAAAAGAGAGAGGTCCTAGTCGCACTTGGCCTTATTTATGGTATCTGATTTATAGTTTCCGGTATTGGCTTACATTAAGATGACAGTTTTTTTTTATTGCTGATAGGTAAGCCTTTGACCACAATCTCACTTGATGATGTGGTCGAAGGTGTTAACAAGCTCAACCTAGAAGTACTGCCTCTCAAGGACAGCTGCCAGAACACACCGTTAGGTGCTTGGCGACAGATTTTCTACTTGAGGGTGGTCGCTAGCCAGGCGGGCATTAGCAAAATGCCCTTCCACCATGCAAATTATCGATGTGCATAAATTATCGATTTTATTATTTATTATTATACACTGCTAAGGCCCAATTTAACTAATCGTTGGTTTAAGAAATACGAGAATTTCTTTATACTATAAACCATTAAAATTTACTTTTTCAACACACTCGCTCGTAACGGGCCTTTAAATGCACCGATTTTAGTGTCATAATATAGGCTATTACGCACTCGTGTTTTTTTTTACAAACTACTGGCAAGTGGTTATATAATTTTGTGCATTACGTAATATACTATTTCTATAGAAGACTGTCTTAACGTCAATAAAAGGTAGAACACGATATGTGCGTATGTGTCAGTTAGTTGCGTGTACGCACGCACGTCATTCCGAGTGACGTTTTACTGGGCTGGTGAATGTCAAGGTGGTCGGACTTTAACCTTTAAGTATGCACATGTTATAAGATTAATTGCAACAGATTAAATCCGAAATTTTAATGGCAAACGACGCGAACGAAAGAATGAAGATTTTACAAGAGGCATTGACTCATTTTTATAACATTGCTTTTCCAAAACTAAGAAAACAAGTGAGAAATAATCAGTAAAAATGGACTACTTTAGGTATTGAAACAAGTAAAAACAATCTATGTAAATTGGAATTAATACAAAAGCACCAACCAGTAAAAAAAAATGGCAAACTATTGCAAAAAAACTATGGTATTCACAAAAAAAAAATACAATTAAGGGATAGAATAACTAAGTCTAATAATAAAATAAAAGAATCTTGGAAAATTATTAATGAGCAGGTAGGACAAAATAAGCGACCAAAGTCTAAATCTAATATCGAATACTTAAAAGATGAAACGAGAAAAATTGTTACAGAGCCTAAAAAAATTGCAACTCTATTTAATGTTTTTTTTTCGGAATATTGTTCAAAACCTGACCAGTAATTTAAATATTAACGCAGAAAGTTGCTTAAATTACTTAGACACCTTAGATAAGCCAATCACAACTTTTGCGTATTACCCATTATGTCTCGAAGAGCTCAAAAAGATAGTATTGAACATGAAACAAAAACCTACGTTAGATATTTACGATATGAGCACAAGGACGTTAGGAAATATTGTAATAAATAACGATATAATTATTTGAACTAGTATATATTGTTGTAAATCTCATGCTCAATTGAAGGTATATTCCCAGATGTACTTAAGATGGGTAGGGTTATACCGCTCTCTAAGAAAGCGGATGTCACAGAGCTTAGCAATAACAGGCCAGTGTGCATATTGCCAACTCTATGAAAAATATTAGAAGCTGTTATCAAAGCCAGAATTGTTAAATACTTCAAAAATAATAATTTATTTACAATAGCACAGTACGGATTCAGAAATTGTCGATCGACCGAAATGGCAATAAGAAAGTTAGTCTACTACATTCTTGATTCCTTAGATAGTTCAAATAAATGTGCTAGCGTATTTTGTGACCTTTCAAAGGCTTTTGATTGTTTGCGTCATGACATATTAATATTAAAATTACAGTTTTATGAGTTTCATGAGGTTGAACTTAGTATGATGAAAAGTTATTTAAATAACCGTTCGCAAATTGTGTCCGTAAATTATCAAACTTCTGAGGTGGGAAATGTGTCGACAGGGGTGCCACAAGGATCTATCCTGGGCCCTGTATTGTTTTTTATATATATAAACGATCTTTGTAAAGTGCTGCCAACGGAGGCGGATTTATGTTTATTTGCTGACGATACACATATATGTCTGAGAGACAAAAATAAATCAAAATTAGATGACAAAATAAATAATGTTACTACTTTATTAAATGAATGGTTTGATGCCAATGGTATAATTCTGAATTCCGATAAAAGTATTATAATGCATTATCAATCACGGGTAGGCATCAATGGTAATGAAACTTCTGAACAAAATATATTTTTAGGATACACAATAGACAACACAATTAGTCACAAAGCACATATTGAAAAAAATTGCAAGAAAAGTGCGAGCGGTAATTACGCTCTCTTTAAACTTTAACCATTGTTAGATAAGAAATCGCTAATATCTGTGTACTATGCATATATACATTCAATAACAAGATATTCCATTACTGTTTGGGGTAATGCTACAGAGATAACAAGAGTTCTCAAATGTCAAATACTTTCAATAAGAACAATTAATGCTGAAAAAGCGTAGCCCCGCAAGGGAGCACTTTCAGAAAGACAAAATTATGACAGTTGTTTCTCTTTACATCTATAATTGTTTAATAGAAATTCATGAGGATAGGGATATTCCTGAAAAACAGGAAAAAGTTTTACCTTACAGTCTGCGTGATAATGAAAAGCGAATTATAAAACATAATGAAATTCGGGTTGTACCAAAAAACAGATTAGCTAAAGTACAGAAACAAGGTCGTTATTCGAAAATACTGATGTATAATAAATTACCAAAAAGCTTGACCACATTAAAATATAGTTTGTCAAACTAAAACCTAAGAACTTTTTTGAAAACTTCTACACATTAAAAGAATTCATGTCAATGCAGCTTTTAGAATCTTTGTTCTTAGGACAAGTGCAAACGTGATAACTGTAAATTTTATTTAACTGTATTATGTATAAAAATATTGTGATTAAAACATTTTAATCAATTATTTACATAGACGTAATTAGAATTCATATATTTAAGTAGTATAAATATGTTTTAAATGTACCTTGACTTTCCTGTAAACAATTTACAAAAGGGCTACTAAAACTTCTTTACATCTTTATATCCGGGGCATGTAGCTAAAATGTCGCATAAACTATATTAAAAATGACTCGTAAGCTTATAAGCTCTGCTCCATTTCGCCCCAATTACAAGGCACAAGGCCACCCATGACACATACAAGTCCCGCAACTGGTCCCTTTCGCCTTGACATTCACCAGGCCAAACGTCACACGATATGACGTGTGTACACGCATGTGGACGAGTTAGTGGCGGCAATCGGCGAGTTTTTTTTTTTTTTTTTTTTTAATAATAATATTAATTTTATTCAGCAAGCATATTGTTTTACAATCTTAAAACTATTTTTCTACATACAAGTGTTAGTTTAATTTTGTTTTAGATGTTTGGACTCTGTTCTCCACACTAGGATTCCCTGTGTCGTGGAGATCCAGTTCTTTACAGCATGAATATAAATATAATGTTTCAAGTGCTCATTCACACATTTCTTATCACTAACATGATATGCAATTCAGTATCATGTGCAATCTTTCTTGTAGTCAGTAATGCGGCAACATTTTGCTTATCACCATAATATGTTGTCTTGTAAAGTAACATGATTATAGTTTGCAATTGAAATACATTTAATATACATTAACAATAGGAGATATATTCAACCTATTTTGCGAGACAGTTAACATTTTTGCAATAAGGGTTGGATGTAGATTTGAGTAAAGTGGTGTATGTGATGTGTATAAAAATCTTTTATTTATCTAATTCCCATAATTTGCTCGTTTTCGTCATAATTAAGAGCTGATAACCACCACTTCTAGAAAGATAAAAAATATTTAGTGCTCTATTCGTTTGAGTGTATAAATAAGGTGCAGCCCAAATGTAGGCACGACGATAGAACTCAGAGTGTCTTCGTGGAACTTTCCACCGAATGTGTCTGCGACAGATGATGACTTTGGTATGTGGAGTTTTATGGAATCTGAGAATTAGAGATATGATATATAACTGTCTCACTCTGAGGAGACCACACTCTTGATAGAGATCATTAATTGGGTATAGAATTGTTTTTTTGTGAGCCACTTTAAGAACAGCTCGTTGAGCACGTTCCAGTTTTAGAAGATGTTGTTTATATGCACCACCCCATGCAACGATACAGTAATTCAAAATTGACTGGCATAGAGAAGTGTACACTAACCTCAAAGTTTCTGCATCAGCTATAGCTCTAAGTCTCTTAAAGACAAACATGAGCTTCCTAACTCTACCTGAAAGAGTGGCAATGTGTAGTTTCCAGGATAAATTTTGGTCAATGATAACTCCTAAATATTTTAGTGATTGTAGGAGTTCCAGGGTCGAACATTTGCAGCTGACACTGTTTTGATCATTACAGTGATGCATTTTGACTACGAGGGGTCTAGTAGGCTTGGTTTTCAGGGAAATACTAAATGGTATAACTTTAGTCTTCGATGTATTAAGGGTAAGGAGATTATTATTGAGCCAAGTGCCAACCACATTAAGCCCGCCAAATCATTTTCAACTAATCCCTAACACTACAACGTATAGTATCGCTTGAAAGACTTGTATAAGACGCGGGGCTGCACGAGGCCCATCACCGCCAAGTCACACAGTAGGTTCAATACAAACAGAAGGCAGTGTAGTATCACTATACATTGTTGTGTAGTAATTCCCTAAATAAGTTAACAAATCTATTAATCAAAGGAAAAGTCAAAATCATTTATTCAATTTAGGCGTCTACGACGAGCTTATGCACGCCAATTACATTTCTTATTCTTATTCTATTTGGGGGCGATATGTCCTGCACTGACGTCCCGCTTGGGGTGTATTGTGTATTTCCCCCGCCAGCTTCTACCCAAGCCATCCCAACTCCTTAACGTAGCGGAGAAGAACTCTGGGTCGCTGGCATAGCTGCTCCAGTGACGTGTGTGGTGGTGGAAAGGATTTCGATGGTGAGAATGGCTAGATCCGTTTCAACTCTTATTTGTTCCGTGGCTTCACAGTGCAATAGGACATGCTCCACGGTCTCTTCTTCACGCATACAGCCTCTACATAGAGGACTGCGCCTTCGCTTTCGCCAATTACATTTTTTAGTATTGAAATATTCTACATTGTACTGCCACGTTCAGCAAAACCATTATAATAAAAATTATAATATAAAAATCCTCACGACTCCCGAGGAAGATATTTAGGTTATTGTGGCATCTGCAGGTCCATGGTTTAATTCCCACCACCGGCTTGAGTTTTTTAATCCTATGTCAGTTAATTACTCAATTATTTGACTAAGACTGGTAAAAAATACCTGTAATTTTATCTGAACCCGGAGTGGGGCAAGGCGACGGCGCCATTTGCCGTGACAGGCGAAATGACATGTTGTCACCGGATATCGGGCCGGCTAGTGTTGGGAAAGGACGGCAACCTACTTCTCGATATTAATATGTAAAAGTTTGAAAACACGTGTGTTTGAGCGTGAACAACTTACTATGAGTTGATATGACTATTGACAATGTTTCGGCTTCTACCGGAAGCCTTCCTCAGGATGTTAAGTCCATCCAACATCTTGAGGAAGGCGTCCGGTAGAAGCGGAAACATTGTATATAAAGGGGGTATTTGCCATAATCTCCACGCTTGGCTTGGGGATCGCAGTTTTAGATGGCAGTTTATTCTTTAGAAGGCTCTGCTGCCCACATTCCAGTGTTTTACCCTTAGTCGCCTCTTTTTCAGCCACGGAATGATATGGTGCAATTCTAACCCAACACCTCACGGAGCAATTGAATATGTTATCTTTGAATTCTATCCAAATTGATACCTCATTACACAAAGCTTCCAAACAGCGTTGATTTGCGGTTCAATATTATATAATATGCACCTGCAGTGGTTTTGACTAAAATACCCTATTAGCAAAGACATCTGCAGGGGAAACAAGTACACAGAAAAAAATAAGTTAAGTGTCAAATTTAGTGCTATCGTTTCCCTTTTTTTATGCTTGATAGGTTAGCCTTCGACCACTATCTCACCTGATTGTAAGTGATGATGTGGTCGAAGATGTCGTTCAGGCTAACTAAGAATTACTGGCTGTCAAAGTAATTCTCTTCTTTTAAAGTATTGATCAAATATCTTATCATAAAGTATTGCCCAGAGTGTTCCTTATCGATAATTCACAATTGCAATCATGTCGTATCACTAAATACCAGTGCGTCGACCTTGCACTTTAGGAAAGTTGTCCACAGCTGGTACCCACGAGTAACCAGAGTCCAGGCCACAACTATGTATACCTACTATGTACCACGTAACTAAAAAGTACTTAGAAAGGTCATGTGGACTAAGAAAGTCAATGTGAACCGAGCAGGTGTTGGTTTGCATGGTGGAAGGGCATTATGCGAATGCCCGCCTAGCACCACCCTCAAGTAGAAAATAAGTCGACAAGCACCTAGTGGTGTGTTCCGGCAGCTGTCCTTGAGAGCCAGTACTTCTAGGTTAAGACTGTTAACACCTTCGACCACATCATCACTTACCATCAGGTGAGATTGTGGTCAAAGAATTAACTACCAACAATAAAAAAAAAGTTCCTCTGATGTAATGGTTCGACACTTTGTCTAAAATGGTGACTCCAGCATATCACCGAGCATTCTCTATGTTATTGTGACAGAACAAGCCCGAGGCCCACCTGATGTTAAGCGGACTAACCTCTGCCTATAACAGAAGCATTTTGTCACAAGTTACGAATTGCACTGCGCCCGTCTTCTTGAGACATACTTGTTAAGTCTCATGTGCCTGCAATTTCACTGGCTCTCAAGGACTACTGCCGGAACACACCATTAGGTTTTTGGCGGCAGATTTTCTACTTGAGGGTGGTCATTTCAGTAACATGTAGTTGGTCCGATTGTTTTTTCTTGAGAGGCCAGTATTCCGCGCTATATATTGGAGTGAGAACAGAATATCAAACTTTATTTTGTCTCACCAGTGACAAAGGTGGCTAGTGTACCCGACATATGCATTTCGGCCGTTCCTATTTTACTTTTCTGTATTCCGTAAACCTCAACACAATAATTATCTGTACTTGTTTCGTTATTAATTAGGGTATAGGTAGACGTTTATTTGTTGAACCTCTGTTCGATGGAATTCTTGTCAAGGTCTTGGACGTATGCTGAACTAGAGAGAGGAGGAAAATGGTATCAACTAAAGTAGATCAAATAATAAGCAGATTGTATATATATTCAGGAAAAAGTTGCTGCCTATTGCGGGATTTAAAAAAAAACCACCGACTTCCAAAAATTTTGAAAGTTTTATGTTTGCCTGTATATTTTTATTTTTATTTTAACCGACTGACAAAAAAGGAGGAGGTTCTAAATTCGAAGCAGTTTTTTTTATGTTTGACACTTCAGCACTTTCGACGTGGTGAATCGATTTTGATGATTCTTATTTTATTTGAAAGGTGCATCTCGTGTGGCCCCTTTAAATTTCATCATAATCCGTCATGCTGATGATTTTTCTTTTCCTTTAGCCGTCTAATACGACATTCAACAGGAAAACGGAACTGTCTATATTGTATATATGGATTTCAAAGACATCTACCGTGATTAACCGTTCTAAAGGTGCTTTTCAGCAAGACTAACATTCGAAAAATGATCTGCCATCATGCGCAGCAGTCCATAACCCACTAGGGGTGGGGAGGTTTGATAAACCCTATGCTTGGGTCTTGGGGATCTCAGTGTCAGTTAGCAGTTCTGCAGAAGGCGCTGCTGCCGACCCTCTTGTAGCTTTCCTTCTGCCGCCTCTTACGGTCCGGCACTGGCATTGAATATAAAAAACGGGGAAGCGGTACCCGTACCTTGAACATGGCATGTCAGACGTCTCCTGATTGAGTTTCAGCATTGTGCGTGCATATGTGCGTCGATGACAGAGAGTCGTCGTAGAGACAATCTGAGACAAGCATGCAGCTTGTCTTCCTGCCTTTGTCATTAATTATAATCAAATCAATCAAATCAAATAATTTATTTGCAAGAAAACAATCATATAATATGTAGATTTTGAATTCTTGTGTAAAATGCATGGTTTCTGTATTCTGCCTGTAAGCAGACGTGCAAATATTTAAAGCTAATTCTAAAAATACACTAGTAATATTAACAATTTAATCATATTAATTACATATATATCTCATTAAACCTCCATATATTCTTTAATACTATAAAAACAGTTTTCTAAAAACCACTGACTTATCCTATTCCTATAAACATGACCCTCTAATATCTTTATTTCGTCAGGTAATTATTTATAAACAGTTTCTCTTAGGTATATATATCTTTATGGCAGCGTGGTTGATATAATAAGTTTTTAAAACGATTGCGTTTTAAAAACTGCCTTGAAGCATTTTTTTCCAACACAAAAACGCACCAACAAAACTTGTGTCAAGTTTTGTTTGACAAATATGCATAAATCTCTGATATACATGCATGGAAGCGAAAAATAAAAGTAAAATATTATTAATAAATAAAGGCCTACAGCTGTCCAGATACCATGCTTTATTGATAACTCGGACGCATCTTTTTTGCACTTTGAATGCCTTCTCTGAGTCTCCTCCTCAACTATGGTCTCATAATGTGGGGAAACTCAGTCCCCACATTATGAGACCATAATTGAGGACCGATGAAATATATCCGTGGTAAGCTGTTCAAGCAGCTTCAGCAGAAACGGCTTAACGTATCATATACAATGGAAGTGTAGATGTGTGCATTATATGCTTGTGTTAAATTATCTCCACATTATATTGTCGTGATATTAGAGCGTAACCTATCTTCCTTTTTAATTTAAATCGATGGGTGGTAAGCCTTTGATTTCAATCTCACCTGATGGTAAGTGACGATGTGGTCGAAGGTGTTTACAGGCTTAACCTAGAAGCTTGCAAGGACAGTTGCCGGAACACACCGTTAAGTTCTTGGCGACAGATTTTCTACTTGAGGGTGGTCCCTATCCAGGCGGGCATTCGCAAAATGCCCTACCACCATGCGGTGAAGCTCAAGCCCGTGGAGGGATTCGAACCATAGACCTGCTGCGCGGCAGTCCATAGCCAATGCCACTGAGGCGATAGAGTAGAGTAAGTAGAGTAGAGAGTATATACGACTATTATAAACTGTCATACTGTATTTGACAAATTATTGGATTACAAAATTTTATGCCCTAGGCGGGAATCGAACCCGCGTCCTCCGATATCGCATCGGATGCCTAAACCTACTCGGCCACCTAGACACGGCATTTGTAGCCGAAAGAAGTGTTTTTTCTAGGGTAGCGATATCATACCGAGAGTTAAGTGTTTGAAAACACACTTCTTACGATCAGATGAAGTCTAGTAGTCTGGTTGATGGCCGCGCACCGTCGCCTATGACGGTTAAAGTAATACGATTTGAGTATGAAATTTCGGCTGCAAATGCCGTGTCCAGGTGGCCGAGGAGGTTTAGGCATCCGACGCGATATCGGAGGACGCGGGTTCGATTCCCGCCTTGGGCATAAAATTTTGTACTGCAATAATTTGTCAAATATATTTTCGCTTAGCACGCTATAGTGCTTGAAATAATATTTAGAAATGTGATACTGTACTTTTGTTAGACGCCTTACTGTATATAGGTAGATAAAGATAGTGTATATATATATATATATATTTTTTATGTTATTGTGACGGAACAAGCTCGAGGCCCACCTGATGTTAAGTGGACTAACCTCTGCCTATAACAGTTGCAATTCATGACAACTCACGAATTGCACTGCGCCCGTCACATTGAGACATAGTTGTTAAGTCTCATTGTGCCTGTAATTTCACTGGCTCTCAAGGACTACTGCCGGAACACACCTTTCGGTGCTTGGCGACAGACTTTCTACTTGAGGGTGGTCGCTAGCCAGGTGGGCATTCGCAAAATGCCCTTCCACCATGCGGTGAAGCTCAAGCTCTGGGCGGGATTCGAACCATGGACCTGCTGCGCGGCAGTCCATAGCCAATGCCACTGAGCCATCACTGCTTCAAAAAATATAGAGTTAATAAACCTCAAACTAGTTCATAGCCTTCAAAGTAAATGCGCCTAAATTATTAACAAATGGTTTCCGCATTCTTCTCGAATATTTTAAACGCTACTAAATCATGAGGTAAAAAACGCCAGTTGCATAATGTTTTTAATGAAGCGAAGTTTTTTGTGTCAAGTAATGAAGCCGTGGGGTGCCTGGATAAAATTGCACCCCTATATCTTCCTGTGGGAGTCGTTATGGGACAGAAGGAAAAATATCAGAAGGTGGGCAGCAGCACCTTCTGAAGAACTACCATGTTACACTGCAATCCCCAAGCCGCCTGCAAAGCGTGGGGATTATGGAAAATACCCCATTAATAGGGGAGGCTGTGTTTAGCAATGGACGAGTCGGCTGTTACAGAATGAACCCGTGGGGTGCCGGGATAAAATTGCACCCCCATTTCATCCTGTGGGAGTCGTTATGTGACAGAAGGAAAAATACCAGAAAGTGGGTAGGAGGTTCTGAAGAACTGCCATTTTACACTGCGATCCTAAAGACGCCTGCCGAGCAGGAGATTATGGCAAACCCTCTTCTAATGGGGAAAGTTTATGTTCAACTGTGGATTCTATCTGCCTATTGATGTAAATGCATCCTAACGATGTTTTCATTTACTACAGCTACTAGGTTAGCCTTTGACCACTTGACTAGACTATGCCCGTCTCGTTAGCAACCACTCTCAATTAGAAAATTTGTCGCCAAGCACCTAACGGTGTATCCCAGCAGCTGTCCTGGAGAGCTAGATTTCATTCCAGCTTTACCCTTGTTATCTTCGACCACATCGTCGTTTACCATCAATTCTTGTGGAAGCAATAAAAAGACATATGATTTATTATGATGGCCCAGTCATTAAGGCACCCGGCGCGCCTCGATAGAGAAGAAAAATTTTGCTCAAAAAATATGTCAAATTTAATATTTTCTGTTGAAATGAATTAATTGCAACACTGAACATAAAAACTACTCGCACTTGTCACCTTTTTTTGACGTTCTCTTCATACCATATTTGGCAAAGGTAGAACCATACTGATCCAAGTGTCATTTTTTCTATATTGGAGTTATATGCAACAATGCAAGGAAAAAGATATTCAATTGATGCCACATTGATCCAAGCACAAAAAGCGCCTTATATTGCTAGAGGACCTCAATTTTTCACTTAAGCATTATACTTATTTTCAAAAATATATCCTGCTATACCGATCCAATTTTTATTTTTTTATCTGGTTTTATTTCTGCAGAAACCAACATTTTGACTACTTTTAATCAAAACATTTTAATATAGATTTTTTTTTATTTTGTCTGACATATTAGCCATCATTTCGATAAAGATTAAAGCATAATAAATCACGTATTTTTTAAAACAAGTTCAAACGCGTTTCCTTCTTTTTCTCAATATGATGAAAACGATACTTGGATCAGTATGCTTTTACCGCCGCCATTTTTGTTCTGTAATATACATACATTGTGTTAAATAAAAGATTATTGCTCAGTTAGCGTATTTAATTCATAAATACTTCGGTAAAATATAAATATCAAATAAAAAAGAGTTTTCTAAAGTTGTGAAAAATTATGTAATTCTAAATAAACATTTGAAAAAAAATTAAACATTAATGAGGATCTACTGCCTTTTTTAAGGCAGTTAAAAATGTATTAAAACCAATTTTATATATTTTGGAAGTAAACATATCCGTAAACAAGGAAATAGCCATTTATTAGTAGCAATTAAAAAAACACGTTATTAGACATTTAATAATATTTTTCCTTAAAATAATGATCATCCTAATTAATCAACATGCCGTATTATGTGCAAGCTACCGCCCGCGGCTTTAGTTACCGGCTTACGAGTCTAATATCGACGAAAAATCACGTCACGTGTACTTTATGTGAAAACAATAATCAGTTTTTTTTTATGTTATTGTGACGGAACAAGCTCGAGGCCCACTTGATGTTAAGCGAACTAACCTCTGCCTATAACAGATGCATTGCATCACAAGTCACGAATTGCACTGCGCCAGTCACTTTGAGACATAGTTAAGTCTCATGTGCCTGTAATTTCACTGGAGTGCTGCCGGAACACACCGTTAAGTTCTTGGCGACAGATTTTCTACTTGAGGGTGGTAGCTAGCCAGGCGGGCAATTGCAAAATGAAGCTCAAGCCGGGGCGGTGGGGATCGAATCAGGGTACTGCGGCACGGCAGTCCATAGCTATTTCTACTTGGCCATCATTACTTCATGTATATATTTAAATAATAAATGTTTTCCTTAGGAGGGGTAGTTAGGACTTCTGGGAAATGATAGCCGATCGGTAATAGCTATGGACTGCCGTGCCGCAGTACCCTGGTTCGATCCCCACCGCCGTTATCAGCTTTAACGCATAACGGAGGGGCATTTTCAGAGTAAACGCTAGACAATCATCTTAAAGTACAATAATAAAGTTAAATTTTGAAGCGCTCGTAGCGAAGTTTACTTAGCTGTTCTCAACCGATCAGCAAAGTTAAGCAACGTTGCGCGCGGTCATGAGTTGGATGGGTGACCGCTAGTGACATTACTACTGAGCGCTTCCGTGCTTCGGAGGGCACGTTAAGCCGTCGGTCCCGGTTGTTGTCTTAGGATGACAGTCGTTATAGCATGGTGGTAGGGCACCAAAGGATAACCTATCGGGCATAAAACAAAAAAAAATATTAATGTTACAGTCTGGTATATATTTATTACTCACCAGCAAATTTTGTATACAGGTAGATGAGTCGCTGGATTAACACACAGGATAGTTTTCATCGTCATCATCATCATCCAACACCTGGCGGGTGAAACCGCGGGGCGTTACTAGTAACAAAACAAAATGTACTTCGAAACTATACCTACCTAGGTATTGTGTCAGAGTTTCCATATGAATTAGTTAAAGCAGTATATTCTTGCCAATACAATAAAAATATACAACTCAATAAAACCTATTTGTTTAATCAAATAAATAAATATTTAGTGCACACATAACCGTTGCCGTTAAAGCATTTATTCGATCGTTAAACTTTATTAATCGATTAACGAGCATATGGAATCGATTATATAAAAGCTAGCTTTTTGAAGCAGTGATGGCTCAGTGGCATTCGCTATGGACTGCCGTGCCGCAGGTCCATGGTTCCCGTCGCCGGCTTGAGTTTCACCGCATGGTGGAAGGGCATTTTGCGATTGTCCGCCTGGCTAGCTACCACCCTAAAGTAGAAAATCGGTCGCCAAGCACAGAAAGGTGTATTGCGGCAGCAGTCCTTGAGAGCCAGTGAAATTACAGGCACATGAGACTTAACAACTTTCTCAAGGTGACGGGCGCAGTGCAATTCGTGACTTGTGACGATATGCATCTGTTATAGGCAGAGGTTACTCCGCTTAACATCAGGTGGGCCTCGTGCTTGGTCCGCCACAATAACATAAAAAAAAACAATAGCTATTAAAAGGGATTGTTGGTTAGTACCGAAACTAATGTGTGGTAGTGAAAGTTGGGTATGACAGAAAAAGCATGAAAGTAGAATAAATGCAGTGGAGATGAGAGCATTGAGAAGCGTGATTGGAGTCAAACGGAGTGACAGTATAAGGAATAGTGTGATAAGGGAACGATGTGGTAGAATGAGGATGTAGTGACAAAATCGAGAAAGGTATGTTTAGATGGTTTGGACATGTGGAGAGAATGAATGAAATGAGATTGACTAAACAGGTATACATGGGACAAGTAAACGGAAGTGTTGGAAGGGGAAGACCTAGGCGAACGTTCCGAAATCAGATTGAAGACGATCTGAAAAAGGTCACGTCAGGAGTACCCTAAACCGACGCTTATGTATGAAAGGATTGATGAGTGTAGATGAAGCGAAAGAGATATGTAAGGATCGTAGTAAGTGGAAATCCGTGGTCTCTGCGTACCCCTACGGGAAAGAGGCGTGATTTTATTTATGTATTTATTAAGATAGAAGGAAGCATGCGATTCTACATACAAACATACTCCCCTAATTTCATCTTGGATGTTGTCTCTGGAACAATGTTCTTTTTCTGTATAAAATCTAGGCATTCTATAAACACGCAGTCATTAAATAATAATTTATAAAGAATATATGACCCGTGAAAATCTTTGAAGATACCTTGTTTTCACCGGCATTATCAGAGGACCACTAGACAAATTTGATAGATTTATTCGTCAACTGGCGAGTGTGAACCTCGTGTGTGCGCGCGAGTTGGCACCTTCCGAGCTCATAATTTTTTTATGTCGCGCGCACATATAAATTACAGTCATAAGTTTTTACAATAATAAGTATATGTATACTCTCCGTATAGATATACTCTTCCATAAATGTACTGTACTGTGTCAGCCGGATTGTCCACAGCCTTCTCCATAACGGGGGGTTTACCATAATCTCCACGTTTGTCCAGGCATCTTGGAGATAGCAATTCCTCAGAAAGCGCTGCTGCCTACTACGTTCCAGTATTTTACCTTTAGTTATCTTAAGACACTCAAAGGAAGAGAAAGAGAAAGGGGTGACATTATAGCCTAGTACGCCACTGGCATAATCTTAATGGCAAAAATAATTTAATCGACTCAGTCTAGGAAGAAATAATAGGAGAATACGAAACGTCGATTTCGGGAAGATACTTCAAATACTTTGAAGGTCTCGATGACTCCTTAAGCTGGTTATATAATATATATACACATATTTGTTGAAGCAGTGATGGCTCAGTGGCATTGGCTATGAACTGCCGCGCAGCAGGTCCATGGTTCGAATCCCGCCGCGGGCTTGAGCTTCACCGCATGGTGTAAGAGCATTTTGCGAATGCCCGCCTGGCTAGCGATCACTTTCAAGTAGAAAATCTGTCGCCAAGCACAGAAAGGTGTATTGCGGCAGCAGTCCTTGAGAGCCAGTGAAATTACAGGCACATGAGACTTAACAACTATTTCTCAAGGTGACGGGTGCAGTGCAATTCGTGACTTGTGATCAATTGCAACTGTTATAGGCAGAGGTTAGTCCGCTTAACATCAGGTGGGCCTCGTGCTTGTTCTGTCACAATAACATAATATATATTTTATTTATTTATTTTATTAATCCACAGCTCTTAAAATTAACGTATATATTGAGAAATACTTAAACTTAGAGTCAAAACGGACTAACATTTTATAAGTATACAAAATTACATTGAACGTATTAATATATAATATAAAAACTAATATATATAAAACTTAATCTATAAACAGTACTTAAAATAAAGTTTACATTATACGACAATTATTAGGAGGTTTTAAGAGTACATTTGTATGATGTGCTGTATGAGAATGTGAGTGATTGTGTGTGAGTGTAAAATCACATGCTCTATGAAGTAATACTACTTATTTGGTTTTACTAAGAGGTATAATGTCAAATTTATTTTAGTATAATAGGTGTGAAATTTGATTTTATATATATATATATTATACAGATAATATAATATATATATATATATATATATATATATTTTACATTATCTGTGACTGACCTTCCACACTTCCATACAACTTTGTAAATGTTCCATGTGCAACAAAGTAAGGAGGTATTACCACCGACTTGTATTACTAGTTTTCTATTAATAGTAACGCCTGTATAGATTGTGGTCTTATAACCTGATTGGAGTTGGAACTATGATATTTTACCTCGATTTATCGAAACTCTCGTAGCGAAGTTTGCTAAGGCGTTGTAACCGATCAGCAAAGTTAAGCAACGTCCGCCGCGGTCATGAGTTAGATGGGTGACCAGTAGTGGCTACTACTCAGCTCTTCCGTGCTTTGGAAGGCGCGTTAAGCCGTCGGCCCCGGTTGTTTTCGTAGGATGGCAGTCGTTACAGCTTTGTAGTAGGGCATTTTGTGAATATCCGCCTGGCTAGCTACCACCTTCAAGTAGAAAATATGTCGCCAAGCACCTAACGGTGTGCTCCGGCAGCTGTCCTTGAGAGCCAGTAGTTCCTGGTTAGCCTGAACATCATCTTCGGCCATATCATCACTTACCATTAGGTGAGATAGTGGTTAACGCTTTTATTTACACTTGAATAGGCTATACCCTTATTAGCTTTAAATAAAAATCTTTGCTACTAGTAGGATACAGCCATTGAAATGGCTAGAGATATCTCAAAATCTTTTTAGAGATATCTCCAGCCCTTCCAATAAATTTAAATTCTTAATTATTTTGCTTTAATGTATTAAAATTTTAACTTTTTAATTATTGTAATTTGAATTCTAATAATTTAATGTTAATGTAATTTAATTTGTATTTATGTTGTTTGAATTTATTTTTTTATTTCTATTATTATAATGCAATTTAATTTGGTCTTACTTATCTGCACTTGTATTTATTCTCCATACTATTAATTTTTAATTACCCACTCTATACAGGGTGCCCGGTAATGAATGGATAACCTTAAATTAGGTATTTGTATATCTAATTGCCATTCAGAAAAAAAAAACAGAACAAAAAAAAATCAAGTAGTACCAAAGTTATGGTCTTTTTAATAAACAAACATATTCATTTTGCCAAAGTTTAAGCATCCATAGCGTAAAAAAAGTATGAATACACATGTGACCAATCATTTTAAAATAAAGTGTGCCTAAAGCCGGTTTCAAAATGGTATTTGTTTTATTATTTAAATTATTTTTATTTTTATTATATTTTTTTTTGTTCTGTTTTTTTTTCTGAATGGCCATTACATATACAAATACCTAATTTAAGGTTATCCATTCATTACCGAGCAACCTGTATATATTTTCTCTGTATTAATAATTTACATGATGGTGTTTTGGATTTAGTCTGTAAGCCACATTGACTGTTTTAAAATAAATTAATATCGTAATTGCATCTGAGTGCAAAGCCAAATAAAGACGACTTTTAAGGGTAGATATTACTTACAAAATCACAAATAAACGAAAGGAATTTTTTTTGATATTACTGTTGCAATTGAACTTAATCAGTTGTAGCTAAACTCAGTTAACGCGTTTGACTGATTTAATAGCTCCAGCATAATAATTGGCCGAAACTCGCAAGGAATGTTTTTAGTTTTTTTTTTTTTTTATGCTTGACAGGTTAGCCTTTGACCACTATCTCACCTGATGGTAAATGATGATGTGGTCGAAGATGTTGTTCAGGCTAACCTAGAAGTACTGGCTCTCAAGGACAGCTGGAACACACCGCTAGGTGCTTGGCGACAGATTGTCTACTTGAGGGTGGTAGCTAGCCAGACGGGCATTTGCAAAATGCCCTACCACCATGCTATAACGACAGTCATCCTAAAACAACAACCGGGACCGACGGCTTAACGTGCCCTCCGAAGCACGGAAACGCTCAGTAGTAATGTCACTAGCGGTCACCCATCCAACTCATGACCGCGGCGACGTTGCTTAACTTTGCTGATCGGTTAAGAACAGCTAAGTAAACTTCGCTACGAGCGCTTCAAAACACATTTAATTAATTTATCGGTTGAGAATTTTGAGAAACAAAAGCTATCCCGTTATGTTCCTCGAAATCCAGTTCTTACATCTTCATTGAGTATATGCTATTGTATAGAAGAATTATTATATATTAGGTCCTTACATATGAAATTGGCGTTTTGTATGGGAGGAACAAAAAGTCGAATATTTTTTAATATAATATATTTAATTAATCAAAGTATGAACCATTATTTTCTATGCACTTTTGCCATCTCATAGGTAGTTCATTGATCCCTTTACTAAAAAAACCAGTCGGACGGGAATCAATAAAATCTTTGAATGCGATTTGGACTGCCCCATCGGAGTTGAATTTTTTCCCTTGCAAGAAGTTATCCAAATTTCGAAAAAAATGGTAATCTGTTGGAGCAAGGTCCGGGGAGTACGGAGGATGTCTTAGACTTTCCAATTGAAGCTCTTCTAATTTAGTAGCCGTCTGTAGCGCAGTGTGTGGTCTAGCGTTGTCGTGAAGCAGCAGTGGCGTGGAGCGATTGACCAGCCTAGGTTGTTTAGCCGCTAGCTTTTCCATCATGGTTTGCAATTCCTGACAATAGACATCAGCCGTAATAGTCTGGCCAGATTTGAAAAAACTGTAATGGACAATACCGGCACTAGTCCACCAAACGCTTACAAGTAACTTTTTTGGGGTTAATTTTCGCTTGGGGCAGGATTTGGCTGGCTGGCCAGGATCTAAACATTGCGCTGAGCGCTTCCGATTATCGTAAAGAACCCATTTTTCATCACAGGTAATGATTCGGTTTAAAATACCTTCATTATTGTGCCGGTTTAGTAATTTAACGCAGCAGTCGACGCGCGTTTGCCGGTTTGTTTCAGTCAATTCGTGAGGTACCCACCTTTCAAGCTTTTTAATCTTCCAATTTGCTTCAAGTGAATTAAAACAGTTTTATCACTAACATCGCAGCCTGCAGCTAACTCGGACGTGGTTTGCGATGGATCCGCTTCCACAATAGCCTTCAACTCTTCATTATCAACTTGAGTCTCAGGCCGTCCACGGGGCTTGTTCTGCAGGTCGAAATTTCCAGAACGAAAACGTTGGAACCAAAAACGAACTGTGTTTTCTTTTGCAACACGACCGCCATACACATCATTCACCCTTCGAGTTGTTTCCGCAGCACTAGTGCCACGGCGGAACTCGTACTCGTAAATAATGCGATATTTAAGGTTTTCCATTTTGTAAAATGAGTGACGCAAACAGAAAAAAACAAGAAAAAAAACAAATGAATGACGATCATCGAAGCACAAATACATGAGTCTATAGCTGTACAAATTTGAATTTGGAATTCCTTACCAAAGAGGAGAAATTCGTGATTAAAGTGGCCAGTACGAAAAACGCCAATTTCATATCTAAGGACCTAATATATATGATGTACACGTGCTCTAATTAGCAGTGTAAAGATGACTAACGTTGGATTTCACTGTTGAAACTGGACGGGGTCAGTTCAAGATTTACGCAGTTCACGCGTTTGGCTAAGTTCAGAACTGCAGTTTGTCTATATCAACTTAAACTGAACTCAGTTCAAACTGATTCGAGATTATATTGTTAACGTCCGTCTTCCAACGTTTATTAGGCAATTACAAATTGGATATTATTATTTTTGGAATACAATTACCATCGCATTCTTTACATATCACCAAACACGATATTCCTTGCCATAGAAACTCAAAAGTTATTAATGAAACCTTTTTGATGTAAACTGAGTTCAAAACCGACATTTGAACTCGTTTAAGAAGAACTTAAACATGTCTTGTTATACAAATGATTTTACCGTTCGTATTCGTTTCCTAAACGCTAAAAGAAAGAAGAGAATTAAAGGTGCAGTTTAAACTTTTTCTACCTTATGTTAGTAAAATACAAACTGGAGTTCTGAACACAAGTCAAACTTGTGAACTGAGTTGAACTGACCGAGTTCAGTTTCAAAGGGGAATAACCTTCTTTAGTTGTTATTACGGTGTCATTTATAGTATGTTTTATATGTCCAATATACCTCTTTTTAACCGAATTTTAAAAAGGAGGAGGTACTTAATTCGACTGTTTTTTACCTCAAAACTTTACAGGATGTACCGATTTAGAAGATTTTTTTATAATCGAAAGCTGGTTCTTGTCATGTAGTCCCATTTAAATTTGAGTGAGATCTGTTAAGTAGTATTTGGATTATCCCGAATTATGCTTATTTTATGTTTTAAGTCGGTTGTTTCTTTTTTATTTCTTTTTTTTAAGATAACGACAATTTTATTGTTGAAACATGAGTAATTTTACACTTTCATGCAATTTGTTGGTACATAATAAATAAGAGTTCATTATGTTTTGCCTATGAAAGCGAACAATATGGAGAGATGAAGCCATGTCTTAATTACAAACATAGAATAAAATACAAAATTCATTAAAATAATAACATTACAAATATTGCAGTGGTTATACAGTAAAAAATAATCTTTTTTGAAATATATATATGTCACGCAAAATGATTAATATTTAATTAGAAATATATTATAGATTATAAAATTAGTAAATTGTTATCAAGTTTTATTAGTATATAATAGCATTGACTCAAAGAAAAAGTATTTATATTTTGGTAATCAAGTCTTTTTTTTTTTTTATGCCTGATAGGTTAGCCTTTGACCACTATCTCACCTGATGGTAAGCGATGATGTGGTCGAAGATGTTGTTCAGGCTAACCTAGAAGTACTGGCTCTCAAGGACAGCTGCCGGAACACACCGTTAGGTGCTTGGTGACAGATTTTCTACTTGAGGGTGGTAGCTAGCCAGGCGGGCATTCGCAAAATGCCCTACCACCATGCATATTATATAATATACAAATAATATATCTATTACATCTTATATAATAGAAACATTATTTGCGAGTATCGGCCCACCCTTATGCCGAATAATGTAGGTGCTCGGGCTCACATGATTTCTCAGTGTGTGCCTCTTGGTTAATAATACCTATTTCCCTCTTGTTACAGATGATGCCAACCAATCCAAGAGGAACCGACCCCGAGACATGTCCCTGGCCGAACCGCCGCACACGATGGAGATAGCACAGATCCTCATATCCTTGCTCCACGCCTGGGGCTTGGATCCAGATTTGGATAGAGTTTGCGAATCAAAATTGGGACTGTTGAGACCCATGGTAAGTGACAGCTTCTATATCTTGATTCGGTGCAACGGGTGAAGGATTGAAGACAATGTTTGCAGTTTGTATTTTGGAGTCATTAAAAATTCCTTTAATTGGATCGACTTGTGGTCGGAGATAAGTTGTATTCGTGAAATGTCTCCGGCCGACTCACTACACGTGGTTCGCTCTGATGACCTCAGTGCTCTCGGCTTGGTTCATTGTTTGGACTGAATCTGCGAGTCAAAACTCAATCTGTTGAGATCCACGGTAAGTGCTTCTTAAGGAAGATTAGGTACAAAAGATGAAGAAATGAAGACAATTTTTGTATTGCAGGAAATGTGGCATTCGTTTGATTGGAACGTTTTTTAACGAAAACTTGTGGTTAGGGATGAGTTCTGCTGGTATTTAATGACACTTCTTTGCCCGAGGTTCGTTCATTCAGGGTCTGCGAATAACGGAACTTGGAATATACCTATGTGATCCAGTGATAGCTTCTAAAAGACCCTTTTTTGTCTGTTATTGTGACAGACACGCACTGATATTTACCGGTAACTTCTACCTATAGCAGATACCCTGAGATATACATAGGTGTATAGTTGTTTTGTTTTATGTATGTGCCTGTTATTTCATATTCACTTACTGGCTCTCAAGGACTGCTGCTGGAACACATTATTAGTTTTAATGTACTCGATTTTAAAGTAGACTTCAAACGAATGTATGTACATAATGGAGCTGACATAGTCGTACAACGACTCAAGCACCAAATAAAAATAAGATTAAAAAAAAAAAAGGTGCTTGGCGATAGATTTTCTACTTGAGGGTAGTATCTGCAAAATGCACTTTAAAATGCGGGGCCGGCTGCTGGGATCTAACTGCGGCACAGCAATTCATAGCTATTACCAGCTATTACCACGGCTACCATTGCTATAGATTAGGCGCAAAGGATGAAGGATTGATAGCTGTTCTTTTGCGTGCTGGAGGGAATATCACTTGATTCGATCGACCCCTTACCAACATGTTGGTCAAACATTTACGTCTGTTAAACGGGGGGGGTGTTTATACATTCGTTGGTCCTCATGGACAAACGCATTAATTTCATTTTCATTTATAGCTGTTAGCCTAGTCTTTGCCGAAAATCTCACTTCATGGTTAGTGTGATATGGCCGAAGATGTTGTTCAGACTCATCTGTACTTACTGTCTATCAGGGACAGCTGCCGAAACACACCGTTATGCGCTTGGCTACAGATTTTCTACTTGATAGTGGTATCTTGCTAGGCGGGCATTCGCAAAATGCTCGTACACAATGCTATAACGACTCCCATCGTAAGACAACAACCGGCACCGACGGCTTAACGTACCCTCCGAAGCACGTGCACGCTCAGTAGTAATGTCACTAAGGGTCACCCATCCAAGTCATGACCGCGCCGGTCGTTACTTAACTTAGCTGATCTTCTAAGAACGCCAAAGCAAACTACGCTACGAGCACTTCAAAATATGCAAAGACAATTAAGATTATTGTCTTAAATCTGATGTTATCTTATTTTATACTTTCATCCCCCACATTTGACCTGAAACACAGCTGCTATTAGCTGCTATATAAATGAAGAAGATGAACGGATACATCCAGACATCTTCCTCATCAATAATCTTACTCTTGCAGGCTCTTAATGTGCGAGGTCTAAATATATTGCAAATAATTAGTTGCAATATATTTAGTTAGTTTGCAATAAGCTGAAGTGTTTGTCTCGTCCATAACTTTGTTGACCACATTTCAGGTGCCAGTATGCTTCGGTGTAGTATCCCGTCACGGCCACATGGCGGTCCAACTGCCGACCTGGTTGGGAGGCTGGGCGGAGGCCTGCGCAGCCGCCCCTGACGACCCAGTCCTCAACACCTCAGGCTTGCCTGTAGAACTGCTAAGGCAGGAGAAACTTACGAGGTATGTAAAAAAAATCATAAATATCTGACTTAGATTATCGAAAATTCGAAAATGATGGGGACACTTGGAGCCTAAGTTTTCAGGCAAAATTGGACCTGACCGGGCAGGTTAATTCAAACCCTACAGGAATGAAAGAAACATACCATTGCATGCACACCTCATATTTACTCACTTGTTGACAACAATGCCAGTTTTAGTCCTAAGCAGAGATGCTGAGCGAGCTTATTAACGCTCCCCTTTCATTGCTCGAGCACCCAATCCAACTGTTGTAAAAGCTGGTTCTTCCTAGAAGTTAATGGATATATTGTCTAGACTACTCGTACTAGGATATATACAGGGTTATTCGTATGCTACCTCTAACCTCTAGGGTTGACTTCTGCTAGTCCTAACAAACATTTTGAGATGTTTTTTTTTTTGAAGAATTTTTTGTTTATATTTTTAATTATTTATTTTATGTTTGATTATGTGTATAAGACGGAATAAGCACGAGGACCACCTGATGTTAAAAGTCTCTTGTGACTGTAATTTATTATTTCATATTTTTATTACTTACCTTCACAACTTACACCTTCTCACATTCACACACACACTAACACAATACACATAGGGAGGAACACAACACAAACAATAAGATATATAGACTCCGCTATAAATAATGTTTATTTTTTCTAAATCAGAAATCTTTTTATTAATTTTTTAGACATCTAAAACTGAAACTAAGTTAATTTAAAATTAAAGTAACATTATAATATAATACTCGTATAAATAAGCATGAGGCTATTCAAATAATAGAAACAATGTGGAGAGCACTGTACGCGATGATGAACCTAGTTCAGCAACAGATACACACAATATATTTTTTGTATAACTTTTTAGTCACATAAGTTTCACTTAGAAACACTAAATATAAACATTACGATTGCACACAATCCCTATTATAAAATAGGGATTGTGTGCAGTCGTAATGTTTATATTTAGTGTTTGTCTCCATTAATACAGTGAGAATTAACATAATCGATATATAACTTCCAGGTTGTTCTCATCGAAGCTGCACTGGGAGCTGAGCACGACCTTGACCACCAACCACCTGCTGTCCATAGTGGCGCTGGCCAACACCCTCATGTCCATGAGCAATGCCAGTTTTGTTCCCGAACAGGAACAGGTCAGGAGACTGCACAGGTAAGACGATATACGAGGTTGAAGCAAATAACATTTTTGTCTATTATTTTTTATTGCAGAATATTTTTATATCGGGCGTTACTGTATCAGCCGCATTGTCCACTGCCTCCTTCATTAAGGGGGCGTTTGCCATAATCCCTACGCTTGGCAGGCGTCTTGGTAATCGCAGCATCAGTTAACAGTTCCTCAGAAGGCGGTGCTGCTCTCAGTCGGGTATTTTTCACATACGGACACTCACGGGAAGAAATGAGGGGTTGACATTCTATCCCGGCACCCCACGGCGGACGTATTATATAGGTTTTATTCGTATTTCTATATATAGCTTAAGTATGTATTTTTTTAAGTTTGCGCTCAAGGTAAAATTTGAGACTGAGGAATTTGGAAGATAGATCTTAAGTATTGTTAAAGCCAATTTATATCATTATACACCGTGTCCCAAAATTCAACGATAAGCCGGCATCGGTGCATGGACCTACTCATGACTCCTCGGAAAAAAAAAAAATTATAACTGTTTTTTTTTATTAATTACAGAGACTTTTATAAATTTCATCGATATTCGATACCCATTATGCTATTTTCAACTACCATGACCACAATTTTTGACATATTTTTGATATTTTTTGTGCATTAGCAACCTAAGAAGGACGGCTATCTACCACAATCCTTTAAAATTACAGAAAGACTGTAGTTATTTTACAAAAATCAGTAAAAAAAAAATTTTTTCTTATAATTTTCATAGATTTTAACATTCTATGCACTTTCTATAGTCTGGGTTAAAAAAAAAAGTATGGACACTACCATGGCAAGTTTTATTAAAAGTTGGCGCAACTTTATAAAAGTCTCTGTAATTAAAAAAAAAGAGAAATAATTTTTTTTTTTTTTTTCCCGAGTAGTCATGAGTAGGTCCATGCACCGATGCCGGCTTATCGTTGAATTTTGGGACACGGTGTATATATATATTTTGAAAAATGTATACAGGGTTATTGGTAAAATGCTAACAACCTTTTATTATAATTTATGTTCCATGACAGTGTTATTTTATTGCATGTAATAACTAGTATCTATATGTATATTATTTTATCTAATGTAAATATTACTGTAAATGACATTCTTATAAATTAATGATAATATTGCAAATGAGGTTCATCATTCAGATGTGATTTTTGTGATAATGCTTTAATAAAATAAATTTTGAAAATTAATATAATTATATTTTCATAAAAACTAACGTGAGTTGACATATTTAAAGTATTATAATTAATAAATGGTGAATTTGGCCAATTTATATAAAGCTTTTAATTATGCCACAAGAACTTTCTGGACAGAAAATACGGTGGAAATACAGGACTTGCAGCGGACTTGAACGGGGCCGCCATGCCGCTTCTCATATTTAAATCTGCTTCAGCAAATCAGTGGCAGGTCCACCTGAAGACCCTTCGAAAATCGATAAATTATTAATCTATATTTTGTAAACACAAAAATCTAAGCTATAACTCGTCAAACTGCCTTAAAGACTTATATGAAAACTCAGAAGCTTACACATAATTTGTCTCCAGACCCTCCACCAGGAACTCTTCCTCGTGGGCTGGTGACGAAGAGAGGGAGGAACAGCTGGCTGCCCAACAAGCCCACATAAAGCAAGGCTGGTCCTTGCTCGCAACTCTGCACTGCGTACTGCTTCCTGATAAAGTGGTCGCTGCTGGTGAGTGCACCGCTAAAGATTTTTTATGTCGATAAAAACTGATCATTTATTATGGCGCCACCTATCGGTAAGAATCCAAAGTATCGTTATTGAGTTAATTCTTCGTCGGGTATGTATTTTCTTTCCCCCTTATTTATAATCTCTCTATAACTTTATAATAGGTTTATCATATGTCATTAGTACTGCGCAAAAGAGTTTTCCTTTGCGCAGTACTAATGACGTTTGATAAACCTTTAATAAAGTTACGGGACGATTATGAATAAGACCGTTAATGTTTAACAAGTGAACAAGCAGTATTGGTCTTTGCCCTCTTTGTACTAAGTACGAAAGTTTGACACCAAAAAATTTTATGTGACAGTCACGTGACTTTATGATCGCCCCAGTATAGCTGTTAGGCTAGTCTTTGATTATTGTCTCACCTGATGTCAATTAATGATGTGGTCGAAGATGTTGTTCAAGCTAACCGGGAGTAACTGTCTCTCTAGGACAGCTTCCGGAACACACCGTTAGGTGCTTGGCGATAGATTATATAGGCGATAGGGGACCGACGGCTTAACGTGCCCTCCGAAGCATGTGCAAGCTCAGCAGTAATGTCACTAGTGGTCACCCATTCAAGTCATGATCGCAGCCGACGTCGCTTACTTAGTCTTTCAGTTAAGAACAACTACACAAGCTACGCTACGAGCGCATCGAAACACTGCCATAAAAGTTTCGAACATTATGCTGCTTTGCAATGGTTGAAGGGATAGCTAAAACTGTAAATTGTTTAATAAATTGGAAAATTGTACGTCCCGAAGAACTTAAGCGTCTTCTTCAAGGATCACAATGTTTAAATATATATTATGCAATGAGAATCCCAAGTAAAACGCGGCCTTCTGGTGCAGTTAGGTGAAAATCCAAATGTATGTTTCAGGAGCGAAGAGCTTCAAACGTCCCCAGGTGGAGATGTTAGCTCGTAGATGGCAGCATCATTGTTTGGAGGTCCGTGATGCATCACAGGCATTGTTGCTTGCTGAACTTGGCAGGTGAGTTTACACTCGGGATACCCAGGGATTCATTAAACAAATATGGCAATGGCAGAATTTCAAAGATGGCGTCAGCATAGCTTTTATTTCTGTTTTCTATTTTGGAATGTCAATGTCATTATATGTCAAATATCAAATGACAAAATTAAAAATTAAAGACATAAAATGTCTTAGCAAATAATGAGGCTTGTGCTAGTGTCACTATGACAGTTGCCAGTAAAAACTATCTTAACAGCTGTCAAAATTCCAAAATGGCCGATTCAAGATGGCTGCCATACAAAGTGTTTCCACCCCAATGAAGCTCTGTTTAACATACTCTGCCAATTTTAAAAAGTGTTCTTTTTAATACTACTTATAGGCTGACTTTTGATTAACATCTAACCTGTTGGCAATTGATGATGAGGTTGAAGATGTAGGCTAGTCTTAGATAATAAAGTGCCTCTCAATGACAGCTACCGAAACGTACTGTTAAATGCTTGGCGTCAGATTTTCTGTTTTAGCTAGCCAAGCGAGTACGTAGTTTACTAGCCGTATTGAAACGACTGCTAAGCAAAACGACCAAGTACCACCACATGACTATATTTTTTTTTCAACAAAATTTGTAATATTGTAATTATTTTACTTGTTAGGCTCGGTCCAAAAGGTCGTAAGACGTTAGTGGACAACTGGGCGCAATTCCTGCCCTTATACACTCACACAGAAAGCATAAATCCGCATGCAACCCCCAAAGAACCTGTTGAAAAGGTAAGTTTGAAGTAAAATTATTTTTAAAATACTTTGACTAAGTTAGTAAATGTACAGGGCGTCCCACGGCGATGCCACATGGAGGGAAAGTACCTTGAATATTGTAGATGAAATATTTTACTGAAACATTATTTAAATTTTAAAAACAATTTAAACTGCATTCGTAGATATTTAAATAATTACATGGTTGAACCGGGAATCGAACGCGTTACACGAGAAAAAAATTACCTGTAGTTTTATCATATTATTTTTATATAATATTATAGTTCTACTATATAGTAAGTATGTAACACATTGTTAAAAGATGTTTAAAAGAATGGCCCCGAGTTTCTTGCCCGTTCTTCTCGCAGTGGCTCTATACAATTTATTTGCTGAACGTGGCAGTACAATGTAGAATATTTCAATACTAAAATTTGTAATTGACCTTCATAAGAGCGTCGTAGATGCCTAAATTGAATAAATGATTTTGACTTTGACTTTGATACCGATCGAAAGATTTCATCACAAGTATTATTTTTTGCTAAATATCATAGTGTCAGAAATAAAAGGAAGACCATGAATTTTAACATTTGATGTGACTTCGTCTACAACAGCGCCATTCTGGAAGGTTTTTGAACTGTTATTTATAGCTTACAGCTGGACACTTTTTAAGTTTTCTACCATATCAGATCTCCTTACGTCTACCCTCCATAATAATGCCAAATTCAACGGAGTGAGTTTTTTAATCTTGCTTTAATAATTTACTTAGCTTTATGTAAGATTACATAAACGTGCGAAATTAAAAATACTTCAACTTCATTCGATGTTCTTACGTAACAAATATTCTATCGGTACTGAACCAGCAAGGCTGGTCCGTTTCGGTTCCATACGACGGCGTATGGAACCTATTCCATACGGCGTCGTATGGAACCGAAACGGTAGACCACAATCTAACGAAGCGTCAAGTTAAGATGCTGACAAGTGCTAAATAGCTTTACTTGAACAGATTTTTATCAAAATGTATTTATTACAAAATCACAAATATACGATAGGAAAATTTTAAGTCATGTGCGGGATTCGAACCCGCGTCCATCCACCCCTTTAGCCGGGGTATGCTCTAACCAATTGAGCCAACATGACATGACGTCATAACTCAAATCATGTTGGCTCAATTGGTTAGAGCATACCCCGGCTAAAGGGGTGGATGGACGCGGGTTCGAATCCCGCACATGACAAAAAATTTTCCTATCGTATATTTGTGATTTTGTTATGCAATCCACATAGAAGGCGTTATTGCAAACCTATCAATATTAAAAAAAATATGTATTTAGTTTGTAGCAGTAAGAAAATTATATATTAATCTTGATCATATTATACTATTGGCTCTCCGAGCTGTAGACCTCGCGAGTCTGCCCTTACATATCTTACAATTGAAGAGAGAGAGCCTATCACTTTTAGCAACTGACGTGCTTATCAGGTCATTGCCATTAAATTAAGCACAGGCGTCCACACTTTCAACATCTCATCATGTATATCTCCGTCATTTTGAAAAATTTCCAAAAACTGAATCGACCAAAAAGTTTTATCGACTTATCAAACCTGCTCAGAAAATTTCGTGAGAATCGGTTGAGAAATGCGACCTGTAGAGGAGAACAACCGGACATACGAAAGCATTTTTCTCTAAGTTGAAGCAGAGACGCTTCGCTCGAACTAAGTTCTCGCTCGGTCAATAAGGCTAAGAAAAGTCCGAAACACATTTAGTAAAAAAAAACTCTATAGAATAAAATTACAAAGTTGACTCTAAATTAAGCTTGTAACGTAAATATCTTAATTATTTACGAATTAATGTATATAAAACTGTATTAATAAAATAGCAAAACTGTATCAAGAGGGAGAATAAAAGTTACATTTTCGATTCACGTTCCTAGTTTTGTGTTATAGCTTTCTTTCGGACTTTACCTAAACTGATTTCACCATCGCTGCCTCTCTTTCACTTCTACGTAGTCCGATAGTGACATAAATTCAGCATTTGACAGCGTCGTAACTCGATCGGATTTTACCTAATCTTCATTTTATATTGACAGCAAGAAGAAGAATTCGAAGAGGAAGAAGAAGAAATAATTCGCAAGCCGTCATCCATAGCGGAGTTGAAACGCAAGCAAACCACCGCGGTAGTGTTGCTCGGCGTTATCGGGGCTGAGTTTGGGCAGGACATCACTAGTGAAGGTAAGTCCTGGGGTGGGTTTAAAAGATAGTTGCACTAATTTAGGCTGTGCAGCCTAAATATACTCTAAGAATCACTCGTTTGGTGCGTTTTTGTGAAGGTTTTGACAGATTTGAATAACCAAAAGTTTTCGTTATATTTGATAAAAACATAAAAAGAACCTATTGGAATTCTACGACAGGCCCAAGTGTTTACCCACTTTCAAATGGTGGTAGGCCATTATTGTGAATGCTAGCTACCACCCTCAATTAGGAAATCGGTTGCCAAAACAGTGTCGCGGCTGGAGTCCTTGAGAGCCAGTATTATGAAATTATAGGCATATACAAACTTAACAACTGTACATCTCAGGATGAGGGGCACAGTGCAGTTCGTCACTTGGGACGAAATGCATCTGCAGAGGTCATCGTAATCGTCATCTTAACATCAGGATGCCTTCATGCTTATTCCATCACAATACCACAAAAAGTGAATATGGTGTTAAATATTAGTTTTGGTATATTAAAGATATATCAAAGGTGTTGGGACATTATTGTATTTTTAAAACTTTCACTAGCAGCAGGAGCGCCCTCTGCTTTTTACAAATTCTGACTGTCCCTTTTATTTTTTCACAATAACCATACATTTTGATACACAAAGTTTTAACTAAGTAATCTAATTTATGAACGTTTCTACAGTTTTTTTTTATTGGCGATTGTTTAACTCTTGAACAAAATGTCACCTGATGGTACGTGATTATGTGGTGAATTAGTAAACTTGCCTTACTTAGACTGAGAACTGGCTTTAAATTACAACTTCTACAACAAGCTAAGTGCTTAACGATAAATTTTCTAACTGAGAGTAGGTGTGACAATGGGCAGTTTTATCGCTGAGAGCGATTTCTTCCAGACAACCCTAATAACCCTATAGAAACAAAACTTGGTATGCCATAACACAGGGATCCTAGTTTGGGTATAAATGTTTTCTATTCAGTAAGAAACTATTCAGTTCTATAATTATATGATTGTCTATGAATTTTACGATGGTTGTGGAAATACAATAAATTAAAATTATTATTATTATTACTTCGATGAGAAAATTACACCGCTAAATCTCTCCCTCGCATTTTAAAGCAATGATGGCCGAGCGTAATAGCTATGGAATGCCGTGCCCCAGGTTCATAATTCGATATCCCGCCGAGGGCTTGAGCTTCACCGCATGGAAGAAGGTCATTTTACGATTTCCCGCCTGACTAGCTCGTACAAAACCATACGAGTCTAATACTCGAAATGTTGTCATTGCAGGTGCTGGCAACAAGAGACGTAAGGATGGTGACAGTAGGAAGAGTTCCGTCGTGGAAGGTATGTATTGTTTCTACATACACAGTAAGTATAGGCTTATTTTATAACATAGAATGATTTGCCATTTTGCGGGAGTTCTCCAAAATGCGGAAATAAGCTCTTTCACTAAAAGAAAATGTAGTATTAAGCTCTTCCGCTGATAGAACATGCGGGAATAAGCTCCTTTACTGATGGAACACAAGATAGAAAATGCGAGAATAAATGATAGACACATGATAGACAATTTAGACTCTTTCAATGATAGACACATGGTAGAAAATGCGGGAGTAAACTCTTTCAATGATTCTTGAATAGTATTTGATTCATACTAGAACATTTTTCAAAATTTGTATCACCAGGATTGTATACAACTCCGACTTCAACGGTCGGTGTGTTCCGGCAGCTGTCCTTGAGAGTCAGTGAAATTACAGGTACATGAGACTTAACAACTATGTCTCAAAGTATCGGGTGCAGTGCAATTTGTGACTTGTGATGAAATGCATCTGTTATAGGCAGAGGTTAGTCCGCTTAACATCTGAGCCTCGAACTTGTTCCGGCACAATAACATGTCCTATCGACGCTGCATATATTCCTTCAAAATACGCCTAATAACAATTTCGATTAAATGCAAAATGTCTTAATCTGTTTTATTATCTTCAAAGCCACGTGTCTTCCCTGATATTAGTGAGGTATAGACACCTTTTCAAAAATATTAATATGGTTGTGTCATCTTTTACGAGTCCAGTTGCCTACTAAAGTAATGTTTATCGTGTGTAATGTTTCATTGAATTTAACTTTTATTGCGAAAAAGATAAATTGCGAAGAAGGTAAAGCCGCCATATAAAATTTTAAACGCTATGGCATAATCAGAGTCACTTTAGGGGCATAACCCTTCTATATCAACAAATGATATGAAGTTGAAGAGTTCAATTAAATATGTTAATAAATAAAAAATTTAGTCCAGAATATGATTAATTAGCTATTTAAAAAAAAACACTGCTTTCGTTAATAGACAAATTCCATACCAATCGAAAGTATGAAGCCCATTAAATATGCAAACGTTAGGTTGACCATGTTTTTCCCGTCACAACTCTTGGGTAGGTAGGTATAGGTAAATGGATACGGATACTAGTAACTTGCACCGGTCTGGTTAATGTAATAAAGAAAAAGTTAAAGATCTTGCATGTTCGTCACAATTTGCTCGTTTGACACAACATATTTATCTAGACAGCTGATGTGACTCAGTTACGTTTCCCGTTCAGGCTTCACCCTGTCGTCGTCGAACAACCTGGGCCGTCTGACCGCGCTGGCGCTGACGCACCTGCTGCTGTCCCCCGCGTGCCCCCGCCTCCCCGCGCACACTCCGCTGCGCCGCGCGGCCGTGGACCTGCTGGGGCGCGGCTTCACGGTCTGGGAGCCCTACCTCGATGTCAGCCATGTGCTGCTCGGTCAGTACTGCCTCACTACACCACACCACACCACACCACACTACACTATACTATACTCCACTCCACTACACTACACTATAATACACTCCACTACACTACACCACACTACACTAAAATACACTACACTGTACTACAGACCTATTCACTCATGAAGACGCGCCTCTCCACGGCCAAATAATTGATGCGCATTTGTATATGAACCCCGTGGGGTGCCGGGTTAGAATATCACCCTCCCATTTCTTCCCGTTTGTGTCGTAAGAGGCGGCTTAGGGAAAAATACCAGAAGGTGGGAAGCAGCGCCTTCTGAAGAACTGACAATTTCTACTGTGATCCCCAAGACGCCTGCCAAGTGTGGGGAGAATGGCAAATCTCTTCTTCAACGGTGGAAGACCTTCTTCAACGGTGGACGTTCCGGTTGATATGATGATGATGAACGATGATATGAACGGGAAGGGATTGTTTGTACATTATGTCTTAGTGTGAGTGTAAATGTTAATGATACATACAGTAAAACAATAAAATGTATAATATGATCGCTTGAGTAGGCAGTAGTAAATGCAAATATACTCAAAAAAAATTGGAGGAGCGCGTCTTCGTGTCTTTAAAGAACATTATACTACAGTAGCGATATTTGCTATTCATATACCCAAACTAATATGGCTTCCTAATTGCCATTTTTCAAACACTATTTTGTAAGGCTAGAAACATTTGGGCTGCCTGTGAGTCTGCAATGACGTATAGGTTGTCTAAATGCTTTTATTGTAGTAGTTGTAGTGTTGTATATAGTTCGTAATAAAAAGCACTTTAGGAATATTATTCATTACGCAATAACCTAAAGTGCTTTTTATTACGAACTATATACAACACTACAGTATATATTATGATATATTTTTTTCTAAGCAATATTTTTCTCTTATAAACAAATTCCTGCACAAGACTAATATAGTTTTATATAATAAGTTTGTATGTGGTGATTGAATAACATGTCACCTATTTATTCAGTACAAGTCCTACAAAATGACAATTAAAGGAAAAAATACAGTATTAAACCACATTTTTATAAAAGATTAATTCATAATTAATATACTGTTTAATCCGATGTTAAGGCATAGTTAAAGTTAGTTAGATTCAAGGTTAACACAGGTTTAATAAAATTTATCCAAGGCTTAAGGTTGAACTGGCCGGTCACTTCTCCATACAAACGTCGTAGGGTGATCACTCCCTTTTTTGAGATTTTATGTCTAGACTTAAGCATAATACCTATTGATATCGTCATTATCGTCAAGTTGTAAGTTTTGAGCCTCGACAACTTTATATGAAAATGTTTCGAGGCTCATAATTCTCAAGTTAATTAATTTATTAAAATTTTGGCATCATGCAAGCCTAGATATTGACGAAATCAATCGCTATTATGCTTTATTTTGAACCTAAATCTTCAAATAAGGGAGTGATCACCCTACGACGTTTGTATGGAAAACGGGCCGGCCACTTCACCCTTAAGCTATGAATTCCCAATCATCATCTGATACAAGTCTTACAATTTTCCTATTAAAATAAAAAATACGAATTGTAACTTGTTTGAATAAGATTAATACACAATTAATTTACTGTTTAATTCAAGTTTACGGATTTAGTTGACTTTATTTCGATACAAGATTGACACAAGTTTAAATGCACATAAATCCAAGATTGAACATATATAAATACAGTTTTTTTTTTCTTTATTTTATATCATGGGGGTTTTGTCAATAATTGACCATGTCACCCCCGTAATAAATACAGTTTAATCCAAGGTTTAACCAATGAATTCCAAATCATCCCTTTAAGTTTTTGAGGAAACTTTTGGAGACATTATTATTTTTATCAGGTCTTCTGGAGATGTGCTCGGACGCGGACAAGCTGGTGCCATCTATGAGCTATGGACTGCCTCTCACTCCGCAAGCTGATTCTTGTCGCACAGCGCGACACGCTCTCACTCTAATCGCTACTGCTAGGTGAGACAACATTCATTTTACAGCTCATTTGTTGTATTTGATCACTCTCTCACTTGTTGGTAAGGGATGGTGTGGTAGAGGTTCGTAAACAAATTTAAGATGCTGTCAAATGCTGAAATTCTATCTCTATCGTATTGCGTAGGAGTGAAAGAGAGGCATCGATGCTAAAATCTCGGTCAGTTTGACTGAAAAACGAAAGAATGCTTATTAACACAAAACTAGTTACTTAAATTGAAAATGTAACTTGTTTCTCTTAATAAGGATTTCTTATATAACTGTTATATTTTTATACACATACCTACGAATAATTATAATATTATTATTTTGTTTTTCAATTTAGGCGTCTACGATGCCCTTATGAAGGTCAATTACAAATTTTAGTATTGAAATATTCTACAACTTACTGCCACGTTCAGCAAAAAAAATGTATAGAGCCACTGCGAGAAGAACAACTGTAATAATATTATACAATTCTTTTAACAATGTGTTACATACTTACTATGTAATACAATATTACAGTATTTGTTTAAATTACGTAGGTGACAGGATAGCTTGGCAGAGGCGGAATTGAATTTCCCTTATGTGAGCGTTGTAATATGTTAAAGAAATTTATTATAAAACCGTACACAATTACCTAAAAAGGACCATTTATTTGTATTTGCTAATCAAAAACCTGGCACCGCTATTTTATCTTTATTCTTGTGTTGTAATCGTGATTGTCACTGTTTAATTTAAATTTACTCATTTTTTTACGAACATACATAATATTTTCAAATATATACAGACTTGGTAAAGTTAAAATATAAATTTCTTTCAAAAGATCTCTCAGAGATTCCCTAGGACCCATTTTATATATGGCTCGAATTGCACGCTTTTGTATGATAACGATTGTCTCTCTATCTCAGCAGCAGCTCCCTACAGCAATACACCATACGACATAATACTGTGGGTACGGGAGATAAACTAGGCGAGCAGTGTACGTTAGAACATACATATAACCCCATGAATGAGGTTCAATGTTATGTAGGTCATAAGCGTAATTTAGAGTCAACATAGCAATTGTTTAATACCAAGAAAATTTTACGGAACCGTGTTTCAGAAATAACTTGTACTTAGAGAATATGATTAAGATTTACAGACAATTTTCTTACAGCTGCAAACTTACTATACTTTACAAAAAATTTGTCAAATAAAGCTATTTGGCACTTGTCAGCGCGTTAAACTAGAATGGTAATTGGCACGTATGGATAGTTGACGGAACTTACCGTTAGGTGCTTGACGACATGGAGCGGATGACAAAGTTGGGTTCAGTTATACAGGGTGTCCCAAGAAGTAGGGCTATCTTAATCACAGTGTGACGGGCACAGTGCAATTCGTCGCTGACGAAATGCGTCTGTTATAGGCAGAGGTTAGTCCACTTAACATCAGGTGGGCCTCGGGCTTGTTCCGTCACAATAACATAAAAAAAAAAAATTACAAGAAAAAAATTCCGTTTGGCTTTTAAAAACTTGCTTCAATCAAAAAATTTAAATCTAAATGTGGTAAGTGCAAATTTTTTATTTACATTATGATTAATGCAAGCATAGTAAAACCAATTACAAGGTGTTTAATTACAATACATTTTCAAAATGGCCCCCGTGTTGCTCAATGCAAGTGCGACATCGCCGGAAAAAGTTGTCTTTTAAACGTCTGAATGCACTTCTATTTATTTTTAATGGTTTCTGCTACTCTCAATTTCCGGGTTAACTCGTCCAAATTGCGGCATTCTCTCGAGTAGACGAGGTCTTTGTAGTATCCCCATACAAAAAAATCAATGGGGTTTAGGTCGGGGGACCGTGGAGGCCAGGCTATAAGGCAGGCGTCAACCACGGCCGCAACGACCAAACCATCTTTCAGGGTATCTTTGATTTAAATAGTTTCTCACGTCCAAGGCAAAATGGCATGGTGCACCTGATGGTGCAGTGTGATCACTGCAGTACTATGCTTCTGCGTGTCTCCAAGTCCACATCTTCTAACAGCAGGGGCAGATCGACGCGTAGAAAATTTAAAAAGTGATTGCCGCCAAGCGGTCTGTTAACTGCTAGGGCCCGATTAGTTGACCGTTAAGTATGCCAGACCAAAGGTTAACACTAAAGTGTTCTTGGAATGTCGATTCCCTTTTTAAATTCAATTCAATTAAAATTTTGCACTTACCACATTTAGATTTCAATTTTTTGATTGAAGCCTTCTGAATAATAAAATAAAATTTTCAGGGTGGCTACCTGATAGATAGAGCAAGTTTTTAAAAGCCAAACGGAATTTTTTTTATTTGTTTTTTTTTAAGGTCCCTTGAAATTGAAAACATACTGGGTAATTTTATCTTGCTTGGCATTTAATTTTTTTTTATTCCATTCAAAGATCTAATCATAGTTAATGATCACCAAATGTACTAAATGATCACTAAAGTCATATTTAGGTGCGACGATGAGCGAGACAAGGAGGATCGTCAGGTTACTTGTGACCACAACAACCAGCCTGAATAAATATAGCATGTTTAATTATGATGATCATTTACTACTTTTGGGTTAACAATGATTTATTTGGAGTCTTTTTGTTTAAATAGGATAGCGAAACGTTAAAACTTTGGTTATAAGTTTACATTAAAATACGGGTTTAATTTTGGTGATCATTTACTATTTTTGTTTGTTATATGTTACTATAGCTAGTGGTAAGTTAAACATAAGCCTTTAAATATCCTACGGCCTACAGTTATACTACTTTTCCATATTTACTATGGTACCTTATCGTTACCAGGCCAGCAGCATTCATAACGACAATGGCCCGCGAGGTGGCGAGATGCGCTGCGGCCGCACAGAGCGGGCAGCCCTCCCCTGCCTACCACGCGCTGCAGCGGGGGCGGGCGGAGGTTCTGCGCGGTATCGAACTGCTCATAGACAGGATGCACAGCGAACTGCAAGAGCTACTGGTCGAGGTAAATCATTTTAGTAAGGATTTAACACTGTGGGGCATGATATTGCCCAAATATGTTAAATGACAGAGATTCGACGTGGTCTTTAAGAGATATAGGATGCATAGAGTAGTAATTAGATATAGGATGCAAAGAGTAGTAATTAGTAAGGATTTAACGATGTGTGTGGGGCACGTTTTGCCCCACAGTGTTAAATCTCGAATATTCTATGCGATATTGAACTGCTCATCGTCAGGATACATCGTGAACTTCAGATTGAGGTCATTAGTAAGGATTTAACACTGTGGGGCATGATATTGCCCAAATATGTTAAATGACTGAGATCCTGCGTGGTCTTGAAGTTCTCATAGATATAGGATGCATAGAGAACTGCAAAACCTACTTCTTCTTCTTCTTGTGCCATATCCTAACGGATGTCGGCGACCATCTTTCTAAATATGACTCTTTCCTGAGCTGTTCTGCTTAGAACAGCGGCGTCTGCAGTACCAGTCCAAGATTTTAAATTGTCACACCAAGCTATTCTCCTTCTGCCTCTGCCCCTCCTTCCCTCTATTTTTCCTTCAATAATAGTTTTAATTAAATTGTATTTTGGGTGTCTGTGTAGATGACCAAAATATGCGACCTTTCTTTTTTTTACTGTGATGAGCAATTCCAGTTTTTTGTTAAACATTCTTTTGAGAACTTCTTCATTTCTGACTTTGTCTCTCCAGGAGATTCGGAGCATTCGTCTATATATCCACATCTCAAATGCGTTTAACTTGCTTTCTGTTGTCTTATTTAAGGTCCACCCCTCTACGCCATACAGAAGTATTGATAAAATGTAACACTTGACCATTCGCCACCTCAGCTTTAATTTAATGTTTCGGTTCAAAAATAGGGATTTCATTCTCATAAATGTGCTTCTGGCTATTTCTATTCTTGTACGGATTTCTGTGTCAGCATCCCAGTTTTCATTAAGAAGACATCCCAGATACCTGTACTGTTTGACTCGCTCGATCGGTTTTCCTTCGACTAAAAGTGAGTGTGTATCGATTACATGTTTGCTGACGACCATAAATTTTGTCTTTTTCACATTCATTTTAAGGCCATACTCGTTAACCACATTATTTAGGCGGTCTAACAGTATTTGTAGGTCTTCCATAGAGTGGGCGAGAAGTGCTGTATCGTCTGCATATCTGATGTTATTAACAATTTCACCATTCACTTTCACTCCTATATCAACATTTTCGAGAGCTTCCTTAAATATTGATTCCGAGTATGCATTGAATAGCGTCGGAGACATAATACATCCTTGCCTCACTCCCTTCAATATCTTCACGTCTTTGGATTGATACTGACCCGTTTTGACATGAGCTGTTTGATTCCAGTACAGATTCTTTATTATATTTAGGTCTTTAGCGTCAATACCTGTGTATTTCAGAATTTCCATAAGCTTATCGTGTTTTACGTTATCAAAAGCTTTTTCAAAGTCTATAAAGCAAATGTATACGTTTTTCTGAAATTCGAGACATTTCTGTACTAATACTTGTATCGCCACCAAAGCCTCTCTGGTTCCCAAACCACTGCGGAATCCAAATTGTGAGGGACTGATATTTAATTCAATTTTAGGATTAATTCTGTTAAATATGATTTTTAAGAAAATTTTAAGTGCGTGGCTCATGAGACTAATAAGACGATGGTCACAGCAGTGTTTAGCATTCGCTTTTTTGGGTAATGGTAAAAATGTCGACTGTAGCCAATCTTCAGGTATTGTTCCAGAATTATAAATTTTGTTAAATAAGTCTTTGAGTTTACTGAAACCGGTGTTGTCCAATAATTTAAACATTTCAGCATGTATTCCATCCGGGCCCACTGTTTTGCCATCTTTCATCGATCTCACAGCTTTGACTACTTCTGCCGTTAGGATAGATGGTCCATCAATATCCTGGTTCGGCTGAACCCGCGTTTGATTTGGTGTTCGTTCATCATGAAATAGAGTCTCGATGTATCTTTCCCATGTTTTGCACTGTTCTTCCTGACATGTTACTAATTTGTTCTCGCTATTTACCAAGGTCCCTTGAAGATTTTTCCTATTGGTTTTAGTAAGTTCTTTTATTTCTTTGTTTAAGTTAAAACTATCATGTTTCTTTTGCAATTTTTCTATTGATAGGCATTTACTTTCCAGAAATAGGTCCCGAGCTTTCTTTATTTCTCTTTTGATTGTATTATCTAAATCCTCATACTTTATTGTGTCTGTATTCTTACTCTGTCTTCTTTTGTCCATTAATTCTAATATTTCTTCTGTTATCCATTCCAGCTTCCCCCTTATCCTTTGATATCCAAGATCTTCCTTTGAGACTTTTAGCATGACTTCTTTTAGTTCACTCCACTCTCTTTCAATTGTGACTCTGTCTATGTTTCTACAGTCATTGTTACTGATATTTCTTATTTCGTGGTTGATCTTGTCTTTCACATAGGATTTTACGGTAAGAATTTTAAGTTTGTCTATATTAATTTTTCTATTATTACTACTATTCTTCCTGATACTCTTTAATTTTAAGTTAATTTTTGCAACTACTGGATTGTGGTCTGAACCAATATCTGCTCCTGGGTAAGTTTTGACATTTGTTATTGAATTTCTAAAACGTGATGGGATCAGTATGTAATCAATTTGATTTTTTACTATGTGGTCAGGACGGTTTTGAGGAGATGTCCAGGTATACAGTCTTCTCGGTGGATGTTCAAACCAGGAGTTTGCTACAATAAAATCTCTTTCTGTACAGAACTCTATCAGTCTGTCGCCTCTTTCGTTTCTGTGCCCGAGTCCATAGTTTCCCACAATTTTGTCTACTGCCCCTTTACCTATTTTAGCGTTCATATCTCCTAATATTATATTTATGTCTTGGGATTTAGTACTATCGAGAACTGTTTCAACGTCTTTGTAGAAATCTTCCAGTTCCTGGTCACTACTTTGTGCTATGGGAGCATAAACTTGCAGTATGTTCAATTTTAATGGGTGAGCCTCAAGTTGCAGCATCATGCATCTATCCGAGTATGGGACGAAGTTAGCAACATATCTACTGATTTCCTTTTTTAAAATTATCCCGACTCCATAATGATGCCCTTTTTCAGTGGAAGGTTTTCCCGAATAGAATATGGTTGCATCGTTTTTTTCTATTCTACCGTTATCTGCAAATTTTACTTCACTGATTCCTAATATTTCAATATGTAATCTCTTCATTTCCTGTAATGTATTGTCCAGTTTACCTTTCTTCTTTAAACTTCTTACGTTCCATGTTCCTATTTTCAGTTCTTGATCCTTTCTTTTCCTTGTTAGGCGTAGTTTCTCTTTGTTAGCATTGTCTTCACCGGTAATATATTTGACATCAGTGACCCCGGGACATCTCTGACGCCGGTGGCCAGCCGGTACGCTCGGCAATCTCTTTCGTATTTTATTGTCTGTCATATTTCTTAAAAGATGGTGTTCTTAGGGTCTGTATTCACGCAGTGGCACCCCTCGTCCTTCTGCGTTACATACCTTTTAGAGAGTATTTAATTCTCAAGGTTGATAAAGCCTCTTCCGCCCGGTTACCCGGCCAGGGTGTATGGTTATACCGCCATTGCTCGGTCGCCAGAGCCTCGTCCGTTATCTAGCAGGGAGCACCCGGTTCCCACTCGGGTACCGCCGCCGAAGCGCGTGCAGGTGAGGTTGACACTTGGGCTGGATAAGATGTTAGTTCCGTTCTCCCCTTACTCCCCTTGCCTAGCAAAACCTACTGGTTGAGGTAAAATATTAGGCGGAACTTAGCTTTGCAATGTAGATCAAAAGCGTACCCCACATTATTAATTCCATGATTTATTATTGAATTAATAATGTGGGGTTAATAATAATGGAAAATCTCCCCCTAAAGGGGTAGGCGTTTGTTCAACAGTGACAGTTATAGTTTTTATTGAAATATAATTGGCTAAATCAAAAGTCATACTCAAAATAATTTATTCAATTTAGGCGTCTGCGACACTCTTATGAAATAATAATAATAATAAATGAAGGTAAATAACACACTTTTATATGGAAATATTCTACATTGTACTGCCAAAAATAATGTATAGAACCACTGCGAGAAGAACGGGCAGAAACGCGGGGCCATTTTTTTGAACGTCTTTTAACAATGTGTTGTTTTATGCCTAATAACTTTAGCCTTTGACCACAATCTCACCTGATGGTAAGTGATGATGTGGTCGAAGATGTTGTTCAGGCTAACCTAGAATTACTGGCTCTCAAGGACAGCTCCCGGAACACACCGTTAGGTGCTTGGCGACAGATTTTCTACTTGAGGGTGGTAGCTAGCCAGGCGGGCATTCGTAAAATGTCCTACCACCATGCTATAACGACTGCCACCCTAAGACAACAACCGGGACTGACGGCTTAACGTGCCCTCCGAAGCACGTGCACGCTCAGTAGTAATGTCACTAGCGGTCACCCATCCAACTCATGACCGCGGCGGACGTTGCTTAACATTGCTGATCGGTTAAGAACAGCTAAGTAAACTTCACTACGAGCGCTTCAAAATATGTCTATGTTGTTTGTCTCGCATTTGTAACACAGAAGTAACTAGACTTGATAGAAATACTAAAATAGAAAACAAATACTTATCAAATTGCAGAACGGTTAAATACGGAGTACCCCAGGGCAGCATTTTGGGACCTTTATTATTTCTAGTTTATATAAACGATCTTCCCCATGCCATTAACCATCCGATGGTTTTGTTTGCTGACGATAGCACAGCCATATTTACGGACAAGAAAACGGGTGATCATGAAAATGATATTAATTATTCTATAGAATCAATAATTGACTGGCTACGCCAAAACAGCCTTAAAATTAACTTAGAAAAAACGCATATCATGACTTTTAAAAATATTAATTCACAATTTGACATGTTAAATATAAATTATTATGGGAAAGATATTGATGAAATCCAAACAACAAAATTTTTAGGCATATACATAGACTCCAATCTATCGTGGAAATCGCAAGTTAAACATATATGTGCAAAATTAAATCAATTCGCATATGCATTAAATATGTTACGTAAAGTGGCTAATGATAGTGCTCTTTTATGCGCATATCACGCCTACGTCGGCTCCACACTTAAATATGGAATTCTTATATGGGGAAATTCAACAGAAAAAAATACCGTCTTTAAAGCTCAAAAGAGATGTATTCGAGCAATTTGTAGATTGAAACGTAAAGATTCCTGCAAGCCCTATTTAAAAAAATTGAATTTATTGACCCTACCTTCGATATATATCTACGAATCGGCTGTATACGTTAAGAATAATTTAAAAGACTTCGGTAGATTGAAGAGTAAGCGACACAATAACAAGATACAGGGAGTAATACACAGAACTGCACTCAGCAGTAACAGCACATTCAAAATGAGAGGGTTAATTTATAATAAACTTCCAAAATGTATAATTGACATAAACGATAATGACACCTTCAAATTTAGACTAAAGAAATTTCTAGTTGATAAGACATATTATACCATAAATGATTTTTTAAATGATAAGGACATTGAATTATATAATTTCACTAATTGAAAATAATTATGACATGCACGAGTAGGTAATAAGTAACAGCTATTAAATTGTATACATAATGATGATATAATATGATGATAATGTAATATTTTATAAACATAGAACTATAATTAACATTTATTGTAACATTTAGATTTTGCATGCCAAACCGGCTAAACCATGGCGATCTAATTACATTCTACTATTCCAGCATAACACATATTGTACCCATGTTTTGCAAAATAAATATTTTGAATTTGAATTTGAATTTGAATTTGTGCAATTTTTTTTTCCTCGCAAGGGTGTTGAAAAAGTGCATATGAAACTCGTGAGCAACTTGCTCATTATACACTCGGCTGATTTACGCCCTCGCCTACGGCTCGGGCTGCAACACACAGCCTCGTGTATAATGAGCAACTTAGCTCACTTGTATCATAATCTACTATTAGAACGTCATGTATGTCATTTTTTTTTTACCGGTGGTATGCCTTTATTAACCAAATACTACAAACTATATACAACACTATAGTCTGGTTTTTAATTCGAGATCAAAAATGTAAACAAAGAAATGTCAATATATGTCATTGTCAAACTGATAGGTCAGGGTGTTCAATAGCTTTTCTTCAAAAATATTCTCACAAGTGTGGCTATTAAAAACAAAAAAATCTTACCCTATTTTTTTCAGGCTTGAATATATGCGTAAATATGCACGCGCATATAAAAGTGTTTTATTGTTTCATACTAATGCAATAAATTATAGCATTTAATATATTTTCTACATTATATTAAATGTTAATATATTTTGTAATTTTTTTGCACGGTTAACACCTTTGTTTACATTTTTGATCTCGAATTAAAAACCAGAGTATACAGCTACTACAATAAAAGCATTTGGACTCATAGGCAGTCCAAATGCTCTAGCCCACTACCAGTTGGCAGCGTGCCCAGCATGCTGGCAGCATTGCCCCGTTGAATTGTATGTCATATTTTAATTGTTGTTGTGATCAGGTGATGGACATTATCCTGCACTGCGTGGACCAGTCCCATTTGAAGAGCAAAGGGCTGAACGAAGTGTTCCCAGCCATCTGTCGGTATAACCAGGTCTCGCACTGCCCTGCCACTAGACGGATTGCCGGTATGTTAAAACAAAAAAAAATAGTTTTGTTGTATATTATACACGTCGAGCAATGAGGCCGTATGCTTATACGGCCTCATTGCCGTTGCCTGAGGACATCTACAATGTAAAAAAAATGTTGTACTGTCATTGCGTTGCCTACCCTTAAGGTTGAACTGGCCGGTCGCTTCTCCATACAAACGCCGTAGGGTGATCACTCCCTTATTTGAGACTTTAGGTCCAGAGTTAAGCATAATACCGATTGATCTCGTCATTATCTAGGCTTGATTGTTGCCGAAATTTTAAAAAGATAATTAAGTTGAAAGTTATGAGCCTCGAAAATGTTGTATGTAAATGTTTCGAAGCTCATAACTCCCAAGTTAATTATCTTATTAAAATTTCGACATCATACAAGCCTAGATAATGACGAGATCAATCGGTATTATGCTTTATTTTGGACCCAAATCCTCAAATAAGGGAGTGATCATTCTACCACGTTTGTATGGAGAACTGACCGGCCAGTTCACCCTTAAGGAATATTTTGGTATAATAATTATTTATACAGGGTTATTGGTAAAATGCTAACAACCTCTTAGGGTTGACTTCTGCTAGTCCTAACAAACGTTTTGTGATGAATTTTTTATTTATTTATTTTATTTGTTATTATTTTGTGTATTTGCGTATATGACGGAATAAGCACGAGGACCACCTTATGTTAAAAGTCTCTTGTGCTTGTTACATAGTAACACGACACGGGAATCGCCTTTCAAGCAAACACCGCTTGGCGACACTAAATGCTAAAGTAACGTGTATAAGATATCGAATGCTTCACTATTACATCTAGCATCGGGCAATTGTCTCGTATCAATTCGATCATTATTCATAAGATATTCATTGTAATTTTTTATATTCTAATTTAGCTCCGCTACGAGGGATTTCATTAATAAGAATAATTATTTTTTCAACACACTCGCTCGTAACGGGCCTTTAAATGCACCGATTTTAGTGTCTTAATATAGGTTATGTCTTAATATATACGAGTGCGTAACTCGTGATATTTTTTACTTTACCGCACTAGTGTTTTAAATAGAAAAAAAACAACGTTTCCACACTTCTCACCAAGAAGATTGTAGTTTGTTTCGTTCGTTTTTGATATAAACAAACCAAAGAGTTTTTTTACTTACTGAAGTAGAACTTTAGAAGATTTAATTATAAACCTTCTTAATCAGATTATTATTGCTTTCAAAAAGATAAGAAAATATTTTAGTATCGTAATTTTCGTATTCGTTTCTCGTAAGTGTGTTGAAAAACGTCGTATGAAACTCGTGCGCGTTGTTTATTACAATCTCTAATCCGTTTAGGCTTCTAAAACCCGTCTCGATTGTTTTAAACAACTTCGCGCACTTTTTTTTTTATGTTATTGTGACGGAACAAGCTGATGTTAAGTGGACTAACCTCTGCCTATAACAGACGCATTTCGTCAATGACGAATTGCACTGCGCCCGTCACACTGAGACGTACAGTTGTTAGGTCTCATGTGCCTGTAATTTTACTGGCTCTCAAGGACTGCTGCCGGAACACACTGTTAGGTGCTTGGCGACAGATTTTCTACTTGAGGGCGGTCGCTAGCCAGGCGGGCATTCGCAAAATGCCCTTCCACCATGCGGTGAAGCTCAAGCTCTGGGCGGGATTCGAACCATGAACCTGTATTATTGTATAAAATGTAAATCCTTTATTGGCCATAAGATATGCTAAGTAAGAATTTGTTGTTTTTATATTGTTATGATTGCAATAACGCCTGCTATGCGGATTACATTACAAAATTACAAATATACGATAAGAAAAATTTTTAAGTCATGTGCGCATGTAATTTTGTAAAGAATTTGTTGTTTTATGTTAAGGGCTGTGGATTTTGTGTAATAAATAAATAAACCTGAAAACTTGTTGCACAATGTACTATGGCACACGCAGTGGGCAGCCACACCGGGCAGCTGGCGATGTACGAGCTCCGCGCGGGGCGGTGCCAGTCGCTGGCGGCGCACGTGGGCCCGGTGACCGCGTGCGCCTTCAGCCCCGACGGCCGCTACCTCGTCTCCTACGCCACCGCCGACAACCGCCTCTCCTTCTGGCAGAGCACCGCCGGTCAGTACTTTTATCAAATACAAAACATTCTAGATAATACTTCCATATACAATTTATTACAAACTTGTACACTTTCAAATTAGTACTATTCGCCTCGAAATCTCTTGCCAGAATGACCGTTCGACGAACTGAATGGTTCTCACTCCTGTATTTTCCCCCCAAAATGCGAATGGGAAACCCCTGATTGGTCGATCAAGCTCAATCGTGATTGGTGGATTTGGAACAACCGACCACGTGATGCCGATTGTGTTGCTACTTTTTAAAATACCGAAATATTGAATAAAATATTGGTTTAAATTAAATAATCTAGTAATCAATTGAAGATCATGACAGTACTATACCTGGGGCCCAATTCTCTTAGCTATTGAACAACTTAATTGCATTAAAATTGTAGTTTTTGACAGTATCCGTATTCTGCCCGCTATTTAGGTTCGATCGCGAGTCATCAATAGTTTTTGACATATTTGGTATGCTGTAAGCTATTTTGTTGCGATTGCGTTGCTACAGTGGCATAGATAGCATAGCATAGATTTTAGATAGAAAAATAGCTAAATGTTTTAAATATGTTTATTTAATGTATTGTTTGCTAGAAAACCACTGTATTGATGTTTTGACTGATGCTTGATTAATATAAGTTTTCATTATTATTTCAGTGGCAACATTTACAAGCCATAGCACAGCCATACGATAGCGACGCGATTGCTATACAACTGCGATTAGGAGCTAGAATTAGCAGACTACCAAATTTGACATTAGCAGCAGTTCGATCGCAGAAGCATCGCAGTAGTGTGGCGTTTGGTCAATAGCTAAGAGAATCGGGGCCCTGTACCTATGCAGACATAACAACCACACACACGCTGAACTCACACTCTTGATATCTTTTTATCTTTTCAAGGTTTAGTTACTCTAATTATGAAGATATAGTTGTTTATTATTACCGATAGGCTAGCCAACTATTTGTATTCAATACTACAATCTCGCCTGATGGTAAGTGGTGATGTGGTCACACACCACTAAATCGACTTATACATAGACTCAAACTAAAAAGAGAAACTGGCTTTCAGGAACAGCTACCGAACATACTGTAAGGCGTATATAATTAGAGCACGAAATTCGCCTCGGTCAGCTATCTGCCATAGCCTGTACGCACCTGGTGCGTAAAACTGGCGGAAGCAGATTGGATTCCAATACCAGGCGTAAAAATTTGAGTTCTAATAAATTTTTAATTGTGATTCAGTTAGGTGCTTGGGGACTGATCTACGTAGCCAGGCGATCATTCGTAAATAAATGTCCTTGCTTTTTGAATTTTCCATGTGTCAAGTAATATCTTACACGCGATAATGAATAGATTCAGGATCCATATTTAATAATAACAAATATTTTAAAACTATTTATAAAACACTTACAAAATATATATGTTCCTGTTAAGCCAACGTGACGTCACAAACGCCACGCAATCAAAACGGAAGAATTTTTGCACGATTGAGACATGTCTCGATCGTGCGCTCGTAGAGTCAAGGCCTCCTGAGGATGCTTCGTATAGAAGCGAATTTGACTGCGTGGCGTTTGTAACGTCGCGTTGGCTAACATAAGCGGAATTGTCACTAGATATATTTTATACTTTTTAAGTGTTTTATAAATACTTTTTACACACATACTACGCCTACAATTGCGCAAGTTTACAATAAATAACAGTAATCCAACTTTTCTTCTTTCCAGTTAATAATTCACATTAAAACTCAGAAACAGATTTCTAATCTTGTCACATATCCGATTCCCCTGCCCAAACTCTATATTATTTACAATGTATGATTAGTAATTAATTAAGTTGTATATGTGTCAGGTATATTCGGGCTGGGTGCCGCGCAGACCCGCTGCGTGAAGTGTTACAGCACAGCGCCGATGGCGGACGTAGCGCGCCTCAACCCGGCGAGACTCGCGCGTCTCGTCTGGACTAACTCGCGCTCTGTCACGCTCATGCTCGCAGACGGATCGGAGACTCGGTTCAACGTTTAATTACATTCTTACCTTCTAAATATATCCAGCTATATATAGAGCTACAGTACCCGATGGCCGACGTGGTACAACTCCGCACGGTTTTCCTGTACCAAATGATCCTGTCACGCATAAGCTCGCAGAAAAATCCATTAAGTGATTCTACATATATTATAGGGCATTCAAAACTACTTTATCTAACCCCCAAAACTAATCGTCTTCTACTAACTTATCTAGAAACAGTGTATCTTGCTAAGACATAATGTATGGTGTTACAGTACCCGTTGTTTGATGTGTCGCACGCACCTTACTTGAAATTGGCGTGGATTAACTCACGCTCTGTCACGCTCATGCTCGCAGACGGATCCCAGACTAAGTTCGACGTGTCAGATCCGAGACTAAGTTCAACGTGTCGGGTCCGAGACTAAGTACAACGTGTCAGGTCTGTGACTAAGTTCAAAATTGTGGTAATGTTCACATTACCTACAAGTTTTGGAATTAGTTTCGATCGTCATTGTGACCTTCTAAATCTACACTTAACCTCATTTTCTAAATTATCTAGACACAGTGTATCTAGCTAGGACAGTATGTAAAGAGCTACAGTACCCAATGGCCGACGTGGTACAACTCCGCACGGTTTTCCTGTAACAAATCACTCTCTGTCACGCATATGCTCGCAGACAAATCCAATAAATGGTTCTACATATATTAGAGGACATTCGAACCTACTTAATCTAACCCCCAAAACTAATCATCTTCTACTAACTTATCTAGAAACAGTGTATCTTGCTAAGACAGAATGTATGGTGCTACAGTACCCGTTGTTTGATGTGTCGCACGCACCTCAGTTGAGGCTGGCGTGGATTAACTCACGCTCTGTCACGCTCATGCTCGCAGACAGATCCCAGACTCAGTTCAACTTGTCAGATCCAAGACTAAGTTCAACGTGTCAGATCCGAGACTTAATTCAACGTGTCGGATCGAAAACTATGTTCAACGTGTCGGATCTGAGACTAAGTTCAAAGTTGTGGTAATGTACACATTACCTACAACTTTTGGACTTAGTCTCGTTCTTCATTGTGACCTTCTAAATTTACACTTAACCTCATTTCCTAAATTATCTAGACACAGTGTATCTAGCTAGGACAGTATGTAAAGAGCTACAGTACCCAATGGCCGACGTGGTACAACTCCGCACGGTTTTCCTGTAACAAATCATCCTGTCACGCATATGCTCGCAGACAAATCCAATAAATGGTTCTACATATTTTAGAGGACATTCAAACCTACATTATCTAACCCCGAAAACTAATCATCTTTTCCTTCCTTATCTGGGAACAGCATATCTTGCTAAGGCAGAATGTAAAACGCTACAGGGCTTTATGGCGGACTTAGTGCAGGTTGACCGAATCTCTGTCACGCTTATGCTCGCAGACAGATCCGAGGCTAACGTTTAATGCAGAAACTGCATTAAACGAATGCTAATGCATATTACTATTGTAGCGCGAACTTAATTTTTGGGTTGTTTTTGAACGCGCCTAACGATCGGTTTTCTTCGCACACCTCCGCCGGCGCGAGAAAATAGAGAGAAAGAGAGGAGATAGCAACTGACCCGCGACGCGTGTGATACTCGCTCCCGTGATTGTATTATTGTTTATTTAATGTTTACTGTATTGTGTACCAAATTCGTGTCAGAACTTTTATCATTATACTCTTTTCGTTTCGTGAGAACCTGTTTTTTAAGTGAATACCCAAACCCTGAGGAATATAGAACATTAGAACATTATAGTGGCGCCCAACGTGGGGCGTCTCTCTATTTTCGCGCGCCGGCGGAGCTTTGTGAAGAAAGCCGATCGTTAGGCGCGTTCAAAAACAACCCAAAAATTAAGTTCGCGCTACACTATGTATTAACTTTCCAAATCTACCCCCCAAATATCTAAACTTACCCAGACTCTTGAGATTGGGCAATTATAGTTCTTGAAATTTCCAGCATTAACTTCTGTGAGTGCCTTTAGATTCAGACATATACATCGAAATGCATAATAGAAAACGTGAGAAATATTATTTTTTTACTGACTTGTACCATGGCTATGCTTAACACAGATGGCAGTTTTTTTCTGTTTTTGTGACGGAAAAAGCTCGAGGCTCACCTGATGAGAAGCGATATCCTCTGCCTATAACAGATGCATTTCGTCTCAAATTACGAACTGCACTGCCCCCGTCACCCTGAGACAGTTGTTGAGTCTCTTGTGCCTGTAATTTTACTGGCTCTCAAGAACTACTGGACTACTGTTAGGTGCTTGGTGACGGATGTGCCTAGCATGCTGCCATCATTGCCCCGGTGGACTGCAGTGTTAATTTTTTTAACCCAAATTGACGGCAGCATTTTGATCACGCGTCGCAGATATATATATACAATATTGATTGATTGACTTAAATATTCTACGTAGCTCTATTGCCCCATTTCAAGTTACAACCTTCCATAGATAATAAATGGCCATATCCAACACTGTACCTAACTAGCAAATATAATAAAATACATTGTTATGTATGTTTGTAAGATACATATAACCGAAAGCATTTAATTGCACATTCTTGTATAAATTATAAATCGTTTAGCTAAATGTATATAATATATTAGGTGCTTTATCCACGTTTGTTACTGTTATTTACTTATAATTATATCATTTTAATTTCGCTGACCATTTGAACTACATAAAGATTTACTTATAATCAAGACCAAAATAAAATATTTTTACATGATCAGTAGTCTCAATACCATTACTGGGCATAGGTAATCCCCAATTCCTTCCAATATTATTAGTATCTTTCCTGAAAACTAATGAAGAGACATGAATTTCAGTCGATGTATTCAAGTTATAGCCAGAACCTAGCGTACCTAGAATGCTGCCAGCATTGCCCAGTACCATTCATTGTATGGTTGTTTTATTGAGCCAATTAAAAAATATATTAAAAAGTGCAAAATGTAATAGAATTATATTTCTATAATGTGCTAACGCCCGAAAATATATTTTAATTACACAAATAGTTTTAAGGAAAGAGGTAATTACTATGAGTTTTACTGTTTTATTCATCCAATCAAATGACATCATTACTTTAAATAGAAAACTCAAAATGTAATAGATTTATAATTCTGTAATATTCGCACATAATATATTTCAATTACACAAAATTTTACGGAACGGGGTAATTACTGTGAGTTTTACTGTTTTATTCATCCAATCAAATAAAAGCATTACCTTAAATAGAACACTCAAAATGTAATACAATTATAATTCTGTAATGTTCGAACCTCAGATCAGGAAACAAGGGAGATATGTAATGGAGGCGTGGCACGTGCGAACGCATCTGGCCTGAATTAGGCTTGTTGGTAAGAAAACCATTGCGCGCTTAGTACAAATCAACAAACGAATTAGTTCTTCCGATAACGCAATGGATCAGTGTTTTAATAGCTGTATCTGTGTGTGTAACTAGTGACCGTAGCTACAGGCAACCCAGTTTTGAATGTGTACGATTAGTTTGCACCGGAAATATTGTTGTGCGTGGCAAAATGTGAGTATGTATGCCATACTTATTGTTTTTATTGATGTGAGAGTGAAATAGGTGGGAGAGGGAGAGGGAGAGAGATGTGGCGATACTTTTATGTGAACAAACACGGGCTGAAGGCAAATCTCCCTTGTTTCTCTGATCTGTGGTTCGAACATAACTTATTTCAATTACACGAAATTTTATGGATCGGGGTTATTACCATGAGTTTTTATTGTTTAATTGACCCAATTAAATTACAGTATTACTATAGAAAATGCAAAATGTTATTGATTTATAATTCTGTAATGTTCGAATATAATATATTTCAATTACCCGAAATTTTATGGAGCTGGGTAATTACCATGAGATTTTATTGTTTAATTTACCCAACTAAATGACAGTATTACACAAGAAAATCAAAATGAAATAGATTTCAAATTCTATAATGTTCGAACATTTTTGAATTACACGAAATTTAATGGAGCGGGGTAATTACCATGAGTTTTATTGTTTAATTGTCCCAATTAAATTACAGTATTACAATAGAAAATGCAAGAGTGTTAATTTGAAAATATAAATGTATATAACTGTGTCGAATTGAATTTTATTATTTGAACAGTTAAAATGTAACAGTAGTTTAATTTAGTTTATTTGTAGTAAGTGCCTATAGAGTAAACGTAAGGTTCATGTCTAAATAAGAAGGTAGATATTTCTCCCAATAACAAATCCTACCCGCAAGATCTAACCGTGTAAGCTCGTGACCAGACAATATTCTTGTAAATAAAGTAGGTACAAACATGATAGTAGAGTTACTGTCAAACCACTTTACTGTCAACCAATATAATGTATATATAGTATAGGATGAAAGACTTATCTGATCTTTCAACCGATACTATGCATTGTAACCATAGATACAAAGTCGAAAATGGATTGACAGTAAAAAATGCCAGCCGCTGCGCTGACAGCCGCTGTCACTTCGTAAATTGACAAGTTTCAACCAAACGCTCACTGATTATAATTAAATATGAGCTATACAATTTTTTTTATATTCGATAACAGACAAAAGTTATGGCGTCGCGAAACTAAAGTGCTATAAATAATTAAATGTTATTCTTCTTATTTATGTGATGTTATTAAGTTATCATTAAAGTATTAGTATTTAGTTGTTGTTGTTAATCAATGTAAGTCACGTGTATAATCATTCAATAAATGATTGAAAAGTGTATTTTGTTGTTATTTCCTAATAACTTGTACTAGCAGTCTGTCAAGATGCAGCGTGCGGTCCGAAATACTCTAGTATCTACCAACGTTGCTAACAGTACTAACGATTGGACCGAATTGCATATGCAAGCTCACGGCTGTTTGGATTACTAACAATCGGTCTAAGCAAAAACGTGCTGACCGGACGTTATCCATCTATGTAAACAAATAATTACCTCTATATTACTTGAGAGAGAAAATTACGAGCTGTAAAACAACAGATACAGTTACTGTAAAAAATCTCAGATTTCTAACAAGTTTCATATTTTTGACAGTTGAGCCACAGATTCGTAAGCAAGCCAAAGCTTGGTCCTAAATGTCGATCTTCGATCTCAGGCCTAAAACCCGTCTCGATTGTATTGTAATAAACAACTTCACGCAATTGTTGCATATTGAAGGTACTATTGTTTTATTGCGTATCAATTATCCTTCTCACCGGTTGGTAATGGTTTGGTCAAGGAGATGGATCTTTACCTAAAAATATTAGCTCTCAATGACACCAGCCAGAAAACACCGTTCTCTGCAATTATTTTTTTATAGTTTTTATGCCTTGTTTGAACACAAATAGAAAAAAAAGAATAACACCTTCAAGCATATTATCACTTACCATCAGGTGAGATAGTGGTAGCCAGTCGGCTTCAAATAAAAAACATTCTTATTTTTACAAACAGACGAACAAGCGCGATTCCCGCCTGATGTCAAGCGGCAACCTCTGCCTATAACAGATGCATTTCACCACCAGTGACGAATGGCACTGCACCCTGAGACATACAGTTGACGTCTCATGTGCCTGTAATTTTACTGGCTCTCAAGGACTAGTGGCGGAACACACCGTTAGGTGCTTGGCGACAGATTTTCTACTTGAGAGAGGTTGCAAGCCAGGCGGGCATTCGCAAAATGCCCTTCCACCATGCGATGAAAGCACAAGCCCGCGGCGGGATTCGAACCATGGACCTGCCGCACGGCAGTCCATAGCTATTACCGGTCGGCCATCAGTGCTTCAATCTACAACGAAGGTCTAGCCAGAGGCTAATAAAAATATGAATTTAAATAACACAGACACTTTATTGTTACATCACAAAGATACATTGTTTTATCTGTTAAAAGTTGCGAAACGAGCGTAAAGCCCGCATGATGTTAAGTTACAATATCAGACGGGCATATTAAAATTACTGATCGTTCAGAGCATGTGAGGGACTGAGTAGTCGACGGTATTTTACCTTGGAAATGAGGTATCCATTCTTAACACATACTGCATATAACTGGGGCTTATTCACTCGCAATTCAACCTCCGTGGACAAAAGTCTCTCGTCTGCTCAGCCCTTACGTACAAATTAGAAATATTACAAATAAAATGAGCACCCTCATATATAAAAACGATCATATAGTACCACCAACTTAACTGTGCAGTTTTCGAGGGTGCTACTGGTCATGGAAATCAACTACAAACTGTCACAATTTGAAGGAATGTTGTAGTTCTTTTTTCTGCCACCTGAACAGATAAGTTGGCGGGTCTGTAAGTATAAAACGATAGTAGATAATTATACATTATGATATACTTACCTTTTTCCACAGGGTACGTACTATAAACTACATCAAAAACTGCGGCTCAAATCTTGCAAACACTTTGTTGACTACTAATTCTAGGTTAGTCTGAACAACATCTTCGACCACATCATCACACCATCAGGTAAGATAGTGGTCAAAGGCTCACCTAACATCAATAAAATAAAACATTGCAAACGCTCAGTTCATATTGATATACGGGAATGTGCACCATAGATCAGAGAATATGCACTGTTTGCACGACAATTCAAACAATTCGAACCAACTGGAGGCCCCGCTTACGACATCAACTGTCAATTTGCTCTGTCGCAATTTACCTTCATTTCAATTATACACATTAGTAGTATTAAAATTTCTAGGCATTCTTTTTTAAACAAGATTGTTTTTCATATATAATTCTAACCTCAACAACAAAAATCTCCTCGTCTATCTGTCAAAATTTGAGTTTGACGTTTGTGCACACGCTGCACTACCTGTTTACTGTGAGCATTATAGGGTGTGTACCATTTGGAGTTAAATTCGCCAAAAACGATAAAAATGATCACACTCCCAAAAAGTTGATCCACTTGGGTCTTGGCATTATTTTCGCCATAAACGCTATGAAGCTACTGGAACAGTTTGAATGACTTACATCTAATGTCAAAAGTGACAAGTGTCAAATTTAAGTGGCATTCATAACCTAAATGGAACAGGGGAGAACAGTTACAAACGATTACAGTGATCACAACCATAGTCGCAGAATATGGTAAAAATTATCGAAAATAACGAAATTGGCGTCAAATGGAATACGCCCAAGATGACATCATATTAATATTTAGTTGTCTATTTAACTGATTATGAACCGACCGTTTGCACGAATACAGTGCAAATAGTGCATAAATGCTAGATTTGAATCGCAGTAAATGTAACGCACACAATGAACTTAAAGTACCGGGAATAGAGTACCTACCATTACAAAATACGGAGATATTTGTCCTCCGCGGATAAAAAAGCGTCCTTTCAGCATACCTTTAACTACAATGAATCTATTTAAGTAAATTAATCGCAAAACTAAGAAGAAACTTTGGTACTCACATCATTTGTTTAGTATTCACATTCAAAGGTAAAAATCTTACAAACTACCGCCAAAAAGTACATTATTATTTATACTTATTGGCATACATGGCGGCCTACAGCCCTACTACCTAAAAGGTGACCACAAACTATACATACAATATATGTAATTGTATCAATAATGTTTTAAACATTATTACGTATTGTGCGTTCGAATAGCATTTGTAGCATAAATATAACATAACAATAATAAAAAAATAGGCAATCGTGTTAAGAATTATGTTGACTAAGCGTTCGGATAGTATTATTTTGATAATTTTGCATATTCAGTGATTAAACAGCTTTAAAAGATAAAAAACGGTTTAAATCGCGTATATTTATCATTATTTTTGTCCCGACGTTTCAAACACTTTGCAGTGATCGGTCACGGGGTGATCGAAAACCTAAGACAACATTAAATTATATCAAGTTGAGACGTCAACTCTATGTTACCAAAAACCGATCACAGACCTTGAACTTAGGTCTCAAGCACCCCGCGACATATTTTTTTAGTTGTACAGCGCGGCGTACAAACACACTATTTTTCAAAGCCCGCTGGAGTTGAATTAAAGCGGCCAACAACATCCTTAACCCTCCCCAAAAAAATTAAAACAATACTTTTGTCCACAATCTCGCAAATCGAACAAAAGTAAAAAGAATGTGATCATTCGTTTTACTTTTGTTTGAACATTGATTTTTGTAAACAAAAGCTATCCGAACGCCCTTTCATATGCGTACAATATCCATCACGATATAATGTTCATGAATCGCTAACTTTATCGCACAATATTCAACGAAGATATAGATTCAAGTATAGTACCACCAACTTAACTGTGCAGTTTTCGAGGGCGCTACTGGTCAAGGAAATCAACTACAAACTGTCACAATTTGAAGGAATGTTGTAGTTCTTTTTTTTTGCCGCCTGAACAGATAGTTGGTGGGACTATAATGTAAAATTAAAATAAGAAATGATGGGTTGCCATATGGGGTATGTGCAATATCCAGCACTATTCTAAACGCACTAGGCATATTTTTAAGAAATTCGGCAGCCGTGTTTCCTTGGCTTACATGCCCAGTTCGGAGAGCCTATATCATGTACCCTAATTTCCAGGCCGACCCTGATACAACAACTAATATTACACAAAAACATTCATTAGAACACATATACAAATTTTTAGAACTCAACATTTTTCATCTCGAAAATTCTCGTGGGAATCGATAACGCTGTGGTTTTACGCCCAATGGGCTATCGAGGATGGCCCAGCTGAGCCGAATTTTGTGCCCTAGTTGTATTATTTTAACCGTCATAGACTATACGGCCAACGACCAGACCACCTACTAGACTTCATCTGATCGAAAAGCGCTTCAAACACTTATAATAGTGATTCGTAGAGAAAAAAATTGTGCTCCAACAATTTGTAAATGTGATTTAATTTAATTTTTTGCTTAGGACACGATAGTGCTTTTAATCATATTTAAAAATATTTATTAAATACTTTTTAAACAATTTGAAACAAAACCGAGATTGTATCTCTAAATGGCACATAAGTATTAAAAATAAAAATCACATAGATACTTACCCCCTTACTTATAAAAAATCCGCTATGTAGTTGCTAAGTAATGCATAACTAAACAGTGTTTAAGTAATGCTTAAATATTTCTTACTTATAAACGCTACTTAGCAACTATTTAGCTAAACAATGGATAATGAGGTCAAAAGTATTTTAAACTGACAACATTGAACTAAAAGGTATTATGGAAGACCCAAATTGCCAAAAAGCACGTATCTAGTGCTAAAAATATTAAAATTAAAAAGTTAAAAAATATCTATTCTTTGTAGGTACCTATTTTTGTACATATGGTTAGGTGTACTGGAGACATTTGTAGTGAGTTTTAATATTGTAATTTGGTAAATTCAAAAGTGCCCTAATAAATTTCCAATTATGCTATGGAATAACAATCTATTCCATAGCATTATTGGAAATGCATTATGGGGTTACCCGAGAATTTACGGGTGTAACTCCAGAATACCGTCAAATCCCGCTGGAAGTTATCTTTTTCCATCCCAAACAATGTCTACGTTTTTTTCTATGAAGCCAATTCTAATCCTTGTTTATTTTTAATCATTTTGTAGCGATTCCTTAAATCACAGTAGGTAAGTGTAATTTAAGGTATCGCTTATCAAATGAATTTACGGAATATAAAGGCCGTAATATTATGTTCTTGTGTTTCGTCTAGTGTGCTCGAGAAAACATGGCAATAGGCTCGCCCCTTATAACATGGGACCAAAACCCAATTGGCCGAAACATGGGTGTTTACACAACATTGCCTACCCCTTCGGGGAATACAGGCGTGATTATATGTATATATGTAAAGTTTATGTGTATGTGTTTTTGTCTTCTACATGTATTCACGTTTTAACGGCTTGAGGGTTTGGATGAAATAACAGAATAGTTAGTTTAGGTTCTCCTTACTTTTCATCATCATTGCCTACGCGGGTGAAACCGCGTGGCGCGGCTATAAGAAAATTACAATGAGTTCGATCACCGGATCGTATCAGATGTTGGGGCTTTAATGAGATAGTGATTTTCAGTAACAGTCCGGCGTCTAATTTGGACCAGTTTATTACCATTTGGTAATAAACTCGCGCCCTATTAAATGAGATGCTTAATACAATTAAGAATATTTCAACTCCTAAAATATATTTTTTTTGCTGAACTGAATCGACATCTATGCTGAAATAAGCAAATAAGTGCTCAATTCTGCTTTTAAATTGAATCACTAGTATTATTTACGTCTTCTTACCGGTATTCTAGACCTACTATAGTAGGTATAGAGTAATATTGAATCGTCCTACCCTAACAAGGATTATATATACTTACAATTGTTAGGCTAGGGAGATATATCCCCCTTATGTAGGGTCAGTTTATATATCTCAGCTATATCAATACAAAATACAAAGCAACAACATATTTAAAATACTCGTTAACAACGCATAGAACAACACGAGAACAAAAATGTAAAAAGTTTTGGCTTTGATTTTATAATCGACAACCAACGTTATTAGTAGCAGGTATAGTATACCCGCTACCTTTCTGTAGAAACTGTTTTCCACCCAATGTTCAGCAACACCCTACTCATATATATCAACGTGAATAGTGATATAATACTGAAATACCAACACCACACATTGAGCGCATCGTTTTCCAAGTTGCCTTTTAATACATCCAATAGGAATATACGAGTGTAGCACAATCCTTATATTCTTAATTCAGGAACTGTACCTGCGGCATACTCTTCAATAAGATCAAGAAAAGTAATTAGGTTACGCATAATATTTAATTCATCATCCAATGTATGTTTCTACTTGCTATATTTTTACGATTTATTTACAGAGTATGTCGTGTTTATAGTTTTGTAACAATAACCTCAATGGTAACTAAATCAGCTGATCCGAAATATCGGCGCCATCTTGCTACTTAAATATTTAAACATGGGTTGGACAGTGTTTAAATTGACAGCTGATTTAAGCAGTACTTAGGAACTGGATAAAGTTATGTAGCGTTTATGAGTAAGGAATTTTGCTAATCAGCGGCTAAGTAATGCTTAAAATTTAAGTAGCGTTTATAAGTAAGGCTGTTAATCTATAAAGTTTATTCTAACTAGATAACATTGAGACCGACACTTTCATGGGTTCAGCACGCAAAGACACAACAGCTTTATCAATGTCACTTTGCGTCTTTTTACAATCCGTACTCGCTTCAGAGGTCTCGAAGAATTTTTTATGGCTGACATTTTGAATCCGCCATTTTGGATTTTGACAGGTGAAGAAAAACTATAATTTCGATCCATTATTAAGTGAGCGTAGCTTCTTGAGAAAAATTAAGATTAAAAATAAAATGGGGAGCAAGTAAGGTTGTTAGTTTTAGACCATTTCTTACGGGATTTATCTCAAAAACTCAAGAAGTTAGGCATCTGGAATTTCAGTATATTAAGCTATACATTCTCCATTTAAACTTCAAAATTAAAAATAAAAACAATACAATAAAATATTTTTGTTGCAATGCGGAACCCTTGAACCGCTAGCTCCAACCCACACTTAGCCAGTTTTTAACACGGTTAAAATCCCGTTTCTAAGGTTTTACTAGTACACAAGCCAAATTATAATTTAACTTTGAGTAAGTACAATGCGATACTAAACGCTAAATTCAATATTACAAACAAGTTGCATACTGCAAGAGCATCATGATCATCATCATCATCAGTCAGAAAACGTCTACTGCTGAACAAAGGCCTCCATAGAACGCCACAAAGAACGTCTATAAGCCACTTTGGCTAATATCATCACCATAGGCTACCCGCGACTTTCACGATGCCGTCAGTCAACCTAGTGAGGGGCCTTCCAACTTGAGCATTATATAAACGACTATAAATAACATACATTGTAATATAAAAACCACAACTCTCTGCACAATCACAATGTTGGCGTGGCAACATTTTTATAAGAATTACAGTTAATAGGCCTAATTGACCTTTACACTGAAATGGGCACAATAAAGTTTATACACACAGTATCTTAACTTTATAAATTATATTAAAAAAATGTACATAAACAAAACGGACCTCATACGCATTATTAGAGACAACTCAAATACTACTCGTCAAATTTCACTCAAATTTAAATAGGATCACATGAAAGCATGAGCTTTCGAATATAAAAAAATCATATAAATCTGTACACTCTGTAAAAGGTTATAAGGTAGCACACGAACAAAAACATTCGAATTGAGAACCTCCTTCTTTTTTTGTCGGCTAACTATTATAAACTACACATACGTAGTAATTAACGCTTCCAATTTAAACAAGTGCCTGACGAAAACTCGAAATTATAACTTAAATCAGCGTCACCTAATTTTGACAAGAATCAGATTTTACTATTACAAGTTTGTTTAACTTGTTATATTATTTCCATTTCTTTATTTTATATTTTTTATATATAAATATGACATTTACGCACGTATAAGTTTATAACAGAATTTCTCCGACTGTGGTATAAACTTGTACGTGCGTAAACGTCATATTTTTTTATAAAATAATGCATAGGTACATAATGTAAAAAAGAACGCTCGTTCAAGTTTTCACAGAAGCTTTAATCGAGAAAATAAAGAAATGGAAATAGTATAACTAAGCACATTCTTAACTATGTGAATACCGAATATTTGAGTCGGTTTATGAGGTAGCTGTGAAATGCTGGGCGTCAAGTCTGCTAATCAATATGAATCTATAATGTACTCGGCCTGGTCAATTTTGACAGTTTCGGTAGTCTACTAACTTCATATCGTTCATATTGATTCAATCTCGGTTTCATATCAAAACGAAACGAAATAATAAAATAATAACGAAATTGTTTTCTGAATTACCTTACTCTCCTTTTTTTTGTTGGCAATATCTTCAAACCAGCCTAGATTCATATATTCATAAAGGATCAGCAGACTACCGATTCTGTCTTGTATGAATCTTGAATGAATCTATGCTGAATATGAACATGTAATTAGCAAACTTGGCCCCCTGGACATTCATGCTTAATAAAGTGATGAAAGATTTGAGTACAAAATTTTGCTAAACATCGGCAAAGTAATGCTTACAATGCAAATATCTCACTATCAATTTTAATCAGATCCTCAAACCCCTGGGTCGGGAAAGTAACATTCCTACATGATTGTTGAACTGACAATAGTTATGAATAAACTTGGAAATACTCATTCTCCTTTTTTCACTAATTTTAACTTAAAAATAAAGTATGTACAGTATAACGTATACAAATACAACACGACCGCAAAACTCCTTAGAGACAAAAACAACAAGAAATGACATCTGAAATCACAACATTTCAATGAATCGCACAAGGCTTCCAGCGGAAAAGGCTACATATAAAGTATTGCTTTCATTTTAATACACAACCTTAAGGTCTGGATAGAGATACAAAAAGAAAATAAAAATTTTCATGAAAAAAATAACGTAGCCCTTTTTTACTACATCTTTGTCGGAATTTCGTATAAAATGTATAGTCCAGATAAAACTGACGCGTGAGATAGAAGCGACATCACAATAAACAATTTCCCTCTGACTAGCAGTACATCAAACATTTTTAGTCTAAAATTAATAAAATTTAGAACTAGAATGAAAAATATGTCATACATTTTATAAGTACGAAAGAACAATCAAACCTTGTTTTTCTACAGTCGGCCTTGAAAAACAACAAAAAAAACACGAACTAAATACAACAGCACAGCACCTCCAACGAAAGAATTTAGACAAGACATTACAGGCACACAGGCAGTCCAAATACTCCAGCCCCTACCAGTTGGCAGAGTGCCCCGATGGACTGCAATGCTTATTCGTTGAGCCAAATAAGTGCGAGCATTTTGATCACGCGTCGCATCGACCAAACGCTCTGATAAGTTTTGGAAAATACGACGAGGCACACCTAGTTGGCAGCGTGCCCAGGATGCTGGCGCATTGCCCCGTTGGACTGCAATGCAGGGTTGCAATGCTGATTCATAAAAACCTCGCCCATAACAGGTTTTCGCTACTTGAAGGGATGCTAGTAGAATGCTAATGAAAGCTGTTAAAATATAGTCAACATTTTCATTATTTACTTCAGGGACATATTTGAATACCGCCAATTTACTTAAAATGTAAATTTTGTCATATTTCTCAATATAAAACAACGAAATTGTTCGAACGAATGATATGGAAAACTTGACAAATAAGTCAGATAAGAGACGATAGATTCAACCACATCCGGTCGTCTTTATCAAGGACCGCTCGGGACGCTCGCATTGTTATCGCGCTTCTCAACGCAACGCTTGTGTTACTACATATGTCTTTATAACAGATGTGTTTCGAAACTTGTTATATAATGAAATTGTTTTTTTTTTATGTTATTGTGACGGATCAACCACGAGGCCCACCTGATGTAAAGCAGACTAACCTCTGCCTATAACAGATGCATTTCATCACAAGCCACGAATTGCACTGCGCCCGTCACTTTGAGACATAGTTGTTAAGTCTCATGTGCCTGTAATTTCATTGGCTCTCAAGGACTGCTGCCGGAACACACCGTTAGGTGCTTGGCGACAGATTTTCTACTTGAGGGCGGTCGCTAGACAGGCGGGTATTCGCAAAATGCCCTTCCACCATGCGGTGAAGCTCAAGCCCACCGCGGGATTCGAACCATGGACCCGCTGCGCAGCAGTGCATAGCCAATGCCACTGATCCATCACTGCTTCAAAACTACTACTCGTAAATTGTTTTATTTTTGAGTTACGTAAGGAGTCAGTTTAATAAACTGAGAAGCTAACTCCCAAATTCCTTACTAGACAGAACATTTGGTAAGGCGATTGGCAATGGCCGTCTAATCATTCGAAAGAGTAAAAATCCCAAATCAACGATACAACGTACAACAAGGAAACAAAGGTAAGTCCCGGTCCATCTACGTGGACCGACGCCATCATGAACGTAGCTGGTTGGAGATGGATACAAAAAGCTAATAGCAGTTCGCTGCACTTCCCGGTTAGTTGAATTGTGGAAATCTCCAGCTGAAGATGATTGTGCATGTATCTGTACAGTATCAGCAGTGGACAATTGAGCGCTTTGCTTATATCCCACGCTTGGCAGACGTCTTGCGGATCGCAGTGTAAGATAGCAGTTCATCAGAACGTTTAAAAATAGTTTGAAGACATGATCTAATGTAAATAACAGATACAAATCCCGTTAGCGTTCGTAGACACGGAAGTAGACGTACACATCACAAAATTCTCCAAAAACCTGCAGACTTATACACGGTATCAAATAACAAGCTGTGCCCCACTGCTTTACCCCGTATATACAATGATCAAAATCCGATGAGTTTTTCCAGGATCTAAACTATCACTATTCTAAGTTTCATCCAAATAGTTTCAGCGTGAGCCGAATAACAAACATACAGAGTCACAAACATTCCCATTTATAATATCAGTTTGATATCAAGACAAAGGTCATGCCTTCGGTTTGTTTTAGAAGATATAGAATCAGCTGCTTCACATTATAAGCGGACTGTCTAATTGTGAATTCACTGTCAAATTCTGCCTTATACACGCCGTTAAGTGCTTGGCGACAGATGTTCTACTTGAGGGTGGTTGCCCCATACACTTAAAGCTCCCGAAAAATATGAAAAAATATAAGTATTTCGGTCGCTTTCGGCGTAATCGTCCAAATGTACATAGTAACATTTACCTAATCAGTGACTTGCGTATTATATCTAAAAACTTAACATCTACCCGAACATACATACAATATTCAATTATGCTTGTATAAAGTATTTACACTAAACAAGAGCCCGTAACATTCGACATTAGCGAGCTGATTCTTGCAGGACATTTTCTCGCCCTAGTCAACCACGCTCTGCGAGACAAAATGGAATGACTTCCCAAACAGGAAAGAATCAAATTTGGTCAGTCCTCAGACTTACTCTAAAAAATGCTACGATTAAATATATAAAGAAATGTAAGTCAAACTCAAAAACAGCAGAAAGCAAACCTTACCGGGACGAGCGTGGTTTAAAGAGTTCGGCGAAGCAACTCCTCGACGCGACCAATCGGATGCGATCATTTCTAAGCGCCGAATCAATTAACAAATCCAATCGAAATTGGTAAATTGTGCACGTTTTGTTAATTATGAACTTGGTGAGTCCGAAATCAAAGCGGTAATTGTATGAGACTTTCCACTTCTTTACATATTTATTCGTAAATATAATGACAGTACCGTTTCAGACTGGAGTCAGTCATCAGTTCAGACTTTTTGGTAGTAAAATCTTTCCATAAATCAGACCTCGTTTTGTCAGTTGCTTAAAACTCATCTAAAAATATTTTATTAACTATCGTATAAAACTTATTGATAACTTTCGTAAGCTCTTAATTGCTTATGCATGCGTATAGCATGATATAATAGTGTCAATGGCAAACACATTGAACATTACGAACCTATCCGTAAATTCCGTAATACTTATTACCTTATCAAATTCGGCAATGCATAGGCCGACGTCCATAAGTAAAGGAAAGACGGCGCATAAGTAAAGGAAGTAAATGATGTTCATACTAAAAGAGGTCCATATAATCCTAAACTCTAGATTATAAGTCCCTGACTCTAGCTTCTTTCTCTGGAACAGCACGGTGGATCCATGGAATGTTAAAGTAATTCGTCTCAATTTTTCATTCTTTGACTTCGGTGGGTTAAACTTAAATAGTACTAATCGATCAAGACTACATATGTCTCTTGTACGCCAAATCATCTTTAAAATCTTCGTCTTCACTTTCAGAATCGACTTTATCGTGATTTTGCTTTATTGCTTTTAAAGCCTCGTTATTTCCCTCCTCTTCATCTGAGATTAAATCAATAGCGTCAACATCGTATACAATCCATTTCTTTCCTGAACAGTCTTTGGTCAAGTTTAACCAGTTTCGTTGGAGCATTTTTTTTAGATGCACTTGGATGTATTGCCCTTTGTTCGAATGCACAGATTTCTGTGGACTCACAACTCCATATAATACAAAATCAAATTCGTATGTTGTATCATTATGCCATGTGTGGAATCTGAGATTCCTTTCATTTATTTCCAGAACGTAATCTTCGACACCTATAAGATTAATTTTCAAGGTAATGAAAGCTTTGTTCTGTCGCCAAACCAATTTCGGTTTTCTATGTGGATCTACTTCAGTCATTTTTGGAATGTTTGTATCAACAGTATCTGATGTTTGATGATCTGATGCCATGGACGAAAAATCGTCTGAATCTAAAGTATCGTTCTTTTTTGGTTTTTCAATGCTTTTGTTCATATCGTGATCACGTTTGAACGTCTCCGTTTTAGCATTTAAAACAGTTTTTACAAAATCTTTGTTCACCAAAAATTTTTCAGATATATCGTTTTTGATGAATTTTCTTTTAAAAATGTCAAGTGCCGCTATCCTTTCCGATCCGATATCAATGTCATCAGAGTCAGTTTCAGACTCTAGCATTGGTGATTTGAGCATGAGTTCAGAATTTTCTTTGCTATTCTCTGTTCGCGACACATGACTACCACTGCTTCTATCAGGTGATGTATTAAGATCAGCTGTAAACTTTTTATTTATAATAATTTCATTAGCTGCCGCTTCCATTTCTGTTAATTTGTTACTATGTAGTTTATCAGCTTTTCGTTCTTTTCCTGTATATGTATTTTCGTCTGTAGCATCTTTGTCAGATTCATGTTCAACTATATTAGCTTTTGGTGGTCCAAACATTCCTAATAAATCTTTGTCAACGTTAACGTCCCAATCATCAAAATCGTCCGAATCACTGTCAGGAACCAAAGGAACGGATCTTATTGGCTTTTCAAACAAAATGTTTCTCTGCGGCAGATAATCTGTACCATCGTTATCAACCTGTGTAGTTGGCTGCAGAGGTACCAAATCTTTATAGTTTGTTGTTTCAATAGAATCTTCTATTGTCAAATCTTTGTCTGATGCACTATCTGCGGGATTTATATTGAGTGGTTGGTCGATATATTTGGACTCGTCTGTATTTTCTTTCGCCAAATTAAGTTCAATCATTTTTTTATTTACTACAATTTCGGGGTCAACTGTTGTGTCAAATAATACGACGCCGTACTTGTGCCCTCCAGTTATTGATGCTTTATCTTTAGTAAAATAGTTAACATACAGACATTTAATATTACTGTCACTGTCTTCGAAACAGGAATCTTCCAACCAAGCTACAGCGAATTCTGGCCAGGTGTTATCGTCACCTGGAGGTTTGATGCCGACTAAACGGCACTCGATCGCTTGAAAAGGTGTACGGTGAAGAATATTATCTGTAATGGGTCTTAATTTGTCTTTGGCGATTTGTCTCCAGTCGCCATGATCGACAAAGAAGCATTTCACTATGCCATCATCAACAACTGCATCTATTCTTGCACGTTCATAAGTCTTATCGTCAGGAAATTCTGCTAAAATTATGTTGCCTACATATATTTCTCTAGATTCTAATACTGGAGCCTTTTCTACGAATTCTTTAATGTCACTATGCAACACGTTAATAACTTTTTCGAATTTAGCAAGACGCACGAATAGCGTTCCCGGATCTACAACTGTTGATAAAAACACGGCCGAAAAATCGTCTTTTTCGAGATGTGCCCATTTCAGAGGCTTCTCAATTTTCGGGGTAACTTTTAGCTCTGCTTCGTCGGTGAGACTGATTTTTCCTCCTAGCTTCATCAATTTTTCAATATGTTGAGGATAGAGCTCAGCGTGTCGTTCCAGCAGCTCTTTTCTAAGGTCGCGTCTTACCACAGTTTCATTTAACGATGAAAGGTCTACACAAACTTCTGCCGTGTCTACGTAAATGGTATTGCCCAAAGTCATAACAATTCGACCTCTAATGTAAAGTTCATTTTCAGTGTCACGTTCTACAATTGAACGAATTCTATTTTTTGCCGCCACCGAAAACGTGACATCTTTGTCCTTTGGGTGAATATTGGCCAATCTGATCTTTACTATGTGTGTCTCGATGGCTTTGAATTCGTCTGGCAAGTAGTACAAATGTACATCTTTAGTGAGAACCAGCTTTTCTTCGTCTAGCAGATTTACCAGCACGTGAACAGACTTTCCATTACCACTGGGAATTATTTTCACCACCTGGCATCTCTCAAAGAAATCCTGTTTTGCTGCTACTGCACAAATATCACCCAATTTGGGTGTTCCTTGAAGTTTTCTATTGGTCTCTTTGCTGTAATACATGCCCATTTTCATTGATAGAGTGTTGTAATTATTGGGGTATTTAGATGTCCCACTCTTATTGATTAATGACAAAACTCTTGCTGAATAAGTGACAGCGGTATCAACATGCATAATCTTGAAAGTGACGACTCCTTGCCTCGGAACCCATTTTTTCGGTTCATCGAACTGTTCAAAAATTGTGTGTCGATCTGGACAATGTGCCATATCAATGCACTCTCCCAGCATTAGCAAAGTGTTACAGATTGGTATCATAGTTTCTGCTTTCTTCAAATCCTTATCTTTCAAAACTTCTTGCAGAACATTGTCCAACATAGGAAAAGACTCTTTTGTGCATCGCGTTACAAAGTGCAGTATTTTAGGCAACTGCTCAACATTGGTTTCGTCCAGTAATATCTTAATATTCACATTCTCGTTTGTCTCCGCAAATATTGACGAGTAATTTTCATTCAAAACCGCGAATCGTTTGCAGAACATGGAAAATAAAGGCGGCATCGAGAAATGTATCAAATAGTTCGCATTCGTGATGTTAAGATGGGTCAAATTACCGTCGCAGCAGATTAAAAACGGTCCTAGGACTGGTTCTTTATAGCTTCCCCACGCTTCATTTATTTGATACAAATCTTGTATAGTCATTGTGCTGTTGCAAGCGAAAATTGTATGTCTAAGCTTTTTTAATGTATTTTCCAGTAAGATTACTTCATCATCGTCACGACATGCTATTACTGTACGCTTGGAAGTGTCTATTTCTTCTAGGAACGCAAGAAGAGTATTGACTTTATTGACCTTGTTCTGAACAAAATTAACAGAAGTCTTCGATTTGGAATACAAAACACACTCTTGGGATGCTCCGATAACTATCACGGTGTCCGGAGCTTTTATGGCGAGGGGAGTCATAAAATCGCACCACTGCCTCGAAGCGACTACATATTGAACTTTCAACGATTTGTCGGAACGTTTTTTGAGCATAACTTTCACATGCTGTAGAATTTTAACCAATTCAGAGGAATATACTTCAGATATACGCTCGCAGTCATCGAAGACCAATACCATAAGGCGACGAAGATCAACCCCAAAGTCATCTTCTAGCAATGATACCAGCATTGGAGCAGTGCAGATCAAAACATGACATCCATTTAACAAACCCGTTGTGATACTAGTGGTATCGATTCCGGGGAAACAAGCGATAATTCGCTCTTGAAGGCCTAGAAACCTTTTGCAATAAGTTTCAACTTCTGATACAGAGAGCGCAGTAGCGCAAACAATGATGCAAAAAGGGCCAACACCTACCGAATTATGCATTGAATCGGTAACAATATTGCATACTGCAGGGACATAGCCTAGAGTTTTTCCGTTACCAGCAGCGCTGATCATGAATACACTGTGACCCCTCAAAATGCAACTCCAAGAGACAGACTGTAGTCGCATAGGGTTGTATATCCTCATATTTCTAAGCATGCTATGAATATCTGCCTTAAATGGAATATCACGTAATTCGCTTTGAGGCAGAATCAAGTTGTCATTTTTAGTGTGCACCATAAGAATTGGAGTAACCAATTTATCAACAAAAACAGATTTGCTACCATCTAAATTTTTGAACGGATTAACATTGCGTTCCATTTTTGTAATGGTATGTGCTTGTATAGGTAGTATTTGCTTAATTGGCTTCGCTACATCAAAATGGGGATGTTCTAGGTCAATATTGAGGTGCCTTAGATCTATGTTCTCATTTTCATCATCTATAATAGGATGTACAACATCAATATTAGACTGTTTTACAACAATATTAGCCTCTTTTAAATGATTATAATCACTTTTAGACAGTTCCGTTGAGGAAGATGTATCTTTGACGCTGGTATCAGAATTTGATGAAGTTGAAATATTTGCTTGTTGCTTTTGTGACTCTTTAAGTGCTTCTAAGTTTTTACGCAATATTGAGCTCACTAGCCTGTGTTCTACATTAGGTGTTGAAGTTTTTAACGTAGTTTTAGATTTGGAATTCGTATTTTGTGCATTTGCTTTGATATCACGAAATTGTTTGCCACTGTTTAGCCTATTTTTGTAATCAGTCTCATCATACGAATTTCCAACGAACTTGTCAATACTTGTTGAATTTATATTGACTTCAGTTTCTACACTATGATCGCCATTAACATTAGAGCTATCATTCTCGACTTGTATGTTCGTGTTATTAGCACAGTCAGTGACAAACTGTTCAACAATTCTGATTGGTACCAAGGTTTTGCAGTTGTCAGAGGACATTTCCATATCAGGGCAGTAGACTCGTAAGTGCTCCCTGGGCTTCAGAGGTGAAGTTTTCTTGAATGTTTCATATAGTTCTGGAAATAAAATAAAAATGTATTGAACACACCAATTTTAGATTAGAAAGAACTAAAACAGATTGCATCAAAGGCAAAATTCTTGATTGTGTGCTGGGAAAGTCAATACCTTCTAACATGTTTTAGTGTAGAATCAAATGGCGTCAAAAATTCGTCTACGTAACGACTGGTTCAACTAAAATTTTTGACGCCACATATCAAGCAATTTGTTTATTAACAGTGTCAAAACGGAACAGGTTCAGTTATATCTTGCACGGTGGTAGAGCGTTTAACGAATGTTCATCTGGCTGAATAGCATCAGTAATGAGAATGCACGCCTGTTCATTACATGAAGACAATGTCAATTATAACTACAAACAGACACAATCCGTGTTATTTCATAGAATTATATAATTACTATTAAACTCTCCTTGGGGTGCCAGGTTAGAATTGCACCTCGCCATTTCTTTCCGTGGGTGTCGTAAGAGGTGACTAAGGGCAAAATACTGGAAGGTGGGCAGCAACGCCTTCTAAAGAACTGCCTTCTAACACTGGGCTCAAGCTGCCTGTCAAGCATGGGGATTATGGCAAATACCCCCTCAATAGGGGAGGCTGTGTTCAGCAGTGGACAATCCGCCTTATACAGTACAGTATTTTTACAAGTGTTAAACATTTGTAAAAATATTCGAAAGGGAACACTATATTTTGCTGTTTTTGCTTCATTTACCCTTTTAGTACTGTTTACAATTAGCAATTATACAAATACAAAAAAATATATTTGTATTATTATTGTTCCTCCAGTATTATTCTCCATATAGTTTTTAATTACCTCTGTCTAGTTATAAACGGAAAGAGAGAAATATTTTTTTATTTATTTATTATTTATTTAATTACTATTGACAATTCCGCCTAAAATAAACACCACTTAGCCATACTGGAAGAATTTTGGCCGCGTTTCGCTATGACTTGAAGTACTTACTTGTGTAACTCAAAAACGGCTTCACCGTTTTTGATGAAATTTAAATGGGACCACAAGCATCAGCTTCAAATAAAAAATAAATCATCAAATTTGGTTCACCCAGTCAAAAGTTCTGAGGTAACAAACATAGGAAAATCAGACAAATTGATTACCTCTTCCTTTTTTGAAGTCAGTCAAAAAAGAGAAAATATTAAGTATAAGAAATTGATGCAATTTTGATTTAACGCAGCCTCCCCACACCAGTTCTTTCTGCTATGTGTATGGCACAAAAAAAGTCTTGCAACTTGTAATTTGATGATAAATGAATGCAAAGAAAATAATGCCACTTGCTACATGTGACATACAGCTTCTGGTAAATATGGCGGTGAGAGTTTATGAAATTATTTATATAGATATAAAAATATCTATTTTTTTTTTATTATTGTAACCGAAAAAGCTCGAGGCCCACCTGGATGTTAAGCAGACTAACCTTTGCCTATAACAGATGCATTTCATCATAAGTCCCAAACTGCACTGCGCCCGTCACCTTGAGACATTGTTGTTAAGTCTGTAATTTCACTGGCTCTCAAGGATTGCTGCCGGAACACAACGTTAGGTGCTTGGCGACACATTTTCTTCTTGAGGGTGGTGCCTTGCCAGGTGGGCAATAGCAAAATACCCTTCCACCATGCAGATGTTGTGTTATTTCAATAGTAGTAGACTATCTGCTTTAAAAAATGCAGTTGCTAAAGTCCAAAAAATAGATTAGTTACGACTATTACTTATTGCTTAGAAAGAAATGTGTGTCAGCAGGTCACTGAATTGCATTGTGTCCCAACAGAGACGAATTTACTTAGCATTCCATGGATTCACCGTGCGGGTGCTGGGTCCATAGCGTTGCAGAGGAAGAGGCCCAATTCAAAGTGCCTGGAACTTGAAACCCAGTGAGTAAGGTTAAGGGGCCCCTTTATGATGCATCAATGCTCCCTTTCACCGCTCGAACCTCCTCCCCTGCCCAGTCAAATTTGGTAAGATCCTACTAATGCCGCCTTGGATACACGTTCCAGAATGGAAGTTACGGTTGTTCTTGACAGGCCAAAGTCCTTTATAGGGATTTTGCAGGTATACCCCTTGCTCCGACTTCTACAGCATATAAATTAACCACATAACTGTTTTTGATTAACTGTCTTTTGTTCATTAACGTAAATCAAATGATCGCTGCTCAGAAACTGAACAAGAAACAAGATCTTGGTACCACCATAGAGAATGTACTAATAAGAGTGAAAAAAACCATACATGACAGTGTACGCCGATAAGTAAATACCATCTTCGTCGAAAGATGTTGCTAAGTGTATCAAATCACATAAAATAACGAAATTACGTTTTTATAGGCCATCCTAAATCTCACTTAGGCTACTCGCACTCGTGTTGGAATAAAACAAAATGGCTTACTGTTATTAGTCCTTTTTCTATGGTACCACACACATTTGTGACAAGAAATCTTTGCTACCACTTCATCAAACTGTTAAGACTTACCCTTTGCATCATGATCAGTTGTAGAGTCGTCCCAACTTTCGTCTTGCTTAAAAGTTTTATGATCTCGTTTTTCAAGCAGCTTACATTTTTGTCCAGATTTGTCTTGGTTTTTTAATTGACTGGGATAATTTGATGATATGTTCTGGTTGATATCTTGCACATATTTTTTCTGTGGATGTTTTTCATCCTTATTTCGACTTTCTTCTTTTTGGTGCAGACTATCTTGTACATTTTTATTGTTATATTTTTTTAAAGGCATCATATCATATTCGTCATCGGTGTACTTTTGAGCAAGCATTTCTGGATGTTGATATCTGGTGACATATTTTCTGAAAGATTCATCTGTTTTTACATTTTGATGTTCCTTGTCCTGGTTGCTACTAACTCTTTGGTTTCGCTTCATATCTTGTTTTTTAGATGATAAACTTGTATCTATTTTATGCAAATTACTGTTATGGGTGTGTGTTGACTGTTTAGCACCATCGTGAGGTATACATTTAAAATCGTCATAATTGGACATGTCTTTGGTAGTTCCATGAGTGTCTAAAAAACTTTTCATGTCATTTAGGACATTTTCTGGACTTATTTCATCATTTTCTTGTGAAACAATTTTTTTGGGATAGGTTGAATTTGCATGAGTCAACTTACGCCTGCTACCACAGCCTATGCCAACAACATCAGCATTCTTACATAGATTAAAATCTCTTTCCTTTCGTTCTATTGTTTCCATAACATTTTTAATCCCATGTGTATTTTTTTCAAGTAACTTGAGATTCTTCTCAGTGAGTACCGAACTAATCTTTTTGCTTTCTTGGTACAATGAAGTCTGCTTGTTGATTGTTTTCTGCCAATCATGATCTACCTTCTTGTTTTTCTGATAGTATTTTTTTATTGTTTTTAAGATTTGTTCAGTCCTTGTGGTGTTTAGTTTTATCTTTAAATTGCCCGAGTTAAGTTTTTGTTGAAAGACATATTCATCTTTCTCTGCAACAGCAACTTTAAGTAGATGATCAGTTACTGACAATTTTTTGCCTTTGCCAGTTTTAACAATAATATCGCCGAATTGATGAGTATTTTCATCAAAAATTGTGCTCCTGTAAAGATAGAAGAATATGTTAAGATAGATACATATTCACAAGTGAATATATTATGCGACTCAATAAAGAGAGTTTATGTTGTAATTGTGTAATTAATACAGGCAAAGCCAAACTCAAAGTCATTTATTCAATGTAGGCGTCTACGACGCTCTTATGAAGGTCAATTAAAAATTTTAATATTGATATATTCTACATTGTATTGCCACATTCAGCAAAAAAATGTATAATGCCACTGCAAGAAGAACTGGCAAGAAACTCCATTTTATTAAATGTCTTCTAACAATGTCTTCTAACATTTAATAAAATTAATTTAAAGCATTTGTTTAATTAGTCAGGTGACAGGCAATAGCTTGAATTGTCATTTTTTAATCAAAATGCTTTTCCTATTACAATCCAATATGATTTGTCACGATAACAACGATGTATTAGTAAACCATCATCGCAATGTCTTTAATTATAAGATACCTAAATTTAAAAAAATTATAATGTTGATAGCTAGTGTAGTTACAATGCCACTAGGTAAAGGAATTTGTAACCTTTATCTAATTAACCTAAAATTTCAGTTATTCAATACTGTTGTATTATTTCCATAACATTATTATTCATGTTGTGTACACATGTTTTGGAATACAATCTAGAATTCTAGTTTGATTACTGTAACTCTGTTATTTAGTAATGTATTGATTTTATTCTGTTTTGTGTGCCATAAATAAATAAAATGTACAACTTGAATTTTCCTTCTGTGAGCGTTGTCATGTTTGGGAACTTTATTACAAAACTGCACACAATTACCGAAGAAGGTCCTTTTATTTGTCTTTCTAATATAAATCCTGGCACCGCTATTTTATTATTTTTGCTAGTGTTGTAATCATGATAGTCACTGTTTAATTTCTAAAAATTGAGTTTCATTTAAACTAATTTTTTTATGAACATACATAATATTTCGTAATATACACAGACTGGGTAAAGGTAAAATTAAAAAAAAAACCTTCAGAGAATCCCCAGGACTCATTTAATATATGGCTCGAATTGCACGCTTTTGTAAGAATGATTGATTTTTACTCAGGAGCATCTCCCCACAGCAATACACCATACAATATACTTAATACTGTGGAAGTACATGAAAAACTAGCCGAGCTGTAGCTAAGTCTGTCTTATCTTATGAACTGCATATGTGCACTGCAACAGTGCAGTGGTCACCAAAGACCTACGATTAAATCCTCTGAGAACGAGTAGGTCTGGCACCTTTGTTCATAAATTTACCTATCCCATAGCAGACAGATTTAGCAACATACAACAGATATTGTCCAGATAGTAAAAAGATACCCAGATTAGCCATACAGAAAATCCACATCACAAGGATTCCTACCTCACCTCTTCAACAGTTAACTTTAACTGTTTACTGATGTATAAGATTAAACCAGTACAGACAAGCTTACCTATTTTCAACTTGCATGGGGACGAAGTAGACACCATTTTTATAGTCAAGGAAGAGTTCATTCAGGATAGTGTTTGCAGCCACCGGCCAGTTATCACATCGCTCTGCGACAACTAGGCCTTCTATATCCACTGTTTTATTCACGGGGAGAATCCCGTAAATACCAATTTGCTGGATAACCGGCACTCCTTTCTGTGCCTGCGATTCCACGAATATAATATGTGGATTAACTGTATGGAGAACCTCTATGCGAATCGGTTCTTCCATTTTGAGGTGCTATAGAGTTTTATTTGTAGTGGTAGAATCTAAATTCACATTTCTAACATAACAATGAAAATAATTGTACGAGGGAAAATGTATTTTTTTTTTGCTGGCTCCTGTTATGTTTATTCGCTAAACGGATTCTGCAGCAAAATGTCACCGAAATTCTATCAATATCCATGAACGTGAATGTCCGTTAGTTTAGTGATACAATAATAAAATAAAAGACTCCACGTGAGGAGTCCCGGTATAATCTATTTCAGGGGTGCGTTCCGAACCTTGGTTAGAGCGCACTCGGAGTGCAACTTTTCACTCTAACGTCGTTCACAACCTTCGAGTAGAGCGTTCGGTTGTCACAACTGGACCGTTCCAGTCTAAATAAAAATAAAAACTAATATAATTTCTCAAAATATAAAACTTAAATAAAAATGGAAAACGAATTTGTGATAGTGAGTAGTAGTAGAATTATTACGATAATGATGTAAGTCTGTCAATGTCACAATTTGTTTGAGGTTATAAAACAACCGGTCGTTCCATACCTCAGGGTAAGTTGCAAAACAACCAAACAACGAAACAACTATACTCTGAGCCTCTGAACGCACTCCAGTATATACAAAGTTACTTTAAGATAATCTAATCTATTTGATCCAGTAATCTTTGATTTGATCCACAGATTAATTTTAAAATTTTAAGATACTATGGGTGCGTACCATTTTGAGTGAGATTCGCTAGAAACGCTAAAAACGATCACACTCGCAAAAAGTTGTTCCACATGGGTCTTGGCGTTATTTTCGCCTTAAACGCTACATCTAATGTCAAAAGTGACAGAAGTGGCAAATTTTAGTGGCATTCTTATCCAAAAATGGAATGGGGATGACAGTTACAAACGATCACGTGATCACAACCATAGACGCAGATGTGATCAAAATTATCGAAAATAACGTTCTTAGCGACTAATGGAACATAACCTATGGGAGACACTCTAATGTACGGCCCACGTACGGTCCTCTATCTATTGTTAGACCCGTACTTCTGTGTATCGATACATGGCTTTCGATCCGTAAGTGGATCGATACATGTACAATGAGATTGGATCGAAAAATCGGACTAATTAGCATGAAACTGTAAAAACGATTAAACCATAATATTTATCCGTAGCTCACACGTGTTAGTTATGTTTACATTACATTTATGCCGTTAGTGTGGTCTGCCTAGTAGACTACGTAGTATCTTCGTAGTAGACTCTACTACGAAGATTCATATTACACTAATATAAATATTTCGCCGTGGCGGTAGGTTTTGGTAAATCAGTTGTTATTGCATCTTATATTTCAATATACCTTCAATTACGGCATGATTATTTGTGATGATAGATCATTTCCTGTTTTGTGTATTACATATGTTGGACAGAAAATCTGATCCAATTAAGTATAGGTCAGTGAGAAAAGTCGTTTGGGGAACACTGAGCGATTTAACCTTACGTTCTTTGTCAGTGGTAGGATCGCCTGTGTCCTCCAAACGTTCTTTCTCGATAGCAAACCACACTTTAAATGAAAGTCGAAATCGTCTAGATCCAGAACGGTAATCAAAATTAATATTTTTACGTTCTTTAACATTCAAAAATTTTCCAATGCTAATGCCCAATTTTTATACTTTAATAATTTTGGCGCTATAAAAAGACGTTTTATTTAAATAATAATAAGTAATACGATACTGGATCGATCCAAAAAATCATATAGATCAATAGAATTTATACTTGGATCAATACAGCTTATTACGATCCATTGCGAGTCAGAATATCGATACGAAGGACTTGGATCGAACATCCCTACGGCCAATAAATCGCTAACAAACAATGTACAGCCAATAATTCACGTCCAATATTACGTGGACTGGCTTCGAGTTATAGGGATGCACAATACGGTCGTACAATATTTGCTGTTCATTATCTAAACGGGCTGATATTGCACAGGCAATAATTTACAAAAAAGAAGCCATTTAATGTACATGAATTATTGGACCTAAGAAGTCCAATAGCCCGTGTGCATTACTGTTACATGGTACATTGTGCATGGCTGTGAAATACGATCTAAATTTATATGCACGAGGTGATAATGTACCTTCAGCCAATAATCCGTTACCTAGGTACTAAATTATTCTTTAGAATACATACTAGAATAAATATTAGTTTTGATGTTACAAAATCTCAAATATACGATAGGAAAAATTTAAGTCATGTGCGGGATTCGAACCCGTGTCCATCCACCCCTTGAGCCGGGGTATGCTCTAACCTATGTCATGTTAGCTCAATTGGTTAGAGCATACCCCGGCTCAAGGGGTGGATGGACGGGGGTTCGAATCCCGCAGATGACTTAAATTTTTCCTAGCGAATATTTGTGATTTTGTAATGTAATCCGCATAGCAGGCGTAATTGCAAACCTAACAATATTAAAATTAGTTTTGATGATTTATGACAATATATATGTTATAAAAGATAATTTATAAAATATGGCTGGGTCTGAGCAAATAGTGCTAATTGGTCCTATTGATAGGCCCCGTCGTGGGCCCTTGTGAATAACTTAAAAAATATCGATAGGGCCTTAGGAGGATATACACGAAAATACATAGGTAGGTACGCCTATTATGTACTTGTTGGGAAGCTTAATAGTTTATCATATTTTGCAGTTGCAAAATAATACCATTGGTAAATATAAATTTCAACTCATGCTTGCCGTCGTAAATAACAAAGAAAAAAAAACATTATATATATTTTTAATATGAATAGGTAGTTATTAACAAATATTAACAAAAGATATTTTAAGAAAACAACATAATATTGTAGTTTTGTTTAAGGCGCAGAATTTTTCTCTCGACCGGGAAAAGAAACTTTGCGAATGCCCGCCTGGCTAGCAACCACTCTCAAGTAGAAAATCTGTCTCCAAGCACCTAACGGTGAGTTCCGGCAGCAGTCCTTGAGAGCCAGTGAAATTACAGGCACATGAGACTTAACAGCTACCTATGTCTCAAGGTGACGAGCGCAGTGCAATTCGTGACTTGTGACGAAATGTATCTGTCATAGGCAGAGGTTATTCCACTTAACATCAGGTGGGCCTCGAGCTTGTAGAATTCTATTATGATTGATAAATAAAAAACAACCATTTCTTTATTATAATTTATTTAAATGTATAATTTATCCTAATTATACTGCTACATCCATACTTACACAGTCAAGTTATACTTTACAACTTCATTGATATCAATAAGTTATTACTTACAATATTGTAAATAACAAACAGTATTTCTTAGCCCTTCCACAAAATATCTAATACTAGCTTACAGGCCGCGGCTCCGCCCGCGGGTATATCGGTTATCGCACAATATCATTAACCTCTTTTTGCGCAGTTGGATAAAAACTATCCTGTCCTTCCCGGTGTCTCAAACTATTTCCATACCAAATTACATCCTAATCGGTCCAGTAGTTTCAGAGCCTATTCAATGTAAACAAACAAACAATCAAATCTTTCCTCTTTATTATACTGATAAAATTATATACAGGGTGCCCGGTAATGAATGGATAACCTTAAATTAGGTATTTGTATATCTAATGGCCAATCAGAAAAAAAACAGAACAAAAAAAAACAAGTAGTACCAAAGTTATGGTCTTTTTAATAAACAAACATATTCATTCTGCCAAAGTTTAAGCATCCATAGCGTAAAAAAAAGTATGAATATACATGTGACCAATCATTTTAAAATAAAGTGTGCCTAAAGCCGGTTTCAAACTGGTATTTGTTTTATTATTTAAATTATTTTTTTTATATATATATTTTTTTAATGTTTTTTTTTGTTTTGTTTTTTTTCTGAATGGCCATTAGATATACAAATACCTAATTTAAGGTTATCCATTCATTACCGAGCACCCTGTATATATATATATATTAATTTATACCAAAAAATGGGAATCCTATTATGATTAGGAGTGTATATTGATAAATAACAACCAAACATTTCTTTATTATAATTTATTTAAATGTATAATTTATCCTAATTATACTGCTACATCCATACTTACACAGTCAAGTTATACTTTCCAACTTCATTGATATCAATAAGTTATAATAACTTACAATATTGTAAATAACAAACAGTATTTCTAAGTCCTTTCACAAAATAACAACAAAACTAATGGGATACATACATACATATTTATTTATAAGTATACATATGAAAATATTTTATTATTTACATAAAATATATACAGCTACTTTGCCAAGAAGAAATATTTTCTAGAAGTACCTTAACTTAGGGCCTGTTTCAGAATGTTCGAGTAAGTTCCGGTTATAATACCCAGAACATAAAATAACTGAATGATAAAAATGACAGTTAACATGCAGCGCGTTTCAAGCTTTAACCGATGGATAGGCTAAATCGTTGACTGTGACACGCAAAGATAGTGTTTTATTTATTAAATATGTTCTGGGTAGTATAACCGGACCTTACTCGAACATTTTGAAACAGGCCCCTAGTCTATAACGATAATATCAAACTTTACAATATGTATTGCATGTTGTTGTAAGGGGACATAACAACCTCCCCTTAAGTCTAATTGGTATAGGACAGGTAGATGAAACAATGGAAACCTTTTTAGCATGTCAATGATATTATATTTTTGAAGCAGTGATGGCTCAGTGGCATTGGCTATGGACTGCCGCGCAGCAGGTACGAATCCCGTCGCGAGCTTGAGCTCTTCACCGCATGGTAAAAGGGCATTTTGCAAATGCCTGCCTGGCTAGCGACCGCCCTCAAGTAGAAAGTCAGTCCCCAAGCACCTACTGGTGTGTTCCGGAAGCTGTCCTTGAGAGGCAGTGACATTACAGGCACATGAGACTTAACAACTATGTCTCAAGGTGACGGGCTCAGTGAAATTCGTGACTTGTAATAATTGCTTCTGTTATATGCAGAGGTCAGTCCGCTTAACTACAGGTGGGCGTCGAGCTTGTTCCGTCATAATAACATAAAAAAAAAATATATATTACTAATACCTATGACTTATGAACCAGCTTATTAATAAGTTATTTAAATCCCATTATTTGCTATTTCTCTCTTGAAATTCATTCTATAACCACTAGTTTAGTTAACCGAAATCGAAAAAAGAAGGAGGTACTCAATCGACAGTTTATTTGTGTGTCACCTACCTCATTACAGACCCGCCAACTTATCTGTTCAGGTGGCAGAAAAAAGAACTACAACATTCCTTCAAATTGTGACAGTTTGAAGTTGATTTCCATGACCAGTAGCGCCCTCGAAAACTGCGCAGTTAAGTTGGTGGTACTTAACTCTTTACAGGATGCACCGATTTTAATGTTTTTTTTTTCATTCCAAAGCTGACGCTTGTCATGTGGTCTCATTTAGATTTGAGTGAGATCTGGCAAGCAGTATTGTATTAAGTAAAGTATTGAGTTCTTCCTAATAATGCGTATTTTAAGTTTGATGTCGGTTTTTTGTTAAAAATTTTCATAAATATGAACAGCAGGATATATTATAACATCGGTTGATTTAAACCTAATGTCAAAAATAATTTGGGTTCACTGACTTCTATATCACGATAGTGACATAGGCAAAACATGATGAACTGAATTGTTGAAGTCCCATCTATGTGCATACCTACCTTGCTTGTGTGTGTATAATACTCATGTTTAATGCAAATAAACGATTATCTTATCTTCTATTATCTTATTTTAGTGACCGGGCTAGAATGTCACTCCCACATCTCTACCCGTGGGTGTCATAAGAGGCGACTAAGGGTATCACACCAGAAGGTGGGCAGCAGCGCTTTCTGAAGAACTGATTTCTCGCGCTGTGATCACCAAGACGCCTGCCAAGCGTCGGTATTATGGCAAACCCCCCCATAATAGGCAAGGCTGTGTTCAGCAGTGGATAATCCGGCTGATACAGTACATACTTCTATTTATACTCGTACGTTGGACCTGCATTTGCAAAATTATTATTATTACTGAAGGCTTCATTAAGGCAATATTAAAGTATAAGGAACTCTCTATGCATCGGTCAGTTTGTAAGCCAATGTGAGTTCATTTATAAATATTAATTATATTGGTAATTAAATTAGCAAGATAATTATGACTAGTTCTAGTCAAAATAAAAGAAATTAATCTTAAAAACATTGAATTCAGTTACCAGGAGGTTCTTTCAAAAACTTTGCCTTCACTTTTAGGTTCTTTCGAAAACTTTGCCTTCACTTTTAGGTTCTTTCGAAAACTTTGCCTTCACTTTTAGGTTCTATCGAAAACGTTGCCTTCACTTTTAGGTTATTTCGAAAACTTTGCCTTCACTTTTAGGTTCTATCGAAAACGTTGCCTTCACTTTTAGGTTCTTTCGAAAACGTTGCCTTCACTTTTAGGTTCTATCGAAAACGTTGCCTTCACTTTTAGGTTCTTTCGAAAACTTTGCCTTCACTTTTAGGTTCTATCGAAAACGTTGCCTTCACTTTTAAGTTCGTTCGAAAAGTTTACCTTCACTTTTAAGTTCTACGCTCCTGACCAGTGTACAATGACTGTAGAGGTCATTATTTCCATTGCAGTGCTTGGTTGTTAACTTTCTTATTAAATTGAAATATTATCATCACTACAAAGTATACAACAAAGTCGCTTCCCGCTGTCTGTCCCTATGTATGCTTCGATCTTTAAAACTACGCAACGGATTTTGATGCGGTTTCTTTAAATAGATAGAGTAATTCAAGAGGAAGGTTTATATGTATAATACATGCATAATATGGTAGAGAAACATTGATAATTTTAAGTCTCTAATGTGATGTCAAGAGTAACCTCTAGAGAAACACATTTGTATTGTCAAATGAGTTAAAGACTGTGAACGTTGTATATAAAGACGTTCTGTAGCATATTTAGTATCAGCATTGCACCCGTGCGAAGCCGGGGCGTGTCGCTAGTTTTATCATAATAATTACATTTCAAGGCAAAAAGAGAATAGAAATAATTTATCAAATATATTAATATAATATTTTTTTATATTTATTTAAATGTAAGAGCCTTTATACATTTTTGTATTAGGCCCAAACTACACCCAATCTACCATAATTTACGGCCACAGTTATTGTGGCCAAATTGTATGGTCAATAAGTACCTTATTATTTTTTATATTTTTATTTTTGCAATAACGCTTGCTCCTCTTACGATGGTTAAAGAACGAGAGGAGAAATTAGAGCTATAAAGTCATGTTAGCTCAGGCGGTCAGAGCATACCCCGGCAATAGGGGTAGATGACGAGGGATCGAAAACAGCACATGACTATAATTTTTCCACTCGTACATTTGTAAAGTACCTTATTATTTTAGTAAATAATACGGGATAACTCACGTAAATAAGTCAGATAGCTCCGACTATAGTTTCAACCACATCTGGTGGTCTTTTTCAAGGAGAGCTCGGGACGCCCGCGTTGAAATCTGGCTGAGCACTGCGCACTGCACTACCTTATTATATTACAATATTATCACAAACACTACTAAATACATCAGAAATTGGAAAGTACAGTTCATTAAATACACTATTTTGTGATAGGAAATATAACGAGCACAAAATTTTCCTACGTATTTTTATTTGGTAACACTTAACAGAAATTTGGTTATCACTATATATTAATATATAATATTTTTGCACTTGCGTTAATGTAAGGCCGTTTTTACACTTGTGTATTAAGGCCCACGCATAGGCCCAAGGCGCCGTATTGTCCGATCTCGCCCGCATGGCTATCATGGCCGTATCATACGGCCAATAGGTGGTGTAATGCCCTAGCGCCGCCCTCGCTAGCCCAATGTACCCCACCGCAAGTGCTGCTTAACGCCCACACGTAAGGCGTGAAGAATTCTTCAGGCCTTTCTTCTTCGACATACTTGAATTTCAAGTCGGGGAATTTCTGGAAATATAGAAAATTATAATCATTATCATCTCTTTAGTTATATATTTCTTTTTATTACCCAACTTCAAAAAAGGAGGAGGTTTTATGTCTGGTACGTTTACTTTAAGATTGGTCGTTCATACCATCCCATAGATATTTGATCAAAATTTGTTCAGTTGGTTTTAAACTCAAAATAATAGCAAAAAATATATATTTTTTTTATTTTAAAACAACGCATGCTCCGTGCATTACTTCCATCCCCATACAATGGTTAAAAACGAAAGGACAAATTTGGAAGCAATGATGGCCGAGCGGTAATATCTATGTGCTGCCGTGCCGCAGGTCCCTGGTTCGATCCCCACGGCCAGCTTAATAAGTTGGCATCGTCCTGGACCACTATGGCCTAGTTATGAATGAAATTCTATTGTTATCTTTATCGCCGATGCCAATGGGTTAAGCTTCACCGCTTGGTGCGTGCATTTTGCGATTGCCCGACTGGATAGCTACCACCCTCAAGTAGAAAATCTCTCGCCAAGCACCTAACGGCAGCAGTTCTTGAGATTCTCAATCAACAATACGTTATCTGCGGTCACATTATTTACAAAGCGTGTACATGCTTCGATGCCAGAAAATCTAGATTACCGGAATCTTGAAACGATCCGATAGCTGCGTGGCGACAGATTTTCTACTTAAAGGTGGTAGCTAGGCAGGTAGGTATTGAAATCAGATTAAACGGCATAATACGTATTAATAAGTTGGCATCGTCCTGGACCACTATGGCCTAGTTATGAATGAAATTCTATTGTTATCATTATCGCCGATGCCAATGGGTTAAAATAAGAGCGGTGATTAGCTAGGGGCTATAATAGTTTACCTTTAGTCTATCACTGGACCATTGCTCGGCCCCTTTTTTGATGCAGGCGAGTACCTCCGTGACCCCTAGCTCGCCCCCCACCCCCTCTTGCACCCTCTGCAATCTCGACGAGAAGTAACCTATTACCTGTAACAGGAATAACATACATTTTAGGGTTTTAATATTGTTAGGTTTGCAATAACGCCTGCTATGCGGATTACATTACAAAATCAAAAATATACGATCCATCCCAATACGATGGATAAATAATAATAATAATTTTTATTTATTTCTCAAGCCATACACGGATAAACTTAAAATAACCTAAAATTAATAAATAATCTAATAAACAATAATGGCTGTAAAAATGTTATATGACAATGGAAACTGTTGTTTCCGAAACTAAACTATAAATTAGTCCGTATTTTTGGATAAGCAACAAGATTCCTCCATTACAAATGCTACATTACAGCGTTTGAGCTTTGAAAGCATGATTAGATCTATAGAATAAACAGTATTTAGTGATAACAAAGTAATAATAATAAAACAGAAAATTAGATGTACGTAATAACAACGATAGATAGATAAAGAAAGGAAGGATAGGAAAGATTTGAGTTATGACGTCATGTCATGTTAGCTCAATTGGTTAGAGCATACCCCGGCTCAAGGGGTGGATGGACGCGGGTTCGAATCCCGCACATGACTTAAATTTTTCCTATGGTATATTTGTGATTTTGTAATACATTTTAGGGTTCAGCACCAATAGTAAAACGGAACACTAATAATAACTCTCCTTCACAATACATATATAGAACTTAATAGGTGTACTGTATATCCGCTGTTTGTCTGTTAAATAAAAAAGTCCAGAAGGATCACTCCGCAAAGCCACTCTAATCAATAAGCGACTCTAGCTGCGATGCAATAAAGTGCACTTCAGCTCGGAGCACGGAGTACCTAATATTTATATTCACCTACAAGCCGTCTCTCTTTCTATCGCATGTGCACGCATAGCTCTGATCTCTTCTGACCCGACACGCACCGTACAATAAGCCCGTCCGGACGGGTACGCCGATGTACCTGTAGCGACGTACCTAAAGTACACAACCTACCTACACTACCCACATATTTGTGGGTAGTGTAGGTAGGTAAACAGTAGGTAGGTAAAAAATTACACTCATTTAACACATTCAAAGCTAAGTTAAATGAACATATTTTAGTAAATTATTTGTTATAATGTGTTAGGTGTGTAGCTACCTAAATTTTTACAATCGAACGATTTACTTATTTTATAATGTAACTATTAATTATTGTTCTCATGTAAGTGACTTTGGTCTTTTTTGAGAATAAATGTCTTTAAACCCAAACCCAAAGTGCAGAGTTCTGGTATGGCACGGGGCTAGTTGTACTCGGATAGGCTAGAGGCCCGTGACGTACGCACGGACAGACGGACAGCAGACTCATAAATAGGGTCCCGTTTGGGTGTGAAACCTTAAAAACGCTTCACCATGCGTTTTTTACTGTTTCATACGGTATTAATAACCATACAGATAAGAAGTCCCAAGCGGTATAGCTCGTTTTTTATTAAGTTTGTTGGGTGAGCGAAGCGAGCATTTTTTTTATGTTTGGTAGGTTAGCCTTTGACCACTATCTCACCTGATGGTAATTAATGATGTGGTAAAAGATGTTGTTCAGGCTAACCTAGAAGTACTGGCTCTCAAGGACAGCTGCCGGAACACACCGTAAAGTGCTTGGCGACAGATTTTCTACTTGAGGGTGTAGCTAGCCATGCCCATTCTCAAAATGCCCTTCCACCATGCGGTGAAGCTCAAGCCCACGACGGGATTCGAACCATGGACCTGCTGCACGGTAATCCATAGCCAATGTTACTGAGCCAGCACTGCTACAAAGTTTGCTTCGTTGTCTGTTTTTTAAAGTATTAATAACCATACAGAGACGAAGTCAGGGTTTAGCTCGTTTTTTATTAGGTTTAGCGGGTGAGCGAAGCGAGCATGATTATTGTTTTATTGTGTTAAGGCTATTTTTTGACACCGAATGGTAAATAATAATGTGGCCGGTGATGATACAAACTTAACCTTTCCAGGTTAATTCTTTACTTTAAAACAAAATCAAACTCGTTTCCTTCTTTTTCTCAATATAATGAAAACGATACTTGGATCAGTATGGTTCTACCGTCGCCAAATTTGCTCCTGGGCTACCGGGCTAGAATGTCACCCCCCCCCCCCCCCATCTCTACCCGTGGGTACCGTAAGAGGCGACTAAGAGTAACACACCAGAAGGTGGGCAGCAGCACTTCCTGAGGAACTGATATCTCACACTGCGATCCCCAAGACGCCTGCCAAGCATGGGGCATTATGGCAAAGCTCTCTCATAATGGGAAAGGCTGTGTTCAGCAGTGGACAATTCGGCTGATACAGTATTTCAGATGCCCTAACACTTACGCGATATCGGTGCGGGCACGCACACGTATTGTACGGTGCTCTACGTACTTAAGTAAATGATACGCAGAGTGAGGGATTAAAGTATTCTTTAATATTACAAAATCACAAATATACGATAGGAAAAATTTAAGTCATGCGGGATTCGAACCCGCGTCCATACAACCCTTTAGCCGGGGTATGCTCTAACCAATTGAGCTAACATGACATGACGTTATAACTCAAATCTTTCCTATCGTTCTTTAACCATCGTATTGGGATGGAGCTATCGTATATTTGTGATTTTGTAATGTAATCCGCATAGCAGGCGTTATTGCAAACCTAACAATATTAAAAATATTCTTTAATATCCAAAATTAAGCGTATTATGGTATATGATATTGTTGGTTTTACACGCGGATGGTAGGGTGTCCGATAGTGCACTGGTGCCGCGGTTTGGGAATTGTGGCTTGAAACCGCTGCAAGCGCGCAATGTACAATGCTTGCATCTTAAACGTACAAGCCGCGTTTATTATCTATGAAGTCAAACAATTTTTCTAGTTTTACTATGGTAATACCATTACTTTATAAATCGAAGGACATATGAATGTCATGCTACATTGTCACACTGTCACAGATGTACGTTTGTCAAACAGTAGAATACGTCTTGATAGGAGCGGAGCGAGCGTATTTAATTAGAGCCATAATTACTAGAAATCACCTTGATAGGAGCGGAGCGAGCGTTTTTAATTAGAGCCATAATTACTAGAAATCACCTTGATAGGAGCGGAGCGAGCGTTTTTAATTAGAGCCATAATGACTAGAAATCGTCTTGATAGGAGCGGAGCGAGCGTATTTAATTAGTGCCATAATTACTAGAAATCGCCTTGATAGGAGCGGAGCGAGCGTTTTTAATTAGAGCCATAATGACTAGAAATCGTCTTGATAGGAGCGAAGCGAGCGTATTTAATTAGTGCCATAATTACCTAAATGTTTAACTGGAACTTAACTAAATCCTTTTACAGGTCTCTAATATACCGGTTTCCAGGATTTGTAGGCACATTGGTTATATCATATTATTACTTTTACACTGTTTGTAGGTATTTTAAATGTAACATTTACCATTTCAATGTTCTGCGCCTGCGGCTGATGCCTCGGGTCGGCGAACAGTTTCCGCTTGTGTAGCAGCGCGTAGACGACGTTCAGGTTGTGCTGCAGCTGGTGCGTCACGCACGAGTTGATGATCTCCAGCAGCATGCGGACCACCTCGTCCAGAACTGTTATGTGCTCCATCTGGAACAACACAAACGAATACATATATATATATTTTTACGTTATATATATTGTGACAGAACAAGCTAGAGGTCCACCTGATGTTAAGCGGACTAACCTATGCCTATAACAGATGCATTACATCACAAGTCACGAATTGCACTGCGCCAGTCACCTTGGGACACAGTTGTTAAGTCTCATGTGCCTGTAATTTCACTGGCTCGGACTGCTGGCGGAATACTTTAGACTTACTTGTTACACACTTAGGTGTTTGGCGACAGATTTTCAAAGCTAACTAACAAATGTGTGGACACTACAAAAAATATTTCTAAACAGTATGATATAGGCACATCAGCATTACGCTGCTCGCCTATAAACGAATAAAAAAAAAAAAAAGTAAAATAAAGAAATACTCTGTTATAGTCCGATTTATAATCAGACGGAGTAAAGTGACATTACGAGTGTTGCTACTTTTTTACTATACAAAAATAGTGCTCTGGTAAAACGATTTAGTTCTGTATTATTGTGTGCGCTGTATAATTTTACATAATTCACAATTTAACATAAACAAATCTTTGCAATTTCTTTTTATGAATTTATACGTGTTAAACAATCAAATGCTTTAACTTTTTGATACATTAGTTACAATGTTCAAACAATTATTTTATTAAATGTCCAACACACTCATAGTTCCGCTCATAAAACTGAACTAGAAACATCACTATGATTTGAAGTTGGCAACTTTATTTTAAAATGTGACATTTCGATCTGTCAGTTTACTCAGTCTGATTAAAAATTCGACTATAGGTAGGGAAGACATAACTGAATTTTTCTCCATTTATTCTAGTATACTGGTAGTTACTTTTATACTTTACTGATAGGTTAGCCTTTGACCACTATCTCACCAGATAGTAAGTGATTATGTGGTCAAAGATGTTGTTCGGACTAACCTAGCCTCTTAAACGGTGTGTTCCGGCAGATATCTGCCCCTTTTGTACTTACAATTTCTTCTGTTTTCTCTTCCTGTTGATGCGGCAACTCCACTTGATTTATATCCCCACCTTCGATTTGAGCGCACAGTCGATTTCTTCTCTTCGTTAACGTTTCAAACAGTGATATTAGTCTTTGGGCCACGTACGGGTGTAGATTTCGAAATTCACCTGGCGGCAAAGGATTGTATATAACATTTAATTTTTTGTGCGAACAGGGGCCCGATTCTCTTATCTATTGAACGGCGTTAACGCAACTTAATTGCATGTAAATTGTAGTTTTTGACTGTATCCGTAGTCTGCTCGCTATTTAGGTTCGATCGCAAGTCAGTGGCTTGCTATCAATAGCTTTTGACATATTTGGTATGCTGTAAGCTATTTTGTTGCGATTGCGTTACTACAGTGGCATAGATAGCATAGCATAGAGTTTAGATAGAAAAATAGCTAAATGATTTAAATATATTTATTTAATGTATTGTTTGCTAGAAAACCACTGTATTTATGTTTTGACTGATGCTTGATTGATAGAAGTTTTCATTATTATATCAGTCGCAACATTTGCACGCCATAGCACAGCCATACGATAGCGACGCGATTGCTATACAACTGCGATTAAGAGCTAGAATTAGCAGACTACCGAATTTGACATTAACAGCAGTTCAATCGCAGAAGCATCGCAGTAGTTTGGCGTTTGGTCAATAGCTAAGAGAATTGGGGCCCTGATCTGTTACAACAAATGTTCATAACGTTTGCGGGTGGATGCAAACGATCAAGGTGTCATATGGAAGATGATTAGCTAAATAATAATACCTATGTAGTGACATAGCGTTATCGGCCACATGTTCATAGATAAAAGCCATTATAGTTAGCTCATTAATTTTGAATATTGTGTAATTTCTCGACATTTTTTGTTTTAATAAACATAATTACGTTCACCCCGTGACCACGATCACTGCAAAGTGTTTGAAACATCGGGACAAAAATAATGATAAATATACGCGATTTAAACCGTTTAAAGTTGTTTAATTACTATAATTACGTTCGTCATTAAATATTGTGTATTAAAGTGTGTCTAACACCAAGTGTGTATGGGTGTGAAAGCGTGATTGTTTTCAATTGATCGTATGAAGCAAGCATTGAGAAACAAGAAAGTAATCAATTAGGTACATTTTTCAGTGATTTTTGGTAGTGTAAGTGTATTATAGACAATATGGTGTGGTTTACTCACAGCTCATGTAGCTATAGCCGCGGCGCAGTTCGTGTGTAGATATTTATCTTTCCCTTCTTCTTTGTACATATGTTTTTTTTGTGTATTATTGTCAACGCAATATTTTGTATTAGAGTGTCTTACACAAAGTGTGTGTCGATCTAAGAGTGTGTTTGTTTTCAATTGATTATATGAAGCAATCATAGAGAAACAAGAATGTAATCAATATGGTTTGAGTGCTTTTTGGTGGTGTGTAAGTGTATTATTGACAAAATGGTGTGGATTATTTACAGCTCATGTTAGCTACAGCTGCGGCTCAGTTCGTGTGTAGATATTTATCTTTCTCTCGCACCATATTCTACTGCAGTACATCAACATAAAGTGTAATTTTTAGGGCTATTTGTGTTTATTTATACTGTCAATTAAATATTGTGTATTACAGTTCGTTTAATACCAAGTGTGTGTCAGTCTAAGAGTGTGATTGATTTCAATTGATTGTATGAAGCAAGCATTGAGAAACAAGGAAGTGATCAATTTAACATATCATTACACATTTTTGAATGATTTTTGGTGGATATTGACAATATTGTGTGGATTCTTTACAGCTCATGTTAGGTATAGCCGCGACTCAGTTCATGTGTAAATATTTATCTTTCCCTCGCACCTAATTGTACTGCAGTACAAGTACATATGTTTTTTTTTTGGTATATTTTTGTTTATGTCTATTATTGTCAATGCAATATTGTTCATTAAAGTGTATCTAACACCAAGTGTGTATCGGTGTGAGAGTGTGATTGTTTCCAATTGATTGAATGAAGCAAGCAATAAGAAACAAGGAAGTGATCTATTTAACATTTTGTTGCACATTTTTGAGTGATTTTTGGTTTGTGTAAGTATGTTATTGACAATGCTGTGTGCATTACTCACAGCTCATGTTAGCTGTAGCCGCGGCTCAGTTCGTATATAGATATTTATCTTACTCTCCCACCATATTTTACTGCAGTACAAGGACATATGTTTTTTTTTGGTATATTTTTGTTTACGTATATTATTGTCGATGCAATATTGTGTATTAAAGTGTATCTAATGCCAAGTGTGTGTTGGTGTAAGAGTGTGATGGTTTTCAATTGATTGTATGAAGCATTCATTGAGAAACAAGAAGGTAATCAATATGGTAGATTTTTGAGTGAGTTTTGATGGTGTGTAAGTGTATTATTGATAATGTTGTGTGCTTTACTTACAGCTCATATTAGCTATAGCCGCGGCGCAGTTCGTGTGTAGATATTTATCTCTCCCTCGCGCCATATTGTACTGCAGTGCTCTAATGATGACAAGAACCATTAGACCGCCGAGAGATATCTCCGAGATAGCTCTTTCGGTGTACCAAGTTAAGTTTTTCAGCATCTGTGGAACAAAATGTCAATTCTAAAGTTCCATTTTGCGAAATCAGTCCTGGATACTATTTAGTCCAGGCAACAAAGACAAAACAATACCAAATAGGGGAAATAATTCATGTATAAGCCAACTTTGGTACAGTTGTAGGGGAAGGTTCCTTAAACAACATACTAAAAGTACTGACCGGTGGGGGTGGAGCTGGAGGGGGGGAGGGGCTCAAAAGGTCCTTTTTTTAGGTTTTTTGTAATTAACTCAAAAACTAACTTGGCCTCCAGCAAAAACGTGGTCATGAGTAAAATTAAACTACGTAAAATGATCTACAAAAATGGTCTTATGCACTTTCTTGCTAGGACTAGTGGAGATAAGGAGGGAGGTAATGGAAATCAGTATTTGAAATCTATTTTCATTACTAACAATGTGTTTTAATGATGAATAAACTACGATCAGTCCAAATATTAATTACAACTGCATGTCAATATAATAATTGGGGCAGACGGCTGGAACGTGGCGTACTTGCCGTGCCGAGCCTTGAATACTTTATGTCAAAATGTTTCGAGGCTCATAACTCTTAACTTTATCAACAACACATTATCACTTCCCATCAGATGAGATAGTGGTCAATGGCTAAACTATCAAGCATAAAAAAATTACTTGCCGAAATCCAGCTTTATACGCAAAGTAGTTTTCTTTTGGCTGGATCTTTCATATTACAAATTAATACATTTTTGATTCCAAAATTTAAGTGCCTTAATTTGTCTGTATCATGAAAATGATATATACGTAGTGCATATTCCATTTGTCGCTAATTTTATTATTTTCGATAATTTTGATCACATTCTGCGTCTATAGTTGTGATCACTGTGATCGTTTGTAACTGTTCTCCCTTTTTCCATTTAGGCAAAGAACGCTAAGAATGCCCCTAATATTTGTCACTTCTGTTACTTTTGACATTAGATGTAGGTAATTCAAACTGTTCCAGTAGCCTCATAGCGTTTATGGCGAAAATAATGCCAAGACCCAAGTGGAACAACTTTTTGGGAGTGTGATCGTTTTTAGCGTTTTTGGCGAATTGAACTCCAAATGGTACTTACCCGTAGATGTAATGTGAACTGTTGTCTCTAGCGTTATGAAGGAACTGCAGTATTGTAATATTTGTATCTATATCATTACAATACTTACAATATTGTGCACGTTTTTGATGAGTGAGTCGTCCTCAGTGAGTATGAGTATAACGATGAGGGACATGTAGATATGATGTGAGCTGCTGTCTGGTGCGTTGTACAACACTTGCAGTATTGGAACTATCTGTAACAATATCAATTATATTTTACAATTTGGAACTTCGCGATATTTTTAATATTGTTTGGTTTGCAATAACGCCTGCTATGCGTATTACATTACAAAATCACAAATATACGATAGAAAGCGTTATTGCAAACCTAACAATATTAAAATTATAAGGTTGCGTCATCATTTACAAGTATAAAACCAATTGCAAAATTGGTCTTGTTTGTAGTACAACGCACTTGAGTACTATAGATGTGGCTCCATCCCAATACGATGGTTAAACAACGATAGGAAAGATTTGAGGTATGACGTCATGTTATGTTAGCTCAATTGGTTACCCCGGCTCAAAGGGTGGATGGACGCGGGTTCGAATCCCGCACATGACTTTAAAAAAAATCCTATCGTATATTTGTGATTTTGTAATGTAATCCGCATAGCAGGCGTTATTGCAAAACTAGCAATATTAAAATTATAAGGTTGCGTCATCATTTACATGTATAAAACCAATTGCAAAATTGGTCTTGTTTGTAGTACAACGCAAGTGGTACTATAGATGTCGCTCAATCCCAATACGATGGTTAAAGAACGATAGGAAAGATTTGAGTTATGACGTCATGTCATGTTAGCTCAATTGGTTAGAGCATACCCCGGCTCAAGGGGTGGATGGAAGCGGGCTCGAACCCCGCACATGACTTAAATTTTTCCTATCGTATATTTGTGAATTTGTAATATACTCGCGATATATATTCAAATGATATGTATAATAGAAGGTAGTTTTGCGAATGCTAGCATCGCTGCCTACCTCCCTCAAGTGTCTTTCAGCAGATGTCCGGAAGAGCCATGAAATATGTCACGCATGACACGAGTAGAGTATTTTCTCGTTCGTAGACAAGTGGCGGACGATAGCAGCGGCCGCAACACGCTAAGAGCTGTTCATTGAGATTATCCATGGACGATTCTCCATTGCGCTATTTGTTGGTTGAATTGCGAACAGTTTTAGGAAATAAGCAGTGATGATTGACGAGTCAAAATGTTTACCGTTCTCGACACTTCATTAGGAATTATGTTAGGTATGATGGTTTTATGATTAAAAACTGTTCCCGTTGATGTAATTATCAAACGAATGATAATGGTGTAAATTGAATTTGTGATTTTTCTTCACTAAGTATTTCATTTTTATCTTTTTTGAGGAGGGTTGCTTATCTGTTTTTCATGATGATGAATAAGTAGCGAAAAAAGAAGTTTTTATCACAGTTTCTTATCTAATTTTCAGGGGCCAATTTATGTTTTCTTTATTAATCAATATAGTAATATTTTATAGCAATAGCATGTTGGGTACGGAATCTTAAAAAATAAGTTATTGATTTAGATTTCTTTAAATATTGAAAGTTGCTAATTTAATGAAAATTTTAATAAATGTTTCATATCTACTGATTTTCTTACATATACGTATTTTTTGAGTAATCAGCAACCGATAAAGTGTAAATATACACTAAAAATTTGAAAACATTATCTACAGCTTTATTCAAAGATATTGTATTTAAGCTAGTACACAGAGTTCGTAAGTTGTGTTCAAATTCAAATTTCGCTATTGTATAGATTACACAGTCAAATATTACGGGTCTGCTAACACTGGACGGAAAGTAAATTTGTACTAAAATCGTCGATCGCCCCATTAAACTTGGACCGCTCGAGATGGACTACCGATTTATCTCGTTCTCAAAAAGTAGAAGTAGAATATTCACGCACATACTCGCCGATAAGTGTCAAAAATCGACTAAACTCAGGCGCGCATGTGTTGGTCGATAAGTTGCCACAGGGAGCACAAAATATAGGTAAACAATGACGAGTTCTTTGCCCTGCCATGTTAGCACTCGTAGACATAGCGCGATATGTCTATTTAACAAGAGATAAAAAGTAAACAAAATTTACTCGCGGCGCGCATGTTAACCTTGTTAGTTAAGTATGCTTTATAATCTTCGCACACATCATCAGTGTCAGATAATCCGACGGTTTAAACGTGAAGGGCACTGTAGAGAAATTCTACGAGTCACGAGCGCAGTGCAGTTTATCATGTAGAACCAGGATGGGGATACATACTACTACTTTCTGTGATGGAACAAGCTCGAGTCCCATCTGATGTTAAGCGGACCAACCTCTGCCTATAACAGATGCTGTATGGTAAGGGGGGATTTTCTCCAGAATCCCCTTAGCCCCAAACTTTACCACGTACGTCGTGGTGTATTCGACAGAATTCACAGAAGGACACCAGCCGATCTATGTATGTGAATACGGGGAACAATTATAATCCACTCACCAACTAGCGGCTCGCTGGGCGTTCCGCCGAAGGGATTATTATGCTAAGTATATGGTATATCAATTACTTGTGCACGACCGCACGCGTAGGAGCAGATACCGAGCCGAAGTGAGACGCGACCCGCGTCCTATATCAAGAAAAAGATATTATCCGCGCTACCTGTATTGACAACAGTATCCCCGTCCGCGCGAATATGAACACTATACGCCTAGAGATAGGCTTCAACCATAATTCATAGTTCATCGAACAGATGCATATCATCAGAAGTCACGAATCGCACTGCGCCCGTCACTTTGAGACATAGTTGTGAAGTCTCATGTGCCTGTAATTTTACTGGCTTACAAGGACTGCTGCCGGAACACACCGTTAGGTGCTTGGCGACAGATTTTCTACTTGAGAGTGGTCTAGCCAGGCGGGCAATCGCCGGCGGTGGGGATCGAACCAGAGACCTGCAGCCATAGCTATTACCGCTCGGCATAATTGCTTCAAGCTTACCATCAGGCCAGAAAAATCTTCGTTTTCACACATCATAACAATAACATACTTATATTTTTTTTAATAATAGGTAACTGTGAAGTATTGAACAAGTATTATCCATTGAACAACTCACCAAGTCCTCAATCTGCGGTACGTTGCTGACGTAACGTTTGTACGCTTTGCAAGAGTGCAGCATCAGGTATAGCAGAAGCGTCGAGTGTTCGCATCCGGCCGTCGCACACAAAGCTTTGTGAAGCTGACAAACAAATAAATTACATTTATATTTTTCAGACGGACATCTTTGTAGTAGGACGTATAAGTCACATTGTAGCAGTAATGGCTCTGTGACAATGGTTATAGACTCAGAAGATACATGGTTCAAATACGCGGGCTTAAGATTCACCGCATGTAGAAAGGGCATTATTCGAAGGCCCGCTAGCCCGCTTGGCTAGCTACCATTCTCAAGTAAAAATCTGTCGCCAAGTACCTAAGAGTGTGTTCCGTCCGTTATCAAGACCCCAACTGTAAAATGAAATGTCAGGGCGACTTTCATTTAGCGATATCGTGGGGTGACCGGTGCGTCGAGCGATGAAAGAATGCACCGGGTAATTATCGAGCGATCGCCCGAAGCGTACAAAAACGCTTAGGATGTCATCGTGTGTTTTTATTCAGTGATATAACCAAAGAAATATTTAAATTTCCCGCCATAGGTGTCAGCGTTCACCACATTTTGATTATTTGACTGAAAACTCTGAAGAAACCGAATGAAAGCCACGATTATAACTCCTTTATCGTCCGCCTACATCATTATATTCTACTAGTACAGAAGGCACCAGTAGCAACCCTACCTCAAAATACAGCAATATACAGGTTGTCCCGTAAGTAGTGGACCAACGGGGTGTGGGTGATAGGGGAACTATTATCTACCAAATCCACTAAATATTATTGTTCTAGGTCTTACAGTTTTAAGGTAATGATTGTTTTAAATAAATAGGTGAAATTATCGTCTTATGTACACACATTTTATAATTCTACGAAATCTATCATTTATTTTTTGTTATTTTTAATCTAGACGGTTAAGAATACATAGGTCTTTCTAATTAAAATCGTATTTAGGTGTAATTATCATTAGCATGAAAATTAAAAAATAAAGCTAGTGCAATTTTTACATTTCAAGATGCTCTATGCGGTGTTTGAGCTAAGCTGGTGTAAAAAAAATGTATTATAGCCTAGTGAAACTTTATTTTAAAAACATCTACATGTCATACCAATTACAAAAAAAGTATAACACTGTGGTTGAAATAAGTATTTTTCCTATTTTAATTACTATCAAAACCAAAGGACATTTTTGCAAGAAAATAAAAATACATTGTTAATTATGGAAAAGCTTTTATTACACATTTTTTTTTTCTTACATTAAGTGCTCGAAATACTTTCCTCTAGCTCTTATGTATAACCAACATCTTCGTATAAAGTTTCTTTGTAAACTTCTTTGTAAAGTTTCTTTGTAAATTTTAAACTATTTTTCTTTTTTTTTTTTTCTTTTTGGTAGATAATATTTCCGCCTATCACCCCACACCCCGTTGGTCCACTACTTACGGGACATCCTGTATACACCCTCTGAGCTGAGACACTCAGCTTGACTTACGTTAGCGTGGGCTTACATTTGCAGGGCCGGTTCTTATTCTTATTAAGAATAATTGGACAACTCTTTATTTTCTTTCCAGTCGTGAGCCAGACGTTGGCGTGAGAGGTCGTGCGTTAAGGACGAGGATTAAGTTCCAAGCATTGTGACTTTGATTTTAAGGAAAAGGAAATGCATTTACAAATACTATATTTATAAATCTTTTGTGCACACTTATGTAATCTCATTTGACATGTAAAATTTCCTTGTCCAACATATTAATCAATATCCAACATATTAATCAAGACAATATAAGATAATGATCGCTATTTGTAAAGGCACAGAGTTGAGAATGCACTGAGGCCGGGGCAACCGCACTGTGTTACTACCGTGTGCGGCGATACTGCGTTACGTCGGGCGCCTTTTGCTTACCGGCTTGGGCATTGGCCACGCCTCAGCCGGCCGGTACCTTGCTTACCGGCCCTTCTTACATCCCCGGACCGGGCGTGTGTGTGACGAGCAGTACATCTTATATTTGATTCTGGCCAATGTCAAAGTCAAAATCATTTATTCAATTTAGGCGTCTACGACGCTCTTATTAAGGTCAATTACAAATTTTAGTATTGAAATATTCTACATTGTACTGCCACGTTCAGCAAATAAATTGTATAGAGCCACTGCGAGAAGAACGGGCAAGAAACTCGGGGCCATTCTTTTAAACATCTTTTAACAGTGTGTTACATACTTACTATATAATAGAGTTATTACAATATTTGTTTAAATTATGTAGGTAACAGGCAATAGCTTGGCGGAGGCGGAATTGTCCAGGCATTCTTGTCGTTTATGTAATCAGAAACTATGTAGTAGGTATTTTTTAATCAATATGTTTTTCACATGCAACTTGAATTTCCCTTCTGTGAGCGTTGTAATATGTTTGGGAACTTTATTATAAAACCGCACACACTTACCTAAGAAGGACCTTTTATTTGTCTTTGCTAATCTAAAACCTGGTACCGCTATTTTATCTTTATTCCTAGTATTGTAATCGTGATTGTCACTGACTCCAGGTAACCTGATTCTTAATAAAAATCGGACCGGACCGAAAGGTGTGAGTTGGATCTTATCCGTTCTACGTAACGTACGCTTTAACTAAGGAAGCAACAAAGACATCGGGAATAGGTTGCTAAACTCACCGCTGCCATATCTATCCTAGGCGGTGTTATCTGTGGTCCCACGCCGCTCGTTTCTCTAGAAGGCGTAGTCGATGATGTTTCTACAACAAAAAAAGAACTATTATATATGTACATTCTTATTATAAGCATTCTTATTATAATTTTGAAGCAATGATGGCCGAGCGGTAATAGCTATGGACTGCCGTGCCGCAGTACCCTGGTTCGATCCCCACCGCCGGCTTGAGCTTCAACGCATGGTGGAAGGGCATTTTGCGATTGCCCGCCTGGCTAGCTACCACCCTCAAGTAGAAAGTCTGTCGCCAAGCACCGAAAGGTGTGTTCCGGCAGTAGTCCTTGAGAGCCAGTGAAATTACAGGCACAATGAGACTTAACAACTATGTCTCAATGTGACGGGCGCAGTGCAATTCGTGACTTGTGATGAATTGCAACTGTTATAGGCAGAGGTTAGCCCACTTAACATCAAGTGGGCCTCGAGCTTGTTCCATCGCAATAAAATTAAAAAAAAAAAAAACAAACATTATTCTGTCCCTTAATAAGAAACAAAACAACATATAAGACTTATATATAATAATAACAAATATTTTCAGAAGATATTAAATTGATATTACTAAAAAATATATCTAGTGACAATTCAACATAATTTTCCTGTTCATTGCATTGTTCGCAGTCTTAACCTTCAAGCGTTCGCGCGGCGTCGAATCGACCGCACACGAAACATTTTTATTCATAATATCGTTACTTCTTGTCGCCTGCATTTCACATTCCCAGTAGCTTGTTATAGTTTCACTGTTCACGGGATAAACAGTGTACGTTCCCTCGGTGGGCTCCCAGAATCAAACTGATTGTATTTACTTTATTCTCGATGCAGACGTCGAAAACACGCCACGCGCCGGTCATCGAAAATATTATCAAAAATCATCGAACTAAGCTTGTATAAAAAGTGATTCGACAGGTAACTAATAGTTTAATACTTGCGCAAATAAAACGAAAATATAGAATAAATCAGATGTTAGCGATTTTGTGCTGCCAAATTGCTTTCTAATTCAAACAAGGTTATCAGTTTAAGGGTGTGTGAGTAAGATGTGAAAGAGTGTGAGTAAGATAAAGCTATAGATACCATTACCTTCACAGCTCAGCAACGTCTTCCTATACAATTTGTCCTAATAAATGCAATGGTTAGTCCAACTGAAAAACAGTAGCTACGGTTGGTAAGCATAAGGGTGTATGTGTGTAAGTGAATGAGTGAGTAAAATAAAGCTATAGATACCTGCATTATCTTCACAGCTCAGCAACGCCTTCCTATACAAGTTATTCTAATAAATGCAATTATTCGTCCAACTCAACATCAGTGACTATTGTTGGGTATCAGTTTAAGGGTGTGTAAGTAAGGTGTGAAAGAGGTGAGATTAAGATATACCTATAGATACAGGTATCTATAGCTATATCTATATAATGCAGGCATTATCTTCACAGCTCAGCGACGTCTTCCTAAACAATTCGTCCTAATAAATGCAATGGTTAGTCCAAGTCAACAACAGTAGCTACGGTTGGTAAGCATAAGGGTGTGTGTGTGTAAGTGAATGAGTGAGTAATATAAAGCTATAGATACCTGCATTATATTCACAGCTCAGCAATGCCTTCCTATACAAGTTATTCTAATAAATGCAATGGTTCTTCTAACTCAACCTCAGTAACTACTGTTGGGTATTAGTTTAAGGGTGTGTAAGTAAGGTGTGAAAGAGGTGAGATTAAGATATACCTATAGATACAGGTATCTATAGCTATATCTATATAATGCAGGCATTATCTTCACAGCTCAGCGACGTCTTCCTAAACAATTCGTCCTAATAAATGCAATGGTTAGTCCAAGTCAACAACAGTAGCTAGGGTTGGTAAGCATAAGGGTGTGTGTGTGTAAGGGAACGCAATTGAGTAAAATAAAGCTATAGATACCTGCATTATCTTCACAGCTCGGCAATGCCTTCCCATACAAGTCGTCCTAATAAATGCAATGGTTACTCCAACTCAACATCAGTAGCTACGGTTGGTAAGCATAAGGGTGAATAAGTGTGTAAGTGAATGTGCGATTAAGATAAGAGATCCCCTTCCCTCCGGACCTCGACAGCGAGTAGTCGTGTGCCAAACCGTTGTCAATTTAATTTTTAACAATTTAAAGAAATAATACTCAAAATAATAGAAGTGAAAAAATAGGAGTGCATAAACTTGAACTAGCTTCAGTTGTGACGTCACGGAACCACCGCAACGTAGACTTGCGTAGCAGCCATATTGGAAGCAGCGAGACTCCGCCTGCGCATAAGCAGCCATCTTGAGAAACACGAAGCCCCGCCTACGCACACATGTAAACCAACCAGTCATACGCCAGCTCAATTCCCACTCCGCAGCGATACGTATTGGTCAGTAGTTGGAAACCTTTTACGATCTATGAATGCCTGGTAATTTATGATACTGAGTTCGTATTTGTCACGATTGTAAATTCCCGAAGGGGTATGCAGAAGTGTTTACCTATTATTATATAATAGTATCGGTATACATTTAGCAGAGTGAACGACTAACGCATATTATTCTCAACTAACTTCTTGATTCTTCTTATCCCCTGGTACATTAACTTACAAAATATGTATCACTCACCACCTAAGCCATCACCAGTAAAAGCAGCTGCGGTAGCTACTCCCGCACCTCGCAACAAGCGCCAACGTCCTAATAATTCGCCTAATTCTCCGGTGGAAATTCCGAGTGCGGATAAACAAGAGGAAATTATGGACTTATTGACGAAAGTTCTGTCCGAGGTAAAGGAAGTCCGTAGAAGTAATGCCGAAATACAAAAAACACATTCTGAATTACAAATAACTTTAGAGTACTATATGAAAAACTATGACGAGTTGAATGCGAGAGTCGTTGCCCTCGAAAACGAAAAAATAACTCAGAACAAGCATATTATTAGGTTAGAAAATAGAATTGACGAGCTGGAACGTTATAGCAGAAGTACTTGTTTGGAAATACGAGGAATTCCTTCAAAAACCAAAGAATCAAAACAAGATCTGGTTCATGTTGTGGAAAAACTGCACTCCAAAATTGGGGCAGAAACCCACCCGAATGCAATAGTGGATATTTATCGCATTAGAGGGAAATCAAACGGTGAACTTCCTATAGTGATAGATTTTGCTACTAACCTGCAAAAAACAAAAACACTGCAAGCTGTTAAAAAATTTAATACTTCTAACCCCACAAATAGATTGAATACAAATACGCTGGGTTTAGAAGGAGCAAAGTCTCCAGTATTCGTATCGGAGTTTTTAACGCCTAAAGCGAAAAGACTGTTCTTCCTGGCACGTGACGTTTCTAAGACATATGGATACGACTTTTGTTGGTCAGCGAATGGAAGAGTATTCTTGCGTAAAGCCGAAGGCTCGCCCCCCATTATTGTCACCAGTGAAGAGCAGCTTGAACACCTAAAACAAAAAAACTAGCTAGTAAACGCAGTGTCTTTAATATTATTAATGCATATTTAATCATCTACTTTGTTATTATTAAGTCAAAAATCTCAAAATATATTGAATTAAGTAACTTTTTTCAGTCATCAGTTTCATCACACGCAATCACATACACTGTCATGACTCATATAATCATGGATAACTCACACACATACAACGGCCTAAAAAACACTTACCTACTTTCTCACTCACTCATATCATTACACAATAATACCTTAATACGAGAGGAAAACTGTAGGGTATTATTATTATTAATCAGATCTATGGCTCTTAAGGGTACGTTTTTTAACTATCACAAAAATTATGGATAAATTTCAACAAAATGATCTGTGCCATCTAATAGATAAGTTTTCAATAGCTCAGGCAAAATCATGTGCCCCAGAATTGTGTAAAACCATTATTAGTACTAACAACAAATGTATAAATATTTTAGCTTTAAACATAAGGAGCATCAATAAGAACTATGACAAACTGGAAATACTTTTGTTTAGGTTAGGTTTCGACTGCGATATTATTATTTTAACTGAATGCTGGATTCAAAACGAAAAACCATATCCTGTCCTAGAAAAATATAATTCTGCTTACACCAGAAATTGCTATAACCAGAATGGAGGCATTATCGTCTATTCAAAACCAAGCTTAGACTTGAGTGTAGACGAGCCAGTTTTTAAGGATTCAAATTGTCTGTTAATAAAAATAAATGGCACTATTGCAATAGTAGCACTTTATCGTTCCCCTTCCTTTACTTCAACAGACAACTTTTTAATTTCTTTGGACAAAATTCTGTTAAGCACCAAAACATATAAGACTGTATCCATAATAGGAGATATAAACATTGATATTCATCCCAATACTACAGACAAACATTCTGCTGGTTACTTAGAGCTACTGGCAAGCTATGGCCTCTTGCCAAGTCATTACATACCAACTCGCAGTAATAAATGCTTAGATCATCTTATCCTAAAGAGTAACAAGCAATGCATGGCTATAGTAATTACTACTGCTATCACCGATCACTATCCTACATTACTCAACATAAAAAATAAATCAATAACTGCACCTACCCCAAGTAAAATTGCTACTAAAATTAATGTTTATAAAATAATTAACCAAATAAAAGCTTGTAATTTTGCAGAGGTATTGCAGGCTTTAGATGCTAATCTTACGGCTGAATTGTTGATCAATAAATTAATGTACATTGTTAAAGTTAACTCTAGCACTTTTAAAATTCCTAATAACCAGCGTATTATAAAGCCCTGGATCACACCAGGTATGCTTAGATGTATTCGCACTAGAGATAGGATGCATATTCGTCTGAAAGAAACTCCTGATAACATTATTTTAAAAGTATCCTACACGAGATATAGAAACTTTTGCACAAAATTATTGAAAAATCTTAAAGTAAACTTTCAGAAAGGAGAGCTACAGAAAAATAAAAATAACATCAAAAAAACATGGCAAACAATAAAAAATATAACCTGTACAGACAAAGGAAAACTATCAAATGAAATACTTTTAAAAATAAATCAAAATCCCACAGATTCTATCAATTACATAAATAATTATTTTGCTAGTGTAGGAAAAAATCTTGCCAGTAAAATAACTTCTTCAGATTGTTGTGAGACAATAAAGCTCCTTCCGTTGCAATCAAATTCTATGGTTTTAATGGATACTGAAGAGGCTGAGATTCTTAGCATTGTTAAAGCTTTAAAAAATGACTGTGCTGCAGGTTATGACGGTATTTCATCAAAAATTTTAAAACAAACAGCACCTATTTTAGTTCCCTTAATTACCCATGTTTGCAATATTAGCATATCCTCGGGAGTGTTTCCATCTGTTCTTAAAACTGCCCTTATAACTCCAATCCACAAGGCTGGCAACAGAGGCAGTGTCGAAAACTACAGGCCCATTTCTGTACTACCTTCTATTGCTAAAATTTTGGAAAAAGTTATCAATAGACGACTAATGACATATGTACATAAATTTAATATACTTTCTCCTAATCAGTTTGGGTTTAGACCTGGTAGATCGGCAGAGGATGCAGTGTCAGAAGCCACAAACTTCATCATTAATGAGATTGATAAGCGTAATAAGGTCATAGGTATCTTTCTAGACCTCGCCAAAGCCTTCGACACTGTCTCTGTCCCTTTGCTAGTAAAGAAGCTTGAACAGGTGGGAATAAGAGGTAGAGCTTTGTGTCTTATGGAAGATTACTTAAAAAAAAGGACTCAGAGAACTAAAATAGCTGATAAAATTAGTGACAAAGAAACAACAAGCTATGGGGTTCCTCAAGGAAGCGTATTAGGCCCAAGCCTTTTCTTAATATATGTTAACGATTTGTGCAACTTGAATTTAGATCACGGCAAGATATTTTCATATGCAGACGATACTGCTCTTATTTTTGTTGGTAAAACCTGGGAGGAAGCTCGTTTACGTGCTGAAAAAGGTCTAAACATTGTCACTAAATGGCTACAAAACAATCTTCTCTCACTTAATGTAGGAAAAACTAAATGCATAACTTTCTCTAACCCTCGTGCTCCAATACCTAGGCTTAATACCATAAAGGTTCACTCAAACTGTATGAACAACAATTGTCTATGTCCAGAATTGCAATATGTGCCTAATGTCAGATATTTAGGTGTGACTTTAGATAGAACAATGACATGGGAAGCGCATATTGAGGCTCTTAGTGGAAGAGTGCGTAAGTTAATTTATATATTCAAAAATTTACGTGATATAGCAGATAGAAAATTAATCCTTGATGTTTACAACGCACTTTGCAAATCAATTCTTACATATTGCAATACATGTTGGGGCGGAACATTTAATTGCTACATGATGATGATCGAACGTGCTCAAAGGGCAATATTAAAAGTAGCAACTTTCAGACCATTCCTGTATTCGACATCAGAACTATATAAAGATTGTAAAGTACTAACTGTTCGACAATTATTCATACATAATCTTATAATGATCCAACACAGGCAATCATATCAATTAACCAACAAAAGAAGGAAGGATATAGTTTATAAGGCACCTAGAGTTAATACGAAACATGCGAAACGATATCTTTCTTTTCTTGGTCCACATTTGTACAATAAAGCCAGCAAAATAATAAAGAACCTCGTTACATATAACAGGAAAGATGCTAAATTTGCTATTTCTAATTGGCTAAGAAACCTCAATTATGAGGAAACTGAGAAATTACTAAAGGTAGATACATAATCTAAATACTTACCTACATTGTCAACCTCTATTATTCTCTCTAATACACAGATATACACTCTCACTGAGACACGTTTCAAGCCAACACTTACCTACTTACACCTTACATCCCCATCACAAATACACATAACACACTTCACTCACACACAAATACACACACATACGCTCACTCTTTTCCTTATACATTTTCACAATACTCACATACATACAACTACTAAAAGTAAATACTTATTTCAATAATGTAAAAACTAAAAAAGAAAAATTGTACTTACCATTTCTGAAACTGAAAGAATCTATATTCATATTAATGTTTTATTTTTTTATTTTTTTTAATCTGTATCATGTAACTAATACTTAGACATAGTCATGTAACACACGTAATATTTTAAAGTACACTTGAAGGGTTTGCAGAACCTGCAACACAAGAAATCACTTTCTTAGTGTAGGTTCTGCGAAAAAAACATACTAAGGAATTTTGTACAAGCATTGTCTTTTTTGTAAGAATTAGTTAATGTAACATAAGTGCCAATTTAGTTTGTTAACAAATTGTATACTATATATGAGAAATAAACATTATTATTATTATTATTATAAAGCTATAGATACCTGCATTATCTTCACAGCTCAGCAACGCTTTCCTATACAAGTTGTCCTCGTTTATACAATGGTTTGCCAAAGTTAACAGCAGTAGACAGGATTGGTTAGCTATAGGATGTTCAGTTTTCAACCGCTCCAATAGTTCGTGTCTGTCCGCGGGGGGGTGAGTGAGGATCGTGCGGCGAGCGGGGGTGGCGAACGATATCATGTTCCATACGCTAGCTGTCAAAGGATAATTGATTTTGAGTGCTTATTTCTTCTGCAGCTTTCTCGCTTACCTTTTTTTACATACATACATATAATCACGCCTTTCCCCAACGGGTTAGGCAGAGGTGCGTACACACCCACATTTCGCCAATAGGGTTTTGGTCCCATGTAATAGGAGGCGAGCCTATTACCATTCACCGGGCTCAGTTTCAGGGTCATACAAAATGTTTTCTCTAACGCATCGGCTAAAATGTTTACGCTAGAAGCATATGAGTCAGGAACACAAGAACATATTGTATGAAACCCTGGCAGGGCACTAAGATATACAGCCTTGTAGTGTGTCTAATTCACACAACTCCCGACTCACATATACGTGTGAGAAGTGGCATGCGGCTCATTTGGCGCACTTTTCCCTTAGTTGCCTCTTACGACATCCACGGGAAGGAATGGGGAAATGACATTCTGAACCGGCACCCCGCAGCCTTTTTTTTATTGATATAAAATAGTTATTTTGTTACACAATGTTGCAAGAATGTTATTTGATGAGGGTACTTGTATTGAAAACTGAGGAAGCTAAGGGTTCTTAGATTTAATGAGCAAAAAGTTGAGGTCATTGACCGAAATTCTTTCTGCGCGCTCTTGATGAGCAAAAAGTTGAGGTCATTGACCGAAATTCTTCCTGCGCGCTCTTGTACTAAGCTGGAAACGTACTTATGCTTAAATATAGTCCAATAAATTATGGTGATACTTACAAGCGAGATCTATAAGAATGCTGCCGCCTTGCGTGCGCGCGCCGAACATGCTCGGTGGCGCGGCGAGCATGCTCGACAGATTGTTCAGCAGAGTTTTGACTAGAAGCGGCGCGTGCATGCCGTATCGGCCCTGGAATAGTGTCCTGAAAGCGTAAAATGATTGTTACAAGAAATGAACTAACATGGTTTTCACATATTTTTAAATATTTTCTCAACATTGCAGCTAGCCAAGCAGGCTAAGCCTTTTTAAACGATCAGCTAAGTTAAGTAACGTCCGCCGCGGACATGAGTTGGATGGGTGACCGCTAGTGGCAATACAACTGAGCGTGCACGTGCTTCGAAGGGCACGTTAAGCCGTCGGTCCCGGTTGTTGCCTTTGGATGGTAGTCGTTATAGCATGGTGGTAGAGCAGTTTGCAAATGACCGAATGGCTAGCACCTTCAAGTAGAAAATCTGTCGGTAAACCCCTAACGGTGTTTTCCGGTAGCTGTCCTTGAGAGCCAGTAATCCTAGGTTAGCCTGAACAACATCTACGACAACATCATCATTTACCATCAGGTGAGATAGTGGTCAAAGGCTATCCTATTCCGGATAAAAAAAAATAACATCTCGCGTTAGCGAAGCGATATTTCTGTATCTACAAAATATTTATTTAAAGGAAACAAAATGTTACCTGTATATTAGTGAAGACTCTATGAGCCTCGTTTGGCCGTGTACCCCCGCGAACATGTACACAGACATGAGCACCAGTATTGCGTTGATACACTCCAAGTGTAGGAAGTATGTGTTGTCTCTGAAAAAAAAGGCAATAAGACATTGTTAATTGTTTATGGTTGTACTGGTCAGTCACTTCTCCAAACAAGCTTAGTAGAGTGATCAATCCCTAATTTTAGGTTTTTGGTTTAGAACTGAGCATGAAATGTTTCCTTTCCTTGATAATGTTTCCTTCATTATCAAGGAAAGTAACGACACAAATTGGAAAAAAAAAACTTTATCTGCCTAGATAGATGTAGTGACAAAAATCGAGAAAGGTATGTTAAGATGGTTTAGACATGTGGAGAGAATGAATGAAATTGACTAAACAGGTATACATGGGACAAGTGAACGGAAGTGTTGGAAGGGGAAGACCTAGGCGAACGTTCCGAAACCAGATTGAAGACGTTCTGAAAAAGACCAGGTCAGGAGTACTCTAAACTGACGCTTATGTATGAAAGTTTCACTTTGTATACGATTAAAATAACGCGGGTCCTAGCCAGTTCCTAATAAGTTAATATGTATGAAAGGATTGATGAGTGAAGATGAAGCGAAAGAGATATGAAGGGATCGTAGCAAGTGGAAATCTGTGTTATCTGCCTACCACTACGGGAAATAGGCGTGATTTTATGTGTTATCAGCCTCAAAAATTTATACGAAAATGTTTTGAGGCTCGGAAGTTTCCACTTGATGTTAACCGGTAACCTCTGCCTATAACTGATGCATTGCGTCACAAGTGACGAATTGTACTGCGCCCGTTACCCTGAGACATACAGTGGTTGAGTTTCATGTACCTGTAATTTTACTGGCTCAGCAGGAACAAAATTATACGTTAATCTTGATCACATTATCTAAGGTCAAGAAAAGTCCGAAACACGTTTCCTTAAAATTTTCTCGATAGAATAAAATTGCAAAGATTACTCAAAACTGCGCTTGTAACGTAAATATCTTAATTATTTACGTATGAATGTGTATGAAATTATGTAAATAATATATAAAAACTGTATCAAGAGGGACAAGAAAAATTACATTTTAGATTTACGTTACTAGTTTTGTGTTATTAAGCTTACTTTCAGATTTTACCTAAACTGCGTCTCTTTCACTCCTACGCAGTCCGATAGTGACAAAATTTCAGCACTTGACAGCGTCTTAACTATTTTTATTTGTTATGTAGCGGAACAAGGCCGAGGCCCACCTGATATTAGGTGGACTAACCTCTGTCTATAACAGATGCATTTCGTCAACGGCGAATTGCACTGTGCCCGTCACACTGAGACGTACAGTTGTTAGGTCTCATGCGCCTGTAATTTTAGCTCTCAAGGACTGCTGCCGGAACGCACTGTTAGGTGTTTGGCGACAGATTTTCTACTTGAGGGTGGTCGCTAGTCAGGCAGGCATTCTGCAAAATGCCCTCCCACTAAGCTCAAGCCCGCGGCGGGATTCGAACCATGGACCTGCTGCACGGCAGTCCATAGCCAATGCAACTGAGCCATCACTGCTTCAAAATTGTCAGCGCTTTAATGTGTTTTTGTGTTGCCCTTTGTGTTGGTTAAAGCAGAAATATTATACCAACCCCACAGTAGTGGGATCAGGGTAATATGTTGATGACTTACGTGACAGGTACATCAATGATAAGACTGATCAGTGCATCAATCAGCATCTCCACTCGACTCTCGCTGCCCAGTATCTTTGGAGACCCGCTCACTGGACTTAGTTCATTGGCCACTGACGCAGGCGAGGGGTTTTGTGATTCCGGTGACAGTTCTTCTAAAGCTTCAGATGCGTCCTAGAAGAAATTTACAAAATGTAACTATTTGATTTGATAAAATGTATTTATTTGTGTTATGTAGGCCTAGACTTAGTAGTACTTAGATTTTTACACGGTGGTAGGGCAATTTGCGAATGTTTGCCTGACTAGCTACCCCTCTCAAGTAGAAAATATGTCGCCAAGCACCTAACAATGTGTTCCGGCCGCTGTCTTTGAGAGCCAGTGATTCTAGGTTAGCCTGAACAACACCTTAGAGCACATCATCACTTACTATCAGGTGTAATAGTGATCAAAGGCTAACTTATCAGGCATAAAAAAACTTCTAAACCGATTTTGATGAAATTTACTTCGACCGCATCAGAAGTATACACTTATCAATAAAAAAAATGATAATAGGACTACTCTATAAAAAGTTATTCATGGTCATACATAATAAAAATGTATGTGTCAATTTGAGAACCTGCACAAATTCGGAAGTGGGTAAAAAAATTCTAGCAGGTACACCGCAAAGCGCCTTATCCCCGGTCCATACTCACAATAAGCTGTATAGAGTCTGAGCTGTGCGCGACGGGCTGCGTGCGGCGGTCGGCTTGCACGTCGAGGTGCGCGCACAGCTCGTGCTCCGGCACCATCTCCACCAGGTACTTGCTCACACCCACTATCACGAACAGAGCGTTGTACGTCTGCCATGCTAGCATCACGCTGGAACAGGAACAACACATTATCTACTGGACACTGATGCCCATGCGGCAACGATTATTACGGGTTCAGCCCACTAGACGCTATCGCCAGCTCATCCAGATATTATGGGCCTATCGAGAAACGAAAATCGTAAATAAACGTTATTATTTTTCAAGGGGCTGCCTTATATAAGACCCTGTGTGAACCTGATGCGGAATATTATTACAGGCGGGCATTCGCAAAATGTCCTACCACCATGCTATAACGCCTTCCATCCTTAGACAACAACCGGGACCGACGGCTTAACGTGTCCTGCAAAGCACGGAAGCGCTCAGTAGTAATGTCACTAGCGGTCAACCATCCAACTCATGACCGCGGCAGACGTTGCTTAGCTTTGCTGATCCGTTAGGAACAGCTAAGCAAACTTCGTTAAGAGCGCTTCAAGTGTGTCTGTCACCAGGCTGTATCTCATGAGACGTGATAGCTAGACAGTTGAAATTTTCGTAGATGATGTTATTCTGTTGCCGCTGTAACAACAAGTACTAAAAATCGACAAAGTGCGAGACAAACTCGCGCACTTGTAAACTAAAAGAAAGGTTATAAAATAGTATACTGTTAGGAGTGACCTGGCAAGGAGGCGGGGCTTGGAATATGACGTCAGCGGTGGCGTGACTAGTGGTGCGAGCAGCGGAACGAGACAGCGATATTCGTGCGCACAGCACGCTTACTCACATCTTTGCGGCTGCTTGTACGAGACGAACGTTACCTTAATTTGTTTACATTATTGTTCGAGACATCGTGCAGAACGGACGTAGTCCTTTACCTATCCTTAGTGAATTTTAGTGTCAAGTTTATGTTTAGATCTTTTAATTGTTGTTTTGTAAAATACATTTAGATTATGTTTCTCGCGTGTATTTTTGTTTTTAGATTAAATCCGCTTCTGATAACTAATAATACTGTAATGTTACGTACAGATTAGTCTACAATGTTACACCAAAATCGGCGAAATATTCTAAAAACTGCTTAGCTATGTGTGTTAAGATATTCAATAAGTTACGCAATGAATTTAAAGATCTAAGGCCGGCTTGCGCCAAAACGCTGTAAACCGAGATTTTATTAAATCGAGATTTTGTGCTAGGCTCAGTTTAACTTAAACTAGATTAACTTTGTCTTGCACCAACGACTTTACGATGCGAATTAGCTAAGTCGAAGCTCTAACAGTATACAGTAATGTTTAGGTACTTACTTGCTGCTCGTCTCTAGCTTGTCTTGAATTTGATTAAGAAGAAAACTTGCAGTTTGTTTGCTGAGGCGAAACCTCTTTATGAATTCGTCATCTCGTAAAGTGTTAAGCAAATCACTTCTTTCATTCACTTTACGAGAAAAAAAGGGTAATTCTAAATACTCTTGAATTAATTCATCTTCGTCAGAAAGCAAATCTTCATCGCTGCTAATATCCATAATTGACGAATCCGTAAATGATGAATCCATTGTGTACGTATGTTTTATCTACTATGCTACAATTTGATGAAATAATATTGAACGATACCGACAGAAAAGTACCACGAGAGCGCCACTACATCGAGATTTTACGAGTTAAACCGCCATGCTTGCTGGTTTAATTTTGACATCTATTAAATCGAGATTTAACAGTAAATGTACCCCATTTTAGTAGAGTTTAAGTAGAGTTTAGTGTAAATCGAGTTTTAATTTCACTAATTCGAGATTTAAGCAGTTGGTGCAAGCCGGCCTTAATATAACACAATTTAAAAAGAAAATGAATAAATGGTTGCAGGGTAAAAACATTTATGATGTAAAAGACTTCATTAAATAATTTAATAATAATATATACTAAACTAAAATAGTACTAATTTGCATGCTACTTTAATACTAGCAAAACATGTGAACTTTGATTTTATAATAACAACTTTATACCATGTTTTACGCAAATAAAGAATCTCTAATCTTTAAATATTTAATAAAATTAGTTTTTCCGTGCAATATTTGTACTGCCTCCTATAAATAGTTAAATCGACCTAGAAACTATTATTTGAATACAATGGAATGCGTGAACACACACAGTTAATGTATTTTTAATGATTTTCATGCTCTGATATGGCGATATTTACCTCCGAATATATCGGAAACGTGACGTTCAAGGGAAAAATCACTATAATTATTTTATTTATATGATTTTCCCCTAACCATATACACTAATTTCATTGTGCCCGGAAACTTAGATAAGTTTTCAAAAGGAGTTACAAAGTGATTCAAAATTATTTAAGTATGGTTAAATCCGCAAAAAGCGTTCCAAATTCAACCTTATCCCTGAGGAATAATTAAATAAATGATTTGACATTCACCAGATGTAGTGGAACTCGGGCAAGAAAAAATGAGATGGACATATTGCCTTAGCATTAAGTCTTCCTTTTGTACATATTTTTTTGTGTGCAATAAATTATTAAATACATTTCACAGTCGATGTGTAATTCTACTTAATAAGGACTTCACGACGAAATGTATTTATTTTACATTTACGACCTTAAGGGTGCAGTTCACCCTTCAGTTCTCCATACAAACGCCGTAGGGTGATTACTCCCTTATTTGAGATTTTAGGTCCAGACTTAAGCATAATACCGATTGATATCGTCACTATCTAGGCTTGTATGATGCCCAAATTTTAATAAAATTATTAACTTGAGAATTATGAGCCTCGAAACATTTTCATATAAAGTTTTCGAGGCTCATAACTTCCAACTTAAATATCTTTTTAAAATTTTGGCATCATACAAGCCTAGATAATGACGATATCAATCGGTATTATGCTTTATTTTGGACCTAAATCCTCGAATAAGGGAGTGATCACCCAACGGCGTTTGTATGGAGAACGGGCCGGCCAGTTCACCCTTAAGGGAAAAATTATTATAATTATTTTATTTATATGATTTTCCCCTAACCAAATACACTAATTTCATTGTGCCCGGAAACTTGGATAAGTTTTCAAAAGGAGTTACAAAGTGATTCAAAATTATTTAAGTATGGTTAAATCCGCAAAAAGCGCTCCAAATTCAATCTTATCCCTGAGGAATAATTAAATAAATGATTTGACATTCACCAGAACTCAGCCAAGAAAAAATCAGACAAGACTTATTGCCTTAGCATTAAGTCCTCCTTTTGTACATATTTTTTTATTTGCAATAAATTATTAAATACATTTCACAGTCGATGTGTAATTCTACTTAATAAGGACGACGAAATGTGTTTATTTTGTATTTACGACCTTAAGCTCTTTATGCGTGTCCCGATAAGGCTATATGTGAATGATTTTCTAATGCTGTTTTTATCTGTGCAACTGAAAGATTAACCATGGATAATATATCTACAAGTAGAGATATCCATCGAATTCATTTGTTTCTAATGATTACAGTGTAAGCATGTAAGCAGATAATGCTGATGGTCTGATAAACATCTTATCTTGTAAAACAACCATATTCCATTTGGGGTGTTATGTATTTATTTTAATAGAAAACAAACCAATTTGTATATGTTGAAAGGCGCCGTACCAACAAAACTTATTCATATAATCTCATTCGGTAATATTCTAATTATGAAATGAAATACAGATTTTTATTGGCATATTTTATTTACATACTTCTTTAAGAAAATTAAAAAGTTAAATTAAAGCATTATTCTCCTAGCAAAATAATGCTTTAAAACATTTTTTTTATTATTAAAGTACAATGTGTCCCGACCAAGGAGGTTTCAATTCAATTTAAGTACACATTATCTGTGGTGAGCGCTGGTTCCGAGCCATAGACCAATAACAGACTTTTTTTCATTTTGACGCTATTTCGTACATACGAATTTGAGTAATATTTTGTTGGATATAATTTTTATTTAATGTAGCTACCTATAGCCATGAGATTAAATAAACTCGCCTGCGGCTCGTTTCAAAAAACTGCACTCATGTTTTAATACCCTCTATTATATGACAGTTGCATAAACTACTATTATAGTATGCATTTAAAAAAAACATTATAAAACTTTTTAAGAACTTCATATGAGCGTCGTAAGCGTCTATAACGAATAAATAGATTTTTTTACTTTAACTTTGGCCTATGAAAGTTTGACCATAGAGCAAAAACAAAAACCATTGAAAAAAACAAGTTTCTTGTATTTCTATAGTTACCGACATAAGTTCAAAAGATACAGTCCTTAAAAGATGGAAAAGAAAGATAACATAGGTATTAAACGGGACCCATATTTATCAAAAATTTAAAAAAGGAGGTGGATCTCAATTCTCTACGTTAAAAATATTCATTAAAATCGATTCTACTTCTATGATTATTTTTTGTTGGCTTGAATATACCTCCAAGTTGTTCACTTTGAAATTTTATCAACACCCGTCGAGTACTTTTCAAGTAACAGTCAATTAACTGAAAAAGTATTAGCATATCTGCACAATTTAGTGGTAATGGGAACACTTGTCTTGTCCTCTCACTCTTTCTACTCAACATGTTCCAAATTTGCATTTTGACGGCTCAATTTCTTTTTGATGCCTGATTGGTTCGCCTTTGACCACTATCTCACCTGATGGTAAGTGATGATGTGGTCGAAGATGTTGTTCAGGCTAACCTAGAAGTACTGCCGGACTTAAAGGCGACTTTAAGAGTGACGGAACCCTGCTGAGATTGAGGATACTTACTCATCACTGTTTGGCGAAGCGAGGAGTATGGAAGCTCGAGTGATGAACACTTGAAGCAGCGAGCCGAGGTTGCCAGTCTGCAGGTTGTTCTGTAGAAATGTCTGCAGCAATGACTCCGTGGATGCATCAAAGAATAGCTGCTCCTGTCTGAAAGAAGGCTATTCTAAGAATTAAAGTTCAAATATGATTTTCTAGGTATCACATTCAAAAATATTAGTAGTTCATAATTTTCCTCGTTTTTTATAGCTGATAGGTTATCTATTGACCACTATCTCACCTGATCGTAAGTGACGATCTGGGCGAAGATGTTATTCAAGCTAACCTGGAATTACTGGCACTCAAGGACAGCTGCCGGAACACACCGTTGGGTGCCTGGCGACTTTAGATTTTCTACTAGAGGGTGGTATCTAACCAGGCGTTCATTTGCTATCCTAAGGCTACAAACGGGACCGACGCGTTAATGTGCCCTTGGCTGTGCGCTTACGTGCTTAGGAGCACGTAAGCGCTCAGCCATCAAGACATCACCGCGGCGGACGTTGCTTTACTTAGTTAATCGGTTAAGAACGGCTAAGTAAGCTACGCTACGAGCGCTTCAAAAGCTTCTCTGGGATTGAACCTGAACTAAGAATACATTATTCGAGGAACGTGAAGCGCGAGTGCGTTATTTTTTTTGTAACAATTGAAGAAATTTTAGTTTACATGAGTACATAATACACATGATAAAATATTATTATTCACCGGAGCTCCTAGACGCTGCTCTGCAATCTCCCTGATATTGAGCACCTGATGTGCTCGAAACCAGGGTCAACATTGTCATAACAAAATGTATTGTGAGATGTCATCGAAATATTATATTCCTTTGTAAGGCATATAGTTGCCATCATGTGTGGAATATACATCCGCCGCGGTTTTATACTATTAAGGCTTTGAGAAAAACCCCATAAGAATAAGTCTAACGGGGTCAAGTCGCACGATTTCGGTGGCCAGTTTACATTACCCACACGTGAGATGACCATGCCCTCAAATCGCTCGGCAGAATGTCCAATGTGCCGAGAGCTGTGTGGCACGTAGCGCCGTCCTTTTGAAACCACATCTCGTTGGTGTCCATATCATCCAATTCAGGGCAAAAGAAGTTGAAAATCATTGACCTATCGCGGACGCCGTTGGAGATGGCCTGGCCAAAGTCGTTATGGAAGAAATATGGATTGATAACGCCGCCAGCCCAAAATACACATCCAAGAATGACTTTTTTGAGATGCATTGGACGCTCTTTAATCTTATGTGGATTGGTATCGCCCCAAATTGGATAAGTTTGTGTGTTCATATTCTACAGAAATGGTCCTTATCGCTGAAGATGGTTTTACGATGAAAATTTGGGTCAATTTCCAGCCCATTCAGTGAGCACACGTCGTTGTCTATAATTGTTAACCTACAGCTTCTGGGTCAGTGGAGTGTCAGTTTTTGTATTGGTGAAGGCTCAAGTCACAACACAATATAGGTGCGCTAGGTTGTGGCCTGCAAAAGACCAAGTTCTTGTGAGCGATGCAAAATCTACTGCGTCGGACTCTCCACACACTCTCACACAGAGCGGCGATGTTTTCGGCAGACCTTGCGTTTCGTCGATGTTCTGGTGTTAGTGTCAATTTGCACATATGGTTGAACGCTTTATCCGTCCATCGTGAATTGGCAAACAATTCTGAATAAATGATAACCAATTAGACAGGTGTAGCTTCAACAACATGGACGCTATCAACTGTCAAAGTTTGAAAGTCCTTATTGGAAGACCCGTTACAAAAAGCCTTCACTGTAGGGTAGAGATGACCCTCCGCTAAACCCCCTTACCTAGTCTTAACAGTACCTTATAGTCTTCTTATTCAATTGGGGGGCGATATGTCCTGCACTGACATCCCGCTTGGGGTGTTTTGTGCATTTCCCCTCCAGCTTCTACCCAAGCCATCCCAACTCCTTGATATAACGGAGAAGGACTTTGGGTCACTGGCATAGGTGCTCCAGTGACGTGTCTTATGGTGGTGAGGATTAATCGAACTTATAGCCTTATACTGTAAGGTCATAGGTATTATATAGATACTTACGATGTAGCTGGTGGTGTGATATTGAATGCCAGCATCTGATTCCAGAATGGGTCATTTGGGGAGATGACCTCAGTGGAGCAGAACCGAGTAAGCAACTCATTCGAGCCCAGCTCTGAGTATCGACTTATGGCAACACCCATTGTGATGCTGGAATAATATTAGAAAAATGTTTCCATTAGCTAATGGCCATAAGGTACTTCTAGGTTAGCCTAAACATTATCCATAGTAATTAAACAAAATCGCGTATATTTATCATTATTTTTGTCCCGACGTTTCAAACACTTAGCACGTACGGGGTGACTGAGTCTCCCCGTGACCACGATCACTGCAAAGGGTTTGAAACGTCGGGACAAAAATAATGATAAATATACGCGATTTAAACCGTTTAAAGTTGTTTAATTACTATGTGTAATAATCGCGAAAACCTAAGACAACACTAAACATTATCTTCGACCACATCATCACATACTATCAGGTGAGATAGTTGTCAAAGGCTAACCTAATAATAATAATAAAAGCCTTTATTCAGATAGTAGGTTTACATATGAATAATTATCTAAGACTAAAAACTACTTGATGACAACCCTATCTGTGTGTCCTTTTGGACATAAGCCTAACAGGCTAACCTATCAGACATACATAAAAAGAAAAGCCAAATTTACAGTGGATTTTTTCCTAGAAAAAAAAACTGAATAAATAACATATATTTGAAACAATTATAGCAGAGCGGTAATTATGGACTATAGGACCACAATTCGTGCCCCACCATTGGCTTGAGCTTTACCGCATAGTGGAAGGGCATTTTGCAAATGCTCGCCTTGCTAGGCACCACCCTCAAGTAGAAAATCTGTCAGTAAGCACTTAACAGTTTCTTCAAGTCCATCCAGTCTTTGAGAGCCAGTAAATTACAGGCACCTGAGACTTACAACTGTATGTCTCAGGTTGTGATGGGCGCAGCGCAGTTCATCACTTCTGATAAGTTGCGTTTGTTATATAGACCGAGTTACCACTTAAGATCAGGTTGGCCACCTGCTTGTTTTTCACAATCCCATAATAAAAAAAGAAGTTTATATGCTCAAATATCAACAAAATATTAAATTTATCCTGATTATCATATCATGCAAAGCATTTAGCTAAATTTAATTATAATTAGTAATTAAACAACTTTAAACGGTTTAAATTGCATATATTTATCATTTTTTTGTCCCAACGTTTCAAACACTTTGCAGTGATCGTGGTCACAGGGTGACCTTGTGTGTAATTAATATGTGTAATAATCGCGAAAACCTAAGACAACATTAATTATATTTGCTAAGTTACACAATTAAAATATTTTTCTAAAATCTATTTTATCTGTTCCGGAATATAGTTATAACTGCAACTCCTTGAGAGCCAGTGAAACTACAGGCACATGAGACTTAATAACTATGTCTCAAGGTAACGGGCGCAGTGCAATTCGTGACTTGTGACAAAATGCATCTGTTATAGGCAGAGGTTAGTCCGCTTAACATCAGGTGGGCCTCGAGCTTGTTCCGTCACAATAACATAAAAAAAAAACTGCTCAGCAATTGTTTCTTACACACATAGATAGGGCATCTAAAAACTGTTGTTATAACTTCTTTATTTGTTTTTTTTTTCTTTTTTATCAAGTTAATATCATATTAAATTATCATATATTGAAAAGTTACCCAGCTCCTAATTAATTTAAATGATTTTGAAGTTGTTTTTTTTGTTTGAAAAAGACTTGATCTTGAGAGTTCTAAGCTTTGACCCAAGAAAAACCAGTCAGCTCTTTAATTAAAAAATTGTCAGCCATTTTTTAGTTGATATGGTCCTAGTAGAATTGTGAACAAGTGTAATAGATTCAAAATTTGGTATCCTGGCAGTATTTTTATAAGATATACTTATTGTTCATACTTGCATAAATATTTTAAGCTCGTCTTTAGAATCATTATACACCAGAATATATCACCATATTTTTTTTTACATATTACCTTGACAGTTACCTTGAATAACCACACAAAGTTTATCTTATGGAAATCAATAGATTTTATAAAGTTTTCTGTATTAAGATCCACTCAGGGTAGTGTATAGCAAGAGTTCTGGCGAGAACCCATAAGAGAGTCAATTTTTAAGATAAGTGGAACTAGAAATTTAAAAAAATTATATCTTAGAAAGGGGAGAGGGCGGGGGTCGCAACTTCCCCTTCACAGGGGGTCTACCCATCCACACCCCTCACCCCCCTTAAATTGATGTTTTATAAACTAAACCAGAACCCTCATCCAAATGTTCCTGATCCCGAATAGTTCAGGTGGCTTCGAGTAGGTCAAAGGTGTCACAGAAGGAAATTTCAAGTTGCACATGAAAAGCTTTTTGATGAAGTAATCCTATTGCTTAGTTTGTGATAACTTAAACGACAAATGTGCTTGGACAATTCCGCCTCTGCCAAGCTATTACATGTCACCAACGTAATTGAAACAAATATTGTAATATATTTATTAAATTTAACAACCACAAGACTTCTTTTCGGACTAGACTCGCTTCTACAACTGCAGAAATTTATTGTATTGGGCATTTGAGTTGGGAAAAAAAGTGTAAATAATTGATTTCTGCACTGTACAGTACACATTGCTTTGAAATTTGCCATAAACCACATTGTGAAATACATTTTTTGAGTCTCGTCCGAAAAGAAGTCTTGTGGTTGTTAAATTTGTGTGTATTATTTTTGTTATCAGTAGGCTATCCAAACGCCGCAACATTTTATGATAAGCTTAGATGACAGGTAAATCATAGTGAGATCCATTCGGTATGACTAATTTGGCTGAAATATACATTATGGGTGTTGATATAATTTGTAGTCAATTTGCTATGAAGCGCGGCGAAAGTCCTACTGTATACTAGTTGAAAAATACGGCAAATAACGCTGGTTTACCGTTTAAATAACACAGTAAATGAAAACCATGAGTTGTTATTAATTGCAGTTGGTAGTCGGACTAGCTTATGTTTAGTGAGGAAGTATTGATTACATTTTACGCATATAAATACCTGAAATATTTTCGTGAACTGACTATAGCCTGCACAAAACTTAAATAAAGGCGTTATTATATCAAAATAAAAGCACAAAATACAATACACTCCGCCACGACACGAAACGAAACCATTTCAGACTCTTATGTCAAACAAATGTCAACTTCCAATGTGACATCTGCTGGGCTACGTTCCTGCAAGGCCTTGGCCAAAGATTACTAATACTCTGGCCAAATAATCCAAAAACAGATGTTGTCAGCTCTGGCAACATCCTTTGCTACTCGAACACTTGGACGCGACCATCAAAAATACTTTGGGTTCAATTTTAAATCTAAATTTATCAGATAGGGAGTGGCTGCAGGCTTCTCTTCCGGTGTCCATGGGTGGACTAGGCATCCGATCCACCTCGGGTGTTGCTCTCCCTGCTTTCCTTTCCTCTGTTCATAGCAATAAACATTTAGTTGAAATAATTCTCGGCACTAGCGCCGATAATGTGAGTCTGAATATTGCACATATGAACGAGGCTAGGGAAGCTTGGACAGCAATATGCCCAAACACTGATTTCCCCAAAATTACATCTTCTCAGAAGCTATGGGACCGGCCGATCTGTCAGTAAGTGTGGAATCAACTTTTAAATACGTGCTCCAGTTCTACAGATCGTGCCTGGCTTTTAGCAGTTTCTGAGTGGGAATCAGGTTTGTGGCTACGGGCCCTCCCTTCGCCGAACACCGGAACACTAATAGATTCCTCCACTTTTAGTATTGCTACCTCCCTCCGCTTGGGTGCATTGTGCTGTGCTCCTCACCGCTGCCATTGTGGCTCACCGTCGACCAACTTGGTCACCACGGCCTGTCCTGTGCGAGAAGCACCGGGAGAATTCCCCGCCACGCCGGACTTAATAACATTATTCGCCGGGCTCTTACCACTGCCAACTGCGCTGCCATCATGGAACCTAGTGGCCTTGTACGTGGTGATGGTAAGAGGCTGTATGGCATGACTTTGATTCCGTGGTGGATGGTAAGGCCTCTGGTATGGGACGCTACCTGTGTCGATACCTTAGCACCTTCTCATCTTCCCGCAACCCAAAAAGTGGCCAGCGCAGCGGCTGAACTAGCAGAAGGCCTCAAAAGACGCAAATATAGTAATCTCAGTAGTTGTTACATGTTTGTGCCTTTTGGGGTCGAAACGCTGGGACCGTGGGGACCGAGCGCCAAAATATTATTCAAAGACGTCTCAAAACGTCTGGTTGACGCTACTTGTGACCAAAATGCTGGCATATACTTTGCACAGAGGACAAGCATTGCCATACAACGTGGCAATGCGGCCAGCATTTTGGGGACACTGCCTAATAGTAGCAGAATATTGGATTAGTTTTTTTTTTAGTTAATTTTAAGGTTTTAGTTTTTTTATTTTTTTTTTATTTATTTGAGTCAATAAATACCATTAAATTATATAATATTTTAAATTATAAGTCAATTAAATTAACAATGCAATATTATATACGTCAATAAATGTCAACTATATCTATCAAAAAAGACCGCCCCCGGTCGCCCCCGGTCGCACCCGGTCCAAAGGTGCCCATCACGCTGGATGCATTACCACGCTGTATGGCGATGGCCAGCCTTTGCACGAGGTACGACCCAGAGCGTTGGTCATGACCCCTCTCTCTAAGACGACGCCCAATTTGCCGCACAAAGGTCTTCGCCTCCGCTCCCCAACTACCCGCCGTCTCTACCGTTTTTTAGTTAAATATGTTAATCGGTAAAATTTAGTTATATGTATTTGTAAGCATTACTGATAATATACATCGGTAATACATAGTAAACATGAAACTTGTTAAATATGATTATAGTATAATAACTACTGTAGCAATTAAGTCATAGTAGTCATAATTATCCAAATATTGGTCGAGATTTGCTCGATGCTCCTGGAACAAATTTTATAACTACTGTCCGTTTCTTTAAAACAATCCAATATAAATATATGAGTTTGAATGCGATGTTTTTTAGGTTTTTATAGGTGGTAAAATATTTTCTGCATCTTTTGGACATCGGGCTCATTACGTGGTTAAGCGTTAGATATTTTGTAATCACAAATCTTTGACTTAGCTTGTACAAAATTTATTACTTATTGTAAAATCTGTCACACTTGTATGGGCTTCAAAATATGCGATCAACTTATGTCTACAAGTGACTTTTACTTACAACATACCTCATATTGTCAATTCACAAAAAAAACATTAACAATTCGATTAGAAATAACTATTTGCTCGAAAAGTTGATAAACAGTGTGGCACAAGGGTCTTGGGTAGATTTTAGGAATCTATAGTGCCACAGACCTACCTCTAGTTTAGAGCTAAGGGTAGGCTTATTATATAGGTGGGTTATGAAAACAATTAAGAACGTTACAATTTCACATTTAATTCTGTACTACAGACTTGGATGTACTAATTTTGTTCCGCGTTATTTTCAAAGCCTAATTATGATATACGATCTCACGAACAGTCGCCTTAAGAGCTATTACTTATACGTCACTGGCCTTGTCCCGGGCACTGAGATGTTGGTGCGGTGGCAGCCAGTTAGACGTCCTACGACACTACGTGGGTAGAACGTAGGTGGTTAACTCGTAGACATAGTTGTATCACACAACACGTGCGATAAGGGCAGCGTGCCCTAGAATAGGTGCCGCCTAATGAGCAGAAGCAAACGGGATAGATCGCCTTGCTACGCTTCACACCGGTTAGGGTGGCGTGGTGCTATAAGGTGTAATGTGTAGGATCTAACAAAAAATTTAACAAATGTTTGTTAGATTTTACTTTCCATTTATAATATTAGTGTGACTAGGCGCGATTTCAATGGCGCGCGGCGTAGACATTGATGAAAAGTGGTGTTACCATGATGTAAAGTATTCTATGTGTTAATCCAGGACCTCAACTAGCTACCATATTCCAAGTGTCATATACAATTTGGTTCAGCCGTTGTAGCATGAAGGAGTAACAAATTACACAGTTTACCAGAGTACTGTTTTTGAAAAAAACATTTGAATATATTGTATTACGTATTGATATTATTTTAACATCTAATTCAAATATGTAGTAGTAAGTTTCTAGCGCATATTAATGATCTGCCTTGCATGGTTAAAGATTTCTGAGATATTGTTTTATTCGTAGATGATACCTCTCTAATTTTTAAAGTAGATAGGAAAGATAGTGAACTCATTCATGTAAATAATGTGTTATCTGTGATCTCTAAGTGGTTCGCCGCTAATAATCTTTTCTTAAATTCAAAAATAACATGTACTCAAAGTTTTCTTTACCTAATGTTATTCATGTTGAACCTAACAATATGCTTGGCCCAGATAAACTCTCTATTGACAGTGTGACAGTCTTCCTGGGAATCAAAATGGATTCAACTTTACAGTGGAATCCACTTATACATGATCTATCCCGAAGACTTAGTTTTACTGCTCAGGCAGTTCCTAAGATAAGACAGTTAACAGACGTAGCTACTGCTCGGCTAGTTAATTTCGCGTACAGTATTATTATTCGTATGGTGTGATGCTGTGGGGAGCTGCTGCTAAGATAGAGACAGTCTTTATCTTATAGAAGAGTGCAATTCGAGCCATATATGAAATGAATCCTATGGAATCTCTGAGGGTTCTTTTTCAATAATTGATATATTTTAACATTAGATAGATAGATAGAAACACTTTATTTGCATACCTTAAAAACATTGCAATGAAAATTAACACACAAATTATGTATACAAAAGGTGGTCTTATTGCTTAAAGCAATTTCTTCCAGACAACCGAAAAGAAAGGATTTACAAAATTTAGCCATGTTGGCAGTTTACTACGTAAACATTACTTAAAAATAAAAACAAATTAAATATTCACGAAGTATTATTCAAATAAATACATATCTTAAAATATATACCTATAATAAACATTACTTACATACATTTTAATATATATACATAATAAATACCTAATTATATACCTACATACATACACTGATATAAATATATACATACATGTATCCAAATACTACTTACACAAATATAATGGGTAATAAACAAAGAAATATTTTAGCTTAGAGTAGACATGTAAAATTCTTTGACTCTATTTTTGAAAATGTATAGTGACTGAGATTTTCGAATCGATACTGGCAGAATGTTCCAAAGTCGAACAGCCTGCACTGAGAATGAATTATCATAGAAAGATGTACTATGTGACGGTATTTTGAGTAGAAGATTTTCTGATGACCTCAATGACAAGGCATGAGCCGAGTCAAGAAACTCAAAGCGTTCCTTGAGGTAACGCGGAGAATAAGGATTAAATAATATATTGAAGAGTAGGGAAAGAATATGTGTATTCCGGCGAAGGCGAATGGGAAGCCACTTGAGCTTATGACGAAATTTAGAAATGTGGTCATATTTGCGTAAACCAAATATGAACCGGATTGAGAAGTTTTGGAGACGCTCAAGTCTGTTTAGCTGGTCCTCCCTAAGATCAAGGTAACAAACATCGGCATAGTCTAAAATAGGAAGTAGAAGAGATTGAGCAAGCGCAACTTTGGTAGCAGTGGGAAGAAAATTACGAAGCCGTTTCAAAGAACCTGCCGAAGCAAACATTTTACGACTAATTGCTTCTAACTGAGGGCCCCATGACAAATATTGGTCAATTATTATCCCAAGATTTTTTACTTGTTTGCTATAAGGTATGACTAGACCGTCAAAAACTATTGGAGGCAGTGTATCCCAGTCCAATTTAGCCAACATTCGGGAGCTGCCTACGACAATAACTTTAGTTTTGTTTGGATTAACCCTTAAACCAAAATTATTGCTCCAATCTGCTATCTGTTTTAAATCTCTATTGGTTGTTTCTATAGCGTCTGAAATTTTGTCATGAGATGCTTGTGAATAAATCTGTAAATCATCCGCATAAAGGTGGTTAACATTACTGAGTCTGTATATATTAGATATATTATTTATGTTCGTAAATAATTGAGTAAATTTAAATTACAAATCAAACAACAAATCTTGATTACAACACCAGAAATAATGATACAATAGTGATGTCAGGTTTTAGATTAGAAAAGATAAATAAAAAGTCCTTATAAGGGTATATTCCATTTGACGCTAATAACGTCATTTTCGATAATTTTGATCACATTTGCGTCTATGGTTGTGATCACTGTGATCGTTTGTAACTGTTCTCCCCTGTTCCATTTAGGATAAGTACGCTAAGAATGCCACTAAAATTTGCCACTGCTGTCACTTTTGACATTAGATGTAGCGTTTATGGCGAAAATAACGCCAAGACCCATGTGGAACAACTTTTTGGGAGTGTGGTCGTTTTTAGCGTTTTTAGCGAATCTAACATCAAATGGTAAGCACCCTAAGGTAATTGTGTGCGGTTGTATAATAAATTTCCCAAATGTATTACAACGCTCACAGAAGGAAAATTCAAGATCCACGTGAAAAACATTTTGATTAAGAAATCCTACTTCACAGTTTGTGATTACTTAAACGTCAAAAATGCTCGGTGAAGTACGTATACAAAGTTACTTTATGAAGTACGTCTCTGCCAAGGTATCGCCTGTCACCTACGTAATATAAACAAATATTGTAATAATTTTATTAAATAGTACGTAACACATTGTTAAAATAAGTTTAAAAGTTTTAAGTTTTATCTAAAATATTTGAATCAGCTATGCATAAATGTATAATAAATTTTGTAGAAAAACCTAAAATTTTAAGGGTGGAACAATATGGATTTCAAAGGGGCAAATCTATGACTTCTGCATGTTTCGATCTCGTTAGTAAAGTTGTAGACAATTTAGATTCTGGTCAATTAGTGACTGTTATATTCTTTGACATGTCTAAAGCCTTCGATTTCGTATCCCATAAGCTTCTTTTAAATAAACTTGAAAAATATGGTATTCGTGGACCTGCGCTACTTTGGCTAGAATCTTACCTGGAAAATAGAAAACAAGCTGTAGAGGTGCCAAATATTAACAAATTTAAGGAACTTCAAATGTACAGGTCGGCTTTTGAATTAAACAAGTACGGTGTTTAAGATTCCAGATTGCCTAGGCAGGCAAATGACGTAATACAAGCAAACTTAGGATATAATTCTGTCTTCTTACGTCGACGAACCCACCCTATCGCTTCCCCAATTAAAATTTTGTTGATCAACAGAACCTTAATTAAGTACTTACTGCCAGGGCAATGATGTTGGGTCCATTTCTGCTCTCTTGCGATTCTTCAAAGTTTCAACACAATACACTTGGTAAAATATAACAAAATATAACTTACCCCTAAGTTGATCGTTACGAACATACTGAGTACCACAAGGCAGTGTTTTAGGGCCTCTTTTATTTTTATTATATATCAATGACCTGCCTGACGTAACTTTGAACCCTTGTATTTTATTTGCTGAAAATATTTCGCTTATTATGGCATGTAAAAAAAAACATTGACATTTCTAATTATAATTATGACATAAACGTTTCCATAAAATCGACAATCGAATGGCTTAATGATATTAATCTTAGTGTTAATCTGACTGAAACTAATTTCATCCAATTTCGTACCTATAACAGTACATATAAGAACTTATCCATTTATTATGACGATGACCCAATTACAGAAGTAGACGAAAAATTAGATAAATATTTAAATTGGAAAGCTCATGTATTCAAAGTTTGCAATAAAGTATGTGTGTCTTATGTAAAGTACATATAGTGTCTTATGTAAACGATCTCAGTATCACTGCCGTACCAACGGTGATTGTAAATTAAACACGATGATCCGTAAGAATAATTCGTTATAATATGACTTCCAATCTTAAATACAATTTGCTTCACAGAATGCGTCCGCACAGTTCGGTCGTCCAAGTAAGAATGCATCACACTGCCTTCGCTCTGCCAAGCCACCGTTCCGACTGTGTTGCCAGTAAAAAAAGTGCTAAACGTTACAGAATAAGTTGCTATCGTAAAAAATGCTAGTGTTGCCTATAAAAGTTAAGGAAATTTATTAAAACCTTACACTCGACCATCCTGATGACATGTATGACCTCAGACATGCACCAGGTGGAACCAGATATAACCTTACACTTGGCAGAACGAGCTTTTTTGTAATTATTCTTGTACAATCCAACTAATAATCAAAATAATAACAATACTAGTAGTTACATAAGTTATACAAGCAAATCATCCAGAGAATAATGAGAGTTAATTCATAACTTGTAAGTACAATGTAAAGCATGTAATCACGTCTATGGTAATATTTATTTGTATCATATACTAGAAAGCTAAATGAATTTAACCATTATATCGACTAACGATTTTTAACAGATCTATTTTTATATAATTATAAGTATACTAAAGAAACTTTTATATATCCTTGTAACCTTGTACCCTTATATCCTTATAACCATGAAACCATGTAACCATGTTACCATGTTACCATGTTACCATGTAACCATGTAACCATGTTACCATGTAACCATGTTACCATGTAACCATGTAACCATGTTACCATGTAACCATGTAACCATGTAACCATGTTACCATGTTACCATGTTACCATGTAACCATGTAACCATGTAACCATGTAACCATGTAACCATGTAACCATGTAACCATGTAACCATGTAACCATGTAACCATGTAACCATGTAACCATGTAACCATGTAACCATGTAACCATGTAACCATGTAACCATGTAACCATGTAACCATGTAACCATGTAACCATGTAACCATGTAACCATTTAACCATGTAACCATGTAACCATGTAACCATGTAACCATTTAACCATTTAACCATGTAACCATGTAACCATTTAACCATTTAACCATGTAACCATTTAACCATGTAACCATGTAACCATGTAACCATGTAACCATGTAACCATGTAACCATGTAACCATGTAACCATGTAACCATGTAACCATGTAACCATGTAACCATGTAACCATGTAACCATGTAACCATGTAACCATGTAACCATGTAACCATGTAACCATGTAACCATGTAACCATGTAACCATGTAACCATGTAACCATGTAACCATGTAACCATGTAACCATGTAACCATGTAACCATGTAACCATGTAACCATGTAACCATGTAACCATGTAACCATGTAACCATGTAACCATGTAACCATGTAACCATGTAACCATGTAACCATGTAACCATTTAACCATGTAACCATGTAACCATGTAACCATTTAACCATGTAACCATGTAACCATTTAACCATTTAACCATTTAACCATTTAACCATTTAACCATGTAACCATGTAACCATGTAACCATGTAACCATGTAACCATTTAACCATGTAACCATTTAACCATTTAACCATGTAACCATTTAACCATTTAACCATGTAACCATTTAACCATGTAACCATTTAACCATGTAACCATTTAACCATGTAACCATTTAACCATGTAACCATTTAACCATGTAACCAGTAACCTTATATCATTGTATCCATGTATCCTTGTAGCCTTGTATCCTTGTAGCCTTGTATCCTTGTAACTCTGTAACCAAATAACAACATAAAATATCTAGTCAAGTTGGGGGCGAGCGGGAGGAGCTTTTAAAAATACAATTATTTTATTTAAGACGTTTAATGTCTTCAAAAGTTATAATAAGACTGCCTTAATTCTAAATTAAATCTAGAGTCTGGACATCAGACAACCGTGGGAGCGCATGGGCTTATCAGCTAAGTCTGCCGAGTCAGCTTATCAGTTGTTAGAAAATAGAACGCTGACACGTGTGATTCGTTGAGTCTACAGACTTAACTCTTCCCTCCTTAAGTTCGATGTTCTCTTCTTTAGGGGAACTTCGAACACATGAAAATAACTTTAAGTGATATTTATATAATAAGAAACACAGGATTACAAAAATAAGAATGTAGACTCCAAGAGTCCAAACGCTTATGCTACGCACTTCAATAATTGCCCTTTCACTTTCACTGTTTTCACTATCACTGTAACTTTTCTTTAGCGCCAATGACAGGAGCTTCAAATCCGCTAGGTCGACGCCTTCCAGGTTTACAGGTGTAGAAGATGTGGTTTTCTCGGGTGAGTACAGCAAAGGTAAGTTTACAATTGGTAAGTTTGAGTATGTTACATTTTCAATATACGTTTGGTGCCTTTTGAGGGTAATGTTTCGAATTTTCACTTCGCAGAGGTCATCTAAAGTAAGTATGTAGGTGCCTTTTACATTATAACGAAACATTTCGTTATTGCATGTACTTGTAAGTAGCTCTTCATCTCTACTATAGAGTATCCATCTATTTTTCGTCAGGAACTGAACTCGAACCCTTTCAATAGTTATAGGAATTTGAGTGCATGACGTCACGTTCTCAGCATACGTCATCAAGTCGGTTACGCAGGGATCGTTAATGAACTGAGACATTTCATCATCAGTGCAGAGGAAGCTGGCCTCTTCGATTTCTTGACATGGGTGACTGAGCAATCTGATCTTCAACCCTTTCGCTATTAAGTAAGGATACTTGGGCAATATGACAACAGTGGAGTCGAGGGATATCACAGGTAAGGGTGTTAATTTATAATAGATATAAGTATCTTTTTCGATAACAGGTATTTCCAAAAGGTAAGTTATTTGGTTTCCTTTCAAGTAAGCTTTCAATGTAATGGTCTGTTCTATCTTAACTAAGTTTTCTAAGCTAGGCGTAAAAACTAATTCTTCTAATTTATTAATACGTTCAAGTAGAGGCAACAGCTTATTTGACTCTATTATGGATTGGTGTAGAACTCCCAATCTACTAAATGATAAACTGGTTTCTATCTCATCTAATTGTGTGTAGATTACTTGAAAGTTATGGATTAGTAGATTATATGTGCTTATAAACTGAATGCCTAAATGCTCTAACTCTTCGAGATTTTTCGATATTACACCTATTTTATTATTAAGTTGAATCAGATTACTATTTAACACAAATGTAGAGTTCGTCAAAAGTTGAACCATTTCAGTGATTACCGTTAGCTTTTCATTATTGTAGTTATCTCTGATTTTAATATTATTAATTAATCTGTCGTATTTAATGGCATCGTCATTATCGAGATTTCCAGTTATCATTTTTATAAGTGACCCTAGTGGGTTAATAAGGCCTCTTTTAATTCGTACTGTTGGAATTATTTGGTTAAACTTAATTATGGTTATATTTTTAAAGTACTCTACTTGACTTCTTACATCTATCAAATTATCGGCAAATTTCTTATAAAAGTTAACCTTAACTAACTTATCTAAATCGGAGAGTCGTTGAACGTTAAACGTCAAATCTTCTTTTAAAGGGTTAATGTCCAACACTCTTGCGATTGTCCATTTGTCTCTACTGATTACGGCAATTCCATTTTTCACGGGCAGGATTCCCGGGTTTTTATCAAGCACCTGAAGTTGAAGTGCCTGCAGTTGGGTCACCATGGCTACTGCCAGAGTGATGTGCCTGTGGAGGGCGTTTAACATTCTTTAGTGGAACCTTAGTGTTACGATTCTTTACTTGAATAGGAACTATGTTTCTAACAATTTCATCAGAAACTATGGCCTTTTGATAGCGTGGTTTGTCTTTACTGCTTCTTTTATTTACTTCTTTTGCAAAAATTGTATCGCCTATATTTACTTTAAATTCTGTTTCTCCACCTCTTTTCTCTATTATTTTCTCTTTCTCTTTAATGGCTTGTTCTGATAAATATTTGTATAGAAATTTAGTTCTGTTCGCATGTTCTTTAATTAATTGTTGCATGTATTGTTTCTCAAAGTCCAAATTAAATACATTTTTAGAATCAGTATGTCCTAGCAAAACTTCAAAGGGTGTAAAACCAGTAGATGAGTGTATGGAGTGGTTATAAGCCATTATAGCATAACTCATTACAGTTGCGGCATCGCTGTATTTGTGTTCGTATTTGGCCAGTCGATAAATTTCTATGATAGTAGAATGGAATCTTTCTATAAGACCCATAGAGTTAGGGTTGTTAGGGGTTGCAATATGTAGCTCTACTTTATATAGAGTTAGAAGTTCTTTTAAGAGAGCATTATTAAATTCTGAACCTGAGTCCGAACTAATTTTGAGCGGTACGCCATAAAATGAGAAATATTTAATGAGGGCTCTGACTACCTCAGGGGTTGATCTGTTAGGTATTTCCAACGCCTGTCCCAGTTTACTGAAAGCATCTATTACTGTTAAATAATAGCGTCCTTCAATAGAAAATAGGTCCATAAAAACTTCTTCTAAGGGTTTTGATTGAGTATGCGTCATTTGAAGTTTAGGTTTTAAGGGTTTTCTATCGTATTTCATGCGTTTGCATGTTTCGCATGAATTTATAAAGCTAGAAATAGTCTGCTCCATTTTATGCCAAAAGTAAGTGCGCTTGATGTGAAGAAGAGTTTCTTTAATGCCGCGGTGGCAAGTTTTACCAGTATGATATTTACTAACGATTTCCTTTTGTTCCGATTCGTCTTCAATAAATACTACTCTTTTAGTACATTCGAAAAATTGTACTGATTCCTTTTTAAACAAGTATATAACCATTTGTGCAAACTGTCGCTTGTGTTCTTCTTCTTCAAAGTAAATGAAATATTTCGTATTATTTTTAATGTATTCTTTCAGGAATTGTTTCACGAGATCGGTTCTATTCAAAGGTAAGTGTACTTCTAAGATTCTTTGTTTAGGTCGAGATAGATTTTTAACAGATAGTTTATCTATAGACCAAGAATGAACTAGTATTTGATTAGGTTTGGTGTCAACGGCTTCCTGCAAAATTGGAATACCTTTTGATTCAGTCTCCTGCCCTGAATGAGCAGTTTCTGTGCTAGAAGAGTTTCTAGAAGCTGTCAAAGTTGAACTACCAGATGAACATGGTATTGAATAAGGGGATCGACATTTTATTGATCTTTCAGAACCTGATACCGTTATTGTGTCTTCGTCGCCTGAATCTAAGCATTTAATTTCATTATTTTGACCTAGAGTTTTCTTTTGTACCTTTCCTAGTTCTTCTATTTCTTTCGTTAATCGACTAATTTCTCTGTTTCTAATTTCATCTTTATCAATATTAACTTGTGTGGACATATTATCTTCGTTTCCCAAAGCATTTGTTCGAATACGTGATAGTGCATCTGCATTGCAGTTAAGTTTACCACTTTTATGGATAATTTCAAAGTTATATTCGGATAATCGTAGTCTCCATCGGGTTAATCTACTATTTGTTTCTTTTAGGGAGTTTAACCAGGCTAAAGGTTTATGGTCGGTTACTATTATGAATTTCTTACCGTAGAGATAGGGGCGAAAGTGTTTCACTGCCCATACTATGGCAAGTAATTCCTTTTCAGTGACACTGTAGCGCGTTTCAGCGTCGTTTAATGTTCTGCTGGCATATGCAACGGGTTTATCGTTGCCAACAGAGCCTTGTGAAAGGACTGCTCCTAGAGCGAATTCTGAAGCGTCCGTTGTGAGTATGTATGGCTTTTCGGGGTCTGGGTATTGTAATATCGGTGCATTTACAAGTAACTCTTTACATTTTTGAAAGGCTGTTATGTACTTTTCGTCATCAACAGGCATTGCACGTTTTTGTCTCAATCTAGCTGTCATTGGTTGCGTAATTTTCGCAAAGTCCTTAACAAATTTTCGGTAATAACCGATTAGGCCCAAAAAGCTTTTGATCTCTGTGGTTGTTCGGGGTAAAGGGTAATCTAAGATTGCTTTAATTTTATCGTTGTTAGGCTTTAAACCGTCGCTTGTAATTGTGTGTCCAAGGTATAAAACCTCTTTTCTGAGAAATTCAGATTTATCTAACTGTACTTTTAAATTAGTTTTTCTGAGTCTGTCAAAAACGGTACGTAACTTAGCTATGTGTTCTTGTAGACTAGACGAATAGATTATTATATCATCTAGGTACACTAGGCAGTGTATTCCTTGTAAGCCACGTAACACATTATCAATGGTTCTCTGAAAAGTTGCTGGTGCCGTTTTTAGCCCAAAAGGCATACGAGAAAATTCATAATGGCCTGAATTTGAGCTAAATGCTGTTTTTTGTCTATCCTCTTCAGCTACTTCTATCTGATGGTAGCCACTAGCCAGGTCAAGGGTACTAAAGTAAGTGCTGCGTCCCAGTTTGTCAAATAGTTCTGTTATGTTTGGTAGTGGGTATTTGTCGTCGACAGTAATTTCGTTTAGTTTTCTGTAGTCTATTACAAGTCGGTATTTCTTTTCATTAGTCGCGTCTAACTTCTTAGGTACAAGGTGCACGGGTGCACTCCAGGGAGAGTGTGATGGTTGTACTATTTTATCTTCTAACATTTTGTTTATTTGTCTATTAATCTCGTCGTTGATTACTTGAGGCTGTCGGTAAGGTCGCACAAAAATTGGGTCTTCGTTACGTGTTCGGATGTGGTGTTTAACGTCGTTAGTGAAGGTCAATGGTAACTTTTCAGTATAAAAAATGTCTTTATATTGTAGGCAAAGTTTTTGGATAGAGTCTTTTTCTTCAGGGTTCATGTGGTCTAAACGTAATTTGCTTATGTTTTCAGTTAAGATTTGGTCAATTTCAAAGTCATTTCTGTCATCAAGTTTATTTAAGTCACATTTTTCTATGTCACAATATTTTGTTACCGTTAGTGGTCTGTCAATTTTTAATGTCATTTCTTCTTCTCGAGTATTTTGTATAATTGTTGTCGCATAACCATCTTCACATTTTACTAAAGCAGTAGGCATTCTGACGCCATCACAGAATAGTTTGTAGTTAAGAATCGCTTCACCGTTTTTCAAATTAATCGGTAACTTTACTCGTTGTTCGGTACGTGGGGCAAGTTTAATTACGTTATTGGGATTGTATATTATAGGTATAGCTGTAGTTTGAGTGTAAAGAATTTCATTTTTCATATCTATTTTTGCATGCAGTTGTTTCAGGAGGTCGCTACCTATAAGTCCGTCGTAACAGCCATCTACGTCAAAAATATAAAATTTATGCGTTTCAGGACTGTTAAGGGTTGGAAATAAGGGTATGACGATTACTTCATTATGCCGGCTTGAAGCATGCGTGCTTCTAACTTCAAATGGTTCGTGGTATTTAAAATCTTCAAATAATTCATTTGCCTTTTTGGGGCTAATGAAAGATCTTGAACTTCCGGTATCTATCATTAGTTTAGCATTTATTTCCGGTATTACTATATATGGCAAGTTTAGTGTATTACAATTAAGTTTTATTATTTCAGGGGCTGGTTGGAGGCATTGATTTGAAAATTTTCATCATTTTGCAAAGCTGAATCTTGATCGTATTGTTCGTTATTTGCCTCATAAGTTTCAACGTTATACGTAGAGTCAATATCGTTATATTCATAGTAACATTCATTTTCGGGATTCTCATATACGTCGTCAGTATCAGATTCTTTAAGGTTATATAATGCGTTCATTTTAAACCCTTGTGGTTTTGTTGGAAGTGCTGTACGCATGCTCACGTCAGTGGACAGCTGAGGTGCTAACCTCTGTGCGGGACGGTAACCGAATTGTTGCTGTCCTTGATTTAGTTGGGGTCGGTAGCCAAATTGCTGCTGACCTTGGTTGAACTGAGGACGATAACCAAATTGTTGTTGAGTTTGATTGAATGAAGGTTTATAACCGAATTGCTGTTGATTTTGATTTAGTTGAGGTCGGTAACCAAACTGCTGTGGAGTTTGATTAAATGATGGTTTGTACCCGAATTGCTGTTGACCTTGGTTGAGTTGAGGTCGGTAGCCTAACTGTTGGTTGGGTGTTGTACCAAATTTAAATTTCGGCTGCATTTGCTGCAAGTTTGATGTATTGGGACCACTTTGGGGAATGCCAAACTTAAAATTATTTTGAGGCTGCGGGTTTGAAGTGAAGAAAGGCTTCATTCCAAATTTTTCTATAAAGGGGTTATGGTTCATTGTTTGAGGCTTTGGCTGCATTGAATTCTGAGATCGTAACATTTTATTTTTTGAATTATATTGGTACATAAAGTTTACCTCTTCGAGAACAATACTTAAGGCATTTTCTAATGTTGTAGAGCCTTTAAGGCGCACTATGCGGAGTAATTCTTCGGGTAAGTTGTACAAAAATACGTTTTTCGCCATGTTATTGTATATGATGATTTTACTTTGACGTAAGTTTACGTCATCAATTAGATTGACTTTGGCAAATAACGTACTTTTGACGTGCTGAATCCTGTTACAGAAATCGAGATATGATTCGCCATTATTTATTTTTAATGTTTCTAGCTCTATTGCTATGCATTCCTCTGAACGGGGATCACCAAAATGTTGCTCAAAAGCTACTTTTAAATCAGTCCAGGTATCTAAGTCTTGTCGTTCGCTAACAAGAGCGGCTGCTCTACCTATTAATCGTGATGTTATAATGTTAAATATGTACAGGTCCTGATGCGGATTATTTTCGACCCTACAACAGCTTATTAAGTATTCGCATTTTCTTACGAATAAACTCAATAATTTTTCATCGCCGTCGAACTTCGGTACAACATTCGTAAATTCACGTGGAATGTGAACTATCTCCATCTTACTATAACTATTTATAAACTGTTATATACTTAAAGGTGAAATATATAAAAGCACTATTTGGTTTATTTATATCTATCTAACCTATTATATACTTTAAGTTGAAGTATATAAAGTAACTATTTTAATTTAAGTATGTATGCGATGAATTTATTAATCTATGTATTTATTTAACTATATTTCTTGTACTCACTTAAATCTATTTAAAAGAAACCACAAAACACCTTTCAATTGTTGGAAATAGCGTTCGGATAATCTAGATACTTATAAATAAAATATGGAATAGGATTGGACTACGACTGGAAATAGCGATTAAGGTCTACTCACAGAATGCCCATGTCCCTCGTTGTTTGAGCCTTATTTGTCTCCTCCGGATCGTGTTAGCACCAGTTAGCACTCACTCACTTGATATTATAGTTCTTGACTTATTTATTTGGTTCGTTGATTCCAGTAAAACGTGTGAAAACGTAAGTCGCGGGGCACTGAAGTTAAGTATTCGCGACGCGGAAATCCTACCGGCTGCGCCAGTCAAGTTGGGGGCGAGCGGGAGGAGCTTTTAAAAATACAATTATTTTATTTAAGACGTTTAATGTCTTCAAAAGTTATAATAAGACTGCCTTAATTCTAAATTAAATCTAGTGTCTGGACATCAGACAACCGTGGGAGCGCATGGGCTTATCAGCTAAGTCTGCCGAGTCAGCTTATCAGTTGTTAGAAAATAGAACGCTGACACGTGTGATTCGTTGAGTCTACAGACTTAACTATCTATCCTTGTAACTAAATAAAAACATATCAATCATAATAACCTGTCGAATACAAAGTCCTTATAACTGATTAACAATATTTATTCCATTTAAACCAAACAAAATTAGTAAACACATTGTATAGTACATAGTTTTAGTAATGACTATATGTGTAAATAATTGTCTTTATAACTTTTTTTTTTGTTACTATTTCTATAATTTGAGCGTATTGAGCTGTTAGTTGAGGACATGTCGATATTTAGTGAGTACCCCTTGCGATAGAGCTGTTAACGTTGCAACCCACGTTACGTTATAGTATCAGGTCAAGATACGAACGCGTTGGTACCTCGTACTTGACCCGAACCAAACAAAACGATCATGTTTATTTTGTTGAAATAATATAATAATTAAATATACTCGGTAGTGCTTTTTTAATTATCCGTATCATCCAAAATCAGTGAGACCACATGAATCCACGGTTGCATTCTGTCTGCAGCAACCATAGTTTTACGTTTGTTTTTCATTATATCAAAACCCGCTAATGGAGCGATTTTGTAACGGTCATTCCCTAACACTTTGATAACCCTGAAGGGGCCTTCGTAAGATGGCATTAGTTTCGTACTTTGACCTTTATTTTGAAATGCCACTTTCGTTATTTTAACCAGATCACCCTTATTGTTTGTTATCCCATTCTTTCTCGTTATGATTTGCGCTGTTAAAAAGTCAAGTATAGTCCGATTGTATCGTTCTACCTAGCCGTTCGATCTCTGAATTGCTACAGCGTTTAATATTTGTTTTATGCCTCGATCAAGGCAGAATCTTTTGAACGCATGCGAAGGAAGAACCTCTATCACTAACTAGCCTATCGGGGACTCGAAAAATGTCTTGTGATGCCTTTATGACGTTTTGACTATTAGTGTTTCGGACAGGTTTGTTAGACAAAAACTTGGTGAACAGGTGTACAACAGTTAATATATTTGCGGACCCCTTATTTGATTTCATAAGGGAAGCCAAGGTGGTCGATGTGCTAGGTGTGGAAAGGTATTTCGGCTTTTTCTATACGATGTAATAACCCCTCTCGACCCTTTGTAGTCTCCTTAGCATACTCACAACCGATTCATGCTCTAACATATTTTTTTTTAGCAAATTGCGTCACTCTTCCAAACCAGTAGGTTTTTTTTTACGTTCAAAGGTTTTCATGATACATCTTGCACAGCTGCATCTTTCGGTATTACCTTTGTCGCCACCAATAAACCTTAGTAATATATTGTTCTTTAACCCATTGGCATCGGCGATAATGATAACAATAGAATTTCATTCATAAATTGGCCATCGTAGTCCAGTACGATGCCAACTTATTAAACAATTTCTTTTTAATTATCTCTAATGTAATCCAGTCCCTTGGAATCTAGGTTACTACCGACAACACATCGTATTCTGAGTAACTCCGGGTCTCCAATCTGAAGGGTACGAAGCCAGTCATCGTCGGGTATAACTAGCACCGATGGTTATCTAACGGGATCTGAAGTGTCCACTTCATTGTAGGATTCCTAGAGGGCCCATTTTCCATGACCCATTTTCACCCATATATTCAATACAACTATCACCTGCGTGTAACGCGATTCACCTGCGGGCGATTCTAGGTATAAGATCACGCTTCTGAAATTTGTAGCGCAAAGCACTGCAGTCGCTTACCACCCTGAAAGCCTTTCCTAAAACCTAAGCCCTGAACTTATAACCGACAACGTTTTAAACTCGTATGAGTGAAAGTTTCTTTCCTCGCTCCATCGTCCACTCCCACCTAGAGTTTTTCTTTAGTTATTTAGTGAGTGGATGACCCAATCGGACAAATGACTGAATACATTTTTGAAAGATACTTACAAGTCCCAACAATTGGCGTACGCATGAGCAGGCATATACAGGCATATAAGACTTATCAACCATGTCTCAAGGTGGCGGGCGCAGTGCAATTTGTGACTTGTGATGAAATGCATCTGTTATAGGGTTAGTTAGTCCGCTTAACATCAGTTGGGCCTCGAGCTTGTTCAGTCACAATAACAACGTCATGCACATTTTGTGGTCAGGAAAAAATCTATGACGCTCTGAATAAAAATTTTGAATTAAATAAATATTTGCTGTCCCTGGACGTATGCAAGCCGCTAGGTAATCAATTTAACTCTGCAGAAAACTGCAATTTGTAAAGTTCAGTTTGAGTTGCGCGTTTTCTAATAGTTTGAGAAATCAAGAGTGATGAACCATGCCTGACCAGACAATCTCGCTATTTCATCTTCTATTATGTGGATGGGGTCTTTCCTTTACGGTGATCGAATTCAGTAGCCTATAATCTACGCAAAGTCGTGTGCTGCCGTTCTTCTTTCGCACGAGTATTATCGTGTCGTCTCTCTGATGATGCCCGCTTCTAACATTTCGTTGACCATTCCTCTAACCTCTCGTTCATGGTAGGAGTAGCAATACGGTCTGTAAACAACGGGGCGCTGACTACTAATTCTTTATTAATTTCTGTAATGTTTATACAGCCAAGGTCTCCCAAGTTACGAGCAAAATACTGTTTATGGCGTTGCAGTATGCTTAAGAGTCTCGTCCTAGCCACATTGGGGACTGTTTCACCTAGTACTAGTCTGTCGTCGAGTTGCTCAGTAAGGTTAGATACGGTTTGCATAGCTGTAACTACGGAATCTTGCGTGTTTGCAAGTTTGTAACCCGACTTCACCCTTTCTACTTGTGAAAACACTGATTTTTCCTGGAGACAACGTGGTACTACGCATGGCTGTGACCTGACTATGAGTGAACCACCCTTTACTCTGTAAGCTCTGCCGCAAACAACGAATTGTCTCCCTAGTTTCCTACTATCTTGGAATCGACTATCACTCTGCCTGTGAATGAAGACTCGGTCATGGCTCGAACGCTGGCAGGGCCATTAAGTGTACAATACGCTTGAATTCTCACTCCTTCTCGATGATCATATCATCATCTTGTACATAATTAGGCGTTTCTGTATTGACATGTATAAATTGAAGGCTGATAACGTCCTTGTAGGTAATCATGTGAGGTTGATCCGTGTAAAATTGCCCAATAAGGAAGGGCTTCTCCAAGGAACGCTCCTCTGCTACGCGACATGAAACAATAGCATCCGCCTCATCTATCGATAAGTTTAATTTGGTCGAGCATACCGAGCATACAAAGTTATTGCCGTAACCCTTCATAGTAGATGGCTTATGGTCATGAGTCAGTCCGAAATTTGCAAACCTGGTTTGGGTAATCAAAGTGACTTCACTACCAATATCAATAAACGCTACGAGTGGCACACCTACGTTTACTTACTCAATTAACTAATTGCATGGGGTAGTACTATAATTACGTATGGTTTTTGCCTCATCATTCGTTGATCGAGTATGTTTAGCTTAGAGTAGCATAGTTCAGGCCCATGCCCTATTTTCATACAACGGCTGCATTTTCCTATGAACATGAGGTTTAGGACATCTGGAGAAAAGGTGACCTTTCTCTTGACAATTGTATAAGAAATAGAATACACCAGGACTGACTCTTGCATTAGTCCTGTTGTTTAGCTTATCATCACCCGTATTTGCGTTCCTGTCTGTAGAAAACGGCTGCGGCATGTATAGTGCATTATTATTGCTCATCAAAGACTTTAATACGTCGTCAGGCTCGTTACATCGCAGTGCTAAGGCGCTAGGCCTTGAAGTCCCGTCACTAATGCCATGAATAATGCAGTCAACAGCGTGTCTACCGGTGATTTCGAATTGATTGAGGCGAGCTAGGTTTTCGTAAAAGTAGTTTTGCTCACATGGAAAAGAATTTGATAACGTAACTTGCCTTTCACCTCAAGTATACAAAATTGAAATCTGGCTTTCATACCAGGTCTTAGCTAGCCCTGTTAATATCTGTATTGCAATATAATTTACGGTCCTTTCATCTCAGCCGTAGACTTTAGCACACACGTTTACCCCTTTTTTTAAAAAACTAAATACCCATACGTTGTTTTTTCTCGGAAGTATTAAACTCTGGGATGATGTTTTTACTATCATTATTATAAATACTGTGTGATCTGGCCTGGCTGCGATGGAAGGATGTCCTTATTAGACTGAATGATTTGGGTTACATCTTTAGTGGAAAACGATGGACTACGTGACCTTTTTGCGTGGTGTCCGGCGGAGTGTCTCCCGTTGTCCACGTCAGGCAGGCGGCTGTGGCTGCGACTGCGGCTGTCGCGCCTTGACCCATGGCGTGACCCACGTCGCTGGCTCCGTTGACTGCGCAGCCCGGCGTCTCGTTCCCGTTGTAGGTCGAGCTCCAACAGACGAACTCGCTCCTGCTCCTGCCTCAGCACCACTTCACGCTCCAGCAACCTGCGGCTGAGGCTGCGGCTGCGGCTGCGGCGGTGGCTCCAACCACGACGTGTGCTATTGCAACCCTGGCTGCGAATGACACTGCGTCCGGAGCGCGAACGGTTGCTTCGAGGAGTTCCCATACTCCGTGCCTTATTATCTACAGGCTCAATCACCTGAAACTCGTATCATAAAATTGTGTGCATTAGGAACAAGTTGAATAAAGGATGTATATGTATTTTTTTTGTTTTGTGAAGGTAGTTTGAAAATTCAAAATATCTCGGAAACGGTGCGTCCTACACCAAAAATAAGGAAATTTTGACCCCCCTTAATAACTCCACACTTCGGTGTGCCAATTCGAAACAGTTTTTTTTTTTTTTTTTTTTTATACAAATATTTATATATATATGATTTGTTCTATTATTTCCGTTATCATAGTTAAATGAGATGCGCAGACATGAATCCATATTATTCAAGCATGCACTCATAATAGGAATCCACTGAAAGGTGTAAAACACCACGTGTAACGTTGGTCTGAAAACAAGTGCTCGTCTAGATGGCCGCGCACTATATATAAATAGTCGCGGTAGGTTCATAATTCTGTTTAATACTACGTTTATACCAAAGGCAAGTATTTTCCATGCGGTTGCTTTACTAATTTATCACAAGACCAATAACTAAAAAAAACACCAATAACGTGTGGACGTGTACTTACAAGTTTTGTCGATCCCACTTCTGAGATGTAAACGATCTCAGTATCACTGCCGTACCAACGGTGATTGTAAATTAAACACGATGATCCGTAAGAATAATTCGTTATAATATGACTTCCAATCTTAAATACAATTTGCTTCACAGAATGCGTCCGCACAGTTCGGTCGTCCAAGTAAGAATGCATCACACTTCCTTCGCTCTGCCAAGCCACCGTTCCGACTGTGTTGCCAGTAAAAAAAGTGCTAAACGTTACAGAATAAGTTGCTATCGTAAAAAATGCTAGTGTTGCCTATAAAAGTTAAGGAAATTTATTAAAACCTTACACTTATGTACTTTACAAATTACGGAAAACATCTACTCGACAAACCGTACTAACTGCGTCTCATGGATATGTATAGTCTGTACTTAATTACGGCCTAATATTGTGGGGTAACTCAACAGAGGTACACAGTGTTCCTGGCATAGAAAAAATGTGTCAGAGCATACCTCCGTGGCAATCGGGTAAGCCACTTTTCAAAGAGTTTGGTATACTGACTGTACCCTGTATGTATATTCTAGAGGCTGCCAAATTTGTAAAAATGGGTGATTCGCCAAAATCATGACTTTTTGATGTCCGAATGGACGAAAATTATATTTTTGATGTTTATAGTTAATATTTATTTTTATTCAAATAATGTATCCGTATATACACCTGTTTTTGCTAATCAAACATTAATATCTATATGAAATATATAAAAAAATAATAACGAAATGTTAAAATCCTAATTTCCTTGTCATGTCCGTTTTGTGTTTTATTTTATATTATCATACATATTGCATAAAGTTGTATTCGTAACATTATATAAATTTTATCAAAATGTATAATAAGCCCCACTTCATCAAAAATAAGTGTTTAGTGTATTAAAAAAGATATGGTTTTAAAGTTACATTCAGTTTCATCCGTGTCCGCGAGTAAAATATAATTTCCTTGGTCAGTTATTTCAACAGTTGTAATATCGAAACACAAACGCTTGAAAGAAATTGAGTTACACCGTTTCTCTCGACCATTTAGCCGCGAGAAACCCATCGGAGAAAGATGTGCACACCGTTGTTTAGTTTCGCACCATTCACATAAGTACACCCCTCCTTGGCTTTTGGTTTATAGATTTTTCAATTTCCATGGTCGTTATTTGTCAACAGTTTGATGGACTTCTAACTAATAGTTTCAATTAACGGTAATGTTTGTGGCACAGGTAGTCTCAAGTTGACACATGAATATTATAAGTTAATGGTTTTAGGTCTACGATTTTTTTATGACGTAAATCTAATTTCCTTGGTTCTAATTTCCATGTTTTCCTTGGCTCATGATTTGACATGGAAATTATGGTTTACCAAGGAAATTATAAAAATCACGCTTTATTTTATTGTCTTACCAGTGGTGAAGAGAATTATGTTTATACTATTAGATTTAATCTCTTTTTTTTAAGTTTTACATAAATAATATTAAATTTATATATTTCTTTGAAAATAAAGATAGATTTAACGTGTTTCACAACATTTAACTAATATATTTAAGGACATTACTTTACTTCAAGATAATCAAAAAAAATATTCGTAAATTTATCTCTTACTTAGAAAACTCAACATGGGGAAAACAAAAAAAACACAAAGCTGAAAAATTCGAAAAAAAGATTAGAAAAACGAAGAGTGATCTGCTACACTGGCCTGCAAATATAAGTACAACACTTTTAAAATTGCAAAAACTTTTTAATTACACAAGATATACTTTTGAAACAAAAAGGTCTGGACAAAAGTTTAATTTTGTACATAAAACTTCATAGCCGGTAACCTTCTTTTAAGAAACGGCTGAAAAACCTTTCAAATCAAAAATAATCCTTTTCGAAAAACGATTTTACTCTTCATTTCTTGTTTCTATTTTTGTTTTAAAAAGTAAATCTTGATTGATGTGTCTTTTTAATATTGTTAGGTTTGCAATAACGCCTGCTATGCGGATTTCATTACAAAATCACAAATATACGATAGATTTTTTTTTTTAATCCCGCACATGACTTAAATTTTTCTTTGTGATTTTGTTACAAAAGCTAAGTTAGACAATCAGCAAATAAACTTATTTATCATGCCTCTTCCACCTTAAGAATGTGCTAGGACTACTTAACTATACAGCAAGAATGGTGGGTGAGACGTTACGAACGGTCCAGAAGGTGAAGCGAAGGTACGAAGAGTCTGGAAACCATTTGTTATGCAGTTGAAGTCCAGCATCTTCAGACCCGAATGGACTACATTAGTAACAGTTCAGTGACAAGAAGACTGGCTGAAGCAAACCTGAAACCCCGAAGACCAGCGAGTGGTCCCAAATTTGAGAGGGAGCATCGAGTAGCGAGACTGCGATACACCCATGAAAACATACAGTGGGATCAACAAGAATGTTCAAGAATTTTGTTTACTTTACACTTTACACTTCTGATAAAAGGCCAAGTGTCTACAGGTGACTTGGTGAGTGATACCTTCAAGCCTGTTTCTCAGAAAGAGTCTAGTACGGTGAAGGCAGTGTACATGTATGGGCTAGCATATCTTCAGAAGGTCGCACAGAGTTAGTGACCATAAAAGATTGCACTCTGACTGGGAAAAGATACGCCTAGGAGAATCTCAATGAGTATGCAGTGCCGTATTTAGTAAATATGGGTGATGGATCGTTACTGATACATGTAAGGCCACACATGGCTCGGGTCGTGCAAGAGTATATTCAGGAGGTTGGTATCAGCGTGATGGTTTGGCCATCAAGAAGTCTTGATCTCAACCCAATTGAATACGCCTGGGATGAGCTAGGGAAGCTAGTTAAAAGCTGCAGACCACCACCTACCACCCTCAAGGCACTAAAACAGGCCCTGATAGAAGAATGGGAGAATATTTCCCAACATCAGCTCCTAAACCTCGTGTTCAGTATGCCAAATCGACTTGAAGCTGTAAGCAGAGCCCGAGGAGTCAATATCAGTTATAAATAACATGTAAAATGTATATTATTGCGATACAATTTGCGCTTCATTATTATTTAATTATAATAATAATCTTTATCTCCAAAACATTAGCTAATATTTACAATTATCAGTTCGTAGGTATGAATATGACAATTTATAAAATGTTTCAAACATGATAATTTATCAGTTATGAGTACTTTTTAAATATATAAATAAAAACTTAATTACGTAAATATTTTGTTTCATACTTAACATTTCTTTAAGGAAAATAAATAGTGTTATATAACATAATACTGATTTCCGTGGCAACCTATAATTTCCTTGCAATAGTTTTCTAATTTCCTTGGGACCTTACTAATTTCCTTGACTGTTTAAAACTTTATGACCTTATAACTTTTTTTCAGGAATGTTTTGTGATACCCCTTTTACAGAAATGAATACTGCTTTTATTCATTTATTTAATCAACAACCTAACTGATAAGTATTTAGCAAAAAAAATCATGCCAAGGAAATTAGGCAAAAAATATATTTTTTGGCGAATTACCCAAATGCATGCAGAGCTATTTATTACAGCTAAAGAAATGTTTCCCAGAAACGCTCGGAATTCAGACAGAATTGTTTTAACAAAAGTGCCAAAAACAGCATTATATAAGAAAAATTGTTACGTTATGTGTATACGTATCTACAACGCTATACTTAAAGAAATAAAACAATTACCAACCCGTAGATTCCTAAGTCAGCTAAAATTATGGCTGATAGAGAGGTCATTTTACTCAGTCTCAGAGTTACCAAATTTGTATAGACACATTTGTTAAAATTAATTAGATATTAAGGATTAATGACATTTTAATTGTATTAAATTAAAATCAATTCTCATATATAAATTAATAATTTGCACGCCGCTATGCGGCAAAATGTTCTAGGAACTATTCCATAGTAAATAATATTATCCATCTTTATGTACCGACATTTAATGCAAATAAATATTATTATTAAAAAGAAATGGTCTCGAGCAAAATTTGTAATTGACCTTCATATGAGTCGTAGACGTCTAAATTGAATAAATTATGTTGACATGACTTTGAAATTATCGGTGTAAATATCGATATTTCGATATAATCGATATGTCTTGCATTTCGATTTATGGTTAACTTGACATGACATGACAGTTGCAACACTACACTATACTACTTATGATTAATCTGTGTCATGTATGTTGAATTGAATGTGGACGAAGTGCGAGCGTTAATAAAATTTGTTTATATTTTCTAATAAATTACTTGTATGAATAACATTTTTCCATGGTGTGTAATTAAAATTATAGACTTATCTATTTAGTGTGTTGAAACTTTTTGTGTGGACATATACTGCGCAAAACGGTCATATCTTGCAGATTTTTATGGTACGTATTTACCGATATATTAGTTGTTATAAGTAAATTCTGCTTATGTTCTTGTCAAATGTTAGTTGTAAATCTGCTTGATTTGGTAACTACTATAGTTGTGTATTTTTTGTGCCAAGGAAAGCACACTTCGTATTTTTTATATTCAGTCTACTTATTTTGAATATTGGTTCACCTTCACCTTTACATTTCATACCCTTGGCCTACCCTCAAAAGTATGAATCAAATTTATATTTTAAACCTGTTTTCCATTGTAATAAATAAACTTTTGTATAGGTATTCAATTCCCATTTGCATATATTTAAATATAGCTCTATCACCGGCTATTACATATTTTAATTGTAAACTAAAGCTTACGCATATTAACCGCACTATACAATTTAAATATTTTCAAAATCTAGAAGGCTTTCTAGATTTTCAATGGTTTAAGCTGGGCCTCATTTTGATGTCTTACATAGTCACTCACTGCAAACTATAGCTAACTATGTGCAATCACTGGGTGGAGAGGAATTTCGTAAACTCTTCATTGCTAATGTACATTTGAAAATATATTTGCCTTTAACCCTGGCTATGAACCATTGCATCATATTGATAATTTTAGTAATGTGATAGGTGAGTTTTCACCAGGAACAAAAAGTGTCAGTACCTACAGCCACTATCCCAATTACCTCAGTTGTTGTACTAAGATCCTTTTCTGCTTATGAAAATGTTTTAAGTGATCTAACCTCGCTACTAAGCATTTGGAACAGAATATGAATTTGAATAATAATGATTGTGATTTTTCTGAAATAAAATGCCTAAGTATGTAAAAACTGATTACTCCGTTGAAATATAAACTTTAAGTTCATCCATATTTGAAGCATTTCTCATGCATATATCAAGCATTTTATGTTCTATATAATCAGGTCTGTATGTTCTTATTTAGGCACATACAATAAAACTTCTAAGATTATAATATTATTTTTTATTTAAGGTATAATAAAATCCTATAAGGTAAAAGCACTAATGCCCGACATTGAACTAAAAGATGACATTTTCGTCAAAAATCGTTTCTAATAAGAAAACTAATCATTTAATTAACATTGCCATTGATGTTAAAGACACCCAGTGCTATCTATGATATGTGCTCGAAAGCTTAAGTCATTGTCCAAAGCAAATTTAAAATTGGCGTCAGTTTGCAACCAACAATGGGAGCAGGTTGACGTTATGCGCGTAATTCTTAGTGTTTGTCTTAAGGCAACTGACTTTTATCAAATATGATTTTGTCTTATATATATGATTTTTGGCTACTGTTGGTTTCAATATTATAAATATGTGAAATTATTGACTTATTAGGACAATTTCCTTGCTATTTTAGCTTGTTTTTGTATACATTTCAAGTGGTGTTTACTATTGGTACCAGAAAATAATCAAAACCTAAAAGATGACATGTGTGTCTTCTATTAGGGTTACATCGAACTGAATTTGTTAGCTTGTTTTGTTGCAAATTTAGCCTTTATGTTGTAAAAATAAAGTTCTGTCTGAGTTTCGTTTGTTTTACACTAGCCTAACTAAAAGAAGACAGTGTCAACTATTAGGGTATACTAGGTGTCAACTATTAGTTTCAGATTAAGGTTCGATCACGATGCCGCCAGTAAAGGGTCAGATGTTTCGATACTCCGTCATAATTTCCACAAAGTCTCTGGCATAATATGGGTGAAATCATTCCTAGTCCCTTTAAAAGAGTTTGGTTTTGGCCAGGACCTAAAGAAAATTCTAAAAAAAAAAATACCCTCTGTAGTGTCTTCCAAGCAATGGCAACAATATTACGAAAACAAGGAGAAAAAATAATGAAATGAACGAAAGAAGAAAAGGAAATTAGAAGAAAGAAAGAAGAAAAAACAGAAGAATGAAGAAGAAAGAAACTTAAGGATGCTCAGAAATTAGCTGAGAAAAGTCAAAAGGTTGTGAAAAAGAAAACTAACAAGACTGATATCTGTATTGGCTCAAGTACTGAAGAGGAATGGATAGAACTTGGAGATAGCTTAGATGATCTAACTGACGAGCGTGAGATTGACAATGAAGAAGAATATTTATATACAGATGAAGAAAATTACCATAAGGAAAATGAATTCACGCCTGGTGATTATGTTATTATTAACTTTCCTAGAAAAAAGAAGTTTCACAAATTTATTTGCGTTGTCCAAAAAATATCGGGCAAAGAGATTGAAGTGATGGCAACGGTAAGCCGTATGTTTTTATCGATAAAAACAAAACTGTATTTAAAGAAAATGAAAAAAATATTAGTATACTAACTGAATCTCAAAAAGTGGAAGTTCTCAATGCGCCAAAACTGATTGGTGCAGGTGATAGGATTAAGTATAAATTTGATTTTCCTTTAAATGTTCGCGGGTGACTTGATGTGATAATTATGTTTAAGTATTGAATAGTTTTGAGTACTTAAAATGTCAAAAACTAATTACATTTAACATGCTATATGTCTAAATACTGATTTTCTGTAAATTTATTTTTATGATTATGTAATTTGATTATATTTTGTTACTTAATTTGTAATTTTAAAGCACAAGCTGTCCTCGTTTGTCATTTTAAAGTATTTTTTGTTGATTTGTTTTGATAAAACATAATATTAATGTGATGTCATAGTCATGTCTACAATTAGTGCCAATTGATGTCTATTTTTGGTAGATTTGATTTTTGATGCTGTCATCTTTTAGTGTGTATGGCAAACCTACGAAAAATTTAATTCTTTGTTAAAAATACTACAGTCCTAAAGTAATTAATATGAAAAAAGGAATTTCTAAAGGTTGCTCTAACAGTTAAAAAACATTGTAACTGTATTTTTTTGATAAATACATTTTATTTTTGAGAACGAAGTTTGATTTTTCCTTAATGTGTCTAGCATTAGTGCTTTTACCTTACCCATTTTTCTTTACTTACCTAACTCTTAAACATTTAAAATTTATAGCTGTTAGAGTTACTATGCTATCTATATATTAAACAACAAAGTCAAAGTCAAAGTCAAAATCATTTATTCAATTTAGGCGTCTACGACGCTCTTATGAAGGTCAATTACAAATTTTAGTATTGAAATATTCTACATTGTACTGCCACGTTCAGCAAATAAATTGTATAGAGCCACTGCGAGAAGAACGGGCAAGAAACTCGGGGCCATTCTTTTAAACATCTTTTAACAATGTGTTACATACATACTATATAATAGAGTTATTACAATATTTGTTTAAATTATGTAGGTGACAGGCAATAGCTTGGCGGAGGCGGAATTGTCCAGGCATTTTTGTCGTTTATGTAATCAGAAACTGTGTAGTAGGATTTTTTAATCAATATGTTTTTCACATGCAACTTGAATTTCCCTTCTGTGAGCGTTGTAATATGTTTGGGAACTTTATTATAAAACCGCACACAATTACCTAAGAAGGACCTTTTATTTGTCTTTGCTAATCTAAAACCTGGCACCACTATTTTATCTTTATTCCTAGTATTGTAATCGTGATTGTCACTGTTTAATTTAAATTTACTCAAATTTTTACGAACATACATAATATTTTCAAATATATACAGACTTGGTAAAGTTAAAATATCAATTTCTTTAAAAAGATCCCTCACAGATTCCCTAGGACCCATTTTATATATGGCTCGAATTGCACGCTTTTGTATGATAAAGATTGTCTCTATCTCAGCAGCAGTTCCCCACAGCAATACGCCATACGACATAATACTGTGGAAGTACGCGAAATAAACTAGCCGAGCAGTAGCTACGTCTGTTAACTGTCTTATCCTAAGAACTGCATATGCAGCAGAACTAAGTCTTCCGGAGAGATCATGTATATGTGGATCCCATTGTAAAGTGGAATCCATTTTGATTCCCAGGAAGACTGTCGCTTTGTCAATAGGGAGTTTATCTGGGCCAAGCTTTATGTTTGGTTCAACATAAGGAACATTTGGTAAAGAAAACTTTAAACATTTCGTCTTTTTTGAATTTAGGAGAAGATTATTAGCGGCAAACCATTTACAAATCTTAGATAATACATTATTTACATGCGTCAGTTCACTGTCTTTCCTATCTACTTTAAAAATCAGAGAGGTATCATCTGCGAATAAAACAATATCGCAGAAATCTTTGACCATGCAAGGCAGATCATTAATATATGTTAGAAACAGAAAAGGTCCCAAAATTGATCCCTGTGGTACTCCCATTTTTACCAATGACCCGGAAGAAGTATTGCCATTTATTCCAACCCTCTGTAGCCTGTCTGACAGATATGACTCTATAAGATTCAGAGCTTTCCCACGAATACCATAGTGGGAAAGTTTACGAATCAGAGTGCAGTGCTCTACACAGTCGAATGCCTTGGAAAGATCACAAAATACGCCAATAGCATCATGTGAACTCTCCCAGGCTTCCAGTATATGCGACATCAATTGAACACCTGCATCTGTTGTGGATTTGCTCTTGGTGAAACCAAACTGATTCTCATTTAATAAATTATGCTTGTTAAAATGGGATAGTAGTTGTTTGAGCATAATTTTTTCGAATACTTTACTCAGAACAGGTAAGATGGAAATAGGTCTATAATTGCAAGGGTCAGATGTAGACCCCGACTTTAAAATTGGAGTGATTTTACTTTGTTTCATTAAATCGGGGAAGTTTCCACTATCGACACAAAGATTGAATATTGTTTCTAAATATGGTGCAATAATGTAAATTATAGACTCTACCACTTTTACTGACATACCCCACAAGTCTTCAGTACTCTTTATGTTTAAACTTTGAAATGTTTTTATAATTTCAAATCTTGTGGTGTGTCTGAAAGAAAAGTCCGGTGATTTGCTTGGAAAATTATTTTTTAACATAGTTTCTGCTACATTGGGACAAGAATCCAATGACTTAGTGGCTTCTAGGGGCAAGGTAGAAAAAAAATTTTCAAATATATTCGCCACTTGTATTGAATCAGAGATTTGATTTTTATCAATAGTTAAGACATATGTTGAATCTCTAGGTTTATTTTTACCAGTTTCACTATTTATAGTCTTCCAAATGGTTTTTATTTTATTTTTAGACTTGCTAATTTTGTTTCTAATAAAAAGAGATTTAGCACACAAGCAAACAGATTTGAACATTTTTGAATACTTCCTAACATAATCATGAAACTGTTTGCAAGATGTTAAATTTTTCCTACGATACATATCAAACAAATAATCTCTACTTTTTCGAATACCTGTTGTTGCCCAATCACCGAACTTCAACTTTCCATCTATTTGTTTTTTTATTTTTGGACATACTTTTTGAAACTCAGTGTTTACTAAAGAAAATAAGCTATTATAAATGTCATTTGGGTCACTATGAGAAAAATTTGTAATGCCAAGCTTAGCTTCTATGTTGGTACTGAGTATTTCCAGCCTACTAGTTGTTAATGGTCTATGTTCAATTTCATACCTCTCTGTTTTTCTGATTCCATCAAATTTTATCGCTAGGCCCTCATGATCAGATCTAATACCCTTCATTATTGACTTTTCTTTAGTCTTACAGTTTGAGTATATATTGTCTATACAGGTAGCTGAAGTGTCTGATATCCTAGTGGGCTCACAGAATAGAAATTTCAAATTAAATGACTTAAACAATGAAATAAGATCAGTCTTATTTTTAGTATTCAATAAAATATCTATATTAAAATCACCACATACAAATATGGGTTTTTTGCATTTTGAAATTTTCTGTAGTATATTTTCCAAAGTGGATAAAAATTCTGTAAAATTTTGAGCACGACCTTCATCTGTTGGTGGTCGATATACGCACAACACGAGATGCCTGTCCACCTCCACACAAGCAACCTCACAGACACGTTCGACAGAACATCTGACCAAGTCACGGCGTTCTTTAAATTTTAAATTATTTTTTACAAGTATAATACACCCTCCTCCTTCTGCAGATGATCTGTTAAACGCACTACCCACACTAAAATTCTTAACATTAAATAACATTTTATCTGCTCTAAGCCAAGTTTCAGTGAAACATAATATGTCAAATGGATATTTATCTAAGAATATTTCAATTTCAAGTATTTTGCCAGGGAAGCGATTTATATTTTGGTAGTATAGTGCTATGTCAGAACACTTCCCTGTTGTCTCTCTTAAAAGTTTAAACTGTTTGACTGAACATTAGTACATGTACTAAAATCTGTAGCGTCAAAACTAGACTTAGTTATATTTCCTATAACCGACTCAATATTATAAGCTACCAAAGTAGCAATTAAATTTTTATATTTCTTAGGTAGGTACATCCTATCCTGAGTCAACATAAAGTGAGTAATAAATTTATTACAGTCAAAAAATAAAAGTTTGTCTCCATGACGACATGTCATATTATATAAAATTGTATTTAATGAGTGAATATGCTCATTCTGGCTTTGAGTCAGTGCATCTGAATAGGGAAATGCACATAACATGATTTGATACGCATCAAGATTTAACAATGAAGTTATACTTGCTATTAACTGTTTCCTGTCAATACCCAAACTTTGGCCTAAGTACACAATAACTATGGTATTTTTATCAATTTCAGAAGCCATAATTTTCTCCTCAATCTGTGCATAAGAAGCACCAGGCATGCAGTAATTTCTAACAGAGCAGTTTAATGAATTACCAAGTAATGAGCCAAAATTTTTGCCTATTGCGTCTGAAAAAACCAAAACTTTAGTTACCATATCCTGGTTAGTGGTGATACCCTGACTCTCCCCCCGGACTGCTTCAGTGCATGTTTTGTTTAATGGCTGAGCTATTGTTGGTATTGAATGGGGCTCTCTGGTTGCTTGCGGCTGACTATGAGACCTTGAGCATGCACACTCAATATTTCTCACACTCTCCACATTGGTGGTCACAAGATCCATTAAACTTATAGCTTCCTTGTAGTGATCACTAAGATGGTTTTGAGCTGATAAGTAGCTAGAGAAAATATTTTGCAATAATTTCTCTTTTTCTAGCAGCTCGGAGCGAAGACTCAGAGTATCATCATCATACAGTTGCTTAGTAATTTCTAATTCATCTAAACAATTTTGAAGATTTTCCTGTAATAGTAACTTATCTTTCACCAAATTCACATTTCTCTTGAAATAGTTCCTGTTTTTAAGTTGTTTTTTGCACTTCCACATCACTTTTTTAAGCTTAAAATACTTTTTAATTTTCTTATGGCTCTGAAAGACTGGAAATTGACTGCATGTAGTGTTCTCATCAGTCAAGTCAATAGTTACAATAGGCTGCAGGGAGCTTGCTGATTCCATGCCACTACCGACCAGCTCATTATATAAATTTAAGGTGTCAGCGGCCTGTTCATTGAACTTTGTCGAATTTAACAACATGATTTCATGTTGAGCCTTACTTAATTCAAATTCAAGTTCTGATATACGGCTCAAGGCCTGTTCATGCGTCTCACTACATTCTTTAAATGACAGTACAATGTTCTGTAGCTGTTCATTTCGTTGGAGCACTTCTGAGTAATCCGTGTACAGACTGGCAAGTTCACTCTTGAGTTCAGTGTTTTTTGACACAATTTTGTTCACCTCAACCTCACTGTCTTCTCTTTCTTGTAGAAGCTGATCAGAGAGGTCTTTGTGCTTTTGCAGGTCCTGCAGAGCAACTCTGAGTTTCTCTTCCAGTTCTCTTGCCAAGGTTTTCCTTGTAGTTACAGGCATAGTGAAGTACCAACAACTCCGAACAATTACTGTAAAACAAATAAAAGTAGCTAAGTTTCTGTTTCAAGAAGTATTCTAGGTATGTATGTATTCTTTACAATTCAAACTCAAAGTTACAATTATTTCCTATATAAATTATATACTATAAACAAAATCAACAAATCAAGTCAGAATACAGTTATTAATACACAACAAAATATTATTTGTTTACATTTGTATATGCAACAGATAAAAAGGGAAAAAGAAACTGAAAATTTGTTAGAAATACAGAGAAATTAGTTTAATAGATGATGGTCAGAAACAGATTGGAGAGAAAAAAGTATGAAGCTTTTTATCTGCTAACAAAAGCAACAAATGATTGATGGTAATAGGTATACCTTATTATGTTTCTTCTTTAATAGATAATTTTTGTGGGCTTGACTACTATAAAATATTGAAGTGTAAAGTCATCAGCACTAGCATCCAGAGCAGACCGGTGTCCTCTAGCAGCACCCGTTCACGAGTTAATGCATGTGCCAGCCATCGCCTTCTTCAACCATTTTTGAGGGAGGATGGCGACCCGACACACAACACCACCACTAGACAACACCTTTATGTGAGCATGACCGTTCTGAATACCCGTGCCTACGGATACTTCTACAAATTCACAACTTTGAGACTGAGTTGCAAACCAGGATTAGGAGTCAAATAGTGTTGAATGTCTGAGGCAAAAGAAAAAAACATCAACTTTGCCTCCACTATTTAGTCTAGCAAGATAGTCAGTACACAGCCAATGTGCGATTATTAACGTAGCACCAAGTGAGTGATAACGGAAATGTGTTAAATGTGTACTTAAAGTTAGATATTAGACATTATACTCCCCAGTAAAAATCCAAGATGTTTGAAATCTCAACCGCTGCTGTAGGATGACGTACTATGATATTTATTCACTGTTTAATGAATATGTCGCGAACTAAATTATTCACACTATAAAGCTACTTTAAAACTAACGTTAATTATGCAAAAACACTACAAATTAGCCTTATTTTCTATTTAAAACAATTATTAAAATACAGAGAAAACATTATGACATGTACAACATAGTGTTGCCACAGGGCAAAAAAAAAAGTCAACAATGACTATAAATAAATAGTCTCTTCTGCGAAACCCAGGAGATGAGATAGTTTGGGCTGTTTAGAAACTGGCAATACAGGTACTAGGTTTATAAGGAGGTCCTCCCTTCTTTTACTTATAAATTTATATATATGAGACGTATTTACTTAGCATTCCATGGATTCACCGTGCGGGTGCCGGGTCCATAGCATTGCGGAGAAAGAGGCCCAAGCCAAGGTGCCTGGGATTTGCAACCCAGTGAGTAAGGTTAGGGTGCCCCTTTATGATGCATCAATGCTCCCTTTCACCGCTTGAGCCTCCTCCCCAGCCTAATGTCGCCTTGGATACACATTCTAGGATGGAAGTTATGGTTGTTCTTGACAGGCTAAGCTCTTTTAGTAGGTTGTATAGGGATTTTGCTGGTATATATAGGCCCTTGCTCTGACTTCTACAGGATATAAATTAACCACATAACCGTTTATGATTAATTCATTTGTTAAGTCATAATATTTGTTAGTTTTTATTGTCTCGTCTTTAGGTATGTTTGTTTCCCACGGCAACTACTTCTGTACAGCACTAGTTCTGTAAGTACTATGTATTATAGATTTTTTGAGTATAGAAATATGTCTGGTCTGGATGACGAAACACCAAATTTTTTTATTTTTTTGCTGAACGCTTTAGTGTAATATCTATTTTAAAATTTGTAATAGACGAGCACAGAGCATATTCGTAGATGCTTAAATTTAATAAATGATTTTGTCTTTGACTTTACCTTGGACCCTGACTAGAACCATTTTGTGTGCAGACTTAGTTTTCCTTGTCATCTATGACGTCTACATTTCTGAGTTCTGTACTTAACTTGTCATCTACTGTACATTTGGAAAAATCACATCACAATTTTTGGAATACACATTGTAACAAATATATATAGTAAGGGTATATAATATATATAGATCAACACGCGGTCAGCTATAATACCAAAACCAAAACATAATTTACAATATATACATTATTACCATCTGTTGTTAACTAATTTTCCTGATAAGCCCATGTGACATCATAAATGTTACATAGCCCAACTGGAAGAATTTTGAACACATTTTTGCAAATGCCTGCCTGGCTAGCGACCACCCTAAGTAGAAAATCTGTAGCCAAGCACCTAACGGTGTGTTCCGGCAGCTGTCATTCAGAGCCAGTAATTCTAGGTTAAGCCTGTTAACACCTTCGCCACATCATCGCTTACCATCAAGTGAGATTGTGGTGAAAGACTTACCTATCAGCAATAAAAAACTAGTCTCACTTCTACATGAAACATCATTAGAAGGCCTTTTCTCATTGAATTCCCAGGCGAGAATTTGATTGATGATGATTTTTCACTCAGTCATCTGAGTGAAAAAGCATATTTTTTTCCCTTTTATGCGAAAAATATCGTAAATATCGTTCTGTCCATTGGACATTTTGAACTAATCTATGCATGTCATATCATGCTGTTTGGTGTCCCATGTTAGGTAATCTGTTGCGGTGCCAAAAATCCTTGAATAGCTCAGCGGTTGCCAGGTGGTTATCCAGAAACTGTTCAAGTAGTAACTGATCATTCCTTCATCGTAACAATGAATGATTGCTACAAACACAGTTTCTTCTTTCCACAAAAAAGCAATCAGCAAAAACAGAAAGTACAAAGTGTTGCAGGTAAAAACCGGTTGCGTTGGCGCTCTAGAGCATTATTTGCTAAGTGTGAAAGAGATGTAAACTTTTTTTGTCTACTTGTGCTAAATTAAAATTGATTTAAATAAATAGTCAAGCAAAAGAAAATTAATATATTATTATTTTTCATTTAGTCATAACTTTTTACTGACAGCTTTTTTTTTGTCTAAATATAATGTCATTAAGAGAGAGAGAGCAAGTATGAGAGTAACTTTCAGTATGAACTGAAAGTTACTCTCTATTTAGTGATCTATAAGTCAACACAGGTCTTGTTAGTGGTGGACCACTTCGGTTCATTCTCCTTTGCTTTTATCGTCACTACATCATCATCATCATCAGCCGGAAGACGTCCACTGTTGAACAAAGGCCTCCCCCATAGAACGCCACAAAGAACGGCTATTAGCCGCTTGTAACCATTGGCTACCCGCGACTTTAACGATGTCGTCAGTCCATCTAGTGGGGGGCCTACCAACTCTACGTCTTCCGGTGTATTGTGGTAACCACTCGAGAACCTTTCTTCCCCATCGGTTATCAGTTCTTCGAGCAATGTGGCCCGCCCATTGCCACTTCAACTTGCATATTCTGAGAGCTATGTCGGTGACTTTGGTTCTTTGGCGAATATCCACGATCCGGATTTTATCACGCAAAGAAACTCCGAGCATAGCTCTCTCCATAGCTTGTTGAGCAACCCTGAGCTTGTCCATAAGGGCCACAGTCAAGGACCACGTCACTACATACATTTTAATATTTTTTTTATGTTTCTCTATAAAATAATGTAATGTTTTCTAAAAATATTTTTTTAGTAGTTCCTAAGACTTCATATGTACGAAAACTAACAACATATCTTTTTTCCAATTATATTCTTTTTGCTGTTAGATTAGACATATTTATATAGGATATGATGGTAAACTCAGTGGTAGCCAAAAGAAATATGGTTATTTAAGGAACACAGGTCCATACAACTAGAGAAAGGTCGCCATCACACCGTTAGGTGCTTGGCGACAGATTTTACTTGAAGTTGCTAGCCAGATGTGCATTCACAAAATGCCCTTCCACCATGCGGTGAAGCTCAAGCGCGGCGGGATTCGAACCATGGACCTGCTGCATGGCAGTCCATAGTCAATGCAACTGAGCCATCACTGCTTCAGAAATGTTCTTGAAAGACAGTAATTCTAGGTTAGCCTGAATAACATCATCGACCTCATCTTCACATACCATAAGGTGAGATGGCTTATTCCCAAAAATCATTCCACTTCAACCCCAAGACGATTTGTAGGTATGATTAAATATTCTGTATTTTGTTCCACTCCAACCCCAAGAATTAGAGGTAGAGTCAGTAAGTCAAAATGTAAATGAAAGTGACAATTGCACAACTAGAAAAGAAAGCATCGTGGGTGCGACGACGACAACGCCTCGCGCGTGCATGCAGGAACATATCGTGCTCTCCTGCTCTCCCAAGTAATCAGATGATGATTTCCTGTTATTGCTGGGTTAGAATGTCACCTCCTCATTTCTACCCTACCTAAAATCGCTTTGGGGTTCAAGGTGGAATGAATGCATGGACCGCAGAGTTTTGAGAACAATGGCTTTGGGGTTTAGTGGCATAAGGCGGTGAGATAGTGGTCAAAAGTATACCAATCAACATTTTTTTTGGGTTAAATTAGACTCTTTATTTTAGTTACCAATCTCAATAATATGTTTTTATTTTTATTGTTATGTTGTACTTGAATAAGTGGCAAGTAATATAGAATCACAATCTCTTTGCTGAGATTGGAATTACTTTCATAAAACCTGTTTTAAACGATTGTGTCCATAATATGAAGACAAATGTAGGTGGTTTTATGTATCGCGGAAACTTGACGTCATGCTACTTATATGGCGCATGATATACTTGCCCCTTTTAGGGTTCCATATGAGAAACCCGTCCGGGTCCGGGCTAGTATGTCACCTCCCCACCTGTGTCATGAGAGACGATTATATAGTTATTGGTAAAATGCTAATTTATTCCGTCGCCAAGCTGCTCACGGTGTGTTCCGTATATTGACCTATATATATATACTAGACGCGACATTCAAAATACACAATTGATAATACACAATTTTCGAACGTAAAGCGTGTATTCTCTACGAGTGCTCAGCTGCGTGTGGGAGAGAGTATGCCGGCCGGCTTACCTGTACTGGTCGACTATCCTCGTTTGAGATGTCGCGTCTAGTGTATATAGGTCAATGGTTCTGGCAGCTGTCCTTGAGAGCAAGTAGTTCTAGGTTAAGCCTGTTAACTCCTTCGACCACAACATCACTTCCCATCAGGTGAGATTGTGGCTAAAGGCTTAACAATCAGCAATAAAAAAAAAACTTCTGCTAGTCGTAATAAACATTTTGAGATGACATTTTTATAATAGTTTTGTGTTCATATTATTAAAAAAAAAACAATAAATTACCAATAACCTTGTTTTTTTTTTTTTTTATGCCTGATAGGTTAGCTTTTGACCACTATCTCACCTGATGGTAAGTGATGATGTGGTCGAAGATGTTGTTCAGGCTACCTAGAAGTACTGGCTCTCAAGGACAGCTGCCGGAATACACCGTTAGGTGCTTGGCGACAGACTTTCTACTTGAGGTGGGTAGCTAGCCAGGAGGGCATTCGCAAAATGCCCTACCACCATGCTATAACGACTGCCATCCTAAGACGACAACCGGGACCGACGGCTTAACGTGCCCTCCGAAGCACGGAAACGCTCAGTAGTAATGTCACTAGCGGTCACCCATCCAACTCCTGACCGCGCGCGACGTTACTTAACTTTGCTGATCGGTTGTGAACAGCTAAGTAAACTTCGCTACGAGCGCTTCTATAAGGGAAACATACCGGAAGGTGGGCAGCAGCGCCTTCTCAGGAACTGCTAGCTTACACTGATATCACCTGCCAAGTATGGGGATTATGCCAAACCTCCCCTTGTTATATATTGTTAAGAAGTTAATAATGGGAGAAGCCACTGGTTCCTGAAACACAGTAATACACTAGTTTGGGAAACTCAGGGGTACATTTATATGTACTGTAATCAATGTATGTCAATAAAAATATATTTGTTTGTTTGTTTATTATATTTTTAAACATGGACTCTCTAGACAACATAACCGACTTCCACAACAGACCGAAGTCCAACTTCCACAAGTTACAATCAAAAACGGACCCGTCAAAGTCAAAATTATTTATTCAATTTAGGCGTCTACGACGCTCTTATGAAGGTCAATTACAAATGTTAGTATGGAAATATTCTACATTGTACTGCCACGTTCAGCAAATAAATTGTATAGAGCCTCTGCGAGAAGAACGGGCAAAAAACTCGGGGCCAATCTTTTAAACATCTTTTAACAATGTGTTACATATTTACTATATAATAGAGTTATTACAATAGTTGTTTAAATTATGTAGGTGACAGGCAGTATTTTGGCGGACGCGGCATTTTTGTCGTTTATGTAATCAGAAACTGTGTAGTAGGATTTTTTTATCAATGTTTTTCACGTGCAACTTGAATTTCCCTTCTGTGAGCGTTGTGATATGTTTAGGAACTTTATTATAAAACCGCACACAATTACCTAAGAAGGACCTTTTATTTGTCTTTGCTAATCTAAAACCTGGCACCGCTATTTTATCTTTATTCCTAGTATTGTAATCGTGATTGTCACTGTTTAATTTAAATTTACTCAAATTTTTACGAACATACATAGTATTTTCAAATATATACTTATTAGATAAATAGTATATATTAGGTCCTTACATATGAAATTGGCGTTTTGTATGGGAGGAACAAAAAGTCGAATATTTTTTTAATATAATATATTTAATTAATCAAAGTATGAACCATTATTTTCTATGCACTTTTGCCATCTCATAGGTAGTTCATTGATCCCTTTACTAAAAAAACCAGTCGGACGGGAATCAATAAAATCTTTGAAGGCGATTTGGACTGCCCCATCGGAGTTGAATTTTTTCCCTTGCAAGAAGTTATCCAAATTTCGAAAAAAATGGTAATCTGTTGGAGCAAGGTCCGGGGAGTACGGAGGATGTCTTAGACTTTCCAATTGAAGCTCTTCTAATTTAGTAGCCGTCTGTAGCTCTGTGTGTGGTCTAGCGTTGTCGTGAAGCAGCAGTGGCGTGGAGCGATTGACCAGCCTAGGTTGTTTAGCCGCTAGCTTTTCCATCATGGTTTGCAATTCCTGACAATAGACATCAGCCGTAATAGTCTGGCCAGATTTGAAAAAACTGTAATGAACAATACCGGCACTAGTCCACCAAACGCTTACAAGTAACTTTTTTGGGGTTAATTTTCGCTTGGGGCAGGATTTGGCTGGCTGGCCAGGATCTAACCATTGCGCTGAGCGCTTCCGATTATCGTAAAGAACCCATTTTTCATCACAGGTAATGATTCGGTTTAAAATACCTTCATTATTGTGCCGGTTTAGTAATGTAACGCAGCAGTCGACGCGCGTTTGCCGGTTTGTTTCAGTCAATTCGTGAGGTACCCACCTTTCAAGCTTTTTAATCTTCCCAATTTGCTTCAAGTGAATTAAAACAGTTTTATCACTAACATCGCAGCCTGCAGCTAACTCGGACGTGGTTTGCGATGGATCCGCTTCCACAATAGCCTTCAACTCTTCATTATCAACTTGAGTCTCAGGCCGTCCACGGGGCTTGTTCTGCAGGTCGAAATTTCCAGAACGAAAACGTTGTACCAAAAACGAACTGTGTTTTCTTTTGCAACACGACCGCCATACACATCATTCACCCTTCGAGTTGTTTCCGCAGCACTAGTGCCACGGCGGAACTCGTACTCGTAAATAATGCGATATTTAAGGTTTTCCATTTTGTAAAATGAGTGACGCAAACAGAAAAAAACAGAAGAAAAAAAACAAATGAATGACGATCATCGAAGCACAAATACATGAGTCTATAGCTGTACAAATTTGAATTTGGAATTCCTTACCAAAGAGGAGAAATTCGTGATTAAAGTGGCCAGTACGAAAAACGCCAATTTCATATGTAAGGACCTAATATAATAAATAGACTTGGTAAAGTTAAAATATCAATTTGTTTAAAAAGATCCCTCAGAGATTCCCTAGGACCCATTTCCGAAACGGAAAAATATTTTATACATTTTAGTTTTTTCGTTCACTCGCCTATAATATTGTTCATCATTGACACGAGTTTCAAGAACCGTTGAATCATCTGATATGAAATAAATTTTTCAGCAATTTTGAAGCAGTGATGGCTCAGTAGCATTGGCTATGGACTGCCGCGTAGCAGGTCCATGGTTCGAATCCTGCCGCGGGCTTGAGCTTCACTCATGGTGGAAGGGCATTTTGCGAGATTAAAAAATAATTGATTTTAACTTTAAAACTACTTAACTGATTTTGATGAAATTTAAATGGGACCAACTTGGAGGTATACTCTACCTAAGAGAAAATTACCATCAAAATAAGTTCATAATTGGCGAAGAAATCATACAAAAAAAACATGCAGGTGAATTGAGAACCTCCTTTTTTGGGAGTAGATTAAAAACTGGCCGATTGTGAGTCGGGCTTGAAGCATTTAAGGGTCCGCTTTGCAAATATTGAGTTACACTCCAATAACTGAAAAGTGTTTTCCTATCTTGATGATGTATTCATTGACAGTGAATGACAATCTATCCCATAAGTAGCAAAGGTCACCGAAAATAGTGAAAGTTGTATTTTTACCTAAAAATGGAAACGACTTCAACACTCAAACGTGTTAAAACTTGTACCATCGAAGGCGAGACGAAGTCGGTACCATGCGCACAATATTGTGATAATAGGTACTTTTGAAATTTATGGTACCGACTTCAACAAGTTATTTAACACATTTGAGTGTTGAAGTCGGATATTTTTTTTAAACTTCATTCTACAATGCTCACTATGCAACAGTTCCGGCGTCACCTCGACTCGGGACAAGCTTGTCAGTAGCACCTAGTAGTCAACTTCAACTTTTTAACTTAAGGTTGAACTGGCCGTACTGTTCTCCATACAAAAGCCGTAGGGTGATCACTCCCTTATTTGAGATTTTAGGTATAGAATTAAGAATAATATCGATTGAACTCGTCATTATCTAGGTTTTTATAGTAACGAAATTTTAAAAAGATAATTAAGTTGAAAGTTATAAGCCTTGAAACTTTATATGAAAATGTTTCGAGTCTGATAACTCTCAACATAATTATCTTTTTAAAATTTCTTTATGATACAAACCTAGATTATGGCGAGTTCAATCGATATGATGCTTTAGTTAGGACCTAAATCCTCAAATAAGGGAGTGATCACCCTACCACGTTTGTATGGAAAACTGACCGGCCAGTTCACCCTTAATGGCCGGCGTTGCCACAATTTCGCCAACGACACGTAGGCTAAGTAGAAGATTAACGATGGAGATTGGTCGGTGCCAGGAAGGATGATCGGTGTTTTCAGCCAGGATCATAAATTTTGCGTCTGGGGTATATTTATCTGAAATTTACACATAAGACATATACAGGCAGACATAAGCAGTGATGGCTCAGTGGCATTGGCTATGGACTGACGTGCAGCAGGTCCATGGTTCGAATCCCGCCGCGGGCTTGAGCTTCACAGCTTGGTGGAAGGGCTTTTTGCGAATGCCCGCTAGCGACCACCCTCAAGTAGAAAATCTGTCGCCAAGCACCTAACAGTGTGTTCCGGCAGCAGTCCTTGAGAGCCAGTAAAATTACAGACACATGAGACCTAACAACTGTACGTCTCACTGTGACGGGCGCAGTGCAATTCGTCGTTGACGAAATGCATCTGTTATAGGCAGAGGTTAGTCCACTTAACATCAGGTGGGCCTCGGCTTGTTCCGTCACAATAACATAAAAAAAAAAATAAAAAAAAAAACAGGACATCGCATATGTTATTAGACATAACACATAATGCTGGTTATATATTATACTTTTTACACATATACACCAGTCTTCAATGAGGCGGGGAGAAGTTGATACAGTGCCGACACAAAACGTGTGCATTATTCAGCCAGCTTCTTATAAAAAAAAATGTTTCGTTCAAAAACCTCATTAGCCAAACGGCGATAGCAGCGATTCTTTATGCCACGCATCCTGTCTTTCAATGGTTGTACGGGAACCAAATATTTTATTTTTCTGAGACTATTATTATGTAATTTTAATAAATTTAAATCTTCTTTGTTTCTCATATTCTCATCGTATAGATTCTAAAATAAACACACACATACACACATTAGGTACTCGGTAAATGCCCGACACAAATATTTTCATAGTAATTAAACAACTTTAAACGGTTTAAGTCGCATATATTTATCATTATTTTTTTCCCGAAGTTTCAAACACTTGGCAGTGATCGTGGTCACGGGGTTAATTACTATGTGTAATAATTGCGAAAACCTAAGACAGCACAAATATTTTTCATTATTAAAAATATATATTGTGTAGAGGACAGTCCAAAACCACGGATAAAAACAGTAGCAAATAGTTAACCGTATTATATAATTAAATCTTGTTGTACTCGTACTTTGGTGAGGAACCAGTGTACCAAGGTGCCCTTTCTGACTAGTTAGTTGTGACAGTAGTTTTGCACCAAATATCGCTTAAATAACAATTTAATTTGGTACACTATTGCACCTCCGCTAAAATTCGACTATTTCGAAGCGCCGCTAGCGAAGTTTGCTTAGCCGTTCTGAATCGATCAGCAAAGTTAAGCAACGTCCGCCGCGGTCATGACTTGGATGGGTGACCGCTATTGACATTACTACTGAGCGTGCACGTGCTTCGGAGGGCACGTTAAGCCGTCGGTCCCGGTTGTCGTCTTAGGATGACAGTCGTTATAGCATGGTGGTAGGGCATTTTGCAAATACCCGCCTGGCTAGCGACCACCCTCAAGTAGAATATCTGTCGCCAAACCCTTAACGGTGTGTTCCGGCAGCTGTCCTTGAGAGCCAGTAATTCTAGGTTACCCTGAATGACATTTTCGACCTCATCATCACTTACCATCAGATAGTGGTCAAAAGCTTACATATAAGGCATAAAAAGATCACGTTGATCACATTGTATAGAGAATGTTGCCAATCACGCGAGAGCAGTTTGCGATTGACGCAACTGCTCTCGCGCGATTGGCAACATGCAGTCGTGTCGTCCATTTATATACACAGAGATATGCCGTATCTTTGGAAATTATCAAAGTTTCCAAAGATACGGCATTTATCTATATAAAACTACAAAAAAGTTATAATTTAAAGATACGGTCAGTATCTTATCTAATGCAAACGAACATTTAGTGACGCGATGTACGATGCGTGTTTTCTTGTTTTGTTTTGACTTTGGACCTTTGTTTGCAACCGTGTTGTTAGAAATAACGGCAGTGGTTTGCAAATAACCTCCCACAAGCTGGTTTGAAACCGTGAAACAGTTTTCACACAGCTTTAAGAGAAGACTCGTATGAACTGTCAAGTGGTTTAATTCTTGATATATACATTTTAATATATTATCAAGAACTTTTGATTATTTAGTATCGAACTGTTAGTCAGTGATTGTCACCCTAACTGGTCCATTTATGTCGAGTAATTGCTTTATTAGCATGTGAGTTAAAAGACGTTAACGATAGAATCCTGGTTCTTGGCAGCAAATTATAACCTGCTGTCTGGTGGAGGGAACCATGGTCATATCATTCGTCGAGATACATAACATTTTAACGGAAAACTGAAGACTTAATTCGAGTACAGTAAAACACTTATTACTTAAGAGGCCTTTTACATTTTGCAGCCCTCTCATAGATGGTCTCAACATATTTTTATTTTGTAAAATGTTGAGTCCAATTAGAATTAGAGGCCCAAAATTTTAAATAACTAAATTACGCGTTTTGGTTCCCCCATTACAGTTATCAACATGAAAATTAGTCGAGAACATCTATAGTCGCATGCAGAGAAATAATGTCAGACCACATTTTAAAATATCATTACCATATTGTTGCTATTTGAAATTATGTCTAAAAGTGCGAGTGAGAGGGCTGCAAAATTTAAAAGGCCTCTTAATGCACTTGGTAAACAAAATATGATAATGGTATCAAATTCTCAAAATATTAAATTTCTCTAAATTTTATTCGATAGTTTTCATTCTGTTCACACTAAATTACAAATTGAAATGCTTGCGATTGAAATTATAGTAGTTTTATTATGTTCAATGAAAACCTAACTTCGTATTATGCTTGCGAATAAAATTATGGTAGCTAGTACTTACTCTGTTTAAAATTCAAATTAGTATAACGCTTGCGAATTCCAGTCCTTAAGTTTAAGTTTTGATTTTTTAACGCAGATTCAGCCATCATGTTTTTTTTTTTTATGTTATGGATTGGCAAACAAGCAGACGGCCCACCTGATGGTAAGCGGTTACCGTCGCCTATGAACATTTGCAACACCAGGGGCGTTACCAATGCGTTGCCGACCCCGTAGTACTCTTTTAACACCCTTTTTGAAGGAATCCATACTGTAGCTCTGCGGAAAAACGTTACTTGGAAGATCATTCCACATTTTGCAGGTATGCGGTAAAAAGGAACGCATAAATCGAGCTGTGTGAGACTTCCAGGACTCGATTATGTGTGGATGAGCTTTCAACCGGTGACGAGAGGTACGATGATAAAATCGCGATGCCGGTATGAGATCAAACAGCTCTTGAGAGCATTCCCCGTTATAGAGCCTGTTATTTAGTGCTCTCTAAACTTATACAAAAACGTATACAATTAAAAAAAGTAAACAAATTTTTAGAATTGCAATTTTAAGTGTTACGTTGGCGTGAGCAGAATAAGAATTAGATAATTATTTCGATATTTTTTTCACAATTAACACCATTGTCAGTTTTGATTGAGATCACAGGCACACAGATATCTAAACACAATAAATAACTATTATTTAGTAACCGGCTAGGACTCGCGTAATATTTACCAAATAGTAATGGTGGACAAAACTCGCGAAAGTTGTTTGACTCACAATAGATAAGATCTACGGAATATTACTCAAGCTATTCAGTACTTCCAAAGTGTCAACCCCTCAATCTATCATTGTCACCCTACTGTAACGTTTATGTAGAGTAAACTGCTCGTTTGATTGCTTTATTAACGTCTACAGAGTTAATAGATTGTGACGATAATAAACACAATGAATAAGATGCACCGAATAATACTTATATATAGCTATTCAATACTTCCAAAGTCTCAACACCTCAATCAATCATTGTCACCCTACTGTAACGTTTATGTAGAGTAAACTGCTCGTTTGATTGCTTTATTAACGTCTACAGAGTTAATAGATTGTGACGATGACATCCTGATTCTTGACAGAAAGTTATTACCTGTTAACTGGAGATGACAGCGTGATGCATCAAGGGTATATTCGAATGCATCCTTAATGCCAGCTCTGTTTTTGAAGCGCCCGTAGCGAAGCGTGCTTAGCTGTTCTTAACCGATCAGCTAAGTTAAGCAACGTCCGCTACGGTCATGAGTTGGGTGGGTGACCGCTACTGACATTGCTACTGAGCGTGCATGTGCTTCGAAGAGCACGTTAAGTCGTCGTCGGTCCCGGTTGTTGTCTTAGGGCAGTCGTTATAGCATGGTGGTAGAGCATTTTCCGAATGTCCGCCTGGCTAGCTACCACTCTCAAGTAGAAAATCTGTCGCCAAGAAATGGATATGTTATAGGCACAGGTTAATCCGCTTAACATTAGGTGGGCCTCGATTTTGTTCCATCACAATAATGGTTCTAGTGGGTGATGGGCGCAGTGCAGTTCGTCACTTGTGATGAAATGCAGTTGTCTCTCTATCAGACTAGTCTGATAGAGAGACAACACTCACTAGAACCTTTTTTTTTTTTGATACTTTGATGGAACAAGCGCGAGGCCCACATGATGTTAAGCGGTATCCTCTGCCTATAACAGATGCATTTAATCACAAGTGACGAACTGCACTGCGCCCATCACCTTGAGACATACATGTTAAGTTTCATTTTGCCTGTTATTTCACTGGCTCTCAAGGACTGCTGCCGGAACACACCGTTAGGTGCTTGGCGACAGATTTTCTATTTGAGGGTGGTCGCTAGCCAGGTGGGCATTCGCAAAATGCCCTTCCACCATGCGGTGAAGCTCAAGCTCTGGGCGGGATTCGAACCATGGACCTGCTGCGCGGCAGTCCATAGCCAATGCCACTGAGCCATCACTGCTTCATTATTGTGATGGAACAAGAGCTTTCATTTTTACTGCATCTCAGAGCTTCGTAGTAATTTGCTTGGACATTATTACTTGCTCTCTGCTCTCAAGTAGATTATTTTTCGTCAAGCACCTAACACTGTGTTTGGCCAGCTGTATTAGTGAACCTCTTTTATGTGCCTCTTGTATCTGAATTGTCATAAGCCGTCAATCATCAAAGCCAAGTATGTTGCAATCGAAAACTCAATTAATTATCCATTGACCTCTTTCCGAAGTCAACTGTCGTCTCACACATTCTATTTCATATGTCATCATAACATATTTATACGGTTTAGTACTCTGTCGCAATAATGAGCGCACTGCGTTTCTTTTGAATACCTCAATAAATGTATCAGAGTTTATTTTGACAAGGGAGTAAGTAAATATGTATGTAGTTGGATATATTTGGAAGCTACCGCACTACATGAATTTTAATAGAACCTATTTATTGCATTACCTTTTATATTTTGGACGCCATATTTTTCCCGCCATGAGTTTGACGCAGTGACTGACCGGCGTGAAATGAAAACGCGCGAATCGTGTTCGAATTTTGAAAATTTGATTTTATTTTTGCAGCGTGAAACGGAAGTTCGGTCGTGTTCGTATTTTGATAACATTTGATGTGTTGGTGTCGTTGTTCGTATTTTAAAATATTACAGTGCTTGTGATTGATCATCATCATAATTAATAATAATGAAAGACTGTTTTTGGCCAGTAAGAAAAATCGCATTTTTTAAGCTTCAGTTCGAATTTCCAAAAAAGGATGTTTACGATGCCAATGTAACATATTGGTACATCAATGTCGCCATATTTCGTCTATATGGATAGGAATTGACCAACGTTTTATTGTCAAAATTAAGAAATAACGGAAACTACTTCTTAACACTAAAATATGAATTATCTTGTTGTTCAATTGATGTCAACAACACCTGCAGTGTTTGCATCAGCATGGTCGGCTTCTTCGGTCGTACTTTCATGATCTCGATTTTCACAAGTTACCTATTTGATATGATCTGGTATAAGCAGAGGATATCAGGTGAGCCCTTCGTATTAATTATAAAGTCTTAAGTCATCACTATATTCCTATGACAAACGATTACATTTTTTGAGGTGTTGTAAATTCAAACTCACTTCGCACTAGGTACGTCGCTACAGGTACATCGGCGTACCCGTCCGGACGGGCTTATAGTACGGCGCGTGCCGCGTCAGAAGAGATTAGAGCTATGCGTGCACATGCGATAGAACGGGGCGCTTTGTAGGTGAATATAAATATTAGGTATTCCGTGCTTTGCGACCTGAAGTGCACTTTACTGCTTCGTAGCTAGAGTCGCTTATTTATTGGAATGGCTTTGCGGAGTGATCGTTCTGGGCCTTTCTATTCTGTGCTGGTGATAGGTAGCCACATAATAAAGGGTTTTCAACAAGAACTTTGTTTCCTAAAACAAAGAATTTAGATGAAGATGATTCAAATTTTTATTCTATTACGAAGAGAAAAATTTGGCAATTATGAATGAAAAATGATATCTGGCAAATGTCCACCACGAGCACGCTGACAGATGTCGATTATTTCATCTAAGTGTTTAATCCCTTTTTGGCAAAATGGCGTCGTTTGTCCAATATATTTAGTGTAGCGTCCCATTGAAGTAGTGGCCAACAGATTATAATTAAGATAATGATACAGTCATCGCGATGCGGTCCCGTGGTTTCGGTATAGAGTTTCCTGCGGTATTTAGGCTGTTTATTATTACCACATGACACTGCGGGGAAATTATATGCTACACGTAATTTTCATATTTACGATTTGAGTGATGAAATGACACATTTTATTATCTATGTTTCACGTTTATAACTGAGACCGACGGCTCAACGTGCCCTCATAAGCACGCAAGGGCTCAATACTAAAGGTTGAACTGGCCGGTCGCTTCTCCATACAAACGCCGTAGGGTAATCACTCCCCTATTTGAGATTTTAGGTCCAGAATTAAGCATAATACCAATTGATCTCGTCATTATCTAGGCTTGAATGATGCCGAAATTTTAAAAAGTAAATTAGGTTGAAAGTATTATATAAGCCTCGAAAATGTTATATGAAAATGTTTCGAAGCTCATAACTCTCAAGTTAATTATCTTATTAAAATTTTGCCATCATACAAGCCTAGATAATGACGAGATCAATCGGTATTATGCTTTATTTTGGACCTAAATCCTCAAATAAGGGAGTGATCACCCTACCACGTTTGTATGGGGAACGGGTCGGCCAGTTCACCCTTAAGAAATGCCTCTATAATATAATATAGTATCTAATTTTATATTATACAACTTGATTGGTTAATTCTAGAGTGCCCGTAACGCTTTTCATACAAACGTAGTTTTGTCATATTTTAAATACCAAACGATCAAACTCGGTGAAATTTTGCATAAACGCCCTAATAATTATACATAATGTATGTAAAGGGTTTTTCACAAGAACTTTGTTTTCTAAAACAAAATAAAACAAAGGATTTTGATTCATATTTTTAGTATTACGAAGATAAAAGTTTGGCAATTATGAATGAAAAATGATATCTGGCAAATCTCCACAGCGAACACGCTGACAGATGTCGATTCTTTCATCATAGTTATAATTTTTTGGCAAAATGGCGGATCTATTTCGTTAATTACATTATGTTTGCAATAAATTGATCGTGCCGTATTCTAATTTAAGATATTAGACTCACGGATATGTACATGCGATATTTCACATGAGTTTTTGGTATTTGAAATGTAACGAAACGAAGTTTGCGTGGAAAGTGCTTAGTGCACTCTAGCCTTAAAACTCTTCAAATTTGTCTATGGTCCATTGAATTTGGCGGGAAAACGAAGCATTTTTTATTTTTAAGGTCTAATATTCTTTAGTAAGAATTAATTTTAATTCTTTAGTAATAATTAGTTTTAATTCTTTAGTAATCATTAGTTTTAATTCTTTAGTAATCATTAATTTTAATTCTTTAGTAATAATTAGTTTATTTTTATTTATAACTAATAGGTTAGGCTTTGAACACTATCTCAGCTGATGGTAAGCGATGATGTGATCGAAGATGTTGTTTAAGCTAACCTAGAATTACTGGCTCTCAATGACAGTTGCCGGAACATACCGTTAGGTGCTCGGCGACAGATTTTTTACTTGAGGGTGGTAGCTATCCAGGCGGGCATTCGCAAAAGACCCTGCCACGATGTTATATCGACTGTCATCCTAAGATTAACGTGCCTTCCGGAAGCGCTCAGTTGTAATATCACTAGCGGTCACCCATCCAACTCATGCTAAATGAAATCCATAACTTCTCAAAATTATTAAAAATATTTTTACTATATGATGTAACTAAAAAACATATCTGTGCTATAAGACGTTGCTTCGTACCAAATTTCAAGATTCTGAGTTCACGGGAAGTATCCTGTAGGTTTTGATTCCCTTTGCTAGTGTCGAAAATATGTGGCATAAACGGCTGTATCTTTGGATTGCGTTGCCTTAGAAATTTTATTTTTTAACAGTTCCAAGGGACAGTATACCTGAGTATTTGATATGAAATCAGCTCGATACCTCCACGTGTTCCTGAGAAAAAGAGTCCTTACAGACAGACATATAGACAACAAAGTGATCCTATAAGGGATCCGTTTTTTCCTTTTCAGGCACGGAACCCTAAAAACTATTTCAACTAAAGTTCACTAGCTACTTGGCCTCGATCTTAGTCAAAGAAAAAAAAAACTTATATGAAAGGTCAACGAACTCGGTTGTGTTTGGCAAGCGTCCAGTGGAGACTGCATCTCGCAGTGGCGCGAAATGCAACATTCGTCTAGCCATAGACAATGTTTTGTTTTTTTAGTGTCCATTTCAAAGGCGGACTTCTATTTTAGATATGCGTGTTGCCATCAAATTCTGTTTTTGAGATCTTTATATCTGTACCAGAGATACAAAAGGGGTCATGACACTTAAAACTTTAAAGCAATAAAATTGGTATTAGGTAAGTTAGGCTTTTGTTATACTTAGGGCCTGTTTCAGAATGTTCGAGTTAGTTCCGATTATACTACCCAGAACATAAAATAACTGAATGATAAAAAATACAGTTAACATGCAGCGCGTTTCAAGCTTTAACCGATGGATAGGATAAATCGTTGACTGTGAAACGCAAAGATAGTGTATTATTTATTAAATATGTTCTGGGTAGTATAACCGGAACTTACTCGATCATTCTGAAACAGGCCCTAAAATGAATATACTGAAATAAGATAGATACTCAATTCGGCTTAAAGTTAAAAAATATATGTCATGGAATTGTTACCGATATGATAAAGGTTCGTAGAAAATCCAAGTCTGTCGTCTGATTAAGTACTTATTGATAATAATGACGTAATAATCAAGGTTATTAAATAATACTTATTGACAACTGACAATACTCACTTTCATTGAAAATGTTTATTTTCGAGCACTGAATAAGACTATTTTTGAAACAGTGATGGCTCAGTGGCATTGGCTATGGACTGTCGCGCAGCAGGTCCATGGTTCGAATCCCGCCGCGGGCTTGAGCTTCATCGCATGGTGGAAGAGCATTTTGTGAATGCCCGCCTGTCTAGCGACCACCCTCAAGTAGAAAATCTGTCGCCAAGCACCTAACGGTGTGTTCCGGCGGCTGTCCTTGAGTGCCAGTAATTCTAGGCTTGTCTGAACAACATCTTCGACCCCATCATCACTTACCATCAGGTGAGATAGTGGTTAAAGGATAGCCTATCAGATATAAAAAAAAACATTAAAATATGTATAAATTCCTTATGAGGTGCCGAGATAGAGTTGCACCCCATTATTCCTGTGAGGGTTGTAAGAGGCGATGAAGGGAAAAATACCTGGAGGTGGGCTGCAGTCGCCAAGACGCCTGCCAAGGGTGGGAAAAATAGCAAAAATAATGTTGAAGGCACAACGATGAAGGTCGTAGCTTATATTAAATTATTGGATCATGTATGCAAAATACACCATCTCTAAATACTTGATCTTTATATAACTTGTTGAAGTCGGTAATCCATATTAGGGTATAAAAAAAATCTCCCATGGCATTGACCCTTGCTACTTATGAGATCGATTGTCATTTATTGTCAATCACTGTATCATCATAGGAAAATACTTTTCGGTTATTGGAGTGTAACTCAAAAACGGCTTGTCCGATTTTGGTGAAATTTAAATGGGACAATACGGCAAGCATCAGCTTTCAAATAAAAAAGAATCATCATAATCGGTTCACCCAGTCAAAAGTTCTGAAGAATCAAAAAAAAAACAGACGAATTGAGTAATTCTTCCTTATTTTTGAAGTCGGTAAAAATATGGCGAAACAGCGTTATTTAGAAAGTACTACAGATATAAAATATGGCCGGCACCTCGATCAGGAATAGACACACTAAACTAACCACATACAGAGGTGTCCCTCCATACATCTAGTCGTTATTTATACCACAATAAAGTTAACAGCTTAGCTGCGGCCTTATTTAATAGCATTAAAATTTAATGGCTACGACTTTGTGGAGATTTGTGAGGGTGGATGATTCAAATGTATTAAAATAAAAGTACGAAATTATGGTAGAATAACAACTGGCATAAAATTATGTTCCTATTTTTGACCATTTATTTTTGAAGCGCTCGTAGCGTAGTTTGCTTAGTAGTTCTTAATCGATCAGCTTAGTTAAGCAACGTCCGCCGCGGTCATAATTTGGATGGGTGACCGCTAGTGACATTACTACTGAGCGCTACCGTGCTTCGCTGAGAGCAAGTTACGCTGTCGGTCCCGGTTGTTGTATTAGAATGACAGTGGTTATAGCATGGTAGTAGAGAATTTTGCCAATGTCCGCCTGGCTAGCTACCACCCTCATGGAGAAAAACCTGTCGCCAAGCATCTAAAGGTGTTACAATATTACAAATATACGAGAGAAAAATTTAAGTCATGTGCGGCATTCGTACCCGCGTCAATCCACCCCTTTAGCCGGGGTTTGCTCAAACCAATTGAGCTAACATGACAATGACGTCATAACTCAAATTTTTCCTCTCGTTCGTTAACCATCGTATTGGGATGGAGCGACATATATAGTACAACTTACGTTGTACTACAAACAAGACCTATTTTGCAATTGGTGTTATACTTGTAAATGATGACGCAACCTTATTATATTAATATTGTTATGTTTGCAATAACGCCTGCTATGCGTATTACATTACAAAATTACAAATATACGAAAGGAAAATTAAAAAAAAAACGTATATTTTGTAATGTAATACGCATAGCAGGCTTTATTGCAACCATTACAATATTAAAATCTAAAGTGTGTTCCGGCACCTGTCCTTGTAAGCCAGTCATTTTCGACCACATCATCACTCACTTAACATCTAAGCTTAAGCTATTAATAAATAAACCAATTCTATTAAACAAAAAGGATGCAGACCAAATTACTAATTAACGAGTTAAAAAGTTATAGTCAAGTGCGGGATAAGAACCCCCGTCCATCCACCCCTTTAGCTCTAACCAATTGAGCTAACATGACACAATGACTCATATCTCTAATTTTTGCTCTCGTTCTTCAATTCGTATCGGGATGGATGATTTCTCTCGTAAATTTGTAATTTTGTAATGTAATTCGCTATGCAGGCGTTATTGCAAACATAAAAATATTAAAATGCTTTGTTTTCTACCTTCCTAATTGATGCTAGGCTACAGTAAATGAAGATATAGTAAATAACCTCTGTTATTTATTTACAAACGTCACGGAGTCACACCACAGTAAGTGACATTATCCACTCGGAGTCGGTGCCAATGCCAAAAACGTCAGAGATGCGCTTGAGCATGGGGTTTCATGACTAATCGCGCAGTATCACTGAAATTTGCAGACAAAAAATGAACTTTAGTATTTATTTATAGTGTATGAAAGAAGCTAGTTAGGTTTGTTATTGTGTAGGCTACAAGAACGGCTTAGAACAGGTTAAAGGTCTGCGCGGCACTTCGGTGAGTTTACCATCTGGAATGTTTGATTTTGAAACTAATGCGCTCGTTATGTTCACTGGCAAAGTGCACTGTATAAATCAGAAATGGTTGTAAAACTAAGCAATGTTAACATTCATGCTTGGCCACTGAATTTATGGCAATGGTGTGTGGTACCTAGCTGAACAATTTATTAGAACTATAAGGCAATCCTTACGGCCTTCAAATGTATGTGATAGATCAACAATCTACCATCTTCTACGTGCGCTGCGCTTGCTTAACAATAATGCTCATCAATACCAGAATTTAGATTTATTTCACTGTACATTGAGGGAATTTCCAAGAATGGCACAAGTGTATTTGGAGTTGTTCCCATCTAGATAAATGTATATTGTTGTTATTATAATGTTAGCATTGTCTTATATTATATTATTGCATTGTATTATATTATTCTGTAAAATAACATTAAGCTTTGAGTGGGCGAATTGGGAAACTGTAATGCCCACCCAAAAGTCATGTATAAATAAATAAATCTTCCTACAACCGCGATAGTTCAAAGAGCAGAATTCATATTACCTTCCTGTGGGACTCCGTAAGAGGCGACCAAGGGAAAACACCAAGAAATGGGCAGCAGCGCCTTCTGAAGAACGGCCATTTTACATTGCGTTCCCCTAGCCACCTTCCAATAGTGGAAATTATGGCAAACCCTTCTAAATAAGGGGGCCATTTGTTCAACAGTGGTGTGAGACAAAACGAACAGGCAAGGGCCTAATGTTAGCGGTAATAGTCCATTATTAGTGAGGATAACTAACGATAGGTGGTAATAATTTGTGTATTTTTGGTCAAGTGGCGTAAATAATCGCTTTAGAAAATCGAGTACTGGATTCGAGTCCTGGGTTTATCTCGATTAACTGTCCAATCGTGGTTCTCTCATAAAGTAAATGTCAAAACGTGGATGTTTTATTACATCTGCCTAACTCTTCAAGTATTAAAAGATGCGAAAATATTTTATAATTACTGATCGTTTTTGGACCACCCGTCCACGTGTTTCCTCTGTTCTCGGCTACGATTGTTTTATCTGTGAATCTCGCGTGAACTATATCATCGTTTCATCTCGGACTAAAATTAAACACTGTGGCTTCCCGAAACGCTCGTATTTTCGTGTGAATACATATATTCGGCCAGTTGCCGCGATATACTTGCTATCGCCTGACGTTACAGGACTCGTCGCCAGCGCTCGTCATAAGACACGGTCAAAAAAAAAAAAGAAAAATCCTAAATATTTATTGCTCTATGGTTGTGCAGTGTTCTCTTTTTAAAGTGACAGCTGGACGGACAGCTGCCCTTCAAAATAGATTAGCAGCCAGTGTTTCAAAATTTCGAAAACGGAACAGGAAGTGTTGAAAATGTGGCGCGTGTCGTTTCGCTTTCGTCAGCCCGCGAAAGTCTTTGTGACCAGTCTCGTGTGAACCTCGTAGCTCCATTGATGCATGCCGTCATGCTCTATGACTGTTGATACTGGAGGGGGGCCGGGAGCTCTTGATGAGCCGGTGTTTATTCTCTGGATGCAGGGATTTGTATGCATTCCAGGGAATTAGCTTCAGGACTGTTTTAGAAACTTTATGTTTGCTTGTCTCTGGCTGGAAGTTATTGTCCTTTTGAATGTTGTGTCTTTGCAGATTTACTGTTGTTTATTTTGAAGATAGGATTAGCGAGTACATGCCTGTATCCTGGATCTTCCTTGAGATTTTAGTTTTTTTTTTGGATTGGATGACATAGTGAAGATTTACGGTGGAGAGAAGTTTACCTATTGAGAGAAACAGGACTACGCAATATTAAATTGGAGTGCATTTTTTTAAAGAAATATATTCATATTACTGTGAACTTGATATTAATTGAAACGGAAAAAACAATCTCTATATAACAACGTTTTCTATATTAATTAGGAATAAAATTTGTATTTATATAATGTACTATATAGACTAAAACTTTATTATGCGATGGTTTCCGGTTTCGTACCAAATAGTATGTGTCATATCCCTTAGAATATTATATATTTTATTCTAAGTAAGGCGTATACATATCTAAGAACGTTCGAAAGCCTTTTAACGACTTACCTTACAATAGACAATATACAGGGCGTCCCACGGACATGCCACATGGAGGGAAAGTACCTTGAATATTGTAGATGGAACATTTTACTGAAAGAAGACATTATTGGAATATAAAAAACAATTTAAACTGCATTCATAGATATTTAAATAATTACATGGACCGGGAATCGAACCCGTTACACGAGAAAAATAATCACCCTGTTGTAGCTTTATCATACCGATCGAAAGGCTTCATCATAAGGATTATTTTTTGCTAAATAACATATTGTCAGAAATAAAAGGAAGACCTTGAATTTTAATATTTTTAATACAAAATTAATCAATTTATCAAATGCTAAATGAGTCTCTTCCTGTTTAATACAAACTCTTTAGATTATTTCGGTTCCTGTCGATTTTTTGATCTTCTTGTGGTGGATTTTTAGAATAATACGTCTAAGTTCTGCTCGTAGCTCTTAATTAGTAATAGGTAAAGTTTTTTCAAACAGAACTTTGTTTTCTAAAACAAAGAATTTAGATGAAGATGATTCAAATTTTTATTGTATTACGAAGGGAAAAGTTTGGCAGTTATTAATGAAAAATGATATCTGGCAAATGTCCACCACGAGCACGCTGACAGATGTCGATTCTTTCATCAAAGTTTTTAATCACTTTTTGGCAAAATGGCGGGTGTATTTCGCGAGATGTTAATAACTCAATTTTGGCCGATTATTGATGACGTGGATAGCTTTGTTTTAGAAAACAAAGTTCTTATTTAAAAACCTTTACTTATGATATTTTCAGAAGTATGTCCTTACGGCAATGTCTTTTCTGAACAAAATTTCACATCAAATGGGTCATCGCTAGACTAGCTAATGACACTAAGGACCTTTCAGAATGTTCGAGTAAGTTCCGGTTATCTTTGCGTTTCACAGTCATCGATTTAGCCTATCCATCGGTTAAAGCTTGAAACGCGCTGCATGTTAACTGTCATTTTTATCATTCAATTTATGTTCTGGGTATTATAACCGGAACTTACTCGAACATTCTGAAAGAGGCCCTAAGTGTCATTACTACTGAGCGCTTCTGTGCTTCGGAAGGAACGTTAAGTCATCGGTCCTGGTCTTAAGCTGGCCATCGTTACAGCATGGTGGTTGGGCATTTTGCGAGTGCGGCTTGCTTGCTACCATCTTCAATTAGAAAAATCTGTCACTAAGCAGCTAACGGTGTGATCTGGCAGATTTCTTTTTTATGTTATTGTGATGGAACAAGCGCGAGGCCCATCTGATGCTAAGCGGTATCCTCTGCCTATAACAGATGCATTTCATCAAGTGACGAACTGCACTGCGCCCATCACCTTGAGACATACCTGTTAAGTCTTATTTTTGCCTGTTATTTCACTGGCTCTCAAGGCTGCTGCCGGAACACACCGTTAGGTGCTTGGCGACAGATTTTCTACTTCAGGGTGGTCGCTAGCCAGGCGGGCATTCGCAAAATGTCCTTCCACCATGCGGTGAAGCTCAAGCTCTGGGTGGGATTCGAACCATGGACCTGCTGCGCGGCAGTCCATAGCCAATGCCACTGAGCCATCACTGCTTCAAAAAACTGCTGCAAACTGTTCTTGAGAGCCAGTAATTGCACATATCATTAATTAATATTACATCATCACTTAGGCAACCAAGAGACGAGAAACAAGAACTGCCTGAATCCCTAACATTAAACATTATTAATGGTTCACGTTTAGTAATATAATCAAAAGATTTCATCGCGAATGCCGTTTATTTTTGCTTTCATTTCCTCGTTCTTTTAAGGGGCATCACTGTAGAGAAAGATGTTATATTTCGTCTCCACTTCTCGCGTTTTTAGTTCGCGCCATGTACTCCATGGCGCCATGTTCGCAAGTCAATGGCAATATTTTATTTTATTACAATGGCTAAAGGAAGGCTTCATCATAAGGATTATTTTTTGCTAAATAACATATTGTCAGAAATAAAAGGAAGACCTTGAATTTTAATATTTTTAATACAAAATTAATCAATTTATCAAATGCTAAATGAGTCTCTTCCTGTTTAATACAAACTCTTTAGATTATTTCGGTTCCTGTCGATTTTTTGATCTTCTTGTGGTGGATTTTTAGAATAATACGTCTAAGTTCTGCTCGTAGCTCTTAATTAGTAATAGGTAAAGTTTTTTCAAACAGAACTTTGTTTTCTAAAACAAAGAATTTAGATGAAGATGATTCAAATTTTTATTGTATTACGAAGGGAAAAGTTTGGCAGTTATTAATGAAAAATGATATCTGGCAAATGTCCACCACGAGCACGCTGACAGATGTCGATTCTTTCATCAAAGTTTTTAATCACTTTTTGGCAAAATGGCGGGTGTATTTCGCGAGATGTTAATAACTCAATTTTGGCCGATTATTGATGACGTGGATAGCTTTGTTTTAGAAAACAAAGTTCTTATTTAAAAACCTTTACTTATGATATTTTCAGAAGTATGTCCTTACGGCAATGTCTTTTCTGAACAAAATTTCACATCAAATGGGTCATCGCTAGACTAGCTAATGACACTAAGGACCTTTCAGAATGTTCGAGTAAGTTCCGGTTATCTTTGCGTTTCACAGTCATCGATTTAGCCTATCCATCGGTTAAAGCTTGAAACGCGCTGCATGTTAACTGTCATTTTTATCATTCAATTTATGTTCTGGGTATTATAACCGGAACTTACTCGAACATTCTGAAAGAGGCCCTAAGTGTCATTACTACTGAGCGCTTCTGTGCTTCGGAAGGAACGTTAAGTCATCGGTCCTGGTCTTAAGCTGGCCATCGTTACAGCATGGTGGTTGGGCATTTTGCGAGTGCGGCTTGCTTGCTACCATCTTCAATTAGAAAAATCTGTCACTAAGCAGCTAACGGTGTGATCTGGCAGATTTCTTTTTTATGTTATTGTGATGGAACAAGCGCGAGGCCCATCTGATGCTAAGCGGTATCCTCTGCCTATAACAGATGCATTTCATCAAGTGACGAACTGCACTGCGCCCATCACCTTGAGACATACCTGTTAAGTCTTATTTTTGCCTGTTATTTCACTGGCTCTCAAGGCTGCTGCCGGAACACACCGTTAGGTGCTTGGCGACAGATTTTCTACTTCAGGGTGGTCGCTAGCCAGGCGGGCATTCGCAAAATGTCCTTCCACCATGCGGTGAAGCTCAAGCTCTGGGTGGGATTCGAACCATGGACCTGCTGCGCGGCAGTCCATAGCCAATGCCACTGAGCCATCACTGCTTCAAAAAACTGCTGCAAACTGTTCTTGAGAGCCAGTAATTGCACATATCATTAATTAATATTACATCATCACTTAGGCAACCAAGAGACGAGAAACAAGAACTGCCTGAATCCCTAACATTAAACATTATTAATGGTTCACGTTTAGTAATATAATCAAAAGATTTCATCGCGAATGCCGTTTATTTTTGCTTTCATTTCCTCGTTCTTTTAAGGGGCATCACTGTAGAGAAAGATGTTATATTTCGTCTCCACTTCTCGCGTTTTTAGTTCGCGCCATGTACTCCATGGCGCCATGTTCGCAAGTCAATGGCAATATTTTATTTTATTAGAAATTTAGAGCGCTCTCTAGTAGAACTAGTAGAAACTATCTTGTCACATACGAATGATATATGAATGAATGAATAAAGCGCCATCTAGCACGCATATATGATACCAACACATTAGTAGGCTCATGAATTGTTTTTAAGTTCTCAATGTAGCGTGGCACAGTTAATAAATTTACCATACCTACAGTAGAACAAGTTTAATCTTGATGAATAACAGCTTTTTCTTGCATGTTTTTGTGTATGCGAATTTTCAACTTGCCGATTTTGATGAACTAATTGCTTTGATGTAAGGCGTAACCCATTACAAAAAAGATAGTTTATTTATTACGAAAACAAGTATATAGTGTAAAATTTGCGCTGAAAATAATGAATAAGCTTTTGTACCCCATGATCAAAAGACAGATAGCGGGTATACTATTAGGTATTATTATCAAGTAGCTCGGTTTTTAAACAAGATTTTATCTTGTTTAAAAGCTAAGTATAAGTCATACGACTTGCTCGTGTAATTACTACAAGTCCTATTAAGGTCACATAAACAAAAAATCACATGGAGAAGGTAGTAAGTACAGTTATTGTTTCAATTTGTTAATAATAATTCATACATTTCGTGAATGCTATTGCGTAGATGGGTGGCACAACAAAACTTTTAAGAAAATAATATCTTTATTCAGATTACCCACTTAGGAAGATAGGTATTTTGTTTATAAATTTTACCATTAAATATTATTTGTACCCGTACGTAAATATTACTATTTGTACTACTATTCGTACGTATTACCAGAATTTTATATATCGATAGTAAAACTGTGGTATAACTTAATGTTGTCTTAGGTTTCCGCGATTGTTACACATAGTAATTAAACCACTTTAAACGGTTTAAATCGCGTATATTTATCATTATTTTGTCCCGACGTTTTAAACACTTTGCAGTTATCGTGGTCACGGGTAACTAAAAAAAATTGATAAATATACGCGATTTAAACCGTTTAAAGTTGTTTAATTACTATGTGGTATAACTGTATTGGTAGTACTAAGATACTATCTTATTCATATATCATCATATACGAGTACGTAGAAAGAAGTAAATATACTTATACTATATATGAAGCTATATACTTGATCGTAGCGAAGTTTACTTAGCTGTTCTCAACCGATCAGCGAAGTTAAGCAACGTCGCGCGCGGTCATGAGTTGGATGGGTGACCGCTAGTGACATTACTACTGAGCGTTTCCGTGCTTCGGAGGGCACGTTAAGCCGTCGGTCCCGGTTGTTTTCTTAGGATGGCAGTCATTATAGCATGGTGGTAGGGCATGTTGCAAATGCCCGTCTGGCTAGCTACCACCCTCAAGTAGAAAATCTGTCGCCAAGCACCTAACGGTGTATTCTGGCAGCTGTCCTTGAGAGCCAGTACTTCTAGGTTAGCCTGAACAACATCTTCGACCACATCATCACTTACCATCAGGTGAGATAGTGGTTAAAGGCTAACCTATAGGCATAAAAAAATAAATAATAATAATATACTTATTACCTAAAGCCAAGTAAAAAAAGGCAGTGCAATGCATACCTTTTATTTTAGCTGTATTATACGTGCGCTCCGTAACCACCGGGCAAAACGGAGCACTTATCTGTCATCTGTCTATCCGTCCGTTTTAATGTCAAATAAATCTTGAGCTCGTAAACGGGATATAGGTGACAAAGCGCTCGTAGCGTGGCTGGCTTAGACATTCTTTACAGATCAACTAAGTAATTCAACGTCAGCTGCGTCATGACTTGGATGGGTGACCGCTAGTTGCATTACAACTAAGCGCTTCCGTACATCAAATGGCACATAAAACCATTGATCTCGGTTGTTGTCTTAGGATTGCAGTCGTTATAGAAAGGTGGTAGGGCAATGCCTGCACGGCTAGCTACCACGTTCTGTCACCAAGAACCAAGCAGTGTGTTCCGGCAGCACTCCTTAACCCTAGTGATAGGTACTATATCCTAACATACCCTAGATATAATCCTAGTGTTCATATGATGGGTTGCTTTCCTGGGCTATAATTACTATGAAATTATGAATACTTATTTCAATAACTTTTTATGTTTGATAGTTTGTGTGTGTTCCATTATTTGTGGAAAGAAGAGTCTGTGTTTACTGCATGACAGCTTTGTATGGTACCGTAAGGCCTACTGTTACTGTTACGCTGTGGCCTCAAAATATTTTTTATTCCATCAGCATGTTCATATTTATGAAAAGTCTTTCGTTTGTTCTGGTGTCCATCCAGGGTAAGAAATATAATTTTCCTAGATCTACGAAAAAATATGGTAGATACTTAAGATTTACATACATTACGTATTACTTACTATATTCAGCATACTAAACTTTTTTGAGTGAATAATAGGAAAAAAAATGGAATCTAGGTAATAAAATTACAAGCAGAATGCATAAAGCATATTGTAAATAAACTTAGAAGTAAATACGTATCAATTTATACCAATAATTAAAAAAAATATAAAAATAAATTTTGCTTAGAATTTGAACCTTGAACCTACAGTTTTCTGGTCCAACCTTAGAAGAAATGAGCTACTCAAACAATGTTTTATCGATGAAAATGACAGACATATGTAACATTTGTGATTGTGTTTCCTGGATCAAAATGTGGCAACGTAAAAACTAAAGAGTTGTCAACCGTAGGTTAACTACGAAATCAAGGTAAAAATGTACAAGATTTACATTAAAGAATTGAAAAGTCGTTAGATAACTAAATTATATGTAAATAGGTATAAAATTTTCATAAAAAAAAATAGTAGACAAAAAGTGAATGCGTCAGATTCGAACTCCGCTCTTCCAGATTCTGGTCTGACCTTTCTAAGATTGCGCCACTTAGACATAGCGGTTAAAGTCGAAAATAAGAGATATTTCCAGACTTTTGTGCCATACTGTCAGAAGAATTTGTAAATTTATGTAAAAGTTCATATTATGAAAAATTCAGAATAACGCTCATAATGACTTTAGGTAGCTCAAGTACTTCCTACGTCTTATAAAATCTTGCATGTTTATTTTATTGTGATAGTGTCACAGTAATATGATGAATTAATTAAAATAAGAAAATTACATTCATGGCAGTAAACATAAATGGAGGAAAAAGTACAGATGCCTGCCTTATTATGTCCACGATGCGTTTTTGGCGATTTGCATAAACCTTTTTTGTACTTATAAAGCGTTTATTTGTATGTTTAACCATATTTTTATTTAATCGAGATCGCTGTGAAAAGCGACATAGGTCCAACGCTCAACGCGGCTGGCCGCGGTTTGAACGATAATGATAGCGCTATACGTGGATCGCTGGAGAAAATAGTGCGGCATGATGTTAACGCTTCTCGGAATGAAAGGGCGTATGCGACATTTTAGAAACAGACTTATTACACATTAACCATGCTTTTTTTGTAAAAAATTAAATAACAAACTTTATTGCACTTAAAAATTCAATATTTTAGAACATAAATCATATCTTAATACAATAAAATCTAGCGAAAAAAGTAGAAAACCTTTATTTTCAGAGGGGTTTTTGTAAATTTTTTGTATCGAGGCAATTATTAGGAAACATGTTTTGAGTGCTATGAGCACACTACCTATATCCTTGAGTATTGTGTATATAAATTGCAGTACCATGCGGTATCTGGTTTATGAGATTTTCGTCATATTGTTAGCATTATTTCTTATATACTGGGCCTTAATAGGAGATTTTATTTCTATCATACTCAGTGGTTGTTGCCAGATTCTGGAAAGATTTACCCCAATTATGTGGTATTTCGTAAATCACGGGAGATTTTTGGTTTCAGTTATTTAGTTGGTATTTTATTATCACTGTGGGGTAATATTTATTTTTAAGGATGTTTAGCATTTTTAGTTGGAATTAAAACCTACAGATATTTTGATTTGGTTCCGCTAGGAAAATAAGCTTGGTAACTGGTTGGCTAAGTAGAAAACATTTTTTTCGTAGACCATAAATTTCCTTGCACGATTTTATATTTCAGCAATGAAATTATTTTGGTCACCAAGTTGTCTAAGAATAAAATATTGTTATATATTGAGAATCGGTTTTCTAGCAATGTTTTAATTCCTGTCTGTATCAAAACCAACATGCTTATTGCTCTATTTATAGTGGTGAAAGGACATTTTGGAGCTTTTATGCTCAAAACGCATTTATTAGCAGGACTGAGAGTGACATGAGAAGAAAAGTCCTGGCAATACCATTCCATAAATATAATTTAATGTAAAACTTGTTTTGTGCTCCGCATACGAGTGCGGTTTATTTAGAATTTGACAGTGAGATTCTTTTGATTTCTCTACTTGCACGCAAGTAGATTATCTACATTCGAAGATTTTTAGGCATTGCTGACTCAGCGGCTATCACTATGGGCAGCAGCGTAGCGCATTCATGGGTCAAAACACGCCGTGGGCTTAAACTTCACCTCATGGCGGGAGGGAATTTGCGAATGCCTACCTTTGCTACCACCCTAATTAGAAAATCTCTCGCCAAGCAACTACTGGTGTGTATCGGCAGCTGTCTTTGACACCTAGTTCTCATTCTCCGTTAAACATGTTTGCCACCCTCCACCACATCCTCACATCAGGGTCCTTTATTTTCTGTGCTAAAGATGAGATTGTGGTCAAAGAGTAGCTTAAAAAAAATATCTGAGTATCAGTATCCATTCCATCTGAAGCAGTGATGGCTCAGTGGCATTGTCTATGGCCTGCCGCGCAGCGCAGGTCCATGGTTCGAATCCCGCCCAGAGCTTGAGCTTCACCGCATGGTGGAAGGGCATTTTGCGAATGCCCGCCTGGCTAGCGACCACCCTCAACTAGAAAATCTGTCGCCCAGCACCTAACGGTGTGTTCCGGCAGCAGTCCTTGAGAGCCAGTGAAATAACAGGCAAAAATGAGACTTAACAGGTATGTCTCCGCTTACCGCTTAACATCAGGTGGGTCTAGAGCTTGTTCCTTCACAATAACAGAAAAAAAAAACACTACAGTGGAATATACGATAGAGTGCAATGGCAGAATTACTTAAGTGGTGATCCCACTTGGCCAATAAAGAAGAAGTTTTTGAAGAGCATCTTCATTATTTTCAAAAAAAGAGAAGAGATTCTCTCAGTAACAGTACGCAGGTTAGAGCTAGAATTTTGGCATAGTAGGAATTACATTGGAAATTTCTAGAATCTTGGGTCATAGCCAAGAATAAGTAGCATCATGAGACTTCAGCGTGTGAATCAATTATTGTTTGTTTTCATTTGATATTCGTACTCAGAAATAAGCTGTTTTTTTAAGTGTTCCGTGTGGCATTGCATTGCTTTCGTCACCCGATTAGGTGTTATATATCATGTGCTTGTTTTCAATTTTTTTATTTTTAGATGATTGGGTATCTTTATCTATTTCTATCCTATATCTCACCTGATGATAGGTAAGGTTGAAGATTATGTTCAAGCGTACCTAAAATTACTGGTTTGAAAGTACAGCTGCCGGATAACGCCGTTAGGCGCTTGGCGACAGATTTTCGCAAGGTCAAACCCGGCAATAAAAAAATCTAGAGATAGAATATCACACTGCTTAGAACCTGAAATTGTTTTAGTCAGAACTTAAGATAGTGGACATCTTTATGAGGGATACGTCTAGTTCTACTCTCCAGCGTGACAACTTACAGTACCACCAACTTATCTGTTCAGATGGCAGAAAAAAGAACTACAACATTCCTTCAAATTGTGACAGTTTGTAGTTGATTTCCTTGACCAGCAGCGCCCTCGCCAACTGCACAGTTAAGTTGGTGGTACGTCCCACCAACTTATCTGTTCAGGCGGCAGAAAAAAGAACTACAACATTCCTTCAAATTGTGACAGTTTGTAGTTGATTTCCTTGATCAGCAGCGCCCTCGCCAACTGCACAGTTAAGTTGGTGGTACGACCCACCAACTTATCTGTTCAGGTGGCAGAAAAAAGAACTACAACATTCCTTCAAATTGTGACAGTTTGTAGTTGATTTCCTTGATCAGCAGCGCCCTCGCCAACTGCACAGTTAAGTTGGTGGTACGACCCACCAACTTATCTGTTCAGGTGGCAGAAAAAAGAACTACAACATTCCTTCAAATTGTGACAGTTTGTAGTTGATTTCCTTGATCAGCAGCGCTCTCGCCAACTGCACAGTTAAGTTGGTGGTACGACCCACCAACTTATCTGTTCAGGTGGCAGAAAAAAGAACTACAACATTCCCTCAAATTGTGACAGTTGGTAGTTGATTTCCTTGATCAGCAGCGCCCTCGCCAACTACACAGTTAAGTTGGTGGTACTATAACGACATGTCGTTCTCGCGACAGTTCAACGACGTGTTGAGGTCGAAAACCTTCATTCGTCCAGAATAATCCAGTTATAAATCCGCGAGTCAGACCGACCATTTTATTTGCTCTGTCTGCGGGGTTCTTTTGCTCTTCATGCTATATCTAAATGGGATTGTAAACTACAGTCTTTGACTATTTCTGTCATGCAAAAGTTGGTGTTGTAATAGGGCTTTCATATTAACACCCATTTTTTTTAATGGGGTTCTGACGGAACAATCTCGAAGCCTGGTGTTTTAAGCGGTAGTATCTACCTTTTACAGATGCTAGCTAATAGCGAAGTTTCCTTAGCCGTTCTTAATCAATCAGCTAAGTTAAGCAACGTCCGCCGCGGTCAGGGGTTGGATGGGTGACCGCTAGTGGCATTACTACTGAGCGTGCACGTGCTTCGGAAGGCACGTTAAGCCGCCAGTCCCGGTGACTATCTTAGGATCGCAGTCGTTATAGCATGGTGGTAGGGCATTTTGCGAATGCCCGCCTGGCTAGCTACCACGCTCGAATAGAAAATATGTTAAATTTCAAGATTGAGTTCACGGGTAGGTTCAAGTACCTCGTAAGTTTGGATTCACTTGCGAGTGTCGAAAATTGAGCATATACGCCTGTATCTTTGGATTGCGTTGTCTTAGAAGTTTAATTTTTACAGTTTAGAACAGTAGACTTGAGTATTTGATATGAATTTCAGCTTGATACCTCGTTCCTGAGAAAAAGAGTCTTGACAGACAGACGGACAACAAAGTGCTGCTATAAGGGTTCCGTTATTTTTCCTTTTGAGGCACGGAACCCTAAACCGGACTGATTCTTTTTCTTTTTAACTAAGTATACAGGGTAATGGTAAAATGTTAACAACCTCTCAGGGTTGACTTCTGCTGGTCTTAACAAACATTTTGAGATAAAATATTTTTTTGTTTTTATTTTTTAGCTTAGAGTGCCCGCCTCGGATTCACTGGACCTCTCTGCGCTCCCTTTGAATAGTTTTGAATATTTTTATCGAGCTAAGTAATAAAAAATATGAAATTTTAAATTACAGGCACAAGATACCTTTAACATCAGGCTGTTCTCGTGCTTATTTCGTCATATACACATAAACAAATACAAAAAAAAAACTTTAAATGTTTGTTAGGACTAGCAGAAGTCAACCCTAAGAGGTTGTTAGCATTTTACCAATAATCCTGTATACCGGCTAGCACTCACAGTGTTTAGTCGTAATCTCCGACCGGTGTTCGAGCAATAAAGATGCTCATTCTCAAGGAATGCGGGCAGCTTCGAGCTTCTAGACGCGCACTCCACTACATCGGTATATTTAGTTAATAATTATGGCAACTCACGCTAGCTTTTATGACAATATATATTTCTTGTTTCATTCCTCGTTATTTTCATTTCACCGTTCACGCTCATTTGTTAAGAGGAACGGGAAGAGAAGCTCCTACAGAAAAATAGGTATTTTAACAAAGTGATGCTGTCTCACCACTAAACGCCCGAAAATAATAGTGCGATAAGGACAATTGCAGCTTCCTCAAGTTCTGACTTAGAATTTGCGCATAATTTGCACTCTGGGAGGAAACTTTTCTTCAGTAAACATTAATCAAATCTTAATTTTTTTCTATTCTAGTCTTATTTTATAACTGACAGAATAATCTAGGTTTATAGGTTTTATTTTTTATTTATTTATCATTATTTTTTTATAAATAATTCAGAAATTAGAGATACAAGTTTTGAGAAAATATCGGTATTTAAATACCCATTGATTCAAATTCCTTTAATAAAATTATATAAATCAAAAGCTATAAACCTGGATATTGATAACATCTATAACATATCCAAAAATCATCAAAATCGGTGATTATTTAGAGGGGTAGAAACGTTTTCTCTTTTTGTATGAAAATTCAAGACTTCCTTCCAGTCTTAATTGTACACTCTATATGGACCCTTTCAGAGAACTTGATGCCTTAACGGTTTCCTCTTCTTTTAAATAGATAACATATATAAGATAACAAACATACTGTCAGTTGAAAAAAAAATGAGATATTGCTGATCGGCGAGCCTTCGGCAACAACTATACCTGATGGTAAGTGATTGTGTGGTCAAGTTGGTAATAAGACAACCTAGGACGGGAACTGGTTTTCAAGTACAGCTGCTGGAACACACAGTTATATGCTCGGCGACGCATCTGCTACTTGAAAGTTTTAGCTAGTCAGGGCATTGAAAATAATACACAAGGAAATAACAATATATCACGATGAGACGTCCCCTACCTATCGCCACACGTAATTCAATACAATACAAATATTCTATATTGACACCAATTTTAACCATTTAAACATATCATACAGACAGATAAACAAATGGTTGTACAATGCCAGGCACCCTAACAGTGTGTTCCGGCAGCAGTCCTTGAGAGCCAGTAAAATTAGAGGCATATGAGACGTCTCAGTGTGACGGGCACAGTGCAATTCGTTGTTGACGAAATGCGTCTGTTATAGGCAGAGGCCTACCTGATGTTAAGTGAACTAATCCACTTAACATCAGGTAGGCCTCGGACTTGTTCCGCCACAGTAATATATTTATTTTTTAGTTATTGGAGCGTAACTCAAAAACGGCTTGGCCGATTTAGAACAAGTATCAGCTTTCAAATAAAAAAAAAAACATCAGAATCGGTTTACCCAGTCAATAATTCTGAGGAATTATTTTTATATATCATAAGAAATTAATTCACTAACTCAAGAAATTTATATAAGTGCACAACACTTGCAAAATACAACAGATTATGCAAAATAAGAACTTTTGGAGGGTAGTCTATACTAAAAACAGTTAGTGGCATTATATACGGTGTTGGCGTGATGATATTCGGTATAGTATTATATATAAATCACCACTACTGATTTATATATAATACTATACCGAATATACAGAGTCTCTAGCGCGATTCCCTAATTTAAGATCACTTTAAAGAGGAACTCCTCTCCAGATCACCATTATTTAGATTTAGAAAAATACATGTGATATATTTTCTTTTATTATTACACTGATTTGATGCCAACAAATCTGAAGACTTTTTCATAACTGCTGGATTAATAAGGAAAAAAAAACAAGTGCAGTTGTCTTAACAAACCTAATTTTTGGAACACCTCAACTATAACTAATTTTCACATGTAACTTTTGCTAGAATTAGGCCTGACTCACTTCACACTTTAGGTACCTCGCTCCAGGTACATCGGCGTACCCGTCCGGACGGGTTATTGTACGGTGCGTGCCGCGTCAGAAGAGATCAGAGCTATACGTGCACATGCGATAGAAAAAACGCCTTGTAGGTGAATATAAATAATAGGCACTCTGTGCTTTTCGAGCTGAACTGCACTTTATTCCTTCGTAGCTAGAGTCGCTTATTTATTGAACTAGCTTTGCGGAGTGATCCTTCTGGTCCCTTTTACTCTGTGCTAAAATGTAATCGATTATATCCCTTACAAATTCGCGTTGAAAGTTTTAAAATAGGCATTTTCCATGTAAAATTGTGACTCATATTTATTTAATTTTTCGTTAGAAGCTTCTAATTGGGCTGCTTGTCCATTTATGAAATATTTTTTATTTGTGTCAACTTCGATATTGTCTATGGTTTTGGAAAATTTCCTTCAAATTATACAGTTGTATGTGTGCAGGTTTTATTATTCCCTCCGTTGGCTGCAAACTCTCTTCGACACATGTTATTATTTCCATTACTCATCCAAACATATCATTATTTGTGTCGTACTTCCAATCTCGGTTTTCTATCATGGCGTCTCTCAAAGAGTCCGTACTAAAATAAATAAAGACATATGCATTTCTCACAATGTGCATCTCGCCAGTGTATTCTTTTTTTTATGCTTCTAAATTTGAACGTGGCCACGAGCCAGTCTTAGCGCGCGCGCCCGTCGTGCACCTCATTCGGGATTCTGATTTCGAATTCAAATTTCAAACGAGTTTTTAGTTTTTCTGCGTTGTATTGCGATTTTTTTGGTAAATATTGGGCGTTTAGTTTTTTTCTACCTGTACTTTTTTAATAATCTTTGGTTTTTGTTGTGGTTGCTTTGTGTTGTTAACACTAGACTTTCCCTAAGATTGTTTTTCGCGTAGTATGTTAATAAAATAGTCCAAATTTTAACTAGCTTTTGTTTATAGAGCCCAACCATAGAGTCCTGTACCGGCCAGAAACAGTCCTAATAACTAAATATTTGAATAAAGAATCTAACCAACTTCCTAAGTGATAAACTGGCCAGTGTTGAATGTGCCATCGAACGATTCGTTCTATTTTTAAAAGTTTAAACGTGACCATAGACTGTTATCGCGTTTTTTAAGACCAACGTGCAAGTGTTCCATGCCTGTTATATATCAAGCAATTGAAAATGGGAAAAAAGAAGAAAAATAACGGAAAGAAAGGAGGCAACAGATTCTTTCGCTGGATTAGAAGGTAAACATTTGTGTGTTTAACCTCGTGTTTGTTATTTGTGTGAATTAACAAAACGTTTAACAAAATGATTTATGTTTTTTTAACTAATATGTATTGGCATGGTTCCAGAATATTTCTCCGGAAAGTCTCTTGGTATATGGTTAATTGGTAAAATGGTCTGGAGCTTTCCATTATCACCATTTATTTAAACCACGGTGCGTTCCAAAACACGTGGAAAAGCTCATTGCAGCTTAAAAGCGAATTAGAGATGGGTTGACTGAATGTATGTGGTATGAAAAATTGCCAAGTCGGTATAAGCGTTGATTCACACCGAAAAGCCATCGGCTGGCAGCGCAGCGGCTGAAAGTGTTACTGTCAAACCATTTTCGACTTTGTTACCATTACAACAATGTATAGAATAGGATTAAAGAAGTTACGGTGTAGGACAGCGGCGGCGCCCGCGTCGCCTCAGGCAGCCACGTGACTTTTGCAAGTCTTTCAAGCTACACTGTGCATTGGAGTGATAGATATAATGTTGAAAATGGTTTGACAGTAATACTGCCGGCCGTTACCACTTCAGTGGGAATCGATCCTAAGAGACGGACAAAACGTTTAATGAGCAGGTTTTCAGCGAATCCTATTAAATATATATTAAAAGAGACTTATATGTCAATCTTGATCATATTTCTATCAAATCAAGTTCTGGTTGTTCTCTAAAACGCGTTTCTTTAAAATTTTCGGTAGAATAAAATGGCAATGTTGAAATTAAATTGTGCTGCTACAGCGTTTCTTTAACAATAAAATTCCTGAATTTTATCTAGACGGGCTGAAGGTTTACATAAACGCATCGCAATTTAATCATCTCTGCGTTTCTCTCACTCCTATGCAATCCGATCATGTTAGAATTTAAAAGAACTTAAAAATACAAAGACATGAACACGAAGAATTTCGACTTAAATTTTAAAGCAAAACACGGATGATCGTCTTCCTCGTAAGATTAATACTAATATTTTATGTTTGAAAACACGGGTGTTTGAGCGTGAAACAACTTACTGTGAGTTGATATGACGATCGACAATGTTTCGGCTTCTACCAGAAGCCTTCCTCAGGATATTGAGTGTGGTGTTTACAAACATAAAATATAAATATGAGCGTAAGTTCTTATATTAATACTAATAGTTCATCTCTGTCACTATATAAAATATGATCTGGCACTCGCGTTGAAGTATTTCTTTGTTGCGCGAGCGAGACAGCAATAAGTTTGTTTGCAAAAGACAAATGAATGCTAGGGGTCATTGACCGAAATTCTTTACTATTCATCATCTGTATATGATTTCTTCGAAAGATTTTTGTGACTTGTTACGAGTAACAGTAACAAAAATGTGTAAGAAAGCTGCAAATGGGTAGTTGGAACAATTAGATTGTAGGGAACGTTTTTGACTTTAAAATCCTGGCATTTTATTTATTTAGGTCGTGCTATTCAATTTTATTTGTTTGTATGGTTACAGTACACATATATGAGCTTACGAGTATGTCACCTGTGGTATGGTAGTGATGATGTGCCGTACAGTTCCATGCTTAAGAATATAAGGACTATTCAATATTTATCTGTTGGATGTCATAATCGTTGCAAACTAAGGGAAATAATGTGCCGAATGAGCAGCATGCCACCACTCACGCCGATGCGAATAGGGCTTTTTTATGGCTCTTTATTATCTTAACTCCCCTATTAATCTAAAGGTATTGTATTTACTCGTAACAAGAAGAAGCAGTGATGGCTCAGTGGCAATGTCTATGGACTGCCGCTCAGCAGGTCCATGGTTCGAATCCCGCCCAGAGCTTGAGCTTCACCGCATGGTGGAAGGGCATTTTGCAGAATGCCCGCCTGGCTAGCGACCACCCTCAAGTAGAAAATCAGTCGCCAAGCACCTAACGGTGTGTTCCGGCAGTAGTCCTTGAGAGCCAGTGAAATAACAGGCAATATGAGACTTAACAGGTATGTCTTAAGGTGATGGGCGCAGTGCAGTTCGTCACTTGTGATGAAATGCATCTGTTATAGGCAGAGGATACCGCTTAACATCAGGTGGGCCTCGCGCTTGTTCCTTCACAATAACAACAAAAAAAAAAGAATTCCCAAAGAGGTTTGGCACCTTATAGGCGGCCGGTCATGAATCTGAAACTGAAACTTTCAATAATACGAATATGTTACTGTCCTTTTATTTTATTTGAGAAAACATTGTGCCGACTGACGAGTTATAAGGATATGAAGGTGATGCCATGCCTATATGTAGTACATAACGACATTGTTCTAAAATTAATATGTACTCTATCCTGGTATCTTCGATCTTCATCGGTGCATTTAAAAGCCTGTTACGAGCTAGTGTGTTGAATATAAAATATTACTATGCCTACTATGTGACAGCTGTCAAAGTGAAAGTAGCTGGCTTATTTTTCTGTTTTGTCATTCTTATGAATGTACGGTAGTATAATTATAAAAGGGCAAATTTGAAAAAAGAATATAGATTTACGAATGAGTTACAAGGATATGAAGGTAAACATGCCTACATGTAGTACATAACGACATTGTTCTAAAATTAATATGTTCTCTCTCTAGTATCTTCGATCTTCACGTGATGAGATCATCGTCACGCTGCTGCGGAACTTGTGGACTTATTGTTTTAAATTGACAGACTGAAACCGAGGACTTATTTTTACGTAGGACTTCACCAAATTACGGGTAAATACGGGCCCGCTACATACTCTTGCTTTTATGTACATAGACCTTTGTATCATGGATAGACCGGTTTTTTTTTCAATAATATTTCATTGTGTTCGTTATATACTCGTATATGATGCTGAGGGATTAATTATTAATATAATATAGGTGCATAATGTTAAAATCTGTACAGGGTTTATTTTAATATAAAATTTGAAATTTAGTAGATTATTGTTATACTGAAATTAAATATTAGGGGAGCCGGTTACTAGTTGTCACAAAAATTACCAAATATTTTTTTAAATAAAAAATTAAACTAAAACTACCACTTTTTCTTCATTATTCATATATTTGGAGTATCAGCCTTCTATAATTGTACATATAAAGTATAAAATCAACTAAATTCTAATAAACAATTTGAAAACAAAATATTAAGTCAAGTGTGACAAGTTGCCCCCGACATGGGGTTAGTTGTCTCAGTTAAATGTCCTCGTTGTCACACGTCACTATCATCATCAGATGCACAATTTGGGCGGCAATAAAATAAATCTTTATTCCCTCCACATTTTTCATGCACCCAGAGTTTGCACTTTGTGCAGTGAACCCATTCTTCATTAGGTTTACTGCTTGACCAGGCTTCAAAACATATTAAACACAGGGTATCCTCCGAATCGTCATCATCTTCACTACTTTCTCGTGTTTGTCTCTTTTTTCTTTTTTCCAACCATTCTTCGCCAGCCATGTCATTATTTACCCATGTTTCAGGGAATTTACGATCTACAGCAACGGCATATTGATATGCCAATTTACGGTCTTCAATTGGTGTCAGCCCAAAATTAATGTCTGCAGCTCTTTGTAAATATTTCGACAAGTTTTCTTCTTCGTCGTCTTTAAAAACTTGTCTAACTTTAACATATCCCACAGATAACAAATCAATTTTGTCATTTTCTTTATATTTTTTGTAATATCTTGCGAGTGTTCTGTAATTGATATTAAAATCTTGGGCAACACTTCTAATTGAATTGTTAGGTCCCACAGCACTAACGGCTTGGATCATAACATCTACAGACGTCTGGCCCCGTTCCGTAAGTCGTTTTAGATTTCTCGGCATGGTTGCTACATCAAACAAAACATATAAAATAGTTAGAAACATTTAACGCGTACTGGGGTAAGTTGTCACAGTGACAACTAGCCCCAAAAAGTTGAGACAACTAGTACCGGAGACAAAAAAATATATAAATTCTCAAAACACTTCCAATCTTTGACAAATAACGGTTTTTTTCAGTATTACTTTAAAACTGTCTATTTTCTTCTCCAAATATATTTGAAACAACAAAATTACATGCCTAAAAACACTAAGTAAACAATATCAAAAAAAAGAGGTAAAATTACTCACCAAATATATTTTTTTAATTTTCACAACACGCTTTGATTCAAGAGACTGGCGGCCATGACACTTTCTTATGTTGGTGGCATTAGGGTGCTTTCCAAATTGTCAATACTCGCGTTTTGTAAATCCTTCTAGATTATTTAATACTGACGTTGTGACAACTAGTACTTGTGACAACGAGGACACTCTTCCTACAGACCCACCAACATATCTGTTCAGGTGGCAGAAAAAAGAACTACAACATTCCTTCAAATTGTGACAGTTTGTAGTTGATTTCCATGACCAGTAGCGCCCTCGAAAACTGCACAGTTAAGTTGGTGGTACTATACTATACCTACTATGTGACAGCTGTCAAAGTGAAAGTAGTTGACTTATTTTTCTGTTTTGACATTCGTATGAAAGTACGGTAGTATAATTATTAAAGGGCTTATTTGAAAAAATATAAATTTACGAATAGTTTTAACATTTTTAGAATACAATTCGATCACGCGACGCGACCATCGCAAGTTCTTGCGAAACAGATTTTGGACGCTTTTTCGACATCTATACGTTTGATGTCGGGATCTTAGTACTTATGTAGGTCAACAACGCCTGATTATCACGTGGAATAGAAATTAGTCAATATGTACAGGGTTCTTGTAAGAATGCTAACAACCTGTTAGGGTTGACTTCTGCTAGTCCTAAGTGTCCTAACAAACATTATAGGATGTTTTTTTTTATTGATTATTTGTATTCGACGGAATAATCACGAGGATCACCTGATGTTAAAAGTCTCTGGTGCCTGTTATTTATTATTTTATATATTGTTACTTCGCTGGATGTAAATATTCAAAACTCTATACAAAAGGGAGCGCGGTGCGGTCCAGAATGTCCAGATTAGCAGAAGTCAACCCTAAGAAGTTGTTAGTATTTTTCCAATAAACCTGCATATATTTTGGTCATCAACGGTCCATTGACGTGACGACCTCAACACTGTATATTATAAAATATTTCTTTAAAAACACAATTAATAAAAATGCAAAGAAAACTTATTAATATTATTCCAAGAAATCAATATCGTTTCGATCCACTATAAATTAGCGAAACAATCTTACTGAATGTCAATCTATTGCATAATTATTGTGATGACAAAACAATTGCCGTCCACATTTAATTATTTTAACCGACTTCAAAAGAAGGAGGAGGTACTCAATTCGACTGTATTTTTTATATTTGTTACCTCAAATCTTTTGGACTAGGTGAATCGATTTTGATGATTCTTTTTTTATTTGAAAGCTGATTGTGATCCCATTTAAATTTCATCAAAATCGTTCAAGCCGTTTTAGAGTTATACTCCAATATCTGAAAAGTGTTTTCTTATTGTGAGGATATAGTCATAGACAGTGAATGATAATCGATCCCGCAAGTGGCAAGGGTCACTAAAATAGGTTTGTTTTTGCCATAAAATGGAACCGACTTCAACACTCAAAAGTGTGAAATAACTTGAGGAAGTCGGTACCATGCGCCCAATATTGTGATAATAGGTACTTTGAACTTTTTTTTTTGTTTACTTTATTAATAAAATACTACGAACTATATACAACACTACAGCTACTACAATAAAAGCATTTGGACTCATAGTTAGTCCAAATGCTCTAGCCCACTACCAGTTGGCAGCGTGCCCAGCATGCTGGCAGCATTGCCCCGTTGCATTGCAAATGAACTTATAAATAAATAACTTAAATAACTAACCTAAAATATATAACTTACTTAACAATGAACCCTTTTGAACTATCATGGTGCCGACTTCAACAAGTTATTTCACACTTTTGAGTGTTAAAGTCTGTTTCAAATAAAATTTTTGATGTTATCGCCTTTGGATCTGCCCGCCTGATAAGCGTCACGTGTATCCATTAAGTTGCAGTGACACTGTATGCTCCCCGCTCGTCACTCAAGACATTTTCCGAATTCACATCCAATATTAAACATATTTTTCGATACAGATCTCTGAAACCGTTTACCATATCCATACGTTATAACACTTCTAACCCGTTTAAATAAAGAACGTATCTAAAATGGCGCGGAAAAACTTCACCTCTCACTTGCTCACAATATACAGCAATAGAGAACACAGTGAGCAATAGAAACATTTTAAATTCGTTGCTTTATAACAGTTATGTAATAATCGTTTATTATGTCATAAGCTATTGTTTGATATCCGTTTTTAGACGCGCGTTATTTCCATCTCTTCATCTTCCAGCGAACGTTTGGAAGCTGGGGCAATAGTTATGGACTGCAGTGCAAAGGTCCTTAGGGAGATAATAATCCGAAATCCTAGATTCCTAACCCGTTTTTCTCGCAGTGGTTTTTTTTTTTGCTGAACGTGGCAGGAGTTGGAATATTTCAATATATAAACGACTAAATAAAATAAATGATTCTGACATATATTTTTGTTTTTGCTATAGACCCCATAACAAATGGTCTATAATTTATCAATTTGATAGCCCTTCATTAAATTATTATTAAAATTCGTAACTTGTGCACACCACGATTTGATGCTTTTTACTTCTCATTCACTCCTTCGCAGATTCGGTCAGTTTTTTAATGTTATTGTTACTGAACAAGGTCGAGGCCCCCCTGATGTTAAGTGGTCTAACCTCTGCCTATACCAGATGCATTTCATCACAAGTCACGAATTGGATTGCGCCCGCACCTTGAGACACTTGTTAAGTCTTATGTGCCTGTAATTTCACTGGCTCTCAAGGACTGCTGCCGGAACACACCTTTAGGTTGTGGTAACAGATTTTCTACTTGAGGGTGGTAGCTGCCCGGCGGGCAATCGTAAAATTCCCTTCCACCATGCGGTGGGGATCACGACTAGGGACCTGCGGAACGGCAGAACATAGCTATTAACGTCTGCCATCATTGCTTCAGATATTACAAAACTATGCTTAATGTACATAAATAAATACAGGCAAGCAAAAAATAAAAAAAAATATTCCATCCCAATACGATGGTTAAAGAACGATTGGAAAGATTCGAGTTATGACGTCATCTCATGTCAATTGGTTAGAGCATACCCCGGCTCAAGGGGTGGATGGACGCGGGTTCGAATCCCGCACATGACTTAAATTTTTCCTATTGTATATATGTGATTTTGTAATGTAATCCGCATAGCAAGCGTTATTGCAAACCTAACAATATTAAAATTATAAGGTTGCGTCATCATTTACAAGTATAAAACCAAATGCAAAATTGGTCTTGTTTGTAGTACAACGCAAGTGGTGCAAAAAAATTAATCTGTCCAACCCAAATTATTCTTCAATTCACTATTCAAAACAATGGATCCTTTGATTCAAATCCATTGTGTGGAACTCCCAGACCGAATCCAAGGACCTGGCAGCATCTTAATTTCCTCATCATTATTATCGTATCGTCAATAAATAGGAAACGACTGGTCTTTGTTCTGCCTAGTTATATGATCAGTGATGTGAAGACAAGATGGGATCCATGTTATCTATATAAAATGTAGACCCTTGATACGTCGGGCTTAACATCTCCTATATTACCAGCTCGCTGGGAGCAAGTACGAAAATAAAACGAACTACTATTGGAATAAGGATCATTACGGCGCGAAAATGACCTGGAAATTACGTTAATATTTTTAACATCACTAAACACGAACTATATATAATATATTTATTTATAAATAAGTTATTTTTGTATTATTAAATTTCCTATCTTTTGGTGTAAGAATTGATTATAAAGCATTTGTTACCGCTTAACATCAGGATGGCCTAGCTAGTGGTTGGTTTTTCACAATCCCATTAAAAAAAACCTAGCAAAATAAAGAAAAAAAAAATCCAGTTTTAAACGTGCCATAAAGCTTTTGGAAAAAAAATATAAGTTAACGCTGACAAGTGCTAAATAGCTTTACTTGAACAGAATTTTAGCAAAATTTATTTAGTTTGTAGCAGTAAGAAAACTATATATTAATCTTGATCACATTGTCTAAGGCCAAGAAAAGTCCGAAACACGTTTTCATAAAATTTTCTCTGTAGAATAAATTGCAAAGTTGACTCTAACTTACGCTTGTATCATAAATATCTTCATTATTTACTTATGAATGTGAATTAAAATATATTAATAAAATAGAAAAACCTTTTCGACAGGGAAAAGATAATTTACATTTTCGATTAACGTTACTAGTTTTGTGTTATTAAGCTTACTCTCGGATTTTACCTAAACTGATCGCGATTCCACCATCGCTGCGTCTCTTTTACTCCTACGCAGTCCGATAGTGACAAATTTCAGCATTTGACAGCGTCTTAAGCATTTAGAGATAAAATAAATAATAGAACGGGACACTGGCAAAGCAGAAGCATAGATTTTAATATTGTTAGGTTTGCAATAACGCCTGCTATGCGGATTACATTACAAATTTACCAGCAAAAATTTATGTCATGTGCGGGATTTGAATACGATCAAATACTCCATCCCAATACGATGATTAAAAAACAATAGAAAAAAATTTAGTTATGATGTCATTGTCATGTTAGCTCAATTGGTTAGAGCATACCCCAGCTAAAGGGGTGGATGGACGCGGGTTCGAATCCCGCACATGACTTAAATTTTTCCTATCGTATATTTGTAATTTTGTAACATATATATGCATAGATATTAGACACAGGTGCATGAAATGCGAAATTTCACCGAGTTTGAACACTTGGTATTTAAAATATGACTAAACTACGTTTGTATGGAATTAACCTTTAACCACTTGCACTCTTGCAACTTTGAAGTAGGTACCTTTTTTTATGTAATCTCAGAAGAAAGAACTTTTCTGCGTTTATAAAATATAAATATTTTTTGTTTACAATGAAGATTCCTGAATCTATCTATTATTGTTTCTGGCGTCATTATACGTGGGTCGGAAGTATTTTTGTGTTGAAATTAGCACTTACTGTTTTATATCAGTTTGATATAAAATATTTTTTTAATAGAAATCGATACTAATAAACGGGTCTCTATTACTAAGAATACTAAACCACGTCAAAAAAAATCGTAAAGATAAACTTACCACCAGGTGAACGTAATGTTTTTTACGGTTCCGTACCCAAAGGGTAAAAACGGGACTCTATTACTGAGACTTCGCTGTCCGTCTGTCTGTCATCAGGCTGTATCTCAAGAACGGTGATAGCTAGACAATTGAAATTTTCACAATGATGTATTTCTATTGCCGCTATAACAACAAATAATAAAAATAAAATAAATATATAAGGGGGCTCCCATACAATTATAGAGGTTTTCGCCGTACCTACCCAGCTCAATCGGACACTGCGAAAAGTGTCTGTAACTTGCAACATTAGGTTACAGATAATGATACGGAACCCTTCGTTCGCGAGTTCCACTCGCACTTGGCCGGTTTTTTTGTCTAGTTTCATAGGGGACCAGCCTATGGCAATCTACTGGACACGGTTCCAGACTCCAGATTGCTTACTTATGAGTCCTATAGATATCCTTCCTAGAGGTCCATACAGGGAATGACAAAAACAGCCAAGTGCGATTCCGACTCGCGCACTGAGGGTTCCGTACAAACCTGTAGGTATATAAGTAAAAGTTATGGTATTTTTATTGCTAAATGAGATTTCATTATAAAATTTTTAAGTTAATAAAAATATTTTTATTATATTTCGTTACTCAAAATGTATGCTTTTCCTTTATGTGTGCTATAAGACGTTGCTTCGTACCAAATTTTAAGATTCTGAGTTCACGGGAAGTACCCTGTAGGTTTTTATTCCCTTGCGAGTGTCGAAAAGTTGTGACATATAAACAAACGGCTGTATCTTTTGATTGCGTTGGCTTAGAAGTTTGATTTTTTCACAGCTCCAAGGGACAGTAGACCTGGGCGTCAAGTCTGCTAATCAATATGAATCTATATTGGACTCGGCCTGGTCAATTTTGACAGTTTTGGTAGTCTACTAACTTCATATCGTTCATATTGAGTCAATATTGATTCAATCTCGGTTTCATATGAAAACGAAACGAAATAATACATAATAACGAAATTGTTTTCTGAATTACCTTACTCTTCTCTTTTTATTTTTTGTTGGCAGTATCTTCAAACCAGCCTGGATTCATCATAGATTCACATATGCATAAGGACAGGAGCAGACTACCGATTCTGTCTTGTATGAATATTGAATGAATCCTATAAGGGTTCCGTTTTTTTCCTTTTGAGGTACGGAACCTTAAAAAACTTGTTCATTGCAGCAGAAAGGGCGAGGCGTGTGGTCAAAGAACCTGCATTCCGACACACTATCGCGCACGCCCAAACACATTAGCTGATAGATAATCGGTCATACAAATAGTCGGTTGGCTTCACTCAACCTCTATGTTTGACATCTAACCAAGGGTGGTATTTATTTACGTATGTCATGCTGCAATGTCAAAAAAGTACTGTACTGTATCAGCCGGATTGTCCACTGCTGAACACAGCCTCCCCAATTAAAGGGGGGTTTGCTTGGCAGGCGTCTTGAGGACCGCAGTTTAAGTTATCAGTTCCGCCTATTACGACACTCACAGGGAGCAATGGGGGGTAAAATTCCAGCCCGTCACCCCACGGGGTTTAAAAAAGTACCAGGAAATGTTATGGAAAACATTTAGTTTACGAAGTTTTTGGGTGCAGCCTTCAGCCACTTTTCTGGACACTTCTTTAGAACAGTGTGATTTCTTTTTTTATTCCAGGTAAGGCAATAATACGGGAGTAAAAAATTACACTTGGTGCCTAAATAATAAACACGGTAGTTAATTAGTATTTGTCGCATTTTTTGCCATAATTTTGTGCGATGGTGCGTTGTCGTTATGCAAGATCCGCAAGTTTTTTCCCCATTGAAGCAGTGATAGCTCAGTGGCATTGACTATGGACTGCCGTGCCGCAGGTCCATGGTTCGAATCCCGCCCAGAGCTTAAGCTTCACCGCATGGTGGAAGGGCATTTTGCGAATGCCCGCCTGGCTAGCGACCACCCTCAAGTAGAAAATCTGTCGCCAAGCACCTAACGGTGTGTTCCAGCAGCAGTCCTTGAGAGCCAGTGAAATTACAGGCACATGAGCCTTTATAAACTGTCTCAAGGTGACGGGCGCAGTGCAATTCGTGAGTTGTGACGAAATGCATCTGTTATAGGCAGAGGTTAGTCCGCTTAACATCAGGTGGGCCTCGCGCTTGTTCTGTCACAATAACATTAAAAAAAAAAAACCGGCCGTTTTTAGCAGATATTCTAACGCAACAGTCTTAATACGTCAGATAGTATTATTTAATTGACCGTATGTTTATCCGAATCGAATTTATGATGAACCAAATTACAAGGTATCATAGAAATTAATGTCTTCGAGATTGAAGGCCTTTCGCACCGAGAATGGTCTTCTACAATCTCTTAGCCACCTTGAAAGCTTTGTACCACTCTATTTTTGATAAAATCGATTCACAATATGTCATTCATAAGATTTTGAAACTGACCAACCAGAAGCTCATACAGGGTTATTGGTAAAATGCTAACAACCTCTTAGGGTTGACTTCTGCTAGTCCTAAGAAACATTTTGAGATGTTTGTTAATTTTTTTTTTGTGTTTTAATGCCTACTCCGAGCCAAGAGCGCCCGCCGCCGCTACACCGCGTCGTGTCCCTTTGAGTTTTGAATATTTACATCGAGTAAAGTAATAAAACATATGAAATAATACATTACAGGCACAAGAGACTTTTGACATCAGGTGGTCCTCGTGCTTATTCAGTGAAAAACATAGGCGCTCACGTATTTAAAAAAATACATTGATTTGTACATTCGGTGTTGTCCCGTTCTTCTCGCAGTGGCTCTATACATTTATTTTCTATACGTGCCAGTACATGGTACTATATTTCAATATTAAAATTTGAAAGTGACCTTCATAAGAGTCTTTGGCTTTGGAACGGAATCCTCGGTATGTGAATTCAACACGCACTTGGACAGTTATTTTATTATATAAATTCATAATTAAGTATAAATTAAAATAAAGTTAAACCTATTTAAGCCTAAATCGAAGAAATGATTCTGACTTTGGAACGGAATCCTCGTTATGTGAGTACACCACGCACTCGGTCAGTTTTATTATCTCGTAGAATTCATAATTAAGTATAAATTAAAATAAAGTTAAACCTAGTAAAGCCTAAATTTAAGAAATGATTCTGACTTTAAACGGAATTCTCGGTATGTCAGTACAACACGCACTTGGTATATTTTTTACCTCAAAGAATTCGTAATTAAGTATAAATTAAAATAAAGTTAAACCTAGTAAAGCCTAAATTTAATAAATGCTTTGGAACGGAATCCTGGATGTGGCCCAAGACGCACATGTTTTTTTTTCTTAACTCTTAATGATTACGTAAAATAAAGTTAAACCTAGTAAAGAGGCCACTGACTTAAGGATACTTTTTTTATCTCGTAGAATTCATAATTAAGTATAAATTGAAATAAAGTTAAATCTAGTTAAGCCTAAATTGAAGAAATCATTTTGACTTTGGAACGGAATCCTCGGTCTGCAACACGGACATGGCCAGTTTTTTTTTCTTAACTCTTAATACTCATAAGTATTAGATAAAATAAAGTTAAACCTAGTAAAGAGGCCACTGACTTAAGGATACATTATAAATTCAGACGATATAAGACAGCTGGACCGCTGCCACGATCGTTAAACTAAACAAAAGCTGCACGAGACCGTTTTATTTCGATGCTGGAACGACATAGTTTGATGACAGTCATTTGACAGCGGCAGGAAGTGATGAATGGTACACGATGCGACCATTAATCACGTTTTTTTTTTATGCATTGATGGATCAGTGGCATTGGCTGTGGAGTGCCGTGCAGCAGGTCCATGATTCGAATCTCGCCGGGGGCTTGAGCTTCACCATATGGTGGTAGGGCATTTTGCGAATGCCCGTCCGGCTAGCGACCACCCTCAAGTGGAAAATCTGTCGCCAAGCACCTAACGGTGTGTTCCGGCAGCTGTCCTTGAGAGCCAGTAATTCTAGGTTAACCTCAACAACATCTTCGTCATCATCACTTACCATCAGGTGAGATTGTGGTCAAAGGCCATCAGCAAAAAAAGGAAATTAAAATTGTAGTTAAGTTTTGTAACTATTATATGTATAAAATCATGGTATTCGCCAGTTAAATTCTTTCTCGTATTACTTTGAACAGTTATTGGCCAACATTGCACAAGATTCCATTAATTTGGAAATGTCCTTTAGTTTTAATATCTATTCCTGTGGTTTGCCGGTTTTTCGTTTTATAATTTATATTATCCTACAAATAAATATGTAAAGAAATGTAAGTCAAACTCAAAAACAGCAGAACGCAAACCTTACCGCGGCGGGCGTGGTGTAGTGTACCGTGCGGCGCAACAACATTACTGCGACGCGACCAATCGTATGCGGTCACTTCTAAGCGACATATCAATTGAATATGGAAGATTGTGCGAGTTTTGTTAATTGTGAACTTGATGAGTCCGAAATCAAAGCGGTAACTGTATGAGAGTTACACTTCTTTACATATTTATTCTCCAAATGTGAAAATAAGTATACTCATACATAACAAGTTTTCCGAATAATTTGGAAAATTGGAAATTTTACCGAATACTGGTAAACCAGAAGCATAGATTTCAAGCCCAATGACGTGCATGCAAAATTTCACTGAGTTTGAACACTTGTTGATTAAAATATAACAAAGCTACGTTTTTGTGAAAAGCGCTTTAAGACCCCTTAGGGGTGGACCTGTTTAGGTGGTAGCGAGTATGAGCAAAATACCCTACCGCGGTAAAGCTGAAACAGCTGGTCCTTTCCATCAATTTGTTATGAGCACCTGCTAAGTAAAATATTTAAATCAATAATATTATATATAATTATTATTATTGATGATAATAATAACAAAAATATACCCCGTGGGGTGCTCTTCAGCAATAGTTCGTTTTGGTGGGTAAAACAGCAGTGTAAGATATACTGCCGCGAATCAGGAAATCAGATCAAATTCCTTATTTTAGTTAATTCAGGTCCGAAACTATATATCTTCCAAGTTTCATCGAAAACGGTTCAGCCGTTTCAGAGTGAAGGAGCAACGCTAAAAAAGTTTTTTAATTTTTTATAACTGATAGACGGCTTTGACCACTATCTCACCTCAGTACAGGCTAACCTATAATTACTGGCTCTCAAGGACAGCTGCCGGAACACACCGTTAACCAACTTTTGCATTTGTAATATTTTTCTGAGCCAAAAACTACGGAAACTCATTTAACATCAATCCCGAGCCGAGTTCAGTGGCTGAGATACTGCTAACATTAACATAACAAGTGCCAATAACTAAGCACCGAACGCACATAACCGCTTTTGCAAACGTGTGGGTAGTACAAAAGTATTGCAGTTTCGCAACACGACCTACTGTCAGCCTCTCACCTACGCTATGGCTATTTTTGGCCGGTGCATAATTGGTCGAGAACTTCAACATTATTATTAAGCATGGTTACCGGATTACAGGTCTTAGGATGCGTATTTAACAGATATATGCGAGAGAGACGAGCGGTGTATATAAAAAGAAAAAAAATCCATCAAATAATAACAAATATTTTAAACGTATCCTAAGAAACAAAAATCTGTATATATTTTTTTTTAATGCCTGATAGGTTAGCCTTTGACCACTATCTCACCTGATGGTAAGTGATGATGTGGTCGAAGATGTTGTTCAGGCTAACCTAGAAGTACTGGCTCTCAAGGACAGCTGCCGGAACACACCGTTAGGTGCTTGGCGACAGGTTTTCTACTTGAGGGTGGTAGCTAGCCAGGCGGGCATTCGCAAAATGCCCTACCACCATGCTATAACGACTGCCATCCTAAGACAACAACCGGGACCGACGGCTTAACGTGCCCTCCGAAGCACGGAAGCGCTTAGTAGTATTGTCATTAGCGGTCACCCATCCAACTCATGACCGCGCGCGACGTTGCTTAACTTTGCTTATCGGTTGAGAACAGCTAAGTAAACTTCGCTACGAGCGCTTCAAATATAAAAATATATTAGTGATATTTCCGCCTAATTATATTCGATGTCTTGATCGTGGGCTCGTTGAGTCAATACCTCCTGAGGATGATTCGTGGAAGCGAAACGCGTCGAAAATTCTTCCGGTTTGGCTAAGTGGCGTTTGTGACGTCACGTTGGGTTAACAGGAAAATTAGCCGGAATTGTAACTAGACATTTTTTTTCAATATTTTGTTAGTGTTTTATAAAAATATTGATTTAGTATTTTCTTAGAATACTTTTAAAATGTTTACTACTACTAAATATGGATTTCTACAGTACTAGTAACGCCTGAATATATTTATTAAATCCATCAAATTCAAAATAATTTATTAAATCTAGGCGTCTACGACACTTATAAAAGTTTATTACATATTTTAATATTGAAGTATTCTACATACTACTGCAACGTTCAACAAAAAATAGAGCTACTGCGAGAACATTTAGAAGCGATGATGGCCGAGCGGTGATAGCTATGGACTGTCGTCCCGCAGATCCATAGTTCGATCCTCACCGCGGGCTTGAGCTTCATTGCATGGTGGAAGGCCATTTTGCGAATGCTCGCCTGGCTAGATACCACCGTCACGTAGAAAATCTGTCGCCAAACAACTAACGGTGTGTACCGGCTGTAGGCCTTGAGAGCCAGTAAAATTAAAGGCACGTGAGATTAAAACAACTGTATGTGTCAGTGTGACGGGATTACTCAATTTAATAAGTTAGATAGCTCCGACTATAGTTTCAACTGCGTCCGGTGGAATTTTTGTAGGAATGCACGGGATGCCTGCGTTTTTCATAACAACATTACAAACCTCTACGGAGAGATCCGACTAAATGAATTGCAAAGCGAGACGTTCCAAGCTCTCCTTGAAAAAAACCACCGGATGTGGTTGAAACTTCGAAGTTAACAGGATAAACTCACGTAAATAAGTCAACTACGACTTATTCACGTAATAACTATCCGTATTATTTACTAAAATTTCACTTCTTTCAGGCATCTGTGTAAAAATAGGTACTGTCTTAGGTTTTCGCGATTATTATACATAATGTAAAGGGATGACTGTCACCCTGTAACCACGATCACTACAAAGTGTTTGAAACGTCGAGACAAAAAAAAAAGATACTCGTATGTATACGCGATTTAAACCATTTAAACTTATTTAATTGCTACACAGAAAAAAAAAGACTTCTTTAGCCAAGAATATACATTGTCTTAATAAATTCAAGACAATGCTGTATTACAACAAGAATATATTCTGACCTGAAAAATAATCGAGTCTTGATACTACACTCGAATATTCTTAGGAATATTGTTTTGACCCAAAAAATATTTCTTCACATAAAGTATTCAAATTATTATTTCAAGATAACGAAAATATTCTTCTAACAATAAAATAGGAATTCTTCTGTTAACATTTTATTCTCTAAAGAAGATGTCTATATTATTTCTTGAAATATTCTGGTTCGAATGTAATTAAGGTGCTTCACTTACGAATATTTATGGTAAGATTCTTGGATTCAAAACTAACCATATTCGTATTTAAACACTTTAACGATTTCTCCAAAGAAGAATGCAATATATACCTTGATTCAAGAATATATTCCTGAGAATATTGTGTTCTGTTTTCAAGAATATATTGTTTTCAATATATATGAATCACAAATATTCCTGAATAAAAACACACTGCGTTGGCTCAAGTATTCCTTTTTTTCTATGTAGATAGGTACTGTTCTGACCCATGCAGAATGGGTAGCTTGACCGAAACCGTGTCTTCCCAACCTTGTCCATACAAGATCAAGCTGCAACTATTTTATAAAACTACTAAAGTATTATTTAGTATTATAAAACGCAATATTATATTAATTACATTGCTAATTACGAAAACCACTTATCAGTTACAATATAATTGTCAATATAATTCCAGTAGCTGCCTAATAATTATATAATTAACTTATTCACAAAATTGCAAATCAAACGCACTAAGTACGTACATCAATAAAGACTTATCATTTAATTACAATAATTACACATTGGCCTAGCATTACTTAGTGGATTTAATACTGCATTTGGACATAAATGTGAACATTGAAATTATATGAATTACTAGCTGACCCGGCAAACGTTGTTTTGCCATATAAATAATATAAAAAATAAGGGTTGATCGTAGAAGGGTGAAAATTGAGGATTGTATGTATTTTTGTATGTTGTATCATAAAAAAATAGAAATTAAAAATTTTGTCTAAAAAATAAAATGTACTACTACCCCTAACATTTAGGGGGATGAAAAATAGATGTTGGCCGATTCTCATAGATACCGGATAAGCACAAAAAATTTCATCAAAATCGGTCAAGCCGTTTCGGAGGAGTATGGCAACGAAAACTGTGACACGAGAATTTTATATATTAGATAACTAAGAGTCAATTTGAGTGTTCTGTACCCAAAGGGCTTTGCTCAAGAGGACAGTAACCAACTAGATGGTGTGACCAGACCAGCTACACCACTCTATTGTCTAAATTCTATGCTGGACTTTGAAGCACTCGTAGCGAAGTTTACTTAGCTGTTCTCAACCGATCAGCAAAGTTAAGCCACGTCGCGCGCGGTCATGAGTTGGATCCATGACCGCTAGTGACATTACTACTGAGCGTACACGTGCTTCGGAGGGCACGTTAAGCCGTCGGTCCCGGTTGTTGTCTTAGGATGGCAGTCGTTATAGCATGGTGGTAGGGCATTTTGCGAATGCCCGCCTGGCTAGCTACCACCCTCAAGTAGAAAATCTGTCGCCAAGCACCTAATGGTGTGTTCCGGCAGCTGTCCTTGAGAGCCAGTACTTCTAGGTTAGCCTGAACAACATCTTCGACCACATCATCACTTACCATCAGGTGAGATAGTGGTCAAAGGCTAACCCTATCAGGAATAAAAAAAAATAAAAAAAAAAAAAAAGACTCCGTCGACTTCTTTTGATCATGGGACTCTAGTTCATAAACAGTGTAAGATACTTAGTACATACACAAAGAATGTTGACCTTAAATGAAATCTTGAGTTAGAAATGTCATTTATGTTTTTCAATGGGCTTCAGTACATGAGAAGGTAGTTGAAGAATTGTTTTTATCGCACCCTAGCGTTGGAAAGTTTATTAGGTAAAGCAGGTACAAATATATATTATTGAAATTTAAAATGAGACCACACGGCAAGCATCAGCTTTCAAATAAAAATAGAATCATCAAAATCGGTTCACCCAGTCAAAAGTTAAAGACAAACGTAAAAAAAACCGGCGTCCTCCATTTAAATAAGTCGGTAAATTTTTTTTTATCGACAGAGAAAAACAACATCCTTGTCAACGCTAAAAATATATTTTATTTTTATTTTACTTGTTTGATGTGATTAATCCTGTGAATATAATAATACACCCCTGATGTGGAGCAAGAAATTATTTTCCAATTTCATTAGAAAATCGTGGGCGTGATTTAACGCATCAATTGCGGAACAATCGGTTGGAAAATTGTAGCATGCGACTAATGATTGTTTGGAAATGTTACACAATTTGTCGTTAAAACTTAACTGAACGATAAAAAAGATATTCGCAGGTTACAATTGACATAATTGCAATTGCAACTAAAATACATACATTTTTGTAACAAAAACTACGACTTTAAACATAAAATACGAATTATTACGGATAACTCTTAGGGATTAAGGGATACTCGGCAGATCTCACTCATATTTGAATAAGACCACTTGATTAACTTAATAGGAACCGGCTTTTGTTACCCCGGCTAAAGGTGTGGATGGACGTGGGTTCGACTTAAATTTTTCCTCTCGTATATTTGTAATTTTGTAATGTAATCCTCATAGCAAGCGTTATTGCAAACATAACAATATTAAAAATATAAGTCATTATCATTGAATAGCGCTACTTATCACAATACAATATGTTCTTGATAATATTTAACAAGAGGTGGTGAAATAGTATAACCACTGAGTTACTTAATTATTATGATCTAATTTGTACGAATGTATTATGCATGTTCGCAATATGTCGAGCGGAAAGTGCGAGTTAGATTCATATCTAAAATTTTATGTTTTACGTAAATCATTATTGCATGTAAAATTACAGGCACATGAGACCAAGCACCTAACAGTGTGTTCCGGCATTAGTCCTTGAGAGCCAGTGAAATTACAGGCACATGAGACTTAACAACTATGTCTCAAGGTGACGGGCGCAGTGCAATTCGTGACTTGACGAAATGCATCTCTTATAGGTAGAGGTTAGTCCGCTTAACATCAGGTGGGCCTCGATCTTGTTCCGTCACAATTACAGAAAAAAAATGTTAGTTAAGGCGATTCTCAAAAGAAATTTAAATATCATCTACATTTTTATCATTATAGTATGTATGTCACAAACCTGACATACATATAGTACGAGATCCCGCTGCAGGATTGGTGTGCTCATCGACTTTTTGTTTAAAACCAAATTTTTATGTTTATTTATAGTTAAGAGTATATATATTTACTAGGGTGCCTATTAAAATTTGGCCGCCATTATTTTTAATTAAATTATTTTTAATTGATTTTTGGTAAAAAATTTCGTTTATTTATTTTTTAAATAAAATAACGTCTACATCACGGTAATTCATATGAAGATTCTAAAAAATCACGGTTGCCGTTGCGCACCTGGCCGCACCTCTTTGCAGCCAGGTGTAAACAGGTATGATTTCGATAAATTTATACGTTTATAACCTATTTTTATTAATTATATGTCAAATTGAAGCTAATTTTTTTCTATTAATTATCATATAAAGTTGCTTAATTAAATCTGGCCGCAAATAAGGGTTACTGGCTGTTAAAGATAATTAATATTTAAGGTAGAGTGAAAGAGAGTTAGCGCGTAACATCATTTGTCAGACGAGGACAGCGATTGCCGGCTGTGCGACGCTTTTAAGCCATTGCGCATGCGTCGAATGTTAGTGTTCTCAACTGAACAGATGCAGCATTTTTATTCTAACATAAAAACCACGCTGTTTTGGAGTTCGTAATAAACAACGTTTTCCCCTCGTGAGTACAATCTGTCCACCTCCTATGACACAATCGTCCAAACTGCTCACGTTTTTTTATCCCGCGACGCCCCGTAACGTTTTTTTGTAGTACTAAGTAGTTTTCCATTACCTAAACATGTCACCCTAACATCCCCATACCCCAATATATTACCTATACCATACAAAAAATAACATTTTCATACATTTAGTTTGAGTGGATCAAACAGCGAATAAAAATATATTTTTCCAGATTTTGAGGTATTTTGTTTTTTAATCGAGTTTATTTGTGGCAGTCTCCAATCAACATAATATAAACTTCTTGGTACCAATGCAATCCTCATCATATTCTCTTTACGGGAAAAGAAATGAAAATAGACCTTTTCATGGAAAATTTTACAGGAAAATGGGTTTGAACAGACGACGAAAATGGCGGGAAACGGCATTTTTTATATATTTTTTTTATTTATTTTTTCCGAAACTATTCCACCTACAACTTTGTTTTTTTTTTAATGTGTGTATTTATTATGGTTCTTTACCCATGAATAATACCAGATTGTAAGGATAAATATTTTATAAGTAGTAACGAGATTAAATCAACGCGATTTTTTTTAAGAATTTTGGCGGGAAAACTGTACATAAGCGGATTTTATTTTTTTTCTCAAAAACTATACCACCTACGAATTTGGTTTTTCTTTTGATATGATTATTCAGATGTAATCTATACACCTGAATTGTTTCAGATGTTTAGGTTTACAGGTTTAAAAGTAGTTACGAGATTATTTATTACGTAAATTTCGATCGGTGAGTGTTTGCGCGGCAAAATGCATCGAGTGAAAGTTATTTTTTTTCATTTCATGATTTGAGTAACTTCTCGTTACCATAGAGTAATGCGGTTTTTTTGTTGTATAGCCAATGATAGTAGCTTACTAACAACGTTTAAATAATAACGATCGGATAAATACAAGCTTCACACTAAACTGCTCAAAATGTTAAAAAAATTACCCTCTAAAAAATAAGGAGTTAGAAAAATTGCTAACTAGACCGTCGATATATCAAATCAATATTAATTTTTTGTTGCAATTTTTAAATTTGTCATTTTGAAAAAAAATACATATTTTTTGGAGTATTTATTATAAGTCGTCTCTATTACTCCCCGGTGGTTGAGAACACTAACATTCGACGCATGCGCAATGGTTTAAAAGCGTCGCACAGCCGGCAATCGCTGTCCTCGTCTGACAAATGATGTTACGCGCTAACTATCTTTCACTCTACCTTAAATATTAATTATCTTTAACAGCCAGTAACCCTTATTTGCGGCCAGATTTAATTAAGCAACTTTATATGATAATTAATAGAAAAAATTAGCTTCAATTTGACATATAATTAATAAAAATAGGTTATAAACGTATAAATTTATCGAAATCATACCTGTTTACACCTGGCTGCAAAGAGGTGCGGCCAGGTGCGCAACGGCAACCGTGATTTTTTAGAATCTTCATATTAATTACCGTGATGTAGACGTTATTTTATTTAAAAAATAAATAAACGAATTTTTTTACCAAAAATCAATTAAAAATAATTTAATTAAAAATAATGGCGGCCAAATTTTGATAGGCACCCTAGTAAATATATATACTCTTAACTATAAATAAACATAAAAATTTGGTTTTAAACAAAAAGTCGATGAGCACACCAATCCTGCAGCGGGATCTTAGACTAATACTATAATAATGATAAAGCCTCTTTATTTTTCTTAACTTACAGAGTTTAAAACTAAGTTAAGTTTTAAGATATACATTATACATAGTGATAAATTATGCACAATTATATAGTTAAGGCCCCTGATGGGTATAGGGTTCCTCCATCAGATTCCAGGTTTTCCTTATTTTTTCTTTTATTTTTTTTTATGCCTGATATGTTAGCCCTTGACTACTATCTCACCTGATGGTAAGTGATAATGTGGTCGAAGATGTTGTTCAGGCTAACCTAGAAGTACTGGCTCTCAAGGACAGCTGCCGGAACACACCGTTAGGTGCTTGGCAACAGATTTTCTACTTGAGGGTGGTAGCTAGTTAGACGGGCATTCGCAAAATGCCCTACCACCATGCTATAACGACTGCCATCCTAAGACGAAAACCGGGACCGACGGCTTAACGTGCCCTCCGAAGCACGTGCACGCTCAGTAGTAATGTCACTAGCGGTCACCCATCCAACTCATGACCGCGGGCGACGACGTTGCTTAACTTTGCTGATCGGTTGAGAACAGCTAAGTAAACTTCGCTACGAGCGCTTCACTTACTTTGCTATCTTTATCCGTCCGTTACCAGCATGTTTTTTTAATTTCGTCTACCCCTTGCCACTTGGGCTGTCCAAGTTGTAGCTAAATAGGAAAAATTTTATAGATGCTTTACAACGCATTAGAAAGCTCAAGTGGAAGGGGGCTGGACACGTAGCACGACTAGCACGGCTGTCAGCCGATAGATAGACGCATTTGGCTACAATATACATACTATACTTTTGATTTTTATGACATTTTAAGACACTTAAGATGGATGGTCAAATAAAAGACAGAAACAAATTTGTTTAAACTTTTTACCGACGTCAAAAAAAGGAGGAGGTACTCAATTCGTCTGTATCTTTTTTTATGTTTGTTACCTCAGTACTTTTGACTGGGTGAACCGATTTTGATGATTCTTTTTTTTATTTGAAATTGATGCTTGCCGTGTGGTCCTATTTATTTCATCAAAATCGGTCTAGCCGTTTTTGAGTTACACTCCAATAACTGAAAAGTATTTTCCTATCTTGACGATATAGTCATTGACAGTGAATGACAATCGATCCCATAAATAGCAAGGGTCACTAAAAAGGATGTTTTTTTTTAAAGTCTGATCAATATAATTGTTGTTTTTACTTTTTTTTAGGCTTGATAGGTTAGCCTTTGACCACTAACTCACCTGATAGTAAGTGATGATGTGGTCGAAGATGTTGTTCAGGCTAACCTAGAAGTACTGGCTCTCAAGGACAGCTGCCGGAACACACCGTTAGGTGAGGGCAGATTTTCTACTTGAGGGTGGTAGCTAGCCAGGCGGGCATTCGCAAAAAGCCCTACCACCATGCAAAAAAAAAATGAAATTAGTACTTTCTTTAGTTCATAAATATTTATTTATTTATTTAAGAAACAGCAACAGTGTACACATTCTTAATATATAAGTTCTGATACATATATCTTTTACAGGTGTTTACAACATTGATCAAAAGTGAGTTAAACGGTTATATAACAAAAAAAAAATTAAGATGAATAGATTTACACCAACATTGATAGGTTTAATTATGAAATGAAATACTATCTTAATATATCAAATTCATTGAATTATCTATTTATAATTTGATGCAATCACATCGAGATATTATTACTAACGTATAGAGTAGCTATTCTACACAATCGTCATGTTCCATTCTGTTAGGAATAAACTAAAAGCCGCTGCAGCGCTGAAACCATAATTACTGGTGTCTAATTAGACTCTATAGGAACACTGTGCTAGTACGCTTTTAAGGTACAGTTTTCTCGCGCCCAAAAGGTCATAAACGCGTGAGTGGGTGAGAAGATGCCGGCCGGCTTCTCTGCACTGTACAACTATGCTTGTTTGAGATTTCGCGTCTAGTATATATACGTCAATGTGCAATCATTACTTTTTTTTCCTTTGATTGTTTTAAGAATGATTAATTCATATTTATAATAAAACAATAAGAAAACAATAAAAAAAAAACTTATATGTGTGATCATTGTGACAGTTTTATGCAGAAAAATAACATATCTCTATATAGAAGTAAACACATTTCCTGATGTTATTGTGATGTATAAATAAACTAGATTATGTCCATAGATATGGAATCATTTGTAATTTGTTTCGCATTCCGATCTCGCTCCTATTATGGCATTTCAATTGATCACACGTGGCTGGAGTTATTCATCATCTCCGCTTATATATTTTTTAATGTAATGAATAAATTCAGAATTTACTTTGCGGAAATCCATATTTAATAATAATAAATGTTTTAAGAAAACATAAAAAAATGCTGTAGAAGTCGGAGCAAGGGCTATACCAGCAAAATCCCTATACAACCTACTAAAAGACCTTGGCCTGACAAGAACAACCGTAACTTCCATCCTAGAACGTGTATCCAAGGCGGCATTAGTAGGATCTTACCAAATTTGGTTAGGTAGGGGAGGAGGCTCGAGCGGTGAAAGGGAGCATTGATGCATCATAAAGGGGGCCCTTAACCTTACTAACTAGGTTGTAAGTCCCAGGCACCTTGACTGGAGCCTCTTCCTCTGCAACGCTATGGACCCGGCACCCGCACGGTGAATCCATGGAATGCTAAGTAAATTCGTCTCTAATATTTCAATAAAACACTTTCAAATATAAAAAATATGTCTAGTGACAATTTCGCCTAATTTTCGTTTTCAAATACCTTTTTTAACTCGCCGACGCGTCGTCGAAACGTGATATTGGTAAATAAAGGCATCTACTTATCTATTAAGGGTGAACTGGCCGGCCCGTTTTCCATACAAACGTCGCCTCGTAGGGAGATCACTCCCTTGTTTGAGGGTTTGGGTCCAAAATAAGACATAATACCGATTGATCTCATCATTATCTAGGCTTGTATGATGCCGCAATTTTAATAAAATAATTACCTTGAGGATTATGAGCCTCAAAACATTTTTAGGTTCATAACTTATGCCTTAATTATCTTTTTAAAATTGGCATCATACAAGCCTAGATAATGACGATATCGATCGGTAGTATGCTTAAGTCTGGATCTAAAATCTCAAATAAGGGAGTGATCACCCTACCACGTTTGTATGGAGAAGTGACCGGCCAGTTCAACCTTAATATTAAGAAGTGTAGTTCTATTGTGAGACATGGTTTCCGTGTACAAAGGTATATCTATAAACATAGGATTCATATACGACACACAAACTAATTATCTCTTCCATTTAGTCATAGTAACTGCTACAATTTAAAATTGTCCTTCCGGGGTTGGGTTGCTGGAGAGTAATTTGTTATTGCGCAGGAGTGCTCGACTCGTCAAAACAATGAGTACTACACTATTGTTTCTGACTATGCACTGTGGAATATATTTTTATTTTTTGTGCCTGATAGGTTAGCCTTTGACCACTATCTCACCTGATGGTAAGTGATGATGTGGTCGAAGATGTTGTTCAGGCTAACCTAGAAGTGCTGGCTCTCAAGGACAGCTGCCGGAACACACCGTTAGGTGCTTGGCGACAGATTTTCTACTTGAGGATGGTAGCTAGCCAGGTGGGCGCAATTTGCCCTACCACCATGCTATAACGACTGCCATCCTAAGACAACAACCGGGACCGACGGCTTAACGTGCCCTCCGAAGCACGGAAACGCCCAGTAGTAATGTCACTAGCGGTCACCCATCCAAATCATGACCGCGCGCGACGTTGCTTAACTTTGCTGATCGGTTGAGAACAGCTAAGTAAAGTTCGCTACGAGCGCTTCAAATATATCTTTGACATAAATGACAGCAACACACAAATGACTTATTTATTTATTTAATTCTTTATTGCACTACAGTACAAATGGAGGACTTAATGCTAAAGCACTTTCTACCAGACATCCACATATTAGTTATAGAGAAAAGGACGTAGGCGTGCAACAAAAAATATATTTAAATACTCTAGAACAGAAAAGGCAAAGAATATTGCAGATATAAAATATTATATATACCTTTATGCATAAATACTATATACATGCACATAATAGCAAAAATAATACTAAATATATATAATAAATATAATATACTAATTATACTAATGGTAAAAAAAAACAATTTAATAATTTATATAACATTTGAGAACAGTGATAAAAGTGACAGAATTTATGAAAGTGTTGAAATCTTATAAAAATGCTCACGGACCCGTCGTTTGAAGACTTCCTTAGAAGGAGATTGTCTAGTGGATAACGGTAACTCATTCCACAGACGAGGTGCAACCACACACCAGGATTTATCCACAAAAGAGGTGCTGTGCAAAGGGATATCAAGGAGTAAATTATTACTTGATCTAAGTTCAAGGTTATTTAAGTCGGAGAGAAAACTGATCGAGAGAGAGATAGATGATATTAACGAAGCGTTCGTAGCGAAGTTTGCTTCGCCGTTCTTAAACGATCAGCTAAGTTAAGCACATCCGCTGTCATCACTTGGATGGGTGACCGCTAGTGGCATTACTACTGAGCGTGCACGCGTCTTAGGATGGCAGTCGTTACAGCATGGTGGTAGGGTATTTTGCGAATGCCCGCCTTCCTAGCTACCACTGTCGTCTAGCCCCTAATGTTTCCGGCATCTGTCCTTTTATTTCAATTATTCTAGTTTAGCCTAAATAACATCTTTGACCGCATCATCGTTTACCATTGGGTGAGATATTGGTTAAAGGTTAGCATATCAAGAATGCAAAATAAAATTACTAAATCACAGTTTTATTTAATAATAACAAATATTTTTATAATATTTTATGAAAACATCAAATTATTATTTTAATAAAACACTTAAAAATACAAAAATATATCTAGTGACAATTCCGCCTAATTTTCCTGTTAAGCCGACGTGACGTCACAAACGCCACGCAGCCAAAGCGGAAGAATTTTCGACGCGTTTCGCTTCTACACGAAGCATCCTCAGGAGGTCTTGACTCTACGAGCGCACGATCGAGAAAGATTTCTAATATTTGTTATTATTAAATATGGATTTCCGCAAAGTAACGCCTGAATCTATATATTAACAGTTTTATTTTAGAAATGTCAACAAAACCTGTTAGTTTTAATTTAAACCAATACAGTATTTTATACCCAACTTCGTATAACAAAATGGCCGTGGCATTGAGTATCTAAATTATTCAATTGCTTTTAATTCTTAGAATCATTTTGTCCGTAAATGGTATTTTGATTGATTGAAACGCATTTAAAAATTTAATGACCAGCCTCGCCTCCAATTTTATTTCATCCAAAACAAGGTCTTGAATATCATTTACATATTACAAGATTTTATTAACAAAATACTACGAACTATATACAACACTACAGCTACTACAATAAAAGCATTTAGATCCCTATAAGCCATTGCAGACTCATAGGCAGTCCAAATGCTCTAGCCCACTACCAGTTGGCAGCGTGCCCAGCATGCTGGCAGCATTGCCCCGTTGAATTGCAATGCTTATTCTTTGAGCCAAATACGTGCCAGCATTTTGATCACGCGTCGCATCGACCAAGCGCTCTGATAAGTTTTGGAAAATACGATGAGCTCCCGGTCCCCACGGACCCAACGTCTCTACATCAAACGGCTCAAAAATGTAACCCATACCGAGGTTAGCATACTTGCGCCGCTTGAGTCGCTCCGCCGAAGTAGCCGCGGCGATAGTAGATTTTATTTAGTTTCACCTATCCCGATATTTGTCATCAAATCTTGCAACTTAAATTTGATCTACTTCCCGGTTCCCGGATGAAATTTTGCATACATGTGTAAATCGCATTATGATGACATGGTGCTGATCTGATGATGGGGCTGGGAGATGGCCAACGGAACTTTGCAATGAAACGACACAACCTCATCGAGTTTGGGCTCATTTGAATCGTCTTGACAAGTATTTTTTTTAATTCTGTGTACTTTTTTCTTGTAACAAGAACATAATAAAAGCTTGTTTTTAGGGTTCCGTACCAAAGGGTAAAAACGGAACCCTATTACTGAGACTTCGCTATCCGTCCGCCCGTCTGTTACCAGGCTGTATCTCAAGAACGGTGATAGCTAGACAGTTGAAATTTTCAAAGATGATATATTTCTATTGCCGCTATAACAACAAATACTAAAAATAAAATATTATTTAAGGGGGGCTCCCATACAACAAACTTGATTTTTTTACCGTTTCTTACTCGTTTAATAACGGTGACAGGTAGACGCTTAAACTATTCATAGAATATTTAGTTTTATGCTCTCTTTAAATATAATTCATTAAAATAAAATAAATAATTATGGGGGCTACGATACAATAAAAGAGGTTTTCGCCGTATCTACCCAGCTCAATCGGATACTGTGAAGTGTCTTTAACTTGCAAGATTAGGTTACAGCTAATGGTACGGAACCCTTCGTGCGCGAGTCCCACTCGCACATGGCCGGTTTATTTATTAAAAAGTATTTTTTTTGGAGAATAAAAATGTGTAATATTAAGTGATGGTATGAAATGCGCTATCACGTAATCTTTGCCCGTGGGTTGATATGATAGAAAGTTCCAGAAGTCGTCTTCTGTAGAGTTTGCAACTTACAACACCTATTAGCTTCTTATACACCCATTGGGACCAATGGTAAAAGCAAAGTTTTAAAGGTTCCTAAAGTGTCTCATCATTATATTAGTAAATTATGATACAAGTTAGCTAAGTTTCTCTTTATACACGAGGCTGTGTGTTGCAGCCCGAGCCGTAGGCGAGGGCGTAAATCAGCCGGGTGTATAATGAGCAAGTTGCTCACGAGTTTCATACGCATTTTTCAACACCCTTGCGAGGAAAAAAAATATATATTGCACAAATGCGATACAAACAACATACGAAAATTATGGAAAATAGCGCGTAAGTTTTTTTTTTTAGCACGCGTCAAATGTATGTTGGTTGATTACATATAAACCTCTTTGATGTTACAAATCTGTATTACCCGGTTAAATTGAAAATGCTCTGTTTACTCGCATATAATTTGCAGTTAGGTACTAACTTAACTTTGTAGGGATAAATTACCCGATTAAATTGAAAATGCTCTGTTTACTCGCATATAATTATAAGCTCACTTTACGAGCAAGGGTGTTGAAAAATTATTTATTATACCTACGAATATCTATATCGTGAGAACGAATATTGATTTCTAAATAAAAACACTACAGACTTTTTGTTACTAGCTATAATTACCTGCCTACAACAATAATTTTCTACGCTCCATGCCAGAGCAGATTCAAAAAAAGGTCATTGACTCAACATCGGATATAAAAACCTAATTAAAGCTCCACTACTAAATGAAAGCTCACTAAAAAGATGCTAACAAAAACATAGAGTAACATCTGGTAAGGTGTAATCATCGCATACAGTTTCTTATGGCACGTGCCGTGAAGCGCGCCATGGAATATAAACAAAAAGTACCGGTAACAGTCACCGTCTGATGTCTATTCCCCCTCTGTGATACCTATACCACTTCAAATCCCATTAACGGAACGAACACGACCGATCCCCGATGCGTATCAACCATTGCTTGTTCAATTCTTTAGCAGAAGTTGACCTCGATTTTGAAGAGGCATTGGATTGTGTCGTACACGCCAATAACGGTAGTTTCAACCGAGCAAAGTGTACTGTTACCCGTTTCCGAGTCCACGTCATACAGTCAGACCGCCCACGAAAAGGTGGACGTGCGCTTGCGATCAAAATAAAGGAGAAATTGTAAGTGTCGCGCAGGGTACCATTTTGGGACCGCTACTTTTTCTCGTACACGCCCAACCTTGTGAACGTGTTTACGTGTCTGCGACTCGATTAAAAGTGAAACTGTATCAATGACTGCACTTTCTTTAGTGAAATCAAGAGGTTCCCATGAGTTTTGTTTTTTTAATTAGTGATTTTATCGATGAGAAATTTTTGATACAATGATTCGATGATGCAGATAGAGAAAACTCGTGAGATGTGTAAGTATACATAAGTATATTCTTCTTTGTTTATAGAGCACTGATCTGAGTATAAACATTTTTTTGTTTATATTCGAACTTCGTAAGAATGAGTCAAGTTGAGGAATATCCTTGGGTTTATGCAAAATGATTTCTATGTTTTGTATCATAGAGTTGTTATTACCGATGCGTTAGATTGATGTGATGAATCACTTATTTAAAAGCATTGGTGGCGAGCGTCTGCATAAGTGAAATTTCTTATTCTACAACATCCATGTAGAATGTTTTGTTTTTCTTTTTGTTTTTGTAAACTGGCGCTTTGGGACGATATGATTGTTGTTTTTTTATATGACCCATGTTTTTGTGAATTTAATTCATCTTAAATGTTTTAGTTTAATTTGTGTTGCACCACGTTAAAATTTTTGTTCGATCTCGCAGTTTATCTTATACATTTATTAAAGTTTCGTGTAGAATCGAAACGTGTCGATAATCGTTTCGGCTATGTTACGTAAAGCTTCGGCGTACCGATGCTGAAAATTGTAGCAGAATTATGTAATCAATAAATAGTAATGTTTTTAGTTTATTATTTGTTGATCTTATTTATGGATTTCCGAATAGTAACAGCAGAATTATCTTAATATTTTTGAATGCGGTAGAAGGTAAAGTCTTCAGTTTCTTCATAAGAACTGGACTAAAAATATATCAAACATAATAACAGTGATGAATTGATTTTCTATTTTTCGTAGGATGATATCAATTCCTTGAAGTAGTATTGAAGATCTCTTGTGAAATATCCAATAATCTGCGCTCTGTGTGTGCCCATACTGGAATAACACTCAAGTTGAGCTCAGCTATTTGTGTGTAACTTTATTTGCGAAACGGCCTGACTATCTTTAATTTATTTATAATAAATTATTGAAATCTCTAAACTGTACACCCAGTGGAGTTTATAAATGTTTCGCGAAAGAGATTCATAATGTCACTTACACAATGAGTCTTTTCGCACATTTTAAAAAAATAATAATGTAGTTTTCTCTAATCTCGATGTTTATGTTGCATCGGCTGTCCGGAGTTCCGAGTCCCTTCGTGGCCAATGCCGATGTTACTCGATTAAAATATGTACTTTATCTGAAATCTATGCTAAAATGTAAAACTCTCTCACATGTTGAGAATATTTTTTTATTGTATTAATTTTTTTTTTCTTTTACTTTTTTGTTTTTTTATGTTATTGTGATGGAACAAGCGCGAGGCCCACCTGATGTTAAGCGGTGTCCTCTGCCTATAACAGATGCATTTCATCACAAGTAACGAACTGCACTGCGCCCATCACCTTGAGACATACCCTTTAAGTCTCATTTTGCCTGTTATTTCACTGGCTCTCAAGGACTGCTGCCGGAACACACCGTTAGGTGCTTGGCGACAGATTTTCTACTTTTCTACTTTTCTTTTTGACTTTAAAAAAAACCTATCGTATATTTGTGATTTTGTAATACATTATTAGATTTAAGTAATAAGCATTCGAAAACCACTAAGATTTGTGATGGATGCTACACAAGAGTGTACAGCTACGAAGCACAATCTACTACACTACTTAATAAAACAAATAAGATTAGAATTAAGCTTAGCAAGATAAATACGAATAAACATAGTTATTCGTAGAACAACACCTACGACCACATCATCACTTACAATCAGGTGAGATAGTGGTCATTGGCGTATCATGCACTAAAAAAAAAAAACTTATTTTCCTCCGAAGTCTTTTGTGGACACGTAGATTTATACTTTTGATGTTTCGTCAGCGAGTAGGTATATGTATATACCAGTAGTGGTGCAACGGTGACCTTTAGTTCCTACCTCTATTTGACTATCGTCAACTACATCTGTATATTTCTTAATAGTTAATAATCTGTATATTTCTTCACCCTCACGAAGAAACAGTCCCTAGCGAGTTTGATATATATCTCTCTATATCATAACAGTTTACTGTACAAAATACGGCTTTTTAACTGACTTCAAAAGATGGAGGAGGTTCTTTTTTTTATGTTATTGTGACGGAACAAGCCCGGGGCCCACCTGATGTTAAGTGGACTAACCTCTGTCTATAACAGACGCATTTCGTCATCGACGAATTGCACTGTGCCCGTAACACTGAGACGTACAGTTGTTAGGTCTCATGTGCCTGTAATTTTTCTGGCTCTGAAGGAGTGAAGGAACACACTGTTAGGTGCTTGGTGACAGATTTTCTACTTGAAGGTGGTCGCTAGCCAGGAGGGCATTCGCAAAAAACCCTTCCACCATGCGGTGTAGCTCAAGCCCGCGGCGGGATTCGAACCATGGACCTGCTGCACGGCAGTCCATAGCCAATGCCACTGAGCCATCACTCAAAATTCTACTTCTCTATTTGACTGTGGTTTTTTTTTTGTGTGTGGTTCGTCATAAGTCTCATAATTCTTTACAGGGTGTACCGATTTTGATGTTGTTTTTATATTTTAAGCTGGTGCTTGTCATGTGGTCCTATTTAAATTTGAGTGAAATCTGACGAGAGTAGTATTTGAGTTATGTATAAGGATAACTCTCTCTAAAGCATATTTAAAAATGCGGTCAAATTGAGAACCTCCTCCTTTTTGAAGTCGGTTAAACACCGAGCACGTTCAAACTCATTACATAATGTGAGCTTATATAGGTAGGTATAGTTAGTAATGACGACATAACATCACAGGAATGGTATAATCGATCATTCATACTGTAACAGCCGGATAGTCCACTGCTGAGCACAGCCTCCAACGTGGGAGGGTTTGCCATAATCCCCACCGTTGGCAGGCGGCTTGGGGATCGCAGTGTGAGATATGTTCCTCAGAAAGTGCTTCATAGAAAATATCATTTAAATAAAATTAAAAAATATGGTTAAAACATGAATCTGATTCCTTCAAATCATCCTTCCAACCCTAAATAATGTGAAAAAAATATTGGAATATCGGGAACAGAATGTTTGGATGGCCGTCTTCAAAAAGTTATCTAAAGTATTTTAACCGACATCCAAATGAGGAGGATGGTTCTTAAGCTAGAGTGCACGTAACGCTTTCCATACAAACGTAGTTAGTGTAGGCACTTATATCACTAAGCCTAATATCTATGCTAGTCGTACAGGGCAAAGTGGAATGTACTAGACCAAGGAAGGTCACCCACTCGATGGACCGACCAGATAAAGAAAATTGTTGGTAACCCTCTAAATGGGTGCGCCAGGATGACCTGACGACAACCGCTCTGCCACGAGCGTATCGAGTTAGAAGAAGAATATCTATGCTTCTGGTTCTTCGTTCTAACATTTATTTTATACCTAAATGTGAAGTTAAGAATCCCTATGCAAAACGATTTTTGTAAATAATTTAGTAAATGCATGAAATTACGGAAAATTGGTATAAGAAGCATAGATATTAAGCTCAAGGACCTGCATGCACAATTTCACCCAATTTTGGCTATAGACTGTCGCGCAGCAGGTCCATGGTTCGAATCCGGCCGCGGGCTTGAGCTTCACCGCATGGTGGACGGGCATTTTGCGAATGCCCGCCTGGCTAGCGACGACCCTCAAGTTGAAAATCTGTCACCAAGCACCTAACAGTGTGTTCCGGCAGCAGTCCTTGATATCCAGTATAATTACAAAAAAAACTGAATGTCTCAGGGTGACACGCGCAGTGCAGTTCGTCACTTGTGATGAAATGCATCTGTTATAGGCAGAGGTTACCACTTACGTCAAGTGGGCCTGGTGCTTGTTCCGCCACAAAAACATTAAAAATAAGAAAAAAACCTGATATTTCTATACAAGTAGATGGAAAGTCCACCGCTATGCGGCTTTCGACTACCGTTATGATAAAACGTGGTATATTACACTCAAAGATGGATTAGAGAGACGCGGTGGCCGGTGATTCGGGTACCGTTTTCGAAACAACGGTATTTCTAAACGCAATCATTCTTTAATGGCAAAGCGGAACAATATCAAAGTTAAAATCATGTTAGAAAACAATACGGGATAACCCACGTCAGGACTCACTCCGCACTGTAGGTACAAAGCTACAGGTATATCGGTGTACCCGTCCGGACGGGCTTGCCGCGTCAGAAGAGATCAGAACTATGCGTGGCTATGCGTAGTTAGAAAGGGACACCTTGTAGGTGAATATAACTATTAGGTACTCCGTGCTTTGCGAGCTGAAGTGGACTTTATTGCTTCGAAGCTAGAGTCGCTTATATATAAGAACGGCATTGAGGAGTGATCCTTTTGGTCCCTTGCTCTATGCTCACGCGAATAAGTCTGTTAGCTCCGACCATAGTGTCGACCATATACGGTGGATTTTCAAGGAGAGCTCGGGACGTCCGCGTTCTCGTCTAGCTTCGCACTGGGGGCGGCATGCGGCAGCCCATAGCGTGACGTCAAAGGTAGGGGTGGTTGCAGCTGGTTGTGTTCTGATGCGAGTCCTCTTCGTCGCTGGTGAAATCCTGGCTGGCATGAGGAGCGTTCCAGAAAAAAGAGCTCACTACCTCTCCTCTGGACAGCCTCACTGTATGGAACATCAGTTCCATACAGACACCGTGGGCTTGAGCTTCACCGCATGGTGGAAGGGCATTTTGCGAATGCCCGCCTGGCTAGCGACGACTCTCAAGTAGAAAATCTGTCGCTGAATACCTAACGGTGTGTTCGGGCAGCTGTCTTTGAGAGCCAGTGAAATTACACGCACATGAGACTTAACAAATATGTCTCAAGGTGACGGGCGCAGTGCAATTCGTGACTTGTGATGAAATGCGTGTGTTATAGGCAGATGTTAGTCCGCTCATCAGGTGGGTCTCGAGCTTATTCCGTCACAATAACATAAGAATAGGTTGCTAGTTGATCAGCGCCGCTCTGTTTAGTAAAAAGCCTAGGCTGTTAATCGAACAGGTGATTAAGCTGATTGGCTGAGATATATACAGGAGAATAGACAACGTTAAACTATAGTTAGTAATGAAATGACGCAGTATGATGCAGAATTCGACCAAAGTTCCTATCACTTTAGCCTAAAATAGCAGATTGGATGGTACTGCCTAACGACGGCCAATCCTCACCACCCCTCCTTGGTCTATGGCCTTTAAAACCAAACCCCAACTCTTAGAAGTTTATTCAATTGTCTGAATGTCCACTAAATTAAATTACTGACTATTGAATTGAAGGCACAGAAGGTCAAAGCGTAAGTCAAAGCACGCATGATGCGATTAGTCCAATTTATTTAGTTCATTGCTTTTACAGTGGAGATTTATCTTTGATGTTTTTTTAATTTCAGTAGAAGGATACTTTGGGCGTTCAGTTTCTGGCATAAGAATTCACAGATAATCCCGGATCTTCTCGCTAGATGTCGCTAAAATCAATTATAGTGGAAACTTTACCGAACCGTTCGACCATGGCAATTTCAAAGCAGGCGACGTCTCCTTATTGAGTTTAAAGTAGTGTGCGTGCGTATGTGCGTCTATTGCATGCTTGTCTTCCTGTCTTTGTCATTCATTAAAACGTATCATATACAATGGAAGTGTAGCTGTGTGCATTATATGCTTGTGTTAAATTATCTCCACATTATATTGTCGTGATGTTAGAGCGTATCCTATCTTCCTTTTTTTATCTATATCGACGTATTTTGTTGTTCATTTGGCGAGTTGCTGAATATAATCATGGTATTTACAAGGTTAAAATAGTATTAGTCGTTTTTTCTTGAACAGTGACTGAACACAAATCCACACGATTCTGTAAGTTACCCCTAAAACCGTCAAAAATATTTAAAATTACGTTTACCCGTTACAAATATAATGTATTCAATATGTATGCAAAAAATAACTCAAATAACATACGTACAATATTTTCTCAGAAGAAGACAAAAAATAGTTCTATTTTATTTTCTCGCTAATGACGGCTGCAATCTGCATTCAACTTAAGAGAAATAATTCGCATAGACAAACATAGTTTTCTATACTAACATCTTAATTATGGCATGCTTGCGTATAATGACAAAATGAAAGATAAAATTACAAAAGATTTTTTTTCTCATGTACTCGTAGTTCATTTACCTTTCGCCGCGTCATGTTAATGGTCAAGATGTAAGAATTACGCTACTCAGCGGGTTCTTTGACCGAATGCTTTATTGACACAATACATACGTAATGAGTAAATCATCTTAGACAAAATTGTGACTTCTATAGACCGTTGATCAACCAAAATATTATTTACCGGTGGAAGTACTTCGTTGGACAAGCTTGCACAAAGAGTTCTGTTGCTAACAAAATACCAATACAATAAAAAAAACCCGCCATAGATTTCAGCGTTCACCTTAACTTAGAATGTGCACTGGGATTCGAGAACGCCGCGTCCTTGCTGGGCTAGAAAACACCTATAGTTGCTTGGCTTGTTTTCTATTGGAGTGAAGCTCAAGCCGGCGGTGGGTATTGAACCATGGACCTGCGCAACGGCAGTCCATAGTTATTACCGCTCAGCCATCATTGCTTCAGCTTGCCAGGCGCGCATTGACCTGTACAAGCGCTGTAGGCAAGATCTATGTCGAAGAAATTGTTTCTCACTGGGATAGACTGTATGATCTGTAAAAATATCATGATAGACGAAATACTTTTCCACCGCACAGGCCCGGAAAGGTGTTATTTATCATTCCAATTCTGCGTCGAAAAGTTTTATTTTTATTCGATAGCGTGGACAATGTTTTTGATTTGCGAACCTCTATAAAAGTTCCAGAAAAAACAAACTACTTAAAATATTACCAATTTTAGTAATTTACTTTTATTTTTTACTGTAAATTAAGGCAAATTTACTAAATTTTTTAAGCCGTTTTTCTTGCACACATTAAAATTTGTGAGTGAGGTAAAAAATTGTGTGTTGCGCTTGGCATCAGCCATTTGCGTCTCGTACCTATAGAACCTTCAGTACGCTCAGGATTGTATATTTAGTTAATCCTAGGATTCGTTAATGTTTCAATAAAATTACTCGCGCCAAATAACATTACATTTTTTTTATTTTTTTATGTTATGACGGAACTCGAGCTTGTTCCGTCCATCTGTTTATCATCTCTTTGTTAATCAGGTGGGCCTCGAGCTTTTAAGCGGACTAACCTCTCCCTAGAACAGACGCATATCATCACAAGTCACGAATTGCACTGCGCCAGTCACTTTCAGACATAGTTGTTAATTCTCATGTGCCTGTAATTTCACTGGATCTCAAGGACTGCTACCGGAACACACCGTTAGGTGCATGGCGACAGATTTTCTACTTGAAGATGGTAGCTAGCCAGCTCAAAGCTTGTCGGAAGTTGAGATACTCCGTATCTTATGTACGTCATCGTCTCCATGGTTGCGCAAGCTGTTTCGGACAAATGACTGTTTTCCTCAAATTGCCGGTGTAATTTCAAGTTCCGGTGTGTTATCTTTGTAATTAGCTATTTTTTTTATCGCTTCTTACTGATAAAATAATGGAACAGCACATTTCATTGGCAACAGGTACACGTCAAAAGTAGTGCGATTGATTATCTTGATATTGGTTTCAAATGTTAAAAATAATTTGGGCTCAGAGCTCAGTGACCTCTATACGTAGGTACTTGGACGCTACTAATTGCAAAAAATCATCTTGTTTGTAGTACAACGTAAGTTGAACTATAGGTTACAAAATTACAAATATACGATAGGAAAAATTTAAGTCATGTGCGGGATTGGAACCCACGTCCATCCATTCCTTTAGCCGGGGTATGCTCTAAGCAATTGAGCTAACATGACATGACGTCATAACTTAAATCTTTCCTATCGTTCTTTAACCAGCGTATTGGGATGGAGCGACATCTATAGTACAACTTGCGTTGTACTACTGAACTATAGATGTCGCTCCATCCCCTACGATGGTTAAAGAACGAGAGGAAAAATTATGATTATGTTTCAATGTCATGATGGCTTAGCGGTCAGAGCATACCCCAGTTATAAGGGTGGATTATAAGGGTGAATCTTCGCTTCGAAGTCCTGGGTTCGTTCATATATTTCTTTGATTTATACTAAATCTTGTTAAATATTTAACTTGATAAAAAAGTCAAATGTATATATTTAAAACGGTGTAGAAAAATTTATCTAACACGTTTAAATCACGGCATACAGACTTACGTAATCGATTCGGAAGTATTAAAAGATTTGCCCAATCGATAAAAAAATCGATTCCTCATTGTTATCGATTATAGATTGTGATTTAACTAACCGTTAAATTGTTGAAGCTTTCTAGTCGTATCTGAGTGAAATGTTTAACATGCAACTATTGTGGGTAATTCTTGCGTCTTCGAAACAATATATGACACGAGCAGTTTCAAAAACTTGTTGATTTTTGAGGCAGTGATGGACCAATGGCATTGGCTATGGACTGCCGTGCTGCAGGTCCATGTTTCGAATCCCGCCGCGGGCTTGAGCTTCACCGCATAATGAAAGGGTATTTGGCGAATGCCCGCCTGGCTAGCGACCACCCTCAATAGAAAATTTGTCGGCAGGCAGCCAACAGTGTGTTCCGGCAGCAGTTCTTGAGAGGCAGTAAAAATTACAGGCACATGAGACCTAACAACTGCACGTCTCAGTGTGACGGGCAAAGTGCAATTCGTCTTTCACGAAATGCATTTGTTAAAGGGAGAGGTTAGTCCACTTAACATCAGGTGGGCCTCGGACTTTTTCCGTCACAATAACATTAAAAAACCTTTTATAAGGCTAAATTCCCCATGAGTTGTCGAGTTAGATTAGAGTGTCACTCCCTCCCCCCCATGTCTACCTGTGGGTGTCGTAAGAGGCGACTAAAGGTAAAATACTGGAAGGATTGCAACAGCGCCTTCTGAGGATCTGATACCATAAACTGCGATCCCCAAGACGCCTGCCAAGCCCATCCCGATAAGATGAAGAACGAGAGCAAACATTAGAATTATGGGTCATTGTGGCATGTTAGCTCAATTGGTTAGAGTATACTCCGGCTAAAGGGGTGGATGGACGCGGGTTCGAATCCCGCTCATAAATGTAATTTTTTCTTTCGTAAATTTGTAATTTTATTACTATTACTTATAGACCGTCCGCCATGATAACATATATTATTAATATCTTTGTGAAATGTTCAATTGGCCGCCTATTACGGTACGAAAGAGGACATTCGAACCGATAAAAGTCCCCGTTACTACAGGTTCCGTTTTCCGGGTCTATTACGGATCCCTAAAAGTACCAATACCCGTTGTCGCCGATTGAAATTGACACAGGAACAACATTTATAATCTATTTATAGCACAAGAGGCATGTCAGTTGGTTCGTTTGTCAGTACATCCGTACTCTACTATGCGTGCTATATACCAATTTGCGGTCCGTCTATAGAGAACGGGTCGCACATTATAGTGTTTTACATCTTATGTTTAAAAGTATCGATATATGGTTCAGTTCCCGGCTTAAAAAAATGAGGAATCTTCCTTAAATAATAATAACAAAAATTTAAAAAATATTCTAAGAAAATATTAAATTTTATATTTCAGAAAATCATTTAAAAAATACATTACTGTTTTTTTATGTTATTGTGACGGAGCAAGCTCAAGGCTCACCTGATGTTAATGAGACTAAACTCTGCCTATAACAGATGCATTTCATCACAACTCACGAATTGCACTACGCCAGTCTCTCTTGAGACATAGTTGTTAAGACTCATATACCTGTAATTTCACTGGCTCTCAAGGACAGCTGCCGGAACACACCGTTAAGTGCTTCGCGACAGATTTTTTACTTGAAGGTGGTCGCTTGCCAGTTGGCCATTCGCAAAATGCCCTTCCACCATGCGGTGACTGAAAAATCTAGTGGTAATTTGTTATTCCGCCTAATTCTCCTGCTAAGGTTATAATCGTCACGTAACCTAACTGGAAGATTTTTGACGCGTTTCGATTCTACGATACGAAACGTTATCAGAGGTCTTGACTCTGCGAGCGCTTCTTAACGTAATTTTGGATGTCGTACAAGGCGAGAAGGATTGTGCTGAAAGTAGCATGCCACGTCGATGCGAGTGGTGTGCTGCGACAACAGGGCTCTTTACCATCTTAACGGCCTGATTACCTCATAGTTATTAACGAAAGTATTCCCACAGACGGTTGGCGTGAGGTAGGCTGGCCATAAAACCGAAGATGAAACTTTTTATAATTATGTCCTTTTTTGTCCTGTGTGATTTTAGCGAATACACATTTTTATGTCTTCTTGTTCGTTGTTGTATAGTTTGAGGAGAAATATTGTACCAATTCCATTTAAATGAAATAAGGATAGGTAAATGATGATTAGAATTGCATAATTCACGAATCAATCCAAATTACTGCTTATGAAAGCATAAAGTGCAGCCACAAATAACATACAGCCAACAAAAAAAACATAGTGTCACTACTCTAGGTCCTGAAGAGGTAGGCCGTGTATTGTTGTATATTGCTGTCCAAACACCCACATTTTGCCAGACATGTTTTGGTCCCATGAATTGAGCCTATTTTCGGCTTTTAAGTCCCGGACTACTACTGAGAACTTCTTGTGTCAGAAAAACGCTTGAACGACTTGGGAATCGATATTCCAAAGTGGCGCTTTTATACACATACTCTAACGATTCTACACACAGTCTAGTTTCCAACACATTTATGATGTCATCGATATCGACTAAACAGCTGCTGCGTCCACATCACTATCTGCTGTCATCACTAGCCAGCACGATATGATACCACGCTCGATCGAATTTACAGCTATGCGTGCCAGTGTGCTAACTCGTAGACCGTGGCTTATTACGCCGGGAGATTAGCCTAACGGAATTCCGATGTGTTTATTGGTCGATTTAATTGATAAATCGATGTAATTTTTATGCATGACTTGGTGTTTGACTGAATAAGAAATATATTTCTATACTGCACCTGCACGCAAAGCAGTCTGGTAATGTCAGTAAGTTGAATACCTAATTGCGGAAAACTGCCTCCCATGTCAAATATACATAAATCATTTGTTCCTGGTTGTCTGCAAGAAATCGCTATAAGCGATAAGGCCGCCATTTTGCACTAGTGTATTTCTGTTTAGTTTTTTTTTAATGTAATGTTAATTTTAAGTTCTTGTGCAAATAAAGTTTTTTCTATCTATCTATCTGCATTAACAAGTCATGATCATTTTGTTTGGTTAAAAAGCCGGAATACACGCTTTATTTGAATGTTATCAAAATTATATTAATCTGCTTTTTGTAAGGAAGTAGCGATAGACGATCGGTAATAGTTATGGACTGCCGTGCCGCAAGTCTATGGTTCGATCACCGCCGCTGGTTTAGGCTTCACCGCATGGTGGAAGAGAATTTTGCGAATGCTCGCCGGGCTAGGTAGCCACACAAAAGTAAAAAAATCTGTCGCCAAGCACCTAACAGTGGTTTCTGAGTCCTTGAGCTAGTAAGTAATTACGTAAGATGCACATGAGACTTATTAACTGTATGTCTCAGGATGATGGGCGCTGTATAGTTCGTTACTTGAAACGAAATGCATCGGTTTTGGCAGAGGTTACCCCTTAACATCAGGTAGGTCACTCACGATAAGAAAAATCGATATCGTATTTCGTTTCACCAAGCACTAGCACGTTTAACATTCCGTTTTACGCTGTTTCATGTTACGAACGTATTATTTTTTATTTCCAATTATTATAAACTTAAACCAATTTGTGTAAATGTGGCTATGATAAAGTAATATCGGATTTATTACTGCGTAAAATAAATTATATCGGTATATTTCGTGCCAAAGTCATAAAATTCGCGTGCAACTTTCAATAAAAAGCACCGGTATTTTTGTAGTTTTTTGTAGAAGGGTGTGCCAGTTAGTGCTAAGGTACGTCTTTGTGACCTACAGTTGAAGTATTTGTAACGGACCTTAAATTATTAAGAAAACAGTCTAAAGTAGTGTACTGAAACAAAAATAAACTGTCAAGCGCTTGTCGGGCCACGCGCAATTTAGGGTTCCGTAGTAGCCCGTTATCATAATATATAACGATTTTGTTGATATTTTTTGTCTCTACCACAATCTTCCTGTCAAAGGTAAAATATAAGAGTACGATTGCTGTCAAGTTATTATTTCAATTGTAGTTCGAAAATGCCTTTGTGACTTCTATAGGTACTCGAATGAAATCGCAACGATAACGCAATTCAGAATCCGTTTGTACATTGCCATCTAGCGGCAGCTTTGTGGAACATAATAATATATGTATTTTTTTTATCTATCAACTAACAGTGTCACAATATTTTAAATGAAGTGAAGCACAATATTTCAAACGTAGCAAAACCTCGGACAGTCGGGCATGACGAAACTATAAGAGCTCCTTGTCAGGACTACGGAACCCTAAAAAAATACTTCTCAACCTATGGAGAACGCCTTACTTGCAGAGCGTGAGATAAAAAAAGGACATAATGTTTTCACATTTCGAAGGAAATATTAGCTTACCTATTATGAATTGAGTATGTATAACTAATTCAGGTAACATTTTCTATCGCATCTTTCCTCTTTATAATATTAATTTATTAATTAATATTATAAAAAGAAAACATTCCATTGTTTGTTCGCCTTAAATAGGCTCTGAAACTACTGAACCGATTTGAAAAATTCTTTCACCATTAGAATCCTACATTATCATGAACATAGGCTGTAGAAGATTTTCAAAAAGTAATTAAAACTTCGATAATATAACAGAACTAACAGAGGAAATGATTGACAATAGAGCAAAGTGATGTACTACAATTTTATAGAGGATAATCAATATCTACAAAAAAGTGCGCGATACCATTTGTCTAACTATATTTATCATAGTCTTTTTATGTGTTTAAATATATATATTTGTTTAATATTTGTTAAATACAAAGCCGGGGTCCCTAGTAATTTATAAAACAAATCAGATTCAATGGTTCCTGGAAATATACATATCTGGTGTACAGTTCATGCACTGGTAAAAGAAGTCCACTTTCAATTTGGTGCCTTGAGACTTTTTATTCGTTGTGTGTACATTTTTCATTTTCGTTTCCTGAATTTTAAACTTTCTCTATCTACCTACTATAACTACTACTGTGTGACTAATATTCATTCGATTTGTTTGTTATGTGTTTTATGTGAGTATTGTGTTCATGCTATCTTTTGTGTTTTACGCTTGTTTGTGCTAATTCGTTTTGAAAAAGTTTATTTCTAATTGAGTTCATAACTTTTCCATTTACAATTAATTATTTTATTATTGTTCTATACTTTCTAATAACAGCTTGTTATACTTTGCCATAAAATATTTAATGGCACGATTATAAATAATGTATTTGTTTCTTTACAGCGATCTGCCAGATGAAGAGGACAAGAAATCACCTGTTCTGCTCTTAGGAGTGAACAAGATCTCCGACTCACCATTCTTCAGAAGAAGATCTATTGAACCGCAGGCTTCTGGTTCTATACGATTTTTTCGTCCGCCTAAATCAAAATATACCAGAGGCCTCCATGGGGATGAAAGACTGGAAAAAATTAGAAAAGATCTCCTAGTTCATAAGAGCAAGCCTGACAAGTACTTTTCCAATGATCATGATGTTTCAGTGGAGCCTGACGATAGAAGATGTCTCAAACTAAATTGTGTTGGAAACTGCATCTGCGATAGAAAAAAGAGTTCAAATCGTGGATCATTTTCTTTCCATAAACCGGATAGCCAATCAATCACTTCAGAAACATACAAACCGGAACCTAGAGATTTTTCCGAAAATGATATAGAATTTAAATACACAGAACACATTCCAGAATCTCAACCCTCCAGCAGTAAACAAACCTACGATATCACTCCAAAGTCGACAGAACGACGTCATTTCTTACTCTCTAATTTAAACGAACGGTTTCGAAAGACTCTTAGCTTGGATTCTAGGAAAGTTGAAACCAATCGGGTTCCGCTAAGTCTACCACAGGAAAACCGCCCTAAATCTCTTGTCGGAACAAGCCATTTTTGCGTGCAGCAAGTCAAACCGAATGAACCATTTCTTCAGCCAAATTTTAGCAAGGCTAGCCAGCCTAAGAAAAAACGTAAATCATTCTTCTCACTTGACACATTCTTTGACAAAAAATCTGACACGTCTTCAATAGATGATTACTGTTCGTCGAAATATAAGAGATTCGAGCTTGAAAGCGATGACTCTCCTCTATTCAGACGCGATAACCAAAGAGAAAAGACGCCGGATCTGCTTAACTTACCAGTTATAATCGATTCTGTGAGAAAGAAACATTCAGAGACTCGTAGACAATTGGAAAAGCTAGAAAGTCATTACTACAAAAGTATAGCCAAGACGCAAACGGTAGTCGATGCGGTCCCTAAAGATGCCACTGACTTACAAGGCACAAGCGGACATACCAATCACGTATACATCGACGACGACGACGTCGAATACATTGAGCCTATAAGGAGCAACTTTACAAGCCAAAGCACTTTGATACTGGATAAACACAAACCTGATTCTATACTAACAATTAACACAGAAGAGACTGATATTAAGCTACCTAGTTCGACTGTATCTCCCAAATCTAATGAAGAAAGGGACATAGATAGTATAGGACCGTATGAAATTGAAGTTAAAGAGGCAGATTTGTTGAAAGTGCGTGCTAAGGAGTTAACAGTGAAAGTAATGGATAAATCAGTGGACTCCATTGGGAGTTGTTCCCTTGATGTTGACGCGAGCACAGATTTTTCAGGTAAATACGTGTATGTTTGAGCTTCTATTGTTTTGAGCATGTGTTTGTTTATTCATAGTTTACTTCTGTCGTTGTCTGTGTGATTATTGTATAAGTATTTCATTTTTAGTAGTCATCTCTAAAATATATATATATGAATCTAGATACACTTACCTTATTGGGATTATCTAAAAATAAGAAATGTTATGAATTCCAAGAAATGTTTCTTGTTTTTATTCTTCAATTGCAAATTTATTGCTGAACAGTTTCGTTCAGTAGATAAAATTTAAATTATTATTGATCTTATTTATGTCATATTTTAAAGTTAACTCATAAGCCTTATTTCAAACTGGCTACCTTATTTTAAAGTTGACTCCTAAGTAATAATTACTTACATATTCTACTATAATTTATAGTATAATTTCACAATTATAATAATAAACTGTTTCTGTTACTCTCATTATATATGTGTTTTCTTTTTTATCCTAATTTGATGGTTGTTTGTGTATTAGATTTATCATTTCTGTAATGTTCACCTATATACTATATATTATATGTAATCGTTTTTATTTCTATATAATACCTACGAAATCATCTTCTACACTTACTCGTAATAGATTTTTATTCTCATGAATTTATTACAAAAATTCAACAGCTGTAAATCCCGGAATTTCAAAGTTTGAAACTTCTATACTGGACAAAAACTTAATGTATTGTGTATCTACGTATGAATAAGGTTAAAAAAATTCAATTCGAATAACGTCCAGTTTGAATAATGCAAATAGCAATAATGATCCCTAAAATAGGTTAAAATATAATCTTGAATGGAATCCTTAGAATTTATTTAAGTTTAAGTGTTAAGATAGATTTGACCTTATTGAAACAACTTAAATAAAATAGTTTAAACATAAACACAATTCAAAATAATGTAACAATTGGCGGTTTTAAATAACTATACGCTTATTATATTAAAAAGTTTCTGAACACCAATGCACAGAACTGCATAATTTACCCCTAAAATCGAAAAGAAAGACGAATTACTTAGCATCATTCCATGGTTTCTCGGTCCAAACTAAAAATTACGTTTACATGTAAAAAATGTACCTATTCAGTAAAAAATTACAAATTATTGGACTACAACATTTTTGTTCTGGACGGGAATCGAACCGGCGTCCTCCGATCGATTCCCGGGTTTGATTCCCGTCCGGAACAAAAAAGTTTGTAATCCAATAATTTGTAAATGTGATTTTCTCTCAGCGCGCGATAGTGCTTCTATAATCAGTAAATTCTGATACACGTTTCTTCACATTTCCGTATAATTTTCTCGATAAAATAAAATTGCAAAATTATCTCTAAATTACGCTTATCACGTGAATATTATACATGTATCTATTTGTATAAAACGAACAACAAAATAGAAAATCATTTTCAAGAAGGACAAGTTAAGGTGTATTTTCGAATTAAGGTACTAGTTTTTTTAAGCATTCTTTCGTTTTGCGTCCAAAATGACATATAAAAACATGGTAATTTTTTTAACCGACATCAATAAAGGAGGACGTTCTCAATAGAACTTATTTTTGTGAGTATATAACTTTTTATAGGATGCACTGATTTTGATGTTATTTTTATATTCGAAAGCTGTTGCTTGTCGTATGGTCCATTTAAATTTTAGTGAGGTCTGACGAGTAGTATTTTAGTAATCTATAATACGTATTTAATTAGCTTCCATTACATTGATGATTCCCGAAGGGTGCTGGGCTAGAATGTCATCCCCCCCATTGCTACCTTTTTGTGTCGTAAGAGGCGACTAAAGGTAAAATACCGGAAGGTGGGCAGCAGCGCCTTCTGAGGCACTGATATCTTAAACTGCGGTCCCCAAGACGCCTGCCAAGCGTGGGGATAAAAAAACCCTCACCGCCTCCCCCATTCCCCTTAATAGGGGAGGCTGTGTTCAGCAGTGGACAATCCGGCTGATACAGTACAGTACATTAATGATGTTCTCATGTTTTTTATTCTTTTATTCATTTGTCGATGTGAAACAAAAATAAATCACTAGAAACATGCGTTTCCATCTTATTGTCAATAATATATTTATAGAAGATTAAATTGCGACATCAGAAAGAAAAAGTCCAAAGACATAATCACCAGAGATATATACCTACGTCCTCGCATTGGAGTGTCTGTTTCTCTTCACGAAGATTGGACTCAGTTTGATTACTTTCCGTATATCACGAGACATTTCCACGCCTTTCGCTCGTAAATCTTTGTCTAATGGTGATTTAAGTATTTTTAGAGTTTCTTTGTATTTAACAACGGATTATGTTTTCCTTATTTTTTTAAATATTTTTTTTGTTATTTTATTGTGATGGAACAGCTCGAGGCCCACCTGATGTTAAGCGGACTGACCTCTGCCTAGAACAGATGCATTTCATCACAAGTCACGAATTGCATTGCGCCCGTCACCTTGAGACATGGATGTTAAATCTCGTGTGCCTGTAATTTCACTGGCTGTCAAGGACTGCTGCCGGAACACAACGTTAGGTGCTTGGCGACAGATTTTCTACTTGGGGTGGTAGCTCGCCAGGCGGTAATCGAAAAATGCCCTTCCACTATGCGGTGAACCTCAAGCCGGCACGGAGGCTTTTGTTTATTAAAGCTTGTATAAAAAGAGCTTCGTGAGTTTTGGTCATGAATCTTGCTGCTGTTAATACTCCACTGACACAATGAAAAGGATCAGAAGGATTACTCCGCAAAGCCGTTCCAATAAATAAGCGACTCTAGCTACGAAGCAACAAAGTGCACTTCAGCTCGCAAAGCACGGAGTACCTAATATTTATATTCACATACAATGCTCTCTTTCTATCGCATGTGCACGCATAGCTCTGATCTCTTCTGACGCGGCACGCACCGTACAATAACCCGTCCGGACGGGTACGCAGATGTACCTGTAGCTTGTAAAGTACGGAGTGAGTCAGGGCTGCCACTGGATGGAATTTAAAAGACTTTTGTAGTGCGTTGTGTCTCAGAGGTCACTTTAGATACCGACACTCAATGTGAAGTATCTGTACTTGAAGTGGTTTTAATCTTTAATTAGAAAATGTAAAAAAAACATCTATTTCCACTACTAATAAGTATCAAACGAATTATTTTTTTACGTTGATGACATAGGTATTTTGCTTTTAAAAACAAACTGCTTGACCCATTTAATTTTTATGGGAGCTATATATCCAATAAAGGCTTCAGCAGATCAAAAAAAAATTATCAACCTAGTATGTTTTTATTTTTGACCGACTTCAAAAAGGAGGAGGTACTCAATTCAACTGTATTTTTTTATGTTTGTTACCTCAGAACTTTTTACTGAGTGAACCGATTTTGATGATTCTTTTTTTATTTGAATATGCTTCCCGTGTTGTCCCATTAAAATTTCATCAAACTTGGTCCATCCGTTTTTGAGTTACACTCCAATGTATTGTAAGTGTTTTAGTCATTGACAGTGAATGACAATCGGTCCCGTAAGTAGCAAGGATAACTAAAAAGGGGATAAACAAATTTTACTTTTAAATGGATCCGACTTCTTTATTGATTATGACAGTGATTGTGATAATAGGTTTAACTTTTGAACTATCATGGTACCGACTTCAACAAGTTATTTCACAATTTTAAGTGTTTAAATCGGTTCCATTTTTTTTTTTTTATTTATAGTATATAAGCTAGCCTTTGACAAATATCTCACCTTGTTGTTCAGTCTAACCTAGAATTGCTCTCAAAAACAGCTGCCGTAACACACTGTTAGGTGTTTGGCGACAGATTCTCTACTTGAGGGTGGTAGCTAGCCAGGCGGGCATTTGCAAAATATTCTACCACCATCCTATAACGACTGCCATCCTAAGACACTGGACTAACAGCTTCACGTGCCTTCCGAAGCACACGCTCTATAGTAATGTCACTAGCGGTGACCCATCCAATTCATGATCGCGGCGGACGTTGTTTAACTTAACTGATCGGTTAAGAACGGCTAAGCAAACTTCGCTACGCTTCAAATCGCTTCATGTGGCTTGAAATTGTTTAGTTTCGCAGTAACAAAAAAACATGGGGAGCGTGAAAGTTGCCAATTTGAGACTGTTACGGACGCTATCTTCTCAAAAACTTAACTAGGAATCTAAAATTGCGGTATTATATTGTATTGTTATGCCCCATTTAAGCAACAGGTAGCAGTGAAGCAGTGATGGCTCAGGGGCATTGGCTATGGACTGCCGCGCAGCAGGTCCATGGTTCGAATCGCGCCGCGGGCTTGAGTTTCACCGTGTGGTGGAAGGGCATTTTGCGAATGCCTACCTGGCTAGCGACCACCCCCAAGTAGAAAATCTGTCGCCAAGCACCTAACGGTGTGTTCCGGAAGCATCCTTGAGAGCCAGAAAAATTACAGGCACATGAGACCTAACAACTGTACGTCTCAGTGTGACGGGCACAGTGCAATTTGTCGTTGACGAAATGCGTCTGTTATATGCAGGGGTTAGTCCACTTAACATAAGGTGGCCCTCGAGCTTGTTCCGTAACAAAAAAAAAGTGTAAGAAGTCGGTTCTGTCATTTTTAACCGACTTGTAAAAAGGAGAAGGTTATCAATTCGACTGTTTTTTATATGTTTATAACCTCTAAACTTTCGACTTGGTTAACCGATTTGATGTTTCTTTTTTATTTGAAAGCTGGTGCTTCACGTGTGCTCCCATTTAAATTTCATCAAAATCGGTCAAGCCGTTTTTGAGTTACACTCCAATAACTGAAAAGTATTTTCGTATCTTGATAACATGACAGTGAATGACAATCGATCCCGTAAGGAAGGCAAGGGTCAGTAAAAATGGTGAAAAAATGTATACCTCTAAATGGAACTGACTTGTACACTCATAACTGTGGAATAACTTGTCGAAGTCGGTACCATGCACAATATTGTGATAATAGGTACTCTTGAACTATTATGGTACCGACTTCAACAATTTATTTCACACTTATGAATGTTGAAGTCGGTTCTATATTGAGGTTATTTTATTTTCTTACATTAATACTTTATGTTGCCGCGTGTGATTCAGAAAAAAATATTATCCTCTAATATTTTATCCCTCGGGATAATTTCTTTGGAGCATTATTTTTTTTTGCATAAAATTTAGGCTTGCTATAGACACGCCCTTGTCATTTTATTTTTTTAAGCAATGAACTATTACTAAATCCTTAATTACTAATACTCACCCAGGAAATCACAAATAATGCTTCGTTTTTACCGCCATGATCACCAAAGAAATTTGCAAAGAAAATTATAAGGTAACTAGATTTTATGTTATATGGGGGCAGACATATAATGACGAAATTCCGTAAGCAAAATAGAAAAAACTACGCTAGCGCATTGACAGTTATCCAAATCGTTGACCAGTTTCTACCCAAATTAAAAAATGGTACCACTTCCATTGTTGATCTTGTAAATAATTTGAATTAAATAGCTAATCAATAGATTCAGGCTTTACTTTGCGGAAATCCATATTTAATAATAACAAATATTTTTAAAATATTTTATGAAAACATCAAATAAATATTTTAATAAAACACTTAAAAAATACAAAACTATACCTAGTGACAATTCCGCCTAATTTTCCTGTTAAGCCGACGTGACGTCACAAACGCCACGCAGCCAAACCGGATGAATTTTTGACGCGTTTCGCTTCTACACGAAGCATCCTCAGGAGGTCTTGACTCTACGAGCGCACGATCGATCGTGCGTCACGTCGGCTTAACAGGAAAATTAGGCGGAATTGTCACTAGATATAGTTTTGTATTTTTTAAGTGTTTTATTAAAATATTAATTTGATGTTTTCATAAAATATTTTAAAAATATTTGTTATTATTATATAAATAGCTCTCTTGTTTGGGTAGGTAGATGTAATTATATATTTTTTAAATAGCAGAAGTTGCCTTGTAGGCCAGCAGCAAGGTCGTAGCCAGGATTATGTTAAAGGGGGCAGACATAGAAAAACCTGTAGGTACATGCTACACAAGAAGTAAAACAAGCTATGTAAAAAAATAGGCCCAATGCAAATTGGTCCTTGTTATTTAATTATTGGGTTACGAACGCATTGCAACAGCGAAAAAGAAAAATAATATCAAAAAGAGTTAAAACTACTTTTGCCGGCGTTTTCAGTATTTGTTGGTTAAATAGAAATTATTGTATATAGAATATACCTCTCCTTAGATTCTTAACATGTTTTATTATTGATATAGATCCAGTAACAAATATTGTGTAAATGTTTACATAATTTGCAGTTATTTTTAATTAAAAATATAAAACATACATTTGTACCCATGGTAAGGTGCATTAAAGTTTTTTTTTGGTAACCCTCTAATCTATTAGAGCCCCTCTAAAAATGATTTAAATGAAATTTTAATACCATATTTATTTTTGCGTCAATATTTTACAGAACATTTCTCATCTCAAACTCTAGGCACAGAATAAAAAGGTGTTTACTCATTAAGTAAGTGTTGAGACAAACGCTTCGACTCCCGCACCCCGTTAGTTCCAGCATAGTTTCCGAAAAAAATCTGGTAGCGAATTAATTTTTATATATAGGGCATATTCCATTGGACGCTAATTTCGTTATTTTCGATAATTTTGATCATATATGGTTGTGATCACTGTGATCGTTTGTAACTGTTCTCCCCTGTTCCATTTAGGTTATGAACGCTATAGTCCGGTCAATTTAGACATTCGAACTTACATAAAGTCCCAACAAGCTGAATTTCTTTAAAATTGTTCAAAACATAATTATAAACAATGTCTAGAAGTTCCCCATCATTCCCGTGTATGGAAAAAAAAATACTCAAGGTCAAAGGTCAAAAAAATGTGTTTTTCGCGATTTTCAGCAAAACGGTAAGTTTTATTATAAAAGTACCTCAGACAAAAATTGTAGATCATAAATTTATCTATAAAAAATGTATCATTTTTTTTTCTTACGAGCCACCGTTTCTGAGATATAACGATTCAAAAAGTTATAAAAGTCGTTATCGTCATAATATGCACACGTTTCCACGCCACATAGAAGGTAGTGTACTTAGCGCGTTTTTTTAACGTGGTTTTCCCAGTAGGCCTACTCCACGGGTCAGTTGTGATCCTGTTTAATGTAAAACTATTGCAAAATAACGGAAATTTTCAAAGTTTGGAAAAGATAAAAGCGATGTAAATTAAAAAAAAGTGTTGAAGTTCATTCGTCTTATTCGTAAGTTTCAAATTCTTGTTCTTCTTCTTGATCTTCTCCTTGTTCTTCTTCTCCTGCTTCTTCTTCATCTTCATTTTGGATGCAAGTAAATTGCGTCAATAGCGATGTATCGCATGGTACTTCGTCGGAGTCAAACGAATTCTCCATTGTTTGTGATTCAATATTAGAGCACGACCGGCCTTGACAATTTGTGCATGCCAAAGAACAAAACAGTCCGACTTTTTTGCAATCACATTTAGCACTGCATCCCTTTTTGCAGTAGCAAAAAATAGTGTTCAGCAGTTTTTCCGGCGCAGGTGGAAGTAAAGTTTGAACTGGCTCTAATATATTGTTGACCAACTTCCAACCCCAGTCTGTAGGGTCTAGCTGATAACCAAGCCACACTTGAACTTGGTAATATACTCGATAAAGATGTTGGTGAGCAGCAACTGAGGTTGGAGGAAGACAAGCTAATTGAACTTGTTTTTTATTTTTAGTATTTTTAACGAAACATATACGTGGCGTACTCATGCATATTATGACGATAACAACTTCTATAACTTTTTGAATCGTTATATCTCAGAAACGGTGGCTCGTAAGAAAAAAAGTATTGAGACTTTTTTATAGATAATTTTATGATCTACAATTTTTGTCTGAGGTACTTTTATGATAAAACTTACCGTTTTGCTGAAAATCCCGAAAAACTCATTTGTTTGACCTTTGACCTTGAATAATTTTTTTTCCATACACGGGAATGATGGGGAACTTTTAGACATTGTTTATAAGTATATTTTGAACAATTTCACAGAAATTCAGCTTGTTGGGACTTTATGTAACTTCACTCTCATTTTTTGGTCTAAATTGACCGGACTACTAAGAATGCCACAAAAATTTGCCACTTCTGTCACTTTTGACATTAGATGTAGATAATTCAAACTGTTGTATGGCGAAAATAACGCCAAGACCCATGTGGAATAACTTTTTGGGAGTGTGATAGTTTTTATCGTTTTTGGCGAATTTAATGCCAAATGGTACTTACCCATACTCGTTCCGGGCGACCTGTCAGACCTAATTATCGTGTGCATTATTTTTGCTGAATTATTTTTGCATAAAATCTAGGCTTGCAATAGACACACATTTAAATTTTTTCACCAATTAATTATTACTAATGCAAAAATAACCCAGAAAATCACAAAAAATGCCTCGTTTATACTGCCATGATCAGAGGGTCACCAAACAAATTTGAAAAGAAAATTATAGGGATATTTTCTCTCTATGATCTAGATGTTTATGTTATAGGGGGGTTGACATAAATAGCTCTCTTATGTTAAAGGGGGGCAGACATAGAAATAGCTCTTTTATGTTGGTAGGTATATATAATTATATAATTTTTAGATAGCAGAATTTGCCTTGTAGGCCAGCAAGTAAGGGCGTAGCCAGGATTACGTTAAAGGGGGCAGACATAGAAAAACCTGTAGGTACATGCTGCACAAGAAGTAAGACAGGGTAAGTAAAAAATAGGCCCAGTGCGTTAAGACAAAAGCCTCGCCCCCCGCACCCCGTTAGTTCCAGCAGTTTCCGAAAAAAAAACATGAAACGAATGAATTTTTAGATGCAATCATCTAGGGATGCAACGTTCTATTGCTTATTGCACGCCTTACTGGATGTGCCTTATTATCTAATTATTTATTTATTAACTAACTTCAAAAAAGCAGGTTCTCAATTTGACTGTATTTTCTTGTGATCACCTCAAAATTCTTTACAGGTTGTACCGATTTTGCAGATTTTTTTATATTCGAAAGCTGGTGCTTATCATTTGGTCCAATTTTGTAACGATGAGGCTTCGCACAAAAAAATGCTTTTAAGTAGGGCATCTACCTCAAATAGATTACATTTGCAGGCTGTAATCTTAAAATGTAGTGTTAAGATTTTAATATAGTAAATATAAGTAGAAAATCTGTCGCCAAGCACCTAACGGTGTTCCAGCAGCAGTACTTGAGAGCCAGTGAAATAACAGGCACATTAGACCTACTATGTCTCAAGGTGACGGGCGCAGTGCAATTCGTAACATGTGACGAAATGCATCTGTTATATGCAAAGAATAGTCCGCTTAACATCAGGTGGGACCCGGGCTGGTACCGTCACAATAACATTTTAAAAAAATGCTTTTTTTTTCAACAAATTAGTGCACTGCGCTCCCCCCTGCCGTTATCTTGCTACGTCCATGGCAGTACGGAGTACATTCCGAACTACGAAGTCTCGGATTAGCTCCGCGGCTCGGCAAGTGTTATTATCATTGTGGATAATCTCTCTTCACTAACAGCCATCATATTCACAGTTGAATAATTGTAATATAGGATGTTAGTTCTTCAGAAGGTGCTGCTGTACATCTTCTAGTATTTTTAATTTCGTCGGGGTGGAATTCTATCCCTGATGCACCGCACGGGGTGAATCTCTTCATTTAGTTTAATAAAGGTTATTTCTAAAGGCCTACGTTGTACCTAAATCTTAAGATCAATCTAGGTCAATCTGCGCATATTGCAAACAATGCATGTTGCGAAATGTATGCCGCCGCTGGTAAATTAATAAATAAGCATGCAAGCATTCTATGGATAATCTGTGCCCGGGCGGCCTCGTTTCGACCCACGCTCGATTCTTTGTGATTTGTCATCAAACCACTCATGTACAAGCACTGCCATACATGCTAGACGCGTTTTTAAAAAGATTAATGTAATTTAGTGCCCATTGCCCGTAGACAGCATCGTTCGACAGTCTGTATTAATTTGTTATTATAATAATAGGTCGACCGTGAAACGGAACGTAGCAGATCGCACTCAAGTCATCAAGAGCGTCGTGCGTGCGTCGCTCGTCTGCAGGCTACTGTCAAAAAGATGAAAAAAAAACTTTGACATTTCTTTGTGGTGTGTGATGTCATGACGTTGTTTTTCGTAATAAAAATTTTATGAAGTGTTTGAAAGTAATTTGAAAATGATTAAAAAGCTTTAGTTGCATAGTATTCTGTGTTTATTAAGCCTATAAATCGGTAAGTGATTTCAATTAATATATATTGTCATCTCGAGTGGTTAAAATTTCTTTGAAACTTTTTTGAGGACGAGTGCTACCGTCAGGATTCGACTAATTTTCTTTCTTTGCTGAAAACCCATGATCCAATCACAAATTACTCTGACTCAACTTTCCAATGCGGTTCTTTCATGTTTTAGTCCAAGAAAATGATGAGTAATCCCTGTATTTTGGTTAGAAGTTCAATTCATACATTTTCTTAGAATATTGCTAAATTTACTATTATTTTCACATGATCTTGTTAATTGTTACATTAACTGGCTTGCTACGTGTTGTTCAGACTGGAGTAATTTGGCCCAGTAAGTAATTAAATAAGAATATATATAAAACTAACATTGTTAATCTTGCTATTGGTATAAGTACAAAATGATTAGGTACTTTTAATTGTGAGTGAAACGTTAATTAAATTAAGTACTTTTAAGATTAACATGTTAATTAAATATTGGTTTTCTTTGAGTACAATCATCTCAACAAATATAAAACAATTCTGAGTTGAAGTATTTACTGAGAATTCAATTAAAAATGTATTGTATGTTATGGTTCCAAATGCATGAGTTAATTATGTATTCAAACATTTTTTTACTTGTTTTGTATTTCCTGTGTATTGATTATGAATTCGAAGAATTCATTGACTTTGTTCTGGAGACAAGAGATCAAATTACTATGGTATACTAACAATATACAGAAAAAAAAAATAGTTAGAACAAAATATCTACTGAACTTATGGTTATTTATTATTTGTTCTTTACTATATGTTCTCTAGATAAACATATTAACTTACAGTAACTAATTTAAGCGCACACAATACCAGTTAAGATCCAATCTGATATGATGCTGCTGAACTCAATAAAACTATTGTAGTTGAGATTTTTGCTTTCATTGTAGCTAGATCATGAATACATTGGTCATATTACAACAGTTTAACCCAACTCTTTAAGATAACATTTTATAAAGTGTCTAAAGATTATTTTACAATATGTCAGTTTCTTTTGTATTTTATTAATTTCACTGATATTGGCAACATCATAAGCATAAACCTGCAGCTACTTTCTGCAGGTTATTATAAGTCTCTTCACTCAAACACAAAATCTTATGTAGTTTTGCGCCATGCTAGCAAGCGTAAAGACAAAAATGAAATACATACAAAAGATAAACATATTTTTTTATCAACATGTATAGTAATTATGAATGTCATCTAGCAATGGCCTTTCTGATATCTAATCATGCTTATCTCTGGTATTACAATATCAAAGATTATTGTAGTAGTGATGTGAAATTTCGAAATACTGTTGTTATGTAATAACAATGTTAATCAAAGAGGCCACCATCTAAGTTATGAGCCAGCTCTTCAAATAACAATCCCTACAAACAATGTTTAAGCAACAAAGTCAATATATGGAATAAGCTCAGAGATGATCAGCCCAAACTGTAAAATGTTCACAAACCAACTAGAACCAAAATCAAATGCAAGAAATACTATTAGAAAGCATCAACCATCATTTGTTACAACTGTCTACCTGATATTCAATAATGTTATCGGAGAAATAGGTAGGCAGCATTTGCAATTAAAAAAATTATGACATTAGACAATTACTTTACTATGATTGTTGTCATGATGTTATGTAAATTAAGAATTTAAATCATGAGGGATCATGGGGTCCTGGACCAAGGGTCATGGATTTGATCCCTAGCTGGAACAAATATTTAGAAATTCTCAGTCCCAGCAGCCTGAAGTCAGGAACTGTATCTAGTATATGGCAATAATTTGGCCTCCATGACTTATGACTATGACATTTATGATTAAATATCACTTTTGGGAAATACAGGCACGCCGGTTTGTGTTTTGTTTCATTCTATGATCATAAAGTTACCCAAAATTTTCAATATTCAAATTTAGTTTTAGGAAAGCATTTTGGTTCTTTTCTTCTGTGAATAATGGTGTAGAAGTTGGAGCAAGGAGTATACCAGCGAAATCCCTGTATAACCTACTTAAAACCTTGACCTGTCAAGAACAACTGTAACTTCCATCCTAGAACGTGTATCTAAGGCAGCATTAGTAGGATCCTACCAAACTTGGTTAGGCAGGGGAGGAGGCTTGAGCGGTGAAGGGGAGCATTGATGCATCATAAAGGGGCCCCTTAACCCTACTCCTGGGTTGCAAGTCCCAGGCCCCTCTGGCCTCCTCCTCTGCAATGCTATAGACCCGGCACCCGCACGGTGAATCCATGGAATGCTAAGAAATTCGTCACTTGTAAAAAATTTAGGTTTTTACAGCCCTACTTGTTTAATTTTAGAAGAAAAACTCATACCACACTAAAATGATCAACTCACTAAATAAGGAAGCAAATGAAGCAAATTTCAGATTATTATATTTATAATTTCCAGCTTTATGTCAGCATCAGCAGTATTGAATACATAATTTACCTCAATATAAATATAGTCATATAGTAACCTTGACTTGATAGTTTGTGATGTAAATTCTCACAGTTTACTAATATAATTATTATGTGAAATTGTGACATTTATGTACAGACAGTGTCTGTGGTATCTAGCCACTTGTGCTACATTTGCATACACTAGATGGAATTCAATTAACGTTTATGTTGTCTGTACAAAATTGAATAATGCCACATATTACCTAAACAGGTATGTATACTGTATTTAAAAACTTATAAATTGGTTGAAAAATAAATTTGTTTCGTATAAAAATTAAATGTTGTCTTTATCATTGAAACATGTATAGATAGATAGGATAGGGGATTTATTTGTCTCCAATGCACATGTAAAATCAAGTTTACAGGCAATGGTGCTCTTACCTAATTCCTAATATGAGTTCTACATGTGATATGCTGAGTTATTGAGTTATATATATATATATTACAAAAATATGAGAGGAGAAATTTAAGTCATGTGCGGGAATCGAACCCGCGTCGATCCACCCCTTTAGCAGGGGCATGCTCTAACCAATGGAGCTAACATGACAATGTCGTCATAACTCAAATTGTTCCTATCATTCTTTAACCATCTTATTAGGAGTCGTGAGTTGATATTGTTACCTACATGCTCTAAACTTGCTTAAACATGAAAGTTTTATTGTACTAAATGGTAGAATACCTCACATTGATTTTGAGACCTTGATCACCTTGTTTTAAATAGGCAACTATTTAAAACCAGGTGAAAAAGAATATGCGTTTGTTGCATTATAACCATATATAAACCTACCCTGAATAACTCTTTATGATATATGTAAAATAAATCTATGCGAAAGCCTTGGTTTGGCTTGTTCCTAAATAAATTATATAATATTTGTTACAAGCTACGCCTGCCGGACTAGCTACCACCCACAAGTACAAAATTTGTCGCTAAGCACCTAATGGTGTATTTCTGTAACTATCCTTGATAGCTAGTAATTATAAGTTAGCCTTAACAACATCATCACTTACCATCAGGTGAGATAGTGGTCAAATGCGAGTCTACAGCTATAGATAAAAAAAATTAGTAAATAATTCAATGACAATTATCAATTAATATTACCACGGATTGTCCCAACACTATCTACGAAATCACAGTACTGAAAGCATACAGGGCCTGTTATTCCATCATGAGATACGGTAACATAATCATGTTCTATGCCCATATTGATTGTTCATGGTGTATGTAAGCATGTGTGATTACTTTCTTATCTTCGGGTGTTGTGAGTACCTTGGGTGTTTCTTTATCTGTGTTACTTAATGTTTCGGATGGATTGTTCTTACACACAGTTTTGCTTATGTTATAATTTCAGTGTGTTTCTGTCATTAGTTGAAATATAATAATAATAAAGCCCTTTATTATACCAGTATTTCACTAATATTAATAATAGTATGTATTATTAATATTAGTGATATAAATAGACGTAATTAACGTCTTGTATAGTTTTTTATAAGGACTCTAATTATATATATGTTAGTAAGAAAGGGACTGCATCCCACGACACAGGGCCACCCTAGTGTGGGATTCAGGGATACTTGTTAACACAATACATGTTAATTGTACCTAGCTATACTTAAATTACTTATACTCATAAATAACATGTCACTGTAGCCTAAGTTTTCATATCAATAAAGATATATATATGAGATACTATGACATCAAAAAGCTACATCATTCTGTGTCTGTTTGCCATTTGGCAAAGGCCTTCCCCATAAACCTCCAGTATTCCCATTCCTGTGCTAGTATTGTCCATTGCTTTCCAGCCATGTTTACTATCTTGTTGTCCCATCTTTTGTACTATCTGCCCTTTTCCGGTTTTTACCTAATTTAACTAATTTGAACTACTTATCAGGGCCTCTTACCATATGACAGGCCCAACTCCACTTTAACATTTACATTTTTTGACTCATTTCAGTGACTTTAGTTTTTTCTCTGATGTATGAGTTTTTTATTTTATTATTTCTTGTAATTCCTAACATACTTCTTTCTATAGAATGCTGACGGGTCATCAATTTGTCGATCTGTAGTTTTGTGAGTGAATAGACTTATTTAAATTGTCATTGTATAAGACGGAGAGAGGGACACATGAGACAAATTACTTAGCATTCCATGGATTCACCGTGCGGGGGACGGGCCCATCGCGTTGCAAAGGAAGAGGCTAGAGGGGCCTTCAATTCCTGTTTTTAGTCGTAAAGAACATACTTGATATAGAAAAAGCATGTAGTGTTGTTTCGGTACGGTTATATGCTTTTTTCACTAGTTTAACAATCGATTCATTAGCAACAATATTTAAACTGCTGTCGTTTTTATATTTTTTAATGATAAAGTGATAAGACGGATAGGTTGCTTGCCTGGTGGTAAGTGACATGTCTATAGGTAAACCGTTTATCCTAGTCCTCGCCTGCACGGTACAGAGGCGCGGGGACTGAGAGAGGTGCGGGCGGTAGGCACACTAAGCGCTCCCGCCGCCCGCACCTCTCTCAGTCCCCTTTGTCGTCCTACCCCGTGCCTCTGTACCGCGCAGGCGAGGACTAGGATAAACGGTTTACCTATATCCATTACAATTCCAGTGTCACCGTTGTTGTTCCGCTTGTCCACTGCACTGTGCTCATCACTTTGAGACGTTAGTTTATGTATCATTAGCACAATTTCTAAACACAGTAGTGTTTACACTATTGCTTCTTACATAATACCAATAATTCTTTATCAAATGTCATTTAGTACAGATTATGAGCAAATCATTATGGAATGATTATTTTGAATGGGGAATAAAGTACAGGGTTATTCAAAAGGATCAGGGTCAAATATTACCAATAGCTTTTTAGTCCATAGCATATCCTTGCTGTCATCTCAAGTCATACATAGCTATGTGGTAGGATGATATATTCATAACTTTTTAACCATGTTCCCAAAACAGGAACTCAAATAAACTTTATTTCTGGTATCTTTGTTCCCCTTACTCCACTAATAGGGTAGTTGACACAGTCTAAAATAAAATACAGTGTAACGTTAACATGATAGTAGTTGGAGCACATAACTCGATGAAATTAACAAATTATTTATTTTGCATTGGATTGCCTTTATTTTGAATAAACAAAATTTGTTTAAATTTTCTTTAAGTCACGTGATCTCAAACGGAAGTAAAGGCGGAAATGATGCCATAAGGACAAAAACAAAGCCACAGAATAGGGTTGTTGACTTGTTTTTTTAAAGTATGTTAAATTATTTAGAACACTGAAATATACACCTAGCATTTTTTTTTTCAGGGGTCCTGGAATACTAGAAATCCATCTTTTTATTTCAACTTTTAAAATTGGCGCTAAAACATCATTCAATGGCGGCCTGTTTGCTTATGACGTCACTAGGGCAAAAACAAATAGTGCTAAAATGTAATACGTTTTGCTTGCTTGTTGTAGTGTCGTGCGTAATCGATTATACAGGTTGTTCGGCAGAACGTGTACCATAGTGTAGGGGTGTATGTAGACTGAATAAAACAATCACAGAACCAACCCAGTTTAAAGCACGGATACATGAGTGGCAGCATTATCAATTATTTTTCATACATGGTAATTATACAACTTTAATCGGTTCAAAATCACTATTTTACTGAACATTTTTGTAATCCCGAAATGTAAACACTTTCAAGTGATCGAGACAATGGCGTGCAATGACATCGGAATAAATATAATGATAAACATAAGCTTTTCCAACTGTTTAAAGTTGTTGTATTACTATGAGTAATAATTGCAAAATGTTTCCATAGATTCTTGTTCCGAGTTTGGGTTTTATTATCTATTTTTTTTTTTTTTTTTTTTTTTTTTTTATGGGATAGGAGGGCAAACGAGCAGGCGGCTCACCTGGTGGTAAGTGATCACCGTCGCCCACGAACATCCGCAACACCAGAGGTATCGAGGATGCGTTGCCGGCCTTTGAGGAGGGAATAAGCTCTCTTCTTGAAGGCCCCTAAGTCGTATCCGTTCGGAAATACTGCACCTGGCAGCTGGTTCCACATTGTGGCAGTGCGAGGTAGAAAATGCCGTGAAAATCGCAAAGTTGTGGACTTCCAGACGTCGACATGAAATTGATGAAACATCATGCTTTGTCTGGACGTCCTATGGCGAAATTGAGCTGCAGGTAGTAAATCGAACAGTTCCTCAGAACACTCCCCGTGATAGATGCGGTAGAAGATGCAGAGTGATCCAACATCTCTACGTAGTGCTAAAGGGTCGAGCCGGTCGGAGAGAACTTGGTCGTCAACGATTCGAGTCGCTCTGCGTTGTATGCGGTCAAATGGAAGAAGCTGGTATTGGGGAGCTCCCGCCCAGAGATGAGAGCAGTACTCCATGTGAGGCCGAACCTGAGCCTTATAAAGTTGCAGGCGATGGGCCGACGTGAAGTACCGCCTCGCCTTTCCAAGCACACCAAGCTTTTTCGAGGCTAATTTAGCCTTATCTTCCAAGTGACAGCGAAATTGAACGACGCTCGATATGTTGACGCCAAGTACTCCGATGCTAGTTGAGGGGGCAAGGGGAGTGTCTTCAAAACAGAGGGATACGACAAAGGGGGATAGTTTAGCGGTGAACGCACAAACTTGTGTCTTCTTGGGGTTAAATTGAACTAAGTTCAGTCGGCCCCACTTCGAAACATTAGACAACATGGTCTCGACTTCAGACACAAGTTTGTTCCGACTCTCCACAACGTTTTCCCGAGAAATTTTAGCACGGCCGGTGTAATAGGCATCTCCGGTACTGTCATCCGCATAACAATGAATATCGCTGAGCTGCAGCATGTCATTGATGTGCAAGAGAAATAGAGTCGGAGATAGCACACAGCCTTGCGGAACGCCAGCATTAATTGGCTTCAAGTCGGAGCATGCACCGTCGACAACGACCTTGATGCTCCGATCTGCCAAAAAACTGGAGATCCACTTGCACAATTTCTCGGTAAGCCCATAGGAAGGAAGCTTCGAAAGAAGCGCTTTATGCCACACCCGATCAAAGGCCTTCGCTATGTCCAAACTAGCCGCCAACGCTTCACCCTTGGAATCCACCACCTCCGCCCATCGATGCGTAAGGTATACTAAAAGATCACCAGCTGAGCGACCGCGACGAAAACCGTACTGGCGATCGCTTATCAGTTGGTGCTCCTCTAGATACTGCAAGAGCTGGTTGTTGATAATGGATTCCATTATCTTGGAGAACAAAGACGTTATGGCAATAGGGCGGTAGTTGGACGGATCTGAGCGGTCACCTTTTTTAGGGATCGGGTGCACCAATGCCGTCTTCCATGTTTTTGGGACAACGCCTGATGTGTAGCAGAGCCGGAAAAGACGCGTTAGAACCGGAGTCAATTCTGGAGCACAAGTCCGCAGCACTATCGGAGAGATGCCATCAGGCCCACTCGACTTATGAATGTCCAAGGAGAACAGTGCTTTACGTACAGCACTTTGCCGGAAATTTATATCCGGCATCGAGGTATCACACCGTGGTATAGTCGGTGGTGAGTTCCCCTGGTCATCCAAAGTCGAGTTTGACGCAAAGAGAGAGCCCAGAAGATCGGCTTTCTCCTTTGCGGTATGGGCCAGTGTGTCATTCTCTCTGTGCAGGGGCGGTAGAGATGACTCACAAAAATTCCCCTGGACAGCCCTGGCGAGAGACCAGAACGCACGTGTTCCCGAAGGAAGGCGGGCTAATCTCTCGCCAATTCTGCCGATATGCTCCGACTTCGCTTTTGCGATTACTCTTTTGAAGGACCTGGAGGCAAAATTATATTCCTTTTTGAGATAGCTGGTATTTAAATCCTTAGATGCTACTGCGTTGGCCCAAGCTTGGTAACGCTCTCGTTTTTGGCTAGAGGCCATTTTACAAGTACGACCAAACCAGGGCTGGGACCTGCCACCGATGGGCACTGCAGAATATGGAATAAAGAGTTCCATACCCTGAAGCACTACATCAGCAACATAGTCGGCAGTGACATCTGGATCATCCGGCAAGAAACAGACTTGCCCCCATGGGTAGGATGCAAAAAAGGACCGCATCCCGTCCCAATCTGCAGACCTATAGTGCCACACGCGACGACAACCTACAAAACGGGGTCGAGTTGGGCGTGTAACCGGCACTGAACTCCGGATCAGGCAGTGGTCCGACGAACCGAGAGGAGCGTTCACGGATACTGAGTAGTTGTCCGGGTGAGAGGTCAGCAGAAGGTCCAACAGGGAAGGTGTATGGTCATCCACATCTGGGATACGCGTAGGCGAGGTGACCAGTTGTGTAAGATCATATGCCAAAGCGAAGTCGTGAACAGATCTCCCCGCATGATCGGTGGTGCGCGAACCAAGCCATTCGGTATGGTGGGCGTTGAAATCGCCAAGTATCACGATCTCTGCGGTGGGGATCTGCTCAAGCACGGAATCTATAGCCATCTGTAAGTGCTCCATGAAATGATCTATTTCGGCATTACCGTTGCTATGAGACCTATAAAGGCACGCGTAGATTCGCGGATGGTCATCGCAGTCTACGCGCAACCAAATGTCAGATAGGCCCCGTCCTTCAAGGCTACTGAGACGACGAGCACAGATATCCTCTCTGACGTAAAGACACACCCCCGCCCGCGGCAAAAAGGAATGCTCCAATTTGTACCCTGGGTATGTGAGGAATGAGGTGTCTGTCGGAGAGCATATCTGTGTTTCGGTTAAAAAGAGCAAGGCCGGCTTAGCAGTCTCCAGGTGATAGTGGACATCGTTCAGGTTAGAACGGAGACCCCGTATGTTGCAAAAGTCCACGGCTAACGTGGTGTGGGGTGACCTAAGCCGCCTGCTTCGTTTGCCTCGAGCAGCAGAAATATGATTGAGCACGGTTTTGCCCCCTCCAGAATACGCAGGGCAGCCCGAGCATCCACCTCCAGGTTCAGGTCCTGGAGGTGGATGCTCGGAGAGGGATTCTCCAGCGCTTTCGCAGCTGGTACCCTCCTGGAGTACTGTCTCTTGAAACTGTGCTGCCATATTCCTTTGGGGGGGGGGGGGGGATTGGGCCTCCGGGTCTCCCACAAATCGATCGAAACGCAATGGCAAGCCACTACTTCACGTCGATATCATGTGGGAGAGTGGTACTTCCCCGGTCGTGCCGGCCCATGCAGCTGTAACCCGAAGAGCTTCAGCATGGCACTACCACTAGGCATGGCACTACTAATCTATGCTGATCTTTGATCAAATCTCACGGCGAAATATGATCAAAGATAAATGAGTCAAATGTACGTATTACACTATTAAATATATGGGATCCAATGGATTTGATAGTGAAATAGGGGCCTAAGTAGTAAATCGATAGTGATGCGATATTTTGTGGGTTGCTTGCTATTAGCAATTACTAATGTCAATTGTCACTGTCAAAACCTTTGGAAGTAAACTCTCATGATTACTGTTACCTATTCTGTGGCTTTGTTTTTGTCCTTATGACATCATTTCCGCCTTTACTTCCGTTTGAGATCACGTGACTTAAAGAAAATTTAAACACATATTGTTTATTCAAAATAAAGGTAATCCAATGCAGAATAAATAATTTGTTAATTTCATCGAGTTATGTGCTCCAACTACTATCATGTTAACGTAACACTGTATTTTATTTTAGACTGTGTCAACTACCCTATTGGTAATAGTAATCATGAGAGTTTGCTTCCAAAGGTTTTGACAGTGACAATTGACATTAGTAATTGCTAATAGCAAGCAACCTACAAAATGTCGCATCACTATCGATTTACTACTTAGGCCCCTATTTCACTATCAAATCCATTGGATCCCATATATTTAATAGTGTAATACGTACATTTGACTCATTTATCTTTGATCATATTTTGCCGTGAGATTTGATCAAAGATCAGCATAGATAATAAAACCCAAACTCGGAACAAGAATCTATGGAAACATTTTGCAATTATTACTCGTAGTAATACAACAACTTTAAACAGTTGGAAAAGCTTATTTTTATCATTATATTTATTCCGATGTCACTGCACGCCATTGTCTCGATCACCTGAAAGTGTTTACATTTCGGGATTACAAAAATGTTCAATAAAATAGTGATTTTGAACCGATTAAAGTTGTTTAATTACCATGTATGAAAAATAATTGATAATGCTGCCACTCATGTATCCGTGCTTCAAACTGTGTTGGTTCTGTGATTGTTTTATTCAGTCTACATACACCCCTACACTATGGTACACGTTCTGCCGAACAACCTGTATAATCGATTACGCACGACACTACAACAAGCAAGCAAAACGTATTACATTTCAGCACTATTTGTTTTTGCCCTAGTGACGTCATAAGCATACAGGCCGCCATTGAATGATGTGTTAGCGCCAATTTTAAAAGTTGAAATAAAAAGATGGATTTCTAGTATTTCAGGACTCCTAAAAAAAAAAAAAATGCTAGGTGTATATTTCAGTGTTCTAAATAATTTAACATACTTTAAAAAAACAAGTCAACAACCCTAATTTTTTGTTCGTTAGAGTATAACCACCAAGATTGATTCCATTTAAATTTCTCAACAGCTATTTCTCTCTGGGATGGTGAACAGTATTTTAGACTAGTGACAATGACCAAATAAGCAGTATCCTCCGCCGTGTATCCACCGGTCTGCCGGATTTCCCTTATGTGTCCCATCCGGCCTGCCGGAGATCGGTCAATAGTCGTGGTTACATATTCACCATAAAATCTGCGTAAGTTCGATTTTCATAATTCAAACGGTTTTCGTGAGAATGGATCCTTGGCTATGCGAGAAAAAATCCATAATATTCTGATATAACAGAAAGTATGTTTAAAATTGATATGAAATCTGAAACCAGCTCAAATTACATTTTGGCGCCAAAATTTTGTATAGATTTATGTCATTTAAAAATAATCTCGTAACTACTTCTAAAGTAATTAACCTAGAAAGCTGTAATTTTGCATTTCTATAGGCAACAAGTCAATAACGATGTTAAAAGAAATTAAAAGGATAAGGATTGATAACTTTTTTTTTTATAGATTTTTTTATTTGACCCCCGTTTTTGTTACGGCCGGAATTCCGGTGGTCTAAAAAAAAGGTTTAGTGTGAAGCTTGTATTTATCCGATCGTTATTATTTAAACGTTGTTAGTAAGCTACTATCATTGGCTATACAACAAAAAAAACTGCATTACTCTATGGTAACGAGAAGTTACTCAAATCATGAAATGAAAAAAAATAACTTTCACTCGATGCATTTTGCCGCGCAAACACTCACCGATCGAAATTTACGTAATAAATAATCTCGTAACTACTTTTAAACCTGTAAACCTAAACATCTGAAACAATTCAGGTGTATAGATTACATCTAAATAATCATATCAAAAGAAAAACCAAATTCGTAGATGGTATAGTTTTTGAGAAAAAAAATAAAATCCGCTTATGTACAGTTTTCCCGCCAAAATTCTTAAAAAAAATCGCGTTGTTTTAATCTCGTTACTACTTATAAAATATTTATCCTTACAATCTGGTATTATTCATGGGTAAAGAACCATAATAAATACACACATTAAAAAAAAAAACAAAGTTGTAGGTGGAATAGTTTCGGAAAAAAAAAATAAAAAAAATATATAAAAAATGCCGTTTCCCGCCATTTTCGTCGTCTGTTCAAACCCATTTTCCTGTAAAATTTTCCATGAAAAGGTCTATTTTCATTTCTTTTCCCGTAAAGAGAATATGATGAGGATTGCATTGGTACCAAGAAGTTTATATGTTGATTGGAGACTGCCACAAATAAACTCGATTAAAAAACAAAATACCTCAAAATCTGGAAAAATATATTTTTATTCGCTGTTTGATCCACTCAAACTAAATGTATGAAAATGTTATTTTTTGTATGGTATAGGTAATATATTGGGGTATGGGGATGTTAGGGTGACATGTTTAGGTAATGGAAAACTACTTAGTACTACAAAAAAACGTTACGGGGCGTCGCGGGATAAAAAAACGTGAGCAGTTTGGACGATTTCGTCATAGGAGGTGGACAGATTGGACGCACGAGGGGGTATGTATCACAAAAATATTGGAAAATTAAAAAAAAAAATGAAGCCAACTTCTATCATCGAAAACAATGTGATGTCTGTGTTTTTAATCAGCATGGTATGGATTTCAACAAGTTATGTTATACTTTTCAGTGTCTAAACTAAGTATTGCAACCAGTAACATCTCTAATTCTTGCAAGTTATCAATAATGTTGGAAACTACAAGTATCATAAATAAAATATCAGAATATCAATGGAAAGTACCTGGTTTCCAAATAATACTCATCATATATATAAGTGAAGACAAATGATGGTTGCATGTAGCCAATCAGAAGCTACAGATATGATTGAGTAGCTTGATTTCGCGTTTTCAAGCTAAGCCGTTTATAAAATTGATATGTTAATTCGACAATTATTTATTATTGACGCACAATTTTTATTTATTGTTGTATATTTGTAAAATGATCACAACAAATAATCATAAATGTTATGACAATATTACTCACTTACAAATTCCAATTTTATTGCATGCATACCACTAAAATTATACACTGTATAATGATCTATTGTTTGGACTTTTGCTAAATGTGGTATGGTATCCCGCCCATATCATGTCTCATTATCACTTGAATTGTCTTCTTAATCAAAATACATCTTAATTTCTATCAGTTATGCTTAATCATGTTTTTTTTTTTTTTCCTCTTTGTTATCTGCAATCGGCTCTCTAGCCATAATCAGATGTGTTCCATGATTTTGAGGTGTTGGTGTCATTCCATTAAATGATACCGTATAATTATGTATTTAAGTTTTGTTTCTTTGGTCAAGGTCCAGTACATGCCATCTTTTTAGACGTTTTACATTTTTATTTGTGTTCAATAGCTTCTTTGCCAGTTCATTTATATGCTTACTAAGCCTTTCTTTATATTTCTTGCTATGGTAGCTGACTTCCTGCTTTACCGTTGGCATTTCCAGATATTCATGTATTTCTGTGTTTCTTACAAACCAGTGTGCGCATGAGATGAGCTTATACAGGTTTATTGAAATAATGCTAACAACCTATTAGGGTTGGCTTTTGCTAGTCCTAACAAACGTTTTGAGATGAAATATTATTTTTTTAATATTTTTTTGTGTTTGTTTATGTGACTTTGACGGAATAAACATGTAGACCACCTGAAGTAAGGTCTCTTGAGCCTGATTATAAAAAAATAATTGTTTCTCAAAATGTTTGTTAGGACTAGCAGAAGTCAACCCTAAGAGTTTGTTAGCATTTTCCAAATAACCATGTATACCTTTTTAGGGTTCATTACGAGAAAACTGGCCCTATTTATTACCACGCCCACACCGTCTGTATGTCCATTCATGTTTCTGGGCTATATCCTTGATCAGTGATCAAAGAAGGCCAGTTGACATTGAAAATGTTTTATTTGAGTATTTCTTGGATAACAGGCATAACCAGAAAAGAAAATAGACGACGACATTTTGGATTTAAAAATATTTTTCATCAAAATATGGAACCAACTTCAACACTCATGTGTGAAATAACTTGTTGAAGTTGGTACCATGATGGTTCAAAAGTACATATTATAACAAAATTAAGCGAAAAAAAAAAATCACCCATTTTAGTGACCCTTGCTAATTGATTGTCATTCACTGTCAATGACTATACCATCAAGATAGGAAAATACTTTTCAGTTATTGGAGGGTAACTCAAAAACGGCTACTAGGTTTAGCCCAAATGACATCTTCAACAATCAACTGCCGAGATGGTAGACTAAGGCTAACTTATCTTCAGTAAAAAAAAACTATGGCAAGATGTTAGCTGCTGGTTGCATCCTCATTTGCATGGATGGTTTGGCCATTATCTCTTGTTTGAAATCATGTTATTGCTTTTTTATATATGCATGGAAAATGCTGCCAAAACATTTACTTGGTCGTTCACAAGTTAAAAAGTTTTGGTATCTGAATGTGATAGCAATTAATTAATACAATTGATTGAAAAACAATAGGTGAAAATATTTCCAGTACTAGAAACACTAGAAATGATTTTACTTTTACTTTTGGGTTGACTTCATTGCGCTCGTAGCAAAGTTTGCTTAGCCGTTTTGAAATGGTCAGCAAAGTTAAACAACGTCCGCCGTGGTCATGAGTTGGATGGGTGACCGCTGGCGACAATACTTCGGAGGGCACGCTAAGGCCGGTTTCGGTTGTTGTCTTAGGATGGCAGTCGTTATAGCATGGTGGTAGGGCATTTTGCAAATGCCCGCCTGGCTAGCTTCCACCCTCAAGTAGAAAATCTGTCGCCAAGTACCTTACGGTGTGTTCCGGCAGTTGTCCGAGAGCCAGTAATTCTAGGTTAGCCTGACCAACATCTATGACCATATCTTACTAACAGGTGAGATAGTGGTCAAAGGCTAATCTAACAAGCATAAAAAAATGACCTTTCGACTATAAGTAAGCCCTTTTATAAACATATAAACCAACACTCTTCCTAATCATCAGTCATCCAAAACAGAAATGACGCGTTTATATTCTAGTCCTTCTAAACATATTGAAAAAAAATTAGAGTATTGAGTGCGCTACTTTGAAATTGCTAATGAGATAGCTTGAAGTCAGTCACTCATTGAGGGAAATCATGTTTTTCCTGGTTGTGAGTTTAGTAATCTTACATCAATACATCTAAAATAGTTTATTTCGCAATACTCAATTTAATTATATTATTTTCCTCATTACAGATACCACATCCGGGAGTCTGAATCTCCTGACACCATCATCTACAGGTAGCCGAATCCGGGAGTTCACCTCTAGGATTCAGGAGAGGGCTGGTCCTACCCTCCAGCCGAACTACCTCAACCAACCCACACCAATAGCCTCACCAGTAAGAACACCCGACGACGCAACCCCTACCCCTAGAAAATCAGAGAATCTGCTTAAACCTCCTGTGAAAATACACGTGGACTCCAGCAGTCACCGATCTAGATCACATAATAAAAAACGTGACGATCTTCCAAATAAAAAACCATCATACTTAAACCTAGCCTGCTCTGTGAATGGGTACACCAATCTGACGACCTACGACTCGAAGCTACGACAAGACATAAACAAAAGTCGTGAGGCTTCACCCATAAGACCAATCACTCACACATATCAATACAGAAGCGAAAATAACTCCTTATTGGTACCAGTACCAGTCAGTGCCAACAAACTGCTGGTACCAACCTTCGGTCCCCATGATACTAGAGCAGATTTGACAGCGAAAGCGCCTTCTAAGGCGCACACAGACCCTTATCTAGCTACGTCCCCTTTACATGTCTACATGGCGGCTGAGAATAAGCAATTGAAAAACGACTTCCTAGGACCAAGTATGACCAGCACACGGTCCTACATTTCATCTGAAAGCAAGAACTTCGCGTCATCAATGCTTCATCAAAAAGATGAAGTCGATAACGCGAAAGAGCTGAAATTTAAGTCCAGTTACTCTGAAACTAATTTCAGGAAGACTGTCAGCAAAGAATCGCGCGAGTCTCGATTTAGCTCAGAGTCCTATACCATATCATCGAATGGTGTATCAAAACGCGTAGAAATCACCAAGGAAAATGGAGAGAAACTCACCAGTCCCATGAAGAGTTTCATTCAACAGAGAGTGGAAAGACTTTACGGCCCTGGTGCGTTGGCTCAAGGGTTCTTCAACCAGAAACGACATAAATTGAAAAGTGGCAGTGAGGACGACGATCCTAAAGTCTTGCAGGAGAAGTCTCTAAACTGCCCTGACAGATTTCTGTCTCCTAGGAAGTCTGATGAAAGCATAGAAGAGTATACTAGTCCAAATGGAGAGACAGATGTTTCTTTGCCTGTTCTAAGGCATTTGAGACCAGAATTCCGAGCGCAACTCCCAATTCTGTCACCAAAGAAGACTACAAAGGTTGATATCTCCCCACAGAAGACAGCAGACATTCCAAGCCCGAAGACTGAAGATATCAAATTGGTGACAAATGGTGTATCTGTGATAGAGTTAGACGATGTTAATGGTGTGGACTCAAGTGTTGTGAATGGTGAAAACGGTGATGAAGTGGTTAAGGATGGCCATTATTTCTTGGAATTGGAAAAGAGGGAGACTGAACGGCTTCTGGCACTGTCTGCTTCTGCTGAGAAGGAGTTGGAGAATTTACAGGTGAGACGATTTCTCATACATAGCTATATTATACTTTTCAGATTTAAAGACACTTTTTTTCATTCAATTTATGAGCTTGTTGCACTAGTGTCTGTATTCTACTCAAATGCTTCATCCACTTGTAAACAAAGGCAGAATGCTCGCGGCATTGCCCTGTTGAATTGAAAAACTGATTTATTGACAACAAATAAGTTTTGGTTTAACTGATTGGGAAGATTGAAACACATGTTGAAGTTAAAGTATGAAAGTGAAATTTAACTTAAATTAAAATTCGATTTGTTCTGTCCTAGTCGTTGTAGTTATTCTAGTGGCATACTACTAATACAATGTCTCGTCCCACATTAAAAATAAAATTGTTTTCACCCCAACGAAAAAAAAACTAAGTTACATGTATACAATTATATATACTTATATATATACTAGTATTTCGGGCAGTGTGCGGGCCGCATGCGGCCCGCATCTATCTTGAGTCAGTAGGGACTGTCAAAAAAACAACTGATACATAAAAAAAGGATGTTCAAAACTCCATTAGAAGTATGAAATCCCATATAAACTCTCAATACAATAAAGAACCATACTGTAGCCACTAAAGCAAATTCACCCTACTGCCATAAAAGGTGGTACGGGCAGAATGGGACCAAGGTTCTGAGTCACTTTTGTTAAGGAACCCCACTCGTAGGTGCTTCGGTTACCGCGGGCAGTTGCCTTGGAGACCAGTCGGAGACGTGGAAAAAACTCTCAAGTCGGAGCTCGGCCTTCGGCCTCGCAAGTTACTAATACGGCTCGGCCTGCGGCCTCACCAAGCGCTCGCCCTTCGGGCTCGCGCACCATTCGCTCGGCCTTCGGCCTCGCGGCCCGAATGTTCGGCCTTCGGCCTCACCAGGTGGTTGCCCTTTGGGCTCGCTATACACTAATGTAGGACAGTTACTCCAAATTCAGTCAAAAAACCCACAAAAACTCCTAATACAGTCGAAAATATATGGTAAAACACTCCAAATGCAGTATGAAGAATGAGAGGAGCACCTGGGACAAATCCAAAATGGCGGATTTCAAGAAGGCCCCCATACAAACTGCTCCGCCCCTACTGAAGCTCGGCCTAACGGCCTCGCTTCAGCAGGCTCGGATCAATTTGTATGGCGGCCATCTTGAAATCCGCCATTTTGGATTTTTGACAGATGTCATCCGGCTGCTCTCCCGATTCCCTATGACATTTGTTCAAACACCCCCTACCTATCTTGTACCGTTTTTGAGATATGTCATTCATCTTTACTTGGCAGGCGTCATTTTTATGATTTTCGATTTTTCTCATACTCACCAAAACCTGCCGAACATTTTTGCCATACATAATTTTAACCCTACTCTGCTCCTTCTAGGAGAACATTTATGTCAATCAGTCAGTCAGTCAGTGAGTGGTAATCGAGCCTTATATATTATAAACTAGTATTTCGGGCAGTGTGCGGGCCGCATGCGGCCCGCATTTATCGTTGTGCAATTTTAACTTATATCAAGACACCTAATACGTAAAAAAAAGTGTGTTCAAAACTCCAATAGAAGTATGAAATCCCATATAAACTCTCAATACAATAAAGAAACAAACTGTAGCCACCAAACCAAATTCACCCTACTGCCATAAAAAGGTGGTACGGGCAGAATGGTACCAAGGTTCTGAGTCACTTTTGTTAAGAACCCCACTCGTAGGTGCTTCGGTTACCGCGGTCAGTTGCCATGGAGACCAGTCGAAGATGTAGAAAATACTCTCAAGTCGGAGCTCGGCCTTCGGCCTCGCAAGTTACTAATACGGCTCGGCCTACGGCCTCGCCAGGCGCTCGCCCTTCGGGCTCGCGCATCAAACGCTCGGCCTTCGGCCTCGCGGACCGAAAGTTCGGCCTTCGGCCTCACCAGAAGCTCGCCCTTCGGGCTCGCTACTACACTAATGTAGGACAGTTACTCCAAATTCAGTCAAAAATCCCACAAAAACTCCTAATACAGTCGAAAATAAAGATAAAAAACTCCAAATGCAGTATAAAGAATGATAGGAGCACGTGGGGCACATCCAAAATAACGGATTTCAAGACGGCCACCATACAAACTGCTCCGCCCCTACTGAAGCTCGGCCTAAAGGCCTCGCTTCAGCAGGCTCGGAGCATTTTGTATGGCGGCCATCTTGAAATCCGCCATTTTGGATTTTTGACAGGTGTCATTCGACTGCTCTCCCGATTCCCTATGACATTTGTTCAAACACCCCCTACCTATCTTGTACCGTTTTTGAGATATGTCATCCATCTTTACTTGGCAGGCGTCATTTTTATGATTTTCGATTTTTCTCATACTCACCAAAACCCCCCGAACATTTTTGCCATACTTCATTTTTACCCTACTCTGCTCCTTCTAGGAGAACATTTATGTCAATCAGTCAGTCAGTGAGTCAGTGGTAATCGAGCTTTATATATTATAAACTAGTTTTTCGGGCAGTGTGCGGGCCGCATGCGGCCCGCATTTATCGTTGTGCAAGTTTGAACAATATCAAAACACCTTATACATTAAAAAAAAAACAAAATTCCATAACAGTATGATATCCCATATAAACTCTCAATACAATAAAGAACCATACTGTAGCCATTAAAGCAAATTCACCCTACTGCCATAAAAAGGTGGTACGGGCAGAATGGTACCAAGGTTCTGGGTCACTTTTGTTAAGGAACCCAACTCGTAGGTGCTTCGGTTACCGCGGGCGTTGCCATGGAGACCAGTCGGAGACGTGGAAATAACTCTCAAGTCGGAGCTCGGCCTTCGGCCTCGCAAGTTACTAACATGGCTCGGCCTGCGGCCTCGCCAAGCGCTCGCCCTTCGGGCTCACGCGCCATACGCTCGGCCTTCGGCCTCGCGAGCCGAAAGTTCAGCCTTCGGCCTCACCTGGAGCTCGCCCTTCGGGCTCGCTACTACACTAACGTAGTACAGTTACTCCAAATTCAGTCAAAAATCCCACAAAAACTCCTAATACAGTCGAAAATAAAGGTAAAATACTCCAAATGCAGTATGAAGAATGAGAGGAGCACGTTTGACACATCCAAAATGTCGGATTTCAAGATGGCCACCATACAAACTGCTCCGCCCCTACTGAAGCTCGGCCTAACGGCCTCGCTTCAGCAGGCTCGGATCACTTTGTATGGCGGCCATCTTGAAATCCGCCATTTTGGATTTTTGACAGGTGTCATTCAACTAAACTCCTGATTCCCTATGACATTTGTTCAAACACCCCCTACCTATCTCTTACCGTTTCCGAGAAACGTCATCCATCTTCATTTGGCAGGCGTCTTTTTAATGATTTTCGATTTTTCTCATACTCACCAAAACCACCCAAACATTTTTGCCATACTTTATTTTTACCCTACTCTGCTCCTTCTAGGAGAACATTTATGTCAGTGAGTCAGTCAGTCAGTCAGTGGTAATCGAGCTTTATATATTATAAAAATATATATAATGTACAAGTCAAAACTTTAAGCCATTCCCTGAAGTTTTTATTGTTAATAAAATAATGTCTATGTTTCCATAGCCTTGTTAGAAAATACATTTATAAATTAGTTCAGTATGCAGCTCAAATACTTATCCAGTTGTAAATAGTCCCAAAACGCTTGCAGCATTGCTGTCATGGATTGCAAAGCTATAACATATAAGTAGTCACATTGATACATGTTCAATTAGAACTTTTGCATCCAAATTAGTGATGAAAATATTGGGTCTATACCTATATTTTGTTTAAATTGAATTTGAAAAAACATTAATCTGGTAGGTACAGATCTTTCCACTCACAAAAGCACCCCACCACATTTTTCAGAGTATATGCAACTACTAACGTAACAGTGGGTATAGTTGACATTGAGGTAGTAGTTGACACTTTCAACTTTGAAGACATATAAAGACAGATTTTTCATAGTACAGGTCATGTGAACGCATCCCATTGATAGGAAATATATCCAGACTCATTATTTTTTTCATTTTGACAACATTGATTCTACCCTTTAGTAATGTCGTGTGTTTTTCTGTGTGGGTGTCGGTAAAAAATGATTATTATAATATTTCTAGCAAAATTACGAGAGGTGTGTGAATTTACATTAAGTCACTTTTTTGTATTGCTATGTCAAATAGCTCACTTAGCTTATGTATAATGTTGTTAATAGTTTAGTGCTCATCACCCGGATTGCACTCCTAACCTGGTGGATGCAACGGGTTCCGTTACTTTGTGTGTGTCAACTACTAGTTACGCATTTTTCAGCATTAAGTAGTAATTGACACCCAAGTTAACTACTGGTTTTCTAGGTGTAAGTCAAGTTTGCATTATGTCAGTGATCAGTGTAAGGTGACAATCATTTAGTATTTAGTGAGTCTAGTTCCTATCACTAAAACCAATACTTGATAGGGATGTCAACTACACATGCATACGGTGTCAAGTACTGAGACATTTTTTTTAAATTGAAATCAATGACCCTAATCTAGAGCAGGGTACCAGCCGTGAAAACACTGGAAAATCCCTCTCCGGTCATCTACCTCCAGGACCTGAACCTGAAGGTCGATGCTTGGGCTGCACTGCTTATTCTGGAGGGAGTAAAACCGTGCTCATACCTATTTCTGCTGCTCGAGGCAAACGAAGCAGGAGGCTTAAGTCACTCAACACCATTCTAGCCGTGAACTTTTGCAACATACGGGGTCTCCTTTCTAACCTGAACGATGTCCACTACCACCTGGAAACTGCTAAGCTGGCCTTGCTCTTTTTGACCGAAACACAGATATGCTCTCCAACAGACACCTCATACCTCACATACCCAGGGTACAAACTGGAGCATTTCTTTTTGCCGCGGGTGGGGGTGTCTTTACGTCAGAGAGGATATCTGTGCTCGTCGTCTCAGCAGCCTTGAAGGACGGGGCCTTTCTGACATTTGGTTGCGCGTAGACTGCGATGACCATAAGCGAATCTATGTGTGTCTTTATAGGTCCCATTGCTACGGTAATGCCGATACGATCTCGATATCGAATATAGATAGATTCGATATCGAGATCGTGATACTTGACGATTTCAACGCCCACCATGGCGAATGGCTTAGTCCGCGCAACATCGATCATGCGGGGAGGTCTGTTCACGATTTCGCATACACCTTCCCTGTTGGACCTTCTGCTGACCTCTCACACGGACAACTACTCATCCATAACGCTCCTCTAGGGTCGTCGGGCCACTGCCTGATCCGGAGTTCAGTGCTGGTTACACGCCCAACTCGACCCCCTCGGACCACCCTCGGTTGTCGTGTGGCACTATAGGTCTGCAGATTTGGACGGGATGCGGTCCTTTTTTGCATCCTACCCATTTGGGCAAGTTTGCTTCTTGCCGGATGATCCAGATGTCACTGCCGATTTTGTTGCTGATGTAGTGCTTCAAGGTATGGAACTCTTTATTCCATATTCTGCAGGGCCCATCAGAGAGAAACATGAACACACCGCAAAGGAGAAGACCGATCTTCTGGGCTCTCTCTTTGCGTCTAACTCGACTTTGGATGACCAAGGGAACTCACCACCGAACATACCACAGTGTGATACCTCGATATAATTTTCTGGCAAAGTGCAGTACGTAACCCACTGTTCTCCTTGGACATTCATAAATCAGGTGGGTCTGATGGCATCCCTCCAAATGTGCTGCGTACTTGTGCTCCAGGTTGAAACCGGTTCTAACGCGTCTTTTCCGGTTCTGCTACACATCAAGCGTTGTCCCAAAAACATGGAAGACGACTTTGGTGCACCTGATCCCTTAAAAAGGTGACCGCTCAAATCCGTCCGATCCAATTACCGCCATATAGCCATAACGTCTCTGTACTCCAAGATAATGGAATCTATTATCAATAACCAGCTCCGAGCTCTCTAGAGAAGCACCAGTTGATTAGCGATCGCCAGTACGGTTTTCGCCGCGGTTGCCCAGCTGGTGATCTTTTAGTATACCTTACTCATCGATGGGCGGCGGTGGTGGATTATAAGCCGGTGGTGGAAAGGCGAGACGGAACTTCACGTCGGTCTATCGCCTGCAACTTTATAAGGCTCAGGGTCGGCCTCACATGGAGTACTGCTCTCACCTCTGGGCGAGAGCTCCCCAGTACCAACTTCTTCCATTTGATCGCATTCAACGCAAAACGACGCGAATCGTTGACGATCAAGTTCTCTCCGACCGGCTCAACCCTTTGGCACTGCGTAGATATCTTGGATGCATCTACATCTTTTACCGTATCTATCACGGGGAGTCTACTGAGAAAATGTTCGATTTTGACGTTTGCTCAAGTGTTCTGAACCAATCAGCAAAGTTAAGCAACGTTCGCCGCGGTCATGTGGTGATTCGGAGGGTACGTTAAGCCGTCGATCCTACTTTATCCTCCCGTCAAGTGAGATAGTGAACTAAGGCTGATTTATCAGGGATAAAAAAAATGTTGCCAGTTTGCCTGCAGCTCAATTTTGCCATCGGACGTCCCGACAAAGCATGATATTTCATCAATTTCATGTCGACGTCTGGAATTCCACGACCTTGCGATTTTTACGTCATTTTCAACCTCGCACTGCCATAATTTTGAACCAGCTGTCTGGTGTAGTAAGCCCAGTATTTCCGAACAGATACGACTTAGGGGCCTTCCAGAAGAGAGCATATTCCTTCCTCAAAGACCGGCAACGCATCCTCGAGACCAATGGTGTTATGGATGTTAGTGGGCGACGGTGATCACTTACCACCAGGTGAGCCGCCTGCTCATTTGCCCTCTTATCCAATAAAAAAGGATGTTCGCTTGTCCTAAACAGGATATTCTTACAAGCTATTTAAATTGTAAATAGAGGGATTTCGGTTGCTACAGCAATAAACATAATGTACCCAGAGTTATATAGATGTATTGAAGAAACTCAAGATCCATCCAATGAAGATCTAATAAATGTTTCATCATCTTAAAATAGGGAGTCCTTAGAGATGTGTTGTGTTTTAGCGATCCGATTTAGAACAAAAAAGTTGGAAAAGTTACTGACAATATCTTTTTATTTTATTTAAGGTTGAAGGTTTGAAGATTTTACTTTAACTTTTGAAGTAGGTTGTAGATATGTATTATAGTGACTTTAACCGGCCTGTTATTAAAGACAAGTCCGTTTATGATGATAATGATATACCTTTGTTGATGGTTTAAATTAATAAGCCCACATTAAAGTATTCATTATAAATAAATGATTTTTCTATGTTTGATGTCAACTACTGAATCAACTATGTCAACTACCCAAACAAATCAATTTTTAGCATGTCAAGCATGGGTGCATGTGGTACTTTATATTCATGTATTTTTCATTTTTTATCGGTTACTCTTATGAGTTAAGTGAATAATATGCAATAATGTACATAAAACCCTTTCTTTTAGAATATATTATTCACTATTACATTAAAACATTTTGCTCACCCTACACTGTTTTTAAGGTGAATATCCCGACCTATGTGTCAACTACTCCCCCATTTACCTTACTGCCTATCCAAGCGATCATATTTGACATTTTAGTGTTTTGCTGTCTGTACCATTATCATTTACACCCACACTAAGACATAGTGTACAAATGAGACCTACCCATTCACATGCACATTGAATATTTACTGCGGAGGGGCGAGCCTTTGTTAGTGAACCGGTCTGTATACTTTTCATTAAGTATTGGAAATAAATTGGTTTCTTTACGTGTATAACAAAATATGTCCAAAGCAATACTTATCTAATCCTAAATTCTAATCTTCGTATTAGTTTTTTTTTTTACTCTGTTTAATTTTTTGAAGCTTTTAGCTACATTAGACACAGCCATGCCAGTTCCATTGGAACAATCATTTTATTCAAAATTAGCAATCAAAAATTTTAAAACATGAACTAAATAGTGTTCTGGCAGTGTTAGATGACAATACTGCCACTCTGGACTAAACCAACATCAAAATAATTCGAGGCCCAGGTATCTTAACTTACATCATATAGGTTAACCACGGGGACACTTCATCAACAATTAGTATTCAACAATTGGTATTAGTCTTCTACAACACCACACATTTTACAATTGGGTGAATCAACTATTCTCATCAGATATTTTTTGTATTTGTTGTATAATTTGTAGATATGATATTTCTTTAGTCATATAACAAATCCTAACGCCCACATAGCTAAGAAGATAAAAACAGTCAGATGCCTCATGGTCATTACCTTGAGTGTATAATATAATAAACCATTTCGGGAATCTCCAACAGAAGAAAAAACATCCTTGAATTTTGGCCAAAGCTGGAACGAATGGTTGCAAATCTATTGTCTATTAAGGCATTGTTTTTTTGTAATGGTGTATCATTTAATTTACTGAGACAATAATTATGAGTATTTAGCTATAGTACAGTATGTAGCTATACTATAGTATAATATGTATATATGTAGTATGTAGCTATATGTAGTATGTAGACAATAATTATGTACCTAGTCGTTAATGGAATTGCCAAGTACATAAGAACAGCACAAATTTGTCTTGTTTGTAGTACAATGTAATTTGAACTATAGATGTCGCTCTATCCCCATACGATGGTTAAAGAACGAGAAGAAAATTTATGAGTTATAGTCATGTTAGCTCATTCGGTCAGAGCATACCCTGGCTATAGGGGTGAATGGCGTCGGTTCGAATCCCGCACATGACTATAATTATTCTTAAACTGACAATTGCTACAAATTTGGATGAAAACGAAAGATAGCTTATTCACATAAAACTGATACTAAAATTGAAAATTTTAATTAACTTTCCTCATGATAGTATTTGCTATTAAAGTTGAATTCTAAGATTGAGAAGAAAATGGCATTTTATCCAGCATGGCGTGATGGCTCAATGGTACCCGGTGCATCAAACGTTCCATTCCTGTTCAAGTTCGTGTCATATTTTGTGGTTCAATAATTTTGATAATTAGCATATAATAGTGTTTGAAATCATATTAACAAACTTGTTTTAATAGTTGATTTTTCCAATTCAATGGAATAAAAATTAAAACATGTATTACTGATTATTCTTATTCTATTTGGGGCGATATGTCCTGCACTGACGTCCCGCTTGGGATGTTTTGTGCATTTCCCCCGCCAGCTTCTACCCAAGCCATCCCAACTCCTTAATGTAGCGGAGAAGGACTGGGTCGCTGGCATAGTTGCTCCAGGTGCGTTTGTGATGGTGGTGAGGATGTCATCGATGAGAATGACTCTGGTAGTCCGGTTGTAATTCGTATTTGTTCCGTGGCTTCGCAGTTCCATAGTACATGCTCCACGGTCTCATCTTTTAGCATACAGCCTTTACATAGAAAACTGTCTGTTGCTCCATTTTTGTGCAAAAAGTAATTCAGGCTACAATGATATTTAATAAGGGCTGCTACAATGCGTAGTTCCTCACGCTTTAGTTTCATCAGTAAAGCACTCATTTTCTGGTCCTGGATGAGAATCAAACTAGCATCCTATGATCATGTGCCACATGCCTAAACCTTTCGTATAAAAGATGTGATCCAACTATTTGTAAATGTGACTTTCACTTAGCATGTTTTTGTGCTTATAATCTTATTTAGAAATGTCTTCAACAACTAATTAACCCTCTGAACAACTGATGCTGGTGATATGCATTCTGATGTTACCATTAATATATTAGTAAAAACACTTGTATTTGAACAAATTCTTACTTAATATGCACTGTCAATGTGTACCTAGACAACTGAGCCTTGAAAATATGTTTATTTGATTGAATGTTTGAACATCTGTGACCTCTATGCAATTAGCATTTCTGACACAATTTTGTCTCAAATACATTGTTTTCTTACCTATTTTTGAGACCTTGACCTGATGTGTGCTGATAATGGAAATATCTTGCTATTCTAAATTGTATAATTTTTCATAGTATCTGTGTTTTTTTTTTCATTTTTGATTATATATTTTACTTCAATCTCACCTGATGATAAATGATAATGCGATCAAAGAAGATAAACAACTTAACCGTGGTATAAGAACTGTCGAACGTTACTAGTTTAGTGTTATTAATCTTTCTTCCGGATTTTACCTAAACTAATCGTGCTTTCACCATCACTGCCTCTCTTTCATTCCTACGCAGTTCGATAGTGACAAAATTTCAGCACTTGACAGCGTTTTAAGATGCAGCTTTGACATTTTAATAATGTCACCCAGAAGTCTCATTAACTGTTGATGAGCGCTTCCGTATTTTGGATGACACGTAAAGCCTTCGATCTCGGTTGTGTTCTTAACATAGTAGCTGTTATATCATAGTGATAGGGCATTGCGAATACCCGCCTGTCTTGCTATCACTCTCAAGTAGAGAATCTGTCGCTAAACACCTATTGACGTGTTCCGGCAGCTGCCCTTGAGAGCCAGTAATTCTAGGCTAGCCTGAACAACATCATCGACCACATCATCACTTACCACCAGGTGAGATAGTGGTCAAAGGGTAGCCTTTCAACTATTAAAAAAAAATGCTGTTACTATGGCGCACAGCGAAGGCGCGTGGCACTGCAATTGCACTCGACAATATCGGTCGGAATATAACGTATGCAACATCAACATCATTTTCAATATATCAGCTACTATATGGTTAATAAGGGCGCAAATATGTTGATATACTAATATGCAACTCAAGAACGAGCTATTCCACGAATACACCTTCACAACGCGCGCTGGCTCTTCTTAACGCTACCACGCAGATCCAGGATGTGGATGTGTTTTTTGACACAATACGGACCATCGCAAATGTGCTTAAAAGTTTATGTTTATGAATATAAAATAGTTAGCACCTTGGTTTAACACTGTAAGTTAGCTATTGTTATTAATAATAAATAAATAAAATATGCAGCAGCAACATACTAATATCTCGACATGAGTAGCTTGCTGCTGCTCAGTTGGCACTTCATTATCCTTTAGCCAATTCAGTCATTTACAAAGAAATATAATATTCAGGATTCTGAAGTAGGGGAAGAAAGTATGTTAGTAAAGTTAATATTGAACATGTTTCAGGATCAAGACATCAGCGAGGAGGTGATGGGATTGCTGCGTGCAGCGGCAGGCAAGGCGAGACTGCTGGCGACGCAGAAGATGCAGCAGTTTGAGGGTATGATAACCAAAGTATTTGCTTACAAATTGATAAATGGACTCAGCCAGGGAGAGAGCAGCTTGAGGTGAGGAGACGAACAGGTCACGCCTATCCATTACAGGTGCAGTGCATCATCATTCTGCACGACACTGCACCAGTCTCTGCGAGTTGTTAGTTCTTATGTCTCGTTTGCCCAGTTATTTCTCTGGCTACAGTGCCCTTGACACCTAAACACAGTGTTTGAACATTACTGCTTCGAGGCAGGATATCTGACAGTGCAGTGATACCCCCGAAGACGGACTCTGAAAAGACCTATCATGTCGTAAGATTGGATTGGTGCACATTATATATATAGAAAGGAGTCTCAAAAACCATATACGATTAAAAAAGCCAGTTCCAGGCACGCTCTGGCATCCTCTGGAATATGATAGACACCGTACGATTTAATGTGGTGAATGGTCGATTATAAGGATAGTTATTTTTGTTTTAATTATTTTTTTTATGCCTGATAGGTTAGCCTTTGACCACTATCTCACCTGATGGTAGGTGATGATGTGGTCGAAGATGTTGTTCAGGCTAACCTAGAAGTACTGGCTCCCAAGGACAGGTGCCGGAACACACCGTTAGGTGCTTGGCGACATATTTTCTACTTGAGGCTAGTTACCATTTTTTTTTTTTTTTTTTTTTTACGTGTGAAAAATGCATTTACGCATTCCCGTCCACCCCGGGGAAGGTGGCCGGGATATGTCGGGCTCGACACCAACTACTCCCACAGCAGCAAGTGCCCCTACCGACTAAATAACACACGGTGTTCCATCTCTACCGCTTCTCGGCGGGATCGCAGGGTCGCTTTAGCACTCAACCACGAACCCGCCACGGTTGCCCGTTGCCGGACCCCTCCTGGGGTGCTACCCCTCACGACGCACCAGAACACATGGCACGTCGCTACCACCCGGGGACCAAGCCCGCAAATGGGCGTCAGACGACCCCGCTTCCGACGCCCAAGGTCCCCCTGCGACGGGTCAGATGAGTAGCCCCGTCGCCTGCTACTTCGGCCGCAGAGGATAGGGAGAGCGGCGCCTCGCTATACCAACACTCCTCCTCCCCTGCGGCCCCTCCGCGTCCGCCATCCAACGGTGGCGGCCCCGCCGTGGCCACGGAAGGTAGGGAGAGCGGCGCACCGTGATACCGGCACTCCTCTCCCGCCGTGGCCCCTCACCGTCAGCTGTGGTGTCGCCCATACAACACCACAGCCCGCCTCAGATGCGGTGCTGCCCATACAGCACCGCAGCCTACCCGTTGCCGCTCCAGTCTGGACTTAGAGGCAAAGCCCAGTGGAGCGGCCCCTCTGGGGCCGGCCGACTGCCCAAGCCAGCACGGCCCCTGGTTCCTCTTCGCTTCACCGTGGGTGACGAAGCCACGGCTACTAAGCCCCACCGCCACGACAAGGCTGGAACCCTTCGGGGGGGAGGCTAGTTACCATGCTATAACGAATGCCATCCTTAGACAACAACCGGGACCGACGGCTTAACGTGCCCTCCGAAGCACGGAAGCGCTCAGTAGTAATGTCACTAGCGGTCATCCATCTAACTCATGACCGCGGGCGACGTTGTTTAGCTTTGCTGATCGGTTAAGAACAGCTAAGCAAACTTCGCTACGAGCGCTTCAAAATATCATTACTATGGATGTTGATGTTGCTAAGCGAAAATCATATTTTTTTAAAAATTATTGGAGCACAAAATGTTATGCTCCGGGCGGGAATGGATACCGCGTCCTCCAATTCCGACCACTATGACGGTTAAAGTAATACAGTTGGAGCACGAAATTTCGGCTCGAAAGAGCCTGCCCAGGTGGCCGAGTGGCTTAGATGCGGGTTCGATTCCCGCCTGGGGCATAAAATTTTGTGTATCAATAATTAGTACAATATAAGGATAGTTCTTTTTACATTTCATTAATATTCATCCAATCTTATAATAATAAATGAAAACAAATAGATATACACTACCTAATTTTAATAGGAGTATAAAATCCAGGTATCACAATTGTTATTTAGAATATAATCATTATATATTATCAATACTATTATTACTGACCATTCACCACAGAACAAATCCCTCCCCCATTACAGGGGATTTGCCTTAAAACCCACGTTTGGCAGCCATCTATGGGATCTGATATATATTACTGTACTGTATCAGCTGGATCGTCCACTGCTGAACACAGCCTCCCCTATCAAGGGGGTATTTGCCATAATCCCCACGCTTGGCAGGCGGCTTGGGGAACGAAGTGTAAAATTGCAGTTCTTTAGAAGGAGCTGCTGCCCACCTTCCACTTTTACTCTTAGTCGCCTCTTACGACACCCATGGGATGAAGTCAAAGTCAAAGTCAAAATCATTTATTCAATTTAGGCGTCTATGACGCTCTTATGAAGGTCAATTACAAATTTTAGTATTGAAATATTCTACATTGTACTGCCACGTTCAGCAAATAAAGTGTATAGAGCCACTGCGAGAAGAACGGGCAAGAAACTCGGGGCCATTCTTTTAAACATCTTTTAACAATGTGTTACATACATACTATATAAAAGAGTTATTACAATATTTGTTTAAATTATGTAGGTGACAGGCAATAGCTTGGCGGAGGCGGAATTGTCCAGGCATTTTTGTCGTTTATGTAATCAGAAACTGTGTAGTAGGATTTTTTAATCAATATGTTTTTCACATGCAACTTGAATTTCCCTTCTGTGAGCGTTGTAATATGTTTAGGAACTTTATTATAAAACCGCACACAATTACCTAAGAAGGACCTTTTATTTGTCTTTGCTAATCTAAAACCTGGCACCGCTATTTTATCTTTATTCCTAGTATTGTAATCGTGATTGTCACTGTTTAATTTAAATTTACTCAAATTTTTACGAACATACATAATATTTTCAAATATATACAGACTTGGTAAAGTTAAAATATCAATTTCTTTAAAAAGATCCCTCACAGATTCCCTAGGACCCATTTTATATATGGCTCGAATTGCACGCTTTTGTATGATAAAGATTGTCTCTATCTCAGCAGCAGTTCCCCACAGCAATACGCCATACGACATAATACTGTGGAAGTACGCGAAATAAACTAGGCGAGCAGTAGCTATGTCTGTTAACTGTCTTATCCTAAGAACTGCATATGCTGCAGAACTAAGTCTTCCGGAGAGATCATGTATATGTGGATCCCATTGTAAAGTGGAATCCATTTTGATTCCCAGGAAGACTGTCGCTTTGTCAATAGGGAGTTTATCTGGGCCAAGCTTTATGTTTGGTTCAACATAAGGAACATTTGGTAAAGAAAACTTTAAACATTTCGTCTTTTTTGAATTTAGGAGAAGATTATTAGCGGCGAACCATTTACAAATCTTAGATAATACATTATTTACATGCGTCAGTTCACTGTCTTTCCTGTCTACTTTAAAAATCAGAGAGGTATCATCTGCGAATAAAACAATATCACAGAAATCTTTGACCATGATATGAGGAGCTGCAATTCTAACCCGGCACCTCACGGGGATATATATTGGCTTATATAATTTATAACATAAACCATTGTTCCATTTCAGGTCTCTGCTACAACAACATAAATGAAAGCTCAGACTCTGCTTTCCCCACGACCTGCGAGGACCTGCAAGGCTTCTGGGACATGGTCTGTCTCCAGTGCAGGAATGTGGACGCTCTCTATGAACACATCGCAGAGCTGAAGAACAACCAATGGCGGGAGGTGAGCTATGAAATAGTGAATTCATTTAAGTTGTAAACATAATAAAGTTAAGAAATATAAAGAGTTTTTCAACATAAATTTTGTTATCTAAATCAAAAATTGTGTTTTCTAAAACAAAATAAAACAAAAAATTTTGCTGAAGATGATTTAAATTTTTCTTGTATTACGAAAAGAAAAGTTTGGCAATTATGAATGAAAAATGATATCTGGCAAATGGCCACCATGAGCATGCTGACACATGTCGATATCTCACCTGATGGTAAGTGATGATGTGGTCGAAGATGTTGTTTAGGCTAACCTAGAATTACTGGCTCTCAAGGACAGCTGCGGGAACACACTGTTAGGTGCTTGGTGACACATTTTCTACTTGAGGGTGGTGGCTAACCAGGCGGGCGTTCGCAAAATGCCCTACCACCATGCTGTAACGACTGCCATCTTAAGAAAACAGCCGGGACTACGTACTACTTAACGTGCCCTCCGAAGTACGGAAGCGCTTAGTAAGTAATGTCACCAGCGGTCACCCATGAAGATTCTATTGTTATCATTATCGCCGATGCCAATGGGTTAATATGGATATTCTCGAAGTAAAATATTTATATATATGCTGGTAACGACTGGATAAGAAAGAATAATTTATCACTATGTATAACAAGTGGAGAATCTGTAGCCAAGCACCTAACGGTCTGTTCCGGAGGCTGTCCAGAGCCAGTAATTCAAGGTTACCCTGAACAACATCTTCAACCACATCACTTACCATCAGGTGAGATAGTGGTCAAAGGATAACCTATCAAGAATAGAATAAAAACTATGTAAGTTAAGGAAAATAAAGAGGCTTTCTTATTATGAAGCAGTGATGGCTCAGTGGCATTGGCTATGGACTGCCGCGCAGCAGGTCCATGGTTCGAATCCCGCCCAGAGCTTGAGCTTCATCGCATGGTGGAAGGGCATTTTGCGAATGCCCGCCTGGCTAGCGACCACCCTCAAGTAGAAAGTCTGTCGCCAAGCACCGAAAGGTGTGTTCCGGCAGTAGTCCTTGAGAGCCAGTGAAATTACAGGCACAATGAGACTTAACAACTATATCTCAATGTGACGGGCGCTGTGCAATTCGTGAGTTGTCATGAATTGCAACTGTTATAGGCAGAGGTTTGTCCACTTAACATCAGGTGGGCATCGAGCTTGTTCCGTCACAATAAAAAAAATAAAAAATATTATAGATATTCTCGATACGGATATGGGATGTACAAGTATTAAAATATGTTCGTTATAATGTTTAACCATTAATGTTCCCAGCTGACTCCTCCCCCCGTGAGCAAGTCTGCAGCGTCCCCGAGCGGAGGGTCCTCCCGCGGCCGCGCCCGCGCCCCTCCACAACAGAAGAATGAGAAGGCACGACTCGCCGCTGAGAAACGTGAGGCTGACAGGAAGGCCATGCTAGACCATAGGAGGTATGTGCATAAATTATACTTAGGACCTGTTTCAGAATGTACGAGCAAGTTCCGGTTATACTACCCAGAACATATTTAATAAATAAAACACTATCTTTGCGTTTCACAGTCATCGATTTAGCCTATCCATCGGTTAAAGCTTGAAACGCGCTGCATGTTAACTGTCAGTTTTATCATTCAGTTATTTTATGTGTTGTATAACCGGAACTTACTCGGACGTTCTGAAACAGGTCCTTAATCAATCAAAAAATCACATCAAAATCGGTCAAGCCGTTTTTGAGTTACACTCCAATGAATGAAAATTATTTTCCTAACTTGATGGTATAGTAATTGATAGTGAATGACAAACAATCCCATAAGTAGCACTGGTCACCACAGATACTGCTTAACATCAGGATCCCACATGATGTTAAGCGGTATCCTCAGCCTATAACAGATCCATTTCGTTCGAACTTCACTGCGCCCGTCACACTGAGACATAGTTGTTAAGTCTCGTGTGCCTGTAATTTTACTGGATCTCAAGGACTGCTGCCGGAACACACCGTTAGGTGCTTGGGGACAGATTTTCTACTTGAGGGTGGTAGCTAGTCAGGCGGGCATTCGCAAAATGCCCTTCCACCATGTGTTGAAGCTCAAGCCCGCGGCGGGGATCGAACCATGGACCTGCGGTACCGCAGTCCATAGCTATAACCGCTCGCTGTACATAGTCCGTCTTGGGATGGCAGCCGTTCTTGCATAATGGTCAGCTATTTTGCTAATGTCCGCCTGGCTAGCTTTCACCTTCGGGTAGAAAATCCTTCGCCAAACACCTATTTGTGTAATTCGGCAGCTGTCCTTGGGAGCCAGTTCCCATTCAAGGTAAGTCAACCAATGAGATATGTTCTAAGGCTAGCCTATCAGCAATACATTTTTGAAGCGCTCGTAGCAAAGTTTGCTTAGCCGTTCTTAACCGATCAGCAAAGTTAAGCAACGTCTGCCGCAGTCATGACTTGGATGGGTGACCGCCAGTGACGTTACTACTGAGCGTGCACGTGCTTCGGAGGACACGTTAAGCCGTCGGTTCTGGTCATTCCCGGGCCCCTCTTGCTGGGAGGGGCGTGTAGGCCCCGCTGTAAAGCGGGCGGTCGTCGAAGGGGGACTGGACGCAAAGGCTCTGGCCGTCTCCCAGTCCTTCTCCACACAGACGATGCTGGAATGCCGCTGGGTTGTTTAGTGGGTATACCGGTCACCTACCGGGGAGTCCCACATCCCCCCTCCATCCCCCGATGGGGGGGCATGCGTAATGCATTTTTCCCAGCGAAAACAAAAAAAAATGGTAGGGCATTTTGCGAATGCCCGCCTGGCTAACTACCACCATCAAATACTAAGTCGCCGCCAATCACCTAACGGTGTGACCGGCAGCTGTCCTTGAGAGCCAGTAATTCTAGGTTAGTCGGAACAACATCTTCGACCACATTATCACTTACCATCAGGTGAGACAGTGGTCATAGGCTAACCTATTAGTCATAAAAAAGAGGAAGAAAGTTAAATTATAATGTAATTTTAAGATAACTCATAATATTGTTGTTTAGACGCGTAGCCCGCGAGAGACAACTAGCGGCGCGCGCGGCGGCGCCGGGAACTAGCCATGAACAACAGCACGAGATGGGAATAGAGGGCACGCAGGTATTTATATTTATTTATTTATTTGGTACACAAAACAGGACAGTATCTTAAAAAAAAAATAACAAAACAGGATAATATATATAAAATAAAACAAATAGGGCAATATCAATGAAATAAATAAAACAAATCCGGACAATATTGATAAAAAATCGGTCAAGTGCGAGTGGGACTCGCGCACAAGGGGTTCCGTACCATTATCTGTAACCTAATCGTAATTTCAAGTTACACAAAAATATTATTATTAATCAAATAATACTATTATTTGTTTCTCTTAACAAATATTGTTTATTTTTAAAGTAAATATACAACTAAGTATTCGGTGAATATTTCAAGTTTCTAGCTATTTTCAGTATTCATTTATTTAGGAAATAAACGGCGAAAACCTCTTTTATTGTATGAGAGCCCCCCTTAATTATTTATTTTATTTTAAGTAATTGTATTTAAGGAAAACATAAAACTAAATATTTTGTGGATAGTTACCTGACACCGTTATTAGTATCTAGCAAGAAACGGTAAAAAAATCAAGTTTGTTGTATGTGAGCCCCCCTTAAATTTTTATTTTATTTTTATTATTTGTTGTTATAGCGGCAATAGAAATACATCATCTGTGAAAATTTGAACTGTCTAGCTATCACCGTTCTTGAGATACAGCCTGGTGAGAGACGGATGGACGGACAGCGCAGTCTCAGTAATAGGGTTCCGTTTTTACCCTTTGGGTACGGAACCCTAACAATATATACAATAAATAAAACGAGACAGTACAATATTGATAAAAAACAAAGACAATATCAATAAAAACTCAACCAAAACAACAAGGATTCTGTGGCAATGGCAACACACTTAAAAATATTTTTTTTTTTATAAGTTTGGGATCCTTTGTTTTTTTAGTGTTAGTCCTACTCGCACTATGCAGGATTTTATTATTTTTTTATTTATCTTATAGATTGTACTATAAGCACACCAAGTGTGTAGCCTTAATTTATTTATTTATTTATTTATTTAATTCTTTATTGCACTATAGTACAAATGGAGGACTTAATGCTAAAGCATTTTCTACCAGACATCCACATATTAGTTATAGAGAAAAGGACGTAGGCGTGCAACAAAAAATATATTTAAATACTCTAGAACAGAAAACGCAAAGAATATTACAGATATAAAATATTATATATACTTTTTTTTCTTTAAATTTATTATCAAAAAGCAAAAAACATTCCTCGTGCTATTCAGGATCCCTTTTAGGGAGCTTTGGAATATAATAAAAAAAAAGAGTTAGTGTGTTTGTTGGTTTTGATCACTGCTTGAAAACTATAAATGATCGTTTTCTGATTACCCATAAATTACGAAAAGTTGTTAGAAAAAGTTTTGCATGGTGGTAGGGCATTTTGCGAATGCCGCCTGGCTAGCTACCACCCTCAAGTAGAAAATGTATCGCCAAGCACCTAACGGTGTGTTCCGGCAGCTGTCCTTGAGAGCCAGTTCTTCTAGGTTAGCCTGAATAACGTCTTCGACCACATCATCACTTATCATCTATCATCAGGTGAGATAGTGGTCAAAGGCGAACCTATCAGGCACTAAAAAAAAATAAAAAAAAATATGTGGTTTTGATTTTATGACCTACCGACGACGCCTTTATAAGCAGTGATGGCTGAGTGGCATTGGCTATGGACTGCCGCGCAGCTGGTCTATGGTTCAAATTAAAAAAAGAAACTAACGACCGGGTGGTCGTTAGTTTCAAGTAGAAAATCGGCAGCTATCCTTGAGAGCCAGTAATTCTAGGTTAAGCCTGTTAACACCTTCGACCATATCATCACTTATCATCAGGTGAGATTGAAGTCAAAGGCTTACCTATCATTAAAAAAAAAAGCTAACCCTTCGTTCAAGTAATACCTATATCATTGTGTCCCTGCAGGAAGTGGAGATATTCGTGGGCAAGAGCACCAAGCCGTCCAAAACCGCACCGACCGGTGACTGCAACAGCACTCAGCGGTCTGACGACTCGATAGACCTCAGCTGATTACAACGGCTTTGAACATACACCATCCCAAGTATTTTGTAAGGAAAACACATCGATTTATTGACATTTCTAGAACAAATTTTCAAACCATCTGATAGTTTTGGGTCAGTGACCGGATTTATTAATACCGTCCCTCAAAATCTTTGCTAAAAAAATTACAATAAATTTTTAATTAATTCAAGTTATTTTGGCATTATTTTTCTAACCGCATGAGGTGTTGACTGAAAAACTTCAAAGACTCACAAAAATGTACAGGGTCATATTGACCAAAACTTGCATTGTTTTGCAACTGGACATTATGATAATGCTTTTTATTACCTTACCGATAGCACTGCACCAAAATGTATAAGTCTCTATGGTCATCACTCATCATGCGGGCAGAGAAATAGCACAAATATAATTAAAAAAGGCGTATTGACCGGAAATTTCATTTGCAACATACTAATAATGCTTCCTTACCCATACTGCTGTCCCGACACAAATTTATGGTGAAAATAAAAAGAGATGGTTTCATATCATAATTTGATACCATTTGTGATTCAGAATACAGTATGGACTTTATTTTGTTGAATGTTGAAGTGATCTTGTGTGCTTGAAATATCAACGATTTCTATCTGAGGATTTGGTCACTGATCGAGCATTGCTTGTCTCCGTCACTAACATGTAAAGTATTGCTGTCTCCTTGTATACAGATTATTGTCTATGAAGGGTATGGCAATATGATTGTGGTAGATGAATGATTGGAGGACTTTTCTATATTATTGGTTTTTATGTGAAATATTGCAATAAAACTGTGTTTTTCCTTGCAAAATATGGCAACGGATAACCACTTTGCGATACATAGTTACTTGAAATCAGAAGTTTTTGTTTTTAATAAAATGAACTATTTATATACTTATATATTAATGTGGTATATATTTTATAATAAATTTTTTAAGCCCGTTTAAAACCTTTATTATGTATGATTTTTTTAATATTCTACCGTGAAATGTATAGCAAAGTGGTGAATCCCAAACGTTTGTCGAATCCAGTGATATTTCTTTAGTAATTGTGAATTAATTGTATGTATGTAGAAATTATGTCCTTTATTAATAATTAAGTTATGTTATGAATTATGATACTCAGCATTATGGAATATAGAAAATCGTATTTTTAGTTATTTTTTTGTCTGATGAATTAAATTATGGTTAAAATTTTATTTTCTTTTTATTGTTTTATAGTGATCAATGAAATAAAATGTCCATTTTGACACCTATAAATCGGTGATGGTCAGGATTGGTTTCACAAAGATGTTGTGTAATATCAAATTCTTATTTGAACTACTATACTAAAATTCTTCAAACTTACAAATAAAATTAATACCGTTAAGTAAATTTTGCCATAATAAACTAAAAACAAAGTTTGTGATTAAAAAAAAAACTTTATAATTAATTTGATGATTAGTTGTTTCTGAGTAAATATTAGTTCGCTGAATGTATAGGCAGCGAACTAATATTTATATATTAGTTCGCTGCCTACATATACTCTATACATTGTTATACACTGATTATTTACAGTATCATAGCCGTGTATTTTTTTCAACTTTGTTATATTTTGTTAAAAAAATCACCTGATCATCTGTGACCACATTTTTAAGAATGCGATTTTACACATTCCTATATCTTTGACACTACTTTATTGACATTGTAAAAATTAATTGTAATAATAATTGTAAAAAAAAAAACATTTTTTTTATTTACAGTCAAAAAATTAACTTTTGCAGCTCTTTGAAACAAATTCAAAAAAATTATTATGCAATGTTAGTAAAGTGTGTATAATTTTGCATTTTGATTTGTAAATATTTTCGTTTAGAAACACGCTCATAATAGGAATGACACTAGAATATCAATATGTATTATTTATTTCGTTCAAAAATTGTGTTCAATATTATATGCGATGAGCAATCTCGAAAAACAAAACATATGACAGGCCTTCACTGATAAAATTCAGCACGGATTTTTTCATCTATTCGCGAATTGCCTACTTTGGGTGCTTACCATTTGAAGTTAGATTCGCTAAAAACGATCACACTCCCAAAAAGTTGTTCTACGTGGGTCTTGGCGTTATTTTCGCCATAAACGCTACATCTAATGTCAAAAGTGACAGAAGTGGCAAAATTTAGTGGCATTCTTAGCGTTCTTATCCTAAATGGAACGGGGATGACAGTTACAAACGATCACAGTGATCACAACCATAGACGCAGAATGTGATCAAAATTATCGAAAATAACGTTATTAGCGACAAATGGAATATACCCTTTAAGGTACAGCATGTATTACTTTTCTCTATGGGGTACACAGATTATAACATTTGATTTTATTGCACTTGACACATGATTAACTGTTGGTATTTTCTTTAGTACTCTATCAATTGGAAGGTCCACTGCTGAACACAGCCAGGTTTGTCATAATCGCTTGGCAGGCGTTTTAGGGATCGTAGTGAGATATCAGTTCCTCAGAAAGTGTTGCTGCCCACCCTCTGGTGTGTTACCCTTAGTCGCCTCTTACGAAACCCACTGGTAAAGATGGGGGGTGACATTCTAGTCCGGCACCCCATGGGGACTCTTTAGTACAGTTCATTAATCTGAGTTATTAACGCGGAGCTGACGTCGTCGCTGGATAACAAAGTTTCAACTGAAAAAAAAATATATATATGACATGAGCTCAGAACAAATAAAAAAGTTTTGACGGAGCAAATGACGCCGGGTAGTACTATGCCTTGCTGTGTATACACAAACATGCACACACGTAAAATAAACTTATGCCTTCGCGTGGAGCAAATTGCTATGAGAAGTCAATAAATCAAATTAAAACACATACAAAATTCCGAATTTGGTAGAGAAAGGGTGTAAGAAATAATCTTCAAATGATAAAAAGCAGGATTTAAAAACGTTTCACTCGTGACTCGGTCGGTAAAGAGGCAAAGTCGCTGCGCACATGAAAAAAACGGCCCCGGTGCACTGTTCGCAGAGCTCCGTCTTAAATTTATGTTTTGGTCTGAGGACATGATATACCTTGCAATAAGAAAATCATGTAATCCAGTCTCTGATATCGTCAGTCGAAAAGTCTTGGCGGATTTATTCGGTAATAAACTTTCTAATACGATTCACGTGAAAAAAACTACAATTGTTTCGGATTCACACGGAAGCTTGCGTCAGAATGAAATAAGTCCGATCGCAATCGCGACCCGCTTCACACAATTTTTTCACAATAATTGTCCACGAGTTTTAATATCATTCTTTCAGTATTAATAAATCATTGCAACAATTGAATCATAAACTTAATTTCTAAATATGGTTACAAACACTATCGCGTTCTAAGCTAAAATCATACAAATTATTGGAGCACAAAATTTTATGCTCCCGCCGGGAATCGAACCCGCGTCCTCCGAATTCACCTATACCTAAACCACTCGGCCACCTGGGCACGCTATTCCTAGCCAAAATTTCGTGCTCCAATTGTATTACTTTAACCGTCATAGGGGACGGTGCGCGGCCATCAACCAGACTACTAGACTTCACCTGATTCCCACCCGGGCATAAAATATTTTACTCCAATAATTTGTAAAATATAGACATAATTGTTATAAGCTGGTATATTAGAACTATTTACGGAATTACATCTCAATAGATTCATGTACCTTCCTATATAACATTTCCCACAATTGTCATATATTGCATTATAATAACTTATGTAATCATTAGACTCGAGCACGGTAAATTATTCAACAAGAAATACCCCAAATATATAACGAAAAGAGAAACGAATGAACATAAGAGCTTCGCCTATGAAATTATAAACTATTTACACCTTCACATAATATTGATAAATATATGAATATTTTGAGTACAAACGAATACAGGGTTATTGATAAAATGCTAACAATCTCTTAGGGTTGACTTCTGCTAGTCCTAACAAACATTTTGAGATGTTTTTAGTGTTTTTGACGGAATAAGCACGAGGACCACCTGATGTTAAAATCTCTGGTGCCTGTAATTTATTAATTCATATTTTTTGTTACTTTCCTCGATGTAAATATTCACAACTCTATTCAAAGAGAGCGCGGCGCGGTCCAGTGTAGCCGCGGCGGGCGCTCTTAGCTCGGAGAAGGCATTGTCTTTTACTATGAGACACAGAACTTGAGTGTCAGACAGTACTAGAAATACTAATTGATATAAGTTACGATACGCAAAAAAAAAAAAACAAAAAAAATTTTTTAATGTTTGTTAGGTCTAGCAGAAGTCAACCCTAAGAGGTTGTTAGCATTTTTCCAATAACCCTGTATATTTCACTTCTATGTGCATTCGAATCATTATCATCCGAAAGATGTCCATCGTTGAACAAAGAACATCACTTGAATTTCACAATGAACGGCTTTTAGCCACTTGTTTTCATTGGCTACCCGCGACTCTTACGATGTCGTCAGTCCACATAGCGGGGCCTACCAACATTCGGGTACCACAAACAAATGTTTATGAGACAGCATAGGAGTGAAGAGAAGGTTTAAGTGCTCAAAATATTTAATTTAAATTATATTTAGGACACAGTAAATTATAAAATGTAAAAGATTAAAATATAGCTTAATCACGATGAGATTAGAATAAATAAAAAATAATAATATAGTAAAATAACGTTATGTATGTTTGTCGTTATGTTTGTATGATATTTGTATGTATTTGTTTGTTGATAATGCGTTAGTGTATGATTATTATTAAAAGAGTCGAGTTTCTTTAAAGATTATATAAAAGTACTTGCATTTGTTATTAGAAAAGCTATATGTAATTTAGAAAGATTTAGATCTATTTGTTCTCTAAATTTAAACAGGACAGATTTTGATTTAAACGTTGCAAAGGAACTGTATCTTAGATGTACGTTAGAAATATCAAAATCACTTGAATTTAGATGTAGAAATGCTAATATTTTGTACATTTTGTAATCATACGCAAACCAGAGAAAACTAATTGTACCTACAGGTGACAAATGAACAAAATCTTACTAAACAAAACATTGCCATTGGTCATAAAGAGATGTTCATAATACTATATGTCATGTTTGTAAATACATTGTTATAGTTCGAAACACTGACCACTAGATGGCGTGCAAGTCAACATAAATCGGAAGTGTTGCGTTGAATTGTTATGAATTTGATTAATGTTATCATCAATGGAATTGTGTTCTGGCTCTGTTTATAAAAATCTTAGTATCAAATAAATAGAAGTCCTATTATTGTTAAGCGAATTTACTAAATCTTAAGTCACAATATTTATTACATTTGGCTACATATCGGCCTAAGATGACAGACATAAATTTTTTTGTCTTATTTTAGACATTATTTAGTACTAGAATACTATAATAGGTTTTTGTTGATAAAAGGCAAGTGTAAAAAATCCGATTGCTTCTTTTTCTAGGCAAGTTGAATTGAGCTTAGCATCTGCTTGGACAATATCGTCCATTTATATTGTTATAATTATCTACGATGCGCATGGGCTGCTCTCAAACCTATTCATATCATTATTTTATTAATACATTATAGTGCTTTTTAGACATCTTGGACCAATGTGTAACCGAATAAATTCTACACTTGCAATATAACCTTATTAAATCTAAAAGTTCGACATAATAATGGATATCGAAGGTATTTTATTTATTTAGTTAATAGCAGGAGAATATTTGTATTGATATAATTACTGTTAAATCCTATGCCTATATTTACTGATTAATAATTTATCTGCTGTCATATATTGAATAAAGATCATGACATTGGAATTTTGTGTGTTTTTATGTCCTTTTAGCACATTTAGAATTAGCATAATAAATAGATAATTTCTCGATCGTGCCCTCGTAGAGTTAAGACCTCCTGAGGATGCTTAGTGTAGAAGCGAAACGCGTCGAAAATTCTTCCGGTTTGGCTGCGTGGCGTTTGTTACGACACGTCGGATTAACAGGAAAATTAGGCGGAATTGTCACTAGATATATTTTTGTGTTTTTTAAGTGTTTTATTAAAATATTAATTTGATGTTTTCATAAAATATTTTAAAAATATTTGTTATTATTGAATTAGCATAATATCATGTGACTGGAACCGGTCACGGGTAAGCGTGCCTTTTTACTTTATTTATGTTTTATTGCTGATTGACAATCACCACTATCTTACCTGATGGTAAGTGATGATGTGGCCGAAGATATTGTTCAGGCTTACCTAGAATCACTGGTTGTTAAGGACAGCTGCTGGAACATACCGTTAGGTGCTTGCCGATAGATTTTCTACTTGAGGGTAGCTAGCCAGGCGGGCAGCAAAATGCCCTACCACGATGCACATTCATAAGATTATCTACGACCTATGTCCGTATGGAATGAGGAGTCACTCCAGATTTTGAAAGGAAACGCACCGTAAGCAAAGCAAAGCTAAATATTTTGTACGAGACATTCTAGAATTTGTAATATACTTAACACATCAAAATTTATGTTAATATAAAATTGGTTGAGTTAAACATAAGCCAAAAAATAAATCATTAAAAACCTGTACCTATTTTGCTTATGGCCACTGTAATACTTTCGTAGATCTGTGGTAAGTTGTTGTTGATCAACATAACTACAATTTTACGGCTGGACATGGTCAGTTTATAATCTTACGAAAATGTAAACTTTAGTTTCCATTCACAATCTATCGACAGCTTATAATCTAACTAGATATTATAAAGTAATGGTTAGTACAATAAAGCGGTGACAGATATATATAGTCTGTGTATCAAAGAACTCCCTATACGTTGACACTATATTGTGTCTAGCATAATAAGTAATAACCAATGCGTTTGCTGCAAGGCTGCAGCCCGCCTTGATCTGAACATCTGAATTGAGGAGCCACTGGAAAATAATGGATCAGTATATTTAAAAAATTATATCATTTAGTAGTAATTGTGTATAGTAACTACTAAAAGTTATAGTGCAGTACTACTGATATTCAAAAAGATACAATACTTTGAGTATGGCTCCATAAACTGTATAGAACCTTTGTGCTGTGGTATATAGAGCCGGCCACTATTTTGATATTTTTCAGTTTCCGCGCGAGATGAAATAAGTGTAAGGGTAGCGGACTATAGAGGATTTTTTTATATTTAAATTTATTTATTATTATAATATAAGGTACCCTAAAGTGTCAATTTTCAGAAATATTTATGGTTTCAGAAATATTTATCTACCTGGGAACTATTGTTTGAATACAACACTTGCATAAACACACGCTATTACTTGTCCATCACTTGACATTGTTCATGGCGATCTTTACCTCCAATTATTTCGGAAACGTGACACTTAAAAGTACAATATTAAAAAATAAGACATCAGTAAACGCAAAAAAACAGCAGATCGATATATAGGATAGCCATTTGGCACGCATGAATAGTTGAAGTAAAAACCAATAAACATATATATCTTTTGCGGGCTGTTGCAATAAAAGAGAGAGGCGTAACTCGCAGTTAGTAAGTCTGACTATTATTATTAATAATAACTATAAGCCCACCCTCTTTGGGCATGGGGAAAATGCTTTGCAGACCCATCCGCCGGGAAGTAGTTGTGTAATGTCAGTCTCAGAGCTCCAGACAATGACACCGCAAGCTAGGGTGTAACAGAGCTTTTTTTTCAGCTTAATTTTAATGTATTGGAGCCCACTAGAAAAATAATATCTTTGCATTTTAATATTTTTGAAATAACGCATGCTCTGCGGATTACATTACAAATTTACGTGAGAAAAAATTATAGTCATGTGCGGGGTTCGAAACGGGATCGAATCGCACACATTACTATAATTTATCCTCTTGTAAATTTGTAATTTCTTTTAATTTTTAGTTCAATGTTCATTTTTGGATCACAAACATGAAAATATTAATTCATTTACGAGTTAGAGACCCGTGTCATACAGACGGTCGAATGGACAGATAGATAGCGGAGTCTCGTTAGTCGGATTCATTTTGCCATTTGTATATGGAGCCCTAATAACTATGCCACCATAAAATAATCTACTTTCATAAAATCATCTGACTGGGCTTTCACAAAATCTACCTCCAATTAGTAGGTATCTATCTATTTTGGCATGAAAACTTACACTTACAATATTATTAGCTTGTATTAAATTATTCGCTTAGTGAGTAATGTAAATCAACATAATATAGTTAAACACCATACGAAAAGAACATTCCGCGCAACGACATGTGCGGAACGTTGAATTATCTGAACAAAACCTTTGGTATTGTACGGGTGAGACCGCGAGACGCGATGCGTGACGTCATCATACAAGCGATGCTCCGAGCGGGCGTTTCGAAATAGCCGAAAAGAAAACTAATATACTAATAAACTATTCGAATAGCTATAGGATCAAATTAGGCTACGTGTAAAATTGTACCAAATATCCATTAATCTTAGTTAGTCATCTTTACAATCAGTCTTCGTTTTTAATTTATTTTTTAGATATAACATTAAATGTTGGTGAGTTGCATGAATTTATTAAAAATAAGTGTTAATGCATCTGTTTCGTGAACATAATATTGACATCTACAAAAGGATGACTTTAGGGAGTGAGAGATTCTCAGTTCTAATTTATACATTTGCGACTACTCTGGGACAGGGATTACAGCCATGGAAATTCTATGTTTTGGGTTTCTGCCATAGTTGCATTTTCTGCTGTTTCAATTGATGGTGAATAAGAACAAAATATCTGTGGTGCAATTTTTTATTTCTTAACACGTAGAGACAAAAAAAAATTGATGCCACATAAAGCGGACCCTCTCCTCTACGTGTTTACAAAAAATAAATCTGGGTCCAAAAATGGCACCACAGATTTTTTTTGTCAGTCACCATGAATTGTAACTGCTGAAAATGGAACTGTGTAGCAAAATCAAATAGAGAATTTCCATGGCTATCATACCAGTCCCAGAGTAGCCGCAAATGTACGTGATTACATTTAAATTCAAATTTAGAATCGCTGCCTTCATGTTATCATATTGTGCACAAAAAAATAACTTAAAACCAAGTGTATGGGCGGTCTTATCGTTCAGAGCGATCTTTTCCAGACAACCCATCAGTAAGAGATATGGTCAAAGTATTGGGCGGGGTTTCTGATGGTCTTAATAATTCTGTACGTAAATAACTGATGTTACCAAATGATTAACTAACTAACCAATAACTATTTTGTAAATAGATGAATAAGTACATATATATATATATATATATATATATAGAAATACACTTTAATATAAATACTAATATTATTATAATAAATAGACAAAAACCACATATTATATACATATATGATATAAACATATAGATATAATGGAATATATACACATATATAATTTTATACATATTAAACACAATTGAATTAAAAAGGATGCTTTTATACATTTATATAAATTAAGAGCAAGACATAATATTTTTGCTTTAATCTTTAAAAGATTTCTATGAAGGAGCACATTTGATTTCTAGCGGTAGTGAATTCCACAGCTCGCTGAAGCTGCAAATTAATAGTGGTACAAAGTAATTTTAGTAGCAGGTTGTTGTAGCGTTAAGTTTTCTAATGACCGTAAATACAGAGAATGGATAGAAAGAAGAAATTTAATTTATTGCGCGGGGATAAAGGATTGAACCGAATACTGTAAGGGAGAGATAATATTATATGAGCATACCGGCGACGATGAATAGCCACTTGAGCTTATTAAGAAAATCGGAGATATGATCATATGCGTAAGCTATATATAAATCTTATACAAAAGTATATGGCATGGAGGTAGATTAGGCGCTGGATTAACAAATATCATACTTTTTATCGTTATCATCCATCACCACGCGGGTGTAACCTCGGGGCGCAGCTAGATTTTTATAAATTAAAATTATTAAATATATTTCGGTTTTTTTTTGAGTCCTCGCAAGCTACCTGTCCTAACAATTTGTATGAAAAGCGATATCTAGGTTGTTCTGGACATCCTTATTCCGGATTTGGAATTTATTTTTCGATGACGTCTGGAAAGTGAAACAAGTTACTCCGATTTGGCTAAAAGTCGATATCTAGGTTGTTCTGAACATCCTCATTCCGAATTCAGATTTTTTTGAATATTTGCAACCCAAATATTCAATGAACTCAAAATCGAGATATATTTCAAGTGTCAATATGACATCTGTCACATCTAAGATCTATGGCTTGGTATTAGCCACATAAATTTCTAGGATATTTGGTACAAATATGAAACTAAAATCTAAGAATACGTCATCAACTGTCACTTCGACATCTGTCATGTCTGCCCATCATTCTGTCCATCCATTTGCTCGCATGTGCTGATTGCTGAATCCCAACCCGCACTTGCCCAGTTTTTCATTTTCTTTTTTTTTGACTTTGCAAGCTTTCCTTCTGTACCGTTATTTATTCATGTGACTTAGGTACCTACTCTCTTAGGTACTTAAGTTACGCAGCGTTTATAAGTACCTACCTAAAGAATTTTGCTAAACAACAGATAAGTAATACTTTAAATTTAAGTAGCGTTTATAAGTAACACTAAAATATATTAAACAACGGTATTTAATTCTGTGTAAACTAGGTAATTTCTAAACTCGTAGATATTTCGTATGTGAAATTCTTATTCTATTATTATTCAAACTCAAAGTCAAAGTCAAAATCATTTATTCAATTTAGGCGTCTACGACGCTCTTATGAAGGTCAATTACAAATTTTAGTATTGAAATATTCTACATTGTACTGCCACGTTCAGCAAATAAATTGTATAGAGCCACTGCGAGAAGAACGGGCAAGAAACTCGAGGCCATTCTTTTAAACATCTTTTAACAATGTGTTACATACATACTATATAATAGAGTTATTACAATATTTGTTTAAATTATGTAGGTGACAGGCAATAGCTTGGCGGAGGCGGAATTGTCCAGGCATTTTTGTCGTTTATGTAATCAGAAACTGTGTAGTAGGATTTTTTAATCAATATGTTTTTCACATGCAACTTGAATTTCCCTTCTGTGAGCGTTGTAATATGTTTAGGAACTTTATTATAAAACCGCACACAATTACCTAAGAAGGACCTTTTATTTGTCTTTGCTAATCTAAAACCTGGCACCACTATTTTATCTTTATTCCTAGTATTGTAATCGTGATTGTCACTGTTTAATTTAAATTTACTCAAATTTTTACGAACATACATAATATTTTCAAATATATACAGACTTGGTAAAGTTAAAATACCAATTTCTTTAAAAAGATCCCTCACAGATTCCCTAGGACCCGTTTTATATATGGCTCGAATTGCACGCTTTTGTATGATAATGATTGTCTCTATCTCAGCAGCAGTTCCCCACAGCAATACGCCATACGACATGATACTGTGGAAGTACGCGAAATGAACTAGGCGAGCAGTAGCTACGTCTGTTAACTGTCTTATCCTAAGAACTGCATATGCAGCAGAACTAAGTCTTCCGGAGAGATCATGTATATGTGGATCCCATTGTAAAGTGGAATCCATTTTGATTATCAGGAAGACTGTCGCTTTGTCAATAGGGAGTTTATCTGGGCCAAGCTTTATGTTTGGTTCAACATAAGGAACATTTGGTAAAGAAAACTTTAAACATTTCGTCTTTTTTGAATTTAGGAGAAGATTATTAGCGGCGAACCATTTACAAATCTTAGATAATACATTATTTACATGCGTCAGTTCACTGTCTTTCCTATCTACTTTAAAAATCAGAGAGGTATCATCTGCGAATAAAACAATATCGCAGAAATCTTTGACCATGCAAGGCAGAGTTAGAAACAGAAAAGGTCCCAAAATTGATCCCTGTGGTACTCCCATTTTTACCAATGACCCGGAAGAAGTATTGCCACTTATTCCAACCCTCTGTAGCCTGTCTGACAGATATGACTCTATAAGATTCAGAGCTTTTCCACGAATACCATAGTGGGAAAGTTTACGAATCAGAGTGCAGTGCTCTACACAGTCGAATGCCTTGGAAAGATCACAAAATACGCCAATAGCATCATGTGAACTCTCCCAGGCTTCCAGTATATGCGACATCAATTGAACACCTGCATCTGTTGTGGATTTGCTCTTGGTGAAACCAAACTGATTCTCATTTAATAAATTATGCTTGTTAAAATGGGATAGTAGTTGTTTGAGCATAATTTTTTCGAATACTTTACTCAGAACAGGTAAGATGGAAATAGGTCTATAATTGCAATGGTCAGATGTAGACCCCGACTTTCTTAACTCAAACTCGTATAACGCTTGCAAATTACCGTCCATAAGGTTGACTTTTGTGTTCAATTGTGGGTATTTTTTTCGCAATCATGTAGTCGTCATTTAACTTGGTGCTCTCTAAACTGATGCAAAAATGGCTGATTTAGGTGTTACACGAATGTGGAATTTATGTTGAAAATAATGACTACCATTTAGCTTGCAGAATTTAAAATTAAGATAATTGGGGTAGATTTGACAACATAAATTCCTTAATTAATAAGACTCCAGGCCGATACAAAGTCAATTGAAAGATGGAGTCAGAAAAACAGACTTGTTTTTAATACTGCAAAGTGTAGAGTAGTCTCCTTCACCAGATCTACAAATCCCATTTTGTATCCTTACACCTGGGGCGACTCCATCTTGGTGAGAGAAACTAAAGTTAAGGACCTAGGAATTATCTTGGACAATTGTCTTAACTTACGGGAACATATTATTTCAATTTGCAAAAATGCTAACACAACACAACACTGGGATTTATTATGAGAACTGCCTCACAGTTCCCAGACATACGAGTAGCAATCACACTGTTTAACGCGTTTGTTCGCAGCAAACTTGAATTTGACTCAGTAGTCTGGGATCCCCGTGAGGCTAAGTACACGCTTCTAATCGAAAGGCTTCAGCGCAAATTCGCTCGTTACGTCTACAAGAGGATGTACGGGTACTATCCGTATCTGTTTCCATCGCTCTTTGTATCAGGTATAATCGGAGTAGATACACTAGAGCTAAGACGTAAATTACTGTTGGCCATACACTATTGCCAGTTACTTCGTAACAAGGTGGACAACTCGACAGCTTTGGGCGCACTTGGTTTATTTTTAAGCTTGGCATTACAAGTTTTTCTCATAGTGACCCAAATGACATTTATAATAGCTTATTTTCTTTAGTAAACACTGAGTTTCAAAAAGTATGTCCAAAAATAAAAAAACAAATAGATGGAAAGTTGAAGTTCGGTGATTGGGCAACAACAGGTATTCGAAAAAGTAGAGATTATTTGTTTGACCTGTATCGCAGGAAAAATTTAACATCTTGCAAACAGTTTCATGATTATGTTAGGAAGTATTCAAAAATGTTCAAATCTGTTTGCTTGTGTGCTAAATCTCTTTTTATTTGAAACAAAATTAGCAAGTCTAAAAATAAAATAAAAACCATTTGGAAGACTATAAATAGTGAAACTGGTAAAAATAAACCTAGAGATTCAACAAATGTCTTAACTATTGATAAAAATCAAATCTCTGATTCAATACAAGTGGCGAATATATTTGAAATTTTTTTTTCTACCTTGCCCCTAGAAGCCACTAAGTCATTGGATTCTTGTCCCAATGTAGCAGAAACTATGTTAAAACATAATTTTCCAAGCAAATCACCGGACTTTTCTTTCAGACACATCACAAGAATTGAAATTATAAAAACATTTCAGTTTAAACATAAAGAGTACTGAAGACTTGTGGGGTATGTCAGTAAAAGTGGTAGAGTCTATAATTTACATTATTGCACCATATTTAGAAGCAATATTCAATCTTTGTGTCGATAGTGGAAACTTCCCCGATTTAATGAAACAAAGTAAAATCACTCTAATTTTCAAGTTGGGGTCTACATATGACCCTTGCAATTATAGACCTATTTCCATCTTACCTGTTCTGAGTAAAGTATTCGAAAAAATGTGCTCAAACAACTACTATCCCATTTTAACAAGCATAATTTATTAAATGAGAATCAGTTTGGTTTCACGAAGAGCAAATCCACAACAGATGCAGGTGTTCAATTGATGTCGCATATACTGGAAGCCTGGGAGAGTTCACATGATGCTATTGGCGTATTTTGTGATCTTTCCAAGGCATTCGACTGTGTAGAGCACTGCACTCTGATTCGTAAACTTTCCCACTATGGTATTCGTGGAAAAGCTCTGAATCTTATAGAGTCATATCTGTCAGACAGGCTACAGAGGGTTGGAATAAGTGGCAATACTTCTTCCGGGTCATTGGTAAAAATGGGAGTATCACAGGGATCAATTTTGGGACCTTTTCTGTTTCTAACATATATTAATGATCTGCCTTGCATGGTCAAAGATTTCTGCGATATTGTTTTATTCGCAGATGATACCTCTCTGATTTTTAAAGTAGATAGGAAAGACAGTGAACTGACGCATGTAAATAATGTATTATCTAAGATTTGTAAATGGTTCGCCGCTAATAATCTTCTCCTAAATTCAAAAAAGACGAAATGTTTAAAGTTTTCTTTACCAAATGTTCCTTATGTTGAACCAAACATAAAGCTTGGCCCAGATAAACTCCCTATTGACAAAGCGACAGTCTTCCTGATAATCAAAATGGATTCCACTTTACAATGGGATCCACATATACATGATCTCTCCGGAAGACGTAGTTCTGCTGCATATGCAGTTCTTAGGATAAGACAGTTAACAGACGTAGCTACTGCTCGCCTAGTTTATTTCGCGTACTTCCACAGTATTATGTCGTATGGCGTATTGCTGTGGGGAACTGCTGCTGAGATAGAGACAATCTTTATCATACAAAAGCGTGCAATTCGAGCCATATATAAAATGGGTCCTAGGGAATCTGTGAGGGATCTTTTTAAAGAAATTGATATTTTAACTTTACCAAGTCTGTATATATTTGAAAATATTATGTATGTTCGTAAAAATTTGAGTAAATTTAAATTAAACAGTGACAATCACGATTACAATACTAGGAATAAAGATAAAATAGTGGTGCCAGGTTTTAGATTAGCAAAGACAAATAAAAGGTCCTTCTTAGGTAATTGTGTGCGGTTTTATAATAAAGTTCCTAAACATATTACAACGCTCACAGAAGGGAAATTCAAGTTCCATGTGAAAAACATATTGATTAAAAAATCACAGTTTCTGATTACATAAACGACAAAAATGCCTGGACAATTCCGCCTCCACCAAGCTATTGCCTGTCACCTACATAATTTAAACAAATATTGTAATAACTCTATTATATAGTATGTATGTAACACATTGTTAAAAGATGTTTAAAAGAATGGCCCCGAGTTTCTTGCCCGTTCTTCTCGCAGTGGCTCTATACAATTTATTTGCTGAACGTGGCAGTACAATGTAGAATATTTCAATACTAAAATTTGTAATTGACCTTCATAAGAGCGTCGTAGACGCCTAAATTGAATAAATGATTTTGACTTTGACTTTGATTTGTACCGGATTTTTATGCGCGCAGCAAACGCCGTCAACACCAGTTGTTCCATCGTCCTACGAAACGAACTCGCCACGCTCAAAACTCTCCCACGCAGCGAGCGTTGGTTCTTTTAAACTTGTTTACCCATGAGTTTCAGCATGTCGATTTGTTTTCCAGCTCTATGAACATTATTGTTATTAATCTTAGGGTGTATTTAAGCCATAATCATAATATTTAAGTTAGGTAGTAGTAAGTGTTTTGGTGTTAACTGTAAGCTTTCTACTTGTATTAAAGAAAGAAATAAATAAATAAATTACCAGTATTATTCATTTATAACAGTCTCAAAGTGAAATCCCAAGTCTACTCTGTTCTTAACAAAACTCTTAGGCTGACATTCAGAGACAGTGGGTCGAGTTTACTTCGACCGGTCTCACAGGAGTTCGAACTCCAGCTTTGACCAGTTTACTCCGCCTTTTTAAATTCACAGTTGAGAACGAACGATAACTCCATGCCTACTCCATCAGCCATAGACAAATATTCAACTTCTTCGTTTTAATTTTCTTTATTCTTGTCTGGTGTCCTAATGTAAGAAAGGGACAAACTTAGAAAAAAAATTATGAGAGTAAGTGAAACAGAGCATTAAAAAGGGCGTGAATTGAAGTTTTGAATTTGAATCTTCGCGGCATACCTACCTAATTTAACCAGAATTAAAGATGTTGCATTTGAGAAAAAATAATGATATTCAAGAGAAAATTATCTTAATTGAATTAAAGCACAAACAAAGATTACTGGATATAGCTGAGGAAGAACATATGAAACTTAGCAAATTATAAAACAATAATGATAGTCTATCATTAGTATATAATAGAGTTTCCCAACCGGGAGCCCGGTAAGGCTGTTTTCTGTCCCAACCCAGTTGATCACGGTTGCTTCAAATTTTTCAAAATCATATGCTGCCTCTTGCATCTACCTATGCCCGTTTCATATATTTTGCATTTTTACGGTATACACACAAGCGTGTACCTACATTACAGTTATCTATATTCTGGCGCCATTATGCGTTTGGCGGGATGTCGTCTGTCAATACTCATAATCTTATTGCTATTTCTATACTAGATAACCTTGGAAACAATAAATTTGTTGGTGTAAAGTTATCGAGTAAGTAAAATCAAAACATAAACAAAATATTGTAGTCTACATTTTTTTTGGATTAAAGTGTTCCTGTTTGCTAAATAATCTCAATAATCCTAAAACACGTAACACAGTAACGTCATGTTTTAGGATTATTAAGATTATTTAGCAAAATTATTTAGGTACTTACCAACCATAAAAGTGTCTTCGTCACTTATTGTCATAAAGCTATCATGAAAGAGAAAACATTGCCTGTAGGAGATTGCTGCCAGCAATAAGGCCGCCGATTGTACTATTTTAAGATGCAATATTTTGTAACTACTGTTAATTGTAATTAGAAAGTTCAATAAAGTGACAGCTATCTAACATGACCCAATTTATGAAAACCAAATACATAATTATGGTAATGATACAGGACTATAACAACTTTTCCTGCGATTCAATAATTTCATAACTTTAGAAAAATAATATTCTATAAGTTACGACAAAGATGAAAAACACCTAAATAAATAATATTATAAGTTGAAACTAATAAGGTCTAATTAAATCAGCATTTGTAATGTAAGGATCTTACATAGGCTACTGATGGATTTCGTTACAGTCCACAATTACATGAAAAATCTAATATAAATGAAACACACAATAAATTTTGTTTAATATCGAAAGGGTAGCCATATATCTTTAGTAATGTTTTCAAGTTCCATGATATAGGTGCGAGTCTGTAATTTCTTTGGCAGAAAAACGTAATTCTACTTTCCGCATATCGATAATCAAACCTAAGAGCTTGAAATTATTAAGCTCAGAGCTACGTTAACCAAGACTTAATATTTATTTTTCTAAGGGTACGATTGTGCTACGCAACGGTAAACATTACATTAAAGTTAGTAAAGCCTAAAACTGGTATGCAAAAGAACATTCTGGTTTCATAAAGCAATAATTAATATTTAATTTTCCATGGTGTGTATAATTTTATGATAGTAACGGATTAGTATTTAGTACAATGATAATCTTCAATTCATTTTGGTATTATGTGATAAGGAAAACGGAAATCCCCCAAATCACTGCTGATGTGTTAAGTTACATAAACTGGCCAAGTGCATGATCTATTAGTCCCAAGAAAAAAATCCGATTTGGTTACAGCTTAAAAAATCTATTATAGTACTCCATGCTCAGATGATACATAGTATACCTACTTTAAGATTGTCATTTCTTTGTGAGATAAACTGTAAAAAATATATTTAAATGGTCACAAACTGTCTACGGCCGTCAAAGTCGATAGGTTTAAGATCTTCTTGTTTTTTATTTATTTTAAAAACTAGATAATAAAAAGTACAGTGTGTAGACTTGTCTCAGATCATTTAGGTAAAAAAGCTTTGTTTTTTTATTTGATGGTAATTTTTAATTGTTATAAATAAATATAAGTGTTTGTTTGTACATATGATGTATTTTTTCTATTTTAAAACACCCTTTACAGCTAACCTAATAAGAAATTATCATACACGCTATCGTCAACTTTAAACTTCAACGATAAGGGTACAGAAATATTAAATTTATTTTATAGAGAGATACTTCAGACTAAATATGATTTTCCAATAATACTATCCTACTAAAATATTGTATAGTAATTAATTAAAGGAACAATGGTTCGGCAACCATCAGCTATTATATTTGAAATGCGGATGGATAAACTATCGGTTGCTATTTCCATGTCAAATTCTTTGCAGTTCATCCTCATGTTGTATAGTATAACACCGCACAGCCACAATCATATTTGTGGATGTTGTCAATTTTGTAGCGAGACTGATTTGAAGGCAAGGAAATATTTTTTCCATATACCAAAAAACCGCTCAACTACATTCCTAGTGCGTGTACTACCTGCACATAATTGAATCTAATCTGTGGTGGTGTAGTTGGGTTAATGAATGGTGTGAAAAAATATGTGGCCACTGTTCCCAACTAAAGTGCCTTCAAGTTCATTTTGAAAGTTACTAAACACCTCTTATAAGTTTGCTGGAAATTTTAAAATGAATCTGCTAATCCGTCAAGTTTGGCAGGTATATAATTCGGCTGACTGGGCTAAGATATGCAGTGTTGGTCACCAAAAACAACCTAGAAAATTAAATTATGTAGGTACTTATTAAAAAATATGACATTGGCACCTAGGTACTTACTACCAATATCATTACCATAAAACCCAAATAAAAGAGGAGTTATGTTAATAAACAGTATTACATCGCAGGTATTGTGTAAACAGTATTAAGTACATTCCGAAAGGAAGCTTTTGAGAACCTGTAACAGTTTTGGAACACCGCGTCGTCATAATATGTGAAGGGATCCTTTATAGTGCGAATGTACATGTTGGAAAATCTTGGCAATTTAAGTATACTGTTTCTCAATAACATCAAAATGATCGAAATTATCTATTTTCTCTAAATTTGGAAATACTTCATCGCTATTATTAATTTTCGTAAAAATATTACATACAAATCATATCTCAGTTCCAACTATATAGCAAAGATGACGGCGTTTTGGCGCCGCGCGACGTTTGAGTTCGGCTGGAGTCGCCGATTTCGTGACTCAGCCCGTCTCATTCTCCGCTGAGCATATACTCGTACTCCATTAGGGCGAACTCGACTGTGAATAATAAACTGCTTGGAGTTTGAGTCTAGACTCATATTTTGACATAAAAAAGTTAGAGTTTAAACTCGAACTCGTCTGTGAATGTCAGCCTTGGTCTTCCTACATTTCCTAGCTTCCCGCCGAAACTCCATGGCTTGATGTTACAAACAAAACAAAATAATGCCATTTATGACAAGCTAAGCGTCCGAAGCCTGCGCTATAGGGAACAGCGCCCTCTGTTGCGACATCTCACGAGTAATGCCGTCAGCTTTGCTCGTTAGATGGCGCCAGTAGAAAAATTAGCTCGCGCAAGCGTTGTATTGGTGAACGTACAATCCACGATAAACATTATTTTCAGTATTGCGCTTTGCTTGATATTAGTTACTGGACTTTGAATTATTTTGTTTTTGAAAATGTGTCTATACCGCACTAATACCAGTGAAGACACGTGGGTATTTAATTTTGTGCTGGCAAAAACGTATCTTTGTTGAGATTGTATCAGGGGAGCGTTCCAGTAAGGCCGGGCCAAATATTGGTCGAGCTAGATTTGATCCAAGGTACCTGGAACTAGTGATGGATAATATAGCATATAGCGCCATAGTATAGCGCGTTATTGCCATATAGCGTATACAACACGCTATGTGTATATTCTCTTCGCGCTATTAATATAACGTCTCGCGTACTTGCGATCGCGGTAACACGCTTTTACGCGTTATGGGCCTACGCGCTATATACCTATTACTCGTTTGTGTTGTGTGACCCTGCGCGATGTATTGCCTCGCGCTTACCTAGTAGTAGTAGTAAAAGTAGTGAAGTTAATACATATACAACAAACAAAAAAGAACAATGTATACCTATAAAGTAAAAAAAAAACTTTAAAAAATTCCTACTGAAAGAGTAGAAACAAAACGTTGTATTTGTACATACCTACATAAATGAACTTGTAAATACGCCTATAAATGCACACATTTCATATCAATGTACAAGAAAATTATAGACAGTCCTAAGCCTGAATAGTATGAAGAAAAGTATTTATTACAATGAAGGAATGTAATATTTAATTTTGTATGTGTTAGAATCAAGTCGTTACCTACTCATTAGAGCCACGCTGCGCTAGTATCGAACAATAACGACAAATAGCACGTTGCGCCTGACGCTATTGTGACTACACCTAGCACGTAGCATCTAGCGCGAGCGCCTTGTTTCGTTATAACGATAGCGTATAATATAGCGCGTGCGCCTGACGCTATTGTGACAACACCTAGCACGATGCATATAGCGCGAGCGCCTGGTTTCGTTATAACGATAGCGTATAAAATAGCGCGTTATTAGAATATAGTTTATAGTCTATAGCGCGTTGGGGCTGTATAGCGGATTTGAACAATACTACCTGGAACGACCTTTTGGCGCTATTGTCACAATATGAAATTGACAGCGATGTTCTTAAGTGATCAAATATTTTCTGTATGTTTTAGAATTAGTGATGGATAATATAGCATATAGCGCGTTATTGCCATATAGCGCATACAACACGCTATGTGTATATTCTCTTCGCGCTATTAATATAACGTCTCGCGTACTTGCGATCGCGGTAACACGCTTTTCGCATGTACGCGTTATGGGCCTACGCGCTATATACCTATTACTCGTTTGTGTTGTGTGACCCTGCGCGATCTATTGCCTCGCGCTTACCTAGTAGTAGTAGTAAAAGTAATGAAGTTAATACATACAACAAACAAAAAAGAACAATGTATACCTATAAAGTAAAAAAAAACTTTAAAAAATTCCTACTCAAAGAGTAGAAACAAAACGTTGTATTTGTACATACCTATCATAAATGAACTTGTAAATACGCCTATAAATGCACACATTTCATATCAATGTACAAGAAAATTATAGACAGTCCTAAGCCTGAATAGTATGAAGAAAAGTATTTATTACAATGAAGGAATGTAATATTTAATTTTGTATGTGTTAGAATCAAGTCGTTACCTACTCATTAGAGCCACGCTGCGCTAGTATCGAACAATAACGACAAATAGCACGTTGCGCCTGACGCTATTGTGACTACACCTAGCACGTAGCATCTAGCGCGAGCGCCTTGTTTCGTTATAACGATAGCGTATAATATAGCGCGTGCGCCTGACGCTATTGTGACAACACCTAGCACGATGCATATAGCGCGAGCGCCTGGTTTCGTTATAACGATAGCGTATAAAATAGCGCGTTATTAAAATATAGTTTATAGTCTATAGCGCGTTGGGGCTGTATAGCGGATTTGAACAATACTATTTAGAATGAGCCCCATTACGTAATTAAGCAAAGACTGCATAGAAATCACTAATCCTTGGCTAAGCTTGTACACAATTTATTATTTATTGTACAATCTGTCACATTTGACAGCTAGCCAAGATTTGGCCGATTCAAAAGGTAGAAAAATTTTGGCCAAGTAGAGCAAAATTAGCTCTGACAGGTCGCCCGGAACGGGTATGATCAAATCTTGCCAGGATCAAATTAAGCTCGATTGGAGTGCTGGAACGGCGTATATCCGCGCTTAGACCAAAATTTGTCTTGGCCGAAGGCGTGCGGGAACGCACCCCTGGATCAGTTCAAAGATTCGAATCAGTAGAGTGCTTCATTTACATCAGCATCAGTGACTCTTAATCTCTCCCATTGATATCGGCGATAATTATAACAATAGAATTTCATTCATAAATTGGCCATATTGGGCCAGTCCGATTCCTCGATTTACTAACGCAAATAAATTAAATAACCTTCATGAATCGTTTTTGTTGACCTTGTTTGAGGAATTCTGTAAAGTGTATTATATTGTGTTAGTGTTTTGTTTTATTAATTTCATTTACCTGAAACTTCCATAGAAATGGATTTTTAACGAAAACAACTTTTAAAATATTTAGAGTTTTGAAGTGCTCGTAGCGAAGTTTACTTAGCTGTTCTCAACCGATCAGCAAAGTTAAGCAACGTCACGCGCGGTCACGAGTTGGATGGGTGACCGCTAGTGACATTACTACTGAGCGTTTCCGTGCTTCGGAGGGCACGTTAAGCCGTCGGTCCTGGTTGTTGTCTAAGGATGGCAGTCGTTATAGCATGGTATATTATGCAAAGGCTACCACCCTCAAGTAGAAAATCTGTCGCCAAGCCCCTAACGGTGTGTTCCGGAAGCTGTCCTTGAGAGCCAGTACTTCTAGGTTAGCCTGCACAACATCTTCGACCACATCATCGCTTACCATCAGGTGAGATAGTGGTCAAAGGCTAACCTATCAGCATAAAAAAAAAGTTCAACTCAGTGCATCACTATTTTCATTATGTAAAAGTCTATTCACTAAATAGTCTTTACTTATTGTAAAACTTAATGTTTTATACAGCAGAAAATCGCAGACCCAACGTAAATTGTTTTTTTCTTTCGCAAACAATGGTCAACTTAACAAACAATAACAACATCAACAATAACAATCTCTTTCCTTACGATTGCGTAGGTGAGCTAGTGTTTCCGTCTTTCCCAGTCACCCACTAGTAGTGAATAAGTGAGAGAGACGGCGGTCGGCGATCTCCGACGCGACCGCGATTGAGCGACCCGACGCGCTTCGAACAGTCTCCTTGAAGCGCTCGTAGCGAAGTTTACTTAGCTGTTCTCAACCGATCAGCAAAGTTAAGCAACGTCGCGCGCGGTCATGAGTTGGATGGGTGACCGCTAGTGACATTACTACTGAGCGTTTCCGTGCTTCGGAGGGCACGTTAAGCCGTCGGTCCCGGTTGTCGTCTTAGGATGGCAGTCGTTATAGCATGGTGGTAGGGCATTTTGCGAATGCCCGCCTGGCTGGTTACCACCTTTCAAGTAGAAAATCTGTCGCCAAGCACCTAACGGTGTGTTCCGGCAGCTGTCCTTGAGAGCCAGTACTTCTAGGTTAGCCTGAACAACATCTTCGACCACATCATCACTTACCATCAGGTGAGATAGAGGTCAAAGGCTAACCTATAAGGCACAAAAAAAAAAAAAAAAAAACGAGATGCAATTGAGCGAATGATTCATTTGAAGCGGTGTTACAGATTCGAATCAGTGAATCAGTTTAAAGAAACGACTCACTGAGTCGTTTAAGTGAAGAGCGACACACCTCTAATCAGTGACTTTAAACTCGATTTACTAGCGCAAATACATTAAATGACCTTCATTGTTCGTTTTTATTGACCTTGTTTGAGGAATTATGTAAAGTATATAATAGTGTGTTAGTATTTGGTTTTATTAATTTCATTTGCCTGAAACTTTCATAGAAATCGATTTTCAACGAAAAAACTTATAGAATATTTACAGTTCAACTCAGTTTACTATTTTCATTAAGTAAAAGTCTATTCGCTAAACAGTCTTTACTTATTGTAACACTTAGGTAATTGTTTTCTAATACTGCAGAAAATCGCAGACCTAACGTAAACCGGTGTTTTCTTCTGCGAACAAAGGTTAACTAAACCAACAATAACAACAACGCGTAATGCATGCGTAGGTGAGCTAGTGTTTCCGTCTTTCTCAGTCACCTACTAGTAGTGCATTAGTGAGAGAGGCGGCCGGCGATCGGCGATCTCTGAAGCGACCGCGACTGCGTGACCCGCCGCGCTTCGATCAGTCTATCTCACTCAATCGTGTCAGTGAGCGTCGCGTGCTGATTGAAACCGAGATGCAATTGAGCGAATGATTCATATGAAGTGGTGTTAAAGATTCGAATCAGTGAATCAGTTTAAAGAAACGACTCACTGAGTCGTTTCCGTGAAGAGCGACACACCTCTAGTGGGTATTAGGTTTGTTAAGATATTGATATAAGCAGTGTAAAGTGATTGTGATATTATCATTATAGTAGGAATTCTGTTGGCAAATAACTTAGTAAGGGAGCCAATAATGTACGACCAATATTGTACGGACGATAATGCACGGCCTGATATTACGTGTACATTTCGAAATATTTGGTCGGCTTTTATTGGTCGCGTATTATTGCCCGTACGAAATCGGTCCGTACTGATAATGCACGGCCGATATTGTACAGCCAATAATACATGTACATGCTTCCAACTATTGATCAGGCTGTCAATAATGTACGACCGAATTAAACACGGCCAATAATACGAGACCAACCATAGACAAATCAAATCTCTTGCATGCCTCGTTTAACTAGGAGAGTGTAAAGAACGAACGCATTATAACTTCATATAGGGCGTTCGGATAGCCTATCGGTGCCTAAAATAACACTCACGAACGCTAAAAATGATCACACGGGCCGTTCGTTTTGGGACTACGTGAGCAAAAATATCGTTTTCGCTCACCGTTCGGATAGCTTTGAAAACGCTACAAATGACAGAGAAAAGTGATATTTTTGACCCATGTCTTACCGTGGGATCGTTGTGATCGTTTTTTGACAACTGCTGGTTTGACAGTTGTATTTGGCGCGATTAAAGAGTTTCACATGTTTTTTATATAGTATTTATATTTTATGTAGTAGGTACCTACTTGTTTTGTTAATTTTAGAGATTGATTCCATGTTTCGTACTGTGCAAAATTGTTAAAATAGTGTCGGTTGTCAAAGTATGTTTTAAGCCGTTCGGATAGCATGCAGTAATTGGTGGTCAAAAATAGCAAAAGCTTCTATCCGAACGCTAATACACAAATGCCACTTTTGAAACTGCTACAAACGCAATCGAGCCAAAACGAACGCACCTTTAGGTTCACATCGGATTCGTATGATTTGTACATTTACCACCACGATATTATGATTCTGTTTCCACAAACATAACTAATTGATGACTATAGAGCTAAAGCGATGTACGTGATATACATATCTATTTGTAAAATTATTATTTAATTTGATACGGCAATCCTACCTACCTTTTACCGGAGGTATGGCGCTTTCAACAAATACACATTAACATACAACAGCTCGAAAGCATTTAGGCAACCTAAAGGCCATCATAAACTTATTGGAATCCTTTAAATTTTAGCGAGTACAAGCGTACATCAATAAGCCTAAAACAATTTAAGAGTTATAGAATCATAAAACTAGGTACATTATCGACATTGAACATCAATTTTGCCTTAGTGTCATAGGAAATAAGGACCATTGGATAGAGGTATGCCACCGAAGTCGTGGCGAGCATTTAGCCGATATTTTGTTTCACACATAATTGTCATAACTTCCTACTATCATAATAAAGATAATTATCTGAAAACTTATTGTTTTATTTAATCTAACATGGTGCGTCCACGTGAAACGTCATAGCAATGGCCTGGACTCACTCGAAAAAAATCAGCCATATGCGACCTATTCTGGCGTGCGTTGCAAAAACCCACGTACTTAATATAAAACAGAAATGTTTATCTTAATTTTTCTACAAAAAAAGCCCGCGACAATATATATCTATCTTTTATGTGTAAGCCATTATCGCCAAAATAGTGAACCATAAATACTATAAAATATATAATTTATTTCTAATGCATATTCGGTAGTAACAGATTGATCATTTTCAAACTAATATTACAAACATGAACGTTTGTGAGTGTGTTTGTATGTTTATTACTTCTTTACGCTCAAACGGCTGAGCTAATTTTAATAAAATTGGATAATGTAGGTAGATAGATAACTCGTTATTGAAAACACCAAAATAACAACAATAAAGTGATTACTAAAACATAACTTAAAACTAAGGGCGTTCTAATCGCTAAGAGATCTTCCAAACAACCCATCAATAAGAGATATGGTTAAAATATTGGGCGGGGTTTCTTATGGTCTTAATAATTCTATACACAAATAACTGATGTTACCAGATGATTTACTGATTAACCAAAAACTACATAAATAAAGTAATACACATAAACATGTATATATAAATTCATATTAATATAATAAATACATAAATGAGATATTATTTCAATTTTATTTCATACTACAAACATAATTAATAATAATTAAGTCAAACTTAAAACTAGCCTAATCAAACAACCCACCCCTGATCGCTCCCGGTGCAAAGGTGCCCATAACACTTGCAGCGTTCCTGCGTTGAATGGCAATGGTCATCCTCTGCACCAGGAACGAACTGGAGCGGGAGTCACCAGTTTTTTCTTTTATCCTGCGCCCAATTTCACGAAATAACTTTTTGGCCTCAGTTCCCCACGAACCCATGGTCTCTACTGCAATGGGCACAAAAAGGTAAACGTATTGCTGCGTACTTTTGGCGTTTTTTATTGGCGGCGTCTTCGGCTGCCGCTGACCGTGAACGGACAGTACGACACAGGTAGCTGGCAGCGACAGTGCTGACGCAAGTAGCGTCCCACACCAGGCACCTGCCATTCTGCCAGGGCACCAGGGTCAGCCCATCCGGCCTCTTACCATCAGATCTACACAAACCCGGTGGCTCGAGCACGCAGGGGACGTTGGCTGACACTAAGGCTCTTCGCACAATGTCGTTGAGGGCATGGTGACGCGAGAATCTACCCGTACAGCGACGACAACTCAAAGCGTGATGGCCATCGGCCACGTCATATATACATATATTATATTAACATATATAATAGAATATACACAAAGATAATTTTATACATAGTAAACACAATTTAATTAAAAAGGATGTGTGTCCATTATTATAGAAATTTAGAGCAAGAGATAATATGTAGTTTTTGACTAACAGAAACCTGAACACTGACACTTTGGAACAGAATACTGTAAAAGAGAGATAGCATATGAGCATTCCGGCGACGATGAATAGGGAGCCAGTTGAGGTTATTACGAAAATCGGATATATGATTATATTTGCGTAAGCCATATATAAATCTATTACAAAAATATATGGCATGGGGGTAGATAAGGCGCTGGATTAACACGCTTTTTCTGCTGCACATTATTGATCTGCTTAAACCCGGTATTTTTAGGTACGCAGACGACAGCACAGTTGTGGAGAGTTATACATCTAACGCACGAACCAGTGCATAACAAATCCAGTCACATAGGGAAGTTATATGGTTGAGCGCTTGAACTTTTCTTTGTCATACTTTTTATGATCATTATCTATCAACACGCGGCCCCGCGGCCACACCCGCGTGTTGAATTTGAATTTGAACTTTTCTTTGAAGGCAGTCTCCGATTGGGGCGATGCCAATCTGGTCAAGTTCAATGCTGCTAAAACCCAGGCGTGTCTTCTCCCTTTTCACCTGGCTCCTACTTTCAGGGATGTATCCGTGCCGATAAGTAACCACCTTGAGCTTCTTGGCATCTCATTAGCACCGACTCTCAATTTCGGCTCCTATATTGAGTCTAAAGCCCAGCTAGCCTCAAAAAAACTTGGTGTTTTGGCCAAGGTGAGACATTACTTCACACCGGGATAGATGCTTAATCTTTATCAAGCTCAAGTCCAGACGTGTGTGGAGTACTGTTCTCACCTTTGGGATGGTTCTGCCAAATACCAGCTGTAGACACTGGAAGCTATTGAGAGGAGAGCCAAGAGACTAATTAACTACGACCAACATGTAAGCACGAGACTCCAAAGTCTCGAGCATCGCCACAAAGTCGCTTGTTTATCGGTTTTCTATCGGATGCATTTCGAGGAGTGTGCCACGGAACTGCATGACTTGATTCCGCCATCCCCATTCAATAACCGGACATCCAGGGACACTCAGAAGCGCTACCACTATATGATTGATGTTCTATTTACCCTAACGAAACGATTTGCGTCCTCGTTCATCATACGAACCGCCAGGGAATGGAACACCCTACCTGAGTCTGTGTTTCCGGTTAAGTATGGGGGTCTTCAAGAAGCGAGTGAATAGATACCTTCTGGGTAAGCGAGCTCCATCATCGATCGCATCATCACTTACCATCAGGTGAGATAGTGGTCAAGAGCTACCCAGTTCAGTATAAAAAAAAAGTCATACTTTTTATGATCATTATCTATCAACACGCGGGTGTGGCCGCGGGGCGCAGCAAGTTTGATATAATGTGTGAACTTAGTTAGATCTTTCATAGAAATTATGAATCTTCTTTTCCCCCCTTTAGATATTAATAAAATAAATAGTAATAATAAAATTGCCATACATACAGTTTAATATTTTCTATAATTTATAGGATTTTTTTGGTCCAATGTACTAGTGCAGTAAGGTTTTTCATATAGGTATATGATACATTTAGAACACCTATTCACCGCAGGTTCAGGTTGAGTTGCCCCTAAAATAGTTACAAGGACCGTAGGAGCTGAATTTTAAAAAATCCTTTTACCCATCGGTAAACCAAATTTTTTATGTTTATTTGGTACCTTACTTCCGATCTACTACGCTAACGTACTCGTATTATGCTTCATACAAACTAAGTAAACAAAAATGGCTTTGCACATGTTTCATCAATTTTGCTATAAAAACTGACGTGGTTTTGATTTATTTAGCTGATGTTCGCGCTCACTCCTTGAAGAAGATTACCTGATGTGGTTGAAACTATAGTTGAAATATTCAAACCTTTATACGTGAGTAGCACCCGTTTACTACTCTCTTGCTACTCTCTATTTCATCATAATTATTTACAGTCTTACTTATAAACGCTACTTAAATTTTATGCATTACTTAGCCGTTGTTTAGCAAAATTTCTTACTCATAAACGCTACATAACTTTATCGAGTACCTACTTAAGTACTGCTTATATCATCTATCAATTTAAACACCGTCCCACTCTTGTTTAAACTTTTAAATAACAAGATGGCGCCCATTATTCTGATCAGCGGATTTAGTTGCTAATGAAATTATTGTTGAGGAGGCACACAATAAACACGACATACTGTGTTAATAAATCGTAAAAAATCATGAAGTAATAAGTACTACGTACAACAGGAATGAGCTCTATCTGTGCATCTAACAGCTAAAATAATGAAAATAAAACCTTATGCTAAGGTAGTAAGAGTTGGTGCGCGCAAAATAAAAATGAAGCCGAGTGAGACGGCAACCACTGAACCCTGTGTCCCGTTCTAACAGTGACTTAGAGTTGCCAGAGTTAAGTTGATTTCAATCCTTTCGTTGTTTGTAGAAATATATTTTGAAGACACCAGATATATGTAAATATATATAAAACAAACACACAAAAAGGAAAGAAAACTTGTTTGAAATGTAACGAAAATAAGGTAGGTACAAATTATTTGACAAAAAACAGCGAACTTAAATATTTAAATGTGGCTAAAAGAAAATTATATAAAAAAATTATATAATTTTCTTTTTATTTTCTGTTTCAAGTTATATAATAACGCAGCATTCATAACAAAGTGCTTTTTTTTGACAAGTCAGGCAGTCTGTGTTCTGGACCTCTCGTATGCTCGGTGAGATGAACCTTCTATTGGATCATGTTGAGCATTTCTTCTCGATCACTTGCTGCTGAAGGTATAGCATCAATCATCGACTGCTGTATTCTACTCTTCATTTTGTAATGCGTTTGGTAGCTAAAGCAGTAATGAGAAAAACAGAACAAAGTGAATGACAATGATCCGCGAAAAATTCTGTATTGGGTTGGGACGGTAAAATTTTCCGGATTTTCCACGATTTTATGATAACAAGCACACTGATTGAACAAAAAATAATTACCATCACTTTATTCTCATTACCATCATCTTATTAGCTGAAGGGAATAGATGGTAATGAAATTGAGCGTAATGATATCTTTTTACCTTTTTTAATTTAACCCGTAAATAGTTGCTATGCGTAAGTGTAATTTTTTTATAAGTTTTATTTGAACTCAATGGTAGTTATGTTAAAACCAACAACACAAAAAACTAGTAGTACTTACCTCAAAATCACAGGTACCGGTAGTGAAAAAAATTGCGTACCACGCTTCACGATCGCATTTTTTTTATAAGTTGTAAAAAATTGGCAAGTGTTTGCCCTGCTTACTGTTCACGGGCTGACTGAATGAGCTGTGTGCGTGAAGGAAGGGGGTAGTTACTTCTTTACTTGTATGCGTAAGTAATGATTTTTTATATTTCTAAGTGGGCTAAAATATCAAAAATCTGGTATTAGGTAATGATAATTAGTTTTTTTTGGTGACCAATCTTTTTTATACTACATTGAACATTAGTAACAGTCGTAATCTTTTTTAAACCCGTTGTTTTATTCCTCAATATGTACTTTAGAGGAACTTAATAACAGTACACTGTTAAAACATTTAATTGTTTTTTTTATTTGCATACTATTCCCATAATTTGTGCAAAGGACATTGAAGGTATTGAGATTCAGAGAGAAAAAAAAAATATTATCATACTAATTTCCCAATTGAAAAATTAGTTTCAGGTGCATGATTTACCTATAGAACTCAAGAGTCATATAAAAATTATTTGGTTTATTTGGAGCACGTGGATTTGTAAATATTTTCACAGACATGTGATTTGCACCAAATCAGAGAAATACCCAGAAACATAATTTTGCAAACTTTGATATTGGTGTCGATCCTATACAAATTCTCTAAACTGCCCCCTTACTTACAAAAAATCCGCTAAGTAGCTGCTAAGTAATGGATAACTAAACAGTGTATAAGTACCTAATGTTTAAATATTTCTTAAACGTTTAAACGCTTTTTAGCAATTATTTAGCTAAGCTAATAATAACGTCGAACGTATTTTAAACTGACAACATTGAACTACCTTTTAGTTTATTACGAAAGACCCAAATTTCCAAAAAGCATCAGTCTTGTGCTAAATAACTTGAAATTAAAAAGTGTTTTTTTTTTTTATTTTACATTTATTTGGGGGGCTTACAGCTATAATTACAAAAAGATTTAATTACTTAATTAAGAAAAGCCATTAACAAGCCTCCAAGCATTTTATTACTATTCAATGTAGGTACTTAGTGATTTTCGAACATATTGTAAAGTGGACCTACTGGAGACTGTTTAGTCGTTAGTAATTGACCCAAACATTATCGATCGAACTTCACAAGTTTGTTTGATCATATATTATTATTCGTCAATTCATTTCTCAAATTATAGTTTAATAACCAGGTTCAGAGAAGGAAGGTTTGTTTTCCTTCTTATTATAATTAATAGTTTTTCATAAAACCACAGTTATATCTCCTGATAATTTTGTTTATTGAACATAAATTAAGAATCATAAAACTTAATTATTATAATATATATATAATTAAGTTATGGTTATATATATTATTATGTTATTATTATTTATGGTTATATATGGTTCTTGGTATCAAACGTAGGTACATAATTGGCCTCATTACCTTAAAAAATTATCTGTATAGATATAATATTATATTACGAGAACACAACGCCTCTAGCGAATTCGCTCGAATTATCCTCTAGTATTAGTCGGTTGTAAAAGCGGGCAAAAACGGTAGACGTGCCGGTCTAGCCGGCTGTCTTACGAATTGTATCTACACTGACGCCAGTGGCGCTGGCGGCGGCAGTAGCAACATGTCGCGTGCTGTGCGCACTCAAGCCACTCGCGGACAACACTTGCTTAATCCAGCGGCTGGTCAACTGCGCTGTGGTGGTAAACAGTAGATTACTCGCGTTCAAAGTTCTGAATTTTTCGTCACAAAAATGTAATCCTTGAGAAGAGAAGCGGGACAAATATTTATGATTTCGAAAGACCAATATAAAAATACAATAGGTTGGTCAAGCCCGGGAGCCGAGGTCTTGATTGTGTCCGTAATGGCTATCGTAATACCGTCTGTTGTAATGTAATATTTTCTATTGAATAAGCAAGTACAAATATATAGTAAAAATATACACATATGTATATATACATGTATTTTTAACTATCCCTTCAATTCTTATTTCTTTGTCTGGGTACCATAAAGATATATAGTTAAGAACAGTTTGAGGGTCCGAAGAGGACGTATATTTGTGACGGTGGGGCTTGATCTTGTAAGCACCCTTAAGTAGGCGTTTAACGCGATAATCACTGATGTGATCACTTAAGAGAAGTGACAATGCTAAACGGTGACTATTAAGAGAGTCATAAGAACAACCGTTGTTGAACTGCTCTGTTAAAATATGTAAAACTAATATAATGGAGTCATTGAAAACTTCACTATCGTTATTCATACAAAACAGCCACCAGACCCTTTAAGTTTACGGTCACTCGCCGACAATACACTGAAGCAGTAGCTTCAGTGTGTGCGGCGAGTGAGGAGAGCAACAGGTTAAGGACCGCGGGTGGGCAGCCACGCCGCGCAAATACTGCCTGCAGTGCTTCACGGCACCCAGCAAGGGTAAGTTGCGCAACTGATGGATGGTACTATCTCAAATGCGATTGTAACATGCATTTACTAAGGTTAAATAAATGTATTTTAGACACCCGTAAGTTGTCTAATAAGGGATACCACGCCTGCGATTTCCAATGTGTAAATATAAGTTGCCGGTCGCTTCGTCGTCGACTATTATTCGTAAACATTTTAAAACTAATGAAAATGGCGGAAAGGCATTGTACTGGTATTACAATTATACATATCTGGAGGTAGGCTAGATAATGAAATAAAGGAGTCTTGAATCAACCATCTTGTCGTTTACATCATGGTGACAGCGGTGTTTACGTAATTAATATTATACGAAATTAATCTATCGTAAATTTGCTCGAAAACGTTTTATGGTGTGTTTATTATAATTGACAAGTGCTGAAGAATAATGGAACATGCTAGGCCTCCTGCACAATTATCTTTGGAAGGCGGGCCCGCATGTCGCGCCGCCGCGTGGCGAAAATGGTTACGACTATTCCAGGTATTTGTTAAGGCATCAGGAGTGTATAAGGAAAATAGTGACGTACAAGCCAGTCTTTTAATAAACCTGATCGGCCCCGAGGGATATGACATATATTCAACTATAAAATTCAAAAATGGTGCTGACCGAGACGATGTACATAAACTGATCGAAGCCTTCGATGCATATTTTGGCACAAAACCGAATTTAATTATGGTTCGATTTAAATTCTTCACTCGGAACCAAGAAATCGGCGAGAGCATAGATGAGTATGTCACATCATTAAAACTTCTGAGTCAACAGTGCGATTTTAAGCAACTGGAAGATAGTTTGATTCGAGACAGAATTGTATGTGGGGTCTCCGACAGTGGCGTACGGGACCGGCTTTTAAGGGCGTGTTATGTTTAACAAATAAAGTCAAACTCAGTAAATTATTATTTATTTATAATGTGAAATCACACAAATATATATTCTAATTTTTATCGTATTCACCACCGAACCAGACCATAGATCGCAGAGAGTCAATATCCTCGCGGCCGTAGTGATGTGCTTACTTTATAGGGATGTGCTGTACACTACATCCATCATTTGTTTTAATGTTGCTTCTGATCTTACGTTGTCATCCTTGTTACTGTTATCTGGATCTGTTATTGTGGGGACTCTCCTGTTTCCGTATTTTGATCCATTATTTTCCATGTACCTTCTATCTTCTTAAGATGTATAATATTTCGCCTATATTTTTTACCAGTTATGTAATTTTGTATTTCTATATCTCCACCATTCACTTTTGTTACTGTATGGGTGGTTGGGTTATAATTTGCAGTGAGTTTATTTTCCTTGATTATATTTTTCAAATAAACTTTTTCTCCGATTTCTAAGCCACAGTCTCATGCTTGCCTTTTCCTATCTCCATACTCTTTTCCTTTTTCTTTAATAAATTTGTCTCTGTCTCTTATCTCCGAGTCCCATTCCTTATTATCAATATCAGCTACACTTGGAATCTTATCTCGAAACTGTCTTCGATAAAATAGCTCTGAAGGAGTTTTACCAGTGACTGAATGAGGAGTGCTATTGTACATCATCAAGTAATATAAAATGTCTTCCTTCCAGTCTCTTTTCTCTAATTGACTTATTTTAAGCCTCTTAAGTATATCTCAGTTGTTAAGATTCTAGATTGCCCAGGCAGGGATTGTACGCAGAGTTCTTCTACCTAGACAATCTGTATAGAATGCTTAACTTGCCGGCCGTTTGCCGGGCTTGGGAGCGTTCGGAAACTTGCCGCTAAGTTGATCGGTCCGAACATCGGTTTTGTCTTTCTACCTCAGCATTCATTTGTGGCCAATAAGGTATTGTATTATAAATTTTGAAACCACATTCATTGCAATAATTTTTAAATACTTCGCTAGTAAACTGGTTCCCACAGTCACAAGTTATAGTAGCTGGAAATCCAAGTCGCGTAAATTTCCTTAAATGTTTTAATTACATCAGCCGATTTTTATTTCTTTGTAGCGGCTGAAATAATCAACAATAGCAAATAAGTAATCATTGCTTGGTAGTGGACCCAAAAAATCAATTGCCACATCTACCCATAGTTCTATTGGCAATTCTCTTCTTCGCATAGGGTTTGGTGGGGTAGGAGCTGATACAAGGGTGCATCCTTTACATGACTTTACCGTAGTTTCTGCCTCTCGATCTATTTTCGGGCACCAAACTTTCGTCCTGAGTCGGTTTTTCATAGCAACAATGCCAAATATCGGTTTTTACTCTCTTTATTTCTGTGTCGGTTGAAGATGCTTCTTTAATTTCACTCAAAGGCACTGCTATGGGCTATATTTACTGTACTCGATTATTTCATTTATATTATTCTCATTGTCAAATGGTTGGCTGTATTTGGTTTTGCACAATCTCGATAATGGGTCAGCAATATTCGTTTCTCTTGGTCGATATACCACCTTGTACTTGAATGCTTGCAGTCTAAGGACCCATCTTTCAATTCTTGCACATGGCTTTGATTTCTGACCAAAATTACTTCTAGTGGTTTGTGATCCGTTACAAGTTCAAACTCTTTGCCCAAAAGGTATATTTTGAAATGTTCTATAGCCCACACAAGAGCCAAAGCTTCTTTTTCAGTTTGGCAATATATTTTCTCACAGTCTGTTAGGCTTTTATTGCCATAAGCTATTACCCTTGGGCCCTTTTCATTAATCTGAATCAATATGGCCCCCACCCAATCCTACAGGGGATGCATCAGCCACTACTTGAGTTTTATCATCTGGATCATAGTGACCTAGAGTATGCATGTTAGGTAAGCTTTTTTTTTTTTAGTTAATTGAAAGATTCATCGTGTCCAGTATTTTTTAATGTAGGCTGTACTGCCCAATTTAAGACGTAATTTTGTCCTCAATAGTTATGTCAAAGTAGCCAAATTTGGTATCCACTTACCAACAAAGTTGACTAAGCCGAGGAAGCTTTGAATTTCTCCAATTGTTGTAGGGCACAACGGCTACACTGTATAACTTTTATGTATTTTCCAAGAGGTTTCACTGCTTCATCCGACAGTTGATGTCCTAGGAATCCTATCTGATTTGTTTTGTACACATTTGAAAAATACTTAGCCCCACGAAAATGTGGAAGGAGCTCATTCATCGTCGGAAGTGGATGATTTTCTAAAATTATTGTTTTGTTGGCGCGGCGCATGTCAATGCTGATACGGACATCACCATTTTCTTTCAGGACTGGGACCATAGGCGAAGCCAAAGCTGATGGTCCATTCACTTCTTCAATGATATCAGATTCCTTTTATTCCTTTAATTTTGATTCAATTTTACCTTCTAAGGGGATGGGTATTCTTCTATATGGTTGAATAACTGGTTTGACAGATTAATTTATAGGAATAACTACTTTAACAATTTTGAATTTAGGAAACGTTTCAAAGGTGTTTACTTGTAGCCCTATTTGTAGAACGCCAAGTTCTATAGCTGTTTCTTTACCAAGCAAGTTTCTTGTCCCATTCTGTATAACATACAGAATGTAATAGTGCCCATTTGATCTTGTGATTGACCATTATGTTTGCTTCGAAAGAACCTATTACATTCAAAGGTTTATCACTTCCATATGGCAGGAGGACTTTATCTGAAGTGTCAACTTGATTGAAAGCAGTCACTCTATGATCTTTCAAATATTTTCATGCTTTGTCGGTTATAATGTTGCATTTATTCCCTGAGTCAATCAACATTTCGATCTCAACATCGCCAACGGAGCAGTATATAATTGAATCTACGTTAAAATATAGTCAACATTATTCGATTTCTTATCTTCTTGTTTTGATTTCTTGATAACTGATATCAAGAAATCAAGCCTGTATTGTAATCCAACATTTTTCCTATTTAGTTTTGTTTTGCAAAATTCTCTGTAGTGCCCAATCAAATTACGTTTAATGCAACTCTTATTCCTTGCCAGCCACTTTTTATCGTACTGTGTGTGTCTCAGGCTGCCGTACCTTGTACAACCTTGCTTAATTTTATGGACATTATCTTTTCCTCTGGACCAATTTAATTCCACTTTATTTATTTCACAATTTCCTTGAGCCCTAGATTTCTTTTCAAAACCTTGTAATTGTCTATCCACTGCTTCCAAAGTGTTAGTATCTATTACAATTTGGTCCAGTGTAATGTTATCTCCGGCTGATAGTATGTTCTTGCGCAGGTATGCTGAATTACATTTCAACACTTTAATCGATGAGATGTTCCTCACTATTTAAAAACTTGCACTTTCCAGCTTGATTCCGCAGTCTTAACAGAAATTTTAGGTGCTCATTTCCATTTTTCCCAGCGTATACCCACAGAAGCGGGCTCACCAACACAGTCAAAACTGTTTAGATTCGGTTTTTGAGCCATGAAGCTCACCTGAAATATGATGTACAAAATTTTGTTTTACATTTTTCATGGCATGGCCCTTTCTAACCAATATGTGGTTAACAAATGTTTGCATGGCCCTTAAAGGAGTAATCATGGCATGGCCCTCTAGCAGCAGCTAGACAACAATTAGTTTGCATGGCCCTTAAGAGTATTTATTGCATGGCCCTCTAGCAGCAGCTAGTCAACAATTAGTTTGCATGGCCCTTAAGAGTATTTATTGCATGGCCCTCTAGCAGCAGCTAGTCAACAATTAGTTTGCATGGCCCTTAAGAGTATTTATTGCATGGCCCTCTAGCAGCAGCTAGTCAACAATTAGTTTGCATGGCCCTTTTGTACCTATTTCACTCACATACATTATCACTATTTAATTTTTTTTTATACTGTAGTAAGTAAATGTATAAGTAGTGTGAAGTGGATAGGTACAGATTGGTAGATACTCATTGATATTGTGCATGGCCCTGTGTTGACCTTATAATTGGCGTGGCCCTTACTATTCTAATTAAAGACACATATTTTGAATATAGGTACTTACATGTTTCTTGAATCATTTCAAGCATATACAGAATTACAAAATAGGTACATACATGTATCGTGGCTTTGTTTTTTTCCATAATGCATAACCGAAATGGCCGTTACGGTTGAAACCATCACGAACTTTCCTTCGTTAAAACAATGCAGAAATTTCAACAAGATATGTGTTCGGTTTTCAGTTTACGGTCATAATCTTGTTTCTTTAAAGCAGACTTACATATTTATGTTTTGAAATGTTTAGTTTTAATTTTTTTCTTGGTTTTGGTGCCACGCCATATTTACCTTTACGTTTTATTTTCGAATCAATGTGGTTGTACTTACAACCAAAATTCTCCGTCGTCGCCAATGTTATGTTTAACAAATAAAGTCAAACTCAGTAAATTATTATTTATTTATAATGTGAAATCACACAAATATATATTCTAATTTTTATCGTATTCACCACCGAACCAGACCATAGATCGCAGAGAGTCAATATCCTCGCGGCCGTAGTGATGTGCTTACTTTATAGGGATGTGCTGTACACTACAGGGCGGATGACCTAACTCTTGAGAAAGCGGTTAAAATCTGCCAAGCAAACGAAATTTCTGTTCATGAGAGCCGCCAAATAGAAGGTGTTAAAATGGAAACAAAAGATGCCACTGTTGATGTGCTAAGGAAGTCCAGAACGTTCCCGCGAGAAGATAAATTATTCATGAGCAATTGGGAGGGCTCCTCAAGCGGACCGAGTCGGTCACGCGGCGAGTACAGCAACGAGCGGAGCGCGAGCTGGGTGAGCGGGGCCGGGCGCGGTCGCGGCCGCGGCCGTGGCGGTGCCGCCGCTGCTGGCGTCAGTGGGCAGGCGGAGCGCCACAGGGTGTGCAGTAGCTGCGCTAGTTCTCGCTGTGACGGAAGTGACACGGTGTATGACTGTTCACCGGATGTATCTCCGAATCACCCATATCAATATCGTCCTGAAAGGGCTGCTGCAAGAAAGGCTAAAGAACGGCTTAGAGATTCTTAATTTTTATCAATGTTATAAATACCTACATTCCTGTAATAATTTACTAATAACTTACCTATGCCATAATATTTCTGTTAACATAACTGTAGGTTAATTTGTTACATATTTTGTTCTTCTTCATTAAACTAGTTTTCATAACTATACTTTGCGAGATAGTCATGTTAAACTACACGTTATATAAATAGCTCCTATTATTTTGTATCAGAATGGTTGTAATGTCAGTCTTTGCATTGGTACAGCATGTTAAGAATTAATTACTCAATCGTATTATTATATTTAAAAATAAAAAGTGTCACCTCATCAAATTTTGTCAATGCATGTTTTGAAAAATATATAAGAAGGTGTATGTACCTAAATTCTAATAAATAAGTAAGGTAATGCTATATCTAGATGTATCTGTAAAATTTATTATATAAGGGAGAGATGTACTGGTATTACAATTATACATATCTGGAGGTAGGCTAGATAATGAAATAAAGGAGTCTTGAATCAACCATCTTGTCGTTTACATCAGGCATGTAAGTTTCCAAGTTCTGGTAAAAGCATCTACGACGAAAGCGTCCGGGTCGGGTTTCCATGATACGAACGTTTCGTACTTGGCATTGTTACGAGAGGAAAAAAATAGATTTCTAGATAACCGAAGAGGTCAACTAATGTTTGGGAAGGCTTATCTATCAGATAATTACCATTCGGTGTCTGGATAATATTTTTTAGAATACAAATCCGCTGAATTTTTTTTATTGACGTAAGAAGCAAATAGCAAAATATTTCTCCTCTCGAACTATTGCCAAATTTATTTATTATTTGCGTTAAATTGTTAAGATGTGGGAATTGAATTCCACTCATCCTGTTCACATAGCTTATCACTCATCCTGTTATCAAAACGTAGCAATACCGCACAATTAAATTCATTTTTGATGAAACATTTTAAACCTAAAATAGAACCCAATAGTTCTATATAGTTGAGATGTGGTGTTCCTTCTCAGTGACCTTCCAGGAGCCATTTGCCCTATTGCTTACGCAAACTGCCCCCAAATCTGATCGAGAAGCGTCAGTAAAGATTTCGTATATAAACACGACCTTTTTGGAAGTGTTGAAAGGAACTATGAATGGTTAGCATTCCACCAATTTCAGTCATCTTAAAACCCCTTTTAGAGTTTTATTCTGGCTACATAATTATTGTTATACTCTTGTGACGCTAAAAAAATTAGTTTTTCCAAAACTTTTATGTACAAAAGCCCGTACTTAACGCCGAGCATGCTAAGAACAGAACACCGATCAGTTTTTTTTTGTTTAGCAAATTGTGCATTTTGGTAAACAAGAGTAATTACTGAGTAATTGTTAATTGTGCGCTTATTTAAGGGCAAAATTAAGGTTAAAGCATGAGTACCAAACATAAAACCTAAAAATTTGGCTTTTTGAGATGTTAATAGGATTGGAAAGGTAGGCTTCTTTTAATTAAACTGTGAAGTCACAAACCATGACGTGGTATAAGTTTGGATGTCGTCATAAAATCCTCCATTTTGAAGTGATTATTCAAAATAAATTTATTTAGTGGCTCTAAGTTGACTATGAAGCCTTTAGTGCCACTTGGTTTCGGAGCTAGGAATATTCTAGAAATGTATTGGTCATGACATGGCTTACAAGGTTTAACAGCACCTAGTTCATTTAACCTTTGAATAGCCAAATTCCTAGAAGCTGCAATCTTCATTAAGAAACACCCGAGTCTATTTACGTTCAATACCAATACTCGGCGACCCAACCAACTTATAGCACCAGAACCTAAACTAGAAATATTTAAAACGGGCCCGCACTATATGCTAATTAAGATATTTAACAAACTTCCAGCTGAATTAAGAGAAGAAAACAATGACAAAATATTTCAGGCTAAGCTCAAGAACAAATTAATACAAAAATGTTATTACACAGTTAAAGAATTTCTTGAAGACAAAAGCGTAACAAGCTCACGATGATTTACATAGCAAATATATAATTTTTACTTTCATATATAATTTCTTTGGTATTTTGTAAATTGTGTGTTTTTCTAAATGTTGTGTAAAATATATATAATAACTATACTCTTTTGCTACACCCTACCAGGGTTATGTAATTTATGTGACATGTCAACATATTACATAGTGCAATAAAAGAAATAAATAAATAAATACATATCATGATTGTCTTTGCGGGTAATCGTTAAACGAGGTATAACGGATTGTGAATTCTTTCACAAAATTGTACATACCTTGCTTTATCCAAGTCAGGACTACACTATTGCTAGTTATGTTTTGCCAAAAATTATAGTGTAATAATAAACAGCCAGCGTGTACTTACCTGCATCATTGTTAGTGTGTGTGCTGTGTGTCGGCACGAGGCTTAGTGACTTAAGTTTCTCGGAGACGGCAGTGCTTGATTGTTTGTCGCAGTCGTCAGATAGGCTCGGCGACCCTCAATGGCTCCTCTCCTTTGACCTCCCCGCCCCCTTCGTGAAGGCGAGTAATGAGGAGGTCCCGTCCCGTTACCTAGTTAGCGGGACGATTGACCGACCATTGCTGAGCTGAGAAAGTTGTAGGTTTTGAATTCGTTCGTTTACGGATCTCTTGACCTTGTTTCTCAATAGCATTACTAGCCTTAAGTTTGTCGGCAAGCGAATTGCTGAAGAATGTTTCGTCTCTCAGCATCTTGAATCACGTGTATAAAATTATTTTCTAGGCTAGGTGTGAATAATTTTTTCCTATCACACAAACATGAGAAATGTAAGTCTGTTAGGAGGCGACATCCGTCACACAAGGACTTGAGAGCACGGACCTTAGCATTTTTAGCAATATGTCCATGGCCCGATTTACTGGTGTACCAGCATTTGGAAACTTTAAAAATTTTTGTTCCATACAATGTCTGCTTTTACAATTTCGGAAACGGCAGCTAAGATTTCAGCGTTGAGCTTTGGTGCTTGTAAAAATTTACAATTAGACAGAACTTGGTAATATATATATTTTTTCTTCCTTGGCAAGACCTTTCCTTAGTAAAGGGTCCCAAACTTAGCGAGACTATCATTGATGGGCTCACCAAAGTACGGAGTATCTGAGGTAGAAGCACCCAGTGCCGATAAGAGTCCAGCGTCAAGGCTTGGATCAGATGGAGTTCCAGATGATGTTGGGCCGGCTTAGTGTCAGGCGTCGTGCGCCGGCACCAGTATGACTTGGGGCCGCATTCGGTCTACGTCCGAATTGTGTGCCAGTAACGCATTGTTTGTTATATACATGATTTCATCTAAAAGAAGAATAATCACGTATCGTTCGATACTCATTTCGATACTTTGTAAGAACAAAGAAACGAAAAAGATATTCAATGTGGGTACTTTCAAATAGTATTGTCTCGCAGACAATAAATGCAGATAAACGTGAAATTACATTAGAATCCACGTATTTTCTGCGTATAATTATTACATAATTATCACAGGTAGCTCCCCGATTTTACCCATAGTAAGTATTTGTTCACAAGAACTTATCAGCAGAATTTTCACCGTTGGAAGTGTCTAAAAGACGTCGTCGTCGTTTAATTTTCTTACAATCTTCTTATTTTCCGTGTATAATGCACTATTTTATCCTCACCACTGGGGTGCGTTCTGAGGCTCAGAGTGTAGTTGTTTGGTTGTTTTGCAACTTACCCTGAGGTATGGAACGACCGGTTGTTTTATAACCTCAAACAAATTGTGACATTGACAGACTTACATCATTATCGTAATAATAATTGCTATTTAACACTATCACAAATTCGTTTTTCATTTTTATTTAAGATTTACATTTTGAGAAATTATATTAGTATTTATATTTTTTGAGATTTAAGGGTGAGCGCATCAGATAGAATACGATATAAACGTCAGTCATTTCATGTCACGCGTCTTATGGTTAAAAAGTTGCAACCTTCAAAGGTTTGGAACGGTCCAGTTGTGACAACCGAACGCTCTACTCGAAGGTTGTGAACGACGTTAGAGTGAAAAGTTGCACTCCGAGTGCGCTCTAACCAAGGTTCGGAACGCACCCCTGTGTTTCAGAATTTTCATGAAGACGCGTGCGTACGTTGTCGTGCACAAAAAAGTAATGAGACTACTCGATAGGGACGGACATGAATTGGGGAAAAATATCGATAAAACTCGATGTTTTAATCGATTTCTCTGAAAATGTGCAAGTGTTGCCTGTAAATTAAAGGAAACTACCTGGTTATTAAACTATAATTTGAGAAATCAATTGACGAATAAAAGAAATTCCTTATATGTTTCATTGATTCTAATTTTGCATTATGAGTTAAACGTAAATTGAGATATGAATTCGCTAACGCCTTCACCAATTGAATATCATGTGGATCTTCAAATATAGATTGAGGAGGATGTGGTGGATTTCATCATTTCCATAACATTAGGATCTTTAGGAAATCTGAAATTGAAACGAAGCTATTTTAATAGAGAAAGGAATAAAAATGCATTGGTGTTTATGTTATTTGTTCTTGAACTAGGATAGGATAGTCATGCATCATGGTCACCGTAATTCATTACTTACAAATTATGTTTAAACTATTACCTTTGAAAAGATAAACCACAATCAGGATAATACTCACTGCCAGCCTCCACGACACAAATATTCCCCATTTAAACTAAAATTCTTCAAAAATATCACGAAATCAAAAAACACTCCGCCATTAACGTCCTAGTCTGCGATTTCAAGTGGGGTTGTCAGGTCAGGTGTCCGTATTTCATACAAATAAAATAAAACCTATACGCTAATCGCAATTTTTTTGCCATAATAATGCTTTACACGTAGCAACAAATAATATTGCTTTAACATGTCGGTAATAAATTATTATTTATATTTAGAAACATTTTAGCAGTAAAGGTTTTTACTTCATTACATTACATCAATCACATATTTTCTACAAACAACGAAAGGATTGAAATCAACTTAACTTAGCAACTCAAAGACTACAAAATAAAAAATAAAAAAAAAACAAAAAAAAAACTAAGTCACTGTTAGAACGGGACACAAGGTTCAGTGGTTACACTCTCACTCGGCTTCATTTTTATTTTGCGCGCAACAAGACTCTTACGACCTTAGCATAAGGTTTTATTTTCTTTATTTTAGCTGCAAGATGTACAGATAGAGCTCATTCCTGTTGTACGTAGTACTTATTACTGTTGTAGGTAGTACTTATTACTTCCATGGGTCAAAATTATCGTAAATAACGATAGTGGCGTCAAGTGGAACAGGACCTTAGTCGTTCCTTTTAATTGGTTTCCATGGGAAAGACTAAAGAGCAGGGCTCTTGACCGCGCTGCATCGTGGGCCCGATCATAAAGTAACTTTGTATATACTGAAACATCCGGATAACACGCACATCTAAGAACGGCAATACCCCCTTCCTTTTCTTCTTCCACGGTGATGCTGATCTTATGATATAAATTCCCTCTTTATCTATAATTGCCAAGATGTCATCTACATACCTCCACCAATAGCACTGTTTAACGTGTGCAGTGCTGAGGGCCAGGGATTCGTACCACTCCATAAAAATGTTAGCTACCACTGGAGCTATAGGTGAGCCCATCACTACTCCATCCACCTGCAGGTAGAATTCTCCTCTCCACACGAAGTATCCGCTCTTCAGACATAACGATATCCACTCAATATACTCAGTAGGTAAGGGTGAGTTCTGTATCTTACGGCTTATCATTTATATAGTTTCATTTATTTATTTATATAGTTAGTGAGTGTTTTTGCCGGTTTAATTTATAATATCTAAATATGTTTGAAACTCACGAGAATTTCATTTCAACAATGACTTAACAGGCTTCTATTTGGCATTTAACGTTTCGTATAAAACCACCGTAGTCGTGAGATAATTGATATTAAAGCATTGTAAGGGTTCTTAAAAAACAAGCTTTGTCAATGGCGTTTCCCTCAAATATAACCTATGTCAATGACAGAAAACAACGGCTGTCAATGTCACTCTGCTCATTTTGTGTTTGCGGTATTATCTGGCATTATTTTCAGTATTATTTATTCAATTTGTGTTTTGCGTTTTATTACAAAAGAATGGACAGTAATGATGCAGCGTGGCCTAGAAAAAGACCAAGAAAAGTGAGGGAAGCAAAAGTCATAAAAAAGGTGAATGGCGAAAAACATGTGGATCGTGATGAAAAGTTAACCTGCTGTGGAAGTTGGGCCTGATTGCAAGCAGTGTTTGCCTAGCTGATCATAATCAATTATTTACATTTTATTAGTTTTACTAATTTTGATTTGTATTCCAGGGGTAAACGGCATCAGTTCTTTGAAAAAAAAAATGTGAGGAAAACAGAAAACAGGCTTCTTTGTCTGACTTTCTCAAGATTTCTTCTGAAGATTTATAATAATACGATTCCATTAGTAACAATAAATACTAATAAAAACATATTTTTGAAATATTTTATTCATGATTTTTCTACAAAAACCACCGTTGTCACTACCACTATTCCTGAATTTCCCACCATAACTACCTTTGTCATTACCTCATCCGGTTTAAGTTATGTTATCTATTACTATAATATATTTTTCATGGATGAAAATATGCCATTACAAAGCTAAAACTGTATAAAATAAAATATTCAGTGATTTATACTTATATCATCTATGGTGAATTGTACAACAGTTTTTAAGTCTCTTGTAAATCAAGTCATTTATGACAAAGGTGAGTTTTGAAATGAAGTCTTCGATTGCTTTGATAACATTTTTAGCACATGCAGTTACTGTTACACTTTTCTAGTGTGGTATGTTTTCAAAATTAGTGTCCCAATTTCCACTTTTTACTGTATAAATATTTTTCTCTGACTCTTCAGGTGAAGTGTCTAGTAAACAATGAAAAGGGGATATATCACTTGAGTGGAATTTTTTTGATAATGTATCTGAAAGCATAAAGACTGCAAAATATATTTACATTATAATCATAATACTGAGGAAAGATGATGTTGCTGATTTTTTTCGCAAAACATCTTTAAATGCATTTCAACGCATTGAATTTAGTAAGTTAAATTCCAGAAATCGATTGCATTTAAGATAAATAATAATAATCTTTATTTCCACAAAATAAAATTAACATATTGACAATGTATAATCGTAATGAATCCAAACATTTAATAGGCCGATAGGCCAAATGTTGATAAAAGTTTTAAGATGCCATCGTATCAATAATCTATTGTTATTTTTTTATGCATATTATTCTTTAATTAGGAACTTGGGTGAGAATTATCGAAAATTAAACAACGCCATTGTAATTTAAAACGGAAGCTAGCTTTATTTTTTTTTCTTTTATTTACTAAGTTACAGTTTAAGGATGCGTTCACAAAAATACTAAGGGTACATTCTTAATTCCACAACACATATATTTTGAATTAACTTAAGAACATACGTACCAATATATTTTTTATATTTCTTCAGATGTGGATTAGTTGTATCTTCTATAATTTATTAATAAGACTAATGATGTTTTTAAGTGAAGGTAACTTTTATTGATAAAGTTAGTAGGTGAAGACAATTTAATAGTTCAAAGGTACATGTTAAAATATTAATTTACATTAGTTATAAGATTTCTGAAGGTGATTATGATATTGAATGTAAATTATGGAACTGAGTAATTATGCTTTATGTTGTTTAATATCTCAAGCAGTCTGGAGTCTGGCATTATCCAGGTGGATGACAAAAACTTCAGTAGGTATTTATTGCATAGTAACTAAAATATTTGACAAAGGATGGAAATTTTAACGTTTCTGCCTACTCGTTTAGGTATGTAAAGGCACAACAATGATCGTATAATATTTTTAAACAAATAAATGCAAAATAATAAATATTGCCTAAACCTCACAACTCTTGTAGACCTCTCTAAGATAGACCCAAGGGTGTACATTCACTAACGTATACACATGTTTTGCTAAATGTTTCAATTTCACCAAATGTCCTATGAAATAGGTGGCAAGCTTATATGTTTTTTTTAGGTGCAGTACCAAATTTCCGGCCATAACTGAAAATTTTATATTTATATTATGGGAATACCCAATGACAATAACTGACCATAGAATCGAAACGGAGACAGTAAAAATAAAAAGAGTTTTGGTTTTTCATCATAAATATTAAAATAAGTACCATAAACTCCATTAAAATAACTCTTTATGAAGGAAAAATCAGCCGCAATGTTTTTAGTAATGTTCATAATAATTTGTCAGGGTAATTATGCACAATACTTAATTAAAAAACAACGTATTAGAGTTATTTCAAAATAATATTTATATGAGGAGTTAATATAGTCTTAACTGAGCGTATTCTACGCCCCGGTCACCCCACAGACGACGGTTTATCATTATAGAATTCCACAGACAATAGTTGCAGCCAGTGCTCCGTGAAATGAAACGTTTGAGTTTTTGTTTATGGTTCGAGAAGTAACGGACTTCATTTGAGAACTTTTAATAATACAATTGTTTATTTTGGCTTAAAATTACATTATTTTTATTTAATATAAAATAAATATTTTATTTATCTTCAAAAGATTTATAAATTTATATATTTTCATAGTAATGCTTTAAGTGACGTAAAATTATCAATATCATTCCCGCGTGTTTCCTTCCCGCGCACGTCGTACAAGGTGGAAGTTGGTCATGGTCGTCCGACAAACGGAAAGCCGCCATGATGGCTTTCTGTAAAGTACGCCCAATATGTAAAGTTTCGTTAATGTTTTTCATTAATTGTGACTGAGTGCGTGCAAAAATTAACCATGGGAACGAACTAGTGTGTGCAAAGTGTAGTTTAAGGTCCTTTGGGACCCCCTGGAGGAGCTATAAAGTGTTTTATTAGTGCATTTTTGTGTCGACGCTAGCGTGTTTTGTTCTGTCAACAAAATGTCGAAGCTCTCGTTTAGGGCGAGGGCCCTGGATGCGTCGAAGCCAATGCCTATTTATCTTGCCGAGGAGCTCCCGGATCTTCCGGACTACTCGGCGATAAACCGTGCTGTACCTCAAATGCCCTCTGGAATGGAAAAAGAGGAGGAAAGCGTAAGTATTTTGCGCATTTAGATGTTAAGTCATCGAAACCACACTATGGCGGCCATTACGTTTATGTTTCTTATTTTCACCACTAGGGGCGTTATTAATTTCTTTGATTTTCTATACTGTGTTGAAAGTATGTACATATTTTTTATATTTTTATCTAGGAATCTTTGAATATCCCATAGGAAACGATATCTGAAATTTGCTGTCAAATAGAAGAATATTTATTTCCCAAAAATGTAGTTAATGTCAAAATTTGGCGCGTGAACGCACATGGTGTTTTCGATGTGTACCGGAGAAACCTTCTAATTCTTCAATAATTTATTTCGTCCAGGTTTTGGGCTGTAAAACGCTGATTTTTGTATATCTGCAAGGCGAATATATGTACAAATTGTAGTGTGATTAATAACATTTGCCGGTTTATAGAACATCTGTTATTTGTTTACAAACAATAGTCGCCGGTAAGATTCTCTGATAGGTACAACTTTACAAACTCTGTTTCAATTATTATTACTCATTGCCTACTGATGTATTACGATTATTATTAGTATTATAATTATATTTAATGGTATTTTTCTTCAATCTTGCTACTTATATCTAGATAGACTATTGAATATGTACATACTTCTAAGCATTTATATGTGGATTAGTGTTTCATATTAAAATATGTATGGGATGATGGATGACATTTGACAAAAAAATATCGCAGTAGCTATTTCCCCGCAGTAAATGACAGGAATATATTATCTGTGGAACCTTGCATAGATAATATAAAAGAGTGAATGAACCCTGTAAAACTGAGTGCGTGAATGGGCAGCTTTTCATAGTTTTAATTATTTGATTTTTACTGACGAAAAATAGCTGTGGGAGCATAGAAATATTCCAAAACTATTGAAAAATATTTCATTAACAATTCCTTTTGCTTCTTTTTTCGTTCCTTTTGATTTTTGTATGAACATATATTGTTCACATTGTCCTAGATAAATACGAAATCTGAATATTGTAAAAAATGGCAACATGGGTGCCCGGAGTGTCAGAAATATGTGTATGTGTGTATGTATTTCTTTGAAAGTGTGAAGGTTTTTGTGTATGTGTGCTACTGCGTGGGCAATGTTTTGGCTATTTCCCCGCAGTACCAGTATAAAATAACCCTTGTCACCGTTCGCCTTTCTAGATTGTAGGGGTCTTTTAGACTGGTTCTTTTATAGTGTGCTGTATGTATAAGGCTTTTACGTTCTTACGAAGATATACGTTCCGTGACACGGAATTAAGAGTTGTTCTTATTCTATACGAATTTTGTTTTAGTAAATATATGTAAATGGCTTTTTAAAAGGATTAAGAATAAATTTATACTTAATGTAAAGTAAATTAAGAAAATATAAGAAATTTTATAGACATATATCAATACTAGCTGGCCCGGTGTACGTTGTTTTGCCATATAAATTATATCTAGTGAATATTTTGTTAGTGACATAAAAATGACTAACTTATTTAATGTAAGTAAGTAAAAAAAGGAAGAGGAAAGAAGCGCTATTAACGATAACCGCATATAAAAATAACAAAACAAAGATACATTTCTTGAATTCATTGTCCTTTTATTATCTTACCTAACTAATAAATTTTAAACTACATCTTTTAGTCTACATTTATATTTTCAATACAAAATACAGCCTTTTTTTTTATATTGCGTTAATTCTTTCATTCACAATTACTTGCCAGTTTGCTGCTTCTCATCGTACTCAACATGCTATGCTATTTTGGATATCCGTGAACATTTGTGAACATAGTGAAATTTTAGGAAATAAAACTGTTGAAGCCCTAAACTCTAGGAAGTGATAGAAAGCTTATTGTGTGAAAAAGACAGGAGTCCTGCCTACACCATGCTGTTTACGGGGTTAGAAGTGACACCGATAGACGCCTGGCGGAAATAACAGAACGAGTGGTAATAGCAGCCCTAAAACGGCCACAGCAAATTCATCTCTAGGCAATTCATTTCCTGATCAATTATCGACCGCCGAGAGTAGAAAATTATTAAAGTACCTACTTGTATAGCTATTAAAAAATAGGTGTTGGTGGTAGAAGGGTGAAATTTTAGGGTTTAATGTATTTTAATGCCAAATCGTAGATAAATTAAAAAAATGTTTTTGTCCGAAAGATAAAAATAAAATGTTGGGTATGAAAAATAGTTTACGTCATATTCTCAGACCTACTGAATATACACACAAAATTTCATAGGAATCGGTTAAGCCGTTTCGGAGGAGTTTTGATACTAACACTCAGACATGAGAATTTGATATCTACCTACACTAATTAACCGAGCGAGAACTTAACTCAAGAGAAGCGTCGCTACTACAAAATGCTTTCGTATGTCCGGTTGTTCTAAAAAGGTCGCATTTCTCAACAGATTCTCACGAAATTTTGTGAGCAAGTTTGATAAGTCCATAAAGTATTTTTATCCATTAAGTTTTTGGAATTTTTTCGTAATGACGGAAATATTTAATTCATATATTTAGATACACAAAACAAATTACAGATAATTATGTCATACATTATCTTATGTCAATTATAACTGTTATACAAATTTTTAACTAGATTGTAATTTAACATAATGTGTGTACAGAAAGGTAAAGTAAATTATATTATTATTATACATTATATTATGGTGTTGAAAGTATGGACTCCTGCCTTAAATTTAATGGCAATGTCCCCAATACGCACGTCGTCAGATGCCTATAAGTGATAGGCTCTCGCTCTCTCTTGTATAATCAATTATTTTATTACGATGTTTCTGTAGCCAGTGTATTATTTCTAGTTAATTAAATAAAAATATATTTTTTTTGATGTTGGCAAAAAAAATTACAAAACACCAAACATACATTTCTTGAATTAATTGTTGTTTTATTTATTATTCTTGCCTAACAAATTTTATTAAACGCAATATTTTGGTCTACATTGATATTTTCAAAATACAGCCGTATTTTTTATCGACTTCAAAAAAGGACGAGGTACTCAATTCGTCTGTGTTTTTATTTTTTATGTTTGTTACCGCAGAAATTTTGACTGGGTAAACCGATTTTTATGATTCTTTTTTTATTTGAAAACTGATGCTTGCCGTGTCGTCCCATTTAAATTTCATCATCGGAAATCGGAAAGTGGATCAGCCTTTTTTGATCTTGATGATATACTGATTGACAGTGAATGACAATCGATCCCATAAGTAGCAAGGGTCACTAATGAGGGTGAAAAATAATGTTAAGGACATAGGATAGTTCTTTCCAACTACGCAAAACGATAACCTACATACGCGCGGACGGAGTCACGGCCGGAAAGTATTAGATATTTATATTACGTACATTATTTTAGTTTTAATTTAGTTCGATTGATATACAATTTAAGTATTTTTATCCCATCAAGAAATCATAGATAAATGTTTAATTATATTAACATACAAATAGGAAGGGAGAATTTGTTTACACTATTGAAATAAAATTTTAAATATTTTACTGGTTTTTGGTTGATCATGGCCTTTTTACTATCTTGTTCATATCATAGGCATCTCCGGTATTTTTGAATACATACAGATGTAAGTACATGTTCGATATTTGGAAATTTAAACCATTTGATATGACGTAGGTACTGGTAATAATTTATTTTGTCTATGTATTTGTTCACAAGTTATGTAGTCACAAGGCTTCAGTTTCCATACACGTGCATAGTGGCTATCACATCACACCACTCTTCCGGGATAAAAAGTACCCCATGTGGTCTACAATGCAAACCCTAATATATTCTTATTATATATTACTTACTAATATAAGATATTTATGGGGTTTACCTATAGCAGGGCTGAAGCTTTTTTGAAGCAGTGATGGCTCAGTGGCATTGGCTATGGACTGCCGTGCAGCAGGTCCATGGTTCGAATCCCGCCGCGGGCTTGAGCTTCACCGCATGGTGGAAGGGCATTTTGTGAATGCCCGCCTGGCTAGCGACTACCCTCAAGTAGAAAATCTGTCGCCAAGCACCTAACAGTGTGTTCCGGCAGCAGGTAATTACAGGCTAATGAGACCTAACAACTGGACGTCTCAGTGTGACGGGCACAGTGCAATTCGTCGTTGACGAAATGCGTCTGTTATAGGCAGAGGTTAGTCCACTTAACATCAGGTGGGCCTCGGGATTGTTCCGTCACAATAACATTAAAAAAAAACTATTCAGATATCAATCGACGACACGAGCCTAAAGCTGAAGCATCGAGAAACTAACCTCGAGAGTGGAATTCATGGTTCGGTTTATCTGGCAACTAGTGTGTTGTATCGGACACACTCCAAATTTAAAATATCCTTCCTCCTAGTGTTGTGATTACAGTACTTATGGTGGTGAATATCGATTTTATATAGATAATTGTCGATATTATGATACCCTTCTTATGGTAAATTTTTGATTCCAACTAAGGAATTTTTACACGGAAATTCATAGTCATCTGGACCATCACTGCTTCTAAAAGATACAGTGGAATTTAAACAGATATCGCACAACTTATTAATTTCTATCTATATAGTTTTGTCTTACATAGTTAGTAAAATATCTACTACACCTATACACTTATAATATGGCCATTATTATTATTATTCAATTTATATGTATATATACAATGTATATGTATTGTATAAAAGATCTTTATTTTATTTGTTTGAATTAGTTTTATGTATATCTAAACACACTCAAATACTTATTTTATAAATAAACCTGTTACACTTCGAAGGAAGCCTTATAATTATAATAAACCATTTTTAATATTTTCAAATACCGAATTTCTTAATACTCAGCGATCTAATTTTTTTCAATAATGTCGTAGTAGATATTTGATTAGGTTATTTAGGGAGTCATTTAATATTTTACTTATTTTAAGAGATGCGAATCATAGTAATTACTTTATTTATAACCTATATATATAACTTAAAGCTTATAAAACAATATTTGGAAAGCTAGAATGAGTTTGGTAAAATTATAAGTTAGAATGAGTATTCTAACTTAAATTTTTTCCGTTGTTTTAGTCTTTTTTTTATGTAATTGTGACGGATCAAGCACAAGGCCCGCCTGATGTTAAGCGGACTAATCTCTGCCTATAACAGATGCATTTCGTTACAAGTCACGAATTGCACTGCGCCCTTCACCTTAAGACATAGTTGTTAATTACATAGCCTTTGACCACTATCTCACCTGATGGTAAGTGATGATGTGGTCGAAGAGGTTGTTCAGGTTAACCTAGAATTACTGGCTCTCAAGGACAGCTGCCGGAACACACCGTTAGGTGCTTGGCGACAGATTTTCTACTTGAGGGTGGTCGCTAGCCTGGCGGGCATTCGCAAAATGCCCTTCCACCATGCTTTGAAGCTCAAGCCCGCGGCGGGATTCGAACCATGGACATGGGGCACGGCAGTCCATAGCCAATGGCACTGAGCCATCACTGCTTCGTATTTCTTCTGTATTTTATTTTATCTTATTGATAGCTGTGAAAACTAAAATATTAACTTACATTATGTGGATTAGCTAAAATGCGCTGACTTTATTAAAAATAGACTTAGCAGAATAGACACGGTGAGTGACTCATGTTAATTTATAAGTGTTAATTGATAAGTATCCCCTGGGCTACCGTGCTAGAATTTTACTCCACCATTGCTAGGTAAAATACCGAAAGGTACAGCGCTTTCTGAGGAACTGATATCTTAAACTGCGATCCCCAAGACGCCTGCCAATCGTGGGAATTATGGCAAACTCTCCCTAAATGGTGGAGAATGTGTTCGGAAGTGGACAATCCTGCCAATACAGCAGTTTGTAAGTGTATTTGACGTTGTAATTTGCTAACATTAGGTTTTGTTACACAGTAGTTTCCATTGTTTACCTACTTCTTACAGACAAGCATAAATAGAATTCACACTCAACGCTTAAGATGTTTATAGATATATTACCACGTTGATGTTCTAAGTATGCACTATATCGATATCGATTAAAATTGCACATTCGTTCCGTCCCATCACTATAAATTACGTGGTCGTGGCTTAGCCAATTAGAACGTGTTTCGATATGAGAAAAATTGACAGAAATTTGTTTCTTACAAAGCTAATAGAATGGCGTCTCTTCGGGTTACTTTCTCGAAGAGCTGAAGAGAGTAACTAACGAAGCTGTATAGGCCAAACTCATGAAATTCTAATAACATTCACTCGCTTAAAATAGTGTTCATCGTGGACAATAGCAAATACTATTAAATTTAATAACAAATACCAATAAAGTTTCTTGGTGAATGTGATATGTTTTTACTTCTTTGGAGTACAATTTACTGTACTGTATCAGCTAGATAGTCCACTACTGAACACAGCCTACCCATTTAGAGGGTATTTTTGTTATCCCCACGCTTAGCAGGCGTCTTGGTTACAGCTGAAAACCAGCGTTGGGTGTTTGTAATACACCCAACACATGCTGAGCTGAACACCAGTTAGGTACTTGCGTTCAGAAGTATTTAAACACATATGAGATGAGCGGAAGTTACCTAAAACCGTAGTTTCTGTCTGCCTTCCCCTCCAGGGTTCAGGCATGACTTTATGTACATATGTATCTTTGTGTGTTCCACTTGGTTATTCATTTGTTAGATATTGGCTCTGTGTTCTATATTGTGTAAGTACCTAATAAAATGTTTCTTTCTTTCTTGGGGATCGCAGTCTACGATCGTAGTTCTTTAGAAGGCGCTGCTGCTCATCTTCAAGTGTTTTTCCATGGGAAGATATGGGGAAGTACAATTGATAATAATTTAAAATACCAGACTGACTTTCCACCTAACAGCGAAATAAGAAACAGTAAATTGCTAGCATTGAAATCGCAATTAAGAGTCGTCGGTCTGTACATAACAGATAATTGAATTCGCTCGTAGCGAAGTTTACTTAGCCGTTCTGAATCGATCAGCTAAGTTAAGCAATGTCCGCCGCGGTCAGGAGTTGGATGGGTGACCGCTACTGACATTACTACTGAGCGCTTTCGTGCTTCGGAGGGCATGTTAAGCCATCGGTCCCGGTTGTTGTCCCACGTTACAGCATGATGGATGGGCATTTTGCGAATGCCTGCCTGGCTTGCTACCACCCTCAAGTAGAAAATCTGTCGCCAAGCACCTAGCGGTGTGTTTCGGCAACTGTCCTTGAGAACCAGTAATTTTAGACTAGCCTGAACAACATCTTCGACCATATCATCACTTACCATCAGGTGAGATAGTGGTCAAAGGCTAGCCTATCATAGATATAAAAACAATTATTATAAACATTTTTCTTGGTAATATACCAACAAAAATCTTTTTTAATAAATAGGAAGGTGTTAGTTTCTAATATTTTTTCTTATTTCTAATACCTATATATTTATAGGAGTCCTGAGGTTTAGGTTTTTGTTTAATCTAAATCAGTCTACCCAAAGAGAAGTTATGAGATTAAAACATGATTATTATATGCCTATACAAAGGTAACGGAATATGGATAACACTTTGTTGATGTCATACTACTAATGGGCAATGGAAAAGAAATAAATAAAGCAGTTCAGTTATTACAGGAAGAGTTTAATATTTATAAAGAATTTCTAGATAGTAAATTATTTAGGTATTGAAACATAGGCACATTGATATTATCACAAAAACGTTACTGGAATATGCTTGACTGTACACAGGCTTGACTAAAGACTTGATTGAAGACGTCAATGGAGAAAGATTTTACGTTCCTGAAAAAGAATGGAAATTATATTCATCAGTACCTATGTCTCAACAAGTTCTTATTGACTGTATACAAAGCTGCGATGTGATCACAGCACAACACTGCTATCATAGCCCTAGAGCAATAGCACACATCTTATTCAACTGGCGTAATAATATCTGTAGAGCAGCATCAAGTTGTGCCTGAAGCTAAGCACCACCCGTGCTCCCATTGCAATGTCACCCAGGAGCTTAGATCTGAATACGTGCGTGGCACTGCTCTGCCCTCGTCACTCCAAGATTTTGGTTTTACGTTACTGGAATCTGAAATCTCTACATTATAGTCGGCTTGTACACCTATCCCTACCAAGATTTCCACTTCAATCTACCGGTTGTGCTGTCTGTCTTAACAGACATACATATAGTAAATAATATTCATACATAGGGATAAGTGAACTTAAGTTAACATCTGTCACAGCACAACGTGTGTAAGTAATACTTGTGACTTTGTTTTTAGCATAGTGGTGGGGCATTTTGCGAATGCCCGCCTGGCTAGCAACCACCCTCGAGTAGAAAATCTGTCGCCAAGCACCTACCTTGGCGATAGATGTTAGGTGGTTGGCAAAATGACAGCTGTCCTTGAGAGCCAGTAATTGTAGGATGATTAGTAAAGTGTGTGCCTTCCTCCTTTGTCCGGGCTGAGGACCGGCATCATATATGTCAAAATTCAACATTATGAGGCGGAGTTACACAAACACTCATCTTTTATAATTTTATAAGCCAAGTATATACTAACACCTTATTTTAATATTCTTAGGTTTGCAATATCGCCTGCTATGCGGATTACATTACAAAATCACAAATATACGATAGGAAAAATTTAGGTCATGTGCGGGATTCGAACCCGCGTCCATCCACCCCTTGAGCCGGGGTATGCTCTAACCAATTGAGCTAACATGACATGACGTCATAACTCAAATCTTTCCCACCGGTCTTTAACCATCGTATTGGGATGGAGCGACATCTATAGTACCACTTGCGTTGTACTACAAACAAGACCAATTTTGCAATTGGTTTTATACTTTGTAAATGAGGACGCAACCTTATAATTTTAATATAGGTTTGCAATAACGCGTGCTATGCGGGTTCGAATCCCGCCCATGACTTAAATTTATCCTATCGTATATTTGTGATTTTGTAATAACACCTTATTTACTAGACATGCAGCCTGAGGAAGCAGAGCCCCCTAAGTAAGTTGAAACAGAAACATGCATTATAAACATAATACTGCAAAGATCTAGCCTGCATTGCCGTTCAGCCGCGTTACTGTACAGGAGCAACATTACAATAAACACAAAAATTCTTCTAATAGACTTAGGGGTTGCTAATACTAAGCAACCCCCGAAGTAATTTTAAAAGATCTATTCAATGATGCCCCACACGATGGGATAGACGACCAAAAAAAAATCATCCGCACATCACTTATATGGGAGCTACCTTAAAAAAAATATTAATAAAAATATTTACCACTTTAACAGCGTGATAAGTTTACATACCCTTACAAAATTGCAGCTTTCTTGTACAAACAGTATCTTAGCAAAACCTCGGACAGACGGACATGACGAAATTATAAAGGTTCCTTGTCAGGACTACGGAACCCTAAAAATGTAACAAAAAACTCATTAATATTGCTCTACTATAGTTTAATGCATAACAGTATAACAAATCACAGATTAAGTAATTGTACCTATATACATAACTATGTTAGATTAATATTGTTAGGTTTGCAATAACGCCTGCTATGCGGATTACATTACTTGAGGGTGGTAGCTAGCCAGGCGGGCATTCGCGAAATGCCCTGCCACTATGCTATAACGACTGCCATCCTAAGACGACAACCGGGACCGACGGCTTAACGTGCCCTCCGAAGCACGGCAACGCTCAGTAGTAATGTCACTAGCGGTCACCCATCCAACTCATGACCGCGGCGGACGTTGCTTAACTTAGCCGTCGGTCCCGGTTGTTGTCTTCGGATGGCAGTCGTTATAGCATAGTGGTAGGGCATTTTGCGAATGCCCGCCTGGCTAGCTACCACCCTAAAGTAGAAGATCTGTCGCCAAGCACCTAATAGATTGTTCCGGCAGCTGTCCTTGAGAGCCAGTAATTCTAAGCTAGCCTAACAACATCTTCGACCACATCATCACTTACCATCAGGTGAGATAGTGGTCAAAGGCTAACCTATCAAGCATAAAAAAAAACTAAAAAAACTGCTGAGATGCAGTATAAAGTACATTAGCTTAAAATCTCGTTCCTTTAGTTTGTACATGAATAAGTGTAAAATCCAAACAATATCTTTCTACCAACACGTTTTTACAAGTACTTTTATTAGACCATTGGAAAAGTACCCTTGTTATGGCAGTAGTGATTAAATTCACAACATACACCAAACACCATTGTCGTCGAATCAAAATACAAGTAAATTATTTAATACATTTGAAGTTCTCGTACAAAAATAAGTACCTATTTATATAATTATTGTAAATAGTTCTAAGAACCTTGAAACCTTGCCTGATAGACTATTTCATTTACATGTTCTGACTGACACTGAACTTATAGTCAATGAAAGCACTCAGCTCAAATGTTAATTTAAAATAAGTTATTGACTCAAGTACTTTGCCGACTAAAATACTATATGAGTGTGTTATACTCACATGTAACAAAACATCAACTAAAGTTGACCATTTCTTAATAATTTTTTAAAGAAATTGATGTGTAAATAACCTCTGCCATGGTAAAAAAAACATGCGCACAAGGGTTTTGATTGTTATTAAAATCTATCTGGCAAAGACGTTTGATTCCACTAATTCAAACTTGAATAAGTTTTAGACCAGACACAAGGACAAAATCCCAGCATATGCAATCTAATGTAATAATTAAGTACATATTATGAGGATGGGGGAAGCATTTGTTCAAAATTGTATGTCTTCGGGCTTATGATGATAATGATAAACAAACATACCTATACACACAATAAAAACAAACAAATATTATGACCTAACAAATGAATTAACCAAAAACGATTATGTGGTTAATTTATATGCCGTAGAAGTTGGAGCAAGGGGTATACCAGCGAAATCCCTATATAACCTACTTAAAGACCTTGGCCTACCAAGAACAACCGTAACTTCCATCCTATAATGTGTATCTAAGGCAGTATTAGTAGGATCTTACCAAATTTGGTTAGGTAGGGGTCCTCCCCTTAATGCTCCCTTCACCGCTCGAGCCTTCTGGCTCGGTGAAGAGAGCATTGATATATCATAAAGGGGCCCCTTAACCCTACTCCTGGGTTGCAAGTCCCAGGCCCCTCTAGCCTCTACCTCTGCAACGCGATGGACCCGGCACCCGCACGGTGAATCCATAGAATGCTAAGTAATTTGTCTCTTGTACAAATAATGCTTCACTACTTATACAGAAAAATAACTGATTATCTACGTACACACAAGCTACCTACCTACCACAAACAAACCAGCCTATTACAAAAAATACTTCTAGGTTAGCCTGAACAACATCTTCGACCACATAATCGCTTACCATCAGGTGAGATAGTGGTCAAAGGCTAACCTATCAGGTACAAAAAAATAAAAAGAATAGTCAATATATTTAGTATCATTGGTATCGCAAAAAAACAAACCACGGTTTAATCACATGTGCCGTATGTGCAGAGAAAAGTTCAGCACATCCAAGTATAAATATCTGCTTATAAATTTAAATTTGTTCATTGTTCAATGAATTTACTCATGATTTTAAACCACCTACAGAAATAATATTTTTTATTTTTCAAATATAGGTATTCCTACTAAAACGCATGCAAGAGTGTATATTTGAAAAGCCATGCAAGGGCTTTAAAAATTGTATGTAGATTTAGAATTTATCATTCAATTATATATAAGGCACAATAAATATATGAAAAATAAAAATGACTAAAATAATTATTTACAGTAAGTAATTTATAAGAAAGTTTTCTATCATCGTCCTTTAATGAAAAGCTGATAAATGTTTTGTTTATTTAACTTTATGCTCCTGTGCCCATCCTACAAGAAAACAAAAACATTTTGTCCACTCCTTTGCCTCTATTCCGTTTCTTTACTGGTTTGCATCAAAAGCCAGATTTTATTTACATATGGTGTGTGCATATTAGATATAAAAATTAAATTCACTTAACTTTTCCCATGGAAAGAACCCGCTCACCCTGTGTTATGTAAAATAAATTGATTTTAGCTTTAGACCTTTTGACCTGTCTATTATTCAAAATTTTTGAAGACATGTAACAAAAATGTACAAATGTATTACTACCTATAATTTCACTCAAAAGATGCGAAAATGAGCTACCTACAGTATGGTAATATGTTATGGCTAAATATGGGTGTTGAAGTAAACTTAACGTTAGTCAGCTATCTTTGAGTAACTTTTTTAGGAAAGGCTAATGTTTATTTATTTCATTTTTGACTTGGAAGGACACTTGGAAGATAGACTGCAGGAGTTCTTCGCAAGCTGTGTATAACTTTGGTAACCATGTTTGTTTGCGGTTTGTTACGTGTGTGCTTACGGTCTATTCGGTGTATCATGTATTAACTTGATACCCTTGTTTCATCTTTATTATGATTGCCATTTTGGATGGTTGCCTACACACGCTGTGTGGGATCAATCCTGACTGGTATTCATCTTATGCTGACTACAGCTCCAAAGTCGACCCAGGCACATATTTCGTCTCCAAGGCGGGGGGGGGGTGAGATCTGGGTTGTTTCAGAATCTTGGGGTGCGGACTTGACCAAGTTTACGTTTCATGGGTTACCGGAGACGTCTGGTATATCACTCGCGCCTTTGAGAGTGAGATTTTATGTGTATCGCGACACAGTGATTGAATTTTAGTCATTGCCCTGATACTAGTTATGTTTGCAGTTGACCGAGAAGTAGTGCACCGAGGAGCGCCACGGGCTTACCGTGACTCCGCGGCAGGATGGGTGATTAGGTATACTCATCTTGCATTAATATCTATAGGAGGTGGATGTAGAGAGCAGGCTGAGACACAACAACAACCCATAACGAAGGCGAAGCAGAGACAAAGAATTAGCAGCCTACAGGAAGACGAATCCAGGTATGAGAAATACATTAGTACATCGCGAAGCTATAACCTCATATGTATTTTATAATAAGATAGATAGGTATGGCAAGTTTTGCGACACTGACCATATAGGTTATATTATTATAGGTGACCAATTGACCATTAGTAACGTTTTCAACTGACCTATTTCAAGATTAGGAGGGCGTTTCATTATTAAAAAATAAAAGCATCTCTTTATTAATGGCAAATTGTTAGTATTTACAGTGATTCCTACCATGCAACAGTTAGAGGTTTTCATAACGACGTTTTGTTGTATTATACTGGACTTACTTACATTTGATATAAGATCGGACTTGACGGACAATTTCTAAAACAATCAATCTTTAATAGCTTTTATATTTAGAGAACTTCAGTTTTATAAAATACAATAATGTAAACAAACCTAATCATCGACAGACGTATAACACAGATAATAAATCGCTTGGCAAAGCATCCCATTCACGGTTACAAGTCAGTTGTATGGCCAATACTGAGTTACTTAAAAATCTTAGTAATGGTAACATTACACTGAAGAACGAACAGGTATATTTAGTCTGTGCTAAAATTACTGCGGGGAAATAGCTGCGGCCAAAAAATATCCCCAATCGCTATTTATGTTGGCAGCTGGATATAAACCTGACCGTTTATTTACCTGACCTGACTGTTTATTTTATTGCCTTCTGTCTTCTTGTAATGTTTGTCCTGATATTCCACATAAGCACGATAAGGGCAGATAGAAAAACAATTTTTTATAGTAAATCCTTTGGACGTTTTTTTATGCTATTGTAATGGTACAAGCACAAAGCCCGCTGTTAAGTGTTAACCTCTATCTATAACTGATACAGTTCATCACTACTGGCAAACTGCACTTTTCCCATCACCCTGAAACATAAAATAATTGTCATGTGCCTGTTCACTGGCACCCATACCTTTCATTTGGAACACAGTAATGTGAATGTGCTTGGCGGTATTAACTCACTGGCATCGTCAGGATCACTACATCCTAGTTTTGAAATTGTATTGTTATCATTATCGCAGATGCCATAGGTTAATAGGTATGGTAGTGTAGCTTTTAGCTTGGTATCCAATTCAATAATAAAAAAATTAGAGTCCCCTGGCACTAAAGTGACCTGTTGTTTTTATTCTTTATTGGAGATTATTAATCTTTTATTTATATTTGTGGTTTTATTGGGTAATGTTTGCTTGTCTTAGTATATTTTACCAATTTTTTTGTTCGAGCAGACATCGAACATAAAGATATTGAATATCTAATTGAAGTCTAGTTTAGTATTGATACCTTATTTCTTTATTCTCTGTTTCCATCGTTAACAATTGATTGGGGCTGTGCAAACCCTGCTGACCATGGCATAAATTAACGCGGCTTATTACCCCCAAGATATATTTTTTAATAAATAATCATATAAAATATGTGTTTCATGAAACCGACACAGATACACTAGATCAAAACAGGAGAACTAAAAAAGAGTGAATTATGGATGCTTTAGAGTTGAATTATGAATGTATATATATGAAAGAATGGGAGACGGAAAAAGTTGCGATTGTCTGTAGAAATATATGTATCAAAGATGTTTTCTTTTAGATGACAGGATAATGAGAGGATACATTTAGTTATGACCTTAGGGCCTTATTATGTAACTGAAATGGTATTGCAGATTAATTTAATATAATTTTGAAATTTCTTTTTGAAAACTATGCCTATAATCTATAATGGAGGTCAAATTTCAAAATGAAGATCTTGTACGCTACCATTTGAATTTAGATATATCCTGTATGACCATAGAGGGAGAGAAGGGGTGAGGGGAAGTCCTCCATCTGGAGTGAAGAATGCAAGTCAGCACTGTGCATTACATTACATGTCCTTTGTTTCATAGTTACTTCTAGGTTAGCCTGAACAACATCTTCGACCACGTCATCACTTACCATCAGGTGAGATAGTGGTCAAAGGCTAACCCATCAGCCATAAAAAAAAAAAAATATAGTTGTAGTTATCTAGAGAATTACTCACTTCACTGCATAACTTTTAAAGGTAGATATTATTGAAGTGCACTTGTTGAAGATACTGAATATATATACTAAAATTGGAAAATGATAGTATTATTGGTAACTCAAGTACATAGATAGATAGATAACTCTTTATTGTACACCAAAATAAAAATCATTATAAACAATATCATAAACTTAAGTAATGTTGTACAATTGGCGGTCTTATCGCTAAAAAGCGATCTCTTCCAGACAACCTTTGGATGGAGAGAAATTCAGCCATGATAGATGACGGTGGTGTATAATAATAAGATTAAAAGTAATTATGTTATAATAGGTACTTTATGTACATACCTACTGTTTAATCTATACATTCACTTAGATTGATAATTACGAAATACATTAGTCATGTTTCTCATTAAATAACAATCTACATCTCATATATTCATCATATCATTACTACATACTTCATGTATAAATAATAGATACATACATCATGAGTTACTATATTATGATAGTGACATTGAAAACAACAACTAAACTGTCATTTGGTCTATGGCACGTAAGCTTTTATATATCAGATATAATAAGCCTTATCCAGTATCTGATAGTAAGTGAATGGTTGAAGACATTGTTTACTCTTATCCTAGAATTATTGGCTCGAAGGACAGGTACGAGAATACACTAGGTGCATAATGGCTAACTAGTCAGCCAAGCTCTTAAAATGCCAAGCTCAAAAACCTGCTGCTATTTGTTTGGTTAACCTAAGCCCACCGCCACCAAGCAAGTTTGTGGAATGAATATCAAGTATGCCATAAAGATATTAGAAATATTCACGATCAACTTCTATTCTGGTTTTATTCAAGCAATATATATTCAGTTTGTTTTCATATGCCTGACCTTTTTCTATAATAATATTATTCATTAAATATAATATTACTTTTGGTTTTGTTGGCACTTGTGCCTGCTCGAATACACAATTGGTGACTATTTTGCAACACATTCATATTGAATTATGTTCTTAGTCATGCAGTTCTATCATAGGGCATTTAGTGAATGCCAGCAATATTATGCTGGCTAGCTTAACTTTACTTGAGGGCGGTCAGAAAATCTGTTGTTAAGCAAATTAGAATGTGTTCCTGCAGCTGGGCACAAGCTTGAGAGCCAGTTCTTATATTAGAAATAACATTTGCCAGTTCTTATATTAGAAATAACATTTTCATTATCTTCAAATTCAAATCATTTATTACACAACACATGGGTAAAATAACAAAGGGTTGAAAAATATATTACAAAGAAAAGTGTGCTATCCTTTAACCTATTGGTATGCGAAATTATGTAACATTATACACATAGAAAGCTAAAAATAATAAATTATATGGTGATACGCAATTCTAAAATATAAAGTCTTCAAGTTCATAATAATGAAGTTACATGTGGAGGTTTAAGTGGCTTTTCCTAAGTCACCTGTAAAATTCATATTGTTGTCAAAGCTGTAAGGTGAAAACTTTAAAACAATACATATTTCAATCATACTGCATCCTGTTAATGAAGTTGTTGTGTGTGATTTTCTTTTCCCAAATAGCTCTAAAATATATTACCTCAGTCAGCTGAGGTAATATATTTTAGAGCATTCAGTATCTTTTGGCTTCGCACAACCTCACCTACAACAGGCTAGACTACCAATTACTGGCTCTCAAGAATAGCTGCTTTGTTGTGACAGATTTTCTACTTGAGAGTGGTAATAGTGCATAAGTAGTGGCCAGCGAGCCTGGCTCGCTACATATAATGCCCTTCCATCTTGCTGTGAAGCTCAATTCTGGCAGCCTTGAAGCATCGTTTCTTTCTAATTAAGCAGTTGTTAGAAAGGAGTCCATAAAGAGTCATCACATGCAACAAAATTTGAGCTCAATTATTATTCTAACCAGCGGGCCTTCACCTGCTATGCTTTTTTCCATGATCCTGCTGTTATCCACACAATGGAAGTTGGGGCACTAGTGTGCTTTCTTTTCCCTTGATTATAAGTGCGCAGGAATTTAACGCAGTTACCACTAATAATTAGGGATCAGTAAATAATATTGAATGATGTCATAAATATATTTATAACGGTCGCTAGAATTGATACATTACTAATAATTTATCTACATTCACAGAGATCTGAGTTTGGTAACTTGGAAATATTAACTTCTTGTTCTTGATACATCCTTTTTAGGGTTCCGTATGAGAAAACGGGATCCTATTACTAAGCTGTCCGTCCGTCGTACGTCCTTTCTCTGATGCACTGTCTGTCACTGAACCACAGAGGTGAACGCGCTAGAATCGCTGCAGGAGCCGCACGCGGCGCAGTCATCCAATTCAGAAATCCACGACACCCGCGCCGAGTGTCCCGCATTATTTATGAATGATTTCGATAACTGCGGCCAGTGCGGCTCCTGCAGCTCGTTCATCTTTAAGGCTGTTGTCCGAAAAATATCAACATTTACGATATATTTGAGCTGCTACTGCTGTTCAAACATTAAAGCTAGGATTCATATACTCGCAGACGTATTTGGCATTATGGCGCCAAGATAATATTTTTGATTTGTTAAATTTTGCTTGATGAATAAAAATATCAAAAATATCTTAATTTTGACCTTCTACTCTGACCCGTTTTGACTTATTGACTAGATACTTAAATTGAAAAATATATGAAATTTAGTGCTACAGTTTCGCCATGACAGAAAAGGGTTTGCTGGAACGGTACTCTCTAAATTCAAAGATATGTTTTGATGCTTATGACATTTACTTCCAAGCTACTGAGGGGCCCTTGCGCGGTGCGAGGGAGGAGCGTTAGTGCCGCTCATACATTATTAGACTACGTTCAAGGTTATTGGCGTGATAGTAAGCACTCGGTTTTTAATAATCATTAAAGTAGTCCTGATGCACTGACAACAGACAGACGGACAGGACCCTTGTGCAACGAACTTGTTATTGTTGCGTTGTTCGAAGAGGATATTCTTTTGAATAGTAACGTTGAAATACCAGGTTAAAATGGATCATGCATCAAATAAAGATTTTATGCTTTCAATTGATTTAGGTCTTTAAGGTACAGTAGTAGGTGTTTAGAAATTAGAATTAGTTTATTATTTTATTAGTTTAGAAGGCGCGGGCGATAATAATCACGAAATCAGATCATCGTTAATCTGTTAATCCTCTTCTTTTCAAAAGGATTAACATATCGATAAAGGTAGGTTTTTTTTTATACCTGATAGGTTAGCCTTTGACCATTATCTCACCTGATGGTAAGTGATGATGTGGTCGAAGATGTTGGACGGAACACACCGTTAGGTGCTTGGCGAAAGATTTTCTACTTGATTTTTATCGCCTGTATTTTTTTTTTGTAGAAGGCTGCCGATGTTTTCGAATTACTTTGTAAGTGACTACGTTCGAAACGATGCCGATACGCCTGTCTGAGTAGGTGCGATGTATTATGAAGTTAACATAAAGAACCGAATTTTCAATTTCAATTCTTTGGTCAACGCTTTGGTCGTGACAGTGTTTATCAGCGCCGGCTGGATCAATGCGCGCCAACCATTACAATCTCGATCAATCCCTGGATCGGATTCGGGCTTTACTGACAAATAATTTTTCAGTAGAAGTCCGGCATCTCAAATTGCCTGTGGTACGTGGCAATAGCCTTGCCCCATATTACACGTGCTTATATCATTGGAGAAATGTGGATACCTCTGGCAACCCATTCGTGAATACAAAAGCATGATGATGTGCAGATGTTAAGTAAATAGATTCTAGGCATACCTTTTCCTATCTAGTGAATGTAATCTATATTTTTGCCGGTTTAATGTATGTATATAAATATGTTTAAAACCTGCGAGAATTTCATTTCATAAATGTAATCTAGGCCTAAAACATATTATCGTTTATACATACATACATAAAATCACGCCTCTTTCCCGTAGGGGTAGGCAGAGACCACGGATTTCCACTTACTACGATCCTTACATATCTCTTTCGCTTCATCTACACTCATCAATCCTTTCATACATTAGCGTCGGTTTAGGGTACTCTTGACCTGGCCTTTTTTCAGAACGTCTTTAATCGTTTATTATCGTTTATTCTGTGTCAGAATATGATTGTTACTTGTTTCCAAAGAATAGCTTGATGCTGAGGCTTATGAGAGTAGATACCACACATTAACTTGACCACAAACGCCTATAATCATTACCGTCATTATTCTAATGCCAAAAGAAATTACTGTTCATTAGTACAGATTATGTTATAGTAACTAAAGGGTTTTTCAAAAAGAACTTTGTTTTCTAAAACAAAATAAAACATAGAATTGAGATGAAGATGACTCAATTTTTTACTGTATTATGAAGAGAGAAGTTTGGCAATTATGAATGGAAAATGATATCTGGCAAATGTCCACCACGAGCACGCTGACAGATGTCGATTCTTTCATCACTTTTTGGCAACCGCTAGAGCCGCCATTTTGCCATAAAGTGATTAAACACTTTGATGAAAGAATCGACATCTGTCAACGTGCTCGTGGTGGACATTTGCCAGATATCATTTTTCATTAATAATTGCCAAACTTTTCTCTTCGTAATACAAGAAAGATCTTTGTGACCTGTAAAATTACATAGGTACTGGTATCTGAATTTGGCATTCCTCGCGGTCGTTACGGGAGGATTTTTGTTTGAAGCGAATTTCTTGTCTTCGTTGGCGTAGTGGCGTAAAGCGTCCTTTTGTAATATCTAGGTTCGATACTCAGATTGGAAAGTTGTTGCTTTTTTGAAAAATATTTTTTTGTGGCTTTTTACTTGTGTCCAGTAGGTGGCAGTAGGCTAGTCCTCTATTATATGCGCCCAAAGTATGTTTGCTAAAACGCGGCTGTTTAGATTACACCTTTGTGTTTGTTGCTTGCTGATCAGGCGGTTGTAGGTACGAATCCTATCGTGGACTTGAGCTTCACAGCATGGTTATAAGGCGTCGAGAGATTGCTCCCTGGCTATCTACCGCTCTCAACTAGAAAACCTGTCGCTAAGCACTTAATTTCGAGTTCCTGCAGTTTTTAAGTGCCATTTCCTATTCTAAGTATACCGATATGCTCATAAATACAGCTAATAAGCTAAGACGATATTTTCGGTCAACGCCCCTGGACATTGGTTCATTTTTATTTTTTGCTGATAGGTAAGCCTTTGACCACAATCTCACCTGATGGTAAGTGATGATGTGGTCGAAGGTGTTATACATGCTTAACCTAGAATAACTGGATCTCAAGGACAGCTGCCGGAACACACCGTTATGTGCTTGGCGACAGATTTTCCACTTGATGGTGGTCGCAAGCCAAGCGGGCAAAATGCCCTTCCACCATGCGGAGACGTTCAAGCCCGCAGCGAGATTCGAACCATGGACCTGCTGCGCGGCAGTCCATACCCAATGCCACTGAGCCATCACTGCCTCAAAATTACGCGCGTTATAAGACATTTCATATTCTAAGCACGCTATTTACATCTACTTGAAATTAAACTACCTAACTAAAAAATGAGAACTGAATTCTACGTAGCATTTTCACAAGGCATTACGAATTAACTGTTCCTACTGTGGTAAGTTTTTTTTTTACCACTGCTTCCACTTCGTAAGCGGTAAATTTGTCTCTTTGTCATAATAAAGTAATACACTTTGGGTGTCTCGAAAGGAACTGACGAAAACGATTTCATTGTGACAAGGTTGTTTAAAAGTTAAATTTAGTATGATACGACGTCGGTCGACGATCTATGGTTTTTTTTCGGCGATAAATTTAACGTCATGCTAGATCTATGGAGTTATTACTGGCCTATGTGGAACGACGACCTACGAAGCAGTGCAGATTTAGTAACAGTTGCTGAATAATCTATTAGCATTCATGGTTTCAATGACTGTCGGCTTGACATGAATTAATTATATTTGGAAATATAACTAATTCACGTCAAAGCAAGAAAATAATATTTAAAAACACATTATAAGTTTTAATATATATATATATATATATTTTTATGATATTGTGACGGAACAAGCCCGAGGCCCACCTGATGTTAAGTGGTCTAACCTCTGCCTATAACAGACGCATTTCGTCAACGACGAATTGCACTGTGCCCGTCACACTGAGACGTCTAGTTGTTAGGTCTCATTAGCCTGTAATTTTTCTGGCTCTCTAGGACTGCTGCCGGAACACACTGTTAGGTGCTTGGCGACAGATTTTCTACTTGAGGGTGGTCGCTAGCCAGGCGGGCATTCACAAAATGCCCTTCCACCATGCGGTGAAGCTCAAGCTCTGGGCGGGATTCGAACCATGGACCTGCTGCACGGCAGTCCATAGCCAATGCCAATGCCACACTTAATAAATTCCGAATTAATATCCGAAATAAAGAAAATTGTAGAAATCTTAGCTTTGGAAGTCGTAAACTAAGTCACACTAATATCATAATGTAAATAATGTGCAAAAGATTGAGGATGTAAGTGTGAATGTTTGTTACTCCGTCACGCAGAAACGGCTTAACCGATTTGCATGAAACTTGGTATATAGATAGTATAGGTAACACATAGGATACTTTCATCATTGTCTACGCGGGTGAATGAAACTGCAGGGCGCAGCCAATAGAAATGAAAACAACCCAACATAATTTTTTTATTTTTTTTATTATAATACCTACCTTAAATTTAGATTTGTACCTTCATCGTGCTCTACAATTATCTATGAAAATTACGTACCTATTAAGGACATCTTTGTATTTATAAGCGGGGGTTTCGCGTTTTTGAAGGTCTAATTCGCATTCTATTATTGGATCGCATCCTTCTACAACGTTTAGAAGCAGTAATATATGAACGAGTGCGTCCGAGGAACTGCCACCATACCCATTTCTACCAAGCAGTAATGCTCGCATTATTATGTTAGTATTAGAAGGGATGAGACGAGATGTGGGCCTACAGGCGCATGATGGCCATTTCCTGGACTCACAAAGTTACCAATGTGGAAGTACTGCGGCGAGTTAGACAAGAACGCAAACTTTTGAAAACTGTCAAAGAAAGAAAAGTATCATATTTGGGCCATGTACTTAGACATGACAGATATTGCCTTCTGCAATTAATAATGATGGGAAAAGTTGCGGGAAAGAGACGAGCTGGTCGCAGGAAGAAGTCATGGCTGCGAAACATCAGAGAGTGGACAGAGATTGCGAGTGCTGCTGAACTTTTTCGCCTCGCCAAGGATAGAGACGAGTACGGAAAGCTGATTGCCAACCTTCATTAATTGATGAGGCACCAAGAGAAGAAGAAGAAGATTAGAAGGGATAAGTGCCAGTGAAAATACATGCACATGAGTCTTAAGGTTGAACTGGCCGGTAACTTTTCCATACAAACGCCGTAGGATGATCACTCCCTTATTTGAGGTTTTAGGTCCAGAACTAAGCATGATATCGATTTATCTCTTCATTATCTAGGCTTGTCTTGGCACCGATTTGTAAAAAAAATCTTCACATGATAGTTATAAGCCTCGAAACATCCCTGTAATATCACAAATTTTAGCGCATGTTTAGTCGTAAATAAACGACTTATAGAGCATGAAATCCCTAAAATTATTTACATAGAAGCATAGCTCAGTTCATGATCATTTTAGATAACATTTTGGAAAACAAATACATCCAGTAGTATAATCATAAACATCCTAGAGCCAAAGGTCGGCACACATAGTTTTGCGCGCTAGTTTTTCGTTCAAAATATTGGGCATCTCATGTCAATACTTCCATTCCGCGGTGAGGGAAGCGGGCGGGCGGGTCTCATGCGCAGCACACTAATATATAATTAACAAAACGCACACTACCAAAAGTCACGTGCACCGCGCCGCGATCTTAGAACATAATATTATATTGTAGGAATGCCCTGTTGCTTTTTGGTGTGCACGTATGTATACACTACCAATATGTAGTGCCTATGCCTACTTACGTACTTATATATATATATATTTACATATGTTGGGAGTTGGGGACCGGATTTTCTTTCGCATTTGATTAGTTTGTGCGTGATAGTAAGTGTCGGACGCCATAATCCATATAGATAGGTAGGTACTTGGGTAATATAAATACGTAACTATGTCTAGGTACTCACCTACTCTCACCTAAGTTAGAACCTAGTAGGTATTAGTCAATACGCAAGTTATGATAGCTATGGTGAGTACCTAATCATTTTAGCAACACTTACGACAATATAAAAAGCTGCATTTGGTTAGATGTGGTATGGACGTAGGTAGTCCGCATTCTTTTTATTTTAGAATATAGTCTAAGCAGTAATATAGCTTCGAGAAAGTACCTACCTAACACAAAGTAGTAAAGGGTTAGAATTAGAAGCTCAATGGAAGATACCTACCTATCTACGATATAATTATCATTTATCATATAGGCCTGCCTAGGCACGCAACTGTCAGCGATGTCAAATCGACATTCGCGGGCGCGCATTACATTGCATACCTATCTACATAGCTATAAGATCACAACAAATAATAATGTTAGTACTATGTATCTACCTACGTAAATTAGTAGAATAAGTATGTATATTTGTAGTAGGTACTTATACCTAAGGTAGTACGAAAGTTTATATGGTAAACTTAGCAATGATTGTAGGCACTTACCTAATCAAAAATAACCTATGATTAGTTATTGAAAAATAATTGGAAATAATTTAAATCAGTTACGGGTAGGTAGAGAATTTTTATTCCAAATGTGTTCTACCAGGATTGGTAGATCCATCATGCCATCGTACATTACCGCTTAGAGACAGATTTTGAAATCGGTACGACATTTTGGCTCTCATCTCAAAGCTCGCTAGCCGGGCGAGCATTCGCAAAACAACCTTCCACCATGCGGTGAAGTTCATGCCCGCGGCGGGATTCGACCCATAGACCTGTTGCGCGGCAGTCCATTGCTAAGAGCCATCACTGCTTCCCGTTAAGTGTTTAGTGACAGAATTTCTACTTGAGGGTGGTAGCTATCCAGGCGAGCATTCGCAAAATGCTCTTCACCAACGCGGGGAAGCTCAATATCGCGGCTGGATTCGAACCATGGACCTGCTGCGCGGCAGTCACTAGCTAATGCCACTGGCCCATCACTGCTTCCCGTTAGGCGCTTACTGACAGATTTTCTGCTTGACGATGGTGGCTAACCAGGCGAACATTCGCAAAATGCCCTATGCCCTTCCACCAAGCGGTGAAGCTCGAGCCCGCAGCGGGATTCGAACCATAAACATGCTGCGAGGCAGTCCATAGCTAATGCCACTGAGTTCACGTTAGTTGCATGGTGACAGATTTTCTACTTGGGTAGCTATCCCGGCGAGCATTCGCAAAATGCTCTTTTCTTATGCCTGATAGGTTAGCCTTTGACCACTATCTCACCTGATGGTAAGTGATGATGTGGTCGAAGATGTTGTTCAGGCTAACCTAGAATTACTGGCTCTCAAGGACAGCTGCCGGAACACACCGTTAGGTGCTTGGCGACAGATTTTCTACTTGAGGGTGGTAGCTATACAGGCGGGCATTCGCAAAATGCCCTACCACCATGCTATAACGACTGCCATCCTAAGACCACAACCGGGACCAACGGCTTAACGTGCCCTCCGAAGCACGGAAGCGCTCAGTAGTATTGTCCTAGCGGTCACCCATCCAACTCATGACCGCGCGCGACGGTGCTAAACTTTGCTGATCGGTTGAGAACAGCTAAGTAAACTTCGCTACGAACTCTCCACCACGCGGTGAAGCTCAATATCGCGGCGGGATTCAAACTATGGACCTGCTGCGTAGCAGTCCATAACCAATGCCACTGAGCCATCACTGCTTCCCTTTAGGTGCTTGGCGACCGATTTTTTACTTGAGGGTAGTAGCTATCCAGGCGGGCATTCGTAAAATGCTCTTCTACCACGCGGTGAAGATTAAGCCCGCGACGGGATTCGAACCATGGACCTGCTGTGCGGAAGTCCATAACCTATGCCACTGAGCCGTCACTGCTTTACAAAATATGTTGTAGTAAAAGCAGTAACTTGCTAATTATGTAATAAATAATTATTGTAGGTAAATATTTACTACATCAATATGAAAAGAACAAACTAATACATTTACTATGTACCTACAAATCATTGTACCTACTTACTAAATATTTACCTACTATAGGTGAAATAACATCAGTATGTTATTATAAAACGAACGAAAATTATAACAACAGGTACCTACTGTCCGAACCAAAATGTATTCCTCTGTGAATATATAATATTATTTTATAAGAAATACCTACACACGTCGTGACGTAGCTTGAGACACTATCTCCGTCCGTCGTCAAACATCGTAATTCGTTCGGCATGGTTCGGCTTTCATTGATATATCGCAAACAAGTGTGCGTAATTAGCGTAGATGCAATACGGGTGTGTGATGCGCGATCACTATCTTCGTACTACTCATCACGGAGTCTTACCCTTTCCCACAAAGGTATAGGTGAAATAGCATGTTTTGTAGCCTCGCCCGCTGATAAGTTCGAGCCGTCGGCAAGTGCATCCTTAATAACTTAATGTCTCAGGGTTATGGGCGCAGTGCAGTACGTCAATTGCAATGAAGCATCTGTTATAGACAGAGGTTTCCGCTTAACACCAGATGTGCCCCGTAATTGCTCCGTAACAATCACATAAAAAAACGTTGAAAGAAGACCTTTACTATAAAAAAAAACAGGTATTCCCCGAGCCCAATGCGGCTCGCTTGGAGGATTATATTATAGTTTCAGGGACGGTATTACTATTCTACGCACATAAAAAAGGGTTGAAAATCGTTCGAATACGTTCGATTGTGTAAAACAGCGTCTGGCCTTTTTTGCTCGTAATGGACTGTACTTTACTAGCTATATATATATATTTATATGTACTTCTAAGTGGTGCATTCCGTTTTTTTTATTCCTGATAGGTTAGCCTTTGTCCACTATCTCACCTGATGGTAAGAGATGATGTGATCGAAGATGTTGTTCAGGCTAACCTAGAAGTACTGGCTCTCAACGACAGCTGCCGGAACACACCGTTAGGTGCTTGGCGACAGATTTTCTACTTGAGGGTGGTAGCTAGCCAGGCGGGCATTCGCAAAATGCCCTACCACCATGCTATAACGACTGACATCCTAAGACAACAACCGGGACCGAAGGATTAACGTGCCCTCCGAAGCACGGAAGCGCTCAGTAGTATTGTCACTAGCGGTCACCCATCCATCTCATGACCGCGGCGGACGTTGCTGATCGGTTAAGAACAGCTAAGTAAACTTCGCTACGAGCACTTCAAATATCGTAGATAGTATCGTCTACTATCTCTTTGCAAGGATGCCTGGTTGGAAGGATGAGAGAAGTTGCCAGATTTATGTTTCCAAACAATTCGAATACTTTCATAAAAATGCTATCAACGCTTTGGCCCCGAGCTAAAGTTATTTCTGCTATAATCTAAATCATCTCGTTTCCATGCCAGACTATGCAAATAGCAGATTTTCGCGGTACAAAGTCCTCCATTTGTAAATTAGTATTCTCCTATACTGTTATTATGTATAACTACGAGGATGGTTACTTGTTTATATAGTGCTTGGTTTTTATGAGCATGGATATTTAATTTTAGACAGTATTTAGGCCGTAGGGTGCCGGGCTAGAATGTCACCTCCCCATCTCTACCCGTGGGTGTCGTATCGCGACTAAGTGTAACACCAGCAGGTGTGCAGCAGCGTTGTCTAAAAAACTGATATCTCACACTGCGATCCCCAAGACGCCTGAGCCAAGCGTGGGGATTATGGGAAATCTTTTAATGGGGGAGGCTGTGTTCACCAGTGGACGATTCGGCTGATATAGGACGGTATTATTTTTTGTTCTGGGCGGGGTGTCTAACCCGCGGAATCGGAGGACGCGGGTTCGATTCCCGTCCGGAGCAAATAAAATTGTAGTCCAATAATTTGTAGATGTGATTTTTGTTTAGCACGCGATAGTGCTTGTAATATTTAGAAATATAATAATTACAAGAGGAAAAGTATTAATTGTTTATGGTATAGATATAGTCGTCATTGAAAAATTACAGACTGAGGGTGTTGGAAAATGACACCTAGTTTCGCAAACGAGGGAGCAAAATAGAACTACGCATTATTTAAATAGCGTGAGCTAATTTTTATAACATATTCGTATAAAAAAATTAGGCTTTTAAAAACTGAATAAACTTTCGAGTGTTGTATGACATAGTTGCTACATAATTTAGAAATAAAATTTGATTCTATTTAATTAATTTTCTATATATACACAAAACTCAATTGAGGGAAATTTTAGAGCTCTAAGTGTATTCATGTTATTTTTTCTATCGAGAGATATTTGCAATCGTATTTTCGGTGCAGGTATAATATTTGTCATATAGTCTAAAATATTATATATTCTATTGATAATGTAAGGCGTACACTCTTTCTTGTTCTACATTTGCCTCTTGATGACACACCCATAATTTTATTTACATGTGTTTAAAAGTTACGATAATTTGATAATAAACATACGTACATACGATAAAAACGGCAAAATGAACTTTTCGACTGTTTTGCGAAATTTACCGGTTATTAATAAACTAGTTGATATTAATGCTTAGTAGCTCAGGGATAAGGCGGTTGCGGTTGTGATATCCAGGTTTGTCTCATGCTGAGAATTCTACCTTTCAAACATTTTCATTGTAGGTAGGAAATGGTGTAAAATAGTGGTCTCATAAATTCTATCATATATTTTCATACAGTAGCAATAGGCGACCGGTATAGCTATGCGGACTGCCGTACCGTAGATCCCTGGTTCACCGGCTTGAGCTTCATCGAATAGGGGTAGGGCTATTGCGAATCCTCGCCTGGCTAGCTTCCACCCTCAAGTAGAAAATCTATTGCCAAGCATGTAACAGTGTTTTCCGACAGCAGGCCTTGAGAACCCGTAAGTGATTATGAAATTAAAGGCACACGAGACTTAACTGTGAACTTTATGCGAGTTCAGTTACAATTCCTTAAAGAAAACTTTCCTAAAAATTGTATACATTTCTAAAACAGCATTATAAAGTGTGTTGAATTCGGGGTAAGCGGGAGCGTAAGTTGTGTGTTGGCATATATTCAACGTAGTTTAATGGCACGAAACCGAATTGGGGCACCCTGCTTCGCAGCAGTCTTGTTTGCACTACCCCTAGAGTGTTTTTTATAAGCCGGAGGCGCGGGAGGGTGGGCCGCCCTAATCACAGCTCGGAACTGACACAAATCCAATGTCGGCGAAGCGCTGCAGGATTGCAGTTTCGAAAAACACATGCCTGCATTTTGTATAGCAGCGACATCTCTCATCCGCAATCTGATACTTGATGTGGAACTCACTGATTCGAGTCCTCTGAGAGAGTCAATGCGTGAGATGAGCAGGCAGAGGACTTCAGAACGATATAGTTCTTAAAAACTGGCGTTCCCACGCCGGTTTTTTCACATAGAAAATCTATCGTCAAGCACCTAACAGTGTATTCCGCCACCAGTCCTTGAGAGCCAGTAAGTGATTATAAAATTAAAGACGCATGAGACTTAACAACTGTGAACTTCGTGCGTGTTCAGTTACAATTCCTTAAAGACAACTTTTTCCTAAGAATTGTATACATTTCCTAAACAGCGTTATAAAATGTGTTGAATTCGGGGTAAGCGGAGCGTAAGTTGTGTGTTGGCATATATTCAACGTAGTTTAATGTCACGAAACCAAATTGGGGCACCCGGCTTCGCAGCAGTCTCGTTTGCACTACCCCTAGAGTGTTTTTTATAAGCCGGAGGCGCGGGAGGGTGGGCCGCCCTAATCACAGCTCGGAACTGACACAAATCCAATGTCGGCGAAGCGCTGCAGGATTGCAATTTCGAAAAACACATGCCTGCATTTTCTATAGCAGCGACACCTCTCATCCGCAATCTGATACTCGATGTGGAACTCACTGGTTCGAGTCCTCTGAGAGAGTCATTGCGTGAGATGAGCAGGCAGAGGACTTCATAACGATATAGTTCTTAAAAACCGGCGTTCCCACGCCGGTTTTTTCACATAGAAAATCTATCGTCAAGCACCTAACAGTGTATTCCGCCACCAGTCCTTGAGAGCCAGTAAGTGATTATAAAATTAAAGACGCATGAGACTTAACAACTGTGAACTTCGTGCGTGTCCAGTTACAATTCCTTAAAGACACTTTTTTCCTAAGAATTGTATATATTTCCTAAACAGCGTTATAAAATGTGTTGAATTCGGGGTAAGCGGGAGCGTAAGTTGTGTGTTGGCATATACTTAACGTAGTTTAATGTCACGAAACTGAATTGGGGCACCCGGCTTCGCAGCAGTCTTGTTTGCACTACCCCTAGAGTGTTTTTTTATATATAAGTCGGAAGCGCGGGAGGGTGGATCGCCCTAATCAGAACTCGGAACTGACACAAATCCAATGTCGGCGAAGCGCTGCAGGATTGCAATTTCGATGAACACATGCCTGCGTTTTATATAGCACCTCTCATCCGCAATCTGATACTTGATGTGGCACTCACTGGTTCGAGTCCCTATAGAGTCATTGCGTGAGATGAGCAAGCAGAGGACTTCAGAACGATATAGTTCTTAAAAAACCTGCGTGGGACTCGCGCACGAAGGGTGCCATACCATTATCTGTAACCTAATCTTTCAAGTTACAAACACTTTTCGCAGTGTCCGATTGAGCTGGGTACGAAAACCTCTTTTAATTTATGGGAGCCCCCTGAATTATTTATTTTATTTAATTATATTTAAAGAGAACATAATACTAAATATTCTGTGAACCGTTAAAGCGTCTACCTGTCACCGTTATTAGTATCTAGCAAGAAACGGTAAAAAAATCAAGTTTGTTGTATGGGAGTCCCCCTTAAATATTTATTTTATCTTTACTATTTGTTGTTATAGCAGCAATAGAAATACATCATCTGTGAAATTTCAACTGTCTAGCTATCACCATTCTTGAGATACAGCCTGGTGACAGACGGACGGACGGACAGCGAAGTCTCAGTAATAGGGTCCCGTTTTTACCCTTTAGGTACGGAACCTTAAAAACTGTGATTTTTCTCCAATAAATATTTGTGTAATGGATTATGTGTTGTCATACCACCGTGCTTGATGAAAAGCAAATGGCTAATAAAATATACTAAAGCAAGTCAGGTATATCATTAGTATTCCTTACGTTCGCCTTCTACCCGGTACTGCCGGATAGAAATGCCATACTTATATTTTATATTATGGTATCCGCTTATACGGGCTCTGTTTCGGTTATTTTGGTTCATTGGCTCAATGGTATTACCATTATCCTGTCTCGCACGTAAGGGGGAAGTATGTCGATATTTTATGCTAAGAGTTTAAATAAGGGAATTTTTTTTTCTTCGTATTGTAGCAGTGCTAGGCAGAATGAATAGTGGTTAGTGTCAGTTCATTATATATTGTTTATGGCGACCGATTTCATACTGTCCCAGTTTATGGAACAGTGTGATTCTAAGAAAATCTCTGAGCCTCTACCCGTTAATGCTACTGCAACATACTATTCTTAACCGACTTAAAAAAAAAGGATGTTCTCAATTCGACTGCATTTTTTTGTGTGTGTTACCTCGTAACTCTTTACAGCGTGCAATTCGAGCAAAGCGTGTAATTCGAGCCATATATGAAATGGATCCTAGGGAATCTCTGAGGGATCTTTTTGAAGAAATTGATATTTTAATAGTAAATTTAAATTAAACAACGACGATCACGATTAACGCTAGGAATAAAGATAAAATAGCGGTGGCAGGTTTTAGATTAGCAAAGACAAATAAACTGACCTTAGGTAATTGTGTGCGGTTTTATAATAAAATTCCCAAATATATTACAACACTCACAGAATGAATATTCAAGTTGCACGTGAAAAATATTTTGATTAAGAAATCCTCTACACAGTTTGTGAATACTTAAGCGACAAAAATGCCTGGACAATTCCGCCTCTGCCAAGCTATCGCCTGTCACCTTCGTAATTCAAACAAATATTGTAATCAATAATAATTTTTAATATATATATATATATAATAAAATTACAAATATATAATATATATATTTTTTTGTTATATTATTGTATGTAGTATGTAACACATTGTTAAAAGAATGGTCCTGAGTTTCTTGCCCGTTCTTCTCGCAGTAGCTCCATACATTTTTTTTAGCTAAACGTTGCAGTACAATGTTGAATATTTCAATATCAAAATTTGTAATTGACCTTCATAAGACCGTCGTAGACGCCTAAATTTAATTAATGATTTTCACTTTCACAGGTTGTTCCGATTTTGATGTTTTTTTTATATATTCTAATGCTGGTGGTCTTCATGTGCTCCAATTTAAATTCGAGTTAGATCTGACGAGTAGTATTATTTATAGTAGTATTTGAATTATTCCTAATAATGCGTAATAGTAGGTATATAATGTTTAAAGTCGGTTATTTTGTTAAAAAAATCTATTGGTTATTTATTATACGTATGCTGTTCTAATTGCATGGTGGTAGGGTATTTTGCAAATGCCCGCCTGGCTAGCTACCGCCCTCAAGTAGAAAATCTGTCGCCAAGCACCTAACGGTGTGTTCCGGCAGCTGTCCTTGAGAGCCAGTACTTCTAGGTTAGCCTGAACAACATCTTCGACCACCTCATCACTTACCATCAGGTGAGATATTGGTCAAAGGCTAACCTATCAGGCATAAATAATAATAATAATATTAAAAGAGATGCAGAGCGTACTTACGTTCACAATCTGGGTTAGGCGAAGCTATTGGATTTGGATGTCAAACATTCTGAAAGCTTGGATCGCACTGCAATTCCAAGATTCCGATTCGTCAAGAATATGTTTAGCTATATGCGGAGAATTCGATATATTCGAGTACGTCGACCTGAAGCGATTCCAATTGGTATTCCGTCTTTGGAAACAATAGCAAGAATATTTTTACATTACAGTAGGCAGACTCAAAAAAAAAACGACATTGTGGCGTTGAAAAACTATCCTGCAAACGAAACAATACCTCCATCAATTTAGAATTAAGGTTTTTATGTATAGCTGATCTAGGCTAGCTTTTGACGACTATCTCACCTGATGGTAAATGATGATAAGATGTTGTTCAAGCTAACCTAGAATTACTGCTGGAACATACCGTTAGGTGCTTGGAGACAGATTAAGGAAGACTTAGTTCTGCTGCATATGCAGTTCTTAGGATAAGACAGTTAACAGACGTAGCTACTGCTCGCCTAGTTTATTTCGCGTACTTCCACATTATTATGTCGTATGGTGTATTGCTGTGGGGAACTGCTGCTGAGATAGAGACAATCTTTATCATACAAAAGCGTGCAATTCGAGCCATATATAAAATGGGTCCTAGGGAATCTGTGAGGGATCTTTTTAAAGAATTTGGTATTTTAACTTTACCAAGTCTGTATATATATTTGAAAATATTATGTATGTTCGTAAAAATTTGAGTAAATTTGAATTAAACAGTGACAATCACGATTACAATACTAGGAATAAAGATAAAATAGCGGTGCCAGGTTTTAGATTAGCAAAGACATATAAAAGGTCCTTCTTAGGTAATTGTGTGCGGTTTTATAATAAAGTTCCCAAAAATATTACAACGCTCACAGAAGAGAAATTCAAGTTGCATGTGAAAAACATATTGATTAAAAAATCCTACTACATAGTTTGTGAATACTTAAGCGACAAAAATGCCTGGACAATTCCGCCTCCGCCAAGCTATTGCCTGTCACCTACATAATTTAAACAAATATTGTAATAACTCTATTTATAGTAAGTATGTAACACATTGTTAAAAGATGTTTAAAAGAATGGCCCCGAGTTTCTTGCCCGTTCTTCTCGCAGTGGCTCTATACAATTTATTTGCTGAACGTGGCAGTACAATGTAGAATATTTCAATACTAAAATTTGGAATTGACCTTCATAAGAGCGTCGTAGACGCCTAAATTGAATAAATGATTTTGACTTTGACTTTGATTTACTACTTGGGGGTGGTAGCTAGGCAGGCGGGCATTAGCAAAATACCCTATAATGTGCTGTGGGAAAGCGGTGCTGTTAGCGTCAATTCACAGCTCGGTCAGTTTTATTGACAAACCATTTGCAACTTTGTCCCTTTAACCGCAATGCATAGTATCGGTTGATCGATTTGCATAAGTCGCGCGCCCGCTCGCGGCCTATTATCGTCAAGTCTCATCATATGCCATACTACACATTATTGTGATAGAGACAACGTCGAAAATGGTTTGACTTTATAACTGGCGGCAGCTGCCACTTCTGTGTAGATTGAGTCGTACGATAAGTGATGATAAGCGAATGCTACACGTGCTTGAACCGAATCACAAAATGTATAGTTTATCCACGGTAACTTGGCACCTGGTTGCAAACAAAAATATATTCTATGCCCTTAAGATAAAGATACGTACGACTAGGCAACTTCTTATGATAAACATACTGTAAGTGTTGTGTATCGCGATCCATATTGATGAATGACCTTATCTAATGGAATTGAGGGATACGAGAGCTCGTTTTCGGTGATAAGTGTATTAAGCTCACGCTGCAATTTTGTTTGTCGCACGAATCCTTGCGAAGGGAACTTCGTCGAGACCCCAGACATAACAACTACAATATTATGTTAAATGTATAGATATAAACGCTCTTTATAAGTCCTCTTAACAAGTCTCGCAAACCTCCTCACAAATTCGTTTTAGGTAAGTAGGATCCTATTTGGCTAAAAAACACCAAATAAGTTGCGTCAGAGGGGACTCTAATGCTCAAAATGACATGCCTAATCTAAATAGGGGTTGGGCGCGGGTAACTATTATCTTATTCTGTGAAGTCCCGTAGGACAAGGGATTGGGCCAGAGACCCTTTTCAAATAGTCTTTCATTAGTATCGCAAAACCTTTCCTTTTTATATCGTTTAATATGCTAGTTAAGACTATATATTATATTTAGGGCCTGATCAGAATGATCGAGTAAGTTCCGGTTATACTACCCAGAACATATTTAATAAATAAAACACTACGTTTGCGTTTCACAGTCATCGATTTAGCCCATCCATCGGTTAAAGCTTGAAACGCGCTGCATGTTAACTGTCATTTTTATCATTCAGTTATTTTATGTTCTGGGTAGTATAACCGGAACTTCACGAACATTCTGAAACCGGCCCTACAGATGATATTTTAAAAAAATATGTGGAGACTGTATATTTGAATTAATACTAACAATAGTCAATTTGGTCATTAAAACTTCCATGATATCGTAGAAGTAAACCCTGCCCCTACAATATCGTCTAATATGTTACTTTAAAGCAGTTCGAAGCAGTGATGGCTCAGTGGCATTGGCTATGGACTGCCGCGCAGCAGGTCAATGATTCGAATCCCGCCGCGGGCTTGAGCTTCACCGCTTGGTGGAGGGGAATTTTGCGAATGCTCGCCTGGCTAGCGACCACCCTCAAGTAGAAAACCTGTTGCCAGGCACCTAACGGTGTGTTCCGGCAGCTTGAGAGCCAGAAATTCTAGGTTAAGCCTGTTACCTTCGACCACATCATCACTTAACATCAGTGAGATTGTGATCAAAGGCTTACTTCTCAGCACTAAAATAAAATACCTATCGGGAACGTCGTTTTTATATGAATATATGGAAACCGCGTATTTAAATATGTTATGTATTTTACAAATAGATAATCTAAACACTTTAAAATTATAGTCATTTCGGTTATAATAAATAACACTTGTTATTTTGACCGATTTGTCCTTTATGCTAGCCAAACAAAAACAACATATAGCCACATGCCGAGAACATTTACTACAGCTCAGGACTGACCGATTCAATAGCAAAGCGAATTTTATTTTATACTAGAGCAGACCACTTTAGTGAAGCAGTGATGGCGCAGCGGCATTGGCTATGAACTGCCACGCAGAAGAACCATGGTTCTTGAGCTTCACCGCATGGTGGAAGGGCATATTGCGAATGCCCGCCTGGCTAGCGACCATCCTCAGGTAGAAAAACTGTCGGCAAGCACCTTACTTAACCACTTACAAGATCTAAGTTTGTAAATTTGTACTGTGTCAATAGTGTTATCTATCTATCTCACGCTGTGTTCCTGCAGCTGTCCTTGAGAGCCAGTAATTCTAGATTAAGCCTGTTAACACCTTCGACCACACCATCACTTACCATCAGGTGAGATTGTGATCAAAGGCTTACCTATCGGAAATAAAAAATACACAGCTCTCTAGTGTGGTTTAAAATGTGTTGTAGAATGATGAGAGTATGATAGGTACTTTATTTTCTATATGTCATAGGTGTTATAAAAGCATACATGCCGCCTGATGGTAAGCGATTCCTGTCACCTATGTGTCAAATATATATGTGATATCACAAATGCTTTGCCTGACTAAGAGCTCTTTAAAGGGCTCCTTTGAAGATCCCATGAATGAGGTGTCCGGTTGAAAAAACAAAATTGTGCGCAAAAAATCGGTGCTTTGCAATAAAAAATGCTAATCACATTTACTACACGACGAATCATGGTCATCACTCAACATTATCGCGGCTGAAGTGGACCTATGTTGTTGTAATCTGAGCGAATTTACAAAAATCGCATTACATGTTCTGTGTTACAGAAATTAGGTACTAAAATGTTGTTTATAGCTACTCTATTGTATTGGGTGTGTACCTGTAAAGAAAGATGTATGTATGGAAATATATATATAATATAGTGTATGAAATAAAAAAAACCCGGTGAAAGCTGTATTTCACGAATATTTACAGATGTTATTTTTTGCTCACTGTTATTCCTTAATACACTCTTGCCGTTTGTACTTTTGTTCGTCTAAAGTACAATACTTTTATTCTTTTAGTAATGCACACTTATACAGAAAAAGTCATAAAAATGTTACAGTTCTTATGGCGGAAAAATTCAAGTTTTAATGTAAACATAATTTCATTTAAAAAAAACTTACGTTTGTGATTATTTAGACGACAAGGATCAAAGATGTTTCGACCTTTTCACCCCTACGCATCAGTCATACCCAGTCAGTAAAATTCCTTAGGTACACTTTCCTACGAAACGTATACTCAAAGCTTTTATCTATGTAAGGTAAATTAATATTGTAATTATGATAGTAGACGACCGTTATACACTATAAAAAGAATAAAGAAGTTGAATAGGAATAGCCTCAGTTTCTTGTCCGTTCTATTGGCTTTATAAACTTATTATTTTTACCTATAAATTTTCAACTCTAAGACTTTCTTTTGCAGAAAAGATCTACCATCTCGTTAAATAGTTAATGTATAAAACAAGCACTGGTCTTATATGATTTTTAATATATTTTTTACATTACCTAAAAGAGCCTCATCGGCTTCCCAAAAATTTCCAAAATGACATCGTTATATCCAAACTATGTACACCTACGTTAAACCCAGAATGAATGATTCATGCACATACCTACCTCACTTTAGTACCGTAGAGACTAGTTAATTAACACGTCACCGGTCGTATTTAGTACGGAGATAATGATATGTGTAAAGGATCCAAAGGAATTTAATTTATGGTAAACCTGTTCAAAGGTACCTGAGACATAATTATTTATTCAACTGAAGCGTCTACGACGCACTTAAGAAAGTAAGAGACTTTACCGACGCGTTCAAGACACAAGTAATGGGCTTAAACCCATTTAGAGCCAAGAACAGTCTTAGTATATGTCAGTTAAAGTCTCAAGCGCCCGAACAATCACCATTTGTATAATATTTTTTTAATTATTTTTTTGCATGAAGCTTGCATATTTCATCTGTGGACGCACTTAAGAAAGTAAGAGACTTTACCGACGCGTTCAAGACACAAGTAATGGGTTTAAACCCATTTAGAGCCAAGAACAGTCTTAGTATATGTCAGTTAACGTCTCAAGCGCCCGAACAATCACCATTTGTATAGTATTTTTTTAATTATTTGTTTTGCATGAAGCTTGCTTATTTCATCTGAGAAAAGTATAATATTGGCACCTGGCATTTATAATATTTATATGATTTTCATTTTGATTGGCATGAACAACACAGTTGCTTAAATTTCCTCCGTTCATTATTCATAAATGTATTTTTGTGTTGAGGATTTAGTCAATATACCCCTTTATCGCTGACACTTGTCTGATATTATATTATAGTTGATGTATACGTACATTAACTATAATATATATGATATCAAAGCACATCTACATATTACAAAATTACAAATATAGGATAGAAAAAATTTAACTCATGTGCGGGATTCGAACCCGCGTCCATCCACCCCTTTATCCGGGGTATGCTAACCAATTGAGCTAACATGACATGACGTCATAACTCGTCCAATCTAACACATCTGCATTTATAAAGGGGAAATATTTGTATTTTTTTATGTAACGATTAAACTTAAAAACTACAGGACCGATTTGAAAAACTCTTTCACCTTTAGAATCTTACATTATCCCTGATGAAATTAGGCTATAGAATATTTTCACAAAAGTTTTTATTTTTTAATTTTTGTCGAATACCCTTGCGAATCCGGGGAGAGCCTCTAGTATTACCTAAAAATAAATTGTATAATTTATATAGATAAATTTTCCCGCCATCGCAACTACAAAGATACCGATTTCCCTTAAATTTAAGATAAGTGTTATCGCGGACACGTTATCGGTCATCTTTTCTGCAAACTTGCGTTTGAAATTCTTTGATAACGGGGTTAATGTCAACAAACCGTAAATAGCTTTATTGCGATACGTTTTCTCATGTACTATATATCCTTTACATAACCTTTAAGACGCCGACAAATATTGAAATTCCGTCACTGTCGGACTGCGTAGGAGTGAAAGAGAGGCAACAATGGTGAAATCGCGATCAATCTGCCTTGAGACAAACAAAACTTGCAACTGTAATAAAAATATGTGACTTAATTTGTCACGCCTTATAAGGGTTTGGTATTTAATTATTATTTATATATTTTATACACATATGTACTACACGAATAATTAGAAGAGACTTTCGTACGTTTTAGAGTCAACCTTACAGTTTTTATGTATAGAGTAAATTAAAAAAAAACTTGTTTTGGCCTTAGAGAATATGATTAAATTTAAAATATAATATTCTTACTGCTACAAACTATATGTACATATTTTGCTAAAAACCTGTTCAAGTATAGCTATTTTACACTACAGCGCAGCTCTATACTCTAACTTGAACTACTTAAGGTTTAATTTTGAATATTATTTTCAAATTCTGATCAATTAAAACACGTATAATTAATTATTAACTTTTACTGGACATAAATTTATCTCTATGACTATTCAATTATACTGTTCGACATTAATTAATCAATTTAACATTGAATCAAAAATGTATACATACATATTATTGATTAAGATATTTGATCGATAACTGGCGTAACCGAGATGCAAGCGAGAGCAGTGTTTAAAATATGGGAATTAAAATTTTATATAATACACGATTTTAATCCTTATAAGGTGTTTATATTATTAAGAGTAATGTATGTTATAACTGGGAATAGCCTCAATAGCCGAGTAGCGAAAAGAGAATCTTTGTATTTTGTGCTGGAAAGGATAATTCTGGCAAAAAAATTCAATAGCAGTCCGGTTCAGAGTCACTACGCCTGGTAGGTGGCAACAGGTCCTCTATTACATGGTACCAAAATGTATCTGGTGAAACGTTCGTGTCATTCTTCTTACCTTCAGAGAGCTACCGGTTGTTGTCTTAACCCATTGGCATCGGCGATGATAACAATAGAATTTCATGCATAACTAGGACATAGTGGTCCTGACGATGCCAACTTATTAAGATAGCAGTTGGGCTACGTCGGAGACCTTCGAGATGTCTAAAAACGCTTTATACCATTAACAAATCTTAACTTTTAAGGCTTATTATAACGGTATAATAAATTCCTATTCCGCAGATTATTTCTTCTTTCAAGTTCATAAAGTACCGAGTAATGCATATTTTGATTAATGACATTGCCGATGACAATGCCCAGCGTCTCTAATCACTCATTGTTCCCTTCATTAAAATTGCCCAAGTATTTTTTTTCGAATAGTAACGTAATAATAAACTTGTCCATAAAACTTAATTGTATAAATGCTTTAAAGAGTATTTCATTATGCGCTTCCTGTTTCAAAAATTAAATATAACAAAGTGTGTGTGAGATGTCATCATAATGTTGGGTTTGAGGGCGTCTGTGGTTTGTGGCTTATTAGCATATTTCTGCGTCAAAGAAAACCCCACAAAAAAATCTCAATGGGTCAAATCGCACAATCTCGGTGGCTAGTTCACATTAACTCCACGTGAGATGACCATGCCCTCAAATCGCTCGTGCAGAATTTCCAATGTGGTATGAGCTGTGTGAGACCTAGCGTCGTCCTGTTCAAACCACATCTAGTTGGTGTCCATATCATTCAATTCAGGGCAAAATACATTGTTTATCGTCGACCTATAGCGCACGCCGTTGACGGTGGTGGCCTGGCTAATGTAGTTCTCAAAGATAATATAGACCGATTACACTGCCAGCGCATATTCTGCACCAAGCAATGACTTTTCGGGTTGGATTGGATCTCGTGTGGATAGGTATTGTCCCAAATTGAACAATTTTGTTTGTTGACGTACCCATTTATTCAGAAATGGGACATCCAGTTTTGTTTTATGTAAATTAGGGTCAGTGTCCAAGTGCTCTAGAGCCCATTCAGCGAACACAAGTCATTGTCAATGGTCTTCTACTTTCAGCTCCTGGGTCATTTGTGTTTTGTACGGGTGCACGCCCAAGTCACGACGCAAAATTTGCGGTCTACGAAAAGCAGAGTTCTGTTGAGCGTTGGCTGCTTATCAATCTCCTGTACACTATCACAGAGCAGATTACAGCAGTTCTTGCATTTCGTTGACGTACGGGTATTGGTTGATGGCCGTTAAGAACAGCTAAGTAAACTTCGCTACGAGCGCTTCAAAATGATATAGATATTTGTTTAAAGATATTATTGTAAAATGGTAAAGATAGATACTGAAGTACCTATATGAAACAAAAATCTCAAAGACGTTTTATTTTCACATTCAAGTCATTGAATTTAAATTTTTGTTACAATTGTTTTAGGTATACTGCATACTTAATTTCTTTATTAAAATATAAAAGGGTCTTATAACAAAGCAATCCGATCCCAATATCAAAAGGTAACTCAAACTGAATAAATACGAGGTATTTCACTGCATCATTTGCATTTCACCGATGTTAAAACGTTTCAATTATTCCTTTAATAACTGTTCAATTATCCCAGGAATATGTTTTGCATTTTAGTAAAAAAATGGAATGTCCATATTATGTGAATTAAATTCTACATATTCGTTGCTCTGTCGAACGGAGCGTTATTTTTTACACTATATTTATAAAATTGGCAGAGTGTAGGGGTCAGTAGGTTAACTCAGAAGTAATTGGTAATACGACATTTTTAGTAATCAAACTAAAAATGTCTTAAGTATATATAAATAAAAAGATATTTCGATCGTACCCATCTTAATGACTAGACGAGTACGTCGCATCGTTTCTTTTGTGGTAAGCATCGCTATTTGAATGTTCTCGGTGTTGCACAACATTTTGCAACTAGACCTTATGATAACAATTAAATATACTAACATGTATCTGAGACTGGAATGCTTAAAATGATATTTTACAATGTATATTAAAAGTATAAATGAAACTACACTTAAATATCTATTCAAGTCGAGCTCTTAAAAGTCAAATTCATCTAATCAATTCAATCTGCGTTCCTAGAACACGAGGCTAAGGACACTGATTACCTACTAAAAGTCGTGTCGGCCACAAACAATTCGCTGCTGACTCGTTGTTCTGGGCTCTCGATTCGTATACCATAGCCTCAGAACCGAAGGTAGAATATCTGGCATTAACCCAGCACGAATTCTTTTTGAAGCGCTATTCTGTCTGAAGCTTTACGTTTTAATCATAAAATTTGAATGTAAACTTTAAAGCTCACATCTTTAGGTTGATATTTGCGTGTAACCATACAATTATGCGTCCAAATCGCTCCAACGAGTTAGTTTCCGTACTCTGCTTCACTGGGATATTGCTCTAAAGCCCTCTGCCGTAGGATCGAGGCGGTGAACCGTAATGTGGGCGTAAAGGGGATCCGAAATACGTTTAATTATTGTAATATGTTCGCCCTTCGCCCGACACAACGGTGCCTGAGCGTAGCTTTGCAGTCCAAATAGGTGAATTAACAGACTCAATAGTAGGATTGCCGAATGAATTTTGAGCGGCATATAGCTTGTAATTTGCTGTCGTGGAGTTCTGTAATATATGCAGAGATTTTGTTATAATTTTGGCTCATGTTTGATATATTATAAATAGATATGTGTAGACGTGTCATGTTTTACTTAAACGTTATGTTATTCAGAATATATTTTCCTGCTTTATCGGCTACTGGTATTATAGGTACCTTCGAGCGAATGGAAGTTAGTTTCCTCATTCAATTTATACTAGTAATTAAAATTTACAGTATTTAGTATGTAAGTAGTAAGATATTAATTTTGATTTATGTTAACCTACTTATGAATTTTCTATTAATATGGAAGAGCGAGGTCTTCTGATACAGGTATACATTTACTTAAAAGAAGGCCTCTACACAATGTTATATAGATACATGTAGTTTATGAAAATAAAGCATTATTATTATTATTTATCAGGCTGGTGTTATGTTTAAAACAGGGACATTGGTACGATTGTATTTAAATCTTTCCGTTATATTATCAGCCACTGTAGAACAGTATAAAATTATTATATGCCTCATTTCGACGCTACAACTATTAGCCATTTCAATCCGTCCCTGCTAATTCACGAAATCCATCACGAAATCACAAATTAAAAAACAGTTTAGATTGTAGTTTTGTAGCTGTTAAAGTTAAGAGAAATCTTTTGCATGAATGCCTCTTCCAAGTGCAGGTTTAGCTGGTTTCGTAAAATAAAACAATAAACCGACCACGTAGAATACAGCTGACGGGTGCGATTATCTGAATGAATGCCGGCACTGACTCAGTGAGTCAGATAGTCACGTGGTTGGTGGCGTGTTTGCTGTTCGTCTCGGTCATAGATTAGCCGCGGTGCAGATGGGACGGTTCTACGAGGTTATCGGGGAACTAATTAGGAAAACATTTTTACATGAAACGTTCTTACTAATAAGTACTCCGATTTGTGTATTGATTCATTCATGAATGGTGGAATTAATTAACTAATAATACTTGTTAACCCGGTTTCGTAAAGAAACACAAAATCGAAGGAGGCGCTGTAAGCTGTTAAATATCACTTGCACACTATAGACTGTTTAAAAAGCGTGCAAGTGAGTTGTAATAATTTGCAGGGCCATTTTCGACTCGTTTCTTTATTACACTGGGTTATACTATAGGTTATTGAAAAACCTTTTTGTTGGTTTAATGATTGGTAACAAACTAGGTTATAGTAAAGTACTATTGTAATATAAAAAGTTGCAAGGGACTCCTCGTATTTATTGTATACTTTACGGAATTAAGTTTGTTGAAAAATGTTCGTAACATATTTAAAAAGGTAGGCAGAGCAAAGCGTCCATTTCGCCAGCTATGTTTGTGTTCCTAACTCCAATGTAAATTTCTTTGTCAGAGAAACCCAAAAAATTTCATCATACTTCAAGATTCCATAGAGACGCGTTTTACCTCTCTAGGCAGTATGTGACAAATAAGTTTACATTCTGTTTGGTACAACTCGGCTGACACAACTAATCTTTGACAAAGGACGTCTCATCGACTCCGGCCGCATGCATTACACACAAGTAGACAGTATTTTATTATCTTCGAGTATGTATAGTTCGGTGTATGCGAGTAAATGCGTACGTCGAGACCAGCTGAGGCAAACCAGATGATTCGTTGTGAAACTCGCGGCATGCATGGACTTTGTACGCAGCTAAAATAAAACTAGTGTGGATTGTTATAAGAAATGTAAATAATATTTAATTTTAACATACTTCATGTCTGAACACGTGTCATAAACATATATACATATAATGAGTTATATAATGTTCTATTACATAGTGGAATTTTTCTATAACTTTAACCCTTAGGCAATATAACGGTATTCTTACTCCCATGCTACACAGTTTTTGTGCTTTAGCTTTATTTTTTTTATTAAAGCAGCATTTTCTATTGCTGATTCTTCTATTCTGATTATTCTATTCCGTGAATTCATTATCCTAAGTCGGCAGTAACATGTGGAGATAAGAATGGTCGTGCGTGAGTGCAGCTTCGGACATAAAAATACTAGCAGCCTGGTGTTTTTGCACCCGTAGTGGTCTTCAAGAGTTTTTTCAAAGTTGTTCTATAATTAAGATAAAGTTTTTGGCAAATTAATAGCCTGTCTAGTGTTGAAAATAAAATATAAAAAGTAATTTAAATTAAACGGCGAATATTTTCCGCCAATCTATCATTGTGTTTTAGCAGACCCATTTTAATTTGCAATTAAAATATAACAAATACTATACTTCATTACTGGTATTGAAGGTCTAAACTATCAGCAAATAGTTAATTAACTAACTATCATTATATTAGTTTATTAAAACTCGGGTCTTTTTACCTATTGTGGCCTTAATAGTATACAAATTCTAGGCGAATATAAAACCACGTAATTTCAGAGACTAATTTTTTCGCCTCGTTAGCCTTGTTTTGTATCTATACTAAATGCATATATACGTCACTGGCTTCAGGTATATATACGAAGTTATTATTAATCTAAACGTCAAGTTTAGTTCATATAATGAAAAGGCAAAATTTAATTTGAGGGAAGTCGTAAAAGTGTTATGTCAAAGACAGTGAGAGTTCTGGCTGGCAGCCAGTCTGACTCCGCAGGCGTACAAACGTTATGTTATGTATATGTAGCTTTCGGAGAGCTATCAGCTGTTGTCTACAGTTTGGTTGGATTTGGAACATGGGTTGTCTGGAGGTTATCGCTCTGATCCGTAAGACCGCCCAATGTCACAAAGTTGGATATAGTTTATATCCAACTTACTATAAAAACTATAATTTAGCCCCACAATTCTATTGTTTTTATAATAAATTGACCTTCATGAATTAAAGAAAACAAATATACAATAAGTTGCCTACATATATACTCGTATACGTACCTTAACATAGCAATCAGCTGCTGTCGACGCGACGATGGTTTAGTAAAATTCAAAACAGTTTTAGATAGGCCGGTTCGATACGCGGATAAGACATTTTATCCACCATTAATAAAAATTATATATCAGTGATGGCTCAGTGGCATTGGCTATGGACTGCCGTGCCGCAGGTCCATGGTTCGAATCCCGCCGCGGACTTGAGCTTCAAAGCATGGTGGAAGGACTATTTGCGAATGCCCCCCTGGCTAGCGACCACCCTCAAGTAGAAAATCTGTCGCCAAGCACCTAACGGTGTGTTCCGGCAGCAGTCCTTGAGAGCCGGTGAAATTACAGGCACATGAGACTTAACATCTATGTCTCAAGGTGACGGGCGCAGTTCATGACTTGTGACGAAATGCATCTGTTATAGGCAGAGGTTAGTCCGCTTATCATCAGGTGGGCCTCGTGCTTGATCCGTCACAATAACATAAAACACAAAGTGTGATAGACCTTTGTAATTGTTATGTAACGTTTAATTATTATATTAAGATATAAAACTCCTTCGTTATACTAGTTGACATGTTTGTGCTTGTGACTATAGCTATAAAATGCTCTGTCGCTTTTAGATATAGCAATGCGGAAATATTTAGACCAAGGTATACATCATTATTTGACTTGCTTCGTTAGAGGTGTCTGATTGTTTTAACACTTAACGTGACACCATAAACGTCAAACTAAGAAAATACGTAATACAAATACTATAACATCATTTCACACAGTTAACAAAGATCTATCAGATAATAGTAAACGCCACACAGAAATTGTTGATCCGCGTAGTTATACTTATACTGGTACAAGTATAACTCTTAAGTTTAAGAGAATCTTGGACGAATAGGCCCGTGGTTGAAGAGGTGCTGTCATAGGAATCGGCCTTTAGTAGAAAAACATGAGTTGACTTAACTTAATGTTGCTGAAGATCCGTCAGTAGTGACATGTTGCTCTTTAAAAGGATAGTTTTCTAAAATCGAAAGTAAAGTTATTATGTAGAAACAAATACACGAGTACTGATGAAAAAAAAAAATCGTAATTGTATAATACAGCATATATCGAATAAAATTTGCTACCTTTATATTGGTATTATAAAGAAAAGTGATGTAAGTAAAAAGAAATAGGTCAGCTGTGTCCCACTTCTCGGAAAAAGTCGCAACGTTCGTTTCCTATCAAAGTAAATCCGATAAATCCTCCGTCTAAAAAATAACCAAAGAGCTTATGGATTTTATTTTGCATACAGAGATCATTAATTTTAACTGACTTTGTCCGCTTTTGTGAAACGAAACTATGTATATTTTACCAAGTACAGTACTGATGTACTTACTCCTAAATCTTATATAACTAGAAATAATACTAGACTGACTTTCTACCACTGATAGAGGAGCTACGAGGGGAGTTCAAAGTATTCTTGGTATGGATATGAACAAAATGCCAAAATTATCTAAAATAATTTAACTTTTCTATGTATTAGTCCTTTTCCATCTCAATATCACCTCTTACAACGAAACATCCTTTTCAATACTTATCAAAAATAACTTTGAGTAATCCTTCTCTGTAAAATGATCTTTTATTGCCGCCTTAAGTTCTTCATCGTCAGAAACGAGCTTTTCACAAATATATTTTTTCGTTTTCGTGAATAAAAAATTGTTCACTAGGTGCCAGGTCTGGGCTGTAAGGTGGGCGATTGATCTCTTCGAAACCACACTCCTGAATGAAACGCGTTGTCATGATAGAGCAAGCTACCCGCGATCAGTTTTCCACGCCTTTTTCTTGCTTGCTTCCTCTAAAGTATCTCTAAAGGCGGAATCCTTGTAAACGGCCACCATCTCTTCACCATCGTTCGTTTCTTTATTTTTTCCTTATTTCGTTAGGAATTTAATAACAGCACTCGAAGCAGTGTTGTGAAAAATGTAATGATGGTAAACAGACGAAATTTTCTAATGGAAAATGTCATAAGAAAACCATAATATACAAAAACTACTCTAATTACTAACAAAAGAGTTCCAACACCATACTTTGGACTTCCCTCGTGGTAGTGGAGCCCATAACCGAGGCTACCCGATTACAACATACCCGACTATAAAACACTAAAGTGAGTTGTTCCGTACTTACGTCTAAAGAAATTTTCAATTATAAATTTAGCACCGAAATTCTCTGAATCCCTAACAAAGGATATTTCGTCAATTTAGTATCAGAATCAGAATCATTTATTGACCATAATAACAAAGAACGTTATTCTAGGCAAGTCGGTATACAATGTAATATTTTTTTTTATACAATTATTTAAATATCATTATAATAAATAATACATTCGTTACATAATAATTTCAATTAAAATAAAATAACCCAATAACTAAGTACATAAAAGCAATCATATTCATCGAAATATTACTCAGCATTGTAATGAATGAAAATAATATGAAAACAACTTCATTTATACAATTATAATAAACAGCATACAATTTTGTTAAGACATGTTGGCAATACAACAATAAAATTTGTGAAAAATAGTAAAAATATTTAAAATTATATAAAAAATTATCGCTTATAAATTAAGCAAAATAAATTAAAAAGTTTGTCGTCAAATTTGAAAGCAATATTTTTTGAATAATTACATATTGGTATATCAGTTGTACATAAATGAAGATTCTGTTAATTGCATATTCAAAAATTCATTAATATTATAGAATGGATTATATTCGAAAAATAATTTGAGGGTGTGTTTGAACCTAATATGAATTAAATTTGTGATACTTTTAGGCAATTTATTATACATTTTAATTTTTAAATACATGCCTTGTTTTTTAGTTTTTGCTAATCTTGCTTTTGGTAAAAACATCTTGTCTTTATTCCAGAGATTATATGAATGCATGTCACTATTTTTTGGCAAGTCTTCTTTCTGCTCATGTATTTCCAGCAAGCTATTAAAAATAAAGAGTGATACCACTGTCATAATTCTATCTCTCTTCAAATATTCTTTTGCAGAGCATCTTCTTTTAAGACCATTGATTGTCCTAATGGCCCTTTTTTGACATTTCAGGACTTTTTGAACTTGTGCACCATTCCCCCAAACAGTGATAGCATATCTTATGCAGGAATGTATGTAAGCATAATATATTGATAACAACGCTTGCTTATTTAGTAGCGATTTCAGTTTAAATAATACATAGTTTCCACTGGATATCTTTTTACAAATTCTCTCTATGTGTGCCGAGTGACTTAAAGTGTGGTCCATTGTGTAACCTAAGAATGTATTTTCTCTTATATTTTCCTCTTTATCTAAGCCTAGTCTTGGTTGATATTTCATAATTATGCTTTTGTTAGCATTAAGAACTATACCATTCGCGTCGAACCATTCCCTGAGTGTATTAAAAGTGTTCATAACTTTAATTTCTAGCTTTTGATTGTCTACGTCACTTATGCCTACATGTGTATCATCCGCAAACAAGCTTATATTTGCCCAGTCCGGCATAAAATTAGTTATATCATTCATATATATGAGAAATAATACTGGTATGTATATACTGGTATCGTCAACCACTGTCAATTTATCTATACGTGGCAGGAAACAAAAATTGGAAAGGAATTATTTTAACAGATACCAGATATAAAGCCGTTTTTGGAAATTTGGATCCAAAGCACGACACGACACTTAATTGACTGAAACAAACCGGCAAACGCGCGTCGACTGCTGCGTTACATTACTAAACCGGCACAATAATGAAGGTATTTTAAACCGAATCATTACCTGTGATGAAAAATGGGTTCTTTACGATAATCGGAAGCGCTCAGCGCAATGGTTAGATCCTGGCCAGCCAGCCAAATCCTGCCCCAAGCGAAAATTAACCCCAAAAAAGTTACTTGTAAGCGTTTGGTGGACTAGTGCCGGTATTGTTCATTACAGTTTTTTCAAATCTGGCCAGACTATTACGGCTGATGTCTATTGTCAGGAATTGCAAACCATGATGGAAAAGCTAGCGGCTAAACAACCTAGGCTGGTCAATCGCTCCACGCCACTGCTGCTTCACGACAACGCTAGACCACACACTGCGCTACAGACGGCTACTAAATTAGAAGAGCTTCAATTGGAAAGTCTAAGACATCCTCCGTACTCCCCGGACCTTGCTCCAACAGATTACCATTTTTTTCGAAATTTGGATAACTTCTTGCAAGGGAAAAAATTCAACTCCGATGGGGCAGTCCAAATCGCCTTCAAAGATTTTATTGATTCCCGTCCGACTGGTTTTTTTAGTAAAGGGATCAAAGAACTACCTATGAGATGGCAAAAGTGCATAGAAAATAATGGTTCATACTTTGATTAATTAAATATATTATATTAAAAAATATTCGACTTTTTGTTCCTCCCATACAAAACGCCAATTTCATATGTAAGGACCTAATATATAGGGTCAGTTTGAGCGCATGTTGACGATACGTGCCATGCCACGCTCCCACGTCATATACCTCAATATCCGTGGCACTAAGTGGCAATTTTAACGCCCTCATCACCTAACCTTACGTTAGCAGTTTCTGCTTACTACCAAGATTATTTCTTTTAGGAGGGTTGGCGTCAAGACGGTGCACCGGCCGGTCTTAACAAAGCTAAATCTTTCTACAGTATGTTCTTGTGTCGTCCTTTGTTTTATTAGAGAGAACGTATTGTACTAACCCAACATAATTATGTGGGATAGGGGTTAGGAAGAATTTGATTCTTTAGTTCTCGTGATATACGTATCAAAATGTCCTCACGTCGTTTAAGGGCAAATACTAGGGACCATACTAGGGTGTTGCTTATACCAGGATCACTTTACATCGATAAAGGTCTAACATATTTCTGTAACCGACGAAATATGATAGACCTTTGTTATCATAGACGTCCAATGATGTTGCAATATTTAAAATTTACCATTGTTACTTGAATACTTTTATGAAATTTGACATCAAGCAGACAGGTGTAACAAAGATGGAAATCTTATCCAAGTCTATATAATTATACCGTGGAATTTGGCGGTATAATTCGATAAACTAAAAACAAATATATCCACTTTATTAAAGCTGATAATACATACTATATCCAGGCTGTTTGTCTTATGTCGTCAAAGTACAAACAAACCAATGACATTTCTTTTTCCGCGATTGAAATCGAACAAGTTTAACTAGCTTAGACGTTTTATGATACCATAGATCTTCCACATATTAATGGTTTTTAGTATGAAGTTATCTACGCATTAATTAAATCATAGATTGTAGAAACAAGGGTAAGGTAAAATCAGATTGAATTGAGTGTCAATGATCCTCTTCTGAAATATTATTTCGGTAAAGCATTGCAAAATCAAGATTGTAAAGTTTGAACGTAAGCTCGAAGTTGTCAATGGTCGTATTGTCTTTAACACGGTATAAGCTTGCTTTTAAGCGCTTTCTGATGATGTAATGTGACAACGCGGTCGACGACCTCGACCGATGGAGCAAGTTCACCTTGACGAATCATCGACTTACAGGCAGATACACAAATTACACATATTGCGAGACACAAATTCAGACAATGAACTCCACTCTTTAGAATAACGCGGAAAGTAGAAGCAGAGCGCTTTGTACGTACGAGTTGATTTATTACCAAACGTAGCCGGTGATTGAATGGAATGAAGACGTTGAACTGAACTTATGTACTTCATTATACTCTCTACTGAACATCATCAGCCCGAAGACGTCCACTATTGAACAATAGCCTCTCGCATAGAACGCTACTACCGATATAGGCTACCCGGGACTTTTACGATGTTGTCAGTCCACCTAGCGGGGGTCTCTAGTAACTCGACGTTTTCAGGCGGTATGTGGTCACCCCTCGAGAACCTGTTTTTCTCATCGGTTCGTCGAGCAATGAGGCCTGCCCATTGCCACTTCAACTTGCAAATTCTGAAAGCTATGACGGTGACTTTGGCACTTCGGCGAATTTCCTCGTTTCGGAATTGATTGCGCAAAGAAACTCTCCGTAGTTCGTGAGCCACTCTGAGCTTCTCCATAAGGGTCACAGTTAAGAACCACGGCTCAGCGCCATAAGTGTTCCATCACTAGCATCACACACTGGTTGAAGACTTTGGTCTTCAGACTCTGCAGGATAATGGACGAGAAGATTTCGTGATACTTCCCGAACGCTGCCCATCATCCGAGTTGGAATCTTCAGGTGACCTCTTTGTTGAAGTTGGACCTACCTGACTGGAAAGTCTGTCTCAGGGGAATATAATGGTTAACAACTTCGAGAGTATCATTCCCAATTACTACTGGTACTGGTGCAACATGGACATTAGACTTCTTCTACTGCCTCTTAGACAATTATATCCGGTAAAAGTCTATAAGGGTCATATTCATAATCGCTTTATAACTTTCGGATTGGTTTATCTAATGCCATTAGTACTGCGCAAAGGAAAACTTTTGCACAGATGATGTTTGATTATGAGGCGATCATGAATATGGGAGTTAGTGCAAAGCTATAAGTTTTCTTTGATCCGGACTTACTCTCAATTAGAAAGTCAGGGCAGTAGACAAGTATGATTATAATAAGATAGAAAATTAATCACGTTTGCAAGACATCTATATCTTCTTATATATAAAATTCTCGTGTCACAGTTTTCGTTGCCATACTCCTCCGAAACGGCTTGACCGATTTTGATGAAATTTTTTGTGCTTATCCGGTATCTATGAGAATCGGCCAACATCTATTTTTCATCCCCCTAAATGTTAGGGGTAATCCACCCCTAATTTTTATTTTTTAGACAAAATTTTTAAATTCTATTTTTTTATTATACAACATACAAAAATACATACAATCCTCAATTTTCACCCTTCTACGATCAACCCTTATTTTTTAATAGCCAAAATTATTTATATGACATAGCAACGTTTGCCGGGTCAGCTAGTATATTTTTTAAAATTCATTCCTCCTGTTGACAAGAGTTTAATTCACAAAAGTATACTGTAGTTATATGTTTTGAACTGCGGTTAGAATTATAAAGATGCTTTGAAATAAGTTTACTAATGTCGATAATTGAAGTGAAGGTTAATTGCTAAGAAGCAGATTGACAGATGTCGTAAGGCGACTGCTAATCGGTTCAAATTATTTGCGTGCATATTCTCTTATTTATGGTGCACATTCCCGTAGTTCAATTATGAACTGAGCGTTTGCAATGTATTTCGTTCTTTCGTGTTTGCATAATTTGAATAATAGTTTGTATGCTATAAGCACACACTACTTGAAGCGCTCGTAGCGAAGTTTACTTAGCTGTTCTTAACCGATCAGCAAAGTTAAGCAACGTCGCGCGCGGTCATGAGTTGGATGGGTGACCGCTAGTGACATTACTACTGAGCGTTTCCGTGCTTCGGAGGGCACGTAAAGCCGTCGGTCCCGGTTGTTGTCTTAGGATGGCAGTCGTTATAGCATGGTGGTAGGGCATTTTGCGAATGCCCGCCTGGCTAGCTACCACCCTCAAGTAGAAAATCTGTCGCCAAGCACGTAACGGTGTGTTCCGGCAGCTGTCCTTGAGAGCCAGTAATTCTAGGTTATCCTGAACAACATCTTCGACCACATCATCACTTACCATCAGGTGAGATAGTGGTCAAAGGCAAACCTATCATGCATAAAAAAAAAACTACATATTGTCACGCCTGTATTCCCCGAAGGGGTAGTGATGTCTAAACATCCACGTTTTGCCGTACATGTTTTGGTATCATGATAACTCCGAACTATTACTGAAAATTCCTTTGTCAATATAAAGTTATACTATACCGATACGGATAGCGAACCCAGGACCACGAGATTTCAATGCGGCACTTTTACACACAGATCAATGAGCAGTCTATGCGCTATTCGCTATACATATAAGCCTGCCAAAATTCAACATTTACAATCGTCCATTACGAATAGTTGTATAACCGACAGCGAAACGTTTCTGGAATCTGGATACGATCCAACAGTTCTGAACGTAGCAGTTGTCGGCTATGGAGCCCTTGATAGCAATTCGTCTGATGGTTCTTGGATACAGTTGTTGTAACGGTTACTGCTAAAAATAATGCAGGCTTATTGCTTCAGGCTTTGGTTCCAAGTATCGATAACTGGTTATTGACAAAAATTGAAGCCACCGAAAACATTAGAAGAAAGTCCGTGTTATAAACAGAAATCTGCCGATCGGCACATTTCAACTCAAATCGCTGAACAAACTATACCTACTAAAGAAAAAAAAACATCACTTGACAAAATATTTTATACTAGCGTTCCGGCCACGGCTTTGTTCGCGAGTATGTCGGTTATCGCGCAAAACCATAGTTGAATAAAAACTATCCTATGTCCTTCTCCGGGTCTCAAACTATTTCCACACCAAATTTTATCCATATCGGTCTAGTAGTTTTTAAGTTTATTCGTTGCATACAAAAATACAAAACTATTCTTTATAATATTATTAGTGTACATTAAAGAATTTGAGATAAGTATGAACAAAAAATGTTCACTATTTGAAAAAGCAAGCAATAATATAAAAAGCCTTATATATTATACTATACTATGTAACAGCATGGCCCCGAGTTTCTTACCCGTTCTTCTCGCAGTGGCACTTTTACGTTTAATTGCGATGAACGTAGAAGTAGAATCATATTAAAATTTGTAATTGACTTTAGACGCCTGCATTGAATAAATGATCTTGACGTTGACTGTTGTAGAGGAGAGAAAGTATAGGAATATTCCGAGCGAACTCAGCCTTAAGTTAGTCCTATTCTCGTGAATGCTACACGTCTCAATGCAGATCCATATCGCGAGTGTAGCATAGCGTATTGATGAATTTCGATACAGACGTATTGTGATTTGTTTTACGATATTTATTGCTCGTGTAGCATTCGCCTCAGGTAAGAGGTGCGCGGTGTGGAGTAGTTGACGGTTGTCATGATAGTTATGTCATAGGTTATGTTGCGCTGCTTAGAACACATACTGTATCAGCCGGATCGTCCACTGCTGAACAGAGCCTCCCCTATTTAGGGGGTATTTGCCATAATTCCCACGCTTGGCAGGCGGCTTGGCGATCGCAGTGTAAGACGGCAGTTCTTTAGAAGGTGCTGCTGCCCACCTTTCAGTATTTTTTCCTTAGTTGCCTCTTACGACACCCACGGGATGATATGGGGAGGTGCAATTCTAACCCGGCACCCCACGGGGTGACATTAGAACACATACAAGGGTGGTATTAATAGTAGTTAATTTTATCAAAATGGATACCTTATATGTATGTATTGTATGGTTACCATACAAAACTGCAATTTTCTCGAAAAGACTTGTAGGCAAATAACAGTCACGCCCCATAAGATATCCTTTAAAGTTGCATAGTGTATTAGAACCTAACTCGTAAGCTAGGGTATAACATTTCATGAAAAAACTCATAATGTTATGAAAAAATCTGACAATGTATCATGTGAGAAAGACCCAAAGAGAGTTCTAGAAAAACGAGATAGAGTATATACAATGAGCAAGTTATAATGATATTATCATCTGTTATTGGTGACTTCCTCCTTTTTGGGAAATTACGATTACGTCAAGTAACTTAATTTTGATATTTATAAATATTGTATGGTTTTTTACTTTTTCCGTGTTTGACATTTTGCGTAATTGACTCATTTAAAGTTTGTCATCTTGCGTGTTGACATTATGCGAAATTGACTTGTAGCGAAAACTTACAGTCCTTTGACGTTTTGCGTGTTTGACTATATCTCCCACCATAGCAAAGAAAACATAATAAATCAGGAGAAAAACGAACAAGAATACATATTTCGATTTAGAGTTTACATCACCCAAGGAATCACAACACACAGATCGGTTTAACATAAATTGTAGAAATTCCAAACTTTGTTTAGAAAGTTACAGATCCTAATTGAGATTCGAACCTCGGCAAGCTCTATCGCAATGCTCCTAAGTTCTTTAGGTCAAAGCAAACAACTGTAAGGTTGTTACGTAGTAGGTATTATCTAATCTGTTAACGACAGCGTTCGCAGTTTCTATGAAGCAGAACAGAACGGTTGCTTATAGAGTCTCACCATTACCGCGCTCCCTTGCCGCACTCAATGAAGTTCTTGACGCGAGTCCAGAGACTGATATGTTTGACGGTTGTTGGAGAAACCTTCTGGAAGAATGTTTACGATATTGTGAGGTAACATTCACAAGGGACTCAAAAATATAATAATGTTATTAATATTTATAATTATTTTTTTTGACCTGGTGAATCTTATTGTATTATTTTGTAGACATATGTAATAATTTTTATTTTAATTGACTTGTTATTAAATTAATATTAATATTTGTAACGAACGTGGGGTGCCGGGTTAGAATTGCACCTCCCCATATCATCCCGTGGGTGTCGTAAGAGGCGACTAAGGGAAAAATACTGGATGGTGGGCAGCAGCACCTTCTAAGGAACTGCCAACTTACACTGCGATCCCCAAGCCGCCTGCCAAGCGTGGGGGTTATGGCAAATACCCCCTAATAGGGGAGGCTGTGTTCAGCAGTGAACGAGTCGGCTGTTACAGTAATATTTATGCTTTTATTTTATTGTTATTTTGCTAGTTTTTAAGTTTTTACTATCCTTACTGGAACTCGCTCTGCAGCGGTACTAACTTTGAATAAATAAATGATACTAACCAGTGCCAGAGAACATAATTGAACAGAACCAATAGAAAAGGACAGTTGCTAATTGCTATAGAATCTCCGATGACGTAATACGAATATAACGATAAGGTGCGATCCCGGCATATTGACGATTTCACTGTAGTTGTCTTGTCATTGTGGGGATATGTAGATAAAAAAAAAGTTTCTTAGTGATTCTGAAAATAGTCACTACGGGCTGTTACGTTTATCATCCGAAATCTTACTAAAAAGCATTTTGTTATGAAATTTCTCATCATTGGGATTCAGTATAAAATCCTACAGATTTCCTACTTGAGGGTGGTAGCTAGCCAGGCGGAAATTCGCAAAATGCCCTACCACCATGCTATAACGACCGCCATCCTGAGAGAACAACCGGGACCGTCGCGACGGTTTAAAGTGCCCTTCGAAGCACGGAAGCGCTCAGTAGTAATGTCACTAGCGGTCACCCATCCAACTCATGACCGCGGGCGACGTTGCTTAACTTTGGTGATCGGTTACGAACAGCTTAGTAAACTTCGCAACGAGCGCTTCAAAAATTTACATTTACAATTTACAGTGAAGGGCCGCGCCTTTGTTAGTGAATAGATCTGAAGGGTACAGTGAGAAGCGCTCGTAGCGAAGTTTACTTGGCTGTTCTCAACCGATCAGCAAAGTTAAGCAACATCGCGCGCGGTCATGAGTTGGATGGGTGACCGCTAGTGACATTACTACTGAGCGTTTCCGTGCTTCGGAGGGCACGTAAAGCCGTCGGTCCCGGTTGTTGTCTTAGGATGGCAGTCGTTATAGCTTGGTGGTAGGGCATTTTGCGAATGCCCGCCTGGCTAGCTACCACCCTCAAGTAGAAAATCTGTCGCCAAGAACCTAACTAGGTTAGCCTGAACAACATCTTCGACCACATCATCACTTACCATCAGGTGAGATAGTGGTCAAAGGCTAAACTATCTGGCATTTAAAAAAAAAAAAAAAAAAAAAAAAAAAAACAGTGAAAAGCGCCCTCATAGTTTAGAACTGAAATAAAATCATAAAATACATCTATTGTAAGTAGACAACACATTGTAATGTTTTTTGTCTAACGAATGACGTCATTTTTGCGATTTGTATCGTTTATAATACGATTCAAATTTGCTGAACACGACGCCAAGAGTAGAGTCATGTCATATATACATAACTCAACTCAACTGAATAAATTATTGAAACATTGACATACCTACGTATATTATTTTGTTGGAGGTCGATGTTATGTAACCCCTAGTGCTAAGTGAGTGCTTTTAATAATAATTAATATTATAGATTGTAGGACCTGAGTTTTCTTAGTAACCGGAATCACCTGTATGCTAAATGGGTACCTACCGCCAACTGATTCATTGAGAATTCTCTGGAACTGCAAAGGTTACACACATATTATATCACGCGATTGTGATTCAGAAGCGGGGTAAATTAATTGCTATAAGATTAATTTATTTGATTTTTCCATATTTGCAAACACCACTTCTTTCACTATGTCAGTGTAGAAGGACTATGGCGCCTGCCTGCCGCCTTATTCTCCCATTTCTAAAACATATTCGTGAAATTTAGGTTACTTGTTTTGATTTAGAAAACTAAAAACTATATTTTAATATTGTTAAGTTTGCAATAACGCCTGCTATGCGGATTACATTACAAAATCACAAATATACGATAGGATTTTTTTTTTTCCTATCGTATATCCCGCACATGACTTAAATTTTTCCTATCGTATATTTGTGATTTTGTAATAAAAACTATATTGCCAATATTCATTTACAGGTATTTTTGACCATATATACTCATATTTCGCAGGTCTGTATGCATCTATCGGAAATCCTTAGTTAGTAATAACAATATTTAATAAGTATCTAAGAAAACGTTAAAATAACATTGACCAATGACAAATGATCAATTTTACGTTTCATGTACCTTAAAAACTGCCGTATTCAAATGAATAACAATTTACGCTTTCGTTGTTCAAGCTAACTGCGAAAATGTTGTCAATAACGACAGCAACGTTATAGTACGATTACTTCAGATCTCTCGTGACCTTATCCGATGCTGTCATCGTCACAAGTGGTTTAGTGTTTCATAATATATTTCTGTTCAAAGCCTGCGTCAGACACTCGACGTATCGTCTAGAGGAGACACAGGCAAAATAAATAGCTTGTATGAAAATCATGCTATAACTTATCATTGAATAAATAAAATTAGGAAACTTAATAGTATGATCACAAAATTACTAAACGACGAGATGAAAAATTATAGTCATGTGTGGGATTCGAACCCTCGCCATCAACCCTATAGCCGGGGTATGGATTGATCCCTAAACGCCAAAGAAATATGACATATGACTCATATATAACTTTTGTCCATTAGTCTTGTTAGTAGTCCCACGTTATTTGAAGTCTCACATAGAGGCAACATAACATAGCAAAACTTTGTCAAATACGAGAAAAAAACGCGATAAATGTAAAGTAGGTAAACAATACAAGTTCTTAAAATGTGTTCACAGCTTGTTGTTTTTTTCAGTTTCGTGTGTTTTTTATTCACTATTTTTTCAATGTATGTAAATTGAAGACGTTTTACTTGTTTAATTTTACAAACGTACTTACATATTTTATTTGTAGTTTCTAGTTAAAATTTCACTTTGCAGTTTTTGACGTTTAAGTTGTTTATTTTGACAATAATATAATACATATTGTATTATATATCTTTATATATATATCGTGTGCAATTTGATCCAAATTGAAAGATATGATTATGTATATATATTTCCTTTGTTTTTTTTTTAGTGCAAAAAATTGATTGCGACGAACATAGGTGCGATTTTATATTATTACAGTCCCTAAGGAGCTATTGGTTAATAGTTATCAACGAAAAAAAGATAACGATATCACCAATGTATACCACTTTAATAAATTTAAATTATGGTAATATCGAGTTCGGTTCGTGGAAAACTGATTTAATTTGTGAAACATTCCATTGACATGACGGCATTTGTGCACGAGTACATGGACCTATTACATAGAAACATATAATATATTTTTCATTAACTCTCGTCAGTATTTTTCTATATATAATTGTATTAACGCAATACTTTAATGACCATCGTTTTCCACTGGGATCTACCTATCAGCTATCATCTCAGAATTAGTCACACCGTTAAGTACACATTTTGAAGCGCTCGTAGTATATATTTTTTTATAGCTGATAGGTAAGCGTTTGACCACAATCTCACCTGATGGTAAGTGATGATGTGGTCGAAGGTGTTAACAGGCTTAACCAAGAATAAATGGCTCTCAAGGACAGCTGCCGGACACACCGTTGGGTGCGACAGTTTTCTACTTGTGCGTGGGCACTAGCCAGGCATGCATTCGTAAAATGCCCTTCCACCAAGCGGTGAAGCTCAAGCCCGCGGCGAGATCAAACCATGGACCTGCTGCGCGGCAGTCCATAGCCAATGCCATTGAGCTATCACTGCTTCAATAGCTTGCTTAATCGTTTTTAACCGATTTAGTAAGTTAATCAACATACGTTGGGGCCATGACTTGGATGGGTGACCGATAGTAGCATTACTACTGAGCACTTCCATGTTTCGGAAGGTACTTTACCGATGCTAAGGTTCCTACGGAGTTGACTTCAATAAAAAACTTAAGTAACCTTAAACACTGGTTTTAATTCGTATTACAAAATGATTATTAATTATTTAAATTATTATATATCGAGTGCCTATCGTGCCGGGCGGGCGGCGACTGGTGCAGCGCACTTGCGTCATGCATTGCATCCCACCGTGTCAGCAGAATGCAAGCCATGCTAAATGTGTCGCTACAGTACTTTTTTAAGCCATCGTCGCGGTGTCGGTCCCGATTGTTGTCTTAGAATGGTAGTCGTTTTAGCACGGTGCTAACAAATTTTGCAAATGCCTGGCTGGCTAGCAAAGTATTCTACCCAAGTTCTAGTAGAAAACCTGTCACCAAGCACCTAACGGTGTGTTTCGGCGGCAGTTCATGAGAGCAGTTATTCTAGGTTAGCCTGTAAAACATCGTCGACGTCATAACTTAACATTGGGTAAGATTGTGGACGGTGGTCAATTAAAGGCTAGCCTATCAGTTATAAAAATAACATTTCGTTCTTCACGAAGTTCATACATCCACGCCCTTTCAGCCTTTCTATCAGTGTTTTTTTATGGCAAATATACAATTACTACAAAATACTCATCGCCACCTTCAAATAAATAAATGAGTAAACGAATCGCACGCATTCAACGATCTCGTATAACCTATCGCAATAAACGTATCAAGTTGCGGCAATTTATAAACAAAATCGGATGCGCAATACACTGTATCCCTTCGCAATTGGCCGGCATATAGGTCGATCAGAATACGCTTGCATCATATCACAATTGTTCTATATATATACCTATATTATGTGGAGTATCTTGGGGCTCTGTGAATATACAGGAAAGAGTAAAAGGAAATAAGTGAAAGAAGGTATTGAAGTTAAGTGAAGGAAAAGCCCGAGAGTTCCACAATGAAAATCTAATAAGGTCTATGACAGTTAAAATGAAAATTCCGTGATTATTCGTCGTTATAGCATTGTGGTAGGGCATTTTGCGCAAGTCCGACTGTAGTTATCACATTCAAGTACAAAATTTGTCGCCAAGCACCTATCGGTGTGTTCCGGTAGTTGTCCATGAGAGCCAGCAAATTCTACTTCAGCCTGAACAGTATCTTCGATCAACACACTACATACCATCAGCTGAGATAGTGATCAATGGTTAGCCTATCAGGAATATAACGATATAGAAACTACTAACTAAGAACTACTCTAAGAACCATATACCTACACGTATGTAAAACATGAGGCATAAAGATGTTTTTGAAAAGCTTCTTGCCTCTTTGTCATTGTCACTTCAACATAATACATTTTAATGTTCTACTAATAGCTTACCATTTTGGGGTAACTCGTGCGGCCTTGACTTGTAAATCCGGCCTTTTTGACAGCTTAAATATACTGAACATACCTTGGACCTACCTAGGTAGTGGCCTTCGAATTTTTCCCTTTTGAAATTTTAACCACGAGTAAGGTCTTCAATATTTTTTCTATAAGTGTATAAGTCTAAGAGCATCTACTCCGTGTACGTAACAGAATTCTCAATTCGGTACGTACAGACACTATATAATAGCACCCGTACATAAACGCTTCCTCAATTTTAGATATAATGTAGGTATCTGCCAGACTCTCAACACAATCTCAAGAATATCGTATATCTAGACAGAAGGTTCAGGAAAAGCAGAAAAATATTTACTTTCACGCTTTTGTATAGAATTTATGTGTTTGAGTTCATTTGTTAGTACAAATCACTAATAATGGAAGCTAAATTTTGCTCGGAAAGTCATCTGTAAGGTATACTATTGAAGCTAAAGTTTGCTTAAATTTATTATTATCTGACTCTCAACACAGTCTCAAGAATATCGTATACCTTGAGGGTTCAGCAAAAACACAAAAATATTAGTTTAACCATTTTGTATAGAATCTTATGTATTTGAGTTCATTTTTGTGTACAAAACACTAATAACGGAAGATAAACTTTGCTCGGAAACGCATCAGTAGGTAAAGCTAATGAAGCTAAAGTTTGAATGAATTTATTATTGCTGTGCTAAGCGAGGTCCCTGAAGAAGGAGGGCCTGAGCTTTTTTATTTGTGTATGTTTGTGTTACAGATAACTTTCGAACAGCTGCTCAGGGACCTTTTTGTTTAACTAGAATTAATTTATTTCGACATAATTTTATCATTTTCTTTAAATTATACCCATTCTAGAGTTAATGAAGATATCATAACTCTAACAAAAAAAACTCCTTTTATTGGGCAGTCGTGTAATAATCAAAGTCAACGTCTTTTAACAATGTGTTACATACTATATTATAAAATTACTTCTATATTTGTTTAAATTACGTAGGTGACAGGCGATAGCTTGGTAGAGGCGGAATTGTCGAAGCATTTTTGTCGTTTAGGTAATCACAAACTTCGTAGTAGGGTTTCTTAATTAATTGTTAAGATAGTAGTTTGTTGTGCATTAAATTGGTAGAGGGGTTGTTGAGATCAACATAGTGATATAAATAGTGGGAAAGTACGGCACTACTATAGTAAGAGGTCATATTCTTATTGTTCTATAACTACATAGTTGTTTTAAGTTATTAACATTTTTTAATACCTATACCTCAGTTTTGAAGCGCTCGTAGCAAAGTTTACTTAGCTGTTCTCAACCGATCAGCAAAGTTAAGCAACGTCGCCCGCGGTCATGAGTTGGATGGGTGACCGCTAGTGACACTACTGAGCGTTTCCGTGCTTCGGAGGGCACGTTAAGCCGTCGGTCCCGGTTGTTGTCTAAGGATGGCAGTCGTTATAGCATGGTGGTAGGGTATTTTACGAATGCCCGCCTGGCTAGCTACCACCCTCAAGTAGAAAATCTGTCGCCAAGCACCTAACGGTGTGTTCCGGCAGCTATCCTTGAGAGCCAGTACTTCTAGGTTAGCCTGAACAACATCTTCGACCACATTATCGCTTACCATCAGGTGAGATAGTGGTCAAAGCCTAACCTATAAGGCGTAAAAAAAAAAAAAGTCTCGAGAAACCTTATACAAAGTCAAAGTCAAAGTCAAAGTCAAAATCATTTATTCAATTTAGGCGTCTACGACGCTCTTATGAAGGTCAATTACAAATTTTAGTATTGAAATATTCTACATTGTACTGCCACGTTCAGCAAATAAATTGTATAGAGCCACTGCGAGAAGAACGGGCAAGAAACTCGGGGCCATTCTTTTAAACATCTTTTAACAATGTGTTACATACATACTATATAATAGAGTTATTACAATATTTGTTTAAATTATGTAGGTGACAGGCAATAGCTTGGCGGAGGCGGAATTGTCCAGGCATTTTTGTCGTTTATGTAATCAGAAACTGTGTAGTAGGATTTTTTAATCAATATGTTTTTCACATGCAACTTGAATTTCCCTTCTGTGAGCGTTGTAATATGTTTGGGAACTTTATTATAAAACCGCACACAATTACCTAAGAAGGACCTTTTATTTGTCTTTGCTAATCTAAAACCTGGCACCACTATTTTATCTTTATTCCTAGTATTGTAATCGTGATTGTCACTGTTTAATTTAAATTTACTCAAATTTTTACGAACATACATAATATTTTCAAATATATACAGACTTGGTAAAGTTAAAATATCAATTTCTTTAAAAAGATCCCTCACAGATTCCCTAGGACCCATTTTATATATGGCTCGAATTGCACGCTTTTGTATGATAAAGATTGTCTCTATCTCAGCAGCAGTTCCCCACAGCAATACGCCATACGACATAATACTGTGGAAGTACGCGAAATAAACTAGCCGAGCAGTAGCTACGTCTGTTAACTGTCTTATCCTAAGAACTGCATATGCAGCAGAACTAAGTCTTCCGGAGAGATCATGTATATGTGGATCCCATTGTAAAGTGGAATCCATTTTGATTCCCAGGAAGACTGTCGCTTTGTCAATAGGGAGTTTATCTGGGCCAAGCTTTATGTTTGGTTCAACATAAGGAACATTTGGTAAAGAAAACTTTAAACATTTCGTCTTTTTTGAATTTAGGAGAAGATTATTAGCGGCAAACCATTTACAAATCTTAGATAATACATTATTTACATGCGTCAGTTCACTGTCTTTCCTATCTACTTTAAAAATCAGAGAGGTATCATCTGCGAATAAAACAATATCGCAGAAATCTTTGACCATGCAAGGCAGATCATTAATATATGTTAGAAACAGAAAAGGTCCCAAAATTGATCCCTGTGGTACTCCCATTTTTACCAATGACCCGGAAGAAGTATTGCCATTTATTCCAACCCTCTGTAGCCTGTCTGACAGATATGACTCTATAAGATTCAGAGCTTTCCCACGAATACCATAGTGGGAAAGTTTACGAATCAGAGTGCAGTGCTCTACACAGTCGAATGCCTTGGAAAGATCACAAAATACGCCAATAGCATCATGTGAACTCTCCCAGGCTTCCAGTATATGCGACATCAATTGAACACCTGCATCTGTTGTGGATTTGCTCTTGGTGAAACCAAACTGATTCTCATTTAATAAATTATGCTTGTTAAAATGGGATAGTAGTTGTTTGAGCATAATTTTTTCGAATACTTTACTCAGAACAGGTAAGATGGAAATAGGTCTATAATTGCAAGGGTCAGATGTAGACCCCGACTTTAAAATTGGAGTGATTTTACTTTGTTTCATTAAATCGGGGAAGTTTCCACTATCGACACAAAGATTGAATATTGTTTCTAAATATGGTGCAATAATGTAAATTATAGACTCTACCACTTTTACTGACATACCCCACAAGTCTTCAGTACTCTTTATGTTTAAACTTTGAAATGTTTTTATAATTTCAAATCTTGTGGTGTGTCTGAAAGAAAAGTCCGGTGATTTGCTTGGAAAATTATTTTTTAACATAGTTTCTGCTACATTGGGACAAGAATCCAATGACTTAGTGGCTTCTAGGGGCAAGGTAGAAAAAAAATTTTCAAATATATTCGCCACTTGTATTGAATCAGAGATTTGATTTTTATCAATAGTTAAGACATATGTTGAATCTCTAGGTTTATTTTTACCAGTTTCACTATTTATAGTCTTCCAAATGGTTTTTATTTTATTTTTAGACTTGCTAATTTTGTTTCTAATAAAAAGAGATTTAGCACACAAGCAAACAGATTTGAACATTTTTGAATACTTCCTAACATAATCATGAAACTGTTTGCAAGATGTTAAATTTTTCCTACGATACAGATCAAACAAATAATCTCTACTTTTTCGAATACCTGTTGTTGCCCAATCACCGAACTTCAACTTTCCATCTATTTGTTTTTTTATTTTTGGACATACTTTTTGAAACTCAGTGTTTACTAAAGAAAATAAGCTATTATAAATGTCATTTGGGTCACTATGAGAAAAATTTGTAATGCCAAGCTTAGCTTCTATGTTGGTACTGAGTATTTCCAGCCTACTAGTTGTTAATGGTCTATGTTCAATTTCATACCTCTCTGTTTTTCTGATTCCATCAAATTTTATCGCTAGGCCCTCATGATCAGATCTAATACCCTTCATTATTGACTTTTCTTTAGTCTTACAGTTTGAGTATATATTGTCTATACAGGTAGCTGAAGTGTCTGATATCCTAGTGGGCTCACAGAATAGAAATTTCAAATTAAATGACTTAAACAATGAAATAAGATCAGTCTTATTTTTAGTATTCAATAAAATATCTATATTAAAATCACCACATACAAATATGGGTTTTTTGCATTTTGAAATTTTCTGTAGTATATTTTCCAAAGTGGATAAAAATTCTGTAAAATTTTGAGCACGACCTTCATCTGTTGGTGGTCGATATACGCACAACACGAGATGCCTGTCCACCTCCACACAAGCAACCTCACAGACACGTTCGACAGAACATCTGACCAATACAATACACCTATCATACATTTAAAAAAGTATCGAAAAGTAACTACTACTACACTATCAAACAGACTAGATCCATTTGCACAGTTTTAGATGATTATTTCTCACATCGATTGTGAATCAAACCTCTAGTGGTTAGGGCATTCGATGCGTAAACTCGAGGGACGTGGGTTCGATTCCCACAACAGTTGAGACATTTTGTACTCAAAAATAAATGTGTATTTAGCTTAGCACGCGATATAACTAGTAATCATATTTGGAAAGACTATGTTCATTAAATTTTATTCCTTTGTTCCACAAATCACTCCCCTATTAGTTAGATTATGAAACTACCCTCTAATATTCGACCATCAATACACGGACATCCAGTTTTCATTCCCAGCCCTTGCGCCGCGATCAATCCAATTAGTTGTTTTAATTGAAACGGACACGGTGAAAGCAAACGAATTTATTTTACCCGAGTTAATGCAATTACTCAGTTTTTCACTGGCGCGTGTTGCTTCTGAATTTATTTACTTACTACCCTCTTTGAAAGTTTTTTCTTTCTAGTTACATGAAGTGCTTGCATTATTTGCCTACTGAAAATAATTAATTTTGACGGTATTTAGAATAGTTTCAAGAATAATTCTCAAAAAATAATTCTCAAGAATATAACTCTAGCAAGACACACATTAGGAGACACGCATTAATTAGGGTTATTATTATTATTATTATTTTATGCCTGATAGGTTGGTGTTTGACCACTATCTCACCTGATGGTTATTGATAATGAGGTCAAAGATGTTGTTTAGGCTAACCTAGAAGTACTGGCTCTCAAGGACAGCTGCCGGAACACACCGCTAGGTGCTTGGCGGCAGATTTTCTACTTGAGTAGAAAATCTGTCTTGAGACAGGCGGGGGCATTCGCAAAATGCCAAACCACCATGCTGTAACGACTGCCATCCTAAGACAACAACCGGGACCGACGGCTTAACCTACGCTCCGAAGCACGGAAACGCTCAATAGTAATGTCACTAGCGGTCACCCATCCAACTCATGACCGCGCGTGACGTTGCTTAACTTTGCTGATCGGTTGAGAACAGCTAAGTAAACTTCGCTACGAGCACTTCAAGTATTAAGTAAGGCATAAACAGTACATCATTTGTGTATTAAAAACAATACTTACTTACCTTTCATTTATTTTTAACAAAGCTTTCTGTTATAGCGTGTTGGGCAAACGGCTAACAAATACTTCCTTTGCTTCCTATTTTCCTTATACAAGTTAAATAAACATCGTTTTATTAAACGATATATTATATTGTGAAATAATGAAATATAATTTATCATCATGACAAGGTAATTGAACAAATAGCTACCAATTGCATTGGTATTCTACTATAGAAAGGTTTAATACATGACAGCCTCAGAATATAATTCAACGAATCAATTTGTACGTTTGAATTCATATCGAAATGTATGTAGGATTTTAATAACCAGATTCTGAACACCTCAATTCTTGTTTGTGTTTATCTGTTGAAATAACTATTAAATATAGATAACTCTATCGCTCTCCTTTTATGAATAATATAATAATTACAACATAGTATATGATTTTGTTTGTAATTTTTTCATGCCGCAATTACTAAATGATATCATATCATTGATATGATTTCATACCGATATTGTTAGTAGTTGGTGGCTTAGTGATCAAGATACAGTAAATATATAACCTTATTAGCAAGCTAGTAATAAATAAACAAGCATAATCTTCCAATATGTGTTTTAATGGAGATAAATAGGGTTTTCCCCATGCGCGTCTTCCCCCAAAATATTAATCATCGTTCTGCAATATGTGCACTTCTTTCTTTATAAATTTGGGATAACGTAAGGAATTGAGGGTAGCTTCCAAGTTCCAAGTTGCCTATTGTGCAAATCCTTCTGTCTCGCAGCTTGTTCGTGCTTATACTGGCACTATTACGAAATAAATTACTTAGATCAGCAATTTCACTTATTACGTAGCCAAATACTTTTATAAATATACTAGCTGACCCGGCAAACGTTGTTTTGCCATATAAATAATGATTAAATTACTAAAATGACTATTAAATAATAAGGGTTGATCGTAGAAGGGTGAAAATTGAGGATTGTATGTATTTTTGTCGTTGTATCATAAAAAAATAGAAATTAAAAATTTTGTGTAAAAAATAAAATAAAAATTAGGGGTGGACTACCCCTAACATTTAGGGGGATGAAAAATAGATGTTGGCCGATTCTCATAGATACCGGATAAGCACAAAAAAATTCATCAAAATCGGTCAAGCCGTTTCGGAGGAGTATGCATATTAGAAGATTAATAATAAAAAATAACGTTATCCCCGTAATCATAATATGTATATATAGGAGCACCACAGTTTATATATACTGTCTTTTGAATAAAAATATATTTGACGCTATCTATTTAAATAAAAAGGAAGGAGGGTACGATCTAATATCACGACAATATAATGTGGAGGAATTTTAACACAACCATATAGTGCACACAGCTACACATTACGTATATTGTATATGATACGTACATGGACGACCCAGGAAGGCAAGCTTGCAGTAGACGCACACAACTGATACTCAATCAGGAGACGTCGCCTGATTTGTCATTGCCTATTTCGAGGTAGAGGTGCTGCTTCACTCCCGTTTTGTATAATTCAATGTTGACGCACATAATATAGACATATTCCGGATTATATTGATTCAATATAATGGAAATTTAAACTATTAAATTCCTTGGTACTTGCATTAGGATTTCTTTTGTAAATATAATAAAACCGGCAATCGCGAGTTGGACTCGCATACCGAGGGTTCCATACAGTGAATGTACTAAAAAAATGTTATTGTTTTCGTGCAGATTGAGATCCTTAGCGGAAGTCTGACCTTGGCTGTTTTTAGTGCTGTTGTACGTTTGTATTGGACTATAATCACACGGCGCTTGTATGTATTACCGTTTTCACGATAGAGCATAAAGGAAAAAATTCCTTGTACGGGGTTCTTTTATTTTATCTTTTTGTTATTATTATTATGTGGTAGGCAATCTACCATACTAACACATATTCTATGAAAAATTCAACCGAGTATCCATTACCGTTCCCAAGATACAGTTAAACGTCGGACGAAAGTCCAGCCGAGCTTTGTAATAGGTTCCCGTTTTCTAGTACGGAACTCTAAAACTGAAATTTACTTACTAGGCAGACAAGTTCACAATCTTCTGCAATATTTAATAGCATGGTATCAAGAAATAATAAGGTATGTATAGCTCGCGCAAAGCTTTATGAGCCCTGGCTGACACACCTGCGCAATATAACAGTGAATGGTTTTTTACTGCACAAGCCGAGACCGGCTAGGGTAACGCAATATGAAAATGTAACAAAATAAGGTGCCCCAGGGCGATTGTAAGTTAAATACGTATATAATATCGAAGTGTTTTTGATTACCTCTAAATACCCGGCGTACTAACCCATTTTGAAAATAGACTTTAGGGCATGGAATTACGTTTTAAATTCACTTACTGTATCAGACGAGATTGTCCATAGTTGAACACAGCCTCCCAAAAAATGGAAACCCCCATTATGGGGGGTTTGCCATAATCCCCATTATCGGGGGTTTGCCATAATCCCCACGCTTGGCAGGACTCTAGGGGATCGCAGTGTGAGATCAATTCTTCCGGTGTGGTAGCCTTAGTCGCTTCTTACGACACCCACGGGTAGAGATGGATTAATTCACTTACTGTATCTCTATTGAAAGTCAATTTACTTCCTAATTGGTGTGTAAGTGCATTTCTACATTTAGATAAAAATTAATTAATTGTATCTCTAAATAATTATTTCGAGTTCAGAAAATTATATACATAGTTATGTACTACACACATTTAACTTTCGAACATATTGCATGTAAAATGTGACAAATAATGCGGATTTGTTTGCATTTTAGCGACTATGGCAAAATAAAAAATATTTCATTTAATCGTAAGTCCCTTATGCAGCTGTGTTATTCGTCATCGTATTGAATCGGCCTGAAAATCGATTGTTCGCCGTTAACGTTGGATAACAAACGCGGTTAGACATTATTATCAGAAAACTCATTATCCGCCTTGTATAGGCACGGCTAAAGGGTGTCGCCCAATGCGCGATAAAAGCAGGCCTTTATGAGTGCTTGGGTAACAATTACCTGTACTGTTGCTTAGTGGTGTACCTTTACCACGCTTTATACTTGTATTTATACTATACACCATACAAAACACTTTATTATACAACAATACACAAATAAACCTAAACCTAAAACTAAAGCACAAAGAGTGCACGAGCTTTTCCAGTGAAGTTTTGGATGGAGATCGATTAAGGGGTCGATGCAGATCACTTAGGAGCTTGATGGAATGTAGTTATTATTTTCTCTACTTAAATGAAAGGTAGTAGCCGCAACGCGCAACGCGCTTTGAGATGTACTGTATAAGCCGGATTGTCCACTTCTGAACACAGCCTCCGCCATTATGGGGGATTTGCCAAAATCCCCACGCGTGGAAGGCGTCTTGGGGATCGCAGTGTGAGATATCAGTTCCACAGAAAGCGCTGCTGCTTGTTATCCACATAAATATTAAACTATCTTGCTTATTATTACAACAGTCAACATTACAAACTGTGTCGCATCCCGTGTCCTACGAGTATGTCATGCTTTATGCAATCGGTGGGCCATTTTTTGTGGAAATTGTCTCGATCGAGAAAATGGGAGCTTATCACTAAGCCCACCTTATCCGTCCGCCCTACCTACATGGCTGTACCTTACGTTTGAACCGCAATATTGTAGGCAGTATTTTCAAAGTATGCAGTAAGGTATAAATATTTTTGTGGTGGATTGCCTAACAATTATATTTTCCATAACAAAAGGAGTTGTATTATATTATGTAAGGACAAAAATAATGACAAATATACGCGATTTAAACCATTTACAGTTGTTTAGTTACTTTGTGTAATAATCGCAAAAACCTAACACAATTTCATTGTATTATATATGTTTTTTTCAATGTTATGATGAATTTAAAAACGGTAATTCATAAAAGTCTCAATTTGCTGTTATTGTAGTACCAAACACTTTACAACAACAACAACCATTATACAAAAGCAACGTAATTCCTTGTAAGGTAGGAAGGTTAGGTTTAGAAATACATATAACTTATCTAATCATCATTACACTTGCATTGGATCTGCTCAAGCGATCGCTCGATATAGTTATTTACTGATAAAACCAATTTATACAATTCGATAAGTGCTACTTTATATTGGATGCAATGCGTCATACTAGTAGGAAAAGTCTCGAAAGCTTTTTTTACCGAAATCGAACCATTCGATACTAAATTATAAACTCAACCGTCCAGTAGGGTTGGCTCATAAAATATCTTAGTATATTTAGGGGCTCTCCCCTAGACCGTACTATATTATCTGAAGTTATAGTGGGTAAAACTAGTGCTATATATCTTTTAGAAGCCGTTTGAAAAAAGGATATTTGAGAAGGTTTTTATCTTCAAAGAATTATTAATATTTTTTTCAAAATGATATAATTATATGTAGATAAGCGTAGTGTAAAACGGTAGCAGAGATCAGAGGTCTTTAGCTAACAGATTATAAAAACAAGGTGTAGGTGGGTATCGCTATAATCGTTTCTGTCGCATAATACTACGTAAATTATTATAATTAATTTCATAACAAAGATTTTATTTTATGTATAGTCCGATTTTAGGTTCGATTCAATTCCTAAATAATGTGTAAAATGTTAGTTATATTTTTCTCATTACCTTTATTACACAACATTGCAGCTAACATATTGTAAAAAAGTTTACATTACCTCTCCTATGTAACCCTTCCGCTCTTCGTTCCCTTTCTTTCACCATCAGAGTGAATGAGACAGTAAATACCGGTCCCGCTCGTTGCCCTTTGATGGGGGTTGGAAATATCCGTGTACTGTAAAGGCATTGTTGAGCTCAGTTGAGTTCGTATTAGGTAATCTGTGTATCAGTCTTTGAATAGCATGCTTTTCAATACAGTGTTGGGTGAAACTGTACACAATCCGTCAGTTTGTGCTGAGAATGCTTGTTCTAGACCTATTGTGTGCTATTTTTGTCTTAGTACATACTTTCTATTCGCGTAGGTTTTGGTATTTTATGAAACTACGCTACACTGGAATGTTTGATAGGTTTTCGATACTAAATACGCTACAATTTTTTTAATTATTTTTTTATTGGAAGACCACAAAACTGGTATTACATCGTAGCTTACATAATTGAAAAATATATAAAATAAACATTGGAATACGTACTTCCTTCAAGAAGTGTACCTAGCATGTGTATAACATCAAATTCTTCAATCTAATCATATATTAGTAAGCAACCAGTAAACAATATCATGGGTATTTTTGAAAAGAGATCATGATTTTGAATAATTAGTGAAACAAATAATTTAAAGTGATTTACTCAAAATACATTTCACTGAGGAAAGCGAACTACGGTGAAAAATATCGAAGTCTTGCTTAACGGTTTCATAAGTAGAGTATTATATTATTAGTTTCATATATTTCACTTAAGTAGACTGTGTCTGTAATCCAGGAATTTTAAATTTCTGCCACGACTCCACTAAGTCGATTCGCTGCATATTACTAAGTACTAGCTTTACCCTCTACATATAGAAACAAGTTTCAATAAAATTAGTTCAGCCGTTACATAAGTGATCCTCAAGGGTAAAGTCACAGGCAGAACCTATCGTATTAGTATGAATAGTCTTAGTAGTGTACGTAGGGATGTAGGTACGCGTTTACGTATCGACTTAGATACGACGAAGTTAGACTCCTCGTGTGGTGAGAACATATTATACAAAGCGATTACATAATTGCTTAATATAATAAACGTGGAAAAACGTGGGTTTTGCTGGGCCAGCTGTTTTTGGCAGTGTTCATTATTTAACAAATATTAAAATGAACTTCAGTACAATTTTGTTTTAGTTCTCGATGTTGTTTGTTTTCAATTTCCATAAATATCTGAATTCCTGGTAGGCAAACGGACATTCTCTTTATTTTTATAAAATATGATTTTGAATAACGAGGGAAATTCTATTATGTTGTGTTACAATTGCTATATAATAATAAAACGAATTTCGTTTCTGAAAGTTATATCATGTATTTTCCAAATTTAACTTTATTTTTAGTATCGCTTTCTATTCAAATTTCTCAGTTAAAAGGGCTAGACATCCATATGAATCACAAAGCTTATCAGTATGTTTCCAGGACGCAACATTATCAGTAATCATTCGCAAATTAAGATTACATATCGCATTTTACTACGTATATAACGTATTTCATTCCAACGCAGCAAATAAAAATGAAATTATAGGTACCAGTAAATGTGTCCACAAAACATGAAAAAATTTCCCATAACTTTGTGCTGCCTTCGATCCAATAAGAAAATTCCCAGTTCTATATTCAATCTCTTACTCAGAATACTATATAGTTAGAATAATAATATAGTACCTATAGTAAGTATTGCTAACGTAGGTAGTAAAACGGTATCGGCGGTTTTCACTGTGGTATTCCAAAAATGTGCTGACTATACTGCAGACCACATCGATTTTAGTTGCGGGTAAGCCACAACAGAAAATGTTCGACCTGAATATTAAACCCTCAGTCAAATGGAAGTGGTAAAAGTTCCATGACAAAGGTCCATCAAACTATGTTATGCCTGTTCTTTCGGAAGGGTGGATTTTCCCATGTTTCACCATGGTCACTATGGTATGGTTTTCCCTTGTCATATGGACAAATCCTTATCGGTTTTTGTTTCCTTAAATGCTTAACATAAGGTTGAACTGGCCGGTCACTTCTCCATACAAACGTCGTAGGGTGATCACTTCCTTGTTTGAGATTTTAAGTCCAGACTTAACCATAATACCGATTGATATCGTCATTATCTAGGCTTGTACGATGCCAAAATTTAAAAAAGATAATTAAGTAAGTAAGTTATGAGCCTCGAAAACTTTATATGAAAATGTTTCGAGGCTCATAATTCTCAAGTTAATTATTTTATTACAATTTCGGCATCATACAAGCCTAGATAATGACGATATCAATCGATATTATGCTTAATTTTGGACCTAAGTCCTCAAATAAGGGAGTGATCACCCTACCACGTTTGTATGGAAAACGGGCCGGCCAGTTCACCCTTAATAAGTTATATCGTATAATTTTTGTATGTTAATGTAGTGATCATAGATAAATGTCATGGTGGATTTCGCCTTCAAGCGTATTTATGAACGTGTTTAATGGAAAAATATACGTAAGAAATATGAATAAAATATGTAATATTGCAAATACTTGATTTTGAGATTGATTAGAATAATTTACTATAAGGCCGTTCTAAATATTATTGGGAAGGAAACATTTAGATGACCCGGCTTTTGATTATTTGTCCCAAAGGCAGATTGACATAGCTTAATTGTGTGGACTCCTCAAGTCTATATATAGTAAGCTACGTAGTTTGCTACGTACCAATGCTTCATATCATTATAATGATCTCTTTCTGTGGTGCATTTTATGGCGCAGTCCAGGGATAACAAGTTTCTTTCTGCCTAAAGTATTTAATATACGTACAAAATGTAATCTGATATAATGAAATGTTTTGGTTATAAATAAATGATAGGAGAGTGATAAGTTAAGGGAGTTTATAGTAATCATATTAAAATTAACACGTTCAAGCAGTTAGTTGTTCAATAGTTAATCAGGCTCGCAGCAAATGGAAATTTGAAGTGAACTTTAGCAAAATATTAAAAACGAAATAATAAATAAATAATTTCAAGAATTAAAATGTACTAAAATCTAGTCTAAATTATTTAAACAATACTAATATAAAAACTACAAAATCTACCAAAGTCAGCAATATAATTTGCAAGTTGAAGTGGTAGTGGGCTGGCCGCATTGCTCGACGAACCGATAGCCGATGGGGAAGAAAGGTTCTCGTGTGGGTACAATATTTTATCAGAAGACGTAGAGTTAGTAGGTTCCCCACTAGGTGGACTGATGACATCGTAAGAGGCGTCAATTTAGTAACAATACGCTCAATAACTAGTTCATATTCTGTTTGTGTTGTTTCAAATATGTGATCTGTGCACCGCAAGTGAGTCTCTTCCATTTCCTGCCATTGCTTTTCTATGGTTTTATCTTCTGTTAATGTTTGTATGGCTGTTTGTAGTTTCTTTGGATATAAACGGTAAAGTTGTATAAAACATTTCGGTGAGCTAACGTCATCACATTCGAGTTCTTCGATGTCTTGTGGTTCATATAGCTTGCCGAGTGTGGGTAGTCAATGGTTACTGGCCATGGCTAATAGCCGTTCATTGTGGCGTTCTATGGGGGAGGCTCTGTCCAACAGTCGACGTCTTTCGGGTAATAATGGTAAATATAAAAATGCTGCTGATATGTATTCTTGTAAAATTACCATAAGTCAAGCTGCAATGCCGAAAGTCCAAATGACGCAATTAGCCACATGAAACGCTTGCTTCCCAATTATTGTACAAGGCTGCAGATGACGCCATTGGATGACCTCAGCTCTGAGTATGCATTTTTAACTAGGTAAGTTCTCGGGTATGAGGTTAAGGCAGTCATAGTTATTGTATTCAGCAAAAGCAAGATCTTTGAGATTATAAATGTTGATATAAACTAATTAAAGAAATTGATTTGGTGCTCCTGTCTTATATGTTATTAGCGTGAACATATTATTCATGTTCTTATGTTTCGTCCAGTGTGTTAGAGAAAACATTTTGTATGACCCTGAAACTGTGCCAGTTGAATGGCAATAGGCTCGCCCCCTAGACGCACAACAGGGCTGTATACGATCTTAGTGCCCTGCCTGGGTTTAATACAATATTATGTCATTGTGTTCCTGTCTTACATGTTGTTAGTGTGAACATATTATTCGTAATATGTTCTTGTGTTTCGTCAAGTGTGTTAGAGAAAACATTTTTTATGACCCTTAAACTGTGCCCGGTGAATTGCACTAGGCTCGCCCCCCCTATTACATGGGACCAAAACCCAATGGGCGAAACGTCGGTGTTTACACACCTCTGCCCCTCTACCCCTTCGGGGAATACAGGCGTGATTATATCTATGTAAGTTTATATATATATGATTGACTTTGTCGTTTCGTTTCCTTAGGGAAGTCCTATAGTCACGTTAGAATATTTTATTGTAGACGGAATTCAAAAATAGTAAACAGCAATTAATCTATTGGTGAAACATGTGAGCTGCTTGCTTGAAATCAAGCTTTTGCGCCTGACAAGGCTCACCGCAGTAAAAAAGTTTGTTTATTGCGGGACTGCGGGGATGCATTGAGTTCGCCACCGGAGCTATTACGTATATGCAGCTTCGTGTGTTTGTATTTCTCTTCATTGGTTACCCGATCATTCAATGTGAAACTCTTCTAAGCAAAAATTGCACGAAATTTTCAAACAACACAGTCACTCGTAGTTTAGCTACTTCTAGGTCGAAAGTCCTCCTCCAATTAAGTATATTATATACAAAAATATAAAAACAAGTAGAATAGAAAAATGGGTATTCATCCTATTGCAGAAATATTTAGGTGCTTTGTTAACCTTAACCAATAATAGTATCCATATAGATCTGTTGATACCTACATGAGTAACATTTGTTTTTTTTTATTCCCGGCGGTGTGCCTTTATTAACAAATTACTACAAACTATATACAAATAGAAAATACAAAAGGTACTATACCTTGTTTATTATAATACCAGCGCACTACCAATTCAAATGTTAAACGCCCTTACCTTACAATTTGATATAATATACATACATACTGGTGTCCGAAACTTCATTCCAATTTGGCCCCTCCAAGTGCGAGTTCAATATAATCATCGATCAAAAGTTTTTATAGCCGGATAAGAAGTCTGTCTATAATACTTTCTTGATTAGCGTTTGTATCAGTCAGTAACTTTATTTTTAGTACCGGACAGTACTGTTATAAAATTGTTTAATGAATAATCTGGACAGGTATAACCGACAGTTTTGTTCAAAATTAGTAAAATATTAGACTTTCTAAAAAGAATAAATAGAATACTTTATTCTATTCATATCTCATAGTTTAATTTTATAAACAAGGTAAATTTTAAGTTTAGTCTATTTGTTAAAAACATTCAAGGTAGGTAAAAATACTTATGATGAGTGAAAAAAAAAAAAAGTGACTTGGTTTCATTGATATACGAGCTAGGACATAAAGGTCTACGGAAGGACAACGATTGATCGACAAGTATACTGTAGGGTAACGATTATACAAATAAAAGAAGGATATGCGAATTGAGGTGTTTTACTTTGAAATTATTATCATTTTGTCACTATTCAAATTTACATTACAAGTTAATTTAGAATCACAAGGTTTTGTTTATTTCGTGTTCTTATCAGTTACTCTCAATAATTTATTATTAGGATTTTATATTTACAAGACCGAGCAAGAGTTTATTCCTACGTCTATTCCTGTTTCTTTGTTCGTTACAAAAGGACGCATTCATCATAGCCCGTTTAGGAAACACAAGTCTAGTCTAGTATTTATCTAAAAACTTCTGTAGAGAAGTCTAACTTGTTTTTTATTCGATCGCCAAACGATTCTCAGCTCTAACGTTGAGTTAGATTCAGTTGTGAATTGCTTGTAGTGAGTTAATTCTTCGTAATAAGCAGAACTGCAAACTTTTTCCAACACAGACGCTCAAAGTATAATTTTGATATGAGCAGGTATGAAATGTTAATGAACTGGATTGAACTTAGATACTCGTATATAATGCAGTTTATTTGCCCGCTCTGGTCTGGCAGCAACGTGACGAAACGCAATATATATCTTGTATGTGTAATTAATTTTAAAATAACTGTCCAGTGATGAAGTTATCTCGTTTTATACGTAAGCCCAAAAGCCTAACTGGTCTATATGAAACAATTCAGCGATGGTATTAACTTCACTGCCGCATCTTTACACGACTGCCCAAAAGGAGAGTTATGTTATCAGGCTTCATGTATGTACGTATGTTTGTGAGTTTCTTTATTCCACGATAACTTCTAATCTGTCTAACCGATTTCAATGTAAGATATATCGTTAGATTTGTATTGACAGCGCAAGTGACACCATGCACATAAAAATAAATGAAAAACAAACTGGCGGAGTTTTGACGCAATATTGTTAGATAATATCAAAATATGGGCTTTGAAGCACGATTCCATAAATATATATAACTTGCAGTTTTGTTTAATGGAATGATAAAACTTTTAACGAAAATAAATAATATGCAGTCGGGTTATTAATTTTTAAATTAATTAATACGTGTTTACTCATATATCAACAATGATAATTAATTCAATTAATGTGACATCATTGTCAACAGTAAAATTTTGAAGCAGCGATGGCCTAGTGGCAAAATCTGTGAACCCCATACTAGAATCCCGTTTCCGATTTGAGGTTCAATTCAATGTGGAAGAGCGTTTTGCCATTGCCTTTCAGGCTAGCAAACTAATACGAGTAAGTACAAAATATGTCGCCAAGCTCCTACCGATATGATGCGGCAGCTATGCTTGAGAGCCAGTAATTCTAGGTAAGAGCTGTACAATATCCTCGATCACATTATCACTTACAAGCCAGATGAGTTAGGAGCCAAAGGGTTACATATCAATATAACATAGTAATAGATATAATAACAGTGTGGTAATCCTGTCGATGAACTGCCTCACCTGAGTATAATATAATTATTCAATTATACTATTTAGGATCCTCTTGTTGCTTGAACATAGCCCGTTCAGCTCTAAATGGTGACAAATCATAAATCTATACAGGTTTATTGGTAAAATGCTAACAACCTCTTAGGCTTCTTTGACTTCTGCTAGTCCTAAAAACATTTTGATATAATTATTTTTTGTGTGTGTCTATTCTTAGCTTGGACTAGGCATAGTCTTTAACTACGAGACACATAACTTAAAACTATCAGACAGTACAAAAAAAACTTATTAAGTTTTAGGCGCCCGCCGAGGCAATCCCTTTGAATAGAGTTTTGAATATTTACATCGAGCTAAGTAAAAAAAAATATGAAATATTAAATTACAGGCACGTGAGACATTTAACATCAGGTAGTGCTCGTGCTTATACCGTCAAATAATCATAAAAAAAAAACACAAAAACAACTCAAAATGTTTGTTAGGACTTGCAGAAGTCAACCCTAAGAGGTTGTTAGCAATATCAATAACCCTTTATACATCAAATAATAGTAAAAAAAAATATAACAACTATCTTTCAATAATAGTTAAGATAAAACAGGATTCCTTATTACGATTTACAAGTTCGTATACTAATTGATTGTCCTCATAAATTCGGAATGTATGAAGAACATGAAAACGTTAGGTAGAAATTAAAAAAAAATAGATATATTTTGTTCTAGCTTGGCGACTATTTGCCATTAAAGATAAAAATTTTATACCAATGAATTTTGTTGAACTGAATTGGACTTTATAAAGATAAGCGGCACTGTGAATGATTTCTAGAGTTCATGGCCGTTTTACACGAATGAGATAAAAATAAAGGCAGATCCCTCGTTCACGTTTTATATTATATATATTTTATATATTTATAAAAGGCCTTTACAAATTTATCACACATGCTACAATCATTGGCAATGTAGTAAAGTACGTTACTAACTCCAAGATAAATAAACGCGTAAAGCATGATACTATATAGAATTGCTGTATCATTATCGCACTTTGTCACAATAGAAAAACTGAATATTTCACGGTTTAATGATCTAACTAATACGTGACGTAATGAGACAAAGTACTCAAGTGCAACATGTTTTTGTAGTTGACTGATGCAAGCCTTTTGAAGGTTATGAGTGTGGAATATCGTAGGCGGTTGTATAGTCAAATAATAATAGTAATTTAATAATAGTAATTTACAGATTTAATTAAAGTTATCTCTTATACATTGAGTTGGAGCCACCGACTAGCAACTTTTAGCGTTAGCATTGGTTACTTGTTACAAAGTATATCATTAGTAAGATTTTAGGTACATTTTGGATTAACTTGCTAAGGATCAATTTCACCAAACTAGGGTATAAATAATACGAAGATAACTTTATTCTCTGTCACCAACAAAATATGATAAAAAAAATTCACCATAGACGTCCAATGATGTTGCAGTATTTCAAATTTGTCGCGGTATTGAATTTTATGATATTTTTCATCAGGCAAACGACGGCTGACAAGCAAACAAAAAACCTAATTCAAGTTTAAAAAATTATACCGTGGAATTTGGCGGTATAGCTCCTTAAACTAAAATAAAAAATGGCCACTTTGCTGTCAATACATACGATATTTCTATGTCCACAGCTGCTGTTACATGTCATAATAGTTACAAACCAGGTAGTTTTATGCACGAAAGGAATCCAAAAAAAAACCTACTAGGTTTGATGATCTCTATGATACTAAAAGATACATTTGAATGGTTTATGGTATAAAGTTTTCCGCGTATTATTTTAACCTTATATTGGTGAAATTGAGCGTAAGTTAATTTTTAATTCTGTGTTTACCTACTATTTTTATCTTTAACCTTTAATTTAATAAAAAGATTATCATAATAACTTATATGATATCATTTATTGCTAGGCAGCAGACTCTACAAGGTCGTTGTTACATTGAAATAAATACATTCATTGTTCTATATAGATAGCTTTTTATAGTAAAATATTGCTATTTAATGTTTAGAATTGTGTTATAAAAATATTTCATAAGTACAAAGTTACCTTTCCTTTCATAGATATGTCAACCTCTACTAAAGCGTCACGATTATTTCAAACTGCACTTACTGACCCACCAACTGCATTGACCTGTAATTGTGACCCAAATTAAATGTTGTAAGATAAGAATTGTAAAGCCATACAATTTGGTTATCGTATGAGCGTACTACCTACATATTTGGTATACACAAAACATCATCATATTTAATTTTATTTTCAAACCTGGGTTTTCCCGTTTATCATTTTATTAGTCTTCATTATTTTCCCTTGTGTGACAATGAATTGTATATACTTAATATTTATGCCCTAATATTCAATTCATTCATAAATAAATACCTATTTGTATGATTTCTAACTTGATTATTATGTCCTCACCGTCAGAAAGGCAGATTTCGAAGCAGTGATGGCTCAGTGGCATTGGCTATGGACTGCCGCGCAGCAGGTCCATGGTTCGAATCCCGCCCAGAGCTTGAGCTTCACCGCATGGTGGAAGGGCATTTTGCGAATGCCCGCCTGGCTAGCGACCACCCTCAAGTAGAAAATCTGTCGCCAAGCACCTAACGGTGTGTTCCGGCAGCAGTCCTTGAGAGCCAGTGAAATAACAAGCACAATGAGACTTAACAACTATATCTCAATGTGACGGGCGCAGTGCAGTTCGTCACTTGTGATGAAATGCATCTGTTATAGGCAGAGGATGCCGCTTAACATCAGGTGGGCCTCGCGCTTGTTCCTTCAAATAACATTAAAAAAAAAAAAAAGGCAGCTCTTCTAAGCTTCGACAGCTTAAACTAGTTGCGGCAATACAGTCTTCATAAAGATCAGTTACGATCAGATGATACGTATAATTATTTTCAGAAAGATTTTCGAAGAGTACTTAACACCTGTAATTTTTATTTTTCTTAGGGCATGTTTCAGAATTTTCAAGTACGTTCCGGTTATACTACCCAGAACATATTTAATAAATAAAACACTATCTTTGCGTTTCACAGTCGTCTATTTAGCCTATCCATCAGGTAAAGCTTGAAATGCGCTGCATGTTAACTGTCATTTTTATCATTCAATTATTTTATGTTCTGGGTAGTATAACCGGAACTTTCGAACATTGTGGAACAAGCCCTTAGTCTATTTAAAGAAGTATTCAACTTGTATCCAATCACACATAACTGTACAACAAACCGCAGCAACCGATTGGATTATTCATTATTTGCGCCTTGAAATCAATTATTGTTCTCAAGAGCTAGACTCTACTTGTTCAATATGCACGTTATACGATGTCAAGGGTTGTCAACAATCAGTTATCTAAGACCTGCAGTACTTACCTACTACGTAACACTTGCATATAATCATATTAATCATGTTTGACATACATTCATGAGCCTGTGAGCTTATAAATTACTGTAAATACGTAAGAGTGCAAGCGAACCAAGATTAAAAAATTCAAAGCCACTCTCTCAATTATATTTTATTGTTATTATAGATAAGTGATATTAAAGTGCTCGAATTTTTGCATGGTGGAATTATTCGCATCCTCAAGTAGAAAAACTGTCGCCAAGCACCTAACATTGTGTTCTGGCAGCTTTCCTTGAGAGCCAGTAAAATTACAGGCACATGAGACTTAACAACTGTATGTATCAGTGTGACGGGCGCAGTGCATACCTTCATAGGTATGAGTTACTTCCTTCTCTACTGTTGAGAAGGAATCTGGACGGGGTTGAAGAAAGTTTGGATGGATGGACTGCGTAAAAAATTATGTCTACAAAACTTGTGATGACTGAAAAGGCAAGCAATAGAACAGAGTGAGAAAATAATACATTTTGCGCCCTTGCATGGCGTGGAACAAGGAAAAAAACTAAGAATAATATATGTTTTTTTTATGTTATGAAGTGTTAAGACGCACAAGTGGCTCGGCTGACGGTAAGCGTTCACGACTGTCTACAGATGCAGTGTCTCCACCATCCTCGTTTTGCTTGACACTGCACGCACTCAACACACCCAAACGTTGGTTCTTATGTCTCGTTAGGCCAGTAATTTCTTTTGCTACATTTTCCTTCACACCTAAACACAGTAGTGTATTCTATTATACTGCTCTAAGGCAGAATATCTGGTACACTTAGTGGTACCTACCAAGACGGAGTCATACTGAAGAGACCTATCACCTGGTTAAAATACGTAAATAATATTTTAGCTCTCAAACAAAACAAAGCAAAATGTACGTGAAATATTCTGTACGAATATATTTATTACGGCTTGAAAGCATCCATCATTTTGGAATTATTTACATTGGATTAAATGATAATTGGAAAAGTAAATATATTCCCAATATGTTTCAGGTGACTATTTGATTAAACTGTACTGTAGAGCGCTAGATAGCTATCTGCATAATGTTCTATATGATGTTGAGTTGTGAATGTGTTAATAAAATTAAATTTGTATTCAATTATATTCCAAAGCACTATGGAACATTTCAATACCAAACTAGCAGGTACAAAAACTTGAATGTTCTACCCAGAATTATTTAGTTCATTTATATACGAGATTGAACGACTTCCACTTTAGCCTCAAAGCAGAACTTCCACTGCACAAGACTACTAATTTGTTCTTCAACACGATGTCTAAGCTTCCGGAAATTCTGAGGAATGTCCAATGGCAGCAAAACTTTATTTCCTTCCATTGCTAGTAAGGTTATTTTTTATACTATAACATTATATCGTAGAAAGGTACGAAGGTTATATATTTATTTGTTCAATTAGTACCGCACAAGCACGTTATACTATTACGGTGTGCTTCTCTAGCAAATATAAAGGTGATAAAATAGGCCATACAGCAAAGTTGAGTCACCACAACCTGCACAATGCACACGGATCTTATTCCACCCAAAATGTTAGGGCACATGTTCATATAAGTTCCTTCCACTATACCTAGCCTACCATAATCGCTTACAGGGTTCAAATCATTGCTGATACTGGATATTGAGATGTGGTTGTCGCAAACATCTAAATATCGCATTTTATAACATGTGTTGAGGCATTCTGCGTCCTTGGCTTCAAGCTGCACTCGTATTCCTTGAGAGCTTTCCCGTTATAACGATAAGCCTGCTTATTATCTATCTCACAACACTACAGCTATTGCTATATACTATATACTACAAACTATATACAACACTACAATAAAAGCATTTGGACTCATAGGGAGTCCAAATGCTCTAGCCCACTATCAGTTGGCAGCGTGCCCAGCATGCTGGCAGCATTGCCCCGTTGAATTGCAATGCTTATTCTTTGAGCCAAATAGGTGCCAGCATTTTGATCACGCGTCGCATCGACCAAGCGCTCTGATAGATTTTGGAAAATACGATGAGCTCCCGGTCCCCACGGACCCAACGTCTCTACACCAAACGGCTCAAATATGTAACCCATACCGAGGTTAGCATATTTGCGCCGCTTGAGTTGCTCCGCCGAAGTAGCCGCAGCGGCCAGCCTTCACGTTGGTTTCAGAAAGATGTGACGGCGCTAAAGTGTCTACGCATGTAGCGTCCCACACTAGGGCCGTCCTAACTTCCATGGAACCAGAGTCATGCCGTCAGGTCTTTTACCATCGTCACGCATCAGACCGTTCGGTTCGAGAACAGCTGGAACATTGGCGCTGGTAAAAGCCCGGCGAATGATATCGTTAAGGCTGGCGTGGCGGGAAATTCGACCAGCACTTCGAGAGCAGGAGAGGCCATGGTGACCGAGTTGGTCAACTGCAGTACCACACTGGCAGTGATGTGGAACACAACACCTTGCACCCAAGCGTAAGCTAATAGCGAGACGAAAAGCGGAAGGATCTATAAGGCTACCAGTTTTGTAAGAAGGAATGGCTTGTAACCAAAGACCTGATTCCCACACAGAAACAGCGAGAATACGAGCACGATCTGCGATGCTAGGACACGTATTTAAAAGATCTTTCCGTGCTAGCTCGCATAGGGGCCGATCCCACTGTTTCTGAGATGACAACATTTTTTGGAACTCAGTATTTGGACAAGCCAGTCCCCATGTGGTTTTGGCCTCAGCCAGATATGCTACATCAAAAGAGCCTAAAGATGGTGCAAGAATTTTTTCTACTAATTTGTGTGTACTGTGTACAGAAGACAAAAAAGCTGGTAATGCCACACTAGAAATTTTCCGTATCCCTATGCCCCCCAACCTCACAGGGAGGGAAGCTTGCACCCAAGCCCTATCTATCTCACATATTGTTAAGTAATTATGTTATTCACACATCAAAACTTTACAATATGTGAGATAATCATCAAAGGCGTAATATCAATCAGGCAATAAAAATCAATAAAGAAAAATACTTTAAATAACAATACCATTTGTAATTAATATTGCTATGAACGCTATATTAATATAACTTACCTAACTACTGTGTACAATATCTAGGCTAGTACCTGTAACAGAAAAAATGGCATAGAACCGATATAATATTATATAGGTAAATATTAAAAGTTTTAAACGCCCCGAAAAAGTTGCTCATAAAAATAAATTGGCGTAAACAATCGCTCTCGGATGGAGTAACCCTAGTGAAATATCGTAACGCACCCTCTCCCATCTGACCTGGTTTTACAGGGAATATGTATTTATAAGGTGTACATAATGAGAAAATCAATGGTGAATTCTAGAATTTAACGTAACGTTAAGTTAAACACCACAGACAAATACAAGTAGAAACGAAACAGTACTTATGGTTTTATAAACTTTATTCGTATGGTGGTAAGGCATTTTGCGCGTGCCCGCCTGGCTAGCTACCACCCTTAAGTAAAACTGTCGCAAAGCACCTAATGGTGTGTTCCAATAGCAGTCCATAAAAGCCAGTAATTATAGGTTAGCCTGAACAACATCTTCGACCACATCATCAGTCATCACTTACCATCAAGTGAGATAGTGGTCAAAGGCTAGCCTATCAGGAAAAAAAAACATCTGACTTCCTGAGACTGCATCCCGTATATGACCATAATCAAGTATCTCTGAACTCTGAGAGAAAAGCTAAGCTGTTTTACTGCTTTAACAAATTTAATGTTCAGAATTTTGAATGCGATGAAGTTAATCCCACAGACAAACAAACCGTAACATCTTTGAAAATGCTATGATTATAATTTAAAAAATCCCTAATATTAATTTGTGAAACATCAAGCAGGTGGACAGCCCATCATAATTGGTTCACACACCATAATTTACTGACCAATATAAAATGAACTGCCACTTTTTGTTTGATTCTTTACGAATTGTTCGCTGAAAAGGTCTACGTTATTCTGGTTTTGCGAATTCGATCAAGCTGACAGCCGGCCGAATGCGACCCGTCATTCGCGTCAGCTGGTTTAACGATAGATTGATATGGATAAGACTCGTAAAAAATAACCTATTGCTATTCAATTACGTACATACCAAATAGAATCAAATGATCAATAATCAATGATATCGTATAATATTCATCGCATGGTGGAAGGGCATTTTGCGAATGCTCGCCTGGCTACCTACCACCCTCAAGTAGAACATCTGTCCCCAAGCACTTAACCGTGTGTTCTGGCAGATTTAGAGGCACATGAGACTCAACAACTGAATATCTCAGGGTGATGGGCGCAGTTCAGTTCGTCACTTGACGAAATATTATTCAGCAACTTAAAAATTTTGTGGCACACTTTACTGATAAACTATCGCGCCTATAGATTAGTGCTTTAACATAGTAATTTAACTTCATATCTAGATGCGACGTTCTCAAATCTGTCAAAAAACCACTATAAAAATGAACGTTAACAATTTTGTATTCATTGGATAGAATGTTATTGTATTACTAACGCCATCTGTTAGAAAACCAAAGAGTTAACATCGTTACAACAGAACTATACTCAATACTCAAATACGTATCAGTTACTCTACTTAATACTAATTGACACAACTAGAATCAGGTTGCTAAATAACCGCGAGCCCTCACAAAGCTCAGCTTTTTGTTAGTTGTTTTAAAATAAATTCGTGTACATCATGTCCATACATTTCTTTAGTTCACTAAATAGCCGTATACAAGGCGGTCTCGTCCGCCGGGCCCCGTGTCAATGACCCCCCAGGTTTACGTAATAAACGAAATTAAGGATTTCAAGGAGGAAGCCGTTATGGCTTCAAGTGTTTTTTTTATTATCTGATCGTCGTGAAGCTTCTAAGGCGATGGTATACGATTAAAGTTTGCTGGTGAAGTTATGACACGTTATAAAATGGCTTTAGGCAACGGGGTCGTTGGTATTTGAATTTCAAGGTCAACTTGTAGAAAAATATATTTTAGAGGAAAAATTTGAGTTACGGTCTTGTTTGTAGTACAACGTAAGTAGAACTACAGGTGTCGCTCCAACCCTTTGGATGGTTAAAGAACGGGATGAAAAATTATGTGTCAATGTCATGTTAGCTCATTCGGTCAGAGCATACCCTGGCTATAGAGGAAGAGGACGCGCATTCGAATCCCGCACATGACTATAATTTTACCTCTCATAAATTTGTAATTGTGTATTGTCATCTCTATTTATACTATTCATAACATCATAACATAAAGTCGTTTGTGCAGAGCTACGTCGCAAATTAATTTTTTCTCACTAATGACCGATTTCGCTAGTTTATGAACTTAAAAAGCAACTTGTCAGTCTCTTCGCCTAACAGCATAAAAGCATTAAGGGCTTCTCTTAGTTTTGCCGTGAAACTCAAGCTGTATTATGAATGTTCATGTCCATAAAATTCTTGCTGTTCTGGTCAGAAATGCTTAATTTATTAATAAATATTCGTGACAAGTCTGGCAACATATCCCAATTAGATGTTTAGATTTTTAATACATACTACAAACATAGTTTAACCGTAAACGATATTATATTTAATAACTCGAAATTGATATTGAGGAAGAGCAACGAACCGTTTGTACTGAAGTCAGATACACGGAATTTCTACGGTTAATTAAACGTTGTAAAAAAATTGTTTGAAAACTTTCAAGAGCTTGTGTTGACTGCTGAGCTATGCTGCACCTGCTTTTGTAACAGGAAATTGCTTTAAAAACAATAACAACATTAATTGAGTGCATAGTTTTGAATACCCTGTGATACATTATACATATGTTTATACTGTGTGCATGTATATGTTACCGGCAATCTGTATAATTCAGGAATTCTATACAATACCTAGGCAATGTATAGAATACCTGGGGCGTTCTGGCAATGTTTGAAATATTGTTAATATTATTGTCCACTACATACTACCTAGGTAATTCATACAATTCCTGCGGATTGTAGGTACCTATAGAGTACCTGCTTTTGCACCGGTAATGTGTAAAACAAATAGATCTTGGTCTATATTTATCAATGTTAACCAGCATACAAAATGACGGGCGAATGAAACATGTACTATTAATTAAAATCAACCTTATTTATATTTACAATTAGGGTTCTCCTAAAATATAATCTTTATGAAAAGGGTACCTAAAAGTGTCTTTATATTACTACAATAAAATTCACGTGAAACATAAAAATCGGGATTAAAATAATGACCACCATTAAATGCTTTTATACCCTTAGTTCTTTTACTAAATATTGTAAGCGAATACCAAATCGTCGCTTAGCAAACAACACCGTTCAAGTCGAATTTTGGCGGCGGTATCGACATTTTAATGCCATTGGCTAATTAGCTTCTGTTTGCACATAGAACCAACCAATCGTAAACATAAAATCTTATATTGTTAGCCGCTTAAGGATCACTCATCATTTATTAGTACTGAACCATTATCAATTCCGTATGATACAGTTATTTCACTCTCCTCTAAAACTAGTCAAAATTACTTGAGCGGTGTTGTTTGCTAAGCGACGAAATTTAGTAAATGATTACCAAATTTATGTAGTAAATGATCACTAAAGTCATGGAGGACCGAGTCTTTTATGTTCCTGTAGTATCATTTAAACATAAGTTCAGACGTTAAGTCCAGTCAGAATATGGAACTAGGAACAGTTGATGGCAATAGTCTCACATTCTATTATGTCTCTCTATTTAGCGGTGTATAGAGCGCTGTATGCTGAAATACAGGTGATGAGCCTAGTTCAGCAGCAGATACTCTTGATTAAAATGTATAAATTTTCTAGCCAATTGATGTAATTGTATTATATCTAACCTGAAGAAATATTGTATGTGAAAATTCTCTGAATAAAGTATTATTATTATTATTTCGAAAAAATAGCCTGTCGATATATTCGGGGACATCACACAGACGTGATAAGTAGTTAAGTAAAAGCATTAATTTCTCCGTAAGAATATAACACATTATTTTAACAAGAAGACGACACGACATGTCGTGTTAAAAAATTAGCGTACCACTTTACGATGCTACTAACTGCGACAAAGTCCTATTGTGGATGCAAATTTCCTGTAGTTGTAACACTAAGTTTAAAATTTTATTTCTGGTAGGTAATCCTTTCATTAAAATCTCACCTGATGGTAAGTGAAGATGTGGTAAAAGGTGTTAACAAGCTTAACCTAGAATTACTGGCTCTCAAGGACAGCTGCCGGAAGACATCGTTAGGTGCTTGGCGACAGATTTTCTACTTGAGGATAGTCGCTAGCCAGGTGGGCATTCGTACAATGCCCTTCCACCGTGCGATGAACCTAAAGCCCGCGGCGGGATTCGAACCATGGAACTTCTGCGCGCCAGTCCATAGCGAATGCCACTGAGCCATCACTGCTTCAAATATTTGTATTTTTTTTCATACTGGCCTCTCAAATGCTTAGTCAGTGAACAATCACTTGAATAACCATGGTTTCATAGGTATTTCGAAAGATTTGTGTGAAACGAGTATGTTTTTCATTATGTCTAGAACAAATATTCTTATCGTGTTTTCTTTTATAAGCTTAGTATACAGGGCCAAAAAATGTATATCCTATATAAATAAACTATAATGTACTTTATCAGGTACAAGCAAACAAAAGAACTTGTTTTTTTTTTAAAGCACCCTCTCAAATGGTGAGAGTTATAAACTAATTTGGAATACATTTCTGTTGTGAAACGGGTATCAGGAACGTAAAATAAAGCATCCCTTAACGTTCCCCTCCCTATCCATTGAAATATTGAATTTTCCGTCCCGAAAAACATCCGACTTAGCGGAACTGTTAAATAAAATGGTTAGGTACTACACTTAAATAAATTGTAAACTGACTCGGGGATTCACCTAAATACGGATCTTTTGAATTTTGCTGATTGTGATTCCGGGGGGGATATTATGTTTATTTAAAGACTTGTTCGCATTAACGGTGGTACGGCTTATCGTTGTAAAAGTGCTGCAAGTAGCTCTTTGTATCGTTTTTTACGTTTTAGCTCTTTTGCAATATGAATATTTTTATTTTAATAATTTTTGTACCTTCATCAGCGGTAGAACCGACAGTAAATGTCTTTCGAATTTCGAGATTTTAGCTTTGTGTTTTCTTTCTGACGGTAACTCTCAGTGGTAGTTCTTGTTAGTAGTACAATCACTGCCAGTTGACAAACAGAGGAATCGTTCCCCTGTAAGATATTGAACCCAATTATGTGACTCCCAGGAACACCCCATAAATACGGCTTTTATCAGAAGGATCGATAGAATATGTGTTTCGATTTTAAAGATTTTAGCTTTTGTGTTTTCTATCTCACGGCAACTCTCTGTGGTAATTCTCGTTAGTAGTATAATCACCATCAGTCTGCTAATAAGGAATGTTTTCCCCGTAAGATATTGAGTAGCCAAATTATGTGACTCATGTGCAGGGATACCCCATAAATACGACTTGTATTAAAAGATGGCGCTTATAAGGTAGTCTTGTTGTCAGACAATAAAGTAACATCCTGAGATCGATACGTCGATGTGAATGTTTCGAAACATTGAAGCAGTGATGGCTCAGTGGCATTGAATATGGACTGCCGCGCAGCAGGTCCATGTTTCGAATCCCGCCGCGGGCTTCAGCTTCACCGCATGGTGGAAGGGCATTTTGCGAATGCCCGCCTGGCTAGCGGCCACCCTCAAGTAGAAAATCTGTCGCCAAGCACCTAACGGTGTGTTCCGCCAGCAGTCCTTGAGAGCCAGTAAAATTACAGGCTAATGAGACATAACAACTGTACGTATCAGTGTGACGGGCACAGTCGTTAACGAAATGCGTCTGATATAGGCAGAGGTTACTTGTTCCGTCACAATAACAATGTTGCTGCGTTATTGCATCAACAATCAACTTCAAATAAGCTCTAGTCTTTGCCGATGTTCTGTGGCGAGGATCGAGAATCAGATACATTAAAGGTTAGACGAAAAATATATAGAGTTACCAGAAATTTGTAAATAATTTGAGGAAGACGGTGTTATTTGTTACATAATTCAATTTATTAGTAAATTCTAGTCATGGCTCTCCGTCTAAGTGGTGTCGAAGGCAGAAAATTTCAATCGATAAACGAATAATCATCAATGATCTTTGACACAGCGCACGACGAAGACAAGAACAAGTTAGGTAGTATAATTATAATTCAAACAGTTATTTCAAATTAAAATTAATTAAGCGTACGTACCTACTTATAAACACGTTTGAGCTATTTGGACATGTAGGTACTTTATAGATTTAAATTCCCCTATTTAGTATATTTGTAACGCTTTAAAAAAAACTTCATTATCATTAACGGCGACTGCAATTTTGCCGTGCGGGCTTAGGCCCAAGGTGTCCGCTGCTCAGTAAGCACCTACGAAAGCATTTTAAAAGCCTTCATTGCTCGCTTATTGGAAGTCTAAACCCATACTAACTTATGTTTATATAATGCACAACGAAAACATTAAAGAAGAAACCACCTCTGAGATGGGAAAAGGGAAGGACGATGATGTCTATCCACCTGGAACAGACGATTCCAATCAAAGCCATCTGTTTCAATTTCCGAACGATTGGTCATTATGCAACGCCCGTAACAAATGATTATAAAAGCCACGCTTTAACGAAGCTTCCCTTGCATTATCAATTCGAAACGACACAACATGAAACGGTATACGAGTATATTCACAGCGAAATTACGTTTGCTTAATCCAGCTTGCGACATTCGCCTGCTTGTTTTGGACTAAGCTATCTCAGTTTGTTCAATGAGAGTGGGTAGATTGAATGAAAATGTTGAGTCACAGGAACTCCATTTTCGGGGCTCCACGGCACTAAAAGGTAATTTGGAACTTAGTTTAGCTATTCAATGGGTAAGCTTACAAAAGTAACATAAAGATTTAAAAATATAAATATAGTTAAATGTAATTGTGAAGGTTAGTTATGACATGATTGACTTACTGCGTATAAAGTCCGACCGCTGAGAGAATGCGTTTGACAGTTCGTTTTGTGAATATTTTTTCCTCAGTTCAAAGTAACATAGACAGTCTGACTGCATAATATTGTATTAGTCAGGCGTTTAGGTATCTGAGAATGGGAAATTTTGTATATATTACTTCATTTAAAAGCCAAAACTACAATACGAACACGAACTGTCAAACGCATTCTCTCATCGGCCGGACTTTAATAATTTAAATTGATCACAAAAAGAAAAAGCTTATTCGTTTAGTATTCCAAATATGATTATAAGCAGTATCGCGTGCTAAGCTAAAATCAGATTTACAAATTATTAGAACACAATTGTTTTTGTCCACTTTGGCGCCGGATCCCTATTCCGGCATCCGGCGTAAATCGGGGAAGCTGGTTTGATTCTCTGTCCGGGACAAAATAAATTGTGCTCTATGCAAAAATTACAATGTTACGAGTTATAGGGTAGCGTCATCGAAAACATATAAATTTAAACCTAATTGAAAAATATATTCTTGTTTAGGGTTTAATTTATTTTGGCTGCAGGTATCGCTCCGTCCCATTAAAACGGTTAAACGTTAGAAGCGATATGATAAATTTGATCTATGGCTACGATAAGAGCTCACATTCTCATACTCCGACCGATTTCCACAAGATATTTTATACAAAAGTTCGTACAGTATTTTTTTACTACCTACATTATTTTTGTCACTTATTATTATTATAAATGAATGACTAACTCCAAGCTATCGTTGTTATTAATTTATAATATAATGAACGGTAATTTAATAAAGTAATTTTCCTCTTCGACTAAAGAATTTTAATTGAGTCTTGTAAATTTTAGATAGTAAACAAACGCCTGAACGAGTATTAAATTAGTCCCTACCCTGGTCTCATAGGGACTATCCTGTTTACAAAAATGTTTCTGCCTTAGAAACTAGATCCCCCCGGTAACAGAGCCTACACAGGTAATTAGTTTACTGAAGTGAATTCGTAGAGGAGCGTCTGGTCTGGCCTAGGTCGCGGAGACTTTTGGAGGGCACGCGGAGGGCGTAGTTGTTTACGTAGGTATACCAGAGTCGTAGAATATATTGTACTTAGAACCTGCGACACTGATTAAGGTCACTGTCTTCGTGGCGCTTTCCGTACATACGCAGTTTTGTCATATTTTTGATACCAATTGTTCAAACTCGGGGATATTTTGCATGCATATGCTTGAGTCTAATATATATACTGGTGGCGTGTCAGTTTTTAGTTTTAGTATTTATTTTATTAATTAATTTAAAGAATCAACATAATTTACGTAAAACTGGCAATCCAGAATAGAAACTAGGCCCAAGAATATTCATACTAAATTATGAACGAGACGAAGCTAAGTTTTTATGACAAAATATGATAAAGCAGAGACAAACGAGAAGAATTCGTGCTGTACTCGACCCACTTGCATCGGATAAGATTGACTTTGTATAATGTTCAGCTAGTGTATTGAAAATCATAAATTTATAACAAATCATAACTTCTATTCATGTAGTTGTGTTGTATGCGTGCCAGCAAGAATAAGCTTCTAAAGTGCCACCCCAGATTTTCATTAAACTTAAACTGATAAGAAGGGATATTGCTTTGCCGCAGCGTGTACGTACCTACTTTATTTCATCTTGATAATCTTGAGGGGTTACGAATGTATAGCAGGAAACTGCGGCGAGCCGCAACACGTTAAGTAACATTATAATGAATATACCGCGCAATATATTAGGTCCTTACATATGAAATTGGCGTTTTGTATGGGAGGAACAAAAAGTCGAATATTTTTTAATATAATATATTTAATTAATCAAAGTATGAACCATTATTTTCTATGCACTTTTGCCATCTCATAGGTAGTTCATTGATCCCTTTACTAAAAAAACCAGTCGGACGGGAATCAATAAAATCTTTGAAGGCGATTTGGACTGCCCCATCGGAGTTGAATTTTTTCCCTTGCAAGAAGTTATCCAAATTTCGAAAAAAATGGTAATCTGTTGGAGCAAGGTCCGGCGAGTACGGAGGATGTCTTAGACTTTCCAATTGAAGCTCTTCTAATTTAGTAGCCGTCTGTAGCGCAGTGTGTGGTCTAGCGTTGTCGTGAAGCAGCAGTGGCGTGGAGCGATTGACCAGCCTAGGTTGTTTAGCCGCTAGCTTTTCCATCATGGTTTGCAATTCCTGACAATAGACATCAGCCGTAATAGTCTGGCCAGATTTGAAAAAACTGTAATGAACAATACCGGCACTAGTCCACCAAACGCTTACAAGTAACTTTTTTGGGGTTAATTTTCGCTTGGGGCAGGATTTGGCTGGCTGGCCAGGATCTAACCATTGCGCTGAGCGCTTCCGATTATCGTAAAGAACCCATTTTTCATCACAGGTAATGATTCGGTTTAAAATACCTTCATTATTGTGCCGGTTTAGTAATGTAACGCAGCAGTCGACGCGCGTTTGCCGGTTTGTTTCAGTCAATTCGTGAGGTACCCACCTTTCAAGCTTTGTAATCTTCCCAATTTGCTTCAAGTGAATTAAAACAGTTTTATCACTAACATCGCAGCCTGCAGCTAACTCGGACGTGGTTTGCGATGGATCCGCTTCCACAATAGCCTTCAACTCTTCATTATCAACTTGAGTCTCAGGCCGTCCACGGGGCTTGTTCTGCAGGTCGAAATTTCCAGAACGAAAACGTTGGAACCAAAAACGAACTGTGTTTTCTTTTGCAACACGACCGCCATACACATCATTCACCCTTCGAGTTGTTTCCGCAGCACTAGTGCCACGGCGGAACTCGTACTCGTAAATAATGCGATATTTAAGGTTTTCCATTTTGTAAAATGAGTGACGCAAACAGAAAAAAACAGAAGAAAAAAAACAAATGAATGACGATCATCGGAGCACAAATACATGAGTCTATAGCTGTACAAATTTGAATTTGGAATTCCTTACCAAAGAGGAGAAATTCGTGATTATTAATTAGCGTTAAAAAGTGGCCAGTACGAAAAACGCCAATTTCATATGTAAGGACCTAATATTATATACATGCATGGATAAACAATAAGGGGTATACAGACGTGACTTAGGCTGCGTCTGCCAGAGATGTGCGAGGTAGACGAGCGGTGTGTGAAGAAAAACTAGACCAATAGGATCGTTCCGTTCAGCGAGGCTAAGAAAATGAAGCGATCCTATTGGTGGATTTTTTCCTCGCACACCGCTCATCTTCCTTGCACATCTCTGGTAGATAAGCAAACTCGTTTGCATACCGCTTATAATAATAATGTTTATTTATTATGAAAAAAGAACTAAAGCCATTGTTGTTTATCCATGCGTGTATACATATTGCGCGGTAGATATATTATAATATTACTTTACGTGATGCGGGTCACCGCAATTTCCTGCTATATATTCGTAGCCCCCTAAGATTATCAAGATGAAATAAAGAAAAGTAGGTACGCACACGCTGTGGCATGGCAATATCCCTTCCTTATTAGTTTATCAAAGTTAAGATCGTTCTTAATATGTTCCATAATATATAAAACGTCATAACTGCATCTTAGGTAGATCTCGTGCATCATCACTACAAAGTATACAACAAATTACCTTCCCGTTGTCTGCCCCTATGTATGCTTCGATCTTTAAAACTACGCAATGGATTTTGATGCGGTTTTTTATAGATAGAGTAATTCAAGAGGAAGGTTTATATGTATAATACATGCATAATATTGTAGAGAAACACTGATAATTTTAGAGGTTTCTAATGTGTTGCTTACATTGCAAACGCTGGCTGAACCCTAAGAGATACATCAAAATGATGTACTACAGTATTGTACACTTTAAAATGGTCTGCCAAAAAGTCCGCAACGGTATATGTCTATCTCTTAGGGATTTCCAACAATAACAATTTTTTATCCTTTACTTTTTACGAGAAATAATGGCTTATTCCGAAGCGATTTTAAGCAACACAGTAATAATCCTTATCCAATTAAGTACCTTAAATAAATTGTGCATTTAATATACACCAATATGGCCCATACAGCATGTAATTTAAGTGAACATTTTCGAAGATATTACAGATTTTTTAGTATCAGTATTGCACCCGTGCGCGGCCGGGGCGGGTCGCTAGTTTATTAATATGAGCTTTGAACACACATTGCCAATTATGTATCTAAGTCTCATGGTAATAGAGACGAGCGTAGGCGTCCCCTGAGCAGTCAAAGAATGCATGAGTAATCTGAGAATTTTTATTATGTTATACCTAAATAGGAAACTGAGTGCACCGAATAAGATTAGCATAGACTTGCGTAACCAGGTGTTTCAGTTTTGGCGTATTTTGGTTTGGTTTTACCGTATTCCGTACCTATGAAGACACATCCTTTTTTTTTAACCTTAATTAATTTCTATTTTCATGGTTATTGTAACTTTTTCTATCCATGTTAAAGAAGCTCTTGTCAGCGTTCACATGATGGTAAGTGGGGATGTGACTGAAGAAAGAGCACGCTTGTCTAGAAAGTATCAGAAATCTTGATAAGAAAACAATGACGCTGTTAAATCCGAGTAATAATGCGGGAACCGTCATTATTGGTCCGTTGTCAACGGTGTCTACATCGTTAGTTTGTTGCTAGAGTAAATGATTTATCACCATCTGTCGTTGATGTACTACGGACACTTACATAGAATAATAAATGTAATCAACACGGTAGCGTTTGATCAGGCCAATAATTGACATTCTTATTCGTTGATTGTGAAACTAAGGACCTGTTTCAGAATGTTCGAGTAAGTTCCGGTCATACTGCCCGGAACTTATTTAATAAATAAAACACTATCTTTGCGTTTCACAGTCATCGATTTAGCCTATCCATCGGTTAAAGCTTGAAACGCGCTGCATGTTAACTGTCATATTTATCATTCAGTTATTTTATGTTCTGGTTGGTATAACCGGAACTTACTCGAACATTCTGAAACAGGCCCTTATTCTAATTCCGTATCCATTTAATTTTGTGAATGTATGTTACATACGTACATAGTCGATACACCTACTGTATATTAGTCTTTTAGTACTTTAATTGCTATTTTCATTTACCAATATTAGGTTACTTATTTGGTGGATGACGAGATTTACTATATGATTTTAAACAATATGGACTCGTCTTAAGCGAAAACAGATAATTTTTTGTATACGAAAAAGGTTGTTAGTTACGTACAGTGCCTTATTGCAGCTTATTATCCAAGATGGCCGTGCACCGTTCCATGTGTCGGTTAAAGTAATACAATTGGAGCACGAAACGTCGGCTCGAAAGAGCGTGCCCAGATGGCCGAGTTTTTTAGGCATCTGGAGCGAAATCGGAGGACGCGGGTTTGATTCCCGCCCGGGCGATCCCATATTTTGTAATAATATTATTATCCAAGCTCTAGAAAACTGCGGCTGATGTATAGGACACCCTGCCAGCGTCTCTGTTTCTCGTTGGATATCTTCAAGTACATAGTTAATAGATATCTTCTATGAAAGCATGTTCCAATGTCGACCGCATATAGCATAGCTTTCCATCAGGAGAGACTTCAAACATATCGTTGGTTTTCTTTTATGTATCTTTTATAAATAATGCTGAGCGAGGTTGACCTGCTTTGATTAGACTTATCCTTAGCAAAATAAACTCATTTTATTTGCGCTGCATACATAATTTCATTTCCCGCGTACACAGCTATAATAACCCAATTAATGTAAAACATTGTACAAACACAATGCAAGTAACATAAAAGAATAGAAAAAGAACTCAACGTAACATTTCTACGCCACAAAACCGCACTATTTCATATCTATGCGGCGTTATGTTGGTTGTATGGCGGGGACCAGGGAATGAAAGCTATATTCAATCATTTAAACTACAGTATGGGTTCTTTAGATATTTGTTTTTATTTCACACATTTTTCCATAAGATGTACAGGAACGTTAAGCACAGATGAGGTGTAGAAGCTTAATACGGAGCTACTCTGCAGAAGTCGTACACCACTGAAGATTGACAGAGCATAATCTCTCCCACTCGTATGTTAAATTATACGAAACTGTGTGTTTGTTGCCACTAACTATCGAAACAGCTGAATAGATTTTGATGAAAATTGGTACAGGTCCTGAATTAGGCATAGGATAGGTACTTTTTATCCCCACTGAGTAGTTCCCGAAGGAGCGTGATGAACTGGTGCAAATCGGGCGCTATTACAGACACAACGATCCTACTATATTTGTATTCGCTTTATGATTAACCATTTGATGACACGATTGAGAAGTAAGTCAAAAGGTTAAAGAGATTAGTATCAGTAAAATAGAAACAAAATGCTCAACAATATTCCCATGCAAGTATCACAGATATAATAATAATTCCGTACAGCAATGGCCAGTTCGCCTACTAAGTTAAGCTTGATCTTCGACTCGTCATCATCACTTACCATAAGGTGAGACTATGCTCTCTTTGGTCTAGTCAAATTATTTTTAAATGCCTTCAAAAATGGAGGAGATTCTCAAATATCCATTTTTTATTGTGTTACCTCATAACTTTTTACAGGGTGTACCGATTTTTTTATATGCGAAAGCTCGTGTTATGTTATGTGGGCCCATTAAAATTTCAGTGAGATCTGTTGGGTATTTGAGTTCTCTAATAATGCGTATTTAATTGGCTTCGACTACACTGATTATGTTTATTTATTGTCGTAATACATGGAATCTCGCCTCCTTAATATATTATTGAAGATCTCTCATATATAGTCATATTATACCTAAGTTTGAAATGGTACTTCAAGCAAAAAATTACGCGAAGACGAAAAACTTTATTTTGTTCCAAAAGTGCCAACGGCTGCTATATTTGTGTTGCTTTTTAGGTTTACGTGGCGTGGAATGGCAGTAATACTGGGTTAGACGACAGAGGGAAGTATTTGATCCACAAATAAAAAGACACACTACACACCGAACTGTTTCCCTCGAAAGATTCAAAAAGAATTATAAATCGATCAAATTCAACTTGCTCAAGAACTCATCACGAAATTTTAACTATATTTACACTTATTAATATATATATATATATATATATATATATATATATATATATATATATATATATATATTTTGTCACAAAACTGATTTATATTAAACTTGCTAAGCAACATTTTGCCTCTTGTGATATATCTTTATTAAACTTTATCATAAAGTGTCTTACGAAGAATAAGAAAGGTTAGAATCGTGTCTTTATTTAAAATTGGAAACTTCAACGCCAAACTCATTCTTGGCCTCGAAAAAAGCGGGAGGTTTTACTATTATTAGTATATTCCTGTCAATGGGCGTTTTTCCATTAGCCAGACCGGCACCGGCACGGCACCGGCATGGCCGTGCACCGGCACCGGCGCCGGGGTTTCGTTTTTCCACTGCGCCGGTGTCGATGCCGGTTTACGCCCGGTGAGTGGTACAGTACTGACACGGACTTCAGCACGACGACACGTAAAGTGTAATTTACGTTTAGATATAACAATGGTATCGTCAAGCCGTTGACTATATTTGTTATATCTTTTACATCTACGACGATAAGAGTCACGATGTCGTATTTGAACGCCATGACCTTGACGCGTACCCACTGTAAGCGAACCAAAAACCAAATACGAGTCCCTCCGCTCCGCACCCTCCTACCCGCCCCGCGCAGTTACACACTGACACGGCTACAATTCATGTAAATATGCAATACACATGCAATTTTGCCGGGCCGGCACCGGTGGGAAGCTTGCTACCCCGGCGACGGCGACGGCGCCGGCAGGACTCAATGCCGGGCCGGCGCCGGCGCCGGTGAGTGAAAAAGCGAGCCATACATTTTAATACATTTTTGCTTCCCCGGCAACGGCACGGCGCCGCCGCCGGTGCCGCTGCCGGTGCCGGGCCGGGTAATGGAAAAACGCCCATTTAATAATAAAATGTTCTACACGAAATATTATTCACATTCATGTTTTCATTACAAAAAATAAACTTGTAGGTTGACAAACTAAATGAGCTGTTACGATTATCCATTAGTTCCCGTCTCACAGCATTTCATAACTCGTTCCAATTCGTATTAGCGACTCCGTATCGCAAGAAAACTTGGCAAATGTAACCGTATACCAGACCAGTGCCCTTTGGGGAAGTTACTCGAGTAGGGCCAGCCAACCGTGAAGTTGAAACGTGGAGCGAACACGTATACTGAAGTTGGGACTAAATTCCATTACAGTTCCATATCCTTACGGTAATTCGAGCAAAAGCTTCGAGTGGAAAACGGCTATAAGAAATTTCATATTACTGTTCCTTTGATATATATGTCGAAAATACTCTTTGTTTTGCTAGTGCTAATATTGCTAATTTAGCACCGAATCTTTGTGTTGCATTGCGTAATGATTAGGCATTTTCGGCACCTCACCTTAAGTCTTCAGCCAGTTTCCGCACTACGCCTAACATAGTCTGCTGTTGTCTTCGATGTTCGAGCTTCTACAGATGAGATACGTGGTCGAAAGTTAGTCTATCGAAATATGGGTTACACGGAGAGGTTACCCAGTGAATTTTAGGCACTATTAGGATTTTTTGAGGGTAGTTACATAATGTTATATACCCCATGGAAATTCGGGCGGTTTATAGGTACTCGTTTTTGATGAGCGCAATGATTGCTAATGCTATATATTAAATTCAGGCAGGCTATCCGAACGTTTTTGTTGCCGTATTAGAATGCAAAACTATCGAATGGTAGAACTTGTTAATAATATAATAATTTTGCTTAGAGTAAAACCGAATGAAACATATTCTAAAACTATTTATTACCTATTTAGAATATGTTTAATGATTTTTATACTCTTCTAAAAATAATGAGCTTGTTTCTCGTTCTTTAATATAAGCTTTTATAGCTTACAAAATATATTTACGGTAAATAGTGAGAGGTTTCTTAATTGCCACATCTCTGTTCTGGAAATTCTTTTTTAGAATTGCTTGCCACAAAACTTGTGGGGCTGCATCGTAAATAAACATTTAATTAGTCTATTGAACTTAAACAATAAAGAAAATACCTTTTTATAAAACTTGAACCGAGTTCTTCAAAGAGTTGCGGTGCGCCACTTCCGAACGAAGCCCTCTTTCAAAGACCTTATTTTTCTTGTTCTATTTCTGTTACTCGATATCCCTTACCAGACACGAGTAATGTCAGTATGGATCAAAATGCCTTGGCAAGTGTTTTGTCCAATCTGTCCTCAGAGAAACTTTAATATTTCTGTTTTAGGTATAGCCTGTTATTCCCGTTGCATGTTTAACCTGGTAAATATCCTCGACCTTATCATCATTAACAAGGAAGATATTGCTCAAAACCTATCGTTTACTAATACCTAAATAACCAATTAATAATAAACCTGTTAGAGCTTTCGCTTGCGATTTTGCCTGCATGGAAATAGGGTATATCGCGCTCCAACTGAAACAACTCAGGAAATCGGGATTAAATATATCCTAAATACCTAATTTAATCAAAATCTCTTTAACTTTTTCCGAGGTGAGTGGAAACAAACACGCTGACCTTCGAATGTATAATATTAAGTATTTGATTTGTTCTTCGTGAAATTAAAAACAAGTTGTCCTATCCTAAAAACATAATCAACATGCGGTACTAATTTGTTTTAAGTTGTGATCGGACAAAATACGGAGTAAGCAATAAAGAATTTTATTGCTTACTCCGTATTTTGTCCGATCTGCTCCAAACTCTAGTGCAAAATATGCAAATTTATAGGCTACCTCATCATTGAATCCTGTAACGACTCTTTTAGATAAAATCATACTCGATCTCATCTAAACTGTCCATACTGCGTTTGCACTGTATATCACGTTGATAGCGTAGCGAGCGACTGTAGCGAGTCACGTAATAAGACCTCATGATAATCACCTCTCCAGGCTTTCTTGACAAGTTTTTTTTTTACATTTTCGGTGGTATTCGTCATGTGTTTGTGGATTAGCCTCTTGCCTCTTGATGCCTTTCCGAAGTATGTTGGTATACAATTTTTTTAAGAGCTCAGCCGTAATAAGTCCGCGGACTCCACGATAGCAAGTAGCGCGATGGGTACCTGATCTTTGCCTGCCCCTTTTCCACACTTAGTGGGGGTCGGCACAGTTTATATTTTTCCTTCAACGTGTTGTCTTATATATATATTTCCTTCTTCAGACACTACATCCTTACCTTCTTTTGGCCTTCCTTTTCCCCTATATCGTTAGTTTGTATATGTATATACAAACTCTACGGTTTTCACAAGTCAGTAAACAACTAGTGTGATCTTTATAGTAAGTTCTTACATTGTTTGTTTGACGTACATTTTATATTCTTGCCAAACTGTTGAATGTTTACCTATTAAAATTTTGTTTTCCCTATATCCCCATCATGTCGACCGCGTTAGAAACATCAAAGAGAAGAGAATAATTAATCACTCCTAGTTTTGTGTAAAAGTTCCAAGAACTTTTGTAAAGTTCAGTTTTTAATTTGATATCTGATACAATTGAGATTCTTTTAACATGGGCAAATGATGCAAGGGTTAATGATGTATTTTAGAGTGGAAAAGATAATTATATTAATCATTATTTAGCTATTACAAATTCAATGGTAATTTAATGTAAATATTCACAAATATATTTAAATATGATGACAAGCACTATCGTGTGCTAAGCTAAAATCACATATGCAAATTTTGTGCTCTTATTTGTAAATTGGATTTTAGTTAGGTTTACAAGTTCTTAGATTGGAACTATTTTCCGTTACAGAGACGGATAGCAGAGATGGACATATTGCGCAGTGATTGTTTTTCCCTTGTAACGAGCGACGAAAGGCGAAATACCTAATAGCCACGTCTTCTGAAGATCTGCTACCCTAAATTGCGTGATTTTCAGATAACTGTGTGGGGGTTTTGACAAACCTTCCTAATGAGGGAGGCGTTTGTTGAACTGATATGAATGAATATTGTTTCATTATCAAATAATCATATAGTTTTTACTTTGAAGCAGTGATGTCTCAGTGGCATTGGCTATGGACTGCCGCGCAGCAGGTCCATGGTTCGAATCCCGCCCAGAGCTTGAGCTTCACCGCATGGTGGAAGGGCATTTTGCGAATGCCCGCCTGGCTAGCGACCACCCTCAAGTAGAAAATCTGTCGCCAAACACCTAACGGTGTGTTCCGACAGCAGTCCTTGAGAGCCAGAAAAATTACAGGCTAATGAGACCTAACAACTGGACGTCTCAGTGTGACGGGCACAGTGCAATTCGTCGTTGACGAAATGCGTCTGTTATAGGCAGAGGTTAGTCCACTTAACATCAGGTGGGCCTCGGGCTTGTTCCGCGACACTAACACAAAAAAAAATATATATATACAATATATACAATTAAAAAATAATGTCCTTTATTAAATCAAAAGTTGATTGACGTAAATCGACACTATGTTATCTCGAGATCCTGGATTTAATGCTCGGCTGGGGAACTTTTTGATTAAATTGGCAAAAATGCAGTTTAATACAGAAATATGGAACTTTGCCCGGTAGATAGAAATAGGCCCACCACCTATTACACGGGACCAAAATAGCTGTAACTTGGGTGTTTAGTTAGACACCTCAGATCTCGACAAGGGTATAAAGGCGTGGTGTTTTTTGTTTTATTTAAATTACGTTCCAACCGTAGCACGTTGTTATTTACGACTATATAGTATTTAATTTGCGTAAAAGCAATTACGAGCAAGCGCTTATAGTTGCTGAAATATTATTCCATTAGCAAATTAATCTGCTACGCAATTTAATAGTGTTCATTTCAAATTGTATGACAAGACCAATCATATAATATGTCTACATTAAGGTGGAAAATCACTGTTGAGAAGAGAAAATTAAAAAATAAGCTTTATTTTCGTTTTCGTAGATTCGGTATGAGTTGACTATTGTATGTGATCATGGAATTGGCGACTCTAAAATGTTATTTTATTGAACATATACGGACATACTCATTTGTAGTCTCCTCCTATAAAAAGTAATCAAATATATTAAAAATATGTAAGAAAAAAAATGTGTGTAATTACAGAATATTCTACGAAAATCACATGATTAGTACAAAAAGTCATCAGCTTAAAAATTAAAGAAAATTTTTAATATCTCGCCAAGCACGTCTGCGTTCTTCACTTTACCACATTAGTAATTCGTTGCGATTCCATTATGCGATCATTAAGTCTGGTGATTAGAGATGGTTGCAGCACTGGCATTTGTTTTTAAATTAAGCACGCTGCACCTTGCATGCTAAAACTTGCACTCTGGCAAAGCTCAGAATATTCCTATATTTATAATGTTGAATTAGTCTGTATTTATTATTATTCTGTATTGTGCGAATAAAATATTATTTTTTATTATTTTTAAATAGGTATACGTTTGGATAATATTTTGTTATTATTATCTAGGTATTTTATTCGTTATGTAAGAAATAAATTTATTGCTTACCTTTCAATCAATCATAGGTTGACAAAAAAATCGCTCGGAAGTAAAAAGTTCGCCCAATAAATTTAAGGTTTCTTCAATATTATATATATGTATTTGTATATTTGTACTTTATGCACCAGCAACCCTAACCTATTGTAACATTCGCTATCTTATCTGCCATCATCGACATAAACAACGCGAGCTACTGCTTTTTATTCTGTGTAGTTTATTATCATCGATAAAATATTTACCTCGATGACGTCACTGTTCCAAATGCCGCTCTTTTATCTTGAAGTGACGTAACGCTGCGGATATATGCACAAACACGAAATAAGGTAATCTCTTTAGTACCATATCGCAATAATGTATATATTTAGATTCTGCAAGATTCGTTTATGCGTTAAGGATATTCGAAGCACATTTTTACAGCGACAAAATACCTCTGCGCTCACGTCATTGACGGTATGCTTCGCATACGACTTTCCTTTGAGTACGTTATCACGTTAAAACAATAAAATGTCTTTGAATAGTGAAAGAGTTAAAATATAGATGGATTAGTGTGACACAGTTCTAGAGTGCAGTTGTCTTTATTTCTACATTGTATGTCATTGTGACGTAAACAGAGACATAGGAATTGGTTCACAACTGTAAATAGATTTGACTCTAGCAAATAAACCTTTATTCAAGTCGTTGAAACGAGACCTCTATTCAGTTTAAGGCTGAGACCTCTATTCACTAAGGGGATTTCGGATATTTTTCGGAGCTGCATTTAATTGTATTAACCTTCTTGAATATAGTTTTCTGTGAGTTGTTTGTTACTAGCTTCTGTGTTTATTTTTTATCGTGGCCTGCGGGAGCGATGTAATTCGTATATTGGGACTGAGAGACGAATTACTTAGCATTCCATGGATTCACCGTGCTGGTGCCGGGTCCATAGCGTTGCAGAGGAAGAGGCCCAAGTCGAGGTGCCTGGGACTTGCAACCCAGTGAGTAAGGTTAAGGGGCCCCTTTATGATGCATCAATGCTCCCTTTCACCGCTCGAGCCTCCTCCCCTGCCCAACCAAATTTGATAAGATCCTGCTAATGCCGCCTTGGATACACGTTCTTGGATGGAAGTTACGGTTGTTCTAATCTAAGTATCTAATGTGATATTCCGAAGATCTTATAGAATCGGATGTTTAAATTTGATTATATATAGTATAAGCCGCATTACATGAGTGGAAATTAACAAACTCCTCATAATTTCGCATTCAAGTAAATTATAAATTCGATTAGTTATTGTAATATGTTTTGCGAGGAAAGTGTATCAGATACATAGAAAATAATAGTACGTTATAGTTGTTTATTTTTTGGTGTGACTGACTGGCTTACGCCTGCGGTTTCGGCCATGTTCTAACATCGCTTTCCCTCGAGAACTACTCAGTAAATTGAGGTAAATAAGAGTATCCTATAACCTATTCCCGAACCTAAGGAATATACTATTTAGAGAATGTTGGTTTTTCAATCGGGCGCTTGAATTGAAGAGTGGAGACCTCCCGAGGATGCTTCGTGTAGAATCGAAACGTGTCGAAAATTCTTCTAGTTTGGCTGCGTGGCGTTTGTGACGTCACGTCGGCTTATAGGATAATGAGGCGGTATCGTCACTAGATATATTTATAAGTGTTTTTCAAAATATTATATTTATAATTTATTGTTAAATATGGATTTCTGCAAAGTAACGCCTCAATCTATTCAGTAATGTAATATTAAGTTTAATCTACAGTAGTAAACTATATCCGTAGTAATCCTACCGCACGCGACGCTTATACCGAGAAATCAATTTAAATATGCTCCTATGACTAAGGTAGTCGTTTAAACTACGTCTGTATCCCTTGATTAACGTAAAGAATTTCACAAACATATAAAAACAAAATACGAAGATAATGCTTCTTTTTTGGCCGATTTAAAAAATGAAGCAGGTACTCAATTGGACTGTATTTTTTTTATGACTGTTGCCTCAGACTGTTACAGACACCGATTTTGATGATTCTTTTTTTATTTGCAAGCTTATGCTTCCCGTGTGGTTCCATTTAAATTTCATCAAATTCGGTTCAGACGTATATGAGTTACACTCCAAGGTGAAAAAAATGATGCTACCGCGATGAAACAAACATTAGGCACATATGTCTGTAACAGATAAAGAGTAATATTATTTAAATTAAAAAAAAATTCATGATCAATGTACAATAGTTACCGAACCTAGCCACAAAACCAAAAAAGCTGTATAATTTTTGAACTTCATGCCACAGACGCGATGTGCATATTCACCTTTATATAGAGTTCCGGCTCCGGCTAGTTAGTGTTCAGGATTTGCGACCGAGCTAATTATAGACCAGTGTGACTACGTTAGGTAAAGTTATGTAGTAAGTCACTATAGCTTAATCTGTGACGCTTTGGCAGTGTATTTCTCTCACAAAAGCATTATACATTCTAAGTGAATAGTTAATGGAATTTCTTTATACCCTCTTTTATTAACGGGGACGCTCAAAGTGAATGTTCTCTCGTGCATTGAAGTTAATATCGTATAAACTTAATATTCTCAACTCTGAGGCTGTCGCCATCTTTGAAGTTAATCAGTGTTTTTTTTCCGTTAGAAGGACGAAATTTAATAAGCCCAATTGAAGCTACGATTGTTTATTTTGCCTAAGCAAATATTGTTAGTTGTTTTAACGTTTAAGATGGTGTGTGAATTTCCGGTATAAGAATTATATTCAATAATATACCGGTTCTATATCCTCCTAATTCGAGGTCGTTTATTACAATTAAGGAAACATAATTCTCAATAGGGTTAGCTTGCAAAGTGCTAGAAATAAATGTATGAAGTGTCATATTATCTTGATTTGTTGTTAGAGAAGACATAAAAACCGTACCGACCCCGTTTGGTGTGGGATACGGGTAAGAAGCTAATCGTGAAATGTAAAGATGAAAAATCGCAAAATATGTTCAAATCCAGAAAGAACAGCTAGTTCTTCATCAAGAGTGATCGCAGTCTTATCATGAATAATAAAGAAATTATTTTTACCAGGGAGTTTCTTTTTAGGTAGCTGATAGACTAGCCTTTCTGGTCTCTCAAAGGTGTTACACACGCTAAACCTAGAATTAGATCTGGCTCTCAAGGCCAGCTCCTGTAACACATCATTAGGTGCGTGGCGTCAGATTTTCTGTTTGAAGGTGGTAGATTACTAGCCAACCAATATGCAAAACAAAGTAGCATAATTGGTATCTAGGCATACGACCACGTGTACACCTTTCAGTGTAGGCCTATATGTTAATTAAATTGTTATGAAATGTTAAGACGTCTATATTTTTATATCTTCGTACAAATATTAGCACACTCGGATGGTCCGTATAATTAGTAAGTATCAGTACTAAGAATCGCACAAATTAAAGCACTTAATTAATTTTACGATCCCGGCTTTTCGAAGGAATTAGTTCGAGATAAAGTTATTTTTCACAATCGATGCCAACTTCAGCGTGGTTTAATGATTGATGTTGATTGAATTGGGTAAAGCTTTCCCTTTATGAAAACGAAGCAAGAGGGAATTGGTGATGGTTTCGAGGTGGTAGTGTACAATGTATGTACAATAGTCGACCAAACACCACCACAGCATTACGGTGTGAAAATTGGCGTGCTCGTTTCGCTTATTACCATTGGAGTATATGGAGCAGTGATCTAAGTGACTAAGCCGACGACTCTATGAGTCTAAAATGTCCTTAATAACAAATAACTTTCTCGATCGTGCGCTCGAAGAGTCAAGACCTAAGGATGCTTCGTTTAGAAGCGAAACGCGTTGAAATTTCTTCCGGATTGGCTACGTGGCGTTTATGACGTCACGATGGCTTAACAGGAAAATTAACTTACCTTCTAGGTTAGCCTGAACAACATCATCACTTACCATTAGGTGGGATAGTGGTCAAAGGCTAAACTGTCAGGCATAAAAAAAAAGAAAACAAAAAACAAATTAAGGGGAATTGTCTCTATATATATTTTAATAATTTATTAGTCGTTTTTTTTAATATAAATAAAAACATGTTATTGTTAAATGGATATCCGCAAAGTAACACCTCGGAACTATTCACTGTTCAATATAATATGTCGTTTTTTGGTCTCGTTACTGAGGGAAACTCTTCCAGGCAAGTGCTGCTTTGTTGTCATCTGTTTCTGATTGTATTTTCTCTGTTGTCCACAGGAGCACCACCTCCAGAGGGCAATATCAGGCACGGGGCTCATAATTCCAACGCCAGAAGTATGTCAGGTCAACGACATCGAGTTCTACGAGAGGTGCTACCCGCCCGATTACAAAATGCCCAAGCAGCACATACACATGCAGCGTGAGTAATGTATTATTTTAATTTAGCACTTTTCCGTTTACCATGCTTGTCGGAAGTCGAAATACCTTTCGAAGGCGTTGTGCAGATTTACCCTGATTTCTAATATAGGAGAACGACAGGTTGTGTTGACGCAAAAAAATATTTTGTGATAAAATGTTGACTACCCCCGATTTCGATACAGTTGCATCAACAGTGTGGTCACCTCAACGTTTCGTCCAAACTCCGTTTTAGCCTTTTTAGCGTCTGTATGAGGTGGTACGCCTTCTGCGCCCGCATCAGGTACAATCCCCATCAGCCTCTCTGGGCTATTGAGTGGATCGCAAGCAATACCCCTAGGTACGTTGGTACTAAAATTGCTGATATCCTACAACATCCTGTCCTGCTAAAAAAGTCACGTCTACGTATTCGGGAAAGGTATTTTCTTTCCGCCTTTAATTACGTTCTGCCATTTTCATGTTTCAAGAAGCTTATCCGTAAGAGGAAAAGTATTTCAGTCTTAAGCCTTTTTTTTCGTCACTTATATTTTCTTTCATGCGCAAACAGTTTAAGTTACTAGTAAAGCTTCAGCACGAGCTTTCGAAATGCTGGAGGCATAAACAGTAATATGCAAATTTACTTTATTGAAATATTGAGACTGTAATGGTTGAGCTGCGTCACAATTAGCTTAAATTTTCGGTTAGGAAAAGAGTTATAATTTAACTGTGAATATAAAAGTAAACTTCCTGAGAGATGGGAAAGAGTTTAAAAAAGTGAACTCCTGCATGCCTCCCCTCGGGTTTATAATAGATTTTTTTTAATAAGAATTGGAACGGCCTTCTAACACTGAAAAGTATGAAATAAACTGTTAAAAACGGTCCTATGCTGATTCAAGATATTTTGCTATCACATTTTCATGGCCCGACTTCAACAAGTCATTTGGAATTTTTCAGTGTTGAATAATTTGTTAAAAAAATTGTTTACCCTCTTTAATGACAAATACTGCTTAGACTATCGATTTTCACTCACCTACAAAACTGGTCACCATCGACAAAACTTGCAACTAGCAATTCATCTAGGTACGTCAAGCATTTTTCAGTTAGTTAAGGCTAACTTAAAAACTACTCGACCGACTTTGATGAAATTTATATGGCACCAAGTCAAATGATATAATAGCCTTTTAAATAAAAAAAAATAATTATTAATATCGGACTGCTCTGTAAAATGTTACTGCGACCACGTGGTCGAACATAAAAAAAAACACATTAACTTGCGTACGCCCGCCTTTTTTGAGTTGGTCAAAATCCCGAGTAGAGGTATCATAAATTTCTAATTAACTTATGAAGTATGCTATCAAAAGGCTCTATACATCGTCAATGTGACATATTTGCATGCATACAATGCCGTAGAATAGCTCAATATGCATAAATTAACATGAGAAATGATAGGGCGTATTGCATACTATAACTATAGTATATATACATAGCCCTTTCTAGAATGTCGACATGCTATCCATGTTTTTAACCCTACGAATAAACATGTTTAGAAGTGTAAGGGCATCTTTCATGACCTTCAAGTAAAGTGTCAATTATTTACTTACTAGTTAAAGTTACTCGCCTAATAAAAGTTACAATTACGGTTTTTCAGTTTCACAATAGAAAACAGACATCTGATTAACAACTCGATGGTTACTTGAATGATCTTGGAAGTACATTCAAATATTTATAATCTGTTAACAATGTCACTCATTCATAGGTCAAAAATAAATTTAAGTAAGAAGTTTTTACCCAATATGGAGTTTGTAATAACACCAACCTTACAAAATCACAAATATACAATAGGAAAAATTTAAGTCATGTGCGGGATTCGAACCCGCGTCCATCCACTCCTTGAGCCGGAGTAAGCTTTGATTAAATGTTGTCTTATAGGATGGCAGTCGTTACAGCATGGTGATAGGGCATTTTGCAAATGCCCGTCTGGCTAGCTACCGCTCTCGAATAGAAACTCTGTCGCCACCTAACGGTGTGTTCCCGCAGCTGTCCTTCCTCCGACCACATCATCACTTACAATCAGGTGAGATAGTGGTCAAAGGCTAACCTATCAGGCATAAAAAAAGAGAACCTCGCTTCGTTAGGTCAACCAGGATGCCAACTCGTACCATATGCCACGAACCATATGGCCGTCTTCCCGCTCATTACCAAGAAACGCATGTAGCTGTAAACAGCAAGGCTACGTGCATTACAATGACGGTTTTGTAGTACGGACAGGATAACAGATGTGGAAAAGGCGAGCATACATTTAATTTGTTTTAAATGTGAACCTAATAAGCTATGCCTACTCGTATCGAACTATTTTGAAGCGCTCGTAGCGAAGTTTACTTAGCTGCTCTCAACCGATCAGCAAAGTTAAGCAACGTCGCGCGCGGTCATGAGTTGGATGGGTGACCGCTAGTGACATTACTACTGAGCGTTTCCGTGCTTCGGAGGGCACGTTAAGCCGTCGGTCCCGGTTGTTGTCTTAGGATGGCAGTCGTTATAGCATGGTTGTAGGGCATTTTGCGAATGGCCGCCTGGCTAGCTACCACCCTCAAGCAGAAAATCTGTCGCCAAGCACCTAACGGTGTGTTCCGGCAGCTGTCCTTGAGAGCTAGTACTTCTAGGTTAGCCTGAACAACATCTTCGCCCACATCATCACTTACCATCAGGTGAGATAGTGGTCAAAGGCTAACCTATCAAGCATTAAAAAAAAAAAAAAATTCGTGCAATAATGTAACCGCAGTTTCAACATGGCGTGGCTGGCACACTGGGGACTATGGTCATAACTAGTTTTAACATATATTATACTGACATTGGTCTATTGTAGTCTGTCTGTTTTATTATTCAGCAAGCATGACCTTTTGCTAGTTTTTTTGCAACCTTATTACTAATATCTGTTCTCAGAAATGGTTATGGCCTTTTAGAATCAGTTTTGTTATTTAGATATGGTAACTTTTAGCAAAGAGTATCAATTCACACTAATATTATATAGTGGAAAGATTTTTATTTTTTTATGCAACGAATAAGGTTTCAATCTATTGGACCGATTTGGATGAAATTTGTTGATGAAGTGTGTGGTTGTGATGGAACTCTGGCCAAGGACAACTGCCAAAACTGAGCGTTTAGGTGCTTGGCAGCAGATTTCTACTTGGAAATTGTCACCCTATAGTTACTCCACCTTACTATATAAAATTTAATACCTTTCTAGAGCCTGTCAGTATCTTATTTTGTTCAAATGGTAAGAACATTACAGCTAAATTCAGGAATCTTAATGGATTCAGTTACGTTTTATTTTTCCTTTATTTTTATCCCGAATGATAGAATACCCGTGGGTCACATTACTGAAAAGTATTTAAAACTTCGATAAAAATAATGTAAAATGAACGTAAACATAATATATACATACATGAGAACATAACACTCCATTTTTTTGGGCAGTTGTGGAATAAGAAGTTTTAGTGGTTTGCATTACGTAGTTTTTAGATAGTTTTTTTATGCCTTATAGGTTAGCCTGTGACCACTATCTCACCTGATGGTAAGTGATGATGTGGTGGAAGATGTTGTTCAGGCTAACCTAGAATTACTGGCCCTCAAGGACAGCTGCCGGAACACACCGTCAGGTGCTTGGCGCCAGATTTTCTACTTGAGGGTGGTAGCTAGCCAGGCGGGCATTCGTAAAATGCCCTACCACCATGCTATAACGACTGCCATCCTAAGATAACAACCGGGACCGACGGCTTAACGTGCCCTCCGAAGCACGGAAACGCTCAGTAGTAATGTCACTAGCGGTCACCCATCCAACTCATGACCGCGGGCGACGTTGCTTAACTTTGCTGATCGGTTGAGAACAGCTAAGTAAACTTCGCTACGAGCGCTTCAAAATAGTTCGATACGAGTAGGCATAGCTTATTAGGTTCACATTTAAAACAAATTAAATGTATGCTCGCCTTTTCCACATCTGTTATCCTGTCCGTACTACAAAACCGTCATTGTAATGCACGTAGCCTTGCTGTTTACAGCTACATGCGTTTCTTGGTAATGAGCGGGAAGACGGCCATATGGTTCGTGGCATATGGTACGAGTTGGCATCCTGGTTGACCTAACGAAGCGAGGTTCTCTTTTTTTATGCCTGATAGGTTAGCCTTTGACCACTATCTCACCTGATTGTAAGTGATGATGTGGTCGGAGGAAGGACAGCTGCGGGAACACACCGTTAGGTGGCGACAGAGTTTCTATTCGAGAGCGGTAGCTAGCCAGACGGGCATTTGCAAAATGCCCTATCACCATGCTGTAACGACTGCCATCCTATAAGACAACATTTAATCACATTAACATAACATCAGGTTTGAAGTACGTTTGATACTACCAATACCTCCAATAGGTAAATAAGTACTGAAAGATGTGAGTTATGTGAACCCTAGTCTTTTGTTTTTCGAACTTGGCTTTAATCGGTAACCTCTGTTCATAACAGATGCATTTCGTTAGTGACAGTAACCATCTGCACTGCGCCCATCACCCTGAGACTTAATGGTGTTAAGTCTCATGTGCCTGTAATTTCACAGGCACCCATCCCCTTCAGTTCGGAACACAGTTACTACACTAATTAGTACAAAAAGTTCTACTGCTATACAATTAATAATATGTTATTAGCGGCATACTGCACATTTTGTAAGTATACCCTACATTGATGCAAAATGTTAGCTAAATTTATCATAGGATATGGCAAAATGGAGAAATCAGGGTAGCAGCTTAGAGCAATACGGACTTCCGCCACCTTCCACCGTGATTTAAATACAGCAAGTTCTCAGTTCGAGAATTTTAATGAAGGGTTATTTCATACTGTTGCTTTCGACCTGTAGATACTGCTAGTAAGCGCTGGTTAAATTCCCGCTGCAAGCCGATGTTCGCTGTAGTTAGGTCCAAGGAATTTGCCTATGTCTTCTTCATTATACGACTATACAATACCTGTGTATACCGCATAATTAAGGATTAAACATTATGAAGCAGTGATATCTCAGGGCATTGGCTATCGACTGCCGCGCAGCAGGTCCATGGTACGTATTCAGCCGCGGGCTTGAGCTTCACCGCATGGTGGAAGGGCATTTTGCGAATGCCCGTCTGGCTAGCTACCACCCTCAAGTAGAAAATCTGTCGCATAACACCTAACGGTGTGTTCCGGCAGCTGTCCTTGAGAGCCAGTAATTCTAGGCCTATTAACACCTTCGATCACCAAAAAAATAAACACTTTTCAGGTAACTAAAACAACATGTATGTAATATTTGTTTATTGCAGAACCATTTTGTCATTGATCGTTTTTATATTGGGACATCTATAATAATATATGTAGGTCGTCGTAACAATTAACTATTATCTAGGCTTTATTTATTGGGTCAGTCCGATATAGAACCAACTATTCTGTGTCAGTTTATGCCACATATTAGCTAATAGTTACTTGCTAAGTCAGGCATAGCAGCTTTCAGCGATAAACTAACTTTGATTGGATTGAACTTTGAAGCGCTTTACAGTGCTGCGCTGCTAGATGTAGCCCCTAGGCGACATCAGATGGACCGATAGGAAGTTATCGTCTAACGAACATATTATACGCTGATTTGCCCCACTTGCGTCATGACATGATGTTCGTCGAGCTCGTTCGATAACTTTATTACTTCGCATTAGTAGAAACTTGTTACTCATTTATTGTTTGTTCAGTTATTTCCAGGACTTGTTATACTAACTTTCCAAATGAGCTGTAATCGGATTACAAAAAATATTTTTCTGTTATTAAACAAATACTACAAACTATATACATCACTACAGCTACTACAATACTACAGCTACTACAATAAAAGCATTTGGACTCATAGGCAGTCCAAATGCTCTAGCCCACTATCAGTTGGCAGCGTGCCCAGCATGCTGGCAGCATTGCCCCGTTTTTCTGTTTACTGCTAGTTTATGTACCTATTTTTTAATACCGGCGGTGTGCCTTTATTAACAAAATACTACGAACTATATACAAAACAGCTACTACAATAAAAGCATTTGGACTCATAGGCAGTCCGAATGCTCTAGCCCACTACCAGTTGGCAGCGTGCCCAGCATGCTGGCACAATTGCCCCGTTGAATTGCAATGCTTATTCCTTGAGCCAAATAGGTGCCAGCATCTTGATCACGCGTCGCATCGACCAAGCGCTCTGATAAGTTTTGGTAAATACGATGAGCTCCCGGTCCCCACGGACCCAACGTCTCTACACCAAACGGCTCAAATATGTAACCCATACCGAGGTTAGCAAAAGTTAGTTGTACCTATTGGTATAATAAACTGTATATACACAAAATAAAAATAAAAACCACTATGTTTTGTTATTATTGTGTTAATATCGTTGCGATCCCTCAGTCAAATCAATTTTGAAATTTATTACACTTTTTATAATAGAAAATGATTATACTCACCTGATAAATATGTGAGTTGAAAACCTGGAAACTGAAATGTGATTTTTACGTTATTAACCGCCATATGTTTGCCGTTTTGAAAAATTACCAAAGGCTGGATCGAATAACTAAATCCATATTATCATCGTACCTGGTCACAAAATTTCACAAGAAACCGTCGAGAAATGCGGCCCGTAATGGAGAACAGCCGGACAAAGTCACGAAAGCAGTTTTGCTCAAGCTGAAACGGAGATGTTGCGCTCGCGCTTCGCGCTCTCTTTGTCGTTATTATGATGAGATCCAATAAACTAGTGGCTCTTGAGTTAAAGACCTCTCGACTGAATTATGTTTTTTCCATGTTTTTAAACATGTTTCCAACCCGTGTACCTCTGCGGTTTCAAAATCGACAAAAACTATCCTTATAATTATCAAAGCTAAAGCAGCATTGATAATGCAGCATGAGAATTCGTTGAGAAATGCGACCTGTAGATTTTTAGTATAAATTACAGGCAAATGAGATTTAATAACTATGTCTCAAAGTAACGGGCGCAGTGCAATTCGTGACTTGTCATGAAATGCATCTGTTATAGGCAGAGGTTAGTCCGCTTAACATAAGGTGGCCCTTGAGCTTGAAAAAAACAATCTTTTTTTATAGCTATTATAGCCGTACATCCGCCGGACGGACATACTAAAGTATTTATGCCCGAGCTGAAACGGAGACGATTCACCCGCGCTTCGGCCCAGCTCGGTCAATTATACGTTAAATAATTTTTGTTTTTCAATGTTTCTTCATAATTAATTTGTGACCAAAGTTCATTTTTTTCTATAGAAATCATTATAAAATGATGCACAATAAAATGTTGAAACTTTTTAAACTCCAAAACGCACTTTTATTCTTATTTAAAAATATGTTGGTAACTAGCTACCAACTCTTCCAATTATTCGTACGTCAACAATTCCCAAAGTTGCCTACAAACTTGTGATTTGCGCAGAGCCGTTGTTTTTCCCTTTAGAATTTTCGAAGAAAACATTTCAAAGTAAAGTTGTAGGACTACACCTCGGTGCCGCAGTATACGTGCGAGTAGCTGCCAAAGTTGGGTGTTCTCGATGGAATGACGAATGTTTTAAATTAACATTGAGTTCCTATACTGCCGTTTGTGGAATGCGAAATGAAGTGTCAAGGATGCTTGAGTGGGGCTTTGGAGGCGGCAGTTTTATAAAGGAAAAATCTCCCTTACAAAACCGATCACGATTTCTTATAAAGATCATTGATATCAAACTAATTGCGATCGCTGCATACCCTGACTTCCGCATGTATATTCTTTTTATCATCAGCCAACAAGACGGATAAAATAAATGCAGCTATGCAATGTTCGCACAATACGTACGAAAAAACTTCGTACGTCTTATATTTACCGCTACAGCTGTCCTTGAGAGCCAGTAATTTTAGGCTAGCCTGAACAACATCTTCGACCACATCATCACATACCATCAGGTGCGATGGTGGTCAAATGCTAGCCTATCAGCTATAAAAAAAAACATGACTGAACAGGCACGAGGCCCACCTGATATTAAGCGGCAACCTCTGCCTATAACAGATGCATTTTGTCACAAGTAACGAACTGCACTGCGCCCGTCACCCTGAGACATACAGTTGTTAAGTCACAAGTGCCTGTAATTTTACTGCATCTCAAGGACTGCTGCCGGAACACACTGTTAGGTGCTTGGCGACAGATTTTCTACGTAAAGGTGGTATCTAGCCGGGCGAGCATTCGCAAAATGCCCTTCTACCATGCGATGAAGCTCGAGCCGTCGGTACGGATCGAACCATGGACCTGTTGCACTGCAGTACATAGCTAGAACCGCTCGGCTATGATTGCTTCAAAAGAAGAATTTCAGTTCCACTGCATAAGTGTGGAATACTGTACTACAAGTTGGGTGCCGGGCTATAATGTCACCCCCGTGAGTCGTAAGAGGCGATAAAGGTAAAATACCGGAAGGGGGCAAGTAGCGCCTTCTGAGGAACTGATATCATAAACTGCGATCCACAAGACGACTGCCTAGCGTGGGGATTAGGACATATCCCCCTTAATGGGGGAGGCTGTATTCAGCAGTGAAGACGACTGCCTAGCGTGGGTATTAGGACATATCCCCCTTAATAGGGGAGGCTGTATTCAGCAGTGGACGATCCCGCTGATACAGTACTGTAGTACCAGTGCCTCTGTTTCCCGATTATCTGAGAGTGTACACGTACAGTGTGAATGGGTATCTTCAAAGCAAGCTTGTTTATTATTCTAGCGTTAGTCGACACGACACGTCGTCGCGTCAATTTCCTTGCGAACCTCCATAGTCTCGTGACGTCACGGAATGCATTCCCCCTACCTGTTATTAAGAAATAAAACTGCGGATAAGTCTACCCGCGTAACCCCCGTTTAATATGATACTTGTTTTCATATCAAATGATTTGTTTTCTTTGAACATGATCCCGACGGTGTTGGATACAAGTTTTAAGTAACATTGTATTTAGTTACTCGAAACTTTAAAGATATGAAAGTAATTTTCTAGAATTGCTGTTGGGGAAATATTACGGTGAGAGCTTTCAGAGCTGGTTTCACTTAAGTGCAGTTTTTAATCTGTCCTCGAAGACTTCTTACTTGAAACTTTACTGTGCACTTATTATAATGGAATTACGTTAAGGATACTGTCTTCGAAGCGCTCTCCATATACGAGAGTTTTTATTATGTCCTTGAAGACTACTTACTTAAAAAATTACTATGCACCTGTTATAATGGAATGACGTTAAGGATAGCGTCTTCGAAGCGCTCTCCATATTAATTAAGTTTTGCCATATTTCAAACACCAAGTGCCGAATGCTTTTGGTTTGCCAGTACTCCGTAAATTTAAGTACATATTTCCAAAAATATATGAAAATAGACTTTGAAGAATTCTTACATTTACATATAGGGGTGAAATAAATAATAAATCGAAAAACTGGTATAGCGGAACCATACATATTAGGCTCAGAGATCTTTAATACAGTATTTCTTCAAGCTTGAACCAGTGGTATATACAATATGACAAAACTACGTTTGTGCTGAAAACGCCACGTATACCTTACCTTAAAGGTATAAATTTTATCTATCGATTGACATGGTTTTTAGTACTTTGTCAATATCGTTTTTACGAAACTAATTTTGTTCCGTTCACAAACTTCATTCTAGAATAAAGTTGGTGAAAGTAGATTTTAAAGTCAGATCTGGCTTTCGACTTTGGCTCTTATTGTTAAGATGAGAGCTTTATAATCATAGTTAGATGTACACGTGTGTGACTTTGTAAGGCAAACATTTTTACCAGAAAATGGCACCGACTTCGACACTGAAATGTGTGAAATGACTTGTTGAAGGCGGTACCATGAGGGTTCAAAAGTACCTACTATCACAAAATTGTGGGCATGGTACCGACTACGACAAGTTATTTCACACATTTGAGTGTTGAAGTCGGTGCCATTTTTTGATAAATAATATTTTCACCCTTTTTAGTGGCCCTTGCTCAAGTTATTTTACACATTTAAGTGTTGAAGTCGGTGCCATTTTTTTGTTATAAATAAACGTCTACCTTTTTAGTGGCCCTTTCTATTTATGGTATCTATTGTCACTCACTGTTAATGACTATATCATGATGAAAAAAAAATCGATAGAAATTCAGGAACTGCGTGGAAAGCATTGTGGAGAAGTAATTCAGGATATTGGTCATGGTACATAGTGACGATAGTCGTGAAAAGTTTGCTGAGATTGAATGGTCATTTGGAAATGTCAAAGCAAACCTCAGCCAACGTATATTGTTACTAAGATTCGTACCTTGGCCGTCACGAAACAATAATGTTCATATAGCATCATTATATACATCATATAATGCATGCAGCCCGCTCTCATGTTAAAGTTCTAATTAAGGTTTAAAATAGTGATATGTGGTAGCGAAATAAAATTGTAAATTTAAGGTTAAAATAAGACTGAATTAAGTGATGAGAGTTAGTCTGTAGCACACAGGGGCAACTTGATACACATTTTAGATTTAATTAGTTATTTTTGTGTGATTTGAATTGGAAAATGAAAGCTTACCTTTACCATTTATTACACGTATGCAGCCTGCTTTGCTTTATTGCAGATCTTGTCAACATCTTAAAAGTACTTTTCGTAGCTTCATGGCCTAAACGTTCAACAATTCCCATAGCATGGGCGTCGCGGGTTCAACAGACTACGAATTTTATGGTAAATTACTACGTACGTGGTGTTACCGTCTTGTATATATAACTATTATATTATTTTACATTTAAGTATGTGTAATTTTATGTTACTGTATTGATTCTGTGGTTTGACTAAACATATAAATTAAATATTGTAAAAGCATACATATGTTACTTGTTCCTTCGACAGATTAAATTCAAAAGATGTATAGTAGTAGCTAGAAGTAAATTAATTATGTTACAGCGCAGGTGTATAGTTCGATTTAATCTTTCGATGGTGATGGTTTCATGTGAAACGTTGATTAATGTTTTGATAGTTTTTTTTTTTATGTAATTGTGAGGGAACAAGCGCGAGGCCCACCTGATGTTAAGCGGTATCCTCTGCCTATAACAGATGCATTTCATCACAAGTGACGAACTGCACTGCGCCCATCACCTTGAGACATACCTGTTAAGTCTCATTTTTGTTTGTTATTTCACTGGTTCTCAAGGACTGCTGCCGGAACACACCGTTAGGTGCTTGGCGACAGATTTTCTACTTGAGGGTGGGTGGTGGATATTACGATTATTCAGCCGCCAAGAGCCCATGCAGTTGTTTTTATTTTTAATTGGCAAGGTGGCTACTGATGTCTCTGGATAATATGAGACCAGTGAAAGCACTACCATTTAATCTCTTTCGTAGCAAACATCGCGGAATATAGGAATAAACGGTCAACGTGCATTGGTAGAGGCACCAGAAGAAGATGAAAATGAAGTCAGGAACGCGAACGTTAAATAAAAAAAATATATTACTACCAAAGATATTCAAGTTTATGATCAATTGACATGATCTAGACTTATCTGAACATTATCTTCGACCAAATAATTACTTACCATCAGGTGAATTAGTGGTCAAAAGCCCTAAATGAAAATAAATATAAAAGATATAAATAAATTAAGAATAGCGAATTATGATCATTATATGAAAACATTAATTAATTAAAAATGTTAGGAAGGTTTTGGTGTCACTGAAAATGTATAACCTGGAAAGCGAAATGGATTTAGCGAAAGTTTTGTAATCCCATTCAATCCAGTTTCCGAGTCCAGTCCAACGAGATTTCTAGCAATTTTTTTGTATTGTGATGTGGCAATACCACGCAGACACTTTTTGTCATCACCAAAGAGATAAGAATAGAGTATATTAGTCTGAAAATAGACAAGAAAGAGGATACGGGTGATGTTTCTTCCTGTTTTATCGTGCCCATGATGAATTACTTATACATTAGATTTCTCAAGAAAATAAACGTTCGCTTAATCAAAGTATCCTATAGCTTAAGACATATTGTGAAAAATACGTCATCTGTATTTCGCTTCAATATAATAAAGTGCTTTATTTCTTATACAATCGTCACGCCAACGCAGCTTTTTTCTCTCTCTCAGACAAAAACATCTTAGTTGCTATAGAATAGATTAATCTTCCTTAGAATACTAAACACCCACGCACGGGCGGCGCGGCGGCGCAAAGTATGATGGATAAAGTAATTTAGATATAACGCTTAGTTATTAAGTAACACGTTAGGGGATTCCGACGGCCGTGAGGTCTTCGTCTTCACAAAGATTTTCGTGGTAATGAACGAGGGTGGGAAAATAATACGAGTCGTTTGATTTCAATGGAGACGTCTCGCTTGATGAGTATGGTTAAAAGGTTTCTAAAGAAATATACTTGTAAGAACCATATATGCTCTTCAAAATGGAAACTGATTTTATACAAAATTACAGAGATAACATTTTCCGTAGCCTTACGATGGTTTAGTGACGAGGAGGAAAGAATAAATTTGAACGATGACCGCACTTCACAACCAGTCCAGGATTCCAGTTAAAACTGTGTCTTTACCGTCAAAATTTATGACAATGTTTCTGCAAAACTGGACACAGTGAACACGTGTGCAAACTAAAAATGCCAAACGTTGTGTGGTGAAAATTTAAGAAGGTGCCACTGTTATTTTGTGGAGACAGCTTTAACATAGCTTTCGTTGTTATTTTGTAAGGCAGTTTTAAATATAATTATATGAGATAGTGTAATACTGACCTAACTCCGATCAGCACGTCTTGGCCTCAGGGGCGCATGGTCGCGGATTTGAATGAAGTGTTTGCAACATTTAGTTTAACTGTAATTTTGTTAGTTTATTCGCTTAGCACTGCTAGTATGCCGAGCTAGTAGCTACGCAGCGTGAACGATTTTCGACGTGTTCTGATCCTACGCGAAGTATATTTGGATAGGAAGGCGCACGAGATAACTCTTCAACTATCATTCGTTCGATAAGAGTGTATCCAAGCTAAAAATGTTTGAGGAATTATCAATAAAAATATTTTTTGTATCAAATATGGATTTCCATAAAGTAAAGCCTGATCGCCCATCTTCCTGAGACATACAATTGTTGTCTCATGTGCCTGTAATTTCAAAATTACTTACTAGCTCTCAAGGACTGCTGCCGGAACACAAATCTAAGGCCGTCATGTACATTCACTGCTCGAAGTTGCACCTTAAGCATTACATAGCTCTTTTATAACGACGTGTTTCGATGTGGGGGGACATCCTTTGAAAACTCAGCGCTACGACGTGTGGGTATGTAGACAAGCAAACCAAAGCTGAAAAATACCCCGTGCGGTGCAGTTTATTGCGTAATCCAAGCTAGCTATATTTTGACCTGTTTATTTTTGTCGTTTATTGATGTTAATGACGATAAGCTGCTGCCTCAGTCAATAACAAAAACACGCGTTTTTTTTACAAGTAGTTATCTAGTTAATAATCACCCAATATATTATGTTCCTAGTTCTTTTTATCTCAGATGTCTGTAATTTCACAGGCTACCCTCTACTCTTCTAAACTCTTTGGCCTGGTGACTAAATGGATTATAAAGTTGGTGATATCCATGCATGTAGCTTTCGCACTTCGACCCTACTAGATAGTGTAAAATTTTAAGTTTAAAAAAAATAAATCTTATTTTACATTAGAAGTTGTTAAGTCCTAATGTTGTCTTAGGTTTTCGCGATTATTACACATAGTAATTAAACAATTTTAAACTGTCACCCCGTGACCACGATCACTGCAAAGTGTTTGAAACGTCGGGACAAAAATAATGATAAATATACGTGATTGAAACCGTTTAAAGTTGTTTAATTACTATTTGTTAAGTCCTGATTAGATTATGACGTGTCGAAATTAAAAAAACTTCCTCTATTTCTTTTCGCTTTTAAAGAAAGTATAGAAAGTGACACTAACAAATTTAAGTGCACCCCTGAAGCTGAAAATCCTCAGTTTAACTTATGCATTTAAGTTAAGAGCTTCACAGTAAATTTTGCTCTAGGAGTCAGGACGGCCTTTGTAAAGACAGTGAATTTCGTTTGAAACCCTGCAAATATTAATAACAGGCAGTAAACTCTAAGGTTGTGCAAAATTATAGCTAGAATTTACTGTTATAGTCCACACAGAGTGTACTTCAAGGATACATTGATTTGGCTTGGCACCGTTTCGAAGTCCTATTTGACACCAATTCGTTAGACGGTCTCTCGGAAACTGTAGGGTTGCCAAGTTGTAAGTTTTTATTTGGTAATTTGAATGCCAAGAACATGAACTTCAGAGGACATAAAAGCCAACGAAAATTCATATCTACGTTGGTTTATTCTTATAAGATCTTTACCATTTATTCTTGATTTAGGGAAATCAACTCGGGGTTCTTCATAGACGAATTATACTTTTGGTGTCTCATGTTTACTCTCGTTTCATAAATAGTTAATTGTTCAACAAGTGAGCAAAGTTTTTTAATTGTGCAAGTGCTGACTTTAAATTCCAAGTTGGCTAATTAGTCTAGAATTGGATCATGTCACGAGCGTAGCGACTGGTTCTATTATAGACAATTAGAGAGTTAAAAGCATGAGGCCTTTCATGCATTTAACTCTCACATGAGGGATTTAAAAAAAATGTGGTTATTTTTGGTAGAAGCCGCTCTCTGCGATTCCCACATGTCAGATGTTTAAAAACTTAACAAACGGCTTTTAGCATGTCATAAAAATCACACGTATGGAGATTGCATCGGCGATAATTATAACAATAGGATTTCATTCATAAATTGGCCATAGTGGTCCAGTCCGATGCCAACTTATTACAATGTTGAAAAGTTCTGCTGTTCAAACTGGAGGTTTGCGTACTAGTTTACTCAAAAGTTCAAGCGCATAATTTAAATTTTGCCTTACTAAAGACCTCAGATATTAGTACTATCATATGTTACCTGGTAGTTGTGTGCTTTACAGCGATTAGGATGACATCAATTTTCTCTAGGCCTAGGGCAGCCAAGGTATCAAATCCGCCCCTGTCAAGGTAACAAAGACGATCATTCGCTATATTCTGTTGCACTATTTGGTAAAGCTTGTGGGTTGTATGTGAACCAGCGACTGATTGTTCGGATCAACAATCTTAAATTTCAAATATGACTTTAAATCTGTTAGGTGGCACCCCTATACACCGAAAGGCTGCTGGTGTTCTGTGATTGACACGCTTACAACGCTGCTGGAGCTGCCAGACTGACGGAAATTGAAATGATGAAAAAATAAAATAGAAAATATTTGTTGAACGAAACTTTACGTTTAGGTCAGTTGCTCTCAAAGTGCTGATAGGTGAGGCTATGCTATATGGGATATTTTATGTATCCCATGGGACTCTACGGCGTAAAATTTATAGAGTTTTACTGACAACAAATTTTCAATAGCAGTCAAGTCTGGAACTGTGGCCTTTGGATGGCAATTGGCGTAGGCTCGACTATTATTATATAGGACCAAAACAGGTCTAGCGAAATGTGTTTAGACAACTGCGCCTTCAGGGAATGTGGGAGTTATGTTGTTATATGTTATTTGAGTTACATAACTCATATAACAAGTCATTGAGTATTAGGAGAGTTCTCAAATAAAGGCACATGGTCACATTCATCGGTGGAAAAATACAGTCACGAGCACAAAATATTGGCATTAACATCTCAGAAAACAATATCTGCGCCATATAGTAATTCAATAATATCTTGAGTGCAAAATGACCACAGAACTATGTAACGTTTATTATCAAAGTATCAATAAGTGCGCCCCGGCTAGGCACGGGATATTAAAAAAAACTAAAATATTCTACTGCCTATGTTTATGAGGGATAATGTAAGATTCTAATGATGAAAGTTTTTTCATTACTGTCCAGTAGTTTTTAAGTTTATTCGTACATAGAAAAATACAAATCTTTGCTCTTTATAATATTAGTGTAGATGACGATATGTTAGTTTCAAAAGAATGTAATTATATTATTCTTTGAGTGCAAAATTATATGACAAGCCGTGAAAGGCAAATATATCACAATTAACCCTATGTGCACGTCTCTCTACGAGTCTTTATCTGGAAAGGAAGTTTTTACATGTAGATAATGCGCATTGTAGATAATTATAACAATAGAAATTCATTCATAAATGGCCGATATCGACTCCGGTCGATACATAGCGGTTAATCTTAAAATTTATGTCATAAGCTAAACATATATTTTTTTTGTTATTGTGTCTAAGTGGACTAACCTCTGCCTATAAAAGAAGCATTTCGTCAACGATGAATTGCACTGTGCCCGTCACACTGATACGTATACAGTTGTTAGGCCTCATGTGCCTGTAATTTCACTGGCTCTCAACGACTGCTGCCGGAACACACCGTTACGTGCTTGGCGACAGATTTTCTACTTGACTAGCTACCACCCGGTAGCTGGCCAGGCGGGCATTCGCAAAATGCCCCTCCACCATTTGGTGAAGTTCAAACCCGCGGCGGGATTCGAACCATGGACCTGCTGCGCGGCAGTCCATAGCCAATGCCACTGAGCCATCATTTCTTCAAAAAAGTGGAAAGATGATAATGATACTAGCATGTATTCATTACGAATTCAACACTTAGCAAGACCCGTAGCAACTATTGAGATTATAAATAATCTCTTAATTAATAATTTGCTCTTCCAAGGCAAAAGTTCATAAACGTCTATTTCGTATTAATAAAACGAAGTTTATCCTCGTTCCCTCAGAGCATTGTTAGAATTTAATCTCCGGCGCTAAAGCTCTGAAACACACAGATCCTCAATTCGTCCGTGATGTTATTAAGGATTTTACTATTAATGTTTAATGCTCTGGTGGCCAACTATCACCTCTTATAATAAGAACCTATAACAACTATTACATTACATTTGAAGCGCTCGTAGCGAAGTTTACTTAGCTGTTCTCAACCGATCAGCAAAGTTAAGCAACGTCGCCCGCGGTCATGAGTTGGATGGGTGACCGCTAGTGACATTACTGCTGAGCGTTTCCGTGCTTCGGAGGGCACGTTAAGCCGTCGGTCCCGGTTGTCGTCTTAGGATGGCAGTCGTTATAGCATGGTGGTTGGTTATTTTGCGAATGCCCGCCTGGCTAGCTACCACCCTCAAGTAGAAAATCTGTCGCTAAGCACCTAACGGTGTGTTCCGGCCGCTGTCCTTAAGAGCCAGTACTTCTAGGTTAGCCTGAACAACATCTTCGACCCCATCATCACTTACCATCAGGTGAGATAGTGGTCAAAGGTTAAACTATCAGACATATAAAAAAAAATTATACCTCCACGTCATTTAAGCAATCTTACAATCGGTAATGGATTAGCTCGGCGTTTTGATGATGTCACAACAAATTGTTCACTCTATTAGCCTTCTCTGACTTGACATTTGATAAGAAGTATTACTGTTCCAACGACAACTCCGTCATACTTATCCAGCTTAAGAAAAGTTACTTTCTAGCTGCGGATTTAAACTTGGGTTTGAATATTTTACGGTAAGCTGGGTGTATTTTATGTGTAAATTAAGTACAATGGTTTTATTTTTATTATTATTTTATGACATAATATACAGCGACAAAACAAAATTACAGACAGCTGTGATTGTGCAGCGTACAATAAAATGTCGGAAATCTGTGGTAAAAGCGTTCCCATAAATAATTGTAATTCTGAGCAGTGCCAGCGAGATAACGCTATAATTATAAACATCTTGTATCTTACTTGCACATCCGTAATACATATTTCATTCGTTCTTTAAGTAGGATCAAACCAATATTGCTCGACGCGATTGTGGGTCGGTGATAGTTTGTGTTTATGAATGATTCTTTAAGCATGAAACGAAATGGTCCTTTTTTATGATGGTTTGGTAAATGGTGGCCCCCTGGAGCATTCTGAGCTAACTACATTTTAAACTAACGTGTGCGTTTGAGGCATATAGAAATGTGCGGAACCCGGGTGTCAAGTCCGCTAATCAATATGAATCTATAATGGACTCGGCCTGGTAAGTTTTGACAGTTTTGATAGTCTACTAACTTCATGTCCTTCATATTGATTCAATCTCAGGTTTCATATGAAAACGAAAAGAAATAATAAAACAATAATAAATTGTTTTCTGAATTACCTTACTCTTCTCTTTTTATTTCTTGTTGGCAATATCGTCAAACCAGCTTAGATTCATCATAGATTGACATATGCATAAGGGATCAGCAGACTACCGATTCTGTCTTGTATGAATCTTCAATGAATCTATGCTGAATATGAACATGTAATTAGCAGACTGAGGCCCCCTGGAGAAGCTCCAGGAAAAAGGGTCGGCAGTGAATGCGTTATTGATTTCTATTTACATGCTTGAGGTTATATTTTAAATCATCTTTTCTGGAGATCGGATTATGTAGGGTTACAGATTACGGACTTTTACGGATTTAAATGTTTGAGCTTACGTGTTAAGAAATTATTTATTCGAAGCGTTCGTATCTAAGTTTGCTTAACCGTTCTTAACCGATAAGCTAAGTTCGCCGCGTCCGCTACGGTCTTGACTTGGATGGGTGACCGCTACCGAGCGAGCCACGTGCTTAGGAGGGCACGTTAAGCCATCGGTCCCGGTTGTTGTCTTAGAATGATAGTCGTTACAGCATGGTGGTAGGGCATTTTGCGAATACCTGCCTGGCTTATACCACCTTCAAGTAGAAAAGCTGTATTGAATATTTTTTATCCCGATTTTCTAAAAAAAACCGAGTGTGCAGGATATAGCCTATAATGCTACGAGCGTATGAGAGGATAGGCAGAAGAACCCGATTTCCGCTACGATTGAACAAATCTCTCTTGCATACAATATTACCTTATCAAATTATTAGTATACATAAGTAATTGTTCTATTATTGTTGGCGTACACTGATCCACCAGCACCGTTTCGATATCGACTTAACTCTAGCTGTTCATAATGTTTCATGGTGGTAGGGCATTTTGCGAAAGCCCACCTGGCTAGCTACCACCCTCAACTAGAGAAAATGTTGCCAAGCATCTAAGGCTATGTCCCGGCAGCAATTCTTGAGAGCCACGTCCACCATCAGGTGAGACAGTGGACCAAAGCCTATAAATAGAAAAAAAGATATGGTATGGAATAGTGACCGGCCAGTTCAACGTTAATTACAAATGCAAATTTGAAGCAATGATGGTCGAGCGGTAATAGCTATGGACTGCCGTGCCTCAAGTGCCTGGTTCTATCCCCACCGCCGGCTTAGGTTAGTCCGCTTAACATCAAGTGGGCCTTGCGCTTGTTCCGTCACAATAACATAAAAAAAATGCGAAACTGACTATGTTCTACCCACGACTATAATAATATATAAAGCGAATTGATCGAAGCCCAACTTTATCGCTGGCAACCTTTTATAAAGCTTTTATCGAACTGTGACGCACAAATAAAGAATGCATGCTCCGGGGTATGGGCGGATGTGCTGACGACGACTGCTAAATGCTCTTTCCTCAATTTTTGTCATAAATTAGAAATAAAATAGCGGCAAAGTGCTGTTCCATTTTCCTGATTAAAACAGGAAAACATATTGCGACGAGAGTTGGTTGTTGTTTTCAATGGAGGAAGAATGTAAACAAGCGCTGTTCTAATTTAGTTTGTAATTGGAATAGTACATACCTATTCAATCAAGAAGGCGCGCCTCTTCATATTTTTGTTTATTGTTGCAACTACTACTACCTACCTAAGCGGGTCATATTTTACTTAGTTGCCTAGGTAAGCCTTTGACCACAATCTGATGGTAATTGATGATGTGGTTGAAGGTCTTAACAGGCTAAACCTAGAATTACTGGCTCTAGTGTGCGGTGAAGCACAAGTACGCGGCGGGATTCGAACCATGGACCTGCTACGCGGCATTCCATAGCCAATGCCACTGAGCCATCACTGCTTTAAAATATGTCACACCATCATTGCTACATGTACGTATCGTAAGATGCGACTAAGGCACAGAATAAAAGGTATAGAAGGATCACTATGCAAAGCCATTCCAATAAAAAAGCGACTCTATTACATAGCGATAAAGTGCACTTCAGCTCGCAAAGCATGGAGTACCTAATATTTATATTCACCTACAAGGCGTCTCGCTTTCTATCGCATGTGCACGCATAGCTCTGATCTCTTCTGACGCGATGCACACCATACAATAAACCCGTCCGGACGGATACGCCCATGTACCTAAAGTGCTGAGTGCGCTAGGCCTGACTAAGGGAACTGCTATGGTGGCAACCTTTAATGGGGATGGACGGGTGTGCAGCAGTGGATATACTCCGACTGTTACAATGCAGAACACTCCAGATGAGCCCTAAAACGTAAACTCTTTTCACAGGCGTATAAAAACGACCACACCGAAGATCAAAACTATCTTAATAATATTTTAATTAATATTGGATGGGCTTAAGGGTAAACAGGCCGGCCCGTTCTCCTAACAAACGTGGTAGGGTGATCACTCTCTTATTTGAGGATTTAGGTCCAAAACAAAGCATAATACCGATTCATCTCGTCATTATCTAGGCTTGTATGATGCCGAAATTTTAATAAGATAATTGACTCGACTTGAGAGATGTGAGCTTCGAAACATTTTCATATAATATTGTCGAGGCTCGTAACATTCAACTTAATTGTGTTTTTAAAATTTCGGCATCATACAAGCCTAGATAATGACAAGATCAATCGGTATTATGCTTAATTCTGGACCTAAAATCTCAAATAAGGGAGTGATCGCCCTACGGCGTTTGTATGGAGAAGCGACCGGCCAGTTCAATCTTAATGGTGGAATTTATAAAAAGTCTACTCATATCTTCAGAGATTATCTTCTTTCCTAAGATCAAAATAATCTCACTACTGTAATATACCTAGATTACCCGCCCCGCGGCTAAGCCATCTCTTCATTTTTTCAGCACAATTCCACTTTTACGGTAAATATTGTAGTTTGTTTACTCTTATAATCTAGGCTTTTAGCCAGGTATACCTACGAGTATTTCTACGCGAATAATATTATAAATAAAAAGTTTTTGTTTGAGGATATGCAGGTTTGTGTCGGTTGAAAGCTCCTCGACATCTTAATAACGCCGGTAAATCAGTGTTACCAGTCCTGAAGGTTACTTTTTTTTAATGATTGATATTTTAGCCTTTGAAAGAGGTCAGTCCTTGAGAGCCAGTGAAATTACAGACACATGAGACTTAACAAATATGTCTCAAGGTGACGGGCGCAGCAATTCGTGACTTGTGATGAAATATATCTGTTATAGGTAGAGGTTGGTCCGCTTAAGATCAGGTGGGCCTCGTGCATGTTCGGTCACATAACATTAAAAAAAAATTGAAAATTCAGGATCTTTGCGTTGCTTTATATTCCTGAACTTAAGTTAAAGCGTGGCCAGAATGCTGGTGCTATTTTATGGGCTACAATAAGAACTTAATCTATGTAAAACATAAAATCAAATATTCGTAACTGAACCTATAACCTAAACTGTTGCAAAACATGCCTGACAAATCTCCCCATTAAAATGTGAACATATAACATTCCTACCTTGTTAGCTTAAACCATGCAGATGTAAATCCCCACAGTACAAATAAAACCTTTTGCACATGTGATAAGGTTTATTTCCCAATGTACTGTGAATGCTGTGATTCCCCTTTAAACAAAATTGATTTTGGTCCAGACAGGCACGTGGCAGAGTATCCCTTTGTGGAGTCCGACTCGATGCTAAAATTATATTTTTTAATTAAAAGACCATAGCGTGCGCGCCCCTACCGCGGCCTTGCTGATGACTTGGTTATTTTGCTCGCTTTGATGCGCTTTTGAATTTGGAAACATTTCCTTTCTGTCATGGGGTGGGTCTCGCTTTTTTTTTATTGTACAGTTAATGAATCGATATCATTCAGTGAGTAAGAGCAATACTTTTGAAGTAGATTGAGAGCGATGAATTTTTACACAGTTGGTTTCAATTTATTTCTACCTCGAAGCAGTAATGTTCTACTGTGTTCTGGGTCCCAACTCCCACTTTTTAAAAACTATTATGGAAAACCAACCTCATTATTTCAAACTTAAAGTATTGATACTAAGATTCGTAGCACGGCCGTCACGAAAAAATAAGTTCATATAGCGCTATCTCTATCGCACAAATGCCGTGATTCAATGCATGCAGCCCGCTCTCACATTGAAATTCTGATGTAAGTTTTCTACAGTGACATGCGGTAGTACAAATGTAAGGTTAAAATAAGACTGAATTAAGAGATGGGAGTTAGCCCCCTGGTTTGAGGGGTATGGGTGCCAGTGAATTTACAGGCACATGAGACTTACTATGTCAATTTTAAAAGAAGAATATAACGGAATCTATATATTAGGAGGCTTATATATATATATATAACCTAAATATATATAAGCCTTCTAACAATTTACTCACCCTAAATAACTCTAAACCATTTCAGCTACCTAGATATAATAATACATATGGAATGAGAACCTACAATTAACTTCTACCTACATTAATGAATACTTTACCTAAAGACGTACAGGACACCTCCACACTCCACGTCCTTTGAAAATAAAAATAAAAAACTTTTTTTTTATGCCTAACAGGTTAGCCTTTGACCGCTATCTCACCTGATGGTAAGTGAGGATGTGGTCGAAGATGTTGTTCAGGCTAACAGATTTTCTACTTGAGGGTGGTAGCTAGCCAGGCGGGCATTCGCAAAATGCACTACCACCAAGCTATAACGACTGCCATCCTAAGACGACAACCGGGGCCGACGGCTTAACGTGCCCTCCGAAGCACGGAAACGCTCAGTAGTAATGTCACTAGCGGTCACCCATCCAACTCATGACCGCGCGCCACGATGCTTAACTTTGCTGATTGGTTGAGAACAGCTAAGTAAACTTCGCTACGAGCGCTGCGAGATATGTTATTACGTATCTTCGATTATGTACTTTTAAAGGCATATTGTATTTCATAAGTTACCGAACTCATTGACTGCTCAAGTCCTTCAGGCTTCCGCAGTCTCTAATTTTAAGTAATCTATTTGTATGGTAAAATGTTTGGACCATAAATAATTATTAAAAAAAAACTTCAAAAGGACATAGTGCAGTCCGCCACTTGTGACGAACTGCATCTGTTATAGGCAGAGGTTAGCGCTTATCACCAGATGGGCCTTGTGCTTGGTCAAAATCCCATAAAAAACAAAGTCTCGGAGTGTAAAGCAGAACAAGGACGGTGATACTACTATTTTAATTATACAGTTTCGAGCCTTATCACCAGGCGGGCGCCTTGTAAGTCTTATTAAATTTTAAAGCGCTCGTAGCGAAGTTTGTTTAACCGTTATTAACCCTTCAGCTAAGTTCCGCAATGTCCGCCGGGGTTATGCTCATGACTTGGATGGGTGACCGCTAGTGACGATACTACTGAGCGTACACGTGCTTCGAAGGGCACGTTAAGCCGTCGGTACCGATTGTTGTCTTAGGACGGCAGTCGTTACAGCATGGTGGTAAAGCATATTGGGAGTAAAAATTAAAAAACAAATTAGTTACTACGAAATTCAAATATATTTGTTAAATATGTTGAAGCACTTCACGGAGCGGAGTCGTGAATTTCAGGAATTTCGATTAATTAATGTTACCCCAGCTTCGCATCGCTCCACTCCTCACCGCTTCAGTGGATACTACATAGTTATAGAGCTATCGGTCCACTTGAGCGGAGAGACAATCGTTGAAATGTTGATATATAATTTCATATAAATTTACTAGCTCCGCATCCCTTCGCTTCTCTCGCGCCAGTGCAGTGGACAGCCATCCTAATTTGCATTGCTTTTGACAGGCGAGGGCGCAGATTACATAATGACTTTAGTACCCTCTGTGAACAATGCACAGGGGCCAATCAACTGCAAAATGAACTGTTCGCATTGAATTACTGCGACTAATTGGCACAGAGTGCTAATTGTATTTATTTGCCTACAGCAGATTTTGTAATTTATTGTTAGATAATTGTGTGCCTAGATCTGAGGGTAGGTGGTGGAGTAGGAACCACTCACCAACAAGGTTGTGAGACACAATATATGAGGTATAACTATGCTTAGTTAATGGTAAAATCCTGCACATTCTATCTATCCTGCATGCAGTCCTGATAAATGTATAAGATATTTTTATCACGATTTAGCGCATTGTGTACTAGAGATCATGATATAATCACATCCCACGCACTGCGAGTAGTGCATGGATCTCCTAGACTTGTATATGATATTTTATGAACAGTCGCGAAAACATGGGCGTAATGTTTTCGCGACGGAACTTGTAGTATCTATCTAGTGTCATCATAGACACGTGTGACTCTAGAACACAGACAGATAGATTACTGTACCTACGTAACTTACATACTTTCTTAAATCACAGAATAAAAAGGACTAGATAGATCACTCCACAAAACCATTTCAATAAATAAGCGACTCTAGATTCAAAGCAATAAAGTGTACTTAGGCTCGCAAAGCACAGAGTACCTAATATTTATATTCACCTACAAGGCGTCTCTTTCTATCGCATTGCCACGCATAGCTCTGATCTCTTCTGACGCGGCACGCACCGTACCATAAGCCCGTCCGGACGGGTACGCCGATGTACCTGTAGCTTTGTACCTAAAATGCGTAGTGAGCCAGGCCTTCTTTTAAATTTCTTTGACTTTGAGTTTAGATAAGCATGTTGGTAAGGTACGTAGGATGCGTAAGGCCCAAAGGCATAGCTTTTATTAACTGATGAGGATTTTTGAGTCTCTTGTATTGTGGTATTGTAAAGCTCTCCAATGGTGTTTTCCACGATTCGCTCCAGTACAGTATCGACTTTCTCTTTTGTTTATTCTGCTATAATGTCCCTGGGGTTCACGAAAATAACTTGTTCCATAGAATTGTGCTGTGGGCGTTGGATGTCTCGAGGCGGATTTCTCTGACATTAATACAATATGTTTGTGTACATATCTAGTTTCATGATAGATGATAAGGCCCGATCGTACCAAAGCTGCCATAAATAGCAAATAACCAATAATATACAATGAACTGGTATTTCGGTCAGTATGCGGGCCGCAAGCTGCCCGCATTTATCGTTATGCAGCATTGTTCTATATCAAAACACCTAATATTTAAAAAATAGGTATTATGCTCCAAACTACATAAGATGTATGACGCCACATACAAACTCATAATATAGTAGAGAACCATACTGCAGCCGCCAAATAAGATTTACCCTACTGCTACAAAAAAGTGGTAAGGGCAGAATCGTACCAAGGTTCTGAGTCAGTTTGGTTAAGGAACCCCAATCGTAAGTGCTTCGGTTATCGTGGGCAGGTACCACGGAGACCAGCCGGATATGAGGAAAATACTCTCTAGACGGAAGTCGGTCTTACGACTCACAAGTTACTAGTCATCATATAGACATTCCGTTTACTAACTCAAGACGAACGGGTGGACAGACGATAGACCAGGATTCTATTTTGCCCTATGGTTACGGAATCCTAAAAAAACGTGTTATTTATGCTATATTATTAGCTTTATTAATAGTGGTGTTAAAATGGCTATTTCGAAGATATTTCTGTACAAATTTAAATTAACTGAAGGAGGTCGAAAGGGTAGCGAGGGAGTCGGCGGTGGTGACGATGGCAGTGGAGCTGAAGGCAACGTGGCTTCGTTCATCGTACAATATATTATAGCTACGTTCGTGTATATCGATCGCTTTCTTAACAGTAACTTACGCGAGAATTATGTGAACAAACACACGTTCATTCAGGCATCAGTATGGTATGAATTGACAAAACATATTAAACTATTTAAAAATTCGTCAGTCTGATTCATCAATCCATCAGTCAGCACATTACATCATTAATCTGACACGTCCATATGTTGTCATACGACTGAACTGATGCCAGTCTAAACGTATAACCTCCGAGTAAGGTTTCATTAAGTGTTTCACTGTTATGAATAAATCAATTGCAATCATTTCTTGGTATTAAAATAAATGTTTAGTATGTCCCAGGCACAGATTTGATCGAAACGATAGACATGAAAAAACAATAGAAATACATCATCTCGGCTCTTTACTTTCGCAGGGAAAGATAGAGAAAATGAGCCAAACCTATTGCTATCCACCAGACATCATACCATACTCAGGACCGTTACTGAAATTTCTTTCTGTAGAACTATACGCTATAAAAATAACAGTTGTCTTGTACGATACGAATATTAAAGTTCCTGCACTAAACAAAATGAGTTACGTGAAATAAAAAAGTAGTATTCAAATGATTGAACAATACGTGTGCATAAAACATGAATTGGTCACAATACAAATTTATTGTTGTCGTCAAACCGCGTCCAATCTCTGATACTCTCCATCGCCCTGTCAGATTACAAACAAATTACTGAGAGAACCGTAAATACGATATGACTCAGCTGTCGAGTGGTTTACTGAGAAAAATGAGTTATAGGTACACTCTGTCAAATCACAATTCGCGATAATCCACTTTGTGATAAGTGACGCCCATGTTTTACCTTGCTGCATCTCCCAACGCAACTACCTAAGGCATTGATAAACCAAAAACTCCTTGTAGTTTATGTCCTCCTAGTTCTTGGGGCCTAAGGCATCCTCGGTGTCTTACCAGCTTGCTTATGTACATAGCCCGTGGCTGAATGATAGATGCAGGCGTTTCTTTGCGGAAATCTATATTTGATAATAAAAATATATTTAAAAAAAACGATTGAATTAATAACTAACTTGACGTGTTGTCATAAACGCCACGAAGCCCGACGAAAAGAATTTTCGACGTGTTTCGTTTCTACACGAAGCGTGATCAAGTAGTTCTTGACTATTCGAGTGAACGATTCGAGAGGTTTGCTACGTGGCGTTTATGACGTCGGCACGTCGTCTAGCAGGAAAACTAGGCGGAAATGTCACTAGATATATTTTTATGTTTAAATGATTTGTCAGAAATGAAACGTCAGGTAAGTTGATATAGTTACCATAATCAATCAGTCTATGTCCTAGAGTTACGTGTCTAGGAAGACTCCAGATAGATACTTCATAAAAATTCCGTCGCGAAAACATTACGCCTATGCACTATGGTTTAATGTCTAGATACTCGTACATACATATGCATATTCCCTCCTCAAAGGCCGGCAACGCATCCTGGATACCTCTGGTGTTGCGGATGTTCGTGGGCAACGGTTATCACTTACCACCAGGTGAGCCGCCAGCTCGTTTGCCCTCCTATCCCATAAAAAAAAAAAAACTTTTTATCCTGAGATTGGGTGAATTCTCCGTCTCACAGTTTTTATACGAGCTATTGATAGACTTGATCGTTATTCAATCAACCTCCACGCAAGCAAGTTCTATTAAATTTTGTTTAATCATAACTATAAAAGAAACTTACTTAATTATACAAGATGACTTATAAGTTATCACGCTAGCAGTTTCTGCTTTAATTTGAGTTTTAAAAGACATTTCAGTATGCAAATTATATAGTATGCTTGATTTTACAATATGACACTCGTTATTTGTTTTCCGATCAGAATTCACTTTACTCAACAACCGTACACATGCATGTTCTATATAATTTTAAAAGAAACTTAGTTAATTTTACGGTAAAACTAGTAACGTCATTGTCAGGTAATTTTACCTACTAAACTACTACATAAGTAAAATATATTTAAAGCAAGTAAAGTTATTCTCAGGCAATATACCTAGGTACTTATATCCCATTAAAAAATACAATAGAAATAGAATAAAACTGCTCAAGATCAAAGTTTGAACTATTTGTTTTCGAGTTGTATTTCCCCCTCGGCACCGTATATTATCTTCACAAGAACACAGCCTGAAGGCACGTTATTTACCGTCGGCATACGATACGAAATTGATGCTATAATGCCACAGATTCGTGCATAGTTACTACGTGCCATACTTTATATACATATTACTCACAGCACAGGCTCTGCCCGGATCACATACACGCCAGATATCTGTTGTTGTGTGCGTGGGTAGGATATGGCTGTGTGCGAGCGACAGATACACACGACACGAAGTATCCGAAGATATCGATTGTTCACAATATGCAGAAATGTTATGTCACGAAGGCCAGTTATATATATTAAACATGAAATAGCACTACCTCGTCTCTAAATATAAGCAAAGTTGTCTATACACTCATGTGACTGATTCTTACAATGTATATATTATTTGTGGTGCCTTTGGAAGGGTACTCCTCAGTGGAAAAACATTATATTGAGCTAAGACATTTTATTAACAATCCGCGTTGAAGTATTTTTTTTATTACTAGGAAGTCAATCGACTAATTACTTATTCTAGATAACAAACGTATATAATGAAAATAGTCATTTACAAGTCTTCACAGGTAGAATCAAAATAGTTAACAAAAGAACTTCCTTGTTATAGAATAAAAGGATGTTAAATTTAAGTAGTATAAAGGTATAAATATACACACAAAATAATATGACAAGCAAAGCAGACACTGCAATCGCAGATATAAGTTAACCAATCTTGTTAAATTACTTGTGTAAAAAGAAGGTTTTGGTATATACATACTTAATATACTATTCACTGAAAGGTGACCATCGAAATCCTTAACAAATCTGTGTTCAAGATTTTAGAATCTGACAATACCATCCACGTTAGGGTCACGTACATTTCCGACAAAGATTTTCATACCCACGTTACAGGATTGATATTGATGTTTTTTTTTCGTCACAAGCGCCACACCACAAGTGAGTAATATTTCTGGGCGTACCAGGCTTCGGTAACTGGCTTCTCTAATTAGTCGAATTATCGAACTTCGGGTCCGAAAGAAAGGTATCCGCTGGTTCGTAGTGTTCGTACCCGTGTTATAGTATCTGCAAAACAGAACTATTTGCATATAGAATTATTTCACTGTATGCATCAAAACCATTACACACGTACCCCTTTATTAACACACGACTTGTAAAAGTCTCCAAACTAAAATTGTGCTACAATTTTTAGCCCTTTCATATACAGTACCTTGTACCTTGATGTAAATCACAGAAGTAACTTACAAAACGTATACAAATTAATTATTTATCTAATAATTTAGGGGCACACTGTAAAATTAAGTATTAATCATAAATTGTACCATAAGGTCTTCGGACATATCCTGCGATTGATCCTCGAACATTCTATGCCGTGTATTCTTTACGTCTGGTTGTTCGATTACGCAGTACGCACACTCCGCTCCACGATATCGCCGTCGCCGGTCGCCGGGCCAGAACGGTTCTGGCGGCCGAATGCGATAGACGTGCACGTTGATTCGATCTAAAGATTTGATAAGACGTCGTCGTTGTAGAATTTCGCATGACTAGCTAACAAACGACTAGTCATTATGAAGCTATTTTTTTCTCATAGATGCTTAGAAATACAAGACTACGTAAGCTCCCATTTTATAAATAATAATAAAATCCCCGTGGGGTGGCAGTTTAGAATTGCACCTCCCCATATATTCCCGTGGGTGACGTAAGAGGCGACTAAGGGAAAAATACTGGAAGGTGGGCAGCAGTGCCTTCTAAAGAACTGCCATCTTACACTGCTATCCCCAAGCCGCCTGCCAAGCGTGAGGAATGGCAAATACCCCCTTTTATAGGGGAGGCTGTGTTCAGCAGTGGACGATCCGGCTGTTGTTGTGCTACAGTACAGTACAATAATATAAAATATTTATTGATTTTCCATTTAAAACTAGACAATTACATAGGTTACTAAAAGCTATATGGAAGAAACAAAGAAATGAAAAACAAAATAATAAAAAAACAGGTTTTATTTTGGTTTCGTTAATAGTAGAGTTGAATACCTATACTAAAATAAATATACCAGTGCCTAAAAAAATATCATTTTTAAAGGCGTGTTTCAGAATGTTCGAGTAAGTTCCGGTTATACTACCCAGAACATAAAATAACTGAATGATAAAATGACAGAACATGCAGCGCGTTTCAAGCTTTAACCGATGGATAGGCTAAATCGATGACTGTGAAACGCAAAGATAGTATTTTATTTATTAAATATGTTCTGGGTAATATAACTGAGGGATCTTTTTAAAGAAATTGATATTTTATCTTTACCAAGTCTGTATATATTTAAAAATATTATGTATGTTCGTAAAAAATTGACAAAAATGCCTGGACAATTCCGCCTCTGCCAAGCTATTGCACGTCACCTACATAATTTAAACAAATATTGTAATATAGTAAGTATGTAACACATTGTTAAAAGATGTTTAAAATAATGGCCCCGAGTTTCTTGCCCGTTCTTCTCGCAGTGGCTCTATACAATTTATTTGCTGAACGTGGCAGTAGAATGTAGAATATTTCAATACTAAAATTTGTAATTGACCTTCATAAGAGCGTCGTAGACGCTTAAATTGAATAAAGGATTTTGACTATGACTTTTGACTTAGAAACAGAACTTACTCGAACATTCTGAAACAGGCCCTAAGGATACTAAACAAATGAAAATAATAGTAACTAATATAATAATAGTAAACTTTTATTTAATGACTTGTTCTGAGTTCTTTGTTTTGTTTGATCAATGTATAGTGTCCGAGGGATAGCGACAATTATTATACGCGCGTAGCAAGTAGGTAATAATAAAAATAAAAATGTGTATAATAAACATTAGTCCGTGGGATACCAGGCTAGAATTGGAGTAGTTTGAAGCTAAAAAGGAAAAAAATATCAGAATGTGCACAGCAGCGCCTTCGGAATAACTTGATTCTTAACTTCGGATTAACTAACATCGTGGCGATATTACACTAAGATCGCCACGATACCAGCTAAGCGTGGGGATTGTGGCAAACTCCACTAAATTGGGCAGGAATTTCTGGTACGGTATCAATCAGTCCCGACTCTGACGCTTCGTTTGACCGCGCCACATGCATTGTATCACTTCATGCAAGAACTTGACATTCAACGTAATAAGAGCTTAAGTCCGGATTTTCCCGTTATTTTTTGTTTTATGGTAACCCTATGTGCAAGTGGCTACCTTATAACGACGTATCGAAAGGTCGTTATCCAATTTGTAAAGTAGTTTGGTCTGTTTGTTGCAGCGCTATGGGAGGAACAAGAGGCGCCGGAGTACGACATGGACTCGGAGGACGAGCGGTGGCTGAAACAGCAGAGGCATCCAGAGCTCACAGGTAAGTTTCTTATATTTAATGCCATAGTTTATTCTTCTTATTCTATTTGGGGGCGATATGTCCTGCACTGACGTCCCGCTTGGGGTGTATTGTGCATTTCCCCCGCCAGCTTCTACCCAAGCCATCCCAACTCCTTAACGTAGCGGAGAAGGACCTTGGGTCGCTGGCATAGCTGCTCCAGTGACTTGTGTGATGGTGGTGAGGATGTCGTCGATGAGAATGACTCTTGTAGTCCGATTGTAAATCGTATCTGTTCCGTGGCTTCGCAGTGCAACAGTACATGCTCCACGGTCTCATCTTTTAGCATACAGCCTCTACATAGAGGACTGTCTGTTGCTCCAGTTTTATGCAGAAAGTAATTCAGGTTACAATGACCTGTGATAAGGCCTGCTACAATGCGTAGTTCCTCACGCTTTAGTTTCAGCAGGTTGTTTGTCAGCTTCTTATTTAGAGTTGGGAACATGGCCTTTGTTTGTTTACAATCCTCTGTCTTATTCCACAGGTTTTGTTGTTCTCTCTCGGTGTGACGACGTAGTAGTTCCCGTACTTCCATTGCTGATGGCTTGCAGAGGCTCCTTACGTCATCACAAACTTGTTTTTTTGCTCCTTTCTTTGCTAGAGTATCTGCCATGGCGTTACCCGGGCATGCACTATGTCCCTTTGTCCATGTTATCATTATTCTGTATTTTTTTGACAGCCTTTGTAAGGCAGAATGACACTCAGCTATGACTCTAGACCTGGTTACTGGTCTTCTGAGTGCATATATTACAGCCGCACTGTCTGTAGTAAAAAGAAGGAGCTTGTCCTCACGCTCATTTTCTAAACTAGGTGTTATGTCTAGATGTGATATTGCCCTCGCAGCTAGCAGTAAGCCCATTGCCTCTGCTTGCATTACAGTGGTGGTCTTATTTAGCCCTTTTGCGTCTGAGATTCCAAGTTCCGGTGAGTAGTAACCGCAACCGGCACCAGTCTTGTTTTTTGCGCCATCTGTGTAGATATTGTATGTCGGCACTAGATCTGCCAGTGCACTGTTCTCAGTAGCCAGTTTGTACTTCTTATTGTCAAGGTGGGTACTGGCTACTTTGTCAGTGCCTTGCTTTGATTCGGGGATTATTTTAGTGGCCTTGTCTAGTATTCGACAATGGTTTGTGATTTGTCCCGTGCCTATCCACTGGTTTGTTGACTTTATCCTTAGTGCTGCCGCCATCGCTTCTTGCTGTATATGAAGATGCAGTGGCGTCAGACCCAGGATGACATCAAGGGCAGCTGATGGTGTTGATTTTATACAGCCGCTGATCAAAGAGCAAGCCAGTCTTTGGGTTTGCTGCAGTTTCTTTATTGTAGTCACCAGACTTGTTCGTGGCCACCACACTACGCAACCGTAGGTGAGGACAGGTCGTACTATGACTGTGTAGATCCATCGGCAGAGCTTCGGTTTCAGACCCCAGTCTTTCCCTACTGCTCTTGTACTTTGCATCAAAATTTTTGTAGCTTTTGTTGTGATGTGTTAGTGATGCCATAGTTTATCAAATGCCGTGAAAAATCACACTAATATTCCACGTAGGGCATCTAGGGCATATTGGAAATGTCCGCCTATCTACAACGCTTAAGTAATTTTTTGTCGCCAAGCACCTAACGGTGTGTTCTGGCAGGTGTCCTTGAGACCCAGTATTGCTACTATACTCTGAACAACTTCGTCAACCACATTAACACTTACCATCAGGTGAGATTGTGGTCTAAGACTAGGCTAGGCAAGCTATAAAAAATATATGGTTTTGTGATTGAGGTGAGTGGGGGTGTAATGTGAGTGTGTGTATGTTTGTGACTCCTTGACGCTAACACGGCTAATTCTATTTGGTTGAAACTTGGAAAATAGATAGTTTATATGCGTCAAGAGCGTATCTCAATTCAGTTTACATGTGCGCTATTGACTGCGCTGTGACGCGTGCCTTTGATTAACACAAAATAGCACAATGTGGACATAGCTGAACTCTGTTTAAGTTCTAAGCAGGCTCCCCGTACTGTACTTAAATAAAGGGGGCGCAGAAGTTACGATCTTTTAACTTTAACAACCAAAGTTCAAAGGAATAAACATTTTTGTGGGGTGTATTTTGCGTTTGGGTTTTATAGTTTTATTTTGATGAGGAAAGTGTGGTGTGCAGTTTCGACCTGTTTAGAATTAAAATGATTTACAGCGTAGAGATATTATGATACTTAGAACCAAGTATATTAAAATTGTTTCAATAGAAAACAAAAGGACATATTTGTAATCTTGTTTAAGCAGGCGTTTACAACAATACGAATGAAAGGACAAATTCGGCTTACAACGGTAGTTGGGAACAGCATAGCCCTGCCTCAGGGACTGGAGATGGTCATGGATGAGCCACGCGCTCGTGGTTCCAGTTATCCCTTTCGTTGTGATTACGTAAACAACATGTTTAATTAATGTCGTACGAGTATATACGTATGTACTTCATCTTGACCCCCTTAATATTTTTGTTGGTTCAGAATGTAAATCAAGATTGTAGCAGCCTGATGTTAAGCTACCATAACAATAATAGACTGCTGATTATATATGAACTGAGCAACAGTAAATTACATGGTCTGTTTTGCTTTCGCCACCCTACGATGTTCAGTCTCTAAGGGATATCATATCACTTCAATCTGGTCAGTAATGGCAACATGTAAGCAACATCTTGGGTACAAAATTATTTGACAACGTAGTAGTATTCATTCAGACAGTTCACTCACAAGAGGTAATACCACCTGAAAAGATTGTCTCATGGTGACTTCGTTACTCGAAGGTCGGAGTAATCCAAGTTTACGTAGCTATTGCCACTAACCGAGCATAGTAGCTCGGGCCCCGTAGGGAACTGTATCTGCCGGATCGTCCACTGCTAAACGGCAGCCTCCCCCATTATGGGAAGGATTGCCTTAACCACTAAGCTTTTTTTTATGTTATTGTAAAGGAACTAGCTCGAGGCCCACCTGATGTTAATCGGACTAACCTCTGCCTAGAACAGATGCATTTCATCACAAGTGACGAATTATTATTGCACTGCGCCCGTCACCTTGAGACAGTTGTTCAGTCTCAGGTGCCTGTAATTTCACTGGCTCTCAAGGACTGCTGCCGGAACACACCGTTAGGTGCTTGGCGACAGATTTTCTACTTGAAGGTGGTAAAAGGTTGAGGTTTGGCAAGCGTCTTGGAGATAGCAGTGTAAGGTACACTTCTTCAAAAAGCGCTGGTGCCCCACCTTATAGTATTTTTCCCTTTGTCGCGCCTAACGACACCAACAGGAAAATATAGTCAGCAATTCTAGCCAGGCACCCCACGAGTAACTGATGTTTTTTTTTTTCAATCACGACTTCTCTTCTTACCTTTAAGAGTATGTGTATATTTTTGGATGAATAAATATTTCTGTATGAACAGAAGTTGCTTCATAATATTCATTATATATTTAACCTCAATCCAAATACGTTCCCTGACCTATCAACGATGTGTCTGAGATAGTTTCACCTTCGTATTGCAGAGCTAAAGTTCGAACAAATAATGGACAAACTGGAGAAGAGTTCCGGCCAGACCGTAGTGACGCTGAACGAGGCCAAGCTACTCCTGGAGCGGCACGACGATCTCGTCATCGCTGTGTACGACTACTGGCTCAACAAACGACTCACCACTGTAAGTTTACTTTTATATAGGGTCATGTTCACAAAACTTAGGTACGTGGAAAACTTTATCTATAACCAAAAAAAACTCTGGATAGACCTTCGTCATCATAGACGTCGAATGATGTTGCAGTAATTGATTTGCCATAGTATTGAATTTTTTGAAACTTTATATTAGGCAGACGATGGCTGTAGTCAAGTAAAAAATCTTAACCAAGATTTTTTTAAAGATGCTGTTGAAGTTAGCGGTGTAGTCCCGTATACTAAAAACAAATATGGTTACTCTGCTACAGCTACGCTGCTGTCATAAAATTCTAGTAGGAGTTTTATTTTTTCCACAACACGAATCCAACAAACTTGAAATATGCTGCTACGTTTGATATTCTATGATAGCAAAGGACCGCTAGATTTTAATGGCTTATAGTATAAAGTTATCCGCGAATTAATTAAACTCTGGATAGGTGACATTAGGCCTTAATTTTAGGGTCTTTTAAGGAAGATGCAAACGTTTCGCATCGGCTACGTATCAACGTCTCGCCGCGGCTCATATTCACGACTACTCACGTGGGTGTTCCTTCACAACGCGAAGCCGATAAGGCATTGATTAGTGTTTGTTGTAGTATGTATTTCCATGCAGAGAATACTGAACGGCTTGACTTGAGATGTCGGTGCTGGGTGGATCTGTGCGGGCCGTTCATTATTCATCGAACATTAATATAAATTTTGGGGAGTGAGCTCTGGATAGTTACAACCGCATTCTACCTACCAGACATACTGCATTGCGATAGAAAACCAATCATACTTTCAACACAACTCAGGCTCAGGGATACAATTCTTGCTGAGCTTGTGTTTCCCAATTAGTATAATCTGGGAGGTTTAATTGGCGACATTAGTGAATATATAGGATATAAGTTTATTTAATATATGTATATGCCTAGGTATTTTCAAGGTGAGCTTTGCACAATCTTCAACGTTCCCGTCGTACGTAGCATCAATTGAGGTAACGGTCGAGCTTTAGATTACGAGTAATTATGTTTTTGATTCCAATATAATATAACCATTAGCAATAGCCCATTGCTACCCACCGAGCTACAATTCCGTAGATAGAGTTATTGTTCTGAATGTATTGTCAAGGAGACGTATAGTCGTAAGGCTGGTTAGACTCGCCCGGACAATTAATCCCGGAAACCGAGCGATTTTGACGACGGTATACTACTGGATTAACGAGGCAGTCAAAATAACTTTTGACAAAATATAATGTATTTTTCTCCTAAAACAAGAAGTGTTACTATAAGTTATTATAAAAAACCCTAGGGTTAACATTAAAAACTCATGACAATTGCAAAATTATAATCAAGACCAATCAAATGCGTCCGAATTTGAAACATCTACTCATATGTAATGTTTACTGAGATCCGTAGTTCGGCTTTGCTTATACAGGAGTATCTTGAAAACGACTGGTCAGATTTAAGTTTTATATGTCCAAGATACGAAACTTTTTAAAGTAGTGATGGCTCAGTGCCATTGACTATGGACTGCCGCGCAGCAGGTCCATGGTTTGAATCCCGACTCCCGAGGTGGGCTTGATCGTCACCGCATGGTGGAAGGGAATTTTTGGAATGCCCGCCTGGCTAGCGACCACCCTTAAGTAGAAAATCGGTCGCCAAACACCTAACGGTGAGTTCCGGCAGCTGTCCTTGAGAACCAGTAATTCTAGGTAAACCCTGTAACACCTTCGACCACATCGTCACTTACCATCAGGTGAGATTGTGGTCTATCATAAAAATAAAATATATATAACATTGTGCTTTCGAATAAGAATACAGCATCGAATACGGTTAAGACTTTTTGGAGCTACAATGCCATGAAACTTGACGAGACACTCTTTGTGCGTTTGGGGGTTGAACTTAACTTACTGTAACAGCCGATAAGTCCACTGCTGAACACAGCCTCCCCTATTAAGGGGGTATTTGCCATAATCCCCACGTTTGGCATGCGGCTCGCATCGGGGATCGCAGTGTAAGATGGCAGTTCTTTAGAAGGTGCTGCTGCCCACCTTCCAGTATTTTTCCCTTAGTCGCCTCTTACGTCACTCACGGGAAAGTGCAATTCTAACACTGCACCCCACGGGGGAACTTAACTTAAATAATATATATTCGTGTCGATGGTAGTAATGTTTTTGTTGTTTTGGCTAAATAAAGGCCCGCATTTTCCAGCAACACCCGCTGATCCTGTCAGTGAAGACAGAGAACAGACCGGGCCAGTCCTCCAACAACCCGTACTTGGCGTTCCGACGGCGTACGGAGAAGATGCAGACGAGGAAAAACAGGTGAGAACCATCTGGACAATTGTAAATAAATAAATACACCACCGCCATCCCTTGTCAAAACTTGCTCCTTCTCCATGGAGATGAATCTTAAAGGCTGCTCTTACTACGAGTAAAGAATCAGGAAATGGATGTCAGTAATTATTTCATTACTAACCAATTATCAGCTGTGTTTGGCACTGACTTCTAAAACTTAATACGTTTCTTTCACTATTATTACCGAAAGATTTTTAGTATGGTTGGTGTATCAAGTTTAATAAAACTTAAAATAGTAATATAACCTTTTATGTACCATATTATTATTGTAAGTATTTATGATAAATATCACTTTTGCTATTGTTTGTTTGCAGGAAAAACGACGAGAGCTCATACGAGAAAATGCTCAAGCTCCGTCGAGACCTAGCCCGCGCTCTAAATCTTCTCGAGTTGGTCGCGCGGCGGGAGCGAGCGAAGCGAGAACTTGTCAAACTCACCGCACTGTTGGCCGAAAGGCGATACGCAGCCGGTGACTTCGCCAATCAGCTTCTACCGGACCCACCGCCCAGGTATGTGAACCGTTGTAACATCGTCTAACTGGACTAAGCTCCGTAGAGGCTTGGTTGCTCTTTGAATCTTTTATCCTCCTGCCTCCAAGAGACCCTTATTTTGATTCTTATTGGGATGTATTTTAGGCAAGTCAATGTCCTATGTATGGGACGCAGGTTGGCAGGAGGATAGAGTTGGTGGCATGAGTAGAGCGCAGAACGAGCTTGTAAGGTAAAAATCACCTAACACCTTAAAGTCGTAAATCGTAGTAAGGTGTTAAGTAGAAAGTTTGTTAATTTTAGGTTTAGCCTGTTAATCATCTTTAACAATAAATAAGAATAGGGCCCATGGCTATTCTATCAGCAATGAAAAATAGAGGCAACTTCAGTAATATTTTTAACGGAACTTGAATTGTTCTTCGAAGTTCTGCGCTTGCACTAACTACTTAAACTCAAGCAGTTTGAAGACCTCGTCGAAAATCTTCGCTTCGCTCACCCCCGCCTCTAGACTGTTATTTTGTCTTAGAGCGAGCGAAGCGATATTTTTTTGTGGTTGTTTCGTCGGCTGACTTTTTACTAACGTGTTCAGATATGTACTTGAGTAGGTCAGGCGAGTTCTCTACTCGTTTCGTCTCTATATATATTAAAAACGGTTTATTTTCAACAGGCCGCAGTACACCCCGGTACTATCAAGTAACTTCCGTCGAGAAGCGTACTCCAACGTCATTCCTCACTGCACACCCCGGCCGCTGCCCACGCCCGTCGATCAACCCAGACAGGTGAGTTTACACCTTAAACTCATAGTTTTAAGAAATATTCTACCTCGTACCAGCTTTACCAATAAAGGAATTGTAATTTGACGATTCATTAATGCCCTCCCACTCTTACAGGAGTGAAAGAGCATGGCAGTTTTATTTAATGGCTGGTATTCGTCAAAGCGGAGAAGAGAGATGTGTTTTCGTACCAGCTGTGTATACTCAACGTTACCGAGACTAGCCGAGAGCGTGTGTGTTCAAGATACTTGTGCCTCTACAAGATCTCGTTCACTCGCACTACTCCCGCTACGTTAGTACTCGGACCTGATAAAGCTCGGTCGCCGTGTGAAAGAATTTCGGTCAATGACCTTTCATCTTTTTCTTCTGACACACACGTACTCTCTTTTCTTGCTTGGCGGATACCTGCTAATGTTTTGCCGAATATACAATAAAATAGATTGCATCAAATTTGAATCTAACGAGAAAAATATACAGCTTTGAAAGAAACTCAATCTAATAATTATTATCCCAGAATAATTATTAAAACACCACTACATATTGTCGTTGAAGTTTGTGTAAATAAACTATACATGAATTTTAGTTTATTTCAAATAGGTTATAGCGTAATGACGCAAATAGAAATATCGAAAAATTTATAATAGACAATTCAATCATAACCCATTGCGTCATTCTCAGTCACCCACCCAATCACACTATCGTGTGCTAACGCACACATCGACACGTGTTATTGTAACACTTGTTTGCGAAACAGGACACACACATATAAACTAGAGCACAATATTTAAACGTGTGCGTAAAACTTCCATTCCTACCATCAAAACCGCACACTTGTAAAACTGGCAAAACGTGAAAATGTAGTTATATATCCGTGTGCCTTACGCTAATGCCAACGTAGATCTATAAGAATGGGTATAACAAAAAAAAACGATATATTTATGGACAATTCCTATAAAAATACATTGTGCACCGAATATGCCCTCATTAAGCAACTCACGCTAAATACTTCTCGGTCGACGAGTGCTCGCTCAAGATTCTTCGATCTTGCGGTTTGATTCGAAGAGTATTCTGATTTCTTTGAATCACCATTTTGTATTTTATCAAATTATGGAACGTTGTTCGCTAGATGATGAAAGCCGCGTCGCCGGCTCATGTTTGCTCTTTTACCCAAAGGTTCAAAATAAAATGTCTACTGGACGATAGTTTTTGTCTTGTTCGCCTAGTTATTCACTTCCTGGCCTAAACACAGTATTTACACACCCATCATGACGTACTTTTGCTCAGGAGACCTACCTCCTGTTAAATTGTATTCATTCACATTTTCATATTGGAGGATGGCGGTGCATACTTGAGCGGAGTTAACGTTGGCACTAAATGTATCATAATATTTTGTATAATATAGATTTCCGTTGAGTAACGCCTGCATCTATCAATCGAGAATAGGCATTTTAAAGGTGTAAAATTAATAAATCCTGGTAAATTGTTTCCCTTAATGCATATTGGAGGTGGTGAATACTTGAGCGGGATTAACATTAAATGTATCGATATATTTTGTATGACATAGATTTCCGCTGAGTAACGCCTGCTTGTATCAATCGAGAATAGGTATTTCGAGGGCGTGAAATTCAATTATATCCTAGTGAACTAGTTTACTTCATGCATATTGGAGGGTGGCGGTGTATTCTTCAGCGGAATTAACAATAAATTTATCGTTATATTTTGTATGACATAGATTTCCGCTGAGTAACACTGCATCTATCAATCAGGAATAGGAATTTCGAGGGCGTAAAAGTCAATAAATCCTTGTATCGTGCATATTAGAGGGCGGCGCACAGTAGATCGAAACTCGTCTTTCATAGACATAGAATCTTGAATTATTAAAGGTCAATTTTTTTGCTTGGGACGAGTTCTGTTAATCATTGTTATACTATAAAATGGGATGTGCGACAATTGTGAGCACAAATAGGCAAGATATAATTTTTTTTTGAAAAATTTGTATGGGACTAACATATAAAATGTCAATATCTCCGTAATCACAAGTTTGGCCGTTATATCCTTGCACACGTATATAGTACTAATTATTTATGATTTTTTGATATACTTTGTTTTGCGGCACCACTTGCGATTTTTTTTTTAAAAATCGTCAAAGTTATTAATTTTTTTTTATATTGATGACTGTTTGTAATGCTAAAATATGCGATTATTAGTTCTAGTTTAGGGTATTTTATAAATCTTAACAGAAAACTTTCTAAGAAATCACAAGACTGTTAACCAAAACATTTTCACGTCTCAATACAACTTGCACGGTAATAATAAATTATATATTTTTGAATCTAATCTAGTCACCAGTAATGGTGACTAATAACTAACTTAATGACCTCCGTTACTTCTAATGGTTAAGTAGTCATTTGTTAATGACCTCCGTTACTTCTAATGGTTAAGTAGTCATTTGTTTATGACCTCCGTTACTTCTTATGGTTAAGTACTCATTTGTTAATGACCTCCGTTACTTCCGTTAATACTAATTAATATTGTACCTAATTAAGTAAATGAATATAACATCTAAAGTGACAAATGCTGCTTAATTTCAAAATTAGTTGTGATAATGATACCCTCATTACCAAAACTAATTATAAATTAAGAAAAAATAGTACCCTCATAATTAGTCAATACCTATAAATAGTCAAAAATCAAATTATGTAGCTTCAGTTCATTTTGAGTACTTCTACTGCTAACAACTAATAGTATCTACCTACCCGCTTACCCCGTGATTGTGAATAATGGAAAGTGTAATTTCAAACTTGGACTTGTTTGTTATTCTGAGTAGTCAGAATACTAAATTCGATCACGAAATATTATTTAACACGCTTGTTAATCGACTAGATTCTAGCCTTTCCGATGAAGACCGTGTTACCCTCAAGGAATTTTGTCGGAAATTCACACGGGCTGTTCAGAAGAGATGGATAAGATCCCACCGCAAACCTGATATTTTTAGACGTGATTATTCCAATTGGCTTGAGGCAAATATTGACTGGCCAAGCTGCGTACAAACAAATTTGCTCATACAAGAATCGGTAAATGAAAGTACTTATGCTGAACCCTTACCATCAACGTCAACGATGATATCGGCTTCAACAATGACAAAAAGGTCGCGAAAGCCCTTTGAAGATTTAAGCAACAAGCAGAAGAAGAGGAGATCAAATGAACATAAAGATGAAGAACCTGTTGAATTAGCATATTCAGCTGCAGCACTTTTAAAACAAGATGGTCGTGAGGATATTGCATACGTTATTGAATACATGTTAAAAAATCCAGATGCAACAGCAAGAATTAAGGAAATGATCAAAAAACCAGTCCCTAAAGTATTATTTTCACCAGAGAAAGCACTGGGTTTGTTGCTTTCATTAAAATTATCAAAATGGCAATACATCACTTTGAGGGAAACAACAACTCGAGAAGGTTCGAAAGATATATATCCGTCGTATTATAAACTTCAAAAGGCTAAGCTTCAGTGTTACCCTCCGGAGACATTTGTGACCATAACGGATAGCTCAGCTTCGATTGCACTCCAAGCATTACTAGATTTAACAGTGACCAGGATTATTGAAAGTCTTCCTAGTACTAGTGAAATACAAGGCAAGCAATTGATTTTAATATCGAAGTGGGGATTTGACGGTGCATCCAACCAAAGTAGATATAAGCAGAAAATAGACAGTGAGCAAGATGATTCCAGCATATTTATGACCTCTTTGGTTCCTCTAAAGTTAACAACAGGAGAAGGTGATACTATTTGGATAAATCCAAAACCCTGCTCTTCTACATATTGCCGCCCAGTGCAGTTCAGTTTTTTGAAGGAGAGCAAAGAAGTTGTCATGAATGAAAAAACTAGAATGGATAATGAAATCCAGGCTTTGATTTCCACAAAATACCAAGCAAATGAGATTAGTCATCAATTGTTATTAACAATGATCGATGGCAAAATTTGTACATATCTCTCGGAAGCTAAATCAAATGCGGCCTGCTACCTGTGTTTGGCTAAGCCAACCGAAATTAATCAGTTAGATAATGTAACGTCAAAGACCGTTTCTACTGGTTCCTATGAATTTGGATTGTCACCACTACATGCCCGTATTAATGTAATGGAATGTCTTTTACACATAGCTTATCGCCTCGATTTTAAGAAGTGGTCTGCGAGGGAGGAATCTCACAAGATACTGTTACAGACCAGAAAAAAGCTTATCCAAGATCGATTCAGAGATGATCTTAATCTCTTGATCGACATCGTTAAACAAGGGTCAGGCACAACTAACGATGGTAATACTGCGAGAAGGTTTTTCGAGTTTCCTGAGAAAACTGCAGCAATAACAGGACTGGATGAAAACCTTATCTACAGGTTTGCCGTGATTCTGCAGGCAATCACTTCTGGTGAGATAATTGATGTGCCTAAGTTTAAAGAGTATACCAAATTAACTGCCGAAAGATATGTAGAACTTTATAATTGGTATTACATGTCCTCAACTGTCCACAAATTATTAATCCACGGAGGTGATATAATAGCCGAAAATGCTATTGTGCCAATTGGGAGTCTATCAGAAGAAGCTTCAGAGGCCCGCAATAAAGACTTCAGAAGATTCAGGGAACATCATTCAAGGAAGAAGAGTAGACAAACATCTAACGAAGACATCCTCAACATGCTTCTTCTCTCATCTGATCCTCTGATTTCTTCAATAAGACCAAAACTGGATGCCCATAAGAAGCAGGTATACTTTAGAGAAGCTTTAGATCTACTCAAACTTCAGGAACCTCCGATAGAGTTCTTGGATGTAATGGGAACTGTAGAGTCAGATTCTGAAGTGGATTCTGATGGTGGTGAAGTATTAGAATAATTTAACTTTTAATATTATAAGTAGTTACTTAATTATTGTAATTTTATTTTCACTTGTATTTGACTTATTTATTTATTTATTTTACTTATATTAATTGTACTTACCTAAATCATTTTATTTGATTCCAATTTAATATTTATTGTGTGTAATAATTTCAATTTATTTTAAATTTCAGTTGATTTCATCTTTTGTTAGATTTAAGTATTTAATTTAATTTATTTTGAAGAATTTTATGATTTCTGATATTTATATTTGATATTCATGATTTTATTATGTTTTTTACATTAATAAAAAAATCAATTCTTTCTAAACTTCTTTTTTAATTTTATAACCCAACTTATCTAAGTATCTAATACTAGATAGTTTAAATCTCATATAAGATAAAAGTTTTTATCTTAATTTAATGATAGTTTTATACTATGGATCTGCATAGTATAAAACTGATAAATTACGTATATTTGAAGCATTAAATATAGCCTATAAAAAAGAATGATAATTCTGCACTAATTATTAAATTACGGAGCTCTTAAACTTAATACATATTCTTTTGAGTGTATCCTTTCGCTAATTGCTTTATTAGGTATTTAGTCTATCTGATCACCTAACGGAGGTCATTAACAAATGAGTACTTTTACAGTACTCATTTGTTATTGATTACCATACCATTACAGGTGACTAGATTAGATTCAAAAATATATAATTTATTATTACCGTGCAAGTTGTATTGAGACGTGAAAATGTTTTGGTTAACAGTCTTGTGATTTCTTAGAAAGTTTTCTGTTAAGATTTATAAAATACCCTAAACTAGAACTAATAATCGCATATTTTAGCATTACAAACAGTCATCAATATAAAAAAAAATTAATAACTTTGACGATTTTTAAAAAAAAAATCGCAAGTGGTGCCGCAAAACAAAGTATATCAAAAAATCATAAATAATTAGTACTATATACGTGTGCAAGGATATAACGGCCAAACTTGTGATTACGGAGATATTGACATTTTATATGTTAGTCCCATACAAATTTTTCAAAAAAAAATTATATCTTGCCTATTTGTGCTCACAATTGTCGCACATCCCATTTTATAGTATAACAATGATTAACAGAACTCGTCCCAAGCAAAAAAATTGACCTTTAATAATTCAAGATTCTATGTCTATGAAAGACGAGTTTCGATCTACTGTGCGGCGGTGCATACTTGATCATTATTACCACTGAATATATCGTTTTGTTTTGTATACCATAGATATCCGCAGAGTAACGCCTGCATCTATCAATAGAGAATAGGTATTTTGAGTGCGTTAAAATCAATAAATCAAACGCACACCAGCCAATAACGCAATAGCCTAGTGAATAGTGTTACGAATGTGTGCGTGAATATTATGGTGGTGATTGGTTGGATTACAGCGCGAGAAGCGTACGTACAAGAGAAGGAAACACAGGCACGCTGCGGTCGGCTCCGCGCAGGGGCTGCGAGGTGAGTCTCACACACATATAACTCACCATTTTGTATACAATTTTTTTTGGAAGTGTATAGAGTTTCTTGTATATTACGGGGCGTATTGTTAGGGTCTACATCGGAATTACAACTTCAACAAACAACTACTACTATTTTATTATAAAAAAACTAACGTGGTTTTCACTCATTTTAGTAAATACGGGATAACTCACGTGAATAAGTTAGATAGCTCCGACTATAGTTTCAACCACACGTAACTTTCTTTCTTTAAGCGAGATGACAACGCGGGCGTCCTGAGCTCTCCTTGAAAAAGACAACTGGATGTGGTTGAAACTATAGTCGTAGAGAGCGTTAGTTCTTATTCGTTAGAAATTAAATTCTTATTGTATATTTTGTGACCTTTACTGGTTTTATCATGGATAAAAAAAATGCGATGTTTTGTCGATTTTATACACGATGTTTTTTTTATATAAATTTTATAAATTCTCTTCACTTTATTACATATAAAATTAAATCGGAGACGGTGCGTGCGTGTCGGTATAAAATCTTTTACGTTAACGCGTCGCTTCCGTGTTATTTAATTTCTACATGTAACTGTTTACACGGGCCTTCCACCAGACAGACTATAATATGCGCAATCGCCCACAAAGTACTGCAAAGGCAGTTAGTAACGTTCCTGTGACGATTGTTACTCACACTTGCAGCAGTTCTCCTGTCCTGTTAACATTCTTTGCACTGCGCAATTTTTATTTTCCTTATTTATACTAGCATATCTCTTTATATATGAATTCTCATACTGTTTTAATATTGTTAGGTTTGCAATAACGCTTGCTATGCGGATTACATTATCCCAATACAATGGTTAAAGAAGGATAGGAAAAATTCGAGTTATGATGTCATGTCATGTTAGCTCAAATGGTTAGAGCATACTCCGGCTCAAGGAGTGGATGGACGCGGGTTCGAGTCCCGCACATGACTTAAAAAAATTTTTTTTTCGTATTTTTGTGATTTTGTAATGTCATACTGTTTGTTAATAAATAAAAAAGGTAGTGTGAGCGAAACGAAAAAAAAATATGGCAAACGTATTTCATTCCTAAAGCAAAATATAAACATCATGTTGTGGCTTTACAGAAATGTTGTGAAACCCTACGAATAAATATGTCAAGGAACGTAAGGCAAACTTAAAAACACCATAAAGCAAACATTATCGCTGTGGGCGTGGTTTACAAAGTGTACCGTGCAGCACAATAACATTACCTAGACGCGACCAATCATATGCCATAATTTCTATGCGTCAAATCACTTAACCAATCCAGTTAAATTTGGAACATTGTGCGTGTTTTGTTAATTGTAAACTTGATGAGTCCGAAATCATAGCGGTAATTGTATAAGAGTTACACTTTTTTTTTTAATATTGTTAGTTTTGCAATAACGCCTGCTATGCGGATTACATTACAAAATCACAAATATACGATAGGAAACATTTTTCTCCATCCCAATACGATGGTTATGACGTCATGTCATGTTAGCTCAATTGGTTAGAGTATACCCCAGCTCAAGGGGTGGATGGACGCGGGTTCGAAACCCGCACATGACTTAAATTTTTCCTATCGTATATTTGTGATTTTGTAAAGAGTTGCACTTCTTTACATAATTATTGTAGACTACGTGCCTTCGCTCGCCACGTGAAAACATACAACATTAAAATTATTACCAAAAAGTAACATAAATAGGTAGATCTATAAAAATGTAAACGAATAGTTGTTGGTGTAAAACGTCGGTATATTGAAATATAATATCTTATTGTATTTACCTACCTGCTCTTCGCTAAATAAAATTACCCCCCCGCGCGTCTGTCAAGCTGCGATTGGTACGTTAGTCGTTGCAAATACCTCCGGCACTCGACACACGCGCGCGCACCCTTTGGTTATTTTTGAAAAACTGTGTTATTTATATCTATCTATCACCACTTCACGCGAACCGTATCACCTACAATTATTATTAGGTGAAACCCCCTTGAGATACTCTATACACTTTCGTATTTTTTTATTCGTATCAAAACAGCCATTGATTAAGACGCTGGCCTATTCACTCTGGACTCAGATTCTCACTTGCTTTGCCTGTTCGCATAAAAGTGTGCGAATATGCTAAATGCATATCGACCATGGTGCCGTGTGGTTTCTTGTGCAAACCAAAACCACTATTAGGATGCAATAGCTCTGTACGAAGTCACTGGACAAAATGTCAATAACATCTTGTAAGGCTAATTAGAAAAATGAACATTATTTCGTAATATTTGGTAAATATTTGTTATAAATAAATTGTTTGACGATTGTCTAAAATTAGTACGTATTAGTCAGTGAAAATGTGTGCATAACAATGAGTCCAACAACCTCAATTTATTGAGCACACATGCGCATTTAAATAGGTTTTAATTTATACTACGGTGTAGGGGTGTGCAACACATTGAAGGCTGAGCTTCTTATGTTTATGGTAACTTACGCCTGCAATCTGATTTATAAGCACACACCCATGATAAGGATTTATGTAGAAGCTGATGTAGTGGCTAAGGTCTGGATAAGGAAAATACTACTTAAGCAACTTAGCAATTGTACAAGTACGATTCCAACTTTATTCTTTACTCTGACCTCCCGAAAGTGCCACTTCACCAATCTTGCGATTTTTCAAATGAATCCGCTCATATTTCAGATTCAGGCGTGTACACATCGTCTGAGGAAGAAAGTCCTCGTGTGGAGCCCCCTTCGCCCCCCGACGACGGTCCGTTCGCGTTCCGAAGGAAACCCGGCTGTTTTTACGAGATGGTGAGTTCGTTAATTCTTCATACTGAACTTGGAGTATTTTCCAAATGACATCAAACGATCACATATTGTTCTTCATACTGAACTTGGAGTATTTTCCAAATGACATCAAACAATCACATATTGTTCTTCATACTGAACTTGGAGTATTTTCCAAATGATATCAAGCGATCACATATTGTTCTTCATACTGAAATTGGAGTATTTTCGAAATGATATCAAGCGATCAAATATTGTTCTTTATACTGAACTTGGAGTATTTTCCAAATGATATCAAGCGATCACATATTGCTCTTCATACTGAACTTGGAGTAATTTCCAAATGACATCAAACAATCACACATCATTCTTCATACTGAACTTGGAGTATTTTCCAAATGACATCAAACAATCACATATTGTTCTTCATACTGAACTTGGAGTATTTTCTAAATTACATCAAACGATCACACATCATTCTTCATACTGGAACTTGGAATATTTTCCAAATTACATCAAACAATCACATATTGTTCTTCATACTGAACTTGGAGTATTTTCTAAATTACATCAAACGATCACACATCATTCTTCATACTAAACTTGGAGTATTTTCCAAATTACATCAAACAATCACATATTGTTCTTCATACTGGAACTTGGAGTATTTTCCAAATGACATCAAACAATCACACATCATTCTTCATACTGGAACTTGGAATATTTTCCAAATTACATCAAACAATCACATATTGTTCTTCATACTGAACTTGGAGTATTTTCTAAATTACATCAAACGATCACACATCATTCTTCATACTAAACTTGGAGTATTTTCCAAATTACATCAAACAATCACATATTGTTCTTCATACTGAACTTGGAGTATTTTCCAAATGATATCAAGCGATCACATATTGTTCTTCATACTGAACTTGGAGTATTTTCTAAATTACATCAAACGATCACACATCATTCTTCATACTAAACTTGGAGTATTTTCCAAATTACATCAAACAATCACATATTGTTCTTCATACTGAACTTGGAGTATTTTCCAAATGATATCAAGCGATCACATATTGTTCTTCATACTGAACTTGGAGTATTTTCCAAATTACATCAAACAATCACATATTGTTCTTCATACTGAACTTGGAGTATTTTCCAAATTACATCAAACAATCACACATCGTTCTTCATACTGAACTTGGCGTATTTTCCAAATGACATCAAACAATCACACACCATTCTTCAAACTGACCTTAAAGTATTTCTTTTCTTATATTGAATTTTCTATGGGTTCATTACCCTGTCTTAGAAATCTACG